>CM059259.1:15012319-20012319 GCA_030347555.1 Lablab purpureus
CAATTTTGAATTTCATTTACAAGTGAAAAAATGTTACACCGCCTGAAAATATAGCCCAATATAATTTGTATTTCAGAGTCAGAAAGGGGAGAGCGTGAAAGAAAAGGGGATCTTGACCAATATGAGCGTGTGGATGGAGATAGAAATGTAACTAGCAGACTTCTTGCAGTTAAGAAGGTGATTCTCATATTTTTCCTATGAAACTGCTCTCTACACTTTCAAATATTATTAGTTACTCAAATCATGATTGATGACAGTATACTAGGACAGCAGAGAGGGAAGCCAGTTTGATCCGGCCTATGCCCATCCTACAGAATACAATTGATTATCTACTCACATTGTTAGATCAGCCTTATGATGAGAGGTTTCTTGGCGTGTACAACTTCTTGTGGGATAGGATGAGAGCAATTCGGATGGACCTGAGAATGCAGCACATTTTCAATCAAGGGGCTATTGCTATGCTGGAACAGATGGTACTTCCTTGTGGCCATCTTATAATTGTTTATTTTTTCATGCATGTTCTTAAGCATTGGTTCCAGTCATCACTTTTATGAATGAGTGCGCACAGTGAAGAGCTTAGATTCAAAGGCAAGAATTTACAGATTTACTGCTTCCCAATGGACTTATATCTCCCTTTATCAACCTAAAATATGGAAATACACAATCCATTTATTGTGCACCATTAAGTTTTAGCAGCATGAACTTATCACTTAAGGACCTTGCATGCGTTGGACTAAAACTGAAGTGTCTCTTGTTAGTCTAAAGTTATACTGTCTGAATTAGTCCTGATTTGTTGTACCAACCGTTGTATATTTTTGAACTTGAGCATCTGTTCGATTTTTCTTTCAGAAAATTTCCTTTGGGTTTAGTTATGTCTGGTGTTGTAACATTACTGCCGAGAGTTAATTAGTCACCGACTCACTGCAACATGCTTTTCAGTTGACTTGATTTTCAGTTTGCTAGGCTAATCCTTTTTAGTATAGTGATAGTATAATGAAGATCATATGCTAAAACTAATATTCATGCTTTTCTTGCAATAATACATATAAAAGCCACATTAAGTGGGTCCAGACAATTAATGCCAAATATATAAATTTTGTGTTTATCAATTTTATAGTTGTGTGTTCGTAGTATATCTTTTTCTGAAATATCAGTTAGATTCATCTACAACAAGTATATGATTGTTGCAAACCAGTATCTGATGATTATGAAGGCTAATGAAGCTGTGGATTTCTGTGGTTCCAGATAAAATTACATATCATTGCAATGCATGAATTATGTGATTACACTAAAGGAGAAGGATTTTCAGAGGGCTTTGATGCTCATCTCAATATTGAGCAGATGAACAAGACTTCAGTTGAACTGTTCCAGATGTATGATGATCATAGAAAGAAAGGAATGAATATTCTGACTGAAAAAGAGTTTCGAGGCTATTATGCGCTTCTTAAATTGGATAAGCACCCTGGTTATAAAGTAAGTAGCCTTTGTAGTACCTTGATTTATGATTTCATTTGCTATGAAAAAAAAAGGAACTAATCTAGTCATGCTAGGTTGAACCTGCAGAACTCTCCCTTGAAATTGCTAAGATGACTCCTGAGATAAGGCAGACTCCAGAAGTTCTATTTGCTCGCAGTGTAGCAAGGTTGTAATTCCCATAGAATTTACCCACACACACACATATATATGTTATGGTGTTTTTAGTCTGACCATTCCTTGATTTTTTTTGCAGAGCGTGCCGAACCGGTAATTTTATTGCCTTCTTTCGGCTTGCAAGAAAAGCAACTTATCTTCAAGCATGTCTAATGCATGCTCACTTTGCAAAGGTATGTGATATTCCATTCTTCTATTTTGTGTTCAGCAAAGACCATGTAATTGGACTTGTCCTTGTAAAGCTCAGGGATGCCATGTATAGACAGTGCATGCATTTACTCAATCATTGCAGGCAATTTAGGAAATTCCTGAAGTTAATTTGAGACAATTACTCGACCATATCTTGCTCATTTGTGTAGATAATAGAACGTCTATCACATGATGCATATCAAAATGATAACTTAGTAAAATTAATTTCATTTTATTTTTATGTGATCCTTTTCACTCCTGCAATACATTAGTGGAAATAATTTGATGGAATTCACATTATTAGTGATTTTGGTTATGAAGTGACTAAGCAACTTCTGATCAGAAATCCTAACCTTTACATCTTATGTTACTTTTACCAGTTGCGAACCCAGGCACTTGCTTCTCTACATTCTGGTCTACAGAATAACCAAGGAATTCCTGTTGCTCATGTTGCTAACTGGCTTGCTATGGAGGTATATTTATTGGATAGATTTGGATATGTGCGTCTCGTTTTTCCATTTTTATTGTTTCAATGGGGAGGGTGGGTGTGAGGGTGCACAACAGGAAATTGCATTCCTGAATTTCCAGCTCTCTCATAGATTCACCTTTGTTGTATTAATCAGGATGAAGGCATAGAGGGTCTCTTGGAGTATCATGGGTTCTTGCTAAAAATATTTGAAGAACCTTACATGGTGAAGGAAGGTCCATTTCTCAATGTTGATGTTGACTATCCCACTAAGTGTTCAAAACTTGTGCATAAGAAAAGGTCTGGAAGGATAATTGAAGATATTTCACTCTCAATTCAAACAGAATCACCTCATGTTGAGACTATGAAAGAGATTCAGACGTGGAAGCATGAACCACAAGTTGTTTCACCTGTTGAAAATGATAGTTCTGTTCAGAAGCCTGATGAGGAAATTCCAGACGCAGTAGCTATTTACTCCCCTGAGGAGGCGTTTAAGGATGTTCAGGACAGTCGAAAAGATCAAGATATTTTTCTTGCTCGTCCATCACCGCTTAGCTCTCCTTTTCCTAGTATTACACCCGAACAACAACTTACTAGATTTGACGTTTTCAAGGGTACCAATTCAGATTTGTTTGCTAAAGGCTCTCCAAAGAGAAAGTTTGAATTTAGTGTTGAACAAAGGCCACTGGAGATTATACCAAAAGCAGCTCCACCAGAAAGTTCATTAGGTTATAGTTTTTCAGTGCCACCTCCTGCGTGCCAGGATGTATCCAAGGATGAGTCTCTAATTATTCATCAAGAATATGAAGATGAAATTAATGAAGTTAGAGAAAATTGTCAAGATGAGGAAATTGCTGAGGCCAAGCTGAAGTTGTTCTTAAGGTTTTTATGCCTTGTTTCATTACAGAATTTTATATTTTTACTTACATATGAAATGTTTGCATGTATATACTATTTATTACTATTTTTAAGTCGTTTTTCTGATGTCTTCCTGTCAGGTTATGGAGGAGGCGAGCATCAAAATTAAGAATGTTACGTGAAGAAAGGCAATTAGCATCAAATGCTGCTCTAGACTCTATGCCATTGGGTCCCCCAATTCAACATTATATAGATGTAAGTATGACAGGATTTTTTTTAAATTTTTTTGTGAATATATATCTTTGACTTGGTTTATTTATTTTTGACTTTCATGATTCCCTCTTTTGATGTAGCGACCTGGCAACTTCGGTAAGTTTGACATTGATATGGCTATGAGGGAGAGATACGAAAAACAAGAGAAATCATGGTCAAGACTTAATGTCTCTGATATAGTTGCCAGTACACTGGGCAGAAGAAATCCAGATGCTAAATGCTTGTGCTGGAAAATTATTCTATGCTCTCAGATGAACAATGGATATGAAATGGGGGCAGCAGGCACTTGGTTGACCTCAAAGTTCATGCCTTCTAGTGATGAAGATGTGGTTTTTTCATCTCCTGGCTTGGTGATGTGGAAGAAATGGATTTCTAGTCAATCTGGCATCAATCCTTCCTGCTACCTCTCTGTAGTTAGGGATACATCATTTGGTAGTCTAGATGAGGCAGTATCTGGAGCAGGTGCTGTTATGTTTCTTGTGTCTGAGAGCATCTCATGGGAACTTCAGAGGTCTCATCTTCATACTCTTCTGATGTCAATTCCATCTGGGGCCTGCTTGCCTCTTCTGATCTTATGCGGCTCATATGATGAAAGGTTCTCTTCTGCTATAATTAATGAGCTGGGCCTTCAAAACATTGATAAATTGAAGATTAGTAGCTTTCTTCTTGTTTTCCTCTGCGAAAACCAGCTGATGGAACACTCCAGTGGATTCTTCAGTGATACACGATTAAGGGAAGGGCTGGAATGGCTGGCTTGTGAATCACCCTTGCAACCCAACATTAGCTGTGTGCAAATACGAGAACTTGTTCATGCCAATCTCAATTCCTTCCCAGGGGTGCAGGGCATTGTCATCAACTCCAACATGGGGCCTAATGACTGCATCTCATTGTTCAATGAAGCCTTAGATCGCTCAATAGAGGAAATTACTGCTACTGCCAGTTCAAATCCCACTGGTTGGCCATGTCCAGAAACTGGTTTACTTGACGAGTTTTGTGATGAATACAGAGTAGTAAAAATGTGCTTGCCAACTTTGGGATGGAGCTCAAACGAGAAAACTGAACCAATTATTCGTGCTTTGCAAAACTGTAAGCTCCCTACCTTTCCTGGTGATTTATCCTGGTTAGCCAGAGGTTCTAAAGTTGGACATGAGATTGAGAACCAGAGAAAACAGCTTGAGAATTGCTTGATCCAGTACTTGACTCATACTAGTAAGACTATGGGAATTTCCTTGGCAACAAAAGAGGCACGTGTCACTATGCAAAGCTGCGCCAGGCTTGAGCTACGTGGCTCGAATTACCATGTAGTTCCTAATTGGGGTATGATTTTTCGTCGAATTTTCAACTGGCGTTTAATGGGTTTATCTAGCAGGGAAATCTCCATGGCTTACATCTCAGAACATCATCATGTTGCTCTTCCAAATGTGAGCCCTGAGACATGGCTATCTCATTATCCGGACACGTCTTTAGATGAAATAATCAGTGTTAGCTGCAACTCTCCTCTTCCCGTTAAGCATCAACCACTTCAACGTCCTCCAAGGAGGGTTTCAAATGATGTATTCCACGAGACTCTTAACCAGAGGCAAGCTGAAAGCAATCTTCCGCTTGATAAATCACCTACCATGGATTTAGATACAACCTTTTATAGTGCCAAACCAGTTAAAGAAGCCGACAAGTTAAGCAAGTTATTGGAGCAATGTACCTTGCTGCAGGATAGCATAGATAAGAAGCTTTTTGTATACTACTAATGCCCACTTCACTTTTCTATTCACCATTTTTTGTATCTATCCTAAACTAAAGTAAATTTTGATTTATAGGAAATTTTGTACAATAATAAATTGTAATTTTTTTTCCATTTTGATAAAATCAAAATTTATGGAATTGTGATGGTAATATCACAAGCATTCTTACAAATGTTTATTTTTTAAGAAAATTATATTTTTTAAATATTTAAAATATATTTAATTAACAACTAATATTTGTTGAACTTTTTGGTACGGAAGATGTTAAAAGAATAAAAATATAAGCATAACATATATAATATTTTTATTATTATCAGGGAATGAACTTATTCCATAGATGAAAATGAGAATATAGTTTTTTTCTTCTTCTAAAAGTATGTTATGTTTACGAACATTTTTTTAATTCTATTACTAATAATATCGAAATATACATTCCCTACCCATATATCTCCGAAAATATATTAAGATAAGTTCAAGCAAACGTTTAATAAATTGTTTCTTCTTCAAACTATTAGTATGTATATATTAGATTTTGTATGAGACTGTGTAAATAAGTTTCTCTCATAGTGTTGATATTTGTATCAGAATTTTGCCTACACGAAGACTGTTAAATCCACATGTGTTGAAGATGAAAATAGGGACACATGGGAGATGTGCCATAGAGTCAATTTTCCTTTTAAAAAATTTCAACTTGTTTAAGTGTGATTTTTGGAGTGAATTGGAAAAAAAATAGTAAATTAAAAGTTTTAGATTATTATATTAGTTTTCAATTAAGAAAATAACCAATTTAATAAAATTAACTTTGATAATTGATTTTATATGATTTTTAGTAAAATATGAAAATAAAGTGTTATGAATTAAGTAAATTTTATAGAATATTGAAATTTTACAAAAATTTATGTTTAAATATGAAAGAACAAATGAAATTAGTTATATGTATTAAGTATCATTGCTATTAAGGAAAGACGACATCTATGTTACTAATTTGTAAATTATGTAAACGAGAATATTAGATGTGATAACTAGATAAATTTCTATGTTGTATTTATCATAACATGTGAAATGAGATACTTGACAATTTATAAATTATTTCAGTACGTAAATTTTGATTTGATCTAGATATTGTTAGCGTTATTTTATTTATTTAAAGAACCAACTAATCTTTACATTAAAATTTTAGACGCCATATTAAAATTACAGTGTATTATAATTATATTTACTTATGTTTCACAGTAATAGTATTTTTATTTATTTTTGTTAAGAAATTTAGTCCTTTTAACTCTTTTAAAATTAATTTTTCAACAATGTTCTATATATGATTGAGATTATATATTAACATGTGTATTGAAAAGAGGTGTTATTGAAGTAACATTTTTCTTTCTTTCAAATTCATTTATCAATTCTTAGCAGTTGAAAAAGTACGAGAATTTATAAAATAATTTATAACAACAATAATTAAATTTTAAGAATATTTAAATTTAAACTTATCTATAATAATATATAAAAAGATTTATTTGATATATACATTTATATTTCTATTTTATCCTTAATTAATATTTTAAAACTAAAATAAAAATAAATTATTTAAAATTTAAAATTGATTATAAGTATCATTTTTTATTTAATCATTCTTTAAAAAATGTAGTTACTATTTTTTATGTAACATCTCTTTAAAAAATGTAACTATTGTTTTTGTTCATATAATTAATTTTATATTTTTTTAGAAAAGAGAGAACGAAATTCTTTTTCAGAACATATGAAGAGACACAATTTTTTTTTCTTTAAAAGAAATATAAATTGTCTCTTTTTTACTAGTATTAATAGAATATTTTTTCATTAGTTTAGTTATTCTTTTTCAGTAAGTACAAACATTCTCTCAATAAATATTTGAGATAAATGGAAAAAATAAAAAATTATGTTATTAATTAAAAATAAAACTACAATTGTTTTGAAATGAAAATAGGGATATTTTGGACAGATGCAGTATAAAAGAAGGGTTCTTAAATATGTCTTTGAGGTCCTTCCATAATGGTATACACCAAATAACATGTTACTCTGTTTAAGGATGTTGCTCATGAATGCAGGTAAACATGGAGTCATCATCACTCTCATATTGCATTGCATTTAATGATTTTTTAAATCATCTTACAATAATAATAATTTAACTTACCATTTTTTAAATATAAGAATTGCCAATAAATGAGGTGAATATTAAATTGGGCTATGTACCAAAAAACACTAAATCCATTAAGTCTTGATAATTTATATAACAAATACCAGAAATAATTAACAAATTAAACCTAAAGAAAATTAACCTAATGAGTTAACCTAACTCAACCCATCCTCAATTCACCAAATAAATAAACAAATAAAATAATTGGATTAAGTTGAAACCCCTCTTGAACCTTAAGGGATTGGGTTGAACTCAATTTATTCTTACTAACTCAATCAAACTGAATTCTAAACAATCTTAATTTTTCCAAATTTATATTAGTAAAAAATAAATTTACATGAAATACTGTTTTTGATTAATTTTATGGTAAAAAGTAGAGCTGTCAACCAGGTCAGGCTAGGCTTAAAAAATTGTGGCCTATATAACAATAAACTTTTTTTAGCCTGACCCATTTGGCCCGATGCCCATATGGGCCAAGGCCAGGCTGGCCCGTAGGCTAATGGGCTGACCCGTTTATTTCTTATATTAAATTTTTGTTCTTAATTGTTATGTTATCATACTAAAGAAAAAAACCCTAGTGTCTCAGAGTCTCTGTTTTCTTTTTCATTTCTTCTCTTCTTTTCTCAAAAGCTATTTCATCTCCTCTACTGCACTACTCCCCTTACATATCACAAGTCTCTCTTATGTTATTTAGTAGGTGCTTTTTTAAAGTACTTAATATGTAATCTAAGTTTTTTTTACAAGTTATTCAAATGTAAACAGTTTTAAACACACATTCATGTAAATATATTATATATTTATATTTATATTGTTAATAAAAAATTATATTGTAGATATATTGTAATATTTTTTCAATTTTTAATTAGGCTAAAAATGACTCGTTGGCCCGTTGGTCTAACATAGGGCCAGGTCAGACTAAAAATTGTGGTCCGTTTTAAAATATAGGCCAAGCTAGGCTATCAGATTTTCTGAACTTAGCCCGTAGGGCCAGGCCAGGCTGGGCCGGACCGCCCGTTTTGACAGCTCTAGTAAAAAGTAATATAAAATTTTCATTTTAATTATATACGCAATGCTGGTGTAAAAGAAAATGAAAAATCAGGATAAGAATTCATTCTTTTGACGATAATCCATTCTTTTAAAATTATTCTTAAAATAACTAAATCCATGATGCTTTCAAAGAAACAAACCTAACATATAAATCACGTCCAATTAAGATAAACTTGCGTTTATGTGCAGAAAGGATATCATTAGCTGAGAAAATTTACACGAGGAAAGAGTATATTTAACACATTTTGATCTCAAAGATCAAAGATAATAGTTTCATGGGGGCTCAATAATCAGTACCATTTCAGACTTTGTAAAAATTTAGATTTGGAAACTATTAATTGTTATCATGCTGCAAAGGTGCTTCCACTTTTCTCATAAAGTCAGTCATTTTCTGTTGACCTTTGAAGCTATTTCATTAATTGCTAAATGAAAATATGCTGTGCAATTATTTGAAGTAGTTATTAAGTGGTGGCAGCACTGTCTGATACACTTATTTTATTATTAAAAAAATTCATATAAATCTCAAATACTTTATATTTCTTGGTGGAGAATAATTCATAAAGAGAATGGAAATTGTATATATCGTGTGGCAAGGAGGCTTATACTTTTCTGACAAGTTCAGTCATTTTCTTTACACATTTTAAGTTATGTCATTATTTGTAACATTATGCTTGGCCACTATTGAGCTAGTTATTAATTTTATGAAAAGTAATAGAAACTCTCTTTTTAATACATCCTTTCAATTTAATGGAACTTCAGATTCTCTTTCATCAGTTTAGAGGAAAAGAAACTAATACTCAAGAGACGAGCATAAACTTTACCTAAAGAAAATATGCATCAGAAAAAGCGGTCTTAAAAATATATTCTGAACAATTTTCTTACATTCATTTTAAGGAATCGCAACACAATGAAACAGTAATTTACAACAATTAAGGTGTTAAAATGAGTTAGTTACTTTAATCCCAACCATTACTGAGTCAGTCAATAATTTGCAGTAAAGACGTGAAACTAATCTTCAAAAGCAATAAAAAGAATTCATATGTTTTCTAACAGATACAGTGGATCCAGCTTGAGAATGAAGATAATGGATTTACATTTTAAATAGCACATGGCTTGCCTTCCAAGTTGGCCATTGACTACAATGTGATGCAAGTAGTAGTAGTAGTCAATCAGTCACCAGAAAAACTCCTTTCTCCTAAGTTATTTATAGACCTCATTCCAAAGTTTAAATTTGGGGAGTGGAGGTGTAGAGCTAGCTACTCAGGAGGACAAGTTTTAGTGTTACTCCTGAAGTGCTTCTGTATGGTTATGACAAGCAACTTGAATTAGTAAAAGATTGAGAACAGAAAAAAGAATGACCATTAATCATTTGGGCTCTCTACATTCTGAAAAGAATCCTTCAGCTGCCAATATAATGCACCTCAAACCAGCAACCATCAGCAGCCTGACAAAATTGGGTCCGCATTTTGGCTTAATGAATAATAGTGGCAAAGAAGCAAAGTTTGTGGCTTCAATACAGAAGATTGAAGAATAGTAGACAGCGAAACGTACCATCAAGGAGAAAGTATAAGCATACATCCTGAAGCTTCCATAAAGCCTCTCTCCAATCACTGTAAATAGAAATGGGGGAAATGAAATGAAATAAAACTATAAAAAAATCCTAATCAAATAATTAAGAGAAATGCTAGCAACTCACTCTTAATAAATTCTTTTTAACACATTCTCAAGTTAAAATTTATCAAAAATCATAAAAATTGTGCAGGTCACACTGCCTAGTTAATGAACCTAATTCATAATTTTATAGTTTTCAATAAATTTTAACCAATAAGGAGTGTGTTGCTAGCACACCTCACTGATCAATATGAAACAATGCTAGTGTGACTGTACCAATTCAATAGGTGTTTGACATGCTGGAGAGGGGACCACTATGGCTGGGCTTCGAGTGGTGACCACGTGCTGTGGACAGGACTGTAAATCAGAGAAGCCATTCCTGACTGAACGATAAACATCTAACCCCGTAGTGGCAGATATTTCAGATGCTCCCTTTACCCTCTTGCTCTTGGTCCTTGTTATAGTACTGACATTGATCTCACCTGATCCAAGTCCAGATGTACCTGACTACAAAAAAAATCAAAAGATTAGATAAAAAAGTTATAAGATGAGATAGACTAAATGATTTTAATCACAAAGGAAGTTTAGCTCTTCCATAGGGAAAACATTTGAGACAAATGGGTAAAATATTGCCGTGTATTTTGTTAATAGAAGTATAAGTTTGTTGAGGTTGGTAAACCATAGATCCCCATATGGTAATCAGGAGTAACCAAACCTGAAAGCTGACTAAACTTAATCATCCGTCATCTATGAACCTCTAACGACATCCAGATATACTATTACACACATTTAAAACCTTCAATCCAGAATAGGAATAGCCGGAGAAACTTCACAAGGGGCTCCACAGAATGTCACTTCCTACCCACCACTAAACATTTTTGGGGCTTCGGGCAGTGGGGGTTGAGAATATTTAGGCGACATTGTAAGTCTAAAGTCTGTAGCCAATACTAAACAAAGAAAACATTAAAAAAAAATAAGGCAAAGAATTACTAAAGTAATCATACATTAGATAGGCCTTTGATCTGAACAATAATAATTGTTATATCATCTGTTCGACCCTCATGTTCTAACCATAGTTTATAAGACTCTCCCGCAATGGCAGCACATGCATCACGGGGATCTGAATAACTTGCTGCCTGCACGATAAAAGAAATCATAGAATTCATCAAGACATTGAATAATAGTTCTACTTATCAGATTTAGCAGCAACCCTAGTGCTAAAATTAGACGTGTTAACTCTGGGGAGGTAATTTGTACACAAACAGTTCACAATAATTTGTAAATATGTATTAAACAGGACAACAAACATCGGTTCTTTGTGTATGCTATGCAACAAATCAGAGATGACCAGCAGCAAGCTGTGGAAATTTTATTTTTTTTCTCACTAAATAACCAGCAAAGATTCAGATATGAATTATTAACAATTAATATTTAGTCCTGTGAACCATTTACAGATAAAGGTTACATAATCATGTCAGTCAATACACAAGAAAAGCATTTGGTCTTAAAAAGGAAAACTCAATAAAAATTCATCTAAAAAAAGAATACAACACTTATGTTATGATCACGTTAATTAATATACCCTTCCCTCACAAGAATAACTACGTATTAAATGACACTAAAACACACTGTTGTCATAAGATAACAACTCAAGCAAGACAAACAGAATAAGATTGAAATGGCCTAGTAGTTAGATGATATTAGCAAACATCAATTTGAGTTGTAAGACAGAATACGATAATGGGTTAAAAACGCAACGCAGCAAATATAAAAAAAAAAGCATAAAAATTGAAAAATAAACCTTAACAGAAAATCTTTCGCAGTATTGTACAGCAAAAAAAAATTACATGAAGAAAAGAGTACTAAAACTGCAACTTGCACGCTACAAGCCTCAACAGAAAATAGGTCTTACAACAAATACAGTAAGTAAAATTCACCAATGAAGATATTATCAAAATAATTACCAAAGATTATAAAGCAAGAGGTAACAGGCCATACCATATCAACAACAGTTTGGCTGGATAGGAACTCAAATACACCATCACTTGCAACAACAAAGAAAAGATGGTTAGGTGTAAGCTGAACCGTTAAAACCTCAGGAACAGCAATTACACCAATAGTCTCAGCCAACATATCCCCTACACTCCTTGTAAATGCAGCTCCAGGAACCATCCCATTCTGAACCCACAACCTAGGAGGATCATCACCCTGACTCTCTTCATCACCCCAAGCCTGAATATCCGGATCCTTATGCCCTTCCACCTGATCAACACTCAAAACCCTTGCCCCACAGAGCTTCACTCTCTCATACTCATCTCTCCTAAATGGTGTCTGATCAGTAGACAAGTCCTGAGCAACAACCCGGTTCCCATCCTTAACAGCCAACACTGCTCTCGAATCACCAACATTAGCAACATAAAGGGTATCCCCAATAACAAGCACCGTAATTGCGGTGGTGCCACTCAAGGAATCATCTATCTCATTCTTATGCAAGTCCTCATTAGTGGTCAAGAATGCAGAAGTGTAAGCCTTAACAGGGTCCTCCAACAATGCAGCGTCACTAGACAAATTTTCCACCAACCTGTCCTTAACAAAGTTTGAACACTGGGCACCAAATTCGCCATGCCCATCATAAACACCAAAGAAATGGACACTCGGATTACCTTGGAACTGCGTCCTAATGCAGAAACTATCCTGGTTTTCTTTATCAGGTGAATCAGGATAGTATCCCCTCTGAGTGAGCACAGAGTATTCCAAGGTGAAGTTATGGGAAGGGACAGGAACAAATTGCAGTGAACTCTGAGTGAGAATGTGTTTCCTCTGGGCACTGTAAGGGCCAAGTTCTCTGAAGTCTCTGGAGCCACCCACTGACGGTGAAGGGTAACGGGTACAGCACTTGCCATGGACACAACCCATGTTTGAATATAGTAGCTAAAAACAAGGCCAGGAGATTGAAAAACAGAAAGCAAAGGTCAATGTGGCTCCAAGCTTGAAACTTGGAGAAACATGAAGGAACAGAAACAAACCCTAGTGACAAAGAAGGGGGAAATTGGGATTTTGAGGAGGGAATTGTGGTGAGAGGCTGACAAAAAAGAAAAGGGTGTGTCAAGAATTATGGAGAAGTGAACAAAAAATGGGAATGATTTGAAGGAGGCCACACAAACTGAAAAGGGGGTGGGGGTGAGAAAAGGAGAACCCTAGAGGGAGAGGAAGGGTTACCCCACCAAAAGGTGGAGACATTTTGGGGTTTGATCAAAGGAAAATGGGTGGGTTGGCATTGAGAACGTGTGGAGTGGGGCTGGTGAAAAGGAAAGGAAGAATTGTACTTTTCGTTTGGGAGCAGAGAGGGAGCATAGCATCGAAGGAAAATGGAGGAAGGAAGCAAGAGTCCAAAGGGAATGGGTTTGTGGTTTGTTCTCCCAAGAGAATGACAGTGACACACGCACACGAAGACACACTCACAGCGACACCATTTCAGATTCTATTCTATTCTATGAGTGCATGGTTGGGTTTGTCTACCGAGAAACCCCTTCTTCCAAGCAAACACACACTCTCTCTCTCTCTCTCTCTCTCTCTCTAAATCAATTATTATCCTCTTGTTTTACAATTTTGCTTCTTTCCTTTTTATAAATTATTTCTTATTAAATTCTTTGACCAAAATTTCCTCAATCACTTTATAGTTTTTAAGTCAATCAATAATAAATACCTTAAATTATTAAGATCAATTCAATGTCCAAAATATTTTACTCTGATTAGTTAGGCAAAAAAATTGTAATAAAGGAGAAGAGTGGGATTATATTATAAGTTTCAATAAGGTTTTAAGAGTAACTTTAAAAATAATATAATTTGTTAGTAAATTTAGTATTATTAACTAAACTTATCGTATCATGTTCTTAATTTCTGTCAATTATTTAAAATTGAAGAAAATTTAATTAAAAATATTTGTGTTGAATCTTTAATATATTGAATTAGAAATTACTTACAATATTGTAATTGTTACTGTCCTATAAAGGTGATAGACGGAGTACAGTCCATTCTTCTTTCTAACATTTAAATTCTCTTTCACACTAATACAGTTAAAAAAATTAAAAGAAATAAAAAATTAAACTAAAGTGTCAAGGAATTAGTATTTTTTTTTCCATTTTAATACATGTAATCTAAGTTTTATTTTTATTTTTTTCTTTCAAAATACCACTATTTGTAAATTACATTATATTTAACAGGGCCATATAAAAGTCCTTTCTATTTTTAATAATAAACAATATTTTAAGTAATGGTTTTGGGAATTTAAAATGTTTAATCAAACTTGGATAATTTTGACAGTTGTTTTACTTTTAACGGACATTAACTAATTTTCCTTTTTAAGCTCACGTAACGGTGTTGCTTTTAACAGGCATTAACTGCTCAATTTGAAAACATATAAATTTTATTTACAGTTTTGGGGATTTAAAATATTTAGCAAACGTTACATCATTTTGGAAGTTGTTTTAACTTTTATATAAAGGCATTTATATATAATTTTTTTAAAAAAATAGATTAGGCATGGA
This sequence comes from Lablab purpureus, assembly GCA_030347555.1. Classification (NCBI taxonomy): domain Eukaryota; kingdom Viridiplantae; phylum Streptophyta; class Magnoliopsida; order Fabales; family Fabaceae; genus Lablab; species Lablab purpureus. Next base: position 15,026,873 of record CM059259.1, read on the forward strand.
TAATGCAAAACAATTTTTAACTATTTAATTGGTTAATAATAATGGCCATTTAACTCTGTGATTTATTATTTAAAAAAATACATTTATTTGCATAAAACTTAAAGTTGTGACGAGTTGAAAATATATTGAAAAGAATTAACCCATTAATGAGCCATTTAATTAAAGTAGTGAATTCATCCTCTAATCAATTGAGGAATGGTATGCTGAGTCATTTCTTCCCTCATATTATGCAATGTTATAAAAGACATATATTTTTCCAATCTCAAATTATTGAGACATCACTTTCAAGTTTCAAACCAAAAGAAAAATGTTTCAAACTAAACTTTCCATCTCATGCTTCCTTTTTATCATGACTACAAAATGATACTGCACTTGTGAGTTTTTTTTTAATATTACAATTATTAAAATCATTTTCAATAGTTGTAATATTAGTTATATATCACATGCTGATGGAGAAGTAGCAACAGGAACAAGAATTGAACGTTTGATAATAATAGGAAGAAAAACCACTCAATCCATTTCCAATTATTTAATTATCTAACAATGAATCAGGAAAAGAAAATGGATTATCATTAACCACCTACTAATAATATTAATAATAATAATCCAACAATTCAATCCATTTGCTTTTATTTATTAAAAATGGAATATTGAATTAGGAATGAATACATATAAATTATTTTATTACCCTAATTAAAATAGGAAAATAGTTGGGATATGTCATGAAGAGTTTTTAAGAACTTAAATTTAGAAGTTTAGAAAAAACATGATTTTATATATATATATATATATATATATATTTTAATTTATTTCAGTTAATTTTTATGAAGATTTAATATATATATATATATAATAAATAAGTACTCAATTAAATCATTTACCCAAATATGTTTATTTTTTATACAGATATAATATAAATTGGGAATACTGCATAGAAATATAAGAGTTATATATTGATGAACTCATAATAATAATAATAATAATATTTTAAAAACTCGAGTGATGAATATTAAGATAGTTTTTAAAGTATAATATATATTTTGAGAAAAATGATACTTCGCCAAGTTGATATTACAAGACATTTTTCTAAAAAAAATACTTAGTTTATAATATAAGGTATTTTAAATTTTTTTTATTTTCTTATATATAGTTCTATTATTATTTATGTTAGTATTACTTATATTTCATTGGTTTCATTTTAACCTCAATTTGGAACCATCCCAGGTCTAATTTTAAAATATTTCAAAACTATTTTAACTTCAATTTTAATTTACAGTTTTATTCAAACTTAATTTATTTATAAAAACAGTTAGTTAAATTATAATTAATTCATTCAATATAGTAATTAACAAAAGTAAAAATGGAATATTAAAAATATATAAATTAATTGCTTTTTCTCAATAAAAAAAGTTAAAGATTAATGTAATTCAAACTCGAGAAATTTTAACAAGTATTAAAATTAGTTGATGATTTAGTTGAAATCTAAGAATGCAAGTTAACTATCATTCAAAGCATATGATATTCAATCAATATAATGATAATTTTTTAATTTCTAAAGCACTAAAATTCAAGTTAAGTATTCTTCATGTATTTGTGTCACATAAAAATATATTTGAAACTCACTTTTTAAGACAATCGTACATAATGGTTATCCAAATAATCAAGTGCACTATTTATTTCTTTACCAATATTTTACGAGTTTTTTAAGGTATTTTCGCCTTTAATTTCTTTTATTTATTTTTATACATCTTTCTTTACATTTGTTATTTTTTTACTCTAAAAATGTAAATATTTAGTTATGTAATAGTTTAGATAGCAATATGTATTAATTATATATATATATATATATATATATATATATATTATTTATTGAGTTGTGTTATTTATATAAATGTGAGTATAGTGATAATAATTTGTTTAACTTGAAAGTTTATATATTCAATTAAATAAAATCAATTGAAACTAATACACTTAACGAACTTATCAAAATAATTATGAATGTAATTCAACATCATCATGAATCAATACAAACCAATAATACTTTTGATCATTATAGTCCACATTGCTATGAATAAACAAGCAAATCCATGATTCAACAATTACATATCTACAATTTAATTCACAAATATTTATTTTAAGATTTAATCTTGTGAATGATTCCTTCTCCCGATTATCAATTTTTGCCAAAAGTAAGTAGATGAGATTAATTTCCCTTACCTTAACTCACTTGTCATTCAAGAAATTGTTTAAAAAAATTAATGAAATTTTAACTTATTTCATAAAGTCTGATTTTATTTTTATCCTTGAAATAAAAATTTATCATTATTTTTATTAGATATAGGTATTATTTTCATTGGATAATGTTCTTGCTATTTGAAATATTATTTAAATAATTTAAAAAAAAATAAAAGTAACAAAAAAACATAATACTATCAATGATTTAATATTATAATAATATATATATTTTTCAATCTTAAATATCAATAAAAAAATTATAATTACTTAAATATGAAATTAGAATATAATTAAATAACAATTAAATAAATGTCAAATAATTAAAAAAAAACAAAAAAACATTAATTATGTATACTAAAGATAAATTATAAAACTAAAAAAATTAATATAATTTTTTAATTATTTAATAAATTAAAAATATTTTAATAATTTAAAATAGATATATGTAAAAAATAGAACAAATATTGAAAGGGAAACATACATATATTTATATATTTATCCTCATTTCCATACTTAATTTAAAAAAATTAAATATTATATATTCTTATATTTATATTTTTATATTATATATAAGATTTGAATAATAAATATTAAATCTTCATACAAGGCTATAAAAGTCCTTAAGCTATCAAATGTATTTAATTTAGTTTGATTTAAGTTATCATTAATTTAGAAAATTAATTTGACAAAAAAGCAAGTTAGTTTGAAGTAGAATCATTAATTTAAAAATGAAAATATCACATTAAAAATTAATAATTTACATTTATTATCATCAAACAATTTTTAGATTTACGTCTTTTGAAAAGCATTGAAACTGTAAACTATAATTCGAATCTTTTTCTATTATTTTTATATCATAGTAAATTAAGATCGAAAACAATTCACATTTAATTTTCATATATCATAATACATAAACTTGACAAATCTTTTTTAATTGCAAGGTTTAAACTATTTTTTTCCTTATACATGACTTGTTTTAGTTTTTCACTTATTAAAAATATGTTTGAAATTGAATTTAATTAAAAAATTCAAAAGATGCTGGCTGTGGGGTTCGAACCCACGCGCACTTATGTGCAGAAGATCTTAAGTCTTCCCCCTTAACCACTCGGGCAAACCAGCTTGATGTGAAAGTCTTTGAACCGAGAAATATATAGAATATGAGTTAAGAACATAGTTTCTTTAAAGTTTAAATTTAAATAAAAGTTCAATATTTTCTTGTTCCTATTTCTTGTCTAATCTGAAAATAATAGCTGATAAGAATAAAACAAAACTATCTGATGCTTATAAAGTGGGTTTGGTGAGGGCCCTCTTGCTTTCACTGTATCTTTATCGTTGTCATTTTTTATTTGTTAAAAAATAGCCTTAATTTTTTATCATACAACAAAGTGTGGTTTTTGTTTTTTAGGAAGAGCACTCTCCTTTGCAGAAATGTGTTTTTATTTTGTATTCCAACCCAAAGAAAACATTTTCGCAATGAATAATATGCAATATAAATATTGAATCACAAGGAAAAACATATTTTGGTGTATATTATCGCTAAAAGATAGATAATAAAAATACATTTATGTTGTGTATGGTGAAAGTAAAATTGATAGTTTTCATTTTTGTAAAAGTAAGAGAGTGGAAAAGAGAAAAAAAGAAGGTGAAAGTAGCATGGTCTGTTTCAATATTACTCAGGAAACTTCTGGGCTTTTATGGGTACTTTGAAACTTTCATGAAGAACCACGACTCCATGGTAATGGATCAGAGAAGCAGCAGTTATCTCCTATTTTTTACTTCTGAAAAAAAATGTCAACAAATGTTTATTTGATATTTAAAAAAAATATTATTTTCACATGTATCTGCCATTTAGTGAATACTTATAGATTGGAACCTTACTATGCTATACATATTCATCAAAATTATTTAAAAGATTAAATATATTTTTAGTTTTTAAATTATATTTTAAAATTATGTTTTGTTTTTTGACAAATTTTGGATTTATTTTGTTGTTATATTTTATAAATTCGTATAAACGATTTTTGATGATGTGTCAAAATTCATTTTTATCTCTTTATTTTCCTTCTTCTTAATTTCCTACCTTACTATCATTCGTTTCTTAAACTTCTTTTGTTTTTTTTCATTTTATTTCTTCTCATTTTTATCTCATCAAAGATGTTTTTATTTTTTACAAGTATAAGGACGAAATAAGTCTAAAGTTTACTTCAGGATGAAACACAATTTTAACAAATAGTACAGACATTAAAAATATATTTAATCCTTATTTAAATTATAAACCTCACGTTACTTGTTTTTAACAATATATTTAACTTTGAATCATATTCATCACACAAACCATCTTCTTCTTCATCTTTAATATTACATTTACATATTTTTTATTCAAATCACAAACATGCATGTCTCTAAGGAAAAATATTGTTTCAAGAAAATATTTGTAACTCAATTATAGATTTATAACTACTCAGTCTTCTTCCTAAACATCATCATCATTTTGAAGATGTTCTTTTGTGTTTATTTCCTCAAAAAATTTTCATGTTTAATACAAAAAGGTTTTCCTAAAACTTCATATTAAGTAGTAAAACTTTATAATAAAATTTGAATTTTTATTAGATATTTAGTAATTAGAATTCTTTAAAAGAAAAAGATATTTTTTCAATAAAATTTTTGTGTCTAATACTTGGGTGTAGAAGTAGGTACCAAAAATAGAAGAAAAAAAGAACAAAAATAGAAAAAAATGAGAAATACACAAGTCAACTAGTAAAATCAGGACAACATTTAAATTATTCCCAATCAAGTTAAAATTAACACAATTTCTTTTAATTTAAATAACCCAAAAGCTCTTTGAAAGAGTGTCATCTTGGTAAATCTCAAAAGTATTCCATAATATAACAAAAAGATGAGAAAAAGATTTTAAATTAACAAAAAAAATTCAAGATTAATTATTCATCCCAAACATCCAATTTTAGTTCCTATGTTACTTATCATCACGTGTAACTAAATTTTCTTTATAATACATCAAACTCTTTTATTTTACTATTAATTTATATATATATATATAATATTTTTTATTCAATATTAATCATTCATCATTTATATATATATATATATATATATATATATATAATTTAAGATTAAATTGAAAAATTAATTTTAAATACGATTTTGAATTCTAAAAATATATTTATTGAATTTGTTTGAAACTCAAAACAAAAATTTTGATATGAGAAAGAAATTCTTATAATATAATTCTTAATGGATTAATTTAAAAGAACCTCCATAACAATTGACAAAAATAATTTAACACTCTACATTTATTAACTATTATACCAAATCCCTAAATGAAATACACATTTAAATAAGTAAATACAATTATTTTGTTTTATTATATTTTTTTTCCATCTTGTGTAATACCTAATTTCTAAGACAATACTTTTTATTTTTTTATTTTTTTTACCTATACTCCTTAACCACTTAAATAATATAGCCTCAAATATGATTAAATACTTTTTGAACTTCCAATTAACCTTTTTAGTCTGTATCATCTTAATTACATTCAAGCCTTAAACAACCATATATACAACTTACATTATAATTAATTCCTCTACTTAATATGTTAACCAACACTTCCCTTATTAACCTCAATCTACCAAAGTCTACATTGAAAACATCTTAACCTATTAACCTTCCACTCAACCATTTCACCCACTCTACCTAAAAAACCTTACCATTTCAACTTATACAATACCAAATTAGTCACCCAAGCTAACACAATTAACTAACACTCTTTACCACATAAATAACCCACTAAACCAAATTTCCCACTAATGATCACACTATTAACCAACTAAGAAACTTTACAATATTCACCAACAAAATCAAATTCCTCACTCCATCTTACATAGTTAACAACAAGCAAACATAACCATTTTAACTATTGACTCAACCTATATAACTAATACAACTAACATAGTTATCCAAACAACAAACTTAACCACATTAATCATCCACTAAATCAAATTAGACACTCTATTTAACAAAGTTAAACAAGTAGCAAATCTAATCATAACCCTCCACTAAACAAAATTACCCACTCCAACTAATATATTTAACCAAATAAAAGACTTAACCATGCACTAAACAAAATTAACCAGTAACATGATTAACCAAGTAACAGATCTAATCTTATTAACCATCCACTAAACAAAATTATCCACTCCAACTAATAACCAAATAAAATACTTAACCATGAACTAAACAAAATTACCCACTAATTAACACAATTAACAAACCAACATGCCTAACCATTACCACAAACAATTTCAAAGAAATAAAATTACTCAATCATCCAATCACATCACTAAATTAACCACAAACCAAATAAACAGACTCTTGTAGAACAATCCGGAAAAACCACATTTAAGTTCATAAAAACAAAAGATCATACCTCTGTTGTGGAATTCCACCTTGGGCTCATCATCAGTCTATGATTCTATTTCTTTCTTCTTCTTTCCGGTTATGGGTTTGTATCAATTTATTTTCCTCCTTCTCTCCTGATTTGATTTTGTCTTCTGAATAATGTTCTTCCTTCTTCTCTTCTTCCTTTCTATCATTGCTCCCTATCATCCATGTCCCTCAATGTTCTTCTCTTCTTCTATGCCTTTCCCCCCATGTTTTATTCTTTTATTCTTCTAAGACATTATTTTCCTAGTTCATGATTTTTCTTATTTATACTTGTCAAAATAGAGTCCCTAAAAATCTCATAAAACATATTAGACCAGGTCAAAAAGGCTGTAATCGCACTTCAATTAGGTAATTTTTTCTCCTGTAGCTTACTGACTTGGATCTAGCCCTGTAAGTTTATGGATCTATCTGTTTTATAAAATATTAGCTATATTTTAAAAAAATTATCATAAAAATATTAAAAATGTATTTTATTAAAACACACACGTATATATTGATTATATTGAATAAAATCAAAATTACTTTCATTTATGTAACTTAAATTTTAAAAATATATATTTTATATAAGATTATTTTTAAATTTTTTTAGATGAATAAAAATAACTAACAAATCAAATATAAAAATCATAATCCATTTAAAAATGGAATCAGACAATACAAATTTAATAAATTTCCTGTTAGACGAAGCACAACTAATCTTTCACACCTAATCTTTTGACATAGAAAAAAAAATGAAAGTTATACGAGTTATTTATAACGTGGGAAAAATAATATTAAAGTGGGAGTACTGCATATATGAGTGTTTAAAGATCACTGGTGTGTCCGTGAATCACTTTTCTTCCTTTACATATACACCTGCTTGTTATGCATGTGCACTGCTAACGTTCTCAAATTACACATTACTCCTAATGTGTAAGAGAAGAAAGAGAATGTGAAGATATAATGATCCTATTGATAGTTGTTATTACAAGATTGAGATGTAAAAGTTACATACCCAACTTGTGATGCGTTTTGCTTTGTTTTTGGTTTACATAATGTGAGGAGACGAAAGCGCATGCAGAAGAAAATGTGACATTCCAAGTCATCTGAATTCCATGGAAGTAAAACCCTAAACATCCTTTATGTTAAAGGAAAGTAAAGGAAAATGAGAAATAGGAAGTTTGTGATTAAGTTGCTTAAATGATGAGGAGTGGGTGATTTCAGTGTAGGAGAGTAGAGAGGGTGGTGAGAAGTAAAGAAAAAACGATAAAAGAGGGAAGAGTAAGGGAAAAAAGGAAAGGAAGTTGAATATATAACCTCAAAAAAAAGAAGAGCACTTTTACAGGCACTAACACATGCTCAAAAATCTCAGGCGTGACAAGCCTAAGTGGGGTGCATTATGATGATCCTCCACCACTTACTATTCCAAAACCAATCCTCTATTACTACTTCTCTTACTTCTTTCTTTCTTTCTTCCCCACTAAAACAATATATTCACCACCATAATAAACCAACCAATGCCAATCACTTTCTGCCACCTCACCACCCCTACAATTTTCACCTACACCCTACTGCATACTACTACCTCTAGTGTGCACTTTTCCGACGAACCGGCGAAAACGTTTGAAACACCACACTCCCAGAATCCGGGAACTGGTCCATGGCGCAACTCCTCAACTTCATCCCCATCGGCTCCACCGCACCCGCCACCTTTCTCCACACCTCATTCCCCAACGACGTTGTCGACACCGACATCGTCCCCGGTCGGAAAATCTGCACCACCTTCCTCAACACGTGGACTACGTCCACGTCACCCGACCTCGACCCCACGCACTCGAAACTCGCGTAGCTGTAACCCTCCTCCGGCGTCACGTGAATAGTCGAGTACCACTCCCCGTCCATGCCGTTCATCGAGTACCCGCACGGGTCGAACGCGAAGTCGCATACCAGCGCGTGCGGGTTGATCCCGTCGATCCCCGTCAGCTCCGTCATTTCCCTCCCGGCTGAGTCCCCGCTTTTGCCGTCGTCAGGGCGGCGGAAAAACTTGCCGGCGAGTAGGGGGTCGAGGTCGGTCATGCAGATTTCCAAGGTGTAGTTGTGGTGGTAGAGGACGTGGGAGTCACTGGTGGCGGTGAAGACGTGCCAGGCGTGGGAGGATGACTTGGAGGGCATGATGGAGGCTTTTCGGAAGCATAGGTTGGCAGGGAGCGTGGATTCTATGTAGTTGACTTCGTCGTTGAAGCTTGTGTGAGGGAAGGGTTGTGACAGAGGGAAGATGAAGGTTCCGCGAGTGTAGCGGCAGGAGGAGAGCGTGAGGCCGAGGTGGGTGTGGGCGTAGAAGATCAAGGGTGTCATGGATTTGAGAAGCTGCGTGGTCCCACACGTTTTGATGATGATCTTTGTTGGGTACACAAAGAGGCTGGATTCTGATAACACGTAAGCGTCGAAGTAGGAGTTTCCAACGGCTGAAACCACCGTGCATTGAACCGCTTGTAGGGTTTGTTGTATGCAATCGAAGTCGAGTTTTCGGAGACCCAGTTGAAGCATGGCTGGGTCGTCACCGAAGAAGTGAAGCTCGAGGCGCTTCTCGAAGCCTTCGAAACCTGAGAATGCGAATGCCATTGAAGAGAATGCGGTGAAAGGCAATGGTTGTTGTGGTGTTGGTGGTGAGGGAAAGGTGAGGGAAAGGAAGGAAGGTGATTTGGATTTATATAGGTGTGTGAGAGTGAGGAGGAAGTAGGGTTTAGAAGAGAGGTGTGAGCATGCGGGTGATGGAACCAAGAATCATGATACTAGCCATGATGAAGTGAATAGGATGATTATATGCAACAATTTTGTTATGTTTTTTTACTTCATTCTTCTCTACCTTCCTTCACAGACACCAACACCACAACACAACACACCACTCTCATTAACTCTTTCCTTCTTCCTTCATTCCATTCTCCTCACTCTTATCACTCCTTCTTTCTTCTAAATCTACGTATCTTCCAATCATAAATAACACTGCTTTTCCTGTTATCTTTACACCACTCTTTACACGGCACTTTCAAATATTATTATTTTCTGCATCTTTATCACCTCCTAATTATACCTAAACTCATAATTATAATATTTCGATTATTAAAATTCAAAAAATAAATTATAATATTAGTTTAAATATTTCAATTTTGTAGTTAAAATATCTATAACTACTTCTAAATCTCTAAAAGATTATAACTTCAAACACACGAGTAAACATTTAAAGATTCACTACTACCATGATCTTCCGTCACCACCACCAAATCTTTTTTTAAAATACAGTCTTTAAAAGATTTGCTTTTCTAGATATATCTTTTAGAGATTTGATGGGATTAGATGGTTACATGATATATTGACTAGAACTCTTAAATATTTTCATTTTAATAATTTATTACTATGTGTATTCTTAATACAATGGTTACTTTTAATTGTTTTTATATCTTTTCAAAATATATATAAAGGGAAGTGTGTTAAAAGATACGAGTCAGTTTTCGTCACAAACACACCAAAGATGATTTCAGTCCAATTTCGTTTTATATTTTTCTAGTTATTTTAACCATGATTTTTTTATGGATTGTACGTGTATTATTCATATTAAGTAGTATTCTTCACATATTAATATCTCATTAATTTTTTTCTATCATATATTGAACCGTGTGTGTGTGTATATATATATATATATATGTTCATTCAAGTATTCGTGTATATTTAAGAATAATAAAAGGATTATTCCGTATTTTCTTTTTCCTTAATAAATTTGGAAGTGTTAAAGTCGAGTATGGAGAGGTTTAGCGGGGGAATATCGTGGTTTAAAATTTCAAATATTATTGTTTTCTACAATGTGGACTCTTTGGTATATAGCGTTAGTTCCGTGTCTTGGTTGCTACTAAAAATTTAGTTGAAAGTAAAATGAACTAAATTGAAGTTTGAACGATATGTGGGGCTAATTTGACCAGAATGATTGGTTGAACTGATGATGAGAAATGCCAGAAATAATTGTGTTGAAACCATATCATACACTTCTTTTCACAATCACAGAGAAACTGGAGATTTAGTAAGAGTTCAAGACCTTGTCCATTCAAAGGAATTTGATTTGGTGAGTCAAAATTCAGCATTCAACTTAACTATTTCAATGATAATTCCATTAAAATAGAGACATAATAATCATAAACCGGGGCTAGATGTTGTATTGTTGTTTTGTTAAACAACAATTATGAGCTCTGTAGAGATAATTAATGGACCGTTTTTATTAGAGCTCTAGTTAAAAACAGGGTAAACAGAACATTCTGTAACCAAAAAGTAAAATTAGAAGTAAAAGACCCAATCACTCGGGGCTCTGTTTGATATGAGCATACTCTGATATAGATAATGGCCACTGCATAATGGAAAAGTGCAGACACCTCAGTTGATGGAGACATCTTTGTCTATTGCTAGGATAGCAAGTGTTGATTAACCAAAATCTTGACGTGCTCAAAATATCATCCATATTTGGCGTTAGAATAATAATAATAATAATAATAATAATAATAATAATATAATTATTATTATTATTTTGTAGAGGGAAAACTATGAAGGAACAAAATGAAAAAAACAAAAGAAATCAGGCGTGTCAGGTAAATAATGAAAATATCCTTGAATTGGGGAGGCCCGTACGTGAATGAAATGAAAAGCACCAACATCATTTTTATTCTTCATGCAGTTTCATGTAGCTAGGTGGCATTATCATTGTTTTTTTTTTCTAATTTAACAATTTGATTTCTGCATTTAACAAAGCATGCATGCACACTTGTTAACCGTGTCAGCATCAAAATTAAAACGATGCTCTTTATCCTCCAAGAGATTAGTTTTAAAACCTTGGTTCATAAAACAGCTAAATAACATTCATCATTGCGTTACTATGAAAGTTGAACATTTTCAACATTAAAATAACTTTGGTGAATAATGGTATAGTACCACGAGATGCTTATTTATGCTTCTAATTAACTTTTATACACAGTTCAACAACAGTTTGCAAAATGACATTTTACAAATTTGTTTTTAACCAAACCCCGGCACAAATATAATAACTCGTAGGGACATAAAGTTGATTTGGATCATAATGTTTAACTAGTCTCACATAGAATTAACAGTAATTTTGAAGTAAAAGGAAGTAATTAGTGGTTCATGGTCTTTTAGAGGAAGTTTTGGTAACCTGTCTCTGCCGACATGTAAAACTAACTTCTCCATCATATAGGTGGTCTCCTTGACTTTCAATTTACGAGTATTGGAGACATTATATCAGTAACAATTATTCAGCATAATCAACAATGCAGAAACTTCTCCTTAATATAGTAAAGACAGGTAGAAGGTAGAATGTAGTATTCAAACTGAAAAGGAAAAGTATGCAAAATCTAGCATACATTAGCAATACAACAGAAAGTGTAAAGGGGAGTGAATAAACTAAGTTTGAGTAGAGAAAGGTTAGGAGGAAAGGCAATGATGAAAAATTGTGAGTTAGAATAAAAAAAAATGAGTTTTAAGGGGTTGAAATGATGCAGAATGTATGTCGTCATCAATAAATCTCATGGTTGTGGCTGGCAGCCACCATAATGACCACAATATCCACCTCTTTGTGATGCACGCGCACTACCAAACTCAAAACACTATCTCACAAGCCCACACTTAAGTTCTCTCACACGCAAGGCAAACCAACCGGCCACACGCGCAAGCGCACACACAAACACAAACATTGGTTCTTGCAAAAATACGTATATAGTCACCCCTGTATCATGCATACACACACAACATAACAATGGTCAACCTCTTTGTTGAATCAAATCTTGTTTAAAAGTCTCAAACTCAAAGCAAAAACTCTACCAAGTCTGCCACCTTTTTCACATCGAAAGTTTCAAGCGAAATCCTAGATTTAATTGTTGGCAAGGATGTTTTTTCAAAAAAGAGTGAAAAGTTAGGAGTTGAAACCCATCTTAATCTTAAAGTTTGGCCCCACTAAAAGTATAGTCACCTTTCTGAACGCCACATCTTGTTCACCCTCCACCTCATTCATTCCCTAGCTAGCCAAATCATCATAATAATGTAAACCCCAAACCCATGATTGGTCCCACTATGTGCCCCCGAGACAACCACCGTGGATGACCCCACAAGGCTGCACATAATCTAAACATGTGTCCCAACTTGATGGCACAACAAGGTCCATCTTTGTTTCTAGTGTTAATGAGATTTGAGGGACATGGTGTCCCCACTCAGCCCTTAACTGCAAGACAATGCCATAAGTTGGCAAGGAACAAGCTGGCTTTAGCCGCCATACTTGCTTGCATGCGCAAGTTTCAGCATACATGAAAATTGGCACACAACCACAAATAAAAGTGTTGCTGCAAATTCTTTTTTACAAGACTGTATCTACACTACTAATGAGCATCACTGTGCCATGCGCACAAAATTGGCCAAAATGCCTTCATCAATACCCCACCAGGATGCAACTCAAAATTTGGAAAGGCTTCTCCTGTAATATTCATATACCATGAAAAGTGGTTGGAGGCTTCATTCATTTTTCTTTGAAAAACAAATCTAACTGTAGCAGCTTAATTGGTGTGGGAATGATACGTTTTAGTGTTTTCTTTTGACATGAATATATCCTCCTCTACAAACGTGATGTGCCGCGCAAGATAAACAGGAATTTAAACCTGTGTACTCAATAGTCTATATTGAAGGGAATAAACTAACTAATCTGAGCATAACGTTCTGTTAATTCTTTATAATACCCCACCTCAGGTGTTAATTGATTGTTAGACTATGATTTATAGCAGTTCTTATCAAAGTAGAATCTTGATGATTGTATGAACATGCTTAACAAAATTTTAGGATAAGTGCATGATTAGTAGTAATTTTAATTTTAGAGTTTTTCATATTTTAATTGAAATACGTAATTAAATGTTTAAGTAAATAAAAATCTAGGAAAGATGATTCTTGTGCAGGATGGTTCCCACAGGAATCATTCCTAGTAGGTGTGCTGAGATTTTTTGAAACAAACAAGACATGTTGTGAACTTTTAAGTGGGCAATCTCTTGAAAATAGAAAGTGCCCCCACAGTTAAAATAAAAAATATATATACACAGTCCAAAAATTATTTTAATGGATTCCTTGTGATGATTTTAATGTTAATGTGAGACCTCGAGCAGAGGAAAATGTATGAGATAAAGGATTGGCACATACATTGAAATGCATAGCATAATATGATCCCATGCTCTCATACACGCCACATCATTCCTTTTGTGCTTTAACCAAACCAAATCTCTTGTTTGATTTTGAAAACAAATGTATGTCTATGTTTGTGTCTATTTTGCAAATTTGGAATCTCGGTTGATTGCTCCTGGCAAGCATCATTCTGCTGCGTGACCTTCTTCACCCTCTCTTGTCTGTCACCTGTCTTATTCGTCTACTTTACAATGCAAGTTTGGTGTACAGGCAAATCCTTCCCAATCATGCCCTTTCAACTCAATGCATCACCATAGTACTATCTTCACTAAAATTCATGCACTGTCTTTTGTTTTCTTGTTCAAATTCTATTCATGTACTTAAAATCTTCCTAAGAATTCATTAACAACATCTTTTTAATAAAAAAAGATTGCTTTTTTAATTCTAAATATTTTTAAAACTACATGTATCTCTTATGAAGGACAACCGAATTCAAGTTAGCTAAAACGTTAGATGTGATCAACACACAAAGTTATATGTTTGGTTTCGAATTATAACGTTGGTTTGTTTAATAGTTCAGAAAGAAATTGAAGGGAAAGGTGGATATGACATGAATTTATAACCATTATTTGTCTAAGAGATATTTATGCATGCAATTTAAAAAGTTTATGATTGCATTTTTTTGGAAAAAAGTTTATATAATCAGTAGAATTTATCTTATTACAAATTTAAAATATACTACAATTTTTACTGCTTGAATCAAATTTAAAACTGATCTGTGATTGTGATACTGCAAGCTGGACTATAAAAAAAGAGAGTCAATTGTTCTTTAGAAATTGTAGAAGTTGGAGACTGTAGTTTTTCCACTCATTTAATGAGTTAGCATTTTCATGAACTAATTTGAATTACTAATGATTTTATCAAAGACTACGTTCGTACAAATTCACTTTTTAAGGTTTAATCATGTGCTAAAAATATAGGGAGAATGATTATGTCACATGCTTGTAAGCTTAAGAAGACTATTTACTATAATTCTATTTATTACAGACTAAATTGGATGAAGTTAATTGTGTTAAAGACTGAAAATTGATCATGTTTAACTATTCTTAATATAAACTGTGGCTCTGTAACAAAAAAAATGATCTGTAATGTTAGATATTCTGGTTTACATGCTGAAAAAGATAGCATGGTGGCACTTGAATGGATGACAAGCAAACTTTGGAGTGTGTGTTGAGACTTGAGAAGATCTCTTGCCCAGTAACTAGCCTAGCAACTGTGACGTCTGAATCTGGTTTTCCTTCTGCAAGCATGCATTGTTGGAATCATTGTGAGTTGCATTCTTTTGTCTTTCTAAATTCTTCTGCTCATATTTTGCTATTTCTCTAATCGACCGCTAAATTGATGGATTCCAAAAGCAATGCCATCTGCAATGCAGCTCTCTTTCACACTGCTTTTTCATTACATTTTCTGTTTAGGTTTTTCTTTTATATTACATCTCAACATCACTAATTCAATAATAACAAAGTTACCAAGAAATCTTTATTAAATATTAGATATTAAAAATATTGAAAAGAAATTTAGAGATGTGATTTAGAGGTAAAAAACTTATTAAATCCTATATTTTTTTTCTTATTTCAATTCATAAAACACTCATGAAATACTTCTCGCTAAACTACATTTTCATTTTGCATTCCTAAAAGAATTTTCACAGCATAGATATATTTATATTTTCAATGATATATAGCTAACTATTTTTAAGAACCTTTTGTTGTAATATTCAGTTAAAAATAGACTTTCACTTTAGATAATCAGTGGTGATCAAGTTTAATATTTGAGTTTATTGCGCGAGTTAAAATTCAATTTTAACTAAAAAACAATATATACTTAAAATTCTAAAAGTAGGTTTGTTCTTATACTCACCCTCCCCAATCATGACAGAATCTCACAAAGTTGGAGACAATAATAGCCATTTTTCTTCCAAATCTAGCTATTTTGCTTCTTGGAAGAAAGTTCTTGAGCATTAAATCTCAATCTTAATAAATAATAATTAACTAAATATAACCCTAATTCTAATTAATTAACTTATCATTTACTACTGTTTAACCAGATTATGAATACCCAACTACTACTACCAGTGGAATGTGAGCAAGTGCTGACATAAACATGGTGTCATTCGAAATGTTGAACTATACTTGCTTGTTAGTCACACACACACATACATTCGAATTTTTTTATCAGTAACTAGTAATTTGAATTTGGAAAATTGTATGAAAATTGAATCTGACCCAAGGAATGTCAGTATCGGATTCCTATTAATGTAAATAAAAAAGACCAATAAGAATAAATAAATTACATAAATTTATATTTACAATTAATTTTTTCATGGTTTTAATAGTTAGAATTTTGAATAAAAAAAGTGGTATACAATATTAAAAAAAATTATAAAAGAAAAAAGAGAGGGAATTAAGCAATCCTAGAAAGAAGTGAAAAAACAAAATAAAACCAATTGAATAATGAAAAATAAATTAAAACCAGTTTTCAAAAAGATAAATAGAAGTTTTCTACATAAATTTGTATAAATTAATTTTAATCTACAATCTATATTATGAGTATTTATAAAAAAAAGGCATATCGGTGACTACTCAAATAAAGTAATGAATTGTTTAACAATGAGCATAATGTGAATCAATTAAATCCTAATTTTACGGAAAATGTAAGGAAAAGAAGAAAAATGGCATATGACAGAGTCCATGCTGAATTGATAGAGCTAAAGGTCACATTAAATTATTAAAAACAATTATTAAATGGTAGTCACAGATAACACATACATGAGATTTGATAAATGTATGAAGCAATTAACAAAGGCATGTTTGGATGGCCATGATGTTCCCTCTGCTCCAAACTATTATATGTTTATTAATTCAACTTTCTTCATCCCTCACTCCAACTTATTCCCAACATCCTTAATTTCTAGGTTTCACACAAGGCACAATCTCTTGGACATTGAAAAGGAACATTGTTAATAATATCTACCCCTCCTATGTTTTTTATTATATATATATATATGGCAAAATTAGAGTACCTATACTATGATCTTATGTTTGAATTTTTATAATGTGGAAAACAAGTAGCTACTAGGTTTGTTTTAAAACCAATTAAATAGCTTGGCATGCGCATAATATGAATTGAAATCATAACTCGAACTCTGATTTGTTTATTTAGTTTTGTTTGTTTTGACATGAGATTTCTTAACCCTTTTGTTGATAGCTGTCTCAAAATGTATGGCATGCATTAGAAGCCATGACCTTTTGCTGCCAACTTTTCCCTGCTAAGATTCTGCATGTTCCCAACAAAACCATAAACAAAATTAAGAAATTAATAGTGTAGATTACATGTAGTATATTAGTGTGTTGGGGAAAACAAAATAGGCATTAAGAATTATTTAGAGCTGTCTGTAAGGATTGATACCAAGATTAGCAGAAGAGTGAATCTTAATACAGATATACAGATATTATATATATATATATAGCTGCTATAAAGTTGATGTCTTATGAGTATATTACTTATACACAACGTGACGTGAATAATGTTTGTATCCTACTGGGGTCACCCACTCAGTTTACAATTAATGGATGTATGAATATAATTATTCAGGTTAGGTTGCCACACTCATTAGGCTGCATTGTATATGTGTCTAAACTTTCACAACTTTCATGTCTGATACTGATAAACATGCAAGATTGCAACAACTAGTGTTCAAAAGAAGCATATATAACATGTTCAAGAAGACAGATAAATGAATATTCAGTGCCCAAACTTTCATGAAAAAACATTGTATAACTCTAAACTTACTTTATAATAAAACCTTATCTTAAAAAGATATATAGTTCTGAAAACTAAAAGCTGTTACTTAGATGCTCATTTATGAAAATTATAACTAGTTAGTGAATCCTTGCCCTTTATGTTATAGGTTGAGCCTGAAAAGCTTTATTGTAAAAAAGCAAATAAAAAACTGTTTGGTTGGACTTAAAAATAACTTGTTGTAACAATAGTTACAGGGAAATTGAGTTGCTTAAAAATGTTAAACGGAATTTAATGAACAGTGACAGACGAACATTTCAAATATTATCTATTATACTTGGATTATACCAACTTTTTCGAATTATCCTTAAAAAATGTATATAATTTTTTAATTTAGTTATTATAATAATTATGTGATTTAGGTATTTAATTCCATTTACGTCAATCATTTTCTTGTGAATTAAAAATTACCATGGAAGGTTATTACTATTGGTGATAATATGTTAATTCTTATGTTGTTGTAAATACCTTTAACTTTTTCAAATAAAATATAGAAGAAGATCCTATTTACTCAGTATCCTCATTAGGAGAGATTGCATGCCATGGCATGATAGTATAGCTATGTTGGGGTTTTGGAGCTTAGAAAATCAGAAAGGACTAGATTTCAGATTTGGAATGAAATTGATGATATCGAGATAGCACAAGAATGGCGGAAGAGATCACCTCACCGTTTTTTATAAAAAAAATCAAATTTATTAAAAAAATGGTTGATCCAGTTCTCTTTTTAATCTCATCCTCTAAATATTTTATTGGTATATGTAATGTGGTGATAATTAATAAATAATATTATATGATGCCTTAAAACTAAATATTCAATAATATTCCCAGTTACTTTAATTTGAATTGAGGTATATTGGTTACTAAACTCTCCAACTAATTTTACGAATTTCACCCTAATACAATTTTTTCTTACTTAAAATCCTTAAATTTTCATTTTTTTCTGTAAAGTCCGTGAGAGTACTAAATAGTAAAAATTCATTCTAAATAATAAAATTTATTCTAAATAATAAAACTTCATTCTTATAATGATTTCGATACTCAATAAATATAAAATTTTTATATTTTATTTTCATCTCTAACTTATATGAGTATATTCTCATCAAATCCATTATATTCTAAATATTAATTAAATAATCTATTAAAAAAATAAAAATTATAATAAAAAAACTTGATATTAATAAAAAATTATAATTATATAAATTTAAAATTAAATATTATCAAATAATAATTAAATAAAAATCAAATAATTATAAAAAAAATAAAAACATTCTAAAAATAAATTAATAAAATTAAGAATTAAAAAGAATTAATATAAATTTTTAAATTATTTAATAAACTAAATATATTTCAATAATCTAAAATAAAAATAAATATAAAAACAAAGACATTATATTAAGATTTATATTAAGATAAATATAAAAATAGACAAACATTTTCGACAAATTCAAAATAATATCCACAAAAACATGTTCCTTTGCCAACTTTAAAAGAAAGTTTAAATTAATCATATGGAAATTTAGTAGAAAATCTAGTTTGTTATTCAATAAATGATTGTCATATCACTAATGGCGACAAAAACTTAAATTGTGAGAGAAAATTTTAGAAACTAAAATCATAAAAAAATTAAAGAACTAAAGCTATATAACAAAAAGTTATATTTCAAAGACATGAAATACATGAAGGTCCAACTTTTTATTTTGGAAATAAACAATACAAAGAGTCATGATATGTCTTGAACTACACACACATAAATCAAGTTACCAAAAGCAACACTTACTTATCTAGGGCTATCGATTCCTATATATTCACTCTCCTATGATAAAGTCATGAGTGTGACTCTCGTATGAACATATGTACAAGAAAATACATTCACAACAATGCCTCCTATGATGGCGCCAATTGTCACAACTTGCAGCTTTCGTTTACATTCACATATATTAAACTGCAAAATGCTTGTTGGTGTGCTGCATGTATATGGAAATGGAAGGAGGTCTAAAGGTCCACACACAAGTAGGAAATGACTGAACCTGCTCGGCGCTTTGTACGTTGGCTAACCTTCCACTTCTCAACAAGGACCTTCCTTATGTTGGGGCAGCTAGAAACCACGGTGGCCACACCAACTGAAGTTATACCGGAACAATAAACCATGTGGCATGACTCAAGCATTCTGCAACTTTTTACAAGATGGGCTAACCCAACATCTGTTATTTGCCGGCAGTGTGAGAGTACTATTTCTTTCAGCAATGGACAGTGTTCTCCCACTTCAGCCATAGCCATGTCACCCAAATTCTGCAGTTATAGAGCAATAGAAATAAAAAAAGGGAAAGCAAAGCAAGTAAGTAGCAAAACTTTAGCGAATAGTTTGCAAGTAAACATTACATTGCCTTGGTTATAAAACGAGAGATGTCAATACACACCTGCAATACACTCACGTCCAAATAACAGAGTTGAGGACATCCCCTTGCAATGGCTACCACTCCAGCATCTCCAATTTGATGGCAACCACTAATATTAAGATAATGAAGGGAACAGCCCTCAGCTATAGCAACAAGGGCCCCATCACCCACCCTAGTAATTTAACAAAGTGGTTAAGGTAGACATCATCCACGATGAACAATAAAGAAGATATTCAATGTAAACTTGAGCTTGCAAATGTATACATTTGGAAGGAAACAACAGAAGAAAAGATGTAGTACAAATTCCCTAACATCATAGTAGTAGAATAAATATACATGAAGATTTCTGCTTAGAGGGAGAGTAAATAAAGCTGTGAATAAGGTTTTACCTATCACAGAATCGAATGCTAAGATCTGTTAGCAACTTACAGTTCTCGCCCACAGCAATTATCCCCTTGCTCCCAATCTAATACATGGGAGGAAAAACAAGGAACATAAGAAGAAAGGACAAAAATGTTATAAAGCTTAAAAGGAAATATAAAGTCAATAGCAAAAAAAATTGGCTTATTGCCTTACACTGGATGTAATAATAAACATTCATGAAAGTATTACACCACTTTCAAATACTTCTACATCCTTCACTAGCTGTCATATTATAGAATGAGGAGGTGAGGGGGCTAGAGTTGGTGTAGCAAGTAAATAGGGCCATATTATACTACAAGTCAAAATAACAAGGTGCAGTGTAGCTTAAAATGGAAAAGCATTGGACTCAAACGTCACTAAATTAGAAAATTGGTATGCAAACTAAAAAAGGCATAATTATGCAATCTTTTTAAATGGCTGAAAAAACTCCAAACATTACTTCTCAGAATTCGTTGAATCATCTATGATATAATTTAGTGTGTCCCTTCTCTTATTAAAAAAAACAGATATTAAGTCAAAATGGAAAAGCATTAAAGTCAAACTCAACTAAATTGAACAATTGGTATGTTCCTCAAAAAGGCCATAGTATTCACTCTTTTAAAGGCTGAAAGAACTCTAAAACATTACTACTCATAAGTTGAATCATCTATGATAGAATGTCGTGTGTCCCTTCTCTAAGACAGCGGATACTTATGGCCTAAAATCCAAAAGAGAAAAAAAAAAATGTCATCGAATTATCAAGGAACGTTGAAGAAAGCACCCCAGAAAGAAGTGACAAAAGCAACAAATGAAATTCCTCCTTTCCCTTCTTTAATTAAATGGAGACGGTAGACAAAGAGATAGCTAGTTGAGATATCTTGTAAAGAATTGCTTTTGACTTTAAAATACTAAGTTTGGTATCCAAAAATGTATCACTAAAGTAAGAATGAGTTTTGTTTGGATTGTGTTAAGGACTTACAGGTAAAATGACTTTTGAATGTAAGTTCCCCAAAAGAACCAAAAATTACTTTAAAAAATTTAAATATTATAATAAGGACAAAGTTGTAGTAGAAGAATGCGTAATGTATGCAGGTATTAATACGGGTCGAAATTACTAAACACAATTATCCTAGGTAACAAGGTGCAGAATTTTGATAGTTAGTGAGACATCCAAAATAGAAAAAAAAAACAATAAAATACTTTGATGCCAAAATTTAAATTAAACATACAGAATGGCATTTTCATGAAGAAAAACCAAACATAAATGCAGACAGTACCTCATAACAGCGACGGATATGAAGTTTCTTTAGATTCTTGCAGCCACTAGCTATGCCACACATGGCTTCATCTCCAATACTAGAGCAATCTACCAAGTGAAGCGCTTGCAAGTGTTTGCATCCCTGTCCAATTTGGAGAAGGCCAGCATCACCAATTCTTTGACAGTAAAGTAATGCTAACTCTGAGAGATGCCTGTGCAGTAGAAAGCTGAGATTAGCATCACTGATGAAAGAGGAAGGAAATTTTCAACACTTTGGAATGTAGGTCATCAAATATTTGTTAATATCATAAGCTAATATTCAAATAGTCATAGCATGGATATGTTTATCACATTTAGGCTAAGTTTGGTCCTGCTTCATTATTTCCTCGAAAGCTAATTCAAAATTAAAGCTTATAAAAGTGATTTAAGTTTTATCTTAAAGACTAGTTTTAAATTAAAAAGCTGCATTTTATTGCCCCACTGACCAGTTCAAGATGAGAGGAGAGCGGCTAAGAAATGCAGCTTATTTTTTAATGGTACTTCAATTAGCTTTCAAGACTGCATGTACAATATCTAGTTGATAATGTGTGCATGCAGCATGTCTGTAGAACAATCTATGCAAGCAGACCCTTTGCACAGGACCTTCAAATATCCAGATTTTAAAAGTCCACAAATTTGCACTAATCCTTTTTTTATATATTTATCAATAAAATGTAGTATGAATTTTTTGTGATTTATTTTGTGAAAACACAATCATATAATATTTTAAAATATTAAATTATGTCTTTATTTTTAAATATTAGGATGGAGAAGCCAAATTTTCATGGTTAGAACAGGAACTATAAAAATGTTTAAGATGGCCCAGGCATGCACACACAAGCACACAAAAATGTCAAAAGGAACAGTATCTCCTATTCATTGCAAGAAGTAGATTTCTGTTATATGTACATAGACAGTTTTCGTAGCTCACACTGGGAATACTTAGATTCTTAGAATTGGCTGCAACTTAGGTGGATAGGAACACGCACACTAAAATAAAAAAATGCATGCAAGAAAAATCAGTACACCCCAAGATGAATTAACTATAATTACAGATGCTGAATATAGACATAAAATTCATTGAGTTTCATCTTTCTAAAACAGTCATCCAACTCCCTATGCTGATTCTTAGATGTGGAGTTAGTTGCATGCAAGAGTTAGTCCACACATCAAACATTTTAGACAACTTAAATTAGTGAAAGAAACATACTGGCAAGATTTTCCAACCGATTCTAGTCCCAAAGTTCCAATATTGTGGCATCCATTCACTTCCAGATGAGTAAGTTCTTTGCAGCCAGTAGCAATTGCTTCCAAACCCTTGTCACTCAGGAAATAGCAATCGCTTAAAGTCAAGTTCTTTAACTTCTTACATCCATTCCCAATAGCAGACAAACCCCTGAATGTAGACATTACAAAAAGAAAGTATTACTAACTAAACAACAAAAAAATGAAAGAATAAATATCGGAATGCAAAAATAATAATTAGAGGTATGGAAAAAGACTAAAAATTTGCAGTTTATACTACCTTAAGGGTCATCTAAAAGGACAACTAAAAAGAATTACAAAGGTAACCAAGTCTCCCCACCACTAGATGAGTTTGGCAACAAGGATCAAATGACAACATTGAATCTTATTAAGAAACTAAAAAAAACAAAAAATTGTTTCAATGACTCTTTTGAATTGATAAACTCAACAAATGGTTGGTAAAGTTATAGCACAATAAAGAAATATGCAGTTTGCACTATGCCTGGTGCATGGGCCTTTTTGTGATTTTAACGGTAGTCAAATCAAGCAGATCCTGAAAAAGCAATGATGAGAAAGCAGCTAACTTATTAGTAAATCTAGGAAAGTTATATGAGCCAATAACTCCAAAGACAAATAACTAATCAACTCTGCAAATGGCTGATCAAGTCTTAACACAAAGAAATATTCAATCTGTACTACACCCAGTGAATGTGAATTTTTTGGTCAGTTCAACCATAGTCAAATGAAGCAAATCCTGCAAAGCAATGATCAGAAAGAAGCTCACTTATCAGTAAATCTCTGAAAACTGTATAGAGCCAATATCTCCAAAGACAAACAACTAGCTCCCACGACTTTCAAAGCATCATCTGTGAGATTAATACATTGTAACTTTAGAACTTTCAAATGTGGACATCCTTTAATCACAGCAAGCAGCCCTTTATCATGGATGAACTCAGAGTCCAACGACAAGGTCTCTAGAGATCTGCAGTGTGATCCCACAGCTTCCATTGAAATGTCAGTTATTTTCGCACAAGCCGCTACCCCTATAGATTTTAACGAATTTCCCACACCCAATGCTAATTCAACCACACCCGTGTCAGTCAAGCCTTCACAGAAACGCAGATTCAAATCTTCAAGTTGCTTGCAACACTGTCCTATAGCAGCCAAACCTTGATCTCCAACATAACAACCCTAAAGGAAAATCTCGTTAATTAAAATAATGAGTATGCATCACTCACGCCAAACTACTCAGAGTCGTGGATATTAATAGTGTGACAAGGAAAATGAAGCTCTGAAAGGAAAAAAAGGGCATTGGTATCTCAAATTGCAATGCTTCACAAGAAATGAACTTTAATCTACTAGTTGTTCAATAAAAAGAGAAAAAATATATTAGATTTTCCTTCCAGTCCCAAGATATTACAGAAACTTAGCGCATATTTAGATTAAAGTTAAGTTTGCAAACTTAAGTTTGAATGTATTTCATTTAGCAACCTTGATATTACTTTGAATTGAGACTTGGTTTCAAGACAAATGTAGGTGTGGTGTGCAATCGCACTATCGAGAAAAAGGAAGCGTATCACCGACCAAATTTACCCAAGTTGAAGGGTCAAACATAGCCTATGAGCCTGTCTGGATACAAGCGCTTTTGAGAGCTTCTCCACCGGAAATATAAAGGTTTTTTCTGTAAAAGAAACTCTCAACAGCTCTTCTTACAGTAGATGAGCTCTTTAAAACACTTATAACTTTGTACATAACCAAGCTCTAATCCTTCATTTCAAAGCAATTGTATACTTATATTATTGTGAAAAAACTAAACAACAGTGTTGATGTAATCTCACAACAAGGCTTCAAATCGTGTTCTACACGAGAAAACAGTTGAAACCGCGAACGAAAATCGAATTAGTTAGAGAACAAAAAAGCAAAGTAAATAAACACCTGCAAATCCAAGGACTTCAAAGACATGCATTTCCTCGCTAGCGATGACAACCCCTCGCTGGTGACGTTAGAACACCAGATTAACCTAAGCTTCTCGAGTTTGGGAAAGCCTTCGGCGAGAGCAGCCAATCCAGAATCAGACAAACAGAGCGAATCGAAATCGCTCTGGTCAGACGAAGAGCCGTGTTTATCAGCCACATAGTGCAGCTTCACCGCGGAATTCTCGCTAGCGCTTCTTCTCCCATGCTAAAAGAAAAGTAAATAAAAAGGATAAGAGAAAAGGAAATTAAGGAATAGAGAAGGAAGAAGTTTGGGAACGAATTGAGAGAGGAACACGGCTGACCAAGTGAGTGGGGATCGAAACGGAGAGACGCTCGTCGATGTGAACGGTGGTGACGTTGGAGAAACGCGCAGCAAGGAGGTGAACGAAGAGGTCCGGGGAGCCGGAGGCGCCGATTCGGATGGCGGCGCGTGTGAGGCGCTCAAGACGGAGCCAGCGCGTGCAGACGAGGGAGCAGGCGTCGCGACTGGATTTGGAGTCGAGGCGGCGGAAGATCTCGATGAGTAACTCGTCCGGCAGCAGCGTGTTGATCCAATTGTGGCCTCGCATATCAGATTGTTGAGGTTGCAGAAGCTGAATAGCAGATCCACTCCGGTTTTGATATGGTTACCGCCTTTGTTTTTCTGCAGGTGACATTTTAACCATTCTCCTTCCTCTGTCTCCATTTTCTGAACATATATATATATATATATATATATTCACTGATTCTCTCATTGGTTGCATGAGTCATTTTTCATTTTACAAATTCTAGTATAGGAGGAGACGCAGATTCTCATCCAAAACTACTTTCAACTTTTTAACATCACCTTAAAATTACATTTCGCTGATAAATTATAATTTTCAGTATCCAAGATTATTATTATTATTTTATCGCTTTTTCTGTTAAATGGTTTTTATAATTTTTAGATTTAATTTTTATTGTATTGAAGATTATGTATTCTAAATTTATAAATTTAAGTATGGGATTCTCCTGCATTCTACTTTTAAATTATAAACTTGCAACTTACAAAATCGTGTATTTCAAAGAAAATAAATTTTATTTTTTACTCACAATAATTTTTTCTTTGTTAAATACCGTATTAGTAAAAAAAATATGGATAATTGTGTTTTACGATAAATTTAAAGGTTATAAATAAAAAATTAATTATTATTTTTTATTTATTTGAAAATTACAATTTTTCTAAAACTTTTAACTTTCTTCTTAGTAAGATATGTTTTTAATATGCAAACTACAATATAATTAAGAATGTGTCTAACTTAATTAAAGAGGATATTGTTTAAGATAAGTTTTTTTTTTTAATTTCGAGTTCGTTTTAAATTATTTGTGGTTTTTGGGTGTACACATGATCTAGTGAGAAAAATAAAATATTTGTTAGTTTGAGATGGTGATATATTCGTTTGTTAAATTTAATTTTTATTAGTAAAAAAAACTTTAAAATACCTCGATTTATTTATAACCAAAATTGTTAGAGATCAAAAGGTTTTTTAGTAAGAAAAAATAACTTTTAAGTTTTATATTAGGTTGTTGAAAGAGCACAGAAGAAATTTGTGGGAAGATTAAGTGTCATTTAAACTTAAATATTAAAAAAAGTTGTTATTGTTGAAAATTTATTTATTTATGAACTCAAATTATAAATTTGAATGGTCGAATTTACTTGTGAATTAAAAACATGTTAAGCTAATAAAAGGAAGTAGAATTAAATAGAAATAGTTGAAAATAAATAATGTTGAGTTTTGATGATTTGTAAGTTATAACTATTATTCTAGTTTGCTAATGTCTCCACATGTGAAAGCCATTCAAGTAAAGACATATGGTTGAAATAAGGACAATTCATTTTCTCCTTTTAAAATGATTTTAAAAGAATACATATAATACATTAAAATAGTTCCTATGTTTTATGGTACGGTGACATGTGATTAATTTCGATAAATTATTTATAATATAATGTGAAAAAACTAGTAATTATCAAAGAAATAGATAAATATATCAGACAATCTAACAAGAGACATAAACAAGCCACTAATATCAAATAAATATATGTGGAGAATTATATCATTGTAAAATTGTCATTTAAAATTCATAGGAAACAATTATTAAATATACTAAAACTTCATCAGTGGGTTATTGCCAGGTATGTAATAATTCAACATTTATTTGATATAATCAATGTGAAATTTTTAAATAGCTAGGTTTAGTTTAACTTTTTTTTCTTTGTATTATTTTGTCAATTATGCTGACACAAATGAATTAATAAATACAGATATAATACATACTTTCAATAAAATAAATAAAAAATCTGGATGTTAAAATTTATACAAAATTCAAGTAATTATTTATGGGTTGTTTACTCGTTTGGACAAGAGTCCGTTAACCTGAAATTTTTAATTTAACTCAATTTAACTTAAATAGATTGATAATAGATTCTATAGGTTAAATTAAATCCTATATTCAAATAAAATTATAAAATTATAAAATAATGATAATGATATAAATATTATTTAAATTACTCAATTATTTATTAATTAATTTTTTTTGAAATATTAAATTATTAACTAAATAGTTTATTTATAAAAAAGGTGATTCTAAAAAAATATAATATTTATTTTTTAAATTACAAATTCCAGTAAAAAAACATAAAACTTAGAACTTAATAGTCTCAATCCAATCCAAATTCACCATAAATAAATTAAGTTAAAATATAATTAAACATAATAAAAAATATTGAAATTGTACTAAATGAATTTAAGATTTTCTTTATTGAGTTAAATAAGACACCCATTTACACCAAATAGTGATATGAATAAAGGGTGATGAGCGCCAAAAGCTTAATTTTGGAGGGACGGTAGCCTCTTGCCGGTCCTCCACTCCACATACATACCACAGGGATAATAAACAAAAAAGCAAAACACGAATTTGTCTTTTATGGCTAAAAAACATATAATTTTTTAAGGTAAGTTCAGAAATTTTTTAAATATTGTCAAGGAGAATTAAACCTTGAAAATTTATATTATTTAATGTTTAATATTTTTGTTATATTTTTTTGGTCAAATTATTTACATGGCGTATTAGCAAATTAGCAATTGGTGTATTCTTAATAAGCTTTGAACTCTAAAAAAAGCTTTTTGCAATTTAATTTGGGTGTGAAAGATAAGAGAAGGAAAATAACCCTGGCACTACGGTTCTATCTCTCTCTGCGATGATGATCGGTTCAATATTGTTGGTGATGATGACTCATAAATCATAATCATGATGAGGAGTTGAAATCGAAAAGAGAAAGAAGGTTGAAAAGAAGAGGAAACACTGCATCATCAGCAGCATTTTTTTAGGCATCCCGACATCAACAGCCAGAGAGAGAAAGGATCATCGATCATCATGTCGTTCTCGTTTTTCAAGGCTTCGAGGCCTAAAACGCCTCAGGAAGTGGCCAAGTCCATCAAGGATAGCCTCATGGCCCTCGATACCAAAACCGTTGTTGAAGTTAAAGCCCTTGAGAAGGTAACGTTCTTGATTTCTTCTTCACCAACTTGCCCCACGTTAGATTCACTCGCGTAATTAACACCCTTTTGATCCATGGTTTCCATGCTCTATATGGGTCTTGGTTTTCTCACTTAAATTTCCGTTCTCTAATCGTGGGCAGGTCTTAAAATTCTCATAACGGTTTGTGCAAATTGTGTAGTGTGTTTTTGTGCTTTATAAAAATTGTCTTTTACTTGAAAACTAGTCATTTGTGTATGTAACTTGTTACATGAGTGGTTTTGTTCTAGAGACAATTGTGACGGAATTGTACTTTGCAGAAGTGATTCCAACTTACTAGTAATAAATTTTTTTAAGCATGTTTGTGTGTTTCCCAAATTGAGGGGAGCACTCTTATTTTAACTCATGAAAAATTTCCTGATGGAAATTGGTTTCCTCCTCCTGTTTTGTTGACACACAGTAGTCAGTGTATACAAGGTTCTTTCTGTGTCCACATGGGTTGTTGTCTGCTTCAGTCATGTAAAACCTTTAGAACTCTCCCTCTCTGAAGATTGTCTATTGAAAGTTCATTCAAGTTGTCCTGTCTGTCCCTCAGGTTCCATTGAGGGTTAAGTCATTCACGTGAGGAGCTGTTACAACATTGTGCGTACGACCATGTCCTGTATCCTTTTAGGCCGAATTGCCAAGTCGTTTGATAGCCAATCGGTAACCACTTGGCAATTAACAAACACTGATAACAGAGGCCTACAAGTTGTGATGGAATTGGTATCTTACCTGAAGGTACACAGCCTTTCCCCCTTAAACAAAGTTGTCAATGGTAGAGGAAAGGAGGTCAAACCATCATACAAACAGACCATTGCAGCCTCCCACACAAATTGCCTGTGGCGGAGGAATTAGAAAAATGCCACATTATAGCATTATGTTACAACAGTTATTAAGCAATGACCTCGAGGCTTAAGGGTGCAGGAGGCTCGAATTAATGTGTCAGTATTTTACTGGGAAGGAGCAGTGTCTGTTGAAAATATACACATTTGTTGAGCTACAATAATTGAAAACTGTTTAGAGAGTAAAAGAAGCTATAGAGCTTATAGTTTGTTTGGTAATGGTACATGTAATGATTGCATAATATAAACATGCACATTCAACACCCGTTTAAGTGATATAACATCAACAAAATTGACAAGGTTAATCTTCAAAGTAAAAAAATGACGTTTCATATTACAATTTGATTTTTAAACTCTTAATCATCTAAGAGGATTGTGTCAGAGAAGTCACACTCTCGTTGTTTATCCTAGACATGCTTCAAATTGTTCCCATTTGAGGTTGATATTTATTCTTGAGAGAACAAAATGAAGAAAGATTATCAAGCCTTTCTTTTATTTGTAGTTACCTGTTAGTGCTTACTGATTACTGATGCCTTCCATGCTTCATTGTAGGCTTTAGAGGAAGTTGAAAAGAATTTTGTAGCAATGAGAACCATGCTTTCTGGAGATGGAGAGTCAGAACCAAATTTGGATCAGGTTTCACAGTTAGTGGAGGAAATCTGCAAGGAGGATGTTCTTACTCTTCTAATTCACAAGCTGCCTATACTAGGATGGGAAGTAAGTTAAGATCGATTCCAAGCTCTACTGTGTACAGTTGCCTTAACTGGTTGCTCATCATTGTGTGTGAATTTTGATACAGGCCAGAAAGGATTTAGTCCACTGTTGGTCGATATTATTGAAACATAAAGTCGAGTCCCATTCTTGCTGCGTAGAATACATTGAACAACACTTTGAATTACTAGACTTTCTTGTTGTATGGTAAGCTTTTCACTGCTGCACCTTTTTTCCTACCAACCATGAACTCCTTTTTGTCCATTCCTTCTCACCTATTTCGATCGGGCTGCCACCTTTTCTGGTTGTGTTCATGATGGAAGACTGAAACCGATGCACTAAGCCCAATTGAAAAGGAGAGAATTTGATTTTTTCTTTTTCCCAAGATATGATCATTGAAAAAGTTGGAGAAGGCTTACATTTGGAAATTATTTGAGGTGGTAAAACTAATATCACAGAAATGAAGCCACTCTATCTTGCAGTTCATGCCATAAAATTATGCATTTTTTAAAGAGTTGAAAATAAATGCCTAGAGTCATGGGAGACTCTTTGTGGGAAGTTCACTGAGAAAATTATAATATTATATATCTAATATTTTTAGTGTTTTAAACCTTAAGTATTGGTGCACAACTGGACCAAACACGCAACAGTGAGATGGATGATATATGAATTTTTCTAATATTGTTTATATAACACTCTGATAAAGTCTATTCAAAATAATGACATGCATATTTGACAATAAAAAGTCCTAGGTGCCTTCAACAAAACATACAAGTAAATATCAACAAAAGCCAAGTACAAGTTTCCTAATTCCTAGGTAGGAATACTTAATCGTGACCTTCTAAGTCCAAGTTTATATATCAATTTCACTACTATCACAATTGAAAATTGAAATCCCAAAAAGCCATAACGTCAATGCAACAGTAAACCACTCCGTTATGGCAACCCTGTTGCGGGCAGGGCCGCTCCATGCCGCTAAGCTGCTATAGTGCACCATTTAAAACCTTACATATGAAATCAATGATGAAGCAAATTTTATTGCTATTGTAAAAGATCGGTTTGGAAATGTATATTGGAATCCCACAATCACTTTCATATGCCCAAGGTTGGTTCTCCATTCCCCTTCAAAAGAGTTGTTTAAATCTTTTCTCTTTTTTTTACGAAAATCATGGTGAGAAAAGGAATTTAGGCAAAAGCAGATAAAACCTACTTGTGATTTTTGCATAATTTATTCTCTCTTAATCATATACTTTGATCAAATTATCCAAAGAGGATTTCTCAATTGTGACATAACATGCCAGGTATTCTGTCCTTGATTCCCCTTCATTAAACACAAACAATTTTGCTTAAGACTTTATAAATTGGTTAATGTAAAATTAGTTCTTTAAAAATCAATTAGTGTCATGCGGATTTTTTTAAATCAGGTATCTTACAGCAATCTGAAACATTTGATTTTACTGCCAAGCAATTGTATTGTTGTATGTGTTCAATCTTCTCAAATATGATAAATTTAAATGTTGCTAAAAACATCTTTATATATTTTTCCAAGCAGCTATGATAACAAAGAAATTGCCTTGAGCTGTGGCATAATGTTGCGGGAGTGCATCAAATTTCCATCACTTGGAAGGTAAGATATCTTGGGCTGTCATTGTTTGGTCTTCCAAATTTTTGTGCTTGTTAATTCATCTCTGATATCTTTATGTTTGTTGTGGGCTCAGATTGATCGTGCCAAAGTTTTGATGTACATTTTGGTTAGAGGATTGCATTAATGGGCTTGAGAGAAGTGGAATGAATAAGATATTTTTTATATTACAAGGAAAACATAGATTTTTCTGCAGTATCACAATAAATATAGTGCAATAAGTTGGCATATTTGCATTGTTTGAATGTGCTTCCGTTAGAATGACATTTCTTGTTAATTGTTGTTCCATACTTACATTATTGTCTTAAGGAGATTACAAAATTGGGATAATTTCAACAGAAGATTATCTCTATCAACGTGCATTTTGAGTCCATTGCTTGTGTTACAGTCTATGTAGAAGGCTACTCAGTCAAACTGTTTTAACTTTGTGTATTTTTTGAGGTTTTTTCAGATACATATTGGAATCTGCTAGTTTTGTGTTGTTCTTTAAATTTGTCGAGTTGCCTAACTTTGATGTTGCATCTGATGCATTTTCTACCTTTAAGGTAAGAACAGAATCGTCCCCCATTTTAATTCCCATTATTTGTCTGGCTAATGACTGTAAAGCTCTACATGACACTTCCTCGTACTTCCCTATGGGTATGCTTTGCAGGATCTTCTCACTAAGCATGTAAACGTGGTATCTGAATTTTTGACAGCTCACTATGATGAGGTTTGTTTCATCCTTGACATATATACCTGATTTGAACATATCTTGGCAGCACTTCTGTGCTGCTCGATAAAAAAATTATGTATGTTCTTCTGATATTTATACCCAGGCTATCAAATCTCTTGAAAAATAAAATCAACCAATTAGCTGTTTTCTATGATATAGTTAGGTGTTCATATCCTCGTATTTGAAGATGCCCATGGTGCATATTGCATATTGGACTTTATCTCCCGTATTACATTTCAACTTTCCTAATAGTACTTTATGTTCCCAGTTCTTTGATCTATACGAGAGGCTTTTGACATCTCCTAATTATGTCACAAGGAGGCAGTCTTTGAAGGTTTGTTATTGCAACACTTTTTAATGTTTTTGTTTCCTGATCATATTTTTATACATGATTTTAACAATTAAATTTCTATGGGTTTTAGCTTCTTTCGGAATTTCTTTTGGAATCTCCTAATTCTCAGATAATGAAGCGGTACATCTTAGAAGTTCGTTACTTGAAAGTCATGATGACATTGTTGAGGGTATAACTTCTCATAACCCTGTCTATTTATGTGATACTCTTCTTTCTACCCATGACTATTTGGCATGGTCACGTGATACTCAAATAATGTATTTACTAGCTGTGCTATTCCTGAGAAATGCAGCATGCTTACTGAACATTTTCCTTGTCTCTCTGAGGTGATGTATTTGTTTGTATAGCTTGGTTTTCTGTTAACTGTAATCAACACAGATAATGGAGAGCATTTTATTGTATTTATGTTATCTCCGTGTTCTGTTTTATGTTTTATATAACTACAATTGCATGTAATTTCCTTAATACCAATTTCCTGCTGTATGCTTTTCTAAATTGATTTATCAGGTCGGCAAACATTGTTTGAACACATTTTCTTTTGCTAATTTACGGATTTGAAGATGATTTCAAAGTTGATTAAGAAAATGTGATATTATTAGTGTGAAAATGATAGACACTAGTACACGACTACCACCAGAGATCACAAATATCAGGGCTTATGCTTGTAATGAATGTTTGGCAATGAAGAGCCAATAAAATTTTAAAGGTGAGGGTAATGCAGATAAGAATTTCGCCAAGAGAATGTTGAATTAACACCTATTTTGGAGGTGCTAAAATTTTTCCAAAGGTGGTTTCATTCATGTGAGAAGAAGACCAGTGAAGGCTTCAGTGAGAAAAGAGGACTAAATGGAGTAAAGTTCATTTAAAAGGGGTAGGTGGAGATTTTATGGTCGGGAGGGGGGAGGGGCATTAAGCACAAACCTATGTCTAACCGTGGAGCCAAACGGTGTCAATTGATTCATGTAGCTGACTTAACCCATTAGAATAAATCATTGTTGTGGTTGTTATTGTACCCTACAAGCTTGGCATGCCAAACAGCCGATGCTACTATTAATCCTAAATGCAACAATGACGACCATCTGGAGCTATACTATGCTTGTTTTTTATAGTTTTCATAAAAGTCAGTGATTTTGTTTTCCCCCTATCTTCTGCTAACTGTTTATTTGTTATATTTTGGGTTGGACAGGATTCAAGTAAAAACATTCAGTTATCAGCCTTCCACATTTTCAAGGTGAAATTTCTTCTTCATGCTTTTAAGTTATATAATGAGCTTTCCTTTGTGGATGTATAAACAGGAATCAAAACCAGATTATGAGTCCTAATATAAATAGTAAATGGGGACATTCAACCCTCTTTGTAAAGTTTGACAGCATTAGAGAACCGGAGATGATTTGTATTTATCATATTTGTATCAATGAGTTGGGAATTAGGTTAATGGAAGATTATATATATAAATTGTTTTAATTCATTCAATCTAGTTGACAAAAGTGACTTCCATGTATATATGGAAGTACATTTATTTCTTGTTTAACAATGTGCTATGTATTTGTGCTTTGCTTTAATTGATTGACCAACTTTTTACAAAAAATGATTCTTTGAACAAGACAATGGTGAGTTTGTCCATTGATATCATTCCTGTTCTCCGATTTCCTATCCTTTTCATTTATTAATAGTCAGGCGAGGACAATAAGGTTTTTGCTTGGCTCATATGCTGTGAAAAAGTGTAGAGGACGTGACTATTACTTGACAAATGTTGAGGGGGGGAAAATATGATATATTTCCTGCTATTAACAGTCCAGCTAGGTTTTCTAAATCTAGTTGTTAGCGCGATTGATTTCCTCCAGTGACAAATATTTAGAGTGTGTTTGGTTTTATGGTTGGAAGTATTAAAATTGATTTTGCCTCCAGTAAAAGGTGATTTTAGTAAAGATACAAATGTTTAGTTGTTGGGTAAAGTTGATTTTACCTCTAAACCTTGGTCTGACTGGAAGTAATAAAAGTAGCTTTTGTGTTGCGTTGAAAACTTTACACTAAATTTTGTAACAAACCCTGTTTTCAGGGTAAAAACATTCTAACATAAATCACTTCACTTCATTCAGAATCAATTTCAACCAAAATCAATTTTGTAAACATTCTAGCATGAATCTCTTTTCAATCTAACATAAATCACAGCATAACATTTTGTTGTGGAGATGATCATCTATATTTGTTTTATCTTTCTCACATGTTTATCCAGGTTTTCGTTGCCAATCCCAATAAGCCTCGAGAAGTAAAACTTATTTTGTCGAAGAACCAGGAAAAGCTGCTAGAGTTGCTTCATAATCTGTCCCCAGGAAAAGGTTATAAGACTTTCAGTAACTGCTTGATTCGAAACCTACAATTACGCAATGTTGTCCTGAATTACTATTCAGTTTCTGAACACTAGAATAAAAAAATTCTCTTGCATGTCATTAGCATCAGCTCTGTCTCCTTTTTCAGGTTCAGAAGATGAGCAATTTGAGGAGGAAAAAGAGTTTATCATCAAGGAAATTGAAAGACTGTCATGCTAAGTTATTTTTTCCTACAGCAGCTGTGTGTGATTTTGTAACAAGTCTTTTTTGTGACGTGTATATCCAAAGCTAATTTGATGCAAGGATTTCATGCTGCTGTTTCTAAGCAACTTATCTGCTGAAAAGTCCATGACTTTTTATGTGGACAAGACACCAAAAACGTGTTTGTAATACAAGCTGAATTATAATTATCGAACCTCGATGTTGGTATAGTTATTTGGTGAAGATGCCATTGGTGTTGATTGACTGTAATTTTTGCTGATTAGTTGACATTCTTATCATTTCCAGTTCTTTCTGCAAAATCTAACACCTTGAGGTTCATCAAACCATTTTTCTAAGGATTTATTTTTTTTAGAAATACAGTGCAATTTGATATGATAATTGCCAAACTAGTGTAAATTTTAATTTTTTATGGAAGTAAGGTTAGTCATCACGCATTTTTAGGAAATGTATTCTAACAAAGACACGAAAGTGAGGAATATTATCTCATGCAGACACTCACTTCCCCTTCATTTTCTATCAAGAAATGTTACCAACACATGAAATATACTCTTTTTCAATACTCTCAATTATTATTAAAATTTGTTAAAAAACAAATAATTTTGTGAGTTATACATACTAGTTAAAAAGTAAAGGAGTTTCGTTCATGGTTTTATAACTTCTAAAAAAAGTTAACTAATAATAAATACTGTGTTACCATTATCTTTTTTTCTTCTTTCCATTGCATTAATTACTACATCTATCATTGTTCTTTTTATTTTATATTTTCTTTCTATGTATTTTTTTATTTCATTAGATGAATACCATTTTTCTATCTCACATTCGGCATATATTTTTTTAATTCATGAAGTGTGCAACATAAATATTCCCTATTCAACTTTCAATATTTACAGAATGTTACTTTCCATAATTTCTCTGTTTTAAAAAAATCAAATTCCTTAATTTATTCTTTTAATTCTTTTATCTTTTTATTTCCTTTATTTGAAAAATATTTTACGTATCTTCTACAACAATGATAGTTTAAAATCACTTTTGTTTATTAAGACCATTTCTATATCTGGTTCTTAAAGGGGTTCAAAGATTCAAGATCTCAACCTGGGTCGGAATAGGAAGACGTGTTCTTTATTAAGAAGGGTACTTTCACAAGCATTAATGCTGGTTGGAATTCTTAAAATAAAACTTAAACTCATAAATATGAAGCAGTTATATTGTAGATTTAGAATCCATGCACAAAGTTTTCTTCCTGAGTTTTGTTTTATTAAAGTATTTTTTATATATATGTTTTTAATAAAATATTATCAGAATCATTATAGATAGTGTTTTTGATTCATTAGTTTTATAAAATTCTCACATTTATTTAGACTTTTTTTACTTTATTCTTTTTATAACGAATTCGTATAAAATAGTAAAATTATTTAAAGATAAAAGCATTTTTCATAAAAATGATAATTTTTTTTATATAGAGTTTAAGAAGAAGTCTATTATTCCTGAAACCAAATCCTTGTAGTTAGTGATCTATTGACGCTGCACCAAAACTAGGAAAGAGTGGTTTAAAATGGAAGATGGCTTTGCAGCAGAAGGAAAATCTGAACTGAATAATTAGATTGATGTGACGTGGATGCGATTCCATATACATTCATTCATGTGCATCATATCACATCACATTATAAATCCACAATCACACATACATACACTTCCACCGACCATCACCACCATGCGCAAAATCCACAATTCATAAACCTTCTCCACTTTCCTCCAAACACTGCCTAAACACACCATCATGAACTTTTTCAAGTCCGTCTTCTCCGACGAACCTGAATCACCGCCGCCTGAATCACCACCGCCGGAATCACCACCGCCTGAATCGGACGGCCTCGATCCACCGCAGAGCGGCGCCGTGTGGAGCTTCGGCGACCTCATCCAAACCCTTGCCTCCAAATCGGAGTCCGTCCTCGAGAACTACCGTCGCGATTTCGAGGAATTCGGCTCTGGCCTGAGGAAGGAGACGGCGGTGATCCGCGAAGCTGCCTCACGCGCCGTCCAGGACCTCCCGGCGTCGCTCGACGTTGGTGCATCGGTGGCGCAGGAGTCGCTCGAGTCCGTTGGCCAAGCCATCGACGACATCGGCAGCACCGTTTGGAATTCGACGGCGCAGATTATCTCTCACGGTAGGGACTCTCTTTTAGCCTCTGATTTGGATTCCGATTCATTCGATTCGAGCAATTACGATAGTAACAATAGCAATGCTGGCAAGAAACTGTTGAGTGGTGGTAGTAGTGATCGGGGTTTGGATTCCAAACGATATAGAAGGTTTGATACGCTGGTGCGTGCGCTTCAGTGTGATGTGAATACCTATTTGGAGGAGCCTGAGGATTTAGGGAAATTCGATGAGTGGAAATTAGGGTTAGAGTTGGACAAAAAGGAAGAGGAGATCAGGGATTTGTTTGAAGAGAATGGTTTTGTTGAGGAGATTTATGAGAAGTTTGTGCCTAGTAGGACTGATCATGAGACTTTCTGGAGCAGGTATTTTTATAGGCTTCATAAGCTGGAGCAAGCCGAGGATGCGAGAGCTAAGCTCGTGAAGCGTGCAATTTCCGGGAATGAGGAAGAGGATTTGAGCTGGGATTTTGATGACGACGATGATGACGATGGCAATGATGGGTATGAGCCTATTGCTAATACCAGTAGGGTTTCATTGGTGAAGGAGGGAAATTCTGCTGATGCTGTTGATATTGAGAATGTTCAGTCTGGTAAGAAGGATTTAGAGATAGAGGAAGAGGATGATGGGAAGGGTGTTGAGAATATTCAAGCTGAGAAGAAGAATCTGGAGATAGAGGAAGAAGAGGACGGTGGGAAGGATGTTTCTCCTGAATCCAAAACTGGTTTTGATGATAAGTTGGAGGAGGGGAAATATAAAGAAAATGTGGCATCTAATGTTCCTGAGAATGAAAGTGGAAGCGGGGATAAGGTTGAGGCCAAATGTGAAGAGAAAGAGGCATCCGAAGGGAAGGCAGATAATGATCACAACGGATCGTGCAAAGACAGTGATATTTCAGTTGTTTCAAGCCAGCCTTCAATGCCTGGGGAAGAAGACATTGGCTGGGATGAAATTGAGGATATTGAAAGCAATGATGAGAATAAAGGGGATGGTGTTGGGTCCGCAAGTAGGATTGATTTGCGGAAGAGATTGAGTGTGGTAGACCAAGATGAGGAGGATCTTAGTTGGGATATTGAAGATGAAGAGGAGGCACTCAAATCATGAGCAGATTCTGGATGGGGAATTCATATCATCATTAGTTGCTTTAATTTTAAACTCAA
The DNA here is from genome assembly GCA_030347555.1 of Lablab purpureus. Taxonomy (NCBI): domain Eukaryota; kingdom Viridiplantae; phylum Streptophyta; class Magnoliopsida; order Fabales; family Fabaceae; genus Lablab; species Lablab purpureus. The sequence goes on from CM059259.1 coordinate 15,065,603, forward strand.
ATTGCTTATTAAGTGTATAATTCTTTTCTAATAACTTTACAATGTAAATAAATTGTTTTTGTCTTACACAAGCTTAAGTCAGAAGGTGGACACTAGTTGAAAGTTTAATTTGTAAGTTCTTGTGGGTTCTTCATGCTCTGTGAGGAAGGTTCTTTCACCATATTCGGTGCCTATTTTTAAGGGAAGGCTTGTTCATTTGTTCAGTTTTTTTCTGTTCCAATCTTATGAAGATAACATAATCATGTCATCTTGAGCCACTTTATTACTGATACACCTGTTCCAGCTATTACTTACATCACTCGGACAAGGTTCAGTATGAATTTATTTAGTAGTGTTAAGCTGGCAGCATCTTGCAATTGTTTGCATTTAAGTAAAGATGATAAGCAATGTGCAATGGGGTAAGCCTTTTCTCTCCCTGAACGAGCATACTTAAGCATTAAACATATACATCACTGATAATCGGATCTTTTCTTAACTGTTATGAAATAAGTGTCATTGTTGGCTTAGTTTTAGATACTTCAAAAGGTTACTCCATTAAATCAATTTAGAAAGTCAATTTTACAATTAATTTATTGCTTATCTAGACAATGGATATTTTTTGTTATTAGCTTTGATCCATTCGAACGTTATCTTTTAATTCGATGCAGTGAGTAAAATAAAAATGTAGACATCTTTCGAAGTTACTTTTGATGACTCACTCCGTCACCAACGTTTCTTTGTCGGGAGGCTCGAGTACCATGCGCGTTTAAGCTTTGTATAAAGTTGCATACAAACTATTTTGTTCTAGCGCAATTCATCTTGTGAAGTTCATTAATAACTCATGAATTAATTGATTAAAAAAAAGCTTCTCTTGTGGGCAAATGGAGTATTCTAGCCCAAAATTCTCAAGAATATGTACGAATAATTTTCTCCAGTATTTTTAGGAAAAAAAATAAAAACGTAAAAATTAACTAGTAGAATTCTTTTGCATATAACTTATGTACTTTTAACTTGTATTAACTTATATATAAACTTATTTTTTTCTTTATTTTCTTTTTTTCCTATAAGCATTTATAGTTTTAAAATATATTCTAAATTTAACAGAGTCATGACAAATGGCGATACAAAAATAACAGATACTAAGAAAATTAACAAAATTACAGGAAGTTTTTTGCAAAACAGATAGAGTGTAGGCAGCACTATAGGATGTCCAAGTTCTTTGAACCAGATGCTCCATTTTTGACTGAGAAATGCGAAAATGATTATGGCGTGCAAAATTCAATGCTGATGTTTGACTATAATTCAATTCAAAACCTTATTGGTTTGGAGGTTCATTGTGAATTGAATTTTACAATTTTACAGTGGATAAGTTAGGTCATCTCCAATTTATTATATTTTAAAATTAATTTTTACCTAGATTTATATTTTAAAAATTTGTATTTAAATAAATTTATTTAAAATAAAAAAATAAAAAATACTTGCAAATATTTATATCACATGTTAATATAAAAATTTGCAAGTATTTTTTCATAAATAAACAAAGAGTAATAATGAGACAACTTTTTCTTTAAAGATGATGGATACTAAATAAATACTATCCCCCACCCATATGTAAGAAAACTTCACAGGATTCAAATTTTAAACCTAGTATGAATCGAGAAGATGTTCTTAGAAAATAACCGTAAGCACAAACTTTACTAATTGTATAAAAGTTATGTTTGCTCTTCTTTGCCTGCATATATACTCATGAGTGTGTTCCCCATTCACTGACTTATATAATTTGCCAGTCAAGAAGATCAACTAAATTTATTATTATTATCTAATATTTACTTGTTATATGTCAAACATTCCGCATGCACACAAAAAAGAGGAGCACTTGATTGACTGCACAAATTCATTTCTCAAGTTAGAAACATACCAAAACATACCCACTGTAACAATACTCCCAACGCATTTTTCTTATTGTCTGAAATATAGACAAGTTTTACTCTCAATTTGATTTATCACTATTCCAGTTCTACTAATACGGAAAAGATTGAGTGTGTACTGAAAGAGTGTTTCAAACAATAGTGGTGTATGATCGTGAACGAAATTAGAAAGATCAACACTATGGAGTTATCACCTAAAGTCTGCAGAACAAATTATTCCAAGTTATATTTTACACGATACCAACATCACAATTTTATTCATACAAGTCCGGTGGTGGTATGTTAATTCATATGAATACATACAGCATTAAATTTAAAAGCAAGCAGAAAGATTTCGCATGGGAGATTCTTCACTCTTGTATCACGCTTACATACAATTGTAAAGCTTTAAATTTCATTGGATCAAAGTATCATAAGCTGTAAATGAGTGCAAGAGAAGCACAGTGTATTATATTTCACAATGCTTCCAGCGGTATATTATAAATATGCAACAAAGTCTTCTGAATTTGAATGATATTACTCAACCTCAAGATGTCTAATTATTTGCCTCCCTGAGGACCCTCAAGATGGAAAGGAAGAGATTGAGAATGTCAAGATAAAGAGTGACCGAGGCTCCAATGTACTCATCATAAGTGAAGCGCTTGATTAGATTGTCCGTGTCATACACAATATAGCCCGAGAAAATCATGGCACCAATTGCACCATAGATAGCATGGGCAGTAGGCCCAAGAGGGAAGAACATCTGCACCAAACGACAGCAAGTCTTAACCAAAGGGAAGTTGCAAAACTTATTCATTTTATGAACTATATATGTTTAGAGTCTTTAAATTTGCCTGTAGTCTCCTCAATTTAAAATTATTCTTTTAAGTAAAAAAAGTTCATTTAATTTCTCTGCCCAAACACAGTTAAAGAATTCACCTATGTGGTTAGCAAGTTACAAGTCAGTAAACCTACTTTGATTAGAGGTGTCAATTTGATAACGCATTATTATCATCAAACAACCCACCACACGTTTGTTTTCGTTTCAAAGCATTTATTCCAACTGTGTTTGGGGTTAAAACATTCTTTTAGTTCATGAAAATGGTCTACACAATCTCTCAAAAGTAACAATCAAGGACCAATTTGTAGACACGAGACGTAGCTTCCGCTGGCCAAGCATTATTTTAATGCTGCGGGAATAGTTTCTAAGACCTTACAACCACGGGGTCAAGAGGCTTGGTTAGGGTTAAAACAACTAGGTAGAGGATTTAAAACTTTTTCCAAATTCATAGACTAAAAGATCAAATCTAAATTTGAAAAACCATATTTTATTTTACTACATCTATATACTGATACATTAAACATGACAACACCTCTTCTAACGGGAATTCAAATCATGATTTATGGTAACCTCTTCTAGTAGAACCAATTTGTCATAAACATACATAACGCGCACATTTTGAAATTCAGAAAACTAGTTATGAGGAACAAAAAAGGTACCTGCATCATGCCGGTGAGGAAGAGAGTAAACAGGGAGGTGAACAAAATAGGGCCAAGGAAGCTAAAATCCTTGCCCTTCTTGGAGGCCCAAAAAGCATATGCCGTGAGAGAGGAAACCACAGCCGAAGTCAAAATCAAAGCCTCAAGGACAATTTTCCCTGCATAATAATATCACATTCATGTCAGATCCACCATCTAAAAACACTTTCATTTCCCACCTTTAAAAATTATAGAGATGAGAAAACAATGCGAACCGTCGGTGTTGGCACACGTGACTCCGACAGTGGAGCTGATGGAGACGGTGAAGAGTCCAAGCAAGATGTAATTATGAGGATGCTTCTGCTGGTACTTGAGCAGGGGAATCAAAACTGCAAGAAATTTCACACTCCACATCATCATCATAATCGATCAGGTCTTCATAAAATTCTTACATTCCTTCCTCCTTTGAATTGTTCTAAAACGGATATTTGCTGGGATGCGATGAATTGGAGATCGGAAGAAAAATGAATAAAAAAGAGGGAAAAAGAGAAACTTACAGACGAAGGGGAGAAAGATGAGGACGAGGAGGAGAGTGGAATTGCCCTTGAGAAGGTCGTTGATGGGGGAATAGAAAACGGTGACGAGAGAGACGAGGGTGGTGAGGACGATCTGGGCGGAGAGGATGCCATAGACCTTGCGGATGAACCCCCATCGGAGCTGGTTCTCGCCCAGACTCAACCCTGGGTAGAGGGTTTCACCCGATTCGAGGTCGAATTCCTCTGTCTTCGCACGTGTGTACATCTGCTGCGTCTCGAACATCTTTTTCTCTTCCGATGGGACCAAACCAGATCAAACTCTCTTCTGCTTCTTCTTCTTCTTCTTATTCTGCCTTTTTTTTCTCTTCTGTTTTTTTTTTTGTTACCTAAAGCTTCATCATCATATATGCTCAATCGGTCTTTGCTATTCTCACACCACCGTTCCTCACAATCCTCACAGCCACCTCAAAGACGTTCGATTGCAAACTGAGTCCCTCCACCGTCGATCATAAAAACCAACCTTTTGCTAATAATGACCTTTATTTCCTTTATTCAATGTTTTCTTTTTTCTCCTCATATTTCCTTTATTTTCCGAATTTGTCCCATACGCGTTTTTTTTAGACAACATTGTCCCATACGCGTTATGAACTAGAAAAGAAAAATCGAACTAGCTTCAACTTTTAGATTTCTATTTATGTTTATAAATTTTTTTTTTATGTGTAGAGATTCATGTGATAATAATAACATATAATTAAAAACTAAAAAGATATTTTCAAACGTTCATGCTTTTATTTAAGTCTTCTTAGTTTTCAAAAGGAATATGACTGAAACATAATCTCATAAATTAAAATAATTATTTACTTTAATCAATACTGTATTTAACTATTTTGAAAATATGAATAGCAATGTATTATTATTATATTAAAAACATAATCAATGTATTTCCCTTCAGGCAAATAAAAGAAAATGTAATATTATTAATTTTTTTTAATATTTTCTTCTTCTTTTTTCTTAGCTTCTTTCCTTCTTCCTAGACAAAGTGTCTTAAGTAAAAAAAAAATGTAACATGTAATAGAAATCCTATTCTGGTTTCACCACATGTAAAAAGCTGTTGGATTAAGTATCACAAAAGAAAAACATTTCTCTACATTTTTCTAATCTGATTTCAATTCCCAAAGATGAAAAAGTGAATAACTCAACTACTTTTTAAAAGAAAGTAAATTTTGTTTCACTACATAAGAAAATAAAAAATAGCAGTATTTCTTTTGCTCAATTAGAAAAAAATGAAAATCAAATAATTGTTAAAAATAAATTGATGCTCTTAAATAAAGTCTAGATTTTTACAATTGTAAAAAAGAATATATTATTACAAAGTCACACTTAACTAAGTAGGATAGCGGTTTATTAACTAAAAAAAGAAAAATATTTTTTATGAGTTATTAGTCCATTATATTGTTAAAATGTTGCATTCTTTTAAAACATTTTTAAAAAGAAGATAAATAGACAAAATTAAGAGAATGTCTTGAAAGAAAAAAAAAATCAGGTAGAGAGATTAATGGTAACTCTGTGTATTCCAAATAAATTTATGGTTAATTTGGAGAAGTTGTATATCTATTCATTATATTAGTAAAAGTTTTGTTAGACTAGATTATGAGTTTTTCTTTTCTATTAAGGATTTTTTATATTTAAAGTTTTGGTGTCTTTAAATGCAAAGTTATATTAATATTTTTAATATTTATTTATATAAAAATAATTTACTTTATAATTTAAATAATATATAATTAATAAAAATAAAAAAATTAATTTTAAGTTAATATAAATTTAATAACAACAATAAAAAAATTAGATTTTTTTATTAATTTTAATAATAATTAATAAAAACAAAATTAAATTTTGAATTAGATTGTATTTAATGGTAACCAATAAAATTCATGAGAAATTTATAGATAAAAATCAATTTAACCAATAAACTATACAAATATAAAAAAACTCACATTAATTATAAAAAAAATACAAAACTAATACAATCCAACTCTACTAAAAAGTGAAATTTATTAGTAACAAAAAAATTTATGAATACTTCATATAATAACATATGATTGTAAATAATAGAAAAAAATGTTTTCTTCAAAACTTTAATTTTCAATTTTTGAAAAAATCAATTTTTTAAAATTCTCTTTATCATATAAAAAAGTAGCTAAGTTTAAAAATATTAGAGGAAATACATATGAACTTTGTGTCAGTATTGTTTTATGATAACAATAGTTGTAAATATAATTATAAATTAATTACTATAATAAAATTAATTTAAGTTATTTTGAGATTATAAAAAATTATATACATAATAATAATAATTTTTATAATGTTATAATTATATAATAGAATTACTTGTAATTTTTCAACAAAATAAAAAGTAAAATTATAATACACATATATACATATATAATATTTTAAATTTCTATTAATTTTTATAATTAAATCATAAATCATTTTTACTTTTTATAGGTAATTTTTTAAATAATGAAAAGGATTAATAAATATAAAAATACAAAAAAAGGTAAAAATATGCGTAAAAGAACAACCAGTTACAAAATTCAATACTTGTTAGAGAGTAGACACAGAAAGAGAGAATTTGATTTTTTCTTAAAAGCTCTTTCACTAAATTTTTGTGTTATTTTTTTCGTTAACTTTGTTGCAGTTGTTCTCTTAAATATTTCAAACTTTTGTTTTCTAAAAAAAATCTACCTATCTATTTAACAAATGATAGCTTTTATTTTATTTATTTGTACTTAACTCAGTTATATTTAATTAGGACAAAAAATATATTAATACAACCATTTATATTTCTTATAAATTGTTTGTAACCATATAATTTTAATACCACTTTTTATATATTTTAAAATAAGATTATTATTTTATATTAGTTATTATTACTAAAGTTGATAATCTCACCTTTTAATAGTGTAAAAAAAATCCTTATTTTGCCAAATGTCAATGCATTCAATAAAATATGAATTTAATTTAAATATATTTAACATCATACATTTTTTTAGTGATATAAGATTGATAAATTTTTAATTACTACTTTTAGTCATGTTTACTTGATTGACAGTGTAAAAGTTTACATATTTTGTTATTAAAATAAAAATATAAAATTATGATTAGACATTTTCATTTTTTTATTAAGTTTGTTTCATATGTTTAAAAATTTATTTTAATCATAATATGTTGAAAAGTTTATAATAATTACATAAATTTCAAAAATAAGATTTTCATTTTTGTTTTATAAATTTAAAATTTAAGGGAAATGAATTAAAATATATCATATTTTAAATTAATTTATTTTTTCATTTAAAATTTTGGAGAGAAAAATAAATTGTGTGTATGTTTTGGAAAATGACTCAATTGTTGGAGTTTTTGTGGCTTCATTGTATCCGGTTTTGCAGTTGATACCACAAACACCTCGATCGGATTCGGGTATGGATCCGGATTCTATTTATATCCAATTCTGCAGTGCCATTGCAACTCCGAACCAAACTCAAAGTGAAGAAGAGAAGGGAGTACGATCCCCGTTTTCTCTATCTTCTCCTTCTAAATTACTTGTTTTCCTCTGATTCCGCTCTTCCCATAGTCCTTCCAATTTCAAAGTTTTCCGTATCTTCCAACCCATTCATCAATGTTCAAGGTAAATTTTGTTTCTGAAACCCTAGCTTCTTTATTTATTCCCGCTGCGTTGACTTTCGTTGTTATTTTATGATTTCACTCAAAACTTCAATTTGCTCCAATATTATTCGTTACTCCCAATATCCATTCCTGTAATTGTCTTCATTTCATTTTTAGCTATTTTTTTCTCTAGATTGCGATATTTGTCTTGTGAAATTGTTTGGTCACTGAGAGAATGGAGAAAACGTGTTGCATGCCTGAAGAATTAGGCTAGGGACGATTAAAGGCTGTGTTGAAGTTTGTATCTTATATAAGTCCGTTCATTTCAATTACTACAGGAATAGTGGGCTTCAACTTAGCTTATGGAACTGGAATGTGCTTCTTCTTGACTAGAAAGAGGGATGTGGAAGAAAAGAAAAGTTAATATTTAACTTCCTAAAAGCTTGAAAGTGGTTGAATGCTGCTGTTTTTGCCTTGAATATCTCTCCATTGTTCCATATTGACTGTTAGATTTTAATGGATAGGAAGTTGGGATCATGATTGTAAAGGAGCATTTTGTTGGTACTGAGCTGGCAATGAATAATGCTATCGTGGAGGAGGAAATAGATTTTTCTTGTGATCCGTACATAGGGTTAGAATTTGACACAGCAGATGAAGCACTAAAGTTTTACACTTCATATGCAAATCGAACAGGATTTAAAGTTCGGATTGGTCAGCTATATCGATCAAGAACTGATGGGTCAGTTTCTTCTCGAAGATTTGTGTGCTCAAAGGAGGGACATCAACTCAGTTCAAGAACAGGCTGTCCAGCATTCATAAGGGTGCAAATAAATGGTTCTGGAAAGTGGGTGATTGATCATTTTCATAAGGACCATAATCACAATCTTGAAATCAGTGGTGAAAACTGCACTCCAACATTACAACAGAAAGGTGGTACAGTTGTCAGCTCTCTTACTGAGTTTACTCGTAGGCCAAGGAAGAAATTGCTCGAAGAAGCCAATAATGAATCCTCTTGTCCCTTTGGAATTATTGATTTCAAGCGTCTGAGAAAGGAAGAACTTGAAGGACAGCCCAAGACCGAACCTTATGTGGGCCAAGAATTCAGTTCACCTAATGAAGCCTACCAATTTTATCATGCATATGCAGCACATTTGGGTTTTGGAGTTCGAATTGGTCAATTGTTTCGTTCTAAGAATGATGGATTGATTACATCCCGCAGATTTGTTTGCTCTAAAGAGGGGTTCCAGCACCCTTCAAGAGTTGGCTGCGGGGCTTATTTAAGGATTAAGAGACAACCATCAGGAAAATGGACAGTGGACCGCCTCCGAAAAGATCATAACCATGATCTGGACTCTGAAAAAGAAGGCAGGACAAAAGGTCTTCCTGCTTCTAATATTCTGAATGACGATGCAGATACTGGATTTGTAAATGGTGACTTGTTTCGAATCGATAACTACCCTGTCCCTAGAGGAGGTAGGCAAAATCACATTAGAAGTGAATGGTACAGCATTCTTTTAGAGTATTTTCAATCAAGACAAACTGAAGATACTGGATTCTTTTATGCTGTGGAAGTTGACAATGGTAATTGCATGAGCATATTTTGGGCGGATGGCAGATCTAGATATTCATGTAGTCAGTTTGGTGACGTCCTTGTCTTAGACACATCATACCGAAAAACTGTCTATTTGGTGCCTTTTGCTACTTTTGTTGGAGTCAATCATCACAAGCAACCTGTGCTTCTTGGATGTGCTTTAGTTGCTGATGAATCTGAAGAATCTTTCACTTGGTTGTTTCAGACATGGCTTAGGGCAATGTCTGGCCGGCAGCCTCTGACAGTTATTGCTGATCAAGATATTGCAGTCCAAAGGGCAATAGCAAAAGTCTTTCCTGTAACCTCTCATCGCTTTTCGTTGTGGCAAATTAAGGCAAAGGAACAAGAGAACATGGGTCTGATGGGTGATGGCTTTACAAAAGACTATGAAAAGTGTGTTTACCAGAGTCAGACAGTTGATGAATTTGATGCCACGTGGAACGTGCTGCTCAACAAATATGGATTGAAGGACAATGCTTGGTTAAAAGAAATGTATGAGAAGCGAGCATCTTGGGTTCCATTGTATTTGAAGGGCACATTTTTTGCTGGCATTCCCATGAATGAAAGCCTTGATTCATTCTTTGGTGCACTTTTAAATGCCCAGACACCTCTCATGGAGTTTATTCCTCGGTACGAGAGGGGTCTTGAGCGACGCCGTGAGGAAGAAAGAAAAGAGGATTTTAATACTTCTAATTTTCAACCCATTTTGCAAACGAAAGAACCAGTGGAAGAACAATGCAGAAGGCTTTACACTCTTGCTGTATTCAAGGTATTTCAAAAAGAGCTATTGCAGTGCTTTAGCTATCTTGGGTTTAAAATATTTGAGGAAGGGGGCCTGAGCAGATATATGGTGCGTAGGTGTGGAAATGATATGGAGAAACATGTAGTTACATTTAATGCATCAAATCTCAGCATTAGTTGTAGCTGTCAGATGTTTGAGTATGATGGTGTTCTTTGTAGACACGTGTTGAGGGTTTTCCAGATATTACAATTAAGAGAAGTTCCTTCTCGCTACATCTTACACCGGTGGACTAGAAATGCCGAGGATGGTGTCTTTCCTGACATAGAATCATGGAGTAGCTCTCAGGAACTTAAAAATTTGATGCTATGGAGTCTAAGAGAAACTGCATCTAAATACATAGATGCTGGTGCAACATCCATTGAAAAGTATAAACTTGCCTATGAAATTTTGCGAGAGGGTGGGAGAAAGCTTTGTTGGCACAGGTGAATGCTTTACTATGTTCTGTGAGGCTGTGCATACTTGTACAATTAATTTTTGTAGCTTGAACTGTTTTTTCTGGTGCCATTTTAGCTCTCTAATGAAATACCCGCATCTTTCATCAGACTTAGTATTTCTACATTTTTATGTTAAGCATGCATGTCAGATTGCTGGTTCTACCAATCATTGAGCTATTCAGTTTTTGAGTAGGCAGGCATAGAAACATAGACCCTGTGCTCGTGATACCAGTTTTTTAAGTAGGCCTAGAAACAAAGACCCTGTGCCCGTGATAATAAGAGGCGTGACATGGGTTTCATCTTAATTGAGTATTTAGTTAAGTTGCACCTGCCATTTGGATTGCTGGTTTGGTTGCCCATTTAATCTTCAAACTAAGGGTAAATCATGGAGTGTTAATCTGCGGTAGTTACTTCCTGCTTGATAAGAGTAAATAAAAGTAAAAGTGTCCAATAAAAAGTGTACATCAAATTGGAATATCTCCATTATAATGATTGTGGATTATGGATATATATATATATATATATATATATATATATATATATATATATATATATATATATATATATATATATATATATATATATATATATATATATATATATATATATATAGCACATCAATAGATATTGCAGTAAAATCATCTGATTTGAGCCTACTTCCATACTGATTGGAATAGCCAAAAATGCACCTTTCCCCACTATCACTTTCTAGAATTCTTTCTGATACATGCTCCGAGAGGGTTAGCCCCCGCTATCAAGATGAGCTAAATGGTCACACCAGTGTACTATGCCAAAAGGGAATTTTAAAGATATATATATATTGATAAAGTAAAAAAAATTACAATTAACATATTGAATAAAAAATATTGATATGAATATATGTGGGTGCTTGTGTGTGTATATATATATATATTTATAAATATTAAATAAAAATTGTATTCAGCATATTATTATTATTATTATTATATATTATCATTTAAGAATATTATGAAGTAAATAAAAATTTATTATTCACAAACTTTTTTTAAGAAAATCTAAATAGCAATTATATTTAAAAAATAAATAAAAAGGCTAAGTTGCAATTTGTTATCTACCTATTTTTAGAAAATTCATTAAACTTTTATTTTTATTTTTGCATGTTTATTTCCTATGTTTAATTGTAAATAATTAAATCACTTTTGAATGGTACCTTAATGAATTTGTTCAGTTTATAACTCAATAAACATAAACGAAAAGGAAGCCAAATTAAGGAATAAAAGGGGAGAAACTTGTCAAATAAAAAATGTGATTCATCAAAATCTGCAATTTTAAATAAATTCCAATCAACAACAAAAAAAATGAATTTAAAAGTATGGGTTCAAAAGTTTGTTCCTAACATTTTTCTTATATTAAGACATTTTCTTTTGAACTTCTCTGTTATTTTCTTTAATCAAAATGATATTCCTCTCAAATACAATTACATAATTTAATCCAGTGTCCGAACGAGTAATTTTAAGAGATAATTAATATTTTTAAATAATTTTTTGTTTAATAAAATATATTGCTTAGATTTAAGAAGAACTTAAAAATTTAAAATTTTGAGAGTAAACCACTTAAAATACTAGAATTATAATGCTTTTGAAAAATAACAATTTAAAATTCTCATATATCTTTCATTCTCTCACATTCTTTTTCACTCTCTTTTTTCTCATTGACATCTTTCATTATTATTTTACTCCCCCACCTTTTTTTCTCAATGAAATCTTCCTTAATGAAATTTATTTTTTTATTGTTTTAATATGAATATCAATATTTTTTCTTATGTAACTAAAATTAGTAATAAAATATTTTTAAATACCACAATCTTTTCAAGCTTTAATAATTAAAAAGATTTTAATATGAACTGTTAATTACTTAATTTTAATATTCCATTGTTTTTAATTTTAATACAATGGTTTTATTAGTTGTCATCACATAAAAAATATTCTCATCGAAGTCATCCTCTCTCTCTCTATATATATATAAAAATAGATTGACACAATTTAGTAAGAAAAGAGAGTAAATTATTAGGTTTAAAGATATCTAGATATATCAAAAGATAAATGATATACGATCGGTTGTAAAATGAGTTCGGTTGTAAACAATAAAAAAACGGGGATAAAAGTAAAATCTATCTAATGGGAACAATTATTATTAATTAAGAAAAGATAAACAATATAATATTCTAACGAGTATAAATTACCATAGCCTAAAGCACAATGGTGTATTTTCTTCCTATGTGTGATCACTAATGTCCATGGCTCTTTATAGTGTGCAAGATGAATTGTTTATATTTGTTACTTGGGCGTTGGTGTTGTTATTGGTATGGTATTGGATAAGAAGGTTAACATTAAGAGATAATGATGAGGAGGAAGAAGACATTGAGTCTGGTGAAGCACATAGTTCTCGCCCAGAAACAAGGAATATGAGTTTTGTGATTGCAAATGCGAGAGCCAGAAGAATACCTTGGCATCAAATACTTGTTTCTTTCACTCCCAAAGCACAGATGGCTAAGCTTGCAGTGAGAGCCTTGCCTCCTGTCACGCCCTTTCAAGATGATCAAACCACTGAATCTCAAAATCAGTGTCCCATTTGCATCGAACACTTCACCAATGGAGAGTTAATCCAACCTTTTGGAGTGTGTGTTCATCAATTTCACCACTCTTGCATTCATTCTTGGTTACTTCATGGAAAAACCAATTGCCCAGTTTGTCGCATGGAATTGTCCACTCCTCTCCACCACTGACAGATACTCAGATTATCTTCAATTTTCAAACATTTTCACCTAAATATATGTTTTGTTTTTCAAGTTCAACTCTGAATTTATTTTATTTTTATTTTTTAAATTAATATAAATGATATAAATAATTTTATAAACATTTTTATATTTTTCTATATATTGTAATAGGTAGGTATATCTAGAAACAATGAATAATTTAAATACTGAAAAGAAATTTAAGTATTTTATTTTCAATATCATTATCACATTTATTTTGTATGTTATTTTAATATGAGTTTTGATTCTTTAATAAAAGAATGATATTGTTTTAATTTTGGGATCAATTATTATCTTAATTCTGTATTTCATTTTTTTAAATGCTTCGCTCTTTTAAAATGTTTTTGTCAGATAGACTTTTTTTTTATAAAAAAAAAATAATTCCAGTTACACTTTTGAACCTCTTGGAATCACCTATTCAAGATGTCTTTTTTAAGGGTAATGTAATGTTACACCTACTTTTATATTATATCTATTTTTTCAATGTATTAATTAATCAATTAAATATATTTAACTTTTTAATTTAAATTAAAATAATTATAATGCTGATGTTGGCTAGGTGTTTATTTAAATTTTAAATGTATCTGAAATATTTTCCTTTTTTTAATTACACGAATTCAGTCTCCTATAATTTAAATAATTACGTAAATTTAGTCTTACTACTTTAAAGCCAAGAAGTTTTAATTCGTTCGTTACTTAAGTATTTATTTAGTGACAGTGCTTAAAAGTTTGTTTTGAATGGCCTAAAATAATATAAAGATTATATAAAATAAATATAATATTTTTTTACAATAGCATCGCCGGCAAATGATTTTAACCATTCCATTAAACCGTATTATTGAGCTATTACTTAGTTAATTAATTCTTATTTACGGTATTAAAATATTTTTATACTTCACCAATAATCTTCCACAAAAATTTTCAAAACTTTGATACCCTCGTCTACTGCTAAATAAGCAAAACAAAGATTTTTTTTGTCTGAAAAAAATTGCAAGAAACATTAAGCTTTTACAAATTTTTTTCATAATATATTAAAATTATATCATTTATTTTTATTCCAATCAATTTTCAACCTTTTAAATAAATAAATGGTTAGGATGTCTTCTTATTATTAGTAATTTAATCTGCAATATATATATATATATATATATATATATATATATAACTATGTATAATAGGGGCAGCTTATAATAGTTATTTCAGATAAAATTGAAAGTATTATTTTGTAAAGATAGTAATATTTAAGAATTATTTAAAGCAAAATTACATTTCAGGGTATCTATTTGCTAGTATGATTAAGTTTAAAGGATCAGCTTCGATAAAATTAATATTTAAATTGTCCATTTGTAAAAGATAATTTTTATAAATTAAGTATTCTTTTTTAAGAATTAAATGCTTAAATATGGAATAAATCTGTTTACAACTTTTAGTGTGAAAGTTGGCACGATTCGTGGAAGACTTTTTCATTCGTAAGAATAAATTATGTAAAATCTTTTTATGCATTAATAAGTTTTTGTAGAAATATTTGTGAAATATTTCGGTACTATAACTTCAATTTTGAATGAAATAATTGAGAAAAAAGGGTTATTTTTCACGGGATGAAATTTAAAAGGTTACTTTTTCGAAAATTGAAGAAACATTTCATCAATGAACCTATCCTTAATTTTTAAATTTCTCAAAATCTTATTTTTGATATTTGATATATATATATATATATTAAATATTTTAGTTATCGAAAACGGACCTTACATATCAAGAGTTGGAAAAATAAAATATAAAATAAAGTATAAATATTTTTATTTTATTTATTTCTTATTTTTGTACGAAATTAAAGAAAAGTGACATCATATAAAAAGTAAATAATGTCCGTGACCTCTCTCTCTATATAAATATTAAATTATATATCACACATAATACATAGTTCTTTTTATCTTTATATTATTCATAATTATGAAATTGAATTAGATAAAATGCCTAGAATATTTCTCTCAAATCATATTTTATATATTTTATATATTTTAAAGAATATTTATCTAAATAAATAATGTTTGTTTATAACTTTCATATTCACTGCTACAGGAACCGGAATCCACGTCGGTTCTCGGGATGATTTCACGACGGCCCCAAAACCGACGTTGAATCAGGCGATGTTAAAAGTAATATTTTCAACGTCGGTTCAATTTGAATCGACGTTGAAAATCACAAGACTTACAGCGTCGGTTAGGGCTAGAACCAGACGTTGTAAGTGTCACCACACTTACAACGTCGGTTGTAGCCCTAGCAGACGTTGTAAGTCAATTTTACAACTGCAATGCAGTTTCTAATTTTCTCATTTTCCCTATCCCTAAATTTTAGTACCTGCATATTAAATAAACCAGCAAACCAGCCACAATTTCATATATAATACATTTCGAATAGCTAAATTTCAAAGATAGACTCTCTAGGCAAAGGTTTGATGAAGATATCAGGTAATTTAATTTATGTTTTGTATCTATGTATTCTATAATGCAATCCTTAGCTATATGATCTCTAATGAAATGATGTGTTATGTTCTATATGCTTTGTCTTAGAAGAACAATTTAAAAAAAGAAAGATTGATGTAAAAACAGCATTATTGAAAAAATCATAGAAAATAGTTAGACATTGAATTTTCCGCTAATTTTTGTTGTGTTATGTTCTTTTGACGTGTACTTGGATAAAGAGGCCTCACATCCCCCAAAATAATCATAGTTTTGAAAATACAAAATTTAGGTGTGGAAAAACTTCAAACGATCATAACTTTTGCTACGGACCTCGGATGGAGATGCGTAAAAATGAAAGTTTTTGGAAATGACGCAACGAACCTCTTGGTAAATACCCAAAGGGGATTTGGGCAAACAAATTTTCAAAAATCCTCCATTTACTATAACTTTTTTATTATTTTACTATTTTTCACCTATTTTCCTAAATTTTGGCCATTTATGTGACTAACTTGCACTTGTCAGAAAATTTTGAAAAAATTTGTGGAGTTGTGTCGTACCAAACAGAGAATTATCATGCCATTACATCTTAGAAATTTCATACTTGCAGCTTCTTTTGTCCTAATTGCATTATTTTGCATACGGTTTTTGTCATAATTCCTCTGTTATTAAATCTAAATTTTTATACAAAATCAAACAACATCAAATAAAGCCCCATGGGCACGACCAGTAACATCGAACAATCATCTACACTGCAGCCATTTCAATAACCTAATCATACAAACACTATCTATAAAACAAAAAACAAAAAACAATAAAAATAATAAAAAAATCTGCTAACCTGGCAGCGACAGTGGCACCAACGGTGGCGGTGGCGGCAAAGGAGGAACGCGCACCGGCAAGGCACAAGGATGAATGCGCACCGGCAAGGCACAAGAATGAACGCGCACCGGCAAGACACAAGGATGAGCAGCGCACCGGCAAGACACAAGGATGAGCAGCGCACCGGCAAGACACAAGGATGAACGCAGCACCAGGCAAGACACAAGGATGAACGCGCAGCCGGCAAGACACAAGGATGAACGCGCACCGGCAAGACACAAGGATGAACGCGCACCGGCAAGACACAAGGATGAACGCGCACCGGCAAGACACAAGGAGGGCGACAAGCGGCGGCGACAAAACTCAAGGAGGAAGGGCGGCAGGTGGCAGCGGCAGGGGTGGCAGCGGCAGGGGTGGCAGCGGCAGGGGTGGCAGCGGCAGGGGTGGCAGCGGCAGGGGTGGCAGTGGCAGGGGCGCCGAGGAAGACGGAGCGCGCAGAGAGGACGAGAGGACGGAGAGCGGAGCTTCGAGGGTCGACCACAATACGAGAAGTGAGAAAGAAAAGGGGGGAATAGGTTTTAAAAGGATTTCTACGTCGGTTGTAATTTATAACCGACGTAGAATGTTTTGAATTCTACATTCTACGTCGGTTAACAAACAACCGACGTAGTAGTGTTGACATTCTACGTCGGTTGTTTCTTAACCGACGTAGAATGTACAATTAAAAACATTCTACGTCGGTTATAGATTACAACCGACGTAGAATGGTCAAATTAATCATTCTACGTCGTTTGTATTTAAATCGACGTAGAATGACGACGTTGATTCCTAATTCTGTAGTAGTGATTAAATATTTTTTATCTTATCATATTACTTGTTATTAAGTTAAATAATGTTTGACGTCTACTAAACATATTTTAAATTATTTTTTATTTATAATCTTTTTTTAAAAAGGTATGATTTTAAAGTTGATAATAAACTAATTTATAAACATCAAAATTATTTTATTTTAAAAAAATATAGATTTATATTTCGATCCAATTATTTGGATGTAAATACATATAAATTTAAACTAGTATTTTTAGAAAATATGGATATGTATTTAATTCAAATATAAATTATTTGAATCGAATTGGATATTAACCAAACGTATTCAATTTTGTTTTTTTTTTCACGGTCCAATCAAATCACTATTTTTATATTATATTCTTGGTTTTATACTTGTCCATTCCATAAAATAAATTTTTATCTTACACCACTGAAGTTTATAAAAAATAAATAATTTTAATACATAAAATATAATAGAATTAAAATTGTAAATAAATACTTTTGAGTGTATACAATATATTTTAAATTTTGTGATAAATTGTTCTTTTTAATTTTTTATACTTTTTAAGAAAAACAGAAATAAAGTTAATGAAAAAGTCAATTTTTTTTAATAATATTAAAATTATGAAGAAGATTTCTTTTTTCAAGTATCGCTTAATACTTAAAAAGGTTAAATAAGTTTTTTTTGTCTAAATTATTTATTAAAAGTATGTTTATGGGATAAATTTTAAATTTATTTTATTTTTATGTTTTATTTTTTCTTCTATTTTAAAAAACATTTTTATTTATTATTAATTTTTTTTTTCAATTTATAAATTTTAAGAATGAAATAAATCAATTTCATAATTTAAAAATTAAAATCGTATTTAATTTGTACTGGAGAACATATTAATATTAGTGGAAACACCGCATCTGTAATTATATTTTGACTATCATATTTTATTTTAATGAATTAAAATTTAATATTTCTATTAATTTGTAGATTTAATAAAGTTAAATAAATACAATATTTGTATTACTTTTTTATATTTAATGTGTAAATAGTAAAAAATATTTATTTTTCTCAAATAATATTCATATTCATCCTATTTCTCTTTCTTTCTATTTTATCTTTTTTCTTTATTTTTTTTCATTGATGGAGATCATAAAACACGATTTCAAATTTAACTTATTTAAAAAAGAAAAAAACTTGGCCGTTGACACATAAGCAAGCCTGGAATAGGAAAAGGCGATGATCATGGTCTGATGTTGAGTCCGTATATTACCGGACACTGCAGAACGTAGGTGTAATAGGGTACAGCTCACTATTCCTCCTTTTTTTGGTTCCTTTCGAAACTCTCTCTCTCTCTCTGTCCATATTTTTCATCTGCATTGCTTCCTTTGCCCAGGTTATGTCCCTTACTTGCTTCTATTTACATTGCTCTTCTTTTCTTTTACAATGCCTTAGTAATCTTCATTATATGAGTTAGTTGTAAGAATGGGAAGAAACTTCTTCATAAATGTTTCAAGAGAAAAAATAGGAAGAAAAATTAAATAATATTTGCGATCTTGTTTTCTTGTTCTCCGGAGTTCTTCCTAGTTCACTGCCTCACACTATTATATGAACAAGTATACTTAGAATAGTAATTTTATTTTATTTTTTCTCCTAAAAATATTTAGGAAGAAATTTTCCAAACAAGTTCATATACTATTCTGTTATAGAACTTATCTAAAGTAGTTTTAGCCCTCTCTATTTCATTTCTATGCTGTTTGTATTTAAACAGAATTCATGAATATTTGAATCATGTTATAAGAGCTTGTTTGTCGTAATCATTTGACACTTGATTTGCTTTTGCTTTGGCATAGAAAGAATTACATATAGTCAAATGATGAATCACGGTTATGATGAGGAGGCTACGAGTAAACAGAGTGAGGCCATTGTGAACGTTGACAAGGAAATCGAAAACCAGAATCAGAAATTTATAGGTATGGAGCATAAACATACTGAAAAAGTGAGGAAACTCATCGTGGAGCTATTGGAGAGGCAAAGAAGTATGTTGGAAATGAAAAACAAGTACAATGAATCCTTGAACTTGATCATGAAGTTGACAGGGGAAAGAGATACGTCGCACGAGGAATGTCATGAAGGTATACTATATTCTCTATAATTGAGGAAATCACTAAATAGCATTTCTCCTTTACGCTAATATAAGGATAGACATGGAATTTATAAAGATAGAGCATGAACAATTTAGCAAGGATTTGCTGCAAAAAAACTTTGTCGAGACAATGCAAAAGGTCTGTAGTCATTCTTACTTGTCTATTACGTGTATCCATAGATTTATAGGTGGTCCAATAACGGACCGATAGCGGGTGGCTCAACACCTTAAGATAGACTTAAGGTGGCTCTGATACCATATTAAGAAGTGAACTTTAAGCCTAACTCAACCTCATAAAACCGGCTTGGTAAGGTGAGGTTTGCACCCACTTATATAGACTAGATTGACTTTATCTCTAGTCGATGTGGGATTTCCAACAACGTGTTTAACTTTCTTATTTCTCATTTGAAAAATGATTTCCTTAACGATATTATACACCATTTATGCTGAAAGTATGCTTTAATTGGAATAAAATTATGTTAACGTAGTTAAGGAAAACATTTTTTCAAGTATCTTTCCTATACACTGCAAATGCAGCTTTCTTGAAGAAAACTTATATATGGTATTCTGTAATGAAATTTATCCTTGGTCTATTCTTTGTTTGTGGTCGTTTAAATGTGTTTAAGATGTTTACAAAAGGTTTTTGTTTTAACATTGTAGTTATTCATTGTTTATTCAGAACATCACGAAAATTAGCTCTCTTGAGTTTGCCGTTGCGAAGCAAGAAAATGACTATAAAAGTATGTTGAATCTTGCGGAAGATTTAAAGGTCTGTATTAACCAATTTAAAGCTTTGTAAATGGTATATGCTTGCTAGTATAATAATAGTCTATTATTTATGCTATTTGACCATCTATATATCTAGAAGCAAAATGAACAATTCAATGCTAAAATCATTCACCTTGAGCAAGAAAATCAAAGGATAAGGAAGGAAAAGCTAGATGAGTTGGAGGAGCATCGGTTCAAGAAGGCTAACTTTTACAAGTCTTTAACATTCAAAGAAAAAAAGACAAGGAAACAAGAGCTTGAACTTGACAAGGTAATGCTTTAAATGATGAGTGATGATTTTGCCTAGTCCTTTGAGGTGTTACATAAATTGAACATGATATTCATTGATTGATAAAGTGCTTTGTATCTCCTACAAATGTGAGAAAATATAAGTGTTTTGAAATTTGAAGCATGCATTCACTCCTAAACTAAAAGAAGGCGAAGGTAAAAAAAGTATAGAAGGAAAAGATGTAGAAGATACAGAGGAAGAAGATCAAGATGTAGAAGATACAGAGGAAGAAGATCAAGATGTTGAAGATACAGAGAAAGAAGATCAAGAAGTACAGGATATAGAGAAAGAAGATCAAGAAGTAGAGGATACAGAGGACGAAGACCAAGAAGAAGATCAGGAAGAACAAGAGGATGAAAAGGTAAACATATGTAAACTTGCTGTAAACATAAAAGTTAGCGTTACCTGTTATAAAGCTTGATAAACCTTGTCAATATTAGAATAACATGTTATATTTGATACTTAACCATCTATAATTCTAGGAGCAAAATGAACAACTCAGTTTTAAAAATTTTCAGCTTGAGCAAGAAAATCAAATGATAAGGAAAGGAAAGCTAAATGATTTGGAGGGACATGAGTTCAAGGAGACCCACTTTGACAATTCCGTCTCATTTAAGGAAGAATGGACAATGAAATAAGAGATTGAATTCCACAAGTTATTTGCATTAAACTATTGGCGATGATTTTACCAACCCTTTTAGATGTTACTTAATTGAATTATGTTCGTTGGTTGATTAAAGTGTTTTGTATCCCATACAATGTGAGAAATGATGAGTGTTTCGAAATTTGAAGCTTGCACATGCTTTTGATAAAAAACAAGATCATAATGAAGATGACACTGAAGGTGGTCAAGATGGTCAAGATGACGATGATGAAGATGATGATGATCATGAAGATCACAATAATGATTATGATTTTGAGAGACATCAGTTCAAAGAGACTCACTTTTACCGTTCTTCTATCACATTTGAGGAAGAATGGACAATGTTACAAGAGGTTGAACTTCAGAAGGTATTGCTTTAAATGACAAGTGATGATTTTACCTATCTTTTAAGGTGTTGATTAAATTATGTTCATTGATTGATTAAAGTGCTTTGTATCCCCTACGACGGGAGAAATGACGAGTGTTTTGAAATCTGAAGCTCACAAGTACTTTTGAACAAGTAAGTCGAGAAGATGATGACAGAGATGACAATGAAGATAATGATGAGGATGTCAACGATAATGCTCAAAATGACGAGGATAACGATGATGAAGATGAAGATGAAGATGAAGATGAAGGAGACATCTATCATGATGATCACAATGATAATTATGATAATTGCCACAATGAAGATGACTATGATAATTACGGTGATGGAGATAACATCGAAAATGATGATTATGATAGTTACAGTGATTATTAATAAGGTAACAATATTAACATTTTAGAATGGAAGGAAGCAATATTGCAAATAACTATTAAACAACAATTAGAGTTCTATGCTTAAAAATTTCGGGATGAAATTTGGGAAAGGGTCATCATCATAGAGTTATATGCTTAAAAATTTATGACACGACTTTCTTATTTTCCTTCATTCTTTCCATTTCCATTTGAAGATGTTCTATATTAATTGAAAATTGATATAATATTTTCTGTGTTTGAAATCATTTAAAATAATAATATTGTGATTAACACTGTGGAAGGCTTTATTTGACACTGTTGAAATTTATTGTCTTTGCAGAATGCTATGCAAGCACCTCTCACAGCTAAGATGGAGCAACAGAAAGGTGATAAAGAATGTTATGAAATAGACTTCGATTATTTGCGTTAACATGGGTCTTTGATGTAAATGATATGTCTAAAAGACAATACGTCACTTGACTAATTCTTTGGAGTTTTTGCACTCTAGACTATGGTTTTAATAGAAGTAACATTTTGCTGCTTTGAAAACACCAAGTTGCATATATTTCCGTAATGGTATTTTGTCCCCACAGCAGTTTAGTCTTCCTATCTTTATTTTTGGCCCTTTTTTATTTATATTGCTTAATTTGGTCTTCCTATCTTTGAAATGTTAAATCCAGTCCTATAACTGAAAAAAACATTCAATATTGTCATTGTGATCAAATTGATACTAATGATGTTAATAAACTTCTATGGAAGAATGATTTTAAAAAATAAAACTGCTTCAGTTTTTTAATCAAATCTGGATTGGTTGTCATTTCTGATTAGTTCTCAGATGACTTGGGTTTTTCTATAGTTAATGGATGAGTGTTTCTTCCTGCGTATCATGAGATTTTTATTTACCTCCCATTCATTTTGAAATGAAATTTTCTATGTGTAAAAATATATCCAGAAAAATCTTTATTGAAATAAATGGGAAGTAATACAGAAAATTTTTGTTGAATTCTTTGACTTGTCAGGTATTTGGAAAAAAGATGATCACTAAAGGAAGAAGGGGCATCTAACAAAAACATTAAGTATGTAAAAGGAAAATTCAAATTATTTGGAAAGTAATAAATTAGTTAGATTGAAATAATTAATAAGAAATTAAAATTTCATGTTGTAGATTCTAACTTATAGCATAGGATGATATTTTTATTTAAGAGATTTTATTAGTGGCCACCATATTTGATTACTCAGTCTACTTTTTTTTTATTTGAAGTCACTAAAGTTGTTTGACTAACTTTTATACAAAATTGAGTATTCCTACGTGAATTAAGAAAATATTTGTTGTTTCTGTAATAGAAATATTCTTAAAAAATTTCAACTTTAATTTAATTATAACTTTTTAACAATAATATTAAAAACAATTACTAACTTTATAAGACTCTCAATATAAACAATGTGAATACTTCTTTTCCAAAAATCTAAATATACATTTATTTATATTCATAAAACTTTCGTATTTACATATATTCCACTCTTAGGAGGTGTATGGTTCACCATTTTTTTTTTCATTCCTAGAAATAGGAGAATGAAAGTATTGATTTTCTCAGAAGATTGTATACTCAATTTCCAGAAAAGTTATTTGAAAAGTATTTTCCAACAACTATACACCTTCGTTTTATTCTTTAGTTATTCTGAAATATTTTTATATACGTACAAGAATAATATATTCAGTTATTGTACATGAATGGATACGAAAGATATACAAAATTTAATATATATATTTGAGTGGATAAATAAACATAGTTAGAATAGGCATTATGATTGACAAAATAACCACTTTATTTTGAAATTATAGTATTTTGGTTAAAGATTATAAATTAAACAAATATAAATTAACCTAAACTCTAACATTCAGTTATTATCTTGACGAGAGTAATTAATGTACATGTATGATATGAAAGATATACAATACAGTAGATAAATAAACATAGTTAGAATACGTATAAGGATTGAAAAAATAACCATTCATTTTGAAAATGTAGTGTTTTGGTTAAAGATTAGAAATCAAACAACAAATATAAGTTAACTCTAACATTCAGTTATTATCTTGACGAGATTAATTAATGTCCATGTATGATACGAAAGATATATATAAATATTTGAGTAGATAAATAAATATAGTTAGAATATGTACATCATGAAAAAACAACCACTTGTTAAAGATTAGAAATCAAACAAATATAAATTAAGCTAACCGAGATACATAATAATAATAATAATAATGTATAATGCTGAGGCGTGGTGTTAAGGTGATGTTGGCGCTATTGTTACCTGCGTTTATGATGATTGTTGTTGTAACTTCAATGTATTGTGGCTCAATCGGAGTTTTCATATTATTGGGTTGTTTAGTGGGATTGCTCTTATGGCATTGGATAAAGCTGCGCGTGTTAGATGGCGAGAGAGGTAACTCATACAATAATGAGATAAGAGAATTAGAGAGCACAGCAATTGGAGACATTGAGTCTGGTCCCAGAGAGAGTAACATGATGATTGGAAGAGTGAGGAATGAGAGAGAACCATCAAATTCACAAAATCTAAACCTTTTTTCTTTAGTTGTTGGTCTAGCCATGAGAGCCTTGCCTCCTGTTCTATGCTTTCGAGAGGATCAAACCACTGAATCTCATCAAACAGATTGTTCTATTTGCATGGAAGAGTTTAAGAATGGTGAGTTGATTCAACCTTTTGGAGTCTGCATTCATCGATTTCACTTGTATTGCATCAACTCTTGGTTACTCCTTGGAAAAACTAATTGTCCACTTTGTCGCAAGGAATTATCATTTGCTACTACTCAAACTACACACTAAGATAGTACATGTACAACTTTTTATGTATTTGTTTACTTCAATTTGTTTAGGGAAAAAAATACTATTTGTATAACAATGATATACAAGGACATTTTCCATGTTTATATTATTTAGTAAGTGAATTTGATTTTAGATTAAGTGGAACTTTTTATGTATTTGTGTACTTCCTTATTATAACAATGATATATAAAAGGATATATTTATGATAAAAGAATGAATTGTGGATGATTGATTTATAGTGTTTTTGCTTTTCAACAATTTCCACATTCTCTTTTTCAAAACTTTTCCTACCTATTATCTCAAATTCTCACAAATTACTTAAACCAATTACACATCATAATTTTTTCGCAAATAATAAATTACCTCAACCAAACATATCCTTAGGTAAAAAAAAAAAAAAATAAGGTGTACACGTGGCATATTTTTCGGATACAGTTTTTAAAACAAATGAGCGAACTATTTAATTTTAATATTTATCGTAAAGCAAACCAGTAAATATTTTATTTCGAAAACAGAAAAATACAAAAAACGGGCGAATATAAATCTAACTATATCAATATTTTAAGCAAGGGATATTTGATGAAAGAAGATAATTGAAGGACGTAAAAAAAACCCTCCAAAACTCGCCAGATGAATTAAAAAGTAAGCATTTTAATTTTTCCACTAAATCTATTTTTAATTATCCATTAATAGAATTCAGCTAATTCTCAATTTATGTGAATTCCCTAATATTTTACTTTTTGTTATTTTACTTTCTTCTGGATGAGTTCTTTTTTCTTTGAAGTATCACGGAACTTACTATTCTTTTAGTGAAGTACTTTTACTTAAATATATTTTATTTATTCACCATCAATCCCCAGACTTTACTTCAAGAATTTAAATACGCCCCCTTAAACTATACCAATTTTTATATAGTATTTTTTTTAGATCACAGGAATATTTGAGAGATAATCATGTTTAAGTGATGTAGATCATTGTTAAATGACAATAAGTAACTTTATACTATAGTTGACATATGCTTTGTTTGATGACTAGGATAAATGCTTCTAAAATAAATTATTATATATTACTTTAATCTATTATTTACTAGGATAATATGATAAATTTATTTTGTATGTTTATTTAATTTAATTAATTTGTCAGACTTTTTTAAGGGAAAACATTGAAGAAATTTGGAAAATAAGTCACAAACAAACTCATAAAATATCATAATACTACTTTCAAATTCAAAATTTTTGAAATAATAAGTTTGTGAGTTGTTTTTTCACTATATTTTTTTAATCTAATATGAAACTCTAAGTCACATGATTCTATACAATTAAAAAATTATTTGAAAAAGGGTATGTTGGTTAGGAAGGATTGGATGTGATAGATTATTTTTTCCTTCTCTCTTAATTTGATGTAATCTCATATTAATTATTATGTTATGTGTTTTGATTTTGTAAATATATCTTGATGACCAAATGATTCCCTATGAAGTGTAAAAAGTAAAGAGGGCATATAAAGCAATGTTTAAAGAATGTAAAATAGTTAGTTAAGCAAAAGAAGGAAGGGGTGATGTTGTGGTGGCAACACTAAAAGAAATGGTTTGGAATGGTTGGTTCCTTGGAAGTTTGAGAGAAAAAGTGTGGAGTGAATAATAGATATGGAGAGAGAGAGGTAGTGTTGTATGCTCATCATGAAATGGAAAGCACACAAATAGGATAATGTTCATAAAGCAAAATATATGTATCAAAATTATTATATTTAAAAATTAAAATTCATTTTATTAACATGACCTTTTAACCTTTTTTTTATATTTTTGTGCAATGAGTGTGTTTTGGTTTTTGTCTCGTACACTTTTGTTCTCTATTTTTAATTAATTCTTCTAAAATTGAAATCTAAGGTCCTTGATCGTTAGTTATTATATGACACTCAGTTGAGTGTTGTAAAAACTTGTGTGGTGGTTGATTCGGTTAAGGTACTAGGCCAATAGATTAATGTTAGGATCGTTGGATCATTTATTGACTTGGTCTATAGTTAAAATATATATTCTATATGTCTAACGAAATTTCACAAATTCAACCCAAATTCAAAATGTCTATCATAATAAAGTCCTACTGTATAAATTAACAAATAAAGCAAATAAAGTTAACGACAATGTGATTTCATCATTTAAATTTCAAAACATCATTCGATTTAAACTAACTAATATCCAAAATAAATTTATTAATAATACCATATATATATATATATATATATATATAATATGAAGTACGGTGTGCAAAATTTAGTTTTATAAAGAATTCGATTCGGTGCCTAACTATTTTTTTAGAACAGGTTCCAAACTGGTTTTTAATTGCAATGGGGTTAATTTAAACTCAATTTCACAAAAAGAATAATATAAAATAAACTTTTAGCCTAACTTAATTTTAGTGGCTAAAATTGAAATTTGGAATCTGCAATAGTAACTGTAAAAGTTGTAAACTATATATTTTCTTACTTTGTCAAACTAAAGAGGAATTATATAAAAGCGAAAGTAGCTGGTTTAGCTCCTAACCGTGTGCCTAAATAAGCATAGAAGTATACAAGATTACGCTAACGAATGGTTCACGCTAATTTACAATAAACATAAATCTAAAGCAGTTCTCATTGTACTATGCAAAAAAGCAAAGGTTTTGTAGCACCAGAAGCAAAATGAGGATAATTACCATTTCCTGTGGATCCTATTTCCATACTTTCTTTTTCTGAACCTGCAAACATTTCACATCTCCTATTCTTCTGGTGGAAGAAAGGAAACCGCAGTTATTTACGACAACCTACAAAAAATAGATCTAGATGAACTAAACTAGTTTTACAGATAAAGTTTTTTTCAGAAAACTTAGTTATCTAATAATTATTTCGACCTTATCAGCATGGTGGAGATATCTAATTTTCAGTTCACGATAACTGTCTTTAGCTATGTGGAATGAACTGTTATTGTTTAATCCTTATGTGCTTTTGGCGATTCACTCAATTCCTATTATTGACGTATGTTTCACATGAGCAACCGCTTCGGCGTTTTACTCTTCTAATGGGACAAATGTCTCAATCAATCTTTTGGGCATTAGAAAATGTCATATTGGAAATGGAATTTGGCTGCATCCGGGTTAAAAACCTTACTTCTTCCTCCAGGTGCGTGCTAGGGAGCAAAGTTTGTAGTCTTCATGTTTTGTTTTACAGGAGTTATGGAAGTTCTTTTTTACTTAACTATGGACTTTTCCCCCCTAACTTCTTTTCTTTTAAATTCTCTTTCTTTTGTGGAATAGCAAAGAACTTAAGGTGAGTTATGAGTTACTAGTATTCACTCTCAAGGGTGTCTTGTCAGGAATTGTGCATTTACTTCTTCTGCTAAAAGATAAAGCTGGTATAGTATATGCCAGTGGCATGAACAAATGCAGTTATCAGGTTGGGTGTTCAAGCTCATCAGGATAATTGATTGGAAGTGGTGGTAAGAGGATGACTACTAATGAAAACCTACGAACATGTTTTCAGAATGGGAGTTGGAATCTCTGTGATTCGTGTCAAGTATACTTATTCAGAAACATTTTCAATTTTATTCCTTAAAACTGTGATTCTTTCTTAAGTTTATAAAATTATTATTATAGTTCTTAACTCTGCAAAATATCACCCAGTTTAGTCTATTTCAGTGTAAAACAGCAATAGAAATAAAGTAAGAAGATTGAAATCAATTATATTTTGTAAAATTAAAGAATAAAACGACCGACACTTCTAATTTTAAAGACTAAAATGAGAACTTGAAAGTGAGCTTTACCTGACATCTCTTTTAGCAGGATCCAATAGAAAAAAATCTTAGGCGTGTTATCACTAATAGCAGAAAAATTATATGATACCCTCTGAGATTTAAGTATTTTGGTCTTTTTGTTAAGAAACTCTCACTCCTCCTCTTCCTTTATGTGTCTATACTCATTATATTATGGGCCCCGAAAACAACTTTACCAAAACTCTTAGACTAGATTCTTCTAGTTACAATGACAACTCTCCTCTATATTATAATACAACCATAACTTCATGAAGAAACAGGACATGTCTGAAGAAAATCTGGATAAGGTTCACTGCAATAATGAAGTCTCATCTTGTCGTCTATTTCACTTAAAAACATTCTCGAGTAGGCTTCAAGCCACAAATCTGCTTCCAGTGTTGTGCTAGAGAATCCGGTTCTTGAGCCTTTATGCTTTTTTCCACTCTATATACTTTTGCCTATGGTCAAGTTGAGTATTGTGCTTTGCTACATAGGCAAGGGAATAGGTTTTGGTATACAACACTATAGAGTATAACCGTTCTCCTTTTTTGTTCACATTTCACGAGCAGAATGTATCTTTTTTCTCCAAAGAAGTCTGTTACTTGTCATTTTTAGCTTAAGAAAAAGTCCTGATTCTCCTTTATGAAATGCCACGGAATTTAAGACGAGTAGTTAACTATATGCTTCTCAACATAATACAAGAAAGCATATACAAATTTTCATTTACTAACAAATAAGTGAAGTAAGTGTTCCATCATTGATGGATACATAGTGACCCAACACAGGTAACAACACTGAACTTAGCTTCATCAAATATTAACAACATCTATACACTGCTTGACTTTTCAATCCTGCACGTATATATTACACATATAATGCCAAAATACATGAACCAAGATAAGATCACATGAACTTAAAATAATTAACTCACTTTATTCTTCCTTACACTTGCTTTGCTTGGCACACAAACTTTAATGCTTCATTGGCGAAAACAGAGTTTCAACATAGACCTCTGCATCAAACCAGCCCTTCCCACTCTCAATCCTAGGATACTTAAACGAGTTATCTCTTGGGTCATAGAGGATCAAGTCAAACTCGAACATCAACAGCACTTCACCATTCTCTGAAATGTAATAAGGTCCCGAGTACGAAAAATCTTCTGGATTTGGCAAATAAGGAATGCTTACCAATTTAAACCAAGACTCTCTCATCCCATAATCCTTCATCATCCACACAACAAAATGAGTTTTTTTGTAATCGTAATTCATGCACAGACATTCTTGCAAAACACCCAAAGTAGGGGTGGAACAGTCTTCCTTTTCATAATCAGGTGGCAGAACTTCCCTATATATTTCCTTATGCAGATCCAAAGAAACAATAACCCACAAAGAAGTTGAACCGACAACATGATTGGCAGCCCAATTGAGTGTGCCACAAACAAACTTCCCTGAATTTTGGTAGGGTGAGAAAGTATGAGGGAAATCCTGAATCTTCCTCCAAGAATTGGTGGCCATGCTATACACCTTCACTTTACACTCACTATAAATCTCATTAGGATCACAAAACACAGCCACCACCTTGCAATCCTCAGTGACATGATCATAACCAAGGCCAAAGGCAGTGAAACACCCTGGTCTCCAATTATTACCCAAAGGTGGTGATTTCTTGGAGACCCTGGTGGAGGGGTTCCAGAGAAGCACACAATCACCCTTTATGGCAAAACATAACAACCCGTTACAAGATCCAACAATTCCATCATGACGAAATTTATTCTTCACAGGATAGTTAAGGTCATCACAGACTGTTGAAGGGCTATTGAACAACGAACTCACAGAACATGATTTAAGGTGAAACTCGGCTGTTGTGGCACTCAATATGATCCTGTGGTGGGTGGAGTGGGTGCTTCGACTTGACAAGTGAAGGTGTTTTTTCATGAAGTAAGGATCAGAAATAAGGGACATCCATGACTTGCACACACACCTGAACTGCAACAGAGACTTCACCGGAAGTCTCGAGAGAATTTCAACAACGAGCTCATTAGGGAGGAAAGGTAGTGGAAGTGACTCTGACATGGCTTGGTTCTGAACAGAACTTGACGGCAGTGATGAGGAGGCTCGGTCCACAGGGTTGATGAGCCTTTCTCTCTTCCTGGTGAAGCCCACGCGGTGGAGGTAACCCTGCGATGACATGTTAAGGTGGTGGAAGAGTTTGGTGATGGTAGTGATCAGTGATAACTATTTGTGTTCAGTCTGAGGGACTGTGTGTAAGAGACAAAAGAGAGAATCATGTGGTGGTTGATGAAGATGTTGATGATGAATAAATTATTGATTGCTCAACTCTATTAAAGTAACTCATAAGATGAAAAAATTGTGCTGTTGGGTGCAATATAAGGCGACACGTTGCAGTTTTGGAAAGACATTAGCGTATGCTTAAGAGAGAACAAGAAAAAAAAAATCTAATAATCTATGACTTGCATAAAGAAGTATCATGTATAAGAAAAATCTAATTCATTTTATTGGAAAATACTAACCAATACATTACACAGTAGTTAAGTAATTAAAATAAGAGTATGAATGCAGTCTATTACATCTGTCCGTATATTTGATTTTCACTTGAGATATGAAATATGCTTTTGACGAAATAATCAATGAGAGAATTAAAGAGTTTCCTTGACTTACAATACTAAAAGCTACATAAAGAATTGCATTTGCACTCGCACTTGATGAACAGCAACATTTCTCGAGAGAATTTCTACTAAAATCTCATCTCATAACCTGAATTGTGACATTTCTTTTCTTTTCTTTTTCTATTATGATATAACTTTTATAAGAAATTTTTTTTGGCGGCTTCGATCTCTGCCACTCACTCTCTGAAGGTTCAGCTTCATCCACAAGATGTCTTGTGATGAAGATTAGTGTTGACGTTCTTATCATTAAGTCCCACACAGTCGTGCCACCTCCACATTCTTTCTGTTTTATTTTTTATTTTTTATTCACTTGTCTTTCTTTCCTTCTCCGGATAAGATGACACCAAATAATAAATTCTATGAGTCACTCAAAAGTATGATGACGAAACGAGAAGGCAAAATAGAGGAAATTAATTCCAGTAGCTTCTTCTATTATTATGTGAACAGTGCTGATGCAGTGCATTGTTTCTAAATACCTTTGATTACAATGATTAATAAATGTTTATTCAGTACAACATGCTACCACTGATACTAGTACAGTATTCTTGTAACTGTTTATCATGAAGTTGTTTTTTAAGTGAGGTGACATAAACTGTTACTTGATGTGATCATGACTTGTTTGAAAACATAATATGAACGCTTAAAAAATATCACTTAATACAACATCATTAACACTTTTGAGAGAGAATATTTAACAGTATATATATATATATATATAAGTGTATTGTCAAGAATTTTTTAAATATTCTTTTAATTATATATTTGAACCTAAAATATGCACAGATATACACACACAGTTAAAAGAATGTCTGAATAATAATAATATTATTATTATTATTAATTTTTGTTTTGTAAAAGGTGTTAATGGGATTATTCCACTCCATAAAACTGTTTAAAAAAATTCACACATATTAAGTGCTGTTTTTTAAACTTCTCATTCGAAGTGGAATGAATGAATGAATCGTATCCCGTACCAAAAGTTGTAATTTAGAAATCTCAACCTAGAAAACACCAGACATATAACGACACTAACCAGAAAAAATGTCATTACATGTTCAATCTTTGTTGTATGAATATCTGGAGAAAATTGTAATTTAGAGATCTCAACCTAGAAAACACCAGACATATAATGACACTAACCAGAAAAAATGTCATTACATGTTTAATCTTTGTTGTATGAATAGCTGTGTCCAGAGATCTGACTACCATATATTAAGATAATAACAATAGTTATTCCCAGTTCTCATCTGCACTCTCAAACTTATCAGGATGTTATTCCCAAATCTCATCTGAACTCAAACTTAACATGAGAATATTGATGATATAAATTCATGGCGATGTCCAATTGCCAACGGTTATGGATAAGGCGGCAACATGTGCACAATATATTATGTATTAAATTTAATATAATTTAAGAAAATAATGTACACACATTTTTTTTAAGAGTTAATAAAATGCTACCAAAATATTAACTATCACCATGTAAAAGATTTTCAGTGAGCTTCCCTAACCTAAAAAATCATGTCTTAACCATTAACCATAAAACAGGCGCTGAGTACATGAACTATCTCGAACTATCTCATTTCCATCAATAGGAGTTGGATAGTGACAATACTTTCAAATTGATTTTAAAATATCCAAGAGCTAATGGAACTACAATTCATTTAAGAATCTATAAATTTAACAATTCAGCTACTTCTTGATAAGAGACTTGAAATAAAGAAAAACTAACTTCTCTTGCTTTTGGGTTGCAGTATTGATATCCTCTTTGGGTAGTCATCTACTGGTCATTGTAGCTTCTAGCAATACAGGTTACAAATAACAGAGCAGACAAGAAAGGAAGAGAGCAACAATGAATAATAACAAAAAAAGAACGTAAGGCGAGATGTGCAAAGCCTTCTGTGCTAATTGAAAGTTCTCTGAATTATCCACACACGGAAACTTCTGTAAAGTGAGGGTTTTGAGTTTATTTTGTTTTAAAGTTCAGTAACTTCAAATACTAAAAGCTGTCAGATAACCAAACCCACTGAGACGTGTTAACATAAACATAATAATCGTGCAACCCAAGACAACAAAAAAGAAAGGAATTTTGAACAGTAACATATATCATCAGCCAACTCATAATTCTGAACACAGTAAATTAGGGTAACAGTTGGGAAGCCACCAAGGCTGAGGTCCACCCCTAACCCACTTAATTGTAGCCTCTTTAGAAACTACCTTTATTGAAGTTTAAGGGTGATGGAAATTTGTCATGTTTGGACAGTCTTGGACAAGAGGAGAGCGTTGTAAAGCCACTTTAATTGTGACTTCCTTGGATATTGTCTTAATTACAACCTCAATAGTGTTTGTTTAAGTCAATAAGCAATGACTTAATTTTATAAGATTAGAACAATTCTAACCTTACAAGCTAATTTTAAGGATTGAGATAGGTTGCAAGTACAAATTCAAAGAACAATCTTATCAAACTTCTATTTACCAATTAATATTATCTTTAAAAGAAAAACTAGTGACTATCATTTTCTGCAATTTCTATGGATTTAAAGATATTTTAATGAGTAAATATCTATTAATATTTGAGCTCTAGGCTAAGGTCCTTGTTGCATATCTAAGTCTCCATGTGTTTCATAATGGTCATAGATTAATCAATTTTTTCATCGCTATCCACTGAACTTCTGTTCTTCTATATACAAAACACTTAGGAAATAAGAACCACTGACAGAAACCAGGGAATGGAGCAAAGCCGGCATGAAGTGATTTGATTCACTTAGAACATATTCTACACTTAAGTCTTAATTATCATTCAATACATAAAAACATCTACATGTTTAATGATCTACAAGCTAATAAACTAGTCTCAGAAAGTTAAAAAGAAGATTATCATCAACTTGATTACCAGCAACAGCACAGAAAAATCCAATCCATTTAGTTCATAATGTCAAGTGTATACTTAAAGCATACATTATGAAATTGGCAAAACAGTCAGCAAACATACAACTGACACCAGCAATTTAACATAACATCGCTTTTCATTCTTATAAACCACTAAGAAGACTATACAGTGCATGATTATGAACAATATAAAATGAAATAAACTCTGCTATATTCAAATAACCAAAACATAGCAATTTTATTCATGTTTCGGGTTCCATCAATTATTGATAAACAATGATCTACAAGGTCAGTAGTGATTAGAACAACATAACAACACAATAGTAACAACTGAAAGCATAGGAGGTGCAGATAGTGGATTTAACCAGAACCTCGTGGAAATCGACACAGCATTGCATCTCCAATACTAAGAATAAGACAGACAATATGAAACTCAATGTAGACCTCTGACACTATATAACCACAGTTGGTCTGAATCTCTAACTGTCAAAAAATTACGAAGTAGTGAGAAATTAAAGATTTGAAATAAGAGTCTGAGATGAATTGGCACTGGAAGAAGAAGGATGGAAGATGTGGTAGGGTTAGGGTTGTGTGGTGCTATTCGCCATTTCCTTTGTGCACCCCTCTTTGTATAACAGTTCCCTCTCTCTCAATTAACTAAACTCATTTGTTTGTTAATAATATTAAATGGGATGAGACATTTCCCACTAACTCTTCACTGAGAAGTTCAACTACTTTCTTTTTTATATAATTTACCCTTAATAATAAAAAAAGAAAAACAACTTACAAAAAAACTTAATTATAATAAAATTATATAAATTATTTAATTTTATAATTATTTTTTATGTAATTTTTTATTATAATAAAAATAATAAACACACATGCAAATAGATATTATTTAATAAATATATTATTTAGTAACCATTTTTAATAATAATTTTTTATTAAAATAATTTTATCATTTAATAAATAAAAAATAATTTATTTATTTAATAAAATAAATAACTGAATAAATTTTCTATATTTTTAAATTATTATTATTTTTTAAATACCTATTACATAATTTTTAAATATATTTTTGTAAAATTATATTATTTTAATATATTTAATATTATTCTTACAACATTTTAATATAATAAAAAACTTAAATATGTGCGTGTGTGTTTTTGTCAGTTATAATGAATATTATTAGATAAGTATTTTATTTTTCTTTTATAATCTTCGTAGCAGGAAAATTGTATTTTTCTTTTTAAATAAAATATTTGAGACTTGTGTGTTATATATTTATTCTATAATTCATTATTGTTATTTTAAGAATTATGATTACTTTTGTCTATAAATATGGTCTAAACACCAATGTGTGTCTAAATATTGAACAGGCAAATTGAAATTTAATGAAGGGAATTTGTTTATTTGATTTACTTAAAATAATTTTTGTTGTGTTAAAATCATGTTTATTTTGAAAAAATAAAGTTGTTAAAAAAAGCACTAAATTGAATGATAGATAATTGTAAAAGATAGGCAGTGGTACAGTTTGTCATACTACCATCTTTCACAATTGTGAGGTTTTAAATAAATGTGTGCCACAACATCCCACAGGCAAGAAGATAGTCATTATTGAATTCGGTTGGTGGGTACAACGAGGATCTCTTTTCAGCATAAACATACAGTTATTATATAGTAGCTCATAATTTTGTAATTAAACTTGTATAAAAAGATTTTTACATAAAATTTATAAATAAAAAATTAAAAAAATTGTAGACATATTTTTTCGTGTGATCAAAATGTTGTCTTCGATGGAAGTTGTATTTGGTTTCACATAAGTTTAAATTTAAAAGTTGATCAATGTAAAGAAATTTATATAAAATAATTTAAAATTTTTGAATTTACATAGGTTTTAAAGTTAATCAAAGTAAAGAAATCTATATAAAGTAATTTAAAATTTTTACGGTCAAAAGTAAAAAGAAACTCATTTACAAATTGAGAAATAATTCATGTAGTATTATAGAAAAATTAATTTCTTTATAGTGAATCGCAAGTATAATAAAGCCTCTTCTAATTATTATGTTTTTATAGAAAAAAGATATAATAAAAAATTTATTATGTTAATAACATCGTGATTGTGAATCATGACATGTAGGAGATTTAAAGTCTCACACGAGAATTGAAAAAGTATTTTACAATAAAAGATTTGAGAACTGCAAAATAAATTTTTGTCAAAAGAATTATTTGTAATAGAAAGAATAAAATATTGTGATTATTATAACAAAAATATGTTAAGAAAATACTGGAAACATTTACTATAAACAATTATAAGTCTTTTATCACTCTACTTGCATACCACTTCCACTTCCAATTGAACTCAAAGAAGTGTTCTACAAGTGGAAAAAAAAATAACAGAAGATTTCATATTATTTACAATTGATAGTTTAATGTTTATGTACATTACTCATTGTAACTCATTGTTAGTATCTTCGTAATTATAAAAAGAGTATTAACAAATTATAACTCTATGTCAAATGATTACACATGCAAAAATTATTTAGTGATGTGGACTTGTGATACTTTTGTAGGAAAGGGTATCCTAACAGTGTAGACTACAAAAGTTACAAAAATGTATAGTTTTGTTTTCTCCAAAAATCAGAATATATTATGCTAATGAGCTATAAATTCCTACAAAAGTCAGAACTATTATAAGAAATATGTTTTGTATTATGACAGGTAAAGTATAATTTATCTCAAAATCTCAACAAGAATTTGACCTTTCAAAGTACAGTTAAGTTTGATATCACTATACATACATACATTTAGTTAAATTAAAAAAAGGAAGTATTTTTTTTATAGACTATAAACAACCTATATAATACTTTTTTACGTTAAATTTTAAGGAGAGATAGAAAAATATATCTGAGTATCTCTGGTTAAGAAAAAAAAAAAGTCACTATAAAAAAAGAAAAAAAGTACCTCGTGTATTGTGCAAATTTATACAATAATTCTTATAGTTAATTATAGGATGTTGGTCATCCATTATATGGATAAATTGAATCAACAAACCATAAGACATACAAATTCAACTAAAATTGTTCATGGGATTAAGACAAACACCAATTAGGACAATTGAGCTTCCAATGCCAAAACTGAATCATCTAAGGTGATTAAACATGAAACATATCCTAGAAAGTTCAAGAAAGTGCTCAAGATTAAGAGGACAAGAGAATGCGGATGTTCAAAGAGAGAGAAAAGGCAACAAGAGCAGAAAAAATTCTAAAACTACATAGTCAGATGGAATTGAGAATTCTAAAATTCTATTTGCTTCTTAATAAAATGTTCAGAGGAGAGAATAAATTTCACTAAAGAAAAAAAAAGAAACCCACATATTTAGTGACACAAATTTCACCCAATAAGTGTGTCAAAAATGTCTTACTACAATTTCTTTCTCTTATCATTGGTAAGTAAAAATGAAAATGATTTATTTTCCAGAGATAGAAATTTGTGTTCAATCTCAACCATTTCATTTCTCTCAAAATAACACTATTCTGCATAATGCTAAACAAATAAAGCCAAAGCAATTAAGTGTACCATTCAATAACCAGAAAATATATATTAGTTTTAATTATCGTTTTAATGATCCAAAAGACAACAAAATGAGCACTCAAGAAGTTCTTACGAATTTGTAAAAAGAAAATCTATCACAACTTTCACCAGAGACTTGGCATAAGGTCTCCTAACGGCCAAGGGCCTAACACAATTCTCACCTATTACTCTGGGCTTGGGACTGACTAACTTTGAGACCAAAATGTGGAGTTTAACAGCTCCTAAATCCAATCTTTTAAAATCAAACCTATCTAATGCTATGCATGATTGTAACCCATATAGAATAGAAGAGTGAAATTGGTGAACACTTCACTAACTAATTATTTTTTTTCTTTCTTTCTTTTTATCGCATCTTATCATGTAATATATACACTAGTTCTCTCACTCACTAGGTATCAAGTAGGTTGTAGGCGTCCACAAATCTTCTTCAAATATGAAATATATCTTGAAAGAACGAACAAGCTCTACTGGTACTCGAATAATCTTTTGTAACACCGCAACCAGTGACTAGAAAAATATAAGATAGCAGTTGCAACAAATTTAAACATATAAAGTGCAGTTACTGGATTCAAGTTCTAGAACAACCTCACACACAGGAGATATAATGCAGCATCTTCATCCTAATACTAAAAACAAGGTGATATCAAACTCTCGATGTAAATCTCTGGGGTCACACAATAGTTTATGTCTTCGGTCTTTTTAAATGTGCCACGTCTTGAATCATAAACAACTAACCGTGACTCGAACTCCAACAGTAATTGGTCATCCTCGGAAATACAAAGTGCATTGACATACCAAGAAGGTTGAGAAAGTCTCGGGTAAGGAACTCTAAACAGTTTGGTCCAAGACTCTTTATTTCCATAATCCTTCATAAGCCACACATCAAAAAACGTGATTCCATGAGAAAGAACACACAAGCAATCTCTCAGCACACACAAAGTCAAGGTAACCACATTCTCTTCGCCAAAATCAGGCTGCAAAACCTCTTCATAAGACTCCTTCTGCAAATCAAGAGAAACAATAACACAAGGACTTGCATCACGAAATGCCAACTAATTAACGGTGCCACTAACGAATTTCCCTGGTTCATCAAAAGGAACCACAGAAGGAAACTCCTGAATACTCCTCCACGAATCAGTACCCAAAGTGAGAACCTTCACTTGAGATTTGTAACCACCGTGACACTCATAACAAAAAATTGCCACCACCTTGTAACTATCAGTGAAACAATCATAACCGAACCCATATACAGTAAAACTACCTCTGCACCGTTGATTACCCAGAGGCGGCAATTTCTTGAATTTTCCAATAGAAGGGTTCCATAAGATAGTGAAAAGTTGAGCAACCGCGAAACAGAGAATGCCATGACAGGAACCAACAAGAAAATCAAAGCACTTTCGACGCCTGAAAGGGTACTTGAGCTCCGTCGAGCTAACGGCAACGTCGTCAAAGAAGTTGGAGAGAGGGTAGGTTCGGAGAACGAAATGGCGCGTGGGATTCGAGAAGCTAATGATGAGGCGGGTGACGGTTGGGGAACTACGAAGGTGCTTCTTGGCAAAAAGGGGATCCGAAATTAGGGATTTCCAAGACTTGCATACGCATCGGAGTTGAGAAAGGAATTTCAGTGGGAGCCACTTGAGGATCTCCCCAATGAGCTCTGAAGGAAGTGTAGGTAGCGGCGGCATGTGAGCGATGTGCGAGTTGGAGGAGGAAGGTTGTGAAGATATTGTTAGGGTTTGTTGACACGTTTCGGCGGAAGCGGTGGATCGGCGTCTCTTGCTGGTGGTCGTTTTGGAGAAAGAAGGGTCGTTCAAGTCATCACCGTCACTGCCTGAACCCATTTGCATGTATGCGCTTAGATGGTTCTTTACTTCGAAGATCTCTTGTTTTGTCTATACATACAAAACACATTTTGACCCGATTTGATCTCTATACTTTTTAAAGTAAAATAAAATTATAAAAAAGGAGCTATTTAGATTTAAAAATTAAATTTGAAAGATGATTTGAGTTGTGATTTTAGTCTTAAGATAAACTTAAAACTTTTAATTTTATTATTTATCCAGTTGATTATAAATGGACATGTAATAGCCATTTTATTGACGCAATCTCTGACATAAAAGGTTTGCTTCATAATTACAAATACACCAAAAATCAACTTCTTCTATTTTATTTGCTGGATTCTTTATTTCTATGACATTAATTGTCTTGTCTTTTGATGTTTTTTTAGGTGAGTTCTTTTCTTAAAGATGAAAATGATGGATATAAATTACTTCTTTCACTTTCTTTTTCTTTTCTTTTGATCAATTAAATTTTAATATATAATCAAAATAAACATGTTAGATTTCATTTACTTTTTATTTATTTTATTTATTTTTTATTTTACTTATTTATATTTATTGATATCTTTCTAATATTTAATATTCTTATTTATTATATTTTATTATTAATACTTTTTTAAATATAAATTTTTTTATAAAAATAATTCTTATAATTTTTATTTAATTAAATTTTTTTATTTTATAATAATATATATTAATAATGAAATAATTTTTTATACATAAATTTTAATTATAAATGATTAATTTTTAGTTTTCATAATAATATATATTAATAATAAATTAACTTTTCATATTAATAACTGACATATAAATTTTAATTATGAGTAACTAATTTTTAATTTTTATAATTGTGAGTGAATAATTTTTTATTTTAATTAAAATTATATTAATAAGAAAAAATATTTAAATTTAAAAAATTAAAAATATATGAAATATAATTAAAAACAAATTAAAAAATTAAGAATTATTTATTTTTTTAAAAATTCTTTTTGAATTTATTGTTATTATTTTAAAAGCTACATAATCAAATGATTTTATTAAATTTAAAGTTTTTTATTAAGAAAAAAGAAGAGATGAGAAAAAATATTTGAAAGAGTAAAATATATAAGAACTTCTTATAGGAAGATAAAAGATTAAATGTTATAAATACAACATTAAATACAAGTGAGCAAAGTGGAAAACAAATAAATAAGTGAAATACTAACATGATTATTTTAAATTATGTGTCAAAATTTGAGATGGATGATCTCTTTCCGCAAATAAGGGAGATGAAAAAGAAACAGAAATCACATGTCTCATATTTCTGTCTCCTCCACTTTTCAGGAATAATTTGAAACATAATTAAAATAGACATGTAAGCATTTCACTTACATATATTTTTTCTTATTTTATCCACATATATTTAATGTTATCTACTTAACCTTTATTCTTCTATATTTTACATATATTTCAAATATAACAACATTATTTCAAATATTTCCTTTTATCGATCTTTTATTTTTTTTCTAAATCAAAGACTTTAAATTAAAAATGCATATAAGAAACTTGGCAATGAAGGAGCTCATATGTTAAAAATTATTGAGGAGGAGTTAGAATTTCTCCAAAAGTGACTCCGTAAAAACTTATTGATTTTAAAAAATTAGACAATGAAGTAACAATAAAAATAGAAAATTTAAAAAAGAAAGTCCCTCTACCACCTGTATCTAGTGAAGGAAATAAGATAAATAATAGTGTCAACCCAAACTCGAAAGGTTCTTTATAAGCTTCTTTCAATATTCAAGCTAAAGACACTCTTGATTGTGAATTGCAAGGATGTTTTATTCTTCAAGATTGACATTTCATTTATCAAGGAGTCCTTATTATGGGAGTGCATTTTCTTATGTTGCTAATACTTCTAATATTAGTAGATATGTACCTCCAACATACAATAAACTGATAGGTCCTTTGTTTTCAAAAGAAAGAAGTAATGTAGAAAACTTTTTGCAACCTATAAAAAATTCATAAAATCAGAAAGGTGTGACAATTGTTAGTGATGTCTTCAAAGAAGACCACTTATAAATTTCATGGCTATTACTAAGAGTGGACCAATGATTTTGAAGTCTATAGATAGATTTGATGAAATTAAAAACAAAGATTTTATCGCTAAACACATTAGAGATGCAATTATGAGGTTAGGTGAAAAAATGTGGTACAAATTATAACGGATGATGCAATTGTATGTAAGACAGCAAATATGATCATAGAATTAGAATTTTCTTCAATCTATTGGACTCTTTGTGTAGTGCACACCTTAGATCTTGCACTGAAAAATATTTATTCAGCAAAAAATACTGAAAAAAAGTGATACTTACTAACAATATTCTTGGATCACATAAACAGTTGATGATGCTACCTTATAAAAAAAACTTTATTGTGGGGCACTCTATGAGATTATCAATGTTCAGTAACTACAACTTATTTAAGTTGTTGTTTTCTGTTGCTTCGACAAGATTTGCTTCAACCATAGTCATGCTCAAAAGGTTTAGAAGTTTGAAGAAAGGACTTCGAGAGATGGTTATTAGTGATAAATGGTTTTTTTACAAAGAGGATAATGTGGATATTGCACAATTTGTGAAAGAAACTTTGTTGGTTGATGATTGGTAGATGAAGGTTGGCTATATACTTACTTTCACTGCTCCTAATTATGATGTTCTTATAAAGACAAATACAAATAATGTTACTCTTTACTTGGTATTTGAAATGTGGGATTAAATGATTGAAAATGTGAGAAAAATCATATACCAACATGAAAAAGAAAAACAAAAATTGAAGAATCATCCATTTTTTGAAATAGTAAATTCAATATTTTTTTATGGGAGGTTAGGAGACTAAAAATATTTTTATAATCAATATAATTATCAGAAACTATTTATTTATATTGATGATTAGGAATAGGGGTGGCAAAGTGGGTTGGGCCCGGCGGGCCGGCCTGCCAGCATATAGGCGGGGCGGGCTAGCATTTTAAACCCGCCAACCCATATCAACCCGGCCCGTCTAGCCCGCCAACCCGCCGGGCCAGCCCGCTGGCCCGCGAAAAAAATATAATACCTCATTCACTCTCACTCATTCTCTTTAAATTTGGGAAAGTAGCTATACCTAGGGTTCCTTCAACACTTAACTGATTGCAATTTCTTTTGTAATAAACATTATGTCTTTTAGCTTGCAATTTTTTTAAATGTCATGTCACCATATACATCTTTAATATATTGTTGTAATTACAAAAATTCATTTAAATTGGACACAAACAAAATAGTTGCAAAGAAAAAAAAAAGTCCAATTTAAAACCAAAGATCCAAAAATAAAATAAAAAACCCAAAAAATAGATTTTTCAAAAAATGAAAAATAAAAATATAGGCGAGCTGACCGCCAACCCGCCTTATAACTGGGCGGGTTAGAAATTCTAGTCCAGTATCACTGTGACGGCTGGCCCAACCCGGTCCGTTTTTGACGGGCTCATGACGGGGCGGGCCTAAACGGGACGGACTGGCCCGTTTTGCCACCCCTAACTAGGAAGGCCCAAACTCATTCAAAATAAAAAATTT
Source organism: Lablab purpureus (assembly GCA_030347555.1). Taxonomy (NCBI): domain Eukaryota; kingdom Viridiplantae; phylum Streptophyta; class Magnoliopsida; order Fabales; family Fabaceae; genus Lablab; species Lablab purpureus. The sequence continues at coordinate 15,108,697 of CM059259.1, forward strand.
TATACGGTTGTTTTATATTTATATTTTTAAGGGTATAAATAACTTAATAACCATCAAACATAATTTCCTTCATCAATTTAACACTCTTTAGATACAATTGATTGAAGGGATTGACATAGGAATTAAGTTCCCGTATCAAAATATATATGATATTTTCATGATTCATCTTCTTCCATATTACAAAATATTTTTTTACAAAAAAAGGGACCGGGGGTGTTTTTGACCTGATTTGGATTTAAAAATTAATTTTGAAAGATGATTTGAGATGTGTTTTCAGATAAACGTGTCCTAATTCGTCCTATTGATAAATTTAAAACTTGTAATTTTATTAAACATCCATTTGATTATTCTGATAAAAAAAATTCCATTTGATTATATATGAACATGTAACAGCCTTTTTATTGATGCAATACCTGACACAAAAGGTTTGCTTCGGAATTACAAATAAGGAAAAAGCTTCCTATTATGGAACTCAAACACCAACTTCTTTTATTTTTATTTGCTGGATTCTTTATTTCTACGACTTTAACTGTCTTTTAGAGGTCACAGCATTTGAAGTTAAGCGGAAGGGGAAGGCAACAAAACTTTGGTGCGATATTCAGCCAAAGCCCATAATGGAAAAATATTTCTTTGGAGAGGGTAATGCAACATCCCATTCTTCATGAATACTCCCATCAATTCCTACAATAAAAGAGTACCAAACAAGAATTAGAAAAACAAATTACACTTCCTACTACATTAGGTGACAAGAAAGAATCCAAAACAAAAAATACTGAAAACATATAAGAAAAAATCTAAAAGAATATAGCAACCCAAATACCAATTATACAATGAAATTAAAATTATTGAGATTTGAAAGTACCTCTTGAGGCCAATCACCATTTTGTAACTGTGAATTGATGATTAACTTTGCTGCATGGTGCAGGGGAATTGGGTTTCTATCTGCCTATGTACAAAATTTAGAAAATAAAATAGACAACCATGCTTATTTTGGATAAGGTAATGAATAACTTTTTTGAAATGCATAAGGCTAATATAAGAATGAATACCTGACCAACAAGAATCAAAGACATTAGAGCCAAAGCTGTTTGACCTAAATTTGATCGATTTCCCTCAAGAGGAATGTACATCTTCATTGCACATAAGCATTCATTAAAACATATATTATCAATAATATTTAAGCTAATGGAAATTGTATTGATAAATAGTCATTTGATGAGTAAAAACCTTCATTGGACATGAAAGATAACTTTCTCCCCACCCACCATCCTCATTTTGAATTGAGAGTAGAAATTTGACAACTTTACGAATGGCAGCAGAATTAGAGTAAGTTTTTCCAGCAGCAACCAGACCTCGCAGAGCGAACCAAGAACTGTAAGTGTAGCAAACTCCCCACCCTCCATACCAACCACCATCAGTTGATTGTTCATCTTCAAGGTATTGTATTGCTTTGCCAATGAAATTATCCACGTCTTTCTCCTTGTAATTTGGATATTCCTTTTTGAACCATATTAAAGCATGAAGTGCTGAACCAGTACATTCAACATATTCGTGCTCAATTATTATGTCAGAAAACATTTCCGTTGGATTCAGAAACTACAGATTAACAACAAAAATTATTAATTCATTAACAATGCAAAAAAAATAAATTCCATCTATCAATGAATCTATACACATTATATTATGTAACACTTACCTCCAACCAATTTTCAGATTGTGTTGGCTCCCATCCGGGTATTCCTCCATTTTTACTCTATAGTAATCAAAGTTGATCTTGTGTCAAAATTAAAAAGTCAAAATAAAGTAAATCTTTACAATTAAAAATGTTAATTTAATTATCAAAATAAAAGAAAACACACATTAGAAAGAATAGACTACAAAATTAAATCACGCGAAATATATTATTCTCTGATTTAATATTCTAGAAATTTTAAATTTAGATATTAAAAGTTTTGAAAGGATATAATTTAACGTGTTTATAATAAAACCTTAAAAGGAAGTAGGCCTAATGGATTAAGAAAATATAAATAGAAATTACCTTTTTTTTATTAATTATTCAAGGGTGGATGATCAATGAATATGTAACGCAATTTTTTAATTTCCATTTCCAATAGCAAAATGTATGCAATAAATAATAATAATAATAATAATAATAATAATAATAATAATAATAATAAAAAAAAAGGGAAGAATATCTAAACATGTGATAAATGTTAGTTTTACTTAAAAGAATATTTTTATGGTCAATTAACTTAAGTTTTTATACGAAAATTTATTACTGGTCCTGGCTAGACATATTGTAAGAATAAAATCAGAAGGATGTGTATGTAAACTTCATCTAATGTGAAGAGTTCATACATTTTGAATTAGTTAACCTTTACTCATGTTTCAAATTAGATCAATTATTTACTCTATTTAGCAGTCACGGATGTTCAAAATTTAGGAGTAACCAAAATAATATATTTATAATTTATATATATAATTAATAATTTAATATAATTATAATTATAAAATGAATATATTTATTTAAAAGTTGTTCTTCATTTTTTACATTCTTTAACTTATTAATCATTCAATTTCAATTAAAATGTCTGCTTATTTATTTTTTTAATGTAAATAATTAGTCCTAAAAAAATCATTTTTCATTTTATTTTTTATTCTTTTATAATTTTCATTGCAAAAATAACCGCCCAATCGACAATGACAGAGAGTGAGAATGGATTAGAAAAGTGGTGTGTGGGATTAGCTAAAATGGCTTAGTGAATTTAATGGCATTGAGCGATAAGAATCATATATTAAAATTCAGACTATAAAGGGGCGAGGAAGAGGAAATTCAATTCTAATATTTAAACTCGTTGATCTATTAATATTTTGCTTCAAACGAATTATCTTTAATTACTACTCATTTAACTTTGATCTATTAATTCCTATACAAGTTGAGATGCTAAAAACACATCAGACCAACATCTGCAGATCTGCAACAACCGGTTTGTAAACTTGAAAGTATCATGATTTGCTGTAAAGTTTTTTCTTTTAAAATAGCTTAATTAAAATCTGTAAAATTGTAATGACATCTAGTATAATAAGACAACCTTATCTATTACTGTATTACAATTTCAATAGACTGATACACCTGCCAAAAAAAATCTAACAATAAATCAATTAAAAAGCGCATTACTGTAAATTTAAGATTACTCGCCTGAAGTGACAATAAGAGATCGACTGCATCATATAACTTTTCAGGTTCTATTTTTTCTCCAACAATCTCCTGTGACATGGTTGATAAAAGTATACAACACTGAAAGGTAGGATGATTAATTAATTAGTAAAGTTATATATGTTGTTTATGAATGTTGAAATAAATCAGTTTATTCTTTGTAAAGACTCTATAAATAGGAGTCTTACTTTCCTTTCATTAATAACACTACAACATTACAACATTATTTCAATACAATATCGAAGTTTTCTCTCTCTCTCGATTTTCTCTCTTCTCTTTCTTGGTTCTCGTTACAACAATAGTATCAAGAGCTTTGAAGGTCTGGGATAGTAGCTGAAGACGAAGGATGACAATGTCAGGAAGTGGAATCCAAGGCACCATGCCCGTTCTTGACAGCAAGAACCTGAATGGGTATGACAAATGGTGTGTAAAGATGAAAACCATCTTCGGTTTTCAAGAAGTCTTGGACATAGTCTTGGATGGCTATGAGAAGTTGCCAGAAGAACCCACTGAGGAACAGAGGGTGGCGTATCGAAATGCTAAGAAAAGAGATTGTAAAGCTCTTTTCTATATTCATCAATGTGTTGATGAAAGTAACTTTGAGAAGATTTCCTTAGCAGAATCTTCAAAAGAAGATTGGGAAATTCTGAAACAAAGCTATGCCGGAGGAGAAAGGTTGAAGACGGTGAGGCTCCAAACACTGAATAGACAGTATGAATTACTGCAGATGAACGTTCAAGAAACAGTCCAAGAATACTTCACGAGGTTAGTTTCTTTAACGAATCTGATAAAATCATGTGGTGCAGTGTTGAAGGAGAGATCGGTGGTTGAGAAGGTGTTACGAACTTTAAATTCGAAGTTCGATATGATCACTATTGCCATCGAGGAGTCCAAAGATTTGGATTCTTTAAAATTGGATGAGCTGCAAGGTTCTTTGGAAGCCTATGAGCAGAGGATGCATGAGAGAGAAGTAGAAAAGACGCCTCCGAACAAGCCTTAATGGCTAAACGGAAGAATGCAGGTGATCGAGGCAATGATCACGGGAAGAATCGAGGAAGAGGTGGATTCGGAGGAGGAAGATACGGTGGAAGAGGATCGAAGAATCCTTATGAACAAGAAAACCAAGGAGATCGAGCGGGAGCTCTCAATGGAGAGGTGGAAGAAATCGAGGAGGTCGATCATCCAATCGATCGATTGATAAAGACACATTCGAGTGTTACAATTGCAACAAGTATGGACATTATGCATCGATTGTTGGAACAAAAGGAAGAGGCAAATATAGCCAAGGAGGAATCGGAAGAAGAAACAGTATTGATGGTCACTACATCGAGATCGGAAAATGAAGCATCTTGGTATTTTGACACGGGTTGCTCGAATCATATGTCTTTTCGGAAGGATTGGTTCGTGAACTTGGATGAGAGGATCAAAAGCAAGGTGAAATTTGCGAGATAACACTACTGTAAATTGTGAAGGAAGAGGAAAGATCTTGATCAAGAAGAAGAATGATAAAACTGTAGTGATCTCTGATGTTCTCTATGTTCCAACAATGAATCATAATTTGCTAAGTATCGGGCAACTACTGCGGAAGGGTTACTCGATAGACTGGAAATCGGAAGAAAAGGTATTGAGGTTAATCGACGAGTCGTGGAGCACCAATTCTGAAGGCACCCCTGGGCGGTAATCGAACCTTCAGAGTTGATATTTCATAATCAAATCACAAGTGTTTAGCAGCAGTATCGAATGATGACTGGTTATGGCACTTAAGGTTTGGATATTTGAATTTCGATAGTTTGTACCAATTATCGAATAAGGAGATGGTGATTGGTTTACCTCAAATTCGAAAGAATAACACATTGTGTGAAAGTTGCATGATTGGAAAGCAAGCAAGGAATCCATTCAAGGCGCGCATCGATAATAGAAGTATCGATTTGCTGGAGGTGATCTACACCGATGTGTGTGGACCAATCGAAGTACATTCGATGGGAGGAAATAGGTACTTTGTCACCTTTACTGATGATTACAGTAAGAAACTATGGACTTACTTGCTTAAAAGAAAATCGAGTGTGTTCAGTTGCTTTGTTGAATTTAAAAGGATGGTCGAGAAGCAGATTGGAAAGAATATAAAGATTCTGAGATCAGATGGAGGTGGTGAATACAAGAATGGTGAATTTGCAGCATTTTGTAAGAAGGAGGGTATAATTCATGAAGTAGTACCTCCGTACACACCACAACACAATGGAGTAGCAGAGAGAAGAAATCGAACCATTCTGAATATGGCTCGAAGTATGTTGAAGGGTAAAGGTCTACCTCGAGAGTTATGGGGTGAAGCAATTGCCACAGCAACATACTTGATAAATCGAAGTCCGACGAGGAAGCTCGGAGAAAAGACTCCAGAAGAAATGTGGACTGGAGAAAACCCGAGTGTAAAACACTTGAAAGTGTTTGGCTCGATTTGCTGGAGGCAAGTCCCTGAAGCTAACAGGAAGAAGCTCGATGATAGAAGTGAGAAGCTCATATTGGTTGGCTATCATCGACTGGTGGCTACAAGTTGCTTGATCCAATCGAAAAGAAGATAATCAGCAGCAGAGATGTAGTAGTGGATGAGAAGGCTTGCTGGAAATGGAGTTCGACGGATAATGGAAAAGGTATTATCTGGATCGATGATGATATCGAAGCAAGATGTCAATCCTCGAATCAAGGTATCGAGGAGAAAGGTGAAACCGATGAAAGGGATCTGACATCATATCAAGACATCGAAGAGCAAGGGAGACGTCGATCAACCAGAACAGTAAGAGCCCCAACAAGACTCGATGATTATGTAAGAGATCGAGATAGTCCAATAACAGCATCGGGACATGTCATAGGTGAATCGGAAGATGAGAATGATCTAGTTCATCTAGTCCTGTATGCTGAAATTGAAATTGAACCTGTATCGTTTGAAGAAGCAATCGAGGATCCTAAGTGGATAGAAGCCATGAAGGAAGAATTGGCTGCAATCGAGAAGAACAAGACATGGGAGTTAACATATCTCCCTAGTCATCAGAAACCCATCGATGTGAAATGAGTTTATAAAACGAAGTTGAAACAAGATGGATCTGTAGCAAGGTATAAAGCCAGATTAGTGGCTAAGAGATTTCTTCAAAGAGAAGGTCTCGATTATAAAGAAGTGTATGCTCCAAGAGCAAGAATGGAAACAAGTGAGAACAAGTGGTCGCCATTGCTAGTTATGAAGGATGGGAGATACATCAAATGGATGTAAAATCAGCATTTCTCAATGGTGAATTGGAGGAAGAAGTATATGTTAAACAGCCACCTGGTTTTATCATCGATGAAGGGAAAACAAAGTGTTGAGACTAAGAAAGGCTCAGTATGGTTTGAAACAGAGCTCGAGAGCTTGGAACATAAAAATCGACAACCTGTCTAAAGAAGCTTGGTTTCGATAAATGCGAGGTCGAGCATGGAGTATACTCGAAGATAGAACAGAAGGAAGTATTGATTATCTGCTTGTATGTCGATGATTCACTCATAACAGGCAGTAATATTACATCGATCGAGAATTTCAAAAGGAGAATGAAGACTCGGCTCGAGATGACCGATCTTGGGAAGTCGTCGTATTTTCTTGGTATTGAATTCATCGAAGGTAAAAGAGGTATTTTGGTCCATCAAAGCAAATATGCAAAGGAGGTATTGAAGAAGTTTAGAATGGAGAATTGCAATGCAGCAGCAACACCAATCGAACCCAATCTGAAGCTCGATAAGGATGAACAAGGGAAGTCTGTAGATGCTTCGATCTATAGACGAATGATTGGTCGCTTAAGATATCTTTGCTGCAGCAGTACCATATATATGTTTTGGTGTGGGTCTACCGAGTCGATTCACTGGGAATCCTAAGATGTCACATCTTGCAGCAGCTAAGCGTTTGTTGAGGTATATCAAAGGAACAATCGATTTTGGTATACTCTTACCAAATGCTGCAAATCAGAATGGAAGGAAGTTAATCGGATATTCCGATTCAGACTGGGCTGGAGATCGAGTGGGATGTAAGAATACTACATGTTACATTTTCTTCTTTTTGGGAAAATCTCCGATTTCCTGGTGTTCGAAATTATAACATATAGTAGCTCTATCTTCATGTGAAGCAGAGTACATCGCAGCTGCATATACTACATGTCAAGCTTTGTGGATCGAAAATTTGTTGAATCGAATATTTGGGAGGACAGAGGAGGCTGTAATACTGAAGATGGATAACAAGTCAGCAATTAACTTGGCTAAAAATCCAATTCATCATGGCAGGAGCAAGCACATTGAGATTCATTTCCATTTTATTCGAGAGAAGGTGAAAGAAGAAAAGCTGAAACTCGAACATATTGGACAAATGAGCAGTTGGCTGATGTGATGACAAAGCCACTGAGTACTCGAAGATTTATCGAATTAAGGAAAAATTTAAATGTAAGATCGATCGATGGTTGCTGATTTAGGGAGTTGTGTTGAAATAAATCAGTTTATTCTTTGTAAAGACTCTATAAATAGGAGTCTTACTTTCCTTTCATTAATAACACTACAACATTACAACACTACTTCAATACAATATCGAAGTTTTCTCTTTCTCTCGATTTTCTCTCTTCTCTTACTTGGTTCTTGTTACAACAATGAAGTCTATTAAGAAACTAAGTTGTTTGTGATATAAGCTTACCTGCAAACATTCTGCAGTGCAATCGGAAACTTGCCATCCATGGTCCTGTGTAGTAAAGGCCCATGCCCCTTTCGAAATGTGACGATACATGCTCTTGAAATCTCCTGACGGATTGTTCTCGACCTAAGATAACATAAATTCATTAGGTGAGGGTTTTCTATCATTAACTTGGATAGAAATTTCTGATTGTATGATATATTTATTGTGAAACTCCTTAATCTGACCTGAGATTTCTTAATGAAATCATATGCTTTTGCAAGTGTGGGACCAAACTCCTCAATCAGGTTAGTAGCAATAAGAGCTTGAACAATGAAGCCTGCATCCCATGTTTGACTACCAGAAGCCTGTGTTATATAAACAACTGAATTAGTTAATTTAAATCACTAGCTACTGTTATTTCATTTATGGTTTCCTGTTATTGTTATTCACCATAGTGATCTTCAAAATATTAAAATGTGTGTACTATAAAGCATACAATCCAAAATATGTACCTGCATGGTCATTCCATCTTCTGCAATCCACAAGTAATCTGGAATTCTTGCAAGATGCTTCTTAAAAGCTTCTCCATTTGGATCTTCCACCCAACAAGCAAGCATGCATAAACTCTGCAAAATTCAAACATATTAATGGCAAGTTAATATTTTTTATATAAAAAACTAAAGATTTATTTATACCTTTGGTCTCCTATTACCTTTTCCACACACCCAATGGTCATATATCGACTGTTTTCATCTTCATAATGAATATGTTTCATTGTTTGTTGAAGTGCTTTTTCTCTAACGAACTTATTGAAGGGCCAACGTGTGAGAAACGGCTCAGTAAATAAATAAGTGGTATCCCATATTAGATCTTGTATCCAATGACGGGGAGAGTAAAGATCTTCCTGTAATATTGTATAAAACAACAATTATCTTTTAAAAGTTATATTTTATATTTGACCTAAATTTAGAAGTACATGTACAATTTAGAAATTACCTTTGTACATTTGTGACGTGCTTTCTTCCAACTATTTTCGTCATATGGTTCAGTAAAGAGCTCTTTTCTCAAATTTAGAATTAATGGTGTGATTGGACCCACAAATTTTTTTCCATATAAATAAGACATGGGCATATATACCAATCGACAATAAGACCACATTTTACCTGCATTATTTGAGGTAAAAATGAGATATAATAAGTTTCATCAATAAATAATCGAATAATTGTTCATTGTTACACATAATAAAATTAAGTATTTGAACCTGGATGCATAGGAAAAAAAGATGGAAGGATCCAAAATTCAGGTGGCAAAGGATGGCTTCCACACCAATCAACTATTCCAAGAATCTACAAAGATTACTTAAATTAGTAACATTCCTATATATATTGTATATTTAAATTTTAAATTAGACTTACAGAAAGCCAGAATTTGCCCCATTGAGGTATATGCGTTACACTGCCATGTTCATGAATCCACTTTCTTCCTTTAGCACAAGCATTGTCATGACCTCCATTCGGCCCTTCTCCCAGAATTCGCATGCATATGTAATTAAGTGTTGTGCAAAACATCATACTGTGACTCTCTATGTGTAGTCCCCAACCTCCATCTTCGTTCTTCAAATCAAAATATTACTGTTTTTTATTAATTGTTCAATGATGTGATAAAAAAAAGACAATTTTTATGGTTAAGCAAAAATGGTGAGCAAATTATATAAGAATTAAAAGTAAAAAAGAAAAAGAAAGGGTAAATATATGTAGCTGTGTTATTCAGTGTTCACAAAATTTAGGAAGTATATACCTGATGACAGTATATATAACGAAGAATTTCTTTTCGATGTTCTTCCGAAAATACAGAATCGAGATGTCCAATGACGTACAAGGAAATGACCTGGAGCATTTTAAGTAGAAAAATACAAATAAGATTAAATGGTAAATTAAAAAGTCTTATCTAATAGTTGAACTTACCAAGGGAGGCATAAAAAAGAGACAACCAGCAATATGAGCTGGCCAATGACCGTCACTAGTCTGTAAAGCTGACAGGTAATGGGCGGCTCTCTTCATTGTGATAGTTGTTTTCTCAAATGTAATCTCCTCACCATCTTCTATCTTCACACTCTCTATTCTTTGTCTGAATTTGTTTTCCCTCAAAATCTGTAAATCCCATCAAACAAAAATAACAAAAATAAAATTGTCTTTATAAATGACATCATAAGAGCATATTTAATGTACTACTTTCTTAACATAAAAATATATTTAACAGAATAAATATATATATATATATATATATATATATTATAATATGTTGGCCTTCAATTATGATTTTCTAAATATAAAAGACTTTCTAAATTTTCTATTAGAAAGTATAGTAATATTTTGAGCAATTAAATGGTTTACCGTTTAATAGTATTTTAGATTGCTTCTTGCGTCTTATTTTAACTGTTTAACAATTTTTCTGGTAATCTATTTATTAGTTATATATATATATATATATATATATATATATATATAACACGTCTGAAGTATATGAAAGAGCTTAAGACATTCTTTATATATAGAACTTTATGTTATTTTCATTCCCACATTAAGGTGCACTCTTCAAACACTGGATACTACTTGAGGATATTAGATTGTATAGGAGGATCAGATCATTTGAGGGGTCAAACCATAAGGCATCACATAGTGAAGACCAACCTTCTACTTGTTACTCAGAAAGGTTAGGACGTGTAAATACAGATTTAGACTACCAGCTTATACATGATAGGTAAACGAGAATAATCCAACCTACTCAAAGGTTTAGATACGTTGATTTAATTTGTTATGTTTTGGTCGTAATTGAAGAGATAGAAGTTTCAGAGCCTAGAAGCTTTAGAGAGGCAACAAGAGGTGTAGAAGGTTAGTAATAACATGTTATCATGGAGAAGGAACTTGAATTGTTGAAGAAAAACCACACATGAACTCTCCGTTGACCTATCGAAAAATCAGAAAATGATTAGATACAAGTGAATATTCAAGAAAAAGGAAGAGATATCAAATATGAGGAAAGAAAGGTTTAAGGCAAGATTGGTGGCGACAGGTTTCACATAAGTGGAGGAAATAAATTATAATGAAATATTTTGTTATGGTAAAACATTGTTCAATAAGGATACTAATGTCAATTTTTAACCAATACAATCTAGTGTCGAAACAGTTGGATGTGAAAACAACTTTTCTGCATAGAAACCTATAGGAGAGCGTCTACATGCAACAACCAAAGGGATTTTTTGAACATAAGAGAATTGTATGTCTCTTGAAGAAATCTTTGTATGGCTTGAAACAGAGTTTTAGACAATAGAACAAGAAATCGAATTGATTATTTTTCAAACATATGAGGTTTCAGAGGAGTAGCTACGACAAACGTATCTACATCTTGAAAAAAGAAGAAAGATATGTGTTGTTCTTACTCTTATATGTAGATGATATCTTTATAGTCAAATAATATAAAAATGAAATCAAAGAAAAATTAAGCTCAAAGTTTGAAAATGAAAAATTGTCCCACAAGATGAATCCTAGGGATAACATAGATCATATGGTTGGGGTACTATGTCTATCTTAATAGGGGTACTTGAAGAAGTTTGTAACTACATAAGTTTAAACTTGTGGATACACTTTTGGGACGTCACATGAAGCTCTCATATGTCCAAGCTCTTAATTTTGAGGAATGAAAGAGAAAGATAAAGACTATTCCATATGCTAATGAAGTAGGGAACATCATGTATGAGATAATGTGTAGTAGACCAGATATGACACATATTATTAGAGTAGTTAGCAGGTTCTTGACAATACCTGAACATGCTCATTGGAAGGCTTTGAAGTTAGTATTGAGATATTTGAATGGATTAATATCATTTGGTCTAGTGTATAAATGGTCTACCCATACCGAATCTACTATAGAATTTGTACATGCATACTATGTAGAGAATGTTGATACCAACAAGTTTTCTTTTGGGTATGTTTCTCATTGTTTGGAATTGTAATTTATTGAAAAATTAGTTTGCAATTAGTAGTGACTTTATTTACTACCTAAATTGAGTATATCACACTTATAATAAAGGGTAAAGGAGAATTCTACATATGTGTACAAAGATTGAAATTTCAAAAATTATTTTAAGTGAATTAATTTTTTAGTTAAAAATAAAGGAAGATGATGTTAATATTCTTCCATAATTTAGAATAAAAATAGATAAATATGAGATATTAACTCTTTAATCACCACAGGGAAAATTTAGTAGTAGTAGTGTTAATATTTATCCTACTAGCGTTTGAAATGATTTTTTGTTTTTAACTGTGATGTTATGTTAATATGTTTTGTTAGTTTTATATATAAATAACGCATGTGAAATACATGAAGGAGATCAAGACATTTTGTGTATATAGAATCTTATGTTAATACATATAGTTTCTTTTATTTTTGCTTTTGTGTTTTTTTATACCTTTGCATGTAACCTAAAATATGTATATCTTGTAACAGTAACAATAGAGGTACGTACCTGAAACCGCCAAAGTGGATCAGCACATGCCTTGAATTTGAAGCGATTTTGGTAGAAATGTTGACGAGCTTCTTCAACCTGGGCTCTCTCCTCAGCAGTTCCTGCCTCTGCATCAAACTCCCATGTTTGTCTTCCCACGAAATTGTTTGTGCTGAATATGTGTGCATTATTCCCTCCATCTGCTATCTTTAGCCTCCACATCTCTTTTCTTTCTCTTTCCCTGCACAATGCAAATACCCTTCTTCACAACTGCATTTTAATTAGCAATTTTTTCTATGCTCTTCTAACTGCACTTACACTCCAATCCAATGCAAACTGCTAGCTATAATTGCTCTTTTGTTTTGAATCACTGAATGCGATGTGACCTGTGTAAGAACTAATCTTAATAAAAAAATCCAATTAAATCATGTGCTTCTTTATACAAAGGATTAGAAAAGTTGTCTAAAAGTAAAACAAAATATAATAAAGAAACGAAATTGAAAGAAAGGAGTGCTGAGTGAACCTTGCCTCTCTCCAAAACGAGAAAATACTTTGGAATTATTGCATAATAACAGGAAATCCTTTCACTTCTTTTTCTTATCCTTAACGACTTTCTTTTTTAAATTGCTTTTGTTCTTTCTAATGAGTAGGGTTCACAAATGAATCATTTATCTATATTCAATAAACTTATCTAGCTTTTTCATTACAAATACATTAAAAATGGATGAGATGTAATTTATTTATTGAATTTTATGAATGATTATTCATTCATTCATTATTTCTTAAAATTTAGAGATACTCTTACAAATACTTAAGATCAATCTACTTATTCTTTACATAATTAAATATGTTTTGAAACACCTAAAAGTTTTCTACGATTTAAGAATTGAAACCAAAACTAGTTTAGTAAGACACATTTTTAGAGAAAAAATTGTTATAAAAATATCAAAATTTTAAAATAGACAATATCTTCCCATTAGACATGTTAAATTTTAAGATCTCAATTATTAGAATAAAAAAATGTGTTCAAGTCTTAGAAATTTATCTTTTATCAATAATTAAATAAAATATTAATCAAAGTGCGGTTTTATATAATTTATATAGTTTTGAATAAAAGTTGTATAAAAATTTAAGGGTGAGACGGTCTAGTAAATTTATAAAAATAAATTAAAATTTCAATAAATGACCATTAACCCTTACCATGAAGATGACTTCAAATGTTTTCATACGAACATTTTTTTTTAAATTTAGGTCCTCAAACCTTCCACTCGAGGGTTTTCTTCTCAAAATTAATTTTAATATTCTTATCTTAAAGTTTTTAAGGTAACATTATAACAATTAATTATCATATTTAATTTATTGTTATCTTAGAGTTTTGTCTTTAAAAGATTAGGAAAAGAAAAAATATATAAATTATTTCTAGATTTCCATTCTAAACAATATAAAATTGTTAAATATACTAAAATTCCATCATAGTTTTATTTTTTAAAATTATTTTAAAAAATTAAAAAAAAATATATAAACTATCATTAATTTCATCTTTTTTATAAAAGTATTAGATGTATAAAAAATATAACAATAATAAAACTTACATCTAATATAATTTATTTTACTTTTTATTGTGTATAAAATGGTTGCACTGAAGTTAAACCATGTTAACAATAATGGATCATAATTTTCAGTTTCAAAACCTATTATTTGATTCATAATTAATTAGACGAACCTACGGATAAATGCATGATCCTTTGAAAGAACTAAACTACTATTAATCACTTAAAATATAAGATGCAGCTATACACTGCAAGTGAGATATTTTGATAAAACACTTAAGTTCTTTGAACAATTCTATTAATTTTCATCTTAAAATTCATTGTTAAAACCACACGATAAAAATGATTAAAAACTATTTATTACATTAAAATACAAAAATCATTTAACATATATTTTTCAGCGAGGAATATGTTATTCGCCGCCTCTCTATTAGAAACAATTCTTTAACAATCATCATTATTTTTTTATCATACCACGTATTGTACATATACATTTTAGCAAAAGTAGAAAAATCTTAAAAAATATACTCTTTTTTAGTCTTGAAAGTAAAGTTTGACATTTTCTTGTTTGTTTTCTTTCAGAAAAATAGAAGTTAGAATATTAAAAAAAAGAAATAGATATATAACCAAATATTATTGTACGATAAATAAAAAGATAGTATTTAAACCTGATGATCAAGTTGTTAACTATTTATCTTCAACAATCCACTCTAACGTACACCCGAAGTTTTATAACCATTTGCTTGCTTAAGCTAGATGGATCTCATCTTCCAACATAATTGTGCTTGATTTATAGTGTTTATTCAAACTATGGTCAATATCATATGAAATGACATTTTTTATTTCATTAAGATTACAAGATTAAATGCGCAACTAGTATATGATTATTAAGTCAACTAGTGTATATCGGACTTCAGAAAATGATAGAAGTGACTAAAAAGATAACGTAGAGATCTTCAAATGTATTATGAAAAATTTTCAAACCTTCATTTTAAATTTTTAAAGAGTTGTTTTCTTAATGTTTATTTTTTTATTTTATTATAATAGACTCTTTTTAATATTAAAGAATAATAAAGGATCACATTTCGTCTATCATATTCTTGATTTAAATAAATAGTTTGTTTTTATTTTATTTAATGATTTATTTTTTTCTTTTTCTTTTGGAATATTTTGTAAAGAAAAAGTGTTGTTTGTGTAAAGCTTTTAAGTGAGATGAACTAATTTAATTGAAATTTTTGAAATAGATATAAAGAAAGTTAATGGTAGTTTGTTTATTTTAGTATTTATCATATACTCAAGGGATGTATTTGTGGTATGAAAGGTCATGTATATTAGGTGTGTATAGGTTATTGAATTTATCATAGTTAAAATTGAGTATATTGATGATAGATTTGCATGTTATTGGATTGAAGTATTATTTTGAGAGTATATAGGATATAAAAAAGAGATTCTATGTTTTGTTTTATGATTTTTTTTTCATATTGTTCAAGAGATAGATTATTTTTGTATAAAATAATAATTCATTATTATATGCATCATCGTTATCTTTCAAGTAATAACATAAATATTTAAGAAAAAAGTGTATAACTCAATAATAACTTAAAATTCGAGTAAGAGAGAAAGATTAAAACGACTTTTTCATCTTTCAAATAAACTATAGTCAAGCAATAATATAGTAGGTCTTGATAGTGGTACATTTGTTTGTGAAATGTGAAATAGTAAAATTATTATGCATTATGCAACCCAATATTGATGAACATGTAAATTTAATATT
This sequence comes from Lablab purpureus, assembly GCA_030347555.1. Taxonomy (NCBI): domain Eukaryota; kingdom Viridiplantae; phylum Streptophyta; class Magnoliopsida; order Fabales; family Fabaceae; genus Lablab; species Lablab purpureus. The sequence continues at coordinate 15,124,414 of CM059259.1, forward strand.
TTTAGGACTTGGTGTGTGTGAGACAACAAGTGCCACTTAAATGTTACAATGACATTCAAGTGATGAGGGCAAGTATAGAAAGTGCATTTGAAACAAGTAGAGGTTGAACCAATTATAAATTTTGGAGTCATATTACTTCAACAGTAGAAAGTTGTTCAAACAAGAATTTTTTTCTCATTCTTCAAGAATAAGTTTCTTTAAAAAAATTATATTTATGGTTTCTATTTTTAAAAAAAATTATATTTATGGTTTCTATTGTATATTAAAAATATTTATTTATTTTTTCTTAAATTATTTTCTTTTAATAATTATAAATTAGACTCAATCTACATAATTAATTTAATTTATATTTTCTTTTGATTATACTTTCTTTTATATATATTATTTGTATTGATTTTAGTTGAATTAAATTTAATATTTCTAAAACTTTTAAATAAACATATAATTTGTTGGGAGTTGGAATCTTGTGCTATTTTTTATAATTTTTTTAAAGTAGATACAAATTTGTTATATTTTATTATAGAAATCTATACATATCTAATTTTTTGTTTTAGCTTAGATTTTTATAATTGAGTGTTTACGACCAATAATATATATATATATATATATATATATATATATATATATATATCAGAAAAGTCACTTAAGGGGGCACTTATACAGTGGTTATATATAATCAACAAATATATATTGAATTAATTATGAATAAGTTGTATTTTGCAACGATGATAACGATGAAATGTATACATTAATATAATATACATTGTATTGTATGTGAAATATGTATGTAGGATTGTACTTTATAGATGTTTTGTGCATGGTGGGTGCACTGCTCTTAGTATAAAAAACATCTTATTATTGACAAATTGCACTCAACTAGAATATAAAAAAGAATATAAATTGAATGTGATAAAGACAAAAACCCATTTTCTTTTTCTGTGAATTGATGAAACCCCTTAGAAAGAGCACTGCACTAATAAAAATAGCTATAATAAGAAAGTAGTCTCAATAATTAACACATCCTATGCAGTAAGACCTACATGTACCAATAATTTCAGCAGGTAGACAGTTGAAACAGGATGTATCATTTTTGGATATCATTAAATTAGCTGATGCCGACTTAGGTTAGATGAGTTTGGTATATTTCTTTTATAAAAATATCATTTCAAATTTTAAAGTTTAAAAATAAAAATTTACAAAAAAAAAAAAAAACATTTGACTTTCCCTGAAAAGAAATTTTAACTAAAAGGGTTTTAAGGAAACAAAGATCGATATTTTGATTCTACTTCAAATATGTGTGTATGTAATATAGAGTGATAATTGAAATTATTTCAATGAGTTTTTAAAAAATGCTTTAATTTTTAATGATGTTTTGTAAATGATATTAATAAAAATGATTGAAAAAATAAACGTTCATTATAAAAGATAAAACATTAAAAAAACTTTCATATTCGCATTATTGCTCGATAATATTTAAAAATAAAACAGTATTCATTTTAAAAATAATAATGTTGAATTGAATGAAAAAGTTGTTAAACGAAGTTGTCGCAGTAATTAATCCGATGGACACATTGTCCTTGACCGGTGGGACAAATGCACAGATGTCAGTAAATAGATTAGGACATAAATCTACCAAACAAGATTCACTTCGATAAGTTAAAAAATCTTTAAACAATTAGATTAGTTGTTCATTATTTTCATTAAAAATATGTAAATTTAAAATCTAAAATATATTTTTAAAAAATATTTATTATATTATGAAACTCAATATAGACCTCATCGCATTGTTAATGCCCGCAATGTTAGAAGGTGTGAAAGTAAAACAATATTTGATTTGACAAAAAGAGAACAATAAATTTATAGTTTCCCTTCAAATACTTTCTTCCCATAATGTAAAGAAAGCGACTGATTTTTTAAAATAAAGAAAAAATTAAAAAATAAATTTAATAATTATAATTTTTTACAACATTTTTCTTATTATATCAAAATGATTAAAAAATATTAAAATAAATAAAAATAATAATAAGTACAAAAGAAAAAAATGTATAATCAAGGTTGTAATAAAAGAAAAAATATCTTAAGGATATGAGTCAACTTTGTAGATTTTGAAAAAATTAAATAGTTGAGAAAAAATAAATAAATTGTGTAATGAAAGAGAAAAAGAAGAGATACAAATCTAAGGTATAAATTTTTTAAGTTATCTAATAAATTATGGGTGTTTTAGTAATTTCAAATGAGAACGGACAGATATGTACATACCCATCTCTTATATCTGTACACAATTAACATGGGATTCTCTGTCACACTTAAAACGAGTTCGGTTAATATCCATGAGATGAGTTTATTTGTCATCCCTAATTCATATCTACTCTACTAATAGGAAAACATTTGATGTAGATTCTAGTCTCATAACTCTTAAGACTGAGGAGTTGTGTACTAATAGGAAAAAATTTAATCTGGTAGTCTCATCAGTTATCATATAGTTCGAGATTGAGAAATTGTGTACTATAAGATAGTTTTCTTACTCATCTAATCCGACTTTCGTCTTTAATTTACAATATTAATTATATAATCTTCTTATTAGATATTCAACTTATATAACTATATAAATATTTCATAATTGTATAATGTTGTATGAAAATAAAACAAGTAAATCAAATAAATAATCTTAAATCTCACTAATTTAGTTAAGTGTTAGTAAATAAAAAAAATCTAATAATCAAAAGATAAATAAAATAAACTAAAATATATGAATAAATAAAATGAACTAATAATATAAATGATTAATAATAATAAAATATTAAAAAAATTCAAGAATGAGTTGTTATAAATAAAATTATCAAAACTAGATAGAGGAAGATAATCTTTTAGTGCTTTAACATAATAATCGTTATATCTCTTAAGATATACTAAACACACATTTTGACCTGATTTGGTAAATAAGAAAAGGAACAAACTTACTATTATTGAACTCAAACAGGAACTTCTTCTATTTTATTTGGTGGTGGGATTAATTGTGATTTAGAGCTGAGAAGTTAAGCGGAAGTGGAAGGAAATAAAACTTTGGAGCGATATTCAGCCAAAGCCCATAATGGAAAAATATTTCTGTAGAGTGCATAATGCAACATCCCATTCTTCAAGAATGCTCCCAACAGTTCCTACAATAAAAGACTTACAAACAATAATTATCTTAAGGCTATTACCCCATGAATCAATTATTGGATTAATTAATTTTGTATTTTAAGTTTGACTTTTGCATGTGTTTAATTTCACGGAATGCTTAAATTTTTTGCCATTATTATCTTAGCACAGATATTATTAATATTCTGAAATTTCCTTTTAATCTCTTATAGTTTTGCCATTTTCGTTTTGAGATTTAATTATTTAATTTTTTTTTAAAAGTTAATTTTTAATCTTTTCGTTAATTTTATATAAATTCCTTATAACATTATACTTTCAAAAATGACAATAAAGATTTAAAAATCATCATTATGTTTAATTAATTACTTTATTATATGTTACTTAAACATTGAACATTTTTTAATCATTTCTGTAAATATAGTTGTCTAAACTGGTAGTCTCCTCCAGTTTGATCTATCTCTACATATTAACTTATAAAAAGAAACCGATAGCTTAATTTTGTCTACATTTTAAAATAGATTATAATTTTTTTAATTTAAATAAACTAACATATTATTTTTCATTTAATTAATTTTTAAAAAAAATTATATATTTATATAAAAAAGTATGGTATATAACTGTCTAAAAATTTGAAATATAATAATCAAAATATATTATACAACAATATCATAATTATTTATTTAATATTATTTAAAATAATTTTATTAATATATTTCACATTTATGACATTGTATTTAAAAGTTTTTGGAAATAAGAGATAGAAGGAAGAAGACTTGTACAACAATACCTGACCAGCAAGAATCAAAGACATTAGAGCCCATGCTGTTTGACCAATATTTGATCGATTTCCTTCAAGTGGAACGTACATCTTCATTGCACATATGCATTTCATTAAGACATGTTATCAATATATTTAAGTTAATGGAAATTATAATCACAAATAGCAATTTGAGTACAAACCTTCATTGGACATGAAAGATAACTTTCTCCCCACCCACCATCCTCATTTTGTACTGAGAGTAGAAATTTCACAACTTTAGGAATGGCAGCACAATTAGTGTAAGTCTTTCCAGCAGCAACCAGACCTCGAAGTGCAAACCAGGAACTGTAATGTAGCAGACTCCACACTCTCCATACCATCCACCATTAGTTGATTGTTCATCTTCAAGGTATTGCACTGCTTTCGCAATGAAATTATCCACATCTTTCTCCTTGTAATTTGGATATTCCTTTTTGAACAATATTAAAGCTTCAAGTGCTGATCCAGTGCATTCAACATATTCGTGCTCAATTATTATGTCAGCAAACAGTTCCGAGGGATTCAATAACTACAAATTAATACCAAAAATAATTAGTTCATCAACAATAAGTAAAAGTTGTTTTTCCATCTATAAATGGATTTGTACACATTATATTATGTAACACTTACCTCCAACCAATTCTGAGATTGTGTTGGCTCCCAACCGGGTATTCCTCCATTTATACTCTATAGTCATCAAGATTGATGTTAATTAAATCACACATACAAACAACTTGAAGTGACATTACTGTAAATATAAAGGAGGGAGAAAGAGGAAATATAATTCCAACATTTAAAAAGCGCATTACTGTAAATTTAAGATTACTCGCCTGAAGTGACAATAAGAGATCGACTGCATCATATAACTTTTCAGGTTCTATTTTTTCTCCAACAATCTCCTGTGACATGGTTGATAAAAGTATGCAACACTGAAAGGTAGGACGATTAATTAATTACTTAAGTTATATATGTTGTTTATGAAGTCTATTTATTAAGAAACTAAGTTGTTTGTGATATAAGCTTACCTGCAAACATTCTGCAGTGCAATCGGAAACTTGCCATCCATGGTCCTGTGTAGTAAAGGCCCATGCCCCTTTCGAAATGTGACGATGCATGCTCTTGAAATCTCCTGACGGATTGTTTTCGACCTAAGATATCATAAATTCATTTTTGCTTCATAAATAGGTTGCTTCATTTACTTGGTTAGGTCATTATATAGATAACAAATATAGTTAGGTGAATTGTATAAGGTGAGAGTTTTCTATCATTAACTTGGATAGAAATTTGTGAATGTATGATATATTTATTGTGAAACTCGTTAATCTGACCTGAGATTTCTTAATGAAATCATATGCTTTTGCAAGTGTTGGACCAAACTCCTCAATTAGGTTAGTAGCAATAAGAGCTTGAACAATGAAGCCTGCATCCCATGTTTGACTACCAGATACCTGCATTATATAAACAACTGAATTAGTTAATTTATCTCACTAGATATTGTTCTTAATCACAATTATCTTCAAATATTAAAATGTGTATACACTATAAAGCATACAATCCAAAATATGTACCTGCATGGTCATTCCATCTTCTGAAATCCATATGTAATCTGGAATTCTAGCAAGATGCTTCTTAAAAGCTACTCCATTTGGATCTTCCACCCAACAAGCAAGCACACATAAACTCTGCAAAATACGAACATATTAATGGCAAGTTAATATATGTATATAAAAAAACTAAAGACTTGTTATCATTTTTAATATATATGTTATAGAACTGTGATTATATCTAAACACCCATTGCATAATTTATAATTTTTCTGAAAACACTATAAAAAACTAAAAACTAATATATCAAGAATAAAAAATAATATAAAATATGTCAACATCTTACAAATTATTAATTATTGTTTATCGATGTAATTGGTGTATAATCTTTACAACTTTAAAACTATAAAAGAAATAATAAGTATAAATTAATACATTGATATGTTTATTGGTACATATAAATTAATTTATTGTATTGATATGCGAAAAGTTTTGGAAGAAAATTGGTAACAATTTCTTGCAAATTATTATTCATACAAGATTTAGAAGTATTCCTTAAGAAAAAATTTCCGAGCAAAATCAACAGAAAATATGTTTTTTAGTAGTGAAAATCTAACCGAACAATCTTAACTTAATAATATTTAAGATGGAAAAATGATATTAAAAAAACAAATTATTTTCTGAAAAATTTAGAAACAGTGTAAAGAGAATTCAGATAAAAGAAAATTTCAAAATAATAGTTTTTATAAAATAAATAATAAAAATAGTTACATTTTCAATTTATATATCCTTAAAATTGAATATTCATCATACAAACACGGTCATAAAACATAGTCCTACAAACATAGTTTTGAGACCGAGAATGATTAAGGGTCGACAGTAGCTTTTGGGTTGGTTGTTGGAACGTGTCAGTTTCTTTAATTGGAAAGTTACCGGTCAGTACCATTGTTAACATAAATGCACTGGGCTCAAAAAGAAATCAAAGGAAAACAGAGTTTAAAAGAAAAATTAATGACAGAAAACAAAAAGGTAGGTATATATATATATATATATTAATTTTTGTCAGAAATTTAATTGACCAATTTAATATGAAATTTTTCATCTAATTATATATAATTTTTATTTATAACATTTGGAATCCACAACTAATTTGAGACAACCTTTAGTATTTGTTATGTGACGAAAAAGGAGAATTTTGTCTCTGTTGTATGTAATTTGAAGGATTTAGGTTTTGCTTGATGAATATAAAAAAATATTTGTTGAAGAAGTGAAAGTGAATAACACTGGAGATATAGAACATCCATAAACAACCGAAATTATAATCAAGAAAAGAATAAAATCATAGTGAAATGAAAAAACTCATCACAAGATGTGATCCACCTTACAACTCTTTTGTGTTATTTTTGTCTTTGGAGTTATTTTTTTACTGTTAAAATTTCTTGTGTTGCTTGTTATGTAATGAGTATTTTAGGTTAGTTATTGCATATTGTCTTGGTTGCTTGTTTAGCTTTCATATTATATATTCATATTAGGTAATTTAGGGTTTAAACTTTTCTTATTCCTGTTGTATAAATTTTTCTCAGCTCCTATGCAAACATTTTATGTTTCCATGCATATTGTCATTTTGATTCTTAGTTCACTGTTTAGCTTTCTCATTAATTATGTATTAATATTACGTAACTACCAGTTCAAAAGAGACATTTAGTATCTCTATTTTTTTAAATATACTTATATAAATAATAGGTGATTATATTTTTGAAAAATTCGTATTTACTTTTTAATATTTAAATAATATCTTATTTTTATTTTAAAATATAATTAAAAATAAAATAGAAATATGAAATATATATTATTATAAATTTATTTTTATTTTAAAATGTAACTAAATATAAAATAAAAACATAAAAAATAAAATTTTCATCACGTATTGATATAAATTATAAATATTTATTTTAAAATATATTAATAGTAAGATAGAAATATATATAAAAAAATTATTTATATATTATTATAAATTATAAATCTTTATTTTAAAATATATTAAGAATAAATCTAAAAAGTTAACAAAGAAATTATCTTTATATATAATTATAAATTATAATTTTTCATTTTAAATTCTATTAAAAATAAAATAAGAATACGAAGTTAAATAGCAAAAAGAATCCTCTTTTATGTGTGTATATATATATATATTGCATTAATTAATGTTGTTTTAAATTGAATCAGGAACTAAATCAGGAAATTTGCATGGGTGGATCCGCCAAAAAAATTTAAAATTTGGTAAGCATATTACATCAAATAGAATATATATGAATGGATGAGAAGTTTGTAAAATATAAATTTTGGTAGTTATATACTTTATTGATTTGTTTTATTCTAATAGATGTATTTTACCTTTTGATTTTAGACCCTCTCAAATATTTTCAAAGAGACTTGTAGGAAAAATTAATTAGAAGGACTACACCAACAAAAAAAATAAAAAATTATGTATATACAAAACACATTTTGACCTGATTTGGTCTCTTTGTACTTTTTAAAGTAAAAACAAATTAAAAAAAGAAAAGAGGAACGAGGGGTGTTCTTAACCTGATTTAGATTGAAAGATAATTTGAGTTGTGATTTTAGCCTTAAGATAACTTAAGGCTTGTAATTTTATTATACACACATTATATGGACATGTGATAGCCTTTCCAATGATGCAATTTCTAACACAAAAAATTTGCTTCAAAGGAAATGTCTGACCACCCACCATATCTTATATATATAATTTTAATTTGTTTCTGAAGTTTTAAAAAAATTTACATGAAAAGAAAGGAGTTTACTATATTGTTGAACTAAAAGACACTGATAGTCTTCTAGAGGTCACAGCATTTGAAGTTAAGCAGAAAGGGAAGACAATAAAACTTTGGAGCGATATTCAGCCAAAGCCCATAATGGAAAAGTATTTCTGTAGAGTGCGTAATGCAACATCCCATTCTTCAAGAATACGCCACACAGTTCCTAAATAAAAGAGTTACAAAAGAGAATCAGAAAAAAATAATCACTCACAAAACACAATCATAATATATTCTTTCATTATCTTAAAGGTATTACCGGACCAATCAATCATTCTATTAATTAATTTTGTATTTTAATAAAGTGTATATATATATATATATATATATATATATATATATGTGTGTGTGTGTTTTTTCTCACAATATATATGACATAGTAAAAAAGTTTTGGTTTTTTATTATATAGTTTTGACGTGTATATGTGTTTAATTTAACTCAATGCTTAAATTTTTTTTCTATTATTATCTTAGCACATATATTATAAACATTACTAAAATACCCTTTTAATCTCTGGTAGTGTTGCAATTTTCGTTTTGAGATTTAATTTTTTTAAAATTTTTATATAAACTCTTTTCAACGTTATACTTTCAAAAATTATAATAAAGTTTAAAAATCATCAATATTTAAATTAATTACTTTTTATATGTTAGTTAAACATTGAAATTTTTTTAGTCATCCTTATAATTAGATTTATAAAAAGGAATGATTGAATTTGACTTTACTCTAAGAGTTATATTAAAAAAATCTGACAGTAAATTTGACTTTAAAAAGTAACCATAGCTTTTTTCATTGATTTATGTTTTTAGAAATGAACAAATAGTATTTTTTTGTTAACTTAAGTCCATGTAGGACCAACGGATAATGTACTATTTTATGTTTAATTAAAAATTAAAAAAAAATTATACTTTTATCAAAAAGTTATAAGTATATTATTCTTTAAAAATTAAAAATTTAATATTTTTAATTAAATGTATTATATAATAACATCAGTATTTTAATATAATATTACTTAAAATAATTTTATTAATATTTTTCATATTATATAATATGTGTAATTAAAATATATAAAAATTAAAAATATATAAAAATAAATCATTAGTCACATAGACATTAAATTAAATAAGTCAAATTAAAAAAAATAAAATCTGGTCAAAACTCTATCAGAAACTATCTTAAGTATAATATGTTATCATGAGAATGTGGTGATAATTGGAAGGCTAATTTCTCTTATTTGTAAGACAATTACGGCAAAAATGTTTTTTAAGCATACATTTAAAAAAATATAAAAAAATCCAAAAATAAAAATAGTAAGATTTGAGAGGTACCTCTTGAGGCCAATCACCACTTTCTAACTGTGAATTGATTAGCAACTTTGCTGCACGGTGGAGGGGAATTGGGTCTCTATCGGCCTACATACAAAATTTAGAAAATGAAAAAGAGAACAACACTTAATTTGGATGAGGTAATGAATATTTTTTTAAATGCAAGATAGAATGAAGAAGACTTATACACCAATACCTGACCAGCCAGAATCAAAGACATTAGAACCCATGCTGTTTGACTAACATTTGATCGATTTGCTTCAAGAGGAACGTACATCTTCATTGCACATATGCATTCATTAAGACATATTATCAATACTATTTAAGTTGATGGACATTGTAATCACAAATAGTCATTTGATGAGTACAAACCTTCATTGGACACGAAAGATAACTTTCTCCCCACCCACCATCCTCATTTTGAATTGAGAGTAGAAATTTCACAGCTTTACGAATGGCAGCACAATTACTGTAAGTCTTTCCAGCAGCAACCAGACCTCGAAGTGCAAACCAGGAACTATAAGTGTAGCAGACTCCCCACTCTCCATACCATCCACCATTAGTTGATTGTTCATCTTCAAGGTATTGCACTGCTTTCGCAATGAAATTATCCACATCTTTCTCCTTGTAATTTGGATATTCTTTTTTGAACAATACTAAAGCCTGAAGTGCTGATCCAGTGCATTCAACATATTCGTGCTCAATTATTATGTCAGAAAACATTTCCGTCGGATTCAGAAACTACAGATTAACACAAAAAATTATTATTTGTAAAAATTGTTTTTCCATCTGTATTAATGGATTTATACACATATTATATTATGCAACACTTACCTCCAACCAATTTTCAGATTGTGTTGGCTCCCATCCAGGTATTCCTCCATTTTTACTCTGTAATAATCAAAATCGTGTTATGTTAAAATTAAATCATAATTAAAGTAAACTTTTTACAATTAAAAATGTTAATTTAGTTATCAAAATAAAAGTAAACACAACACTAGAAAGGATAAAGTACAAAATTAATTAAACCACGTGCAAGATATTATTCTCTGATTTAATATACTATAAATTTTAAATTGAAAGAATAAAAGTTTGAAAGTATATATTTTAACAAGTTTATAATAAAACCTTATAAAGAAGATGTGCCTTGCGGAATAAGAAAATATAAATAGAGATTGCCTTTTTTTTATTAATTATTCAAGGGTGGATGATAGATGAATACGTTATGAGCAATTTTTTAATTTCTACTTGCAACATGCATGATATAAGCAAGAATAGAAAACAATAATAATAATAAAAATAATAGAGAAGAACTATCATTATCTAATACATGTTAGTTTTACCTCAAAGAATATTTCTGTTATCACTTATTAACTTAGGTTTATTATTGATCCTGGATAGTTTGTGAAAAAAATGAAAAAGATATATGTAAACTTCATTTAATAGGAAGAGTTGATACATTTTCAATTCATTAACCTTATTTGTTATTATTATTTCAATCAACTGATACACCTGCCAAAAGAAAAGTAACAATGAATCAATTGAAAAGCGCGTTAATTACTGTAAATTTATGAATACTCGCCTGAATTGACAATAAGAAATCAACTGCATCATATAACTTTTCAGGTTCTATTTTTTCTCCAACAATCTCCTGTGACATGGTTGATAAAAGCATACAACACTGAAACGTGGGATAATGAATTAGTTAAGCTCTATATGTTGTTTGTGAAGTCTATTAACAAATTAAGTTGTTTGTGATATAAGCTTACCTGCATACATTCTCCAGTGCAATCGGAAACTTGCCATCCATGGTCCTGTGTAGTAAATGTCCATGACCCTTTGGAAATGTGACGATACATGCTCTTGAAATCTCCTGACGGATTGTTTTCGACCTAAGATATCATAAATGCATTAGGTGAGAGTTTTCTATCATTAACTTGGATAGAAATTTGTGAATGTATGATATATTTATTGTGAAACTCGTTAATCTGACCTGAGATTTCTTAATGAAATCATGTGCTTTTGCAAGTGTGGGACCAAACTCCTCAATTAGGTTAGTAGCAATAAGAGCTTGAACAATGAAGCCTGCATCCCATGTTTGACTACCAGATACCTGCATTATATAAACATGTAAATTAGTTAATTTATCTCACTATAGTTAATTTATGTTCGTGGTGCAAGTTTTAGTTAAAAATGCATTTGAAACAAATATAAAAAATATGTACAATTTGATTTTGTTTGAAAGAAAAGAATATTTAAACTAATTTGTGTAATTTTATTTGAATTAGTTCATAAACTTTTAATTTTCAATTTTTTTAATTAAATAATTTTTTTACTTTCTCATTTTTTTTATTTTTAAATTAAAATTTAATAATATAAATATATTACTCAAAATCTAATAAATATGTTAAATAATAATAATTAAAAAGTATACACACAAATTCATTTATGATTAAATGTGAAAAATATATAAATGTTATTCTAAATTATTTTTTAAGTATTTCATTCATTTAAATTTATAAATTACTTAAAATTTATGAAAAATCATCAAGTAGACCAAATAATCCTATTTAAAAATTAAAATATATAATTTATTTTTATTTTTATTATATTAATAATAAAAATATATATTAAATATATATTACAATTTGATTTGGTTTAGATAATTTTAAAAATTTAAATCACAAGCCAAATTGAACCACGTTATTCTTTAAAAAGAATTTAAACCAATTTAAAAACTTTTATTTTTTTTATTCCATTCGATTTAGACTAGTTTTTTTATTTTTTCTTTATATCAATTCAGTTTTAAACTTCCAAAATATGATAATTTGATTTATAGTTTCCTGTTATTGTTATTGAACGCAATTATCTTCAAATATTAAAATGTGTATATTCTATAAAGCATACTATCAAAAATATGTACCTGCATGGTCATTCCATCTTCTGAAAGCCATAAGTAATCTGGAATTCTTGCAAGATGCTTCTTAAAAGCTACCCCATTTGGATCTTCCACCCAACAAGCGAGCATACATAAACTCTGCAAAATACGAACATATTAATGGCAAGGTAATATTTGTATTAAAAAATACTAAAGACTTATTATCATTTTAATATGTATGTTATAGAACTGTGATTATATCTAAACACCCATTGCATAATTTATAATTTTTCTGAAAACATTATGAAAAAAAATCAAAACTAAGAACGGGTGTTGGTGAGGTGCAGTTTCGGGGTCCACATAACTTTTTGCTATGTTATAATATTAGGCATACCTTTTCCAAACAGGCAGCGTCCATGTATCGACTGTTTTCATCTTCATAATGAATATGCCTCATTGTTTCTTTAAGTGCTTTTTCTCTAACCAATTTATTTATTGGCCAACGTGTAAGAAACGGCTCAGCAACTAAATAAGTGCTATCCCATATTAGATCTTGTATCCAATTACGGGGAGAGTAAAGATCTTCCTGCAATGTTGTATCAACCAACTGTTATCTTTCAATACTTATATTTCATATTTTACCTAAATTTATAAATTACCTTTGCACATTTGTGACGTGCTTTCTTCCAACTATTTTCATTATACGGCTCAGTGAAGAGCTCTTCTCTCAAATTTAGAATTAACGGTGTGATTGGACCCACAAATTTCTTTCCATATAAGTAAGACATGGGCATATATATCAATCGACAATAAGCCCACATTTTACCTGCAGTGTTTGAGGTAAATATGAGATATAATAAGTTTCATCAATAAATAATCAAATAATTATTTATTGTTACACATAATCAAATTAAGTATTTGAACCTGGATGCATGGGAAAAAAAGATGGAAGGATCCAAAATTCAGGTGGCAAAGGATGGCTTCCACACCAATCAACTATTCCAAGAATCTACAAAGATTACTTAAATTAGTAACATTCCTATATATATTGTATATTTAAATTTTAAATTAGACTTACAGAAAGCCAGAATTTGCCCCATTGAGGTATATGCGTTACACTGCCATGTTCATGAATCCACTTTCTTCCTTTAGCACAAGCATTGTCATGACCTCCATTCGGCCCTTCTCCCAGAATTCGCATGCATATGTAATTAAGTGTTGTGCAAAACATCATACTGTGACTCTCTATGTGCAGTCCCCAACCTCCATCTTCGTTCTTCAAATAAAAAATATTACTATTTTTTATTAATATTTCAATGTTGTGATAAAAAAAAGACAACTTTTATGGTTAAGCAAAAATGATGAGCAAATTATATATGAATTAAAAGTAAAAAGAAAAAGAAAGAGTGAGTGTATATAGTTGTTTCTTTCAGTGTTCAAAATAATTTCACTATTATATATGTATTAAAATTTAGGAAGTTATACCTGATGACAGTATATATAACGAAGCATTTCTTTGCGATGTTCTTCCGAAAATACAGAATCAAGATGTCCAGTGAGGTACACTGAAATGACCTGGAGCATTTTAAATAGAAAATACAAATAAGGTTAAACAGTATTTAACATTACAAACTTAATACTAATAGTTGAACTTACCAAGCAAGGGATAAAAAAGAGGGAACCAGCAACATGAGATGGCCAATGACCATCACTAGTCTGTAAAGCTGATAGGTAATGGGTGGCTCTCTTCATTGCGATCGTAGTTTTCTCAAATGTAATCTCTTCACCATCTTCTATCTTCACACTCTCTATTCTTTGTTTGAATTTGTTTTCCCTCAGAATCTGTAAAATTCACAGAAACAAGAATAGCAAAAACAGAATTATATCTGTAAATGACATGTCAAGACGATATTTATATATACCAAATTAGTCACAAAACAAATTTTATACATATAAAATCTTGTAACAGTAACTACGAAGCTAGTTACCTGAAACCGCCAAAGTCGATCAGCACAGGCCTTGAATTTGAAGCGATTTTGGTAGAAATGTTGACGAGCTTCTTCAACCTGGGCTCTCTCCTCAGCAGTTCCTGCCTCTGCATCAAACTCCCATGTTTGTCTTCCCACGAAATTGTTTGTGCTGAATATGTGTGCATTATTCCCTCCATCTGCTATCTTTAGCTTCCACATTTCTTTTCTTTCTCTTTCCCTGCACAATGCAAATACCCTTCTTCATAAGTGCATTTTAATTACCAATTTTTTCTATGGTCTTCGGACTAGACTAACCGTCCAGTCCAATGCAAACTGCTAGCTATAATTGTTCATTGGTTTTGAATCAGTGAATGCGATGTGACCTGAGTAAGAACTGATCTTAATAAAAAAAGTCGGTGCTTCTTTATAGGAAGGGCTAAAAAAGTAAAACAAAATATAACTGATTAAAAGTTTATTTCAAATCGAGATATATTAGAAAAATTGTACCACTTTTAACATAAAATTTTATGGTTCAATATTTATAGATTTATTTTTTATAAATCTCAATTTTATATTTTTAATTCAATGTTGGCTTTGTATTCTTTTTTATACTTAACTTTTTAATAAAAAAAAATTGAAAGAATTAAAAAAAAGAAATTGAAAGAAAGGATGAGAAAACAGAAACAAGTGCTCACACCTTGTCCATCTCCTGTGGACCAAATGAGTAAAAACTTTCTTTTCATGTCTTTTTCTTATCTTTTACACCCTTCTTTTGTAATTGTTTTTGTCCTTTCTGACCTGTGTAAGAACTGATCTTAATGAAAAAATCCAATCAAGTGCTTCTTTATACAAAAGATTAAAAAAATAAAACAAAATATAATTGTTTGAAATTTCTTTTAGAAACGAGTTATATAAAACAAATTACATTACTTTTAATTTAAAATCTTAAAATTTAATGTCTATAAATTTTTATTTTTTTATAAGTTTTAATTTTATCACTTTTATTTAGTTTGAAACTTTATATTCTCTTTTGTATTTGAATTTTTAATAAAAAAAATTGAAAGAAAGGATGAGAAAACTTGAAACAAGTGGTCAGAAAACCATGTCCTATCTCCTGTGGACCAAATGAGAAAATACTTTTCATTCATGTCTTTTTCTTATCTTTTACACCCTTCTTTTGTAATTGTTTTTGTCCTTTCTGATGAGTAGGGTTTACAAATGAATCTTACCACCACTTAATATTAATCGAATTATTTTTTTCATGACGCACCTAAAATCTCGTTCAATTTAAGAGCCGAAATTAAGATTAATTAATATATATACTTTTCTCTACTAATATAATAAAAAATAAGATCTTGTTTAAAGATAAAATTGTAATAAAAATATTTACATTTTAAAGCAGTGAATATCTTCGATGCAATTATTAACCACAAGGATGCTATATTAACGAACCTCAAGTCCGAACGTTAAAAAAAAATACTTATCTTTTAAATATTTCTCCTATTAATCTTAGGATCATACTTATAGCATCTTTAGTACACACAAGTTTAAAAACTAAATTTTATTAAATTTTATGTTAATATGTCATAAAATCTGATAGAATAATTCTTACAATGGAGACATTTTCTCTGCGAATAAGAACTTTTTTTTGGTAGATAAAAGGTTTCCCTCTTCCTTATAGGAACTAGAAGGCCCTACCAATCCCTAGACCTCATAAAAATCCCATACTCAAGAGTCTCATAATCTAAACTCCAAGACAAACTCAACATGAAAATAAATGGAAGAGTAAAATAATGTTGTCATGACAATCCTTTCCGAAAAAACAAAATGTTGGCATCTCATCAGTTTTCTTATAATAAATTCATGAAAACTCATTAAAAAATACTTTCAATGTTGTTTCACAAATGAGACATTACAACATAAGTTTAAACAAAAATATGAATCAACACCTTAACATCGTTTTTTTCAAATTCAACTTTTCATTCTATCTTATAAATGAATATCTTTTCTATTCATCCGTTTTTCATCCGTTTTTCATCCTACTAACTTTTTATATTAGTTCTTGTAACTTCTTTTTATCTCATCTCACCCTCTCTCCTTCCTCCCCTAATTTTTCTCTCATGTCAAGTTATAAAAGTTTTCCTTGTAAAACATACGAAAATAATTTAAAATTCCTAACTGAAAAAGGGTTAGGGCTAAAATCCATTTTAGTGACAATTATTTATACAATTTTTTTCAGTTAGTGCTTTACATGTTTAGAATTGATCTTGTTGTAAAAACTTGTAATATTTTCACATTTTATGTTTTTCAATCTTTGTTTCCTTTTCTTCTCTTCCTAGCTCTATCTAAATTTTTTTATTACACAAAATTAATGTGTGAATAGTATTATCTATAAATTAACTTGAGAATATCTAATTAATGATTTATTATTAAATAAGTTATGTTTATATCTTTGAAATTTGTTTAAATAGTTTTATTAAAATAAATTCTTTTACTGTTAATTCTAAAAAACTGATTTTTTTTTATTAAAAAACTGAAATGTTTATTATATTTGTCTATATTTTATCAATAAATATCTAAGAAAAATAGTACGCACTAACAGTGTGAAGAGTCTGTACATTGTTATCTAATCTTAATTTGTCATGTAAGATTATTTTGTTAATTTAAATCGTAACTACCTTATAAGCACACTTATCATTATTTTTTATTGAAAGGGTATATTTTTTTACTCTAATAATACATAAAAATTTAGCAGATTTTACTTTAATTTTTTTTTACCTTTTTATTGTGTGCAATGGTTACACTGGAGTTAAACCTATAACTTCTACTATTTAAACTTGTCAACTATAATGGATCATAGTTTTCATTATTAATTTCTCTAAGACCAATCCTAACAAATACTGAACATAATAAAACCTATTATTTAATTCATAATTAATTAGATGAACCTACGCATAAATGTATGATCCTTTGAAAGAACTACAATAAAATTAATCACTTAAATATAAGATGCAGCTATGTACTGTAAGTGACATTTTAATAAAACATTTAAGTTCTTCGAACAATTCTATTAATTTTCATCTTAAAATTTATGGTTAAAACCAAAAGATAAAAATTATTAAAAACTATTTATTACATTAAAGTACAAGTCATTTAACATATACTATATTTTTCAACTAGGAATGTTATAGGCTCCTCTCTATCACAAACAATTCTTTAACAATCGTACCACTTATTGTACATATATTTTTAAGCAAAAATAGAAAAATCTTATAAAAGATTTTTAGTCTTGAAAGTAAAGTTTGACGTTTCTTGTTTCTTTTCCTTTTGGAAAAATAGAAGTTATAGAATATTAAAAAAAAGAAATAATAGATAACCAAATATTCTTGTAGGATAAATAAAAAGATAGTATTTAAACCTGATGATCGAGTGGTTAGCTATTTATCTTCAACAATCAACTCTAACGTACTGCGTGCTTAAGCTAGATGGATCTCATCTTCCTACACAATGGTGCGTGCTTTATATAGTGTTGATTAAAGTGTCAATATCATATGAATGACAGTTTTTTTCTTTCATCGAGATTAGATGATTAAATGCGCAGCTAGTATGTGACTAATAAGTCAACTAGTGTACTAGAATTTAGAAAATGGTAGGAGTGGCTAAAAAGATAATGTAGAAATCTTTAAATGTATTATGATAAATTTTCAAACGTTTATTTTAATTATTTAAATAGTTGTTTTCTTAAGTATATAAATAGGTTAAAAAAATAGGTTATAGATGTTTATTTTTTATTTTATTATAATTTTATGTTTTACAAGTTATTAAAAAATGGACTTTTAAGTCTAACTCAATCCCACAAAACTAGCTTACAAGGTAAGGTTTGCACCCACTTAGATACAATAAATTGATCTCATCTCTAGTCGATGTGAGATCTCTAACACAAATTCTCTTTAATATTAGAGAATAATAAGTGAGGATTAAGTTTATATTCTTGATTTAAATAAACAGTTTATTCTATATTTAAGTATTTTTCTTCTTTTCTTCTTTTCTTTTGAATGTTTTTGAAATAGAAAGTGTTGTTGATGTAGAGTTTCTTTATTGGATCGAGTATTTACTATTAGACCAAAAGTTATAGTCCTTAGATAGAACACAACTCTTTCTACTTTAAAATAGTATATTGATAATAGATTTTCATGTTTTTGGATTGAAGTATTATTTTGGGAGTATTTGTGTATAACACAGGGTATGAAAAAAAGAGATAGTATGGTTGTTTTATGAAAGTTTGTTTTCTAGGTTGATATTGTAGAAGCGATAGATTATTGTTCAAGCTACGCTAAAGCGGTGAGTCATGATTATATGTATATCTCATTACCGCTTAAATAACAACATGAATGTTCAAGCAAAAGGGTGTATAGCTCAACAATGAGTTGAATCTTGAGCGAAAGAGACCGAAACAACTTTATTTTTTATTGAACAAATGACGCTCAAACAATAACATGGTCACTCAAGCATTGAGTTTTTTGGTGATGGTACAGGTGTTCATGGAATATGCGAGACCATGCAACTATGTGTGAACATTCAAGTGATAGTGTGATTGCTCAAACATGATGACATGGTGAGTTTAATGTTTCTAGAACTTGGTGTGCATGACAAGTACAACACTAAAATGTTACTAGGACACTCAAGTTATGAGTGCACGTGTGGATAAAGTGTCTGAATTAGGGAGAGACAAAACTAATTATGCTTTTTGGAGTTATATTCCTTTAGTAGTAGGAAGTTGTCGAAGGAGAAAATTTTTCTCACTTTCAAGAAGCAAGGTCACTCAAGAGAAAGAAATACATACCTTTATAGTTTTGATTGTACATTGAAAATTTATTTTAGTAGTTATAAATTGGACTCAATGTATATAATTGTTTTAATTTTGTATTTTCAATTAATTTGACCTTTATTTACTTTGTTGGTTGTAACCTTTCTATAAATATTATTCTTTTTATTTATTTTAGTCACATTAGATTCTAGATTTCTAGAATTTTAAATGAATATATGGTTGTTGGATTTGGAAGTAAAGACATATTTGTTGTATTTTTGTATAAAAACCTATGTGGATTTAATTTTTCTTGTTTTAACTTATACTTTTATAATTGAGGTTATGAATCTAATTAGAGCTCACAATAAGGTCCATGCATACAATTAATAGAAGAGATTACATATATTCTAAATGATTTCTGGTTACATATACAAAATTTATTTGTTTAGTTTTTGAATTTTTTAAAAAATTTCATTACTTTTTTTTCTCAATTTTTGAATTGTTGTTTCATTTTTTTTTTCGTGTTCTTTATTTTTCATTTAAATATCTAATTCTTGAAATTCAATTCTCATAATAAAAGATCTCATAATTCAAATTGAGTTTTACATCAATTTTTTTAATTTTGTTATTCTTCTTTCTAATTTTAAATTTACATTTTGTGATGGTAAATTATGTTTTAATTTTAAAAATTAAGTTAAAAATTAATTAAATTTTTATTTATTAATTAGATACAAAATAAATTGAATAATATTATGATTTAATTCTTAATTCTAATAGAAATATGTTTGTTGGATTGAACTAATTAGGTTGAAGGGAGTCAATCATTCAAAATAAAATGTGAATGTCTATAAAACTATAATAAAAGAAATTGTATAAATTTTAAATATATTAATTGATTTTTTTATTTCGTTCTCAGTCTTTATTTACGTTATCAATCTTGTATCATTCTAAAACTCATAAATTAAACTGTATAGAGACAATCAAGATTTTATATCCACTTATAATATAAGAAATTTATATTTTATAAATAAAATAAAAACTTTATTTTACAAATTAGTTATACGATGTTAAATTAAACATAAACTTAATTAATAAGATATTATGATGATAATATAAGTTTATGGAAATATTAATTTGTAGACGTGTGAAAAAGTGTTAAAAATCCTATACTAACTTATACTGTAATAAATTCACCAATCTGTATAATAAAGGTTAGTATCCATCCTGACACAAGCAGGTTTCTATTATAGCACGGACTTTTTAATTGGTAACTAAACAATTAAGACGTTCTTTGCTCATCGCAACTCTTAAGACGCACATGTAGCAATAATTGGAGTACGTAAGGTGGTTGCTATTTCCTTTTTTAGAAAAACATCATTTCAAATTTTAAAGTTTAAAATAAAAAAATCATTTCACTTTCCCTCAAAATTTACTTTTAAAATATTTTTATTCTATTTCAAATATGTGTGTGGTGTATATATAGTACTTAATGACAATAAAAGTACTGGCATAAATATATTAAACCATTTAGTTTTAAAAAAATATGAAAAATTTAATGCAATTTTTTAGTGGTGTTTTGTAAATTATATAAATAAAAACATTTCATATTATTTGTCGATAATATTTAAAAAATAAAAGTTGTTAAAAGAAGTTGTCGCAATAATTAAGCTATGGACACATTGTCCTTTACCTGTAGGACAAATGCAAAGATATCGGTAATTAGATTAGGACATAATCTGGAAAACACGATCCACTTCGATAAGTTGGTAGTTGGTTCATTATTTTCATTAAAATTATGTAAATTTAAAGTCTAAAATAACTTTGTTTTTTTAAAAAATTGATCATATTTTTATCTTAAAATGTTAATTAAGTTAAGAATAATTTAATAAAATCTTTAATAGCTTTAACATTATTTAGATTTAAATAATAGTGTTTAATAAACATGTAAATTTGATATGAGGAGTGACTTTATTATTCTTGAAATAACAACAAGTTCTTTCAAATGATTTAATTCATTTCTATATTTTAAAACTCATATATTAATATATATAATTAAGTAATAATAAAATATTCAACTGAAAAATCATTCACGTTTCTTAAACAAAAAATTAATTTAAATTATTTAATTTAGTTATATATTTTTTAAAACTCATATCTCTCGCATATTAAACATACAAACTATTAAATCATTTACATTCAAATTATTTAATTTATCCCACACATCAAAATTCGTAATCATTAAACCATTTGCATTCATAATTGCAATTCATTCACATATTTTAAAACTTATATCTCACACATTCAACGTTCAACTTCTAACTGTTCCAGTAAACCATTTCCATTAAATTCACTTATTTTAATGTAGCATGTCATTCACATACATCCTTTTATTCATTAATTACATGACTTTAACAGTGAAAATAACTGCTATGTCAATTATTCAAAATAATGTCAAACCAATTAAATTAGAAACGACAAATAATAATACTTTGAAGATGGGAACTAATGAGAAGGGGAGTTATGTGTCATATCAAGTGAATAGTATGCTAATTTATTCCCTTTCAATTTCAAAAGATAATAAAAATAAACTTATTATTATTATTATTATTAAATTCAATTACCTACCAACTTTTTCTATCAAATTACAACAAAACAAAATAAAACATTAATGGCGTGACATTGTCACTTCAGGTTGAATAGTAGCCGAAGGTAATAGAACTTCATTATGAAGTTATGATATTCACTTAAAGTCCATAATAAAAATTAATATTTAAATAATATTTAAACTAAAATATTACGATATTTTATCTTTAATTTTAATTCTATAAAATAAACCATTTAAATACTTTTATCTTTTTAAACAAATCAAGATTTTCAGTCCATTTTTCAGTAAGAACCAACTTCACTTCTGTGTTAGGTGATTATTGTCCATTTCAGTCCATTTTCTTGTTTTACGAAATGAGAGAAATGGTGAAGTTTCAAGATCCACCAATGCCCCTCTTATCTTCTTTTTATGTGTTAGGTGATTGAAATCTGAATTTCTTTTGGTTTAATTTGAAGATATAAGATATTTAGATATCAGTTCTTTATATTTGGATTCTTTTTCTGAATTAAAAATTATTGTGAGTGCTTAAAAATCATTACAATGTTTAAACTAATTAATTTATGATAACTAGTTCATTTAAAATTACGACATTTTTCAACCGTTAATATTATTATTTTTAAAATGTAAAGAATATTTGTACGATAATGAAAAAGAATGGAAATGACTTTTTTTAAAAAACAAATAAAAGACTAAAAAAACCATAAAAAATCAAATTGAAAATTATTAAAACATGAGAGACTAAAATAAATATTTTATTTTTGTTAATAATATATGTGCTAAAATAATAGTAGAGAAAAATTAAACATTCAGTTAAATTAAATAAATATACAAGTCAAAACTATATAATAAAAAAAAACTTTGTGAACTGTGGCATTTGCATTGTGAGAATATATATTATAGTTTGTAAAATATAAAATAATTGATCCAATGATTCATCCGATATCATCTTTATCATAATGTGTATCAATTTTCATAAAAAATAAAAACTAGTTTGTGTTTTATTTAGTAATTGACATTTATTTATATTTTAAATAACATATTTTTCATTAAAATCAAGTGGTGTAATGAAGTTGCAAAGCTTTTTTATTTGAATTAAAATTACAAATTTAATATACTTTTGTTAATATTTTCGCAAGTGTATCAAGTCGTACAAGTAAAAGTAATACACTGAAAGTCTAATGAAACTTAATTCTAATATATGAGTTGTTATTAATTTAGATTAGAAGGGTAAAAGACTTAAATTTATCAAAATTACAATATAGTTTCAATTTGTAAATTAATAAACTATTAAAAACAATTAATTAATATCAATTATATATAATTTCACTGGAGTTGAACTTCCTGAACTCAACTTTAAAACAAGTTCTAAATTTTAATGCCCAAATA
The DNA here is from genome assembly GCA_030347555.1 of Lablab purpureus. Lineage (NCBI taxonomy): Eukaryota > Viridiplantae > Streptophyta > Magnoliopsida > Fabales > Fabaceae > Lablab > Lablab purpureus. The sequence goes on from CM059259.1 coordinate 15,147,703, forward strand.
ACTAATTGTTTAGTTTTCTCTATAAAACTTGTAAGAAGAACATGTGTATAGAATAACTGAATGTTATAATACAATGTCTAATATTATAACTTAAGGTTGTTTCATCTTAAGTTTTAGGTTTCAAAAAACATTATCCAATAATAAGAAACAACATAAAACATAAATGATCAAGCCATACACATTAAGCAAAGAAAATAGAACACAAGAGTATAAAAATATATATATTTATAAAATACTACTTTGTATCTTTACATGGAGAGAAAGCCCTGTAACAGGTAAGAATGCCATCAAAAGTGCAGATCAACTCAATATCTGATAAATATTCCACCCAAAATTTTGTCACTTCATCTTTTGATCTTTTCGAATATATCATGGAAAAACTACATCGTAATAAGCTGAAACCCACAACATGCATGGTGGAAGAAGGAACCATGACTCTTAATCCCATTCAGGTATAAGTTAATTCTCACCATCCTCCTCATCCTTCTGCTTTCATCAATTCAGGTAAACTCTATTTTTACATTTGTTATTTTAATTTTACTATTAGGGTCAATTTAGGGCTTGGGCCAGTCCCTCCATTTGGTTTCGTAGAGCAATGAGAGCATATTCTTTTGGAAGAGTTTCTTTTTACACTCCCATGATTTCTTCGTACACTACACGGGGTGTGTAAAAGATAAAATTGTCATTCTTTATTCTGCTGCCATCACACTTTGCTAACATCACCCTTGTCGCTGCAACCCTCTTGTTGTCGTCACAGCTTGCTTGTCTTACAAGTCGAAAGGCCAATCGAATGTGGAAAGAAGGCTTTGCAGATCTAACATAGTGTAAATTATAAGTGTTTTTTAATTATATAATTAAAGAATAATTTTCTGTTAAAAAGTCACGTATAAATGGTATAATATTAAAAAAATTTATCTCAAATATTATTTAACTTGTATAATCTTGAAAACATTTCTAAAATATATTAAAATTTTTATGTAAAAATATCTTTTAAATTATACAATTTAAAATATTCTTTTATGTAAATAATAATTTTTAAATTTGGACAGTTGTTAGAAAATGTAAAAAGTTAGAATAATAAAAATTATAAATAATTGCTTATAATGACTTGAAATTGATTATAATTTGTCATGATAAAATCTAATAAATTCATAAAATAAATTAGTAACTCAATAAAATAGGGAATTCGTTTGCAACACTAATACTAATAAACCTTAAAAAATTATAAAAGGTTATAAATCAACATTATTTATGAGTGAGTGTGATTATAAAATTACTAGTTAAATTAATAAAATTTTATTAATAATTAAAAATATCATTTTAAGTGTATTTTCCTACCAACATTCTTTGTTTATTATTATTAAAACAAACTAACAATTAAAGTTATATTTCTCTTACTTTTTTCTTCGGATTTTACTTACTTAATAAGTAATAAGGAAATAACACCTTTTATAAGAAGATGCAAATAAAAATGTTCAAGATAATTCAATAATTATGTATATTAAGATTAACAAAGATCGTATCAAAATTATTCAATCATAAATAGATGAAGATTGGTTTACAAAAGTCATACTCACAAGCATTTATAAAAGATGAAGACAAAAACAGAGACATATAACAATTCTACGTTGTTAGAAAAAAAACCTATAAACTATTTTCTGTTTTTTTATTGTAACAAAGTATGCAATATTTTTCATTTTGTAAATAAACTTTATAAAGAAATCTTCATTATATATCTCACTTAAAATGAAATTATGTACTTATTTGTAATTTGATTCTGATTAGTAATTCTTTAAGAATTTTGAAAGAAAAGTTATATGCAACAAAAATTTTAAAAACTATACAATGGAACTTTTGCAAATTAGTTTGTACTTAAATTAACTTTAACTTATAAAAAAATTAATTAATTTTTTCTATTATTTTTCTCTCATAAAAGAAATCCATGGAGACTATCATACAAACATGTATATCTCAAAGAAAAATTTAGTCCATGTAAGAGAGACTCTTATCTTGTTGTTACCACATATAACAATAAATAAAACTAAAAATTTTAAAGTATAATTCTTCTTGAATATTTTGCATATATAAAGTTATTTATTTTATGTATTTACAATTCGTAAGTCTTAATAATAATAATAATAATTTTTTAAAATGAAAAATTATAATAAGTTTCTTCAATGATTAAGCAGAATTTGCTATTTCAATCACTATCTTCAACAATTGTAAGTGTCTTATGTGAATTGATAAATTGTTAATAAGTTGTTTATCATAACATGATCTAATTAATCTGTTATATGTCTATCAGTAATTAACTTCTTAGAACAAAAAGAATTTCATTCCACTATTTGAAGGGAGTCAATTAATTCTTTAGCTGATTTTCCAAAAAAAGGAAACAAGATAGTGAAATAAAACAAAGATGAGTGTAGTTTGAGCGTGATGTATGACTTTCATTTGCAACTTCAAACTCGAAATAGCAATCAAAACATTCACATATTTTCACAGTAAAACTTACATCTTATTCATGCATTTAGTATAATACCAGTCATATTCGTTTTCAACTTCTAAACACAGAAGCATTGAAATTCTGGATGCAATCAATTAAATTTGAAAAGGACATGATTTAAGTTTGTAAGAGATAATCTCTCAATGATACAACAGTTGAAAATATCACTATTAAGTGATAATAACACTTCAGATCCATCCATTCTCTTCATTGTGCTAAGTCTTTTCTCTCTTCTCTTGAGGTTTGTTTGGATAATAATTGTATATAAATATTATTTGCTAGTCTCATAATAATACGCGTCAATTTATTAACAGTAATATCACGTTTTCAATTTCTCAATTATCATGTAACCATCAGTTTTAATTTCTTGCAAGTTGCAACCATTAGTCATACTTTATAGAGAACTCGTAATCGTATAAAAGCTTATAAATATAACCATTTTTATAATATCATTCTTTTGTAATAGAGTATGCAATAACTAACATAAAATACTCATAAGCAACCAACACAAGAAACCTGTATACTAGCCAAAAAAATAACATGAAAAGACAAAAAAAACACAAAAAGGGTTGTGAGGTTGTTATGAGTTTTTTCATTTCACTATCCAAATATGATTTTATTCTTTTCTTGATTATAATTTTGGTTGTTTATGGATGTTCAATATATCCAGTGTTATTGACCTTCATTTCTTCAACAATCCACGATTCTAATAATCTAAATTTTGATATTCAAAGGACGGATTTCATCTCAGAATTATTAATTATATAACAAATATATTTTTTTATATTCATCGAGCAAAACCCAAATCCTTCAAATTAGATAAATAAATCCATCATAAGTCAATACAATAAAAACGAAATTCTCCTTTTTCATCACATAAGAAATACTGAAATCAGTCTCAAATAAGTTATCGATTGCAAATTTTGTAAATAAAAGATATATAATTAGAAGAAAAAGTTCATATTAAAAAAATGCTCAATTAAATTCCAGACACAAATTAATTATACTCATATAATAAAACTTATTATCCAATCCAATGAAAAAATATTAGGTTGGGTTGTGGTTATGCAATTTTTAATTAAACTTAATTTAACCAACTCGCTCTTCAAATGATCGGATTAAATTGAGTTATCAATTTAATTTTTTTATTAAAGATTTAAATTTTTAAGTATCACTTAAAATATAGGTCAAATACAAGATTGTATTGAAAAAAAGAACGTAAATGTTAACAACGAAGATGGACGGTATAAACAAAAGGCAAAGACATAAATAGTGGAGGCAAATGTTAGAAGAGATCGACAATAGTGAAAATGTTAGGATTGATGCAGAGAAAAAAACGCATTATAATAATATTTGTTTTTGTCTCATATTAGGATAATAGAGATGCGCAAAGACAAAATGATAAGTACACAAAATGATAGAGATCAAAATGATAAAGTTGATATGAAAAAAAAAATACTATAACAAGAGTGTTTGTTAGAATTGCAATGTAGTGGATGGAATAGTTGGAAGCAAACAAAGGAACACACATTGTTATCACTGAAAGTTTAATTTTTCTTAAGACTGTGTCATCTCCAAGTGAGTCTAAGATGAATATAAGAATATGTTTTAGAATAGATCTCGAATCACTATCAAATATTTTATCACTCATACTAAATTTATTATCAAATATGTATTAAAATGGATTATAATATATATATTAAATCGGAGTTGATTCAATCATAAAAAAAATAACCTAACATAATAAAGTTATATTGAGTGAGATTAAAAATATGTTTGGATTAATGTTTTCAGACCTCAAGGGAGATTCACAAACCACAAAATATTGTGTCATTATGTTTGATTTTTTTTTTCTGGTTTGATTTTACTTTCATCCTTCTGCCCAATAGTATTGAATATTCATATAACAATTATTTTAAATTTTATTTGGATATAACAATTATTTTAAATTTTATTTGAGTATTGTAATTATTTTTCATTAATAATAAAGAGGACAAACAATCATGTATTTGACTTTTTTAATTTATTTAAACAACTAATATGTGAAAAAGTTAAGTATCTAGTAACAAGTTTAGAAGATTAATAAAAAATTCTAATCAACAATATTAGAAGATTAAAATGAAAATTTTACCTTACTTTCTATTTTACAATCAAATTAAAAATTGTATGTCAATTTAATTAACCATTTATTTATATTTTAATTTATAATTCTTATATTTAAATTTACAGAATATATAATTGATTATTGTTTTTTTGTCTATTTTATTTTAGTTTAATCAATATTATTATTAAAATATTTTAACATTATTTATAATTTAATTTATAATACTAATATATTTTTATTAATAATAATATATTATCAATTTAAATATATTTTAAAAATAATAAAATAAATAATATTAATATTATATTATAAAATTTGTATTTATTTTAATAATTACATATTTAAAACTATTTTCAATTATTATAGTTTAAACAAGTTTTTTCAATAAAAAATATTTTTTAAATAAAAGTATCTATAAACTAACTTAATTTATTTTTAGCTAAATTTAAATTTAAAAAATTAAATTCAACTTATCTTTTTAATTACGGTCCAAAAACACAATAGATAGTTGGATAACCGTATCTAATAAATACCTTTACTTATTTTGTTTCTCTTTTTATTTCTGTTTTGTTATTATTTACCTTTATGTTAATGATGGTATTGACGGGTAACTTTCCCATTAAATGACACCGACACCGTTCCAACGACTAACCTAAAAACAGTTGGTCCTTATTATTGCCATATGTGTCATTATTCTGGGGCCTAAGACACCATGTTCAACAGTTTCATTATTGAGACGACTTTTAAGCCTTTCTTTAATATGATTTGATATTATTGATTTCTACCCAATAAATTATATTTTATTTAAAATATTATTGCAAAAAAAAATATTTTTCTAACTTGTTTCAATCAATATTAACATTATATAAAGAAAATTATATTTATATTACTATTATATATATCATTCAATAATTTTTCACTATAAAGTTGTGGGTATTAGGTAACCCATACCTTAAGGGTACTAATTAAAAAGAAAAAAAAACTGATTAAAGAATTTTTAAAAAATTACATGAGGGCAGAACTAAAAAATCACATAATAATGTATTTTTACCGAACTTAATAATTTTTATTTTTATTTTAACTAGTATTTTTTAAGAACACATTTTTATGGATATTAGACAACATATTTTTAAATAAAAAATATTAAATTTTATGTTAAACTTTAAGGATATGAATAAGAAATTTAACTATTTTTATTATTTATTTTATCAAAAATATTATTTTCAATTTCTTTTACCTAAATTCTCTTTACAATATTTTTAATTTTTTGAGAAAATATTTTTTTTCTAGATTTTTCTTTGTCATCTTGAAGACTATCAAATAGAGGTTAAGATTGTTTGATCAGTTTTTTCTGTTAGAGTAAGTTTTCACTCTTTTTTATATATCTGTTCTCAATTTTGTTTATTTCTTTACATAGGTTAGATATTGTCTTGTATTGAAGATATGACATGTAAAGATGAATCTCACTGAATTTATGTTTATAGTGACTATAGTTAGTTCTTGAAACAGGGTCGTCTTCTTGGTCTACAGGCCCAAATAGTTAAAATCTTCGCTCCAGTCTTCTAAAAATAAGATTCCAAATTTTTTTTATTCATATATTTTTATTAAATTAATTATAAAATTATTTTTAAAAATAAAATTTAATTAAAATATTATGAGTAATTAATAATTTTGTTTAAAAAAAAAAAATTTGTTAGTTAATATAATAGTTAAAAAAAATTAGAATTTTTTTATTTATATTATCTTATTAACTAATTTTTATCTTTTTATTTTTTCTTTTTGTAACTTCTTTTTTTCCATCCTAATTCTATAGAAATTTAGATTTTTTTTTCTTTTAAATTTGTAATCTTCAGTCATCCTTTTTAAAATTAAAGTCCATAACTCTGATTAAGAGAAAAAGATGAGTATTTCTACTCTATCAACTTTAATTTTAGATAAATTTTGTTTCTATCTGTATTTCCTCTTTTTCTATTCTTCTGTTTTTGAGGGTTAAACTTGCATGTTTGAATTGGACATTATAACAAAATCATTAGACATTTGACTTGAGATTTTATGAGAAGATGTGATGATTATATATATATATGTGTGTGTTAAGAATTGAATTTATTAAATAGTTTATAAATCACAAAGACTTTAAATTATCCTTTTGTTAATTATTTCTATAAATTGCAATGATAATGTTAATTTTAGACGGGAGCAAAAAATATTTTAGGAACAAAATCTTAAAGAAAGTAATCAATTTGAGGAATAAAGAAAAATAATTATTTTGAGTAATTGCAATTAATATAACTTTAAAGTTTGTATATATAATTTTTCTAAGAGAAATTTATTTTAAAAAACATGTATCGACACACACACACACACATATATATATATATATATATATTTGTGCACATCTATACAATAATATTATTTAGATTTTTTTATGTTATCATGTTACATTTATCTCAAATCAGTTGATTTAACAATCCAAATTATATACATTATGTTTTTCTATTTAATATAATTATTATATTTTATAAAATAATTAGGTTATGATTAATTTTTGGATATTAATCATAAATATGATAATTTATTGGATCTTGAAGAATTGGATTTATTTTCAAAATTAAATATTTAAAAGGTAATTATAGGATTAGAAAATAATAAACCAATTGACATTTTTAATTATATAAAAAAATTATATTCTCTTTTAATTGAAGGAGTTTTTCAAAATTAAAGATAATAAAAATTTATTTAAGATCAATAATATTTCAACAAAAATGAAAGGAGTTGAACTTCTTAAAAAAAATATTAAATAAAATTAATTACAAGAACTTAATAAATAATTTTACATTAAAAAAACTCAAAAAATAAATTTTAAATAAAGTTTTAATACATTTTAATATAAATTATTTTATTAATAAATAAAAAGGCCTTATATTTGCTTTAGATCTTTTAAGTTTTTCTTATTTTCAGAGCAATAATCTTGAAGGATAAAATATTTATAAGATAAGAAAAGTTACTTAAAAGCTACCGGAATGAATGTAAGATTGCATTAGGGATAGCAATTAGACCCGCACCCGTGGGGACCGAACCGTCCCCGCCCCGAGTTTGACGGGAAAACCGAGTTGACCGGGTTCGGGTCTGAGTCGGGTTCGGGTTTTCCCGCTTAAATCAATCGGGTTCGGGTCTGGGATGGGTAATGCAATCCCGCCCCGCCCCGTACCCATCCCCGCCCCATCTTTAAATTTAAACATAAACCCTAAAACTATTCATATTTTTTCTTAGTGTTTCTTTTTATTTTTCATACATAAAGGGTTACAGTGTCTTCTCTGAAACCCTATTCTCTATTCCACACTTTTCTCTTTTCTTCTACCTTTCACTCATTCTTTCAACTTTCTCAATCTCTTCAACCAGTTTTAATATACTCTTCTCTTTCTCTCATCCTCTACACATTTACTTTTCTTAGTCCCTTCAACCAATTTGGTGAACGCATAACATAAGGTTAGTTCTTTGTTTCTTTATCAATTTTCTAAATATTGTGCATTGATAATAACATCTATTATTATTTTATTCTCTAAATTTTTTGTGAGGACTTCATTTGAGGGATTTGTTGAGCAATATTTTGTAATCGCATTGTGGCTAATCTATTACATCTATGGTTAGATACATAACATTTTGCACAATTTCTCACATACTTTCTACATTTGTTTTGTATACTTGGTTTGAGTATTCATACTTCTATTTTTATTTTTCATTTTCTAGTATTATTTTATTTCTATTTTGTTTTTTAACATCTTATTTACCATTGATATTTAAATTTTAAAAGTGTATTCATTATAAACTATGTAACCCTATTACCTTTGTTTGTAATCTCTTTGTGATTAATCTATTACATTTATGATTAGATACATAACCTTTTGTACAATTTTGCACTGATTTGTTATGTTTGTATACTCGGTGTTTCTATTTCTATTTTATTTTTATTTTCTAGCATATTTTTATTTTTATTTTTATATTCTTAACTTTGATTTTTCTCAAAATTAAATTTTAAAAGTGTCTTCTTTGTTAACTGTATAATTGTTGTGATTTTTTATTAATTTTGTAGTTTATCTTTATCAGTTTTTTTACAATTTGTAATCTCTTTGTGAGTAATCTGCTACATTTATGATTAGATACATAAACTTTTGTACAATTTTGCACAGATTTGTTATGTTTGTATACTAGTGTTTTTATTTCTATTTTATTTTCATTTTCTAGCATATTTCTATTTCTATTTTAATTGTTTTCATTTTCATGTTCTTAACTTTGATTTTCCTCAAAATTAAATTTTAAAAGTGTCTTATTTGTTAACTATATAATTGTTGTGATTTTTTCTATTAATTTTGTAGTCTATATTTATCAGTTTTTATAATTTGTAATCTTTTTGTGACTAATCTATTACATTTATGATTAGATGCATAACTTTTTTGTACAATTTTGCACATATTTGTTATGTTTGTATACTGGTTTTAAGTGTATCTATTTTTATTTTTATTTAATTTTTATTTTCTAACATGATTTTATTTCTATTTTAATTGTTTTTATTTTCATCTTCTTAACTTTCATTCTCTTCAAAATTAAATTTTAAAAGTGTCTTATTTGTAAACTGTATAATTAATTATTGTGATTTTTATTAAAATTAAAATTTAAAAAATTATTGTTGAGGAATGTGATAAATAAATCATTTTACTTTTGTAATTGCAGAAATTTTATTTGTTGTTATGGAAAATATTGGAATATCACAAGCACATCAACCAATGTTAGAAGAAAATGTAGACCCTTCAATCAATGATCCTACTACTACACCAAATGAAGTTCCCCAAGAACGTGAAGATAATGAGCATGAAGAAACTGTACAATCGAGGATCAAATATGCTTAAAAGTAAATAATGGAGAGGACAAGACTCAATACAGCTTATTGTAAAAGCTTTTGGATGGAAAATTAAAAAATGGAACAAATAATTTGTAAATAATTTATACTAAAATATACTTCATCAAGAAAATAATTTAAAACTTGTAACATTATAATATATAAAAGAAAAAAATATTTAATATTAAAATACTTAATTTCTATAAATTTATCTTTAATAGTCTATTGATGTAATACGTTACATATATATATATATTATAGTTATGCTTAAATTTTTAGATTTATTTAAAATATTTTAAAATTATATTTTAAGAAAATAAAATGGAACAGGGATGGGGACTGGACGGAAAACCCGACTCCGATGGGGATAGGTGTGGAGACTAAATTATTATTCCCGACGGGATCGGGGCGGGCCGGGATGGTTATTAAGTGAATCGGGGACGGGGGCGTCCCATTGCCATGCCTAGATTGCATTGCTAAATGATTTGATGATGTAATCTTTAAAATTGAGTTTCCTTATAGAAGAAAAGTGATTGGAAAATAAAATGAAAAATATAAATATTATAAAAATATAGAAGAAAATAAATCATATAATAAATATTATAAATATTGGAAGTATAGTTATATGTAGGATAAACAGTGTAAAAATAAGTAATAATTTTTTTAATTTATCTAGTAAGGCTCAAGGTTTGAAATTATATGCCTTATAAATAAAAAAAAGGGGTTTAGTAACCTTAAGATCGAATTTAAGTCTATTAATATAATTAGGATTTTTTTATGTGTTTCTATATATTATTTAATAAGTATTAATTACTTTCTTGAAAATAGAGAATTAATCTTTTCTATTTTTTTTCTTGTTTTAGATTTGTTACAAGATTGTTGCAGAGAAGTTATACAAGCTTGTTTCTCCATAATCAATTATTCTTTTTAAGAGTACTTCAGTCTGATCAATTAAAAAGTCCATTGTTACTCTTAAAATTTTTGGCTGAAGATCAATTAGACTTTGAACCAACCACCTCAGCATGGATTATGACAAATATTCTGCCAATGTAATATTAACTATATGAAAGATTTTGTATTTAAGGTGATAAGTGAAAATCAGATATAGATAGATATTATAAAAATATAAAAGAATAAATACTAATACGCAATAAATGATGATATTTTCTAATAAATAAGATTTTTTTTTTATTTTAAGAAATTTAAAAATTAAATTATCTTTTTAAAGAATAATTTAAAAAAGTTGATTTTATATGAGATTATTTAAAACTTCAGTATTTTAAAAATAAATTATTTTATTTGAATAATAAGATAAAATTATTTCAGTATATCTTTAAATTTTTATTTGCCTTATATTTAAATTCTAAATTTTTATTCAAATTTAATTTATTTATTTTTTTAAAATGATAGAGTAATTTTTAATATACATACAAGTAATTTATAATTTTTTAAATATTACACTAATATTTAAAGATAAAAAATTCTCATCGAAATTATTCTTTAAGGTTATATAGTTTACTTTCATTAACAATTTTTAATATATTTGCATTAAATTTTGTTTATATTAAAAAAAATAAATTTATTAAAAATAATTACGGTATTAACATCTATTTTTTCAAAATTATTAATAAATGTTTACGCATTATACATATATTAATTGAGAGAAATTAAAAAAAAATAAAAGTATTATTTTAATATAAGTATTTCTTAGAATTAATTTCTAGATATATTTCCCAACATTATTTTTTGAAATTGAAATATAATATTTTTAAAATCTTGATTATTTTAAAAATAATATTATCAAATACATATGTTTAACATAATTTTTTAGTTAAGTTTTGCATAGAAATTTAGTGGAATTAAAAATATAAGTTTTTACCTAAAATTATCATTTTGGATTATTTAATAAAAATAATAGATTACCATTTTATTTCTTAAAATTTTGCATAAATATATTCTGAAATACTTTTTACTAACTAAACAAATTTTATGTAATTTTTCTTAAATTTCTGTTTTTTTAAAATATAATAACAATAATAACAACTATAAAAATAAAATGTGTGCAAATATTTAATTATGAAACAATAACAATAATAATTTTAATAGTATTACTATGTGATGAATAATATAATATTATATCATTCTATTTTTACTTTGAATTTTATGATAATAATGTAATATTATCAATAATGAATCTAATTTTGTTAAATTAATTTTTGTATAACAATAATATGTTTTATATTATTTTGTAGTAATTTTTAAAAATTGTTACATTTAATAAGTTATATTTTCCTAGTTTTACTAACGATAATATGAATTTAGTCTTCTTTAATAATATAATTATTTATCGATTTTATGATGAAAGTCATTAACAAAAATTCAATTCATATATTTTAGTACAACACTTTTTTTAATAAGTTTCTTTTTTATTTCTTTAATTAATTTCTAGCGAGATTCGTAATAAAAAATAATAATATTTTGTCAAAAATTTTATGGTACAGAGAGAAGAATTATAACAGTCTTAGTTTGGAAACTAAGATTTATAAGAATAACTTTAATAGTTTTATTTTCAATTAAGGTTGATAAAAAAAAGCAACAACTATCTTTATCTTAACTAAAATGAACCATAAGGGCTACAAGGATTGTAATCTTAAGTAAGGCTTAGGAGAAAAACTATAATAATCTTAGTCTTAACTAAGGAACAACTACTATAATATTAGTATTAACTAAGATGGATGAGAAGAGCTTACAAGTGACAATATCCAATCTATGATTCCCTTTGCTAGAATCACATATATGTGATATAATATGTATTTTTATAATGTCGAGATTTGATGGATAAAAAAAATAATATATAAATCCTAAAGTTTTTTTATTATTATTAAATTTTGAATATTGGTCCTTTTATATTGAAATTATAGATGATTTTTTAATACATGTTAAAGATTTTATGTCGTCTATGAATATTGGTTAATCTCTTTCAAACAATTTAGAAATGATATATGTACGTCTATGAGTATTGGTTAATCTCTTTCAAACAATTTAGAAATGATATATGTATGTATGTATATAGATAACCAACTGTTAGTTTTAATGGATTAAAGTCTCTTTAACCCATAAAAATATAGCTTAAGTGATTTTAATCTATTAAAACCTTGTTTTAAGTGACTAAAAAGGCCAAGTTGCTCCTAGTTTTAAGTTCTTTAACAAATTAAATTGATAATCTATTTAATTAAAATGTTTTTTTGTAGATATTCCTGACCAACCAAGAACGTTTTAACATAGTAGAACATTTTTTAATCTATTGAAAACTTATCTATCATCAAGAAAATTTCTTATACATTTAGGAAAATTTTCTACTTTATGAAATCAAATCAAATGAGAGAAAACTTTCAATGATATTTTAATGAATATAATAGAACCTACTGTCGCTTTAAATATCTTTAATTAATCAAATATCTAAACTTTAGATTCATCAAACTCCAACACCCCCTAATTTTAGGTTCGAGATGTCTAGTCGTTAACATGAAGATGTGTTTTGGAAATCTTATATCGAGTAGAGACATTGTCAAATTATAGTATATAAGTGGATGAAAATCTCATATTATCAAGCGTGAGAGTGTGTGTTAGATATCTCACATTGCAACCAAATAGTAAGACATAAGTAAGCTGCAAGCCTCACCTCCTTACTAACTTGATTTTATAAGGTCGAGTTAGACTTACAATTTCCCTTTCTAATATGGTATCACATTCACTCTGTAATGATACAGTTGGATATATTTGATATATATAACTAGGGTTTGTATAACCATAAAACCTTAAAATTGTACCTATTTAATGCAAATTATATTAATATATTATGATCATTCTTTTGGATATTGAATAATGAACTATTGGTTAGTGAAATTTGTCTTGGTTCAATTGAAATTATTGATCGCTTGAGTAAGGTTCAAGTGATGATATTTCATATCTTTCAAGCATTCAACGAGTCTCTCAAGTATTAAATAGATTGCATAAGAGATAAAAATTCTTGTTCAAGGCATAAGTTATAGTTTGAGTGATGAAGAGTACATGACAATTCTCCTTTCTAAGAAAAATTGAGTTTTCAAATTATTTATAAATCATTAAATGAGAAAAAGACATAATCAATTCTCTCTCATTTTGAAATCTTAATATACTCAAGCTAAAAGTTATTATTTCAAAGAAAGAGAAATCATAATAATCGTTTTTTCCTTTAAAAATATAATATCCAAATTTCATAATTCTCACTTAAAATGAGTTTACAACTTTTAGAAAAGAAGAATGAATAACTTTTTTTTAATAAAAGAATGTCACTATGAAATAATACATATACTTTGATGAATTTAAGAAATCCTTTTATAAAATTTGTATTATGTAATTAATATAAAGTTATATAATGAAACAGCTTGGAGGAGAAGTGATTGTATCATAATAATTGAAGATAAATTAAAAAGGATTGAAAAATATATTAAATTGAATTGTGGATTATAGGTGTGTGTTATGTGATTAGATTGAAAAATGAGATATACCTGCAGAATAATTTAGCCCAATTTTGAATAACCTAATTGGTAGAAAGATATTTTGGTTTTATTGATCATGTAAATAACCAAAATTAAAATATTAGACAGTAAAAATTGAGGAAAGTTATTCTTCCATATTTGGAGTAAATTTAAAATGAAATATCTTAACTTGGCTGAACTACTGTTGATGGATCCCTAATTCTTTCCGCTTTTGTTGAGACAGGAAACAAGGGTGTTGATATATTTTCTTTAGACCTTTCATGAGTTAAGAATTTTATGTAATAGTAGAAATTCTTTTTAATCACTGGAAAGACATGGATAGTTGTATACATATATAATAAACGTATAAAATGATGTTAAATATGAGTAATATATGTAGATTATGAATTATTTTACATCAACTTACTATTATGCGTTATTTTGTTATAATTTAATTTGTTAAGAAAACATATCAAGATGCGAATTTAAGAATATGAAAGAAATTGAAGATATATATATATATATATATATATATATTATTTTAAATAATATCTTATATTGTATAAATATTGTAAATATACGTAAATATTCAGAGAACTATAAATTATATGAAAAATATGTGCCTACATTATTGAGAATATTATTTAGAGTTTATTTAAAGTTACATTTATGGTAGAACAAGTTAGAATAGGTTTCACGAATATAATTGTATATTATAAATTATTGTAAATCATATAAATATAACTTTATTTGTTAAATATTTTAAGATTGTAAAGTTTTAAATATATGTATTTAAATAAATTTTTAAAATTATTATTAAAATATTTTATATTAGTTAACTTAAATTTACATTATATTTTTTTATAAATATAATCTTCCATTGAACAGATAAATAATCTTAAATAATATTGAAAGTTGTTCGTATAGATTTTCAATAAATTATTTTTAGTCATTAAAATATTTTTAGATATTTTAAAATTTTAATATGAAAGAGAATATTTATAAAATAAATAAATGTCATATAAAATTAATTCAATAAGCATTAGAATAAAAAAAATAATAAAATGCGTACATTTAAAAGTTTTACTTTTAAGAATCTCTAAATATATGTTAATGTTGATATACAAATAAGTAATGACATACAATATTAATCGGATATTTTTAAATATTGATTACATAGAATGTTTGAAATTTGAAATATTATTTTTTAATATTACAATAAATATAAAAAATTAGATAGACAAAATTTAATAATATTAATCGCATTAAAAAGGTATGATGATTTTTTTAGTCATATTATTTATTTATTTTCTTTAATTTGATTCTCAATTAAATTGAATCCTTCATTTTTTTAAAATATTATAGTTTCAAATATAGGAATTCGTGTTATTTGTTTGATCATATGAATTATTATATAAAATACATCTTGCATAAATTAAAATTGTCAATATTTATTTATTATCTCAATTTTATAATTAATTTGGTTAAAATGCACCTTAAAAATTGAAAAACTTTTTAGGATATTTTATTTATAATAAAAATAAATTCAATAAAGTAAATAATAATAATAATATTAAAAATTAATTAAGTGTATAAAAAGTTATTTAGAAATGAGATGAGATTCGTCATCTATCTACATACAATACAGGTACAAATTCTATGTATGCCATTACTTTTCTATTGCTTCAAATGTTGCAGATAATTTCCGTCTACATAACAGGACATCTTCATTCTGTATTTCCAGAAGAATATCGTAAAGAAATTCTTCGTTACTTATATTATCATCAGGTACACTTGTTAAATTTCAATATCAATAAAAGGAAACGTGCTATTTTTCATCATAAAATAATTTATAAAAATCAAATATATCATTTTAAAAAAACTATACATAATAGTAAATATGTTAAATAAATTGAACTAAAAAAGAAATATATCATTTTAAATGAAAAAAGATTATATATAAATAGCAAATATGCTAATAAGTTGAACTAAAAAGAAAATGAATAAGTAATTATATATAATATAGGTAATATTTGTAATTTTGATTCTAATATCATCTCTTAAGTTGGAGAATAAAGGTTGATGATTTTTAATTTTAATTTGAATAAGAAACTCAAGGTAGGTCAAGTGTATGTTAATTAAATCCTATTAGAATGAGGTCATCCATATGAATCAACAAAATAACCAATAAATAATTGGTACCATGAGTGAATAATCATTTTGCAATAATATTAAAAAAAAGTTGTTGAATCATTTTCTAGAGACTTATTTTAATTCATATATAAATTTATTCAATTTGCAAACTAATCTTTCTGTCCTTATCTCGAAACCTTGAGATATATTCACATATACTTCCTCAAATAACTCTCATTATTTAGGAATGCATTTATTGATATGTAGTACTTGTAGGTTTCAATTCTTTACAACAATAACAGTTAATAATAGCCTTACAGAGTATGTTTTGCCATATAGGTGAAAAAGTGTGTGAGAAAATCAACCTAAACCTATTCTCTGTAGCCTTTGACCATTAATTATCAATATTGTATTTTAATTTGAAAACCTATTTGCATCCCGTGAAGTGTTTACTTTCAGGTAAAGGAATTAAAGATCAAGTTTTATTATCTTTTAAATTCTTAATCTCTTGAGTTATAACATCTCACCAGTATGGTAAGACACTGATTAATGATAAATTTGAGGTTAATGAGTAATAGTAATTTGATTAATAATGGTTTTGTATTTTGAATTGAGTTTGTTTAGAGAATAAAAATTCTTAATGAGACAAGGATATGAGGTGCCAGGGCATGCATAATCAGACAAATAAAAAAGTTTTCTAGACACTTCGATGATCTTCAAACACGACGTTAAATCTATTAGTATTATTGATTGGTGTTTTAGATGCACCATAAAGACTCATTAGATAAACAAAAATACATAATCAAGAAAAAAATTATCAACAATAGACAATCAAATCAATAAATAACAAAAAATACTTATTTTGTCTATAGAGATAGAGTGATACACATAACTATAAGAAGCTTGATTAAAAAATGTTCTTCTTATAATTAGGTTGACAATCAACAAACTTGTAGCATTGATGTTTGGTATGATTGATAATTCTACAATGATCACATATGAGTTTATATTTCTTGTTCTCGAAATTAACATCACTCTTGAATGCAAAGACATCGAAAAATTTGATTTTGACCGAACTAACCATCTCATTTTACTCCTCTTCTTGAATAACCAGAGAAAATACTACACATTAGGAAAAATATCTGTTAAAAAAATTTGATCCATACATCTCGTTAAAAAAATTTGATCCATACATCTCATTAAAACCAATGAGAAAGTGCATAATATACTCTATTTGGTCATGGTCACACAATATGATTGAATATTAATGTAGATGCATGCTTCTATTCAATCAAACATTTTCAAATTAATTTTAACTTTGCATAATAGACAAGACTAACATAAAACAAGATCATGTTTCAAATCAAGAAAACTCTTATAGTTCAAAGCGATCTTCAAAATCACTCCAAATTTATTTGGCTGAAGGATAATTTGTTCTTAGTATGTCCTTTGAAAGGAAATTCAAGAGTCACGATCCAACAATATTGTCCTTATGAAGCTAAACAAGATGTGCCGCAAATTCATCAACAGATTTTGAAATGAAAACATATACAAAAGTATATGTGTTCTTACCAAAAAAATGTTATATTGATTGCTTTCTTCCAAAAACTATAATTATCTTCATATAAAATATAAGAAAAAAGCACTAAATCAAAATGGTAGGAAAAGTAAATATAGAGAGGATTAGATTTATCAGAATACTCACACAAGAAAAAAGAAGTTATGAAAATAAATGCTAAAAAAATCACTATTAATATTATTATAAAGAGGAAAAATATATAAAATAATTCAAATGTTTCAAATCTGAAAAAAAAAATATATCTGTCATCATTTTCCTGTAACGATGAAATTTGAAAGTTTGTACTTAATACTACTGGATAACCATTTGAAGAACGAAGACGGAGGGTGGGGATTACATATAGAGGGTCCAAGCACCATGTATGGTACCACACTGAATTATGTATGTATGAGAATTCTTGGAGATGGCCCTGATGGAGGTCTCAACAATGCTTGTGCTAAGGCCAGAAAGTGGATTCATGATCACGGTAGCGTAACACACGCCCCTTCATGGGCAAAATTTTGGCTTTCGGTACGGACATGCTTTTATATGATTTGAAATGTAAGTATTTTACGCTACTAATTTAAGTAATTTTAATGCTATTCTTGCAGGTACTTGGTATAGTTGATTGGAGTGGATGCAACCCATTGCCCCCTGAATTTTGGATACTTCCTACTTTTCTCCCC
Organism: Lablab purpureus; assembly: GCA_030347555.1. Taxonomy (NCBI): domain Eukaryota; kingdom Viridiplantae; phylum Streptophyta; class Magnoliopsida; order Fabales; family Fabaceae; genus Lablab; species Lablab purpureus. Next base: position 15,166,101 of record CM059259.1, read on the forward strand.
ATGCATCCTGGTTTTTTTTTTTCTTTTTTCCTTTTTTACCTCTTAAGAAGTATGACTAAACCAATTTATACACAATCATTAATTATTAAATTGAGTATTATTTTATCTCATTTTCATCTTATATAATGCAGCTAAAATGTGGTATTATTGTCGATGTGTATACATGTCCATGTCCTATATTTATGGAAAAAGATTTGTGTGTCCAATCACACCATTAATCACAAACTTGAGAGAAGAACTCTTTGCTCAACCTTATGACGAGAGTACGTGGAGGAAAGCACGTCACAAATGCGCAAAGGTAATACATATTTTATCATTAGTTGAACTATTTTTTAATTAAATTGTAAACATAAAAAAAATTAATTCAAGCAAGATTTAAAAGAAAATAAAGGATGATGGTGTATTTTACTGTATTACAGGAAGATCTTTATTATCCTCATCACTGGATACAAGATCTAATATGGGATGGTGCTTATTTATTTACTGAGCCACTTCTTACACGTTGGCCATTGAATAAGTTGATTAGAGAAAAGTCACTTGAAGTAACAATGAAGCATATTCACTATGAAGATGAGAATACTAGATATATAGATGGTGGGTGTGTGAACAAGGTAATCGTCATATAGTGTATATATATGCATCAATTGGAATTTTTAGTTTTTCTCCACAAAGGGACTTCCTTCACTCAAGTACTCGTGTTTTGTAGGCTTTAGCTATGCTTGCGTGTTGGGTAGAAGATCCTAATGGAGAAGCTTTTAAGAAACATGTTGCAAGGGTTCCAGATTATTTATGGCTTTCAGAAGATGGAATGTGTGTACAGGTATACAGACTCTGTATTCTCATTCTTTTCTTCCACTAAAACCATTCTAATGTCTAAATACAACTCATTTAATATCATATTATTTATAATCACTAATAATAAGATAAACATAAAAGATAATAACTTAATTAATGTAATGCTCTATATAATGTAGGCAATTAATTCGCAATCATGGGATGCTGGTTTCACTGTTCAAGCTTTGCTTGCTACTAACCTAATTCATGATCTTGGTCCCACGCTTGCAAAAGCACATGATTTTATCAAGAAATCTCAGGTGTGTATATGATAAAATTACAACTTTGCTTCTTATATATATATATATATGTGTGTGTGTAAATACACTCTTATGTAACTTCTCCGAATTATTGTGGACTCATAGTTCTCATTTACAAAATTATTTAAGCAACTAAATAGCGAAGTCTAATAACTAATTATTTTTAAAAAAAATTAGCTAATTACATAATAAATATTTATTTTATTAGAGTTAAATTAATTTTTTACCTCCAAGATTGTTCAGTATTGAAATTTCTACTTACATTTTTTTTCTTAAGGTTTCACATATCTAATATTTAATAAATATGTTATTTTAGTTATAAGTAACATTTCACTAATAGTTACTAATAAAATAAACATAAATATAATATTTAGTTACATTTTAAAATCTTTTCATAATAATTTTTCTTCTCATGAATTATATATAATGTATACACATTTCAAGAAAAGAAAATTTAAAGAAGTATAAATATATTTTTTCCTTTTTTTAAATCTACTTTTGTTGAGAATTTTCTTCTGTAACATTATTTCCTTATATATAAAGCTATTATATTTTAAAAACAACATACAATCACAATCAGGATAAATTAAATGTTTTCAAATCCTCACAACAAATATATATCAAACTTATATACATATATTTCTATATTTCATACAATTAATTCACATATAAGTTCTTATACTTCTATTGACTATCTCTCTATTATTACCAACAAGTAATCTCATTCAAGAATAGAAAGATTATAAAAAATATCTCAAAATTCATCATCACATACTAATATCAAAATTTAAATTTTTTTAAATATTCTCAAATAAAACATAATGTTTGCATCAAACTCAATATCACATATACTATTGATATCAAAATTTAAAATTCTTTAAATATTTTCAAATAAAACATAATATTTGCATCAAACTCAATATTATGACCAAATCATATTCATAAAGCAGAATATTTACCTTAAGATGTTATCCAAATTATAACTAGGTTCCCTTATTTTTACAACTTAATCAAACTTAAACTCTTAATTTCACTATAGTTATAGGAAGATTAAACATATGTATAAAATATTCTTATCAACAATTTAAATATATCATCTTCTAAATTAACATATATTCATCTTTATCCCAAAAACATCACATGAAAGTCTTAATCCTAGACATGTAAGTATTTCCCATAAAATATGGTTCAGGAAAAGAGAAAAAAAAAACTTATTCAAAAATAGCTTTTGATCTAGAAGAGCACTATGATCTCTGAAGTAGATTCAAATCCATGAAAAAGTGAACAACTTTTTCAAAAATCTAGAAAAAAAAATAAAAAATATTTTAAAGAAATTATGATTTTAATAAAATGAACTTTAAATAGTAATTTTTTTCTATTTATAAATTTTTTAGCTTAAATGAAAAAATAATTATATTTCATCTATCTGAACCACTCTAAATAAATTAACTCATCTTTATAAAAAGGTTATCATACTATTTTTAAATTATTATTAAATTATTATTATTAATAATAACATGTTAATTTTGACAGTGGTTGTAGATATTTAATTATGATGACTACATTTGGATAATATTAGTTTAAGATAAAATAATATAATAATTTTTTTTGTCAAATGAACATATTTATTATATGTTATGCAATAAAAATAAAAACCTTGAAAAGAAATGAAAGATATCAAATTTAATCAAGAATCAACTTTAAAGTAAAAAAAAATAGTTCAACCTATTAAGTATTGATAGGGAAAACAACACCTTAGTAAATAAAAATATCAAAGCAGAGAAAATAAATTTTCTAACTAATAAAAATCTACAAGGACTAACAATAATAAAAAATTTCACAATAATTACAAAATAACACCAAATATTTTTAAAGTATGAAGACACTCTTAATGTAAAAAATAAAAATTAATAAAGATAAAAAAAATTAATCAAGTTCCATTAAAATCAAATATAAAAATACAAAAAATCTAATTAAATGTATATATAAATGTTTATGACCAGCCGATATCTTAAAACAATCAAACTTTTAAATGAGAAAAAAAATTTCAAAATTAGAATATTTATAAAAAATTAATATCTTCAATTACATCATTCCAATTCATAATCTCAACAATAAAAAATAGAAATCATGTGATAATATATTTTGTTAAATTTCTATAAAAACATGTTTCTATATATGTAAATCAGTTTTTTTAATTTTTTTCCTAAAAACTATCAAAAGTTAACTTTTTTTAAAATTAGAAAATCTATCTCCACTTATTTTTTAAGTGAGACAAAATGAAGTTTGAGAAATTTGAGTTATTTTATACATGTAGTTGGGAGCTTAATCCACCTAACTATAATATTTCCTTTTCAAAAATAAATTAAGAAACACCGTTTTTAATGAATGTTATATATATGCATAATTTTTATTAGACAATAATGAATAGATATTCTAATATTATAGGTAGTAGAGAACCGTTCAGGAGATTTTAAAAGTATGTTTCATCACATTTCTAAAGGCTCATGGACCTTTGCTGACAGAGACCATGCATTACAAATTTCTGATGGCACAGCAGAATGTCTGAAGGTATTTAACTAGTTAGGTTACAAAACATTTTAATTTATTATATATATATATATATATATATATATATATATATATATATGTCTGTGTATAGTTCTAACGAATTAATCATCCATGTTCCACTGCTGTTTACTTTTATCAATGTTGCCAGAAGAGATTGTGGGAGAAAAATTGGAACCTGAAATGTTATATTGTCATTTCAGGTGAGTATTATAAAATTTGTGGTAGCACACTTGTTAATTTTATATGATTAATTTGGTGATCAATGGTCTATCGTCTTAATTTTTGTTTACATCACACATACTTATACTGTGAAAATGGAAACTAAAAAGTTTGCATAAAGCACACGAGTAATCCATCTCTACATAATTTAAACCATAAAATACTTATTATCGGAAGTAAAATCATTTCTGTTTTTTCTGTTGCTATAAAACAAGTTATTTTATTTTTTTTTTACTTCTTTTTCGAGTTTTATCACATAAATCTTAAATTTACTGTCAGACCCTTTTTTATGTTAAGATTTTTGTTTTACTTGAAAAAAAAACTACATTAAATCTAAATTTTTACTTCTTAAATTTTAGTTGGGCAAGCTCTTAAATAATTAATTTAAAAAATTATTTTTCTTTTCTAAATCTTAGTAATTGTACTCCAGTATATATTGAATTGCAGTACAACGTTAGGTTCTTTCCATTTAAATTTTAATTGTTTTGTTTTTTTTCTGTAATTTAAATTTTAATAATTTTTCTTTATTGCTTGTACATGATTTTTTACGGAACTACAAGTTTGATGACTGCAGAGTAAAAATGGAGGTGTTACTGGGTGGGAGCCAGCAAAAGCTCAAAAGTGGTTGGAAGTAAGTTTGTATTAATGATTTGTACAATATGTATAAAGTTGTTAGCTATTGTTGATTTTATTATTATCGTTATTAATTTGTAGCATCTGAATCCGGCGGAATTTCTTGCTGACATAGTAATTGAGCACGAGTATCTTGAGTGTAATGGCGCAACAATTCAGGCTTTAGTGCTGTTCAAAAAGCTATATCCAAATCATAGAAAGGAGGAGATATAGAGAATTTCATTGTCAAAGCAACACAATACATTGAAGATGAACAATTACCAAATGGAAGTTGGCATGGGAATTGGGGAGTTTGCTTCACTTACAGTTCCTGGTTCGCAGTTGCAGGTCTAGTTGCTGCTGGAAAGACTTACACTAATTGTGCTGCCATTCGTAAAGCTGTGAAATTTCTACTCTCAATTCAAAATGAGGATGGTGGGTGGGGTGAAAGTTATCTTTCGTGTTCAATGCAGGTTTGTACTCATCAAATGACTATTTGTGATTGCAATATGTCCATCAACTTAAATAGTATTGATAATATGTCTTAATGAATACATATGTGCAATGAAGATGTACGTTCCTCTTGAAGCAAATCGATCAAATGTTAGTCAAACAGCCTGGGCTCTATTGGCTTTGATTCTTGCTAGTCAGGTATTGATTCTCCTATGTGCCAAGTTTTCATTTCTACTGGGTAGGTGAACATTGATTTTGGAAAAATCATAATAATATATTCCAAAATTTATAACATTCATTTTGGAAAAAATATTTTTTTACAAAAAAAAAAAATGACATATATATATATATATTAGAATGGTGATTTGTTGTATCCAAAGTAAGTGGTCTTCTTCATTTTCTAAACTTCACACGTAGGCTGAGAGAGATCCAACTCCCCTTCACTGTGCTGCGAAGTCACTCATTAATTCTCAGTTAGAAGATGGCGATTGGCCCCAACAAGTACCTCTCAAATCTCTATGCTTTAAATTTAACATCTCTCAGTTATGTGTGTTCTTATATCATACATAGCAGCTAAGTTATTTAATTTTGGTGTTTGACTTAACTATGGCAGGAAGCCTTGGGGGCGTACAAGAGAAGCTGCGTGCTTCATTACCCGTTTTACAGAAATGTTTTTCCGATGTGGGCTTTGGCTGAATATCGTAACACTGTTTTAGTGCCTTCCACTTCTGTTTAATTTAGTTGTAAGCTCAAAAACAAATAATTAATTATGTGTCACTTTGATTCTTATTATACTTTATTTTTTTAGTGTATGGATTAAAACAAATATGTGGCAACTTGTAGAGTGATATTTTATGTGCCAATTCTCCCAACAATGTGTCAAGGATTTTCAAAACTCCTTTTAATCAACAAATCAATAATATCTTTAAAAATTATAATTTCCTAATAATAATAATAATAACTACCCATTCTTTAATTAATAATAGTATTTTTAATGTTAATAATAATATCATAAATATACCACTAAATTTTAAACAATAGTAAAAATAAATTGAAAATATTTTTAGCATTAACAATAAAAAATCTAACAAATTATTAATTTTAATATAGAATTAGATTTGTTTTATTAATTTATCTTATTAATTTTACAATTTAAAATACTAATACTAATTTAATATTATTATAATTGTATTAATATATTTTGCATAATTTATTATTTTATAATTTTTTTAAAAATTAATTTTCTTAAAAAAGAAAGAAAAGTGATAGACAAGTACCTTTCAACAGTAGTGTACTGTTTTCCCACTCCAAAATTTCGTAACTAAACTTTGAAAAATAAAAAAGGAAAAACTTGTTCATGGTGAAGGTCGGAGGTCACGGAGTGGTTTGTGTAATTTTTTTCAAAAAGAAAACGTCAGAAGTTGGTTTTCGAAAAGTCAAATTCCGAGTAAGGTCGGAGAAAGGTACTGGAATCCTGATTAAAAAACGGTGTAATTGGGTAATCTTTCTTAATTAGCTATATTGGGGAAATCTTTTGACTATTGAATACATGATTTAAAATATAGTTTTGATTATTGGAACGTAAAATGATGTTGTTGAATATGAAGAGTCATATAAGGAAGAGATTGAAGGTGTGAATAAGGAGAGAGGTGAGGGGAGATGGAAGGGGAGAAGAAGAGGCGTTTGGTGTTGGTTCACGGAGCGTACCATGGGGCCTGGTGTTGGTATAAGCTCTCTGCTTTGCTCAAATCTGTTGGACTCCAACTCACGTCTCTGGACATGGCAGCGTGCGGCATCGATCCAAAGCAGGTTCAGGACCTCACTTCAGTTTCACAATATGTTGAGCCTTTGTTGGAATTTCTACGCTCTTTGTCTCCAGAGGAACGAGTGATCCTCGTGGGTCATAGTTTTGGAGGCTTATGCATATCTCTAGCCATGGAAATGTTCCCCAACAAAATTGCAGCTGCGGTTTTCGTTACCGGTTGGATGCCTGCTTCCCACCTAAGCTATCTCTCACTGTTACAAGAGGTACAAACCATTCCTTCTATGTATGTGTAAACTCCGTCAATTTCCTCTCTCTGTTACTGAATTTAGTTTAATTTCATTCTGCAAAGTTCAAGCACAGGCTAAGCTTGAAATCAAATTTGGACTCAAAGACTGTCTTATGGGAATACCAACAATCACCAAAAGGGGTATATGATATTTGATCCTCAAAACTTAGCATCCAATGCATACCAACTATCTCCACCCGAGGTATGTCGTTTCAACTTGTTTTCAAACTATCATCACTTACACTTTCCAGTAATTATCTAAACTATTACTGCATATAATAATATTCGTATTTTTTTACGATTTTTCATTGCTATTTTCGACAAAAAAAATTTCTAGAAAAATGCTAACAGTTTGCATGATAACAAAAATTGAAAAACATTTATGAAAAATATTATTAACACGTACTCACTGTAATGTCTACTGATACCAGACTTTATTTTAACAAAAAATATCTATTCTTTAATCAGTGCTTTTAAAACATTGAACAATAAAACCCTTTTGTTTATTACATTTTTTATCACGTTAATGAAATCTATTTTTAAGATTCAATTATAATAGGAGACAAGATTTTTAGCATTCAACTTTATGTTCCTAATACGCAAAGAGTTAGTCTCGTGAACAATTGAGACTAATTTCATTTGCACTCTTTTGGGTTTACAAACACGCACGCAAAACCGATGAAACAGAAATTATCATTTTGTAGTTAAAAATACTGGCTAAGAAATTAATTTATAAAAAATTATATATATACCATTTATTTATAATAAAGTTAAATTAAGTATTGAGTAAGATCAACCTGCAAGTGTTTTGGTTATCATTTATCATTGTAATAATATTGATAGATTAAAAATTAACCAACATAAAACTAGTTTATTAAGCAGTAATTTTAGAGACGATTGCAAACATCTCTTAACCATGATATTGGATGGCCTTGTGTATAAATGAACCAGGACTTGCACTTGGCATACTCACTATCGAGACCATTTCCCATCTTCAGTGATGAAGATTTGCGAGAAAATACACAACTCACAGAAGAGAACCACGGAACTGTGGCCAGAGTCCACATAGTTTGTTACCAAGACAAATTAATGGAACGCGATTTCCAACTGTCAATTGTTGAAAGAAACCCTCCTAATAATGTCAAAGTGATTGCTGAAGCTGATGCTAATTTTCAATTTCAGATACTAATTTCACTATTATAATGGTAAGTAGTCTGATGAGTTTTTAGTTAGTGTCTCAAGATAGATAAAATCTCTTTTGTTTGTTTGTAACAGCATTCAAATCCTATTTTATATTATTCAAAATAGATAAAATTTGTTATTGTTAATATCTCTTGATTTTGTTGTTGATATTTTGATTTTGTTGATCTCTTGATCTTGTTGTTTGTCTTACTTGATCGTGTTGTTTGTCTTACTTGATCGTGTTGTTTGTCTTATTTGATCGTGTTGTTTCTTTTTCTTGATCTTGTTCTTTATTGTTTTTTCTTGATCTTGTTCTTGTTTTTATTCTTTCTTGATCTTGATTTTGTTCGATCTTAATCTTTCTTGATCTTGATTTTGTTCGATCTTAATCTTTTTTGATTTAGATATTTCTTGTTTTTTTATCTTGTTCTTTCTTGATTTTGTTGTTGATCTTTCTTATTCTTCTCTTGATCTTGATTTTGATCGTTCTTATTTTATCATGATCTTGTTCTTGTTCTTTTTTTGTCTTGTTCTTTATCTTTTTTGATCTTGATATTTCTTGATCTTGTTTTTGTTCTTTCTTGCTCTTAATCTTGATTTTTCCTGATTTTGATATTTCTTGTTCTTTCTTAATCTTGATCTTTCCTTATCTTGATCTTGTTATTGATCTTTCTTGTTCTTCTCTTGATTTTGATTGTTCTTATTCTTTCTTGATCTTGTTCTTTATTGTTCTTGATCTTAATCTTTCTTAATTTTGTTGTTGATATCTTGATCTTGTTCTTTCTTTCTTTTGATTTTGTTCTTTCTTCATTTTGATCTTGTTCTTTTTTTTTATCTTGATCTTTTTTTATTTTGTTTTTTCTTGATCTTGTTCTTGTTTTTTTTTTATCTTGTTCTTGTTTTTTCTTGATCTTGTTCTTATTTTTGTTCTTTCTTAATCTTGATTTTGTTCGATCTCTATCATTCTTGTTTTTTTATCTTGTTCTTGATCTTGTTGTTGATCTTTTTTATTCTTCTCTTGATTTTGATTGTTCTTATTCTTTCTTGATCTTGTTTTTGTTCTTTCTTGCTCTTAATCTTGATCTTTCTTGATTTTAATATTTCTTGTTCTTTCTTGATCTTAATCTTTCCTTAATCTTGTTCTTGATCTTTCTTGTTCTTCTCTTGATTTTGATTGTTCTTATTCTTTCTTGATCTTGTTCTTTATTGTTCTTGATCTTAATCTTTCTTAATTTTGTTGTTGATATCTTGATCTTGTTCTTTCTTTCTTTTGATTTTGTTCTTTCTTCATTTTGATCTTGTTCTTTTTTTTTATCTTGATCTTTTTTTATTTTGTTTTTTCTTGATCTTGTTCTTGTTTTTTTTTTATCTTGTTCTTGTTTTTTCTTGATCTTGTTCTTATTTTTGTTCTTTCTTAATCTTGATTTTGTTCGATCTCTATCATTCTTGTTTTTTTATCTTGTTCTTGATCTTGTTGTTGATCTTTTTTATTCTTCTCTTGATTTTGATTGTTCTTATTTTTTCTTAGATCTTGTTCTTATTCTTTCTTGATCTTGTTTTTGTTCTTTCTTGCTCTTAATCTTGATCTTTCTTGATTTTAATATTTCTTGTTCTTTCTTGATCTTAATCTTTCCTTAATCTTGTTCTTGATCTTTCTTGTTCTTCTCTTGATTTTGATTGTTCTTATTCTTTTTTTATCTTGATCTTGTTCTTTCTTGCTCTTGATCTCAATCTTTCTTGATTTTGATATTTCTGGTTCTTTCTTGATCTTGATCTTGATCTTGATCTTGGTCTTGGTCTTGATATGTTGATCTTGATATCTTGATCTTGATCTTTTTTATCTTGATCTTTATTTTTATCTTTCTTAATCTTGTTCTTGATCTTTCTTGATTTTGTTCTTGATTTTTTTAATCTTGTTCTTGATCTTGTTCTTGATTTTTTTTATTTTGATCTTGATCTTGTTTTTTTTTATCTTGATCTTGTTCTCCCTAGCAAGATAATGTAAGATTGACACGGGGCACTGATGATCTTTTGACTTCTCTTATAGATCCTTTGGAATTTTGTTTAGCCTGTTGCAAACTGCATGGTCATTTTAAATTTTTATCTTACTAACGTAATATTTGGTTGTCATGGTCTCCTTTCTAATGCTATGTATGTGCAACTGCGCACATGGCTACCTGCTAGGAGCATTAGATGCATAGTGTTCATTTCAATCTGACTTCTACTTTTTCTCCTTTCGGGCCCTCACTTCAACAGCTGTGAACAAAGGAGGACTCTCGACTGGAGATGTGGCAGCACTGTACAAGTATAAGAACACTATTATTGATGTTAAACTTGACACGGCATCAATTGTGGGTTACATTGTCTTTTAAGGTTACAATAGTGTATGCTCTTGAGTAAATCATCTTGTTAACTTGCTCCTTTTCTTCCCAGATCTCCACAACCCTCACATTCATTGACGTTCTTCCATCCACCAAGGCTATTGCTTCATTTAAGCTGCCTGATTGTAATTCTGGCAAGGTTTAGAAGCATGCATCATCTGGCTGGGAAATTTGACTAACTGCTGGACATTGTTTCTGAAAATTTGTCTGATTTGTTTCCTCATGTGATTTTCCCTTCTAATTTCAGCTGCAGGGAATTTAACTGAAAAGGTGTGACTTTTTTAGGGTGTTTTTTCCAGGTTTGATAATTCAGATAATGTCACAGTGAAACACAAAGCTTAGTGATATATATTTTTGTCCAAACTCGGCGAATGTTAAATATAAAAGTCACACCTTTTATGCATTTTGTTTCAATTTATAATGATTAATCAAGAAGTGGATAATAGTAACTCAATATATTAACCAAATAAATAATGACAGGCAAAGACAAGACTTGAGGGAGATGCTCCACTTTCACATTTCAATCCTTGGACCAATTTTTTTGTACATTTGATTTCAAACTCTCAGCATAATCTTATTTTCTTATTAGATAAGCAGAAATAAACTATTTCGCTCTCAAGTTTGATGTTATAGAGGAAATGATAGACAAAATGATATTGTTTCCCTCGTTGGACAATTGTTCAATTATCAAGTGTTCATGTTTGAAGATGAATTCCCTATGTTCCAAGCCGGTCATGATTGACTGTTGTATGCTCATTTTCTAATCTTATTATAGTATTTATGATTGAGCCCAAATGTAATTCTGAGTCAGGGATTTAGGTGATACAGAGCATTAAAGATTATCTGTTTCATGATTTTCTAACAGGATATGGGTGCACTTTGCATGCTTGTGTTTTATATCGTTTTACGGGATATTCCTACTATACATTGCTATCAAAAAAACACTTCTTACCTTTTACCAACAATAATGCTCCAAGAGTATTAGAAAAGTTGTGATACTCACCAAAGTCAACGTTTAGTTTAGTTAATATAATTATTATTTCCTTCATGCATATTCAGGAATACAATGAAATTTTGATCAGAAGGATTCAAAAAATTCAAAAATTAAAGCATAGGCCTGATCAATTTACTATTCTAGTTCGTGAAATTCTAATATGCATTGAACACAGGGCTCGTGACTTTAAACCATTAGTTAAAAAATACTTGGCAATCTGCTTAAAACAATTGTAACATGTTACGACAGCAACTATTTAAAGAATTGACATTGAATTATTCATTGTTACACTCCAAAAGGATCACCACAACTCAATTTGTTTTAATCTCCTAAACTTGGTTTGAATATTTTATGCACATCTGACTAAGTTTAAATTGATTTAGATCATTCTCTAAAACTTTAAAACCATTCCATTTCTTGTATTTCGTGCTTGTTAGGGTCAGATTTTAATTTAAAATTAATTGACATTAGATGAAGATCTCTATGGGTATACAAGTTCTACTTACGTGATTTAGACATCTATTTTTGTTCTACGTAAGTGATTAAGATATCTCTACTTTTGTTCTACTTAATTGACATTTTGGCTCTTCACTCTCCGTCCCACCCCACTGCTATAATCACGCACGTTTTCGTAACCACCGTCACCCCTATGATTTAGAAGGACTGAGTTGGGAGCTACTAGGGCTTCGTATTCACCAATGCAAATAATGAAGGTTTGGGAGATTTCTTTTGTGACAATTTACTTGACCAATGGGGAGGAGGGAAGGAGGGAAGGAGATTAGTGCTTCACAAATGGTACTCAGTTTATTGAGAAGTCGGGAGGATAAATGGGGGAGGAGACAACTGAAAAACTGAGAAGTCAGGGTGGAGGGTAAGTAGATTAGGGCTTCCCAGATGCCACTCAATTTATTTGAAAAATTTGAAGGATGAAAGGAGAGGGGATTAGGGTTGGAGCTCTCATTAGGAAAAATTGAGATATTTTCATAATTTGTCTCCAATGCTATGTTGTTATTATTTAATTTAAAATATAAAATTAGTATATATTTAAAGATTGATTATATCAATATAAATTATATTTTATTAATTATTTTCTTAAAATAATTTAGTGTCAACTTAGAGTTCGATTCTAATTTATATATTTTATTGAGTATTGTATTAGAGTCACTTTCATTGATTCTAATGTTATTTTTTAACAGTTAATCCTGAACATTTTTGTTGCGTATATATAATAACAAACATGTTAATAAATTAATTAAAAAGAGATTGAATAAGTGATTATATATAATATCTAATTATATTTATTCTAATATAATATCTGGAGAATAAATATTAATGATTTCAATGAAACAAAGAAAATGACAAGAAGATAATTATAAATATATAAACTATTTGAAAGTGAAGAATTTCTTTAACTTAAGATGATCTCATATTTCCGACTTATTTTCTTCTAGAAATACTTAGAAATAATTTAGCCATCGACATAATGAGTCATGCATGAAAATACTACTTGGACCTTTGAATTGAAACAAAACCATCGACATTTTCCTCCGTTCATCTTTTCATCTTTTCCAGTGTGTCATAAGGTCCCCTTTTTATCTTTATGGAAAAACTGCATAATCTGATGAAATCCCCTTGCCCATGAAAATACACATATGGTACTAATTTCACATGCATAGAAAAAGATGACAAATTAACTTAATGATGAAAATGCGTAACATCACTACAGAATGCTCTTACAGATGGAGTGGCATATGTGTTTAGACAAGGTAGTACTCAGACAGGAGAGCAGCTCCTATGACAACTGTCAAGAACAGCAAGCATATAGCATCTACAATCCCAAAAGATGATTCTGACAAAAAGTAGATTTTATGACTGCCACTGTCCCCTTTAAAACCTCTGACTATCATAGCCTGCAGTATTTTATATTAAACCATCAGAACACAACCTTTGAATTTTTTATGATGAATACAATGATAACTACAGATTAATGTTAATCCATATGAAACGAGTTCATCTGATTATTCAACAATTCAAGAATTAGTTGCAAATATTATAGAGCTGAATAATTTCAAAGAAAACAAGACAAAGCAGAAGACTCTGTAAATTTAAGATGAACCTGAGAAATTTGCTCAGCATGGCTGAAAATATTTTTGAAGATGCGCCGGAAGTAGTTAAAAAAAACTGCAAAGTCATACAAGGGAAAACAAAAGAATCATGACAATGTAGAAATATCTTCAAGTAAAATTTTAAGTCTAACGTAAATCCATTAAACGTTAACCTAATAAAGAACAGTTTGTTCATTGCAGAACTAAGTTTCCAGTACTTACTATCTACCACATAATATAACGTCCTAATTATACTTCTCGTAAAAAAAAATTCCTACTTTCTTTGCATTCTTTGTCACTTAGGAGGTACATGTCCTGTTAGCATTACATACAGATGAAGAAAGTTCAACGAGATTATTATACCGGCATCAGTTACTGTGTTCAGGATCAGACTGGCACAAGATCATTACTGTTATAAAACTTAAATTAAGAAGGTTATCTCTGTTGTTTGGTATTCCTAGAATAATATTAATGGTTTTAGGCATGAGTCGTATTACCGAGAAACATAGTCTGACAAACCTATTTAATAGGTATTATCATTTTCTTTTTGGGCATTTGAAGAGGCAATTATTCTGCCTATAAATTCTTGTAACAGCATATTTGAAAAGTGCAGCAGAGAAATATACAGAGATTAAAATAGAGAACAAAGGTTGCCAACTTTTCTGCCCTCTTGTTGCCAAACAAATTGGCATCAGAGCTTGCGTGTGTGGTGAGCGTGAGAAAACCTACCAGCCTCAAGAAAGAACGCCGCGGTGTGCGCTGGCCGAGAGAGAGGAGCGACTGAGAGCTTTGTGAGCTGTGTGAGTTGAGTGTAAACAGTTGAGAGAAATGGCAGGTCTAACCAATGGCATCCCGCTACCCAAGTTAACAAAAGGCACCAATTATGACAAGCTGGAAGGTGCAAATGAAGGCCCTTCTCGGCTCCCAAGATAAGCTGGGATGTGGTCGAGAATGGGTATGAAGAACCGAGAGAACACGGATGGGTATTCAAATGCCCGGATGAGCGCGTTGAGGACCGTTCGGAGCTAAAGACAAGGCAGCTCTGTATCTGCTATATCGAGCCGTCGATGAATCTGGTTTTGAGAAGATTGCCAACGCTAAATCTTCCAAAGTAGCATGGGATACACTTGAAAAAGCAAACAAAGGAGACGAGCGGGTGAAGCAAGTTCGACTTCAAACCTTTAGGGGCGAGCTGGAAAACATGAGGATGAAAGAGTCGAAAGCGTATCCGAGTTCATTACTCGAGTAGAGGCCAGTGGTGAACAAGTCTGAATCGAGAATGGTGAGAGTCTTTCATCTAACAGAGTTGTTGAAAAGATTTTAAGGTCATTGACGGATGATTTCGAGAATATCGTGTGCGCAATAGAGGAGTCCAAGGACCTATCAACGCTCACCCTTGAAGAGCTTCTTTGGGTCCCTAGAAGCGCATGAGCGAGAGAAGGAAAAACAAGAAGGGGAGTCCCTTGAGCAGGCTCTCCAGGCAGAGGCGACAATAAAAGGGGAGAAGGTGCTCTATGCTCAAAACACCACGAGGCGGAGGAAGAGGCGGAGGCCAAGGTGGAAGAGGAAGAGGCCAAGGTGGTAGAGGAAGAGGAGGACGAGGAAATGAGCAAGTCGGCCAACAGAGCTCGGGTGGCCGAGGTCGGGCTCGGGGTGGCCGAACAAACACAAACAATATTGAATGTTATAAGCTGTGGGAAGTATGGGCATGTTGCCAAGGATTGTTACTCGGTAAAATGCTACAAGCTGTGGAAAGTCTGGGTCATATTTCCAAAGATTGTAGGTCCGAGAAGAAAAAGGAGGAACCAACAAACTTTCTTGCCGAGGAAGAAGATGAAGGATTGCTTGCTAGTGACAAACATTCCAGAGCCGAGGTCAAATCGAGTCTGTTCAAATAACTCGGTTTGGTACTTAGACACCGGCGCAAGTAACCACATGTGTGGTGACGAGCGCTTATTCAAAATACTTTCAAAAGTGGATTCGAGTCTGTTTCTTTCGGCGATGCTTCTAAAGTAGCTATCAAAGGACGAGGAACGATCCGGTATCAACAGAGAAATGGGCAAATCGGAGAGATCGGAGATATATACTACGTACCGATCTCAAAAACAACATACTCGAGCATGGGACGAGTTAATGGAGAAGGGATACTCGGTTCGATGAAGGACCGAGAACTACAAGCGAAGGATAAACTCGGGAGGCTCATTGCTCGGGTAGAAATGAAGAAAAATCGCATATACAAACTAGAGCTGAAAATAGTTCAAGATAAATGCATGCAACTTGATATGGAGGATGAGGCTATGAAGTGGCATTTTCGGTTCGGTCATCTTCATTTCGGTGGGTTGACTCAGTTGGTAAAAAAGGAAATGGTGTTCGGATCGCCTAAAATGGAATTTGAAAAAGGTTACGTGAAGAATGTGTGATCGGGAAGCAAACGAGGACTTCTTTTCCAAGAAGTTCGAGTACCGAAGCAAAGGAGCAACTCGGACTGATCCATACCGATTTATGTGGGCCGATAACTCGAGAATCATTCGAGTAGTAAGAAATACTTCGTCTCTTTCATTGATGATTTTTCAAGGAAGACGTGGATTTATTTTCTGAAAGAGAAATCAGAAGTGTTTGAAACTTTCAAGAAATTCAAAGTGACTGTGGAGAAAGAAACAAGCAAAGTCATCAAAACAGTTCGATCTGACAGAGGAGGCGAGTTCACTTCTACTGAGTTCAACAAATACTGCGAAGAAAATGGGATTAAGCGTTTACTGACTGCCCCATATTCTCCGCAGCAAAACGGTGTAGCGGAACGAAAGAACCGAACCATTCTTGATATGGTTCGATCTATGTTGAAAGGGAAGAATATGCCGAAGAAGTTTTGGGCGAGGCGAGTGCGAGTGCGCGATCTACGTACAAAATAGATGTCCACATGCAAAGCTAGGCGAGAAGACGCCTCGGGAGATCTGGAGTGGTATGAAGCCGAGTGTCTCTCATCCGAAGGTGTTTGGTAGCGTGGCCTATGGACAAGTACCAAGTCAGCACCGGACAAAATTAGAAGATCGGAGCAAGAAGTATATTTTTATCGGGTATGATGAAAAATCTAAAGCATATAAATTGTTTGATCCTCGTTAACAAGAAAGTGGTGGTGGCCAGAGACGTTCATGTGGAGGAAACAAAGCAATGGTGCTTTGGAGTAACCCGTCCGAAGAAGAAACTAACTCGGAATTTGTTGTGCCTTCAACGACAACAACCCTCGAGTTTTCGGATGAAGAAACCGAGCCACAACGACCCGGAATGAGAAGTCTCGCAAGAAATATACGACACTACAAATGAAGTTCATGTTGTATGTCTTCGACCGACTACGAAAACTTGAGTTTTGAGAAAGTCTGTCCAAGATGAGAAGTGGAGAACGACCATGGATGAGGAGATTGAGGCGATTGAACGCAACAAAACTTGGGAACTAACCAACCTTCCTGAAGGAGCTCGACCCATTGAAGTAAAATGGGTGTACAAAAAGAAGATGAATGTTGAAGGAGAGGTTGAGCGTTATAAGGCTCGACTTGTAGTGAAGGGCTATAGACAAAGGAGGGAATCGATTATGATGAAGTATTTGCTCTGTCACGAGAATGGAGTCAATCCGACTTCGATCTCATTAGGCTGCTCGGAATCAATGGCAAATTCTACGGATGGATGTGAAGTCGGCCTTTCTAAATGGAGTCTTTGAAGGAGGAGGTGTACGTCGACCAACCACTCGGGTACATGAAGAGAGGGATGAAAAGAAGGTCTCTGAGATTACGAAAAGCTCTCTACGGGCTTAAACAGGCTCCTCGTGCCTGGAATGATAGAATTGACTGGGTATTTCAAGAAAAATGGAGTACGAGCAATGTCCATACGAGCATGCCTTGTATACAAAGAAATCGAGAAAAGGATATGATGGTAGTCGCTCTCTATGTTGACGACCTCATATTCACTTGGAAGCAACGCTGAAGGCGATTAAGGAGTTCAAGGAGGTAATGAAGAAAGAGTTCGAGATGACGGACTTAGGCTGATGAAATATTTTCTTGGCTTAGAAGTGAAGCGATCGGAGGAAGGGATTTTTATATCCCAAGAGAGGTACGCGCATGAAATTTTAAAGAAGTTTAAAATGGAGGACTGCAACCCGGTTTCTACTCCAATGGAGCCGGGCACTAAACTCTCAAAGTTTGATGGAGGAGAACGAGCTGATTCTGGAAAATATCGAAGTTTAATTGGAAGTCTGAGGTATCTTACAAGTACTAGGCCTGATCTGATGCTGAGTGTTGGAATAACGAGCAAATACATGGAGAATCCAAGCTATACACATTGGAAGGCCTTGAAGAGAATTTTGAGATATGTTCGAGGAACCCTATCACTTGGTCTTTTCTATTCAAAATCGGATGACTACCGAGCTAGTGGGTTACTCGGATAGTGATTGGTGTGGTGATGTTGATGACCAGGAAAAGTACATCGGGTTATGTATTCCTACTCGGAAATACAGCTTTTACTTGGCTGTCCAAAAAACAGCCCATTGTAACTCTGTCAACCTGTGAGGCTGAATATGTGGCGGCCTCTTGGAGCGTGTGTCATGCAGTCTGGCTTTCAAATCTATTAAGGCATCCGGGAGTGATCCAAGACGAAGGGATCATGAATCCGAGTTGATAACAAGTCGGCGATCGAGTTGGCAAAGAACCCGGTTAATCACGGAAGGAGCAAGCACATTGACGTCCGATTTCATTTCATCCGAGAACAAGTCAAAGAAGGAAAGGTTGAGCTGGAGCATGTTGAAAGCCGAGCTCAAGCCGCGGATGTATTCACCAAGCCACTGCCGACCACTCTGCTGGAGAATTGTAAAATGTTGATTGGAATGCGAGATAAGGAGAGTATTTAAGTTTAAGGGGGAGATTTGTTATAAAACTTAAATTAAGAAGGTTATCTCTGTTGTTTGGTATTCCTAGAATAATATTAATGGTTTTAGGCATGAGTCGTATTACCGAGAAACATAGTCTGACAAACCTATTTAATAGGTATTATCATTTTCTTTTTGGGCATTTGAAGAGGCAATTATTCTGCCTATAAATTCTTGTAACAGCATATTTGAAAAGTGCAGCAGAGAAATATACAGAGATTAAAATAGAGAACAAAGGTTGCCAACTTTTCTGCCCTCTTGTTGCCAAACAATTACACTAACATGTCATACAAGGTAACTGTAGCAAGTCATGTATCAATCCAAATATTCACAATTTTTTCAATACTGTCATTTTAATATAACAAAATGGTGGGACAAATGTAATAGATAACTACGAGTATAAGGTCCATTCCACATAACATGAAAATGTAAGTGTTATTGGAAGAAAAAAAAGTAAATATAGTTCATGAATAGGCATAGCTAAAGATGGAGATTACCAGTCTAATCAACCTTATAATCGAAATGCACAAAACAAATGTGTTAGGATTTCTAAAGCCTAGACTACACATCAAACAGTACTTAGACTCGTTCAAATAACCCACCTGTTCGGAAAGTATATTTCAGAAGAGGGTGTAGAATGTGGGGCTCAACCATGGGGCTTTACGTAGGACTGTAGGAAAATTACATAATTAATTATGTAAACAAACGGTTATTTAGGACAGTTACATAATTAATTATGCAGACCGTTATATATTTTTCGTTTTTATTGGTGTGGTAGTGTTGGCAGACAGGGAGGGATGGTGTTACGTAGTTTTCTGGACAAAGATAATTTCTGTAATTTGGGACAGCAAGAGATCGTGGTCATTTCTATAATTTGGGGCAAGTCATACTTTTTCTTCTAAAGAATCTGAATGAGTTTTATACAAAATTATTATCCAAATAATATCCATCACCTAGTTAGCCGGAAAGTAGATAAACGATTATAAAAAAGAACAAGTTTTTCAATATTTACTTACTATCAATGGTCTCCATAACAGTCAGCTGCTTCCAATTTATCCTACGGGATACAATCCCCAAAGCAATGTTCCGGACCTGCAACAAAACAATATGACATTATGGATTTTAACGACTACAGCAAAAGGAAAAATGAATGGATTAAGCTTAACAGTTTAAGTTGAATTGGGTTATAACTGTCTATTGAAGTTGTTGAAATGTCCAATTTCACTTCCACTTGTCAAAGAATTTTTATTGATTCACATATTTACCACTATTATCTACTTATGTGTTGAACTTGGCTAATATCTAGGCCAACCTTCCCACCATATGTTAAATTTCTAATATCGGGTCTTTCTGAAAACTATTTATTGACTTTGCTAAATCTAATACAATTATCAGTCACAACTGAAAACTTTATTAAACAAGACATTGTCCCATTCTTGTTTGAATGTACTCCAAAACTGTAGAAATCAGGAGGATATCATTTACCGCACTGTTTACTTTCCCATAATATCCGTAAGTTTGATCTCTCTGTGTTCCTTACTGCACCTCCCAATACCCAAAGGCACTAACTCTTCTCAGTTGACATGATACACCTTTCTTTCACATCACCTATTATTTATAGGCAACATGTCTTATTTCTCTAATCATCTCAGCCTCAACTAACTAATATAACAGATTGACAAATAACAGCTATCTAACAGTTTTCTAATTCGTTATTCACAAACAAATGCAACATCCAGAGCCCTCATTTCTTGCAACAAGATGCAGTGTTATTACACTGATTTAAACAAATCACACACGCTGGTAAACAATCATCAACAATAGTTAAAACAACAAAAAATAGACTTCATCAGTAATCAGCAATATCTATCAGAACAACCACTACACCTCACGTGCCTGTACATGGTCGTTTTAGTAACCATGGAAGCATATAACTTTGAAACAATTAAAACAAGCTGTATATTTATCAAATTCAGATGAAAGCTATGTTTGTCAAATTCATACAGTTGTATGTAAAATCCCTTAATCTCCTACCTCATCAAAAACGAGACTGATAAACCTCAATGACAGTAAAAGTGTAAGCACAATTTCTGACACAGAAACACCTATGTATTTCAGAGGGAGCATAAACCATCGCAATGCAAATGCTAGTTGTTCGGGGGTTGTAGTTGTGAGGCAGAGACTTGCACTTTGAAATACCTTCCAAAGAAATGCAGACCAAATTCTCAGAAAGTCAGAATCATAAAATTTCTGTTGTTTCAGGAAGCTTACAAGATATGGTAATGGTTCTACTAAATGTTCAAAGAAATCAGTAAATAAAAACAAATGGCAGGAATACAGAGATCAACTTACAGTAAAAGTCAAACATGCAACAGTGCTTGCTACAGATAGGCCTTTTCGGGTAAAGGTTAATGGACCTAACTTTGTGATTGTATATGCATAACCTGTTAAAGATACAGGAAGATTAGGAAGTCCCATCATTGCAGGTGGCGGTGTTCTCACCTGAACAAGTGCGGGTACACCATCTGAACCCAGCCCTAACGTTATGAATAATAATCCAGATAGCAAATAAACTCTTCCCAGTTGATCCTACAAATGAAATTATCAGGAAATTTCTCCAATCAACACATCACTTCAAGATAAAAAGAAAACAGCTGAATAAATAGCCAACAGCCAAATAGATGTGACACAATATAAAGGAAAATCCAACTTATTTATGATATGGTACGAGCTAGCTCAAATCATAGATAAGCAGTAAGAATGAGAAAGGCCATGAGCTTAATTTTGAATAGAGGGGAGAGGAAAAAACAATTAACATGATTAAAAAAATAGTGAACATCAAATGAAACACAATGCAAAGCTTTAACTGACAGATCAAACACCCTTGGACTATTAAAACCCAACAGCCCCTTAATTAATGATCAACAACCAACTATAGTCAAGCAATGTGAACAATCCATCTATACATGAATATGATCCCACTTCCTGTTAGATAAGTCAAGGATTAACAGTTATTTACCGTCCAAGCATTTCTTGGTAGAACCCACATTGAAAGCAAAGTCAGGTATATCACTAATCCGAATCGCATAATTATGTGAGACCTTGCAGGTAGAACAACCAGAGCTAAAAGCCATACCTGTGAAATCAGACTTGGTCACAAAAAAAAAACAGAAAAGCACATAAACCAAGCAGTCAAAACATACACTTCAAACATCCCAGCTACACAATCAATCAATAAACAACTGTCGAAATATCCATCGCAATTTATAGCTGATAAGAACTCTGACGTTAAGCACCACAAGAAAATCAATCAAACGTGTATCAAAAGCAACTTCACTACCAGTCAAATATGCTCACAACAGTTCAATTCCATAGCTGATCAATAAGCAGATGATGATTTAGAATTGGAAAAAAACATAAATTCGGCTCACCCAATGATTTATTCTAATGTTTCAATTACTGGTTTGTTGATGCATTTCTCTTTATCAAGGACTATCACAAACTACAGTAAGCAGAAGCCAACCAAAGCCTAGGTTACATGAACAGACTTGGTGCGCATTCGGATTATTTTTAAAAGAGTTTGAATGCATTTTATTTTGCAAACCGAGTTTTCAAAAGCAACCTTTGTATTGCTTTGAATTGAAACATGGCTCCACACGAAATACAAGTGTGCAAACATAATTTTAAGAAAAACCAAACATATCATTAAACTGAGTTCATTGGAAAAATTTAAGCTAGAAGAGGCCAAATAGTAAAGCAAACATATCCTTAAAATATTTGTATTATGCGGAATAACACTCTCACTTAACTCTCTCAGCTCAAAGATTGCATTCACAAATTTCTCTGCTAAAATAATGATGATGATAAGAAGTCATCACAACTTTGTATATTTTTTAATTTGTAATGACTTGGAGTTACTCAATTTCGTATTACAGAAAATAAAATCACCATTTCACTTTCACATTCTTATACAAAAAATATTGCAAAGCCAAAACTAAAACACTCGACAGTTAACAACTACTACGGAGGAATAAACCATCAATTTAGTCCTAAATATGACATTTTCTCCTGAATAATTCTTGAAAGCTAATGAAATTCTATAAGTAGTCTCTAAAATATTGAATATCTATCAATTTAGTTCCTCGGTTGATTATTTTACTAACATTGAGGGACTAGTTTGAAGAATTTCAATACTTGAGAGACTAAGTAGCATGATTTCTAAGATTTTATGTCCTACTTACACAACTTTATTAGTTTCTGGTTGATATATAGACTAATTTGAACAACTTTTCAATACTTTGCGACATGATTTCTAGTAATGTAGAGACTACTCATATAATTTGATTAGTATAAGAACTGTTTAACAAAGTGAACGAAGACCAAATTGTTCGTTTATTCCTTAATAATCAAAAGTCAGCCGAGAGCATAAAAGCACAAGCTTTAAGCGGCGAAAGATTAAAAACAAACATAAATTGATATTACATGACTGACCAATTTGACTCGAGGGTCGACAGAGTGAAGAAACGTGGTGGGGGACGCAACAAACTGGCCAATGGGACTGGCCGTGGCACCGGCGATCAACCTGAAAACTTTGTCGGCGGCGAAAGATCCTACGGGAACCCACTGGGACCAATTTGCTGCCTTAGCATTACCATCGCCCTTTGAAGCGCTGGCTCTGACTCTGAGACTCACGTTCCTGGCCAAAAGGGTTTGCTTCGGCGTGAGGATTGCGGAAGGGCGTTTTGGGAAAAGCACAGAACTTGGTGGCGCTAGAGAGACCGAAATGAAGGGGGCATGGTTACAGTTCATGGGTGGGAGAGGTGAGAGGCAATTCGGTTTTGAATTGCCTCACAAACTCGGTGACTATGCTGCAATCTCCGTAGCGTTGTAATCATAAGATGTTTGAGAGTTCGAGTGTTTGAAAGATTGATAGCTAACAAGTTAGCTCGATGGGTAGCTCTCTCTGGTTCATGTTCACTGTCACATTGAGCACACCATGAAAATGGAAATTATGGACAATCTTCAAAGATTGGTAGTTCTTATTATCACCATCTAAACTTGGTGGGATTAACAAATAATTAATTAGTTTTATATTTAGTTTTAAACTTAAATTGTCAAATTTGTATTTGTAAGTATTAAATATAAAAAATACAATCAGTATTCATTATTTTTTTCTCCTAAAACAATCTTATTTGGAGAATAATTTTTATTGCCAGATTAATTTTTTTCTATTAAACTCAGTAATTTAATTAATTTATTTTTACTATTTCCATTTGAAAGTGATCACAGAGTAACAGTTTTAGTCTAAAAAATAAATTAAATTTGTTACTGTTCTCAATTTTTAATGAAATATTAATTATTTAATCCCTGATTTATCTTTAAGCAAATTAAATTAACTTTTGTATTTGTAGTAGATAAATGTAAATTTTATTGAGAAAAATGAGATTATTTTAGGAAAATTATTTCAATAAATAACATTCATAATTGTTCTTATTGTGAAAAACATTAGACCAGAGTGGTTTTGGACAGCAGAAAATATTTATTCTATAAACTGCGGGGGGAAAATAGTTCGACAACCAATTTTTTAAGAGGAAAATAATTATTTAATATCTATTTTTATTTAAAAAACACTTAACAGGTCCATTTAATAATAAAATAATTTAGATAATAAAAATAAATATAAAATAAGAGTTTATAATAAAATAATAACATATATAATTATTAGGAAATTGTATAAAATAAGAGATGTCTTCTTAAAACAACTAAATAATTACTACCTTTTGATATTAAAATATTGAATTATAATATAAATTAAATTATAAGTTGATAAAATAAATTGTAGAATTCTTGTATTAAAAAATTGAATTATCAAAGTATCACCACTCCACCTAAAAATTAAGAGAACAGAAGAAAAATGCTTAGATTTTCGAAAACTTAATCTATTTAGAATCACAAAAATATATAAGAAAATTTTAACAATGCATGA
This sequence comes from Lablab purpureus, assembly GCA_030347555.1. Lineage (NCBI taxonomy): Eukaryota > Viridiplantae > Streptophyta > Magnoliopsida > Fabales > Fabaceae > Lablab > Lablab purpureus. The sequence continues at coordinate 15,190,661 of CM059259.1, forward strand.
TTTCCACCATTTTTATTTCTTTTATAATGATAGCAGAGTAAAGAAGTTTAAATATTTTATCCTCCCTAATATATCCATTTTAATATTTTGTTCTCTAAATTCTTTTTTCTCTAATATAACATTATAAAATATAATATTATTAAGATATAAATATGTAAATAGTTTTTATTTACACTTATTAATATATATATATATATTATATATATATGATTACATCTAACTATATGGATATATTTTAAGTGTTATTTGATTAATTAATATTTTAAATTATTTTAGAGGATAGTTATTTTAGTAAAAAAATACAAATAGTTTTTTAATGTTAAATTATTGAATTATAACTAATAATTAAAATTTAATTTATATACGTGGTGTTGTGTATGTGGTGTGAGATATTCTAACGATGAGACATTTATATTATACATTCTCGTTGATTTAATTTTTAATTCTTAGTGAAGTTACCAACAATATCAGTTTTGTAAATATTAAATAATATGACATAATGATAAAAGAATTGAGTTATTTGAAAGTTGTATATTATTATTATATATATAAATTAATATTACTTTTATGTGGAGAGAAAAATCATTAAAACAATTAACTTTATTTTAAATAAGGTTCACTTTATGACGATTATTTTCATAAAAGTGATGATTAAATGAACATACTAAATTCAACTTTTTGTGATGATTAAATTAGAACTGTCATAAAAAATTATATTTAAAAACTAATATTTTATACATGTTACATATATTACACTGGTTATAACAAAAGTTGTTATAATAAATAAAGTTTTATAGGACAAGGACATAAAAGTTGTCAAAGTAAATAAAATTTTATATGAAAATTATAGTTAGAATTTTTATAGAAATTTACTTACAAGTTTTACATTTATTCTGCATATTTTATGACAATTAATATACAATTAACATGTTTGATATATTATATATTTTATTCACATAAAAAATTTAAATTTTATATATCTCATGTATCTACGTCGGTAATGAATGTATAAGTATTTTGTTATGCAAGTATAAAATGGATTGAGTCGTATGTGTAGCTTATTAAAAGAGTTAGTCATAATAAGGTAATGTTATTTCATTGAAAAAACTTGAAGTTGTATATCCAATATGTGAAAGAAGTCTCCCTGTGAGTAATGTGATTTTTCATCAACTTCCATCTAGAAAAGAAATACTTTATTGAATCGATAGAGAAATCAAAGGGAACAAGTCATAAAGCAACTATGTATTAGTACATCTTATTTGATTTTGGTAGTTGACATATTTCAACCACCAAACTCAATTTTGTTCTTAAAGTTGTTCCATGAATAATAGTTTAAATAAACACAGATAATACAAATGCTATTAGAGAATTCTCAATCTAGTAAAAATGTGAATAGTTATGGATACTATTTATTTTGGTTCTCTGTTCATTTTTTACAAAAAAAGTTAGTCCATAGTAAATGCACACTACAACTTTTTCCACGAAGATATAAAGATATAAACAAAGAGGGAAAAAAAATATAAACTAATAGAAAACGGTTACAGCTGGAAACTAACTATAACTAACAGAAGCTAGAAGCTAACTATTGTGAAAGCGACACAAATACATACCAACAGAAATCTGTTGGAAACTAACTATAAATAACAGAAACTAACTATATTGACGACACACTTTCTCTTAAAAAATCTAGCGTGGTTTGTTGATTGATACTGACAAATTCATTCAATTTCTTATATTATTTCTCGTACATGTACACTTCGTGTCTTTGTTATCAACTATACTGATCTATTTTTACTGATAAAAATGGTTAACGTGTGGATAATATACTATCACTGATATGTAGCTCACAACACAGGCTCACTCACAAAGACACGGTTCTTTTCCCATTACCATTAATATGCACACACAAAGATTGGCTGGTAATCTCTTCCACCATTTTCCGGTTTGCCTCATGAAAGGGTCTATAAATCCTTCCACACAAGGTTTGATTAGTGTTCCATGTTCTTTACAAGGTTCTCAATATTTTAACTGAGCTAAGTCTCCCCTTCAAAAAAAAAACAGTTGTAATGTAAGAAAATTTGAATGCCTGCAATTCTGAGCTATTCAAGCTCAGTTATTTTCTCGACCAAAATGGAAAGCTCAGTTATTTCTAGGCAAACAAATGAGGGGACATTGAATGTGGCCAAGCATAAATGAAAATTTGTCCTGAAGCAAATAGTACCAACCAAACTTCTGATATACGATGTGCATTTCATATGACAACCAATATAACAGGGCATGGCAACCTCTTTAGTCCAAACAAGTAATGATGTAAAAGGAAAGTGCGAGAGCTTTCCAGCTCCTTACAAACTACAGGTTCCATCCAGAATGCCATCAATCAATAGATTTAGACCTTCAATGCTAACTTCTGAGCTGCAAGAGCTTCAGCCTCCAGAGTTGGCTCCCACAATAGTGTAGTCTCTGCCAGTAATGATGTCACAACATATGGATCCATGTTTGAAGCAGGGCGTCTGTCCTCCAAGTAACCTATGATCAAGGCAAGGTTAGTGACTAAAATACAGTAATATTTGACAATTTTAGATATTATATAACTTTGGTATTAATTTGGTGGTATAATAAAATATTTGGAACAGAAAAAAGAAAAGAATAAAAAATTAGGACGAGATGAGTGGTAACGGAGAACAATAAAATTAGAAAAATGGGTCCAGTGGTACACAGCAAGAATATCCTATCCATAGGCCTAATGGTAACCTGAAGTAGTTGCGTTGGCAATTAGCAATTATTCAAAAGTCAAATAACATGCAAAAATTTTCAAAAAATTTCAGCTAGCAACTTCAGTCAAGCACAAACTAGAGAAGTCAGATAATGCTTTCTAGTCTCCAGTCACAAGTCTAAACGTTTGTACTATTCATTCATCTAATGCCACTAAAGAGTGACCAAAAAACTGTTGCAAATGACTTACCTTTGCCATTCTTCTCTGTGTCCCTTCCCACACGGATTGAGCAACCACGGTTAGCAACTCCCTGCAAGTTCAATTTTATTAGTATGTTCTACACAAGAAAAACTCATGCTTATTTACCCTGTCCTTAACAATAATAGGTATAGTCAATTTCGAAAATATACCCAAGAAAATGTGTTAATGCTTGCTGTCTCATGCTTTCCTGTCAACCTTCTTTCATTTCCTTCTCCGTACGCACTAATGTGCTCATTGTGGCGTAGTGATAGATTCAAAATTGCCTTCTTTATTACCTCAAAGCCTCCATCTTCCCTCATGCTCTTCGTACTAAAAGGCAAAACGTGTTTTACCAACTTAGTAATTTAGTAAATCAAAAAGACACATGCAAAGAAAGAGTCATGGGCAAAAACCTGTAATTGGTGTGGCATCCTGCACCATTCCAGTCACCCTAAGTTTCACCAAAACAATTAGTAGAATTAAGATAGGATAATCAATACTGTCAATTAAAGCATTACAGTACCTCTATTGGTTTTGGATCAAGAGAGAGCACAACACCAGCTTGTTCAGTAATTCTCTGTCAGGTCAGACCAAAATGCAATATTTGAATTAGAAGATACAAAATTGGAAAAGGGACAAGAGAATAAGCACAAAGTATTGTTTACGCGGGACAATCAATAGTTTTCAGTTACAAATAATGGCATGAACTTTTCACCTACCATCAAACTTATTCTTAAGAATGCTAAAATCTTCAGAGATCTAAAGAATTGTATAAAAATAAAGATGGAAGAAAATAATAATTCAGAGTGTTCTTCGACCTTACTTATCTGCCCCTAAAAGAGGAAAGAGTTCAAAAGAAGATATATGGCCTATAATTGTCCATTGAAAATAACGCATAACTACAAGCACATGGAGCAATTCTAAGGTAAGCACACAAATAATGACAACGTATCAAGCTTAGTGCAAAGAGCCAGTTCTTAAAATTCACCAGAACATGAACAAGAATCACACAAAAGGCAAAAACCTTTGATATTATATTGAACCAAAAACCTCCACAGAATTAAGATACTGTGACATTCTCTACGAATTGGTTCTTTCAAGAGTTTAACCTTTCTGTGTCAAATAGTCCAACAGTGTGTGTGTGCGTAGACCAAAAGGTAGGCTAAGTGAATTACCTCGAGGATGTACCTTGATGCCCAGATATGATCACCAGCCTCAATACCTACACTAGGACCAACTTGATACTCCCACTGCAATATGTATAGAAGAAATAATGAGAAAAACTGAGTTGATTTTCATTGGACTTAAAACAAAGGGAAATGTCAGAGATGTACCTGCCCAGGCATAACCTCCCCGTTGGTGCCACTGATGTTAATTCCAGCAAATAAGCAAGCCTTGTAATGAGCATCAGATATATCACGTCCAAATGACTTATCTGCCCCAGCACTGCAATAATAAGGACCCTGAAATATGAAAGAATAACTAACTAAATCCACATTATGAAATTGACATACAGCAGGGAGTAGGAAATAAGGCGTGAGTGCGAGTCTTACATTGAACAAAAATAAAGAGTAATGATAAATATACACCACAAAAGTATCTATACACTAAGTTGATACTACTTAATTATTATTTTATTATATATTTAATAATGTGACATAAATTTTTTGGATATTAGGTAAGTGTAGAAATGAGATATGTCACCTGACGTGATACATTTATTATTCTTAAAAAATAAATAAGTTGAGGAACAAATAAGTGAGAAAGATCTAATTAATGATTTTCTTAAGGCACTTGGAGAACCCCCCCCCCCCCCCACACACACACAGAGGGAAATGTGAATAAAAGCCAAAACAAAACTAAAAGAAGTGACATTACCTGAGGACCAGGATATCCACCAACAGGCCAACCTAAAGGCCATTTCACATTTGTCTGGAGTAAGGTGTACTCTTGTTCTATTCCATACCTTTGAACAATTAACATACAACATTAGCACCTTTTCTGTTAAGATTGTAATTCAAGACCAAAGTTCAGTTATCTTCTACAGTAAGTGTGATCAAATGAAGGGACAGGGTCGCCCATTTTGGTTGGGCATCACAAGATAAGAAATACTAAACATGTCATAATTTTAATTTGCATTATTGCTCTTTAAGTCATTATCTATATTTCATTTTGGTCATAAATCATCATGCATGAGTTGTCTGTATATCACAGTAATAAGTACCCAAGGGCTTGAAAAATCCAATCTCAAAAACCTAGCCATTAAGGTTAGGCATCACAAGATAAGAATAAGAAATAAGAAATGCTAAACATGTCAGAATTTTAATTGACATTATTACTCATTAAGTCATTATCTGTCATATCACACTAATCAATGTGGAACTTAGACACCCCATAATAATACCCAAGTACCTATCACATTGAGTTATTCAACAATAGTTGGAATTAACACTAAACCAAAAATAAATAAATAAGTCATTTTATGTGGAAAGATAAGAAGAACTATATATACCATGGAACTTCAGCAATGACCTTTGGGTTACTGAAAACTTCCGCAGCTCTGTGTCGCTTGTTTGTAGGGATAGGTTCACCTGCTGGTGTGTAAGAATCACAAATGACCTTTGCAAAACAAATATCAGTTTAACTTGATAATATCTGTGTTTTAATTTCAATCAACATGCTATGAGACCTCTTTCAAGTATAACAGCCCTTACCAAAATATTGTTACCACCACGGAAAGGATCTTTGAAAATTGCCTGAGGACTGGGAGAATAAAAAACAGATTCAAATTAAGATTGCAATGTCCTAGAAGCAAGATTAACAGAAGTATTAGTGCAAAAATTCTTACTATAGGATTACTTCACTATCTTCACCGGGTGCCTGTCCAGTACTAGATCCATCGTAGTTCCATTTAGGAAGCTCAGAGGGATGTTCAACAGGCCTTGATATTGTCTAAAAAATGAAGTATAGGATGATCATGAGTATTATGAAATGAATCGAATGACAATCGTAAGACTAACTCCTCTTGTCCTGTTTATAACATTATAAATAACATACTCTTGATTTACTGCGCACATCAATTCCTGTTCCCCCAATCCTGTTTCAAAATACAAAAAATCAGTTTTAATTACCTTGCCTTGTCACCCAGGAAATAGTTAGGATATGTTTCTCCATAAATTAAAATTCGTTCATACGTAAATTAAAAATTAACTTAAAAGAAAATAAACTAGAAAAAATTTACAAATTAGTTTATGTGTAAGTTAATTTTTAACTTTTTGATAAGTTTGTTTCGTTTTGACTAAATTATTTTCTAATCCTTGAAATTTAGGTTGAATTTGGTTTCGGAAAAAAAATCATTTTAATCTCTTAAATTCAGTGTTTAGGGACTAAAATTGTATTTTTTTTTCAAACTTGAGGGACTAATTTTATTTTATTTTTAATTTAAGAGACTAAAAACCGGATTCCCCTCAAGTTTCAGATACTAAACATAATTAAGTCCCTAAATTTTCATTCTTTTTTTTCTCTTAGAAGCACTTATAGAGAAGTTTGTCCTTAGATTCGACGAAATATGGTATTCAAAGGCAGAATAGAATGAATACCAAATGTACTCAGCAATTATCTTGTCCGTGAATGGAGTGATATCCAAATTAAGTAGACCCTCCAGCCTGTTGATGGTGCTATTGTCAGACTTAACTGCCAGCACTCTAAATTTAGCAGAACTTGTTGGTGCAACTTTCTTATTTTGTTTCATCAATAAAGAACTCCACATGTTTGATGTAATGGGACTTGCAGAGGGAGAGGATTTTGTGATTCTCATCTGCCATTGCGTAGAGGGAGCCAAAATCTGTGCCATGTTCTACAGTTCTGCTCTGAAAATAATGAGAACCCCCAGTCAGAAAATGAATCAAATTAGAATACATGATACAATTTTCTGTCAAACAGAATTATAATTGAATTCATATGCTGCAACCACTAACAAATGATGACTAATGAAGCCAAACATAAAATCATTCTAAAGCAATTGAATCAATCCTTCTCAAAACTAACTTCGGCGTGTGAAAAAAAGGCCAAAATCGGAGCTGTTTATAGATGAAAAATCATAAAAACTTCCCCTCCCAGAGGGAAATTGGGTAGATATAATAATCATTGTGATAAAACATGAAGGAGCATTAAAATCTAGAAAGTAACATTTATCTACATCAACCATACCCAAATGATGACTACTTAAGATCATACTGAAAATTAAACAAATTCCTAGTTAAAATCATGACATTCCAATCTGAGTCACCGTCACACTCTATAAGACGCAAATTGCATAATATCAGATTAAGTGCTTTCAGATATGAATTAAATATGTTTATCTAACCAACATAGTACGGAGTATAATTGACTAAGAATTTGATTTGGAGTTCAGACTAAGATCAACATTCATCCATAGTTGTTACCACACAACCAAATTTAGTCTTTATTCCAATCCTGTATACTCTCTGAACCATTACAGTGGCCCATTTTTCACTGCTACTTTACCTTGTCTTTGAAGCACATTTTAGTTTTTTCTCCCTTTCACACACACTAAACATGTATCTGGGAACATTTATACTAGACCTAAAAAGAAACCTCGATAATCCTACACAATGGGTTAGTTTAAGAAGAAACCACACCATAGGAATTAAAAGATGCCCACTTTGGTAGTATATAATATGGAAATAATTTGCTTGAATAGAAAATGGCAACCTTTTTAATAGTTAGAAGTCATACATACAGTGACGAAAAAGTGAGTTAGGCAGATAAATAAAGCCACGTATGCCCATAAAACAACAAGCTATTCACTACCCAAGTTCATAGACATGTGAAACCACATTTGAAGCAACCCTCTTGTAAACAAGGTCTGCAAAAGCATCACGAAATAATAAAACAAGCAACGTCTATTTTTATTTTTTTTGTGTTCTTTATTTATGACATAAGAAGCTTTATAATACTTGACCAAAAACAAAATTTGGGATTTAATGAAAGAGCAACGAAGATCACATTCTGAAGCTGTTCAGCACTCAACAAACCTGGCTTTTCAAGTCTCATACATTTTCATTATTTTCCAAAAAACAAAACTGTAAACTTCCGTATTGAAGTGAAAAAACAATTATAAAAAAAATGGTGATGGGAATAGGATGATGAGTGAAACTTTAATAAGAGACTATTCCACGGGAAAAATACTCCTGACTGCTGTTAAAAAAACTAGCATGAACTAAACAGAATCACAGACACAGAAAAAAATAAATGCTAAAAATGTGACCCTTTTACGCTTTTGCCACTCAAAAAAGAGTTTGAAAGCAATGACACAAAGAAACTCACCAATACAGAGTAGAAAAATGGGGAAAGGCTGGAACTTGGAAACTGGGTTGAAGTGAGTCCGCGTGTGTCACACCCTGAGACACAGTGGGAAGTGCAGCTATAGTATATCAGAGTAGGAGAGACTGGTGTAAAATAGGGGTTGGTGGACACAAACTTTCTTGGCTTTTCTAAAACCGATAGGGGTGTGTTACGAGTGGATGAAATTAGTTTTTGGTCCCTTAAAGAGCACCAAGAGAAGCTTGGACTCCAAATGTTACAGATAAGGTTCTTCTCAGGCTACCTTTTTTTTTTTCATTCAACATATTATGCAAATACCTTTTTTTAAATCATAAGATAACATGTTCTCAAGGGTATTGAGTTTTCTACTAGATTTATAGTAATCACACTGATTAAGAAATATTTTGTATTTGTCTCTGATAGCTTGTTTAGATCTTGGATTCGCTTCTTCATCCATGAGATGGCAGTTTGAGTGTGGACTTTGGTATTTATAATATGTATGAAAATATAAAATGTATAGAATAACAATTTAAATAGTATGTGTGCTGTAAAAGTAGTATTTATAATGATTATAACAATAAGAGGTGATTTTGTTTGGCTTGTTGTCCCGCTTGTTGTCCCACTTTTTCCTAAGCATAGGAGAAATCTACATTTTGTTGTGTAGTTCATACTACATTAAGTAACCATTTAAATCGCTATTCTGTCTTTAGTGGAATAAATTATCACTTACAAGCACATCAAAATTTTTAAATATTGAATTAAATTATGGAAAGCGTGTTTTGCTTTCCAACCGGAGCTTGGTAAAGAAAATACGTTTCCGAGATTCTCTTTAAATAAAAAGTTCAAATTTTGTATCACAAAATATTCTATCCATTTCTGGTGTGTTAGTCAAGTTTTTTTTTATAATTTATCAAATTGACTGTCATATATTTTTAATATAATAATTGAAATTTTATTTTAATATTATCCTAAATAAATATTGTATCCATTGTTAATTATAAATATCAATTAGGTGAGAGAGAATAAAATATGAGCATGTGGGTTGAAAGTTAGATGACCTTAAATGAAATAGGTAAAATGACATTGACTCTATTCTTGTTTATGGTTATAATAATTTAAAATTTGTCAAAAATATGAATTAAAACTTAAATGACGAAAGTGGAATATTATTCTAAACAAGAGAGAAAATTAGGAGGTGAAGTACAAAAGCAGAATACATAAATTTATCTGTAAACATGTATACGTGCATATAACTAAATCTTGAAGGACCACTCAGCAGATTGTGTATGCAAGAATGCAGGACCACTTCAAAATTTTTCACGTTGCTAAAACTTCTAATTTCTTGTACTGTGTTTTGTGTAGTTTGTCTTTTAAGTTGGATAATATCATGAATCCATTGTTATTTTTAACCATCAAATTTCTATATAATATAGCATATGCATGTGCATGTGCAGGAACAAATTAATTGCAGGAATTCACTTGGTAAAGGAATTTATTTATCTACTTAATCCATAACTAAAGTACATCCGATTTTATTAAAAAAATATAAAAAAAATTGAATCAAATTCATATTTTTTAATTTTATAGATGGTTATTGATATACAATATTTTTACAGTAAAATTCTATTAATTTAACTTATCAAAATTGATTCAACCAATTTTTTATAAATTTTATGTTGTTTTACATTTTTTAAAAATGCATTTTAAATATACTATTTTATGAATTGATCATATATAAGAAAAATGTTAATTGATCAATTAATTTGAATTTTTATCAAAATGAATCAAGATGGAAATATATAAATTAATAAAAAAATTTCATACAATCTATCATGATTAAAAAAAACTTTATTCCATAAACTTTGAGATGCATGAAAAAAAACTGCTTCATTTAATACATATCATTATTTGTTAACTCAAATTAACCATATATTATTACAGAACAATATACTGTTTTATTTTTTATTTCTACATCTCTCATTTAAATCATGAACTATATTCCATGTATTTGAATTGTGTAATAAATTGTTCTAGAAAATAGCATTTTTGAATTAATGAGAAATGGTTGTTGATGGTGTGGTGATGGGTAAGAGCTTATGGTATGGATTATGTGGACCAGCATTGGATAAGGAGGTCTACCCTATGAAATGCCCTTTCAAGTATAGATCCTTAACCACCACAAGCTTCACAATTCATCTCACCTGCATTACTTCAAGTATGAACCCACCATATCTTTTCTTTTCTGTGAACTCAAATTTTGGTAATGGAGAAATCCCTGTTTTTGGTATTGCTGGAAACTTAAAACATTTGCAGTGATAAAGGTACATATATCAAGCCATTCATAGTCAAACTCATTTTCTTCATATGTCCTAAAAAGAAGTTCTGAAAAAGCTGGCAAATGCCTACTCATCACTCATAAAACTACTTTGTTTGTGCTTTCAGTTACCACCAATTCCAAAGCTTTTGTTAGACTTTGATCAAATGATCAAACGGGAATAGTTCATAACAACACCATACAAAAGTAAAATCCTCTCTGCCCTTTCTTGTTAACTTCACATTTCCTTTTAAGGTACCAATGTTACATAAAATGAAGAAACAATCTTCTACAAAATTTATGCCCATTTAAAAAATAATGCATTTTAAACATTAAATTCAGAGCACCTTTATTTTTTTATTTTTTTTATTATTGTTATTATTATTATTATTATTATTATTATTATTATTATTTGAGCAACCTAACCACACTGTTGTCAAATTGATTATTATTTGAAGTTTACCTTTAAAAAAGTGTACCCCAATTTATAGTGACATGAAAGGTTTTTAGTTACTATAATTATTTTTCCCATCAGGCCCTTTTCTTTTGGGCTTTTTATTGGGTATTGGCCCAGTTCTTAGTAACGGACGTAGACAATGAAACGACATAAGAAAGAATTTACTCTTCTGTTTATTCCGTAAACTTACAGTTTAAGATGACATTTATAGAAAATAACCATAAACATACAATTTTGAAAATAATTTGTTAAAAATAACCTTAATTTTTCTATAGATGCATTATTTCGAAGAAAACAAGGAAAAGTAATTAATTTAAAAACATACTGAAAATAAAGTAATTATTTATTTATTGCAAGATGAGAAGATAAGTTATTTTGAAATATTTTATATATTTATAAAACTACTATTTATTTTAAAACAGAGGAAATACCAAAATAGAAAAGGATATGATTGAAACCAAACCTCAATCATGATTAGCACTTTTATGATTTCTCACATGCATTGTTCATTTCACCTTTTCATGATGTTAAAGTCTCGGTTTCCTATATAACTCGAACATCAATAATTAATTATCATAATTTGTCAAATGGCCATGTTTTCAGAAAAAAGAAGATGCTGTTGCAACCTATGAATCCAGAATCATGCATGTCTTGCTAACACATGAAACACCAGCACAAGTGGTGGAACCACATGTTGTTTATTGGGTAAGTTCATGTATTTTGTTTTAGAAATTATCAGTGGATTTTTGCTTCTTAGTATCCAAAAATTAAAAATGGGAGAACATCATCTTTTCCTGAATAAACTTAATTATTATCTTTGATTTTAACTTCACCATGAAATTACAAAAGTTTTAATATATACTCATAGTAATCCCAATTAGCAATGCCACAACAAAGCCTTCGTATACTAACTCAACGAAAATATAATGAGTTAATTTTTAACATATATTGTGAGTGTAGAATTTTGTGTACGGTTAGTATATTTAAATTGAATCTATATGATATAGCATGATTATGTATTATTAAATCAAAATATTTATTCTATTAAAAAAAATTAATCTTAAGATTTATAATCGACGAAAAGAAAATTCGTTATAGATTAATTAGTTAGATCTCTAATAAGAAAAAACTTTAGATTCAAATTTTGTATAATTTATTAGAAGATTTCGGAAAGAAAATAAACTACATGTACAATTATACAATTGTTTATGACACTATTTTTAACTCAAACTCTTAAGAGAATGAATTTATAAATTATATTCAACTTATTCATTTTTATTTAATGTGGAACTCCAACATCACACTTATTTTAGTAAGTAAAAATGTAGGTGAAAAATATATGATTAAAAAGAGAAATTATATTAAAAATAATTTATTTAAGTTCATTAATGATTATTAACTATAATAAATTATTTCAGTTTAACATAGAATTTTAAGTTTGGATCTAGATATATAAATTATAATTCTCATATATCAAAAAATAATTTTGCTATTTATAATCATTTTATTCAATTTGAACACTATTCTTTTCAATACTAATAATAGTGTTTACTAAAATAAAAATAAAAAGGTTCATACCTTGTAAAAATTGTATTGGACTACTATTTAATATTTGACTATTCTTTATCAGTATAAAAACATTAATGGTAAGAGTTCTTAATATAAATGTAATGCATAGTATTATTATATATTATACTTACATATATCATTATAGTAGAATATTGAGATATAGTATAAATACAAGTATTAACATAATACAATATAGACTTGAATACATTTTCCTTTTCTTAATATGATACAATTGTTTTTTTAGTTTTAAAAAAATTACAATTAATTCTTTAGAAAATACAATTGTTTTATTTAGTCTTTAAACAAAATTGTAGAGATTAATCTTAGAAAACGGTGTTAATCTTTTCCCTTCCATTTCATTAACATTATTACTCACGTAGTGATAATCAAATGATATAGAATAAATCAATTACAAAATAAAACATATATTATTAGCCAAACCTTATTTTAGGATTAATTTCATTAAAAATTTAAAAAACAAAAAAATTGAATGATTATTTTCTATAGATTTTTTAAAAGAACTAAAAAAATTATTTCTAATTAAATAAGTAAAAACACATTTAAGCGTATAAATCATGTAACTAACTGCTTTTTATGAAATAAACATACTAATAATGACAATAGCTTTTACCCTTAACAAATGTTGTCCAGTAGTAATTTAGTAAATGATTTTTTTTGCTGTGTAGGCATTCTTATTTTGTATTTATATTATTATTGTTTGTTGTTAGTAATTACTAATCGTAATTACATCATAAGAAACATAGGTAAAAGTAAATATAAAATAATAAAACTTAAATACTTCTTATTTAATAAATGTAACTATTTTTAAGCTGTCATAAACTCAATTAGGACAAATAGAGAAGACAGGGATAAAAAACAAACAAATTCTAACCTACATAATTACACAAGTATTATCAGCAAAGGAGAATAATTTATTCACATCATCAAACCACCCTAGAATCATGATATCATAATTTACATTGTAATTTATTTATATACAATTTAAGAATATTTAATAAATTATATAAGATTTATTTTAAATATAATACTAAAATTTTTTATATTTCATAAAAAAATTTCAATAAATTTATACAAAATTTATAAAAAAATAATAAAAAATTAATTTTTTTAAATTTTTATAATAAATTTATAAAAAAAATTATAAAATATAAAAAATTCTAGATATTTTTTTTATCATTCACTCTCTGGCATAAATACTCAACTATATCTTCTTATTTAAGCAATATAAATAGCTTGAAGAAGATGAACAAAAAACTCAAATTAAGTCTAAGTCCAATTAAACTACAACATGTACTTTTTCAATCTTACAATTTCTCCATCAGATACTATTCCATTTATACTTATTTAAATATTCAGTTAGATTCAAACACTTATAAACAAGTCAAAATAGTTCAACAGTAATTCAATAACAAATCATTTCTAAATAATGTAATCTAAATCGATCTAACCACAAGCCTATTTTATAAATTATATATATTATTTTTCACATAGTATCTACTAAAGAGTTTTCAAAACTCATCTCCAATTTTCTCATATATCAAAACCAAATAATATTATCAGATTAATTTCAAGTCAATCGAATTCTTGATTTACATAAACTTAAAAATATCAATCACAATAATTCTCATCAAGATATTTATTTCTCTTTTCTATCTTCAAAATCAACAACAACACTTAGCACAAAAAATTTGTTATCTATATTAGTGTTTCATTTCTATACAAATTCCAATTATTTACAGTGAACTAGTTCTTGCTAATCTTTTAAATTCCTTATAAATTTAATAATTTAGGTTGACTTCTTTTATCTTAATTCTTATATTCATTAAAGGATTAAATTAAAAGTTTAGAAAAATTAGGAAATCTTAATTTATTTCTAAGAAACGTGATTTAGAAACCAAACATATCACTGTATACATAAATAAATTAACATAGTTTTATCTATTCAACTCATATATGAATACAACCACTAAAACTCACACATACAAGTAAAACTAGGAAATGACTTGAGATATATAAAAAAACTTAGTCCAAAATAAAACTAGGAAATGACTTGAGATATATTAAAAAAAACTTGGTAAAAAATAAAATATGATAGAGTTAGACTATTTTATTCTGATACATTTTAATTATATGTTTTAAACTATATATTTTAAAAAAATATTTTAGATAAATTAATTTTATATTATACATTACTTTTATAACTTTTGAATACTAAAATATTATTTATTTTTTATTTAACTTTTTTTTCTCCCCTATACTGTAAAAATATGTATTTACAAAATTGTAATAATAATAATAATAATAATAATAATAGTAATAATTAGAACTAAATACATCAAAAGTGAAGAATTACAATAATTTACTCTTGAACATATTTTCATCCAGAAAAATTAGGAGCACAGAGTAATAATTTCAAATAGCATTAAAATTGATGAGAAAATTATGGTTGATGTGGATTGTAAGTTGCCAGTTGGTTGTCTTCAATATTATAACCTTTTTGTTCTAATAAAGTTTTTATCGATTTTTTTGTCCTATTGGATAATTTTATATAAAACATGTCAAACCTTGTATATAACGGTAAAACAGTATTTTATTACATGCAAAACAAACAACTTCACAACAATATTTTTTAAAAGTTTTTTCAGATTAAACAATCTAAAAATTCTATTTTATTGTATATAAATTTATATTTTTCTATCTTTTCCTTCCCTTGTTTCTGTGTATTCTAATTCTTTCGAACATATACTATCTGTAGAAAGTGAAGGGGAGAAAAATAAGTAATATAATATGATAAAAAAATGATAACAGACACATTTTATGTATCATTTCTCGTCAGCAAAGTATATTAGACCATGTGCACCGCATTGACGCTTTTGTAATACAAGTGAAAATTAAGAAAATATAAATTAAAAGAAGAATATTAAAAACTGGCACAAACATAGTATTATTTTTTTTGAAAAGACCAATGATTTAATATAATATGGTATTCTTGCATTTTCAGTCATTCATTCGGTCAGCAGCATAGCATCAGCTTATGTACTGTCTGTATGCAGTTGGAAGTTTGGCCTGAGCTAAGTGACGAGGAGACTAAGTTGACAACAACATCATTCATTTTTTCATTATAATTATTATTGTTATTTTCCTATATTTGTAATTTCAACAAAAGAAAAGAAGCACAGTTGGAACTTGGAAGTAAACAAAAGACCAACAAAAACAAAAGCCTGCTACCTCCGGTCCCTTTCTCTCTGTTTCATTCTCCTTTGTCTCACAGTTGTCTTCTCTCACTAAACGCTCCTTCTCTCTCTTTCCACACTTTTTCTTTCTTCTTTTCCTTCCAACTTCAAATGTTTTATACGCTTGAACAGCTGAAACATATCATATCACATCTCTGATAGTTTCAAAACATGGAACAGCTCGTCAACTTCATAATTCGGCCACCCAGGTACCCTCGTTTCTCCTTCTTCCTCTCTGTTGGGATCAACTTTTCCAATCAAATAATATGCTTCTTCTTATTGATTTTTAGTATAATTGTAATCATCCCTGTCTTCCTTTTTTCAAAAGCAAAGAGCTACTAGAGCAAGATATGACTATAAGTATATTCAGTTTGGTGTTTTCATTTCCTTTGCATCTCCACAGGAATCATGAGTTATCTTTATGTTTTGGTGGGTGTGTACAGTGTGCTCTGCTCATCCTGTTAACTTGCTTAGTTATTTGTTTGGTTGGAAATTTTGAGATCTATTGTTAAGCTACCGTAAAAGTCTTACTTTTGTGTAATGTGGGTATATTGTAAACCTTTACTTGGTACATATACTGTACACACTGATAGCCACGGCAAGCTTGTTCTTCAAACTTCTTCCTTTTCCGAACAAATATTTGAAAATGACTTTTGTTTTCTAATTCGTACCTTCTATTAGTATTACTAGAACAAGTTCCTATTGTTTTGTGAGTTGGGAAAGTGAGATCTGTAAATCATGTAACAATTATCTTCTGTCTCGAGAACACTAGATTTTGAAATGTTCTTTAGGCTTTTGGGTGACATGTGAGAATATAAAGACCCCCCTAAAAAAAGTGAGAAGGGAAATAGAAATATCAGGTTAGTTGAAATCTTTTCAGAGTTACAATGAAAGGTCACAAAGTGTATGTTGTATGTGAAGCTCCGTTTCACTACATGCTTTGATTTATTTCTAATTATGCAGTTGCATGTGATATGCCCGTCACAAAGTAGCTACATGCTTGAGGTCATCTCTCTGCAACTATGTTATAAGATGAATTGACATTGAGTTCTGTTATCTATATGACTCTGTAATTTTATGCTCTGTTTTTGTTTCAAATTTAATTGTGATATTATGTTATATGATTGTATCTGTTTCTGGTATGCAGAGCTGAATATGATCCAAAAAGTGATTTATTGGATTGTGAGTTCATGCTAAAAGGGAAATGGTTTCAACGGAAGGATGTGGAGGTACAGTTAAAAATAAATCCAGTATGGTGGTAAAAAGCATTGGATCCAGGGAAATGCATGAGATGGTTGATTTTATCAAATGTCATAGGGTTTGTTTGGACAAACTTCTATATAAGAACTTCTTGAAAAGAAAAAATGTGAAGGAAAAAATGAAACTGACTTCTTCACGAGTTAAAGTTAGCTTATTCACAAGTTTAAAATAAAAAAAATTGAAGAAGTTATATGGAGAGCTTCTATAGATTTGCTTATTCATAGGCTAATTAAGAATTTAATTTTATTTTTTCTTATTTTTCTCTCCTAGAAATTCTTAGGGAGAAGCTTGTCTAAACATGTTCTACTTTTGTAGTCATAATTTTAACCATGAAGGAAATTTAGTTTCATTATTTGTTCCAATCCCAAGTTATTTGATTGATCTTTTCGAGAACTGTCACAAGAAGTATTACTTAGGTAGGATGCAACATCAAAGAACAGGTTAGCCAAATATGAACATTAGTATGTTGACTACGTACTTTTATATAAGTTATAACATATAAAATGTATGCATGTGATCTTCTAATTTTATATACCAAATCAATTGAAAAGTGTTTGTTGGTGTCATTCCTTTTTTCATCGTAAGCATTACTTTATTGTTAATTCATTCTATTTAGTTGAGTTGATGGCTTGAATTAACAGCTTGTCATGTAATATTTGATATTCTGCAGATAAAAAACAGCCATGGGGATATTCTTCAATGTAGTCATTACATGCCAATTGTCAGTCCTGATGAAAAGCCTCTGCCATGCGTTATATATTGCCATGGAAACAGGTAATTCTGGGACAAGGTGCATTTCTTTGTTGATTTACTTGGCTGGCATGCAAGTCGATGCTTCAAAGAAGAGACAGTTCCATTTTCAACACGTTTTTTTTCCGGTTTTTTATGTAGCATTATAAATGTATACAAGCAATTAGTTTGACATGGTGACATGGGAATTTCTACATTTTCAATATAACAGTGCTGATATGAAAGCTTTGCCTTTTTAAATATTTGTTGTCTCGTCGACTAAAAGTATGTTCTTACATTTCTTTTGGCTTATGTACAGATGTTATAATTCCACTTAAAAATGAGAACTGGAGAAGTTATTAACAAGACATTTAAATGTACTATCTAGTTTGTTGGTTTTTGATATCTTAGAACTTTGATGCCTGGCTCTTGGTTTAAACCCATTTTAATCTATATGACCCCTCTTTCCCCCTGATTTCAAACTGTAGAGTCTACATCACAATTCACGTTTCGGGATTTGATTGTGAAATTTCAGATATTTATAATTCAAATACTTTTTGAGGTTCTTTGCTGTTGGTTGCTTGTTTGGTTCTCCACCTATAATTTATTCCAATTTCATATGGTCTTACTTATTTTGTGCAATGTTTATGGCAGTGGATGCAGGGCTGATGCCAGTGAAGCTGCTATAATTTTACTTCCTTCAAATATTACAGTTTTTACCCTGGATTTCTCAGGATCGGGAATATCTGGAGGAGAGCATGTCACTCTTGGTTGGAATGAAGTAAGTGCTTGCTCAATAACTTTTTCAACTTTGAAACATGTCATATTTAATTGTATCATCATAATTGATATAATATGATTTTTATTGCTGTCTTTGACGGGGATTAATTTTCTCCATCTTTATCATGTCAGTACCAGTGCCTCAATGTTTGGGGATAACAGCATGAGATGATTTGCATGATTTAGGTATCGAGGTTCCATCTTCCAAAGCAATAGGGAGATTGATGGGGGCATGTAACGCATGAGAGGTGGATATAAGATCGTCAGTGCTATATGGTAGGGAATGTTGCCTATTCGGAGTCAAAATACCAAGAAGAGCCCAAAAGAGGTTGATGAGTGCAGTCGACCTACTAAAAAAAACTAATGTGCGAAATGAAAGTTAGAGTAGCACCTACTGTGAAGAAGCTGATAAAAATTTAGCTAGGGATTGATCATGAATGGAGAGGACTGTTAGAGGTTCTAGTTGAATAAAAGTGGATAAGATGGAAGATAATCCTATTAAAAGGGACAGAGGAAAACCAAATAAACTTGCCTAT
The DNA here is from genome assembly GCA_030347555.1 of Lablab purpureus. NCBI lineage: Eukaryota > Viridiplantae > Streptophyta > Magnoliopsida > Fabales > Fabaceae > Lablab > Lablab purpureus. The sequence goes on from CM059259.1 coordinate 15,209,859, forward strand.
TTTCAAGTTCAATCCAATAGTATTATCAACCGGTCGAAATTATTTTTAGTAACATTTATGTTGGAGTATCATTGGCAGAAAATATAAAACTTGCCATGTGCCAGAGGCAGGGTACTTAAGATCCTCTTTTTTTTTTTTAATAAATTGCTTACATCACAGTAAAAGTAAAATGCTTCTGCTTGTACTTTATCGTGAGTTTGCATTTGCACTACTAACATTTGCTTTGTTACCCTTTTCGTTATGAAGATCATTTAACATTCTTGTGTTTTCAGAAGGATGATCTGAGGGCCGTGGTCAACTATCTGCGGGCAGATGGAAATGTCTCTCTGATTGGTTTATGGGGACGCTCAATGGGTGCTGTGACGTGGTAATTTTTCATCATCCACTTCTTCATGCTACCTTACATTTAAATAAAGTTAAAGAAAGGTCTCATAGGTAGTACATGGTCCATTATTACTCTGATCTTATAGTTAATTGTCAATAAGTCCATTAGTTTGTTAAAGAATAGCCACATAGTTGACCTTATTGTTGTCATCCTCTTTTAATGAGAGCTAGTGTGGCTTGAGATGAAATATGCAGAAAGACTTCATTACGATTTTTTTTCCTTGTTAATGATCATGGAATTGGAAACAACAATGAAGTGATCTCAATCCTTAAGATGGTAGCCGTACACGACCTTGACGAGTAAAAGGAGGTGTACGGCATTTCCATCATTTTCATTCTTGAATAATGGGTTGTCTGCAGAGTACATTCATCTATGCTTGTTTGAACATTGGAAACTGTGTTAAGTGCTATTCTTTTGTAGACTTTTGGAAATGACCTGCTTTTCATGTATGCATTTATGCCTTTCTGCCTCAAATATTTCATACCATTTCCTATCAAAAATCATTCTCCTCATTAAAAGTGTGCTACCCATGCGCCTCTTAATTTTTTGAAGTCAATTTATAAACTCCTTGATTGTGTAGCAATTCAGTCTTACCAGTATATATATATAACTTTTTTTGCCATTAATTATGTCATTCCTTGCAGCCTTATGTATGGAGCTGAGGATCCTTCAATTGCAGGGATGGTTTTGGACAGTCCCTTTTCGGATTTGGTTGATTTAATGATGGAACTTGTAGATACATACAGAGTCTGTCTGCCAAAATTCACCGTGAGTGTAATAGTGTATTTCATTTTTAATGCTTCTTTACGTTGAAGTTATTCAAATGACCTCCAGCTTAGTCTATGGTTTGTTACCAACCACATGTAATGATCAAAAGTTTGCAACATATAAATATGTTTATCCCTTTCAATGAATCTTTAAATACTTTATACATATGGCTAGCATCTGATAGCGTGGCCCTCGTTTCTTTCTCATGAGAAAAGATAGTAATTGCCCTACAATTTTTCCATGTATTAGTAATTCATTTATATTTGGTTCATGTTACAGGTGAAGTTTGCAATTCAATACATGCGAAAAACAATCCAGAAGAAGGCAAAATTTGACATAATGGACTTGAACACCGTCAAGGTTATTTTACTTCATGATTTTTTTGTTTAATGAAGCATTTTATTTTTACTTTCCTCTGTGTATGGTATGTAATAATTGATTAATTTGACAGAGAAATAATTGGTGAGTTTTCGTTGCTTTTCCTCATTATTTGTTTTACATAACTTTAGCTCAAATCCAGCATCTGTTCCCCAGCTTGGTTAAAAAACATTTTATTTTTTAGTTTAAACTTGAAAGTGAGACTTTCTTCTCTCTCTCTCTCTCTCTCTCTGTGTGTTTTCGAAAAAAAAATGTATACTTAGTTTATTGCTCATGCTTGTGATAATGCATAATCGTTCTTTTTGAGAATGGATGAATATGCCGGTTAGCTCAAATTATTCATGAAATATAGGTAACAGAGGCAAAACAACCAAAAAGGAAATAGTGTGTACGATTTTTTGTTTGAACATCTAAATAATGACTTCATAAAGTGTAGAAATTTCTCTCATGTGCTTATGCAATAATATTTCTTTCTATTAAAAAAAGAGATCTTTAGTGGGCGAAAATATCTGAACCAAATACAAGTTTTGATAGAAAAAAATCATTTCTGGGAAAATTTACAATATTCCATTTCTTTTGGTTTTTCACACTTTCGTATTCTTTTTTGCAGTCATTCATTATTTGTTTGCATTGCAGGTAGCAAAATCTTGTTTTGTTCCTGCTCTACTAGGGCATGCCATTGAAGATGATTTTATTCGTCCTCATCATTCAGATCGTATACTTGAAGCTTATATGGTAAATATGTTTGCAAGAATTTGGGTTAAATATGTTTTAGTGGGGGCAATGTTTGCTTTTTAGTCCCTTTTTTTTAGTCTCTCATTCATGAAAATCTGTTATTTGTAATCCCTATTTTCATAGACAAGGAACCAAAAGAAGACCCATATTTTAATGAACTAAAAAGGAATATTTCTATTAGATGGACCAAAAACATGTTCCACCAAGAATTCTTATTTCCTGCTTTATTTTTCTTTTTATTGATAATTATGAAAAAACACATTTACACGTATCAATAAAAACTTCTTTTTAGTTAATTTCTTAAAGGAAATTAGTTAGTATTTGTCTTATATTAAACTCATTTACATAACTAAACTTCTTTGTTTCAACTCTGTTTGATTAAACTCTCTTCTTGTCATTTTTGTAAACCTCTGTTACTTTATACATGTTTGCTGCTTTAGAATTATAAAATGTCTTCTAAATAGTTTCCCAAACAGAACATGTTATGGGTCTTCTACGAATTATCATTTTTATACATCACATTTTCTTTCTTTTATCTTCCTAGTTACTCATTCTTGTATACCTCACCTTTTGGATCTAAATATGGGTTGTTTATGCTTTGTAGGGAGACAAAAGCATAATTAAATTTGATGGAGATCACAATTCTCCCCGTCCTCAGTTTTATTTTGATTCTGTAAACGTCTTTTTTCACAATGTTTTGCAACCTCCAGAGGATGAACTTGGGGAATCATTTTTTGACATTATGAATGATTACTTTGGTAAGGTAAATTCGCCATACATCTCTTTGATTTCATTTTGGTCAAAATGCCAAGTTCCATTCTTTAACATTTTTTTAGCTGTTAATTTATTTTATACAGCATGACTGGAGATCCGTGCATGAATTTGGCTATGGTAATGAACCATCATTTCGAAACAAAGGCATGACTCTCTTAACTATTTCTTATGCATTGCTATCCATTATGCGTATAGTAGCCTTGCTACTAATGCAAAACTCTTCATTGTTTCTTTGCTAATTGCAGAATCATCAGCAAGCAGTGCCATGGATGACAAGAAAGTCCGTTCAAAAAGACCAATGAGTAGGATTGAGGTTTGTATTTATTTGTTCTTAGTTTACTGTCAGAACTCAAAATAGCATGCAATTGCAAACAGCTTGCTCAAAATATTCACATGATAAATATTAAACATAATTGGTGCTTGCTGACTTTCGGACAAGCGCAAAAGTTGTCAGTAGTTTTAAATTAAGAGTGTTAAATTCCCAGGAATGGGATAATACTGAGAATTATACTAGTTTTATGCTATTGATATTTTTTAACTGAAGAAACCTGGATGGTTTAAGTTGATGCCGTGGAAATTATTATTGATTGCTCTAGGGGTTCACAACCGAACTATTAAAAAAAAAAACTACCAATCCAAAAAATTAATAATTGATTGAAATTGAAACTTCTTTTACTAATTTGGATATTCTTTTCCAAAAATGGCAACGTTCAGATCTAATTCCTATTTGAAATTTCAAAATCAATTCAAAACAAAATTAATTATTTAAATATTATTATATTATTTATTATCTCACTATATAGTGTATATAAGAAAAAATATAATGTATCTAATTTATCATGACTATAAATATGTGGCAAATAAATAATACAACATGTTTAATATATGAATAAGATGAAAGAAGAGTTATCAGTATGAACAATATATTATTAGTTTTAAAAAAAATGTTAAAATAAATAAAATATTATTAAAAGAAAATGACGGTTAAAAATTATGTTTTATGTTTATGTTTTAAATTTTATACAATATTATATATATGTGTAGAGAATATGTATCTAGGAAAGATTTATTAGACTTATGAAAAGTAAATCTTATGAGTTATCTAATATTATACCATAATGTATAAATATAATACATATATTAATAAAAATTATATAATAAAACTTCAAAATCAATTAAAAATGAAATCACAAATATTGATTTGATGTGAACCACATGTAAATTTTGTCTTCGGTTGATATGTATATTAATGATGTGATTCTTGGTTTTTAAATGTTTGTTTTTCTTGAATAATTATGTTTGGCTTACTCAGGTTCCATCACATATTTCTTCAAAAGATGGATATCGTGATTGTGAGGTATTCCTTTATCCTTTTTCATGTCTTATAACTAAAATATATTTTGTTCTTTCTCCATATGAATTGTAAATTTGTACTGTACTTTATGGCATTTATGCCATGGCATATTTGTGGTCCAAAATTCTCAGCAGTATCGGATTGAGTAGTGGGTGGTAAGACTTTAAGAGCCAAGACTAAGTGTAAATGTTATAATGGGTAGGTTGAGACTTAAAAGTTATGACTGAGCCTGTAGCTCATATATTTAGTTTAATAAGGGGAGCTTTTGTTCAGATAAACTTTCATTTCTATTTTTATACTGAACATGATTATATTTATTCTTTGCATGGGCATGGTGGTGGGTATAGTAGTGCAACTAGAAGGCCCAAAATCTGAGTTTCAATTCTCATGATTCAAGAATGTAATCTATTCAAATGCCTGCCTTAGGATAAAGACATAATGTGTAATGTATAGCAGTAAACATGTTTAATCAAGGGAGTTGTTTTGATGATCAAATTCAAAGGAACTATAGATCACTAATTCCTCCGATAACTTTATGCAGCAGGCACAGAAATGTGATGATCTTTCCTCTTCCTCTTCTACAATGATTAGTTTTGAATTATCAAATGGTCGACTATATAGTCCCCTTGTTCCAACCGATCTAGGTGATGACCGGTATGTGGAATTTCAACTCGATGACTTCACGGGCATTTCATCCAGTGGAAAGGAAGAACAAAAAGTGAGTCCATATTATAATTGGTATCACACAACATAATTGAAAATTTTGAATGTCTGATGGTATTCACTGAAAGTTGTATGATTGGTTTTCATGCATTTGTCCATATTATTCAGATGTTCATGGAAACAGTGATAGATTCACTGGAAATACGAAATCCAGAGGTAGAACAACCACATGTCAGCAGTTCTAGTACCATGTCTGTAAAGCCATCAAACAAGAATGATTCACATGCTTCTTCACAAGAGATTTCCAAACCTATGGAGTTAGAATCTTCCTTACTCAACCACAGTGTGCACTCCACAGCCTCAACAATTTCTACTGCATGTGATGTATGTGAGCCCTTGAAAGCTGAGTCAAATTCCATTTCAATGATTCCAACTCCAGTACCAGGTGTTTCTTCGAGCAAACTACCACTACCACTACCTCCACCACCATTAGACACTTCATCCGTCGCCGAGTCTGGCAATGGAGATAGTGCTTCTATTAGTAATGACAGTTCTGCTAACTTTCAAAGTTCATCTGACACTGACATATCACACACTACAAAAGCCACAGTGACTGTTATTAAGAATCCAAGAGGCCATGTCTTGAATGGCTTATTGCGGCGTTGGGATTTCAACTTCTTCAGAAACAGACACAATGGATAACATTAGAGAGTCATTGTTTTATGACTATAAAAGTTACTACATAGTTTGTAAAATGCTCCACAGAAGAAATAGGTTGTTTGTACTAAAGTTTTGCATGCTTAGATTATCATGTAGCATTCATCTAATATTCTTTCACTGTAAGAGAGAATTGTTGTGTTTTACCCTGTCGAACTAGAATTTCTGGAGTCTCCATTATTGGTCCTTGCTTATTCATGATTTGTTGATTTTTTTTCCTTGAATTTTTTTTTCATTCTTCTTATCAGAGATTGGTGTAATTGAATCCAACTACTGTGGGGTGGCTTTCACATTTTTTGGTAAATATATAATATATGTAAATGGTTTTTCATTCTTCTATTTCTTTTCATAATATATACACATTTTGAAGCGCGAAAAATATGAGCAATATTTAATAAGAGAAATTATAGTTTGATATTAATTAAAAGAATTATATTAATTTAAATAAAATAATAATATGTATTAGTATTTAAAAAAATAAAATGATCTAATTAAAATATTAATATTTTAAGTTATTAAGAAGTTTTACTTTCTCTGTGAGTGTAAAAATACCACCACCTATTTAACAACACAATTTCTCAGGTCAATGTTTTATTTTATTTTTAAAATTGAATTTTTTATTTACGGTCTCTTTTAACCCTAGCAGTAACACTATTCTAATTTCCATTAATATTAATAGTAAAGAATTTTAATTAATCTTAGTAATTTTCTCAATCGCAATAAATTTATACTATATTAATTTAATTACAAAATAGAAATTTTATGCGATGTAAAAAATATAAAATATTTTTACAGTGTAAACTAAGTTCTTATTTCTAAATATGAAACTAAACAAATAAGACATAATTAGCAACCATTTATGACAATAAACCAAACTATGAAATGAAAATAATCATTAACCCGCCAAATCAATCAAATAGGCAACTTAAATTAACATGGTTAGGGCTTTGTTTTCATTTCTTCTTCTTTTCTCAATTTGGGAATTTGGGAAAAAAATTAAATTAGAGTTTCAGTTATTCTTCACGATATCGCTTCCTTTTCATTGGCACCATATTGATTGACCAGAATCGCTTTCAAGGTTAGTGTTTGAGAGCTAAATTTGCTTCTCATAAATCACGAATCAATCATCATAAGAAAAATCACATTCAAACAAATGCTTTTAACTTAGTGGTTCACCATTCTATTTTTAAATATGTGATATACTTTTCTCTTTCCACTCTCACAAAAAGAAAATCTTTTGATTTTCATTAATTTTAATAGCTATTAGAAGTTAAAGAATCATAATTATTGAAAATTATGATTTATATGAATAATTAGAATATGTTTGGTTGGCATAAATATCTCGAGAAAATTAGATTACTACCTTCCCAAGAATTTAATAGTCATGATCCCTACGAAGCATTATGTTTGGGTTGGTAAAAAACATTGTTACGAATATTTATATGAATTTGTAAAGATAAAGGAGTAACATAGACATTTAACAGTACATTGACATAGTTCACTCACGGGTGTCAGTGAGTTTCTCTCGTTGTGTAACAATTGGATATAAGATTAGTAACAGATCTGAATTATAAGATCGATTTAAAATTTATTAAAATAAATAAAATGGGTCAAAAAACACTAGTTGATGATTTTTTTTAAAAGCATATTTTTTTAATAATTGTTTTAATTTTTAATGAATTTTTTTATATATTGTATAAAGATTGTTATTTTAAAAACTATCAATTGAACTTTAAATTTAACTATTATCATATATATGTTTTATTATATTTTAAATATTATTGTGTTTTTTCTTAATTTTAAAATATTATTAAATTGTGATATTATATTATATCAGAATATCTTAATGGATTCTGTTGCAACGTGTTAGTTATAGATTGCAAAAGTGGATGAAGAACAACGAAAATAACAACCTGCGACTGAATATTCAAACTTCACTTGTTATCATCTCTCCTTCCTCTCCTTCACTGTGCAATTCATTCCCATGGCTTCCATTGCTATCAGAAACCTATATTCTAAGCGTCTTCTTTACTCTTTGCATCTCACAAATGCTTTCCATTCATTCTCTTGTGGCACCATATACCAAAACTACAATGCATCTCCATTGGATTTTGTTTCTTTACGGAGATCCATGGCCACCTTCACCCGAACGTATGACCTTTCTGGGAACAACATTACTCTTTTTTTTTTCTTTTTTTATGTTAGTTGAACATTTTCTTGTATGCTTCTTGTGGTGCGGCCAAGGCGATTTATATTTGTTACGGGTGTTTCTTACTTAATATGATAATACCTTTCGTTGCATGTGCTGATTCATCTACGTATGCATTTGTGTGTATATGTATTTTTCTTCAACCGATCCTTTTGGATGCATTGGCTATTCTGGATATGGAAATACATATAGCATATAGAGACATATCTATTGATTACGTACCCACATAAAAAATTACCTTTGCATGCTATTGTTACGAGGTTGTTAAGTATATTTCTTTTTTATTGCTTTTGTCTTTGCAGAAAGCCCCATCTTAACGTTGGAACAATAGGGCATGTTGATCATGGGAAAACTACACTTACTGCTGCAATTACCAAGGTTTTTGGGTGATTTCTTTGTATTGATACTTAGTAAAGAGGAATTCCACTTTCCATTTTCTTTAAGACATAATCATTTTGTGGTTTTTTGGAACATGCAGGTGCTAGCTGAAGAAGGTAAAGCCAAGGCCATTGCCTTTGAGGAAATAGACAAGGCTCCTGAGGAGAAGAAGAGAGGAATTACTATTGCTACTGTGAGAGATAGATCACTGTTTTTTTCAAAGTCCATTCTCAAATTATGCATATTGTGAATGATAAATTCTATGAGCAAAACTTTGTAAGCTTCTCTTAAGCTTCTTATCATGACGATCTTGCAGGCTCATGTAGAGTACGAGACAGCAAAGAGGCACTATGCCCATGTTGATTGCCCAGGACATGCAGACTATGTTAAGGTAATGTTAGTGGGAAATGGGATCAGACTTTGTTATAGTATCTATTGAACAGGCAGATTATTGTTATTTTTATTTCTATGGGTCAATTTTCTTGGTGTGAATTATGATTCTAATGCCTTTTCTCTTCTATACTGAATTGAATGAATATGAATTGCCTTACTAAAAAGAATATGTGATCTTCTCGGTGCATGATTGATTATTTGATGTTCCATAGTCCGCATGGACTCCATCTTCAATTAATTCATTTGGTGATATCACAGAACATGATAACTGGTGCTGCACAAATGGATGGTGGAATTCTTGTGGTTTCTGCTCCGGATGGGCCAATGCCTCAAACAAAGGAACATATACTGCTTGCTCGGCAGGTTGGCATTTTTGTCAATACGTAAAAGTAAAACTCAGTTTTTATAAAATCTGACTACATTACAAAACCAAAATACCATAATATGCATATGTATTTTTCTTCTTTCCCGTGTCAGGTTGGCGTGCCATCATTAGTCTGCTTTCTAAATAAGGTTGATGCTGTTGATGATCCAGAGTTGCTTGAACTAGTGGAAATGGAGCTTCGTGGTATGAAGTGTTAGCTAATGGTTTTATTTGAATAGAAGAAAATTTGATCTACCAATTATCATACTGCTTATTTATATATTCTACTAATTGGATGTGCATCCGTTGACAAACCACACTTTTGCAGAACTGCTTAATTTCTACAAATTTCCTGGGGATGACATTCCAATTGTGCGAGGTTCTGCCCTCTCTGCTTTACAGGGGACTAATGAAGAACTTGGAAAGAAGGCAATCTTAAAACTAATGGATGCTGTGGATGAATACATTTCGGATCCTGTGAGGAAACTTGACAAGCCTTTCTTAATGCCAATAGAAGACGTTTTCTCAATTCAGGTAAGCACAAATATCATAACTCATGTGAGTCAGAACTATCCTTGTTGAATATACTACTCATAGCACAATGAAATTCTGGACATCGGTATCCATATTTACCCCCTTCATGAATAGGGACAGGATAAAAAAAGGGCAAAATATAACCACCCCAAAAAGCCACAAACAACATACATTTCTATCCACCTTTTTCCAATTTTTCCTTGCCAGAGATTACAGCTTTTGAGACAGTGCAAAATTGATGCCATGATGAGTAGTCTTGGTACTCTATTTTTTTTCTAAGAGTTACAGTATTTCAGTTTAAACTCTTCCCTCATCATGATCATCAAATAAAATGAACTTTCTTTAACCTGTAATGTATTCTGTTCTGTTAACTTGCTTATATTTACTCAACATATGTTGTCAACTGCCTGATATGCTCCTTCTACATGTTTGGTTTATGCGAAGGGTCGTGGAACCGTTGTGACGGGTCGTGTTGAACAAGGCACCATCAAAGTAGGAGAGGAGGTTGAAGTATTGGGACTAACACAGGTAGACATGGAAGCCAATATAATGTCAAAATAACGAGTATTATTTTGGTTTATGCTATGTGATTTTGTATTTATCTGTCTGTGTACAGAGTGGACCTTTGAAGACTACTGTAACTGGTGTGGAAATGTTCAAGAAAATTCTGGATCGAGGGGAAGTAAGTAAAAGCATAGAACCATCCCATCTTCTTCCTTCCTTTTACCTGAATTTGAGTTGATGGATGATTAATTGTGTTTCCATTTCTAGGCTGGTGATAATGTGGGACTTCTTCTACGTGGTCTGAAGCGCGATGATGTACAGCGAGGAATGGTGAGTGGGACGAACTCAAGGTGGAAAGTAATATTTAACATATGAAATTTATGTTCACCATTGATTTAAAACTTCATATGTTAGTGAAAGTCTGGTAATGGTCTTATTCTTGATGTGGAGGATGAGTTTTCTTACTGAATTTGTGATTATTAATACTCAAACATTGCAAATAAGACAAATTCTGGAATAGAAAGAGGTATCGTGTGAAAAACTGCTACCGCTATTTCATCAAGTTTTACGAGGGTCATTCATTTTATGAAAATGAACCAATTTATTTTTGTTTTTCTGTCTCTAAATTTTCTATTGGTGAAATTGCAGGTCGTGACCAAGCCTGGTGCTTTGAAGACGTATAAGAAGTTCGAAGCAGAAATTTATGTGCTCTCTAAAGATGAAGGCGGCCGTCATACAGCTTTTTTCTCTAACTATAAGCCTCAGTTTTACCTGAGGACAGCAGATATTACTGGAAAGGTGGAATTACCCGAAAATGTTAAGATGGTTATGCCTGGTGATAATGTGGCTGCAACTTTTGAGCTGATATCACCTGTTCCTCTTGAAATAGGTAGGTAGAGTCCTTGCTTATAGGTCATAAAGACCCTGCATGCCTACAGGATCTTCAGTTTTTCATATTGCCGCTTATAATTAATTATTCGATCATTGCAAATTTATGCCACCTAGTAAAATTGGAAATTGATTAATCATCTTAAGTGGATTCCACTGATAATCTATATGTTTAAGTAGTCTTTATGTTCTTTTAGTTCTGCATAACTCATTTTTTTGTTATATATCCCCTAAAAATTAATGTCTGCCAATTGCTTTTTGATTAATTTGGGAGCTCTAGAATTTAATTTATAACTACCTATTCGTTTTCTTTGTTTCATACTTGCAACTTTTCTTTGAGATTATATTCAACGTTATGATGTTCTGACAGTAGTCACTTTTTATAAACAGGACAAAGATTTGCTTTGAGAGAGGGAGGCAGAACAGTTGGTGCGGGAGTTGTCTCCAAATTGGTTTCCTAGGATGTTGGTCTAAATTCTAAAGCATTTTTTACCAGTAATTTGTAAATAAGTCTTGAATAGGGACTAAGAGCAGCGTTCTAGGAGGATTTTATGATGTGACTATTTTTTTATACTTGATGCGGTGATTCCGTTTCAATGTGTTTTGTTTTGTTTACTTTTTCAGAGAATTATACTAGTTCATTTACATGTTTTTCATGGACCAGAGGGAAAGTAATTCAAACTTTTTTGTTAGGTTAATAATGTCAATTACTTCAAGATACATTTCGCTTATTTCTTGTTTGACGTATTATTATAATATTTTCTCTGTTCCACAATGTTTAAGGTTTTGCAGAAGTGTTAAGAACAACAATAAATATATCGCTTTTTTAAACAATTTTACTGAAATAGTCTCGCTATTTCCATAGGTGCATTACTTCGAATAAGAGAAAGTAATTAATTTGAGAACATATCAGGAAAAAAAGTAATACTTCATTGAAATGTATTAGCATTAATCAGTTTGGAACTTGTTTATATTCTTCAGGCTCCTATATAACTAAGACCAATTGTTAGACATCAGTCTAGCCTAATGAAGAAAAACCTAAGATTATATGGAATATTTTTGTTCAATTTCAATACAGGAAGGAAGGAATTTAATAATAAAGGGAAATATGGATTATTTAATTCAAATAATAACGTTGAATCTGAAAACAAAATAATGAATAAATCATTGAGTCAGGCTCTATTTCCAGACCCACCAAGCATGGCAGTCTTCCTAGAGATTTACTAGTTTGCACACATATATGTACAAGTATACTATTACAGTGATTCCTCTGGATCGACATGGTTTACTGATTTTGCAATATAGTTCTGCGCTTGATTGTTTCACCTATCTTCCAGCAACTTCAATGCTGTCTCAACCAGTGAGTGAATTGTTTGATTGTGCCTGTTCAGGCCAACAGTACCAGAGAAAACATTGAAGCTTTCAAGCTCTGAAGTGGTCTCCAAGACATCCTCCAGCACCTCCTCCATTCCCAAACCCTTGAAAGTGTCAATGTTTTCTTTCCTTTCTTTCATCATCCAAATTGCCAGCTCTATCACAAACCTCCTTATCCTAGGGACCTTAGTTGGAGGATATCGGTGTTTCTTGAGAATCTGGATGAGTTTATTTGCTAGTTCAGCCTCAGTGATTCCAGATTCTTCAAATACAGTGCTTGATTCAGAGGAAGCCAAGAATGTGAAAACACTTGCTGCTAGTCCAATCATCACTTCTTGAAGCTTGTTTTCTTGTGACATGATTGCCTGAAGTATCTGCAAGGTTGTGCAATGGTTAAAAATTAAGTTTGAATCATACATAAAAGGATACTATATAGTTCACATGTTGCTAGCAAAATTATGATGGTAGAGGAATACTTACTGTGGGTGCGGCAGCTGTAACCCCCCTTAACTGTTTGAAGCATTCTGATCCACTGTAGGTGCATAAATTTCTTAGAATCCTAGCAGCATTGACACGAAGCATTGGAACGTTCAATGCTTCTATCAGCCTTTCCAATACTTTCAACTTCGAAATCCTGTGACAATTGCTCTTGCTTTCCAATGCCAGCATTGCCAGGGCCTCCCCAGCAACAGTGGTTACATCTTTCTGATTTTCAGCAATGCAATCTTTGAAAAATATGTTGAACAATTCCTTAAGTACTCCACCTGTGCCTCCAATCCTTTCTGTTGCCTCCTCTTCCAATGCCAGACTGGTTAAAATTTCTATGCTGAGTTTCTGTAGCAAGGGATGTTTCTCTCCATGCATTAAAATATCTCTGATGTTGCTGATTGTGAAAACTATCTCCGAAATCTCCCTTCGAAGATGTTTCCCGTTGGTGCCTGTTGTGCTAGCCAGCATCTTTACCAGCTGCAGTGATCTCTTCACTGTCAGAATTTGAGATGGCGTAACATTCTCATTCTTCAGCAACCTTTCTTCAGCATGTGTGAAGTCTATGATCTTTGGGAGTAGGCCTCTTGTGTTTCCAATCTTTCCACAGTTGTCATGATCACGGGCAAGTTTCTTCAGAACGAGAAGTCCCAAATGGTTAAATGTCCAGTAGCCATAATTTGGATGATCAAATACGATTTTCTTTTCTCCAATTTCATCAGCTGCAGATAAGCAATTCCTGTTAGTTTGGAGAAGAGATGATATTGATTCCATAGCGCCAGGTATGCCAGCTATGCGGAGAGAGTTCTGCTTCTTGCCAGCTAGTGCTGATAAAATCTCTGCAGCAGAGAGCCTAATTTCTTCCTCCTTGTGGTCTGTCCAATTCAGCATCTCAACTAGCCTCTCCACCACAGATATGGAAATTCCAAGCTTCTGAAGGGTATCATCTGAAAACCGTTCGCTGACCGCGAATTGGCGAAGAATCCTTGCTCCAATGAGCTGCTCATCAGGCGAGTTTGAGGCCAAGAGATCCATGGCAAAGCAGACAATGTCCATTTTCAACCCATCAAATATGCTCCCATTGACACACCTAGAATAGGAATCATAAAAGAACCTTCTAATTGACACCATCCCTGATGGCCCCAATTCACACTCCCTGTTAACCTCATCCAACAGTTTGCAGTAGCTGATCTTCCATTCCCAGTAAGTCTTTTCCATCAAGAACAACAAAGCCTCAGCCAAAGCCAGGGCATAAAACATATTCAAAGCGGACTCCCGGTTCCTCTTGTCAGTGTCTCCCTTGGCAACCTCCCCATAATTATGCTTGATGAGCTTCATCGACGAAAGAACGACACAGGCTGTGGCAGAGAAAAGCTGAAGCCAATATAAAAGCTTGCTTATATGCCTTGAAAGGAAAAACCATCTAGCACATGGTAGAAGTGGAACATCTGAACTAATCCACGTGCGAGTTGGTGTCCTTACGCTAGTGGTACCATCCCTATACCTGGGGGTCACATTAGCCTCCACCATGTCTCTCCTTTGCCTCTTCATTACAATGGGCCGGAAAAGGCTCTTCACACTTTGAAGAATCAAGTTTGGACTGGACTTGAGCATCCTGAAACTATTGATCCCAGCATCAGTTATAGACCACGTGGCTTGGTGCTGCCACTCAAGCTCATGACTCCTGCTGAAAATCCTTGTCCCTTCAATCAATAGTATGATGGTGATGAACCAGAAATCGGTTTTGTCCAAGGTGATGGCAAAACCGCCAAGAAGAACAACGGTTGCCCAAATGAAACCAAGAGTTCCTAGGCTGGTGGCTGCTTTTTCGAGCACTGCAAGACGAAGTGCAAAGAGGGTCAGTTTCTTTTCTGGTGCTCGAACCGTGGTGGAAGAAAAAGAGTTATCTGCATCGCTGTCTCTCTTCTCAATGCTGCCGAGTCCACGAGGCTCAAACATTGTGCTGGTTTTGCTTGTCTCGCTTAGCCTTTGGAGTTCAGCAACTTGCACACGAACACTTCCCTCTCCCTCTGTCTTCACAGAAAGCCTATGATCCATGAAAATATGATATGCTACTATGTTGAAAGTTTGAAGTGAATGTTTCTAACTTTCTTGTGGCTATCAAGGGTGAAGGGTGAGAAGGTTTTATACAAGAATCAAATGAATGAAGGGGAATGAAGAGCTTAGAGGGCACGTTTACAATGAGGCGTGTTGGGGAAAGAGTGACGTCAATCTCTCTTTATTTTCGTCTATTTTCGAAGATGTTGATTATGCTTTGGTAGCAATCTTGGTAACGTGAAGAAGGGTGAACCTGTTGCTCTATCTCTCTTGTAAATCTTGCATTGTTTTCTCTTTCTAGAGAGTTTCTTGTAAGAGACAATCTGAAGGGAGTACGTAGTATTACACTGAAGCGGATATCTCACGTTTTTTGGAAGTAGCAGCTTCAAACATTCACACCCTTTTAATTGGTTTAACTCAAAGAAGTAACAAGTCAACCATTTTCTTCTTTAACTAACTGCTTCGTCTTTCTCTGTTTTTACTTTCACAGCTACACAAAAACAAGTTCTGCCACTCCTCACAGTACCAAAATTAAGTAAAAAAGTATTTTCTTCTGGTGTTTCGAAAAAGAATAATCATCTAACAAAATTGTTTTATCTAGTGTCATTCTAAAATTTTACATCAATTAGAAATCATGATAAATACTATGATTAAAGACAATAAACGTACAATAATATAACAATAGTGGTTTCTTTCTTAAAAAAACAACAGTCATATGATAATACTATGAAAACTCTTTAATGTTACTCATAATTTTTATATATTTCTATCATATCGCGCATGTTATCTCACACTGAGATCTTTCTCTTCTATTTTATTTATATATAAAAAAAAGTGAGATTAATTTATATGTATAGTCATTGTAATTTTTTTATTAAAAATTAATTAAAAATTTGATTAGACATTAGCAAAACAACTATAGATAAGGCTGACATGCTAATTATGGATAAGGGTGACAAAAAGATTTCATTATTAAACAGATATTTATTAAGCATTTCATTACTTTTTATTTAATGGGCGCAGTTATTTAATATTAGTAATTTTTTTAATCTTTGTTTTAGCATTAAAATTATTTTTAAAAGAAGCTATCTTATTTAAACTCATACTTTGTGTTACAACTTATATAAATTTGTATTTTAGAAAGATTAATTTGATTTATACTAATATTTTGTCACATAATTTTATTTGGATTATATTTTAAGATCAATTTTTTAAAGTTTATATTTTAAAGAATAAATTTAAATAATTTTATTTAAAATTTAAAAAATAATAAAAGGATATCTACGTATATTTATGAATATCTATAGACTAATTCTCTTAATTGAAGCCCGTTATACATTAAATTTTTATGTTCTAACTCAAAGATCACAGTATTAAATAACAAATTTATATATTGATATAAAAGTGTAGACACTCATATATTATATGATAATTGTATTTCTTATTTATTTTTAAAATAATTTCTTGGACTAATTTAGGGTGTTTCATGTTTCATATAAAAAATGTGTAATTGATTTTCGCAATTTATAAGATATAGAATTTATCTTATTTTAAGTTATTTTATTTTCCAAATGTTTTATCTGAATAAAGTCAATTCATATTTATTAAATTTAAATTTTTTATTTGAATAAAGTATTTTAATTACATATAAATATTTAAATTTTAAACGTAATTTAAAAATATTAATATTAATATTTTTTTAGTGGTTTTTGATTGATACTATTTTTTAGTTAAAATTTTATTAACTAATATCGACTAAGCTTTTTTTATATTGATATTGGCCAAAATTATTTTTAGTTGCTTTCGATTACGAGTCGTTTAGGATGACATCAATCAAAGTTATCTTTACAACAATGATATTCAGTTCTTTTGTTAACTTCTAAATGATATTAGCCAAAAATTTCTTCATTAACATTAATAAAAAAAGTTTAAATATGCTTTTAATTTTTAAATTATTTATTAAAATTATGTTTCAAGATAAATTTTAAATTTATTTTTTTTCTTATATTTTATAAACTAGTTCAAATAATTCTCGATGACAAATCAAAATATTTTTAAGGACAGAAAAATAAAAGGAAAGAAAAGAAAAAAAAATAAAAAAAACTTAGGAAATATATGATAGTAAATTAGGAAACTATAAATAAGAAAAATAAAAAGATAAAAATAAATTTTGACACTTCATCAAGAACCGTTTATACAAGTTTATAAAACATAAGGATAAAATAGGTCATAAGTTTGCTCAAGGGACAATAAAAAAAATAATTCATATCACAATCAACAAAAAAATCATTTGACATCTATCTAAAAGCACTTATCTTAATAATATTTTGTTATTCGTTACACAAAATATTTTGTTGTAAAATACTTTAAATTTTATGTACAATTAAACTATCCTCTTAAGATTCTCTATCCAAACACTTTATTAAATTATCATTATTATTAAGTGAAAAACACGAAAACTGTGTATGCGTGTGATTTTCGTTGTCGCAATGATAGAATAGATATTACTTTTTCAAAAAAAGAAATCAAATAAAAACATCTTTAAGGATACGAAAATGAGAGGAAAGAGAAGGAAAAAGAGCGAAAGAAACTTAGGAAATAGATGATAGTGAAGTAGGAAATTATAAAGAAGAAAAATAAAGAGATAAAAATGAATTCTTGCACATCATCAAAAATCGTTTAAGTTTATAAAACATAAGAATAAAATTGGTTCTAAATTTGCTCTAGAGACAATAAAGAAAATAACTCATCACAGTCAACAAAGAAATCATTCGACATCTATCAAAAAGAAGTTATCTTAATAATATTTCGTTATTACTTGCACAAAATATTTTGTGGTAAAATATTTTAAATTTTATGTCAAATAAATTGTCCTCTTAAGATTCTCTATCTAAATAATTTATTAAATTATCATTATTATTAAGAATAACACAAAAACTGTATACGAATAATCGCTTGTGATTTTCGTTGTCACAATGATGGAATAGATATTACTTTTTCAAAAAAAGAATAAAAAAAATCTTTAAGGATACGAAAATGAGAGAAAAGAAAAGCAAAAAAAAGTGAAAGAAACTTAGAAGACAGATGATAGTAAAATAGAAAATTATAAAAAAAAATAAAAAGATAAAAATAAATTCTGACACATCATATAGATCGTTTAAGTTTATAAAACATAAGAATAAAACAAATTCTAAGTTTGCTATAGAGATAATAAAAAAAATAACTCATCACAATAAAAAAATCATTTGACATTTAAAAAAATAGTTATCTTAATAATATTTCGTTATTAGTTACATAAAATATTTTGTTATAAAATATTTTAAATTTTATGTACAAGTAAATTGTCCTCTTAAAATTTTTTATTCAAATAATATATTAAATTATCATTATTATTAAGTGAGTAACATGAAAATTATATATGTATAACAGTGTACGATTTTTGATGTCATAATGATAAAATAGATATTGCTTTTTCAAAAAAAATCAAATAATTTTTGTTATAACTTTTGTCTTTATATTCTTAATTCCATTGAATTTAGATAATTTGTTGAGTATTTCAATTTTGGATGTCACAATTATGGAATAAATATTGCTTTTTCGAAAAAATAAATTAAATATAGAAATTTTGTTGTAATTTTTATCTTCATATTCTTAATTTCATTGTGTTTAGATAATTTGTTAAATATTTCAATTTTCGTTGTTGCAATGATAGAATACATATTGTTTTTTTGAAAAAAAAATCAAATACAAAAAATTTGTTATAATTTTTGTCTTCTTATTCTTAATTTTATTGAGTTTAGATCATTTGTTGAATATTTCATAAGGAAACAGTAGAGAGGTTCAACATCAATTAGTTGTAAATAAAGGTAACATGCATTACTAATATTATTTTCAAGATATTAAATAATAAGAGTTATTTATCAAAAAAAATTACAAAAATATAACATTGCTCTATGCAATATGCTTAAAATAATTATTGCTCAAAGTTAATTAAACAACGGTAAAATAGGTCCATAGATGTGTAATTTTATTTATTTATTTAAATATATCTTTATTTATATACTTTAGGATACATGTGATTTGGTAAAAAAATGCATTAAATATATTAATTTATTTAAAAATGATAATAACCTTTTTAATAAATATTTTCCATTAACCAAAATATACTAGGAAATATCTAACCATGTGTATTTCTAAAATTAAAAAGCTAATTAAAATCCATCCATGCATGAATTCTCGGTCCAAAAATATTGGTCGACTTGGTAAAACCAAAAAAAAATACCAGTTGTGGTTTGCCAGCTCATAATTTTATCTCAAAATGGTTTGTTGAACACAAGTGAGATATTATTATTTCAATTTAATTTATCGTTAGTTTATGTTCAACTTACCATTAAGATCTATAAATAATAACAGTTAGACATTAATTTTGATATCAGTTGGAATTAAGTTAATTCATTCTACTTGCAAGAATTTTTCCTTCCCACAAAAAACCCTACAGTCTAATTTTAAAACACAAATTAAGTGGGTTACTTAAGCTCATATTTACACGATTGAAATCTTACACTATGCTTATATAACTTTATATTATCCTTCTAAAAAACAACAACATAAAGAATATGATGCAGTTCCCATCTTTCTTTACTCAATAGAACATAAGGAAAGTGTAGAAGTCAAGTAGAGATTTTGACTGATATACAGCAAATAAAAAATGCATTTGCTGCATAGTTTACGTTAAAAAAAATGTAAACATGAATTGATTGGTGTGCAGAATCCATGTAAATGAGAGAGAATTGCAAAAATTAGAGCATATGAATGTAAAGGAGCAGAAAAATAGGCAAAAAAATGAGTTTGTTTATCGTTAGTTTCTCTACATTTTGTTAAAAGCTATACGACACGGGAAAACTCTTTCTGCTTTGTTCGTAGTTGGAGTGCACGGATAAATCATTATCACACTCAATTTTTCATTGAAAACGAGTTACTTAAAGTTGTAGCTTATGGCTTGCTCATGCGTGCTGCACATCTTCTACGACAAAAAAAAAAATGGAAATATTGGTTAAGAATGAGCCTCGGACATTTAATTATATATGCAAAACATACACACACTCTTTAGCTACCATTCTGGAATGGGTCTCACCACCATTTTTTTCTGATCACATAATGTTAGAGATTCATAGTATATTATGAGTTGTCTTTGAAATTAAATTAGACCTAAACTAAAACCATAAAATAATACCAGAAATTTATAAATGGTGGGATTTAATCCAATAAACTAGCATTTAAATTAAGCCAAGAAATAACTGCATAACAATTGGGACTAGCATGTGGTAAAAAATTTAGAGACAAAGAGTTCATAAATGTGTTGTTTATTTGTTTGATAGAAAAAAAAAGGGAGAGATAGAGAGTGTGTTCAGTATTAATGCAATGAGTCTCTGTGATATGAGGAAGAATGTGGTGTTGTGCAACGAAATTAAGGTGTTGGTGGAGAAGTGCTCTTTCGTTTTGGTTTCTGGGTCCCAGAAAGCGTAGCCAAAAAGGGGGAAAATAGAAGGAAGTGAAAGAAAAAAAAAAGGGAGGACAAAGAAATAAGGACCTTAGAAATTTACAATTATAAAATCTAGTTAATTGGTTTCTTAAAGTAACCCTGGCCACACATTTTTGCTTGAGGAATATCTTGCCTTTATCTTACGCGTACACGTAAAACAGAGCTGCGTTATGTTATGCTACAACTACAAGCTTAAGCCAATTCAGATTTTTTTTCGTTCTGGTTGTGTTGTTCCTTCCTCTTCTGCTATGAGGCAATTATGATCTTTTGAATGAAGATACAATTAATTAATGGTTGAAATTGAAATCATATTATAAAAAATACTAATACGGTTTTTGAGAGCAAGGTTACACTAGTTATATATAAAATTCAAGAGGTAATAACCAGAGTGACCTCAGAGACTAGAGGTATGTCTGAATAAATATTTTTAGAAAAACATAAAAAGAAAAATTGAAATAATTCTTTTACAGATTAAAACTAATTTATGCATAAAATAATTTTTAGAAACTATTTAATATTAATTTCTTTAAAATCATAACTTTACTCGTGTATAATTTAATATTAACTTGTAGAGAAACTCACAGAAAAAATTATTTAAACAAACACTAAGTTCTTTAAACAAATAGTTGCATGATTTAGAACAAGTATACCAATTGATTCATTCCATCTGTTCAAAAGGCATACCTAAATATTACAGTTTAAACAAGAATAAAAGGAGGACACAAAAAGGAGAGGAAAAGGAAAATAGTATATGCATAAAAACGGACTGTGATTAACTTTGAGCCACGGGCTTTTTGAACCACTTCACAAGAAGGATTACATGTTGTATGAAGGGTATCAGTGTCAGTGCAATTCACTGGATTCATCCACTAAATTCAATTTGCTTCCTACATAACTATGTCCAACCAATCACTGAATAAAATAAACAAATGATATTAGGCATTGTAATTAAAACTTCTATTAACCAAGAACAAACATTTGTACTTCATCTATGGCAGTATTGGAAGAATCATCCCAAGCATTACCCCCAACGTGTCTTCAGGAACAAAGGAACATCAAGCTCCTCACTGGCAATAAGCAGAGCTCACAAATTAAAATTTTACTATCATCCCCAGTTTATCATCCGTCATAAAATCTACAGGGAAAAGGCAATAATAACACAGACAATTAGGCTTTGGAGCTTGAAAGTTAGAAAGCACAACATAATGCTGACACTGACATATGGCAATTCTTAAAATTCTAGGACAAGTACAACTAAAATACAACAAATAAAATAACATCTGTTAAGTGTCCAACATGAATCTGGCCCAGATTTTGCTACTACATTAAAGTATTATTGGTGCTTTCCTTTGGTTACAAGTACCAGAAACATGAGCTTAACGTCGCTTGTGTTAATAAAGAAAATAAAAGGAAATGGTAATTCATGAAATATTGATGATTAAGAATTCAAGTTCTTCACAACACAGGGAGCTACAGACACGGCATATGAGATGTAACACAGTTATATCAATCCATTTAATAAAAATGGAAGGAAAACTACTGACTTTTTAAATAAAATAAATAGCAAATACTGTTATTTACAATCAAGATAGAGTATATCCAACAAAAATAAACTCCCTATGTATAGAATGCATGTTCATAATAAAAAGAATCTCAAACTCGTACGGAGACAATCTCAACTTTGCATTCATAGTTCCAAAATTTCACAGCGCAAAATGTGTTTCTGATATTTAATGAAGTGACCTCCACTCACAAACTTACGTGCAACTCGACAATCCAATTTTAGTGAATGTAGCAGGCACCTAATTTACCCCCAAGTGGGCATGCACCAACTATCTAAACCTTACTCTTGTCCAAGAGGCATACGCAAACATATTAATGCATTACAATGAGCTGATATAACTCAAACACCTTTTTCTTTTCCAGATTTCCAAATACCTTTGAGGACATCTCGATTAAGCATTGCAATGAGCAGGAAATATCACTCAAGTTCATGTCAGTCCATGCAAAACACTGAATTTCTATACTAATTGTATGTATTGCTACTAAATGAACAAATCTTCAAATCATGTTCCATCTTTAGACGTTTTGCTTACTTGAGATATTTCATGGAGTTCTGTTGATAACTTAGAACATAATAAATATTGCATATATAATACATCCTATGACTAAGTTTTTTGTCTATGTTCTTTATATGCTTAGTATATCCTTCCTTCAATACCTGTATACCATGGTTTAAAAATTGTTAAACCTGTACAGGTACACCCTATTGACCTGTTAGCACAAACTGCATAGTGGAATCAATATCGATATGTTAATGCATCTTTTAGTTTAGTCCAAACTAGTTTCTTAAAGAATGAAATTCCAGGTTTGAGGTTGCAGAAAGGGAAAGGCTGAGGAACAGTCATTCCCTCAGAAACACCAATGACCAATCCAATCCCTTTCACAATGTATCAAATCAGTAAAACAATACGTTTCAGAAAGATGCTTTCTAGTTTATTTACCCTCGGCCCTCTCTATCTAAGTGCTAACAAATCAAATCCCATGATGCACAACTGCGCAAAAAAATAGTCCTCAATTGTATACCATGTGAGTGTCCGTTATAAGAGAGGAGTCCGTTGCGCAACCCTAGCTTTCTCGGCATCAATAATAGACTCCATCAACTTAACCGCATTCTCCAGCTTCCCCTTCGCATTCACCACAACATAATCAAAATTCTTCATGTGTTTCATCTCTTCTCTCGCCGTGCCGATCCTCACCAGCAGCGACTCCGCCGTCTCCGTCTTCCGGTCCACGAGCCTCTCCACAAGAGCCATCTCGCTCTCCGCCGCCACGAACACAAACACCGCCGACTTCCCGAGCACCTTCCTGAGCGTGGCGGCGCCCTGAATGTCGACCCTAAGAACGACGTCGCAGCCCTTGGCGAGGCAGTCGCGAATCTGCTGCTTGGGGACGCCCTTGTAGTCCCCGTAGACGAGGGCGTACTCGAGCAGCTCCTCCCGCTCCACCATCCCGAGAAACTCCTCCTTCGAGACGAAGAGGTAGTCCTTGCCGTCGACCTCAGCTGGGCGGCGCGGGCGCGTGGTGGCGGTGACGACGAAGTGGATGCTCCGGCGGGCCTCGCGAAGGCGCGCGATAAGGGTGTCTTTGCCGACGCCGCTGGGGCCGCTGATGATGATGATGAGAGGGTTGGGGTTAGGAGAGAGAGGGTCGGAGCTGAAGGGGGAGCCTAGGGAAGCTTCCAGGGCGCGGAGGAGGTCGGAGCGTTCGGCTTTGTCCAAGGTGGGGATAGGAACGGATAAGGGTCTGCGAGCGTCCCCCATTTTGGAAGAAGAGAAGGATTTGATGGCGTTGGGAAGGGGTTTTTGGGTTAGGGAGTTGAGAATGTGAGGTTTTGGTTTTGGTGAGATTATTGGAAGACGAGGAACAGTGGTGCACACGAGCCTGCGGAGCATCGAGCACTCGCTGTAAATACTACTGCTCATCCACATCACATATCACAGTTTGATGAGGTACTTAAAATTACACACAACAATACTAATTTCTTTCTACACCTTACTGCTCTTTATACTCAAAACCCTTTAGCGGCTCAAAGTCTCAATGTTTTTTTCTTAGCATAATAACATACATATACCATAAAATGTTTATACTACTTTATTAATATTTTATAACTGATATATTCCTTTATTCTATTAGTCAAAAATACCTTTGCTGGCACCTAGGGAACGAGTAAATTGAAAACTTGTTTTATTATTTCTTAGTCTTAGTTTGGAACCTCTTCAATGGGACTGATGGCAGAAGAAACCCTCCATCCGCCAAACAGGGCCTGGCCTGCAAAGAAACCGTTTTCTTATCTCTTGATAAATTAGTTTGTTGTTTTATGTATATAGACATGAAAGTATGCGCCCATGTTCGTCCATATTGAGATATGATTCCATTGGCCGAGGAAAACACTTGCAGGGAAATATCAAGAGTGCACAAGTGGAATTCAGCAAGCACAGGCGTAAAATAAGGAGTTAACATTTCATTGGGGCCAAACTAGTTTCTTTTGTTAACATCAAATGAAGTTCCTAACAGCAAAGATGTGACAGAGAGAAAGAGACAAGAGAGTGTGGCTTTGGCTATATGTCTTTTTTTCTTAAATAAAATACATTATCTAGGTAATGATACCCAAGTAAAACTAGGGTATACGTTACAACTACAGTTCTGCAATGAAGCAACCGGTCTGTCATCAAGTTCATGGCTTTTCAGATCTTTCATGTACTCTGTTATTAACACATTAGAGTGCAATAAAATCATCAATTGGATCCCATGCGACCCCTTCAAATTGACGATGCAATTGCGTGAATTAGAAATCATCCTCTAGATAGTTCAACATTGGGAATTGAGCCCCTTAAGCTCTCCCTTTTGTTTGATGCTTCATATGCGAAATTTCAGTGCTGACGATCAAGATTAGGTGTAGCACATGAATTTTAGGTATATCTATCAGAGCTTCATGGCACAATACAAGGAACTAGTTCGCCACACATTCAATATAATTCAATATCAATACCACTGACCACCAGGTCCACCAGGAGCAGCAGCCACTTTTCTTGCCATGTATTGAGGCTTTGGCTGCAGTCCATTTGAACCTTCAATCCCATCATCCTCCGGCCCCCTCTCATTTTTATAGCCTGGGTTTCTCCTAGGATATGAACAGCTTGACGCTGCGTACTGAGCTGAAACAGATGGATTCCTGACCATCCTCCTCTGTTCAGTCTCTGCCGTCACTGCTACCCCACAGTTGTTGTAACGCATCACTGAACCAACAACCTTTCCGGGCCTTGCTGCCACACCTACAGACAGTGAGCCACAAATGTGTACATTGGATGAGAATAACATCATAGTACTTTAAATCCATAGGAAGTAACGATGAGAATTACACTACAATACCTTAAAACTATATCAAATACCACGATACAAAAAAAATCAAAAAATTTTAAACAATTCCGCAGCTTTCAGCTCACACAATTCCCACCTTGTGGCAGAAGAAAGAAGTACATGTGTGCAAATATGCAAAAATAATCTCTTATTCGTTGAAAGAAAGATGAATTAAAATAAAACAAGCTTCATGAAGGCACAACACTCTTGTCAGATAAAGCAAGTCATGTGTGTGTCCAATAAATAGGAGGAAAGAAAAGGAAACAGAGATGGGGTAAAATGCATGTAAAAGTCAATCATCACACCTTGAATATTTTGAGGTGCTTGTAAAGGAAGCCGGGACATAGGGATAACATTACTCCTATCTATCGGTTGTTTCTCAACTTCTTTGATGCAACATTTGGATAGATCATCTGCAACCTCTGAAGTATTCTGTATTTTGTTGTCTGAATACAACACACAAGGTCTGCATGTACAGCAACAAATCAGTGGAGTTGGCAATTCCAAACCAGATACAGGAGGTGTATTCTATTTGGGAGTTTGATAATATAAAAAGAATAATGGTCAAAGAAGAAAGCAGCAATTTCTAAAACATGTAGAGAAAATTAGAATACCTGGGCAATGATGCATGTTGCCTCTCAGGTGGAGCAACAGTTCCTCCTTTGCCGTAATGCTCCTCAAGATATGCAAATTGCTTCTTGAAGTGGTCCACAGCACTACTCAAAATAGCATTTAGGGAAAGAAATTAGGGTGAGAAACCAAAAGCTAACCTTAGAAAAATTAGACTAACAAAACCAGCCAATTCTAAAATACATCAATCTAAACAAAATATGCTAGAAAATCACAAATTTACAATCCCATAAATAATCAATTGCAGTCAAAATTACATATCATCAAAACATCCAGGTAATTTATTTAAAAAAAATAGCAGAGCACGCATCAAACAGCAAGTATCCCTATATCATAGTTACTTACTTTCATATGTACGAAATTAACATGAAACTTTAAAATCACGTTGCTTAAACCTTATGAGAAAAAGACAATGGAGATTGTTTTCTTCATATATGGGTTGCCATAGCATTTTCCTTTGTACTATCTTCATAAATTTGATTATTTTAGCCATAACTCAAGTCTAAATAAACTCTATAGAGGTTACATTTCACTATACAAGATCCTGTAAGTATAGACTCCTCAACGAGCGAAAATGAAAATTAAAACCAACAAGTGTCCAAATTTATGAATTGTTAAGCAACAATATCAGGTGAAAGCAACATCCAAATATGTTATGTTGTTCATGAAGTGCTAACGAGGTGTGAAACAAAAATTTGGGTAGAGGTTTAGACAATACCTTGGATACATAAAACCTGTTGGTTCTGCTCCCTCTAGAAATTCCTTCAACATCTTTGGATGGTACTCCAGAATCTCTCGGTATATAAGTTCCCTTACGTCTTCCTTTGTTATCCGGCGTCTCTCAAATTCAAATTCCATCTTGGTAACTGGCTGAGCAGATGGTTCTCTCTCAACCTTGGCCAAGCCTTTAAAATATGGATCCGCTAGAGCCTAACATTATACACACAATAACCTATTAACCAGATATAACAGAGCAAGTGAACTAAAGATAGATGGACATCAAAATCTAACCTCTTCAGCAGTAGGCCGATCCTTAGGCTCAAATGCCAACATTCTTTCTAACAAACGAAGAGCTAGAGGGTCTGCATTTGGAAACTTCTGTGAGAAAGGAACTGGCTTCTTCTTGCGCATGCTGCTCAAATATCTACGAGCTTTCTCATTCCGTACCTATTAATATGATACCAAGGTTGCATTAAGTGACTAAATAGAACAAACAAATAAAAAAATGTTAAAAGGGAAACTGAACGACAGACCCTAGCAATGGCTTCAGGAGATGGAGTTCCAAGAAGATCCGTCATAAGGTCTAGTTGATGAACAACATTCTTCCCAGGGAATAGAGGTTTTCCAGTCAAAAGTTCTGAAAATATGCAGCCAATGCTCCATATGTCTATAGCCGGTGTATACTGAAAAACAGAAGTTTATGATAAAACATTAGACACATATTTACTAACTCCAACATGAGACAATAAATCAATAAGACACATGAAAACATTATCCATTTTCATTTCGCAAACATGATCAACTTAACATTTTAGAATAAGAAAGAAACAATGATAGTAGTTCCTATTTAAATCTTAGAACTATCCAGAATAGAGTTTATAATGTAATTAAAAGTAAAAGGTGACCCTAAACCAGGTTGTTGAGATCTAAAGCATCCTGTACAAGGACCTAACTCAAAATTGATGAAAATAAAGTTCTTCAACACATGTACCCCTGTGTAAAAAAGAGAATGAGAGTAAAGAAGAACACCAGTTGAGAATAAACCGTAAGACATCAAAAGACCTTGTTAAACTATATTTGATGAAAACAGCCCAATATCCAGAAGACAGAAGTGGGTACTTTTACTAAACTCATGCAAATGGAAACTCTGATGTGGGGGGAATGTTATGGAATTTTTTATTATTTTCTACCTTCCTAGTTATTTTCAAATTAATTATACTCAATATGAATTGGAATTTTGGAGCAACACACATTCCTTAGTACACCACATGGATGTAAACCATAAATGGCGGATAAAATGGAACTGTACTTCAAGTTTTATATGTGACATAAGGTTACAACTCGAACTAAGGAAAATTCTACCACACAGCTATAATACTTACAATGTTGTATGGAACTGAATGTTGGAGGGTAAAAAGCGAACAAGAAAGCAATTCCATGTTGTAGAGATAAGAATACTGGGCGCATATTAGATACAAGAGGAATAGGAATGAGAGCGATAGAAAGAATGTTTAGGAAGCACCAAAGAAAGATCGTAAAGTCTCGCCTGAGGTAATTTAGGTATCTGTGGAGAAGACTGCAGAAGTCCTAGTAAGGAGAGTAAGGCAGGTGTAAGGTACCCCTAATAGAAACCATTAAGAACCAAGAAGGATATAAAGATCAATGGTTTGTCTATATAGATACGACGATATAGAAGATTATGACACCATTAGCTGACCAACTTAGAGAGAAAAAGCTGGTGTACATACATTATTTAGCACAGTTAACATTTAAAATTACTATTTGACACGTTCATCACGAAAAATAAAACTTTGACTAAGTAAATCAACAACAACATAAAAAAAGTGAAAATTTTTATTAAATTGACTAGCGATATTAAATAACAGTTGTAACATTTACTGCACCTTCGAAAAAAAGGATCCACACAACTCGGGAGCCCTATACCACCTTGTTGCAACATAATCCTGAAAGCAAACAACCAGAATTGAGAGACAATGAACTATGAAGGAGAGCTATGTTCAATTGATGGTATTTGTTTATTAGCCACGGGAAAAGATCCATACAGTCCAGAAAATAGCAGTGGGGGTATCATTGAAAGCCACTCTAGCAAGTCCAAAGTCACAAATCTTCAGCTTGCAGTCAGCATTTGCTAAAATGTTCTTTGGCTTTAGATCACGGTGAAATACATTTGCTACGAGTCCATAAATAAGTGTAAAATTAGCCGAAATGATAGTAGCAACTAGGTTTATACGGTAAAAAATATATATGCTACAGCAAACAATCTATGAAAGAACCCCTAACTAACCAGTGTGTATATACTTCAAGCCTCGAAGAAGCTGATACAGGAAAAACTGGTAATGCTCTGGCGTCAGATCATCATTAGCTTTGATGACCTGATGCAAATCAGATTCCATGAGTTCAAAGACAACATATATATCTTTGAATTCCCTTCTAGAAGGAGGCAAGAGAATATGCTTGATCTCCACAATATCTGGATGGCGTAAAAGTCTAAGAAGCTTAATCTCACGAAGAATGCGAGTAGCATCAGAAACATGCTCAAATATGTCATTGATTTTCTTTATCGCAACCTTTTCTCCAGTGTGTGTATCATATGCAGAGCAGACAACACCATAGCTTCCTTTACCAATTACTTCCTCTATTCTGTATCTGCTCCCCTCACCATACTCCGTAAAGAAGTCCACATCCACAGATGACTGCATAAACACAGAAACCAAGCTATTATACCAAGCAAACTCCAAGTCAACATGTTTCACATTTTTATACCCGAAAGTTGCTAGATTAGTGCCTTAAATTTGCATCCAACCATGGACGACAGAGGATAAAAGTAGCTCCAAAGTTTTTAAAGATGGATATCAAGATAGTTAATTTAAAGTTACACAAAAGACACGGAGTTTACATCAGACTTAATAGCCAAAAAAACATTTTCTGGAGGTTTCAAATCCCAGATGTGGAATTTGCTTGGTGTAATTAAATTTCAGAGATATAAAAGATGAATTATGAAGATAAAACTAAAACTGTTAATACTTGTTAGTGATTTTGTAATATTAAAATGAAATGAAAGATAAAGGAGGAGAAGTGGGGGCTAAAATAATCCACTGCAATAGTTTACAGATACCATCGAAACCCCAAAAGTATACAACCAAATCTCAAAATGATGGAAAACTTTCTGCAGGACCTCTCACAAACCAACACCGCAGAATTGGGCATATGACAGAGAAATCGACATTTGCTAATCACGCTGTTTCTTCTTAACTAAAAACGGTTCTCGTGTCCACAAACAAAAGAGAGAGAAAAAAGTAGCTCCAGGGAAGAGTTAGAGCTCCACGCTATATGGCATACAAAAACATTTTTTAAAACATAAAGAATACAAATTCTACCCATGTCCTGCAGATACAGAACTCTCAACACAAACCAAATTCTCTCCGAACAATACAAATCAACGACACAGCACAACACCAAGCTACATATATCGGTTAAGCAACTTTACCTTTTTTCTCTGATCAGGATGCATCTTTGCAACTAAGCATAAAAACCCTACAAGTGATTTAAGCCAGTAGGTGCATCCAACAAACCCCTCACCTAAACTCAAATTCAGATCACGCAAACTCCCACTTCCACTTCAGAATCCCAGAAAAATAAAAGAGACAACCACAGCAGCACCGGAACGCCCCAGATCAAAAAAGGGTGTTCAAAATGCAAACCAAGAAAAAGCAAATCGAAAGGAATAAGTAAAAGTAAAATCTTCCAGTTCAAACTCGAACGAAGCTCAAGAAGAAAACCAACCCAGAAAAGTTTAGCGGCGGCCAATACAGCAACTGCAATTAAAAAAACAGGAACACGTACTAGAACGGAACTCTGTTAGAATAAAAAAAAATTGGGAACAAGAAACCCCCAAAGCTAAAAACAAATGGAGAAAGAGTCGAAATGTAGCTGAAAAGGCCAAGGACACAGATCAAGCCTGAGTGTGAAAGCGTTAAGCTAAGAATCAGCGGAAAAAACTAATCTTGGAGGATCTGCTACGGCGATAACCACTAACGCTGCTAAAGGAAATGAATAAATAGATGCTTCTAACAAAGGGTGGAGCTTAGCAGAATAAGAATCTTGAAATTGGGATATTGAAGGAGAAGACTGTGATGGAAAATTGGGAGTGAATAAAGGCACGTAAACTTTTGGATCTCACACAAACCGCGTACTACGAGTTCAAGTTGAAGAAGATTATGGCGCAGAGCTTAGGAAAGTACAAGAGAGAAAGAGGGATGAATAGAAGAAAAACAATACTACCAATTTTAATTCAATAATATAATAATAATTTTGAAAATAAGTGTGATTGTAAAGGAAGAGTATTATTGCAGAAAAGCATGAGTGTGTCTTTGCCACTCAATTTCTCTCTTTTTCTAATTTATTTTCTCTTTTTTTATTTCATCTTTTTTTTTCTAAGACATTGGATAAGATATTATGTGGAAGGGGGTGTTTGAATCTTGTGGCATTCCTTGCTCATGGTCAATAATTGTTGCTTAACCAGCTTGTGATTGATTCATAAAGATAAAAAAAATGCATGCCTCTTAGGATTGTTAATTAAAAAGTGAAAAGTAAATGGAGAAGGTAATCCAAACAAATTAAGAGTAATATGTCTTGATTTGGTGTGCAATAAAAATTAATTGCAATAAAATATCAATTCTTAGATTTTCAATTTATTAAGTTGAATTGATTTTATATTGTTAAATATGTGGGCCACCTTTTTTCTTGGCAGCAACAGCGTCCAACTTCTTGGAATTGGTTTTGGATGTCTCATCAAAGTCATTTTCGATTTCATTTTGCACAATTATGTTATAAACAACCAATCACAAGTCAGATATGACTGTCACAAATTTTTATCTCTTTGTTAGGATAAAGGAGAAAAATATCAAGTTAGTAAGTGGTGATTTTTCTTTCCACACAAAAATTTAAAAAAAAACTTCTAATAGAAAGATATAACAAATCATTTACAAATATTATTTAATGTTTTCGAAAAGGAAGATTATCTATAGGAGTGAGAAATAGTGTTAGATTATTTTTGGTATGTTTAAAGTGGTGTTTCCTCATAGCCTATCTTTATTTTACACAAATTTGTACTTGTTTTGAAAACGTACACCTACTTATATAGAATAAGAAAATTTCTTTGGTCACTAATATATTTCTTGTTTTGTTAACAAGAACAACAACATGATGCATATCATTCCATTCAATGCCTAATATTTCAAAGCGAAATAATATTGATAAAGGTTTGTGTGAAAAAATATTGTAGAAAGAACAGAAGATAAGGCAAGTATTTATCCATTTGATTGATATTGATGTGAAAAAATCAATGTTAGGAGTTACAAATTCCAAATGGCACATGCGTCACATGGCTTCAATGCTTCTCAAACTCTGAATCGGTGCTTTTATTTTAGGTATAAAATAATAATAATAATCGGTTTTGCCAAACTTTATCTTTTAATTCAACTGCAACACTTTTCAAGTTGTTTTCATTCATTTAAGAATTCATTTTCATAAATTGTAGTATTTTTGTTCATAAATAAATAAACCCCACTATTTAAAAATGCAGTGAATCAAGTAATATGATTGAAAATAATTCATTTACAAGCTTTACATGGATTACTGAAGCTGTAAATTCAATTTTCATTTGTGACGAAAAAGGTATTGAATTTAATAAAATAGTGTAAATTTCTAAATTTAATGAAAGCAGAATCAATTTTACTTACAGTACATAAATTTTGTCCTTAAATAAATTAATAAAGTAATGTATATATGTTTATTGAGAGAACTTAACATCCTTTCTTCAAGCAAAGGACACCTTGCTGCTTCTGATTTGGAGTAGAAAACAGATAAACACCGACTTATGTTATTTCGAGTAAAACAAAGCTTTGAGTTGTCTAGGTACTGAAAAAAATTGTACTAGAAAGATGAATTTTATCAGAAAATATTATTCATTTTTCAATGAAACTGAATCATTGTTTATTTTGTCCCAAAATAGTTCCGAAAGCACCAAAAATCTTTGCAGATTCATATGGCAAGAAAAAATATCTGACAAGAAAAAAATTAAAGGTGGGGACAAAATATGGGTTGTTTCTTACACTATGGTTGCAAGAGATGCTCTAAGGAAGGTCAACCAATTGGTGATTCCACCATTTGTACTATAATAGTAAGGTCCACCACCACTACTTTTTTGTCAATACTTTTCTTTCAATCATAAGATTAACCACTTTTATTTAATAGATTAAATACATCATAAGACTTAATTATTCTTTTTAATTATAAGTATAATTTGGCTATAATGAAAGTTGTTTATAATTAATTTTTATCATGAGTTTTAATTTATCACATCACTTAAGAATCTTTCGTATTATATTTTTACAATTTTTTTTCAATAAAAATAGTTTTTAAGTGTCTATATTTTTAGATAATTTATACTACATTTTTTAATATACTAATAAAATAATTATTATGAATAATATATAAATATAAATAATAAATAACAAATTATATAACAAAAATAAGATAATGAAAAAATTATATAATAAAAAAATGAAAAATCCATAAAAATAAAAATGATGTTTGATTTTATAAATAATTAAAATACCTTTAAAAATTATATTGTTCGATATCTATATAAAACATTTTACATGAATACAAAGAAAACTAAGTATAAAAGATAATGATTTTTTTTAAAATACATACTTTTAATGATTTTAATAAATTTATAAATTATATTAATATTTTTATTTAATTATGGTAAATAATATCAATTATAATATCATTTTATAAAAGTATCTCAAAATATATTTAATTTATAATGTCATTATAATTATAATTATAATTATATTTAATTAAAATTAAAATATATTAGAAGATAAAATAAAAAACTTATAAACATAAAGTTTTATCTATAGTGTGATTTATAAGTTTGATTTTTTATTGTTTAAATACATGTTAAGTAATTCGCAATAAATGAAATAGAAAATAAATAAATTTAGGGTTTAGGATTTAACATGTAAAATGAATTCAATAAAATATAAGTATTAATATTATGTTATATCGATTACAATATTTATATTAAGAAATTATAATTTTCTTTTTAAAATTTTATTATGTCTTTTATTTTTAAGATTTTATGATAATTTTTTTTTATATAAAAATGTTAACATTTTATTTATATTTCAATTTTGTAGAACTTAAAAATTAATTGTTACATTTAAATGTGATTTTAATGTTACTTTAATTATATAAAAATAATATTATAGTTAGATAAAAATAACATTGTAACATTATAAAATTAATTAATTAAATTAAATCTTTATTTCTAAATATTAATTCTTTATAATTATTAATTAATACTTTTTATTTTTATTTTTCATAAATGTTTTTGTTTTAGTTATATTCTTAGTTATTGATTATTGTGAAATGATTATTTATCATTTATTGTTTTAGAATTTTATGATACTTTGTTTAGGATAAATATTTAGTCATTACAGATTTAGTTTTTGTTTCTGCTTTTAGTTTATATAAAAAATATTCATTTTTATCTTTAAATTTTATTAAAAAAGCACATATTTTAAATTTCTTAAAAAACAAGAAGTTCACACAGAAAAAAAAAACTATAACCTTTAGTACAGGTGAGAATTGAATATATATATATATATAAAGGGATTATAGTGTATATATTTTATATTTAATTATATTTTAAATTTTAAAATTAAAATAAATTACTTAAATTTTAAAAGTAATTACAAACACTTTAAAAATATAACTATAATTTTTTTAGTAACTATTATTTTTTATAAGCACAAAATAGATATTTTCCACATTACACAAACATATATATATATATATATATATATATATAAAGAAAAGAATAAGCATAATGTGTATTTTAAGAAAAAATATTAGTCATATATGAACGTTGTAAAACTGGACATTCAATCATAACTTGTTATTAGTAAAATAATGATTAATAAAATGAATGGAATTATTATTGTTAATATAGGTTTTGGTTTCTTAGTGGTAAACTGGGTTGAGATATATGCGTAGAAGGGAAGGTGATGATGAAGTCCCCACAATTGCATTTATAGTTGGAAAAGTATATCTCAATTATTTTCCACCATTGATGATTACTCTCACGTGCTCCCAATGCCATCATCCCTGTCCCATGCACAATCCAATCTATAATTATTATCATTAGTTCCCAACTTCCTGGGTAAATGCTTGAGTTGGACGCTCAAACATCACAACTCTAAACTCCATCTTTCTTCTTATTCTTCTTTTTTGTTTTTCCAGCTTTGTATCAATCCTTATATATAGATTCACAAAAGTTATAGTTACATCAAAAAAATTCATCATCAACTTCCATCAGAAGGCCAGTTATTAGTGGATATGATATCTAACCATCAATACTTCAATATTGTGCTTATAACAATACATTAAAAAAAGCATTATTATTATACACATAAAAGAAAGGGCATTCAAAACTACTGATAATATTAGAATAATAATGTAACAGACCAATTATGACTTTTAAATAATTATAACTTTAGTTAGTCCTTTAAAATTACAAAATAACAACTTTTAACCCCTAAACATTATAATTAAAAAATAGTTTTAAACCCTAAAACCTAAAGCAGTCATTTAACACCTATATTTTGTATTTATGGACTAGTATTTTCTTATAATTTTCAGAAACTAAACAAGTTTTTTTTTAATTTAAAACAGGAACTAAAATTAAAACTGGTTTTAAACCCCAAATCTTAATACACTTTTTCTGTACCTTAAATTGAATTAATTTATTCCTTCAAATCTTAAGCAACAAAACAAACTTTTTCAAAATTTACCCCAAATTTCTTAACCCCCAAACATAATTATATCCAAATTCTCATTAAGCAAAATAAATTCAATCTATTCTCATAACTCTCTGCAACTTCCGAAGGATTACTCACCCACCCTTTTACATACATCTAACCCAACCCACCCCGCCAAAGGACTACACATGTCAAGTATCATAAAATTTACAAAACTAAACATCTGCAAATGTGATGTAATAATAGACTAATAGTATAGAGTAGAAACTATAATGCTAGATTAAAATTTGAATTTCAAACTAATTTAACCCCCAAAGTTAATTGGAAAATGGTCCCCACACTCCCATTTTTTAATACACTCTAATCTCCTTTAGAGATATGCACTATTGTCTACTAATAAAATATTATCGATTCGAGCCTCCGCTAAAACTGTCACAAGTTACATAAATTATAGCTACCAATTTGGTTTTGCAAACAAACAAAGCACATCAAGAAAAACATCTCCTGCTATGCTATACTCAACAAACTACGGGTCTAACATTGATCATTACAATCGGCGAGTTTAAAAAAAACTGAAATCAGCACAAAATCTTTCAAAGGAAACTAGACTAGTAAAAGAAACCCAGCACTTTCCCACCAACATTCTTCCTCCTAGCTTCTTCATGATCCATGATGCCAGCAGAGGTAGTCAACACAATATACCCAAACTGCAAAATTTGTGTAATCAAAGGTTAGGGATCATATATAAAATGTGTTCAAAGTCTCCACGTGTACCCTTATGATTAAAAACTTCAACATACAGGCATAACATTGTTATCGAAACACAAATATATTGTTGAAACACAAGAAACAATTTTCCACAGGTGTATCATAATACGAATGTATCGGGAGGTTGTCTTAACTTTGCTCTCATTTTCAAAAGTATACACGAGATGGTGAAAAGAACTTCCAATTGTTATCTGTATTACTAATACTTGTACTGTACCAATACAAGCTGAAAACAGCAAACAATTTCTCAAACCAAATGTCCCTAAGTATCTGACTCTAATGGTACCGGACGCCAATAATATGGCACAATTTCAAAGGTGCTCATATTCTAGATGACATATTGGTTAAATACAAACTCAACCATCTGAATGAGTGATTCACGATTCAGAATGTAATTAGCTGAAATAATCATGCTACTTAAATTCTCAAATTCCCAACAATTGTGTTAAGTCAAACTTGTAAACCAGAAAGTTAGAACCAGATAACTCGAATAAGTTATTTTTCCAAAGACAGCTTACTATCTTTTATAACAAATACCAAGAACGAGAAGATTTCTGATGTTCGAAAAAGAACATGGCTTTTGAGCTGACCTGTCTTGAGGGGAGCAACCTAGCAGTCCAACCTTCAATCTCTTTGACACCCACATCAAAACGGGGACTGATAACCCCACATTTGTTCAGTCTACCATTCAATTCAACAACAATTTTCCCAGCTCTGTGATCGTCAACGTACTCAAACTCTCCAATGTACCCTAGAAAGAACCAAAACAAGGCATATATAGATTAATTATGAACCAGGTAGAAATCAAATTTAGTTATCATACCAAAAAATAAGAGATGACAAATACCATGCTTTTGCATCACCAAAAGGAATTTTATAATCACTTTTGAGGATGGCCTAACCATGACCTGGCGCTTCCCCCTCTTCTCAGCATTGTACATGCTCTTGAGAGCATCATTCAAGACACTGACCCTCACCATTGTCACTGTCACGAATTACACAAGAATTAACCTCACAGAATAACCAATAGTATGGCAATCAATGTAAGCTAAAAGAGAAAATAAGCATATTTTCCATTTTCAAAACTCTAAAACCCCAGAGTCCCATGATACAGCGGTATCTAAACCCCCTTAAATTAGAAGATACATCAGATGAAAACATGAACAAAAGCTATTACTACACATCATTCTAAACACCAATAATACTAGTATTAAAGTTGTGTGAGCAATTCACGATCACAACAGAAAAATCTAAATAGAGAAGAGTCCAGCGAAAGGTAAATTTTTTCTAACAGAGTATCTTCTAACAGACTACCACGACATAAAATACAACATTCGACGATCACAACATGAATATAAACACACACAAAAGGCTTTGGGTTCCATTTCTGCGTCATGAAAGGAAAGAAGGGTAACAAAGCAAATCTAGAAAACCCCAAAACCAAATTTCGTAACCAGGGAATAGGAATCAGATCTTACCGAGATAGGCACAGAAACGGCGTGGGTGCTGAAGAAGGCAAACAACGTAGGAGGACACGAGTATAAAACAACTTCTACATGCGTTTAGGGTTTGGAAGCGATTAAAGGTTTCCAGCCCATGACAATTCTCCTTGTTGGACCCTTCCTTTCAGGCCCATAACTGTGTAGCCCGTTCATTTACTAATTTTTTCTTTGGACCAAAAATATTGGAAAGCTTTGGATTCTTCCTTTCCCTCCTTCCTTGAATATATCTTATTTTTATTTTATGAAAAGGAATTAATTCAGAACATTTATTCGAAAAAAATTTAATAGAATACATAATCCTACTTGTTTTAAATATGAAATTATATTTATAAAAACTGTACTTCATCTAAACATAGTTTTTTTTATTTCTCAATAAATAATTAGAATAATTGCCTTGAAAGAGTATTTTTACTTATCAATCTTTCACGACATTTTTTTTAATTGTTATTCTTATGATAGACTGATTTGAATGAGTTTTCTTAGCCTCTCATCTCTCCAAATCTACCATTTTTAATATCTTTAATTTTATCATTAATTTGATCTTTTAAAATATCAATTATTAAAAATAAAGATGGAATATATTTTTACTTTTTGAATTATTTGTTAAAATTGTGTTTTGTTTTTAAAATGAATTTTGAACTTATTTCATCTTTATATTATAAATTCATGTAAACCATTGTCAACATTATTCTTTATTTCTTTATTTTTAAGTTTTTTTGTTTTTTTTCCTTCACTTCCATCTTATTTTCTCTCTCTTTAAATATATTTTTTATTTATTATAAAACAATCATTTACATCAATTTATAAAATATAAAGACAAAATAAATCCAAAATTTATTAGAAAAAAAAACATAATTTTAACAAATACTTTGGAAACTAAAAAAATACTTAATCCTAAAAATAAGAATAACAATGTATCACAATAAACCATTTATCATAATTTTAAAATATAATATATATGCTAAAATATTATTTGTTATACAATTTAATTATAATACAACTCATTTATTATAAAATTTTAATTATAGTACAACTTATTTAT
Source organism: Lablab purpureus (assembly GCA_030347555.1). Taxonomy (NCBI): domain Eukaryota; kingdom Viridiplantae; phylum Streptophyta; class Magnoliopsida; order Fabales; family Fabaceae; genus Lablab; species Lablab purpureus. The sequence continues at coordinate 15,248,797 of CM059259.1, forward strand.
TAAACTTCAATTATACAAAATAAACATTTATTTTAGTATAAGTATATATAAAGGTCTAAGTAAAATAATTCAAGTTTTCGTTTACTTAATTTGAAAAAATAATTAAAGACCTCTTTAATAAATAATTGGTAACTTTTTAAAAGAGTCGTTTTAATATGCGTAGTATAAAGACTTTAATTATAATTTACTTACGTGAATAAATGACCTTAATTAGAAATTACTTGTGAACTTAAAAAACATGTATTAGTATTCTTTTAAAGTTTTAAATTGTCCATCAAAATTTTATCTTGGGGTGGTAGAAGAATTTAAAGCTTTTGAAGTATTATTAATAGAGTTCTTCAAAATTATTTTAACTAAATTAATATTGAACTAAATTTTATATTGAATTGTTTAAAAGATAATTAAATTTTTTACATTCGTTTAATTTTTAAAAAAATTGAATTATTTCTAAATAAAATTGTTTGAACTAAACTAAAATATAACTTATAAAATTGAAAAATATATTTTAAAATAAAATTTTCATTATAATAATTTAGACATTTAAATGATTCAATAATAAATTAAAAAAAATAGAATGGTTAAATTTAGTTTATTTAAATCAGTCTAAATTTTAATTCAATCTTAACGTTTAATTTAGTGTTGTAATAATTGAGTTTAATTTAAGTATTTTGTTCTACCTTAGGTGTGAATGAATGGTAGACGTCTCTCTATGCTAGAGTTATAGATTATCATAAATTTCAAATTTCAAATAGATTGAAAACTTAAACAAATTTTAAACTTGTAATTTTATTCTATTTTGTTTAAATGCAAAATACAATCCTCTCTTTATTGTTATTTGTTTCACAATTACAAAAATATAAACAGGAATAAAATTATCAAACTCGTATAACTTTTCTATGATATTCACTGAGAGCCCACATCGGAAAAACATTTCTATAGAGTGGGTAATGCACCGCGCAATTCTTCACAAATGCTCCCACAATTTCCTGTGATAAATAGCACATAAATTACATAAGAAATTTCTAGTGTATCAATCTTCAACAATCACAACACACACATGATTAGCATATGTGTAAACCACATTTTGTCCTTGAAAATATATAATGTTACTATACTAGTTCCTAAAATTGAAGAAATTCTAAATAAATATGTGAAACTTTTTAATTACTTTCTTTTAATCTGAAGTTAATGGTGTTTGAGAGGTAACCTGCTGAGGCCAATCACCATCTTCTAATTGAGAATTAATGAGTAACTTTGCTGCATGATGAAGGGGAGTAGAATCTCTCTCAAACTGCATACAAAATTCAGAAAAGTGAGAAGAAAACAATTAACACTTATTTAACATTCATTTCAGATATAAAAAAAAATCAATAAACAAGTTGAAATCTACGATAAAATGAGATGCAGATATAATCTTTAACACGCATGCACATTAGAACTATACCTGTCCAGCATGAATTAGAGCCATAAGAGCCCAAGCCGTTTGTACAATATTTGATCTACTTTCTTCAAGAGGTGTGTACATCTACATTGTTGAGATGTTATTAATGATTTTATAATGAAAATATAAAAGTCAAAGAAAAGTATAATAAGAAACAATGATTTCATTATTACAAACCTTCTTTTGACATGAAAGATAGCTCTCTCCCCAGCCACCATCTTCATTTTGTGTTCTGAGTAGAAAATTCACAGCTCTGCGAATGACATCAGAGTTTCTGTAGGTCTTGCCAGCAGCAACTAAACCTCCAAGTACAAACCAAGAACTATAGGTGTAGCAAATTCCCCAATTCCCATACCAAGAACCATCAATTGTTTGTGTATTTTCAAGAAATTTTACTGCTTTCTCGATGAAGTTATCTATGTCTTTGTTCCTATGCTGTGGCTATAGATTCTTGAACAACACTAAAGCTTGAATTGCAGATCCAGTGCATTCAACATATTCATGCTCGATTACTATATCAGTAAATAATTCCGTGGGATTCAGTAGCTATACAACAGTGACAAAAAATTAGATAAGGAATTGTTTTCATCAGTCAATCATATTTTTAATCTATTTTCACAAACTTCTTATTGATCTTTAAAGGAAAATAAAGAATAACAAGAAAATAATAAAATAAATATCCCCATTAATTATAAAATAATAGTTAATTTTTTAGTAAACTTATAAAACTCATTTTTTTATAGAATTACTTATGAAAAAAAAATTTGTCCTGCGTTATCAAATTAATAGTGTAAGACTTACTTCCAACCATTTTTTACTTCTTGCTGGCTCCCATGCAGTTACACCTCCGTTTTTGCTCTGAAAAAGTCAAAATTAAAGTTGTATAAAAAGTTTAATTATGCACAATGTAAACTAAACTAAATTAAGTCTCATTAATTACATTTTTTAATTAAGTAGTTAGTTGTGATTGTTTGAAACATCTTATTTATTATGACTTACCTCTGCTGAAAACAAAACTATGAACTTACCTCTACGTAATTTTTTTTCTTTCCAGAAACAAATAATTAATTGTTTTTCTCTCTTGTAGGGATTCGTAAAATAAACAGAGAAGCATATATGACTTTTGTTTTAAAGAATCGTGATTAATTTCACACAATGCAACATGTTCTGGATAAATTTTGTATTCAACTGACCTTTAATAAATTTTATGTGTGGAGAAAAAGAAAACAAACAGAAAAAGTTCAAATATCACATTTTATATAATTATTTAAAATTATTATATTTATTTAAAAGACCTAAAATATATTAAAAACCAAATTTATATTTGTTTTGGGTACAATTTTTCTTATCAATACTAGAGAAATTAAGTTTATAAAATAGACTAAAAATAATATTAATGATATATTTTAATTTTTGAAAACACTAAAATGTCAAAAAATATTACGTAACAGAAACCTGAACCTCAACACTAAATAATTTTTAAAAAATGGGCTAGTGACCAACAACCAACAACGACTAGTGGGATTCTCGAACTAGGTATAATTGGTGGTTTGAACCAATTTAAAAGAGAATTGAAATATTTGAAATAAATTAATTTATAAGAGTATAGATAATTGAAATTCAAGAAGTAAAAAATAAATCTGGTTTAAGAAAATAAAAGTGGGAAAAGGAGATTTTAACACAACAATAAAAAGTAAAAAGGTAAATAATTAAAAATTTATAATAAAACATAACGCAATATATTTAGGAGAAATACCTGAAGTGATAATATCACATTGACAGAATCATATAACCTTGTAGGATCCATTTTTTCTCCTACAATCTCTTGTGGTAACATCGATAAAAGTAAACAACACTGAAACATAATAGGAAAAAATGAATTAGTTGAGTTGATGTGTGTGTATGTTGGTGTTCACCAAGTTGAATAGCAAATTAAGATGTTTGTGACCTAATTAGGTTAACTAACTACCTTCAAAGATTCTGCAGTAGTGTCAGAAACTTGCCATCCATGGTCTTTATCTGAAAAGGTCCATGATCCTTTCGAAATGTGACGATACATGCTCTTAAAATCTCCCGATGGATTATCCACGATCTATGAAATGGTTAGATTGTAGTATGTAATAAGTTGATTAAATTAAATCACTGTACAAATAAGAATTACGAGTAAAAAATACCTGAGATTTCTTGATGAAATCGTGAGCTTTTAAAAGTGTGTGACCAAATTCCTCAATTAAGTTGGTAGCAAGTAAAGCTTGAACAACAAAGCTAATATCCCATGTCTGGCTACCGGTAGTACCCTGCATTATATACACAATCTTGCAAGTTATTATAATGGTTTACCTACTCACTAGCTATTCTTATTGAATTGGGATATGAAAATATATGGATTTAAAAAAAAAACATAATCCAATCTGTTTACCTGCAAGGTCATTCCATCTTCTGAAACCCATAAATAATCTGGGATTCTAGCAAGATGTTTCTTGAAAGCTTCTCCATTTGAATCTTCAACCCAGCAAGCAAGCATACTTAATATCTACAAAACACAAACATGTTGCTTAATAACTAAAAATTGGATTTCATTAGTGTTGAAGCGTAAATTACCTTTTCCACACATCCAATATTTATATATTGACTATTTTTATCTTCATAATGGATCTGATTCATGGTTACTTGAAGTGCCCTTTCTCTAATCAATTTGTTGAGAGGTCCATGTGTAAGAAGTGGTTCCGCAAATACATACCAACCATCCCATATTAAATCTTGTATCAAAGGATGAGGAAAATAAAGATCTTCCTGTAATATGTGTAAAATCAACAATTATCTTCTGATCATAAAGCTTTACCACCTATCACATTTGTTATTTATATACATTTCTGATATTCTTACCTTTGCACATTTGTGTCGTGCTTTCTTCCAATTGTTTTTGTCATAAGGTTGAATAAAGAGTTCTTCTCTCAAATTTAGGATTAATGGTGTGATTGGACCCACGAATTTCTTCCCATATAAGTAAGACATGGGCAAGTATACCAGTCGACTGTAACACCACATTTTACCTGCATTATTTAAGGTTTGTGTTAGAAACAAAAAGTTATAAAAGAAATTCTTAAAAATTATATGACAGTGATAATAACAAAAGTTATTCTTGTATGAAAGATAAGAAACGAAAATGAGTTGATTAAACCTGGATGCAGAGGGAGAAAATTAGGAAAGATCCAAAATTCAGGGGGCAATGGGTTACTTCCACACCAATCAACTACACCAAGGATCTACAACAAGAACTGTAAATTAGTATCTGAATAAGCATGCGTTGGTGCATTTAAATTTGATATAAAAATAATGATTACCGAAAGCCAAAATTTTCCCCAAGAAGGTAGATGTGTTACATCACCATGATCATGAATCCAACTTCTAGCCTTAGCACAAGCATTGTTATGACCTCCATTAGCTCCTTCTCCAAGAATTCTCATACATATGTAATTCAGTGTGGTGCAAAACATAGTGCTGTGACTTTCTATGCGTAGTCCCCACCCTCCATCTTCATTCTTCACATCATACTACTCGTTAGTATTCAAATTTCATAAAAATGATAGAAAGTTGTATGTAAATCAAGGATGAACCCATTTTCGCAAAAGGAAAATAAAGAATAAATATTGTAATAATATGTAATTTTTTACCATCAGAATCAATTTGGTATTGAATATTGAATACCTGGTGATAATATATGTAACGCAGAATTTCTTTACGGTGCTCTTCTGACAATATAGAATCAAGAGATCCTGTCACGTACATGCAAAACACCTGCAATATCCACCATTTATTATGTACTTTAAACCAAATTAGGTACATATACAAGAGGACAATCACCATCGGTTGCCAATTACACAAAGTAAGTAGGCCAATCGGAAACACGGTTGACTTGGGTCATGAGCTTAATCTAGTTCATTTTACAATGAGTCAAAAGTTTTATAATTCTGAATTACTGGATTAAAAAGGTTGATTTATTCATTTTTATTTTTTTTTATTTTTTAAATTAAAAAATTTATATGAAAATATTTTTATTTTTTTATTATTATAAAAACATTAAAATTATGAATTGAAAATTTTAAAATAATTTTTTATTTTTTAATATTTTCAATATTTTTATTTTTAAAAATAAAATATTAAAAATAAATAAATTATAATATAAACGAGTTAGTTGTTATCTTTATAAACCCAATACCTAACTTAACTTTTAGATTAAGTGACTGGAATTTTTGTTGACTCGTGATAAATAAAATTTAAACCTGACAGGACAGTGGGTGGCTCTTGTTAAATAAAGTGTTTTAATGTGTGGGTCTCACTCTTTACACGCATTTATGCACACACTTATAGTCATTATTCTAAATAGTACAAACCATACTGCGGGTAGCAAAATGGGTGTGTCAGAAATGGGACAGACAAGTTTGTTCCTCTATTAAGGTGATTGAAATTTCTGATCCTATTGGTTAAAAGATTTATTTAAATTTTTTATTTTTTATTTTTATTTTAAAAATAAATTTTTTTATTTTAATATATATAATTTTAAATTATATTTAATCATATAAATATTTTCTAAAACTTTTAATTGATAAATTAATGTTTTTAATTAAATAAATTAAAATTATTATTATTTTTAAAAGATATATTATTTTATTATAATTAATAATTAAAATTTAATTTATAAATATTAATAATTTAAGTTATAAGATTATTATATATTTATATTTCTTAAATAATATAATAAAAAATTAATTTTATGATTGGATCGTTGAAAATCTCGGTCCACCCACCATATAAACATATATAAAATTATAGTCATTTTCTAATGTATTTCTTATTTTTTCCTTGTTTCCTAATCACTCTCTCTCTCTCCCTCTCTCTCTAATACTGAAGATAATCTGAATTATTAAGCTTTTTGTAACTTCTATTATTTTTCAGTAACATAAACAATGAAGGAAGAATTGCAATAAATGATGTCCCTATTTATTACTTAATATTAATGGTCCAAAATGATTTTAAAAAGATGAATTGAATAATTTGATTGATGAACAAAACCATGTTATCATATTGTTTGTAATTTTAATGTTAATTATTTAATTCATATTCATAAATCCAAAAAATTAGCACTTTCTTGTTAATAGATTAAATTTTTCCCTACAAATTTCAGTGGTAAAGATAATTTTTTGTTTGTTGAACTTTTTACTATGTGATTATTGAACTAATTTTAAAAATCAACATGTGTTTGATCAAGTTAAGGGACTTAATTGTTTGTATATGTTATTAGAGAGGTAATTAGTTGAACTTACTAAAGGAGGTGTGTAAAAGAGAGGACCCCCAGTGTGAGCGGGCCAATGACCATCACTAGTTTGTAGTGATGAAAGATACTGTGAAGCCCTTCTCAGTGTCATCCCAATCTTTTCACATCCATTTTCCTTCTCTTCTCCAATCTTTTATGCTACTTATTCTTCCTTCATAACCATTCTCCCTCTGCATCTGTAAAACTCAACGATAATCAATCACAGAAAACTCTTTTTTATCAACACTCTACAAACTTGTATCTATAATTACCTGAAATCGCCATAACCGATCACCACAAGCTCTGAGTTTGTAGCGATTATCAAAGAAATGTTGACGAGCTTGTTCAACTTGAGCTCGTTCCTGGGCATTACCAGCCAAAGGATCGAACTCCCATATCTGTCTTCCTAAGAAATTGTTTGTGCTAGATATGTGTGGATCTGTTCCTCCATCTCCTATCTTCACCCTCCACATTTTTCTTCCTTTTTAATGCACACTATCAATGTCTTTCTTCTGTTTAACTATGCTTTTCTTTTCACATTTTCATTCTAATTTCTTCTCCATTGTCAAAAGTTTATTGGCCCTGCATCAAAAAAAAATTTGATAATTTTAAGGGATGTCTATTTTAAAGCTGAGTTTTATAATTAATAATCTTTTTATATAATAAACTTGTTAAACTAATTCATCTTTAGTGAAGATTGATTGAAAATGTTCCATTGAATAGAATTAATTCACTTTTAACTTCTAGTTTAATGTATTTTTAAAATAATAAATAAGTAAATAAATAACATAATCAGTTATGTTGAAAAAGTATACTATTTCTTCTTCTTTCAAATTCTATTATACCCTAGAACTAAACTACTATGAATATTTTTCTCTTAAACAGCCAATAAATATTTTTCATGTGCTTTTTTTTTAATTCATTTTTACCTGCCATAATGAGAATTTTAGTGTATTTTAAATGGAAATTTTTTATAAGAATTTTTTATTAAGAAAATCTTATTTTTAATTTTCTCAATACTTCTTTAAAATGAAAAAAAAATTATTTATATAAAAAATTATTTAATTTAAAAAATATATTGTAAAATTTATATCGATAAAGAAGTTATAAAGGAAAATAGTTAGTGTTTTTTTTTCATATAATTGCACATTATTATGTGAATTGTATTTTTAATGTATACTTCAAAAAGGAGAAGGAGGTAGGAAAACAACCATTTGTATCAATCTTATAGCTGTGTTTGAATCTCAATTACAACATACAGATCAATTTTCAAAATTTATCTATTGTGTTAATATATTTTTTTATTTTCTTTACATATAGGTTAGAACTAAATTTCATCCCAAACTTCAACTTAATTTTCTATCATAAATTCAAATACAAATTACAATAGAAGTAGACCAGATCCAAATTCAAACACTTAAACTACATTGGAGCGAGTTTGTCTTTATTGGTTTTGTTAAAAGAAAAATTATTGTATTATAAACATAATTTAGCATATAGTATAACATTAAATATAAGAGTTTTCATTTTCTAACCAAGACTTTTGAAATTTATCTTAAAAAAATCCATTTCATACTATTTTAAGACAAACATAAAAGTGAAATAGTTTATAGTATGTACTTGAATTATATTAAGTTGAATTAAAAATAATTTTTAAAATTTAAATTTAGTTAAAACTAAGTTAAGTTATTACAAAAGAAATTATTTTTATTAATCATATTAATAACTAATAAAATTATAAAATTTATAAATAATTAAATTAGAGATTAATTTAAAATTTAATTTAATAAGTAATTAAAATATTAGAAACAAATTTATATTCTGATTTAGAAATCAGTTTTAGTCATTATTATATAAAAATTAATTTTATAACTTTTTAAGACTAATAAAAAAATAGTTTCTATTATAATAAAAACTATTTTAAATATTAAATAATTTTTAGTTTATAAAGTAGTTTCTAATTTAATTATTATAAATTATAATGGTTAATTATTTTTTGTCTCTAAATTAGTTTATATTTAATAAATTTATTATAATAAATTAACTTGATTTATATTTGAATATTCTTATTTTAAAAATATTTTTATTTAAAAAGTATTTATATAAAGAAAGTATTTCTAAATATAGAATTATTAAAATATATAAAATTTTATAATATAATATAAATATTATTTATTTTATTATTTTTAAAATATATTTAAAGTTTATTAATAAAAAAATGATAATAATATTATGAATTAAATTATAAACATGTTAAAATGGTGTGATAATAATTGATTAAAAATAATAAACTTTGTAATATCCAAATTTATTAATCTATGGTACATAAAAGAACAAGTTAGTAAATTATTGATTTTAACTTAAAAATTATAAAAAAATATGTTAACCTTGAGATAACTTAAAAGCAATATACTTGTTACTCTACATAAAGTTGAAGTCTGAGAAAAAATTGATTAACACAAGTATTAAGTGTCAATTCAAATATAACAATACATTATTTCATAACTTATAAGTCTCACATGAACAAACGTTAATCCAAAGATACCGTAAAAAGATTGTTAGCAACTAATGAAATTATAAAGAATGTTTGAAAAATATGAAATATTAATTGTTGAATGAAATGGAAAAATATAACATTAACACATAAATAAATAAAGTGATGAAAAGAAGAAGATAACCTGATGGTGAAGAATTGAGTTGGAGGTGTGAAGTGGTTGAAATGATCTCACATTTTGGTGAGAATGGTTTAGGGTTTATATAATACTGATTCCAACTAAGGGAACTCCATGAGATGGTGGAGATCATATACGGAAACTATTTTCTTTGAGAGAGCCAAAATAATATCATGGATGGATGAGTGTATGGACAGTATCAGTTAATATTAAAACCTAATTATTGCTACATGTGCCATTGTCCTACAAGTTGAAGACAATTTATTTATCAAAATAAATCAGACATGTTTTTACAATTTTTCTTTTCTTTTTCATTTTTAATAGTTTTTCAGGTAATGTTTGTAGTTGTCTTTTCTGACACGTTTTTAGTTGTTCGTTTCTTTCTTTTTTTTTTTTCATTTTTTTAATCATGTTGTATTTTTTATTTAAATTAATAATTATCGTGCGTTTTTTATTCTATTAAATCAATGAAATTATTTTTTTTAATTTTTCTTTCTTTCTTTTTTAATCTAAATAATTCTTTTTTTTTATTTCTCTTATTTTGTACCTAATAAAAAATTACTTAATTAGTCATACAAGAACTTCAAATTGCTTTTACAGTGTGTTTGTACATGGAACTGTACTTGCCATAACTTACAATCCTAGCAATCACCACAACTTGATCTTATCATAAAAGTAATAATTACATTCAAGTTTGTCATAAATTTCCAAACCTTTCCTTTCAAAAAATTATCTAACAAAAACAGCTGAATTAGTTCAGTTTTAAGTTCTAGTTTAATGTATTTTTAAATATTAAATAAGTAAATAAATAACATAATAATCCGTTATGTTGAAGAAGAAAATACTATTCTTTTATTCTATCAAATTCTATTATGCGTAATGTTTCCAAAACACTATTTTTCTCTCCATACAAATTGCATCATGCACCTGGACAAAACTAGAATGAATATTTATAGGATATTTAAAAAAGTATATTCATATATTTTTCAAAATTTTAATACATTTTTTCAAATATACATGTAATTATACTAATAATTTGTTAAGACAGTAATACAAAAAATATATTTTAACAAAAATAATTAAATATTTTTGAAGATCCAATATCATAAATGTCAAGGTTTGGATCCATTTATTGGAAGCCAAAATTATGTGGAGGTCTAAAAAACAAAAGGAGGAAAAAACAACAAGTGATTGAAAAAAAAAAGTTATTATCGTATCTCAAACTTTAAACCATCAATCTCTTTAACAGTATTTGAAATTAAGATTATTTCGTTAATAATGTAAATAAATGATTTTTTTAAATGATTTATAATTAAAAAATGTAAACAAAAAAACTAATAAAAATTGTAAATATAATTATTTATATCATTTAAATAGATTATAAAATAAAAACAATATTAAAAAGAAATAATTTAAATTCCAATATTTACATTAAAAAGATTAAGATATTTTTTTATCTCTATAATAAATATAATAAAATAAAATAGAACATTTATTTAAAAATTAATGTAATTATATTTATAATAAATATTAATGAAATAAAATAAAATATTTTATAAAAGTAAGATTTAAATATAATTATTTGAGTGCTAATTAAAAATAACTATTAATTTATAAATACATGTATAAACAAATTAATTGAGAACTACCTCAGCTCTGATTATGCAACCCTTCCTCTTATTCATTCTTTTTAATTACCGTGTTTTTCTTTTTAATATTAATATCTTAATTAATAATAACAATAATATGAATAATAAAGATGAATAAAAAATATTAATAAAATAATATTTTTAAAACAATATTAGAAATAAAATTAATAGTAATACATTAGTAGTAAAAAAATACAATTTTGATATTGATAAATAATGGTATAACTTAATAAAATTAAATAACCCCGTAAAATTGTTTTTTATTTTTTTTCTATATATCAAGTAATTTCTATTTTCTTTTCTCCCAAAAATAGATAGATCTATTTTCATTTTATGTATTTTCTCTTAAATAGCCAATAAATATTTCTCATGTACTTTTCATTCATTTTTTACCACCAGCAATGAGAATTTTAGAGTATTTTGAATGAAATGGCTTATAAGAATTTTTCATTAATACAAATATTATTTTAAATTTTCTCAACAGTTCTTTGAAATTAAATAAAATTTTTAAAAATTATATATGTAAAATTTATATTAAAACAATATCTTTTTATTAAAAAATAAGTTATAAAGGAAAATAATTAAAATAAGCTATCGATATATTTAAATTTAATTTAATTTTTATAAAAAGAATCTAAAAATAACTTTGTATTTTTCTCATTCAAAAAAACACACTCAATTGGAGGAGGGTGTGAAAGTGAGTGATGTTGATGGTAACTATGTAACCCATTTAATATAAAGGCAACTACTTTTTCTTAATTGAATACAATACAACTGAAATGGAAGGAAATATGGAATGGGTCTCAATCAACACTTTCTTCCTCTTCTCAAATATGGAAATAAGGAGTAAGACATTTGCATTTAAAGTCATAAATAGCAAGTTGTTATTAGTTAAACCACATTTTTGTAATTAATTAAATTATTAAATTATTACATTTCTTTATCCTGTTAAATCAATTTGAGTAGATGTAAGTTTGTAACTGTGACATTAAAGTTTGTCACAGATATCCTTACATGATATCAAATTTGCAGGTTCAAATTTGTGTGATATAAACTATTAAGAATTAATGTTCATTACAATCAAGAAAAAAATACATAAAATTATAAAAAAAAAATAATAACACACATAAATTAAACGTAAATTTATTTCATATTGTCTAAAAGTTCTTAGATCATGTCCTGAACTCCACCATGAACAAGTTCAGATCATGACAAAGATTGTGGGATAATTTTTATAATTTATGGAAAATTTTATTTTTTTATTTGATAATTCTGTTGTACAGGTTCTTATACAAATTTCTCATATACTTGAAATCGTAATGTATATGGTTGAATCCTATAATATATAAACAACAATTTTTTCCACACCGCTCAGTCTAGATGAGTACAATTTTGGTGCCACCACGTTTTGTAATATCGTACCAGTGCTTTCTCCCAAAAATTTCTTACACATTTACCCTAGTATCCTAGCATTAAGTAATAAAAAATACATTAAGAAATTACATAATTTAAAATATATTTTTTAATTATAAAGTGTAAAAATTATTTTGAATTACACAATTAAAAAATATTTTTTAAATTACATTAAAAAAACTTATTTTTACCAAATAAATTATTAAAATTAATTATTAATTACATTACAGATTATTTAAAATCTAGTTTAATAAATGGTTAAAATTTGATAGTTAAAATTAGAAATTAATTTAAATTTTAATTTAAAAACTAATTTAATTTTTATTATATAAAAACTAATTTCATAAATTTTTAAAATCAATAACTATCAAAAAAATATAATATCTATTATAATAAAAATTATTTTAAATATTAATAACTTTTAATTTATAAAATAATTTTTAATTTAATCATTATAAAAAATAATTATTTTTTATTTTTAAATTATTTTATATTTAATAAATTTTTTACAGTGTTAGACAATCTAAACATTTATTGTCTATTTTTAAATTATAAAAATATCATAAATTATATACTTTATAATACATTTTTGAATTATATAATTTATAATATTTTTATAAATCTAGAAATATATTTTAGAATATACAACTCAAACATATGTTTTTGATATGCACATTTTAAACTTTTTCGACACTTTTACGAAGGTGGAGGAACAAAAATCATGGAATGAAAAGGTATTTGTCAAGTGCATACTGTGTTATAGTCAGAACATGATCCGCTTTTGCTTTTAGCCCATTTAATTCACCCACTTTTGTGTCTTTTGTATTGGGCTTAGTTGGCCCACTTAGTTTTTTATTCTGATTTTAGAAAAAAAATATTAATCCATGAAAACAGATAAAACTAGGTGTGGACAAAATAGAGACTCAGATTCCATTACATTTAGGATTTCTTGCCATGGGATTGTATTTGTTAAATTAAGATTCCATTACAATATACTTCATATGTATCAACCTCAACAATGGCAACTTTAGTTTAATATTTTATAATCATTAGTTCAAAAAATATTTTAGTATACTCTAATATTTCTAATACAATATTTTTTAATATTTTCAATCTAGAAAAAAAGAGTCAAGACCACTACTATTATATTAATATTCACTAAAACATAAATTAATACACTACAACTTTTTAATTAATCCACCTTTAAAATACCAAATTAAATAAATAAAATAATAGTTAAAAGTGATTTAAATTTAATTTTTTAAATAAGTTATGAATAGAACAAAGTTAAAAGTTATTTATATTCAAATTTTTAAATAAGTTATGAATAGAACAAAATAAACCAATTTGATATTCACACATACAAAATGAAAAATAATAGTTAATCTTTCGTTTGGTTTCATCACCATTATTTGTATAAAAAACATTTTTTATGAATTATAATCTTCTATGAACTTTAATTTCTACATCTTGTAGAAAATTAACTTTAATTTGTTTTCTTATTTATCTTTCCTAAAAGAAACTTATATGGAGAAATTGGTCCAAGCAGATTTTTTTATTATACCTTAACTTATATAGAGCAATTGGTCCAAACAGTTTTTTTAAAATCAGTCCATTTCGGTAAATTTGAAAAAAATTGCATCACTTTTATAAAAAAGCCTCAAATCTTCAAACCTATGTGTGCTCAATGAAAAAGACAATAACATTTTGGCACCAAGGTTTTTTTTAAGTACAGTTACATTTACACTCACTGCTTCTAATGAGGTTTTTTTTATCTCTTTTTTTTTTCTGTAAATTGTCATGTTAATGACTTGGTTCTCGTCATCTAGCTTTTTTACACATCTATAACAACTTTCAAATAAAACATGAGACTAATGGGAAGACTTGCCAATTTTTTATTATACTTAAAAGGTTTTTTTATAATATTTATATACTAAAAATGTATCTACTTTTGTATTTTATTATTTATTAATAAAAGTAAGAACGTGGTAATAACTTAACAATGATTAACAATAATAGAGTTTAGGGCTCTGAAAATATTCAGTCAAGCCCAACCATTGTGCACCTAAAGCATATTAAGAAAGTACAAAGGGAGTTCATATTTAATGAGTGCTAGAAATTATAACTCCAAAAGTAGAAACCAATTTGAGAATGCATAAAGCAGGGAAAAGAAATTATATACATAATTTAATTTTAATTAAAAAAAAAAAGATGATACAACAAAGAATTTGTTGTTACCAAAAGAGTATATAGTTTTATTAATGAATTAAAATATTATTATGGGTGTTGATACTTTAATACCAAACATTAATTTTCTCTTACATCTATGTTAATAAATTATTATTTTATTATAAAATTTTATTTATATTTATTTTTATCATTCAAATATATTATTTTATTATAAAAAGCAGTTGTAAAGTAAATGTATATAAGAAAGAGAAGTGTTAAAAAGCATAAATTTTTCTATTATTATGGCACATAGTCACCAGTCCATCACCCATCAAGAAACTTTGAGCCAACCCCACATCCTCTTTGTCACAGTGAAAAGCCTTTTCTCACCTCTTCGCATGGACATGCATGAAATGAAAATGTGTGACTATTATTATATATCTTTTCAATTTTTTCACATACATTGTTACTAAATTTGACCTGTATATTCACTCAGTCACCATTTTTATTCTTAGACCTCTATTGTTTGAATTAGGGTCGAATGTCGTTTTTTTCTCTTCATTCAAAACAATATTCAGTTTTTTGCCTTGTTTTTAGCATGTAAATTAGCAAAATGAGCATATCTATAACCAAAATCTACGCAAGTATACAAGACATAAAATTCAAAGCACAGTGTTTAACAATGGTCAATGTTTATTATTATTGCAATACATAGAAAGAAGAGTTCTGAAATGATAACAAAATATATTTTTATTCAGCAAAAACAAAAAATAACAACAACAACTTAATAAGACTGGAAACAGAAAATTTGCATTTGAGCCCTAGACTCACCTGGTGGAAATGACATAACTTGATTACGAAGCAAATTCTTCAGTGGTGAGATAACAGCAGTAGGTAGGAGAAATTATTTAGGTATTTGGTTGGAGAGCATAATAATGATAATAACCATGGACTATCTAATGATTTCTCGACGACATCAAGAATCGGACTGAGGAGACAAAGCTAAAAGCTGTTCGCAGATGCATATGTAGGAAGAATAAAGATTGTGATCTTTGGAGCCAGTGCGATGGATGTTGTTGTGCTTGAGTAAATACTTGAGTTGTGCGAGCGTGCAGCAACCCATCATTTGGCCCAGGAACAAGAACAACCAGTTAATGTTCTTTTTCTTTGTATCTTCAAACGAAGGTTGGACGCTGTTGTCTTGTCCGCAATGACCACATTTTGGGAGCACAGGCCGAGTCCAAACCTTGGGTGCCCTATTGTGCATGTTCTTCTTTTCGTTACCAATGAAGTTCAACAACTGTGACAGATTGTGCTTCAGATCAAGAACCATGTCGAACTTTATCTTGCACCTCTTGCACTCAACCTTTCCCTTGATGTCTAAGATCCTGTTCTCTAAAAGGTAGCTGAGGCGGTGAACGGTGGCACGTCGATCCGTGGCCCAGGGGAACGGGGGAGGGATGGTTTCGCTCTTCTCTTGGGAGGCGGCGCTGCGGCGGCGGCGGCGGGAGCGAGAATATGATCTAACCGGTGCAGGAACATTTTGATGCACGTGTTCAGAAGCGGCCATGGTGCTGTTGATATTATTAATGTTGGAGGAGGTGCCTGGTTCCGTCATGAAAGGAGTCTGCGTTGTTGCGGGAGACTGCGTTGCTGATCTCTTTAGACTACTGCATGAGAGGGAGAAAGTGAGCAAATCTTCATCTTCGTCATGATTGGTGTGAGACATTTCTTGGCTTAGGATAGAAAAAGATCTACACCAGGACTTAGAAAAGGAAAATATATACTGTTATTGTTCAGGGCTGTGCCTTTATCAGTTATTGGGACTTGGCTGTTTACATATTTTGCCGTTTTCTTTTCTTTTCTAAATATTCTGATTGGTGGGAATGTTAATTAGGTTAACAAATTAGTTAGTCCATTTCACATTTTAGTTAAAAGAGCATTTTTAAAAATGTAAAAAAAAACATATTTTTTATTTCATTTTCAAATTGTTTTGTTATTTATTTAACATTAACATGGATATGAGAAAGCTGTATAGATGTAAAAAAAAAAGAAAAATGATATTTTGACACTTCCTTCTAAAAAAGTACATCCAATTCATAACTTAAGAAATTAATATTCTAATAATAAATTGTTAAAATTTTAATATAAATTATTGTATTATTAAAACAATAGTAAAGTGAGAGTTTTTTGTGGTGTTAAAATAATATTTTTCATATAATAATTAGGATAAATGGTTTGTAATGGAATTGAGTTAATTAAAAATAGTAAAGTAAGAAAAATAAAATTGAAGATGGATGGAAATAATTGGGAGAGGAGTGAGACTAAAGCAGGGGAAAAGGGAGCGAAAGAGAAGGTAACAGTTCTCACGAGAATTGTTTTTTCCTTCTTTCTCTCCTTTTATCATGTTTTTCCTTCTTTCTCTCCTTTTATCATGTTTTTCCTTCTTTCTATCCTTTTATCTTTCAACAAACGTCATTTTTTGTAAAATTAGTAAAATTTCTATTATTTAATTTATTTATAAAAAAATAAATTTTGATATTATTTTAGAAGCTATTATGATGAAATTTGTTAAAAAACATTATATCAAGACAATTAGTTTAACACACTTTTGAAATAAGATGTTTTGAAGTATTTTTTATGAAAATATTTTAAGACATATGTACTACTAATCCTCGTTGGGTTGTCATGTTCAATCAAATTAAAAAAATTGGTTATACTTTAAATATTTCATCTCTCAAGATTGTAATCAAAATATAATTTATTTTATTTGTTGTATTCTCTGACTCGTTGTGTTGAGTTATGGAGTTAATATAGTCACAACCGTTCGATCCCCCATACACCAAAATTAGTATCAACATAGTAAGTTTGAAGCTCCAATACTAGAAAAACAACACACAAAAGAAAATAATGAAGTTTAAGAATAAAAAAAATCTATATTTATACTTATAACTTTGAGGGGCAAAATAAAAATAAAAAAGTAGAAAGAGTAGTTTGACTAATGTACTATGTTAAAATTATAAACTTAAATTTATTATGTAAGGTAAGGTTATATAATATAATATAAATTGGTAGTGACATTTGAGAAATGTTGCATATAATAACTATTAGTAACTTTTTGTAAGACAAATTATGGACACAAGCAACCATTTAATTTCTACTCCAAAAATAAAACTCAATTATGTTTTTCAAAACAGAATATGAATTGCATCAATATGTTGATTTTAAAAAGACAAAAACAATAGCAAAAGAGAGAATGTATTTGTAAGAAGATACAAATTTAATTTTTTTAATGCAACTTAATTTAAATATATTTAGACATCATTAACTATGAAATTATCTCTAGCCACTATTAATAATTTAACTGAAATATATGAAAATATTTCATTCACTAGTTTGACTTGTTTAAACTGAAACAAAGTCTAAAAACTTCACGCATTTTCAATCTTATTTTCTGCTTTGGAAGTGAAAATTCTCAATTCTTTTTAAAACTATAACCTACTGAATGAAAAAGATTTACTTTATGATATCACCATTTTCTCTAAAGATATTGTAAGTGAAACAAATCAATATAATTAGCTCCAAAAATTTAAAAATAAATTATGAAAAATTTAAGTGTAAATTTTAGTAGTCTCACATTTGATAAAAAAAGTAAAATGAATAATATATAAAAAGAAAAATATATAAATTCATTATTTTAAAATTTTAAATTAAAAATAAAATAAATATTTCGTATATAAAGTTTATGTTCACTTATAATTGGTTAAATTCATCAAAATCTATCGAAATACCAAGTATTTTAATATATACGTTTAGGAAAAACTCAACATAAATCTTCTAATGTAATTAAAGAACCATTTAGACAGATTTTTTTTTTCAAAAGACTTACTTCACCTACTATACTGTCATTATACAATCATATTTAATTAGATAGAATTGTTTCATCTTAAAAGAGATATAATTTCACACATGAGGGAAATCTTGTAACCAACACCATGACTTCTCTCAGTCATCAATATCTCATTTTCCAGTGCAACTAACCATTTTTCTCTGTAGGATCTTCTTCAAAATCGCTTAATTCACAGCTACATTACTTTTTTATAAATGTCAGAAAACAACCTTATGCCTAGAACTCATTTACTATATCTTCAAGCTTTAGTAAAACATTTTAACTCCGAGTTACTCCAATACCATTTTTCCTTTGGTTTTTTCTCTTTATTATTCTTGTTCTAGGCCATAGTGGGTTGGTTCGACATAGAAACCCCCTTCCACATCTTGCCAAAGCTACTATATCGGGTTCATTTTAGGGGCGCAGCCTCTTGCATTCTAATCTTAAATATTTCTTTCTTGATTTTGTTATTCTTTGCCTCAATGATGACACTGTAGGAGTATCACACCACCGTTACTGAATATACTTAAGATTCTTTTGCTTATTGTATCAATTTTTACATAAATGAACTTTTAGAAGGTCACAAAATGTGATTTATTCTGGCACAATTTTATTCTTTCATCAATCCGAATCAAGTATGACAAGATAATCTTTGGCATCCGATTTCAATAACAGACATACATATACATTGTAGTGGTGAAAACACCTTCACTTGACATGTTTGATAAACCAGTTCAACATGTCTTGATGCGCCTCTTTTGCACTCTTAACAGTTGCTTCATCATCATCATTGTACCGCACTGTCCATCCATGCGTAACACCAGGGAATAGTTTCACAAAGCTCTCAAACTGATACAAAAGCATAAACAATTTGAAGTCAACAGTGCACACATTGATAATTTCACTGGGATAGTAACAGAAATCAGAGAATGAGATCACATGATACTACCTTAGGGATGGTGCATGATTTATTTAAACTTAAAAGAATATTATAGCTCTAATATACCTAATACCTCACAATGTCTCTGTAGCTTCATCAAAAAGTTGGAAACTTTGTGAAAGAGTTTTTCTAAAGGAATTAAAAGAAAAGTCAGTTTACCCCAGAATTTCTCACCTCAGATTTTGAAGACAGCATTTCTTCAATTTGCTTCAACCTTTCTGGTGGGAAAAGATGGTCAATTTCGGCTCCCAGTATAGCAATAGGAATCTTGACCTCTGAAGTAAAACTAAATCAAATTTGTCAAAAATCTTTGGAGTTATTTATTGAACTAGAAGAATGAAAAACACAAGTTTACCGTTAATTTCATCATCTGAGATTAAACCGGGATGAAGTATAACTGCAGCCCGAATGTCACTGGAAATTGCCAATTTCATTACCACACCCCCTGCACATAGTTAATAAGTTAAACTTCCACATACAACCCCTGAATCGTATTCTTTGTACAACGTATACTGTCATAATATTTTTCATTTTGTGAATTGACATGATGAAGTTGACTAAGAAAAGATTGAGTTACCTCCCCAGCAAAAACCAGCAGCTCCTATGGATTTAACACCTTTACTCTTTAGAGCAGCAATTAGAGGCTTGGTGTCTTCACATGCCTTATCCTATAAAGAAATTAAATCACATGTCTCATGCAAGTCTTTGATGAACTTGTGCATAAACACTTTTAAGAAAAAGAATAAGAAAAAATATATTGAATTTTTTATAAATATAAGTTTTTTTTTTATTTTTAACTTGTGTATAAATTAATTTTATATAAAAAATCAATTTTTTTCATATTTTAAAAATGTTTGTGAGAATTTCGTTCCACCATACTTACTGGAACAAAGTTATTCCACTGAATGTTATGGTATGGTATGAATCAGTAAACTAGATGCAGGAAATAAATAAACAATTGCAGTTGTAAGCACTGAACTATCTACAAAACCTTTCCATGAGCCTTTCGCCACGAATCTCGATCAAAGTGAGGATTATGAAAGTCAGCATAGTCACCATACAGAAGATCAGGAACAACAACCAAGAATCCAGATGCTGCTACTTTGTCAGCTAGTTTCCTTTTTCAGTGAGAGAATGTCAAAGCTCATGGCAAATAATTTCATAGACAGTAAATGTCATGCAGCAATGAAGCATTAGAATCCAACACTATGAGCTAAGTTGAGTGGTCAGATATATAGTTGTCACATAAAACTTGGTCATTGTTTACAATTCATTTTTAGTAGCCTAACTTCAGTAGTCTTGTATTCTTGTGCAAGCATGCTAGTTCAACGAAGAATCATGGAACAAGGAATTCAATATATAAATTTATCATGGAAATTTTCATTTACCTTAGATTTGGTGCTTCATACCCTGAAATAATTTCAAAACACCAAACAGTTAGATTTTTTTGGTAAGTATCTTCGAAATGTGATATGTTTTAATGATCTTGAAATCCCTCCACTTTCCTTGATCCAAAATACGAGTGAAGATTTTATAAATGACTTTTTATGGTTTGAAGATACCCCAGATTCCGGATTGAATCAGCAGACATAGTTGAACAATTTAAGTGAAAAATTAAACATAAGATTATTGTAAAACAGGTGTAAAGATAAGACATCGAAGATGGTTTTCTTACCAAATATATCAGAAACAAGGATGAGTGCCAACTTGGAATCTGGAGATCCAGTGACATAAGAACTAAGTCCTCCAAGTTCTTGGATAGTTCCTGCTCCATGGATACCTGAGTTCAAGTTAGGTGGGTTCTGAAAACACTGAGAACTTGACATGGCCAGAAAATATGGTATTGATGAATTAGTAGATACTACAGTTTGTCACGTCTGAGAAG
This sequence comes from Lablab purpureus, assembly GCA_030347555.1. Classification (NCBI taxonomy): domain Eukaryota; kingdom Viridiplantae; phylum Streptophyta; class Magnoliopsida; order Fabales; family Fabaceae; genus Lablab; species Lablab purpureus. Next base: position 15,270,169 of record CM059259.1, read on the forward strand.
AGAAGCCGTGTTAATGGATCCGTGGAAAGAGTTGACTGAAAATGGTGTCACCAAATACTTTTACAGACAACATAAGAGCGTCACTGAATGCGTCAGAGGTACATATTAATCATTGTTAATGTCAACTTTACTTCCAAAATTAAAATGGCTAACCACAAATCAATTTCACACTTAAAACTTTAGGAATATGAACAAATATCAAAATTTGAAAATGGAATTTACTTTAAATGTTTTTTTTCTTAATAAAAACTGTACGACTGAAATTGAAATTGAAAACTTCTGGTTTTAGTTGTTTATAATGTACTCGTTTTGATTATATGATGTAGATATGTTAGTTCCAATAACTAATAATTACAGCTTGTGAAAATTACATCAAAGAAAAAGTGTGAAAAAGAATAAAAGATACAAGCTGACTTCAAATCTAAAATTTGTCAACTCCTGAAAACATGTAGGTAGGAATTGTTATTCTGAAAAAAAAAAAGTCATCTTTGACAGTAATTTATTTATTCTTTTTTTTTCTCTATAATTTATTTTTTAAAATATGTGAATAATAAACAGAGAAGCAAGTTATAATGAGGCAAATTATGAATGAATGAAAAAAAATTAAACAATAAAATCATGTCTTCTATAAAAAAGAGTAAAATGAAAGTTTAATAAATATTTTTAAGGCAAAATAGAATTAAATATAACAAACTATAGGTAGAAACTAGCATTTTTTTTCTTAAAAATCTTACTTTTAGTAAAAGTTATTATTCACTTTATTTTTTCAAATCAGAATATAAATCGCAACATAAAGAAAGATTTTTTTTTTCTTTTGAAAGTACAATAAGAGTAATTGTGGATTATGAAATAAAGATGTTAAAAAATGTATATGTGATATTTTGATGTGAATGTTGTAATATGAATTTTTCAAACTTGTTTAACTGAAAACTAAATCGATCAAAAGTTGCAAAGAAAAATATATTTTTATATGAATCTCACCAAAATTAATACAAAACATGTACCCAACTAAAAAGTGATTCCACCATTGTACCTACAATTGACATTCACATAAATTTTAACTTCATATATCTTAAAATTTGCATGAAACAAACTTCACATATAAAACGTAAGTCTTAATAAAACTCCTATATATATATATAAGATTCAAAAGTGATGCAAAAATAATATATGAATATCCTCTTTCTTCCTTTTAGCCACTTTCATATAAATAATTGCACAAACTCAAATATACCACGCAACTATAAAATAGAAAATTATTTTTTTAACTCTCCACACTTCCCACGACACCTTCAACCATATGAACTTTTCAGTTTAAATTATAAATTATAAATTCACATTAGTGCTACTAATATAAAATAAAGTAAACAACTAAATAATATAGTTTTTATATTTATGAAGTTGGTGATGGAATCTTCCTCAAATGATTCACTGTTTCCATAAAAGAAATAATAGAGTAAAGCGTGAATTGCTCCTAAGAATACGCAGGAATTGTTATTGTGGAAAACAAATATATATTTTTTTACTTTAATTAGTTTATTTATAATAATATATTTGTTTTCTTTCTTTAATGAAATTTACAATAATTGGAATAGTATCTTAGTGGACGTGCTTAGTTTGTCTCATTCTCTTTTTGGGCCTTTTTGTGTCCATTTCTACAATTCACCCAAAAAAAAAGGAGAAACTAGGTGTATGAATTAAACTAGGACATTTAGTTTTTTGTATGAATTAAACATAGTTGAATCTTAAAAGAAATTTATTATTCCATGCGAATTTAATTCATAAAAATGATATAAATTGTAAAAATATGTATCTATAAGTAAAACAAGAACATTAATATAATAACAGAACAAGAACACAATAAAAAGGAGATATAAAAAAAATCTTTAGAAGCTTGTTACTATATATGAGATTAATTCATAAGATTATTTAAATATGAATGTTTATTTTTAAAAATAGAAGAATATAAACACGCACAAGGAAATGGAAGGAGAATAAAACTTTAAGAAAATAAAAAAATTTGGTAGAGAAAATGGATGAGAGAAGAATGTAAGAAAGAAACTTACGTTACTTGAAATAGCTGTCAGATAAATGTTGGATTGATTCGCCACTCAATTCTATATCCAGAACAACTCAAAAAATATAACTCTCTTATTTAAAAAAAATCTAAAAAATATTTTAGAAAATATATTTCAATTCTCATATATATTCAAAAGTTTATTAGAACAAAAATAAATAAATATTTATAATCTAAGATTATCTACTAAATGACAAGATGTAAACGTAGAATCTAAAAACAAGTACGAATAAAATTTAAATTTTAAAATTCAAATATAAACTAATAACTTGGATTAGTTAATGTTTTCTTAACACTTAATTTATCTAACTTCTTTTTTTACTTTTATTTGCTTTTAACTTTGCTTGCTTAGTAGAAATTTAAGTGGACGAAATTGGGTTGACTAAATTAAGGTTCTTCTAGTAAATAAAAAAATAGACCTGAACTTATAAATGGATAGTAAAAACACTACCTCCAACCTGCTTTATTGTTTTATTATTTTTTAATTTATTCGTTGCAGTGATAGAAAACATTGATTAACTAGTACTTGATCCATCTGAAAGAGCTGCTATTAATTTTCTTATTTTAAAGAATAAATAAATGAAAATCATATTAAAACGCATTCCATAAAATAATATAATTATCATTAACATTAATTTATTAAAGTTTAGGTGTCATAATTATATTAAACTTCTTTTAATTTATTATTAGGTGTCATAATACATCTAGCAAAGTATATATAAATCCCAGTTAAAATATATTATTTAGCTACATAAACATTGATTAGAGTAAATACATTGCAAAAACATTTTTAAGAGTATATATTTTAATGGTGGGTAAGAGTGATGAAAGAAAAAAAAGGTGAAAAAAGATGAATGAAAAATAGAATAAAAGGGATGTTATTTAAGTGAGGAAAAATGATAAATAAATAAAACTAAAAATTTTTAGATTGTTTAATTTATTGGTAATATTTTATTTATAATTTATTATAATTATAAGAAAATAAATAAATAAATAAAAACTATGAAATAATTATGACAGTTTATAATTGATTACAAAAGTATAAAATTCATACATTGCTTTATATTTTAAACAATATAATTTAGATCATGATATTTGGATATAATTTTTTCTCTCTTACATTTAAGATACAATTTTATAAACTATTATTTTAATATAGTATTTTATTATGAAAAATGTAATTAGAAAAAAGAAAGTGTGAAAATATAATTTATTATATTACATAATATAATCATTACATTGCAACATACTGCACTTTTCTGTTGTTTTGGCCAGGAGGAAAAAAAAACAACTTTTAAGCCAACTTTAAAGAAAAAAACATTTTTCTGAGTTCTACTTTGTTTCTTCCTCTTCACTTCTCTTTCTACTTATCACTTATTCTATTTACCACTCATACTCTATATTCTTTTCATACAAGCTTGAATCTGGGATTGTGACATCTCTGTAATATGTGGTGGTGCCCTTTTAAGAAGTTCCTACTAGTCTATTACTTACCCCACTTCTTTTCCTATATTCTTTTTACACATTAATTCTCACAATAAGATTAAGATAATAAGTGGTGCTGCCTTTTAAGAACAATCTGGAGATAAGAGGAAGGCCTTCCAACTTCATTTCTTATTCAATACTTTTAGTTGTCAAATGGGGAAATGGACATTAATATATGAAAAATTAGGACAACACTCACTTCTGAAACAATCCCATATTTCTTTTCCAGAAATTTTTATAGAGATAATTAGAAAACTTCATTATATTACCAACATTTTTATTCTTATTACAAAAGTACTTTTGATTTATTCATATAGTTCTTATTTAGTTTAAATGAGTGGACTTCAAACTACTAGTTACTAATCCAATTTATCTATTATTATTTTTGTCCAAACATGTTTAGTCTAAATAATCGTTAGATGTTTATATTTAACAAAATTCATTCAAAAAATTATAATATAAATTATTTTCAATCTGTAAAAAAGGAAAAGAAAGAGATGAAAGATAACAAAACAGAAGAAAAAAATTATTATTATTAAAACTTAATCAAATATACCGACAAAACAACATTTATATAGACATAAAACAAAGAAATAAAGTTAACCCAAAATGTTAAAAAAAACAAAAAATTAATCCAAGATTAACTTGACTCAGATCATATCTATCATTTACATATTCAAAATATATTAAAATCCTCTTATATTATTTTTTTATTACAAAGATATAGATACTCTCCCTATATTAACTTTATTTTTTTCTTGTTTCTGTATATCCTCATTTATGTGTCAAGTTATATCACCTTTTGGTGTTAATATATATATATAAATTATGTGTTGAAATATATTTTTCTTATGTGGTGAGATGTATCTTTCTTTGTGTTCAAATGTGTTTTTCTTTATATGTCGTAATGTATAATTTTGTAAACTTGTTTATGCGTTAATTATATATCTTAATATTTTGAAATATAAGATGTATTAAATTGTTCACGCGTAGATGATCGAAATGTTCTTGTAGAACAATTTGAAGAACGATATGAAACTTAAGGAAAAATGAGTGAGAGTTAAAAAAGAAAAGTCTCGAACTGCTGCATAAGCACGTACAAAGCTTTGTCCTTATTATGATTATGAATTGTGATAATTGATTATTTGAGGTCCAATCCAACACTGTAACCTAGCTAGAATATTTGGTAGCCTATAACAGTGGAAACTCCAAAAGATTCCACTGCCACCGATTTGGATTAGTTGCTACTTTTGTTCTTTTATCTAATAATTATAATTTATAAGCTAGATCATGAGTTAAGCAAACCTATATATATATAATTTACACCTTCCTAATTTCAGCTTAACGTGGACAACAACTTTCACACCCAATAATGCCTAAAGTCAAACCTAAAACACCAAAAGTCAAACTAAGTACATCCCGTTAGATAAATCAAATGTAAATCTACACAAAAATACTTTGAATTTTTTCTAATTTTATATACAAAAACATAAATATGTTTCAAACATTAAAGTTAACGTGCAGGAGTGACAAATAATTTTTTTAGATACTGTTCAAATTCATTTTGACGAAGAATTTTTATATTAACATTTACAAACAATATATAATTTTTTAATTTGATATAAGGATAGGAATAAGTATATATTTATTCGTCATTATTCTTATTTTGATATTAAATATTTAATAATTTAATAATATCATATTTTAATTATTGTAATTTTATTTTTTAATAAAGAATATTTGTTAATTAATGTAAATATACTGATATCTAAATAAAAATGAAGATGAAAGTAAAAATTTATACCCAAAATTAAATATAAAGATAAAATTAAAAATAAATTTTTACTTTTAGAATAAATAAAAATAAATAAAACTTTTTCTTTTTTCATCCTATTCTCATCTCTACTATTAATATTAACTACAAGTAATTTTTCATCTAAACTTAATCAGTGTATACAAATAATTTTTCATCTAAACTATATACTAGTATATATAACTCAATCAAACTTCCATTCATCACTAAGATATTTAGACTTCTCTTCTAATTTAGTGGTCCATCAATTCCACAAATCAGGACTAACATAATAGTTTATATTATTTTATCCATTTTCTTCTAATTCTTCTTTATTTCAAGTCTATAAATAAGTTTTATGTTTCTCTAATAACTTTTCATACATCCAAATAAAAGATAAATGATACTTTACTTGTTTAACAAACTTAATTACGTCTTAACTATTTCAAGTTTTGTTGGTTTTATATTATGTTTTTGTCAGTAATTTGAGATTTCTCAAATGAATTGCTTTTCTAAAGGAATATTTCAGTCTCCTTTTAAAGAAAATATATTGAAGAGAAATAAAAGCATGGAAATACAACCAAATTTACTTCTATTAACTTTTTCAAGAAAGTGTGGAGAAAGAGAAATTTCTTATAAACAAAATATTTTCCTTTTTCCTTTTTGTCTTATTTGTTTCTCTAACTTATACCTTGATGTTCATTACTGTTGTTGTTAATGATGGGGTGTGATTATCTATTTGACAAAGAAAAGTTTTCATTATTTAGTCAAAGAAAAGAAGATGCATTTATCTTTTCTAGTGTATCAGTGGTTAATTCATATTTACGTACAAGCCTTAATTCTGAATTCTTATTTCAGAGGGTTATTAATATTTATGAGTAGTGTTTATTGAACTTTCACTCAAATATGAATAGAATAGGCAATGAAATGAAAAAGTCAAGGGCTTTGTTAGCAGTTGCTTTTATATGAACCACATCATTAAATGGTGTGACATAAGCACAGGTTGTTGTCCCCAGTAAAATCTCACCAAACTCCTTGGCCACCCATGGATTTAATATTATATATAAAAATAAATTTATTAGTACAAATTTTATTAAATGTTATAATGCTTAATATTTTTAATTATTTATTTTTTTAAACTTACTGTTAATTGATTTTTTTCACATTAGTTATATATATAATTTATATTATTTTAAAAAATAATGTCTTATTTATATAAATCAAAACTTAAGTAACATATTTTAAATATAGCAAAATATAAATTGTTTTATATGCTAAAGTATATTATATTAGTATTTTTTTAATTTTAAAATTAAACAATGAATAATAGCCAATAATATAAGGTAAGATTTCACCAAAAAAGATTTACTAATTATTCACATAAAAGTTATTGATAAAATTGATAAAGTCTTGAAAGAAAATTATAGTATTAGTTAAGATTGAATTATATTAAGTTTGAGTTTTGCATGTAATGATGAACCTTTTTCTTAGTCAATGTTCATCCTAACAAACTAATGATACTTAGATGTTTAGCTTATATTTAGAAATGTATTTTTTAATGATTTCTTAAAGAAATCGAAGAAACACTGTGTTTTATGACATACCTTCCGTTTTAGACAGCTCACACTCTCCACAGTTCTCTTGTAGAATAAACTATTGTTTTTCAGCATTTTTAAAAAAAATTATAACACTCATGAAGTAAAGAAGGAAAATGAATTTAAAATTGTATAAAAATTATCAATTAGTGTTTTTACATTACTAGCATAAAAGACTTTCCATCTCAATTATTATTTGAATAAGCCCATAAAGTACTTATTATGGCTAATAAAATTTTATTTATAATAGTAATTACTTTTTATATTAATTTAAACAACAACTGATATTAAAAAATTACAATATTTATAAAAATGGCAATGCACCACTCATTACGACGAACAGATTATAATAAATCATCATAAAATGTTATTTAATTTAGGAAGGAGGTGGTGTATTATAGGTTTCAATAAAATCTTAATAATAAATAAAATATTAAAAAATATGATAAAAAGTATGTGACTAGCATTTGTTATCTGATCAGAAGTTCTGTAATTTATATAGTAACTCATAGTCAGTTTGAAACCGGCAAAGTCAAAGATAGTGGATATACGGTGAAAGGACAGTACTCATGAAATTCAACAAATCCTTGCCTAGTCTTTACGATAATTAATGCCTTGTGAGTATTATATTTTTCTTATTTTACCTTCTTCATTTCTCTGTCACAATAAACATAATTACACATATAATGATAATAATAATAAACTAAAAAATATTGTGAATAATATGTAAATGAAAACAAAATCTGTCCAATAATATATAAATGAAAGCATAGTAGTTTCCAAAGACACTGACTCCCCAATCATCTACAGCCAACCTTCTGAACAAAGAAGCTGACCCAACCAATCCCTTTTCTGGTTGGTATTGGCCACCATAATAATATCTTCAACCCTAATTGATCAGATATTCCAAATTTTACTTTAGGTGAGCCACTATCTTCCACGCACAGAAATATAAAGGCCAATGGATTTTTTCACACATATCAAATTGGATTATATTCGACTTCACTCAATTATGCTTCCTTGCTTGCCTTTGCCGTCTTGGCTTAGGTATCCAGGTTCATTCCAAACCCATCTAATTAATAGATCTTAGCGTAGATTAAGAGGTTCAGAAAACTCATGTATCACAATATTTTGTTTTTTATATATATGTTCCTCTTAATAAAGTAAGGGACTAGGAATCTTGAAGATTAATTTATATATACTACGTCCATGCCATGCCCCTTTCTTTATCTCTTCCGTCTATTGTCTATTCCAATTTGTCTCACCTTCAAATCAGATCTCACCAAATTCTTCACCTGCACTCACTTTCTCTTCAAAACCTACTTCAACCCCCATTTTACAGCCCAAGAGTACAATTAAAAGCTTCAAGTTATAACTTCTTCCATAAAGTGTGTCCTCCAACGTAACGCTTATACAAAGATGCTATTCTTTTGTAATTTTTCTCTCAAATTTATGACATTTCACAAGTTTGAAACCGGACAAGACTACTTCTTTCTCCTCAACTACTGGTTACCAAAAACACAACTTTTTCCTTTCTTCTCTCAATCAGTACTGGCTTATATATGTTTGGCTGGTGTGGAACCACATGTCATCGTGGTCCCCATGCAAAGGCCAATGAATCTGCTAAGTGCTAACTGATCAAGGCACTAGTCCTCACCTACCAACATGTCCCATTCAAAAGTTCAAAAACTAGAAACGGATTTTTATCAAATGGAGAAAGAGTAAATGAGAGACCACGTTTTCTACTTATGAATGATTGAAGATGGACATTAGAGTTTCCCTTCTTATCTAAATTCAAGAGTGGGCATAAAGAAGCAACCCTTTCGCACTCACCTTTACTCAAACCCAACCACTTGGTGTTCTGGACCCACTTTCTGTGGTGGGGATAACACAGCCACCATGTCATCATCCCTACCTAACCTAACCACTTTAGTTTAGAAAGCCCCCTCAACCAAAACTTCACCCTTAAACAAAAATTATAACATTTCTGGAATAATAAATTGGAAACTCCCACCAACTGAACTATATAGTTCATGCCCCTTCTTCAATCCATCAAAAACATTCATCCATTCTCATGATTCATTGACAAAATAACAAATCAACTGCTCTATAGTTCCTCCCTATACACTCATTATAGCCTTAGCCCATAATTGTGCAAGCATGAGTAGGCCACACCATCCTCAAATTCAAAATGTTGCACTAAGGAAAAACGCCATGCCCTGCCAACCTACTAACACCCAAGAAAGAAAATTCCCGTCTTCTCCAATTACAATCCAGCCCTTCTAGGACAACGTAACATCATTTCAGTTAGATAGCGTGGACATCAATGATGAATCCACCTTACTCAAATCATGACCTCATCAATATATAATATTTATTCTACTAACTCACATGTAACCTCTGTTTTAGCTGTTTTCAAGGTATAATAAGATCTCTTCTACTCACTAACGTATCACTTCATCTGTTTTAGTTACGTATAGTCGAATGGACACTGTTCATTTAGAAGGACACTGTTCATTTAGAAGGACACCGTTCATCAATTAAAATTAAGCTTACCGAATAAAAACATAACAACCCTATTTAATCAAAGCAAAATTTTCATACACAGAAAATACACTCAAACTTTAAAAAAAAAACGAAGCAATAACCACGTACATACATTTAGCTTTAACAAAATCTTAATCTCATGTCCATCAACAAATTTACGAATATATGATATCATGACATGATATCAAGGGTAATGCACTAAATCAATTTATGATAGTGGCAATATCTATCAATCAATTTAGTGTTTTAAATTAAAAATAATAATTAAAATCATCAATCATCTATAATTTTAATTCTCTTTTTATACAATAATTGGAAGAATTATGAATTTTGTTAATCAAAACGACCACGCAGCATGGGAGGAAGAGCAGCGCGCGAAGTGTGGGAACCTGAAGGGTGTGTTGTTTTGTATATGCGTTTACTTTTTTGTCACGATCCCCGAGGAACTAGATACCCGAAGGCGAAATTCCCGAAACGCCCCTGGGTGGTTTGACTTAAAAGAGAAAATCCAACGCGGTGCTTTGCATTTGCCTAGAGTGAGGTTGCAGGGAGGGTGAGGGAGTGTTGTGTGTGGTTAGTGATTGTGTGTGTATGGTGGGAGTGAGGTGAAGTGAGATTGTGGGGATGGAGGGCGTGGCGGAGATGACCAAGGCGGCGCAGCAGAAGGGCAGTGATCCTCTCCTCTGGGCTGTTCAGATGTATTCCAATTTGAACTCCGCCGGAGAGGCTCTTCCCTCCGTCGAACTCGCTCACTTTCTCGTCTCTTACATTTGCTGGGACAACAATGTCCCTATTCTCTGGAAGTTTCTCGAAAAGGCATTGACGCTTCAGATCGTTCCTCCCATGCTTCTCCTCGCTCTTCTTTCTGTCAGGTCCTTCTCATCTTCCTGTTTCGATTAAATTCTTAGGGATTGCGAGTTTCCTGTCCTCCTCTGTTCACTCTTCATCCACCTCTTTCTTCTTCATTTTCTTTTCTTTATTTGTTGCTATGCCACCCATTTCTTCTATCGCCATAACTACTTTCTGTTACTGTCTTTTTTTGGTGCATCGTGCACGATACAGAACTTGTTTGTATTTGACATATTGGATCCCCCTTGGTATGCTGCTGAAAAACTATGATACTGTAATTGGATGCAATTATGAACCTCCGGTTTCTATTGATGCCGTGAAAATCATCGATGGTGCAGTCTTTGCCTTACGAATGGATGTTTTATTTGTTACAAGCTAATTATTAGTCTTGCTTTTCTTCTCGAAGTTAGTTCTGCTTACAGGGATAATCTAACCGCTGTTTTTTTTTTTTTACTTTTTCCATTCCTCCTCCTTCTGCTGTCTGGGGTTAGCTGCATGAATCTTAGTACATATTGTCTGTGTCATTCATAAATTCCTATGTACCCAAACACTTCCTAATAGTCCATCATCGTGTCTGTTTTTATCTCCGTTTTTCTTATTCAATGGACCGTAATCTGAAATTGTTTGTGTAGGTCCTCTTCTTTCGTGGCCAAACCATCTTAAATAGTTTTCCATAATTCTTTTTCTCTTCAGCAGCCAATCAGCCTTCTCCCTGTTAATCACATTCTTATTTTTGCCTATTTAGATATGCTCACTCATCAATTGCAGCATCCTCGTCTTTATAACCTTCATCTTTTGCTCATGATTTCCGGTTACACTGCCCAGCATTTTGATCCAGAGCTTTAGCTTGTTTTATTGACAGAGTGCATCATGAACAAATCTGTATAGTTTTATTTTTTTATTATTACAGTTTGGTGTTAGATAGAGGCTTGTTTTTCTGCAAAAGTTTGGACCAAAATCACGCCTGTGTTCCCCAATTTATTGTTGTTTTGGTGTGTTAATAGATCTTGTGTCTTTACTCTTTTTGGCAGGGTTATTCCGTGTAGACATGATCAACCTGCAGCATATAGGCTATACTTGGAACTCCTCAAAAGACATGCTTTTGAACTTAAATCTCAGATAAACAGACCAGATTATCAAAAGTAAGATTTTGTTGATGTAATTCTTCTTTTAAAATAAATTTTTGCTTCATCTTATTTACACTTTTCAAGTTACACATACTGTGAGGTTTTAACATCTCTGTAAAATATTTTCTAAGCGGTAAATAATATAACGTGATATGGTTTTGTTATTTGATAATATATATAATATATTACGGATGACATTTCAAGTCCGAAATATATATATATATATATATATATATATTATTTTTTTAATTTTGGTGCATTTGTACTCCTAAATTTTTTGCAGTTAAAGTAAATGGTTTAGATAGATATGAACTGTGAGTTTTAATAGGTTATTGTGTCTGGCTCTGTGCTTTGTTTTTTTGTTAATTCTTCTGCTTATACTATGGACAGGGTCATGAAATCTATAGATGCTGTTCTTCATCTTTCCAATATATTTGGCGTGTCACAAAGTGAGCCTGGCATTCTGGTGGTTGAATTTATTTTTTCAATTGTCTGGCAGTTGCTTGATGCATCATTAGATGATGAAGGCTTGCTGGAATTTACTCCTGACAAAAAGTCTAGATGGGCTACACTATATCATGACATGGAACTGGACAGGCATGATAATTATAGTGATAAAAAGACTGAACATCATGAGAAATTGCAAAATGCTAATACACTTATGGCTGTCGAGATGATTGGGCAGTTTTTGCAGGATAAAATATCTTCAAGGATTCTTTACTTGGCTCGCCAAAATTTGTAAGTATTTTCTATTTTATACTTCTTCTCGGTATTTGCTGTCATTCAGTCCAAAATTTCCTATAAACCTGATTTGGCGTATCATTTCCTATTTGTCATTTCATTCCATTTTTCTGGGTTAATAAAATGATTTTGAAGTATCCATGAAATTATATATTATACAATTTTAATGTAGTGATTTCATCTGGCTTTGTTTTCAATGATGTGATAGCCGATCACATCTTATGAGATAAGGCTTGGTTATTGTTGTTGGTAATTGCTCAGCGCCTTTCTTCTGTTTCATCAGGCCTGCACATTGGCTTTGTTTTACTCAGCGGCTGCAGCTTCTGGGTGCAAATTCATTAGCATTGAGAAAATCTAGAGCTCTAAGTCCAGAGGCACTTCTGCAATTGTCTTCAGATTCTTGTATGGTCCTGTCCCGGGAGTACAAAACAAATTCGCAGCAAAAGTTCCAAACAGTTATGTCTTTTGAATATCTTTCTTCTTCTGCCTCACTATGTCATGGTGCTAGTCATTCTGCTCTCTGGATTCCTCTTGATCTGGTGCTGGAGGATTCTATGGATGGCTATCAAGTTAGTGCAACAAGTGCTATTGAAACAATTAGTGGTAAGACTGAGAACAGCTATATGAATTTGACTGAAACAGTTGATATTACCTTTTCGTCTTTACTTTAGGTACTTGTCATATGAAATTCTTTTGTGTAGGTTTGATAAAGACATTGCGAGCAATAAATGGCACCTCTTGGCATGACACTTTTTTAGGCCTTTGGTTAGCGACCCTGCGTCTTGTTCAGAGGGTATAACTGTTTCTCTGCAACTCAATCTGTTTCCTGTGAAGTTGTGGTTTTAAATATATGTTGTCCAATTTACACTTTGTAACTAAGGAAGGAATTTTCGTAAGTAGTTTACTCCTTTAATTTAAGTATTGTTTTGTTTACAGGAAAGAGATCCTATTGATGGCCCAATGCCTCATCTTGATACTCGCTTATGCATGCTCTTGTGTGTCATACCTCTTGTTGTTGGCAATCTTATTGAGGAGGAGGAGGAGGAAAGGATAGCAGTTAATGAAGAAGACAGTGGTCCCTTTGATTGGTGGAAAGGGAAAAAGGTTCCAGGAAAATGTCGCAATGATTTAGTCTCGAGTCTCCAGGTATTGGGTGATTACCAAAGCTTGCTTGCTCCACCTCAATCTGTTGTCGCTGCTGCAAATCAAGCTGCAGCAAAAGCAATGCTATTTGTTTCTGGCATCACAATAGGGAGTGCATATTTTGACTGCCTCAACATGACAGAGATGCCAGTTGATTGTTGTAAGTGGTATTGCTTTCAGTGCCAATTAGAAATTTGTATATGAATCTACAACAGTTAGGACAACTTTTGTCTAAATTATAGCAGTGCATTATTCAGGGTGTTGTTTGCATTTTGTGATTCTGTGTAATTTTCTTCCAAATTATGTCTCATATTTCACATGTTGAGATGAACTATAACAACAAAGATGCGCATGATAATGTTTCTGATTGCTGTTAAGCTAATATCTGTTATCTATTTTAAGTAAATCTACATTTTAAAAATTATGATTAAATATGATTTTAGTCTTTGAACTATTTGTTAAAATTGTGTTTTGTCCCTAGGACAAACTTTAGACTTATTTCGTCTCTATATTTTATAAACTAGTGTAAACGATCATTAATAATGTGTTAGAATTCTTTTTTATCTCTTTATTTTCCTTGTTCGTATCTTCCTATTCCACTATCATCTACCTTCCAAACTTGTTTCACTCTTTTCTTTTTCTCCCTCTCATTTTCCTCTTCATAAAGACATTTTTATTTATCACTGAAAATTATTTACAACAATTTATAAAGTATAAGGATAAAATAGATCAAAGGAGTTTACTATAAGAATGAAACACAATTTTTATAAATAGTTCAAAGACTAAAACACATTTAACTTTAAAAATTATACTGATTCTAAAGCAGCTGGGAAGTATCAACAGAAGGAGGTTGTGCAATGGCATGTAATTTCTTTAACATAATGCTTTCAATCTGCTGTTTGTAGTCTCATCTACTTCTGTGTTTCTGATTACATTCAAATTGCATAAGGCTCACAGAGGCCTGCTTTCAAAGTATTTTTAAAGGTGGTTGTTGTCTCAGGCAATGTGGTCTGATCACCTTGGTCAACCTCTTGTAAAGACAGATAAATCATGTATTTTGAATCTAGGAAATCTCTACATAGTGAACAATGTCAAAAGGACTCGTACAATCTACTCAGAATACCTGTTAAAAAATTGGTGAAGATGCTTCCTTGAACACAGAATGATCCTATATCATCCTTTGCAAATTATTATGAGCGATTTAAGACAGTAGTGAGGATATATATCAGTGGGAGTATGATTTCTACAATATCTGTTGGACTATTTATGTATTTTCCCTTTTTTGTTGTAAGCAAAAACAATTGACTGTATAAAAGTGTTTTTGTGCTAAAGATTGTAATCAGAAAATCATTCCGTAGTTGCATTGTGCAAAATCATGGCCCCCTTTCCAAGGCTTGTCCCGTTCCTGTATTCCATCAAATTTATGGTCTATCAACTCACTTCCCATAATTTATTGATTCTGCATTTTATATTTGTTAGATTATTTTGCAAGAAACATAAATTCTTTGCATGAGGCTCGATTTAGAAGCTAAAAATTGTTGGGAAGATAAAATTAAAGATGCTTGGAATTGTTGGTAAAATTATTTCTTTTTTAGGGACTTCTTCTAGCTGCTCTACAAATAACAAAATTCAAAGAGCAGTTAATGTATGTCACATATAGACCTAATTTAGCCATTTTAATGTTTACAATTTAGCCTTCTTTTTGCATGTGTGCCTGTGTGTAAACTTAAATTAATTAAAATATTTCTTCTTTTTCAGCTGGAAACATGCGGCATCTGATAGTTGAGGCTTGCATTGCCCGCAATCTATTGGACACGTCTGCATACTTATGGCCAGGTTATGTAAATGGACGTATAAATCAAATACCTCAGTGTATCCCAGCTCAAGTACCTGGATGGTCATCGTTTATGAAGGGAGCTCCACTTACTTCAGTGATGGTTAATGCTTTGGTCTCAAGTCCTGCTACATGGTATGATCTAATTTCGGCTTATTCAGTCAATTGGCTTATATACGTGTTGTAACCTGCAATGTTCTAACTTTTGGAAAGGTGTTCCTGAATAATATTTATTCTGCTCCCTCGTTGTAGGCCCCTAGCCAAACTTCTATGACCTTTTCCAAACTATTTTTTTTGGAAGTTTTTACTTTTGAAACACTGTCATGAACATGCCATAAATGTAATCCTGGCAACTGAAAATGTCAATTTTTTTCAAATGGCACAACCTGTATGTAAATTTTTTTCGGGGATATTTATAATGAGTCATCAAGTGAAGGTTTCTTTTCATTCTCACATTTAATGCATCTGTTAGGACAAATTGACATGCTGAAACATGAGATCATTTACTAAACTCAACAATAATTAATCATAAACTGAATTTATAACATGACAAGAATGACTATAAGTGGGTAGAATATAAATTACTAAATAAAATTTCATTGCCTGGTCTTCAGTTTTTCTTTTTCTTTCCTGAAGCCAGGTATGTCAGATGCTCTTTTTTGTAAATTTACCAAAAGGTAAAGCAACTGAATTTACGCTCCTGGATTTGATGGAAGCTTAGCAGAACTGGAGAGAATTTTTGAAATTGCAATTGGGGGATCAGAAGATGAAAAGATATCTGCTGCTGCCATTCTTTGCGGGGCATCCCTAATTCGTGGCTGGAATATACAGGTAATGAAGAGTTAGAGAGTAGATCATATAAAAACTCCCATAATTTGCTCAGTAGAACTTAGATCTCTAACCAACTTCCCATCTTAATAGAATTTGGATCTCTATTTATTGCAGGAACACACTGTGCATTTCATTCTTAGGTTGTTGTCTCCTGCAATTCCGGCAGAAAACACTGAAGGAAGCAACTATTTGATTAATTACGCTCCAATACTTAATGTACTCTTTGTTGGAATTGCATCTGTTGATTGTGTTCAAATATTTTCGTTGCATGGCTTGGTAAGTTTGATTGAATTCCTAAATATTTAACTCCTTTCTACTTGGTTACTTGCTAATCTTCTCATCCAGCTTCATCTGCTGGCCTATTACTAAACAGAGCAGCAGGCTTAGGTCCTCCTTGTTTTTTGCTATAAATTAGGTCAAAAGGCAACTAATTAAGAAATATTCAGTTGGAAAATTTATTTATGCCTATATAATGTGTACCTTGTACAGGACCCTTGTATGTATACACAAGCTAGGATTATTATTATTATTATTATTATTATTATTATTATTATTATTATTATTATTATTATTGTTATTATTATTATTATTCATGCTTTTCCCAATTCTCCAACCAGGTTCCACAGCTTGCGTGTTCATTGATGCCAATCTGTGAAGTTTTTGGGTCATGTGTGCCGAATATCTCATGGACACTTAAATCAGGGGAAGAAATATCTGCCCATGCTGTGTTTTCAAATGCATTTATTCTTCTTTTAAAGCTATGGAGATTTAATCGTCCTCCTCTTGAATATGGAATTGGAGATGTACCCACAGTCGGTTCTCAATTAACTCCTGAATACCTACTGTTAGTACGTAATTCCCACTTAATGTCAGCTGGTAACATCCACAAAGATCGTAACAGGAGGAGACTCTCGGAAATAGCAAGTTTATCATCGCCAAATTCTGTATTTGTTGACTCCTTTCCAAAATTAAAAGTGTGGTATCGGCAGCATCAAGCATGCATAGCCTCAACGCTCTCTGGTCTTGTCCATGGAACCCCATTTCATCAGATTGTTGAGGGGCTTCTTAACATGATGTTCAGAAAGATTAACAGAGGAAGCCAAACTACTATTACATCTGGAAGCAGCAGCTCTTCTGGACCTGCAAATGAAGATGCCTGTATAGGGCCAAAATTGCCTGCTTGGGATATTCTTGAAGCTATCCCCTTTGTAGTTGATGCCGCTCTTACAGCCTGTGCTCATGGAAGATTGTCTCCACGTGAGTTGGCAACAGGTATGTGTGTTTTGAGCAGCAGATAAAATCCATTGGAACGCACCAAATAGCTTGTCCAACTTGTGATTTCTAAATTACCAAAGAAAATCTAACCGACTGTTAGCATACTTGAAAGTCTCTCAGTCTGTGTCAGAAATTCCTGGTGATGTATTCACCTCTAAATATAGAGCAAGAGCAACCAAACTCTTGTTTATGTATATGCTCCTTGATACTAAAATGCTTTTCTTAATATCAGGACTTAAAGATTTAGCTGATTTTCTTCCTGCATCTCTGGCTACCATAATAAGTTACTTCTCTGCTGAAGTAACTCGAGGAGTGTGGAAACCTGTATTTATGAATGGAACAGATTGGCCTAGCCCGGCTGCAAATCTACTGAACGTTGAGGGACAGATCAGGAAAATTTTGGCTGCAACTGGTGTTGATGTGCCCAGTCTTGCTTCAGGTTTTTTCATTGTTACGAGCCTATATTCTATAAACTTTTTAAAATTCCGACCTATAATGCATTTTCGGCAGAGAAAGTTGAGATTTTTAACTCGTATTTCATTACAATTATTTATGAAGTGTCTTTTAACCGCTTTAATGAGTAGGCATACCAACTGAGGTTTAACTAATGTCGTCCTCCACGTTTCTTTGTCTCCCAACGTTATTATTAATTTGTTGTTTTGTATTGTGACAATGGTCGTCGTTTTTATAGGAGACAGCTCTCCTGCCACACTTCCATTGCCCTTGGCTGCCTTCACAAGCCTTACCATAACCTACAAAGTTGATAAGGCATCAGAGCGTTTTCTTAATTTGGCAGGCCAAACATTGGAGAGCCTCGCTGCAGGTTGTCCATGGCCATGCATGCCAATTGTGGCTTCCTTGTGGACCCTAAAGGCTAAACGTTGGAGTGACTTCCTCATCTTCTCAGCATCTAGAACTGTCTTCCTTCATAACAGTGATGCTGTAGTTCAACTTCTAAAAAGTTGCTTCACAGCTACCCTTGGTACGATTACCTCTCCTATCTCATGCAATGGTGGCGTTGGAGCCCTACTTGGACATGGATTTAAGTACCATTTATGTGGAGGGCTTTGCCCTGTTGCTCCAGGAATCCTCTATTTACGTGCTTATCGGTCAATCAGAGATATTGTTTTCTTAACAGAAGAGATTGTTTCCATCTTAATGCACTCCGTGAGGGAAATTGTATGCAGTGGGTTGCTAAAGGAGCGATTGGAAAAGTTGAAAGGAACCAAAGATGGCATAAAATATGGACAGGCTTCACTGGCGGCATCAATGACTCGGGTGAAGCTTGCTGCTGCCCTTGGGGCCTCTTTAGTATGGATATCAGGAGGGTTGATGCTGGTTCAATTATTAATAAAAGAAACTTTGCCATCCTGGTTTATATCTGTTCAGAGATTTGACCAGGAAGAAAAGTCAGGTGGAATGGTTGCAATGCTTGGTGGATATGCACTTGCTTACTTTGCAGTTCTCTGTGGAGCCTTTGCTTGGGGAGTTGATTCGTCATCCTCAGCTTCAAAGCGACGTCCGAAGGTTTTGGGTACCCACATGGAGTTTCTGGCCAGTGCACTTGATGGTAAGATATCACTAGGCTGTGATTCAGCTACTTGGCGTGCTTATGTGTCAGGTTTTGTAAGTCTGATGGTAGATTGCACACCTAACTGGGTGCTGGAAGTAGACGTGCATGTGTTGAAGAGACTGAGCAATGGGTTGAGGCAGTTGAACGAGGAGGAGCTTGCTCTTGCTCTGTTGGGTGTTGGTGGGGTAGGTACCATGGGTGCTGCAGCTGAGCTCATAATTGACACCGGAATATAAATAACCCTTTTCTCTGTTCTGAGGGCACCCTCGCCTTTTAGGATGACTTGTACATTAGTTAACTTTCATGTTTATAAAGTTGTGCAGTATTTTGAATTAACAGTTTTGTTTGAAATGTATCACGTATTAGAATGGAAAATTTTGTACCTATAACTTTCATCTAAGCTCAATTCCATTTTCATTTGGCACTGCTGTCAACCGCATTTCACGATTGCTATAGTTACATGTTTTCCGGTGTAGCATTTACCTACATTTTAGTTCTCTTTTGAACCATTGTAATATTGACTCCAAAATCTGGTAAATCGATCGAAAATCTAATAAATCGATTTATAGTGGTTTAATGATTATTATAAGAAGAATATCATTTATATGTTATTTTAATTTTTTCTTAAAAATAAAAGAGAAAGTATTTGTTATTTTCAAAGAATATTATTATGTAGGGTTGAACTTTAAATTTAAATATTATGAAATATTCTATTTTTATGAGCTTTTTGAATGTTAAAATCTTATATAATTTGTTACTTTTAATTTTTAGTGTTATTAAATTATGATATTATATTTTTAACATTTAATATTATTATATTAATATCAGTTTAACCATGGTTAAACTACGGGTGGATTGGCAAACTTAAGATCATGGTCTTAAATATTAATTGGTTCGATTTTAAAAACAATCTAGTGTATTTAGACTTAATTAATAAGGGTAAGTTAGTTGGCAAAGTTGAAAGTGGGTAAGTTAAATCAGTGTAGTCTTTTATAAGTGTTATATCCACACATATGAGACTTAATTGAATATTTACAAGAAATTTTATTAAACTATTTTTATAAAAAAATTAAATTATAAAATTAAAATAATAACATAGAAGGATCGAAATTGAATTTTATTTTATTTTGCAATATCATTTCATTATGAATATATGTATTCTATTATTTTATTCAGTGTAACGAGGTTTCTAAAATGTCTTTCTAAATTAATTTTTTTATTAAAGGTTATCTCTCTTTATATCATTTTAACAAAACTCCAATTTAATAAATATATTTTAATCTATTTTTAATATTAAAATATATAAAATAATTTCATTCAAATCAGATTTAAGATTAAATTTTTAATTTAATCCAAATTATAAATCAAAATATATGTATATCAAGACAGAAGAATATTATGAACAAGTTAGATACCAAAATAAATATAAAGAACAAAGAATTAATCTTCTTTTCAATTAATTCAAAACCATTCTTTTTTTTTATTTTTTTTATAACATTTTTTAAATTTAAAAAATGACATACCTTTACAATAAATTTAAATAAAAAAAATTAGATTAACTTTAATTTAAATGAAAATAGTACCTTTATTGTTTTTTTTCATTAATTCATTTATGTTTTTATTTTTATGTTTATACATACTCTTATATAACAGAATTTTTTCCATTAAAATAACTATATTTATCTTTTAAAAGTTTTCAGTTATTAAATATCAAATAAAAATTCAAGTTTCATTAAAGTATCATCGGTTAACCATTTCGTTCTTATAACACTTTGTATAATTTATTTTCTTTATCATAAGATATTTAACTGCGAAAAGAAAATACTCATGTGGTTATGTAAAAATTAAATATATATATATATATATATATATATATATATATATATATATATATATATATATTATTTTCTCCTCATAAAAAACATTTATTTTAATTTTTTAAAAGCAAAAGTAGTACAATAAATAATTTTATTTTTTTATACATTCAACTGAAATTAATACTAATCATATTTTATTCTTTAATATAGATATAGTTTAATCTTAATTTTCTCCTGTTTCTGTGCCATTAATCAAATTGATTAGGATGTTCTTTATATTACATGAAATTCATATCAAAATCCAAAAAAGGAAAAAGGAATTGTCTTACAGGAAATCCTCGTTATATGTTTTTAAGAGGCCCAATCAAATATTCATGTAGCCTTATCAATTTAAAAAAATTCACAAAAGATAAAAAATTTCCTTCCTTACTTTATACATCTCTCACTTCACATTGAACTAATGCATTGTTAAATATTACACAAATCTTCTTTGCATGTAATGTAGTTTACAATAGAACCATAAAAAAAAAAAAACACCCATGGTTTTAAGTATTAAAAAACTCAGTGGATGGTGAAGATAATATATCCATTTTAACATTTTTGTATGTTGTATGTTTTGATTGGTGGAGACAAAATTATTTATGAGAGTTGATGTTCCTTTTCAAAGCAGAATGAAAATATAGTGTTAGTAAAAGTTGAACATGTGCACCAATATACATGCAGGTATCACCAAGGACAAATTCTTAAGCCATGATTTATCATATCAACCATTCAAATAATTAAATAATGCTTGTGAAAACACTAGAAAAATGCTTTTCTTGCATAGACCCCCCTGTCTTCAGAATTAGTGCAGAAACAAAAGAATTTAAAATTCACATTGAACCCCAGAGCATGAATGGGTGTGTAATGTGTTGTTTGTTCAAGCACGAAGAAGACAGTGCAATGTCACCATGTCAGGAAGCAAACTTGTTCTATTCTTCACATTAAACTAACTAATCACATGAACAAATAAAAAAGACTAATTTCACATGACCCATCTCTCAACACACACAATGTCATCAAAACCCTCAAATAATTTACTCCAACATCACTTCCAGAGTGATTTCAAATCACTTTTTTTAAAAAAAAAAAAAAAGAGGCAACCATGTGAAGTTATTTATAAATCAACAGTTGCAAAATTGAAAAAAAAAAAAAAAAGGGAATCACATAGAGTGTGAATTAGAAGAAAAAGACGAAGATGATGAAGAAGAAGCTCTTGTCTTGAGATAAATTTGCAGAAAACTCTGAAGACACTTAACTCTCTCCTTGATGGCTTGCACATCAACCTTGATCGTTTCCAAACTCCCTTTGAGAGAACGAACCACCACCAACATGTTATCCAACTGAGCCAACTCATTCACCAACGAATGGGCGTCTTCTTCTTCCTCTTCCTCTTCTTCCTCTCCTTCCTCACCTTCTTCTTCTTCTTCATCTTCTTCTTGTTGCTCCGCCAATGCGGGGGCATAATTGAGCTGCAACTGAAACGCGTTCATGTCCTCCATGGCTTTGGAGGCGAGATCCGTGATGTCCGAGAACGATTTTTGGAGGTGCTTCTTCACGAATTGGGGATCCACCACCAACGATTTCCACCACTTGCACACGCACCTCAATTGCAAGGGGTTGCTAACCCTAACCCTAGTAAGGATCTCAATCATCAGATCCTCCGGCAGGACGGCCGTCACCGTGACCGCGGCCGCTTCGGCCATCATGCGCCGCCGCTTCCTCGTCATGATCGTCATCGAGGTTTCGATTCGGTCTTGGTTGTTTCAGGATCCTGTTCTTCAGCTTTGATCTTACATGATTAGGTTTTGTTTCGATCCGGGTCGGAACATTGTGTTGCACTCTAGTTTTAGGGCTCCGATTTTGATGCTTTGGGAATTCAAATTGTCTCCTTCAGTTACCAAAATTGCTGATAATTACTAAAATCATTTAATTCCTCCCATTAAGTTGATTTTGGATATTTTAAAAATTGATTTCATTCATAATTATTATTAATATTATATTATTACAGTGCAATTACATTAATCTCTCACTGTGTTTATGTATTTTTCTTTCATTATGTGTATTAATTAAATTGGGAAAGCAAAACATTGTTCTCTCTAATTGTGGAGAGTGGAGACAATAATTTTCTTACTCTCTCACACACACATATAACATATGTATAGAAAGGTTTAGTATAAAATTCATTTTAAAAAATAGTAATTTAATGTAATATTAAATTCTTTTTTAAAATATACTTTTTTATTTTTATATTTTAATTATCTTTTTTTAGTTTCTAAAAGAATTTAAAAAAAATAGAATTTGTTTTTATAGTAAATTTTTTTATGTTTTGTTTTTTACCTTTATTTTTATGATTAACTATTGCGTATTTCAACAAAATCCTCTTTTAACAGCTGATTAGGTATTTTTGTTTCTTTATTTTTGTGTGATTTAAATCCTTTCTCTTTGGAAAATTATAATTTTTATTAATTTCTGATTTTGTAGAGGTCTGCTTTTTTTATTCTAGTTCAATTTAAAATTAGACCTAACATTTATTCAGAACATCATAAAATTAGTTTAATTAATTGAGATATAAAAGATAAAATAAATAAATATATTCAAAATTGAGGCTGGAGTCGAAGTTGTGAATTTTCTAAAATGTAGAGACAAAATTTAGAAAAATAAATAGAGTCTAAATTATAACTTACTCAAATTTTTTTATATCATAGTACTATTTCATAATTTTTATAATCATTTAATTAAAATATGATGCTTTATCATCTAAATTTATCAAGTAACTACAATGGATACAAACTGCTTACTAAAGAAATGTGAAAAAGAAAAGTGTACCAAAACATATAATTGCTATATATATATATATATAATGTTAAACTTTTTAACTCCACATAATATAACTATCGGAACAATTTTATGTATAATTAAAATTATTCATTTAATGTATAATGAGAAAAATAACTCCTCCATATAAAAAATTTATAAAAGAGTAAAGTAAATTTTAACAAACAAATCAAATATTAACTTAATATTGTCTAACAACTCATGTGACAGTAAATCTTTTGGTAAAATAACATTCAAAATTATGTAATTACCAATTATCGAAACTAGTTAATTTTAATCAAAATAAAAAAATTTAAAATAAATTTTAAGGAGAAAGTTTGTATTGTGAAAATAAATTTCATATATCTCATATAAAAAAAATACTATTATAGGATTATAAATTTCAGACTGCACTATATTAACATTTATTAAATTAAAATTTTAATTATTAATTATAAATAAATAATTTAGTATATAAAAATAGTAACCTTCTTAATTTATTAAAAAAATAATTAAAAGTAAAGATGATTGTAATGAGAATAAATCTTAATAATATTTAAGTTATGTTTGATATATAAGTTATAATTTTAACTGTTTAATTATTTATTTTATAAAATTTTATCCATTGTTTGAAATATTTTTCTTATATTTTTTATTTTTTATAAAAAAATTAAATAATTTCTAACATTTTTCTTAATAAGAAGTTTATAGAAGATAATGTTAGATTTTATTTTAGAATAAATTTTATTTTTTTTATATTTTTAGTTTTCTCATTTTTTTATTGTGAGTTGTTGAGCTTACATGTAAGTTCTGATTGTTATAAACTAATATAACCAGTTTAGGTTAGTAGTGATATATTTTAGTTGTGAATTAGATTTTTCCTGTAATCGAGTTAGAGATTTCTTAATTTTGTTTAGTTTTTTTTGTTTGTTTTCTTGTCCATTCTAATTATGAAGTTGAATTTGTATATAATTGAATTATTTTACCTTTGATTTGTACATATTCCTCTTGAATCTTGAATTTAAGATAGTAAGTTTGAAACTAGTATTTAGACTAGTGAGAAATAGGTCTTTGAGTCAAATAGTGATATTTGAAGTAGAAATTATTTGAGTTAGGAAGTTGGAAGAGATATAAATGAATTAATATATTGATTTTTGTTTTAAAATTATCAATTGGAGCTATATACAATTTATTGATGCCAAAAAATGTAAAATATGTGTATAACAATGTTTGATTTATGTTGGAAAAGTTGAAAAATAATTTATATTGAATTGAAACTAAAAACTTCTAGGTATTTTGTTTTTTATTTATTTTCATCTTGTTTAAAAAAAATAAAATAGAAATATAAGATCTTTTTTTTAAATTTTGTATTTTTTGAAAGACTTTTTTATTTAACTTTCTCGTTTAAGTAAGAGAAAGATAAAAAATAAACTATTTTTTTATGAATGATTTTTAACTCAAACAGCATGTATAATTAAAAAATTTATGTTTATATAGTTATTATGTTTACTATGATGTGCATTTTATTACATATAATATATTATAAAAAAGTATGTTTATATCTTTGTGGTATTTGTAAAATTTTGTGAAATGAATGGGTATATATAAGATGATAGTATAATATATATATAAAGATGTATAATATAGATAGATACTTAATATATAATGTTTGTGATATATACATAAAATAATATTTTTTAATATTAAACACAAAATTTATTAAAAGATGTGCACTCACTTTAGTATGATTTGATTATGTAAACTGAAAATGTCATCGAATAAAATTTTCTATACATGTAACTACCATTACATAAGAAATAAAATAATTTTAAAATGTTATTTATTTTCTGAAAACAAATTCACATTACGGGTAAGTTCTTATAATTTTATTACCCGTGAAAAAAAAACTCTTCACATCAATATTACATATAATTAATTTAGAGAAAATATTTAGAAAACATATAATTATAGATAACTAATTAGTTTAAGTAAAATGTTTTTTATCCCTTAAAAAGTACTTAAAATGTGTTTTTGTTTTTAAAATGTGTTTTTGTTAACGTGATTAACATTCTTGTATGTAGGTAAGGTAATTATTGTAGTGTAGTACTAATTCTTTTACGATCGAGTGCAAAAATGTTATACGAATGATAATTAAATTCATAGTCATGAATATTGAAATGTATCTGTTCCAAATATCACGAAACTTTTTCGTTTTAAAAATTAAATTTAAGTTCGAAGATTAGTAATGCTATCCTCATCCTGTCCCATAATCATTTTGGTTCTGTATTTAAATTTAAAACTAAAATTCTAAAATCAATATTATTTTTATTTATTGTTTCTTTTCATTTTTTACACATAAAAGAGTTATAATATTTTTTATAACTATTCTTAGTGTTTCTTCTACATTTTTCTTTTTTCTTTCACCATTTGTTTACTTCTTCAATTTTTTTCAATTTTTTTAACCAGTTTAATATACTTTTCTCTTTATCCCATCTCAGATATACTTTTTTCTAATCTCTTCAACCAATCTGGTAAACACAAAAGTTTGGTTCTTTGTTTTTTTTTTTCAATGATACATTTTATTTTGAATTGTGTAGGTGAACTAATGGAGAATGATATTATTTATAATCTGAAAAATGATTATTAGATCATCTTATATTTATTTTTTTAGAATTTTTTTCTTTTATATAGTGTATTTTGAAAGATTAATAATTAAAAATAATTTATTTATTAGTGTTTTTAAATATACATTTGATAAGATTATTAAATTTTATATTATTTATTTTAAAAATTGATAAATTAAACTTAATATATATAAAAAAATATTATTAAAAACTATTTTACATACATATTACAAACTATTATAATTTTTAGTAAATTATGATACAAATGGTGTTGTTATCCATAAAATAAATATATTTTATTGTT
This sequence comes from Lablab purpureus, assembly GCA_030347555.1. Lineage (NCBI taxonomy): Eukaryota > Viridiplantae > Streptophyta > Magnoliopsida > Fabales > Fabaceae > Lablab > Lablab purpureus. The sequence continues at coordinate 15,296,639 of CM059259.1, forward strand.
GCTTATCATAGTTTTGAGCTTAAGGATAAACATGGCAGCATCTAAAAGTCTGAATAACCAGCAACAAGTTGCACCTGAAAGACATTATTTTGAGAGGTTGAATATATGCTAACATTTTTTCCATTCTAGAAACCTTCTCTTTAAATTGCATTTTCCATATTAATTGTTGCGTAATCCCTTGACTTTTACTTTTTGTCATACACCAAATAATCCAAATGTTATTTTTCTAATGTCTACATTCATAATTGAAATGTAATATTTATCCAGAAAGTTGGTGTTTGAAATTACTCTTCCACATTACTGTGGAATTGGATAATGGCCAATTTGGACCCATTTCTTCAACAAATTAGATGAAATTAAAACGAGATTTGGAAATTCAAGTTTTGTAAACAAAATAATATGTATTGATTTTCTTTTTCAAATACAGATTTGAAACCCTAATATTCACTTCTGTTGACAACAAACACCAGCCGTTACAAACTCCATTATCTGTGTAGGTGTTTATGATCCATTAACTTAATTAATTGAAGTTAATTTTAATATTATTTTTAAGTTATTGAAGTAGTTTACCATATACACTATAAGATTAGTTGAAAGCTTATAAACTAGTTAAAATTTTAAAAATAAGTAAGAATTTGAAAAATTAGAACTTATACAATTGAATTTCAATGTTCCATAAAATTAGTTAGTAAACTACTTAATAATAAATATAAAAGGCTATATTTAAATAAAAAATATTCAAATAAATTATTCAGAATACAAAATAAAAACTAATAGCTTTGAAGAAAACTTATTTTGATTGGTTGAAATAGCTTATAAAAATAAAACAGGAAACTATTAGAATAAGTTCATGTACGTATAAGATCAAATTCACTTACAAATTAGTTTGAATAATATTTTCTACAAACTTCAGAAGAAGAAGAAAAATTAAGAATTTTTTTTTTAAAATTAATTTATGCTTTAATTATTTTTAATTAAAAACTTATTTGTTCAATGTTTATGATAATGTTTATCCTAAACTATTTACAATTGTATTTTCGACAACTTTTAGTTGCGACTTAGAAAACACATGGGGTGACAAGGCAACATTTATTGATATATTAGTATAGAAATAGTAGTAGCTAATTAAAAAGGTAAATGAAAGGCATAAAATAGAATTGAAGTGACATCCATTCATGCATTTTTCTTTTCTTTATATAAAAAAGGGTCAGCAAAGCGATTTGGCAATCTGGTATTACGTGGTTGATGATGGAATTTTTCAGAAAGACAAGAAGAAAAAGAAAAGTTGGTCAGCTTCTCCCATCTATAACACTAATGCCTGCTCAAAACACAACACCATTTTTTCTTCAAATTCAAATATTCTTTCTTCAATTCCTCAAAACAATGTTAAATCCTTCAGAGAATGGAACCCTCCCTAATTCTCTTTTATCAAATTAATTTCTCAACTATGGAAATTTAATTCAAATTAATCATTTTAGCACTGTTCTTTTCTTCATATATGCAGATTTCATTATTGAATTTCTGATCATATATTTAAGCTATATAATTATCTTTATATTATTTAATATTTAAAGAATTAAGTAATTTAATATTTTAAAAATAGATATGTAAGTAGTAAAATAATAAAATAAATTGAATAATTATTGTCATTATTTTAATAATTTTAGTTGGATTGACGGAATTGAAATTTGACTCAGTTAAATAGAAAATTGAAACCATGAATTGAATTAAACCATCAAACTATTCTATTCAAGAACACCTTAATTTATCTTTTTTTTGCTGTATATGACAACATGTTTATACTTTTAACTCAGTTAGTATTAAAAATGCTGATTGAAAGCTAAACAAAAATTGGTTACTGGCAAAAAAAAAAACTGTTTTGGAAGAATCGAGTCAGAAAATTTTATCTAAACAAATGTGTTTCTGTCGTAAAAAAACAGAAATAAAACATTGGAAGGGGAATTTGATGATGTCTTTTTAATAAAAAAAATTGAGATACTTATTTTTCATCCTCTTTAAAAATACTATGAAATAGTAAAAATAAAATAAAATAAAAGAGTGTGATCACAGTTTTAATATTAAGGAAACTGATGTATACATTGACAAGTATGTGATTGAAATGGAAGGTCAACACACAATTGTAATATTATATTTGAACTCCTACGTAGAGAAACCACGTGAAGCTCACATTCATAAAACAGAGAAAAAAGTTGATGGGCTCGAACAACAACAAAAAAGTATGGTTAATGAAAGAATAGAGAAAAGCTCCACAAATTCAGTAAATAAATAAAAGAAAATGATATGCACAAAATATACTTTTACTAGAAATTTGTAAATATTAGAAAGATATTATCCAAAATTAATTTTATAAAATTAACAAATCAGAAGCTAAATTGAAGACTTTGTTTTAATCAATTTTTTGTTGTGGGATATTATGTGATTTCTTTTACCTATTAAATAGGAACTTAAAATCTATACACGGACAACAATTACAAATTATATTAAGAAAAGTTTTTAAGTTAATTATTATAAAAGTCAACCACAAAACCATGGAAGATAATTTTTCGATGATTGATAACTTGATTTTTTTTTCACATTATGAATACATATTCTACTGTTTAGTTTAAATCCATTTTTTATCTTTATAATTGAGTGAATATGTAATTTTTTTCTTTATAAAATTTCAATTACAAATTTAGCCTTCTAAGTTTCTAAATTAAACAATTTTACCATTGTTAATGTGTTACTAATTAAATTGTTAACGGAAAAATATTACCATTGTTGAGTGAAAGCGAATCAACCATATAAATGTGCGATGGGTCACTAAGTTGTGCTTATATTTATTTTAAAATTGATTGAGTCAACTTTGGTCAAATTTAGTCTCATGAACTTTAACAAAAAATTGTGATCACTCTGTGTAATCAAAACAATGTATATAAAATGATATTTTTGCACATATTCATAATTATTTTTTGAGGCAACATCGTATAAACTTTTAGAGAAGGAAGAGAAGGGTATAAATGATGAGCATTTTGTGATTTTGAAATTAGTGAGTTTTTGTTTGTTGCAAGAGTAGATTATGTGGTTGATGATGAGGGAGAGTTGTAAAAATTAGTGTGAAAGTGAAGAATAGAGTGCTTTGGAGAATTAAATTTTATTGAGATAGCAGTTATATTTTGACACTGCAAAATTAATATTATTTTGACACTGTTTGAGTTTAACATTCACTTAATAACCAAAAATAATAATAAAATATTAAATTTTAATTAATTAATTTTAAAATTTTAATATAAAATTTTAATATATAGTATTATATTATTATTGTAAAATAGAATTCCTTTTGTCTTGTATAATGTGAAAATAAAATTTTCCTAACTATTAATACAAACAAATACTAATTCAAAAACACAAATTTAAATGCATTCAACAAGCTAATGCTGATCTACAGGCTTTTCCAGTAGCCACTTCTTACTCAAAATATCTACAAGCTTAGGACCTTTAAACCTCTTCTTTACCTTTACGTAAAGTATTCATGTGTTTTCAGATTATTTTACTGTAAAAAATTCATTTTTATTTAAATTAATAACTAAAATAGATGAAAAAATTTCAATAAATATGTTAAATAAGGATACTATGTGCTTAATTTAGTATATACCAATAAAAATATAGTTAAAATAGTGATTTTACACACACACATTTTACCCAAAATAAAAATTGCTTAAATTAGCATGAAACATAGCACAATAGAAAAAAAAATACACATATCTTTGAGTGGCTTCAATTTTACACCTTAATCTTTTTAAACTTTTAATTACATTTAAATGAGTAAAATGAAGGTGTGAGTGAGAGTATCCTACTTGAACTGTACCCTGTCACTCTCCTAGCACAATAGTTATTAGATGAATTATATTAACACCACACTCTTAATTATTTTTTAATGTAGATTTTACACTTATATAAAAATTATGCGATTTTCAATATAATAGGGGATGATCGATCCGCATTATTTGTAGTGGGACTTATATAAATTTATTCAATAATTTATAAAATTATATAATGGGATTTTCCATTCAGTGTATGTAAATTATTTTTCTATTTTATTTTTAATAATACTTTAAAATTTACAATAAAAAAGAAAAAATTCACAATAATATAGAATTAAGTTTTTTTTATTATATCTTGAACAATTCACTTAAGATTTATAAACTATTTTTTCTCAAACATTTTTATTTATTATATTCAAAACAATGTCCCTTATAATTTTATTTTTTATAAAATCCTATAAGTTGCATAATATTTATTGCTTTTATTTTTTATTTAATCATTTATTGTAAAATAAAATTTACTATAACTAAATGCATAAAAGAAAGATGTAGAGATTAAATTTTTAACAAGTGACAAGGTTTAATGAAATTTTGTAATCTAAATAAATTTACATTAAAATCATTATTATCTAAAGTTATACTAATAAAATTAAAATGCAAATTGATATAGTTAAGATGTTAAAATTAGCATTAAAAATAGGATAATAAACTATCATATAACTTTGTGTGTGATGAATATTGTATAAGATGGTAAAAGTAGGAAAAAATTGATTTTTTAACAATTTCATATAATAAAAAAATATTAAATCATGTTTTAAAATAAATAGAAACTAATTTATTAAATAAAATAATAATATGAAGAGTTGTGGAATAGGAGTAAATAGCATACTCAACATATGTAAGGAGTGTATATAGTAATATATATATTGAAATGGTATAGTATTTTATTTAACTAGTGGAACATGTAACACGTTGGTGCAATTCATTACTTTTACTTGTGAGTTTACACTTTACAGATATATTATGTGATGAATAATGAATAATTAAAGGGATAGAGATGAGGGCTCCCAAACAGAATAGTAAGTTTCCTAATCCTTTTTCTTAATTCTCTCTTTCTTTGTTTATTCATCTAGAAAGTCAGTTCTACCTCACCCCACTCGTCATCCCATAATTCATTCTTTCATGTGTTCCAAACAAAACACATACTTTGACCCTTCTTCCTCAAGCCACCAATCTTGGACTCAATATATTCAAATTCTTTCTTTCTTTATGGTTTTTCCCTCGGAACCCTCTAGAGCCAGTTAAGTCCACAGCACAGATATTAAAACCCCCACCCTTCCCTCATCAATTCGCTCATATTAACACAACCTCGGAGAGAACAACAACAGAAATACCAGGTTAAAGTTATGGGCACTCTTGTAGGACATGTAGCTCCTGGTTTAGGGTTCATGCTCATTGGTCTGTGGCACCTCTTCAGCCACATCAAGCTTCATGCTCGCAACCCCACTTCCTACACTGCCCCAACATGGTTCCCCACCTCCAAATTCAAGTACTTGGAGCTTCTCCTCATCATGGCAGGCTCCATGGCCTCCATCTCCATGGAACTCTTCATAGGCCCCGATCGCCACCAACCCTTGGACCCTGATGGCACCATCCCCTCCAACCACCTCCACAACTTCGAACACTCCTCCATCGCCCTCACCTTCCTCCTCTACGCCGCCTTTGCCCTCCTCCTCGACCGCATCCCCGCCCCCTCCAAACGCGCCCTAACACAACTCCTCGGATCCATCGCCTTCGCCCAGCAACTCCTCCTCTTCCACCTCCACTCCGCAGACCACAAGGGACCCGAAGGACAGTACCACTTCCTGCTACAACTCCTGATCTTCATATCTTTCTCAACATCCCTCATGGGAATCCCCTTGCCCAAAAGCTTCCTAGTTAGCTTTGTTCGTTCCCTTAGCATATTCTTTCAGGGCTTGTGGCTCGTCGTCATGGGCTACATGCTATGGACTCCGGGGCTCATCCCCAAAGGGTGTTTCATCAACGATGAAGAGGGGCATCAGGTCGTCAGATGCAACGACCATGAATCTCTCCACCGGGCCGTGGCCCTCGTCAACATTCTCTTCAGCTGGTTCATCGTGGGAGTCACCGCTTTCGGCGTGGTGTTCTACTTAGGTTTGGTTAAGTTCTACGGCGAAAAGGTGCGATACTTTGCATTGGGGAACGAGGAAGAAGACACAGACAAGGAAAGTGACGATGTGGAGTCACAAAAGAGAAGCGTAGTTGGCAAACCCATGAGCTTTATTGGTGTTGGCAAAAACTTTTCGCCTCTTGACATAGAAAGGTAGAGAACCAAAATTGAAGATACCTACGGTTCATAATTTGTGATTAGTAGTTGGTTAATTACTTGATTAGGTGTGTGCCTGTACAGTGGGATTGGAGTGTTAGCGTTTGGAGGGGTCCTCTTGAATTAATTAATTAATTAATTGAGGCAGCAATAATGTTGTTGGCTCATGGAAACTTGTTCATGTGGGTTATAGTTCTGCTTTCTATGGAGGAGGATTAGTTTCATTTGTGTCTACTTGGACCATATCACACTCAAAAACATTATTAATCAACTGTGACTAAGTAGTTTGTGTTTCTACGTTTGTGGAAATGTGTGCAAGAAATTTCCTTCATACGTTAAATTTGGGTTATCATCATGGTCACTTTCTTTTCTTTTCGATTACCACTGTCTTTTTCAATCCCTGCGCTATAGGAAACCAGGGGGCGTTGGTTTTGTATGGTTGATCACGTATCTGATTTTGTTTCATTATTACCACAGGCTAACATATCTGTGTTTTGAATAATTTTAAAAATCAAATTATTTAAATAATTTATTATTGTCGTAATCTATTGTAATTAAAATTATTTTCTTATGTAGGTAAATTTATCAGAAAACGATTATATAAGAAAAATAGTGTATATAAAGCTGAAGAGGAAAAAAATTATTAGAAATAATTGTAAACTACAAACAGTTTATTTCTTAAAGAGGTTTTTTATGAAATTAAACTATTATTCCCAAGCACATAGCTTAAAAAAACAGCTGCAGTCATGGAATATAAGCTGTTTCAAACATTATCCAATTATGTTCAAACTTAAATATTTTAATATTTTGAAAGATTAGTTTGTTGCTGCGAATTGTGGGTACAGATTCTCCAAAAAAATGTGTGGTGAGAGGTGTCTCGTATAATGATTGAAACTTGTAAGGGTGCGTGTACGCTGCTGTCTGCTGAGTTGCTTAAGAAATATAAGTATAATTTTGACTAAGATATTGTATTTAAATTAATTAATTAAGTAATTATAAATATAAACAGCTTAACTCTAAACACTTACAAACAGTTGAGTAAGTTACCAAATTAAAGTTTGATGTGGTAGTGACGGCCCGTTTCAAATAATATAACTACCAATGAATAAACTAAGTATTACACGTTTAAAAAAATACACCACTTTGTGCTCCTTTTCATTTAAATGATTATACATATATTTGGTATTCTCTAATCTAAAATAAAAGTACATAGAATTTTCTACATATATATATATAGAGATAGAGAGATATGAGATGACATTTTCCAATAGCTACCTGTATTTAGATTTCTCTAGCCATCAAACCAACGTTGCTTTCTTACTAAATGGTAAAAACGTAGAAAGAGAGGGGCATTCTCTCTTGTCAAATGAAGATCACGTCATTTAGAACTTTGGACAAGTATTTTTATTAAAATAAACATTTTTTTAGATTTTACTTATCTCCCAAACAAATTACATTTAATATGAATAGAATTTTAATAAACCATAAATCAATCAATCTTATGAGTATTAATAAAGGTCAGATGCTATTGACTAAATGTTTGTTTTGTTTACAGTTTTTTAAAAGTGATTTTTTTAGTTTCCTGAAATAATTGTAAGAGAATAATACTTTTTTCGGTAAGCTAACCAAAACAAGTATTAGATCATATTTTCATCGGGAGAAAGTTAAAATTTAAACATTAATAAAAAAAATTGTCAAAAGAGCTTCCTAAAAATAAACATATATATCTGGAAAATATTATCACAATAGTTGTACTGTTTTCTTACTCAAAAAACATATTAAAGTGATTTATGTAATATGCAACGCATACTCACTTAACATTAGAAATTTTCGTATATATATATATATACACACACATATGTAAATATATATAATATGTTAACTTAAAGAAGTGAAAATTATCTTCCACTCACATTCATGATTATAGTCATACTTCTAGTTGGTTCGAAATCTTTAACAAAAAAATTTGTATTGCAGAAGAAAAAAGAGAGTACTATAACAACATTAGCTAACAAACGCGTGCGAAGATCAGTAGGTGAGAAACCAAACAAAGAGAGATCCATGTTTTGCCATGAAGTCAGCATAAACATTAACCTCAACTTCACACGAAGAAAGGAGACATCCAGAGAATTTGTACTCACGCCAACAGGACAAGCTCTAACGACTAAATACTGCATCCAAGTTCACATTCTTAGTAATTAAGCACTCACCTCACACTTCCCAAGAAGCAAAACATAGACCAATTATGTTTACATGCATTTTCCTACAAATTCACGTTTTCAGACAACAATTTATCTTCAGTAAGTTTCATACACATCTAACATACTAATAAGTCAACCTCTCTGCCTCCAAATTCACATTCTTTCCAAGTTAAGTTTCAATACAATAAAACTACTAAATCTTCAAGCAAAAAGCTTGAACCCTCAACAACTTTTGTACAACAGTTTGTTTTATATCTAAAAGGCTGTAATAGATATTATAGTATTGTTGTACACTACGTAAATTGTAACAAACAACTTCTGTCATATGTACTGGATATGCAGGAACTTGAAATTTCAATGGCAAATATATTCAGATCTACTCCTTCAAATTTGAGCTTTTGTGTTGACGGTAGATTATACAAGTCAAACATACACTGAACACTTGTGCAAACAGCACGAAAAACCTACTTCATGATCTAAAGGGATTGTACGCTAATGTCTAATGGTAATTTTAAAGATCATGTTTCACTTACATCTATTCAAACTCCATCGCTCCTTAACATATCAAAAGAAACAAAAGAAATTACCAAAAAGCAGAAATAGCATTATAAACTCTACCTATGATCTTAACAGATATATTAAATGTAGATCATACATAACATGAAGTATGAATTACATAGAAATTGAAGATATCCTTGACCGGTAATAACATTTCTATTAGTTTCCCATAGATAATGGATTAAATTGGATCGGGATCCTCCTCTTTTTGTTTCCGCAACCTTGACCATTCTATATTTCCAGTAGCAGATGTTGAACAGTTATTCCCTTATTTCTGCTATGCAAACAAATCATTTCGAAGATCATATAAATGACTAGTCAATAGTATGATTAAAGCACAACTAGCAAGGAATTTTTGTGAACAATTTACAAAATCAGAATGCAAGATTCTCAAAAAAATTTCCCTCGAAAGATCAGCATCTTTATCTTTAAAATTAGCAAAATAATCTATGAGAATTGAAACTCCTATAGCTATCGAACAACACCACTACACCCGGGCATTCTCTCCATTCTCCCATACTGCATGACTCTTCTAACCAATGATACATCCTCCCACCTTCCTGCATCTGCATATATGTTTGATAGGAGAACCTTACCTCCACCGTGAGACGGTGCCAACCCTGCCAAACCCTCCGCAGCCCTCTCTCCTATATGGACATTTCCATGAGTTCTGCATGCCGCTAATAAAGTTCCCCATATCACAATGTCAGCTTTCATTGGCATGCTCCTTATCATTTCCTCGGCCTCTTCTAATAGCCCAGCTCTGCCCAAAAGATCAACCATACAACCATAATGCTTGATATCTGGTTCCACATTATATACACTCTTCATGATTCTAAATATTCTTCGCCCAGGCTCCACCAGCCCGGCATGGCAACAAGCACTAAGGACTCCAATAAATGTAATTGCGTTGGGTTTAATATTATACCTCTGCATATCTGAGAAAACCTCTAAGCACATACTTGCATGTCCATGCGAGGCTAACCCACATATAATCGCGTTCCAGGGGGACACAGAAAAGGTTTTGTCTCGAATCTGATTGAAAAATTGCAAGGCACTGTTGATGCTTCCACATTTAGCATACATATCAATTAGAGCTGCACGTAAATTGTCATTCAATGGAATGGATTCATTACACATGTATTCGTGGGCCCATCTTCCTTCCTTCAATGACCCTAAGGTGGCAATTGCAGAGAATACACTCACCATGGTAACTTCATTCGGTTTGATCCCACTCGCTACCATTTTATGGAAGAGTTCAAGAGCCATTCTAGACTGGTCGGTTTGTGCGTAGCCAGAAATCATGGTACTCCATGAAAACACATCTCTTTCAGGCATCTCATCAAAGATTTTACTTGCTGGGTCCATCATTCCATTTTTTATGAATCCAGAAATAAGAGCATTCCATGATTCTAGGTGATCCTTTACACCCACTTCAAATTGCAAACCAGCAAGGTCCATCATCCCACAAGCTGCATAAAAATGGATGATGGTTGTCTGTATAAAATTGTAACAGTCAAAGCCTTTCTTGACAACTATTCCGTGCAATTGCCAACCATCACCAAATGCATTCAGACGAGCACATGCTGAAACCAAATTCACAACCAGGATTTCATTAGGTGAAAGCCCAGTTCGTAGCATTGCACGATGCATCACCAAAGCTTCATGCAAACAATTCATTAGGACATAACCATCAATCATTGTGCCCCAAGAAATCACATCCTTATCAGGAATTCTCTCAAACAACTCCCTGGCCATGTCAACAAGGCCTTCCTTTACATACCCATTTAACATCACATTCCACGAGACCACATTCACTTCAGGCATCTTGTCAAACAACCTTCTTGCTTCACCTACACCCGAACAAAGACAGTACGCACGCAACAAATTCGTCGAAACACGAACCAACCCCTCAACAAACAACTTAATAGCCAACGCATGAATCATTCGACAGTTCAAAATTTCACCAAAATGTGAGCAAGCATATATCACATTCACCAGAGTCAAATCATTAGGGAACACCCCATCCGACCTCATGTCCTCGAAAACCGCCAGAGCTTCTCGAAAGCAAACATTTTGGACAAGACCTATTATCATGGTGGTGTAGGAGACACAGCCTTTGCCAGGCATTATGTCAAACAGTTTGCGGGCATTGTCCAATTGACCAGCTTTGACATACCCAGAAACCATAATGTTACACGAAACAGGATCTAACGTGGGACAAGCCTCAAACAGAAATTGGGCATCACTAATGGAACCGCGTTTTGCGTACATGCTGATCAAGCTGTTTTGAATGAAAGTATTGGAGTGGAGACCGAGTTTCAATGCCAGAGAATGGAGTTGGCGGCCCTGAACGGAGGAGGAACAGCATTTGAGTGCGGAAACCAATGCAAGCTCGCACTCGTAGTGGTTCTGGTGAAGCCTCGCATTGCAGAAAATGCGAATGAAGTGCTGTGGGTCCTGCACGTGTGGAGGGGCTTTGGTGGAAGTGGAAATGGAAAGCCATCTTGATCTTATAATTGGGTTAGGCGATGGAAGTTCAGTTGAAAGAGGAAAGGGTAGAGATCGGGTTAAGGTTTTGAGTCTGAGACTCGCAGAAATGAACACCACATGAGACACTACCATTAGACTCAAAATTCGATCTTTTTCTGCTGTTAAGATTTTCACAACTCATGTCGTCTATTCTGGACGGGCACTACACTGAAGAAATTCAAGTTCCTTTTCAGGATTAAATATTTTCTCTTCAAATTTAGGCTAAGGTTATTTTTTTCTCAAATTTAATTATTTCAGTTTCTATTTTGTGATATTTTTTTTTAAATTTAAAAACTAAAGAAGTTCATTTTTAAACTTAAAAACTGAAAAAGTTGAATTTAATTCAACTGAAACGAAAAGATAGGTATTGTTTTTATTTTGTTAAATAATTTTTATGGTTTAAAAGTTCCGAAAAAATGTTTCTAAAAGTTTATTTTTAAATAATCCTTAAGATTCTTTTAATTCTTATTAGATTATAAAATTTATTTAAAGTTTAGCATATTATATAAATTTATTTGATAAATATTAGAATGAATGAGTTTTTATACCTGAATAAATAATGCATACACTTATAATGTAAAAGTAGAAAGTAATCAGTAGCTACTATGTATAATGAATTTATTATTTTTTACAATAGACTAAAATATGTTTTGTCAGGAATTTATTAAAAAAACAAAATGCTAAAGACTTAATTACAAAAAATTATTTAAAGTTAGTAAAATATGAATGTTATGAAATAATAAAACCTTATTGATTTTTTTTCTTTTTCAAGATTTCAATGTTCAAACATCATGATTGTAAGTCATTTTATCCTTTGCAAATAGATTACAAATATGTTATTTTGTTTCCCTATTGAGAGCTGATACTAAACTACACTAGCATTCTCTTTACATTTAAAATAATTTTACTTATTTTTTTTCTTCAACAAATAACATATATTATTTCTAATTTTAATATATTATTTCTTCTATCTATATTTTTAATGAATGATATTCATCTTCTTTATTTTAAAATTAAGTGATATTTTTCTCTTTAGTTTTATTTAAAAATAGCTTGTTGACTATAACTTAAATAAAACTATGAAAATTAAAAAATAAATTTTAAAATAGATTAAAAAAATTATTAAAAAATGGATAATTTATTTATAAGGAGATAACATTTATGTTTCCCAAACTCTTATAGGAAATTCACTCTCCAAATTTAAAATAGATAGTAACCTTCTTATACTATTAATAAAGTAATTTACGTACTCTTTATTTTATTTATATTTATTTTTACACTTGTATTAAAATAATTGCGAATGTAATAATAAGTTGATAGAGTTTATAACTTTTTAAATTTACACTTGTATTTAAAACTTTTTATACTAAAATAATTTGTGTTTTTTATAAGACAAATTGTAATTAAGTAAAAATATATTTTTATGTGTTTAATATATAATAATTAAATCATTCTATTTTTTATAACGAACTTTTTAATTTTTATAATTTTCTATATGAGTTTTATCATATATAATATGTTATTTTTATATAAAAAAGAGGTAACTTTCTATTTAGAAAATATAAAAAAAATTAGTATAATTTACTTAAAAACATAGTAGTAGTTAATATCTATTTAAAAACTAAAGGAGGATATAAGTATCATTTTATTGAAAACTTAAAAAGAAAAAGAGATGGTTGTCTGAGAAAATATAAATATCATGAGGTAACTTTTCCCATACAAAATATTATCCATAATAGTCCTACTTTTACTAAAGGAAGACAAGTGTTATTTAAAAAAAAAAAATTGATTCAAAGCCTATTACAAACAAAAATCTTTTCTTTATGGAATTTTATCACACTATTTTACCCAACAAATTTTCCTTCACCAAAATGTCTTGTGAACATTTTAGATTATAGTTAAAGTTGAAGAAAACATTAATACTCTTTTCTTATTTATACCCTTATCATTAGTACAATCTTTAATATACAAGTATTTTCATTCATTCATTCTAGCTAACTATCTATATTATATTATATATTTCAATGGGATACAGAATTAAAATAGTTGTATTATTTAAGGTATGAAGAATGAATATGCTTGTATTCACTTAATTTACAAAATGAAAAAGAAATATCTTGGACAAACTTTTCCATTTATAATATATATACACACATATATATATATATATATATATATATATATATAATTATAAATTAATAAAATGCTAACAATTCTCTCTAACGCTACTTCTAAAACACTTTCTTGATAGGAAAAGAATATTCAAATTTTAAAAATTTAGACCTACACACAGTTAAAATTTAAAAATATATTTATAAAATTTTTAAATTAATAAATACAAAATAATTTAATAAACTCTTTCTTCAATTTATTTTTTAATTTTTAATATTTTAAATTGTTAAAAAAAAGAATAAATTATATCATTCTATAAGTATCGGGTAAAAATATAGAAATCTCACTTAATCATCACCCATACGGAAATAAGCAAGTTGTAAAGTAAAAACACGGTTTCTTGCACTGTAGAGGGTCCAAATACGGATTTAGCAGCTTCAAAGGTGTAATAAAACATAAAGTCCACATTGGGTACAATCACGTTATTCACACGATGACCTGACTGAGGTGTAATAAGTTAAGAGAAAATGGAGTCAACAATTTTAGGACATCTACAATTAATGTAATGAAATGGGTCGATGATGAATCACATATTTATTGCAGTTAATCCTGTACGATCCTTCCAAAGTTTATATAGACTACTAGATTGTGCAGATATAAGGAAGGATTGTTAAGATCAGATTGCTATTTTTTCTCTTAAAAAAATGGTTCTGATCAGAAGTTTTTCCAGTAAATGAGGAGCATGAGAATGATATAAATGAGATGCCAGGTATGCAAACATCAGTCAATCAACGTTGATCTCCTCCATTAAGAGTCACACTGGGTTGGGTCCTGCTCAAATCATTAAAACCAAAACTTCAGATTTACTGGTAAAAAAGTTATTCAAGTCCATCAAACAAAACTCAAGTATGCAATTCAGCAAGATAACATTTAGCCCAACTTTTTTTTAATCCCTTATGTTCATAAATTCCTCCAATTGGCATTTGTAGAAGCTCTGTTTTTTAGCCTTGTATCAAGGAAAAAAGTGTTTTTATATTCCAGAGTTCCTTTAAAGTTATAATCAATCAACCCGTCCTTTTAAGGAGAAAAGAAACCAAAAGAGTTAGCCAAATGCATATGGAGCCAATAATATTTCTGGAATAAATAAAAGTTTAAGATGTCCACAACTTCAGATTTAGTGGGATAACATGACAGAAATTTAAATAGTAATGTTTATGAGACAAAATATAACACAGACAATTTTAAAAAAATAATTTACCAGCAGGCTTCACAGTCAAATGCAGGACAAGACGATAATCAATTACACAAGCATAACGGATTGAAAATTATTAAATGTTTTTGCTACTTCATAAAACAATGATTATAGAACATAGGAAATACAGTGAGACTTTATGCTTTTAACCAAAGTATCTGGTGTCACCTACGATGCATTGATAAGATATGCATACTAGTTATGGGATACAATGATATGGTTGTTGAAAATTTTATATCGATTAAAAATTAAATTAATTTTGTCAATTTTTTATATATAAATAAATGCAAACCTTATCTTTTAAATTAATTTTGTGGAGTTAAGTTAAACTTAAAAGTTTTTTTTTAATATTGTTTACTTTCAAAATAATAGGATACAACATATGATAAGTATGTATTTAAAAATGTATAAAAATTCTTAAAACATAATAAATACATAATTGTAATTATACATATTCAAATTCAAATCATATCTTAGATATTATCAAAATAAAAGATGATAAATTATTGTTATAATAGTATTAATGCTTCATAGATTAGATACTTCACTAATAACACACACTAATTTTAATGTTAATTAGTTAAAACATACAAAATTGTGAGACAATCACATCAAATTTCCAAAAGAAGCTGTTTATGTTTGAGGTTACAATATTTCCAACTGGTGAAGGTAATAGCAAAGACAAAAACATGCCCATAGGAGACCAGAGTAGAATTTCATAGATGTCTCAAAGCCCCAACTTCTTCCATAGGTCATGTAAAATAGCCCTCTATAAGGCATCCACCTATGCAACAAATAGGTAAGGCCCATTTGCAAAATGATCACAGCCAATAGGCATATTAGTCAACCTACTAATAAAGTAATACACCTATACAACCAATATTTATATATAATTTAGGCTATATCAGATTTTATTGAACAATTATTTAGCTATAACGTTATGTTGGGCATAATAAACAGAGAAAAGTAGTTCGTGGGTAGCTTTATTGAACACAATCCAGGAGAACTAAAAGCCAACGTGTACCACTACTTGCTTGAATTATTGTTGTCATAATTGCAATCTGACGTATAATCAAATGAAACTGACCGATATAAGATCCTAACCTTTTGAAAACAAAGAGGAGTGATAACAACACTCTCTCTAGCACTCATTCTACTGTTGGCTAAAATTTATTGATAATCACAAATTTTGGTGAATTTTATTTCTTAATGAGCCTCTCTCCTAATTTTAAAGTGGGACCAACCAAAATTATTTATTTTGAATAGATTCCAATCAGTAATAAAGAGAGTGTTGTTAGCATCCCTCTTGTATAAAACAATAATATAACAGCAAGAACAAACCTTATCTCACTGGGTGAGATTTAGCTCAGTTGAAGACTTGTTTATGAAAAATTTAGGTCTACTTCAAGCAAGCTACCGTCCAAAGTTGTTAAATTTGAGAGTTTATACAAACTCGTGAAGCTCCCATAAACTTTACTGTAAACTACTAAAAGTTTGAGTGTACGTAATATCAAAAATGTTAAAAACCTATAATTGACTTGACATATATAAGCCTCCTTATACTTGACTTGTAAACTCGTAAGAATTACGATTTACGAGTTTACGTAGTATAAAATAATATTAAAAACCATTGACTTGACATATATAAGTGAAACATAATACTTCTAACACAATAATAACTCAACATTTTAACTTCATACTAAAGAAAAATAACAAACTACAATAACAAAACAAAATTGGCAGTACCATATAAATTTGAAAAAAAAAGTTCTTAAAACGAAAACATTTTTCAAAAAAATAATATATTAATACTGTATACCCAACCACAACCAAAAGTACAAGTCATAAAAACACAATAATTTATAATTGTGAATTGATAGAAGACAGTAAGAAAGCCACAAACATCAATGGCTTCAAAAAAGTGAATGAGTAGTTCATCTAAAAAACCCTACCTTTCAAAGATTAAACCAATTAATATATAAAAATACTTTAGTGTACAAAGGGTTTCCAATAATTAGGGAAAGAATATTACAACATGTACAGGTATTTAGCTTAATTGGCCTAATTATGTACATAACAATTACAATCGAATATTCTAACACGATTTCAGCCTATATCTTGTAAGATCTCAATACAACCTTATCATAATTTCAACACTCCCCATTAGTACGTATAAGTTATATGCATCCTAGCTTACTACACATGTAATAGTCATCCTGAATCCACAACAAGAATTAGTGAATGTGTCTACTAGTTGATCTTAGAACCGACAAGTGAAGTAGTCATCTCCACAAAATAATCTTCTCACAAATAGTAATGTACAAGACTGCTTGCTTATCACAACAAATGAGAGTTGTGAGGTCTACCTTACAAAATTATCACTCTGAGAGAAGTTGCTTCAACCAAATGAGTTCAGATGTGATAATGAACATGGTTCAATATCATATATTTGCAAGGTAGTATCGGATTTCTTGAATTGTGAATAGAATCGTGAATACAAAAATGATCAGTAATAAAACATGGTATATACATGACCAATACCTAAAAAACATATCTAGGGATCATTTTAGCACAGAGAAACACGAGATATTAAAATAAATATAAATTAACATGATTCTAACTCTAGGCTATCTCTAAAAAAACACTGAAGTTATTAGTTGGGCTTCTAATTTTAACTATTTAGAATAAACAAAGGACACCTCACACCAGACCCTCACTTGAAGATCTGAAATCACTGGAACTTGCATTTGATATAGAAGACATGAGTACTGATATAGAAACCCCTAAATTCGAGGACCAGATAACAACAATCACCTCGGGTGAGGAGCTAACAGCAAGTCCCTAATAGCCAAAAAGCATTAAATATCAATAGAGATTACAGCACCAGGCCCCCACAGAAACAACCACAAAAACAGATGATTACAGCACAAAGAGAGACCCCTTCAACGGAGAACCAAAGCCAAAACTACAGCAAAATAAAAAGAGGGCACCAACAAACCAGGTGATGCAAGCAGCACAGTCTTCTAGCACTACAAAGGTGGCACACATCAATCATACTGGTGGTGAGGAACAAAATAAACAGCTGCATGTGAGTGTGAGATGGTTGCGCAAGCAACTGTGCTTTGGGAGTAATGACCGGACAGAAAGACATGATACTAGAGAAGGTGAACTGTTCAGCAATGGCAGAGGCTGAGAAGGTGAGCTGAACTAAAGAAGCTGCGGTACCGACAGTTGAATTGAAACAGAAATTATAGACAAGGATTTGGGAGAAAACTTGCTTGGGTGCTGGCTGCCATGCCCAAGAGAGATATATAATGTACAAAGCCTATCTCTCTCCTTCTCACAAGTAGGGAAAGAATATTATTATAAGGTCTACAAATATTCAGCTTAATTGTGTACAACAACAAAAAAGAAACAATTACAATGAAGACAGTCAATTACTCAAGCCCATATCTCATACAATCTCAGACAATGTTAATCTCAATACTAAGTACCTATAGAATCAAAGTCACTCTACATGCACATGCTATCCCATCTAGTTCTCTACAGTAAACTCTAAGAACCCCCACACCTTTCACTTAAGTCCTCCATAACAGATATTCCCAAATCAGAATATCAACCGCTAGAAGAATCCATTACTTCAACAGAGAAATCGATTAAAAGACTTTAACCAGCCTTTTACCTCGGCAGTATGTATGTCTGTATAACTCAAAAGCAAATCAGAAATAGGAATTCACAGAAATCAAACAAACAGTATTCACCGCCACATAATTCAATATAATTTTCGAAACCGTAAAACAAAACAGATCTGCAACTTGATCTAATCATTACACAACAAAGTGGTTACAAAGGCATAAGAAGAGAAAGGAAGAAACCAACCTCTTATGGCGTTTGCCCTTTTTGGGACCGGAGGCCTCAAGTTTGGCGACGGGGCAGCCGCAGGGTGCCCGGAAGAGCAAGAGTGCGCGGCCGTTAGGGGGAGCCATCTTGCGTAGTTCGGAGCGGAGGCACTCGTAATCAGGGTTAGCCTCGGTGCCGCCCTTCCAGGGGAGGCGGTCGATTTCGGCGGAGGCATCGGGGGAGGGGGCGGAGCCGAAGCGGTGAATCTGCAAATCAAACTCCATGGCCTTCTTGAGGCCCTTGCATCCGGAGCGCTGACAGCGGCGGGATCGGGGACCGCAACAGAAGTCTGCGGCAGCGAGGGAGAGGGCAAGGAAGAGGAGGAAGGGGAGGAGGTAGGAGAGAGGGAGGGAGGGAAGGAGGAGAGAGAGGGAGTGGAAGATGTATGAGAAATAGGAGGAGAGGAGGAAGGCTCCGGAGAAGAGGACGAGGAGGAGGATGAGAAGGTCCAAGGTGGCCGAGGGAGAGTGCTTGCAGTTGCACACATTGTTCTGATTGTGGTTCTGATTATGGCTATGGTTCTGGTTATGACTATGGCTATGGTTTTTGTTATTAACATTGCACTGAACCATCATTCCTCTGCTCATCCTCATTCCCACCTCCTCCTCTTCCAATTGCACCATCTTCGTCTTCATCTTCATCTTCTTCTTTACCCCAACCCAGAACACTTCTTTTTTCCCTCTTCTTTTTATTACTCCAACCAACACCAAATTATTATTAACTAAAACTCTAATTTCTCATGTTAAGAACTTCACCAATGTTTAAATCAAACATAAATTTCAAGATTAAAAATTCAAATTTTAAAATATGCATGTTACAAAATACTAGTTATGCAAACCTTCTTAATATTTTTCATTTTATTATAACATTATTATATGATTCTAAATTATTATTTTAATAATAAACACTTACAGAAGTGTATAAAAATAATTTTATAACATTATTATATGATTCTAAATTATTAGTTTAATAATAAACACTTACAGAAGTGTATAAAAATAATTTCTAATTAATTATCTTTGTCTTATATTTGTAGAATATAAGAAATAATTTGACGCTAAATAATTTTCTTATAGCTATTACATGATATACACACTAAATTTTGTATTGTTGATAATAATTAGTATCAAACAAAATTATCTTTCATATAGAGAATGCACCAGGTTTGTAAAAAAAATAAACAAATGTAAATCTTATTTTAATTGTAGTATTTATAGACTATAAACATATGATCATCTTCAATATTTTAAAGTTAGGGACGTACATAATTAGAAATAATCCAAAGATTGCACTTAATTTATTTACAAGAGACAAGAACATGAGATCACTTGCCCCAGTTGATTTAAATAAATATATTTATATTTTTTTTTTATGTCAATGGCCTTCATAAATAGGAGTAACAAAGGCTCTTCTCACGAGTTTTGATAACAATTTATTGTGGTATTGTGCGAATTAAATTCAACACATTTTTTGAAGCTTATTCAATACAATACAACGAAGGAATCTATTGTGTTTTAAAGGCGGACTTTTCATTATATGAATTTTTGACCTCGTTAAAATTAAAATAAATTAAAAAATGATAGTTGTTTATATAAAAAATATTAAAAAGATAAGTGTGAAAAAGGTTTTACAAATCATAATAAACTTTGCAAACAAAATTCTAAAACTTTCCATACATATGTACATAATTGTTCAGTTTTGTGACATGGGTAGGTGAGAGTGCTTTATCTGTGATGAAGGGCGGTTCAATGTTATGTGTTATGTTTGTTTGTTTGAAGTTTCAAAATTACCAAGTTGAGAATTTGATGTGTCAATGAATGGTTTTGATTGGGCGGATGTGGTGGCTATGAATGCAAAGGCACTTCGATTACGTGGCCCATTGTTCCTGTAGATGGAGCATCACTACTAAATAGAGATGTTCTAACTTCGTGACTATGATTATCTAGCCTTTGGGGGTAAATTCTCTGCCACACTTTTCATGAAGTTATAATGAAGTTATTATGATGGTTTTTGCCATTAACGACAAACAGTGGTAACTAGTGAGCTGAGCACCAACACTGTTAAGTTGCTGCTACTGACATCTTGGTGAGGACCTCCAATTGTGGGCAAGTAAATCATACATAACATACCGTGGACTTCAATTTAGAAAAGAAGGGTGCAGTATGTGCTCACCATAAACTATAAAGTTATTTTATATATGGATTTAGATTCAGCAGTATACATGATCAAGCAAACAAGATAAACTTTCAAAAATGCAATAAACTAAACTATGGAGAGAAAGTATTAACGCATTTAGTCCATCAAGTATGATTATGTATTATTATAGCAGATAAAAAATGTATTATTACATCTCACATGAAGAGGTAAATCTATACATATATCATGTATTGCAAACAATACACAATATTCCAACCTGAAGACACAGAAGGTCATAACTTAAAATACTGAAACACCAACCATTCAGAATGTCATAAAGTAATAGTAATTTACCATCAGAGAACTAATAGTAATAATTTACCATGAGAGAACTATGCAAATTCACGATCAGGGAAGAGCAAAGGAGCCGTGAGAGTCCAGATATACAATCCAGCAGTGACCCACTCGGTGCCAATTCGAACCCATACTGAGGTCCAACCAACATCTATGAGATCTGATCTCTCGGATGTGCTGGTCCATCCAGAGAGAAGCATGGCTGAATACATGCTAGCCAGGGCAAATATTAGGTGGAAGAATGAATACGAATAGCTAACTGGTCGTGCTTCCTTTTCCTCCTTCTTTGTCTTTCCTTCTTCTACTTCTTCAAGAAGAGGTTTGCTTTCACCTGAAATATGTAACATGCAAAATGAGACCTAACCAGGATAACAGGTTTATTTGGATTCAAATATGTTACTCACGATTTTTTAGAGAAAGTTACAGAATCTAACTCAGTAAACTCTATAAATAAATGCATGTATCTCATTTGATAATTTTTTATCAATCAATAAGTTTCCTTGGATGACTTGTTAAGTCTCCACCTGTCCATAATACACATGATCTCTATCCCTCTCATCCTCTGATTACTATAGACTGGTGAAACATAAAACGGAGGTGTTTCAAGAGAGAAGCTTTATAGTAGAGAGTGGATTATTAGGATAAAAATAGTTTCAAGATCTCCACATCGATTAAGAGAAAATATCTTTAAAGTTTTCCTATTCATTCCAGCATACTTTTACTTTCTTATTTTAGAAAGTTTAGTTGTTACAAATAAAGGAGATAAGAATATAATGGATGTGATTGTTATCAATAAAATAATTTATTGTTTTTAGAAAGTTTAGTTACAAATAAAGGACATAAGAATATAATGGATGTGATTGTTATCAATAAAACAATTTATTGTTTTCTTGCATAGTTCAAGTAGCTTGTTTTTAAGAAAACAATTCAATCAAATCACGGACAAGTTTCAGAAACTGTTAAGGTCAAACTTCGGTTAACCACACAATAGGAATTCGTTTCAAAGAGAAAATAGTAATGAAGTATTCAACATTGTTTTCAAAACCAGAAGAGCAGTGAAAAAAATAGTTTAAGATTTCTTATGTTTTTGCAGGTAAGTTTACTCGACCTGTCAGAGGACTAGCTCCCAGTTTTTTCTAGTCCAAAATTGACTGCCACATACCCAGAGAGGATAATATTTTGCATATTTGGAAGAGCTTTTTTCGGAATATTAGTGGGGGAGAGGGGAGAGTATCTTTAAAATAAATTAAATCAAATGTAAAATTGAAAATAACAACACAGACATCATAAGATAAGAGATCATAAAAGGATTCGGAATATGTTTTATTACCCAATTTAGGTGATGAGGGTGGTGATAAGAATGTCTTGGAAGATCCAGCACGAAGGGCTGAATACAGCACTGATAGCACTGTTGTTAGCATGCCAAGAACGAGTGTACTTGTGCTAACAGCTCTGGACTTGTTGAGACCATTGCATTCATAGTCACGAGGCTCGCTAGAAAGACCCGTGTAGCACACATAAGCACAGTAAAGGGAAATCACAGATGCAGGCAACAAGCTTCCATTCACCTGTTTTTGCACTCAGGCTATTATTCATTTTTTCAATAATAAAAATGAAATTAACTCATAAATGCACATGGATGAAACCAAGGACCACACTCCTTGCAGACCTATCAAATATAATTCCCGAGGCACCAAATAAAATTGAGAAAATAGAAGGGCATTATTTCAAATAATTTTCCGATCTTATCTCAGCCAATCTAACCAATCTCCCACACTAACAGACCTCGAACCTAAATAATAATGGGTATCAACTAGCATCCTCCATCAATAGGAAACATAATTAGAGTTAGGAGATAGACCAATAAAAACTAAGTAATAGAGTATACTAGCATCTTTAAATAACATAACATCCATTCTCAATCTATTTTTTTCCAGACAATAATATTAGACGAGAGAGAAAGAAAAGTTTTCTTTTTTGTGGGTGAATATAATATGATAACTAATGTTTCATTAAAATAGGCTAGCTACCAGAATCTAATCTAATTTGTACATTTCAAAATCATTTTGTTCTAATTGGTAAGATAGATATGTTAACAAGGTATTACCTGCTGGTAATACCCCTGTGACCAAAACTGATTATATCTGCCATTTCCAATTTTACATATCATACCAAAAATCCAGAGAATTTTATTTGAAAGGGAAAAAAAATGGGGCTGGAGAGGGAAATGTTGAATTTTAAACTTACAATCACTCCAACAAATAAGTATTGCCAGAAAAGAGGCAGGTATAACGGCTACTAGGTTGAGGATTAACTAGTTTGATACATATCAAGATAGTAAGCACAAAACAACAGATACACTTAAATATGACATGCACATGTAGCATTCATTAAAAGAATTATCTTCTAGATGATGTTTCCTTCATGACATTTCCTCATCAAAATTAAGTTACATCTTCCAAATTTTTACCGGTGCACCATTGTTATATGTGTAGATAGAATGTTTGCTAATATTCAATTAACAACTCATTCAGAAAATTAATAATTGCAATATTAAAATTTCAATTACTAAAAGCATTTTTGGTCTTTACCGTAGGATGTAAGGCGATAATTGCAAACACAAAAGCAAGAATCATGGTCATAACAAGGAAGAAGATGTTGATGCTACAATCATATCCAGAAGGGTTGAACCAAATGAAAAGGATTCCTGATACTGTAAATGCTGCAATGTAGCATCCGACTGATACAGCAAGTAAAGCAATATACCTAACCAACAAAAATTATCAGAATGATGGACAAATTAAAATTATTGGGAAAGAAATTCTGCATACCATTTTTGTTCATCTTTCTCAACCCATGCATCATTCCAAGAGTGAGTAAAGTCAAGTAAAATTATCACTTGAATCAATAAAAACAAGCCAGCCCCAAATTTTGCTATGAATCCTGTAAATATTACAGATAAGCTCATGTCAATTTTAAAATTAGAGTTTAAATTCCATTGGGGGGAAAAATCCAGAAAAAAGAACCCATTCAGAACTCAAACCTCCCATACAGTTCTATATAGGTACGATATGCAGCCAGACAGCAAAATAAACCACACTAACAAGAAGATAAAGAAATTTAACAAAACAGATTCCTTTTGATATATTAACCTGTGATATCATACATCCAACAGTAAAACCTGAAAATGTGGGCATTAGTTTGTTGCTATTAAGATGTCTCACATTTGCGAAAATACTACTCATAATCTTTGGGCAATCCTCCCCTATTGAGCTAACGTTTGGGGTAGAGTTAGACTCAATCCATTTTTAATGTAATATCAAAGTCTAACCAGTCTTGGTGTTGGACCACCTTCCATTAGGTATATGGGCAAGCAAGGTTTTAAATAGCACTGCTATAGTGGCTTAGTGAAGTGGACAGGCCACTGCCTTCTACAGGGGTTGTGGCAGCAGAACAGCTTAGTATAGTGGCCGTAAGGGGCCAGATAGAGGGGTGAATAGCAGCCATAAAGGCACTATATACCGATTCCAAAACATCCCTCTCAACAAAGAAACAAGGGCTTTTTTGGGATTTCAATTTTCAAAAATGAAATCTATAGCTGTAATAGTAGTGAAAATTTTTACGATGACTATTGATTATTCCCATCTAGGAAACTTGAGTTTGTTGGTATTTACTTTCATGTTTTGTTTAAGACACCTATGACTTTTTAATGTTAATCATGAATGTCATTAATTTTGATATCATTTTTGAGAATTTATACGCATAAAATAAACAATAAATATGTTCAAAATAATACCTATCCCGCTATAGCATTTTCGGAACCAACCACTACGTCCCACTCAGGATTTAAAACTACAGGGGAAAAGCGCTATGATGTCTCGCACTAGGCATTTAGTGAGAAATATCATCTTACAGGAATCGCCCAGTCTTCTTTAAGGGTTGAGTTAGGCCCAATCCATTTCTAATAATAGCAAAGGACATCTTATTCTCCTTGAAACAAACCAAATCTAAGCTAAGCTGATCATGAACCTTTTCTTTAAATCCAGAGTCAACAATATACAAGGGGCAAAAAAACAAAGCTATGACCCAAAAGAAAATGAATTTAAGCTAAGCTGATCATGAACCTTTTCTTTAAATCCAGAGACAACAATATACAAGGGGCAAAAGAACAAAGCTATGACCCAGAAGAAAATGAATTTGATTTAGATGTAATATAAAAGTGTAAAACGGTTTTGCGCGCGGGGAATGATATGTTGCCACATAATGTAAAGAAATAGATATACCATGTGGTTGTAAACAAAGTTAGATTTATTAAATAAGGTGTCAAGATTGGTTGATAGTCTAAAAGAGTTTTACATTGAGAACGGATCAGAATAAAATTCAAACAAAAATTGTGATAGGTGTTGGTGGAGATAGGGTATAAACATCTGGAATTCAGTTTCAGAGTCATGAAATATAGCCAGAAAACCTCTTCAAGAACTACTTTTCAATTTAAAATACAATCTGCATGAACTAAATAATTCAGGAGTCAGACTTCATATTCAATCACCAATGCCACTAAGAATTGACATCAAGAAAGTAAAGCCTACAAAACATACCATATACTAATATTACAGCATCCGGAAGGAAGAAAGCAAGGACCAGAAGCAAAAACCAGACCGCTAATTTTGCAGTCCAACCACCATGGTGCCATGAATCACGTCTGTCATTCTGATCTTTCACACCAATCATAATAAGGGCTAGGATACCAAAGAACAAGAAATTTCCCAAGCTCACCCGAAGAACTGCTTGTACTTGATACCATTCCTCTGTCTGGGTATCGGATGCACCTATCCCTGTAGTTAAGAATTAATATACCACTACCACATTATAAAGGAAAATACTAAAATGCTAGTGAAGAAAAAGGTCGTCAAGGATGAAGGACATTAATTCATTCCAGCACCATGTAGATTTTTTCTGGCGGAGTGTCAAAACTCAACGCACTTTATAATAATAATAATGATGATGATAAAAGACTTCTTAAAATATTATCAAAACCAAGCACACACTTTATCTTTTTCTATATGTTTCCATTTGACAAAATATTCAATCTTTTCTCTGATAACTTGAATCATAAAACTATACACGGGGAGAACGAGGCTGCCCAAGAAGACAAACTCAACCTCTCAGCTCAGAAGGAGTACTACTGCTAGTTACTCATCATCTAACAACCTCTTTCTTGCACATTCTCTTTTATTAATTAAAATTTATTAGAAACTACAACATCTTTCTTACCAATTCTCTAAAATTGAGTTTATTAGGAACTACACAATCACAAGTGGAGTTCACTAAATAAGAAGCAGAGCCTACAAAATTGTGTCATTTGCAATAAATTTCAGGTAATGGTAGAGATTGCGCAAGATAGTATATTGCTATCATTTCTCGTGAAAAGTATGTATTCCAATTCTGAAAAGGCTAGGGCACGAATATGAAGCAAGAGTGACCCACTTAATCATACTTGAACCGTGATGAATACAAATACCCCCAATGGGGAATTAAGATGAAAGTTGAAAGATTTAGAAAAGGAATGGAAAATACATGGAAACTTCTCCAAAAGGGGTGCTCCAACTTCTCTGAGGATCCACGAAACGACGAGAGATACACCGAAGATACCACAGTAACCGATTCTAGCGGACTTTTGGGAGATGCAAGATGCAGTAGAGGTGCAGAGACTACATGTCAAAGATGCGCAGCAAGAAAAACAACACGACATGATGACGATGATGATTGATGATTGTTGATTGTGGCAGATAAATCCTCTTATTCACGCTTTCTCTCTCTTTTCAGTGTTGATCGATTTCTGTTTTATTCAACGGACACTGCTTCTGTTCACAGCTTTACTTGTGTCGTTTGAAAACTTCCCTTTAAGAAAAACATTTTATAAAAAATAATTAAAATAACTCTTAAAATTAATTAACTTATAGATACTTTGCCCTTTTTTTCTTATTTCCAACTAATCAAAATTTATGTGAAAAAAAAATAAAATTTTGATTCTAAAATGATAAACTAAAGTCATGCTATATTTTTCATATTAAGTATTTGATTTCTTTTTTTTTACACATTATTACCTAAATATTTAAATTTGACTTTAAGTCTTTATACATTATATTAGAATAAAAACATTGTAGGTAAATTTTTCTTTTGCATCTAAAATGTTTTTACAATTTCTTTTAGTATACTAGACCGTTAAATGTTTATGTATATATTTGAATATGGGTAGCTAAAATGACGTCATAGTTGTTTAATTATTTTTTTATTCAAAAATTTCTAACTATTTTAATTTTAGTATAAAAAGATATAATCTTTTTAAGCAGATTTATGGTAAAGAGTGTTTCAATAATTTTTTTTCCAATGTTAAATGCACGAGGTTGGTGTTAAACGAATATGTTTATATTTTAATAATTATTGTAATAACTTACATCTAATAGTTAATATATAAAAGGAGAAAAAAAAAGACTAAGACTATGAAGAGAAAAACCTAAAGAGTACATCAATTATATTTTTTTCTTCTTTTCTCATTATATCTAATGGATTGTCTTATTCAACATGAATAATTAATTTTTTTTATTAATATTGGATGTATTTTATAACTTTTTTTAACTCACTTCTATATATTTAATTGAATTTAATATTTCAATATTTTTGTTTAGTTTTATGTTTAAGACTTGAAAGTAAAGCAATCTATTTTTATAATTTTAAATTTAAATTGTGATTGAAAAATATTTTTGTTTTTAAAATAAGTTAAATTTTTTAAAAGTTGCAACTACTCAAAATAAAGTTGATGTTTTTTATTATGATTTTGTTTTTAATGCAACAATCAAATAAAATTTATCAAATAATTGATTGATTAATATTAGATTTTTAGGTGGCAAAAATTAAGGAATTAATTTGATTATCTTGTAAAAAATAAGGAAGGTTGAATATGTATATATATATATATATAAGCAAGTGGTTCATATTAGTATTTTAAGTGCCGTCTAATCCTAATATTTATATATCTCTATATTTTACAATCATCTACTTTATTTTAATCAACTCATTTTCTTTTAAAAACTTGTGTTTAATTGTATACAAAATGTTGTATATATTTTCTTTACAAGTTTTAGTTAAGAAATTAATTAATTATCTAAGTATTTTATAATTTCTGCATATACAATAATTATTTTTTAAGTTGTTCTACAATTAACTTAGCATCAACTATAATTCTCAGTTATATGAATGCTAAAAGAGAAAAAAAAATAAAAGATCAAATTAACACCATCAAATATGCAATTGTTATGTTCTTAATTATTCTTATATATAGCTATGCTAATTTCACACATTTTATTAATTAATCAGTTAGTTTTAATTTTAATCAATCAGTTAAATAATTTGAGTCAAACTCTTAGATTAGTTAGAACTTTTACATCAATTATTTATGGAGGATATTAATAGAATAATTTGTTTCACACAAGTCTTTCCAGTGACAGATAATTACTATTTTTTATATAAGCAGTAAAAAATCATTACAAATTAACGTGTTAACAATTTATGTAAATAATTGTTGTAAAAAGTTACTCGATCAAGAAAGAAAGACATAATGCATGATCATGTCTTCTTTTGCATGATCATGTATTCTTTTTTGGATAAGGTGAAATAAAAAGAAGCAACAGAGAACATCAAAATCACAAATTTTAATCATATATGACTGGAAACCTGCAGCCGCCAGCCTGCAAATGACCAATATAATTACTGAAACATCAATTTTCTTGTTTCCCTGTACCAACTGTTTACCTTACCTTGCTGCTGATAGTTCAGTCTCAGATCTCAAAAACCCTTCAAAGCATATCATGTGAATCACTATAATGACACTCCTCACATAATTCGATTCTCTTGCCAAATACTACTATCGTCAAACTCACTCTTCATTTATACACTAACATCACCTCATCTACCACTGATTAATATCAGTAATAGGTTACACACTCCTCTTTGTTTGGCAATAAGAGGGCAGAAAAGTTGGCAACCTTTGTTCTCTATTTTAATCTCTGTATATTTTTCTGCTGTACTTTTCAAATATGCTGTTACAAGAATTTATAGGCAGAATAATTGCCTCTTCAAATGCCCAAAAAGAAAATGATAATACCTATTAAATAGGTTTGTCAGACTATGTTTCTCGGTAATACGACTCATGCCTAAAACCATTAATATTATTCTAGGAATACCAAACAAGATAACCTTCTTAATTTAAGTTTTATAACAAATCTCCCCCTTAAACTTAAATACTCTCCTTATCTCGCATTCCAATCAACATTTTACAATTCTCCAGCAGAGTGGTCGGCAGTGGCTTGGTGAATACATCCGCGGCTTGAGCTCGGCTTTCAACATGCTCCAGCTCAACCTTTCCTTCTTTGACTTGTTCTCGGATGAAATGAAATCGGACGTCAATGTGCTTGCTCCTTCCGTGATTAACCGGTTCTTTGCCAACTCGATCGCCGACTTGTTATCAACTCAGATTACATCCCTTCGTCTTGGATCACTCCCGGATGCCTTAATAGATTTGAAAGCCGACCGCATGACACACGCTCCAAGAGGCCGCCACATATTCAAACCTCACAGGTTGACAGAGTTACAATGGGTCGTTTTTGGACAGCCAAGTAAAAGCTGTATTCCGAGTAGGAATACATAACCCGATGTACTTTTCCTGGTCATCAACATCACCACACCAATCACTATCCGAGTAACCCACTAGTCGGTAGTCATCCGATTTTGAATAGAAAAGACCAAGTGATAGGGTTCCTCGAACATATCTCAAAATTCTCTTCAAGGCCTTCCAATGTGTATAGCTTGGATTCTCCATGTATCCGCTCGTTATTCCAACACTCAAAGATCGATCGGGCCTAGTACTTGTGAGATACCTCGACTTCCAATTAAACTTCGATATTTTCCAGAATCGCCTCGTTCTCCTCCATCAAACTTTGAGAGTTTAGTGCCTTGCTCCATTGGAGTAGAAACCAGGTTGCAGTCCTCCATTTTAAACTTCTTTAAAATTTCATGCGCGTACCTCTCTTGGGATATAAAAATCCCTTCCTCCGATCGCTTCACTTCTAAGCCAAGAAAATATTTCATCAGGCCTAAGTCCGTCATCTCGAACTCTTTCTTCATTACCTCCTTGAACTCCTTAATCGCCTCAGCGTTGCTTCCAAGTGAATATGAGGTCGTCAACATAGAGAGCGACTACCATCATATCCTTTTCGATTTCTTTGTATACAAGGCATGCTCGTATGGACATTGCTCGTACCCATTTTTCTTGAAATACCCGTCAATTCTATCATTCCAGGCACGAGGAGCCCGTTTAAGCCCGTAGAGAGCTTTTCGTAATCTCAAGCACCTTCTTTTCATCCCTCTCTTCATGTACCCGAGTGGTTGGTCGACGTACACCTCCTCCTTCAAAGACTCCATTTAGAAAGGCCGACTTCACATCCATCCGTAGAATTTGCCATTGATTCTCGAGCAGCCTAATGAGATCGAAGTCGGATTGACTCCATTCTCGTGACGAGAGCAAATACTTCATCATAATCGATTCCCTCCTTTTGTCTATAGCCCTTCACTACAAGTCGAGCCTTATAACGCTCAACCTCTCCTTCAACATTCATCTTCTTTTTGTACACCCATTTTACTCCAATGGGTCGAGCTCCTTCAGGAAGGTTGGTTAGTTCCCAAGTTTTATTGCGTTCAATCGCCTCAATCTCCTCATCCATGGTCGTTTCTCCACTTCTCATCTTGGACAGCTTTCTCAAAACTCAAGTTTTCGTAGTCTGGTCGAAGACATACAACATGAACTTCATTTGTAGTGTCGTATATTTCTTGCGGACTTCTCATCCCGGGTCAGTTGTGGCTCGGTTTCTTCATCCGAAAACTCGAGGGTTGTTGTCGTTGAAGGCACAACAAATTCCGAGTTAGTTTCTTCTTCTGACGGGTTACTCCAAGCACCATTGCTTTGTTTCCTCCACATGAACGTCTCTGGCTCACCACCACTTTCTTGTTAACAGGATCAAACAATTTATATGCTTTAGATTTTTCATCATACCCGATAAAAATATACTTCTTGCTCCGATCTTCTAATTTTGTCCTCGTGTCGACTTGGTACTTGTCCATAGGCCACGCTACCAAACACCTTCGGATGAGAGACACTCGGCTTCATACCACTCCAGATCTCCCGAGGCGTCTTCTCGCCTAGCTTTGCATGTGGACATCTATTTTGTACGTAGATCTGCAGACCGCACCGCCTCGCCTCAAAACTTCTTCTGGCATATTCTTCCCTTTCAACATAGATCGAACCATATCAAGAATGGTTCTGGTTCTTTCGTTCCGCTACACCGCTTTGTCTGCGGAGAATATGGGGCGTCAAGAACGCTTAATCCCATTTTCTTCGCAGTATTTGTTGAACTCGCAGAAGTGAACTCGCCTCCTCCGTCGATCGAACTGTTTTGATGACTTTGCTTGTTTCTTTCTCCACCGTCACTTTGAATTTCTTGAAAGTTTCAAACACTTCGATTTCTCTTCGTAAAATAAACCCACGCCTTCCTTGAAAAATCATCAATGAAAGAGACGAAGTATTTCTTACTATCGAATGATTCTCGAGTTATCGGCCCACATAAATCGGTATGGATCAGTCCGAAGTTGCTCCTTTGCTCGGTACTCGAACTTCTTGGAAAAGAAGTCCTCGTTTGCTTCCCGATCACACATTCTTCACGTAACCTTTTTCAAATTCCATTTTAGGCAGTCCGAACACCATCTCCTTTTTACCAACTCGAGTCAACCCACCGAAATGAAGATGACCGAACCGAAAATGCCACTTCATAGCCTCATCCTCCATATCAAGTTGCATGCATTTATCTTGAACTATTTTCAGCTCTAGTTTGTACATGCGATTTTTCTTCATTTCTACCCGAGCAATGAGCCTCCCGAGTTTATCCTTCGCTTGTAGTTCTCTGGCCCTTCATCGAACCGAGTATCCCTTCTCCATTAACTCGTCCCATGCTCGATGATATTGTTTTTGAGATCAGTGCACGTAGTATATATCTCTCGATCTCTCCGATTTGCCCATTTCTCCGTTGATACCGGATCGTTCCTCGTCCTTTGATAGCTACTTTAGAAGCATCGCCGAAAGAAACAGACTCGAATCCACTTTTGAAAGTATTTTGAATAAGCGCTCGTCACCACACATGTGGTTACTTGCGCCGGTGTCCAAGTACCAAACCGAGTTATTTGAACGTACTCGATTTGACCTCGGTTCTGGAATGTTTGTCACTAGCAAAGCAATCCTTCATCTTCTTCCTCAGCAAGAAAGTTTGTTGGTTCCTCCTTTTTCTTCTCGGACCTACAATCTTTGGAAATATGACCCAGCCTTTCCACAGCTTGTAGCATTTCATCGAGTAACAATCCTTGGCAACATGCCCATACTTCCCACAGCTTATAACATTCAATATTGTTTGTGTTTGTTCGGCCACCCCGAGCCCGACTCTCGGCCACCCCAGCTCGTTGGCCGACTTGCTCATTTCCTCGTCCTCCTCTTCCTCTACCACCTTGGCCTCTTCCTCTTCCACCTTGGCCTCCGCCTCTTCCTCCGCCTCGTGGTGTTTTGAGCATAGAGCACCTTCTCCCTTTTATTGTCGCCTTCGTCCGGAGAGCCTGCTCAGGGACTCCCCTTCTTGTTTTTCCTTCTCCGCTCATGCGCTTCTAGGGACCCAAAGAAGCTCTTCAAGGGTGAGCGTTGATAGGTCCTTGGACTCCTCTATTGCGCACACGATATTCTCGAAATCATCCGTCAATGACCTTAAAATCTTTTCAACAACTCGGTTAGATGAAAGACTCTCACCATTCCGATTCGACTTGTTCACCACTCGTCTCTACTCGAGTAATGAACTCGGATACGCTTTCGGACTCTTTCATCCTCATGTTTTCCAGCTCGCCTCTAAGGGTTTGAAGTCGAACTTGCTTCACCCGCTCGTCTCCTTTGTTTGCTTTTTCAAGTGTATCCCATGCTACTTTGGAAGATTTAGTGTTGGCAATCTTCTCAAAACCAGATTCATCAACGGCTCGATATAGCGAGATACAGAGTCGCCTTGTCTTTAGCTCGAACGGTCCTCAACGCTGCTCATCCGGGCATTTGAATACCCATCCGTGTTCTCTCGGTTCCTCATACCCATTCTCGACCACATCCCAGCTTATCTTGGGAGCCGAGAAGGGCCTTCATTTGCACCTTCCAGCTTGTCATAATTGGTGCCTTTTGTTAACTTGGGTAGCGGGATGCCATTGGTTAGACTCGCCATTTCTCTCAACTGCTTACACTCAACTCACACAGCTCACAAAGCTCTCAGTCGCTCCTCTCTCTCGGCCAGCACACACCGCGGCGTTCTTTCTTGAGGCTGGTAGGTTTTCTCATGCTCACCACACACGCAAGCTCTGATGCCAATTTGTTTGGCAACAAGAGGGCAGAAAAGTTGGCAACCTTTGTTCTCTATTTTAATCTCTGTATATTTCTCTGCTGCACTTTTCAAATATGCTGTTACAAGAATTTATAGGCAGAATAATTGCCTCTTCAAATGCCCAAAAAGAAAATGATAATACCTATTAAATAGGTTTGTCAGACTATGTTTCTCGGTAATACGACTCATGCCTAAAACCATTAATATTATTCTAGGAATACCAAACAACAGAGATAACCTTCTTAATTTAAGTTTTATAACACTCTTTACTTATATGTCAAGAGGATATATCTACATATATATATATTCTCACCACGTAACTCAATGTACTGATAATAATTATAATATTGCAAACAATATTATTAATATCTAAAATAGTTAACTCAATCATTTGATAAGTCTAATAATAATCTAACTAGGAAACTAATAAAAGAGAAACCAATTATTTTTTTTAGTAATTTAGTAATCTAATTGATGAATGCAAAATGTCTGAGAAATATGACTTTGTTCTCTAGCATAATGAATATGATAGGACCTCTAAAAAGGGGCGGTTCAGTGCTCTAGACTTCCACCTTCTAAGGTATGGGATGACATAGATGCATGCAAAAACAAAGAAGCTGCTTTTAGTATTTATAAACCTTTGACTTATAGGTCAAAAGATGAAAAACCTTGCCGTTGCGTTAAGGATCATCCTGATCCATTACAAAACTTGTATATGTGCTAATTATTTAGTTTCATGTCTAGACATGTGTTCCAAATTCAATGGGACAAAGTATGTTTCTCTATCAGTCTGATAAACAGGTTTTCCTGACACACGGATTGAAACTCATTTGCATGCACGATGTTTATCTAAAGGGAATGTTGACACGGTACTTTTCGTGTGTGGTCTCAGTTAGTCACATCATGAACTGCCCAATATCATCTTACTCTCTGCTCATTATTGCATTTCACAAGACAGCCAACAAATTGAAGGCACAGTGTGAAACTTTCCACCAGCCTGGAGCTTTCTTTTCTTTCATTTCGGATGAAAAAACAGCACAAAATTCCAACCCTTGAAGTAACATGTCCCCATGGCTGATACTCACCCTTCAGCAACTAGCTTCCATGTGCATTGCCCTCATTGGTGCAACACTATTCCCAGTCCTCTCAGTGGCTCAAATTTCACCATGACTATTTAACTAGGCCCCATAATAGCTGGATATCAGTGGATTAAATCCTTAAGGTCCACAAAGATTAGTTACATATATACCAAAAGATATCTTATCTATGATACTTCTGCTTTAAGATAAGATACGCGGAGCGTTTCCTTTTTCCAATCTTTTCCAAAACAGTGAGACATTATTTGACAAGCTTGCAAGTCACATGCTTCACCTGTTTGAGGAAGAACAAACTAAGCTCCCCATTATGACCCAAGAGACTGCATGGTGTGGATCTCACGTGAAATTTTGGCATCATCGCCCAAGGCTAGTGTGAAAGACAAGCCCTCGCATGTGTCTCTCGTTGAAGAAGGAAGTTAAAGAGACCCTTGATGTTCGAGAGGATAATGATGTGAGGTTAGTCACTATTTAAGATAAGGGTGGTGCTTGTGTACTTGTTAATCTTTTCTATGGAAACGACAATCACCAGTGGCCGGATTATTAAACAAAAAAACTATGCATTTAAGATGAAATTTGGAAGCACCTGTATTGGTGTCCAATTCAAGCACAGGTGGAGCCTTAACATTGGATCAGGCATTGCAAATCTTAATGTGAATCAAATTCGCATATTCCCTCTTGCCACATCGGATTTTAACCTTCCATAAATTGTGTGCCTTGCCAGTTAGTAGTAGCAATCGATCGAGTAACACATGCTATGCAATTAGAGACTTTTATGATGAGAAACATGGGTGGGGGAAGAAGATATGCCAAGTGGAGGAGAATCGTGCAGCAACAAAGGGGGAAGCTTTACATTATGAGGATTTGTATTTCTATGCTTCTTAATTGGCATAAGTACTCTTAGCCAAGAAATACTTTTTGAAGTATTTTCAATCAGGTTTTAGGTGCTGTATGTATCTACCTCAGTGGATTACCCTATTTGACTATTATCCTTAGCAACCAATGATCATCTGTATCTAACTTTTTCAGACTGTACTCGAGTTTTTAAAATCAACTCAAAGTGTAAATTCTCTCTCTCAATCTCCCTTTTTCTCTCTCTGGCCCCCGCCCCCCGGGCAACTCTCTGTTGTGTGTGTGTGTGTTTGTGTTGTCTCAAAAACATACAAATGGAAAAATAATATATTCAAAAGAGCCTTTTTGGTGTAATTCCTTGCTTGTGCATGTCCTGTCTCACTTCTTATGCTTAAAACCATCATTCCAGCAGAAGCTGATGTTACTTAGATAGGATTGTTATTGCCATTTAAAAGTTAATGTCCTTAATATGACGATCAGAACAGACTTAATATTTCAAGAATGTTTAGACAAATACTCAAACACATATATTTTTCACAACTGCATACAAAAGTAATTTTCAGTTTTTACTTATATTGCTTCTCTATCACTGGTGAAATCCTTGCCTTACAATGTGACCAAGATTTTTATTGTAATATAAAATTATTTTTGATTGTGTAATAATTGAAACTGTCTAAGAGAATACGTACGAAAGGGAAGCTGAAATATATAAATAAAGGCACCAATGCACTTGTTATGTGAGTATACTATATATAAAGTCAGGTGGTAGATAACACATAGGCTAACACGGACAGTGTTGGTAAATTCTATTAGTATGTATAGCAGTAAGTCCTTTTCAAGTGACCTTGGGAGGGGGACAATGTGACAGAGACCACTTTGACATCTAAGATTCCATTTCAGCCTATTCAAGCCACACACACCTACTACGCAATTTCTCACTTTCTCCACTCCCTTCTTTCTATATATATATATATATAGAAATTATATCAAGTGCTAAACGTCTATGTTGTCCAGGCATTTACTGCATGGCAGGACATTTCTTGTCATGGAGATCTCGCAAGTTTCAGTTATGGAAGCGGTTCTCAAGGATCTTTCGGGAGCAGAAAACTAGATTTTATATCATATGGAGGTGTATAGTGATCCTTCTAAGGTGGCAGGAGCGATTATGAAGGTGTATGATGATTAAGGGAAAGATCATCAAAAGGGTACGCTGTTGAGCTTTCTGATTATGTGCAAAAGGTATAGATACCAATTCAGCAGCATGATCCACTCAATCAAGTAGGTGTATACTGTAACAATATCAAAAGTTGCTTAGTTATTTTCTTTTTTTCTTCTTTCTGTAGTGCAGCTGTAGACACCAGTGGAAGAATTTGAGATGACTTCAGTGGTTGAAAAAATACAAATTGTAAAGTATATTCCTGGTTTGATTTTATCGGGGGGGGGGGGTTTTTGTTGACTCTCTCAGCAAACATTTTGTAATTTTAAATTTTCAATATATGTGGAAAGAAATATCTAGATAATCTTTGTTTTCAATGAACTTGTTTGCTATTTTTCGTAAATAATATAATCTCTTGAAGTATTAATTCTAACCACTTATATATAAAATTTAAATTTATTGCAGATATTTTGATAGTTTTTTTATTAACTTCAAAACTTCACTTCAGTGGTTTATGTTGTTTTCTTTATTTAAAGGGGAAAATATGAAGAAAAATTATAGAGTAAAAGAAAAGATCTATAAACAAGGATAAAAAGAGTGTTATTTGGATGAATAGAAAGAATAGGATGAAAAAAAAATTCTTTACTTAGAGATGAGTGCAACCGAGAGGAAACTAAAGTCAGTCAAATTGATTAACATAGCTGTTAAGTCGATATGAAAGGACATTGAATTGACAGTGATCATTGGTTTCCATTTTCTTCCAAAGCAAAGCACACTTTCTCCAACTCCCTACACTAAACAACCCAGTCATTACATTGTTTCAAGACTTCTATGTATTCAGCATGATGCAACCAATTGAATCAAGTTTAAGAAAAAATGTCGAAATTGAAAAGCAAAAGAAACGAGTGTATATAACAAAAACACCAAGCAGCTTCAAGGGTAATGCTGGATGGTACAACACTAAGGGGTACGGAAGAAAGTAAAAAAAGAAGAAGAAGAATTAGAGTGAAAAATAAAATTATTTTAATGAATTGAATGAGAATATAAAAGAATAAAAGAATAGAATAAATGTATTTATTACTTTCAATATCTTTTAGTTATCTATTATTATCATAAACACAAAAAATCATAATTAATTATAAATTTCTCATAATTAATTATGATGTCCATATTCAATTATATATAAAAATATTACAAAAACATCTATTATTTTATAAATATAATTATTATGTGACTAACAACTAAATTACTAGGTAAATTGTGGCTGCACATGCGGTAAGATTTTAACCAAATTCTACATTATTTATTAGTATTGTTGTTGTTATATATATATATAGAGAGAGAGAGAGAGATAATTTCTCAATTTTTAAAAAATAGTACTTAATTACATGCCAGGTAAAAAATAATGATAACGGATAATAATTTCGAACTATTTAATGCGTGTTAGTTTTACCTCATTGGGAAATACCAAAATCCCCTTCAAACTCTCTTTTCACAACTTTACATTGAACGGAACTCAGCGAAATTACAAACATAGCCTTCATAATTTTTTATTTTTGTTCTAATTTTCCTTAATGTCACAAAGAAAATAAAATAAAAAAGATATTAATCTTGTGGTAGGAGAATTTGAAACTAATCTTGGATTGTGGTTTGACCCAATCTTCACTCAATCTTTACATTGAAAATGCATTTCTCACCCATCTCTCTTCCCATTCCTACGTGGCAGCTTTTCCTCTTCTTCCTCCTCCTTTCTTTTCCTAAGAAGAAAAATCTCACCTCTAATCTAATGTCCCTCCCCCTTGTTGCCAGCAATCATCATCATCATCTTCTCTTTATACTTTCAAGCTTACTACAAAACTCAATAATGGGGACAACAGAAATACTTGTTATCCCGTCACACGTAATCACATTATTTTATTATATTACTATATTTTTTAATCATTAATATAATAAAAAGATATACACAAACGACAAAACATCAAAAACATATTTTTTCATTCCATTTCATTAAATTAAACATGTACATTAGATAATAAAAATTTCTGTTGAAAAGTTGAATATATATATATAACTAAATAATAGAATATAAATAAGTGAAAATCTCATATTACAATCTGTTACGTTAAAAATTCACTATAAAATGGTATTAAAATCATTAAGAATCCTTAAACCTGTTATCTTATCCATTATTAATTTCCCCCTCGTCTTCAAGCTTGATATTCTCAGCACGAAAAATTATGTTAAAAATCCTTCAACTAATTATACAGTCAAATAATAATATATAAATAAAGTAATAAAGTGCAAACCTCACCTGACTAATTTTATAAGAATGTTCCCTTTTTTATATTATAACAATTTATCAAAGGAGGTTAATACTAAAGTATAAAACTACAAGTGTCATAAAATAACAATGGCTTGATATAAATAAATTCAACGATCACAAATTAATTGTAATTTTATTTGAGTGAATTTAAAAAGAGAAGAAAAATTTATTTACATTATTCATAACTATAGCATATTTTATCAGCTAAGAATGAAATTTGTACTTTTTCAAAATTCGAATGCGGAAAAATGAAACTTAAACAGTGATATATGAGATTTCCTTTTCCAGGAAAAAGGGTAGATATTGACCATTAAATGTAACCCTTGTATTTTTTTCAGCAACCCTTGTATGAGCATATTTTCACACATATTCTTTATGCAAACAAAGGACGAATAAGATACCCCTCCGGATAGGAAAAAGAGCTCACTGTGGCCTTGTATTCGATCCATCGTCGTCTGCAGATTTCTTCAGAGTTAGTCCTGTCTTACTTTGGCCTCCCTGAACAATTAAAAATCAAGACCAAAAATTATTTGTTGCCACAACAAAAAAAAAAATTGAGCGTCGTCTGGGCATGAACTACAGGCATAGCTTTTCAACATTGCAAATCATCCTGATGACCTAATTGGTTTGGGGCACAAATATCTAGCGTTGACATTTAGAAACAACTTTAACCAAAAAAAAAAGAAATATATCGTATTTGCATATTGCATGCATGCTTGCTGGAGCCTAATTTCATGACAGGTCAGGACCAGTTCCTTACTCTACACGTAAGAGAATACAAATATTCCTTACTTTCAAAACACACTACCAGATTAAATAAATGATGATATATTTTAATTCTCTTTAAGGGAAAGATTAACATCTTGTGTTCAATGTGTGGGGAACATCAATACTCCAATTCTCTACCTTCTTCCTTAATATATATTATAATTAATAATTGTTCTTAGTTAATAATGAGACTAGTGGGAGATAAATTAGATTTTGCTGTAATATATAGAAGCACTTATTAAATAAGGCCACCCCACAATCAAAACATCTTTTTGTCTTTAAAATAATAGTTAATATTATTGTGAACTTAAATAGATGGAAAGTAAATAATTTTTAAACATAGTTTATTTCATACAAATACTTAGATAATTGCTCTTACATATACAAAAAAATAAAAAATAAAAAACATAAATAGTTTCTAAGAAAATATTAATCCTAACAAAAAAAAATATTTCTATTATAAACAAATTGCTGCTGAACAATATGATTAAAAATAATATAACTAATAATTTGAGAAAAGTAAAATCTCTCCGGCTTACAAATTTGAAATTCATGGTTTCATTTTTTTGTGATAAATATTACAACTAATTTAATTGATTTAATTGGTTAATCTAATTACAATGAAAATAATCAACAAAAATATTTTCACTACTTTAAATAATGTTAAATCATAATGTTATTTTGTAAACATTAAAATCATATTACTAACATTGAAATCATACCATAAAACTTTCTTTTATTATGTTTTTTATTTTATAAATATATATAATCCAAATTTATTAAATCTTTCATAATCTAAAATAATAATGATTTTATAACTTTATGAAATATAATTAATTATTAATTCCATTTTATTTAAACAATTTAAAAAATAATCCCGTTGTTTGAAGTCAAAATCCACTAATCTCGTCATTGAACCCATCAGTTTTTTAAATTCATTCTAATTCTGCTGTCATATTATTATGAAGCCTCTAAAATATATAAATTATTTGAATGTATTTCGGGTACCTACAAATCAGTTACGGTTGCATGAGAAGTAGGCTATATGCCAAAATGCCGACCCAAACTAAAACTGTCAAACAAACACACACTTAAATGGGTTGAGCGGGATGGACAATTTCTTAGCTCGCTACAAATTTTAGTAGGGTTAAGTTGAGTCACCTATGAACTCAACCTGTGGTGCTGGGTTGGTCCCTGTATAACTACCCTCCTCACACTCCCCATAAAAAGAACATTTTTCTCATTCAAGCAGAATGAAAAAGAAGGAATTTTATGACAAACGTGAAATAGACATCAAAATCAATTTTTTAAAAAATGGACTAATAGTTTATCACTTACTGCTCCCTTTTGGCCTGTCAATCTTCGCACTGATGGAGCCCGTGCCACTGAGGAAGCAGCTGCAGCGGCAGCCACACGTATTCTGAAATATAGAATAGGTAACATTCAAATTCTGATTTACAGCAGTTTCATACTAGGCAGCAGATTAAGATTTGAAAATAATTACCTCTTATGGACATCAACATATTCATCTGTCTCATCCACAATCTCCTCCTGCACCATTGGAAACACCTGCAATCAATATTGAGGGAAGAAAGATGTACTAGTGTACTGAGGGTGGGGGATATCTCAAAATACTGTAATTTACTTGCAGAAGTTCTTCAAATACATCTTCTAATGTGATAATACCAATCACGTCACCATCATTAATATTATCAGAAAAGGAACCATTTGTTGTGGCATCACTACGTTGCAAACCAGTTGACTTATTAATACTTGGAGGCCTTGAAAACTTATGAATGTCAACAACATAACTTTCCGTCTTCTCATCCTGCTTCAGAAGTAATGGAGTAGTCAATTGTGAATCCCCACCAACGCCTTTGTTTTTTTCATATGTCTCTGCGTCAGTTATTTCAGGAATTGTCTTTTCTTTCCCCCTAGACCTAACAACAGCAGCCATGTGGCTACTGCCCTTTTGAAACTCATTTAGTATATCGTAAAGAGGCATATCCGCAGGAACTCTGTAAATCGAGTATAAAACATTACACAGATTCCTTATATTGAAATGAAATTTAAAAATAACAAGAGTATAAATTAATAAATCAAAAGTTAAAGAAAAGAAAATCATTCACAGGCTTCTAACTAATCCCCTTGTGCTTTTAGGAGAGTTGATTCTTGACAAGGGTAGAGCTTTATAACTAAAGGGTTAGGAATTTGATCCTTAACACCCCAATTCTTAATTAAACTAAATTTCAGGATCAGCTAAATGAGATAACGTTTGTCCCCCCTATTGGAAGGCCAAAGGTCTCTTGCACAAGGGTGTGTCAAAAATGAAAAATTCACAATTGTGACTCCATTTAAATTTAGCTTGGAGTATAGTTACTCCTTGACAACAAATGTACCGTGGGATTCTCCTGATCGAAACAGCACTGACAGGTGTCTCTGTTTCAGGCCGTACGGTGAGAAGACTTTTTACCTAATTTTAAATAGAATTTAAGTGAAGAAAAGAGAATATAGAAAGTACTTAAAAGGGATAGACTAAATTAAAGTCAATGGGGAGGATTTAACACCCACCAGTAGAAGCCCAATAATGTTTTTTGGATTTCCAGAATAGACAGGAACTCTGCTGTGCCCACGAGCAAGAACTTTCCCCATTGCCTCCCTGATTTGAGATTCACAACATTGGTTAAAGGGGTGAAAATTACAATAGTGAATAAGTACGTATACTTTGTAGCCAATAATTCTACTCTCAGTATGCAACGGAAATCAGGTCCTACTTATTTGAGGGAGATAATAACTTGAGAAATATTAGTCACATGATCTTCAGCATCCAAAAGTCCTTATAAAAGTAAGCTAATGAATTACTCTTCACTCAAAGATCCATTTTTCAAACAAATTTCAATAACTATTTACAACCTATTCTATTTAAAAATATCGCCCTCGGTTTGACCAAATAAGTTACACTTGACTGCCAACTAAACTCACTACTGTCAGTTGAATTGATCAATCTTAGCATGCTATAGCTTATAATAGGCGATTTAATAAGTAAATCAACAAGTGTACACATTTCTGACTATGATCTCTCAGTTTATATTTTAAGTGACTTGGGTAATGCATCCACTAGTTCCTAATATTTGGATTATGAGAAGGATGTCAATCAGAAAAGGGAACAACCCAGTTAGGAAATAGGAACAGCATTGAAGGCCACTTGTGAAACATTCACCTTCTTAAATTTAAACTTTAGATAATATATTATACGTCCTTCTTGAAATGGTAAAATCCTGTTATCTCTTTGCCTATTCTGAATTGTTTGTAGCCTACTGTTATCCCTAGGCACAGTCTTTTCTGTTTTATTTTCTCTCAATGTACTGACTGCTCTTTTTGATATATAATTTTGCCACAGGATCTCCAACACACACACACAAATATATAGTGTACAGCAGAGTGTCAAGAGGTGCAACTTAAGACTTTTCTTCTTAATATCTCAAATACCTGAATACAAACATGCATGTTAATGAAGAATTGTGGCTTTTTATACTGATTTTAACAATGCTCCCTTTACAATCTCCAATTGACCTGTTCTTATACTAGATTTCCTGCATCTTGTCTATTTGGTCATATCACATTGTTGAAAGTCTATTAAGCCCAACACAAACATTTACATCATTGAAAACACACCAAATAACAACCACAGTAACCTCTACACAGTATTATAAGAATTAAGGGGAAAAAACAAAGAACAACAGAAACACAAGTTCAATCCAAATATATA
Organism: Lablab purpureus; assembly: GCA_030347555.1. NCBI lineage: Eukaryota > Viridiplantae > Streptophyta > Magnoliopsida > Fabales > Fabaceae > Lablab > Lablab purpureus. Next base: position 15,340,326 of record CM059259.1, read on the forward strand.
AATTTAATATAGAGTGAGATGCATACTGACCAGTCCAGTTTTGAATTAACATCCAAAGAAAAAGTTGATTCGATAGGGGTCATGGCCTCTTCCGCAGTCTGGTAAAAAAAAAATCAATATTTGGAGAAAGGAAAGGTGTACACTAGTATGCTGCTAAAAGAGAAGTATAAAATATTTCATGCACAAGTCAAAATAGTACAGCATGATAATTAATGCTGACGTAAAATAATGTGAACACTTTAGTACAAAGGACAATTATTTGGAGAATACAAGATCATGGGAGATGAATGGGAAAATTTGCTTTAAGAATAACTGATACTTTGATAGGCCTACTGAATATTTTAAAAAATAACAACTTTTTAAGCATTTATTATACCCATGTATCTCCAATTCCATGTCCAAAACTCTTTATCTTTCCTAGTATTCCAAAACAGAAGACACTAAAAGGTGATTGATAACATGTTTCTCACATCCTGATGCATATTGAACGGGAATTCTACTCTCATATAAAGGTTCAATAAATGGGAATTCACACAAGCTAGAACTAGTTAGAAATTACCAAATCATGAAGCAACCCTCACATGTTTACAAATTCCATCATCTTCAATTTGTGTTGAAATTATAAAATTACAAAATAGGTTATAAACATAAAACTCTAATGATTGAATCTCATATTTCAAATTATTTGTACTGTCATTATGTCATATGAAATATTGATGATATGCTGATATTCAAAATATATCATGGGAGAAATGTGCTGTTTACCTTTTCAGTCAAATCTAGAGCTCCACTGATAATTGTGGTCTCATCATGAGTAAGCTCTCCACCTTTCCCAGCCTGAAAACAAGAAAATTCTACTGTTCTGAATCGAACAGCAATGACTACAATGATAATAATTGGATAACTTCACCAATTTTGATGCAACAGATTCCTCAACTAACCAGTCATAATAATACATACTATTTTCATACCTCCTTGCTGTGAATTGAGACAAGAGCTTTTAACTGAGCTCGCCTAAATAAAGCCTCATTATGCCCCAACAGCCTGTCAAGAACCTGAAACATACCAGTGAGAAAAAGAAAATGTGTGCCATGATCTTTCTATAAGTTGTTCCTATATATATTTTAAATGACTATTAATGTCGAAAAAGTAATGATCTGATTTTTTTTACCAAAGGCATCCTATGTCGTTATTACTCATTTGCTTACTAAAGCAAGGAAGACTAGAAACAGACTTATACACACGAATTTGCTAACTGAAGTTTCATGGAAACATCATGAGATGAAATGCTTTTAATTTCCACTTTTTCATCCTCTACATAGTTATTTATCATATTGGTTATCTAACAGAATACAAAGAAACATAACTTCTACAGGTCAATGCACAATCAACTGCATCAATTGCTCATATACTAGAAAGGATGGTAATTTACCCAATATATGATTGATTACCTTTCCAATGGGATAAGCCACAGGATAACAGATTATCATTAAAATCCGGACAAGCCATACGAAGTTAGCACCTACAGCAAGGCCATATCTACTACAAATTGATTGCGGAATAACCTGAAACCAGAGAGGCAAAATGGAGTCCATAATATTCATTGCATACAAATGTTAATGCAAAACCACAGAACCATGAAATATGACAAAACCACGTACCTCCCCGAAAAACAGAACGAAAGTCACAGCGAGAATGATAGCAACAAACTGATTGAACAGCTTATCTAGGTATATTGGAAGGGCCTGCGATTGCAAGTTTCAAAGCAACAGCTGTTTAAAAGTTAGGCATGATCGACTAGCCAGTGCAAAGCGTATATATATGCATAATAATTACATACAATTACTCAGCAAAGTCTCCAACATCCAAAAAGCAGATTCATCTATCACAGCAAATCCAATCAACGTGACCATTTCAACATGTTATTCAATCTGCCTAATCCATTTCTTACATAACACTGCAGTGTTTCAAATTTAAGCACCTACAACCATTAGCAAAAAGCTAGTTTCACAGTAGTCATCGTCCAAATTGATCTCTCCTAAAAAACATAGAATGAAAGTAAACTAATCCACTGAATTATAATAACCACTCCACCAACAAACAAGCTAATGTTATTCTAATGATTATAACTTAGAAATAGAAATACAACTAATTACCTACCTCCATGGCAGCAGCATTACACAGAAGCAGAGTCACAAGAAGCTGGTGTTGCTTTTGAACCACAGGAAGTATAACAGCTGCGTATGCACACAAATAAATATTATGTACAACTCCTTAGTTATCAAAGAAAAGCACGTTCATCGAAATTACGTAATCCGATAAGATTTCGGATTATACGAAAATTCGACCACTGAAAACAGAGAAATGGAACAGAAGACGGAAATAGAAATAGGAAAAACCTGCTTGTTTCTTCTCTGAGGGAGAACCGCTTCGCTGAAGAATCTCGAGGTCGACGAGACCGAGAGACATGAGACCTAGGGTTAGGCCGGACATGATTCCGGCGAAGATGACAAGGAAGCAGGAGATTCCGGCATAGACGAACCACCATACGGATCCGAAGGGTATGCCTTCAGGTGCTCCGAGTTGGTCCCGATTAATCATTAACGCACTCACCACATTCATGGTTGATCTTTCCGTATTCCTTTTCTTCTTCTGACTTGTGTTTTTCTTTTTCTTCTCTGTTCTCTAGGATTTCTTCTACTCCCTGCAAATGCAAACGTGCAACTGCTATACCTCCAAAACAACTCCTTGACACGTGGCAGAATCAAGGACCTTTTTGCATGGATTCGGTGGATCCACTTTACACGTGGATGACGGGACTGGACTATGGCAACTTCAGATGTTTTAGGAAAATATAGTAGTTCACCTTCGTATTTGAAAAAGTAATTGTATGTTTCAAAAAAAAACATTATCGATTAAAACGAATCAAGCTTTCAAATACAATGTTTGTTATTTTAATTTTATTTTTTTAATACTTCTTTACTTGCATTGTTTTTATTTTGAATAGTGAAAACACAACGCCGAAATAACATATAATAAATACAATAAAAAATTAATTATTTATAATAATTATCAAAATCCAAAGTAATTATTAAAAATTTAAAATAACACAATTATAAAAATAAAACTTTTCATTAATTAATATCTATAAATATAAAAGGAAATTCTCGAGTGCATATATTTTATCCTTAATTAAAATTTTAAATAAAAAATTATTTAAATTTTAAAACTATTTGTTATTATTATTTTTTTATTTAACCACTAATTTCTAATGTAACTATCATTCCTTTTTTATATGTAACCACTTTTATATTTTTTCTAAAAATATATATAGAGACATGTCTTTTTTCACTAAAAGATATAAAAATTATGTTAAGAAAAAATAATTAAAAAAACATAAAGAAGAAAATTATAAAAGATATATATGTGAAATTAGTTATAAAAATAACCTACTTTATTAATTGTTATATTATACAAAAGTACTTTCAATATTTTTACTTGGTAAATCCTATTCATTGATTAATTTACTTATATTGGCTAATAAAATAAGGGATTCGAAAAGTAGAAAGATAAAAATTATGGAGAAAAGATGTGCATAAAAAATCCCTTATTAATTGTTTATTGATTATAGATGTTAGTTTAATAACTTTAAAAGAATAATTTTATTTATAAAATATGAAAATAAGCTAACTCTATGAGGATTTTAAAATAGTGTAAAAGTTTTTCCAGATACATGAAACTCGTAAGTTACATTGAGTTTTCTTAAAAGGTACCTTTAGTTCTCTTTTTAAGAAACTATTGGATTATTAAATTTTATATATAAAAGTTACTGAAGTGAGATCTCCTCACTCCTACCTTAGGATGGCAATAAAGATATCCTCTCAAATACAACTAACATAAAAAAAAAAAAACAGACCATAAATATTTGAAGTTTTCAAGTGATTTATTTTATATTCAAAATAACGACGCCATGATTTAAAATTGATCTCAAATAGTTTATATTAAAATATTTCTAAATGATTATTAATTAAAAAAATATATAGTAATAATTTTAGCCTTACAAAAAAAATATTATTGTACACCAAAACTTAATAAAAAATTATTTTGCCCTCAAATGTTATCCTTCATTTGGACGTATAAGGCATGATAAATAAACTTTTATATTAAAAACATTACACTAAAAAAGTGAAAAAAAAAAGAAATCAAAATGTATTATATTATTTCGCGTTTAAGGAGTTCCAAAAGAGGATTATATTACGAAGTAAATAAACTTATTATATTTGAAGGTTTTATATTTAACATTTTTTTGGTATATTTATAAAGTTAAAATACGTTAGGGAATATAATATTCATTAGGTAGAAGATTAATGAACAAGTCAAATAGCCCGAAGGCAATGTTTGTATAATTGGATTGAATAAGGCCCACTATGGAGAAATGGCCCAGAAAAGTATCTTAACCTTACTCTAGTCGTGGTGATTCTTTTTGTACTTCCTTTATTTTTATCTGCACCTCTATAGGGTGAGTAAAAATTAAAACTATTCCACTCTTGGTCACCACCACTCATCGTCACCCTTTCTGCCACCACCGCTTGCCATCATCTGGATTGTCACTGCTCATTATTGTCCAACGAAAAAAAAAGAGGAAAATCACAGTTAAAAATCACGAAGACACAATAAAAATATAAGAAATATATTCTATATTACACAATTTGAAAGCTCTTTTTAAAAAAAAAATACCTTTCAAACTGTGTAATCTAAAAAATTCTTTTAAATTGTATAATTTAGAAGTCAAATAATTTTTAAATTATTCAATTTAAAAGTTTCTTCTAAATTATATAATCCAAAATTTTTTATAAAAATATGATCTACAAATTATATAATTTAAAAATGAATTTTAAATTGTCTAATCCAAATATCAAATTAATCTTTAAAGTTACATAATTTGAAAGTTAAATTAATTTTTTAAATTTAAAAGTTAATTTAACTTTTAAATTATTTAATCTAAAAGTTAATTTTAGTTTCTTAATTACATAATTCAAAAAGTTTCTAAAAGTAAAATAAAAATTTTTAAATTTTAGAGAATGGAGGAAGAAAAAATGGAGTGTAAAAAGAATCACTTCTATAATCCAAAACTCATATGTCAAGTCGAAAGAAAAGTTAAATAAATTTGTATTCATATAACAAGATGAATTATAGTTTTTTAATTAATTAATTTAAATTTAAAATTTCTTTATTTTTCAAATAAATTTTTATTTAATTTTTTGTAATTTTGTATTTTCATTTTTCAAATTTTAAAATAATTTTTTTTAATTTCTAAGATCCATATGTGATAAACATTATTTATTCTATAGTTAAGGAATTTGAAAGTTATATACATTAACTATTATTAATTATCATAATATATGTACTATGTCATTTAAGATAACATGTGAGCTTCTGTCGGCCACATTATAAATATCAAATATATGTTTGTTACAAGAGTTGCAAAAGATCTTAATTCATTTTTTTCAATTTTTATCATGTCACGTTATTTTTAAATTTTTGTATTAATTATTTTTAATATAAATTTTATAAAATTATTTAGTAATTTTAACTTATCCAATTTTTCATATGGTAATTACATATAATATAAATAAATAATATTTTTTTATGAATGAAGTCTTATTTAAAATTCTAGATTCTATTTTTATTAATTAGCAAATCATGATCCTTGTAGTAAAGGTAAAAAAGTACACCATAATTGGATTCATGAATGGTAAGTGAAAACCCTAAACTCTAAAGTAGAGTGAAATTGAATTTGTTTGGTAACCTTTGGATGATGACATTGAGCAGACTTCAATTATAAAGCAGTTGAATATGCTACCATTCAATTATAAATACACAACAAAATTCTCCAAAACACAACAATTCAGGATTCTTGTCTAATTAGTCTCCTTCAACAAACACCATCATCCATAACAATCTTGAGAAAACTATCCCCATTTTACATATAGTGACACTATTGTAGAACGAAAATATCTTCATGCATTGATTTCTCAAGTTACTTAACATTTTAATTCATTTAAATCACTTTTTAACACCTCAAAAAATATTCATATAATAAAGGGTCTCTTTAAATGTTTTATCCTAAAATTTAATAAATATGCTATTCTAGTTATCAGAGTTAATACTTTTTATTTTTAAATTAACATGTATGTTCATCTGACAGTAATATTTTTGTATTTATATGTTCTGATAATTATTGTCGCATGTCAAATTATTAAAACAAAGCTGGGTGATTATTAAATTATTGTAAAAATTACACTTTATTATAAAATTATTGTTAATAGGATGAACAAATAGGGTTCAACCAAATTGAATTGATATATATAATTTTTTAGATGAATTCAACTTAATTAAACTACTCTTATATGCTTTTAAGTGGTTTAAATTGTTTAAACTATCGTAATTATCTGTTCTATTTTCTATAAATATCTTCGTATATATTTCAAACGTATAAGTTACAATTAAGTTATCAGTTTATAGTCGTTCGGTTTATTACAATTAAGTTTCTTTAAAAAACAATCCAGTTCAATTTAGAAATAACAAGTCGACCTTTTTGTAATGCAATTCACTTTAATATATTTAATTTTGTTTATTTTTTTAACAATCCTAAAACTAATAACCAAAATATTTTTTTATCTAAAAATAATAGCAAACTATAAAGAAAATAATTTCACAAAAAATGTTAAAGAAAAAACAGTTTCATCAATAAAATATAAAATAGATAGTTATTATTGTCTTTAATATCATTTAAACATTTAAATGGTTTAATTCTTCAAAAATGTTCTTTTTTTGTAAATTTTATCATATAAGATAGTTTTTATTGTCTTTAATATCATTTACACATTTAAATGATTTATTTTTTCAAAGATTTTCTTTTTGGTAAATTTAATCATATAAAAGTGCTTTACCATAATTTCTTTATCTAAAAAAACTTTTCACATCAGAATTTTTAAAAGGTTAATTCTGCTAACTTTATTCAAACAGATTTGATATGTAGCACGTGTTTACTTTAAAAGTTACTTTTATTGTCATTCACTTTTCCTAAACATTGTATTTCATTTAACCAACTAGAGATTACGTTACAACCTTTAATATAATTTTAAATTATGAAATATTTATCAATTAATCAATTTTATCTTTACTTAATCAATTTTAAAAAATAATTAGATATTAGGTAAAAAATATGAATGTTTCATTTATAAAAAAAAATTCACGTATAGTAATTACAAAATTAAAAAATTTACCGGTTAAATTTGCAAAATTTTTATTTTATAAAAAAACTATCAGTAGAGAGATTAAGAAGGAGTGAGAGAAATATAATTAATTTTGTTTGTCTGGTTGAGAGAAAAAGAAAGTGAGACCAATTATACTATTTATTATCTATCTATTTCTATAACATTTGTCCTTATTTCCTACTAAAATTACATAACTTTTAAAACACTTCCTCTCTATTTCTCACTTTTTTTATTTCACAAAATAAATAAACATCCATTACTTCTTCGGATAATAAGAAGGGAAAAAGAAAGTGAGGAGGAACATATATGGATGGCACTTTTTCATCTGGATTAAAACTTTATTTTCATTTTAGTTTTTATGAAACAAATATAAAAATTTTGTTCCATCATCATTTTTATTATAATAGTATTTATTTATTATTATTTTAAATATTAATTAAATATTTTTTTATAAAAAATAAAACCATAACCCAAAAAAAAATATGATATTATAAAATATTCAATATCAAAATGATGTACATTTTTTAATTAAAAATATTAATAAATAAATTACAATTGCATAAATCTTAAAAGAATAAGATTCACACGTTGAAAGTCAGTTTTATATTAAAACTAAAATAACTAATTATACTATTACAAAATAATATATATGGAAACTTTTGATGTTATATGGGTGTTGGTCAAACTTAGGTGTCTATATATCATCCTATAATATCAAATTATCATCAAATAATAAATGAATAAAGATAAAATAACTATAGAAAAAATAAATAATATGAAATATATGTTATAGAAATAAATTACAAAACTAATAAAAGAAAGAAAAGTTAATATAAGTTTTTTAGATTACTTAATAAACTAATATGTTTTAGTATTTTAAAGTCGGGATGTCTATAAGGATGGAGACAAGATACTGGGACTAGGGATGGAAATAAAGTGATATAGGATCGGTTTCACTTTCTCATTCCCATTCCCAGAGTAAAAAATTATCTTCATTCTTGTCCACATATCCAATGAGTATGAAATTTTTGTCTCATCTTTATCTTTATCGGGTATGGATTATCCTTACTAAGTAACAAATATGATCGTATTCGTCTTTTGCTATTCTAAATATTAATTAAATAATTTTTTTACAAAAAATAAAAATCACAACAAAAGAAACATGATATTATAAAATATTCTACGTTAAAAATGATACTCATATTCTTTTCTTTAATAACAAATATCAATAAAGAAATTACAACTGTAAAAATCTCTAATTAAAGTATCATCAAATAATAATTAAATAAAGGTTAAATAATTATAGTAAAAAATATCAAATGTATACTCGAGAAATAAATTACAAAACTAGAAATTAAGGAAATGTTAATATAAATTATATAAATCACTTAATAAACTAAATGTATTTTAATAATTTAAAACATAAATGAGTACCTAGACAAATATAGGATATTGAGACATGTATGATAATAAAGACGGGATGATTATGTACATGTATGTCCTTGTCCCCATGTCATATTTAAAAATTTAGTTGTTACTACACATTTCTATACCTAATCAATGAGAAGATTTTTCACTAAAATGAAGATGAGTTACGCTAGTACCTACATACAAATTCATTTGTCATCTTTAATTGGGACGAGTATATGAAGATGGGATGGATATGTATATCTTCATTTCCATTCCTTTACCCAATTAGACATTATTCATACTTAATTGATACTAAATTTATTGTGAAAATCTGAGAGGAATTCAAATAATACATACATAAATAAATTTATTTGTCATTTCTAGAAATAGAGAATGTGAAAGATTTTTCTTATAATATGAAAACAATGAAAAATAGTGAGAAAATAGCACACTACAATTGATTATGTTTTTTTATTATATTTTACATTCAAATAATCTCATATCTGGTTATGGATTTTTTAAAATATATTTTTCACATATTTTTTAATATAATAAGTAAATAATATAAATAGAATAAAATATTATTATAATAGAATTATTTTCTCATTATTTTTTATTTATACTTTCTTTCTCATCCTACTTTCTCTTCGTTCTGTTTCTTTTTTATCAAACAGAACATTAATTTTATGCATTTTTACCATGTTTTTTTTTCTTTTCTGAAAAGAAACGTAAAAAACTTACTCTAGGTGTCGACCTTATTTGATTATATATGTTGCCTAGAACGTCCCTGCCAACTTTATTTGACTGAAAAGTTTGTTATCTCATATAATGATTTGATGAGCGTAGACTTGTAGATTCTAGTGCCTCCAAAACCGTGAAATTTTTTTCTCTGATTTAGTAGAATCTGAGGCTAAAAGCTAACGCGTTTATGATTTGGTGGTGAGAAATGAATCAACTAATGTGGACTACAAATATCACCCTCAACCACTGGAGACACATGCTAGGAAGAAGCCCTAGCAAAATGCCAGAAGATTAGCCCTAAAGTGTGGGGTAGAGAAAAAACAGAACCCAAAGTATGCTTTGGATAGACTCATTATGATACAAGAAACCAAAGAAGTACAGAAGGATATACGAAGTGATGAAGCTGCAATGGAATGCTGCATGAATTACTCAAAATAGAGACGAACACATGACCCGAATTGGAAGTTCCTAGACACACTTTTTGACTTTTTAATCTGTTTCTTTTTGCAAAAGCATCCACACGTGTAGTAGTATTTGCTGGTTGATATATTATGATGTTACGGGGTGGTTGGAGGGTCAGATCCACATCCAAGTATGCATTTTGAACAGGCTATTAAATGATGTATAACTCTCATGCACATACTTAGAACCTGCTCAAAAATGGGCTCTGATCAAATTCTCGTGCCAAAAATGCAACAAAAAGTGTCGTGTCACGAGGCCAAATTCTACACTCAATTATTGCACTGACGGTTTATAAGGCTGCGAAAATTATTGCAATTATAGGGATCCAGATTTAATTTAATGATATGGCAGTGTCAAATCCACATTATATCACAAATGAGATTGTTGATTATGTTGGGAGGCATTGAAGGCCGTGTTTCATTTTCAAAACAAAAAACGTACGATTCCGTTAGTTGGGTTTTTTGACCTATTTGGCTGATAGAAAATATTGAGTTTTAGTGACAAGTGGAGATTGTGAACTCGGGCACGCTTCTGGCTTGCTATCAATATCAATCCAACAAAAATAGTTCGAAACTGTACTATATACAAAAACTAACATAGATGTTTATTTATTATCTCTCTTACTGGAACATCAACGACTCTTTACAGACATTTTCATTGGTTCAAAGTTTACGATTGAGATGCACCCTTGTCTTGTGTATGGCCCCTGTAAGAAGTACTATCCCAACTTTGTTTGCCTGCAAGATCATCAAGAGTTGGATCCAGTAGAAAAAACTATAGTCTCCCAAAATATCTTGAATTAAATTGTCGATTAAAAAAAATCTTGAATTAAATTTCGGATTTCTGTTGAAAGAGATGTATATACCATCATTTTCTAAAAATGTTTTTAAGAAAGATATCTAGGTGGAACACGAAGAAACGAGGAGAAAGAAAAAACAGTATCTGAACTTAGACAAGAATATCCTGTGGCACGTTTCTTGTTTTTTAATACTGGCCAAGAATCTGAGTTAGAAGTACAGAAGTTAATAGTATAGTTCAAAGCTTAATGTTAAGGGCCTTCATGGGGAGTGCATTGTTTCTTTAGCACCTTCGACGTGCAAATGACAACATCTTCTTTGTGACTCTAATGTGACAGATATAGATAGGTTACGGATTCAATTTTCTCTTGACAAATGGCTTTAGGGCTAAAGGTTGATAATTACTTCAAAGTAGTTTGGTTAATTTTAACGATGGGGTTTTCCTTCAAGTATTAGGTATTTCTACAGATGGAGAAACAAAATATATTACTTTTGTTGGCTTCACCATTCTCATTACTTTTGTCCACACTTATCTCGCAGTTCATCTCCTATATATCTTTTTGCGAAGCACGAAGGTAAACGAATCTCCAGAGACCGTAAAACTTCAATGGCGTTAGTTTATTGTGGAGAATATTTTTTCTCAGCAAATATATAGCTACAAGGAACACTAAGGACGCTCCTACTTTTTTACACAAGAATAAAACAAATAAAGATCAAGAGAGGTAACCATAGGGTGTTCCTGCACCCTCTCATACCCCTCTACAACTGAATACATATTTTCCAGCCACTCAAATATGCGTGCCACATGACAGATGAATGTTTCAAGTTTATTGTGGAGAATGAGTGAAGAAACAAATAACAACTCATTGATTAGTAGAGATATACTGCGTCAAGGAGAGAGTACACAATCCGGGTTACAGAATTTATGCATTATTAATATTACATACTTTAGGGAATGGAAATTGAAAAAGGCAAGAAATTCTGGAAGAGAAGAGTGGCAAGGGTCAAAATTTAGAAGAATGGGAGCGGTAGAGAAAATTTTACTAAAGAGAATTATTTTCACATCCAACTTTTTTTTTCAACGATAACCTTGTTTTAAGAATACAATATTAAAAAATTAAATTTTGACACCTATTATACACTCTAAGTAAATAATATAATAACAAAAATAAAAAAATGAGTAAAATGTAATTGTTAAATAAGAGTGTACTTAAATATAATCTCAAAATATTATGTTTTATTTATATAGTCAATATAAATATGAATTATAACATATTATTATTAAATTGAATAAATTAGTTATTAAATATATTATGATTGATGTTATTAATTGACGGGATAGGTTAAGGATGTCTAAATTGAAAACTAAAATAATAAAGATAAACTAGAATTTATAGAATTTTTTTTATACAAAAATTAAACGACAATATTTTTAATGGAAAAGAGTGTTATCATAATAAGATAGAAAGAATAATGATATTGCGGATTTTAGATTGATTTTCCAAAATGTAGTAACCGAGTTATTGATCAAGACGAAAGAGAGTATATATATATATAATTATATCTTGTTAGATTAATTGTTATTTAAAATTATGGTTAACATTATTAAGAAGTGCACTTTAAGTCTAATCCAATCCCATAAAATCGGTTAGTAAGGTGAGGTTTACACCCACTTATATAGACTATATTGACTTCATCTTTAGTCGATGTGGGATTTCCAACAAACATGAATAAAGATATCTAATAAAATATTCACAAGTATTATTTAAGGTTTTATGAAGTGTTTGACATTACTACATTTTTTATTGTTATTTATAACATTTCTTATATTATTGGATTTTTTTGCCAACTAAGAAAAAATATCAACTAAAAAATGAAATACTAGGAATCTTCTAATCTTTTTACAAAATAAGAAATGTTAAGAGAAAACCATATATCATGCAAAATATGTTAGAAAACCAAAAACTTCCCATAATTCAAGAAAATGGTGGGTTAATTATTACACAAATATCCCTACAATACATTTCAAGACTTTCTAATCATCCTTGCATAAATCAGGAAAACCAAAATCTCCAACATCTTATTATCGTAGCATATAAAATCTTATAAGTTATTCTCAAACAATCTCATTTAATCCGATGTATGCTTGATATGAAAATGTAAATTTTCGTTTATTCAATATATAACTCACATACCAATCGTGGCAACAAAAAAATAGTTACGTATAACTTGTAAAAATAGATTTTTCAAACTATTTCATTTATTTTCTTTCGCCAATATGAGACCTTGCTATGGAAACTAAATTATAAAAGGATGAATATCTTAGATTTCTAATTTTTCTATAACTTTTGTAATTACTTAAGGATGGTGATCCCTATTAAATAATACATTTTACCATAAAAAAATCATCAATTATACGATAACTAATGAAAAATTGTACTGAAAAAATTCAAAACTTTTAAACTTTTATTGTATGATTAAAAATAACTTATGCAGAACACTGACATATTTTACATTAGTTATAGATAAAAGTAATGTAGGGTATACTTTAATGGGTTATATTTGTAATGAATATACAATTATAATCAATACTTAACCTTGTGTAATTGGGTTAAAAAAGTACAAGTCTTTATCATTTGTATACGAATATTTTTCACTTTGCATATTTAGAAGCTGGTTTTTTGTTTAAATAATTGCATGAACATTAGCTTTTGTCCTAGTTTTTGTTTAAAGACAAAGATTTTTACATAATTTATTTTGAACTTACAGATAAAAAAAAGTGAGTTAACCTGTATATCTATTGGAGAATATATACTTTTTAAATATTTACTCAATTTTAAATATCTACATACATAAAAAAAAATTAATTATATATACTACCTTCGAACATATACACCAATACGTTGGACTTGTTAAATTGCTTTTTGTGCAGCCAATGCTCAGACATGTTGTATATATTACAAAATTTCTTATACACTACTATTACAATAAATTATATATATATATATATATATATATATATATATATATATATATATATATATATAAATCAATTCTAAAATATAAAAAACAACAGATAATAAAATTAAACACCACATTTTCCCTACACAACCACTTAAAAAAATGTTAAAGGCTGTATTTTTTCTGGCGCCTTAGCTTTAGTTGTTGACCCTTGTATCTGCTCATTTTCTCTTTTTCGAAAATGTTTGTTGTTGCTGGTTTTGTTGTACAGCATTTTGTGTTGAATCTATTGCAGCAGTTGAGTCCAATAGTTTATGTTGAGTTTTGTAACAAATGACATTGACGGAAGGGAGAAGGCTATTAAATGATTTAGAAAGAAATAGGGAAACAGTGTGGTGGATGAGACTTTTAGAAGTATGTAAGTATGAAAGATATGAGTGAGAGACACTGTGTTATGCAAGTGTAAGGAGCAATAAATTGGACAAGATCTTCCATTGAAGAATTAGTAGGGAAAGTGTGGGTTTCTCTCTTCGTGTGCTAAATTGCTTCCAAAAGGTACAGTAATAATTCAAGAAAAAGTCTCCTCTTGATGAGCATTTGTATGACATTCAACATTAGTAAGAATCTTTTCTGCACTGAGAAGATTAGGAATTGAGAGTGGTGGGATCATTGTCATAACTAGCTAGGATAATGTTTGACCTTCTAGGGACATTGTTTGTCTATTACATTTCATACCTTTTCAACAAGTCATTTTCTCCTTTCATGCCCTTCCATTATTTTCCTTACTTTTCTTTCAATTCATCCCAAGATTGCATCTTTTCACTTTGTATTTGCGTTCGATTGTGCCCTGTGATTAGGTAGATTCAATTTTTAAGGAAAAAACACTAACTTCAAAACACTTTTTTCTTTAGCATAGGCATCATTCTTAAATGCCAATGGACCCGCCAAGTTGAAGAGGTTGAGGTGAATGAACAAATAACGGGATGCCTTTTTATAATGATGTTCAATTCAATTAAATCCAGATATTTGCTTAGATTAACACATTAAATCATCTTTCAATGCCGACAAACTAATTATTTATAGATGTATTTTGTTGATTCTTATTTCTTAAGGACATCTAATATGTAATAGTATAGTTTGAATTTCATACATGAATGATAACTTGGTAGTTTTGAATTTTTTAAGTAAACTAAATTATTATCACGATGAATCCACATGAAACGATGTTTTAAGTGTGATGTTTTATTATTATAATAATTCAATTAAAGACATGTAAAAATTAATGTGACCTTAATAATGATTGTTGTTGTTATTATTGGTTGCTTTTTCCTTTTGTAAATAGTAAAACATTTTATTTAGATATAATGTAATATTAATATTATGATTTAAAGCTAAAGAACAAATTGGATATAGATTAGATTTAAATATTGTAAAATAAAGTTTTCTTAATTAAATTGGTGCTTAGAAGGAAGATTTTGCATCAAAGGAATGTATTTGTAATTTCTTATAAGTGAACAACAAAATAATATCATATAGCAATGACAATGATACAAGTACCACTTATATTTATTCAAGCACCCCAATCACACCAGTAAGTAATAGTAATTTCATTTTGTAAAAAATATATATGAGATGACATTAATAATAAACCAACATATGGAGTGTAGAAATGATGTTAAAAAATGTTAGGTATCTATCAATCATTTTCCTGTAGTAATACATAGAAAAAAAGGACTTGTCTTCCTTCCTTGGCATGGTAAAATAGGTGGTATGAAACAAAATATTAATACATAAACTAAACAATGTATTTGATCCATGATTTATGATATTTCTCATTACTATATTGTATTGCTCTTGTTGTTAGTTAACTTGTATGACAGACAAACTTTCTAAGAGGATGAGAATGTCCTAATAATTAGCATAAGGAGAGGAGAATTGCATTCCCAAACATTGGAAAACAGATACTAAAGCATAGGATTTAAATAGTAAAACATTTTATTTAGACATAATGTAATATTAATATTATGATTTAAAGAAAAAAGAGGAATTAGACATATAGATTATGTATAAGTATTGCAAAATAAAGTTCTCTTAATCAATGGGCAATGATGCAAGTACCACTTATATTCATTCAAACACTCCAATTACACCAGAAAGTAATAATAATTTCATTTTGTACAAAAATATATATGATGAGATGACACTAATAATGAACTAACATATGGGATGTTGAAATGAAATTAAAAAATATTGAGTGTTTATTAATCATTTTCCTGTACTAATATACAAAAAAAATAAAAAAAAGTTTGAATACATGCCTTGTTTCTTTGGCGAGATAGAATAGATGGCATGAAACAAAATATTAATACATAAACTAAACAGTGTATTTGATCCTTGATTTATTATATGTCTCATTACTATATTCTATTGTTCTTGTTGTTGGCTAACCTATATGACAAACAAATGTTATAAGAAGATAATAGTGTCCTAAGAACTAGCATAAGGAGGGGAGAAAACTGCACTCCCAAACATTGGCTCAATTAGAGAATTAGAGGTTGCCAATGAAATCAAAACAGTAATTGACAAAGCTTGTAGACGTCCTGTGTTGTTGTGTGCAGATTTTTTAGCAATTGCTGGTCTAATATTTTTCTATAAGCTTACTCAACAACAATGTTATCCATGTTGTGAATTGAACCTGTTTAGAATTTGTATTCACGTGTGAAGAAGAAAAACATTTAGGAAAATATGCTATAAACTTTGTTGTGTATATATTTTTACACTTATAAAAGGGTTAGGACACTCTAATGTTACCTTTTTTATTCAAATTTTTTCTTACTGACAAAAAGAAGTCTTATTATGATTTAAAAATTAAGATATAAGTTGTGATAAGTTGATAATATTATGTTAATTAAAATTAATTAACCCACAAATATTTTCAAAAATGACGCATCTTTGAAAATCACTAGGGCGAGCTTATATTTTTGTTTTCTTCTACTATTTTTCAGGAACTTTCTTGTTAGTCTTATTTAATTAACTATTTTATGTGAAATTAATTAAATAAAATTTATAAGATTTATTAGTAATTTGTATAATTAACTAAGATTAGTTATTTTAATGTATGTGTTTGAGATGTAATAAGTTTTTCTTTTTTCACTTTTCTCTGTACATAATCAGACTTCTGAAATCTCTCTCGCTCTCAAACACCAGTTCTATAAAAAAAAAAAGGTTTTTGCAATCACTTCCTTTAAGCAATAATTGACGAAGACTCTGCTAATTTATCCAATCTTCATTTTGTCTCTCTTTTGTGATGTCTTTTATTCCACTTAAAATATTAAAATTATATATAAAAGATGAACAAATATTTGAATTTGGAATTCTAAGGAGAAGGATGTAGAATGTCTAATTAAAATACTTAATTTGAATTTATATTTTAAAAAAATAAATCTAAAATAATAAATTCCATCATCAAGTGAACGTATTTTTTTAAAATAAATAGATATATATGGAGTACGTTGAGGCTTATTGGAACCTCCTTTACAAACATTATGTCGGGGGTTGGCTTAGGACAAAGGTGCCATAACATTTATTATACGATGAAGTTTTAGCGTTTTTCTGAATAGTAGAATAATAAATTGTGTCCTGTTGTGTATACTGAAATATGATTATAAT
This sequence comes from Lablab purpureus, assembly GCA_030347555.1. NCBI lineage: Eukaryota > Viridiplantae > Streptophyta > Magnoliopsida > Fabales > Fabaceae > Lablab > Lablab purpureus. The sequence continues at coordinate 15,357,646 of CM059259.1, forward strand.
CACATGGATAGCGATTGATGGAGACTCTGTATTATGATTATATTGGCGTTAACATTGTACCTTTGATTTTTATGCAGTAGAATGCCGTAAAAGTGTCATATATGGCTACGATATACACAAGTTCATTTCAACATATACTTCTATACACACCTAGAAATGCGAAACAACTCACTCGTTGATCATTCTGAGACAAAGGGGATTTTTGGATATCCTATCTCAATCAACCTTTAACTTTGTTATTTTGTGATAACTCAGGATAAGACGACAAAATAAAAAACAACAACGGAGGGAGAAGGAGGACAAATTCATAGTACTCTCTTTTGTTTACCCTTCGTGGCTAGCATTTTGTACCGTGTCCAACTCATGACCTACAAAGATATTCTATACATCCATGCATATATTGCTTTCTGTTATTATGAAAAAAGTGCAGTGGAACTGATTACTATAGAAGATGCATATAGAATGTGTCCCCAGAATTAGAGCTGGCTCATCTATAATTATCTTAGATTCATTCCCCATTTTGTGATTCTTTGGTGTTACTTGATTAGTCTTTTTGGAGAAAGAAGCTACAACAGTGTTGTAGATATGCAGCATTTGTGATGATGACAGATGGCAGGGAAGAGCATGCATGAAAGCTGTAGGGCAGAAGTGTTTATATATCTTCCTTCTCCTTCATCTTTACTTTGTTGATTCCCATCAAGCATCTTTCAAGTCTGGGAGCACACTTGTTAAACACTAATTATGGTTCCCAAACAGAACGTGTGTGCATGCATGTCAAAACTTTACATAATTCATGCTCTGACTTACTCGCATTCTACAAAGAGCTAAATCAATAAATCTTGGCGAAAATAGTTCGTGTTTAATTTGTTTACTTTATTACTTTAAGCTCGAGCAACGATTCCTTCCATCCTATTTATATCTATTAAAACTAACAGCTTCCTATGTCTGTCTCACAAAAATAATGTATGTGGAGAAACACATACTTAGCCAGACTGATGAACTTACACATTCTTAGTTAGGGTTTTTGACGTTTAATTTAGTGTTTGCCATATACACGTATGACTTCCTATAAGAGATACAATTTTCATCTTAATTGTTTTTTCACATACGGTTTCTATCATAAAGAATATATTATTTCTCATTAAGTGACTAGAAAATGATATTGGTTAATGCACAAACCCTGGAAAAGAAAAATACATTATCGATATCATATGATGCACCACTAGAACGCAGAGTCGTCAGCACAGTTGTTCAGACGAGTGACATATTTAAGTTTTAAAATATCATAATACAATATAAGAACGTTGTTAATGTATGGATAATATATTTTAAATTTTGTTAATAATATTTGCAGTCGATCTCAATATAGACAACTAATGATCGATCCACCGAGGGCTGTAACAAACCCCTGTTGGCTGCAATGTTATATTGATAATATACTACAAGTGTACTCCAGCATCTACAAATGTCAGGCACAAGAAGTCCTATATAGTAACCTTAGAAATTGATAATGATATCTATTAATTAAAATATAGATAATTTGATAGTGATGAAAGGCCTATAAATCACTTTCATACAGTTACTGAACTGATAAGAACTGATACTATACTTTTATATTATAACCTTTGAAAAATATATTCTACGAATGCTTGATGTGGACCAAGATGCTCGTGGAAGCGTTGGAAAATCATTACTCATACTGTCTTTTTTCCCTTTTCTTTTATATGGGATGCAAAGCCAAGACTTTACTAAAGGTGATTTTGACCATACAATTGAATTGTTAAACATATAAATATGTAACGTTTCCTTTTGTCTAAATTTTCAAGGATTTCCCAGATTTAGTACTAGCAAATTTTTGTAAAATTCTCTATACTCCAAAAGGGAGGTAGGGGAATTAAAAGCAAAAGTGCTTAAGAACAAAGGATGTATTTTTTTTTTTAAAATATGCCCTTAATATGGGTCCACTAACTTTTAAAATATGGGGTGGTGAGTGGGAGTATAAAGGCAAGCTGTGTGTTATATATTGGTTGGAATCATGTGAGATGAAGAAGACATAGGGCTTATTCAAGAGCATTGCCCCCACCTTTTTATTTGCTAACCCTTTTGTCTCTTTTTCTAGATTCCCAATAAACACTTAGCATAAGAATATAGTGGGTAATTCTTTGCATAATTTTTTACTAACATGTGTTTGAGCAGTGAAGCTTTTATACTAGAAAAAAGAAATGACTACAATGGAGAGAGTTAAATAAACGTGAATAATATATATGGTATAGAGGAATTGTATACCACATTCTAAAGTTTAGTATCTATCAACTTTAGAGGAATTGTACCTATCATTAGTTGAAAATGATGAGAAACCAGTTGTGAAGATCGATCGATCGATCGATCTATCCATCGGTCCATCAAACTAAGAAGAAGTACTTCGAATTCAATCAAATCATGTATTGGTGCTTGTTGCACTCCCTCACCCGCTGGATCTTGAATAGACGGTGATTGAGAATGCATTAAGTGGATGAAACGGACACATCCCTGTTATATTTATATTAATTAATGAATTAATGTGAGTGAATGAATAATAATAAATGTACATAGTGGAGTACATGTTACAATGACTTTTTCATGGTGGGAAGGGGGCAGGCTTAGCCAAGTCCAACCCCAAACCCAATCCTGGATCAGGAGAAAATGGTGAAAAGACCAAAGTGCCATTTTCTACTTGGCCCCCACCACCACTAGTGGGGCATGGGACTTATACTCCCATTCTCATCACACATCAATCAGTAACTGTGATCAAATTCAACCTTTTAAATTGGACCCCACCAAATACCCCTACTTTCAAATCCATCATGCTGGCCTTGATGCAGCCCAGGCGCACCACAAACTATCAGTACGGAACTCCTCCAAAAAGTAAATAAGAATAAAACTCCTTCATCTTTCATCTTCATCTTCCATCTTTAACATCTACTGCTGCTATATCCTCCTTCTTTACACTTACCCCACCACCCATCCACTTCAGACCGTTATCCACGCATCCCAATAATGCTTCTCATCTCTACTTCCCACTCCAACTTCTCCCACTTTTAGCTTCACCTGCTACGCAGTTTTCACTACTACATCGTGCCTTCAGATTAAAAACCACCTTTCACTTCATTCAGTTAGTTAAGTTCCTTCAGAGTCAATCCCAACTGTAAACTCTCACTCAGTGCGTTTGATCTCTTACAGTATGCTTCACTTCTTTCCCATTCACTTCTTCTCTCTCCTCCTTCCAACACTACCATACCACTTTCTCCCCGGATTAAAACCAAACTTGTGTTACCTTCAAATTTCTTTTCAAACTTTCAGCTGTTTTAAAAACTACTTCGGAGTCGGAGCTACACTCACCAACCAGTTACAAGATTTGAATGCAGAAAAGATAGCGCAACTTGCTAGTATTTTCAGGCTATGTACTACGACAGGATCGAAGGGTACTCTCGTCAACTGTTTCTTGTCATGCTACTTACACTTTTCAACAAAAATTTACCAGCAACTAGAAACAACAGAATTAGAAAGAAGAAGATTTGTTATGTATTAGTATTTTTTTAACATTGATGGTGACAGCAGCTTATCGCCCTCGGTTCAAATATTGTTTTTCTTCAGATTTTTTGCTAATGATTATTATTAATCACAGTGGCAGTGCCTGCCTCAACATGTATATGCAGTAAGAAGATCATAGTTTATGCGCTAAAATAAAAAATAAAATTCCGTCACATCAGTATCTAATTTAACAAGCATTTTGCGAGTGCAACGGTTACACTGTAGGTCCACAACGTTAGCCAACAAAGCGGGGATCGTATATGCTATGCTCCATTAACAACATATTTAATTAATTTATACAGAATACACTCAAGTATTCTTGATACTGATGTAACCCTAAAGATTAATGAACACTCCAAATAAAGAAATACATTCATATTTCAATATGGAAAAAAACTCACACACTCTTTTCTCACCACTCACCACACCCTTATATGATTTTATTTGTTTTTCTAAATTTAAAAAAAAATATTACACTGATTTTGGGTGTGGAATTACGGTTTTACCGGTACTGAGTGTCTATGTATCACCCCTTCAATATAACCTGTCAAGAACAAAATATATTATATATATTTGTATTTATATATAATATACATATATATATATATAGTAAAACATTTACTACTACCAATGACATGACCCGAAATATAAATAAAAAAGATATGGAATGCTACAGTGTGAAGCATGCGCGCCAATGGTGAGACCTTTTGTGTATGGATTCTCTGGCCCTACTTCCTCCCCCTAATGGGTTGCTGCCATTGCTACCGACGGCGCAGAAACAGCCGCAATTACGTCTTTAGGGGACACGATTCCGGCGGGGACGTGCGTTTTCTTTTCCCCGTAAAGGAACTTGTGAAGGATGAGCAAGCTCTTGGCGAGCACGTGGTCGTGCCAGGCATCGCGGGAGCCGAGGAAAACCTCAGTGGCGTCGAGGCGGTGCATGCTCCGTTTCCACAACCCGTGGAGGCGGTGAATCTTCTGAATCTGGCGGTTGGCGAGCGTGCAGTTGTTGATCTTGATCCTGGCAATGGCAGCCTCCAGAAGCCTCTTTCTGGTTGTCTCGTCCTCGGTTCCTGAAGCTTCAGCGCGTAGGAAGTCGTCGAATTCGGGCACCCCAATGGCCCTTCGGATCCCTCTGGTGTAATCGGCGCGAGGGTCGAAGAAGTCGCGAACCTCGTTGACTTGACCGGCGTCGATCATGCGGTCCGCTCGTGCCTGAAGAGAGGAATGGAGCACGGGGAGGGAGACGTCAACCCAGAGGAAACAGCACTCGTACCTTAACCTAAACTCGGCGTGGTGATTCACGAGCGCATCCAAATAAGAATTGGAGCCTCCAGCAATGATGGGTAAGCCATTCCTTTCCACAATGGAATCGATTGCGCAAGTGGCGTGGAGACAGAAGTCGTTGGCACTGAAATTTATATTAGGGTCAACAGTGCCAAGCAGGTGATGTGGGACCCCATCACACTCCTCTTCGGTGACCTTGTTCGTGGTGATGTCGAGGCCCTTGTACACTTGCATTTTGTCGGAGTTCACTATCTCCGCTGGTTGGAAGTGTTTTGCCACTTCTATGGCCAACTTCGTCTTGCCGGTACCCGTGGCCCCCATTATCACTACCACCTTGTCCTTACTCCGATGATGAAACAACGACTCCATCGTTAGTCCCTTTTGGAAACCTACTAGGGGCAGCTCTTGCTTGCAGGCACAGACTGATATTGAGATCTTCATTTTTTAACCACAACCTGCATCAGTTGACCAAACCTTTCTTTTTTAATTCACTTCGCATAATCCATTCCACCTCATACTACCATTAATTTATAAACAATTTGTTACCACAATTCTTTCTTTTTCAATTTAACCCACCATCAAATGGATAAGTAACACAATTAAATTTTGTATCTGTATGAAAACTAGGAGAATCTACTGTGGGGGAGGGGGACAAGAAGCCAGCTTAGTCTGAAAGGATATATATATATATATATATATATATAAGGGGATAATATTAAGGAGGAAATGAAAGATGTCAAGTTCAGAAACAGAGTGGTTAAAGCAGAGGATAAGCAAAGTAATGAAGGGCATATGGTAAAAAGGAAAAGAAATAAAAAATTACAGTAACCCACATGAAATTTAGATGGACCACGGTAAGAGTACGTACCGTCAGTGTCAAAGACGCGGCGAGCGGTGGAAAAAATGAGTATAAAGTAGTAGTGTTGTGGACACAGCTTGGTGAAGGAGGAGGAAGAGTAGGTGGTGGAATATGGTTGGCGATGTTTGTGTGTGTTGAATATGAATTGGTGTGGGAGGAATAGGAGGGTGGTGTTTTGTGAAGGAGGTTGAATAGAATTAGAATAGAAGGTTTGTGTTGATTTGTTGGGGGAACGATGGATTAGTGAGTAGATTTTCTGGCATGGGAAATGAACGCACTGGTATTTATAATTTAGAGGAAGAGGCCCACACCGGCATGAAATTAAAGTATTGAATAAGATAAGAAGTTAATGAGTTGATAAAAGAACACGTTAGAAGAACTTATTATTAGTATTAGCTATAGTGTTAGTGTTAGCGCCTCTCCTAGTCTATTTTTCTCCTAGAAGGAAAAACAAATCATATATCTGTTAGCTTTTTCTACACCTTTAATTATTCATTTTTCTTTATAAATTAAGATTATTCAGTTTATTTTAATTCTTTAATGCTTCATATTGCTATTCATATTTATCATAATTTATAAACAATCTTTTTCCTTTAAGAGGACTGCTAATATCACACTTTTCATTTTTTATTGGTTAAAACTTGGTGCTACCAAATTACAACAGAATCTTTAATTGTTGACCTTCAAAAATTTCAACCAATAAAGTGTGTTTAACATTTCTCTTTCCTTAATATACATAAATGTTTTCTCAACAAAAACAAAAACCATCATGAAGTCATTAAACTTCAAAACAGATAATACCTGATATTGTGGTAATTCTAAGAAGTTTCACAGGTCAAAACAGATATCCAAATGTTTCAATTCAGGAAACTTTTATTCATAAGTTTAAATTTTTGCATATCATATTTTAGGTTAATAGTTTCTTTAAATAATTTTCTTACATTCATGTACAGGAAAGATTAATTTTTTTTCTTTTATTTGCCCTTAATTATTTTATAATACCGGTATTTCTTTACATATTTTAAATTAATTTTTCTCTTTAATTTTAACCTTTTTTTAAAAAAAAAATCCACTTATTACTGAATATTAATTTCACAGAGTGCTTTTATTTTTATTTTATTTTTCAACCATTAAAAGTAGGCCCTGTTACCAAGTAAGGAAATAATGACAAAGTATTTGAATTCTTAAATTATATTTGTTTACTTTTAGCTATGCACCATAAATTTAGTTCCCTTTCCTAGTTCATTTTGTTTACAATATTTAACTTGCTTTGTTTTTTTTTTTAAGTTTAACATGGTTATGGTATAAATGATATTGTTCCAGATTTGAGGAGAACATGAAAATTGAGAAGATTTAAAAGATATCAGTTATTTAAAAAAATAGTAAAATTTGAGACATATTAATCAACAAAATTTATCTTAAACTATACTTAAAGAGATTTAATTATTTTGAAAAAAATAAAATCAAAGAGAAATTTAAAAGTAAAAATCAACACAGTAGTTATCGAATAGATGTGATTGGAGAAATTGGCATGTTGTAGACATAAAGGTTGACAGAAGTTTTATTTGTTCAAAATGTCAATTATTTTCTTTAAAATTATAAATAAGACGTACTAAATAAAAATATATTTATAAAATATATATTTCTATAACAAGTCCCAACACAAAGATAACGAATAGACTAATTTATATTATAATTAATTTATTCAATCTTCTATCTTTTTTTTTAAAAAAATCATCTACTTTTCTTTAATATTTTTAATTCACGTTGATTAATACTTATTTTATTTTCACTACGAAAAATAATATATTTATTTTTTAAAAGAAAATAACATAAATAAATTATAAAATATTGAAATGAATTGTATTTTTATATATTATTAGAATATCCATAGGTTCTTATTAATATCAAATAAATTTTCTCTCTATATATATAATGATTAAGTAAATTTTGTTATAATTAATCTTGAGTTGAAAATTAAATTATTTATTATTTAAAAAAAATCTATTTTTCACCACGGACAAACGGATATTCAGCCTACAAATATTCAGTTGTAAGAAAAATAATAAGATTGTAAAATTTTTACATAACAAAATTCATCTCAACTAGGTGGCAAAAATCCAAATGTAGGAATATAATTTATAGTCATGTCACCAAATTATTTTTGACAGAATTTTGATGGTTATTCTTTAAATATAAATTCATATTTATAGATTTAAAATTTTATCCAATTAAGTGAATTAAAATTAGATATCAATTGAATATTTTTGTTGGGTTTTTAAAATATCTAATATTAATACTTATCTTAAGATTTAAGATTTATTTGGTTAATATTTTTCTTAATTCCAGCTCGGATATCAATCAAGGTATAATTTATCGTCATATATTTAAAAAATATGATTTAAAATAGATTTAAAAATATCTAAATAATTTGAGTGTGATTAAATGAATATAGATTTGAATCTATTTTGTTGAATATAAATTTGAGATTGGATATGGATGGAATTTAAAATTGTAATTGAAGGCAATAGACGTTACGGGCAATTGAATTAATTGTGGTGAATTAACTGGATCCCACGATCAAAATAATATTCTGAAAGAAACACTTTTGATTTTTGTTAAGTAATGAATCTACTTGAATTGTGGCCTAGATCATGTCTACAACATTAGCTGGTGTTTAAACATTAACTTCATTTCTGACATGACAATATATTCTCCTTCCCTATTTCATCACAAGTTTTCCTAATTTTCTTTTCGAATAATTCATCTTCCATTGCATTAACATTTAAGTTCCAAAATTTATTCCACTAAATTTTTGTTGCTCTTTCTAATATACTAAGTTCGATTACTAGTATTTTTATAAAAATAAGGTATAACTCTAGCTACTTTGTGTTTAATTGGATTTTATACAACTTTGATTTCATTAAAAAAATGGTACATTTTTTATTATTTGCTTCCAAACTATACTAACCTAAACAACTCCAAATGTTTACCAATCCAAATTCATAGATTGTCATAAGATATATATCAACTTTTATTGGATACAAATATTACTCTGTTATTTATTAAGTGAGGTTAGGTCCTTATTACTCAAATCCATACCACTACACCTTTTTTTTCATATATAACTTACCTATAAAAATATTTTATCGTTGTATTCTTTTTTAATTTTTAAAATATAGAAAATAATTAATTTAATATTTAACTAATTAAAAAATAAAAAACTTAAAATTATACATTTGAAAAATGTATAATAATTTTATTTTTAGTTTTTTCTTATTTATTATTTTTATATTGTTATAATTAATATAATTTTCTGATAAGAATATATATATATACATATATATACATATATATATATATGTAAATTTAAATTATTGTAATATAATATTTATTAATAGATCTGAATATATGAATAGGTCTGTTTATTTAGATTGTATATGTATAAACTTCTATTGTAAGAAAATTGTTTATCCAACCATTTAAAAAATATTTAAGTGGTAGAAATTACATCCATCTGGCGAGATTTATTAATTAAAGAGGTTAGTCTGATCAATAAAAATATATTAAGATTTTTTTAATATTTATTTAGATGTTAATAATTTATTTAATTTAAAAAAAAGTTTTGGTTGAATTTAATTTAATAAAAACTAATAAAAATAAAAAAATTATTAAATTTCATGTTTGATCAGATTTAATTACATAAATTATGGATAACTTATAAAATACTTAAGTAAAACCTAATTTAACCCCAAATTATATATCTCAAATATAAAAGAACTTATATTAAATATTAAAAAAAACAAAATGGACCATGCGAGCTACTAATGATAGGGGTGATATGCAGAATTTTGGCTCACTATCATTCTACCCACCATTTTATTTGAACTTTGTATAAAAAGTTTAAATCTGTCTTTTCTAAACCTAAAATTGTCCCCACAATTTTTGGGGAATTGAGAGCGCGTAAATTAATCATATCCCCAAATTATCTTGTTGATGAGTTTAATTACACACTTTCTGTCTCTCCAATCTTAGATTTCCCTCATAACACTTATCACTTACACTACTAAAATTTTTAATATTTCATGAGAATTTTTCTACAAATTTATAGAAAGTTTATAGGAAAAATAGTAAGAAATTCTTTTCTTACCAATTTTTATAACAAATTTGTAAAAAAATTTTCATGAAAATAAAGAAATTCTAGTAGTGTTACATATTCACGTTCTTTCATATTTCAAAAACCTTATTAGTTTATAATAGAATAGAAGAACTCCTTAATCAGTTTTTAAGAAGAATGAATATCCAGATAAAATAAAAAAAATTATATATCACGTATTAATTAAAAATTTCTCATTTTATTTATTCATATTAATGTTATCATTGGCAACTTTTATCATAAGATGATTGAAGAAATTACGTAAATTATGTTTTATTTTTCATGTGAGGACCAAAACTTTTTAGGTATAATAAAAAAAGTATCTGATCACAATAAATACACCATAATTCAAAAGTAAATTAAATATAAAATTATGCATATCTATTTTTATTTTTACCAATGTTTTAAATTTGTTTGAACATATATTTTTAATGAAACAAGTGTTTATTGATGAGAAATATGTTTATAATTTTTTTCTATAATATTATGATTATCATTAATTTAACAAAGAGTATGTCATTATTTGAGCTTACATCTATCTTTCTATTAAATTTAATTGATAAATTGTATATTTTATCAATATAATGAATTGACGACCAAAAAATAATATATTTATTTTATTTAATTAAAGGTGAATCCAATACATAAGTGATGTATCTAACAATTTTATAACTCTATGGTTATACATTATGGCTTCATCCAGGTTTGAAATAATATAAAAGTCTTACATTAATATTAAAAATAGTGCATCATTATTATTATGATTATATCTATTCTCTTACCCCTCTATAACGATCATTGAAAAAATAATTATCATTGAAACAGTAGTTTCAATTTTAGAAAAAATAGTACATAACAAGATTATTCCTCCAACAATTTCCAACTCTATATATTCACATTTGGGATTGAATATATCTCACACAGGGGTAGTTGATGTTGATAACTATTCTTGAAAACATTTATTTTCAATAGCAATCGTTGAAGGTGATTTTTAACTTTGAATAAAAATCCCTTTCACAATGATGTATTTATAAGAATTATGACAAAAATAATATTTTTATATAAATTATTAAAATAACCTATTCAAATGTTGATCTTTTCCATTAATTTAATCATAATCGGCATAGAATTTATTTTAAAAGCTCTACCGAGACAAACATTTTTTATGCAGTAAAGACCCTAAATATTAATAAAATATTAAATTTTATATTTAAAATAAAATGTAAAGTAGAATATTAATATTTTAAGTTGTGAAATAAAAATAATAACGTTTTTAATGTGAAAGTATCACTGCTCTTAAAAAATGATAAAAATACTCTTTCTTATTTAAATATTTTTTACATTAATTTTATCCAATCATTAAAACGTTTGACTTAATTGCATACTTTATTTTTCAACTATCATTATTTTACAAATTTTATCATTAAGTTTTTTTTCACATTTTAATTTTCCATATTTTACTGGTTTATTAAATTTTAGCAATATGTCATTAAAAGCGATGCCATTTTATAATAATTAGAAACTTATTTCTGTAGTTTAGATGTTTTCTTCTTCCTCCGACAAAGTGTTCACTGATGATATAAATTGTTCAAAGAGTCTGTTTGAGCTGAAAACTTGCATAATTTGATGAACTTTTCTCAAATAATGTCCATCAGCATCGTACATAAGTTTGTTATTCATCAAAATCAGAATAATATATCATAAAAGAGGAGGATTGAAATATATCATAAAGAGTTAGGCAGAATGATTAATAAAATATTATATCGTTAATCAAAACATATGAAATCTAAAATGCAAGACATGGTAGTGTTTGAACTACTGCTCTAAAACATATTAAAACTTGGTTTCATTTGTAAATGATTATAAATTATAAATTATTTTAGTATACATAAAATAGACTGGTGAAAATTTTGAGTGAAATATATATAAGAAGGATGAAAATAATAATATAGTGAATTATAAAGTAGATATAATTGATTATGATTTTAAGAAATGGTTTTCATTTTTTTAAACTAAAATTCATAACTAAACCTTTCAATATTTAATGATTTTTATGATTAAAAATGATCAGAAAATAAAGTCAACCATATAATCTCTATTCTCACAGTTCCTCAATTAAAACAAAAAGTGTAAAACTCACATGTTTCTTCCTAGTATGTTTATTTCTGATCAAACAGATTTTATATTTCATTCGTAACTTTTTTTCATCTCTCTTTTCTTTCATGTTTTTCTTCTCCAAATCACACACACAATAAAAAACATGTTACACAATGAAACTAGGCGACATGAACACTTGAATGCCAATGGTGAACGATGATATTAACAACAGTAGCCGGAATAAGAAGTAAGGAAAAGAAAAGAAGAAAAAAAGGCACGTGTTGTAGGTTATATAACCTCGTACTGTCGTACATACAGTGTTGATTAACTGCTATGACGAACATGAATCTGTCAATAGAGGATGAACCATGTCTCACGTTACAGTTATTTCATGCCATTTCTAACCAAAATTGTGCTTTTGACGGCGCATTCATCTTTATCCCTTTTTCTTTTCTTCAGAAGTGACATATACTACTCATCACGGTTGAATTTTTGGATCCACTCATGTTGATCTTGCTGGTGGATTAGAGAGGCAGAGTCTTCATATGCTGCTAGCTTATAATGGTTTTAGTTCAATAGTAGCAAGCATGAACCTCCGCAAAAAAAGGTAGGTTCAATATTTTCTGTCCAACAATTATGATATAAACTATTATAGTTCTTTCTTCAAAAAAGAAAAAGAAAAGTATGCTAGTTCAAAGATGAAAACAAGTTGTGTGTCCTCAATAAAGCAATTATGTGCATGCTGGGATAATCTTCATGATATGACATTATTTTTTTGGTGACACTTATCCTGATAATTTAATGCTTTGAGTTGCAATCTTCTTTTGACAACACACTTTTACGTAGTCAACTTTTTTTTGTGCGAGATTAGAAACTTTAGCAAAATGGAAATTTTTTATCTATATTTTGTTGTTGAATGTGTACTTATTTAAAGGTTTGTGGTGGTCGCAAATTAAGTGGTTAGTAATTTAGTTATGCACGTAGAGCAGTACATGTGCCAAGAAAATTTCCTAAAGAAAATATATTTATTTGACTTTATAAAATTTCAGATCGATTACCTTAAATTGAAAATAATAGTGTAATTATTGTTTGTAAAGAAAATAGAGGCACCCCTTTACTTTACAAAAGTAATAAGTTTCTAAAAAAGCAGAAAAAAATAAAGTAAAATTTAAAAATATATAGCAGTTTTTAAAGGTCTTTAAAAGACAGATTATAACAGTACATAAATTATCACTAAATTTAGAATAAAAATATTTTAAATGTGATAATTAATTGTAATGAAATTATTATAAAATATTTTATATTCAATAATTTATTGTGGAAAGTACATAAAGAGCTTGTGTTGAAGTTTCCGATTATAGTAATCGGTTTGAAATGGTTGTGAAGTGGAGGAGAAGTTAATTATGAGAAGTTGGTGATTCATAATGATGGGATAAAGAGATAGAGATAGTCTCCTCCTCCATGAATTAGGTACATAAGACCACGTGAGGTTGAAATGTTAAAGAGAATCTGCCCACATGATATGTTAATGTTCTCCTAATAATCAATCATTTGACATGTCTAATTACTTACTTTTATTAATCTTCCTAAACATATAACACAACTTTCTATTTCAAGTTAAATAAACTAATCACATCTTACAACTCTATCTTCTTCTTCTCAAAATCCAACAAACTAAAGGAAACAACATCTTCTTCAAATTTCCGTATAATTTTAAATATTATATATATATATATATGTATGTTCATTGATTACGTTTTACTTTATATAATATACAAATTTTATAAACTAAAAGAATCATAAAAATATAAATTATCATTTATAATTATTCATAAAGAGAATTATTTCTATAATGGTTTTAATTTTGTAACCGTTTTTTATATACACAATTTGTTTTTAATTTTACTTTTACAAATATAATTCATTGTATTAGTTTTATTAATTATAAAATTAATTATGTATAATAAAATAATAATTATCTTTAAGTATTCTATAATGATGAAATTATTAAAAAATAATAAAAATTATGTATTTATAATATTTTTAAAGAGATTGAACAATATTTTAGATTTAAGTTATTTTCTTTATTTCAGTAAGTGTTTTTAAATATTATAAGAAATTTATTAAATATAAATTAATTGAAAATAAAAACTAATTAGTTATTTTGGAACTAAATTAATATTTTATAAATTAAAAATTATTAATTTCTTAAATAACTTTTATTATTAATAAAATAAATAAAAATAATATTTTTTCTATTAATCTTAAAAAATTATGAATTGACTCATATATAAGGATTAGTAAATCTAAATTAAAATCTAAACTACTTTCTAATATTAATTACCAAAAGTTTTACTACTTATTTAATTAAATTATAAATTAGTTTCTAATTAAATTAGTAACTTATTTTATTATTTTATAAGTTAATAATATAATTAGTAGAATTTTTTTTATTGAAATAAGTCTTTTAAAAAAATATTTTTTGCAATGATATAGTTTTAGTATAACATGATAGAATATTTTTTATTAAATGATATTTTAGCATTTCACAAACTTGCTCTTTAATAATGTAATGTAATTTGTTTATTTGTATTTTAGTTGAAAAATTATCTTTGATTTTGCATAATTATTTGTCATTTACTATATATGTTTTCTTTTTCTCTATGCCAATATGTTGAAAACACGCCTCTTGATGATTTTTAATTCGACATCCATAGTTTTTTTGTGAACAAACTTTTTTTATTTTATAAATTTTGAAATAAAAACATACAAAACTTGCAATAATAATATTGAATAATAATTATGAGCATAAAAATACTTAACTTCATTTCTTTACTTAAATAGTGTACTTTTTAAAGTAATATTAGATGATGTTTCATAACTTCAAATGGTCTATAGGATTAAGACACCTCAAGTATTATATACATACACTATAAAACAAATATTTTTTTTTCAAAATTATTACCAATTAAATTAAATATTAATTTAATAAATTATTAAAATATTAAAAATTAATGTTAGAAACTAATTTAAATTTTAATTTAAAAATCAATTTAGTTACTATTACATAAAAATAAATTTCATAATTTTTTAAGATTGATATTAAAAAAGTCTAATTTCTATAATAATAAAAAGTATTTTAGATATAATAATTTTTAATTTGTAAAATAATTTATAATTTAATAATTATAATAACTAATTATTTTTTTAAAATTAATTTACATTTAATGTATTGTTTGTAATTATATATATATATATATATATATATATATAGATATATATATAAAAGTGAACATTCTAATTACAAGTCTCTACAAAATCTTAACTAATGCATGCAAAGATAATTAAAACAACGATAATCAGAACAACAATAATATAATTAAAAGATAATAATTATAATTATAATAAAAATAGTTATCATCATTATTATGTAAAGAATTATACTAATGTTGTTATCGATATAAAAATAACAATAATAGTTATAATAGTTATAAATATGACACAGATATTTGATAATAAGATACGTAGCAGTAATATTGGTAAGAAGAGAAGTTATACTTGTCTAATATATTTTAAGGGAATACATCGAAAATTAAGTACTAATAATTTATAAGTTAAACTGTATTCAAGATTATGATATTATTTTTAATTCAAAATTTTAAGAAAATAAATTTTTTATCAATAAAACACAATGAGATACTCAAATCTATATATATATATAAAAGGAATAAGAGATTAAGCTTAATAGTATTTAGAGTTACCTCTCTAAACAAATAAGAAACCGTGTACAGTACCTAAATAGGATTAGAGTAAACTTATATTCTATTTTATATCACTCTTCCAGGATCCAAAATCCCTACTATATTCTCACTTTCTTGTTCAAAAGCACTGGATTTCTTCATTATGTTACTCAATTTATTATTTTTATTGAAGCTAACACTGAAACTCATATCTCTTATTCCTAACAAGATAATACAAAAATATATTTTATTATTTATTATTAAATTGAAAACATTAAGAATAAAGATAAAAGTAATATCTTTTAAGAATTATTATTAATTGTATGGCTCCTCTCTATATATAAATAAAAGAGGGAGAGTGATGACATAGTGTGGTTCTTATATTGTCAAGTTGCATGAAAGCCCTTTTGGTATACGCAAATTGAGCACTACAAGCCTGATCAAGGACAGAATTCTATGCAACTCTATTCTACTTATAATAACAAAGCAAATAGCACTAACGGTGATGCATTCCTTTTATGTTTCTTAATCTCTGTTACTTATCATAAAAAATCAACATCATGTAGTAAAATCATGATTATAACTGGTAGATAATAAAAAGTAAAGCACTCAAATGAATTGGTCATGATACCATTCCGATAATCATTAGAAGATAGAATAATTTATGTTATCTGTAGGTACCAACTTGTAAACTTTCTTAAATTTTTAGTCATGCAAATGAATTATCAAGCCCATGTGAGAATTGAGTTCAAAGAGAGAATATATTGCACCACAGAGTAACATAGAAAGATGATATTTAATGATTAAATAGATGTTGTGCGCATAATCTTTTCCAAAATTTATACAATTTCTTGTATTCACAAATATAATTATATATTTAATGAGTGTACACAAGAAAAAATCTTTTGCCCACTTAATATTTTTCTCATTGGCCATTTGAAGGAGAATGGACAAAAATAACTTTGTTCATTTCAAATTCAAATCACTTTCATATTCAAATAATAGAAAACAAGAACATACCAATCACATATATCTATATTTCTCTCCAGAACCCTAGGTTAATTGTTTTCAAGGTTGGCTTTTGAATATTCTGAAAAAAAAAAAAAAAACCAAGAAACTAATGGTCAATCATAAACTCAGTTGGGGGCGTGAAAAATAAAAATTACATTAGCACATTATAGTATCTAGATGCTTTCTTTTCCTGCTGATTGATGTGCATTTCCTTTCATGGCTTGCATCATATCTACTACTGCACATGGAAAGAGACATAATAAGTTTTTTCCCACAAAAATCACAAAAACAATTTAAACTCTCTCAATTATATCTTGTATGGAAATTTTCATTTAATAATCAATGTAATTTTTTTATTATATTACCATGAATCATGTTTAATCCTTGGAAGCAGAACTGTTTAATGAAATAAACTACACTTAAATGAATATCGACAACTTATAAATGTTAACAAATACGAGTATAATTATGTCAAGTTGGTAAATAAATAAATTTTAAAAATTACACGTAATTAATTGAAAACGTTAAGTCAAAGGTATAACTTAGTTGGCATTGGGGGCACAAGAAGAGTTGATGCACAAGTTTTAGGTGTTTCAAATTCACAGAGAAACATGTTACGTACTCTTTGATCAACTTATATCCGAGTTTTGATTTATGATTATTTTGTACTTCTTTAAAACATGTCTATCATTCATGAACTTCTTAGCCTTTAAAGAAAAGTGTTATGTTGTCATCCTTGTACTTTTGTCTCGTTAGTCCCTTTGCTAACCAATATTTAAGCGTTGTTACCTCATTTCTTGTAATACTCATATATTTTTAATTTCTTTTCTTTTCATCAGTTTATCTCTGGCCATTAATTATATAATTAATTTTGCTTATTCCATTCAAATCACTCCTACTAAGATGAAATTTGAACTTTATTTATAATACAAATATTAGTAAGTAATCAACACTTAGCGATCAATAATCAAAAAATAAATGTGGTTCCTTAAAGTATTATTTATGATTTTAGTGTATATTTCTAACATAAGTATCAATAAAAAAATGTCACATTTATCGATTAAAAATTTTAAAACACTGGTCAATTAATTTGTTAGTAAACTTCAATTCAATAATTGTACTATCCGACATCTTTAATTGACTATATCTCGGTAACCAGTATGTCTCAGACCACTACATAACTGCGAACATATCATGGAAGAACTCCTGGACAAGTATATATTATCTCTTAACCCTAATTAAGCTTAAAATAATTAAGTTATAATTGCATGGACCCGAGCTAATTCAGGTCCAAACACAGTAAAAAGTTCGTAAAAATTATAAATAGATAACTCAGATAGATATTTATAACGTTTTTCTAACTTTACTTAAAGGGAAATATTTTGAATTCTTATCTGACTTCAGAATTGAAGTATCCTTGCAGATGCCCAGTTGTGGACCAGAATTAGGGAGGGGAGGTTTTTTCGAAAAAATCTCCATCTTCAGATATCTCAATCTCAGTAAAAATAATAATAATAAAAAATAACTGTTGACCATTAATTCCATAATTGGCCAATAAAATAGTGGTGAGTCGTGCGAAATCCGTTGTTGTATAAATGCATTTGCGTCTGGCATAATTAATCTTGTAATCTGCATAAGGCAATGATTTCCATTTGTGGTCTTTTCAGAAGTTCACATCCACCAAATCAAAAAGCAATACAGTCATCTCGGGTCTACTTTTGAGATTTAGTTACAATAAATATATATACAGAGATATAAATATATAGATACATATGCCATGTAAAGATCACCAATTCATCGTATCTTAGCTAATAATCAATATGCGGCTGAAGTGAAAGGCAATCATGGGAATTGTAGAGTCAATAATGGTATATTTTCTTCAATCATTTTTAAATTTATAACTCATGATAACCCCAAAGGCTCTACCCGTGCAAAACCCCATTATATTCATATAAATACTGAATGACTTAAAGGAGGCATATTCATATGAATGCATACTTTAATCAAGGGTCGTTTCTTCTCATTTGAGTCACTTTCTTCTGATTCTTCACGACCCCACAATTCTTCAGTGCATTCTTCCCAGCTAGACTTCCATTTTTGTATCCCCCATATGCGTCTCTCTCTATGTTATGTCTATGCTACTTAAATAGTTGCAGAACCTGATTTAACCTAAAAAAGTATACATTTCAATGAGAACAAGATATTTGTGCCTATGGACATTTCAATTTGAGCAGATTCCCCAGACTTTTTCCTAGTCATTAAAATAACTCAATATCAACATACATTAATCTGTGTTCTAGGGCATGTCAATATGTGCAGATTCCTGACTCTTTAGCTAGTATAGTTGTCTAATTTTATGCTGTGATATAAATATTGATCACGATGGAAATTTTGTGCTGCTATATAAATAACATCATTATCACAAGACAACTATAGTAATTGAGTTAAAAATAAAAGAAGAGTAACACATACACTCTACATAATCTTACTATTATATATTTTATGTAGTATATGATGTGAGAGACGAAGAAAGTTAATTTTGATTATATATCATTTATAAAATACCAATACCGTTTTATTTAATTGTAATGTTAACCCATTCGGCATGCGTTTAACTGTACAGTTAAAGATTCACTCCTCTCACCTTTTTATATTTTCTTAGACATGTCTCTGTCATCAACACTCTTGATCGTATGAAAAAGGTTATGGGTTTTATTCTTATATATCAGTTAAGATTAGTAAATATTTTATGCAGGCGCAGCCGAATTAAAGTGCTACGCTTCTTTGTGTCAATCACAATTTCTTTAAAAGGCATGCGTTATCATGATCAGTGTATGCATCTCAAATTGCGGGTTACTATTATGGGTATAATTTATTAGCAAACATATAATAATTAGTTGCATGATGCGCATGCAGTACCAAGCGATGGTATGATGATTTACCATGATTATTGCATGTTACTACACGTACTAATCAATTATATACATGTACATCACGAGACTGTAGGTTCATATATGTACCTGAATTGATTAAACAAGAATTAAGTTCAGATGTTCACACGGCCCATCCATAACAAGGTGACAATTTGCAAGTTTACAAGTGCCTTTTCCGTTATAGTCACCCTAAGATACTTGAACCAATGCTGCGATTTAGAACTCGAGTTGTTGCCCCTCATCATTCATAGGTAAATTCATATTAATTTCTATTACTTTTATTTTATAGAAATTCACTTTTAGGTCCAAAGTTAACTAAAAGGATCGCATTAATTATGGAGATATGTATTAGGAAGAATGACGTTATAGCTATAATAGCCTTCTCCCCAATTCTAAAAGTACCAATTGCAAAAAAAGAAGTGTAGAAAACATTAGCTTTGATAAACTAAATTAAAGTTAGTATATAGACTAGATGGCACAACAATGAGCAAATTAAACAGATTTTTAGTATCAGATGAATGATTAACGGTCTGGTTAAGTAGTAAGCAGTGTTAGATAGAAATGTCTTACCATTGTGCTCTAATGATGAAAAATAGGATGCTAGATTGGGGTCTTAAACCGTTCAGATTCATATATGTTTGGCTTAGTAATGGAAGTTTGGGAGATGAGGTTAAGAGACTGTGAGGTGGGGTTTCAGATGGTATGGGTAGTAAATGGCTATGGAAAGAGAAAAAAAATGAAAGCAAATTTAAAAGTGTGGAATAAAGAAGTATTTAGTGATATTAATCTGGAAAGGAAAAATGTTGTTGGTAGGATTGGGAGTCTGGATAGGAGGAAAGAAAACAATGACTTGGATGAGGATGGTAGAAAAGAGAGATTGGTTAAACTTAAGAACGTTAATCTCCAGCTTGTGTCAATTGAAAGTCAAAAAGATAGAATCAATTGGTTAAAGGTGGGGGATGTAAATTCTAAGTGATTCATTCCAGACTTAGATAGTGGAGAAACAAGAATGAAATAAAAGGACTAAACATCCAAAGGGAGTGGTGTGAAGAAACAAAAATGGTGAAAAACAAGGTCAAGGATTTTTATGAAACACCGTTTAAAGAAGTGGGAGAGGTTAAGGTGATAATTAAGGATAACAGGTTTCTAATAATAGTTGAATTAGGTGAGAATGAAATAAAAGAAGCAGTGTGATGTGTGAAGGGAGTAAGAGTCCTGAACCAGATAGTTTTAACTTTAACTTTATCAAGAAACATTATTGATCTTCTATAAAGGGACACTTTATCAAGAAACACTGGTCTACCATAAACATTAGTATTACCAAAAGAATGTTTTATTGGACTAGAATAGGGAAGGTTGGAAGATATTCTGGGTTAAATGGATGACATATGTAAGTTAAAGAAGGAGGAATGACTATGTGTAATAGACCTTAAATGTTAATGTAGCCCTTCTAAGGAAATGACTGTGAAAGTTTGTGTGAAAGTTCAAGTAGTTTGTGGAAGGAGGTGGTAGGAAAAGGTACTAATCTAAATTTATCAAACTTAACCAAAGAGGAATCTTGATGGTGGAGAAATATCAAGAAAATTTGTAGTGATGAAAATGGCAGTAACTAATTCGAGATAATATGACATGTATGTCAATATCAAATTCTAGAAGGATAGGTTGTAGATTTTTGCAATCCTTTTTTATTATTTTTTTTCTCAGTGTAGTTTTAAATTTGATTAAAATAAATTAATATGGTTTCAGTTAAATTGGTAAAATGACGTTAAAAGAGTGTTGACTTTGCACATGACAAGACACATGTTAAATACACAAGATACATGTCCATGTATACAGGACACATATTAAAATATTTTCTCCTCCTCTTTCTCTTTCTTCTCTCTCTTTGACATCATGTATCTTATGTATCTGATACATGTCCTGTCATGTATTATGTCATCACTATTTTAACACTGTGGATACCAATTTAATAAAAAAGATCACATTGATTGATTTATAAAAAAATTGGGACTACATTGATTAAAAAATAATAGTGGAAACATATTACAAAAACTCAAAAAAACTGAGACAAAAAACCTATCAATCCTGTATAAATCATATTACTTGTATCAAAATCTTGCAATCATAACTGATTTTTTTTTTGTTTTGTAAAGTTTTGTATAACTGTGTGGGACAATTATAGTTTCTTTTATGGAAATGATAACGGTGAAAATGGATATGTTAAGAAATAATACTAGAAAAATATTTTTTTAATTTATATTTTTTTAATTTTATCAATCACATTTGTTAAAGTTTTTTTTTAAATCTATTTACTTTTTCTTAATTCACACAATTTTAATTTACACTCTTTTTTCTTTTCTTTTCTTTTCACTCTCATATGCTTCCAAACAAACTTTTAATCTTTTAAGTAATTGATATAGATTTTTATAATGTAAAAACATGTTAAATGTATTTTATTTTTGTATTTTTTTATTGATTTAATAATTATTATCAATTTTAGATAATGAATTTATGTTTAATTTAAACTTATAAAACTATCTTTCAATATGAAAAAAATTGTATCTCACTTATGTATTATTATTTTACCATATCAGTTCTCACACCATAAAATAAGCATCTTAAATATAAAAAATGATGTAATGATTTCACTAAATCTTGTTAAAATAAATTTATATACATTGATACTATCTTAAAAGTATATTTATATATAATATATATTTCACATGCATATTATCATTTTACCATATCAATACAATGTGAAATCTCTTTTTTAACCTATAAAAACAGTCATCATTTTAATGTTGTCAAGTATAAACTATATATATATATATATATATATATTCAAAGAGTACAGAAATAAGAACAGAGATAAAAACATATATAAATATTACATACATATCTCCTTATAGTCTCATACCAAAATTAGAGCTAACCTCCAAGAAGAACACAGATGTAAAATCTTAACCCCATGTTCTTTTGCAGAAGTTGGCCTTACATGGTCTACTTCAACTAGATTTTCAAATGTATGAGCTTAGCAAACAACATTTTTGGTTAATTTCAAATAAGAGGTAATAAGTGTAATATGAATACCTGATTACCATGAATAAAAAAGATAGAGATGAAATTTACAATCTATACAGACATGAATGAGTAGGTTGAAAGACAAGTTTTGATTTTTAAAACGCAAGTAATAGAAATGAGTGTTGTCTTACCCTACCTTTCCTGCCGCACAAGTGTGATCCCTAGTTTTATATGATTCGCACCTTATTTGTATTCTTATCCAATATAAAACTCGTCTGTCACTCGTACCTGCATTCCACTTACATTTAAATTCTCAACATCTATTCTATTTCTAAGCAAATAATTTCCTCCACAACCCAGTTCCTTTTTCTATATATAAAAACTTTACTCATACTTCACATCGGATGTGCGTTAACCCTTCACTATTCTGTTCATTAAGAATACAAGTAGTGGGGTTGTCAACAAAACCAGCATCACATGTACACTTCAATTCCACCCTTGGTCTTTGTGCATGGTTAGGTTTCAACTAATTAAGAAACTATATATATATCCTAGTTATGCTCATCTTTGTACGCCAGGACTTGAATGCTCTAATACATTTGACTCACTTATAATAATCAATCTTTGAACAATAATGATATCCATGGGAGAATGTCTTTTACTCCGGGCCCAAACACTTTACAAAGAAATGTTTATGCATTTTGCTAATGCTTAGTTTTCTTTCCTAGGTTAATCTAATAGGATTTTGTATGTTCATTTTGATTCTTAAATTAATAATAATGACCACAACACAGAAAAGGATTTGAATTAATAAAAAAAATAATCATATGAATAGAGTATGAGGGTATTTGACCCATTGGAAGTGTTGGCAAGCAACTTGGTGTGTGTATTATTAATATATATAAAACATATTTTTGACGAACTTAGACATAAATAGAATATGCATATTGACATAACTTTTTGGGTGAGAGCGGCGAAGGTACTTTGGCCACCACTATAGACTTTTTATTTTGCAATCTCTTGCTTTATTCTCTCTCACTGAGACACCGTACCATCATCAATTACACTTCAATAATAGTCAACAGCAATGGCCATTCACTAGCTAGGGAACCCTAAGTGCGCATCAAATCAATAAAAGACTCGACTTCCACGTATTGCCAGATTTTTAAACTTTATATATTTCTGAAAAATTTTCCTCAATAAACCCCTTTTTCAAAAACAAACTAAGAAATCGACTTATCTCACTAATTTTTACTTATTATATAAACTCCCTCACGGCTTATGTTTAGAATTTGATTTATAAAAAGTAGAATTTTTAATTCTAAACTGTATTGTTTGACCCTCGAAACATATTTAGAATTTAGTTATTAGAGAGTTTAATTTTTAATTGGGAACGATGTTTCTAAACTGTAGAAATCATTTAGAAAAGGATCTTCATAAAGCTAAATTTTCCATTGTAAACAATACTATTGGACACTTGGAAACCTATTTAGAATTCGATCTCTTAAAAATCAAATTCTCATTAGATTTTCTAATTTTCTAAAATAAATTTATGAAAAAAATAAGAATTTAGGAGAAAATTTTCGAAAAAATTCAACTAAAATTCAGCCCAAAACTGAATTTCAACTAAGTTTTTAGCATCCAAAACGCCATTTCATGTTGAAAATTCAACTTCTCAATACCAAATTCTAAAAGTAACTAATAAATCGGTCTATTCTCATAAATAATAGTAACACATTAATTTGTCATTTTATTTAAAATAGGTTTATTGGAGAAAGAAAATCTATAGTTTAGTACAAATTATATTTGTTTTCATGACAAAACATATATATAGATAAAGTTTTCTTTAAAATAAATATATTATTGGTGTGTATAGTTATCAATTTTATTAAAAAGATAGTTTTGGTAAAACAAAAATTACTAACAACCATTTTAATGGAAAGATTAATCTTCATGTTAATGTTTTATTGGTCAACACAAAAGTATTATGTGAGAAAAATATTAATATAGATTGGAAAAATAAAGTTTGAAATTATTGGTTAAATGGAAAGATTGTGATCTACTAATAGATTATATTGGGAGGTTAATATGATGAGTCCTCCATATGAAGAAAAGTATACCTAAACTTCATAATCGTCTTATTATGAGAAAGACTAGAAGTAAAGTTGGTTTCAGCTGCCACAGTAATAAACTGAGAAAATTACAGAGATTTCTGTACAACATGAACACTTTCAGCTTAATTTTTCCTTAAAAATAAAAATGTGTAATATTTGAAAAAGGAGAATATTGATATAAGATAAAGGTAGAAATGAGTTATTTTTCATAGACATGATAGAATAGAAGGAGAAGAAGTTTGAAATGAATTTGTAAGCATAAGTCGCAATTAGAAAACGTGACTGTTTGACATGAAAGGATTTTAAGCAGTAGTCACAACAACTGCAAAAATTGTCTGTTCAGTATTTGACGTGAAAGACATTTGATGGAATCACTTTAAACTCATATCAAGCTGTATGTATCTGTTACTTCCATTCACTACCTAAAAAGAATAACTCAAAAATCCAATTATTCTTTTCTTCTGTTCTCACTATTAAAGCCAATTGTTCTTCCTTTAACTTTCTTTTTTCTTAATAAAATTCAGTTCTTATTTAGATGTAGTAAACAAGTCAAAAATCAAATAAGAAATAAATTAAAATAAAAACCACTTCGTTGAAAAGAAATGAAAATCATGAAAAAATAAGATATTTTTATTGCAATATTTTTCTTTATTTATATATATCATTATTATTATTATTATTATTATTATTATTTTATGTTTAAAAAATAAAAAATTTGACTTATAATCAATTTATGGTTCTAAAATTGACTCTGAAGCAATTTTGAATGTAAGTTTACGACAACATAAATATTATATTATTTTTACTGCATTTGTGAAACTATTTTTCATATTTTTTTATTTTCCAATTTCCCTCTCTTTCCTTGTCATCTTCCTCTTTCTTTCATCCGTAATCCCATCTTTTGCATCCAAAACAACTATCCAAAGAAAAAATTTGGTTATTAAGTTTTTTTTAAGTAACATGGTATATCAAATTGTTAATGTAAATATAAATTTACTTTGATAATATATTAATTATTTTGTGCGTTAATTATACATAGTTAGATAAATATTTTGGAATTTTTATATTAATCCATCTCTATTTATATTAATACAAAAGTTGTTTAATTCAATGAAAAAATTTAATCAAATTATTAATAAATAATATTTGTTTGTTTTTTTTATCAGAGAGAAATTTTTTATAAAATTGAAGCATTTGAAATGTTACAAGAACCATGCATATATATATATATATATATATATATATATATATAAACTAAGATAAAAATTACAAATTACACCATAACCTATTCTTCTAGCCAAACAGATAGGATAAGAATAACATACATGACTCTTTGCTAAGTAAGCTTAGCCTTATTTCAAGTTAATATGACATTCTAACCTTACCCAACACAACAATATTTAAACATGTTATAAATAAATTTATGGAAAAATGAAATAAGGCACTCCCTACTCTTCACACGTTAGATTGAATAATAGAATACAAACAAGATTATATTATAAATGAAATTAGTGTAAAAATAATGTAATTGAATTGGATAAGTGAGCATTGGTGTGTAGAAATGAAAGTGGTGCGGGGTGTGAAGAGTGTTGAATGTAGAAGATGCACAAACAATGAATAGTTGAGATGAAGTGGAAGGAAGAAGAAGGTAGGTATAAAGGTGGTGAAAATGAAGGATGGTGTAGCTGCGAGGTGAATGGGAGAAGCAGGGTAGGTTAAAAGAAGTTAGTTGGGGAAAAGGGTAGGTTAAAAGATTAAAAGTGATTATGCAGAACGTGGGATAAGCTTTTTACTGAGCATGTGTG
The DNA here is from genome assembly GCA_030347555.1 of Lablab purpureus. NCBI lineage: Eukaryota > Viridiplantae > Streptophyta > Magnoliopsida > Fabales > Fabaceae > Lablab > Lablab purpureus. Next base: position 15,384,239 of record CM059259.1, read on the forward strand.
TGTGGATGGGGAAAGGTTAGCATACCATAATACCATGGGAGAAACTATATGGATCTAGGCTTAGCCACTTCACCTAAAAACCAAAACCACTTCATTTCTGCTTGCTGCTTATTTAATTATTTCATTAGCTATCTACTAAAAAATAATAAAACCATAAAATAAAAATGGGAAAACTTTAATTAACGCCATCAATTTCATTTCAAATAAATTTCAAGCCAAGCATAATACATATACCAATAAAGTGTTTTTATATCTCTATCCAACATTTATCATATCACACAATTTATATATTTTATTGGATAATATCAAATAAATAAAAGTAAAGAATTAAAAAATAAATTGAAAGTATTATTTGGAAATTGATAAAAAAAATTCAAAATTTTTTCAATATGAAATGACTGGTTCTAATACTAAAAAACACTAATTTTTTATTAACTTTTTAGTTTTTAAAGTTGTTAAAAATTATTTAATTTCTGTCGTATTATTTTTGCAGTTGTAGCTTTTTTATACTGTCTTGCTATTTTAAAAAAAATTGTTTATATGAATTTTAAAAAAATATCTAAATATATATACAGTTCTTTTGTTATTTAAACAAATTTTCAGATGGAATAAAAATGAGAAAATTATATTTTATATATAAAAAATTATTATCATAACATTCTTAGAATTTTTTACAATTTTTATTTAAATGCAGTAATTTTATAAGATTTATATTTTAATTAATGTTTTTTTATTATTGGCATAAGTATTTTTTTTTTTAAATTAATATTTTATTTTAATGACGTAAGGTTGTAAAAATGACTCTAAACCTACTTAGTGGAGAAATTTTACTCTATCTAAGTCAACTTATGATAATAGATATTTTAGATATATAATTTTTTTCAAAAATAATATCATGCTTGAGCAAAATACCAATGGATAGAAGAAAAATAGAATAAAACAAATTAAAATTAAGCACCGTTATCATAACTTCTTAAACAATTTGAAGAAAACAAAATTCAGTGATTCAACATATTTTCAAGTTAGAACAGAACTACATATAAACATTTAACTTTTATTCATTTATATTGAAGGCATTTATAAAAGAGGGTCAATGAAGTCATGTTTTAAAATGGTGACATTGAGATTAATCAATTTTAAAATAATGCAATGAACCCAACAACATTTCATAGTGAACAAGAAACATAAATATGGCATGGAAATAAAATAAAAAAGTATAATAATAATAATAATAATAGTAGTAGTAGTAGTAAATTTTTATGAAGAAAGAGCATTACTTAGAATAGCAAAGTGCTCAAAATAATCTGGAAGAGGCTCCAAGCTCAAAAAATTTCTGATTTTACCTTCATAACTGCATATTAAATGGTGATTATTGGATAAATTGTAATTTAATATTACATGAATGCACCAAAGGTTGATAAAACTAACTACATAATTTTTCTTTTCTCAAAGTAATGTCAAAAGAGTTGGGTATTATATTCAATTTCATGGGAAGTGTTTGTTTTAGATTACTTAATTAATATATTCTTAGGATTATATGAATAGAGAATTCGAATTTCTATAATTGTTAGATTCATGTATATTCTTGGGACATATTCCTAATTTTATTTTAAACACTTTTTTACATTCTTTAAGGTACTTTGTATTTCCATAATATATTTTATTTTCTTAACATTTTACAAATTACTTTCTGAAACAAATTTTACTTTTTCAATATTCTAAAAAAATACTTTCTAAAACTTGAAACAAGAAATGAAAAATAGGAAAAAATATGCCATGTTAAATAAATAAACAAAAAACTAAAAGAGGATTGGTTTTATCGAAAGGACATGTAAATAACAAAAGCCTTATATTTAAGTTGAAGAGGTCTATGTACTCTAGGCTGGGCCCATTCACACGAGTGATACTAGTCCAGAGGCCCATCTTCTGCCTAACTTCATTATTTAAATTGGACTCATAGTAAAAAGGAGGAGTTTCTTTCTGTATTCTCATATTTTCTTCATGCACCCCTTGAAAAAAAATTTAGTTTGTGTAATTTTAAAGTTAATTTTAACTTTTTGAATAATTTAAAAGTTAAAATTAACTTACGGATTATACATATTAAAATTTACTTTTAAACGATATAATTCAAAAGTTATATTTAAAAAAAAAACTTTCATGTAATTTGAAAGTTACTTTTAAATGATTAAAAAAAATATTCTAATTTCACAACCTAAATTTTCTTTTTATAAAAAAAACTTTTGAATTGTTCCATTCATCTGATTTTCAAATTTTTCATTGAGATATATTTATTATTATTATTATGTCATTTCTTTTTCTTCTTTTTCAAGTATCATATTCTTTTTTTTAGGTTAAATATATTTTTAGTTTTTAAACTATTTATTAAAATTGTATTTCGTCTTTAAGATAAATTTTGAAACTTTTTTATTCTTATACTTTATAAACAAATATAAAGGATTCTTGATGATAAACAAAAATATCTTTAAGAAAAAAAATGAAAAAAAAAATAAAAAAAAATCTATAAAAAAGTAATAGTAAAGTAGTAAATTGTGAAAAAGAAAAATATAAAAAAAATTGACACATTATCAATAATTTTTTGTCTAAGTTTATAAAGTATAAAAATAAAATAAATCTAAAATTCACTTAAAGAACAAAATATAATTTTAAGTAATAATTTAATGACTAAAAATTTTTTTTTTTTTCTTCATAAGCCATCATGATAAAGAGTAAGGAAAATGGTGGTGGCATCTAGTGGAATAATTTTATTTTTTACCCAATCATAAAAGTGCAGATAAAAATCATAAGGATACAAAATAATTCGACCAAAAAAAATCTGCATACTCTTCATGATCAAGGTCCTTCGTTTCTGCTTTTTTAAAGTAAAGATAGTTCAATTAGCAATTTTTTTAAACTACAATGTTATATTTTTTTTTTATAGGCAAGTAGAGTATTTTAAGAAAATGAAAACACTAATTAAGAAAATCTACGGAAAACTTCTCTTTAAAAATGGACCCTAAGACAGATAGATATTTGCACTTATTACTAAACATTTAAGCATTCTAAAGATCACTTAATGTTATCAAAGAGAGTCTACTAACATTCAGTACTCAATGTTAAAGTCAGAAACAAAGTTATTAATAATACTTTACAATGTTTTCATTAATTTCATTATTCTGAGGGTTAGAATGACTGATGTTAACATTTTCAGAACAAAAACAATGACTATATTTGGTAAGGTGAGCAATTTTTTAAAATATGTCAGTATATTATCAATATCAACACGATTTTAACCTTTAATTTTCGAGCAATTTTGAATATTATCAGTAATATGTATCCCTACTTAACCATATTCCTATTTTTAACAACCAATATTGTATACTTAAGGTAAAAAAAATCCATTTATTTATTATTAATCTAGTCAATCTATAAATAAATCCACCAAATTCATTTATTATGAAAATAAATAGGATCAAATTCCTTCATTTTATTTATGAATGGATAATGACCCATCTATTATTTATAAAAATCAAATAAATTATGTTATTATGAAACATATAAAAAGTAATTCAATCAATTTTCTATATAGTAAAAAATAGGAATATGTAAGGATTAAATATAAATTAACAAAAAATAAATAAAACTATAGACACTATACTTAACTGAAGTTAAAATCATAAAAAAACAATAAATATAACTCTTATTAAATACGATTATTTTTATAGATATATTTTATAGGATGTAATTTACTTTTCTGGATGTTTGAAATATTTTATAACAAAATATATTATTTAGATAAACTTTTTAAAAGAAATTAAAATTTTAAAATTTTGAAAAATTATGTGAGTAATTATAATTATAAAATTTTAAATATCATATAAAAAATAAGATTTTAAAATTTTTTATATTCTTTCGTCTATATTTTTCTTTTTATTTATTGTTTTTAATTCAACTATATTTTCAATCCACATATTATTTTAGTTTTTAAATACTTCTTTAAATGAAGTCTCGTATACTTCTGTCATTACAATAACTATAATTTTATTAATCTTAAATAAATATTCATACCAGTTGGTGCATTATAAATTACGAAATAATTAGATGAAAAATAAATTTAATATCTTAATTTTTCATAAAAACAAGTACTATTAAACTATAAAATAAAATGAAATGATATTTAGTTTTTCTTTAAAAAAAAGGGTTTAGCCGACACGAATATTTGAGAGTGGCATGTGCAGAAACGAAAGTGTCTGCTCTGATTATTATGATTTTGAGGGACAATTGTTGGACAAATATTTGTTTGGTCAACAATGCAACATTGTATCTTCCTCAAACTTCCAATCACATTTCTTTCTTTATCCTATTCTTTTATTTTATTTATTTTATATTCTCTCCCCATCTTTATTCGATTAAATTTATCTAATATAAAGATAATTCAAACATTTTATATTACAAAATTCATTTTCTCCTTTTAAATACATTTCGCCTACCACCACCACAATTAATTAAAATAATTATCCTCTAAATTATTTCAAAACAAAAACAAGAGGATTTTAAAAATTCATAATCATATGATCTTCTTATCGCTAGTCATATCCTAATTCATATTATTTTATATGAATCAGATCCTGTCATTATCAATAGAATCAATTTTTGGTGATGATTGATATTTTTAATCATTCTTCTATTTTTGGTTTACACTTTTTATCTATATTTTAAAATATTTTTTAAAGAAAATCTTTCATTTAAAAATTATTTTGTATTATGATTTTATTTATATTTTTACAAATCTCAATATAATTTACATATTTAAAGAAATAAATAAATATATATATATGTATATATATTATAATTTTTAATCATGATATATTTATATAATAAAATATAATTTATATTGAATTCAGTTTTTAAAAAGAATTTAGTTTTTCTCTTTACAAGTATATGTATATCCCAAAAATGAAGTTTTTTTTAGAAAATTTTACAATAATATATTGTATGACTCAAGAAGTTGGTTAAATGTGTGATTTCAAATTATATTACTTCAAGTGTAGTAGAATAATCAATACCAATTTCATGCTTGACTTTTCTAAGTTAAAATAAAAATAAACTTAAGTTTAGGTGAAATGCAATTACATAAAAAAATAACAATAATAATACGTTTTTTTTTTAAATATTATGTACCAAATCAAATCATAATTTAAATTTGGACGTGTAGAATTGGGTTAATTTAAATTATATTAAAATTTATGGTGGTGTTTAATTGTACCATGTAGCCTTATGATGGTTCTTATTTATTTGAACCCAGCACAGTCTCCTGAGTTGCGATGATTCTTACTCTTCAATACCTAAAGATATATCACTATAATAAAAAATCGTATGATCGAAACACATTATTTTATATTTTGTTTTCTAAAGTAAAAAATAGTAAGAAAAAATGACCGTGTATGAATCTTGAGCTCAGAACTAATTCCACATTTTAAAAATGTTTATTGTTAATTTTACTGTAATTTTAGATGTAGAAATAGCAGCACAATAATATAATAAAATTTAGATAATGTTTGTAAATTTAGTAAGTAGACAATAAATAACCTTAACCTAAAAAAGAGGTAACTAGAAGCCATCCAATAATTAATGTCTTCATAGTGGATTTGTGATGAATCCAACTTCCACAGAGACAGTAAGAAACTAGATAACTACAGTATACAGTGGTTGGACCATATCCAGCCAAGCTCCAAAGAAGAAGAAAAGGAAAACACTAAAAAACAAAACGCGTCAGCAGCAGAAGTAAATGAAGAATTAAAGGCACCGCATAAAGCTGTGTGTCCTAGTTTAGAAATATCAGAGAACTCTGATTGAGCCACGAGCTACTTAGTTAGAGGCTTCACAGCCTTGTTTCACTGCTCATATGACATTTAAACCTACCTCGTGAATAACCCCACGATTTTTTTGTTTCTTTCCGGAGAAAATTCACATTTTTCTGCTTTGAGGACTCCCTTTTGGAGTATTTTCATCAAGGAAAACAGCTTCAGTCTTCTTTGTTGTGTTGTTGAGTGTTGGGTAACTTGAATTTGGTTTTGGCATCTTTTGATAGCGTGGCTTGGCTTTGTTTGTTGCTGTTCTGTGGTGGTGATCTAGGAAGTTTGTGATGCCAGAAAAGGTGGCTCCTTGGTCTTCTATTAATTGGCGTTTTGGGTTGCTCACTGCTCTAGTTTTGGGTGGCATGGTTGTGGTTTGGACCGTTGATGGATTCACTGTTAGGAGCGTTGTTGAAGCTTGGAGTTGGAGGTATGGACAAGATTCTTTTTCTCTGAGGTCTCAGTTTCCTAATTCCACTCTTTCCCTTCATCAAAATCTCACTTTTAGTGATTGTAGCTCCCCGTGTAGTCCACCTAGTTTGAATCAAAATCAAACCAATCTTACTAACCTCTTTGATTCCCACAATCGAGTGAACATCACACTGTCTGAGTTTAGTGAAACAGTTTCTGCCAAGAATTCTAGTAGTAGTAGTAGTAGTAGTAGTAGTAGTAGTAGTAGTGGGGCGTCTGATAAGCTTGACAAGAAAACCCCAGTGAAGCCTGAACTTAAGGGACTTTCGACTTGGCTTTCAAGTGAATTGGAGCCAAACTTGACTTCAAGTCTTCTAGCAAGATGGTTAGCTCCAGGGGGAGAACCTTGTAAAGATTCTAAGACATTTGGAATATCAATGCCTGGGTTTGGTGATGGGAAACTGATAGAGCTATCGGCTGGGGAAGTGCATGAGTTTTTTTTTCAGGCGTTGGATGATTCAGGAAAGCCTCGCTGTTTAGGTGGGGATTACTTTGAGACTGATCTTTCAGGGGACTCATGGAAATCTAGGCCATTGGTGAAAGATTTCAATAATGGTTCTTACTCTATTTCTCTTCAAGTTCATCCTGATTTTGTTGGGGTTTACAATCTCACTATAATTCTACTTTATAGACACTTTGAAGGTTTGAAGTTCACTCCATGGAAATTTGTCCACGATCGAGTGGTTTGGAGTGTTGCAATCGGGTTCTACAATAGCACTGCTGAGTTACCAGAACTTGAGACTTGTAAAGCTTCTGATTTTAGTAAGGATGTATGGTGTGGAAGGTGGACAAGGCATGGCAAGAATGATGACTGCAAAATAAGTAATGATGGTAGGTACAGATGCTTGACACCAGATTTTCCCTGTAAAGAACCATGGTGTGATGGTTCCTTGGGAGTTCTAGAGAGTAATGGCTGGGTGTACTCAACTCACTGCTCATTCAAGATGTATTCTGCTGAGTCTGCTTGGAAGTGCTTGAAGAATAGGTGGATTTTCTTCTGGGGTGATTCAAATCATGTTGACACGATACGTAATATGCTTAATTTTGTTCTAGATTTGCCTGAAATACATTCTGTCCCCAGGAGATTTGACATGAACTTTTCGAACCCAAAAGACCCTTCTCAAACAGTTAGGATCACAAGCATTTTCAATGGGCATTGGAATGAAACACAAAACTATCTAGGATTGGATTCTCTGAGAGATGAAGGGTTTCAAAATCTGTTGAAGAAGTATTTCTCAGAAGGCACAGTCCCTGACACTATGATCATGAACTCAGGATTGCATGACGGTGTTCACTGGCGTAATATCAGAGCATTTTCTGCTGGAGCAGACTATGCAGCATCATTCTGGAGAGATGTTATGATGACAGTGAGGCAAAGGGGGTTAGCTTGGCCTAGAGTCTTTTATCGTTCCACAATTGCAACCGGTGGATATGCAAGATCACTAGCATTTAATCCTTACAAAATGGAGGTGTTCAATGGAGTGCTCATAGAGAAATTGAAGAAAGCTGGCATCATCACTGGTGTGATTGATGACTTTGATATGACATTTCCATGGCATTTTGATAACCGGTGCAACGATGGTGTTCACTATGGAAGGGCTCCTGCAAAGATGAAGTGGCGTGATGGCAAAATTGGTCATCAATATTTTGTGGATCTCATGTTAGCTCATGTTCTGCTCAACGCATTATGTGCAAGGTAACCTGGGAGATTCAATTGGAAGAGAAGGGACAATTGAGGTACCCACCACTATAAAATTAGATTAAGCATTCTTTCGTTCATTGATTTATAAGCACTGAGTTGTGTATTGATGAACTTCATTTGTAGAATAACACAGGATTTATTCCATCAAAACACATTTTTCTATGGATAATAAAAATCAGTTTATATAGGATATGCTTGATTTGCAAATCTCTTGTAATGGAGTGCATGTGAGCAACAGACATAGTTACTAAGCAATTGGTTTATGACTTGCATGCATCTATGCATGCTTGTGGTCCGTTACCTGGTTAAGCTTTCCATCGCTTTCTATTTTTCTTAAACTACCAATATAGAATTATGACATTGAGACTTGATAACAGAAGGTGAAACTTCAAATCCAAACCTCCTCAGTTTATTCTACCTTCTGGTAAGAATTTCATCTACTTGATTAGATTCTTGGTGTACATGTCCTGCGATTGGAGTGGACGCACTTTTCAAGAAATTATGACAATTGACATTTGCCACCAAACAAGTAAAAATAAAAATCACAAAGGGTGTATTTGAATTATAGTTTGTAAATCACTAGCTGTTTCAACCAGAAAAGAATAACCCTTTATTTTGTTTTTACTTTTTAGTCACACAGTAGTTGGATCCAAGATCATGTTCAAACATGATTCAACTATTATTGTGCTTAACAGATACAACCCTGTAAGTTGATATGGAAGTGTAAAAGGTGAAAGTAAACCTGCAAATTTATGAAGATATCTTAACTAAAACACTTCATTTTTCAGCTTTACACACTTGTTCAATTCAGAAGAGTTTAAACCTTTGTTAAACATGTTATATGTGACAAACTCAATCTCTAAGCTACGGTTTGGAGTGCGTGACGACACCCGAGCTTAGTTGCTTGAGAAGTTTTATGTTTTATTTTTCCACATCGACTGAATTTAAGGGATAAAATTATGAGTTTACTCAAGTATGGTGTCCATGGTTTGAATTTTTATAAAAACAACTCAATTCAATTCAAAACCAGATTTGTAAATCGGAATTTATACGCAAAATTTATTTTTTAAAGCAAACAAAACTTATTTTAAAAATGTTTCAAAACAATTTTAAAATAAGCTTTAGAAATTATTTTTGTTAACAAAAAATAGATTTAAAGCCGTTGTTAATTAAAAACTAGTTTTAATGAAATTCTAAGACCAAAATTTGTTTTTAAAACAGAGTTTGTAATCAAAATATATTTTTTTAAATTATTCACCAAGAATTTAACCAGTTTGATTTCATGTTTAGACCTATTTCTATATTGTAAATTATAGAAAAGAAGAATTAGAATTAGAATTTTCTGAAATATTTACTTTCAAACGTATAAAACTGCACTCCTTTTACTTTATTTAGTCACTATTCCTTTCGTTTTATCATTTTTTTTATCTTGAACTATATCTTTAATTTAAAAATATGATAAAATAAGTTATGTACTGATAATGTGAAACATTTTTATACTGTTTGATTTTTACAATAATTATTAGCTTAAATCCACTTTTGGTTTCTGTAATTTTTGTGTATGCATAATTTTTGTCTTTATAAAAATTTAAATGTAAATTTCGTTGTCCATTTTTTCAAAATTAAACAATTTTTAATTTTATGTTAATATATTATTAATTTTAACAAAAAGCTAACATATGCGTAAAAAATAACATATATTAAAGTTAATTTTTAAACACTGCATTAGAATTTCATAAAAAAAAAAATTGTACTAAAATTATAGGATGAAAGGTGATTTATACCCATAACTATTTCAACATATTATTGGTGATATTAAATTATTTGACAGTGTGAAAATACTTTATACTAATAGTGTTCATTCATTAAATCCCAAAAATATTACTTACTGAGTTTTTTAATAAAATAAAAGTAACTATTTATAAACTAGTTATTTAGATTTTAAAATGTGGTTTAATTATAGGTTAGGCTAGGCTTAAGATTTAGTTGAATGGTATTGGTGGACCTATATTTATGCTTACATACTGTTAGGGAAAAAATTAATTGCAGGATATGATTTGGTCATTTTTAGCTTCTTAAATGAAGGGGCATTTGTCTAGGGATAGCAATCTACGCTGGTCCTATAAATTTTGTGAGTTGAGATGATTAATCTCTTGTATATAATTGCGGGTTTATAGGTTTATACATTCACTTATATAAATTTTAAAATTAAGTAAAAAGGTTTTTTATAATTTTTTATTTTTAAATTTAAATAAAAGATTAACCTTAAACTTTAAATATAACAATTATAAAAAGTAACGTAAAAATTAATGATTTATTATTCATTACAAACAATTAAATAATTAGAATGAATAAAGAGAGTTGGACCATTTCGTATTTAACTTATAAAAAATCTGTTAACATAACTTGTAAATTGAAAAGTTTGGATAGTTCAAATAGTTCAGAGTTTGCATTTGCAATTGTAAACTAACTAACATAAATTTTTTAAAAATAAAAAAATTCTAACTTTTTTTATGATTTTTTAATTTTATATTTGATATAATATAAAAACATTTAATACAAATATAATAATTAAAAAATATATAAAAATTAAGATTTTTTTAACATGACACTCTTTTCTTATTTATTATTAAAAGTAACATATTTTATAAAATATTTTCAAACATAACACAGTATAATGTAATATGTCAGCATTTTCAATGTAATTGATAAAAAAATATTTAAATTTAGTTTTTCTAGAAATTAAATTCTGGACTTGATTTTATTTTTTTAACTTTTTTTAAAATTAAAAAATTAATAAAATGAATAATTATTAATAAATTAAACTTTAATTTTAAAAAGTGAAGTAAACATTTTTATTAAAAGTTAAACATTTTATATTTAAAAATTATTATATGAAAAGATTAATAATTTAATATATAATACAGTAATTGATAATAATTTTAAAAAAAATAATTCATAAATATAATTTTTAATTCTTAGATTTAAAAAATATTTAAATAATTTCATGTATGATAAAAAAGTATTCTTTTAAGTAATTAAAATTATGAATAATTAAAACTCATATTTTTATGGTTAATTTAAAATAATTATTTAAACGATGATTTTAAACTTATAAATAATAAGAAATGTGATAAATTTAAAATTAAAATTTAAAGTTGATAAATTGTAAATATTACAATATTTATATATTATAAATTTAGTATTATTTAGAATATTTGTAAATGTAATAATTCATAAATTTAAAATATTAGTAAAAATATTTTTTTTATCTTTTTTATAAATTTTTTATTTAATAAAATAATTATTTAAAATATGAACTCATTATTCATGATTTCAATCATTTAAAAAATGACTTTTTATCTTAAAAAATTTTAAAAAAAAAATTCTTTTATAATTTTTTAAACTTAAATTTAAATATAATATAAAAATGAGATTTATTACAAATATAATAATTAAAAAATATGTAAAAACTAATAATTTACTATTTACAATAAATAATAATAAAATATAATATAAAAATATTAAATTAGACTATAAAATAAAATTTAAATTCATACATATTATATTTATAAAATAATAAATAAAAATATCTAATTATCTTCAATATCTACCATACTACATAATAATAAAATAGAACTAAACAACTTACACTTTAATTAAGATGAGATTGTAAATTATAAGGAATAAACTTAGACAAATTGATAGACTAAAATATCGGATTTATATTATACATAGAATGGAATGTAATTAACCAGTATAATAAAAAAATATACATTGTGATCTCTAAAAAAAACATAATATAAAAAATATGCATTGTGTTAAAAAATATAATATTAAAATAAAATTTAAGAGATCAATAAAATAATATCCAATACACAATATTATATCATAATAAAAAATTAATAAAATATAAGTTTAATAAGCATTTTGGTCATAATATTTTGTAGAAATTTACAATGTTTTTTCTTGTTTATTTATTTTTTCAATTGAGTCCCAAATTTTATTAAAATTTATCCATGTGATCATTTCCGTTAGATTAATGTGAACGGCGTTAACGACGTGGCACACGTGTCATCTTGTAATTGGTTGATATTTTTTTTTGTTTTAATCCTATCCTTCTCTCTCCTCCTCTCCCTCCTAATCCTCTCTTCTTTTTCGTGGCAACAGAACTTCTCAAATCCATGAACCCCAAATCCTCAAACTCGTTCACCACACAGATGGAATTGTTATCCTCTATGGCAACAGCATCCCTCACCCGTTTCTCATCCACGGCAAAAGGAGCCCCCACATCAGACCAACACCACACCATCTTTTTCTCTCTGAAATCCAAAAGACTCATGTAAGAGTTGTCCTTCCTAGGAAACATAGTAGCCACCAACAAACAATTATTCCCTTCCAACCACTGAAGCTTATCAGCATCCCCAAGAGACCACCCCAAAGGCTCGTAGAAAAAATCAATCTGCTTCCCAGTAACCTGGTCATGTTGAATTTCACCCTGTTTTTATGAATCCCCATCACTCGGTTCCTCCCAATACTGTGGCTTTTCCAGAAACCTTGGTGGGAAGGGAGATGGATGTTCAGTTCAACGCCTATGCACTCTGCGGGGTTGAATTGAATGGAATGGATTGGAATTGGATGATGGATGAACAGGAAAAAACAGGAGGAAGAAGGATACTATTAAAAAAAAAAATATATATATATATATATCCAACGAATTACAAGATGACACGTGTACCATGTTATGACACAATTAACGTCGTTCACACTCAAAATACCTATTAAACCTTTACAAAACGGGAATGTTCACCGCATATGGAAATGTTCATGGCATACGGAAATGTTCATCGCGTAGTTCATTTCCTTGTGCCATCTCTGTCCTCTTTTGTCTCTTCATATTTATTATTAATTGTAAAAATTGTTGTAAAATAATTTAGTAATTACGCTTTACAAATTTTAAAAACATGAAAACGTTATTTTTTTTACAGTCTTAAAAATTATTATTTTCTTAGAAGCAACTATTTGTTTATATAAATAGTTGAAAATAACTTCTGATTTTTTTCTAAAGTTTCTGGTTTTAATTAATTTTATATTCTTTTCGATTTTCATTATTTTCAAAAACTGATGTAAATACAAATTCTAAAATTTTTAATTTTTTTCTCAAAATAGTTGTAACAAATGGATTCTAATTTATGGCAAGTATAACTGGGTTGGAGAAAACATAATTATTATTCTAAAAGTGAATAGAACTGATATCGTTAATTGGGCGAGATTCGTTATTATTTCATAATAAATAAATTTTTTATAACTAAATATTTTGAAGTGTATAAGTTATATAACAATTAAAATTATTAATGAACGAATAATTCTTAATATTTAAATTATATTTTAAATTTAAAATAAATAATTTAAATTATAATATTTGTTTTTTTTTTAATTTTAAATATCAATATTTTTAGAAAACTAGCTTATTTACATATTTTACCACTAAAATTTTTCATTTTTGTAAATTTTATTATTGAACTCCACATTTTGCAACTTTTACCATTGAAATTTTAAAATCTTACATCTTTGACCTTTTTTTATTAATTAATTGTCAAAATATTAATAATGTAGTGAATAACTAATGTGAGGTAACTTTTATTTTATAATGAAATATAAACTACATTTTGATTATAAATTTTATTAGTGAACTTTTACATTTTTACAAATTTTATCATTGAAGTTTTAATTTTATGATTTTATTATTGACTTTTTAATTTTATGAAATTTACCCCAAACTTTTAAATTTACAAATTTACCATTTAAAACTATAAAATTAGGTAATTCTTTATTTTCTATCAATTGATGTCAAGTTGTTGAGTGTGATAATAAAATTAATAAATAAAGGGAAACAGTAAAAGACGTGACCAATAAATTAAGTTGAAAAATATTTCATCTTATATCGATTAGAAATAATGTAGCTGTCTTAGTCTTAAATATTAAATTATTTGCTTTAATTTATTTTTATTTTATTTTCGAAATCTAATTTAAAATTTTAAAAATGTGTTTTTCTCTGTTACATTCATACTTAAAATCCTATCTAATTTATATATTTAATTTATGGATTGACTTTCAGATAACAGTGAAATAATTAATACTTCCTTGAAAAGTTATATAACATGATTAGATAAATATATAGAGAAATTTAAAAGTTATTTTAAATAATACATATAATATAAATCATTAATATTAATTATATTTTTTTGTAATTTTATTAAGAAGAAAACATGTAACAAATAGTGTATAATTGATAAGTTATTTTGATGAAAAAAATAAAAGAAAACTAATAATTTTTTATTTAAATTGTTGACTAACCTTAAGAGCATTTTTATTAATTAGTTATTATAATTAATTATGAATAACTATAATTGATTACACTATGGACAGTAAGTAGGCAAGCAGGTTAATGAAGATGAAACATGTAATGTGATTGATGTGGTTAGTGTAATCCATTGTATTATATTATAAAGCAATATCCAATGCACAAACAATTTCAAAATCATTATAGAAATTACTCTAGTTAACCATGATTATGCATATGATTAAGTTAGATTTATATAATGAGTACGAGTATAAGTATAATTTTAAATTGAAAGAAAAAGCAAGGAGGTGGAACTTGCAGGGATGGAGTAAGGAAGAAAACAACTTTGAAGGAAGCAAACCTTTGACTTACTATTTTTACCCTCAAAGGTAAGGGGCAGTTTAGGTAAATATCAATTCTAGTAGTTATTTATTAGCTTTTTTTTGTTTCTTGTTGAACTGATTTTTTTTTATTTTGGGACCCACTTTTTTAATGAAATAATTTTTATTTAAACACTTGTTTTATAAACACTTTAGAAAAATATAAAGAGAAAATATCTTTTTATAAACTAAATCAATTTTGTTCATAGCTTATTTGTAAATTTGTTCTCATATTAAAAGATAATTTTTAATTAATTAATTAATTATTAATTTATAAACTAAGTTTTATTTATGAAAAAAGTATTGGTAAGAATTTTAGGTGTCGGTTATGTTATGGCAATGCTTATAAAGCGTATACCTATGCCACAGGGAGAAGTAGAACCAACGCATGGTGTGTGAGAATTTACAAAACTACCCAGCCAACAACACTTTTCCGATATTCGCCTCACCACCACTCTTTCTTTCTCTTTCTTTGTTGCCAGCAATCCACACTTGTTTTGGTTTCTATTCCACGGAAAAAGGATACAATAATAGAATTGGCGAAAGAAAGAAAGGTGAATGTGAATAGGAGCGTTTGATGGTCTAAAGTTGGGTGAGGGTGGCAGTGAGAGAGAGAATCAATCGAATAAATCTGGCAAATCTCGTGGGATTGAGGGCTCGGTCTTCCTCGAAGCAAGCTTCCCCTGATTTGCAAGACGAGGAGGAGGAGTGCAGGCCTTGGCGTCGCCGCTTAACCATGTCTTTCTCATGGGCTTCCGCCCTCAGGATCACCATCCTCCTCCTCCTTCTTGCGGCTGTCATAGTCGCGTGCTTCACTCTACCAATCGAGAAGGTTCCCCCTTCCCTACTCTCTTCTTTCTTCCATTCCGCATTCGTCAACGCCACTTCACTAATCCTTTCCCAGTTCGTCTCTGCAGATGATGAAGGACTTCTTATTATGGGTCGATCACGATCTTGGGCCCTGGGGCCCACTCGTTCTGTACGCCCCTTCTTTTTGTCTTTATCCCTAAATTATTTTCCTCTCACCCACCGTCTTGTTGAAAACTATTGATTCTAATTTCTGAATCTGTTTGATGATTTTCAGGGCTGTTGCTTACATTCCTTTGACTGTCTTGGCAGTTCCAGCTTCGGTGCTTACTGTAAGAGCAGTTCCTACCCTCCCACTTCATGCAAAGTTTTTTTTTTCTTTGTTTCTTGTACATTCTAATAATGAATCTTGCTAGCCGGTGTCATTAGAAATTAAAAGGAGATTTTTTATTTGTGAAATTACAAGATAATGCATTTTAACAAGAGCCCTGTCTCCATTTTAATGTGAAGTTCAGTTGGGGCGTTGCCTGAATTCCAAGCAGTTTCTGGTGTGTGTCCGAACCAACATTTTTTGTAAATTAGACACTGGGTGAACGGCGTTCATTACTTATGATATGGTGTAAAAGGAGTGCCTGTGTTGGAAGCTTTTCAGACACTCCAATGTCCATGAAGGCAGCACTTCAAAGCTCCTACTTCCCAAGCGCCCATAAAATCAGAATGAAATAGGCAATGTTTCCTGACAAATGATATTATCTATCCTGAAATGCAACAAAGACAATTCTAAATTATCAATAGATTCAAACTAGTAGAGAACGGTAAACCACTGTACAAAAACTCCCACTTGGTGGGGTTGTGACGGGTAGATGTCCACAGCACCCTCATAAGCAGATAGGTTGTTTCTAAAAATAAATTTATAGTAGTATCTGAAAATAATGAATAATGTAGCTCAATTTCAACTTGGAATCAAATGCGAAGTATGCTTTGTCTGTTCCAGTAGTTACTTGCTGCAATGTTGTGGTGCTAATATAGAGGAAATTTGAGGAATAGAATGGGAATTGAGAAATAGAGCTGCTATGCTGGACAGAAATGAAAGACAATGCTAGATGACGCTGTATTGAGAGTGGTTTGGAAGGGAGAGGGAATAACAATAAGTAATACAGGTTGAGCATTAATTGTAACACAGCAACCGGAAGAAGACAACAATATATAGGGAGAAGGGATTTAGAGTTTGAAGAACAGAAGAAAAGTTCGTGGAGGCTATTTGGGAAAGATGGTGTTGTTGATAGAATGTGAGTTAAGGTTTAGTCAGGATATGTTTGGTTTGCATTATAAAAAATAATGCAATTTGCTAACGTACTCCTTTAAGAAAGAATACGTTACCAAGATACGCATTGGATTTACTTTAAGGAAATCAAAGTTTTTGTTTACTAATATGCTCCTAGAAAATAAGTGGGTGTTTGTTAAGGTAAACTCTTGTTTTTTAGAAGGAATATGTTAGCAAATATAGTTAGTAATAATATTAAATGATAAGTAAAAGACTAATATGGCACTTATAAATGAATGTGTAAAGTATAGTTTTGTAATTTCTTAGTGGTGGGAAATTTGTGGGGCATCCTTGTCTCAAGTCTGCCTTAAGGCTATCCTTACCCTTGTCCCATTCCCCGCATGAAAACATCCTAAAATAGGCCTATTAGAAATGGATTGAGAGTTACTCCCAAAAGCTAACTCAAGGGCAGAGGATTGCTTTAGTTTACAGATTTCCCTTGCACACCAAATTTGTCCCACCCAGGAATCTGAACCCCCTTGATCTTCCTCTCTCATGTTGGGACTAGGCATTTGGTTTGTGAAGTTTGCACTGATGAACATCTGCGTGTGGGCCCTACATTAAGATTGGGTAAGCTTGAATGCCATATGGCCAGGCTCAGCTTACTCCTGAAGCTAGCTTAAAGGTGGAGGATTATCCAATTCTTATAAGGATTATCTGGCCATTCTTAGCCAATGTAGGATATCTTAACAGTTCCATGCAAGGATCCCTGAATGTAGTGAAAAATTGCCATGCCTAATGTCACCTGTATAAAGTTTTGAAAATGGTTATTAGTCAATATCAGCTTTTAAGTTTTAACTGTGTTGGAAAGGCTCTGTGATTGATAATTCAGGATAAAGGAACCATGCGTCAATGATTGGCAGGGACTTGCACTTGTCATTTTGTATATAAGCCTTTTGCGTTTTTTTTCTTGCTTATGACATTTTAGTCTGCAATCTTTGTTTTCTCCCCTCTTCCATTTCATGGTTTTACAGTATGTTTGGTAGGAACTAGGAAGGAAAAAAGGTGAAAAATAGAACAGATGGAAATGAAGTAAATGGAAATATAGGAGAGAAGTAAAGAGAATGAAAATAAGTGAGAAATAGAGGTGTTTGGTTTATAAGAAATAAAGAAGTTGAAAAGAGAAATAGAAAAAAGAGAGGAAAGAAGTTACTGTTTATTTGCTCTCATTTTTGGAGAGAAGTAACAAAAGGTGCGGGTGCAGTGCTTTTTATTTCTCTACCACCAATACACCATTTCCTCTCTCTTCATTCTATTTTCTCTCACATTTCTTCTGTACTAAATAGTCTTATTTTAGATCTCCATTACAATACCTGCTATAGAAGAAGATAAATTGGTTGGAAAATCAAATCCGATATTCAATTTGTTGAGACACATTGCCTAATATGTCTTTTTTCAGCTTGGCGGTGGTTATCTTTTTGGGCTTCCAGTGGGTTTTGTTGCTGATTCTATAGGTGCAACTGTTGGTGCCGGAGCTGCATTTCTTCTTGGTAGAACAGTAAGTTTTTCAAGTTTTACATGTATAAGTCGTTGTGAAAGAGCAATTTTTTTGGTCCACTACTTGCTACCCAATAGTTTATTTATGCTAGGTTTTTCTTGATTAATACAAGGTGCTCTGTCTTCATATGTACATGATTTCTGCCTTGTCATTAGCATTTCATTAGGTTCATTTCAATCCGTGTTTCCATATCATGGTATAATTATTTCTATCCTCTGAGGTTACTTACCCATTTCTTTGTCAATTTGGTCAGATTGGGAGATCATTTGTTGTTTCTAGGTTGAAGGATTATCCACAATTCAGATCAGTGGCAATTGCGATTCGAAGATCGGGCTTTAAGGTTTGCAGACTTCATATTTTTAATACTGATGTGAAAATCTTGATTCTTTTGTTAGACTTTCTAATATTACTCTAGTTTTTTTAACCTTTTTTCTGGGTTTCTTATGTCCAAACTCTCAACTCCTGGCGAAGTGAGAGGGTCATGAAATTATGAAATATGGATACTTTAAAATATCCGTAATTTTGAGGTATTGAAGTCGAATTGTGTTTGATTACATGTTAATTCTAAAAATTACTAAGTACTAAGCCTTGCACTAAGTGGGGTCAGCTTTGTGGATCATTGATGCGTCAAACACAATCATAGACTTTGAGTACTTGTTAAAATGAGCAAGTATGATTTCTAATGTTTGCCTAGGTCATCTTGGTATATTGGTTAATGTTAACACGTTTATTAAACCAGAGATCATCTGTAAGATGGTTGTCTCTTCTTTAGTGGCAACAGCTAATGTGCTGTGTTCAATGTGCTATGTGCACTCACTTTCTAGTTTTCTATGAGATCGATGCACAGAATAGTACTCATTCCTTGTTTTAATTATATTACTCATGTTATTAATCTTGTTTTTTAGATTATTACTAGTAGAACTACAAATGTATCAGTGAAAATATCGTTTTGGAGGAAAACAATAACTTATATTTGAAGCAACATGAACTAACCTCTGTCTTGTCTAGTTACCTTGAGGATTAGACTGTTAATTTACCAATGGTGTGTTTGTGGCAGCTTTTAGTTATTGCTAGAAGTCTATTATTGTGATATTTCTATCCTCAGTTTTGTTTGCACGTGTTACTTGGTATTCCTTTGTATCTGACTTTTTAATTTCCTGAACTGTCCATACAGATTGTATTACTGCTTCGGCTTGTTCCGCTACTACCATTTAACATGTTAAATTATCTCTTGTCGGTGACTCCTGTTTCGGTAGGGGAATATGTGCTGGCTTCCTGGTTAGGAATGATGGTATGTTCTTTACCGATAATTATATGTTCAGTTAGTATAGTAAGAAATTTCTACTGTTTTATGATTTTCAAAATTGTTTACGTTTAGAATTTCTTCCTGTAACGGCTCTTCATTGCTGTAAATTAAATTTTTTTCTCTTAAGGTTTCTAATAAAAAGATGCACAGACTTAATGAGGATCAAATGAAATCTTTAAATGCAGTCACAATTGTTTCTTTTTGTTTCACACCCAGATGAAGATGAAAAAGGGTCATTCTTTTTTTATTGTCCATAGTGCCACGTCAGAAACAAAATTCTTCATAGTTGTGCATGATTGTCAAATAATGAATTGAAATAAGAGTTAAAGACTAATTTTCCAAATATAGAACTGCAACAGTAGTAACCCAATGTTAATAATAGCATAACATACTTCTTGTTTGTAATGATATACAGTTCTATCAATTAAAAGGTATCAAGCATAAATTTTTGAATCTAAATCATGCAACCCAAAGTTAAAAGTCCAAACTCTACTTAATTAACCCTTTTGTTATACAGTCAAATGACTTGAATTATGAGAACTCGATCACATCTTTCTAATCACTAATTCTGATTACGCAGGTTCATATCAGTAAAATGATTTTTGTAAATGTTTGTGTTTGATTGTGGTTCTACCCGTTGTCTTATGTTTTAGGCTGATAAAGCTTGTATTTGTCAGTACACTTGTTTGAGTCATTTGAAAATGTATTGATGATTAGTTTAACTTGGTTGTGAGCTAAGTTTCGTGGTGTTCTTGCTGTTATCATTATTACAAATTTGCATTATGGACTGGTGTTAGATGCTAGTTGTTTCAGTCTGTTATTAATGTAGTATTATTTCTGTTGCCATTTTGGACTGGTGTTAGATGCTACGTGTCCTTATAGTTCACTAGATAGCATGCCAATTTCAATGTTAATTAATACCTGATACTGTTGCTGTTGCAGCCAATAACATTCGCACTGGTATATGTTGGAACAACTCTAAAAGATCTTTCTGATGTGACACATGGTTGGGGCGAGTTCTCAAAGACTCGTTGGGTAAGAGATGCTATCCTCTATTACTTGTATTAACAGACCTTTCAAGTACTTGTTATTTTATCTTTTACCTTCAGGAATACTTAAAACGCCTTCGATGGTACAAGTGCGATCTTTCATTTTTCTTCTGTGGATCAAATTTGTGATTTATCTATTATCATTTTAATTATAGATACTAGTAGAAACACAGGCATGGCCATGCTTAAGTGTCCACATTTTTTTATAATAATAAAAACAATAACACAAATATCTTATTTTAGTTTTTATTTTTTTTAGACACCTTTATCTTAATTTTTATTAAATAATTACATGTTTTTTCTAACTTCCTTTTTTCTCTTTGTAGAGTTAATTTCATATTTTCATTCTTATTCATTTAAAAAAACGAGTAAACGAAGAAAGTAATTGTTGTTTACCGGTAACTCACATTCATATGTGGTTACATTCTTTTCTAGTCAAAACATTAATAATTTGGTACATTGAAGGAAAAAAGGAAAACTTATTAAGGTTAAAATAGAAAAAAAATATGTAAAAAAAAGCAGTTATAGGAATGAATCCGCTTTATTAATTGTTATAGATAATATATATTTCTTTCTGTTGTGGATGCAGGCTTTTATAATTCTTGGTCTTGTGATATCGGGTAAGTTACATTCCACAAGTATATCCAGAAAACATGTTGAATTTTATTTGCTTGCAGTAAGTGGGTCTGTCAGATGATGTATAAATTATGAAGGTCTCAGTAAATATATAGTATAAAGTTACTAATTGCTGGTGCCATGCTTCAATTGCATCTTGCAACGTGACATAACGTGTCTTCCGTATTCTTGTGATGGACCTATTCACCTGCAATGAACATTTAAATCAGGACCAAACTTCAAAATTCTCCCCAGCATTTACGCAATAGAATAATCTCAGCCTTCAAACTTCACTAACAAAATATTGGTAGCCTCTGGTCTTTTAGAAGAAATTTCTAATAGCCTATTCCCTATGGCTTCTTACAAAGTTTCTCTTTTCTCTTGATTTGGTCATATATTCTTTGAATGGGAAGGCTGGCCAGCTTTGTCTGCCACCAGTGTAGTGGCTGCCAGGTAGCAAATGGTTATTTGAGACACACACATGGTCATGTTTCCTGGGTCTCTTTTTCGCGTTTGTGCAGTGGCAGGAAGAAAAATGACCTAAATAGACTAATCGGGAAGTAATAAATTTGCATATCTCATATTACTAAAATATATAACTGGACGATCTTAAGTTGTCACGATTTTATAATACTGAATTGTTTTGGGTTTAACTATTCTTCACGAGTGATGTGAGTTCTGTTGAGTAAAGTTTTTCACTGCAATTATATTATTTATTATTTCTAATTTGCATGCTTGTCATTTTTGAATTAAATCATAATTTGTTGCACTAAATTTATAACAGTTTTTAAAATAAAAGGATCTATAATACAGTTAATTGTAGATGATGATGATAGTAAATTCTTGATCAGGGAAGAAGACTAGAGGAGCTTGAATAATTGAATTGCTAGGATATGATTGGACATTGCTAATCATTTCATACTGCAATAATTGTAGTAGTGAATGAGAAAAAGATTTAGAATCGATTTTCTGATAACCTCTGTTATTTTGGGTCATGTGTGCAGTGATTCTGATGATATGTGTCACTAAAGTTGCCAAGTCTGCTTTAGATAAAGCCTTGGCTGAAAATGAAGATATTGATGATATTACTTCTTCGCCAGAGTTACCGATTGTTGCTGAACCATCACCAGATCTCAACCAGCCTCTCATAATTAAGATAGATTCTGCTGAAGACAGTCATGAAAAGTAAATTCCTTTTTGTGTAAATTCTTTTTCCATCCTACCCTCTAAAGGCTATATGCTTTTTTTTAATTAAAAGCTTAGAGGTAGCTGCCTGCTTCTATTTATTCGCGATTTGTACAGTTTCAAATTTAGAAATATAGTGTTTAATCCTACAATCAATATGACACTATTGACTGCGTATGTGTTTTTAACACCAGAAAAGTTAATGATATGAATCATTCCTATTCTCTTTATTATCTTATACTTTCTTACTCTCAATTATTTAGATTGCGATGGAGTCACTTCGTTTGAGATTTGAATGCATGAATCTTAAGAAAACTGTTATTATTGGTTTAGAATAAGAAAACATTTGATTTGTAATACATTTCTTCTTTGTTGATTTTTTAAAAAGTCAATTTAGAATGTGCCTGTTGTGAGTTGAGAAATGGTTTTAAGATTATTTTGTTTGAAAAATAGTTTTACAAAAGAAAGAGTATATATGAAGCTTGAAAGATAAAGATATTGTTAAAATAATTATAAATTATAAATTTTTAGATAGATTCCAATTATTATTTTAAAATATCATTCTGATTGTAATATTTTAATCTCAAAAACAGATGAAATATTTTTTGAAAACGTGTTCGACGATACTTTTTTGTGTTCTTAAAACAAAAGATGAACTAGTAAATTATTAGTTGTTGTAATATTTGTAATACATACTGGTTTTAAGGTTTTAATAGAAGATAAACAGTTTTATCAACAGCAAAGAAACTCTAATATTAATTCTTGATTGGAGAGTTTGAGAAGCAAAGTTTTGTTAGTATTAAAAGAAGGATAATCCGTGAAGCAAAGCAAAGTCGATCTAGTATCTCAGCTGTCCCTGGATATTTTTCTTTTTCATTTTCTTCTATGGTTTTGTAACTAAACCTTCTGTCTCTTAATTGCTCGTTGAATCTCACTAGTGTGAAATGAATCTTGAAATATTCAAATACTTATAAAAAAATAATAATTCTAATTACATATTTGTTTTAAAAATTATATTATAACGAATGTTTACAATTCTTCAAGGACAAATATCTATAATTCATGTTAGAAGTGGAAGGAAATAAAATTCTAATGTATAAAAAATAATATTATTAAAAGAAAATCCTACCGAACTAATTTCTCACTTATTAAATGGGGAGATATAGAAAAAAAAATTAAATATAAAATTATGCATAATAATGTAAAAAATTGTAAAAATTGAAAGAGAGAGGTTAATTCCTTAAAATGACATATTTTTATTTTTATATACATGTTTTTAGATAAAAGTATAAAATAAATAATAAAATATCAATTTATGTACCTTCAGAACTATAGAGGTGTTAGTGTAGGATAATCCATACTAATAAGTTAAAAACATGTATAAATTATTACAAGAGAGTGTATAAATAAATATATTAAACATATTTATGTGCTGAGTTCTGATATCTATAAAACTTCCTTTTTATATAACTTATTTCACTTTTCGTTACTAATTTTTGTATTATATAAAATTATGTTTTACCATGTTATTAAATAATATATCAGTTTTATTAACTGATGTAGACATCACTGAATGATATTTTATTAATTTTTATTATAATTAATTAATTAAAAAAGGAAATCACGAGTCCAATAGAATATATATGATTCAACACAATCGATAACATTCCAAACGAAAAATGCCAACTATAAACTATAGATAAAATAGAAGAGAGGTATTATAAAAAGGGAAAAATAAGGTGAACAAGACAAACAAACCCTTTTTCGTAACCTTTGTCTTATAATATAAATTCTGCAATTCAACCACTAGGTAATTTTAAGTAAATTGTATTCATATCACAAAATTGTACAATTTGTTTTTTTTTAAGAATATATTAAATCAAAATTCAAATAGATCTCCAATGTATGAGAAAGATCATTCTAATATAACTAAACTTGGTGAATAATAGTTAAAAAATATTAATTCAGATGAATTTATATTTAAATATTTTATTTAATATATATTTTAATATTATAATGTCTGTTTAATACCAAATTAATAAACTTAAAAATATGAAGATGAAAATAAATATTTTAAAATTATATTGAAAACAAGCAATTATATAAAATTGTTGTACTGAACAATGTTACTGTTGCTTGTAAAAAATTATCGGTGAGATTTGGTGGCCTTGAAATCTACTTTTATTTCAGATATTTTGTCACCAATTGTATGTGTAAAACATTAAAGGATTAACCATATTTTAAAAACAATTTCCAAATATTCTATGGTCTCTAATGTCAATGAAAGAGGTTTTGTATATTAATTAATGAAATTATGAAAAAAAACCATTTGGTTGAATAACTAATTAAGGAATAATAAAAAAAAACACCACGTTTGTGTTAGATGACAATAAGATTTGTCCTCCATGACAAGTGATATCTATATTATTGCTAATGACCTTATAAATCAGTATTATAAAATTAAGTAAAACTTAGATTTAATACCTTCATTTTAGTTTCTATCTCTTGGTTAGTATAAGATTTGAGGTTTTTTTTCACCCTAAATAAGAAATTATCATACACATATTACATTATTTATATATTTTGTCTATATGTTTTGTCCCAAATAACTCATCTTTGGTCATTCTCATATCACATGTTCCACTGACTATAAAACATGTAGTCCAAACAAATTAGAAGAGTAGGTTATTTGTCTAGAAGCTCAACTAAAATAAAGGACACCTCCTATGATAAAAGGTGAGGCAACATCATATGTAGCCTCATCATGAATCTGTGAATGCCTTGTATGGGTGGCAATACCCTTTTTTTCCTATCCCAAGAATCAAAGAAAAATCCATCTTCTAGGAATTTTTAAAATTTTTGTGAGTGCAAGTAAACTTTTCCACTGTCTTCTTTTGTTGAATTTGGGGGTTTGTTGGACCCTACCATTTCCTTCATGGACGGGATAAACAATATTCTATCATCTTGAGGGTTCTGAAATGTATGCCTCAACACATAACAGTTGTGTTCTTCTATGATCACAGCCGCAAAAAAGCACTTACCAAGAGTTTGTGTGGCCATGAGAGAGTCCAAATTAAATACCTCAATACACAGACATAAGATTTTAATTTATATAATATCATTTTAACAAACTTTAAACTGTTAAACATTATTTTCTCTTAAAATGTCCCAAGTGAACTCAGACTTAATATCTGCAGTGAAATGTGATTAGATAAACAAAATTCTTTTACATTCTCATTAGATATACTGTTTGTTTACTCTTGACAAAAAGTTAAAATGAACTATTTTTTGGTGTGTCATATACATATAAATGAAGCTCTCATAGCGCAAAAACGTGTGCTGTTACTTGGTTGGAAGGTTGGAAGCTTAAGAAAAGATGACAAAGAAGAAGTTGGAAACTCTCATGGGGAAAATGAGATGTTTAAGTCTTCTTTGTCTTGGAGGTTGCTGTGATAGCTGCTATGATCACACTCAAGCCTATGGAGTAGGGACAAGGATTTGGAACTTCAGTGATCGACCAGTGGAGCTGCAGATAAGGGTGGGATCAATACTTAAGAAGGTTCACACTTTGAAGCCAGGGTCTTGTAAGAGACTGAAAAGTAAACGCATATACAAGACATATATGCCTGGTAAGAATGGTAATGAAGGTGGGGGATTGAAGAGCTTGCTTTATTACTATGATGAAACTAGTCACCCTTATGTTTGGATTCATGACAAAGGGGGTGATTCCATGAGGATGGTTAAACAGCAGTATATTAGCCTAGAGGATTTGAGGGATTCTTCTGAGATCAAGATCTTAAGGGATCATCAGAGAGGTTGCATTTCAGTTCTCAAGAGAACTAGGCCAGATTTCTGCTGAATTTGAATGTAATTCTTGCTTCATTAAATCACTACTTTAATTTGTCATGGGTAGGAAATAACATTTTCATTGCTTGCTTTCCTTTTGTTGGGTGTCATTTATGGCAGAATAAAGTAGTCCAAGATCATGTTTAATTATTAGCTAGTGTACTGAAAAAGTGTTAGATTTTCTGTATGCACCTTGGTGAATGTGTTGTTCTTTAACACAATTCGTGTTGTGTTGGTTGTATCACATGATTAATTGAGAGTCGATAATGTTATTCTCAGAGTAATGGAACTGGTTAATCATACTTTAATATAATAGGTTTACTGAGTTAATATCTCAGTATGGCAGAATTATTTCTCCTTAGATTTTTTTAAATTAGTTTTGACATTTGTTTTTATTTTTATTTTTAATCTTTGAGTGTAGAAGCAACTACATATGCAGAGAAGATACATGTGTTCCCTTGGACAATGTTTTACAGTAAAGTTCAACGAACATCCAACACTCAAATTTATTTTACTTTGGCATACCACACAGTAAATAATGCTAACAGTATTAGATCTATCTCTTGTGCTTTTTTTTTTCTTAAAAAAGTGTTTTTTGATAAATAAGTAGATTTATATTTTTTTTGTGTTTGCCTTATATGTTTATTTTAAAAACAAACTGTTTTCAACTTATTTTAATAAGAAAATCTTATTTGCTTTTAAAACATGCATTTTTTTACATTGCTTATTTTAAAAAGGCCTGTTTTTAAGTTTAAACAAATTAGCTCATTATGTATAACATACTTTACTATTAGTTAAAATTTACTAGAATTCATGAAATTGTAAGAATTTGATTTGTTATTGAATGTATCTATTCAACTAGAGAATCTTGTTACTTCTATTAAACTAACTAAAAGTGCTAAAATGAGGAGGAGGGGAGGAGTGTTAGAAGTAGTAGACACATGTCGTGACTTATCTTGAACAGGGAATGATATATATCTTGGTTAAATATGATTTTCGTTCCTATAAAATACATAATATATTAAAATAGTCCCTGTAAAATATTTTTGGTATCTATAAACTTTAAACTTATTATTTTAATCCAATTTTTTAATGGGACGTGACGGAAGTTGACATGGCAAACGGAGTGGTGACGTGTGAGGTATTTACATTGACACGTGTCGTGACGTGGATGCCCCGTAGACTTTCGTTTGCACATGGCTTTTCAATTAGTTTGCACGAACACGTGGCTGATCCCTCGCGGTGGTTCCTGCCTGGATTTGAGGCTTCGGCGGCAACTTTCCAAGAGCTGGACTACAGGATCGGCGGCTAGACCATGCCGTCGGGAACGTGCCGGAGCTGGACTATGGTAGCTATTATTGAGAATTAAATTGGTCTAGTACAATCATTGGGAATTTCCTCGTTCTCTCTTTCCCTTAGCGTGCTCAACCTCATATTCAACAATTAGCCCAATACCAAAACCCTTAAATTGTTAAGAAGAACCAAGTTACTGACACACAAGCCATATGAAACAAAGATGCCCAAAACCTAAATTATGACTTTTAGTCAAGATGATAAAAGAAAATAATAGATAATCGGTGGAGGAAGCTAGTTAGGACACAGAAGAAGTAATGAAGTGAAAGAGTGAGGGAACTAACAGCGATAAAGACACGGGCACGGGTGACAAGAGGAAGGGATCTGTGAGGGTTGAGGAACTCCCACAGTAGCCTGTGCAACAGAAAGGGGAGATCTTGCAGTCTCTGCAAGGAGCATTGGGAATGAATTGAGCAGAGGCGTGATAAAAGGGAAGAAAGGAAGGAAGAAAGAAGGATACCTGAAGAAGAGAGGTGGGTTGGCCACCGAAGACACGGTTGTAAGCATGAATCTTGGAGAGAAGGGGAGCAACTTGAGGGTCATGTAAATCAAGATAGTTCACCGCCGGCGCCAGCTCCGGCACGTTCCCGACGACGTGGTCCAGCTCCTGGAAAGCCGCCACCAAAGCCTCGAATCCAGGTAAGAACCATCGCGAGGGATCAGCCACGCGTTTGTGCAAACTAATTGATAAGCTACGTGCAAACTAAAGTCTACGGCGCGTCCACGTCACGACACGTGTCAATGTAAACACCTTACACGTTACCACTCCGCTTGCCATTTCAACTTCAGTCATGTCCCGTTAAAAAATTGGACTAAAATAACAGGTTTAAATTTTATAGATACCAAACAAATCCAAAAAATTTTACAGAAACTATTTTAACATATTATGTATTTTATAGGGACGAAAATCATATTTAATCCTATATTTATCAACTTAAGACCTCATCCTTTTACAAACAAATAAAAATTCATTGGTTTATCCAAAGTCAATGTAAAACTCATCCAATAATACAGAAACCAAGCATTGCTATTTTTTTAAGAGTTCAATATTAAACAAATTTTTCTTTATAATTTTTTAATAATAGATAAATAACTTCAACATTTTCATAAATTAAAATTAATTTACATATAAACTAAAAGTTAAAAAATTATATAACAGAAATTTTATAAATTAACTCATAATACCCATACTGATCTAAGGTATGAGATTGAGAGTGGGATTTAGAAAACAGACTCATTTTTTTTAGTTGAGTATTGATTATGTCAGTCACACCAGTACCGATTTAATTTTGGAGATCTGAGTACAAATCAGTTCTTTCTGTACCTTTATTTTGGTGGAAGAGTAGGTAACAGAACTACCAAACAAACGGATTTTTGGTAGATGAGACTTCTTGAGTCACTGGTTCTGCCAGATAACTTGGTTTCTCCAAGACTCCAGGGTTTCTCCAACAGGTCATTCTTAGTCCATGTTTAAATTTCAGTTAGAAGAACTCAGCTACTTTTACTCCCAAAGTAACAATTTTTTTTTGTTTAATTTTGTTCATAAAAATTTACAAAATACTTCTCAATTCTTATCCAAATAGAGTCTTAGACTTATCTGTGTAGCACAAAATTAAGGATAAATTATTTAATTTTGTGCAATTCCTACCTATGACTGAAACCCTATCTGTCCTAAAGGTATTTAAATTTACACATTCACACATAGGGATACTACACAGCCAACAGGCCATGTTTAGGACCTCTCATAACGAAAAGATTAAGATCTTTCCAATTCCTCTAGATGCGGCTCTGTTAGCTGATGCCATTCAATTCTTTAGAATTTTGTTATGTTTGTTTCCTCCATTTTTCTTTATTTCCTCGTCGTTATTCCTTTTTCCAGAGTTAAACAAACTTAACATAATTTCCTAAGGCAAGGGTCACATGGAAATCAAACCTAGATCCACCCCAATCACATTCCTCCCATAAAAGTACGACTACACCCTAAGTATCCCTTTCATACTATAGCATATGAATTCGGAATACCAAAACTACCTCGATCTATATGGCAGAATAGTGTTTATACAATTCTACGGATAGGGAAGTAAATTAAATTCATTCAAATACGAACCATACAAATTACAATATAGAGTTGACAAAAGTGTGCACAGAGGCAGAAGCAGAAAACCCTCCAGCACAGCCCACCACTTGATAGATTGCTTATACGAGGCATGTCAGAAGAAAAATTGCTGTAAGAGATACTGGAGACTGAGCCTAGCATGAAACAGCTGTATTACAAATTAAACCATTGCATCAAATTTCAAGGCTCAGATTAATATAATGAGTTATTCTTTTACATTTTCAGCTCAATGACTTGTAATCATGTATAATCCAATTTGGATTAACAAAAACTATATAAAGGAATAGAGAAATCACTTCATTTTAATGTAAGACCCTTCTAGGGACCTGGACCCATTGCACCTGCCCTTGCTCTTAACATTTCAGTCCTCTTGCTTCTCTCCATCACTTCCACCAACCATTCTGCACTTTCCCTAATCCCCATCCTGCAAAATTTTAAAAGAAAATCTCTCTAGTTAAAATGAACACAGAAGCAAGTACTAATTGCTTATATGACAAACAATTAAACAATATGGATGAAGATCCAAAGACAAGATAAGTGTATGTGCTTCAGTATATGCCTAACAGTTATTTTCACTTTGAAGACAATGCCCAAGAACATTTACTTCAGATATCTCCATCTTTATTGAAATTCTAATGTAAAGTCTTAGATTATGCATTAGAAAGCTGATGCAACTACTTGCCCATCATATGCAGACACAGCTTCAAACATGTAAACTCTTTCATCCAACTTCTTCAAATCCAGATATCGAGCAAGTTCTTCAGCTGATACTGCTTCAGAAAGATCCTGCAATCACAAAAATGTCAAGCAAGCAACCATCATGGATACACATGTCAAAGGACAAGAAGGTGGATGACAATCAATGAGGAAACAATAATGATGAAACCTCAAATAATCGATGAGATAGAATAATATAGTGCTATGTTATTCCATGTATTTCCTCTAAGAACCTAAGAGGTTAAGTTGACTTGCATGTGAGAGAAAAGAAGGTTAACAACAACTTCAAAATGCTATATAAATATAGGATGACATAATAGTCACACTCACCTGCTTGTTTGCTAATATCAAAAGAGGGGCTCCTTGAAGATCCTCGTGCCGAAGAACCTTTTCTGGAAAACCAGTTATTAAATCATCAGTACATCATATGTTTTCATCATATCTAGTATTATCATAATTGCTGGCCAGAACCTTAAAGAAGTTTTTATGTAGTCATCAAAGAACACTAAAATCAAATATCACTAGCTGTATCAGTAAATGGCTAGAACACTAACCAAGAGCTGATTTCGCATCTTCAAAGCGTGAGGGGGAAGCAGCATCAACAACAAATATAACAGCATGTGCCTCTTCATAATATTTCTCCCAGATGGAGCGAAGACCAGGCTGACAAGAGGGGATCTTATATTAATATCTTATTACATATATACACCCACCCTCCCCATCAATATACAAACAATGATATAAAAGAGAGAGAATAAATTAACAGGAAAAGAACAGTATTAAAGGAGGCAAGTCCATGCTTTGCATGAAATGATACATTCAATTGCTGCTACCATACATAGGGTTGTTAAAAAAATTCAACTGAACTAAATTGATACTAAACTAAATTGCATAAAAAAACTGAATTGTTTTGAAAGAAAACTGACTTGAATTGTTGTTTTAGTTTAACTTTTAAAAATTGAATTGCTCAATGCTCAATTGAACTTTAACTTGTAAAATAAGAAAAAATGTTTAAAGATAAGATGTTCATTAATAATAGTTCAAACAATTAAAAATAGTTCAATTTGGTTCAATTAGTCATACTGTAATGCAATTAGCTCAATTCATCTAAACAATTTTACTTCAATTTTGTCGAACCATTTTTAAAGTTGAGTTTAGTTTCACAAGAGCTCAACTCGATTTATGCATTGCCCACTCCTATACATGCAAGCTTACAATTAAAAATGAAGAGCTGAACCAGTTGTCCATGCATATAACATCAATTTTTCAATTACTACATATCCTTCAGCATTACCAAATTCAACAAAGTGAGCTCAAGCTTTAGACAAAGAGAGGACAAAATTGATGGTCCAAATTGACTGGTTCAAGAGTAATGATTCTAATGTATAGCCTTTAATGAAGTAGTAGTTGCAAAGAGTGAAAATAGTTAACATTAACTTTAGAAAAAAATTATTAAACACAAAGAGACAGCACTCCCAAAGAGACATTCAAAAAGCAACACGGTATCTTGTTCTTTCACTAACATGTTAAAAAATATAAAGAAGAAGCAAAAGAAAACTACACTTCAGGAACTATGTAGATGGCTATTATTTTAGCTATTGAACTTCTAGAATAGAAGAGTTTTAAGCAAGCATCACGGTTCAAGTGTAATGGTTCTAATGTATAGCCTTTAATGAAGTAGTAGTTGCAAAGAGTGAAAATAGTTAACATTAACTTTAGAAAAAAATTATTAAACCCAAAGAGACATTCAAAAAGCAACACGGTATCTTGTTCTTCCACTAATCACATGTTAAAAAATATAAAGAAGCAAAAGAAAATTACACTTCAGGAACTATGTAGATGGCTATTATTTTAGCTATTGAACTTCTAGAATAGAAGAGTTTTAAACAAGCATCTCTTACGCAGAACCAATAATTCATCAAAAGAACACATTTATAGGACTGAAATAGATAAATTTGCCTATTTATTTCCATACCTGACCTCCAAGGTCCCAGAACACAAGTTTACTATTAGCCACTTCAATGCGACCAATATTCAATCCAACAGTTGGAATAATTCGATCAGGAGGAATGCCTTCAATATTTGAGTAGACTGATTTCATCTTCTCCAGCAATGTCTAAATTTATGCGTTATACAGCATTTCAGAACAGCATACAAAGTTCAGAAATTTACCATAAAAATATGGCACTTGAAAGATTATTTACCGTTTTCCCAGCCTTGTCAATGCCCAAAATAAGTACATGAAGCTCCATCTTGCTGAACAGGTACTTCCATAGTCCATAAAACAAAGAAAACATCCTTGTATCGTTTAAGCTAGATTAACCTTTGAGTATAGAAGAATATACAGTTCATGTCATGTTATTGGATAGCTCTTCTACTCATCATCACTTGGCAATGTCATCAACATTCAGGATTCCTGTGCAAGCAAAGGAAGTAAGATGCCTTGAACAAGCACGACTCCAATAAGATATTACACATTTCCATTTAAAGAGTTACATAAAAAAGAGTAATTGTTGAACTTTACGACAATTCCTTTAAGAGTCATGGCAAAAATGATTTCTGATTGATTGATCGGATAATTTTCTTTTTTACTCTAATAGTAGATAGAAATTAAACTCCTCAGAAAATTTCAACACTCGATTCGGCACTGTACGAACCTGTTTCGAACAACAACACAACCAAAAAAACAAGTGCTATTTGTTTTCTTAATTTTCAATTAGTAATTTCTCAATTGCAAGTGCATTGCCCTTTCTAATGAGACGCTAATGAAGGACGCTTCACTAGATCTCAGGCTCTCAGCATCAGTTCATTCATAACCTGCCTACACCTACATGCACGATTAAGCTACTTATTTATATGATGCTCAAATTTCAAGAAAGCTCAGATAGTCACAAAAGTGCGAAAATCACAATCCATCGGAACCACCGCATGGATGTGATTCTATAGAAAGAATTCACTTGCAACAGATCCTGAAATTGAGGAAGGTAGAAGAAGAGACGAGGTCATAGGGTTGAAGAGAGTTACCGGCGACGGTGAAGACCTGCGATAGACGGCGGCAGAAGAAAGATCCGATGATGGTGGTATCGGATCAAGAGTGATCGATGCCGTTTCTCAAAGCTGTGTGTTTCGCGCAGGCAGCAGAACTAAAGAAGTGAGGATAAAAGTAAAATGTAATAATAAAAGAATAAACAAAGAAAGAAAACAAGTTTTTATTATTAAATTTATAATGCTCCCTCCACGTTTAAAATTATAAGACGTATTTAACAAATTCTGAATAACAATAAAAGTAATTAATTTGTTTAATTTTTTATAAATTTTTTATTTTTATCTTTATTAATTACTATTAAATGAATTAATTGAAATTTAATAAAATATATTTACTTCCTCCTTTTCAAATTATAAGGCGTACTTTGGAAGAAAATATTGTTTCATAATATAAGGCGTTTTAGAATTTCAATAACTTTATTTCTTGTTTTTCCTTATATACCCCTATTAATCACATCATTATTTGTATTAATATTAAATAGTAGAAAGAGAAATTAAATTTTTGTACCATCATCTACTAATATTATGTTTTAATTTTTGTATCAAAGTTGCAGTAACAACTAATTTTAATTCACTATTTTTATTTGTAATTTGGTGGGAATTGAAAATTTTGATTAAAATTTTGAAAATAAAATTTAAGTATAGTCATTTACAATTTAGTAAGAATTAAAAATTTTGATTGAAATTTTAAAATAAAATTTGACTATAGTCATTTGCAATTTGGTAGGAATTACAAATTTTGATTAAAATATTTATTTAAAATAATTAGTAATTCTGATTTTAATTTATTTAGAAATCATTATGAAATGATTTCAAAACTATTGAAATTCTAATTTCAATCAATTTATAATTTTATTAAAAAATTAATTCATTTATACTAGTTTTTTTACTCAAAATTTATATTAGGAATACATAAGCAATGTTTTATGTTTTACCAAAAATAAAATTAATGACAACTAGTATTTTATTGAAAAGTATATTTTATTATTGTAGGTAAATTATGTTTTAGGTTCATGAAAAATAAGGAAATTGAAGAAGACATTTTTATAAGTATATGTTTGTGCAACCTTGTGATTAACTGTCTTAAACGGTTTAGTGATGTGACTAATAAAAATAAGTTGTGAATTAATGGAATAGTTGAACTTAAACAAATTATTAATACATTAATAAGTTAGGAATCTTTTTTAATTTCCATTGAAATTGCATTAATATAAATTAGAAATACAAAATTGATTTAGAAGAAATTATTATTATATTTTAACAATGCCGTGAGATTGTTGATAGAAATAGTGTCTAGGGACTATAATGAAAATATATATTAGTTTTTACTTTTTATTTTTTATTCTATTCGCTGTTATATTAATGCTTTTATTATTGAGTAATAGATAGGGTCATGAGTGATCAGTTTTTTTCCTTCATTGTTTTGGTTGAAATTGATAGACTTATAAAACAAAAACTTTTGTTTTCTTTTTATAGGGATTAAACTAACAGGAAATATTTTATAAGGATTTTTTCATAAATATCAATATTTTTAAAATGATTAATGTAATAATTATTAATTAAAAATAAATTTTTATTATGATATAATTTATTTTTATAAATTTAAATTTTTTGTCCAATTATATAAGTAAATATTTGTTTTATATTTGAATATGCCAAAATACTAATTATCATTTGGAGTTAACCTATTAGCCAGTAACTTGAACTGTTCACATGAGATGACAGCTCTTAACTTCGTTGATTACATTTTGTTCAGTTCCATAAGGCGTCATTGGGTTCTCAGGACATGAAGGAAAAAACTTACACTTAAATTCTTTTCCAATCATATATTAAGAGTTTACTTTTATAATAATAAATATAAATTATTAAACCAACATTTTAAATTTAATCGCGAACAGCAACACATATAATATAAGGGTTATTTGGTAAGAAGAAAAAATTACATATAGATATTATTGAACTGTTTTCTAATCAAATTTAAAATTTTATGTACATAATATGCATGATAAATAATTTTATTGGACATATCATAAATCACATCCCAAATATGTTTCAAACATCCACTATAAGGTTAAAAAAGTTATAACTATCAAATACAATTCATTATGGACCAAACAACATGTTATTTCATTTATCCCCTGTTCAAGTATACCCTGGATAGTAAGTGGTTTTACAGACTCAATAATTTTACTAAAATAAATTTATATATAATTTTAATATCAAATTAGATTTTAACTTATAATTAATTATTATTAGTTAAAGTTATTGATATGTAATTTATATATACTTAAATCTAACCCTTTTCTTTTTCCTAAACATTCATAGAACACTTAACCATCTCCCATTAGCAAACAAACCAATTTTCATCTACATAATATTTGAATTCATACCGTCCCGTAATTGTGTATATAAATATATATTGTATATAAAGATAATTTTGTTTCTTATTTCTTATATAAGAGAGAAGAAATAATTTTTATGCTTGATGGCTTAAAAAATTACTCTAATCTCAAACTCATTTGCTGGTAAAATTGATTGGCCAATGAATGTTGATATAATTTGTGTATGTCCACTCCTGATTATAAAAATACAATGAGACTAAGTCTAAAAGATAATTTTACTGGATTAAGAAGTCAGATGATATTATTTAATTATATACCACTATATCTATGATTGTAAGTTTATATATTTTTTTTCTCGGTCTAGATGTACTTGTTAAAAATCGTCAGTGACTCAATTTAAATTGGAAGAAGGTTGTATTTATTTGATACAATATTTATCTGTGATTCAAAACGGTAGAAATATTTTTTTTATTAAACTTTTATGATTATACTTTGAGTTTTATTTGATCTTCCTAATGGATCATGAATTTCTTTATCATACCATTGTTTGTTAGTTTTATGAATCATCTTTATGAAATTTTAAAGAGTGTTAATTAACTCAATTTTCTTAATTCATTTTAAAGTTAGTAAGTTTATCCTTTTTTAAGCACGGTAAATTTAGTCAAATTTTATACTATAATCAACATGAACGTCATTTTAACATGAAGGAATTATTTATGTTTTGAGTATTTTTTTTATATTATTACCAATTTCCATATGACTTTCCGGTACTCGAAAAAAGAAAGTCTTATTTATTTTGAATAGAATTGTTCTCTTGAGGAAATATATGGGTGTTTTCAGGTCAACACAATAAAAATGAAAATAAATAATAATAATAATGAGAAAAAGGGAAAACTATAGAAATCCGTGGAAAGAGCAAAGAAGACAGAAGGGTGGGTTTACCTTAATTTCCCTCACAACACGCTTTCATTCGACTCGGAGCTCTGTTTCATCGTCGACATCATCTCACTCTTTCTGATTCTGAATTCAACCACTCGCATGGGTATCTCATGGAGTGGCCGAAGAAGAAACAATTACATCCAAAACCCACCGCCTCCACTCCCGCCTCCCCCTTACTATTACCCTCCCCAATCACACCACCCTCCCCTTCCGCCGCCACCGCAGGGCTACTTCCTCCCTTCCACAACCACTTATGCCCCGCACAGTAACAACCATGCCGCTCCTCCTCCCTTGGCTCCACTTCCACCGCCGCCGCCGCCGCCGCAGACTAATTCCATCTCCTTCTATTACCCCAACCAGAGTGCCTATCCCTACTACGCCAATTCCGCGTCCAATCGCCTTCACTACCAACCTTCCTACCACCCTCAGCCTAGCGCATGGCCTGCCGCCACTCGCTCCTCTGCCTCCACTCCTCCGCCCTATGTCGATCACCAGGCCGCGAAAAAGATAAAAAATTATGTTAACGTCCACAAAGACACCCTGCGCCTCGAGGTTGACCAGGAAAACCCTGATCATCATCTCATTTCCTTTGTTTTCGATGCTGTCTACGATGGAAGGTAAGGCTTTTCACTCTTCTTTCCGAACTCTCTGAAAATGGATTTCTTCATAGGACGGTATTCTGCTCTGTTCACAAGACCATCACGGTTAATTAAGTTTTGCCACGCTGTGTTGTGTCATGTTATGCGGATCAATTTATTTACAATTCATGTGTGAATTGAGATAGCACGCTAACTTCGGGATCATACCGAATGAATGCCTACTATAGTGGTACTGTGTTTTCATTTCTTTTTTTTTTATAATCAGAATAAGAATTGTAAGTAATTATCGTGAAGTTAGAAAAAAATTATAAGATTCTTATCGTCATTAGTGGCGCTCTTGAGGTGTTGCAGTGCTCGGGTGTGATGATTGGGGAGCGGTAGATTAGTGGATAGTTTGTCTTTCACAGCAAATTGTGGCC
Source organism: Lablab purpureus (assembly GCA_030347555.1). Taxonomy (NCBI): domain Eukaryota; kingdom Viridiplantae; phylum Streptophyta; class Magnoliopsida; order Fabales; family Fabaceae; genus Lablab; species Lablab purpureus. The sequence goes on from CM059259.1 coordinate 15,422,147, forward strand.
AAGCCCTATGGTGTCCCGTTTCGTGGTTCTAGTCCCTGCATTCTCACCTATCCATGAGAAACCTCGCAATGTACCTTTTGTTTGACTATAGGCCTCACAAATTATGGCGAAGTATCCTTAATTAAGTCATTGATTCTACGTCTTTTGGTGAGGCTGTACTCAGACTTAATTCTAGTCTTAACGCCTTGAGTATAGGTTGGAGTTTCGTGTCATTGTCTTTAAAAATGTGCTAAAAATACGTAGGACTAATTTTTAACATGAATGAAGTTTGCAACAGTTTCAGTGCAGTTTTTTAAGCAAGAACTCCAATTGGTTTTCCAGGTTGAGCACTTTCAAAATTTTGAATCATATTGGAAGACTTAGAGAGTAACCAATTAGTAGGAAATTTCACTTGGACCCAACAGCTTTTCCTTCCTGCATTTGCATTATATATATGTTAATGGGTTAAATTTATGATTTGTTTTATACTTTGATTGTCTAATTATATGAAATGAATTTTGTAAGATGCGAATATTTGAAGATTGAGGAATATTGCATGTTTTATGCAATATTTCAGCTTTTCTAATTCTCTGCTTCTTATTATTTTGATTGGCAGCATTACTGTCTCCTACTTTGCCAAAGAAGAAGAAAAATGTAGGTTTGTTCCATTATTTCCTGATGCATTTCAGCCCGTCAGAATACCCTTTCAGAAAGGAGTTGGCCAGACATTTTCTCAGCCTTCAGGAACAGGAATTGACCTAGGTTTCTTTGAGTTGGATGATCTTTCAAAGCCCTCACCTGGAGAAGATGTCTTTCCTCTTGTAATATGTGCCGAAACAAGTTTGGAAACACCCTCAGAAGATGAAACTCCGGGTGATTCCATGGTAGATGCATCCCCTCACATGCAAATAACTCAAGCTGTCTTAGAGAAAGTTAATGATGGTGGTTCTTTCCTGATAAAAGTAGTAAGGCAGATTTTGTGGATTGATGGTGTTCGTTATGAGTTGAGAGAGTTATATGGAATAGCAAGCTCATCCGCCGCTGATTTTGATGACAATGATCCCGGGAAGGAGTGTGTAATATGCATGACTGAACCAAAGGATACGGCTGTCTTACCTTGTCGACATATGGTAAGATTTCATTTCAAATGTGCTTATATATGGAGTAGATAATCAGTTTAGAGGAAGAAATTAAGGTTCTAGCATTAGTGTTGGTTCATGCGAATAATAGAAGTTATGGTTCACACAGATACATAGACCTGGATAATAGCATAATTTATATTTGCATGTGATCGCTTATGGAAATCAAGATATCATGGGGATAATATTAGTTATGGTTCATTTGGATTTGTAGCCTGGAAGCATAACTAGTATTTGCATGAGATTGCTTATGGAAATCAGAGCTCATTGTTGGCATTTCTAATAGGAACTAATGGTATTCTGTGGTCCTTTTATTGTTTTAGGTTTTCTTTTCCTCCTCTCCTGCCTTCCCATCTTTTTGTTTTCGAGGTTGTGATATGTCATGTGATTGATCATGCATATAGTTTAAAATCGTAGATCAAAATATCAGCGCTTACATTTATACTGTGGGTGAAATGAATATATAGTGTTTTTGTTTCCTCCTGACTAGTAGCAAGAAATGTACTAATTGCTTGGTAGTAAAATCCTTGCAGGTAGGAGCAATGGCATGTCGCTTTTGTTTATTTTATTTTAAACTATAACTTAGTTTGGACTACTTTTACTAACTGATGAGCGCTTTTCTATTGTCAAACCCTGTTTTTTTTTTTTGAACTGGCATAGCATAGTATTATTAGAGTATAGAAACATATCATTACAACTTACTATTTGTGATGAGTAGCGATCAACAGAAGATGAAGTATAACAACAAAATCCCAACATATTCTACCCTTCCAAACTAATCACTTCCCCGGTTAAGTTATGGACCAACCTTTTGTCAAACCTTATTGTTAGGACTTTTACAAGCTAAGGATGTCAAGTTCTACCAAGTTCATAGATGCTCGTTAAAGTTAGATGAGAGGACCTTTGAAAAAGTTAGGGTGTATACGTTATTTTTAATTTATGCCTGAAGATTAATTCATTTAAATTTTTTAACCAAATTTAACTCTTTTTTGGGCAGCCAAAATAAGGTTTATTTAATAAGGGGTGCCCCTGCCTTTCTTCATGATTAACACCGACATTCCATCAATGCCTAAATCCACATTTTTTCACCCCTACCTGCATCACTTAACAGAATGTATATTTTCGTACTGAATATTCTCATATCACTTCTGTTGTGTTTTTCCAGTGTATGTGCGGTGAGTGTGCAAAAGCTCTGCGACTTCAATCCAATAAATGCCCTATATGCCGTCAGTCTATTGAGGAACTTATAGAGATCAAAGTAAACAATGGCAATCAATGAGATTTTTTCTTCTGATGCCAAGTTGGATGGTATTGTCAATAAATTCCTTTTAAGAAAATTCCCCTTTTTTCAAGTTTGCGGTAAGGTAATATATAGCAATTTCTTTCTTCTTTTTGTAAATTTAGTCAATAATCTGTTTATAGTCTGTGTGATGTGTTTATGGGAAAATTAGATCTTTCATGATTGAATGCTTCCTCCCATGTCATCTATATTGTATAGGCGATCATTTTTCTGTAGTTTGTCTTGATATTACCTAATACCGAGTGTTATGCATGAACAAGAGAGAAATGAAATATTACCTTGGTTGGTCCATAATGAATGCTTGAAAGTTATAACCATGTATGGTGGATGTTTGAAACACATTCCTGGTGTGATTTATAGCCTACTCTTAGGTGCTTTTTCATATATTAAGTGACTTTTTTAATTCTTAAGTCTCGTTTCATCTTAAACTAAAATATTATGCAATTCCTGCTTATTCTATTTATTTTTTATGGTATTATAAATCATTTGAAATTTATTCGATAATGAGTTGAAAATAAAATATACAAAGTCTCATTCCTTATATATTAAGTTTTATTGCAATATTAGTCATCATAATGACATGCACGTGTGGTAATCTTTTCCCACACCCTTTTCATAATTAAACTTTATTTTTAAAATATTGAAAAAAAAATCATATAGAAGTGTCATTGGGAGGTCCATCAACTGTGGGTGCAATTTTTCCCTTGAACTTTATGAATCATTATACTCATTAATGTGTTGGACCAAAAAAACATTAGGTGATTGGGAACACCTCCCACTAGTCATAAACAATTTAACTTTCTCTTCATTATTAACTTAGTAAAATCAAACTTTTCTTTCAATATAACAAGGTAAAGTCATATTGACTAAAATTAGACTTGTTCATCCTAATAAAAAAAAGTTAAAACCATTAAAAAATAGCATATACAATAGACGTGAACTTGATAAAAGCACGTTACATATACAAAATATTTAAACAACAATTAATATTATATTAAAAATCTTCTTTGAGTAATAAATTCAAAATCAACGTACAAACATAATAATATATTAAAATTCTCCTTGGAGCAATAAATTGTTAACAATGTCCAAACAAAATAGTGCTAATAAAATTTTAACATTGATAACAATTAAAATATGCACATGTAATACACCGATTTAAAATATTATCATACTACTTACTATATTTATTTATACTTTCATCAAATTATAAATATGACAATTATAATATTTATCTAGGACTACTTGTACTCACAATACAATTTTATATATATATATATATATATATATATATAAACATAATTTTATTTAATATTTTTTTAAAAGTAGTGAAATCTTTTTTATTATAAATATGATTATAACAATATTAATCACACATGATAATAAAGATAAACTAAAAATAATAATATAACAATCATATATGATTCATCAAACATCTTATATAACAATATCAACTATGTGATTATCATTAATATAAAACTATATCAAAATTCATGTTTAACAAGATATTTTGTGAAAGAATCTATTTATGTTAAATATGTCTCATTAGATATTAACATCATCATTTCATTATAAAATCAAAGACTTTTTTTGTAAAAAATAATTTTTTTATTTAATTTTTTTCAATTTTTGTTCTTTTTCTCATAATAAAAACAAATATTATTTTTTACTTTAATTTTGATATTCATTTTCATTTCTCTTATTTCAAATCAATTATTTATATATATTTACAAATTTTCATTACTCTTTTTCCTTTTTAATATAAATAACCTTATTTATATTTTAATTATCATTCTTTTATTCCTTTTCGACTTGCACTTCTCACCATCCAAATTATTATATCTTGGATTGTAGCTTGTAAGTTGTTACACACTGACATGCCATCTCAAGCGTTGCAAGGAACGTACCCTATGATTGCAACACATCAAACTAAAGTTTTTGAAATCCAGGGTTTTACTCCATACTTCAAATTTAACACTGCAAATATCGTACACCACACATGATTGCGCCACTGAAACAATGATTTTATGTTCTGAATCCATCACTTCAAGTTCAACCTTGCAAGACTCCAACAACCCTATCCAGTTTTGGAACATAGTTGATGCTTTATAATTAATTTCATCATACTTTTACACAATCTTTTTTTCTCTTACATTCAATTTATAACTCTATAAACTGTTTTTTTTTACTATTTTAATATTATATTATATTATGAAAATCAGTTATCAACTGAATGTATATGAAAAAGTAGATGTCAATATAGTTTTTTTATAATTATCTCTCCTGCATCTGTGTTGGGCTTTGTTTAGATTGGAAAAAAAAATAAAAATGGTGAAAAGTGAGATAAAAATAAAAGAAATATGGGTGAAAAATAAAATTATCTAAATAAAAGGAATATATATAAAATGTGAAAGAAAATAAATAAAAAATTTAAGAATATTTGATTTATATGATAGAATAATTTTTTAATCTATGTTAAAAATGAATATTAATTAAATATTGAAAAGCTTTAATATATAACATTTGTATTGTTGATTATCTCATACTGTAATCATATGTAGTAAGGTAAAAGTTTAATTTTAAAAAACAAAATCGATATATAAAACAGCTTTAAATATATATATATATATATATATATATTACAAATAAGTTAAATAATTTATAAATTTCATGTAAATGTATATAAAAAACGTGTGAAACGAAATTAATGATACTGAGCACCTTTAAAAAAACAGCTTCAATATATTTATTTATTTATTTGTATGTGTATGTATATATATATATATATATATATATATATTATATTTAAAACAATTTAAAAAATATAAAAAATATTAAAATGCATATAAAAAATTCATAAATAAAATAAAAAACTTGATATATATATATAATCTTAAAAAACAGGTAATATATATAATAATTTATAAAATTTAAAATTATATAAAATATTAGTAAAGAAAAATAAAAAAAATAACTTGACATATATTTATTAAAAATCAACAATATAATTTATAATTTTCAAAATATATAAAAATTGCTAAAACAAAGATGTATATAAATATATGTATATGAAAATTTACCATAATTTTTTCTTGTTTATATTGGTTTCCAGTCTAATTATTGGTTTGACTAATTGAATTGGCTAGTTCAGTCTAATTTTCAAAATCATGACAAAAATAAAACAACTTCAAATATATATATTACAAATAAGTAAAATAATTTATAAATTTTAAGATATATAAAAATTACTATAATATACATATATATATATATATATATATTTCTAATAATTTATATAAAATCATTTACTAACTTAAAATTTTAAAAAATAATCTGACCAAGTTTGATTGAAAAAAAATAATTGAAATATCTCAATGTATAATCAACCTAACAATTATGAGAGAAATATAAGAATAGAATGGACTATAAATAATGGATTATACTGTTTTATATAATTAATTATATTTTCCTTTTTCAGATATTTCTTAATTATATTATTTTTACGTGTTTAAGTTTTGAACATATAAAATAATATAAATTATTTTTGCTCAATTAGATGTTTCAGAGTATTTTAACTCCATTTTTAAAGAGAAGAAGGGAGGGAAATGTTTCCCACATTTTCCCTTCATTTCTTATCAAATAAATGGATTCCAATATTGCTTTACAGAAAGTTCTAAATACAAAGAATAAATAAATTATAATTATATTTCGTCTCTAAAGTGGGATATTTTAGAATATAGTTTTTAAATATAAAAATTTAAAATTTGCAACTTGATGATGAATATTTTAAACTACAAAGAAATAAAGGATTGAGTTGGAAAAGACGGAAAAAAATTAATATTCTAAGTATTTTAATTAAATTTAACCTAACTCAATGAAACTAATTTTTTTTAATATTAAATTCTTTGTGTTGAATTCAACTTTTATATTAAGATCATATATTTTAATTTATTTATATACTTTTTATAAAAATTAAAAATTAAAAATTAAAAAAATTTCTTTATTCCTTTCTTGTGCTTCAGTTTTTTTAGTTTAATTTGTTTAAATGCATATTTAATCATACATGTATAAATATTAAAATTATATCAAAATATGTTGGTGAAGAAAAAAAAGTTCTAGACTGTAAAATATTTTTATTGAATAACTTATTGACTCAATGTAAAGTTATTCATTATTGATTATGTTGATTCAATTAAAGTTTGAGAGAAAAATGACATAAATATAATTTAACTCCATCCAAATTATTTTAATTTAGAAGAACAATAAGTTTGATGAATCTCAACTCATGAACATCTCTATCTCACTATAAAAAAAAGTTTTCCTTATATATTTCATTAAAATTTTGTTGAGGTATTCAATGGAAACATATGTTGGTTGTATATCTAAACAAGATTTTAACATGATATACAATATAAATGTGTTTTCCTTATGTATCTTTGTGTTATTGAAAACCCACTTTTATTATATATCTCAATAATATTTTGTCATTTCATTGTGTATTTTAACAAAAATATTGTTAAGATCACATGAAAGAAAAACAATTTTGTGGTATATTTCAACAAAGTATTGTCAAGATGCTTAATGAAAAGTTGCTGTTATGTTAGGAAGAACGTCATATATGAGTGGTATTTTTGTCTATAAAAAACAAATTCATCAAATGGTGAAGGTTTTAGAAGCAAATTGGGTGTTAATAGTGTGATTAGTTTTACTAAAGACTTAATGAACTGGGCCAGCGTAAGTTGGGCTCGTTCCCTGTAAATTTGTGTTATTTTGGGCTTTATAAACCCTGAGGTCTTTGCAATACAAGTTAGTATGCAAAAAAAGAACAAAGAGGTGTTAAAAGGTGAAACTGGACTCTGTCCAAAAGAAACTCATAAATTTAAAAATATGACTTTTTAATGTAATAAATAACTTCTATATTATAAACTAACTCGAAACTATTTTGTATAATTTGTTAAGATTAGTATTATAAAAATTAACATACGTATTATATAAATGATAATTTGTAATTGAATATGGGTGATATATAGTCTCATAATTGTTTAAGTAAATGACTTGTAAAGCAATTTGGCACTCAACCTTAAGTTGGTTTATAAGACACTGTCTGTCTCCAATTATTAAAGTATTGGAGAGTACACACATGATTTAGTTATGGTTAATGATGAAATGTGCATTACATTGCCTCTATTATTCACAGTTTCATTCATCATTAAGCAAACTTCACACTCTTGGTAGATGTGAACAACAACGTGAGAAGCAGACCATTTTTGTGTAAAAAACACACATAATTTAAGGGCGTATTGGGTGGAAAATATATATACACATGCTTTGGGAATACGAAATACGGAGTACAATACAAGCTACAAGTTCTTACTGGAGCCGAAGTGGGTGCCCCATTCTAACCTGTTCATAAAAACTTGACATGATGGTCTTCTGGTGTAGCAAAAGAGAAAAAGTTGAAAACCAAGAATGAGGGTAAGGTATACCAAACAATCCAAAGTTCATCCCAATTCTCTACAATTTTGATGACAGTGACTTAAAACACAAAGAAGTTAAAAAGGTAAGAAAAAAAACTCAGAAATTAAATGCCTGAATATACTGAGTAAGGAAAAAGGGGGGCATGTAGATATTCATTAGTGACTTTAGCATTTGGTTATTATTTATACATAATAATGTGATTGTGTTTGGAATAATGGTATGTAATAATTAAAGTGTGTGGTTGATGAGTTCCAATTTCCGGAGTATATGTGTAAATAAAGAGTAGAATAGAACAAAAGAATTGGGAATAGTACAAGAATCAAAACTTTTCCCTTGTGGTAAAAGGTTCTCTACACCTGCACTCCATTATTAATTTCCCATAGCATGCTAAAATCTAGTGCGATAAAGAACAGGCCATGTGTGAGGTGCAACTGCAACTGTACTCTTGTAGGTGAGGCTCAATAAATAGTCCCATTCCCTCTCTCTCAAATCTCAATGTGCAAAATCTTATTCTCACTCATCAATCACTATCCAAATTAAGGCCATGTGGTTGCTTATGCCAAGTCTTCAACGTAAATAGCAATGGCCTTGCATGGCTGCCCAAGTCATTCCCCAATGGAACCTTAGAGACAAAATCTGTAAAATCATACGCCTAAATATAGATGCACCTATTCATCTAAAAATAACAATTACCCACCACTGATTCCACTTAAGTCCATGCTATCATAGCTGTGTGTGCCTGTCACCATCATATAAGTAGCATTAATTTTTATTGTTATCATTGTTATTATTATTACTATTTGTAGATTTCGTGGTATTTTTTTAGTCCGGGAACCACCAGTTCCCATCACACAGAAGGGTTAGCATTTTTTATGTACAAATTAAGCTTACAAGTACGTTGAATACACATATACTTGGTTCACTTTCATCTAGTTTGGTTTCAATTATATCTTAATAATACTATTGACTTCTTGAACTATGCCCAACTCACTTACATTATAATTTACATTCTAATAAGACCGTGTTTGATTTTCTGTTTTAGATGCTTAAACTCACTTTAAAAAGTAAAACTCAGTTTCATGACATGCTAGTTTACTCTAAAATAATACCTTTGTGCATTAAAATTTTGTCTGGAAATCAGTTTTACAAAAAGAAGACCGTCTGTCAAGAAAACAGAAGACCTTTTGTTTTTGAAAACTCAGTTTTCAAATCTAAGTTTATCCCAAACTAACGTATGCAAACTTTTATCGAAACATGCACTAAGTTGTTGTTTTCTTGTGACCCTTACAAATACTCCTTGGCAGTAAAGTGACATGTCAAAAGAAATAACGGTTAAAACCAGAGGAACATGACCATATGGGTAAGCTCACAGTTTAGGCTTTGAAGAAGGGCAAACACCAAGAATAATTTTGCCTGAAAAATAAATGAAGTGCAGAAATTGAAGAAAAAACAAAAAACAAAAAAACATGGTGGAACGTGGTTTATCAGTATCCAAAGGGTTGGCTAGTTTGTTTTGGTATGATTAGGAGGTTATAGCACTTTTCCATCGGGTAAGCCTATTTTTGGAGTACTATATACAGTTACCACTCCGTGTCCAAGTAAAAAATAAAACCCTAATCATGGTTAAGAGCTCAAGTATCAAAGCACTTGGACTAAGAACTTTCGATAAAATATTTGTTAGAGAACGAATTTGTGTTGAATTTTCACATGATTTATATGTGGAAATTGTATTTCTGTTTATATTGATAGAAATAAATAGATGAATCCATGTTAAAATCTGTGTACATTTAAGGAGAAATAGACACCAATTTTCATATGACATGATCATGTGCAAATTATCCATTCCCAGTTCTCTGCTTGCTTTTTCTTCTTTTCACTTAATTGCTGTTAAAGTGAGGTGTGCATTATTTAATGAAAAGAGTTCCACTATTGGTTTCAAACACGACATATATGGATACTTGCCTTTTTAAGGCACATAAAAATGCACCAAAGGCCACTCAGTTTTCATTTCACACAAGTTTGGCATCAAACACTTAAAACAAGAAGACCCCAAACTTCTGCCACTCCAACTGAATTCCCAGGGAACGGGTTTTAAACTTTATTTAAACAAATAATGAGTCATCTATCAGATGTAATTAACCTTTCTCCAAACAGAAATATTGATTACACAAATGATCAAAATACTACTTACAAAAGGATTATATTCTTCTTTTGAACTAATTCTTGGGAATAAGCTAAACTTCACATCTAAGCCTAGGGGCTTATCCAGATTTAAATTCAGATACCTCCAAATGGCACATAACATTCAGAAGGAATATGGTTACAATGGGAGTGCATCCCTTTGGTACAAAAAATAAATAACTATGTCAAGGCCTATGATTTTACTATTTATTCTTTTGAATCTAGATTTAAAAATATATATTAAATGAAGGAATTTATTCAAAGACTAGTTTTACATTCATCTAGTTTATATAAGTCGGTCACAATAGCTTATGAGTTACTCCAATAACTTACTAACACACTATTCGTTATAGATAGTTCATTTTTAATTAAAATGCCTTTTTAAACAATCTCCATTTTTGTGTTACATTTTAAAGAGTTAGAATGCGTTTAACGTGGTTTTTCTTTTTTCTTTTGCACGTAAGTTTATGTTTTCACATCCATTAATTTAGTAAAGAGGACGTAAAACCAACTTTGTCTTGCTTGGAAGAATATGCATACATAAGAAAAAAAAAACACATATCTAATACATACAAAGTCTAATTCAGTTTCTAATAGTATGATGTGATGGATAATTTTGTTAATATGTAAAGTGATGTTATCAATATATATCAAATGTTAGTATGATGTAACATGTTATGTTATAGCATATTAACTGATTATACTAATAATTTAATTTTGTTATATAACAATTAAATTTAATTACATTTGATCCTTCTTAGTCAGAATTCAATTTTGGCCAAAATATGTTATGCTTTTTTACTATTTTATATTCCAGTCACATCATGATCTAAACTCTTAATACTTTAGTTAAAAAACACAAGTCGTTATCACTTGTATAAAACAAATTTTGGTAAGTTTTCCTACTATATAATTTTGATTTATCTATTAAATTAAGATATAATACTTAATACAAATGTTAATGTTAGAGCGTGTTGCATCTACATGAATCTAGTGATAATATATATTTATATATAAAACAGTACAAAAGAATTTTACATATGTTTAATAATTATAAATACATAATTAAATGTGTTAAATAATTATGCTTGCTAAGCCTAGTGGATGAAAAGCCTAATTGAAAATAAAGACCTCACTATATATAGTCAATAAGATTTCTTAATAAAGACTATAGAGGATATTCCGTACAACGAATGTGATTAAAACAATAACCAAATTTATAAAAGTAAAATGGTAGCCAAAGTTAATTTTTTAACATAATAAATATACAACAAATGTAACTAAACCTAAAAGTTACTTCATTTTCGCTACTAATATAATTCTTTATATTTTTGTATATATTATATATAGATGAATCAAAGCTCCTAGTAATAATGGATTTCTTTTTACGTTTATTATTGACTTCTTTGTAATTTATATAACATCAATAAATTAAGTTGTATGCATTATATTATTTTTCTATTACAAAATAAAATAAAAAATTTAGATAATTAACATTTTTACTCTCTTAATTATTTTATATATAAACTCACTCTATTTAAAATTAGTTCTAGAAGCGATATTAAATAATACGTAGTTCGAAATGGTAGCTTTTAACATTGGTTGAGATAACGATGATTCTTGAAAACTATAAATTAACATCAATGATGTTAAAAGTGACATGATTAACTTTTTCACATAAGTTTATATAAGAACTTATATTTTATGTACTTTTTTAAAAAATGAATTGCCTATTTTGAAGGTAAGTCACCTAAAATTTTAAAAATATAATACAAAAAAAACATCAAATTAATTTTTAAATAATAATATCAGTCAAACTACAATATTATTAGAGTTGGTTATATTTAGTCTAACAAAATTGTAAAATGTTAATTTAAAAAATGTTAAATTACTTTTAAATGATTTAGAGTCAAATTAATTAAATTTAAGTTTATTTTAACAATTTTTTAAGAACTAGATATTTAAATTAATATCAGATTAACATTCATGTAGGTGACTCTACTAGAATTTGTTTAATATTAGATATTAATATAATGGACTTTAGTCAATTCTTAAATAATTAACTATTTTTTTAATAAATAAAAATATTTGTAGTAGTATTAGATTAGTATCGATTAAATCAATACTAATTTAAATAAATATTAAAAAATAAATATTGTAGTTAGTATAGACCATATTAAAACTAATATTATTTATTTTTAATATTTATACTTATTTAAGTTAACATTAATTTAATCTACATTAATTTTATTTATCTCTTATGGATCAATGTGTTTTTGTAAGATAGAGTATAAACAGTAGATTATTTTTAATACAAAAGCTCATATTTCACTCTCTCATTCCATTAATCTTATAAATTAACTTTTTCCTCTTCTTCTTTGTTATCAACTCTTATCATGAAAAATTTTACTTCATTCTCTTAGGAAAACCCTCAATATATCCTATTGAATCGTAATTGTTTGTCAACTCAATAGAAAAAACTTACATTCAGTTTAAGGATTTAAAGATGGTTAGTAAATCATTCTTTGTTTTTAACAAATGATTTATTAATTATCTTATCCTAGATAAAAAAAACTTATAAGGACTTTCCAATATCTTATAATTTTAACTGGTTTATGGTTTAGCAATCCATAATAACCAATAAGTATAAAGATAAAACATCAATGAATAAAAAAATGTAGAACTATATATAAATTAAAATATATAACAGCATTTGGTAATTAAACCTAACTCTAACAAATAATAATTTAATTACTCATTGTTGAATAATAGAGAATCTAAAAAAAGTTGAATATGTAATGATTTCAATGGATGAGTGTTTTAACCCTCTTTTCTTCTTGCTTCATTCTCTATTCATAGTCCCCAAAGAGAGAACATTTAATAAGTGAATCACTTTGGGCTAGCTAGACGTGGCTTGTAAGTAATGTTTTTAGGCTTTTTACCTACAAAACTCATTGAGTGAAGCTTAACTCTTGCTAGACGAAACCCAATGATAAAAAATATGTTGCTCTCTCGTCTATGTTTTGGTAGAGTAAGAAAAATGCTAGTTGAGCGTGAAATCTTTTTGGCTACTACAAGAAGTTTATTAAATATAAACTAATTTAGAGACAAAAAGTAATTAGTCACTATAATAACTAAATTAGACACTATTTTAGAAACTAAAAATTATTTATATCTGAAATAGTTTTTACTATAGTGAAAATTATATTTTTTGTGACATTTAGTCTTAAAAAATTATGAAATTGATTTTTATATAATGGTGACTAAATTAGTTTTTAACATTAGCTACAAGGTTTTAACCACTTATTAAATTAGATTCTAAATTAGTCTTTAATTAAATTAGTGACCAATTTCATCATTTTATAGGTTAATAAAATGGTTGACAAAAACAATTTTTTTATAGTGGGCTAAGCAAGGAGCCATGTTTCATTTGTTAGCCTTTCTCCATCCTTTTTCCTTTCTTTTCCTAACTTTTTTTTTCAACAAATCATACTAAAAGAGTTTTAAAATCATACTTGTCTCGAACAAAAAAAAGCATACCTTAATATTTTTTCCTATAATTGTAAAAACTAAAAAGAAAATTATGAAAATTATCTTAACATATATTTAAAAAAATGGAATGAGTGAATATCATACTTAATAAATTAAACATAAAAAACACTTATCACTTGTATAGTACATAAATCATGTAAAAGTCTATAATACAAAAGATTTGTACAAAAGAAGAAATATATCAAAATTGTTATTGAAGTCTAAAAGGATGAAATTATGTATTTACGTGATCCATAGATGTTAGACTAAAATATTGAGATATTAGTTTCCCGAAACATTTTTTAGCACATTATTATAGTTTATGTATAGTGGGATGTTCTCATGCATGATCTAAAATAGGGAAAAACTCCATTATACTTAAAAAGGAGCATGAAAAAGAAAAACATCCAAACTATCAGTGCAATGAGAAAATGAATTTGTATCTAATGATGAATAATGTTATAGTAGAAGGACACTAATTAGACACGAACGATAAAGAATAGAGACAAAACAACATGAAGACAAGAAAATAAAAAACAAAGACTTTTTATGTTTAGTAAACAATATAAAGAATTTTCAACATCCGTTATTTTTAAATAATGTTGAATATCAACTAAAAAATGACTAATGATAAAAATTTGTAAACTATTCCAAACTTGTAATTGTGCATCTTTTTACGTAATTGGTATTGAAGGTCATCATTATTAAAAAAAGAAATAAAATAAAAATAAAATTATTTGTTCTAAAAATATGTATTTGTAAAAATATTATTATATATTTATTATTATCAATAATCTATCTTATGTGATAATAATAGTATTTTGGTAGTTTTTTTATTGTGACCACAATTATATTGAATTTTTTCATTAATGTGAACACATGCTTAATAATAATAATATATTACTATTATAATTATTATTAAAATTAAAATTGTAATTATAATTATAAAAAATAAAAATGTTAATTTCAATATGGTTCTCGAGTGATTGTGTCATATATAATTAGAAAAAGTTTTAAAATAACTTTATTAAATAAGTTGTAAAAGATAGGTCAAAATTTAGTATAAGTGTAATAGATGAGGTAATGAAACATTTTTTTTTATCATTTCACCCTAACATTATGATACAATGAGTTATCCTTTATAAATTATAAAGAGTTCTATTAATCAATAAATTATTACAAGTATTCTCATTTGCTTACAAGGATTACATAAAGTCACTCTTCTCTCAAATTTTTAATTTGCTTTTGCATTCTATGTTTAAGTTTTCATAATTTTTGACAGACAAATCTTTTTTATGAAAGATCTCCTGAAATATTAGACTTGTTTTTTAAATATTCAACCTGTTTTGACAATTTTTTTAACTATCTTTTGAATTTTTCATAAGCTTGAGACAAGAAAGAGCAATTGCTAGAAACTCATGATATACTTCAATGACAAAGTAATGTTTGAAAATCTACCTCTTTGTAGAAATTATTTAAATGTATTTTCAACAAGATAAAAATTTACAATCTTCTTGGCTTATCCTATTGATTTTGAGTTGTTGAGGTCTTCTAATGTATCACATGAGAACTTTATTTATGCTCGTTTTGAAGAAACATTTCTATATTTCTTGGTTTTTATCCTTCTTAGGATATAATGTTATAAAATGACCATGTTTACTCATTCATAACACATGACTCGTGTGTTATTTTCTTTTGAGTCTGTTGGTTTATTGGGGCATGCAACTTAAAGATGGCAAAGTGCAATGGGCTCCCAGCAAAAAAGTGCAAGGCGACATTTTAGCATGCTAGCCTGCATAGGTCTACCTCGCCCCGCAACTCATATTATATATTTTATTATTTTTTATTATTGTACAATATCGTGTGTATTGAATATGACTAAATATTTTCATTCATTATTTCATCAATGTCATATATTTACAAGTACAAATTTAAATTTTATTTCATAGTTTACTTTAATTTTTGTTCATACTCTGTTTCCTTAATTATTTGTAGTAAATATGAAATAATTTATTTTTAAGTTTCTTTTTATAATTGTTATACTTACATTAAATCTTTTTTTCTGTGATAGACTCAAATTTAGGATTAAAAAATTATAAAATACTTTTAATATTTTTTTTAAATTTATGTGTGTTGACTCGTAAGCCCACAAACTTCCAACTATGCAATATGGGCTAGACTTTTTAACCCATAATTTTTATGCGGGTCAACCTGCCTTGACCCATTTTTGGCAAGCCAAATGGGTCAGGATAACCTCCATATTTGATGATTTTTTCTAGTGATGGAGATTTCATTCTTTTCAGTCATCATTATTTGAGTGTGCATCAATAAAGTTTTCAACATTTGAAGTTTTAAGGAGAGTATTTATTTTATCTTGAGCTTTAAAATTATTCTATCTTATTAACGCATCAACTTGTGTATCTTGAGAATAGCCATGAACTCTTCAAGTGTTATGTTATCCAAACCTTTATGGTCTCCATCCTAGACAAACTTTTTAGAATTTTTTCAATATGATCATTCATAATGTTGCCTAAGGAACAAAGCTTGTTCAATATGGTTTTCAACCGTATTGAACGTACTTTTGTATTGTCTCATTTTCTTTCATATTGAAAAGTTCACAATGGACCTTAATGGAACCTTCATACGTTATATTAGGAGTGTTTCACATTTTCTTAACTCCTTTAAATACATGAATATTCCTCTTGTAAAAGAAAAAAACATGACGTGGGTAGATATTTTTGTCTACGCTTGTTGGCAGTACAAATGGGTTGAATGAACTTAAAAATACTTTTCTTTTTGTAAGAGGATGATAATAAGACAATTTAGGATGATTGTTTGATGTTTAAAATGGGTTAAAAAAATATTTTTACAAACAACTTGTAAAATACAACCAAAAGTTAGTATAAGTACAATAGACTAGACAATGAAAAACTTTAACTTTTATACCGGTTCATCACGTCACTGAGCTCTATCTGTCTCTCCTTTACAAAATGTAAAAGTGTTGTCAAGGTTTCGACTAATGAATAAATGATTACAAGTATTCTCACTACTACTTCTAACTTACAACGAGTACACTTACAATGAGTACATAGATTCATTCTTGGTTATCTCATTTATCTACCCCTAAGATAAATAATACAATTATTTTTTACGAAGTCATGATTGACTTTTACAAATATTTTGTTAATGTCACCTCTAGATATAATAAACAAAGTTGTTTATAAGATTATGAAGATAACTCTTTGATAAATGAATATACAAATAAAAATTTATTGCAAGAGAAATAGTTTACAAAGTGAAGAATTCACAAAGAAATAACACTTTCTTTATTTTGGTCAGACGTTTTTATGACCTAACACTTAAAAAGATTTGAGAATGACAATATTGATATTTCATGTAGAATTGTTAGTTGGTTCGACATGGTAAACCTTATATTTATAGAAATTTTGAAGAATACCATTATGAATAAAGTGTTCTTCTTCAGTTAGGTGTCAGTACTGGAATAGAAGTTGATAATTTTTTAACTGACATAATTGTGCTTCACTTAACTTGTATTTTGGAGTACCTTCTTATTCTAGGCATACTTTCCTTGTACCAATAATACTATTTTGACCATGCAACAACAAAAATGTCAGAACATTCATGGTAATGCGTAAATCAATGATCTAGTGTTTTTGTACAATAATATAAAAAAGTTGAATTAAAGCTGTGTCTTGTTATAGATTTTGTCTTGTTTTAAGTTTTGTCTGGTGGTATCTTCTCTTATTATCAATTTTAAGTGAGTGTTACATGCAACTCATGAGGATAAAACAATCTAATACATAACTTATATTATAAACTTTATAGATGTATAATATTGTAATTTTTTCTAATAAATAAATCTTAAATTATATATATTAGTAAACAAAAACTAGGTACACTTTATTATTATTAAATTTAAAATGTCTGTATCTATTAAAATTATACAGCTGTAATATAAACATTTGAGATAAAATTATTAAATCAAATTGTTTCATGACCCGACATATAATTTTATCAACTTATACAATAAACTATATGTTGAACAATTAAATTAAATAGTTTTCTTAAAAGAACTTGTTATTATCTAATCTAAATCTTATCAAAAAATAAGATTTTTTATTAGTTACTAAAATGTTGCAGAGTCTTAGTAAAATATAAATAAAAATCTTTTTTACAAGAGAAATACTTCACAAAGTGAAGAATTTACAAAGAAAAAGAAATAATACTCTCTCTATCTTTTGATGAGACATTTCTATAATCTCAACACTTAAAAAAATATTTGACAGTGACATATACACAATATGTTGGTATTTCTTGTAGAATTGTTAGTTGGTTCTCTAGGTGGTAAACCTTATATTTTATAGCCCTTTTGAAGAATATTATGTGTTATCTTTTGTTATGTGTCAATACTAGAATAGAAGTTGGTAACTTTTTAACTGACAGAATTTGTGTCTACTCAACTTGTGTTTTGCAATACCTTTTTATTCTGAACATACTTTTCATGTACCAACAACACTATACAACAACAGAAAATTTAATTGGTTTGTTGTCAGAACATTTATGGTTTAAGATAACATGTAAGCCAATATTTAGAGTTTAAACCCTAAACCTTAAGCCAACATTCTAATGTTTCTGTGAAATAGTCTAAAAAAATTAAATTAAAGTTGTGTTTTGTTATAGATTTTGTCTTATTATAAGTTTTGTCATATGTCTTATCTTATTATGAGTTTTAAATAAATGTTACCTATAATTGATAAGACAAGATAGTCTATTACATTATTTATATTATAATTTTTTAATAAATAAATATTAAATTATATATATTAATAAAAAAATTAAATACACTTTACTCATCTAATTTTAATAACTTGCATAATAAACTATATTTTAAACAATTAAATTAATATATTTTTTTTAAAAAATTATTCTTATTTAAAATCTAAATCTTACCTTAGAAGCAAGACTCTTTACTATGTTGAGAGTCTTAGTATAAAAAACATCTTTCTTTAACAAAATAATAACATTATCATATCATATTATATTATATATATAATTATTGAACATATATGCTTGCGCGCACACACACATATATATATATATATATATAAATTAAAAAAATAAATATTCTAATGATAATTTATAAAAAAAAACTTAAAACAAACAATAAAGATATAATTAATAAAAAATATTCCTTACTTGATTATTGATAATATAATAATTAATTTAAATTACATTAATATAATTTACTTCATTCCTCTCACACAAAGTTTTTTCCAGTTAAAAAATAAACTACAGATATCCACTTAATACATATTTTAATAGCTTAGATTTATTTATAATTGTTTTTAAAAATAAATTTGATATTTGACCTACTTATTTATTATGCTCATTAGAGATAATCCACCAGTAGACCTAAATGTGTGTGTCCATTACTTTTGCATGGAAGAAGTTACATTTGGATTTTTTTTATATAAGGTTATAATTTATGATCTGATAGTTGTTACTCAATGTTTTAATACTATATCCATTTTTATGGTACAATGTGATTTGGCTTACTTAGCTCCTGAGTTGAATTTGGATATGTCATAATTTGAGGTAAAGAGAAATAAATTACAGAAAATAATAGTATGGATTATTTTTGTCCTAATTTTTAGATCGAAGGAATCTGATGAATTTATTGGTGAGTGTGATGATGAACGTATGAATCAGGAATGCAATTTTTTAGTGTAAGTCCACTTGAGAGGTACTGTACTGATGTAAATGTACCAAAAACCAGTTCCGAAAAGGAAATTGACAACTTAGCCCTTCTCTATAATAAATGGCACTCTTAATTGTATCACCCAATTTTTGAAGATAATTCTCACACACTTCATTCACATACCTTGTTGCATATTATGAAAGGATTAAACATAAATAAATAATTAATAATATTAAAGATGTTTCACAAGTATTTTATGTTTAATAATAAATACACTTTAATTAAGTACTTACCTCAATTCCAAAAAATTTAGTCCCACACATGGCATCAACACATTCTAAGGAGTGAATGATCTATGACTTCCTGAGTTATTACTATCAATTTAGTTCTTTAAAAAATCTGATTTAGTTTTTAATGTAATATTAAATGCTATTAATTAGTTATTAAAATTAAAATTTAAGAGACAATTTAATATTATCAGTTTATCTTTTGATTTTTTAAAGACTAAACTAAAAGCGTTACATACGATGGAGTGATAGTATCTGTCAAAGAGAGTAATAATACTACATTTATTTGAAGAAAAAAGAAAGATAAAAAAAAATTAGAGAAAACTTCTTTTTTCTTCCACACGTCATTTGGAGAGGCAGACACAGGCAATGCTATTTAATGATGTTAAAGCATGACCTTGCTGAGTTTTTGTTTAATGCAGAGAAAAGAAAAGGCTCTGTGTTTAGTTTCAAGAGCTCTAGAGGATAAGCCATAGATTGGAAGAGCCTCTCTAGCTTATTGTCTGTTTCTTCCTTGACCCAGTTTCTCAGATCTATTACCACCCCTTTCTGCATTTCCCCTCTCTCTTACAAATTACAATCCTTTTCGGCCATTGCTTGGTAAAACATGAGTAAAGAGGAGATTTTGAAGATACAGGTGCCCCCTTTCGTCTCTTTCATATAACAAGTCCTCACCTTTATTATTTTTTCATCTGTTAATTTTCAAGCTTTTTACTTGCTGTGTTTGGTTTTCTTTTTCCTTTTGTTATGTAACACGTCTGTTAAAGTATGTAGTTTTCTTTTGCTTTTACTTCTCCATTTTTAATAATTCCTCTTATTTACTAAGAATTTCCTCTTTGTTCTGTGTTGGCTCTTGGGATTGCTTGAACATGCAGAAATGTGTTCTCAGAGTGAACATACACTGTGACGGGTGCAAGAGCAAAGTCAAGAAAATCTTGCAGAAGATTGATGGTATGTATGCATCTATTTCACTGTGTTAGATAAGAAAAGAGAAGAAAAAAGTCATGTTATGTTACACTTTGGGAGCTTTATTTTTATTTTGTATCTTGGAAGAAAAAACAAAATCTCATATCACTACCCATATCTTGAATAAATAGTGTGTTTGGTTTGGTTATTTATTGAGTCTACTTCACAGGAGTGTTTACCACCGAGATAGATGCAGAACAAGGGAAGGTGACGGTTTCAGGGTTTGTGGACCCCAATGTTCTCATCAAGAAGCTTGCAAAGTCAGGGAAACATGCAGAACTCTGGGGTGCCCCTCCGAAAGGAAACAACAACACTAGCAACAACAATCAGAACAACATTGCTAACCAGATGAAGAACATGCAAATTGACAATGGTAAAGGTGGGGGAAACAACAAAGGTCAGAAGGGTGGTGGGAATAACCAGCCAAAGGGTAATAATCAGCAAGGACAGAACCCCCAACAGCAGAACCCTCAACAGCAGCTTCAGCAGCATATGCAACAACTTCAGCAGATGAAAGGGTTCCAAGATCTGAAGCTGCCTCAATTCAAAGACATGAAGATGCCCAACCAGAATCCCAATTCCGTCAAAGGGGTGAAGTTCAGTTTGCCTGAGGAAGATGATCTGTCTGATGATGAGTTAGATGACGACTTTGATGATGAGTTAGAGGATGAGGATGATGAAGATGAAATGGATGATCCTCAACATCCTCTGAATAAGATGATGATGATGAAGCCCTCTATGGGTAAGCCCCCTATGGGTAATGCTCCTATGTCTAATGGGGCTCAGATGATGTTGAATAACATGATGAATGCTCAGAAAGGTGGCAATGGTGGTGGAGGTAATGGGAAGAAAGGAAGTGGCGGTGGAGGACCTGTGCCTGTGCAAGTGCATAACATGGGTGGTGGAGATGGAAAAATTGGTAATGGAGGAGGAAAGAAAGGAGGAGGTGGAGGTGGAGGCGGTGGAGGCGGAGGCGGTGGAGGCGGCAATAATCACAATCAAGGTGGAGCTAACAAAAACAATGGTAGCAAAAATGGAGGTGGAATGCCAGATGGTAAGAATGGAAACAACAAAAATAATGGTGCTGGCAGTGGTGTTCCAAATAACAACGGAATCGGAGGTAAGAAAGGTAATAATGGAATGGGTGAAGGTGTTCAAGGTATGAACATGTTTCCGAACATGGGTGGTCATACTCCTAGTATGGTTGGGGCTAATGTGGGTCCTATGGGTAACATGAGTATTCCTATGGGCAACATGCCAATGTCCCAGATGGGTAACATCCCAGCAGTTCAAGGTCTACCAGCTGCTGCACCCATGAATGGGGGTGGTGGCGGTGGAGGATACTTCCAAGGTGGAGGCGGTGGTCCAGATATGATGCCTGGTAATCCTTACCAACAACAGCAATACATGGCTGCAATGATGAACCAACAAAGGGCAATGGGTAATGATAGATTTCAACCAATGATGTATGCTAGGCCTCCTATGGCAGTCAATTATATGTACCCTCCTCCTTATAGCTACCCTCCTCCTCCTCCTCATGAACCATATTCCAACTTTTTCAGTGATGAGAATACTTCCAGCTGCAGTGTTATGTGAAGAGTAATGGGAGGTGATGCTGGTAAGAGAGGGTTGTTTGGTTATGGTTGCAAAGCCCTCTCTAATCTGATGATGCAATATTATACAATGGAAATGAGTTTCAATTTTAGTCTCGTGTACTTCAATTTTCTTCCTATCCCTTTTCTCTAAGTTAAAGTAGAGCTTTTGGTCACCATAGGGAAGTAATTTATAGATTTTATAATATTTTATGATCTTGAGAACTATCAGATCATCATGTAACTGGAGATATGGTGATGGTGGACTTCCTCCATGTGAGATGTTTATGTGTGTTTATATGTTTCAAACAGAAATAAATTTCAGAAGAAAAAGGAAAAAAAAGAAAAGAATGGGGGTAAACAAAAAATGCCTCTCTCACTCTTTTCTCTCCAAGACTTAAATTTTCTTCATAATCAATCTTCTTTTGCTGTTATTATTCTTTATCATTTCCTCTGGCACGCATAGTAACATCATGTCCATTAAAGAATGCTTTGTGTTGCTTTTGGACATTATAGTATTTGACATTGTCCCTGGTTTCAATGTGAGGGAAATCATGAATGTTTGCGTGGTGGGGTGCACACTGAAGTTGGCATATTGAGGGATGGACCCAGCCAGCATCAACCAAGAACAGTGATTTTATATAGACTTTTGTGATAAGGGTTGGGTGGGGCACCATTCATCATCAGCATCACTATATTGTGATAAACCCCAAATTCCTGTGTCAGGACTGAATTTATTTATTGCTAAAACACTGTTTATTAATATATTATTATTTAGTTACACAGCACCCACAAACCAATGTTTTGTTTTGCAGCACCTAATTGGTACAGGTACTGTCAATAAAGATTCCCTTAGAATTACTACTTCACCGTATTATTAAATCATAAACAAATTTGGTTGAAATATAAAAAGCAAAAATAATAAATAATTATTTGTTGGTCATTATTACTGAACTAGTTTGTGAATAGTGAGAGATTGATATTTTTTTATAAGAGGTGCAGTGCAGTAGGGCAGGGTTTAGATGCATTCTAGGCAAGAGGTACATAGTTACATAAACCCAACAACGAATTGCCTGTCTTCTTCGTTTCTGTTGATTTTCTCCTTCTCACTCATAACAATCACTTTGACAACACTCTTCAATCCTGCAAGCAAAATATCATTCAACATCAAAGATTTTTATAGCTAAGTAAATTTTAATCAATTCCATTGAAATATCATTCACAAATTTTGAAATGTCCCTATTAATATATTTTTATTATAATTTTAACAACTTTTGTGTATTGTTATTTTATTAACTACTATTTTATATTCATAATAAATTATTTAAAATATTTTAAAGTTATTATTATTTATTAATAATTTATTAAAAAATATCAAAATTCAAGAAAGAATGGACATTGATTAATAAGATCATATGTTTGATTTCTTAAAAATAATAAGATAGAAAATTTTTAACCTTAATTAAAAATAGGTCAAATGGAAATCATAAATCAAAATAACTATATAAATAAAAAGAAATCCTAGAATTTTAGTTATCTGTTATTATTATTATTACTACTATATTACTATTATCTCTTTTATTGTGTTAGACATCTTTATATTAACATAAATAAAAAGTGTTAACTTTTTCAAAACACAACAAATAAGAATTATTTTATGTACAGTTCATAATTCATAAAATAATTTATAAAATAAAATATTATCATATAGTTTAAATAATTATATTGTGACATTTTTTTATAATATATCTTAGTACATATATATTAGGTTTTTTATAAAAAGGATAGAAAAAATTTATGTTTTATCGATTTAAATTCTTTTATTACAAAATCGGATTAAGTTTTGTTACAAACTAATTTTAAAGGAAGAAATTGTATTTAGTAATACGATTTTTGTTTAATTTTTTAATTCTTTAAATAAGATTGTGATACGTAATATGATTTTAATTTAATTTATTTTATTTTTTAATAAAATCGTGTTAAGTAACACGATTTTATTGTAAAAATTTAGAATTATAATTTTTTTAGTTTTTTATTTTTGATAGAAACAAAAACTTATGTTCTAAAAGAGAAAAGAAAAAATTTAAAATTTGTAATTAAAAATAATAATTAATATTGTCACTTCTTACATTGTATTTTAATCTATAACATAAGAGTTTACATTCATTTATGATATACTATAACAAAAAGTTGTATATTAATTAAATTTAAATTAAAAATCCAGATATTATATGATATTATTTATTTATATTAAAATAATTAAACTTAAGATGCATATTGTGATTAATAATGTTAAAAAGTTATTTTTTCTGCTCATCAATAATTAATGTGTATAGGAAGAAAAAAAAGTTGTCTATCTTTGAAAGCAATTTCTCTTCCTCTTGGTTCTTCTTCTTAAGTTTAAAAATGATTTTGGTATGAACAAGTAGCTTTTTGTATGGTGCTTGGAAGCCAAAATTAGGCATCAAATTGAGGGGAAAAGGCAAAAGAGTGTAGGTGTATGTCTACTTACGCGTGAGACAATCAAGTTAATCATAGAAGATGCAGCAGGTGTTCATGTTTTGTGCAGTGATGTTGAGCACTTTTTCTTACTTTTAGTGGGTCCTTCCTTTTGACCACACAGAAACCCTAGACTTTCACGTGGACCCCTCTTATCTCAAGCTACCATTGCAATTTCAATTCACTATACCAACTTCTTCAATTCCATGAGTTTAGATTAAGATTCTTCTCTTTCAATCTATCTTTAATAATACATACCTTTCTTTAATTTTATATACATTTCTGTTTATGTGTTCTTTTTAATTATTTGAATTAAATATTTCATCTCATAATTAACAAAACTATAAGAAAGTGTGGAATGTTATTAATTATTGTAAAATTAAAGAGAGAAAAATATTTAAATACTAGTGAGAAACAAATGAAATTTTTTATTTTTACACATTTTAGTTTTATCTTGATTATATATTTTTTATGAATATATACAAGTTAATGTTATGGTGAATTTCTTCTGGTTACAGAGTCAACAATTTATGATGAAAAGGTTTAATCAATCAATAACTAGAAAGTATAATAACTAAATACAAATAATTTAAATTAAAGATAACTTATAGATTAAAGTAATCAATCACACAGTGTGAGAATTTTCAAAGTCTTTATTATTAAAATATTTGTCTTATTAATTAATGTAAAACAAAGTATTATCATTTAAGTGTCTTGAATTTTTAGATCAGACCAAAAGCTACCAATACCATTCAATGGCGCCACCTGATATATTTTTCCTTTTAAATATTATTCTTTTGGACATTAGGTAACTACTATTAGTTTATTCAATTCCAATAATGATTTGATTAGATATTTAGGTTACTTTGTGACAAAGTTTCTTCCCAGTAAAATCTAGTAGAATTTGAATTCTGATCATTGGTTTAGGATTTATTTGAGTAATTTATAATTGGACCCATCTAATCTATTTACACTGTTATGAAGTTACTTCTTCTTTTTTTATACATTAAATGCTAAGTGTTTAATTTTCACTACTCGTAACTTTCTCTTTCTCCTTTCCTAAAGAGAATAAAATTTTTAGTCTATTATCATTCTGTTATATTTTCAATATTGCACCTCTCATCTTTAACTTCTTATACTTAGATGAACTACTTTAAGAAGTAAATTATTTAATTTCATAAAATAATATTTATTAAAAATTTTATAGCAGAATAATATTATATCTTTTTCATTTTGTATTTTCATTTGTTATATTTTCTTATATAAACTTTAGAATATAAAAAAATAGAATTAAACATATTTTCTTAAATCAAACTGCTTATAACATATAACCCTCCATTAATGTTAAGATGGAGTGGTCATAAGACAGTCTCTCCTCGATCATCCTAACATATACTCAAGTCATAGTAATCCTTACTTTTTGATTATATATATATATATATATATATATATATATATATAATATTTCATAAGAAATTATATTTTCTTATAACAAAATTTTAAAGTATCAATTATCCATAATTCATTTTTATTCGTTTTATTGTTATTGTTTTACTAATTTATGTTAATAATATCATATTAACAAAAAAAATCAATAGAAGAGTTCAGTTTAATGAAGATAATTATTAATTATAACTTTTAAAAAAATATTTGGACACTTGTGAGATATTTTTCTTAGCTTAAAGGTTGCTAGTTAGACATCATGTTATTTATTTGTCAAAGAAATATTGATTGGACTTCTTTCATGATATACTTATATGACGTTGCAACAAAATGATACGAACCTTATACTGATGTCACAAGTTATAGAAGACTGTTATTGATAGGGAAAAGCTTTTGTACCTGATTTCTACCAGATTATATATCACTTTTGTAACATAACAACTCAACCAAATTCTCAACCATCCTACTATGCCTCATTACAACTTTGTTTGTGGAGTCATTCAATTACCTAAAATGGAGTCAAATGAAGCTTTGTTATACTCTAAAAGGTTTGAATTTCAATTGCTTAGATTTTTCAGGGTAGGTTGCATGGATTCAGACAAGTATATTTTTAGGTTATTATTCCTTTCTTGATTTCTCATTAATGTCTTAGTGTGCCAAGAGACAATAAACAATTTCTATCTTTTCCTATGAGATTAGATATTATGTTCTCTTGTGTCTATCTTATGAACTTCAATAGTTTGATATACCTTTTCAATTATTTGTAAATTATTCATCAGTGTTCTCGTATGCTTTATTGTGACAACCAAAATATCATGTATATTATTGTTAATTTTGTATTCTATGAAATAAGCAGACACCTTATAATCATTTTGTTAATAACAAAGAGTAAAATAGATTGATGTTGTTAAATTACTACCAATCTCATCCAAGGACTAATCAAATAGTTATTATGTTAAGTTCTTTTCTCAATATATATGAAATATGAAACATTTTTACGGGATCAAGTTTCTTGGATAAATATGAACAAATAAGAAAAACAAAAATTAGTGAGTCTTATAAAAAAAACTAAACTTTTTTGAAAAGGAAAACCATGGAATTGTGAGATGTGAAGAGGTAGGGTATGACCTGAGTGTCTAAATTGACTTTTTTATTATGTTTCTGTCGCACATGAATATTTTATAAAAAAAACTTCTATATTTGTTGCACCTGTAGTTAGATCTGCATTGATTAAACACTTCACATATATGTGAACCAAACTATATTTGATGTTCATGTTTTCCTTGTTATATGTACCTTTTTTTCTATTTGTTTGTTAGTGTTCATTTCTCTTTTTCTCCTTTAATAATCCATCCAGTTTAATGTGATAATTGATTCTAATATGATATAATAAATTCTCTATCTAGAAAAATATTACTAAATAATCGAACTTCATTTTTTAATCAGTTCTATACTCTGGAAATTGATTTCAATGCGAATTCATTTTGAATAATTGGACAATAAATTTGAAATTATGTGGTGTATGAGCTTCTTTATTTGTTAGAAGTAAAAGGATAGAAATATAATGAGTTGATTTTTTAATGAAATTGATCAAATATGACCAATTTGTTGGTGTGAAATTTCTTATTAATCAATGGATGATGTGGTTACTTATAAAGACTATAACAATCAAAGTTAGAAGAGTATTGATTAAGCTAGAATCATATTTTTGTTGCATGATATGTGGAAAGTACCTCTTACCTATATCCTCAGTGTGCATTCATGATTTACAATCTGTGACTTAGTGAGTTGCATCTGTTGTTGTGGAATATTAGGTAGTCAAGTCTAATGATATTCAGTCACAGTGCTCTGTTTACTCATGTGAGTGGAGATGACCCTAACATAAACTCAAAACACCAATATTCAAAGTCAACAAGATTTATACAAATTACTTTTTTATATTTTAATAATTTGACACTTATATTTTTTATTTTATTTTACAAAAATACTTTCTTATGTTTTACACTTTATTTTTTATTTAAATTTTAGTCAATATGATATTTTAAAATGAAATATGAGAAGTGAGTATCACATATTAAAATTAAAAATATCATTTACTAAAAGTATAGCTCGTTAAAATTAAAAGAAAAACGTAATTATTTAAAAATTATTGAGTTTTCTATGGCTAAGATGGCAGAGAAAATATAAGTGTTAGAACAGGTGATGCATAGTTAATGTTATGTTATGGGTTGAGATGCAGTGAACTCCAGGGTTGAATTTTTTGTATGAGAGATGAGAAACAAATCATAAATTAAAATAGTTTATTTGATTTGAATAAGTTAATTGAATCACGGACTTCACAGTTTGAAATGGCATTTATTATAGAGAGTGTATCCTCTACTGACGGAGAAGGTTATGTTTTGCAAAGTTGATGTGACTGTAATGCATCTAACTTTAGGCTCTATCATTACCTTCAAGAAAATGGCCAAATTTCTGTTGACTTTCAAGATATGGGATTTAGATTTTCCTATTACTCTGACTTTATTTTTAAAGAACACTGTCAAATGTCTATACTCTCAATACAATGGTCACAAATAAAATATGCTTTTTTTTATCATTATTTATATCTTATCTCTGATAATATTTAATTTATCATAAACATTATTTATAACAGTGAAGAAATTAAAAATATCAGTTATATTAAAAAGATATTAAAATACATGTGGTAAATAGTTATAAAAAAATATATTTTTCATAAAAACATATTAATATAAATTTATTAAATATTTATAAATTAATAATTATTTATTATCAATGATAAAAATTATCAATTATTAGAATGCTAAAATATTTGTATCAATAACAACTTTTTAGAAGTTCATTTTTATATATTTAATAAAAAATTTACACATATATGTATATATAAAAATATATTAAATTTTTCTTATTTAATATTTAAATTTATAATTTTTTATAAATTGATATTATTTCTATTTTATTATATAACTATAACTATAACTATAATAATAATAATAAATATAAATTTTGTCTTTATTAATATATTATTTGTTATTTTTTAATTTGTTATAAGTGAAAAATAATATATATATATATATATATTATTTAATTTTTCATTTAAGATTAGTTCTTATAGAGAAATGTCGTGATTTGTAAACAATCAATTATTGTTGTATTTTGTGTTTTATATAGTATTTTTTTGAATATATTCTTTTAAGTTGTTTTTTCTACTTTCTTTGTATTGAATTTATTTTTTTCTTTTTTTTTTGTATTGTGCTGTATGTTTTTTCTTTTTCTTCTTCTCGTGTAGATGTTGTTGTTGTCTGTTGTTTATGTTTAATTGTTGGTGTTGTTATTAGTATAACTAATTTGGTAGTTTAATTGATGGTTCTAGTATTACTATCAATAATTTACAAAATAGGATATGATAATAATTCTTTTTACAACCTAACTATTGTTGTATGTAATATATTTGATGATGATTGTTGCAATCGTCATTAAAAATTAGTATTTAAAAAAAAACTTAATCAACGACAATTGTAGAACTGTCAATAAAATATGTTGAGAACCATAATTATTTTGCTAATAGTAAATTTTATTTCCACTCTACAATTTACAATTATAATGTTGACTTTGTTAATATATTAAAATATGTATCTATTTTTATTCATATTTTTTAAATTTTATTATAATATAAATAAATAATATGTTGACTTCAAATTTAAATCTGTATAAGTTTTAAACTATTTAAAGTATTTATATAAAAATATTTATGTTGAAATACCAATACACTATATTTAAATTTAAATTTAAATACTAATAAAGCTGAAGATTTATCGATAACTACTTTTGAGTGGGGTTAATGTTTCTCTTTTTAACAAAAGTAATTATGATTTTCAATTTAATCTAAAATTAATAAATATTAATTTGTATTTTTTTTATTTTTTATTCATTATTCATAATAAATAAATTTCAATTATTCACATAATAATTTTATAAAATATAATTTTTAATATGTATTTGTATTTGTATTTCTATTTCTATATATTAATTAAATATACTTTTAATATATAAAAAAAGCGTGCATTACACATGTAAAAGAAGTAGGTTTTATGGTTATTGAATTCAAGAAAAGTAATGAATAAAGTTAGTGATCTCACTTGTAATGGTTTGATTTATTTGAATAAGATCTTGAGTTTTGCATATGAAAATAAAAATAAAGGTGATGAAGGATGGAAACAGTCTTCAAAATGAATACCTAAAAAATTGAAAGGAAAATGATTTGAGTTGGACATAGCTGGTGAATAAGGAGAGTAAGAATCGTCTCAAATTTTTAGATTGAGATGTAAAACTTTTAAAAAAAGAGAAAAAGGAGAAAGAAGTAGAAAAGAGAGAAAAGGTGAGAAAAATAAGCTGTTCATTTGATGGCTTTGTTCGTGGCACAGGGATAGAGTGTTGTATTTGCTCCTTCACGTGCTTGAGGATTTCGAGAGAAATAGCTCAAATTATTGTGGTTAGCTCCATAAAGTTGAATCAACAAATGATGCTAGTTGGAGGAGTTTAAAAAAATTTGAAAAAGTCTTGAGAGGAAGCAAAGTTGGACTGGTTAGCTAGTCTTTTGGGATTGCTAAATGTTCAGTGATGCTTTACTGGTGAGTGAAAAGCAACAACTTGTTTGGTGTTCAGAAAATGTTGACATTAGAGACAAAAGCCCCATAAAGGTCACACTGCTTTTCTGCTAATGTCAATTTCTTCCCTTCTTCTCCAATTTCATCAATAACTTACCACTGCTACCAATTTCAACTTAATCTAACTAAACAATCAAATTCATTTAATCATGTTATTGGATTTATTATTTTTTTATCACCATCACCAATATTTTGAAACTCATATTCTCTTCATCCAGATCGGTCCGGTGAAATTATAGTCCTGAACAAGTATGTACATTTCAATTGAGACACACCTTTATCACAACTAAAATATAAAAAGGTAATTAAAAATATTTAAGATTTTATTTCTAGAAAAATTTCGAATTATGTAATTATACATAATTTTTACTTTTAATTTTTTAGTTATACATAATCAAATTTCATAATAGAAAACATATTTTCAGTTATCCTCTAAAAGATCAAGATAGTTAAACCAACCAAAGTTATTGCTGTAAACAAGATTAGTCTATATAACCCACTAAATTTAGAGAAACATGTGATTAGAAAAAAAATAAAGTTATTTAAATTTATAGTAATTAAATTTGCTATTATTGTTTTAAACATAAATAATAATAATAATAATAATAATAATAAATAGGGGAAAAAGAGAATAAATAACATGCATTCTGAGTCTTTATACAGCAAATTGACAACATTGAGGGAAAAAAAAGTCACCTTAAAGTTCATTTTTTATTCAATCTTACAAAAATTTAATAAGATATATTTAGAGTATTTTTTTAGAAGAATTTTTTAAAAACAATGAAATAAATTTTTTTATAACATCAAATTAACTTATATACAAAACAAAAATTAAAAATGAAAGAAATTATGAGAAAAAAATTCAAATATTATTTTTATAGAAATTAATTTATTTTTTAAAAAACCTTAATTTTAAATTTTTAATGTTATTTTATCTTAAAATTTATTCTAAAAATCACCCTGATTAAAAGTTAAAGTGTGGAGTGAAAAATCCTCTTAGATATCATGGGCTTGGATTAATACATGAATTACATGGCTAAAATATTAATAGTGTTATAGATAATTAAAATTAGTTTTTTACTAATAAATGAATGTGGAGAAATGGTAACCATAAATGAAGTGAAGAAGCTATGAAAAGGGTTGAAAATGAATGCAATTTGTTTCCTTGTTAATTCAATAACTATGGTGAAAAGTCAAAGTAAGGAATTCTTTAAGTTCAAAACACGAGGCCAAGCAGTTGAGGTTGAGCAGTAGAATCACATGTGGTTAACAGTACATGTTTCCGAGAAACTTAGAATTATGGTCTTTATAATCTGTCTTATTGACTCCATTAATTAATTTGAAGTTAAAAGAAAAATATTTTATTTAAAGTAAGATTTATTTAAAAGAAAAACGGTTTAAATAAGATTAAGTTTTAATATTTTATTAGTTAAATTTATAAATAAATAATATACTTGTTCAAAATTCATTTTATAAAAGTTATTATTTATTTAGAATATATTTCTCCTAGTTTTCTCTAGTTTTTTGAGATATGTATATATTTTTTTGTGAACATGTTTGAATTATTGTCTTGTAGTTTTTGTGAACATGTCATTTAGCTGTAAAAGTTTTTTCTTTTATTGTCTTGTAGTTAGAAATTAAAAGATTATTAATAGTAGTACCAATTATTCATGGTGTGTATGTGCAAACCAAGGGAAGATAATTTGGTAAAAAGTCCACACTCCACCCAACAACACACTCTAAATTCTGAGTCTATGCTTCAAGTTCCAAGTAACTCAACCCTACTATTGTTCTTATATTTGTACTACTCCTTCTACACCAGACAAAGTGCTTCATCCCAGAATACACACCATCACCCATCTCTATAATTATTAAAGCAATCACACAAACTAATAATGCTAACTTTAAGATATCTTTTCTTTTCCTTCTCCAAAAACAAGATATTCCACAACCCATATTAATCTCATCAAAAATTTAATTATTACTATCTCCTTTTAGATTATTATGTAACTATTCAACAATTTTAATTATGGCACTCTTTATTTTAATATATTTATTAATAATATGAGACTGTTCTAATACAATTGTATAAAAAGATAGACACAGCTACTTTTTTTCTTAATATGTGTATGGCAATATTAAAATAAATCCTAAAATAGTTTTTATTTTATTTTTCATATAATAAATTAATTTATAACATTGCTATTCTCTTTCATTTACTTAATGATTTTTTTACTATCTACACCTGTAACTAAGACCGCCATTAGTATTGATCAAAGGGGAGGGAGTAATATTTTTACTTTCCTAAAATTTGATCCTTTGTTGTATACTTCAAAACAAATCAAACTAGTAATTATCATAGCACTTCACATTAATTTATAGTTTATTAATAGAGAGATATGGTAGGAGAGAGAAGGAGGAGAAGGAGGTGATTATTTTTTTAATTATCTTAGTTGAAGGAGAAAAACATTAATTAAAAAGAGAATGATGGAGTTGATTACACTATATTTTATCTATTTTTATCAAGTTAATCGAATTATATAATATCTCTCTTTCTTTTTTTATATATCTGTATTTTTCTCTTACTTTTACTCTACCAAACAGCTAAATATTAATTTTATTTTTTACTTGTTTTTTCCTTTTTATTTCCATCATTTTTATTTATTTTCTGGATACACATTTAACTTACTTAAAGTTTTCAAACTTTTCAAAGTAAATAATTAAATAGAGTGTACATTAAAGTTTTAGAAATTAAAATAAATATTATGAAAATTTATTTGTGGAAATAAATTTATTAAAGTGAATTAAGACAAATTTAAATTGAATGTGGTTTTAAAATTAAAGATATTAAAAAGGTGATTGAAGTGAAAGATAACTTAAGAAGTTGTTAAAGAGAAGAGAGAAAATGAGGGGTAAGGGAGAAAGGGAGTGATGATTAATAGAGTGAAATTCACATGGTGTGAGTTTTGTTGGATTGGGTGAATGAATATGGCAATACAATAGAATAGAATAGAATAGAATAGAATAGAATAGAATAGAATAGAATAGAATAGAATACCACCTTGATTTTGGTGTAGTTGAGACTTGAGAGAGACTTCTGACTTCTTGTCTCCTCTTATAACCCAGATGGGCCTCTCAACTTCAAGTACTTCCCACTTATCTTTCAACCTTTTTTTTCTTCTTTTATTCTATCAATACACGGTTTTCCCTATATATCCCTTACACAAACATATCTTATTAGTACATAACTCACATGCATTAATTCTTTCAAATAAACTTTTTAATCTTCTCCACTATCTTCAACTTCATCTTTTCTATTTTTTTATTATAATATCTTCAAAGGTTTGTTCGCTATATCCGTAGTCTCTCCTTATTATAAATAAATGGTCATTCCATCACAAAAGTTAATGATGATTAGATCACTTAAGCGCCAATTATTACAACTAAACATACTGCATAAACAAATACCAAAGCAAACTATTGTTTATTTCACTAAACTTTGAGTGGAAGAAAACAACAAGTAATACTGTTTATGGGATGATTATACTGATGGATGATAGACTTTTTATTCACAGAAAAAGTGAGAGAAAAAAATATATTTACTTGTTCTTTATTAGTGAAAGTGAATCATAATATATTATGTTGTGAAATAATAGATATTTTGAATGTATTTTTGCTCACATAATCAATTATAAGATCTATAATTAATTTTTTGTGGTAGTTTCATAAATGAATGATCAGGCTATTTCTTTTTCAATCTTTATTTTTTTGGCAGTTTCATAAATTTTGAAATAATTATTTTAGAATATGTATTTTTCATTTTAGATTAGATTGTTTGAAGTAAATCATGGAGTTGTGGGAGTTGAGAAAAAAACATTGTAATGATAATTATGGTAAATGCTCACAGTACCTGTTCAGCTACAACAAGGAGTCTGAGGGAAAATGGGCCTGAGCCTGGTGATCTTATTTGGATTTCAAATGCCTATATTAGAAATTATCTTTTTAGTAAGTAAATGTACTTGTTTGGACTTTGAAGCAATACTGATCTCAGCTTGTTTGAGGCCCAGAATTTGACCCAAAGCTCCGGGATCTAAATGTTCCTAAGTTATCTAGTGTGAGAACATTATCATATCAATGCTGTACTGAATATTATCACTCCATACTTTTCAAACTTTTCTTATTTAAATTTTCTTTTAAACAAAATTTAGAACTATTTAAATATATTTGTCATACATAAAACAAGAAAAAAATTAAATTAAATAAATCCAAACATGTTTTGATGTTATTTATATAAAATAAAATATCCATAATTATGAAAACCTAATTTTGCTTGGTATGAAAAAGTTAATACATGTCATAATAAATTAATATTATATTGAATTACAAAAACTTCACAAAGAATTTTCTATTGATGAAATTATTGAATATAGGTTTTAAAAATAAAATAAATAAAAATGAAAAAACGAGAGAATTTACGAATGTTATGTGTATGTTAAATATGCAATTTTAAATGTGTAAATAGTATCGGATCCACCTAAGAAGGGACCGAGTTGTTCCAAAATATAAATTATGTAAATTTCCATTTTCTATTAATGCAATTAAAATTTAAGAATAAATTTTAATTCATTATTACATATATCATATTATGTAATGGTTACTTATAACGCTCTAAAAGATATTTTTCACATCAATCCAAAATATAGATAAAAGAAATCAAGACTAGAGTAATTTTAGGGAAAAAAAAGCTACAAAAAGATATACTAATCAATAGTAAAATCATGATCAAACAAATTAAATATATGTTAGGAAAATTTATATTTGAATTTAATCCGTCTCTAAATTTTTGATTTGGTTAACTTCTTATATTTTTAAACAAAGTGGATCAATCTACATATTAAATTATAGGATGTAATTAATAGATTGAACCATCTTATTGGATTGGGTCTTGCATGTCCTAAAACATAGACCCTTGTGCATAGTCATTAACTATTTTGATTTCACTTAAAAAAAATACAACTCACAAAAAGGTAGGGTTAATACGAAGACAGATTTACTAAAGACATTAACTAATTATATGTAGTTATAATTAACTGGAAAGGTGAGAACAAAAGATTAACAGAAGTGTTAAAAGTATCATTCTGAAATTTTATAGAGTTATATTATATATATAGATATACGCTATAAGAAGCAATAAAATATTACATTATTACAGTTTACTCCTAAAAAATAACCAAGGTTACGAGATAGCAGCTAATATGTGCGACGGTCTATGCAAAAATAAAGGGGAAAAAAAATCCTGTCTCTTTTTCTTTTTTAGTGTTTACTTAAAATAGTACTTATGTTGTCACTTCGTTATTTTCATATTTTGAGTTACATTTAATATTCTAATAAATAAAAATAATTTTCAATTTAATTTTTATATTATTACCATTAAGTATAATTTTTATATTTAAAAAAAGGTCATCATTCTGATTATTCCGTAACATAAACTGTATTTAAGTTTTATTTAAAATCATTTTAAAAGTACTTAAAAAAATTAAATAGCTGAAATTCAGAAAACAAAATAAAACCTTGAATACTGAAGAGTGAAAACGTATTATTTGACTTTTATTTTTTAAAAAACTGAAATAAAGGTAAAAGTAAAATAAATACAAAATGAGAACAAGAATGTCAATACCACCACTGAATAATCATATGGAGTTATTATTATAATACGTGCAGTTACTCTTACAATTTTATTTTGTTTTACAGGGTTGTTATTATATCTCTTATATACTCTATTTTTTTTTCATTTTCTATAACATCTTGCTTTTGTTATATTTATAATTTTTTTCTCTATCTATTTCTCTCTTGAACAATGATATGATAATATCCTTAACAAATTCATCCAAGCATTTCACATCCACTATTATGCTCTCTCCTCTCCTTTTTTTTACAATTATAAAGATTTAATTTTCTAATTACCAAGAAAGCTCTCGCTATGTTAACTTATTTTCCTTATACTTTCTGGTCATACACCTAATACGTAGCTCACTTCTTTTCAATCGTATAATCCCTAAATATTTGTGGAGATGTATCCCAAGAATTTTTCTCGTGAATATAAAATATGGGTGTGTATAGAAACATCTAAAAGCAAAGGGATGATGCAAGCCCTCTTGGATAGGGTGACCAAAACAAATGCTTAACTAACATAGTTGAGAGAGAGTTTTTAACAAAGTGAATGAATCAATAGTGGATGAAAGCATTCAGTTCATGGGCAAAGATAATGCATGTATATTACCAAATATAAAGCTGCAGAATATTTTCCATTGTGTCATGAAGTTTATGACAACGGTTATGATATAATAACCCTAGTTCTTGTAAATTAACTGAAGAAATGGTTTTTATGCATGTATATCACATGCCTATCTTTTATTATAACAAAGGATTGAAAATTGGATCTCTTTTGAAAGGCTATATATATCTTCACAGCATACATATAGCCTCTGAGCAGAAGCTTTGTTGCACTTCCATTGCAAGTTCCTCCAGACTTAGTTGACATCCCAGTTCTATCTGTAGTAATAAAAAAAAACATGTCATCTAATGTAATAAGAACTTATAAAGAAAAAAAGTTGTAAATAAAATCCATATAAATATTTTATTTGAATCAATGCAAGGATGCAATTCTATTTTATAATAACAATATTATTTCAGTTGTGGTATGTTTACTTGAACAGGTACGATCGATCACCCTCATCCAAATTTACGGATATTAATTGTTGTTACTGATTGTGGTATTTATATCCCCTCTTTGTTTTTATCTCAAAGACGACATATTCTCTTGTGCTATTTAAATTGAAATTCAGTTCGGCAATTAACATAAATATTGGAAAAAGTACTACAATTAAAATTTCAATAGAGTAATCTACAAGGTAGATTGCGTGAAAATTGTGCTAATTGGTGGAAAACACGTTAGGAAGGTGATAAATAAAAGTGAGAAAAAAAAAATATAACTAAATTTCTCTGCCTGAAGAAGGACATAAAATATTTGTCAGACTTTATGTTCTTTGATAGGTTTTAGAAGTTGGATCGCATTAGTAAACGCGGGTGTAAAATACCATGGTTAGTTGATCAAAATCAAGAAGTTACCTTCATTCTACTAACATTTTTATACCATTTGAATTGTAATTTGTGTATTAAGGTTTAGATATCGAAAAGTTGTAACATCTATAGATTTCTCAGAAAGTGTGTTTGGTTCATGGAAATGGCTTGAAACCCTAACTGAACTAGGCCATAAATTCCAATTGTTGCGATCAATGATAAAAACTCCCAAGATTTTGGAATCTCACTGTTATTTGGCTTGATTTCTTGTGAGTGTATTTATAAATATATAATCATAAAACTACTATATTAGTGTTAAATATGAATTTATAAAGCAATTATCACAGGAATAGTTATTGTTTCACCTTGACCACAAACTGGTAAAGGACGGTCTCCTCCATGCTGCTGATGTTCAGATGAAGAACTTCAAAGGAGAGACTTTCCAAAACAGTTATGATCCTTGCAACTTGACCCGGAATTCTTTGGGAAATGACTTTCAATATCACATTTGAACCCGAGATTTTCACTTCAACATCCGCAATAGAAGAGTTGCAGCTTGCTCCTAGTTCCTTGAAAGAATTTGTCCCAATTATGGAGGAGCTATCAAGTTGATGAAACGTTGGCTGCAGTGTTCTTGGACTTGGGCCAGGGCTAGGGCTTAAACTCTTTCTTCTTTTCTGGGATTCCAAAGCCTGAAGAACTTGGTGTAACTCCTTGATGAATTCTATGACACCCCCTATTATAGATGCTTGATCACCCTAAAATAAAAAGGAAGAAAAAAGAAAGAAACTCACTTCTAAGAATTAATCAATTAGCAGCTTGGGAAATTGTTTTCCCTCATTGACATCACAATTTTAGTGATGATTTTCTTAAAAATTATGCATATATTGTTTCTTTAATTTCTCTAGCATATATAGTAACTCATAAACCGATCACATACGCACAAAGATTATGAAGAAGAAAGATAAAAGAAAGACAGAGGGAGAAAATACCCTTTTGATATAGAAACAAGGGGTCAACGATCTTAGAACTTTGAGATGTTCATTCATCTGTCTTCTTCGGTTTCTCTCGACAGCTATGTGAGACATGATTTGGTTCTAGATAACTATGGTTGAGCTCTCTCTGTCTCTTGTTTTTTAGCTAGTTAGTTCTTTTCACTACACAAATCGAAGTGTGGTGTATTTATAGGAGCTAAATTAAGAGTAGGAGTGGTGAGAAAAGAGAAGGTAATAAATGCTATAGGTTGCTTTCTCGTGAAGTATTCTTTAACGTAGTTTACACATAGACACACACATTACACACAATCACTCTTTCTCTCTCTTTCCTAGCTTATAAACATTACGCGTCTCACGTTTATGATCTTGCGTCAATTACGTGCCCTCGTGAGTTAAAACAGGGAGATGGTTATTTTCTCAGCTCTCCCATGCATTTTTATCTGTTCCCTTTCCTTCATTCATGCATGCCTTGCCGAGGCTTTCATCGCTCAACTTAGTAGCATGTTGCAGCCATGCAATTATTCCCAAACATTGTTGGGTGTACGAAAATTATCTGCTTCAGAACTTTTTAAGGCTTTATCCTTTGCAATTCCAGCGATCGCTTGCAGCAGCAATGTGGTGTTCACCGCACAGTACTCACCCTTTTATTTTCTTGCAGGAACAAAATCTATTTTTTTTCACCAGCATTGGCTCTTGCACAATATGATTCAACCTCACTTAAAAGACCAAAGTTTCATAATCTTATAATTACTTAGGTATAAATTTTAGGCAAGTTATTAATCAATAACAAATAACATGTTTTATGAATACAAAAAACTGTTAACCTAAAACTGCAAGGTTCGTTCAATATTTCGATTCTTTAAGAAAAGTTTGAATTTATATCCGGCTCAAAAATAAATCGTGATTGAAAGTATTTTTTATTTTAAAAGGAGTTAATTTAGTAAAATAAAATAAATTTAATGTTAAGTAGAGGTGACAAATACTTTCAGATAATGAAAAAGTAAAAAAAATATTTCAAAAATCCTTAACTAATTCATGTTATTTTCATCTTCATATTTATTTTTTATTTATCATTTAAAGATAAAATATTTATTAGAATCATTAGATTAAGAAAAGAAAGAATGAAAATGAAAACTAAAATTATTCTAAAAAATAACTTGATTTCTCCCATATATAAACATAATTTTTAGAATTAAAACATAATAGAGAAATATATACTATACCAATTATCTCCTGTAAATACATATTTTTTTACTGATAAAAAAGTACTATAGAATTGTAATAATATAAAATTGTAAATATATGATAATAATTTAGTATTCGTGTAAGGAATAAAATATTTATCAGAAGATACTCTACAATGGACTTTTATTCTCTTTTTATAATAAGAAAAGTGTATGTTGCAACAATTAATTCTCTGTACTAATTCGTTTGGTAGAGAGAAAACAAATAAAAAGTGAAAAAAAATATAAAAAATAATAAAAATTAAATATAGACTTATCATTATACTTACTAAATTAGAAACTATTTTATCAATTAAAAATTCTTGATCTATAAAATAATTTTTATTATTAATAAAATAAATAGAAATATATTTTTGTAACTATTGATCTTTATGAATTGGTTTTTATATAATGATAGCTAAATTAATTTTTGATACAGGTATTTATTCGGTCGGGTCGGGTTATATAATGATTTGATCTCACCAAATCCAATTAAATTAAATTGGATTAAGTTTTATTTATAATTGGATCAAATTCAACCTAACCTAATCTAAGTCATTTTTATACAAATTAGGTCATAGATTTAGTATAATTGACATGAAATCCAACTCGACTCACTCTTGTATTTGTTTCATAACATACATATCTAAAACTCTTGTAAAAGTTATGCGTCTTCATTTCATCTTTACTATTTACCTCTATTGTTAACCTCTATTGTATTTTTATCCTAACATTAAACAAATAAACCTAAATATTATTGTAACATCAATCTTGATGTTTTTTTGCCTTTGTAATTTACCTCCATCGTTCAACTTTGTTATTTGTCTTCAGCTTTTACTTTTGCATTATTTTCTTTTGTTATTTGTCTTTAAAGTTTTAGTTACTTACTCAATTACTCTCTAATTAAATTAATGATTAATTTTATTATTTTAGAGACAATAATATAGTTTTTAAAAGTAATTTTTTTAATAAAATAAAAATTATGACGAAAAAGAAAAAATGAATCTTTTATTAATAATTTTGTTTATTATATTATTTTTTATTATAATATATATAATTGATTATAGTAATTACATAATTAATTAATTACGAGATAAAACAATTGATAATACTTTTTTCATATCATAGTTAACTATAAGTAGAACATAATTTATTATTAGAGATAATTTTTATTTTCTGCATAAAGCTTGCAAGGAAAGTTCGTTGTATAGGAATCAGTCTGGTTGGATTAAACTTTTGAGAAAACAAAATGACAAAATAGGTAGGAAATAAATTTAAATAGTAGCCAATTGCCACCTTTATCTCTTGTTTGGCACCTCAAGGAGTCGTCTTAAATTAGAGTTAGAGAACCAAGTTCCAAGACAAAAGTTGACCAACTAGGAAGATAAGCTCTTACCCTCTATGTTGGTTTGTATACAAAATTACACAGAAAAGTGATAGAAAAAGTTTAAATTGAAATTAAAGAAAAATAAGTTTTTTTAAATATAAATTTTCTCTCTTTATTTTATTTCCATATTTTAATGAATCAAAATTAAATATATTGTCATTAGTTTTTGTCCTCTTTATTTTCTTTTCTTTCTTCTAAATAGTGCATAGTGTTCCTCTTTAAGTGAAAATCATGCATAATTAACTTCATATAATTTATATTATATGAAGTTGGAAGGTTCTTTTTATGCAAGAATTAGAAGAAAAAATATTGAACACCTAATATAATTATATATATATATATATATTCTTTTTGAGAAGTTAAGATGTAAGCGTTACTTAACTTCACATAAATTCTTAAAAAAGGAGCCAGATAATTAACTTTTTTGTATTTTGATCAGACCTGTTTCTCACAAATTTACTAACCATTATTTATTAAACCCAATTTTCATATAAAAATCCTATTATTTAATACGTAATTATTAAGCTTTTATAACAATAAACAACCAAGAATAAAGAACTGTAGCGGCAGATAATGCAGATAATTCCTTACATGTGCGCTTTACAGGGTGCAGTCCATTAAACTTTCAAGCATTAACAAAACAAAAGGCATGGCATATCATAACCAAATTAAAAATATCCACTTGCCTAATTATTTATCTCCAGAAGAAAAAAAAGATGAACCAGACTTCTCTCTTCCTTTATCATCACAACGAAGTGAGAAAGAAGTGATTTTTTTATCAACAGGAATTGACTACTGAGATGCCAAAGAAGGATTTGCAGAAGGCAGGGCTGAAGAGAATACCCCCAATAACAGTGGATGTTAAATGAAGAGACCAGGAGAAGATGTTATAGGATATTATAGCTGTGAACATTGCATGAAGGTAATGGAGGACACAAGAGAAGGAAAAATAATATAATTAAAAATAATTTAAGAAATAAAAAAAAAAGCAAATAGAAAAACATGATAGAAAAAAAGTAAATGTATAAATTTTTTATTATTAACGGCACAACCTTATTTTCACGTGAGTGCATGTGTTCATCAGCTCAGGAATATGAACCGGATCCAGAGTTACATATCTTTAATAAAAGAAAAAAAATTATGGGTTTAAACAATCATTTAATAATCTTCGTATTTTACAATATTTTGAGAATTTTAAATATTTTTAATTTTATTCGTTGTCAGAGATTAAAAGAAACAAAGTATATAAGCTAAAGCTAAAAAAGAAAAAAAATATTTAAAGACCAAAAAGATATTAAATATTAAAAATTATGACCATACAAATAATTATATTTAATTTATCACTCGCGAGAACTTTGTTCGTATATATAGGACCATTCTGTAAGGCTTCCTTGCTAATACACCATAGCCATAGCCATAGCCATAGCTTGAGAGCAGAATGGCTTCTCCTACCACTCATTTCTCTCTCCTGGTACTATCCCTTCTCTTCGTTTCTTGCATCTCACAAACACACCATATACGCAAACCTCGTCCCTTCATCTTACCCATTGCTAAAGACTCGAAAACCAATCTCTTCTATACTTCACTCGGCCTAGGAACTCCTCGACACAACATGGACCTAGTGATCGACCTCGGAGGACCATTCCTATGGTACGATTGTGACAAAAGCTACAACTCCTCAACCTACCACCCTGTCCATTGTGAATCCA
The DNA here is from genome assembly GCA_030347555.1 of Lablab purpureus. Taxonomy (NCBI): domain Eukaryota; kingdom Viridiplantae; phylum Streptophyta; class Magnoliopsida; order Fabales; family Fabaceae; genus Lablab; species Lablab purpureus. The sequence goes on from CM059259.1 coordinate 15,465,340, forward strand.
AAAAGTGCCCTGGAGATGCTGCATGCACTGGCTGCACCAATGGCCCTTTCAAACCAGGTTGCTCCAATGACACATGCGGAGCTTTCATACTAAACCCCTACGCCGACGCTATTTTTAGCGGCGATTTTGGTGAGGATGTCTTGTTCCTGTCTCACACCTTACACTCTGGTCTTATTTCCGGTTGCACTTCCACTGAGGGTAGTTCTCTTCTAAATAACTTACCCGAAAGTGGTAAAGGGATATTAGGCCTAGCAAGGACACAGCTTGCCTTACCAACGCAGCTTTCACTGTCTAGTAAGCTTCCTCGGAAGTTTGCTATTTGCTTACCATCTTCAAACAAGAAAGGACTTGGCTCCCTCTTCATTGGTGGGGCACCCCAAAATGCTTCCAAGTTAACTCTCTTCACCACCCCTCTTGTTGTCAACCCCTTTAGCACAGCTCCAATCTTTACTGAAGGTGACCCCTCCTACGAATACTTCATAGTAGTGAAATCGGTCAAGGTTGATGGAGGAGTCATAAACTTCAAGCCTTCCTTGCTTTCCATTGACAACAAGGGACGGGGTGGAACCAAAATTAGCACAATGAATCCCTTCACTGCTGTGCACAGTGCCATATTCAAACCCCTTGTGAGAGAATTTTCCAAGAAGGCTGTTGATAGAAAGATGAAAAAAGTGACACCAGTGGCACCGTTTGGAGCGTGTTTTGATTTCAGCACCATTGGTAGGACCGTTACTGGACTGGATGTGCCTACTATTGAGTTGGAGTTGGAAGGGGAAGCAAAGTGGACAATTTATGGAGGCAATTCGATGGTATTGGTGAACAAAAAGGTGGCATGCCTTGGATTTGTGGACGGAGGAAAAGATGCACATACATCGGTTGTTATTGGGGGGCATCTTTTGGAGGACAACCTTGTCGAGTTTGATTTGGTTTCCTCCAAACTAAGCTTCAGCTCCTCCCTACTGCTTCATAATGCAAGATGTTCCCACTTCCGAGCTTAGTTTTCTTTCCCGAACTGGGTTTGATGATGACTTTAAGTATAACTTCTAAGTTACGTCCTTTCGCTTCTCTTTCTATTTTTAAGATAATAAGGTCTCCTATGTTCCACTGAAAATTAATGATGTACAATATCCTTTGAGTGGTTTCGAAATTTGAGCAGTTGTGTTGTGAATGTTAATGATAAAAGAACAGGATAAAGTTTATGTTTTTGTCCTGAAAAGTTCTGCAAAAGTATCTGTCTTCATTTAAATAACTTCCACCGCCTTTATTTTCCGTGAAAGTTATATATTTAAGAAAATACATAATTAAAATCATTCGATAGATTCAAATACGTAAATAAATTTTATCTGTTTTTATCAATTTTAATGATATTATCTAAAAGATATTCTTTAATTTAACAGGGATTTTGTTTTCATTAACTCTTCATTCTTAATCAACACGTGACGAAGAAATAGAAAGATTGAAAATACAATTCTAAGTAATGAAAAATAAAATAAAAAGATAACAGCTACAAAAATAGAAAATGAGGATGAAACACTGCTCTAATTAGAAAATGGAGATGGAATTGTTTTCTTAGAAAAAAAAGTCCTTAATTATATTTTTAATATTGATACAAGTTTTAAAATTACAAAATAATTAAGATGTAGAAAATTTTTAGAAGGTGATGGGTGTGTAAGGCATAAAACAAAGGTAAACAAGATTAGAAAAACATGATTGAACTGTTTCTATTTTTTAAAATATATTTTAAAAATAATTTTCAAAACTGATAAACGTCGAGTGAAAAGTAATTTTTGAGTAGTGTATAGTTATTTCAGAAAAAAATAAAATTAAAAGTAAGAAGAGAATAAAAAAAAATCTTAATATCTAGGCATCTACTACCATCTCAAACGGCATGCAAGTATGGGAGCCGTTCATATATCCATATATGTATTGAAAATATTATATTTGCCTTAAAAATTTGCAGCCTCCTCAACAATGAGTGTGAACCATAATTTGCACTTTGTCGTCAACGAAACTTTTAAAACCACTATTACAATTGACAAAAAAAAATGCCACAACATGATAACCTATTTTAGAAACATGTATATAATTAAAGCTTTACAACTAGAAAAAAGCTAAGAGTGGTAATTTCTTCCTGCAACTATAACATACTTTAAAAAAAAACCACTTGTCTCATTTATTGAATCTGTTTACTGGAATGAACTGAAAGATGTTCCCTTGTGAGCATCCAAACGGGTCCCAAAGATTAAGATTGTCATTAAAAAATAATAAAATTAATTAAATGAAACTTATGGAATATTATTAAAAAATAGAGACCATCTTACTAGAGGAAATGAGAGATTACTGCACCGGCATATCAACGTATTTAATCTTTTGCTTGATTAGTAACTTTCACGTTATCCTAATTACATCTCTCGGACTCATTTATTTCTTTCTTTCGTACATAATTAAAATAAATATATTATTATTTTATTTATTTATAGTTTTTCTATCTCATTAACTTGTATTTAATATTATCTTTATGATTTTTAATTCTTTTATTTTATTATATCTTAATTATAATAACTTCTCATACTATTTTATATAATTTTTTAAATATTCTTTTTTGTTGATTTGTTTTATAATAAAAAAATTTAAATTTAATAAAATTATGTAATTTCTAAAATAATAAAGAAATTTAAAAAATAAATAATTCTTATAATTTTTTATTTAATTATTTTTTATCTTATGATAATATATATTAACAATAAAATAAATTTTCATATCAATAATTTACACATAAATTTTAATTATGAGTAATTAATTTTTCATTTTCATAACAACATATATTAACAATAAAATAATTTTTTATATTAATAATTCACATATAAATTTTAATTATAAATAATTAATTTTTAATTATGAAAACTTATATTTAACTTTAATTTTAAATAATTTATTTTTAATTTTAATTAAAATGATATTAATAAAAGAAAATATTTGAATTTGAAAAGTTAAAAATATATGAAATACAATAAAAAATTAAGAATTATTCATTTAATTTATTATTATTATTTTAAAATTTATCTAATCAAATGATTTTATTAAATTTATAATTTTTATTAAAAAAGAATAAATCAATGAAAAAAATATTTAAAAAAGTATTAATAATAAAAGAATATCATATCTTTTTTAAAATTAGTAAAATAAAATATTAAAAGTTAAAATTATAACATATTAAATATAAATGAATAAAATAAAATAAATAAACAAGTTAAATACTGAGATATCTATTTTAATAATTTTTCAAAAATTAATTTTTAAAACAAAAGAAACATATAAGACAATTTTAATAATTTTTCAAAAATTAATTTTTAAAACAAAAAAAAACATATAAGACAATTGATTTCTATTTATAATAATAATTGTCTTTTATATATTTACTATATATATTAATTTTAATTGCTTTTAAATTTTATTCTGGTTACTTTTATTTAATTTAAAATAAATTATTCTTTAAGTTTAAATTTAATTTTAAGTTTTTCTTATACGTGACCAGTATTAAGGTATTGGGTAGGATTAAATTTTAAAAGAATAAAGAACTTATGAACATCAAAATAGAGAGTGGATGTTTTTGTTTGGGCTTAAACTATCTCAAATTGGATTACTAAAAGAAAATATTTCTCTAATCGTTTAAACTACCTATGTTTTGGATAGCTTAAAAACCTCCATTAAAATATTATCACGGGAAAAAACTTACAAGACAAAGCCAATTTGACATGAGACAAAATGAAATTAAGAGTATGTTAGAATATATTTTTTCCATAAGAACTCAAAAATAAAATTATTTTTTCTATAAATTCATATTAATTTAGATGCAAATAAAAAATTGAAAAACAATATAAGAAAATTTCTGCATATTAACTACACAGAAGCTGATTTTAATGTATAGATAAAACAATTCTTTTTTTCATATTTTCTCCTTAAAATTCTTATAAAATAAATTCATCTAAACATATATGAAAAAGTTGCACAATTTTAAAAGCGTATGTTAAACTAGAATATACACGAAAGCGGAAAATTTTCATCTTTAATGTTTGTTGATAGTTGTGAGTAAACCCTACATTAAAACAATCATGTAGGAGATCATTCTTACTTTTGAATCAAGCTGCACAGATTTGGCAATCGCTATAACATATATTTTAATTAATAAATTTAATATTTTCTAAAATTACTAAATATCAATTGTTTATAGATGTAATATTCGTTGGTAATAAATTTTTCAATTCAAATAGGCATTTGATAGACACTGTATTTTATTGGTAGCTACTCATTTTCATTGTTTTATTAAATTTCTATATAAAACAGCTTAAGTATATTCATTTAATATTGAATAGTTAGTTTTAAGAAATGAGATAAAGTACAAATAAGAATTTCTAAGAAAATACTATTTAAGCAATTATAGTTTTCTAAATAAAATATCAGCTTTTCAAATAGTGAAAATGTGTATTAATAAATGAAATCATTAAACCAAATACATTTCACAATATACGCAATTTGTTTCTCTGCAAAAGTTTAGCAAAATATGAATGTTTTGAAGAATGTTCAGTTAGAAAACATAATATTTTAATTTTTCTAGTAGTTTATCTTTTATAGAATTCATGAAGTTAATGTGTAAAACGTCAGGGATTTAAGATTTTCTTTTTCTTCTTTTTTGAATAGTGCTACATGAGATCCCAAATTAAAGAGAGAGAAAAAGTGATTAATGAGGTACCCATATATTTCTGTAGAACAGTGAATATTTAGGCATTTATGGAGTCTGCATATTATGCAGTAATATAGGTTAAGAAGCGACACTTTGCAGACATAATAAAGGATCCTTAAAGATCAATTAAATGTTGGCGGACTTGCACAGAAGAAAGAGAATTGTGTGGATCTTAAGAGTAGCCAAATGGCCTTATAATTTATGCATTTCAAAGCTAAATATCGAACTTTTATACGACGAGAAATTTTAGAACACAAAGCTCCCAACATTGCCTTCTCAGACACTCAACATATTTATTAATAGAGCTTGCGCAGTACTTATATTATAAGTCGCACAAAGATTGTCATTAAGATTGTCCAACTCTTTTATATTAACTAACCCGCAATTACTAGGTTGTATTATTTATACATACAAATTCTTTCTTCCCTGTTTTTGAGATTATTTTATGTAATAATGCACAACTCCATATATAGTAGCATTGTTATATGAACTCGCTATATATATATATATATATAAAAGAACTCTGTCCATTTACACATGAGAGGGTTCTTTAATGAAAAAAATCAATTAATTTATTGACAGATGCATGGGAGAAAGGGATAAGAGTGGGGCTCAAAGAATGCAGATAGAATTTATCGTAGCAAAGCCAAATACAGAACGTGTCAAATGGGTTGCCAACCTATGATGAAAAGATTTAACACGAGAACTTCGTAACATTATTTTTTCAATTAACACTCATCGAATATATAGAAATCACGGTCCAACCTTTTACACTTACACATGTTGAAAATATAGAATCTCAGTTACACGTGATAATTAAGAAGATAGTATCTAGTTACATGTGTCGAAAAGATTGAATCTTAATATGAAAAGTTCCTAACATTATCTTTTAAGGAACCATACTATTATAGCCCTCGCCTATTAAATTTTAGCATGATCGTGTACATTTTGTTTGTTTATTCCCTTTTAATAATAATGAATACGAGAAAATGTAAGCAGTCAATTTAATCATTTAATTTAAATGTTTTTATTTTGTAAAGATTTTTTCTTATAATATACCGTGCATTAATTATAAATAACTATTTATAGTATATTTATTTACTTTTATAATAACTAATTTAAAACTTGTGCAGGATTTTGTTTGGATCTTTTGATTTTATTTGCCAAATTTGAAGGAAGTACATAAAATAGGTATAAGCACAAAGAGATATATCACGACAGTATTCCTAATCACCTACTTCTACTATTTCCTCTATCTTAACATTTTTTTTTTTTTATTATCTTTTCTTTTAACAAACTTCTCTCACTCTCACTCTAATTAAGCGCAAAGAGATTGCAACTCATCGTCTTCCTCTTCCACGAAGAGAGTTTAGGGTTTCGATGGATTCCTACATTGGAGACTCATTTTCGAGAAATCAATTTTTCTCAAATATAATTCTCTATTCACATATATCACGTAAAGATCTCACCTTTTCAACAATTTCAGGTGGAGTTTTACCTTTGCATTTTTATGATATCTCCTGTATGTTGGTTTATGTTTTTTCTCTTTTTTTATGGAAATAAATTCAATAACCACTCTCAATTATCGACCTCAACATTGACGTGATAATGGAAAAAGAGAAGAGACAATGTTGTAGGAAAGTGTGAATTTCTTCTTTTTCATGTGAGAGTATATTTTTTTCACTATGTCTAGGTCGGGTTCGAGTATTGATAAGTATAAACATTTTCATCCGAATAATCACATGAACTTATTTTAAATCATAATTAAAAACTCAAGATTCTAGTATCCTTAACATTAACCATACAAAAATAGAAAAAAAAAACTACTATATTGGATCTAGTAGGTCGAAAAATGTTAATTACTCCTACATAAAATAATAATATAAGAAGTGTAGACGTAATAAGTTGTCACCAAATTGATCAATGCATACTCCTGACTATGACAAAATGGTATCAACTTGCAAATTGTAAAGTAATAATTAAGGAATAAATAAGAATCTTAAATTTATGACTTGGATAAAATTTCTATATGATAATATAAAGAAAGTATTAAAAACAAAAACGTTTTTAATTTCAATATGATAATTAAATTAATTTTTAGATTATAACAAGTTAAATGTGAATAAAAATGATAAAAATGTGAAGGTTGTAAAATTTCTATATTTAATCAAAACTTAAAAAAGAATTATAATAATTATATAACAAGTATTGAATATGCTCTTGTATGGCAAATGACCAGTAGCCTTTTTATTTTGACATATTCTTTGACCAATTTATATAATCTTGGTTTAAGATTATTCTTAAGTTCACTCTTTGTCTACCTTCTTTAGGTACTAGGGGAGAACTTCACATTGGTGGAGGACCAAGCTTCTCTACCTCGCTTTCCCAAACTGGATTTGGTGCCTCTTCCAGGGACGAACACTTCCTTAGTGTCAACTCAATTAAGGTTGATGACAAACCTGTTAAGTTTAGAACTTCTCTTCTGTCCCTTGATGAAAAGGGCAATGGGGGCACTAAAGTTAGCACCATGGTTCCTTACACTGTGTTGCGTTGCACCATTCCATGTACAAACCCTTTGTTAAAGATTTTTCGAAGGCTTCAAAGGCCAGAAAAATGAAGAGAGTCAAATCTGTGCATCCATTTGGGAGTGCTTCGATGCCAAAACAATTGGAGATACAAAGTTTGTGCCAGTTATGGATCTAGTGATGGTGGCAGTTTTGGGAAAGTCAGTTATGACATATCTTGCCACAATTCCATGGTTGAATAATGAAAGAGCGCATAAAAGAGTAAATCGTGAAAAATATCATTCTATTTGCAAAAACAGTAAAATTAATATTTGCTTGTTTCTGTTTAATTAATAATTCTAGTAATCGTGTTTCAATTATATTTAAATCATTCAAACTAATTAAAATAATTTATAATTAATTGTCTTTGAAAATATCATGGATTTAATTTAGATGCAAAGGTGTTTGAATTAAAATGAAGTTAGTAAGCTCAAATATTTAAAACATGGTTCAATAAAAACTTAATAATCATTGTATGAGTGTTGAAAATATTTAATTGAAGATTAAACGTGAGACAAGTTGAATTAAATAATTAAATAAGTGGGTTAGTATACTTGTTAAGTGGGTTAACCGTGTTTGGTCTGAATTGATTCAACCTAATAAATCAATTAAAAAATGTATGAAGTTGGTTCAATCCATTTTTTAAACTGGTTATAATGTTTTTAACTCGATTCTTTCTATATTAAGTTAATGGACCATTTTGACACGTTTTAAAAAAATAAATTTAAATAAAAATATTTTTAAAAAAATTTAAATCATACTAATAAAATTTTAATTTAAAAAATATAATAATTTAATATATAAATAAATATTTTGTAATATAGGTTTGTGTTTTAAAAATTAACTATATATAATTATTATTTTATAAAACAGGTCAATCGTAAATAATCTGAGTAAAAAGTAGTTCAATTTATTATATATTTTTTAATTTGACTAATGTTATTATTCATCAAATCAAATTTATTTTGATACTCCCTTGGAGTTAGTAGAGTAGACTCATATAATTATTCTCATTTCCCTAAGTTAAAAAGAAAGCCCAAACCAAAATATATCTTGTTGTAATTGCTTTTCTTAATCTTTTTTTTATCGTGAATTTATTCTCCTTGAAACCCAATCCACTAACTTTAATTTTTGGCTCACTTTTTCCACCCCTCTTATTTATCTTCCCACCTCCATGATTTTTCATTTTCCTTGAGAATTTTCATTATATCCCTCCCCTCTCACTCAGTTTAGGAGTGTTTCTCAGTTTGGTTTGGATTTTTGTTTAAAAATAATCCAAACTAAACATAAATAAAAGGTAATTTCGTTTAACTTGATTTTAATCTAATACAAAATTTAAATCAAATCAAATAATATTTTTTAAATTCATTTTTATTATTATATAATTATTAAATATTTTTAGTAAAAAACTATTAAACAAAGAGATATGTTGCGAAAATTTTCGAGCTAATTGCTGTAGTATTTATAATTTTAAAATTTTCATATTTATAAGTTTATATACAAAGAGTGTATGTAATTGGATACACATTATATATGTCTTATTCTATCCTTTTAGCTATAACTATTATTTTTCTTTCACAAATTTATTTATATTGTTGAAATTACTCATATCTTCCAACATTACACCATAAATAATCTATTGTTTATTATTTAACCACCATTATTATTAATATATTTTTAAAAAATATATACTAAGTGCCTTTCTTTACTATTATTCATGAATAAATTATATAATTTAGTAATTAAAAACTACAATACAAATTTACTATCGTAAATATAAATAAAATCACACCATAAAACAAAAAACCTTCAAAAATTATAATTTGTAAGTTTATTAATTAATTAAAAATAATAATTTTTATTCAAATATAATAAATGGTTTGATTCCGTTTAATTTGTTGTTTTTTTTCATTTTCAAACTAAAATCCAACCAATAAACAACTTTATTAAAGAAATAATAAATCTAAAAAATTGGATAAGAATTTATGGTTATTTTTTAAGAGCTTTATTTTCAACACTCATTATCCTGGTTCCCCTTCTCCCCCTCTCAACTCCAGCTTCACATCATGTTTAGTCATTTTTCAGTTTCTCTTATATGAGCACTGTTCTTCCTTCTCTTTCATCCTCTTCTCACTTTCTCATCTCCATAACTCTTCTTTTTTATGAGATCCAAGTCTTCTCTCTATTTCGTCACCACAAATTAATTTATATTCAAATCTTTCATTTTAAAAACGGAAATTATAATAATTGAAAGATTCATAAATGGGTGGAGGTAGGTGAAATCCAACATTGGATTAAAGTTAATGGAAAGCACTTACTCCATCTTCCACCAAACTTTGCATTTGGCTTATGAGAGAGCAAACAAACAGAACTTTCATTGTCACAATTGCATGAGAATTGAGCCAAAAGTTCATTCCTTTTTCTCTCAACTTCACATAATTTTTCCTAGATACTTCAACCTCCCACTTCTTTTTTTCTACATTGTTATATTGTATTTTGCTGATCATCTTAACTTTTATTTGTTTTCATTATATACTATTTACAACAAAGTTATACTCTAAGGAAAAATAATGATCGAAAATCTAATTGAAATTTTTTCACCAATGGTGTCAGATTGCTCATGCCAATGTGTTTGTTTATACATTGAAAATCATACCCAATCTCAATATCTTGAAAAAAATCATAATTACTAATAAAAAGCATACTTAAACCAAATCCCTTATATAAATTAAATTTATAGTATTTGATGGGAAAAAAAGTCCATGTTTGAACAAGGGTGCAATGTCCATTGATTGGTAATTGACACAGTGCCTGAACTTCTCTTCAATGACAAAAGCTTAGTTTGAATAAGATGAAATGCGAGGATTTTATGGTTTATTAGTGAGGTTAATCCCGAAGCTTTAACCCTCTAATTAAGAACCAATCAAACATTAGACTATGTATATATCATTTTCCTTGAAAAGAGAAAGAGTACAAAGAAACCATGGGCCACTGTGTTACTGTCATCAAGACACTTTCACCATTGACACAAAGGTTAATATGAACGTGACTAACCAAATAAATAGTGCACATGGTTTTCTCTGAGAGTACAAATTGCGATAGTTAGCTATAATATAGTACTTGGACACATTCTTGGACCAAATAAATAGCTCCTCCATGCACTTGGACAAGTTCTTGAACCAAATGAGCACAGCATTCACTTGGACACTTTCTTGAACCAAATAAATTGCACACCTCTGCACTTGGACTCATTCTTGGACTAGATAAATAGTTTGCACTTGATAAACAGCCCCTGTAACATAAAACCTTTTTACAATATCAGTGTATAAGCATTGTGCTCATTATGAAATTAATTGAAAATAAAGAGTTGTATATAACAACATAGTTTAATTAATAATAAGAAAAAGATATGATAAAAAGTATGTTAAGCAAGGTTCAATAACAATCTATTCCCCTCATAGTGATTTGTTGAGCATCTTCCAAGTAAGTTTCTTATAGAATGATTAGTTTGGCTTAAAAGTTTGAAGCTTGTTGAGTTAAATATGTATAATTAATTACCCATATACTTAGGCAAGAGCTATATTAACAAATATTGTCTGCATGCATCTTTTGATTAAACAGTCCATGTCATGAAGATTTTGAATGAAAATTTGACTGTCTTCTTCCTAAAAACTACTCCATCACACAAAATTTTCCTCCAAAAATAAAAATAAAAGATGTGGCGCACCGAATATCTTTTTATTCGTTCAAGATTCTGTCTAGTTCAAGGTTATAGAATATGACACTGTGTGCACTAATAGTTTTCTTTTCCCACAGATGAAGCTTCTGGAACCAGTCTCTTCACTATCTGACAAATCAAATAATCTTAAACAAGGTCTACAAAGTATAGTTACATCATTGGTGACATTGGTTTTTGTACATTTAAGATTCTAGCGCTTGATAAATGATAATTCAATCTTCAATTTAAAGTATATTACATCAATATCCTAATAAGACAATGTCAATTTTTATCTTACTATTTTCTGTTCAAATTAGCTTAACATTCCCACTTTCTGTTTTGGTAGTGTGAAACCTTTTAGTGTATATGATGTAAAAAACAAACAACAGTAGTAATTTACATTTATTAATTTTAACTGTGGAATCCAAAGGCCAGAGAGGACCACTGTGTTTTAGTATGTTAGCAGAAAAGTAGATGGAATATTCTTCTATTCCATTAGACTCTCTATTTGTGAAATTGTAAACTAAAGGAACAAAACTTTCACTATCACAATTGCACAATGATTAAGCGCAAATTTACTTCATTTTTTTTTCTCAACTTCACCTAAATTTCTTTAACATTCTTCTTAAATTGTCATCTCTCACAAACAATTTTGTTGATTTACACACTGAAAACACTGAATGTTAAAGTTTTTTTTAAATATAAATTTAAACTTTAATTTGTTAAGGTGAGAGATTAATCTTTTTCAATAAACACAATCATCATTCCTAATATCAATGTTTTTTCTCTTTTTCATTAGATCTTTGTTGAAGTTAAATATGTTTATGCATTTTAAAAATCTTTGTGAAGAAAAAGAAGGTTATAAATATATAAAAATGGATTTTGAGCGTGAAACTATAGATTTATACATGGTCAATAACAATCCAATAACGGGTGGCTCCACATCTTAGGATGAACTTATATGGCTCTGATACCGTATTAAGAAGTGGACTTTAAGCCTAACTCAACCCCACAAAACCGGCTTATAAAGTGAGGTTTGCACCTACTTATATAGACTAGATTGACTTTATCTCTAGTCGATGTGGGATTTCCAACAATATTAATATGTTTTGTGTTTTAATTATTATAGTTATACTTTATATGTAGACTTGTGGAATTGTGCTTGGGTGATAACTAAGACTAGTTTAGAAGTTCAAGTTAATTTAGAAATTTAAGGATATTTTCTTTATTATTTTGAAAAACATACTAGTGTCTATATATATATATGTGAGTATTTTAATTTTCAAACTATTTTATACAAATTTTCTTTAACTAATAATGTAATGTATTATATAAGTATATACTTGGAGTGTTAAATATATTAATTAAATTCAAGAATTCATAAATTTAAACTTAATTTAAATTATTATATTTTTTGTTTGGAGCTTATCCCATAATTTTAACTGTCTGTCTACTACATTTCATTCATCTTAATAGTGTTTTTAAAATTATGTCTTAATGGTAGTGGGTTATAATTCACTTCTATGTTAAAACTATATATATATATATATATTTAGCTTTAAATATATTTTCACGAAGAAAAGATTATAATGATAATCTGTGTTTTCTAGTGTTGTTAATACATATATAATTTATATAAATACAAAAGCCTAAAATTTAGGTATTAGTTTGAATTAAATTTAAAGATGTTAAATTGTAAATTAACGCCATTTTTAGTATTTTTCTTGAGGAAATCATTTTCAAATAGTAATTAATTTTTTCTACATATTTTGTGAGTCCCTTTTATATAAATTTTATTATTTTGACTAAAAAATTATCATACAAATATAATTAATGTACAAAAAATTATTATTTATATTTTATATTATTATATTTATTGTAAAACATTACATTGTTGTTTCACATATTACCCAAAAATTGTCATAATGGAAAATACTAATACGATAATTATAATTGTGTACTCTTTTTTATAACAATTTTTATTTCTCTTTTATTTTGTCATAACTTTATTAATAACATAGTAATTTTCTCTGTCTTGCCCTCCCTGCAGATAAATATAATCTACATTGATGTCTACTTTCTAATTTCTTCATTGGTGGTGAAAGTATATTCAATGGGTTCCTTATGTCTACATCCAAGCCCATTTATATTTGTTTAAAGAGTCATTTCATCACTGCTTTTAGTTAACTTTGATTTTGGATAAAAAAAATTATAACTTTAAGAAAATTTAGTTCCAAGTTCAAGTACAACTTGGACTCGTATAAATAAAAAAATAAAGTATATGATGTTAATGGAAAAAATCGTCTTTCATCACCTAAAAAATATTATTAAAATTGTCAAAAAAATTATTAATATAAGATAAAAAACAATATTAATTTTATAAAAATTTGACATGATGACGGAGAAAATAAACATAATTAAATTTAATATGAAATAAATATTTATTAAAATATTATTAAGAAAATTATATCAGAATTAATATTATATCAATTTTAAATGAATAAATAACATAATTAATAATATCCCGACGAATATCAAATTAATAATATTTCAATCAAGATTGAATTATGAAAAATATATAAAAATATAAATTTAAAAATAAAAGACTATAAAAATTTTAAATTTTTACTATTTTAACTGATATAATAATAAAAAATATTCTAATAAATTTTTGAATTTCAAGTTATTTTAAATTTCTCTCCTTCATGCTTTAATCAAGAATAAAAAAGGAAAAAGGAAATTGAGCGTGAAAATGGAATAATTTATTGTGTACTCAAATAACTGGTTCTCTATACTTGTTTGTTAAGTAACTTATAAATAATTTAAAAAAATAATAGATATATGTGTTTTATAAAGAGTTTGAGAAGTGGGGACCACTGGACCTTGTGATGAGGCTCCACATATGAGATAAGGATTAATGCGCCTGTGCCTAAACAACTAAATAATAGCACATGGTTTTGTGCCAGTACCAATTCTTGGACCAAAGTCATAACCACTCCACAGATTTTAAATTGAAAAGACTAATAAAATATTTTAATTAACACATTCTTAATACACTCTTTCAATATATTATTTTTATTATTAAATAAACCAAAAAAAAGTTATACTTTTTATAAATGTTCTCACCCAATATATTGGGATTAGATTAAAATATTTAAGTGTACATTTTTCTTTTTTACCCTAAAGTTTAAAACTTATTTATAAACAAATATTTTCTTTTGATCTTTTAGTTGATTTTTTATATCTCTCATACTATTATAGTACTTGTATATATTTTTTTCCAGCTACATGGAAACCAATATATAAATATGTGGCTCAAATATAAAATATTCTATAATTTTGAGAAATTGATTAATCATTAAATATATTAATAACTAATTTGGACCAACACCAAATTATAGTAATTCAGTTAAAAATACCTTATCTCATAATCAACTCTACAAATCAACGAAGGTTTGGTCATAACTCGCTTGACATAAGATAAGTAATAGCGAATAATATGTCATATTACTTTAAAAGTGACACTCTTATCTCCCTTATGCAAGACCAATTAATAAATATTCGCATGAAAGATTTTCAACGAAAACTTGGTTGTCTTGTTCCTAAATTTTGTAATATTTGATATGTGGCTCTCAATGAGACACGTGGATGATGTAATTACATGTAACACCCTTAACCTTTCATGTTGCATTGCAAAACTCAAAATTACACATAAGGGATATTATTCAAAATTTTATATGACAAAAGAAGAAGAAGAAGTAATATTATCTTAAATTAATTGAAATTATGGACGTATAATAATCTTTAACCGCCTAATAATATTTTTTAGGTCTACAAGTTTACTTGTTGGTTGCAACAGACGATACAGAGATGTGAGAGAGACAGTAAAGCAACAAGATAGAGCTCTGGCGGAATTCCATAGCCACGCAAGCAGAGTATATCTATTACCGTCTAATCCAAGATAAGTGATAGCAATGCTGAACATAGTTTCGTATGAGCTTTCATTTGATTAAAAGTTTCAACTTATAAAATAAATACATGATGCTAAAGTTTATTTTATTCAAGTTAAGTCATTAATTTAGGACATTTCATTCACACAACTCATGTGAAGTTACTCTTTTTCGTAAGGTCAGAATTAGTATTTTTCTTTTAGATTAGCATCATATTCCTATTCTTACTCTGAGTAAATCATTTTTCCTCTAAGAATCTTACCAAAGTTTC
Organism: Lablab purpureus; assembly: GCA_030347555.1. NCBI lineage: Eukaryota > Viridiplantae > Streptophyta > Magnoliopsida > Fabales > Fabaceae > Lablab > Lablab purpureus. The sequence goes on from CM059259.1 coordinate 15,480,584, forward strand.
TTAATGACCTTGCAATATACTTTTTCTCTTAAAATTATTCAAATTAGTTTTTGATTCCACTTTTTTTTTTTCACAAAAGAGGTTGCTGCTATCCGATGCAATTCAGGCAATTTCTTTCTCAGCCCACCGTTACTTTCTAATAGTTGCTTTCAAGGTTGCTTTTTATTTAACAGTTGCTTAAAAGTGCTCTGGTCTTATCATTCTCACTTTTCAAATTTATTTATTTATTTATTTATTTAATTTCTAACAGGCTCAATCTGAATGCGTCACAATACAAGGATGGTGATAATTTAGATAATGATTTACAACCACGTTTTTTATAATTATTACAATATCCGAACTAATTAGAGCAATTTGCATTGAGTTTTGAAATTTTTGAAGTTAATCCATGTCCAGAAAGAAGGGTGAAATAGCAATATGGAGAGAATTAACGGGTATCTAAAAAAAGTAAAAGGGGTTAAAGTTAATATTGAAAATATGGGAAAAGCAAGCATGAGGGTCCAACAGGTAACAGGTGAATGGAATGAGGAAGCCACCGACATGATAATTCCAATTTAAAACTAGGGAGTTTATCCTGAAGCATAATAGTAGGATTCTAAAGGGCAGCATGAATAGGGGAAAAGTCTTAGTTGTGGCCTTTGGGCCGTGGAAGGGACATTATTGTCAATGTGAATAATATTATTTGTGAGCATTAATAATTGACGTAGAAGGATGAAGATGAAACGCGTAGGGTGATGGTGGGAGTTGGAAAGGATAATAAACGAAGGAAGTTTGGGCGAATGAAATTGGTTTGTCTGTTTCGCAGCTAAAGAGATGGATGTTCTTTGGCATTATAAGGAGGGTGAGTCATCAGTTTCACATGCCTATTAAGTTTGTTTATGAAGAGAGAGAATAAGAGAAGATAAGCACAAGGAGTGTCATCTAGTCAGCTACTACCAAAAAAGTTTAGACTATTCTTCCTTTTCAAATTCTCCTCCTCTTATCCCACCCTCACAACCAAAACCATCCCCAAACCCAACACCAACTATATTTCAACAAGCCGCGGCGACTCAACACCGATACCCTCAAACCTCTTTCAACTACCAACTACTCTCACTCTCTCACAACTCCCAACTCTCCCAACTCTCACATCTCTCTGCTATGGCTTCCTCCTCCCTCCTTCTCCCACTCTCTCTCACCCTTCTCTGCCTTCTTTCTACTCCCTCTACTGCTTTCAAGTCCTCTCTAACCCTCCCCGTTACCAAAGACCTCTCCACGCACCAGTACTTAACCACCCTTTCTTATGGCACCCCTCTTGAGCCAGCAAACTTTGTGCTTGATCTCGGTGGTTCGTCCCTCTGGGTTGATTGTGCATCCCGAACCGCCCCATCTGCATCTCTCGCCCCCATTTTCCACCGTTCAGTTCGGTGCCTCACTGCTAAGGGTCCTGAAATTGAGACCCACAGGTGGCTCTCCAGCCTCGCCAACCCTGTGGATCAAGACCAAGCGTGTCAGATTCCTGCGGAGAACAGCATCACGGGGAAGAGGGTCGGCGAAGGAGAGCTTGTGGAAGACCTCTTTACACCCTCTCACCAGCTTCTCTTCACCTGCTCACCCACCCTTCTCTTGAACGGTTTGGCCACCGGGGCTAAAGGCATGGTGGGTCTCGACAGATCTCGCACCTCTTTCTCGTCTCAGGTTTTTCACTCCCTCGGAACCCAGAGAAAAATTACTCTTTGCCTCTCCCCCTCTTCTGGGCTTGTTCAATTTGGCAACATGGCGCAAGAATCCCAACCCAGCTCTGAAATCCTCAGATCTCTTACTTTCACGCCCCTGCTCACCAACCCAGACCAGACCCACCCTTCCATCAACGTTAATTCCGTCAAAATCAACGGAAAAAAGGTTTCTTTCGAAGCCCCGTTAGGTGGGGGAGCTCAGCTGAGCACGGTGGTGCCCTACACCACGCTCCAAAGCTCGATCTACGCCAACTTCGAGAGCGCGTATTTGAAAGCTGCTTCAATTTTGAACATGAGCAGAGTGAGTCCCGTTTCCCCCTTTGGACTCTGTTTTGCCTCGAACGGCGTTGGAAGCTCGCAACTGGGGCCCAACGTGCCGGTTATCGATCTTGTGTTACAGAGCGAGATGGTTAAGTGGAGCATATACGGAAGAAACTCGATGGTGCAGGTGAGCGACGATGTTATGTGCTTAGGGTTTGTGGATGGAGGCGAGAACCCTAGAAATCCCATTGTGATTGGAGGGTATCAGTTGGAGGATGTGTTGGTTCAGTTTGATTTTGATACTTCCATGGTGGGATTTAGTCCTTCGCTTTTGACGAGACACGCCAGTTGCTCTGATTTCAAATCTGGAGGATCTTCTGCACAATCCTCTTCAGTTTAACCATAGTTGTTGTGATAATAATTTATTATCCATACCATATAGTTTTCTTAGATTAAGATGAGTTTTGAGGAGTTGAACAGGTTCTGTAATAACCCTTTTCTTTTTACTCCCTTGCGGTATGTGTATACACTGCTTATGTGCCTATGTACGGCGATGGCATTTTTGGTTATATGTTTTCTATATTTTTAATTGAAATACTTCCTTCTCCAGTATTTGCTGACTCATTTCTTTGTTAATTTGGTGTTTGATTGATAAGAAACGCATTTTTAACTGTGAGGAATGTTGATAGTGCAAAAAGCATATCCGATATAAGGCAAAGTAAAGATACAAATACAGCTCATACCACACTGTTTTGTTCTCCCAAATAAGTGAGAAAACAGAGAAAGGATGTGGCGCACAGAATAGAATATCCTTATATACCATCAAGATGCCGTCTTGGCCACTGCTACAACTGCACACTCCACCATTTATTTTCCTTTTCCCACGAAATTAAGCTTCTGGAACCATTTTTCTTTGGCTTTCATAGTCAATTCAAATAATCTTAAGAGAACAGGTCTACAAAGTACAGCGACTCTGCTACATCATCGGTGGCATAGACTCTTTTTTTATATTCTTACGCTTCATAATCCAGTTTTTAAATTATTTTCAAGTAGACTTGAGTTAAGTCCGGATATAATTAGAGAACTTCATTCGTTCTTTCATTTTATAATTGTATTTTTGAAAAACATTTGACGCCAAACAGAAATTAGTGGACGTTTGGGTTGGTGGAAGTTAGCAAAGTCGCTCCTTTACAGTGACGCACTGGTGTCTGTGTGTATACGGTATGTAAATTTAATATTAATTAAAAACTTATCATAAAATTGTACTCTTACATATGAGATTATACTTTATCTTTTATGTATATTTACTAATTTATTTAATATTTTTTTTGTGAAGATTGAATGTATAAATGTAACATACTTTTATTTATTTAACTAACTTTATAGAGCTAATAGAATAAGATTCAAGATATTATTTCTATTTAAGAGATGTCATTTATCAAATATCGATTCATATATTAATAATATTTTTCTTAATATTTAATCCGTTAGATATGATATCTCATTATAATAAAAAATATTTTTTAATAAATCGATATTTTATTTTGAAATCATCTAAAACATTAAAAAAAGCTCAAACATAACAAAAAAATATTTAAACATACAATTAAAAATAACTAAACATATATAGTTCAATCATTCAAACATAAATCCTAATTGAAAATATGAAAAGTTCTTCTCGTTCTAAGAACTGTTTTTGTCCAAGAAGTGTTAAGAACAGTGAAAGTGGAGGTGATGGGAAAGGTGAGAAAGAGAAAGGGAAAGGAGCAAGAAGATGAAGAACTTCAAATGAGTTCTTAGAGAGAGAAAACGATAGAGTTCTTACTACTTTAATTCACAGAGAACGATTCACAAAAAGATACTTAAAAAAACATTTTTTTAGTTATATGATTGGAGATGCTCTATAATTTTTTTTCTTAGTTTCAAATATCAATGAAAAACATATTTATGAGAAAAGTAATGACACAAATATATAAAAACTTGTAATTTTAGAAATTGGAGAAACTGTGTAACACAACTAAAAAGAATAAAATAAAAATTATTATATATTCACACAAAATAAAATTTTATAACATACAAAAATAAAAATATATTATGTCCACATTCATTATTTTATAAATATATTTATTTAAAAATTAACTAGTAATAAAAAATTATAATTTTATTATTAAATTGATTAAACATAACATCAAAATATTCAACATGATATCAAAATATTGTCTTAAATAATTTATAAGTCACAAATAAAATATAAAAAACATAATTCTTTAATATAATATTTTAAAATTAAGTTTAGATTATAATTATTTACAACACCCCATGTTCATATTCATACTTTACCAACAAATTTGGTTCCTAAATTAGTGGGTATTTAACTTATTTATTATTGTTGCTATAACCATAGGTTTGGGAGACACTTTGTCGTTATCCTCAGCATATTTCATTTCTGCCATTCACGTAGGAAAAGTAATTTATATATATATATGTATGTATGTATATATATAATTATGAAACTGGTGAATTCCAATTTTATCTTCCTCAAACTTTTAGACTTAAGGAATTAGCAGTGAATTGTTTTACTGAAAAGTGTTATTAATAGAAGCACAGGAAGATTTTCAATCATTCTCCACCAAAAAATTGAGAAAAAAGGTATTTATTAATTTTAATTAATGTTCCTTTTGTCGCATATCAAATTAATGTTTGGATAGGGTACTAGGGAAGATTGTTTGATTTTAACACCAGCTTGTGACGACACGTATAGGAATGGAAGTTGCTACAAATTACTGCAACCTTATCTTAGTATTTGTACCAAATACATGTTTCCAAATATTATTGGGTGCCCCAATAGAAAGTTAAAAAAAAAATAAAGGGTAAAGCATTTGACAGCATCAAATACCCAGCAAAAGTTGCGGTGGTAACTGACAAGAGTTTCTTACATATATTTGCCATTTCCTCTAAAAATAATATGGTGGAATTTAAGCACTGTTCAACAAAACAATTCAGTTTTCATCATCATATTCATGCACAAAATTAAAAAGTTTAGTTATGAAAGAGTGATTTAGAATTTTAACTAAATGTTTTAACCATTTTTCATCATACATTTATTTTGCATTATTTCGAAAAATAGAACTGGCATTTTGTTTTCACCTCTAATATGTTTTTTAGAATACTCTATAAGATAGTTTTTTTCCGATTAAATATAAGTAAATAAAAAATACCTTATCTTGATAGTGTATAAATTTATAATTTAATTAAAATACACCAACCATGTAAATTATTTTATAATGTTATTCAAATATAAAGTATCATATCATATGCGATGTATATTATTATTTTTTAATTATTTTTAAAATATAAAATTTATTTTTAATCTTTATGTTATCTGGGTTTAAATGTGGAGAATATTCCTATACTTTAACATAAATTTGGTTCACAAAATTTAAAAAATATGTGAATTTGTTTTATTTTAACTATGAAATATGATGAATTGAATAAATGAAGGCGTAAAAGGTTTAAGAACCAAATTCATGAACATGAAAGTATAACAGCATTCTAAAAAAAGCTTCTCTTTTAAAAGAAATTGTAATCTGAATGATTGAATAAGATTGTGGAATTAAAAAGAAATAAAAAGCTTAAAAGAAGAATGGACAAAAGTTGTGAACAGGGGAATGGATATGATAATGGAGGAAAGATGGAAGTGTAGTTTTGACACGTTGTAGAATGGTACATCTATGATGATAAGGGATAGAGATGAATCCGTACAAGCTTTGTTGATAAGGGAGTGAGAAATGTGTGGAAAATAGGGAATGAGTCACCGAGACAATTTCATTGCACGTTTTCGTGTACTCACTTTACATTACACACACGCCACCTAATAACTTAATTAGGTGCTGTGTTAGGTAATCTCCCAATTCTTATCGCATCATCGCATCGCATTGTCCTATATATGCCTTGTTACTTTAACCGAGGACCATTGTGGGTCCACAGAGCAGTGATTGAGACCGAGTGAAACAATTCTTTTTATCATATTTTATGTAAACTTATCCAAACTTCGTCAACATGAGTTTGAAGTTGATAAAAAATTATGATAATTTACCAAACTTATTAGATATCTGTGTGGGATTGGGTATACCATCCTTTCACGTTCGGAAAAGCTGATTTTCAAACAAACATTGTAGTTTTAACACGTTGATGGACATGCATTGAACACGCCATGTAGAAACAAGGGTCTCAGAAATGTGTGGAAAATAGGTGGCGTTGTTGGCTATTTGATATGTTGTGTAGCTGCATGACTTTCCCTTAAAAAAGGAATCTTTTTCCTTTAAAGGAATTTTTACTCGTTATCACTTGCAACGCCTTATCTGCCCTCCACTTCATCATGTTGAAATGCTAACACTCACCCAGCACTGCTTCTTTCTTAAGTCATTATGCTTGGAATTTCAACCATGGCTATTTTTTAAGTGCAGTAGCAATTATTGGCAGTTTCGTGCGTGTTCTGTTTGCATTATGCTCCATGGATATGTTTATTTTCCAGCTTATATATAGTTAATGTGGTTGTTACTTGTGTTGAGCAAAAACGGACTTTGAAAACCTACAGCTTCTATACTTCGTCCTATAATAAAAAATGTTTGAGAAAGCAATGACGTTTTTTAATGCTTATGAATCTATCAGAAGTTCAATCCAATGCAAAGAAAATGGTTAGTGTTTGTGGGCTGAAATTATGTTCACAAGGTATTCATGAATAATCCTCTTTGAAGGCACATTGGAATTGTGCTCTGTTGATGTTTTCTTCTACGTATATGGTGGTCAAGTGTTGCGCTTCTGGTGGTCTTTGTTTGGCTTTGTGGTTTCGGCTTCATTTAAATAGATAAATAATTTTGAGGTACTGGACAATGCAGCAGATAAAAGCTATCTAAATATTTCAAAGTTTAAACAAATATTATCCTCTATCACCAACACAATTTATCATAAAAAATCAAATTCACAAAACGTACCCATCACTTTCCCAGACCACATTTTTACACTTTTCCATTTCTCCCAACAGAAAAACAAAACTAAAAAAAACAAAGTCCATATGAAACTATCATTATGCAGTACTTTGATGTATGTTTTTTTTTATAGAGGTGATATACGGACTCTTGTGCAGTCCGTTTCCTTTTCCAACACCTAAATTTTCTCTTACAATAATTAAATTTTTTTTAAAAAATAAAAAATTAAACTAAGATATCAATAAATGGTGAATAAGCCGTTCGTAAGTTTTTTTTCCCTTTTTATAATAAAAATGATTTTTTCTAACTTTTTAGATGCTAAATTATATATTAACAACAATTATCAACATTAATACTTTCTAACATATATTTTATAACGGATAAAATTTCATTCAACCTTTCCTTTTGTGACATTGATGATCTTACTAAACTTTTTATTTATTTTATCTCTGAAAAACCTCTTTATTCAAATGATACATTTATGGGCATAATAAAATTATGTAAGTAATTGAGACACTTGAATAATAAATCATAATTTTGATATATAAACTTAGAAATTTTAATGGTTAACATTACGCCATCAAACAAGGTCATTTAAAACCGTTTTGCACTAAAACCAGTATTACTCCTTGTAGCATTAGATCAACAGTTGGCACAGCAAAACCAGTTATGGAATTGCCAATATATACTTTTAGAATCGAAACATGCCTCAAATGGAGGTACTGGTGATACTCTCTTTAGTCTTCTCCGCAGCTTTTTTAAGGAAATCTCTAACCAAAGGCTTATAAACAAAACTTTGAAATTCAGCAAAACGAGGGATGATGCTAATTTGGGTGCCCCCATATGAACGACAGAGAAGGCTTTTAGTTCACGACATTGCCATCAATCTAAATTGATTTTACATCAACGAAGTATTCTGTAGAAGGAGAACCTTTCTCAAACAAAGGACCTGTGTGTCAAAATGTTTTGACAAGGAGAGGAGTGGTTTGGACATATGTGGACACATCCGAAGGATGTCCCTGAGGTCCAATGAGTAAGTTAGTGAATCCCAGAGACTAGGTTGTTAGAAGAAGGTAAATTGGCGATTCCACATCAGGGTTGTAATTGTTAAATCCTCAGCTGTTATTTGTGCAACCTGGTTTTAAGGGCCAAGACAGTCCCTGCATGCATTAGTATTTTTGGGGCACAAATGAGTCAGAATTGACAGCACTAGATATAGGATAATGAGTGGTAGTTAATGGCACAGTTGTACCAGAGGTTTTCCTGTAAGATCAATGGATTTTCTTATACTATCTTATAAAAGTAGGGTTTGATCTTCATCCAGCCTCAGAAACTGATATGAAATTATATTATAGTTTGATTATATATTTAAGTACGTAATCTTCAAGAATAGTTCCATTTTATACCGAGGCCTGAGGGTCTGTTGCATGTAACTATAGAGTCATCATATTTATTACTCTCTAACCAGAGTATTAGTGTTTGATCAAAGAGGATAACTCAATTGTGTAAATGCTCAACTTCTTTAGAGGGGTCTCTCTCATCCAGACTTGACTTAGGTCATATTAATGAATTTGTATATTTCATATATGATGATATAAATGATATATATTTAGTGTTTAGGTTTGCCATTGTTCACATTCTGTAGGCTGATCACTTATAAATGCAATATAGAATGTTAGGCTGAAAATCTAATTGTGAAGTGACAAAAATTTTAATTTTTAAGAATTGTTCTTACTAGTTAATTAAAATAAAGGAAGAATAAAACTAATTAATCTATATTGTGCTTTTTCAGAAATATGGACAATTGGCTAATATGAGTTTTTGGTTTATCTATCGAAATTAGCTTAAACATCTAGATGTAGTAAAAGGTAAAGGAGGTTCAAAATGTCGATGTATAAAAGAAAAGAAAGAAAATGTCATTGTCTTGATGGGTGAAAAGATGATTACAGAACTTAATTTAAAATTATCAAATATAATAGTTTCAATTTTATACAAATTAATATAGATTTAATTTAATTAAAATTCAAAGTTAAATTAGATTAAAAAAATTCGATAATGGATATAAATTTGAAATGGAATCCATGCAAGGCATTGTGGATAACAAATGGTATGTTCTTCTTTCATAAGAATGCGTTAGGGCCCATTGCATGTAATCAAAAGTCTTCATATCATGACTCTTTCACCATATTATTAATTAGTTTGTGCTTCGTCAAAGAGGATGGTTCAATGGTGTCAATACTCAACTTGTCGAGTTGGCCATGCTTCTTCACACCACTTGCCCATGCTGTTTCAAATTACTGAATATGCACAATTATTGCTTTGCTTTGCCATTGTTCACACTTCCATTCTAATGGAACATGCATTTCTTTTTCTAAGTTATAATTCCACATCATCGTATTCAAAAAAGGAAGAGAAAGATTAGAGAGAGAAGTGTGTAATATATAAGAAAGATAAATTATGTGAATGTGGTTAACAGACAAGAAACACGACTGCATGTTTATGTTTACAAACTACAAAGCAAACAAATTTATTATTTTATTCACCTCAAAATCTAAAGAGAGAAGCTGCTACATATTCTTCAACGCGTCAGAAGCATGTCATTCAAGAGTGAGAACACGTGGCATTATGGAGCAAAAGTGATGAACTGAAGCTTAATTTGGAGGAAGCCACGTCAAAGACCAAGTGATTGTCCTGCAACTGATATCCACCGATAACAATTGAAGCTTTCACAACCGACATTCTAGGCTCTGTCCCTCCATCAACAAACGCCAGACATGCTACGTTTTCCTTTGCCATAACCATGGAATTGGCTCCGTGAATACTCCATTGCACTCCCCCTTGCAGCACTAGATCAATAGTTGGCACAACTAGTCCTGTAGCAGAATTACCAATTCTGGTTGCATCAAAACATGCCTCAAATGGCGCCACTGCTGCCACTTTCTTTAATCTTCTATCCGAGGCTTTCTTGAGGAAATCTCGAATGAAAGGCTTGTAGACAGAGGTTTGTAATTCAGTGAAAGGACTCATGGTACTAATCTTGGTGCCCCCATTTCCCTTGTTGTCAATAGACAAAAGGGAAGGTTTTAGGTTCACAACATGGCCATCAATCTTAACTGCTTTCACGTCAATGAAGTATTCATTGGAAGCAACACCTTGCACAGATATAGGACCTGTGGAAATGGGGTTGACAATGAGAGGGGTAGTTTGGAGAAATTTGGAAATTCCCAGAGGATACTCCCCAGCTCCAACAAGCAAGTTGGTGAAACCTTGGTGGTTCAAAGAGGGTAAACAGAGAGAAAACTTAGAAGGAAGCTTATTAGCCGAGGCAAGCTGAATGGGTAATGCGAGTGCTGACTTTGAAAGGCCCACAATTCCTCTGCTGTTTTTGGGTAAGCCATTTAGAGGTGACTCGTCATTGGTAAAGGATGGGAATGCATCGGTGTCAACGCAGCTAGAAAGCAAGCCAGACACTTTCTGTTGAACAATGAATATGAAATCCTCAGCTAAGCCACCACCGAAAAGGAATTTTGCTAATGGATTGACTGTGTTGGCAGGACATGTGTTGTTTGTGCAACCTGGTTTGTAGGGGCCATTGCAGCCAACACATGCAACGTCGGGGCATTGCTTTGAGCCACAAGCGATAGGACGGTAGGAAGAAGAGTTGTAATGAGTGTTACAGTCATACCACAGGTTTTCTCCAGCAAGATCAATGGTTAGATCAAAGTTGTGTCTAGGAGTTCCTACACCAACTGAAGTGTAGAACAGATTGGTTGCAGGGTCTTTCCTAATGGGAAGGATAAAGGGGTGTGGTTTGGTGTTGGGAGCATGAGATGCTGATAAGCAACAAACTGAGAAAAGGGGTATTGAGATTAGGAAGAAATAGATGGCAGAAGAGGAAGACATTGCTAACACAATGATAATGAATGATGTTGGTGTGTTATCGAGAATGCTGAGTTTCCCTTTTATAGGATGAACGATGCAAGGATAAGAAGATATTCTGAGTTATTCATCGTACTTGTTTTTACTTTTTTGTCAAAGAAGGATGGCTAAATTATGCAGAATACAGCTGGCATATGTGGTATCTTTGACAGGGAAAATAGACATACTTTAAGGTGCATCTGGTTTTGTTTGTCTGTTTGTAATACTAAAAAATTATCTTAAAATGTTTGACTTTTTTTATGGTTTTAATTAACTAAAATTCGTCTTAAATTTCAATTAATTAAAGAAACATAATGAATATTTTTTCAAAATTTGTAAATAAATATGTAATTAATTATTTTAAAAAATTAACTTGGAAATATACTCTTTAATATAAGCAAAGTACGTCGAGTTAACATTATGTTTCTTTTCTGATGTTATTAGTAAAAATACACTGTAGGCGATTCAAAATGGATATAATTAAGTATTGTTTATCCACTTTAGTTCTATTAAAGTAAATTTTGCATATTCACCAATAAAAGAGTAAAACATTGCCTTCCGTAGTACTTCTAAGTACTAAAGTCAAAGTCAAAATACAACAAATTCGATCTGAGAAAAATTCAATGTTTTGAAATACTGGGTGCTCCTATCCCTTTGGCCACCGATCACCAGTGTATTTATGATCTTGAGGAGGATACAGATAATAATTAAATTCAAATTTAGTAGGCATTTCTAAAATGATAATTACACTATGAAATTTATAAAATTATCGTTTCACTATAATATTTATAAAAGGAGGAAGCACACTTTATTCTATACTTTTTTTCACATATTTTTATTATTGATTAAAAAAGGTATTAAAATTTTAAATTATAAGTGAAATTTAATGCATAAAAATGAGATCAACATTTTTTGTAAAATTTACTTAATAATAAAGAAGTGTTTAATAGATGTTTTAGAAGACATGTTACTAACATTTTTTTCATAAAATATATCTATGAGTTCAAAAGTATCTTTGAATAGATTGAAGTTGTAACATAAATAAATAACTAAGTAATTTATAAAACTTCATAAAGATGAGCGTGAGCTCGTGCATTATATTATTTATTTTGTATTCTATATTAATATAGTAAAATAAAAAAAAAGATTAATATTATAATTATAACTTAACAACTTCATAATCTTTTCATCTCAAAACTATAAATCTTAATTATTTTTTGGTTATTCTTATGGTGAAAAGGTTTTTTCTAGAGTTTAGAAAGACTTATCCATTGTATTTATGCTTAAAAATGCAAGTGTCTTCTTTATTTTGATCTGGATATGTATGTTTATACTTGTTTTTTTAAAACAATTTGGTATTAATAGAAGTTTTATTATACTGAAGTATGATTGTAAAGTATGATCTAAATCACATATTAAATATGTTAATTAACATATGCTTAAATATTGAACTCCAATACTAATTGGTTGTTAAAAATCTTCACAGCTAGAGATGTCAAAATAAGTCGTATCCGATGGGCTGACCCGTATAACATATGATTCATGTCAGGCTAGGCTTAAAAAATTATGACCTGGATAACAATAGGCCTTTTTTAGCCTGACCTATTTGGCTTGATGTCCATATGAGTCAAGGCCAGGCTGACCCGTAGGCTAATGGACTGGCTCGTTTACTTTTTATATTAATTTTTTGTTCTTAATTGTTATGTTGTCGTATTAAAGAAAGAAACTTTAATGTCTCAGAGTCTTTATTCTATTATTCATCTCTTCTCTTCCTTATTCACAAGCTTTGTCATCTCCTCTACTACAATGCTTCTCTTTCTGTATCACCTTCACTACCACAATTTCACGCTTCCGCCATAACTTCTCTATTTCACATTAAGTTAGGTTCTTCCTTATTTTTTTGTTAATTTATATTATCATTTTTTGCATTTCTAATCAAAACTTTATATCTGTTTTTGTTTTCCTCCTATCACCATGGGTTTGTATTATTTTGTTAATATTTGTTGAGTTATATAAAGTAAAATTATTATAAGTATTAAATAGATTTTTATGTTCTTTTTATCTCTTACATTGCAGAGTTCTTATTTTCTATGACAACATCAAGGAGTTACTCCTCCAATTAGTGATCCATCTGATGATAACAAAGGAAAATAACGTTGAACAAAATTGTGGAGAGACTAAGAAAGCAAAATAAATATTGTAATATTTTTTTCAATTTTTAATTAGGCTAAAAATGACCGTTGGCCTAACATAAGGTCAGATTAGGCTAAAAATTATGATCCATTTTAAAATATAGGTCAGACTAAGCTATCAAATTTTCTATCAGACTAGGTCGGGATGTCCGTTTTGACAACTCTATTCACAACAATCAATATTAGCGTAACACAATTAATAGGTTTGTTTTCTTAACTACTTAGTTGTCATTGTTGATTTTAACACCTAAAATAAACTACACATTTATGCATAGAAAATAAATTTATTATAACTTTTTAATATTTACAAATTAATGTAAAATTATTCAACAAAAAATGTATAAAAAAATATCACTAAAGGAGGATATATCTAATTTTTAATTTAACACTCTATCTCTATTTAATGTTGTTTGAGAAACCTTCATTACTTTATCTTTTAAGAACTAAATACCAAACAATAAAAATAAACAATCACATGAATTATTAATAATTAAGTCAACATATAATATAATATAGTATAATCATATCATCATAAGATTAATTAAATTATATTAATTAAATTATAATAATTAAGTCAACATATAATACAATATAGTATAATCATATCATCATAAGATTAATTAAATTGTATTTGCCAGTCATAAATTGATACAAATTAAAAAATAATAAAACTACATTTTTTGAAAACTCGTATCAAACATTATCTATAAGAAACTATCGTCTAACTCATTTTAAATAGTTCAAACTAACATCTAAGTCATTCTAACCCGTTAAGACTGAAAATATAAGCTCTATAAAATAGTTCAAAAACTAACATCTAACTCGTTCTAAACAGTTTAAACTGAAAATATTAGTTCTATAAATTTGAGTAAATTCATTATGCAACATAGTTTAGATACATATTTTAAAAAATATAAAATTTCAATCGATTTAACACGTAATAAAATTATTATTAACAGATTCATATTATATATAGAGAAAAATAAATTAAAATATAGATAGATTACATAATTTAGAAAGTTCTACATTTGCCGTAGGAATTCTAGCAGATGCTGAGCACAGTTTACAGAAGTTATCTATCATTCTTATCAAATTGCCGTGCCCTCTAGCATTAACTAGATGGCCACATGAAACACTACGGTGTGTTTCCATTCACAACAAATCAAACATTTATTTTTCAGTCATCCACAAAAGTAGAAAGATAGAAGCTACTACATATTCTTCAACGTGGCTAACTTCAACGCGTCATAAGCACATGTCATTCAAGCGTGAGAACAGGTGGCATTGTGGAGCAAAAGTGACGAACTGAAGCTTAATTTGGAGGAAGTCACGTCAAACACCAGATGATTGTCCTGCAACTGATATCCACCGATAACAATTGAAGCTTTCACAAACGACATGGTAGGCTCTGTCCCTCCATCAACAAACGCCAGACATGCTACATTTTCCTTTGCCATAACCATGGAATTGGCTCCATGAATACTCCATTGCACTCCCCCTTGCAGCACTAGATCAATAGTTGGCACAACAAGTCCTGTTGCAGAATTACCAATTCTGGTTGCATCAAAACATGCCTCAAATGGTGCCACTGCTGCCACTTTCTTTAATCTTCTATCCGAGGCTTTCTTGAGGAAATCTCGAATGAAAGGCTTGTAGACAGAGGTTTGTAATTCAGTGAAAGGACTCATGGTACTAATCTTGGTGCCCCCATTTCCCTTGTTGTCAATAGACAAAAGGGAAGGTTTTAGGTTCACAACATGGCCATCAATCTTTACTGCTTTCACGTCAATGAAGTATTCGTTGGAAGCAACACCTTGCACAGATATAGGACCTGTGGAAATGGGGTTGACTATGAGAGGGGTGGTTTGGAGAAATTTGGATATTCCCAGAGGATATTCCCCAGCTCCAACAAGCAAGTTGGTGAAACCTTGGTGGTTCAAAGAGGGTAAACAGAGAGAAAACTTAGAAGGAAGCTTATTAGCCGAGGCAAGCTGAATGGGTAATGCGAGTGCTGACTTTGAAAGGCCCACAATTCCTCTGCTGTTTTTGGGTAAGCCATTTAGAGGTGACTCGTCATTGGTAAAGGATGGGAATCCATCGGTGTCAACGCAGCTAGAAAGCAAGCCAGACACTTTCTGTTGAACAATGAATATGAAATCCTCAGCTAAGCCACCACCGAAAAGGAATTTTGCTAATGGATTGATTGTGTTAGCAGGACATGTGTTATTTGTGCAACCTGGTTTGTAGGGGCCATTGCAGCCAACACATCCAACGTCGGGGCATTGCTTTGAGCCACAAGCGATGGGACGGTAGGAAGAAGAGTTGTAATGAGTGTTACAGTCATACCACAGGTTTTCTCCAGCAAGATCAATGGTTAGATCAAAGTTGTGCCTAGGAGTTCCCACACCAACTGAAGTGTAGAAAAGATTGGTTGCAGGGTCTTTCTTAATGGGAAGTATAAAGGAGTGTGGTTTGGTGTTGGGAGCATGAGATGCTGATAAGCAACAGACTGAGAAAAGGGGTATTGAGATCAGGAAGAAATGGATGGCAGAAGAGGAAGACATTGCTAACACAATGATAATGAATGGTGTCGGTGTGTGCAATCCAGAATGCTGAGTTTCCCTTTTATAAGAAGGATGATGCAGGCAGATCATAGAAAGAAGTTATAGTAATAAATGATATTTATGACTGGTGTTTGGTCAAAAAGGATGGCCATGCAATGCAGACTTTATATTTTGGGATACTAGTTGAACACAGCTGGCATATATGGGTGGTCCCCTGAAAGGGAAAAGGGTAAACTTGGGTTCTTAAATAAAATACTGTTTAATCTTTTAAAATTACAAAATGAATGTAAATAGTTTTGACAATATTGATATCACAATCGTAATGGATTCATTGCGTTTATCTATAATTTTCTATATTATTATACAAATGTAACTTTAGTTTAACAAAATAATGATTTATCTTCTATTTTTTCACAAACAATCAAGGTTTAAGAAAGTAAATGATTTGGTTAGAAAGAAGGTACATTGAGTTAGTTAGAAACAAGAACATCTCAGGAAAGTTGAAAAAAGCTATAGGTTAAAAAGTGTGTCGTATATTCAAGAAAATTAGACATTTACTTTTTAATAAAGCAAGAGAGAAGTATGGCAAGTTAACATTATACAGTTTTAAAATTATAATTAGGTTATACACAAATTCAAAAAGAAAAAAAAATCGTATACAAAACTTTTACAAATAAATTCTACAAATCAAATTAAGTGTACGCTAATTTTAATTTATCTTAAAAATATTTTTCGCTTCCTACAAATGAAAAACAAATTATCCCATCAATCGCATAATACATAATTATTTATGATGGAATGACATATCTCATTATATTTTCTTCCATAACTTTTCTTATGAGAAATATGCAGAAATCTTTTATTAGGTTAAACATCTTTCGTCCTTATAAATATGAAAAAAAATTAGTCCTTTGTTTTCAAACGTCAACTTTTGTCCTCTATTTTTAAATTGTGTCATAATAAATTTATTAAAACAGGTATTTTCTTCAAAGTAGAGAATTTGAACGTAATAAATGGTCAAATCCTGTTTAGTTGCTGAAGAAATTAAGATGTAATTATCACTGCTGAACTTCAGTGCTTTTGCCAGCCAGCTTCAACTGAGCTTGTGGCAGATACAATAGCGTAAACTTTCAACATTTTCATTGATTTAAACCAAGAAGCTACGTCGGAAGGCTATAAACAACAAAGACGGTAGCTCTACAAAATCTAATTAATCAACTGCCAATTCAATTTTAGCCCACAAAGACGGTGGTAGCTTAAGATACAAAATTTCACTTCTAACTGATACAAAATTTAATAACTGAAGAAAAAAAAACAAATGAGATCAAACACGACAGAACATACAGGTAGTGTCATTCAAGTCTAAAATAATATAGCCAAAAATAACAAAAATCCAAGAGACATATTGGGCTACATGTGCATGCACCGTGTAAGCCAAATCTGTAATACCTCGTTAAAACGCTACCAAGGCATACAATCAGCTTTTCCTCTGCAAATATGCCTTTCTACTCATCTGTCACGCATCCGCTAGAAGCAGATTTCACGTTTTTAATATACTGGGCCAGAACAAACAATACAGGATTAGAAAGAAACAATGGGAAGAAAAAATCAATAACAAAAGTCTAGATCATATTGCATTATATTAAAGGTGCCGATATGCATATTTAAATTTATCTAGAGCTAAACAACAAATACACTTTTGATCGTCTAATTAAAAAGAAAAAAAATGCAATTTCTCATCCCAATATCTCAGTTGTTATTCTTTAGTCCTTCATGTTGCTCCAATCACACCCCTTTTGAAAGTTCTTATAGTTTTTGTTGATTTAATTATGTTTGACCTCAGCGACACAAACTTAGAACTTCTAAGAATGCTATGCAGTCCTTTCCATCATAAACATCACTAAAACCTCTATATTGAAAAAGTCTATGACCCAGGACAAATCTACCCATAACCAAGAAAACTAGATTGTAACAGCTGAAAATAGGAGGACCGGAGAGTAGTATTCATATGATATGGAACGAAATGTATCAAGACCTCCATAAAGTTAAGTCCACTTTTTTTCCTTCCCACAGTTTCAAACACATACCTTGTACAAAGCTCCTTGGTTAGCTTTATATGGAGGAGCAGTCCACTTTTTCCTGCGTGCCTCCATCTCCTCATCTGATACCAAAACATCAATTCTCCTTTTCTGGATGTCAACGTTGATTATGTCTCCATTTTTAATCAAGCCAATTGGACCACCTTCCTATAAAATCAACCAAGCTAGTAAAATTATTATTGGTTCACTAAAAAAACAATTTTCAAGATTTTCTTTATCTAAAGAGAAATAATTGAACAAGTCCCTGAAGAAATGAAAATCACCTAAAGTCAAAATCACTTCATCATTCAAAGGTATCAATCAATTTTCGGGGATACAATTTCTATGTTCCTAGCCTTACGTTGGTTTCCTAAAGCATTCTTTCTATGTAGTCCTGATTATAACATCAGAAGTAAACTTGCACAAAATTACAGTAAAGCATTATAACATGATCTTCAACATTTAAAATCCACATACTGCTCCTACACCCAATACAATAAATTAGCTTGAATGTTTAAACTAAACTGCGTTTGCAAAGAACAAAGTTTAAGGCCAAAAGGCAGGCCTAGATGGTTTTAGGAGTAAATTTTTTTTTTCTAAACACACTACAATTACTTCCTCTGAATGAATTGCAAAAGTGTGGATAGTAATTTCAAAAGATTGCCAAAGCCACTTCTCTGGTCCCTTGAAAATAAAGTACTGCACAATATGCCATCATTGGCATTTCTTGGAAATATTTCTTTCTCACTCCAGTGTCTTCAGTTTCCTCAAAATTAATTTCCCTTAACCATTTGACATTTTGTTCACACTATTAACCTACTGCTAAGAATCCCAAGAACAGGCATTTTGGCCACTCACGTTTATTAGAGACGAACCGAACCTGGTGGCTCTCACAACACTTATACAAACAGTACTTTATGAGCTGAAGAAAGTTACCAAGACTTTAGTTGGCGCACACAATATATTACTCGCAGTAAACATTCCTTTACTAATAATCATGTGTAGGAACTAATTATGTCAAGAGTTTGGGCTTATAACATTTCACACACGTTACATCTGATTACAAAGAATATTCAATTCACCTGTGCTTCAGGGCATATATGGCCAACCACAAATCCATGTGAACCTCCTGAAAATCTTCCATCAGTCAATAATGCGACTTCCTGCAATATCAGAAGACAATATGCTTAAGAAATGTCAGTCCAGCAGCATAGGTTCATTATCATGATTCATAATGCTTGAAATAAGGCATTTCAGTTTCTACTAAAATAATAATGACCGGAGAATCTCTGTACATGTGCTTGGCTAAATAGAAATTTAAAAATAAGCCCTCAAGTCAATTGAGTTTGTATTACACTGGGGGGAAAATGAAATGAAGATAAAACTCATCAGGTCAGTTAACACATTACGTAGTCATAATGGACAGAACACTATTACAAACTAATTAAATAGAATAAAAAAGAAGCAAGACAAACCTTTCCAAGCCCTGCACCCATTATTGCACTTGTTGGTGTTAACATCTCAGGCATGCCTGGACCACCCTTGGGTCCCTCTCCCCTAATTACAACCACTTTACCCTGAAAATATAGAAACACAAGAAATCTTATGTCCAATTTTCCATTTTACCTGTCAACTATTGTGGTTATATCCATATCAAACCAAATAAGTACGGAAACAAAATCGTGAAATAGAGAGCAGTCATTTCAAACAACTTGGTGATCTGTATAGTTCCAAAGAAAGATTTGGCGCAACAAGCACCAGAATCACAACAAAAGCAAATCACAGACTAACAGTTAAAATAGAAGGAACAAACCACGTTGCTGTTGCTGCTCAACAAAAAATATACAATTCAGAAAAACATTAAAAAATGCTATTTCTCTTTTAATAACTACTTATTTTAAAAAGAAAAAAACCTGTAGTCTAAGAAGTAAACCTTCACGACTAATGATAGTGTGCACTTGCTAACATTTTTTTTATGCACTTGATTTTGGTTAATATTAAGTTTAAACTTTTAAGTGAAGTGCTTTATGTTTAAATTGTTTTCCTCAAAAGGAAGCTTATAAAAAAATCAATGTAAAATTTTCAATCCAATACCAAAGGTTGACAAGCACACAAAAAATAGTAAAACTTCCGGATATTGCAATTCTTGATACTTCATTCAAGCAGTCTTGAGCCTCTTGACAACCCTACAGCCAGAATTGTCCTTGTATGCTCTGAGTTCTAGGTGAAATAGAAAAAAAAAAAAACCTTAAAACTCGAAGGATCCTCTGAAATGGCAGCAATCATCGCCTCCTCTCCTTCAAACACAAGTGCAGGACCTGTTGAATAATACTTGTATTAATAAAAAAATGTGATATGGGAAGATTAGATGTTCAAGAAAACAGGGCAAGAAAGTTCACCAGAAAAGTACAGCCCTTCTTTTCCAGTAATTTTAGCTACAGAACCCTGTGGTGCAAGGTTTCCATATAATATTTGAATGTGACCTGTCTTCTTGATGGGATTTTCTATTGGCCTTATTATTTCCTAAAAATTGTAATTTGTCAAGAGATCAATTTATTAGAATAATATACAGTTCAACAGAAGCATCATACTCATACCTGCCCTTTGGACAAAGGAGGGACAAGTTCTGCATTTTCAGCAAGGGTCTTTCCAGTGACTAGAGAGGAGGTGTGTATGTTAGAGATAAGTGTATCTTCTGGAAATTAACCTTCTGTTCTTAACAGTCTAAACAACAAAAGCATATAAACATACCAGTTAAACAGTCACCATCTAAAAGGCCTTGCTCAAGAAGGTAGCGGATAACTGCAGGGGTCCCTCCAATCTACAAAAGAGATGTCAAAATAATACGAATTTTAAGCAAGAATAATAATGAAAAAAGAGCATACACATTATTAAGAAGTGGACTTTAAGTCTAACTCAACCCCACAAAACCGGCTTGTAAGATGAGGTTTGCACTCACTTATATAGACTAAATTGACTTCATCTCTAGTTGATGTGGGATTTCCAACACACCCCCTCACGCCGAGAACTGGACATCTCGAGCGTGAGACTATAGATTTATGAGTGGTCCAATAGCGGCCCAATAGCGGGTGGCCCAACAACCTTGCTAGGATGGACTTATATGGCTTTGATACCATATTAAGAAGTGGATTTTAAACCTAACTCAACCCCACAAAACCGGCTTGTAAGGTGAGGTTTGCACCCACTTATATAGACTAAATTAACTTTATCTCTAGTCGATGTGGGATTTCCAACACACATCATATGAACGGGACAAAATGATAAGAGAAGCAATGTTCAATTAGAAAACAGAAGCATCAATTGCATACCTTGTGAACATCCTCCATGACATATTTTCCACTAGGCTTAAGATCTGCAATAAAAGGAACCTCATCGCTAACCTTCTGAAAATCATCAAGAGTCAAATCAATGCCAACAGACCTGCCAAAATCATTATTTACACTTGAGGTTTCCTCTCAGGATTATTGTATATCAATATGATCTCCGGCATCAAACTTCACTCACTTGGCCATAGCAATTAAATGTAGCACAGCATTAGTAGATCCACCAAGTGCCATAACTATAACCATTGCATTACGTAGTGATTTACGAGTGATGATATCTCGGGGCTTCAAGTCCATCTTCAGTAACTCAAGTAGATATTTCCCAGCTAACCGACACTCATCCAACTTTAGTGGATCCTCAGCGGGTGTAGATGAGCTGCAGGAACAACAAATAAAGATAAGCACATTCTAAACGAAAACAGGAGAGAGAACCTACAGATAACTTACCTATAGGGAAGAGACATTCCCATAGCTTCTATTGCAGAAGCCATGGTATTAGCTGTATACATGCCACCACAGGCCCCGGCACCGGGGCAAGAGTTGCGTATAACATTTTGTCTTTGATCATCGCTAATTGATCCACTAACATATTCTCCATAGCACTACAGGAAAACCAGAAATTAATGGAACATGATTAACTACAATTGCATTAGCTCGACAGTACACAGCCAACTTTGATGTTCAGGGAAAACAAATTTATATTTTAGAGTATAGTATTTCCAACACGAACAATAACATGGTTTTTTTATTTAAAAAGAAAACTCGATTACAGAATGAAAAGTATAAATAACGCGGAGGATACACCATCCTCCTTCAATATATTTTTTACAATATCTCCAAAAAAACAAAATAAAAGAAAACACTCTCAGAAAGTGAATTCCTTGGAAAGCTCTTTTAAGTTTTATATTCATTTTTTTCCTATTTATCAGTTGTCCAAAGAGGGATTCTTACACTCCGTCATACTGGTTTTCCTTTTCTTAACATAATTTCCCTATGTTTAAATGAGTGCACAATAAAAGAAGGGTAAATCAATTAATCAAAAACAATGAAGAGATGGGATGTGATTAAAAGGAAAGGGTTTTCTTACCTGAAAGGCAGACACTATGTCAAACGTGTTGCCCTGAAAATGACCAGGCTGAAACAAAAAATAACAATAATCAAAATTACAACGAAGATGAAAAACAACACCTGAATCAAAACAAAGTAAAAAGGGGAGGGGATGAATATTCCTAGACCACTTTCTCTTTCATCTCCTTTTTCACATAATCTTCTTCCTATTCTTTATTCTTCTCTCAAGACATAACTCATCGCATCTATTCCCTTCTCTCTCTTCTATTACGTATTCCTTTCTCTTCTTTCCTCCTCCTTCCACCCCATTTGGGATATACATTTTACATTTTCCAAAAGAAAAAATACCACTCTCAATAAAAATAAATGAACTATTAAGACATTTTCTATGGAAGAGTTGCTTAAAAAAGAGTGAAATATTAACTATATAATTAAGCCCTCCTTGTTCAAACTTAATTAGACAAACATCTTTTAAATAATTATAAACAATTTTTATATCACGTCATCTTAATTTAATAATAAATTATTTGGAACTAGTAGCAACTGTGAAGGGATTCGTATGGCAGAATGTCTCAGCAACAGCACATTCGGCTCGGAGAAAATTATGAATTAGAAAAATGGCCAAATTCAAGACAATGGCTACAATTCAAGTGATTTACCTTTATAGTTCCGCCATAAACCATAATACTAGGTCTGTTGAGCCTGCCCATGGCAATGATAGTACCTGGCATCTGTAAATGCGTAAGATACACATGCAACACAGACACAACATCAAACACGTGGAGCGCAAACGCGGCGCGGGTCTTACATTTTTGTCACAGCCGGGGATGGAAATGTTAGCGTCGTACCACTGTGCAGCCATAACGGTTTCGATGCTATCGGCAATGAGGTCCCTGGACTGTAAGCTGTAGCACATGCCTCTGGTGCCCATGGATATGGCGTCGCTGACGCCGACGGTGTTGAACCGGAAGGGCACCATGCCGGCGGCGGCCACTCCTTCGCGTACGGCTTCGGAGAGGTGGAGGAGATGCATGTTGCAAGTGTTTCCCTCGTACCAGACCGAGGAGACGCCGACCTGCGGCTTCGTCATGTCCTCCTCGGAGAGTCCTACGCCATAGAGCACAGCCTGAGACGCGCCCTGCGACTTCGGCTCCGTGATGCGGGAACTGTACTTGTTGAGCTTCGCCGAATCGGTGGCGGTGTCGACCGCGATGGAGGCTCGGACGGAGAGAGAACATGAACGAGAAAGGGATCTGAGAGATTGCGGCGAAGTAGGTATAACGGTGTAAGTGGGAGAGAAGAGTGCTGACTGCATTGTGAAGAGAAAGAGAGGCGCAACGCCAAACACTTCAAAGGGTTTAGGGGAAAGAGATGACACTGCTTCTGTTCCACTAGTGCGCAGGGGAAGACAACACTGGGTTTAATAACTCATACTGCGTCGTTTTATCTTTTCATAACTTCAGTGGACTTCTGATTATGAGTTTCATTTCTTGCTTCTTTTCTTAACAAAAACAAATTGTATTACTTTTATTCTTCTAAAATTTAAAATGCTAATAATGATTTTACTTATGAATTGTATCATTAAAAACTATTTAACTTATGTATATATATCATTAATAATATATTAAAACATTAAGTTTTCTATTAATTATTTTTAATAAAGATCTGAACATTTAATTCAAACAAACCCAAACAAATATATTTAATCTTTGGAAAGATGAAAATAATAAAAATAAATAAGTAATATATTTAATATTTTAAAAAAATTAGTGGACACATAAATATCTTTAATATAAAAATAGATTAAAAATGTGAATATTTTGATCTTTCGGTATTTAAACTAAGTTCTTTCTATGTTTTTACGGATTCACCTCTGTAACAACGTTTAAATCATCCTCTAGTATTTATGATGCTCCAATAGAAGGAAAAAAAAAAAGAATAGATGATTCCTATTATGAGTTTTTTCTCCCTTTGAAAATATGGTATGGGCGCACGTGTCAGCCAATTTTAAAGCTGAAACAAAATTATTGTAACTAATGCCAAAATAATCTAATGATATCCTTGTCCTATACAATAATAATTACAAAGGACCATTATCAAAAGTTTATGGGTGACACTTTTATAATTAAAGTTGAATGCTCGTTATCAGTGTTTTTGAATCATTGTCATATAATTTTTATATTACATGAAAGATAGTTGCAACAAGCATTTTGTCATGTGTTTCTTTTACCTTTTTTTTTCTCTTCTTTATTTTTCGTTGAAATGTATTTTTTTTTAATTTTTTATTATTATTTTGTTGAATAAATATGTTATTTATAAAAAAATCATTTTTTATGAATTATAGAGTTAAAATTTGTTCATGATATTATAACTTATTAGCTTAGGGTTGATTCAAATTTGTTCATGTTGGAAATCTTACATCGACTAGAGATAAAGTCAATCTAGTCTATATAAGTGGGTGTAAACCTCACCTTACCAAGCCGGTTTTGTGGGGTTGAGTTAGGCTTAAAGTCCACTTCTTAATATGGTATCAGAGCCAGATTAAGTCCATTCTAAGGTGTTGGGCCACCCGCTATCGGGCCATTATTGGACCACCCATAAATCTATGTCCCACGCTCGAGATGTCCGGTCCTCGGCGTGAGGGGGTGTGTTGGAAATCTCACATCGACTAGAGATAAAGTCAATCTAGTCTATATAAGTGGGTGTAAACCTCACCTTACCAAGCCGGTTTTGTGGGGTTGAGTTAGGCTTAAAGTCCACTTCTTAATAGTTCATAAATTCAAATCTAAGTGAATATGAGTAATAGATTTTTCCATTCGCTTGAATGACTCGGTAAGATCAAGATAATATCCATTTATAAATATGAACCAATAAATAAAGTATGATAGTTTGGTAATCTTAAATTTGTTTAGCAGATAAAAAAATAAAAGAAAGAGAACATGATTCATTTTTTATTGAGGGGAGATAAAGGAAAAATAATTTTAAAAGGTTAAAATATCTACTCTATTACATTTAATTAAAAAAAATATACAACTTTAAAAATATATTTTATGTGGTTCTCAAGTATTTCTATTCTACCAAAAAATTAAATATTTTATTTTATTTTTTATTTATTTCTCTTTTTTTAATTTAGGTTTTCTTTTTAAAATGAGAAAGGTGAAAATGAATAACACTTTTAAATATAAGTGAGAGCGAGTACATGAAATAAGGAAATACAAAATAAGGATATATTATTGTAAAAATGTGTGAAATGGGTTGGACATTTAAGTTTGTCAACTCTCATAGGTCTGTTCTCATAACTCGCATTTCGTATGAACCAAAGTACAAGTTAACTCATCACGTCCCATCCCACAATATATTTTTTATTTTTTTACTATTATGTAGTATCGTGTATATTGAACATGATTAAATATTTTTTCATTATTTCATTAATATCATATGTTTACAAGTATAAATCTAAATTTTATTTAATGGTGCAATATGAGGGGAACCATTGTGATGCAATAGACAATAATGAGTTAACCAAACGGCTAATAACAATGAACAAGGAGATTCAATCTTTTAAAATATGGAAATCAGTAAAGCTTCCTAAAAAGAAATGAATTATTGGTTCCAAATGAATCTTTAAAAGCAAAGAAGGAACTGTTGCTATTGAACTTCCAAGGTTCAAGGTGGTATTGGTAATGAATGATTATAAGTAGAAGGAGGATGTTAACTTTCATGAAGGATTTTTTCTCATGGTGAAGCATAACTTTATTAGGATCCTTTTAGTCCTTATAAGCACATTTGAATTAAAGTTATAACAACTTGGTATGAAGATGATGTTTTTGCATAATGAGTTCGAAGAGTAAATCTACATGATTCAAACAAATGGATTCGTTGTTCTTGAGAACAAAAATCATGTTTGCATGTTAAAAAGAATCATTATATGAATTGAAAAATCTCCAAGGTAGTAGTATAAGAGGTTTGGTGCATTTATGATTGGTAATGGATAATTGAAACCAATATGTCAATTGCATATACTCTAAAGAACTTTTGAATAGTTCTAGGACTTATTTGTTGTTATATCTAGATGATACGTTAATTCCAACAAACAACACAACTAAAAT
The DNA here is from genome assembly GCA_030347555.1 of Lablab purpureus. NCBI lineage: Eukaryota > Viridiplantae > Streptophyta > Magnoliopsida > Fabales > Fabaceae > Lablab > Lablab purpureus. Next base: position 15,506,821 of record CM059259.1, read on the forward strand.
TAACATGCTTAAAATCTCAATTGAGAATTTTCAGTATGGAAAATCACAGGGAGAGACATCATGATAGGTTGTGGTTACCATAACAAAATCATATAATGAAAGTATTACAACATTTCAATATGGATACATGGAAACTGTGAAATGGATAATGTGTTATGTGAGAGATGTTGTGGATGTTTGTTTGATATTTAATGTTCATCAAACCAAAGAAATTATAGGTCATATAAATTCTAAAACTATAGAGGTGATATGGATAAAATGAGGTAATTGACATGCTATATCTTACAATCTTTGAAGGCACTATTTGTTGGAAGGTGACTTTGCAACACATGGTATCATTATTAAATACTAAAGCTTAGTATGTGACATTAATTGAAGTTGTTAAGGAAAGCATATGGGTGCATGGTCTTTTGGATGGTTTTGGATTGAACCAATTGTTGGGAATCCAAGTGTGAGTGTAAGTCTCACATTGAGGAAAAATAAGTGTGTTGAGCACTATATAAGGAAAAAGATTTACAAATTCAATACTTAAAGTTTTATATTAGAAGTGGTGTCATAAATACTTATGTGGTTGTGTTTGTAACTTATTTTCTTCTTCAGAGAGTTGTTAAACCTAACTTATAAATCTAATAAAATTCTAAGTAATTTTTTTATTATACACTATATGTTTATGATTATTAGAATACATAACATATACTCTCTTTTTCTCAACTATATATTTATCCCTTAAAAGTTTATAATATTAATTATTATTTAATAAATATAAATGATTCAACAATAATTCATATATCTCTTATATTATTAACATTTTTAGTGTGTATTTTAATATGATTTTCCATAATCGAACCTTAAGTATTCAATCAAAAGTTTATAAAAATATTACCAATTAAATCAAAGCCATAGAAAATTCTCCTAAAATTAAATTAACAACAAATACTCTTTAGATAATTTTGGTAAATTTTTCGTTTCAACAAAGTCCACATATCCTATTTACTAAAAAAATATATATAGAATTTTTCATATAATAAGAAGTTTTTAAAATTTAAATCACAGCTAAACTGTTACACAATTTGTATCGGAATAAATTATTTATAAGAAAATAGAAATGATGAATGTTAATGAGGATTTTTTTTTCTATTTTTCTTCTAATTAATTGTTTTTTTACCATAAAATGCTCTTTTTATCCATAAAAATTAAACAAGTATAGAATAACTAAGATAATTTACCATAACTTATATATATGTCAGTCAATTTAGGAAAATGGATAAAGAACAAGTAAATATTTCTTCTGTCTTTTTTTTTTCCTGATATATGAAACTTAAATAATGAATAAAATGGGAGAGTGGGTTTTGCTTTTTAATCTTTTGTTAAAAAAAAGAAGAGAGAAAAAAGTTTACTTATATATATATATATATATATATATATATATATATATATATATATATATATATATATATATATATACGGGTCTTGCTTTCCAGAGAGGTTTGGGCTTCAATCACAGCCCATCTTTGTGTTCTACATAAAGAGAATGAGGGAGTTTATTACGCACCTCTGTGTATAATTTCTATTTGCACCTCTATAATATGGGTAAAAGATAAAAGTACTCCATTCTTTTAACTTTCGAAAATTTGAAATGAACTTCCAAAATTTAAAAATCAATTTTAACTTCTAAATTATATAATTTATAAATTAATTTTTATTCTAAATTATCTAATTTAAAAATAAAAAATTCAAAAAAAATAAGAATTTTTACATGCAGGAAAAAAAAATTATGGAAATACAGAAAAAAAAACTCCCAAACAACATTAGTTCAAAGACATAAACAAAAGTCATCGACCAATTTGTTCTGAAAAGAATGAAAAGAAAAAACATGTCGAGATATAATTATTTGACCAATTTACTTTTTGTTTGTTATTTATGTGTAATTATATTTTATACATAAGTATAACCTGAAAAATAAAATAGGACAGTAGATTCTATTATAGTTTAGATTGATGTATATATATTTTGTATATATTTCCTCTTTAAATACTTACTAGTTATGTAAATTTTGTTGTATAGTAGTACATGGAGTAGTATACGTGTGGAGTTTAGTTAAATGTAGTGTTAGAAAATAATATTAATATTTTTGTATATTACGGATAATTAACATATTATAATTAGTAATTTATAAAAAAAATATAAACATATTTTATTATTATTTTTCTATGGAGAAAGAATCTCTATTTATGATCTATTAGAAAGTAAATTATAAAAGTTATGAACTTTCTTAAAAAAATGTTATATAGTAAGTTATCGACTGAAAAAATGTAGTTATTTTATTTTTATTAAATAATAAATATATTACTTAATTTAATTACGTAACTAAAAATATAATTACTTTAATTTAAAATATTTTTATTTATTTATTTATTCATATTTATTAATATTTTCCAATTTTAATACGAAACTGATCATAATTAAAGATAAATACCGAAAATGAATTGTTAAAACATGTTAGAAAATTAAAATGAACAGAATCATGTTTGTAATGATTAAAAATATATTTAAATCTTTACTTGATAAGAAATTATCATATAAATAATTTTTTTATAATTATTTTAAAATTAGTATTTAAAGTAATTTCTTATGAGTTTGATAGTATATAAAAATAAAATCCAATACTAATGCGTATATAGGCATAATTATACTAGAAATGTTTGCAAACAATTTTTGTGTGTGGTGGAAATACACTGCGAATCTTCAGCCACAGATTTAAACACCTCCATTACCATTTTGAAGAGAATTTTAAAAAACCCCAAAAAAATCTGAAACATGTGGTTCAAGTTGAGTCTTGTGGTCAATTCCTTACGCACTTCTTCTTTGTTCTTTGAAAATAAAATTATTATAAGAATTCTTTTATCAAATTATTAAAATATATCATAAAATGAATTGATTCAAACTTACGAATGCTAATTAATTTCTTTTAAGATACTAATTAGAAAATAAAAAAAATATCAAAAAGTATTATTAATGTGAATTCATCTTTATTTTAATGCGCATTTGTCATAACTTCTAATAATATTTTTATATTAATACGTTATTAATTAGCATCCTTTAATAATACAAAAAGTTATTAAAAGTTATACACGTAGTCACAAAAAATATACTGATAATATTTTGAATAACTTTTAGTTTTCAATTTTTTAATATTAGAATAAGTTTCAAATTTTTAATTTCAAATTTATATAATATGATATAAGAAAACTTTAAATTTGTGGAGCAGAAACATAATGTGAAAAAATAAAATATATAACGCTAGACTTCTATAGATAAGAAAGAAAGTAAGAGTGAGGTCTAAAATTTTTAATTAAAAGATGAATGAATCATAGCTCTTTTTATTTATGACAGACTAATGACTTACAACATGTAGTAAAAATAAATTTTATATTTCATAAAGTTAATCCAAATATATGAATTTAACTAAAAGATTATTTTAGTTATATTTAGTGACTGAAAAATATTTTAGTTTTAGCGACCAAAACCGAGACGGAATATTTGGTCGGAATATATCCGCCGCTAAATAATTAGCATGTTCAAATATTATTTTCGCTTTAGAATTGTAAGGATAAATTTCAGCTGCTAAAAGTATTAGTTTCAAATAGAAGCGCAAAATATATCAGTCACTACTTATGGTGAAAAATTTGACACTGCCACCAAAGTAATTGGTTCCAAAAGAACATCAATTAATTCTAAATATTTGATATTGTCAATTTCTTTTGTTGCATCATTATAAAAAAATTGTTATTAAATAATATAACATACAGTTTAATATGTTAATTTTATGATTGCATCATTATAATTTTTTATTAAGTAAGATAAAATATATGTTAATTTTATGATTGCTTATAATATTTTTATTTTATTCAAATTTTTATTTACTTTTGTTTAGTATTTTATGTAGCTTTTTAAAATATTTTAGAAAATATTAATATTGATATTAAATTAAAAATGTTATATTTATTATATAAACAAACATATCCGTTTCATTTCGATACCATATTTGTGAAGTTTGACCATATAATTTATCAATAGTTATTATTATTACGAAATATATTTTTATGTTTGACCATATAATTTGAAAAGTGAAGAAATATTATTTATGTAAATATATTTAACGATAGATAATAGTTAATTTTCTAATATTTTTATTTTATATTATTTTTAACAATTATATTATTTATGTTAACAATTATGATATTTTTATTAGACTAGGTTTTCTAACCATTACATTAGTTAACATAATAGAAATATTTAGAGGCATTAAAATAAAATCATCGTATTTTAAAGTTAATAGAACATGTTGATTGCCAAATGGGTTGATTACATGAAATTTCATCACACTTAAAGGAATTATGGCAACTACAGAACCAAAAACATAAAAGAAAAAAGTTGAAAAAATGACAAAAGAATGAAAATAACATAAATATTATAAGACTTAAAAAACCAAACTAACTACAAATAATTTAGTTACTTGCATTAATAATTCACAAATCCTGGGTTATTTGTTTCCTCCTCCTTCCTCAGTCCTCATCATCAATGTCCTTTGTGCACTGTAAACCTCAACCAGATGCGTCATATCCAACTCATTGTTAATATTGTACCTTAAAAATATGAAATAAAACAAAATCACACACTATCCAACAAACTACGAAATTCCTAGTCTCACCAACACTAACAAACACTTCTTCCAACACACTCCAAGAAAACCCTCATTCTCACTCTCTTCTGCATTCACAGTATTAATAATTCCTGTCACTGCACTCTGTTTGGTCAAATGAGAGCATATATATAGCCACACTCCAATAAAAACAACAACTTAGGGTTTAATTAAAGAGAAATAAATAAACATGTATATCACTCTCTATCATCTAACACAATGTTGCAGTAGTTTAGCTGATAGTTTCAATTAAGTTCTAAGTCTGCAATCACCTTAATTACTCCTGAAAAGATTTTATCACCTATCAAAATTCTATGACCATGATGGTTTTTACAGGTTGCTTGGAAAACAAATTATCAAATAAAAATGCAGAATTACCAGAAAGAAAAACAACCCTAGCTGATTTTTGCCGTGTAGTATCTTATGTTAAAAGTGTCCATCTAGATTCCTTATTAAAAAAGATCCTATGCGCGGCATGACCTTATTGTTCTTCAAGTTACAAACACCTGTTCTTCGATCTGGGTGTATGAAATTTCCTCTTCCTTTATAAAAAAGAGTGTTTTTTTTATTCTGTCGTGATTTGTTCGTCACAAGCAAAAGTCCAAGTGCTATAGTGAAGATTGATTAACTCTATATATATGCAAAGTTGTGGTGATGTCATCTACAAATGTCCAATTAAGGAGTAGATATTTGTGTGTCATTTGAAAAGAGGAGTAAAAAAAGGTGATGTTCCTTTCTGTGCTGAGTCATGAGAGAAATTAAATAATGAAGTTGTACCCAAGTTACCAAATAATTGCAGTTTGGAATGTAAATCAAACCAACCATCTGAGAGACAGTTCACCAAATTGTTGATATGTAATTGAGGGTGGGTTTCACGCAAGAGGCAACAATGGCCTGCCAAACACCTTTTCTATGTATACTTTTTATCGAGGGCAATTGAAAAGCAAGTTTAGACCAAAACACTAAGTGGAGTGTAAGTATTCCAATGCTGTTATTTTTGAAGTGTAAATACAAATATTATTTTTCACCTTTGAGTTATAATTGCAATACTGTTATTTGTAGGTTAATATTCTTTGAAGACCTGATTTTATAATAATTACAGTCACAACCTATTATTTATTTATTTTTATTTTTATTTTTACTTCTCATAGATATTTTCTTTAGAGATACTTTTGATGGAGACACGGTTAAATATTTAAATGTAAATATAGGTTTTTTTTTCAGTGAATATTGGAACTTTGTTTCATCAGAGACTATGTTAAGTTAAATTTGTTAGGAATTAGTGTGAGATAGTAAAATTAACTTGTGACAACCAAGCAATCTCCCTCTTTATTGCCTAAATTACTTTCATGTATAAACAAAGGAGTGCATCACTATACTGAGAGCTACAAGATCAGATTAAATTAATATGCACGAATTGATTAATTAGTGAATGGAACTGAAAGTGAAATGTGAAAAAGCCAAATGGATGGGACCAAAATTTGAAATTTAAATTGTATAAATATAAATTAAAAGAGTTGTTTTCTTTTCTAATTTTTTAAAAGTAGAAAAGCAGACCAAGTTGTATAGCTTTTCTTTAAAATTAATTATTCTTGTGCATTATTATATTTTATTATAATTTCATGGTTCCCTTACTATTCAATGATTTGAGTTCGACTGGGTTCAGCTAACTTGAATTCCTCAATGTTAAGCTCACAATCATCAATTAAGAAAAGTAACTACAGTGAGCACAGTGAAAAATATTCAAGTAATATTTGTTCTAATATTCTACAAAATCAGTCTAGGTATTTTTAGAGAAACTTGATTAATGGCTGATCACTGGATTATTATTGACTAGGTTAGGTTCATCAAATTATATTATTGACTCTATCTGTATTAAAAAGATAAAAATATATCATACATGATTAATATAATTTGATGAATCTAACCGAATTTAAACCTTTTATATAATATATTATAAAACATATGAAATAATAAATAAAATTCAAGACAACATGTTTGCATAGTTCAAATTTTAAAATATTATCATGTTAAAATAACTAATATTCAAAATAAAATTCTTAATAATCATACAAATAAATAAAAACTCATAAACGTAATTTTAGAAAATATTATATTTTAAAGAAAATTGGATGAATTAGATCATTATGAGAATTGACAAAAGAGACATTGAATGCTAACTTGAAAAAGAGGAAAAGAGGAAAAAATGAAAGGATTATGAGAATAACTTATTATGAAAATAGATCATTATGAAAATGGACAGAAGAGACACTGAATGATAACTCCAAAAAGAGAAAAAAAAAATGAAAACATTATGAAAATAACTTATTATGAAAAAATATAACGTATTAATATTTTAATTTTATTTAATATAATCTATATACATAAAATTAAAATAATTTTTCGTTTTAAATTCTTAATATTTTATATTTTTATATTAATAATTATTATATATATATATATATATATATATTAAAATTTTGTGTAATATAAAGAATAATAATAAAATTTATATTTTTACTCAATGTAAACTAATATAAAATAAATATAATTAATTAAATAAAAAATAATATAAAGTGTTAATTAAAAAGTTAGACTCGTTTGAAGTGCATAATTCAATTAAATAAAATATTTAATATTTTTATAAATAAAATAATCACACGCAAATTTTTATTCTAAATTTTTTTTCTAATACATAATAATTTTATAAATTAAATTAACACGTAGGAAAAAATTATAAGTGTCTAAGAAAATTTTAGTTATTTAAAAAGTAATTTATTAAATAAAAATAAATTAATTGATATTAAATAATCAATATATTTCTTAATTTATGCTACTATATTAATTCTAATAGAAAACTAAGTATATAATTAATAATAAGAAATATAAAAGAATTATTAAAAAATATAATGATTTAAAAAATATATATATATCTGTAAGAGCGAGAATTACTTAAACTAATATTAAATTTATTTTTTAAATTATACAAATGCAAAAATTTTAATTTATATATATATTAAGAGTGTTTATGATATGGTTTAATTTAATTTTTAGTTAAAAAAATATTTGAATTAAATATAAAAATATATATAATTCAATTTAATTTGAACACAAAAATAATTGAATTAAAATAAAATAAAATAAATTTTATTTGTATTAATTTTAAAATTTTATATTACTAGATATATCATAAAATCTATCTTTTGTAAATTTAGCAAATCTCTTTTATATATATATATATTATACAAAATTTAAAACATAAACAATTATATATATACTGAAATTAATTATTTTGTAATATTTTATTCTTTTTTAATTATATTTTATTTGATTCAGTTTTTTAAATTAATAATTAATATTCACACTAAAAAAGGATAATTTTTTTCTTACTTTATTTACATATTTTTTATTTCTCTACTACATGTTTATAGATAGTTTAGATTTCTTTTTCTCATATATATATAAAAGTAAAATAATAAATAATATAAAAATATTTAAATAATTAATCTTGATTAAATTCAGTTTTAAAATTTTATATTAAAATTTGATTAGAATAGTTTGGTAATGGAAAAAAATTCAAATTAATAAAAAAATTTATACCGTTTTTTATTTTTTAAATATTTTATTTTAAAAGTAAAATTCTATATAATTAATTAACATATAAGTATTACATCAAATAATAATAATAATATAATATAATTATACACGTAACCATTTTTATGTTGGATGCTTCAAATATAAAATGTATTGACAATGACTTCATATGATAGGAACATGAGAATAGTATTAGTATCAACTTATTCATCAAAGGAAGAGAAAGTCAATAATATTCCATTCAATGACAGTACAAAAAAGTTATTGATAAAAAAAATCATATGTTGATAGTATCAAAATTAAATTTTAACTTAATAAAATTTTACATTTCGTAAAAAATATATAAATTATAAACTCTCATAATTAAATAAGAATTATTAATAAGATTTTAATGTCAAGTTTATAAAACTTATTTAAGTAATATTAGATATCAAAGTCAACTTTATTAAGTCTATTTAATTATTATAAGAAAAGCTAACTTGAATAATGTAAAATTGATTTTGATTTTGAATCATCAAGAGATGAATATGATGACTTCACACTTTTTTTCTTCTTTTTAAGTCTCACTTTATTATTTTGCTATATGATATAAATTGATTGATTGGAATATTGGTGGTAGAGCATCTTGTGAAAAAAAAGCTTGACTCAAGTAGAATGAAGGTATCCAACCCCAACAGAAACTAAATTTTTGAGAGTTTAGATTAGGGTTTTGATGTTTTAGATGAGTGGGACATCCCATCCTTAAAGGAAAAAGTAAGAAGTTATATGTGGCCATGGCTGTGATTCTGCTTCCATCCATTTAGAAATACAACACAGTGAAGCTCTCAAATATTTTTGTCTATAAATTCCAGCAGTAGATCCAAAATGGGGACATGGTTTTGATGAAACTGTGGGAATCCCTACTGTGTTTGGATTATTTGTAACACCTTGCACTGTGCAATTGGAACCTTCACCAACTTAATGCCACTACTTTTTCTTTTTCTTCATTTCACTTTTTCCACCGTTAGATTTTTATTTTATCTATTTCTTCAACTTATATTGAACTTAGACGTAGCTGTGTTAAGAGTATATCCATTGGTAGTTTATTATTACCATTAAACAATTATTCTATTAAAGAAAAAATAACACAGTATCGAAAGTTCTTTAAAAAAATTATACTATCCATTTAAATTAAAATTTCGGTTTATCATTTTCTTATAAAATTATACTATCCATTATAATAAAATACTCTTTCTTATACTCAGCTTCGATCTCATGAAGGAGAGTAGTGTTTGAATGTGATTGTTTATGGAAAGCTGGAAATGTAGAATGTTTTGAAGACATTGTTGCAATCATGACATGAAACAAATCAAATACTAAAAGATAACAATCAGCTTCAAGACGAGACAAAATAAACTCTCAATAATTCACTCTTAAAAAGCTTCATAAGTTGTCGTTGCCATTACGTTGCATCACCCTCCCCATTAGGGAGGGGAAAGACGATAAAAAAAATGCGTGTTTATATGAAAAGGAATCGTTATCATATAAATAAATAATTTGTTTTCTTGATGTTACAGATTTGTAATTTAACATAATAAATTATTTTTTTAAATATAATTTTTTATAACTAATAAAATTAAATACTTTTCAGACTATTTTCATCATCATATTCTAGACTACTTATATATAATTTATAAATTTTAACACATTAGTTATTATTTACTAATTATATTCTTATTTTTTAAAATATCAAAAATAATTAAATATTTTTTTATAAGATTTTAAGTAGTTTGTTGTGTATATTAATTAATTAATTATTTTTTATTTTTATATATTTTTAATTAATAAATTATATTTAAGTTTTTAATAATTTTATTAAAATAATTTAAAATTCATTATCAATTATAAAAATTAACATTTTTATTAATTTATGTAAAGAAAATTTAAACCACCTTTATTCAGAAAAAGTAATAAGTAAACATAGATTATATGTATTAAAATCACATTTATTCATTTGATCAACATCTTCATTTATGTAAATTTTAGGGATGGTAAACTGAATTTGAACTTTTTAACTATTACTATCTTTGATACGTGAAAATAGGTAGATGGATACCATCCATCAATCTATTTTTTAAATTAAAAAGAATAAAAAATAAAAAATAAATTTTGTATATTATATTTACTTAAATAATATAAATGTGTAATAATAATACAACATAAATGATTAGCACTAATGAATTAAATTATAATTATTAGTTATAATATATATTAAAATTAAAAAACAAAAAAAAATTGGTAAAACAAATTACAACTTCCGACCTACTTAGTTACATAATAAATTTAACCAAAATAAATTGGATTAGCCTCCTTTATCTAATGAAATTTGAATGATTTAGACATAAAGTATTTTTTTGAATAAATAATTAATACCAAAATCATAGTTATAACATAAAAAAAACACAAAAAGTATTTTGTGATATGTAAACTCGAAATATGTAGTGTGCACCTCATACTTTGAAGATTTATATTTTTTCTATTATTTTAATGTTTATATATATATATTTATATTATTTTTTGGAGTGGTAATTATTATATTATATATATATATATACACACTATCTTGTAAATATAAATTGTTAATAAATAATTTTATCAAGTATTTATAATTTAATAACTTCACAATTTTGAAATTTTAACTGACAACTTTTAAAAATGACCAAACATTTGAATTTAACTAATTTATGAGAACTCTTTTAAAAGAATAAAAGAAACATTAAAAAACTATATGTTAGAGTATTAAATAACTAATGCCAAGACGTTAAGAAGGGATAAAAATTAAATAAATCTTGACTCATATATATATATATATATATACTAGTAAATTATAATATTAAAGATTTTTTTATAAGAATTAAGAGTTATGATTAAATTTAAAAAAAAAATTAAGAGTGAGGAGTCATAGTCTATGTTCCACGTTTTTTTTAAATTATTTAAATAATTTTTATCTGAAATATCTCTATTTAAAAATCAATTATTTTTTAAAATGGTAACGTAAATACATTGGAAATATCGATGAGCGTTGTAAGACTAAAAAATGTCAAACAACTTCGCAGGTATTAAATAAATGTTTAAAGTTAATTAATTAAAGTCATTTAACAATGTCTAAATATCAATATTACAATTTTATTCACTTTTCCTTTAATTTTATTTTTATAGAGAATTTTTCAACTTTTAATATATTAAAATACATTAAATTTAAATCAATTTTATTTTAAATTGTTTTATTTTAAAATATTTTATTTAAATTAAATATTTTAAATTTTATTTTTTATTTAGATAAATATTTCAATTACTATATATAAAAATTTATTTAAATATCAAATAATTGTTTATAATTAAAAAATATTAATATTTTTTCCAATTAATAATGGTTGATATTGTCTTTTGCTCAAAATTCAATTTTTTCAATTCATATTAATAAAGTTTTTTTTCTCAATTGACTTAGTTTGAAATTGCTTTAATTTAATATCAATCATAATTATGTACGTTAATCTCAATTGGAGTTACTTCAACTATATTATTGGTTGGAATTTGTTTTGTTGATTTTTTAACTAATGTTGGCCAAAAAATTCTTTCACTTAAACAAAAAAAACTTAACATCAACTGAAGTTTTATTTTCTCAATTGACCTAGTTTGAAATTGTTTTAAGTTAATATCAACCATAATTATTTAAATTAACATTAATTGGAGTTAGTTCAACTATATTATTGGTTGGAGGTTTTTTTGTTGATTTTTTAAATGATGTTGGCAAAAAAACTTAATTAATGTTAACTAAAAGTTTTTAGAGTTAATCCTAAGAAACTATTAATAAAGAATTACATTGATATAATGATAAAAAAAAATCACTGTATAAACAAAAAATCATAAAAAAACTCAATTGGAAAAATCAACCTCATATTTTCTCAAAATAATTTCTCGAGAAAAAACCTTAATTAATCTCATGTGAGAAATAATGATGGTCAACAATAAAAATAATTATAAAAATTAAAAAACAATTTCTATAAAAATTGATTAAATAATTTTAATTAACCTCAACTATGTCCTCAAAGAAATATTTCGATCTTAATTAAATTAGTAATATCTCAAAGAAAAAAAAATAAAAAAAGAAACATAAATTTGAGAATTTAAACATTTTCACATTTTTACTTTATGAAATTTAAAATTCTTCCATTTTATTAATTCAATTAGTCTAAAAATATTTAAGAATTTCATTTTGTAAAAGGATTTCTTATTCAACCAATATATTCTATCACAAAACATTTTAAATTCTTTGTAAAAATAAATTATTTTTTTAAAATTTCTTATAGACAATACTATAATTATAATTATTTGGATATGATTGTCAATTTATACATTCAAATATATTGTTTTCCTTTTCAATTTAGTGACTAATGGAACAATATTTTATAATTTCAAGGGATGACATAATTATTTATTGAAAATTAACTTTAAAGTAGCTTTCAATTATTTAAAAGTACAAAATATTCTACACATTGAATATATTAAAATCAAACTAAACCTGTAACCTATTTGAATCTCTACTTAAATACAAGAGTTTGTTTTTCTAGGTCATGTGCCTTCATTTATTCTTTTAGGGAGAAAAAACTAAGTGAAAAGGGTGTTAGAGGTTCACTGAAGTCAGAACAGATCTCAAAATTTAGTAAATGCCTGTAGAAATATTTATAGATTATTTACAAGTAGAAAATTTATATTAACAATAAAAAATTAAACTTATATTTTTTAGGGAAATGAATTGGTTCCTACGGCAATTTTAGTTGGCATTTATATTCGCATAATGTAACTTGACTTTGAAAAAGGAAGCAGATGAACTTTATAGATTCTGGTGAGGTGTGAGCATGAATCATCCATATAATTAAGCAACCTCCTTTAAAAAATTTATTCCTTATTATGACTATGAATGTTTGATTTAACCTATACCAGTTTTATTAAAAAATAATTTTTCATTTTTAAATTTTATTATCAATTACAATGTTGTTAGTCATACACTTTGAAAATTTACCAAACCTCAAATATATCATAATAATCATGAGTTGATAGAAAAACATCGTTGTTGATACTAAAACATAATATATCATAGGAAACATATGTTTTTTTTTGTTTTAAATTTATCTTTGGTTTTTATATTTTCAAATTGTTGAATTCAGTTCTTAATTAATTTTGTAACAATATAAATTACTATTAAATATCAAGTTTAAGAATAAAAATAAGTAATTAAGTATTATGTATTTTTATGATGGTAAAAAAATCGTCATTAAATATTCAATTTAAATATAAAATTAATTAAAATCACATATCTTTAGAAATTAGAGAAATGAGTTCATATTTTTTTAAATATAAAAAATAAAATGGCATATTATATAATAGATTAGAGTTTATATTATATAATTGATGAGATTCCTCCTCCGAGTAAAAAATAAGATATATTCCAAGTTGTATAATGTATATTGCTTTCTGTCTCATCCCTACCAGTTCTCTTAAGATTAATTAATATTTTTAACAAGTACTTAAAGATATTAATGAAAAAGCATTAAGCTTAACCATCACGTTTCAAACTAGACAATCTGTTGTTGATGAGATTTACAAATAATTATTAAAAATTATTAGACACTCTTAAGCCAATACATACTTTTTTTAATATCTATATACTTTAGTAAAGTTTTTTGTATTTAAAACAAAATGATATTTCTGTATTGATATTAGTAAAGTTTATTAGGACAATATAGATAATTTTTAATAAATAAAAGGATAATACGGATTATTTTGCAAATAAATGAGAGGTTTGCATAAATAAAATTTTGAAGTTTTTATAAAATTTGAAACTATTTTGTTTTATTTATATTTTATTTTTAATTATATTTTAAAATTACAATGTTTTAAAATAAATAACAATCTTAATATATAATGTAACATCAAAAATATTATCCAATTGATTTTGATGAAAAGTTTTTGTAGTCACTTAATATGAATATAGGTGTGCATAATATTTAATTTTTTAAATTAAATTTATATAGATATAAGTATGGACATATCTATCATGTTGCCATTTTATATTTATCTTAATATATGTCTTTATTTTTATATTCATCTTTATTTTAAATTATTAAAAATATTTAGTTGATTAGGTAATATAAAAAATTATATTAATTTTTTTTTAATTTTTAATTTTGTAATTTATTTTTTTAAGAACATATTTAATTATTTTTTATTTTTTTATATAATTATTTAACTTTTATTTAATTATTTTTTATATTCTGGTTTGAGGTTTATGTAATTATAATTTTTTTATTGATATTTAACATTAAAAAAAAAATATGCATATATTTTTATAATATATACTTAAAATATTATGTTTTTTCATTGTGATTTTATTTTTTTATAAAAAATTATTTAATAAATATTTAAGAGCACATACGTATATATTTATTATCAAGGATCAAACATTTCACATTTGTTATGCATGAGGTTGAGATGAAGATGAATTTTCACTTTGAAAAATGGGGATGAAAAATCTACATACCTTGTTAACTCAATATTATTTTAATAATAAAATTTAAAATAAATTAGGTAGTAACATCTATAAATAAAAGTTAGATTCATTTATTATTTTAGTCTAAAATCTTTAATCTTAGAAACCTTATTTTATCTTTGTATTCTCTTTAAGATTAACTATGATCATCATATTCATACAAGATTAGGGAGTCCTATGAAGCTGGTGAATGATTGATCGAATTGGATCAATCAGAATCTAATTATGTAAGTGGTTTTACCCTATTGAAGATTGGAGTTTTATCTTCCTTTTTTTTCGAGTTGAGTTTTTAAAGGGAAATTTTGCCCATTCTTAACTTGGGAGCTTACTTAAGTTTATTGAAGTCAATTACAAGAGGTTTTTGGATTCAAGTTGCTTTAATTTAAGTAAGGGAAACCAACAACCTTTCTTTAAATATAGTTGTTTAGTTACTTTTGATTATCAAAGATGCATGAAATATGAAACCATGTGAATCTCTGAGTTGATTATTAGATCAATTGAGACATAATTGTGTATATAAGTTGATGAGTCTAGGAATTTTTATAGAGGTAGAAACATTGAAAACCATATTTGTTGAGGGTGACTCAACATGTATATTGCTCAAGCGACGTGTGGTTGCTCAAGTGATAACCAAGTTACGTATAACCAATACACCTATTGCCTTAGGTCGCTCAAGTGAGAGAGGTTGAAACAATTCTCTCTTTTCTAGAGGTGTGTTTCCAAAGCGACGTGATAGTTACTTAAAGGATGGTTGGGTTTGAAACTTGATTGCTCTCAGTCTAATTATCGCTTAGGCGACGTGGTGGTCATTTAAGTAAGGAGAGACATGAAACTTGAGATACTCTCGAGTTGAATATCGTTCATTCAAACTATAGGTGCACCACTCAAACAATATTGGTATATTTTTGTATGATGTTGATTTGCTCAAGTGACCATGTGTTGGGCTGGATATACTATTGAGTCATAAATGACGATTTAATACATGTTGATGATGTGTTGAGATTATTGAAATGTTTATATTGATTCTACAGTATATATAAGATGTGTTGAAATTATATATGATCTAGATAGGTATTGTGATGCATGACATGTTATATGTACGACTAAAATTTTTCAGAGGTGGTGAATCCTATGTAGACTACTTATATATATAAGATTTAGAGTCTTTTATGGTAATTTAAGAATACCCCAAGATTCTATTGTGCATTTAATAGTGATAATAAACTTGACACTCACTTAATATATAGATATTTCAATTTTATTATTGTATAGTCATGTAAACAAAATTTTAGTTGATAAAAAACTTATAAAAATTTATATCAAACTTTGAAGGACTCTTTCTTTGTAATAAATACTCTAATTATTTACCATAGAATCTTCAGTTAAATCTTAGTATATGTTAAATATTAGTCTCCAATATGTAATACATTATTCCTAATATTTTTTTAAAAATTATACATTTATAAATTGATTATTGTTCATATAATGTAATACATTATTCGCATGTATGTGTATATATATAATGTTTAATATTTATGATTTAATAATAATAATTTGTATTTAATTATTATGGTTTTTCTTATTTATTTTATTTATAGTGTATGAGTATAATTAATATGATTGTATTTTATTATAAAAGTAAATTTTTTTTACATACATAATTTGAAGGGAATATATTTTTAAATAAAATATAAAATATAATTTTATTTTAAAATTAATAAATAAGTAAGTAAAACTAAAATTAGTCCGAGAAAAATGACGATAAAACTATTTTATTATAACATTATTTAATTTAATTTTATTATTCATTTCTTATTATTGTTTATTTATTTATTTATAGTTTTGATCATTATTTAATTCTTAAGAATCAATCATGACTTATCTTACATTATCACAAAATTATGTTGTTATTTTATCACATTTTTTCTTATTTATATATAAAAAGTAAATCACAAATTAATATCTCAATTTTTGTATTTTCATTTTTTTTCTGGATTAGACCCTTATCTCGTATCCCTTCTTTCCTCTGACACCCTCTTTCTCTCTAAGGACAAACAGATTCTTGATGAGATTTTGGATTTTTTGCTGTTTTCATTGCTGCTTTAGGAGAATTCTCTTATGTTTCATACTTTTTTTTACATTATTCTTCTTTTTTCTTTTTAAGTTTCGTGATACTTTTTCTTTTATTTTTGGTTAGAAAGAGAATATATTACAAATATTTTAGGCTTAAAGTTTGAAGAGGATTTGAAGATGTTGGAAACACTTAAAATCCACAAGAAAAAAGGGAAAATTATTTAGTACTAAGAAAATGTTAAGATCTTAATGGAAAACAGAAGAAAGAGGCTGAGCTATCTTATACTTGTTCAACAACTCATAATGTTGTGACTCTTATTTGTGAGCAAATATGATGTAGATTTACTAAAAAAAAGAAAATTAAAAGAAAATTAAAAAAAAATAAAGAATAAAAAATAAAAATTCTTGCATTGAATATATCTGACATGGCATGGCAGGTGCAAACAAAAACAATTCTGGAGGCTTCCGCAGCAGATAACTCCACAAAACAAACGGTGATGATACCATGCTGCATAATGATAATCACAATGGCTAAAGCCAAAAAGTATCTGATCCTGATTCTCGTGCTCAAAACATCATCACCATCGCATGGCCCCACAAAAGAACAATTTATTTTCTTCAACTGGTAACGACGGAGTTATTCACACACAGACATAACAATATTTTCATTTTTTATTTATCTGCGAAATGACAGAACTGTCCTCATTCCTTCTCTTTATAACGAAACCCACACTCTACACGCACTTCCTATCCCATTCTCAGTCGCGTGTACTTTTGCAACACAGCCAAGAGGCAAAGGCAACTTTTTTATTCTTTTCCTTTTCTTTTTTTTGGAGAGAGAAAAAAATGCTGGGAATCTTTAGCAGTTCTGTGGTGTCACCGCCAGAGGAGCTGGTCGCCGCCGGCAGTCGAACACCATCGCCAAAGACAACGTCGGGGAAGCTACTGAAACGGTTCGTGGAGAATAAAGCGTCGGCGGTGTCGATGCAGGTGGGGGAACATGTGCAGTTGGCTTACACACACCACAGCGAGTCACCGTGGCATCCCAGGTATTTAAACGCTTCATAATTTCATAAATTCCACCATCAACAAAATGGAAGAGCGTTTACAAAATATAATTAAAAAAAGAATTAAATAATTAATTAATTTTCTAATTCTAAAAATTTCTGACACAAAATAGAAGGATCGTATTTGATCGGTTATTGTTAGTGTAAATCGGGAGAACATGGTTGGTGGAAAAAAATTTGCTACTGCTGATTGATGCGTAGATCATTCGGATCACGGGCTACTTGTTGCATGCTATGTACTTGAACTTGATGAACAATGTTTTATGGTGTCATTGACCATGGTTTTTTAAAATAAAACTTTGTAATATTTTCAGTTTTGATAATTTTTTTAATTATTTTTATAATAAAATGATGAACTAAAATAAACTAAAAACTTATACATGTATAATTTTTACAATAAAAAGTAATATATTATAAAAAATAATAGTTCTTAGAAAAAAGCATTGTATAAATAATGTATTTTTATAAATGTCATATAATTCTGAAATTTTTTTTTTATCCTCTTATTTTTTCTTTCCAAAGTTCACTTTTTAAAAAATATATCATGAAAAATGATTTAACACAGTTTGTTATATATATATATATATATATATATATATATTATTTTAAATTATTTATAATATAAATGAACATTTTTTTTCAATTAGTATCTAATGGATATTTATTAAAATTTGTCTTTTTTAAAGTATTTCTATTCTTAAATTTTGTCAGGACCCAAAAGACATAAACATATTCTTTTTCTTTTTTTTTGTCTAAAATTATTCCTACTTATTGCAAATATTGGAGATAATAAATAGAACCGGGAAATGAAATCCATGTTAGTACAGTGAAATTGTTCATATTTTGTGGAGGATAAGAAAAAAGGACAGACAGTTTAGAAAAATGCATCATTTTGGGTAATAGTAACTTTTTGGAGTGGGTGAGTGATCTAAGTTATTTATTGATGGATGAAAAATAAATCTTAAATAGAAAATAAAAGTCATTTTTCTCTTTCTTTATTTTTTAAACCTTTTCAAGACAAACAAATTGTTGTCAAACTAATATTAACAAAACAATAGTTAAATAATATTTCGATATACACGAAAACAAAAATATCGAAATATTTAAATTTTGATAGTATAAAATGATGTAATAATAAAATTTATACTAAAATAAAAATAATTTTTTGTTACTTTTTACTTTTAAAAAATCAAAATAATTGTAAAAAAACTTTATTGAACAGCCTGTCATGAAATAGTTTTTTTACAGGCTATTGTTTTTTTAAGAATTTTCATTTTCTTAATTGATTTTTTTTCAGAGCCATTGGTCGGTTTTGCAGTATGATTGATCATTCTGATCCAGATTTCAAAATACCTATTTTAAAAATCATAATATAGATTCTGTCACCAATGTTTGTGCCAAAAAGTGACTACCCAGAGTAAAATTGAGCATTCATTTAATTTAAGAACAGAAAAATCCTTTAATCCGATTTGATGGTTAAATTTTTACTTGACTTTTCTGACACACTTAAACCTTTTTTCGTGGTGGGGGTAGGTGTTGTATGTGTTATTATTGTTACTTTTTTTGTATGTTCAATTTTTTTTTATCACACATTAAACTTTAATGTTTATATCAGTTTTTGAATTTTGATATTATCAACAAAATGGATTTATGCTTTTATATAATTTTGAATGTGTATGATTATCAATTTTTCATTGGATGAATGAAATATTGGGGATTTTTACTAGTCCCTGTGATTTGTAAAAGCCGGGGTTGATCTTTTATTAGAAAAATTGTAATCTAGTTAGTGTAAGTAAAAAACGAGATGAGATCATCATATCAGTAAATATTAATACTAATTTTTTATGTTGTTAATATCGAACTTCTTTAAGGCATTATATTAACAAAAGCTCATTTTTTTAGTTGGTCTTTAAATGAAGCAGCGTTTATTAAATGAAATACAAGCTAATAAGATAAATGAAGCAGTGTTTGCTGCAGATTTTTTTTAATAAAATTAAAATAAATTTTTAGTGCATGTTTAATTCTGTTCCAATTTTATTTTAATATTTATTAAATAGAAAAAATTATTTATATGATTATATGTGTTGTTTTAGTCTGTTTACCAATTACTATCTTAAGTATGTATTAATTATACTTAAATTAAACTAAATTACAATGGAAATATAGTCTAAATTGAATAATTTTTTTATACCTCAATTTAGACTGGTGTGTTCTCTTCCAATTATTGTCTATATTTTCGGTGGCCATTCTAACTGGTGTGTTCTCTTCCAATTATTAGTCTATATGTTGCGTGTGCATCTTCCACTTCGAAATGCTGACTTTTATTAGCTGAACTGTTGTTTTCGTTCCATTATTTTGATCTTTTGGTCCAAGGAGGATGAATGAGATAAATAGATAAGGATAACATATATTAGGAAGGTGGGCCCAGAAGATTGAAAATACTTTGATGAAGCTATTTATATTCTGGTCATGAGGTTTTCTTTTTTGATTCATTTGTCAAGAATTTTTTTTTCCATTCATTTCTCAAGAAGTTTTCTTTTTTGATTCATTTGTCAAGAAGTTTTCTTAATCAAAAGTCAGATGGATAATTTTTATTTAAAATATGCTATTGAATTTTTATTTAATTTTTTAGAACATTTATAAAAATACTGAACATATCTGCAGTGGAAGTGCCATTACAAGATTTGGTTGGATATCTTTTTCCTTTTTTTCTTTTGTGTGAAGGTGCAAACATCTGCAGTGAAAATACCAACTTTTTCTCATATTAAAAAGAAAACTGGGTTTACTCATTTGTCGAGGTATAAATCAAGTAAGGCAATAGAGTATTTTGAAAGGTAGGCTTTGCTTGTGGGAAGAAAAGTGTCACTTAGATGATGCTTGGTAGGAGTAGTGATACAGATAAAACTTTTACATTGGAAGTGCACAGTTCAGAATTTTTCTTCTTACTATCCCATATAGGCATTGAAAGTTGCACACTCTTGTATCTCAACTACTAGTTGTTTTAGGTCTTCGACCTAGATTTTATATGTCTATTTATATATATCTTTTTGGTCTAAATGTTAATTGTAAAATGTCAGATCATTTGCTGTTAAGGATGAAATATTCTGCTTGTTTGAGGGGGCTCTTGACAATCTGGGCAGCCTGAGACAACAGTACGGACTGGCCAAGTCAGCCAACGAAGTGATTTTGGTGATTGAGGCTTACAAAGCTTTGCGTGATCGAGCACCCTACCCTGCTAATCGTGTTGTTTGCCACCTCAGTGGGAGCTTTGCTTTTATAGTTTTTGACAAGTCCACTTCTACACTTTTTGTGGCGTCTGTACGTTATCTAGCAATCCCACGAGTTTGTCATGATCTTCTTTCATTTTTACTCAATCTTTGCTTGTGTTGTTTTTAACAGGATCAAGCTGGTAAAGTTCCTCTCTATTGGGGAATCACAGCTGATGGATACGTAGCTTTTGCTGATGATGCAGATTTGCTTAAAGGTTCTTGTGGCAAGTCACTTGCTTCTTTCCCTCAAGGTGTGTTTAATTCTCAACATTTTGGCAACTATTACTTGTTACAAGTGACCCGTAGAGGTGCTTATAGTTCTAGTGATTCTACGTTGATGGTTCTCCCTCTCCCGTTAAGATAATGATAATTCATAATATAACAAATTTTCTAGCAGTGAAGAACATGGAAAATATTACATGGACCAAAGTCTTGGAGATTTTATGCAACTGCATTGTCTGTGTTCTATTTCTTATTTATACACCAAAATTGTAAGTATTCCCTCAATATTCACATTGTTATTCTCTGAATTGTACACAGGATGTTTCTACTCTACAGCAGTTGGAGGATTGAGATGCTATGAGAATCCAAAGAATAAGATTACTGCAGTACCAGCCGAGGAAGAGGAAATATGGGGTGCGACCTTCAAGGTAACTAGATGACCAGATTTTAAATATTATTGTTGGTTCAACTCTTAATTCTCTTTGCAAAATATTTTTTTCTATATTTTATTTAGAATATAGAATGAGTCCAAATAGTGATGGGAGGTTTTGATTCATCTCTTGTGATATGTTTTCTCTATTTGATTCGATAAATTATCAGGTGGAGGGATCAGCAGTTATTGCAGCCAGAGAGTAATAGATCCATCTTGGAATAGAGTATGGTGTGATGCATTAATGGAGTCATGTGTTTATGTGCTTGTGACTAAGGCTTGCACGAGGGGCCATGTAAATATACCTTTTGATAACTATGAGAAAAGTGCGACTGCTAGTAAAGTTTATTGTGGTGTAGTTTGTTCATTAGATAGGATTTTCTATGTTTCTCCTGTACAGTTGCGCTTTCTAATGTAATAAAATATATGCCTTTGGCCTGAGATTCTCTAGTAGTCATTCTATATAAAGTGTGTTGTCCGCATAAGATGATTCATGAGCTTTCATTTAATAACTTAAGGACATATTGGAACAAACCTTTCCATAAAAAAAAATCTAAAAACGAAAAATTAAAATATAATGAAGTTTTTGTGATCTCTCAAGCGATTGGAATACTTTATTGATTTATAAATATCCTTAGATGAAAAAGGAAAGAGGTTGAGAATAAACAGAAAGGGAGAATTAATACAAAAATTGTGTGCGAGAAAAAGGTATCACACCGAAAAGGAAAAAAAGTTTTGTTTTTGTCCACACTGAGAAAGAATAGAAAAAAGAAGTAACCACAGATACAGAAGAGAAGGTGTAGATTAGTAGCAATAACCACTCTCTTTTGATGTTGTGAAAATTGCTATTCATATATGATGCATGTTATTTTACAATGTTATTCTTTAATTGTGTATTATTTATATCTCTACTCTACCAACTTTTATATTGATTTAAAAGGAAAAAAAATAGATAAGAAGATAAATTAATTAAAGTGTTAATATTATAAGAAACATAATAAATATAGTGATAAAATTTTTGGTAAATTGGCCGTTAATAGTTAATAATAGATTTAATGAACAATTTGAATTGGTTACTAATCTTAGTTTTAATGTATAATGACTTATTTTCATGACCAAATTAGTGACACATTTTACTAACTGATTTAGTGATAGGTTTTTTTGACTAATTTCAATTTTTTAAAAAAATAACATCTACTCAATTAAAAATATAATTAATTACTTTACTAAAATATTTAATGTCATTGTATATTTTAATATGTTACTAAAACGTTTTTAAAAGTATTTAATTTGTTATTCAAAATAAAATTAATTATTTTAATTCATTAAATATAATTTTATTCAATATATTATCAAATATCTTTTATATATATATACATACATACTTTTTACATAAATATTAATATAAAAAATATATAATTTAAATAAACACAATTTAAAATGTACTCAAGAAGTATATACATGCAACAGTATTAGATAATCTAAAGAATCATATATATAAATTTGAGAAAGAAAAAGTTGACATAACTAGAATAAGTAGACATTTTTGAAGAAAAAAAATACAATTTTCTCTCCTCTATTTAAATTGAAAATAATTCACTTAGGTGACATTATCAGCTTCCACAATATACAATCCTGCTGAACGTGGATATCCTTGGGGTAATGGAATTTACAAGCATTTTACATTTTTCATGTACAACTGCATAAATTCTAAAACATGAAACATGAAGTAAGTCATAAAGATAAATAAAGTTTCATGTTAATGGAAATCTAAATAACTAACCCTGCAAGGGGGCTCTAATGGCTTCTCATGTAAGCTAGAACACATGTCATTTTCAGAGAAACCTCTGGATGATTAAATTTGAACTTGGAACCAAACTTCAATCTTTGAAAGGGACAATTTAAAGACATCAAGTATTACTGATGAACCTTACACCTGCAACCATGAATCAACTGCAACATACAAATCAAAACACAGAACAATAGTGAGTGTTGAAGTTTCCATTCTATTCTATTTTATATACAAAACTTTAAAGATAATATATTTATGAATTTTTTTCATATATATTAATTAACTTTCTCCTTTTTTTACTCATAGGGGAGCCTATAACATCATCAGAGTTACAAATCATACTTAATTAGTTTTTTCTTGATATAAAGTTAAAGAAAAATTGTCATGTGAGAGAAAAGAATGGTTGAGATGATAGTTAATGGTAGTTGTTGGTGACAATCAATTCACATAAATGATTTTGCATTCATGAAAAAATTAAAAAAAAATCAACAATTTTAATTAAGTCTTTCAAAACATAATGTTTTTGTCTGTATTTTGTTTCTTTGTGAAGCCATAGAAGAGTTTGTTGTAAAATTGGAAGTAGGCTCCTTCTTTACTGAGGATAATATGGTATATATCTTTTCATTTTTATAAATGAATTAATTTTGTAACTGATAATTTATACTGGTGTATAAAATTAATATTAATATATAATAAATACTAATACAAGACTTATTAATCATAAAAAAAGTTTATTACAAAGAAAGAGAGTTTCACATAAAAAAAAAGCTTTAAAGTGATTTATTCTTAATTAATTTTAAATTGAAATCTAATATAATATCAAAATTACTTTAAAAAATAAATATGAAATGATGTATTTTAAGTACTACATCTTTTATATATTTTTGTAAATTTATAATTTTGAAATAAATATTTTTTTATTATGAGTAGAATATTTAGAAAATATATTTAAAAAAAGGAAAGAATGTAATATTGTAATAATAAAATTTATTGGAACATTAAAAAAATTATTTCAACATTAAAAATTTATTACAACATTAAAAGTAGGTCACTCCTTTCTTTGACTCTCATTGCCATCTTCTTTATCTCATATTTTTCTATCTTTTGTTTGAAACTGAAATATCAATCTGTGGTACTCAAAATTGAGGTATATCTTCTCCCTTCTCTTTTTTTTTTCCTTTTTTTTTATGCTTGTGATAATCAAATTTAATAGAGTGTTAAGTATACATTTTTTTCTTTTTTTCTGTTGTGATAATTCAAAAATATATATTGATTTAGTTTCTTCTGTTGTTGTTGTGTATGTTTCATGGAAGCCCACAATAGCATTATACATGTATATTGATTGTCATGTGAAAAACATGCAATATTTATGATCTTTTAATTGGTAATTTTTGCAAGATAAAGCTTTAATTTTTAATCTCAAATTCTCAGTTTTGTAAGTGATTCTAATTGTGAGTAATAAAAATAATTCTTCTAATACAATTCAAGGTTTGACATATGTTTGATTTACTTGAGTTTAAAGAAGTCATGGAATGAGTTTGTGGGGTCTAATAATTTCTGAACTGGGGAGAAAAAGTCCAGTATGTCTTCTTTCTCTTCTTTGTGTTTTCTTATTATTATCAGTTAATCAATTTTGATCTAATTTTTAATATTGTTCTTATCTCTGTAATTAGTTGTATTGATATTTTTTAATAATTTAATTGACAAATGAATATTTTGAATTCTTTTATTACAAGATAAAAAGGTGATGAACTTTATCTTAAATGAATTTTTTTGTAATTTGTGATTGAAAAGTAATAAATGAAAGCCTACCCCACACATGCAAGACCTTTTGCATTTAACATTTCTTTAATTAACTTACACTTCCTAGGGTAACTTATATATTTGTTATATTTCTTAATAAGGGTTAGTTTTAAGAGAAGAAAATTGTTTGAATATTATATTAATTATTTTTTATTAATTATACATATAATTTTAAAAATATAAAAAATATAATTAAATAATTTTTTTATCAAAATTTAAGTTGTATGTAGTTTATATTAATAAATTATTTTTTTATTTTATTATTTATCTTTTTATTAATTAATAAAATATATTTAATTATTTAAAAAAATGTAAAAATTAACATTTTTATAATTTATATAAAAAAATTTTAAACAATACTTAATATGAAAGGAAGTATTATTTTATCTATTTTTGAATAAGTTTTGTTTTATAAGAAAAATTTTATTTTTTTATTTGTTATTTATAAGTATTTTTATTAATTATATTTTTATTTTTAAAAATATAAAAAATAATTAAATTATTTTTTTAATGAGACTTTAAATAATTTGTTGTTTGTATTAACTAATTATTTAATAAATAATTTTTTTATTTAAAAAATATGTTTAAGGTACTAAATTGTAAAGAATTCAAAGATTTTTTTAAATAGAAAAAAAATCAATTAAATACTCTTTTATTAGAGAGAAAACAAATTATGATAAATATTGATAGGAAAGAATATTCTTTTAATAAATGAAAAAATTAAATAACAAAAATATTATTGAAAAAAGTTAAAAAAATTTATTAAAAATTATAGAAGTGATGAAGTAATATTTTTATTAGTTAACAACGGTGTTAAACATCAATTATTCAAAAAGAAATAAAATATCACTTTTTTAAAATAAAGTTAAGATATATTGGCTTTGTTTATGAATAAGTGTTATTTTAGAAAAAAGATTGCTTCATTTTATTTATAGTTATAAAGTTTAATATTGTATTAATTATTTTTTATTAATTATATTTTTATTTTTAAAAATATAAAAGAATAATAAAATATTTTTTTCATGAGACTTTGAATGATTTATTATTTATATGACTTAATTATTTTTTATTTTTTGATTTGTCTTTTTGTTTATCAATAAATTATATTTAATTTTTTAAAAGTATTATTAAAAAAATAATAATAAAAAATAATATTTTTATTAGTTTGTCACAAAACCAATATTTATTAAAAAAGAAAATATATTATTCTTTATTTTTTACTTTTTTTTCTTCATAATCGAGTTTGATGTTGTTTGAACATATTTGTGATTATAAATAAGGTGTATATAGATAGTTTTTATTGGTATTTTTTTTTCTTTCTTGAACAATTTGGAATGTTGTTTTGTTTACAAGGCTAAAAACATGTCTTTTCCTTAATTTTAGCTATAAATGGAACCTTTTTTATATTGTATATATCATAATTAATAACAACAAAAACGTGTTTATCTACAACAAACGTTAGTGAAAATAAATATATTTTGTTGAAATGTTGTTATTTGATTAGGTGTATAAAATTTATTTTACTTTGTTAGCAAGTAATAAATGCTAGTGTAAGGACCACACACAAAAAAGAAAAGAAACTGTAGCATTGAAAGAAACTCACTTCTTTTTTTCATTTTCATATTTCTCTCTTCTCATAACTGAAATATCAATATCTGTTCAAAACAAAGTTGAGGTATACTGCTTCTTCTCTGTTTGTTTTTTCTTTTTGCTAACTCATAATCAAATTCAATTTAACTTCATACTTCTTATCACCATATGTTTGTTTAATTATATAGTTGATTTATTAAATATAACAAATTTAAAAGATTTTGCGAAAATCTTCACTTATGTGTTCATGACTTTTAATAGGTGGTGATTGTGTTCTCCAGGTGTTGTGCATGTTGAACATATATGCACTCCACATTATGCACCTATGCTAAATTCGATTGCTTTTGGGAAAAACTTTAATTTTTAATCTTAGTTTTCTGTTCTGAAGTGGGTAATAAAAACAATTTTTGTGAAGATTAAAATTTAACTCATTTGATTTGATAAATTGAGTTTAAAAATATTATTCTTCCCATTTTATTTTTTACACTTAATTAGAGGAGTGTTCTTGATTTATTGAGTTATATGAGATATGTTCTAACTCTGTTTCATTACTGACTTGTACAAATGACTATTTTTTTATTAGATAGATATGTTTTTCTTATATGATGTTTGTTTGGTCAACCACATTATCATTTATAATACTTAAAATAAATATTTTATAATAAATATCAAAGTTTTGAAATTAGTTTTGTAATATTTAATTTGAAAATAACATTACTTTTATTGAAAAAATAGAGATATCTTATTATTTTAAAATATGTAAAATAACATGACATGTAATTTTTTTCTTTTGTAATTAGGTAAAAATGCTAGGTTCGAGAACACTCTTGTATCAAACAAATGTTATTATTGTGGTATTAGAAGAAACTCACTCTACTTTTTTTTGGCTTTCATTTCAAATCTTCATCTCTTCAATTTCTCTCTTTTTGGTTTTGAACTGTAATTTGAGTATGTTCAAAAGACACTCGAGGTATATCTTCTCTCTCTTCTCCTATCGGTGTTTTTCTCTATCCATCTAAGTTTACACATTCCCCCCTCCCCCCACATATATATATATATATATATATATTTTATTGTTTGTGAAACATATACTTTTGATGCTCAGTATTTTCTACAATTCTGATTAAGGATGATGAAATGAATTCTGATTACATGATTAAAGGTTTCACACATTTGATATTTACTTCATTTGAAATGAATTCTTCTTACAAGAGCTTAAAAAGGGCCAATGTAAAGGGTTTGTGGAGTCTAATAATGTCTGAATTGGAAAATATGATGTATAGAGTTATATGTGCCAATTTATTTTCTTGCAGCATGTATGATCTTTATTTTTAATGATTGTTTTTCACAAGGAGTCTTCTTGATTCAAAGATCTATATCAATTGACTTGGACCAATGTCAATATTTATTTGAGATAAGGATTTTGCTTAGGACATATATGATGGTTATCTTTTTTTAATTTTGTTGTTTATCCTATGAATGTTCAAAGATTAATTTGAGTTCAATCGCAGCAGCTAGCATGGATGAACCAGGTAGAGGAATTGGTTCAGCTGCAGCAGCAGAAGCACATGACAAGAACCAATATCAATCCAACCCCGTGATGTCACCTGCTACCAATCCTCCTATTCTGACCGTTGGTCCTTCTGTCCCTTCGTACTACCCGAGAGAGCATGACTATGCTCTCCAATGCATGCATCGATACCAGCAACAACAGGAGCAGTTGCAGGAAAAAGTCAAGAGCTTTTGGGCACAACAGCTGAAAGACATTGAAGAGAATGCTGATCTAAGGAATCATAGTGTGCCTCTGTCGAGGATTAAGAAGATCATGAAGACTGATGCAGATGTGAAGTTGGTTTCAGCTGAGACTCCTGTGCTGTTTGCCAAGGCCATTGAACTGTTCATAATGGAGCTTACAATGAAGGCTTGGGCCAACGCTGAGGACAACAATAGGAGGACACTTCAGAAGATGGACGTTGCATCTGCAATCGCAAGGACTGATGTGTTTGATTTTCTTGAGGATATTGCTCCCGTGCCAAGGGATGACACAAACACAATGATGCATCAATTGCTTGCAGGCACTGCACCAACTCCAGCTGAGAATGCTCCTTCCTCTTATATGCCACCTCCTCAACATGTGCCAAGGGATGACACAAACACAATGATGCATCAATTGCTTGCAGGCACTGCACCAACTCCAGCTGAGAATGTTCCTTACTCTTATATGCCACCTCCTCAACATGCTGCAATCTCACCACCACCCTTTGTTGATCCTACAACTCTTCATCAAACTCCTCATCCGCTGCAAACCTATTCTCTGTTTCCAATTTCAACAGTCCATCCCGATGAGCAAAACACTTCTCCTATTTCAGATGATTGAACAAATTAACAAAGGTACTTGGTGAAAACAATGTTCTTTTCTTAATAAAAGTTGACATGCAAGGCATGTCATATAATATAAAAAAAACTCATGAGAGGTATTTTAAAAGTTACATGACAAAAACTGGTACTTAAGCTCCCCATTAGTACGGATTTTGTAGTTTTGGTGTGGATTTAACATAATTGTCTGAAACTATATATTTTCAGTTCCTATTTGAGGGATAACTCCCAAGGTTGCTTTGTGATATTAGAAGTTTCAACCAATCTTTCTATTGTTGGTGTTGTGCAAGTTGCATGTATGCTCGCTAGTAGTTTAATGGGATGGAACTAAATCTTTAAGCGTGTATATATCATGAGTTTGATTTGGAATTTTGTGTGAAAATCATCTTGAAATATGATTTATTTCAAACGATTAAGCATAGTGATTAATTGTGTTTTTGAGGAATTTGATAAGTTGATGTTTTGAGAAGCATTCATTATCACCTTATTAAA
This sequence comes from Lablab purpureus, assembly GCA_030347555.1. NCBI lineage: Eukaryota > Viridiplantae > Streptophyta > Magnoliopsida > Fabales > Fabaceae > Lablab > Lablab purpureus. The sequence goes on from CM059259.1 coordinate 15,536,820, forward strand.
TTCAATTTTTCTATATTGTGAAAAAAATTCTTAAATTGTCAAGTGACAGTGAAAAGAAGAGAAGGTTCATCAATTTACACAAAGAAATGAAAATAAAATAAAAATGGTGAGTGAAAGGTGGGTTATTATTAGAATTTTTCTTATTTTATATAACTTTTATTTTGTTGATTTTTTATAAAAAGAGAATTTTTTTTGTATTTACTTTTTTGTAAGATTTTGTGGGATTCTATGAAATATTATTTGTAGGAAAAAATTTAGGCAATATGAAAGTTTTTTAGTAATAAATACAAATGGATAGAAATTGAAAAAGACTTGATATTTAAAGGAGAATTTGATAATTAAATTCAATGATATTAGTGAATTTATGGCTTGCAAAATGTGAAGATGTTTAGGTTCCTTTATGAACTCTTCTAGATGAGTATGTTGCAAAATTGGAAGTATGCACCTTATTCAGTGCAGATAAATGAGATGCATGAGGGTCATCCCTTGCACCTTTCTACAAGCCTAATCTACCATGCCGCAGTTAGGAGTTAAGCACACCCACTAGGCCTATCTCAATATGATATTCTAAGTCCTCTACTCTACTACTGATAGAAGCTACATATTCTTAATACTCCAAAGTAGAGAAAATGTCCTCTAAAAACTCTTGCTTTTATTCATACTGGTGGAGCTTTGTGCCACTTGCAGTTTTCTACAAAGCCTAATCTTCCAGCCCCTGTTAGGAGTTAAGCAGAAGGACTACGTGAATCATATTTATATATTCTAATAATCGATCACATGTGTTGAAAAACTCCTCTAGAGATCAGTGACTTATAAACACATGCCTAGCTTACCGCATAAATCTCATTGTATTGGTGTGTGTGCCTATACCCTGCACCATACCTCAGATATTCCGAATCTGTTCCAAGTGCAGTGTCTTCTACCCTTGACTTCCAACACACGGCCTCTACATTATTTCCTCCAAGCCAAATGTACTCCTTCAACTACACTTCTTAACCTCTCTTCCATTTTTAGTTCTTGCTTCTTTCAGACATTATTTACATCAACTCTTACTCCCAAGTTCGATTCTATATTTGTGTAGATTGAATACATTTTTTTGTCTTAAACACCGATCACAATCACAATACGAAAAAGTTATTTTTGGAATTTTATTTATTATCTGCGCCTATAGTTTTACTGCATTAGGCCAAAATTTTTATCTCCTTCCACCTTCTCATTTATAAGTAATTTCTGTTTCTTTGTTTCATATGCATCACATAACTGCCATACTCGTACTTCCCCAAATTTGATTACTTTATTACTTAAATCCAACACGATGAAATTATGTAAATGTGGCATGCGGTGGCCATGTAAGATAGCAGCGGCACTCGTCCATTTATAGCACAGATTCTAGCTTGTTTTTACTATTGTACAACTGAAGAATAGGTAACTGTCTGCTTCTTTATTCTCACAAAATGCATTCAAAGTATTGCCAATCTGGATCCTTTTATGGTCCAAATTAGTCACTCTATTAAATATTACTCTTATAAAATATTACTCACTATACAAAGTGTGTAGCAAAAATGATATAGCCTTTATTCTAAAATATGGTGTAGAAGTTCATTTCTTTCCCTCTTAAACTATTTTGCAAAATATTATATGTCGATCTAACATTGTATCTCCACTTTCCAAGATCCACCTATCTTCTCTTAATTTACTAGGTAAAATTTTCTTATAGCTATTGCATCATAGTGTTACATGAGGCATTTCCCATACAACTCATTCATTCTCCAATCCAGATTCTATTTTCAAGTGTTGTTCTTCCATCAACTTCCCAAATATTGTGTCTTTAAAGTTTGAGTTGCCATATAATCTTTGAAACATTTTCATAATCGACATCATTCCATTTCACTTATCTTTCCCGAATTCAATCATTGTCTCGGTTCTGCTTTTATGAAATGTTGACATTAAACCAATTTTCATTATCCCTTCATCCACATAATTTCTTCTACTCTCTCCACCACCATGAATCATAAGTTAACTCACTGATTTCTCTAAGTCCTATATTTAGATTCTATTATGTTCTTTTATAGAACTTTCTTTTACGTTGCTAATCTTCGTTTCCATTTAATCTAAAGGACACCGTTTAAGAAGTATATGTCCTTCACACCTAGACCTCCTTTTTTCTTTTGGTTTTCCACTTTACCCAAGCCATGTCCCTCCCTTTAGTGTTGCACCCTACAAGAATTCTCTTTGAATTTTTCTAATCTCCTTCTCACCAAATTTGACATTTGAAGAATGCTAGAAAGAAGAGGAAGAGAACTCTAAGGATTGATTTTCTCAAACTAATTCTTCGTGCAAAAGATAATTAGTTTCTGTTCTATCTCATTAGTCATTTTCTTTTGTAAAACTCTTTGCCACAACTGGTATGCTAATTGGTTTTTTCCTATTTACATTTCCAAATGAATAAGATACTCATTTGTCCATTGTTGATGATTACAACAAATCTCTTCTTAGGATTCTCTCTACATACTCTTAGTTTATTTTTAATGAAACTCAAGCACTTCAAAATATACTTATGATATTTTATACTTTTACCTTATATAAGAAATGAGTGACCATTTGTAACATGTTGATCCAATCTCATTACCCAAGTTTTTTAATTAGTATTGAATACTTTACATAAATGGTACCAGAGTGTGAAATAAGGTATTATTAATTAATATTCTTATGGGATATTATGAGAAAGTCAAGTTACAGTTATTATCCTTCATAGTTTCTTGCGATTTGGAAGTTCGTAGTGTTAGTTTTTACTATTTGTGAGCTCTAAACACACAAAACATGTGAAGTTATTACTAGACAAGAAACATATACAATCAGTAAATACACCAATTCACTAATTAAATAGTATATAACTATCAATTCTATTAAATCCACCAAAGATATGGTTAAGTAATGTCCATCTCTAAAGGTTATAAGGGTTGTTGGGGAACTATAACTTATATATACACTAAAAAAATTGTTTTTATCAATTATATTAATGACTTATAAAATGATAAAATTAGTTATTAATTGAATTAGAGATTAATTTAAAATCTAATATAGTATGTAACTAAAATCTTGGTTGTTAATGATAGAAACAGATTTAGATTCTAATTTAGAAACTAATCTAATCACTATTATGTAAAAACTAATTTTATAATTTTTTAAGATCAATAGTTACCAAAAAATATAATTTCTATTATCATAAAAATTATTTTAGATATCAATAATTTTTAGTTTATAAAATAGTTTCTAATTTAGTCATTATAATGATTAATTTTTTTTTTTCTAAATTAGTTGATATTAAATGGATTTCTTATAGTGATAAAGGTTTTTAGTTTGTTTGAAAAAAAAAAGTAAATGGAGATTCTTAGAAATTTTTTCTCGTGTTTAGAAAAGGTGAGAAAAGAGACTATATAGGTATAGATAAATTAGTTTAGACATATTAACTTTATAGAAAGGTGACTTTGGAATATACAATGCAAGTTGTCTTGTTGGTGGTATAGAGGAATAAGAGAAACCTTTATTGATAAACCTATCTTGTCACTTTTTGTTTGTTGATATGTACTGAGCATGACTTTGGTTACCAGTAATATCGATAAAACTATTTGCTGGATTTTTCTTAATATATTACTCATCCTACTTATTTCTATTTAATATAGAACTTAAATTCACATTTTAATTCCAATACTATTTAATATTAAAAAATAAAAATTTGATCATTTGGTAGATGAAAGAAGCAACTTTCAATCAACTAAATAAAACTGTATACTTAAAAATCAAGATGGAAAACAGGTAGAGATAACATTTATTACGTGGATGATAAATATTAATGTTATATAAATGCATTAATATTGTGAACAGTTTGGTAATTATTAAGGATATTTTCAATAGGAGTAATTCTTATGAGGTGCTTCTTACTTTAAAAAATGTAAAATAAGGATATAGAATGTCATATAATTATTAAATAGCTCACATTTAATTTCACTTTAACAGAATAAATTTTAAGCAATTCAACTTTATATTTATATTTATACATAATAATATTATTAATATATTTTTTGAAAAATTTAATTAATTTTTTAATAAAAATTTAATTAATTTTTCCGTATTAATTAATTATTTTGAAAATTAATTATTTAAATTAATAACACAAATTAATAATTTATTTTAAAAAATGTCAAATTAATAGTTTTAAACAATACATATACAAAGATAAAAAATAAATAACATTAAAAATATAATAAGTTAATTTTATGGTCGAGTATCTTAACAAAAGTTACTTTAACAAATATTTTTTCTATTTCTAAATAATTATAGTTTAAAATTTTGTTATACAAATTTGTATAACTATTAACTTTCATAATTTTTAATGAATTTTTTAAAACAATTTAATTACACTCTCAAAAAATTAAATACAATTAATTAATAAAAAATATTTTTTATAAAAAGACAGTTATTAAAAAAAATAACCATTTACAATTTTAAATTATTTTAAATGTCGGGTTAGAGTAATTCATGACCATCTTTTATTAGAGATGCTCTAATTACTACTCTTATTAGTATAAGAATTTATTTAGCAAAATGATAAAGTTAACTAGTGCCAGATAATAAATAAGTTAACTGATAATTAATAAACTAGTTTCTATAAGTTTCAAATTGATAAACTAACATATTTGATTATTTGATTAAGTGTTAGTTAACTAGTTGGTAAATGTAAAATGACATAAAATAATATAATTATATAAATTTTATTATATAAATTAAATTTATATTTTTAAGATAAAAATATATTATTATGTAATTATAATTTTATATTTTTTTAAAATAATTAAATTTTTAGTATAATGTTTAACACTTTTATTTACTTTTTCGAAGTTTTAAAAGCCTTTTTTATTTAGATAAATCATTCTATTTAGATGAATTGATATAATGAGTATCAATAAAATTTAATTTTTATTTTTATTTTTAGAAATTAAAACTTTTTAATTTCTCAATTTAAAATATTACTACATTGAATTTTACAATGTTCACTGTGTGGTTTTCACATATAAATACTATTTAATGAAATATTAATTACTTCCATTTATAATATTAATTTTTTTAGTTGAATCACATAAAAACTTAAAAGTAACTTAAAAAATATTAAAAATAATGTAATACTTAATTGTCTTTATACATAAGTAGTAATATGTAAGAAAATAATAACGAAATATATTAAAATATAAGGATAATAAAAAATTAAATAAGTTACAAAGTAATTGAAAATATCTTGTAAAACTCTTAAAATAAACTACTTTGAATTAGTTATAAAATATTTTTGTATTGATCAAATTAACTCATAAACTAGTCAAATAATTTGGTAATTAACTTATTAACTTATCAAACACACTTAAATATTAAATAACCACTATTGCCAAGATTTGTAAAGATTATTTATATGTGTATGAGTTTAGAAAATTCTAGTGTTCCGTTGATTAATTCAATAATTTTAATAAAATTATGGCTTTCAAAAACATCTAAATGTTTTACTTCCTTATGAAATAATCTAGAAATTAGAAGTATGCTTCTTGATGACCACAGATGACATGGATGCATGCTAGTCATCTTTTGTTCTATTGCAATTTAATTCATTTTGTAACTGACAAAAATTATAAATGCATGTAATAATAATAATACTAATAATAATGATGATAATAAATAAATAAATAATGTTAATACAAGGACGCGTTCATCATAAAAAAAAGTTATTGGAGCATTAAAACTGACTTCTTTCTTTGACTTTTATTACCACCTTATTTATCTCTTCAATTTCTTGTCTTTGGTTTAGAACTGGAATCCCAATACTCTTAATCAACACAAAGTTAAGGTATATCTTCTTTTCTCTTCTCCTCTGTGTTTTCTTCTTGTCATCTGATGATCAAATTCGATCGGATTTCATATATTCGTGTTTATGTATATCTTATGTTGTTAGTTTTCAGGTGTCTGTTTTTTCTTTCAATGAAAAGATCAAAATGTTCTGTGAGGTTTTCTGATGGACAAGAACATTGTCTTATTAACTCGTGACTTTCAATTTAGAACTCGTTATTTTCTAGTGTTGTTCATGTTGCATGCAAGCCTACCTTATATAGCATTATATATATTTGATTGTCTTTTTAATTATTGCTAGATTTTATGGGAGAAAAGCTTTAATTTTTAATCTCAATTATCAGTTTTGCCTACGAATTTGATTGTTGGTAATGAGAATAATTATTTTGATTTAATTCAAGGTTAGACACATTTGATTAAAAAATGCTTGCGACAGGTTTGTGGGGGTCTCAGCGTGTCTGAAGAGACAAAAAAAGTCAATATCTTCTTGTCTATTACCCTCTATGTGTGCTTTCTTCTTACTATCTAATAATCAAATTTGCAATAATTTCCTTATAATTGTGTTTATGTATAACCTGAGTTTTTTTTTCAGTGACAAAGCAAAAGGGTTTTAATCATTTTTATTCTGGAATTCCAGTATATATTCTTCCCTATTCCCCTCTGTGTTTTCTAATTGCTATTTGGTAAAAAAAATCAATCTGATTTCATACAACATATTTATGTTTTTTATTATGCATAATATTACTGGTCAGTCTTGTTTCGAAAGACATGTTTCAAAGGTTCTGAGTTGTCTGGTTGACAAACTGACCAAAAACTTTGCCTTTTCAATATTTTTAGCCTTATAAATGAGAGTTTTGTATTTTGTAACTGAAGATTAATAAATGTGTATAACAGTAATAAATAACATTTTTAATGAAAAATCTTAAAAATATATTACTCATCTTGATATTATATTTGACAAAAATATCTCTTATGTTAAAAAGCATCAACACTTTATAGTTGTTTTTATTGAAGTTTGAGAAATATTAATAGTTTTTAGCTTTAACTTAGCCTTTATTAATTTGAAATTAATGTCTAATAAAAGTGTATAAAAGCAACTAAATGTTGTATAGATGCTTAACTGGCTTATGAGAGTTGTTTAAAAATAAAGTTATTATTTTAATATAGGCAAAAAGTGTTGTTTGAAATTGAAAATAATTAGTTATAAATTGAAAAAAATAGTTTATATAATTAATTTTTTTATATACTTTAGACAAATCTCTTACATATCAAAAAGTTATGTTTGTGAGATCATATTCAAATAGTTTCATTTTTAGTTAGTTCTTATTTCATATTCTTTTATAAATAAAAATATTGTTGCAATATGAGTTTGTTTAAATATAAAGAGAATTATTTATAAAGTAAAGAGAATTGTTTATATAAACAATTCTTTTTAATTTAAGCAACTAATATACGTAGATTTACATTAAAATAATATTTTTATTTATAAATAATTTATATCCAAAAATTTCTAATTGTATAGGAATATGCAGGTTTTTAAAAATTAGTTTATTCTTAAAAAAACACAATTTATTTTACTTTTTGTTGTCAGGTAAACAGGAGCTCGTGCTAGGAAGCTTTTTTTCATTGAAAAATGTTAACATTGTAGTCTTAAAACAAAGGGGCACTATAAATTGATAATTAATAAATAAAATAAATTTTCATTTGGTTGAATTTTTTTAATTAAATGGTAGAAATTTATTTTATTTCTATATATATATATATATGTGTGTGTGTGAGTGTGAAAATAGTTAATACATATCTTTATTCAATTTTCTTTAGTCATTGGACAAAGAATTTTGAAACAGCATATTGGGGGCTTTTACAGAAAACACTTGGTGCTCTGTTGGTTATTGAAGAATATATAGTTTTGTTTTTCTGAAGTTGTAGTTTGTTTTAAAAAATATTTTTCTAGTTAAATTAAACACAATTTATTTTACAGGTGAGAGACACTTTGTCATTAAAAAAAATGTTATTCTAACACAGTTACTTCCACTTCTTTCCTTGACTTTCATTATTATCGCCTTCTCTTCTCTTCAAATCTTCTCTCATTTTTTGGGAACTGAAATTTCAATTCCTTCAAAACAAATTTGAGGTATATATATCTTCTCCATTCCTGTCTTTGTTTATCTATTTTTTTACTCATATATATGTTTCTTAATGATTGCTAGTAGTTGGAAAGGGCTTTATAATTTTTAATTTCAGATATCATTTTTGACTGATTATAATTGTGAGATTTCTGATATCACCAAAGTTAGTCACACTTAGTTTGATTTACTTGAGCTTAAAACGGTATATAATGTTGCCTATAGTCGAAAACATGATGTGCACAGTTGTATTATTCTACCGATTTTCTTTTTCTTACAAATGCTTATCTTTAATGATTCTTCTTCACACTTAAAACTTGAGGAGTCTTCTTGATTCAAAGAGCTATATTGAGACATATGCTCCAGTTCTGAATCAATGGTGACTTGGATCAACGTCAATTTTTTATTCGAGATCGCAATGGTTTTCTTAGGGCATATATATGATGTTCGTTTTTCTTGAATCCTATTGCTTATCCCATGAATGTTCAAATATTAATTTGAATTCAGTAACAGCAGTTAACATGGATCCAACCCAGCATGGTCAAGCAGGAAGAAGAATTGCTCCAGCTCCAGAAGAAGAAGCACATGACGAGAACCAACATCAATCCAACCCCATTGCACCCAATACCAATCCTCCAACTCAGACCACTGGTCTTCCTGTACCTTCACCCTATCCTGGAGGGCATCTTTATCGTCCCCAATGCATGTACCAGCTGCAGCAAGAACAACTTCAGCAACGGGTGAACACCTTCTGGGCAAGGCAGATGCAGGCAATTGAGGAGAGCACTGATTTGAAGAGTCACAGCTTGCCTCTGGCGAGGATCAAGAAGATCATGAAGTCTGATGAGGATGTGAAGATGGTGTCAACTGAGGCTACTATGCTGTTAGCCAAGGCCTGTGAACTGTTCATAATGGAGCTCACAATGAGGGCTTGGGCTAACGTTGAGGATGATAAAAGGAAGATAATTCAGAAGACTGATGTTGCATCTGCAATCTCAATGAGTGATATGTTTGATTTTCTTGTTGATATTGTTCCCAGGGATGACACAATCACAATGGGACATCAAGTGCTTCCAGGCATTGCTCCTGCACCAAATCAGAATGCTCCTTACCCTTATATGTCACTTCCTCAGCATGTTGCAGGCCCACCACCACCATATGCTGCTCCACCTCATGCTCATCATGGGAATGCCCCTTCTTCATCAAAATCCTCATCCGCTGCAAATCCGTCCTGTTCCAACTCCAACCCCACCCCAGATGAAGAAGACAGCGGTAATTAAGGATAATTTTATGGTCTGTCTGTTCAACTTTAAATGAACCTTTCTCTTATCCCTTTCCAGTTTTATGGTCTATCAGTACCTATGATTTGAATTAAATAAAATGTATCAAACTGTTTTTCGTGACAATTCCAAGGTTGCTTTTTGCAACCATTTGAGGATAACTCCAAGGTTGCTTAGTTATTTTTATCCCAGGTGTTGTGCATGTGCATGTGCATGTTAGCCACATGTATGTGGTAGCATTACTCGCGTATATATATATATCTTGAGATGAATGAGATTACTATATGCATAAACAGTGGTGGAACTTGACAGAAAAGATTTGGTTGGAGATAGTTAGGATTATAATATGTTGTCTTTATTTCTCACAATGGATTTTTTAAAATATTAGCTTTTAGCATTTTGTATTTTTTTCTTAAACTATTTCATAAATTTCACTTTTAATATTTTCTAATTTAGGTATGATTTTATTACACACATATATATATATTATTTAATGTTTTTTTTCTCTGCTTTAATTCAGAATGTAGGATTTTATTTTTTATACTTAAAAATATTTTCTTATTCATACCTTTTCATTACATATACTGATAATAATAGGAAATCTGATTTTTTTTTATTTTATTGGTTTTATGATATTTTATATTACACTATTTATTTTAATGAGTTCACGTCAAATATTCTTTTTTATTTCAATGATTTTGTGAGATGATCTTTAGAACTCAATACTAGCTTTTTCTCTCTTTCGTTTGGAACTGAATCTTAACTTTTTCAAAATAATGTTTTCTACTCGCTTATCAGATAGTCAAATTTGAACTAATTTCAAAGTCATTCTTATCCTTCGGTCATGAAATATTTTGGAAATTGAGGTTGATATAACAAAGATTAAGGTTATTAAGTTGTCACCTCAACATTTTGCGCATATTGGATTCTGCAGAATTTTTCTTAAACACTTGAAAAAACTCTCAAATCCTGCTTGTATAAGATTGCATCTTTATTATCAATGGATACTAGTGGATTTTGACTTGTTGAAAATCAACCTTTACACTTAGTATTATACTTCCCCAGTGGGGGACTTCCATTTGAATTAATGTGTGTGTGGTGTAAACAAATTCTAACCATTCATACCAGTAAACAAATTTCAATGAAGTGTAGCCTCCAAATATAGGATGATATCACTTAAACTCAAATGGCTTGGTGAAATGAATGAATGGTTTAACAAGATGTGGTGGACTTATAAGGAATGATTAAGGAAGGTGGGAGATATGTGAAAAAGATAAGAGGATTTTTGCTTTTGAGCCATAGTTATGGTGAGTCTATGTTTGGCTAAGGAGAACAAAATTCAAAGTATTAAAAAGGTTTTTGTTGATTTTGAAGCAGCAGTAGTAGTAGTAGATATCTTGAATATAAAATAAGTTGGTAATCTTAATTAAAGCTATTCAAGATATGATCAAAGGAGTTGAGAGTTAATCTTCAATCATATATATTAAAAAGTTAGCCAATGTGCTAATGTATTCACTAATAAAGCATGGAAAATAGAGGAGAAGTATTTTTAGAGCAACCTTCACCTTTTTAGCTTCTGTTTGTGTTATCACAAAAATTTTAGTATATCATAAAAAATAGTTAATATATATTAAAAGGTTAACACTGTTAAGGGCTAGAGGGATGAAAGGTGGTTTAGTTGCATGTTTGTATGAAAGAAGGGAAAGGTAATTTCTGTACCATAGAAGATATTTTGACAATTAACACAATTTTATAGTTTACTTTTTATTAAAAAACATTTACCGCTAAAATATAATTTTATAATTATAATATTTAAAGCCAATCAAATAATATATAAATAACTTTAAATTGGTTTTAATTGTTTTTTAAAAAAAGCATAGTATCATAATCATAATTGTTTACATTGACAAAGAAAAGGAGAAACATAAATATTATTTGTTCTTTTACATCTTTGTCTATATTATTTGTTTGTACTCCACTGGCACAGATAATCTGCTCAGTGCAAAGAAAATGATCACTATATTTTTTTTAAATGCAATATATTTATTTGTATAAAATTGATGCACGGGATTTAAAAAAATACAATATGTAAATTTGAATTGATAAAAATATAATTGAAATCTAATATAAATTGAATAATAATAGTTTAATAATTTTATAGTAGGAATATATGTAAAGGAATTTATGAAAAAAATAAGATTCACTTGATCAAAATTAAAAGCGGAAATTGAAATAAAGCAATAATTAATAATCTTAAATGTCTTTTAAAACAATTAATTAAATATTTTATTTTATTACTTGAAAACAAAAATTTCTATAATTATAATTGAATGGAATATATTATATAGAATTGGTGAAGTTGTTTTTATCCCTTCATAATTTAAAATTTAAAATTGTCTCACCTAACATGAATTTGGTTTTTAACATCAATTAAAACGGGTTAAATGAATTTGAAATTATATTCCAAACAAAGTATTCGAAAGAACAACAAACTAAATAAAAAATAAATATAATTTTTTATTAGTTATTATTATATATCTTTAAATCAAAATAATTTTAAAAAAATAAATATCATTTCGTAAATATGAATTTCATTTAATAAACAATTAAGAAATAAAGTATAATAGCTAAAAAAATAAGAAATAAATTCATTATAATTAGAATACCTTTTATATCTTATATGTATAATAATCCAAGGTTATATCTATTTGGTTTTAAAGATTTTTAAATATTTATGTCTAGATCATATTTTAGGTGTAGTAATTAAATTTTTATTTTAATCTAAAATGAGTATTTTTAATCATTTATTTGTTTTTACTCTGAAAATAACAACATAGAATTAACTATAAGTAAATACTAAATACAAAAAGATAAAGTTGAACTTTAAAAAGGTTAATGTTAACTCTTAATTATTGATATTGTAAAATATATATATATATATATATTAGAATTTTTTTTCTTTAAAACTTAAAAAAGGTAAAGGAAAAATCTATTATTGATAATAATGTTCTCACTTCTAATAATGCTAACAAAATGAAATAATAATTTTATGTAAATGATTTACTTACAACCTTATTCCATTACAAAGGTCACTTGCTTAATCAATATTTTTTACAAACATTATATGAATATCTACTTTCAATTTAAGTTGATGACTAAGAATCTTTAAATATCTAATGTCATTAAAAAGCTATCTTAAATTCCAAATCCTAAATCATTCACCTTGAATTTTTTGGTCTTCATCTAATTGGCAAAATCTGTTTGAACTTGAATAAGTTTTTTCTTCACCAAATATTAAAGATCATAATAGATAACTAAAGAATTTTATGCTTTACACTCTTTATCTTTGTGTATATAAAGAGGTGTATAATTTTTATTTAATTCAATAATACTTTTCTATTTTACTTTTTTTCTCATCTTCATTTTCTTTCATATGGTATCATCCTGGGACCCAATCATGGTTGTACAATCTTCTTCTTCTATTCCTCCAATTGTTCAACCTCTTATACTAGTTTCAATCAAGTTTGATGAGGACAATTTTCTAATCTGAAAAATGCAAGCAACTAGTGTCATTAAATCCTTCAAGTTGCACAAATATGTGAATTATCACCAAGATGGTGGTATGTCTCTAAAGTACTCCAACCCAGAAGACAAATATTAGATAAAGTTTCATAAGCACATTCATATTAGGAGCAACAAGACCAATTGATCTTTTAGCATCTATGTCACCAAATTTGCGATCATGCATTTTAGATTTGGAAATCTTTACATCTTTATTTTAAAACACAAAAAAAGCTCGTGTTTGTGAATTAAAATAATAGCTCAAAAGAATCAAGAAATAAGATTATCTAAAGTTATATCTTTTTGCTATTAAGAAGATCATTACTATATTGACATCCATTGGTTCACCTATTGATACTACAGAGCACATTGAGATTGTCCTTCGTAGTCTGTTAAATCACTATAACTATCTTATTACTTCAATCATTTCAAGAATATATCCATATTTTGTGATAGAAATAGAAATTTTGTTAACCATTCCAAATAATAGATTAAAAGACATAAACAAAAAGAACCACAATCCTTGAATATGTAAGCAAATTATGTTCAATTTCAAGGAGATTTTCAAGGAATAGGACAAGGATATTTTAGAAGTCGAGGCTAACAAAATAAAAGAAGAAGAAATAGAGAAAAATTTGAAGGTGACAAGTATTTTGGAAGAGGACCTGATCATTGTTATGCTAAGGAACACAACTATAATAGACCAATGTGTTAAGTATACAATAAGTCGAGTCATATAACCTTGAACCATTATCACATATTTAATCTTCAATACCAAAATAATAATACTTAGTATGTTTTCAAGAATTAAAAAATTCAGCAAACAACTATGGTCGTTAAAGCAAATCTTGATGATAAATTAGTATCTCAACCCTTATGGTAGTTTCTGATACCTTCTATGATTGAGTTTGGTATGCTAATACATGAGCTACCAATCACATCGCATCTAATGCATCAAACATTGCATAGGAGTCAACTTACATAGAAATCAAAACTCAAAATGGCTAATGTAGATTCCGCATCCAATCAACATATAAGTCATTCTTATTTTTACTTTTCTAAGTCATAAACAACGGGTGACAATGCATGTCATTCTGCCCCGTTTTGGCCTCTCCCGCCTTTGGCCTGCCAAAAACACGATGGGATGGACCGATCCATATAAGAATTGTGTGTTGAAAAGTTTGGTCTATCATGCCTGCATAAATTGAAAAATAAGTAAAAATATTGAAAGTCTTCCTTAATGTTTTAATTTTAAATTTGAGTATATTATAGAAATATGGATTTAATACAAGTATTAAAATTAAGTAAAGAAACTTAAAACCTAATGATTTATTATCTACTATAAGTAATCAATGAAACATGGTATAAAAAAATTATTAAAGTGAACCATGAACTAAAATGTAAATTTGTACTTGTAAATATATGGTATAGATTAAATAATGAATGAAAAATTTTAGTCATATTCAATACACATAATATTATACAATAATAAAAATTAATAAAACGTAAAATGTGGGTTGTGAGGTGAGGCAGATCAACTCTCACTTTAGCTCGTACAAGTCGTGGGTTATATAAGGCAAGTTTATGTGGGATGAAATATTCATTCTGCCCTGCACTTTTTTTAGCCGTTCGTGGACAGTCCACATAGCTTGTCCACTTTGTCATCCTTAATATAAACCTCTTTTCTTTTCTTGAAAAATCTACTACATGTTCATTCAATATCTAAGAACTTGATCAATGTATCTCAGTTTTGTAGGGATAACAATGTGAAATTTGAATCTACTATTAATAATTATTACGTCAAATCTCAAGAAACTAAGCACATTGTTTTAGAAGGACACTTCACAAAAAGACTTTATGTTTTTCATAAACATTTCTATAGTATCATCAATTTGTAATTTTGTTACTACAAAAAACTCTAATAGTATTCATGATTTGTTTAGTAATAAGTGTGATTTGTATAGAATATGACATGCAAATTACAAAATTGTACATAATGTTATAAATAAATGTTGAGTTTCTATTTCTAAAAATTCTACCTTTTCTTTATACAAATCATGGTGTTTAGGAAAGTTACATAAGTAACCATTTTTATTATTCCAACACTTTATAATAGATCTACAACTTATATACACGAATATATGGGAACCTGCAAAACAATCCCTTCTTCATCTAGTAACAGGTACTAGATAGAATATATTGACGCCTTTACAGAATTCATATGAATTTATTCTATTTCTAATAAAATCCAAGCAATACAATGCTTCATTCACTTTAAAAACACCATTGAAAATAAACTTAATTTCAAAATTAAGTGCAGACAAACTGATGGAGCAAAGGAATACTTTTTCAAAATACTTAAATGATCATAGCATTTTGCATAGAATAAGTTGTCCATATACACAAGTATGGACATATAGTTGATATGAGATTGTCTCTTTTAACTAATGCATCTATGTTACTTAAGTTTTTCGGGAGAAACCTTTCAAGTTGTTGTTTATATAATAAATAGGCTTTCAACACCTATTTTGCAATTGATTTTACCAATTAAGAAAGTTTTTCTACAAAATCTAAATACAACAATCTTAAGGTATTTGGATATACTTGTTACCCGCACTTAAGACCTTACAACAAACATAAATTTCATTTTAGGTTCAAGAATGCAAATTTATTAGTTACAAACCTTCCTACAAAGCTTATTTGTGTTCATCATCTTCAAGAAAAATCTTTATCTGTGGGCATGTTTTGTTCAATGAACATGTATTCCCATCTATTATTAATTCAACTTGTTCATACAGAAACAGGTATGATAATAATGTTCCTTTAGCTATTCCACCTAATCCTATTATTCAACCTTCTCTTACATCAAATCCTTCTACCACACATAATATCCTCCCACAAAATTCTTCTACAACAACCAGTACCTTACCTCCAACTAATTTTGAAACACAAACTTAAACATCATCAACCAGTGACACCATTACCATAACAAACATTCACCTTATAGTTTCTAAAACTAAAGTTGAAATTCATAGACCAAAAGCATACAACACAAAACCACTCCTAAACTTAATCTTGACCTTTTTCATAAACCTAAGTCTATTAAAGAAGTTATGGTTATTTCCCATTAGACAAAGGCTATGGTGAAAAAATACAAAACCTTAATGAGAACAACAGTTAGACATTGAGTACTCTTCCTATTGACAGAAACTTGATAAGATGCAAATGGATCTTTTGAGTCAAAACTAACTTTGATGGTTCCATAAGCAAACACAAAACATGATTGATTCCATTAAAGAAATAGTTTTGACTTCCTTGAAACATTCAGTCTTGTTATTAAACCTACAACAATCATGATTATCTTAAGTATTGTTGTATCAAGGAATTAGAACATGAGATAGATTGACATAATTGATGCTTTTATAAATGGAGAACTTCAAGAAGATATATACATGGTTCAACTCCTGTGCTTTATTCAACCTGACACAAGCTTTGTATATAAGCTACAAAAGTTTCTTTATGGACTCAAACAAGCTCTAAGAGCTTAGTTTGAAATTTATCTAAGATTGACTTCAATTCTATAAAAATAAACTCATATCTCTTTATCAAATTTCACAATGTGGATGATATAATCATATGTGGTTTCTCTCATATATCTCTTTTGTAGTTCGACAATCAGAAAGAAAATTTTTCGTCAGGGACCTTGGTTTCCCAAATTACTTCCTGGCCATTTAAGTTGATCAACTTCCTAATAGAAAAGAACCTTAATGTATCAGTGGTTGTTGGTTCAAAATCTAACCTTTGTAAAGAATAACTCGTAATAAAATAACTCAATACAAATAGTAGTTTACAACATCTCTCAGTTAAAAAATCAGAAATTATTTTCTTTGTTAAAGAAGTTTTTCAATTCATGCAAGCTCCTAGAAATACTCATTGGATGACTTTCAAAAGAATTCTAAAATGCCTAATAGGACTCTCAATATTGGTCTATATATATATATATAATTAGCAATTGGATTAGAAGATCATTATTTGAATAAATCAATGGAAAATGATAATTTCTGAATAACGGTAGTTAAAATATGTCACTACTTTCGAATTGTTTGAATAAATGTCCCACTAACCCTTTCTCTATTTTTTTTAAAAAATATATAAACAATATTACAAATTAAAAATTGTTAGTAACATATGTTGATCATAATATTAGTATTCACCTCTTTCAACATTATGATCGATTTTATGGTTATGACTGCACTAGATGATTGGTTAACTACTCTTCACATCTTTTAATTCATTTGTTTGCTCAATATATTATATAATACACATTATCATTATCGCTTGTCTACTAGTATTTTCTTTGTACCACCTCTACTTTAATCAACTAATATATTTTTTTATTTTTCTATTTTATGTTTTTGAATATTTGAATAGGAATCTTCAGAATTTTATTTCTATGGTGGCATCCATATAAAAAAGTTCTTCTGGGTTATATTTTTAGTATTTCGTATGAAGTGACGTTGGAATAAAAAGTAAAACAATGATCATGTCCTGCATAAAACTTGTACATCAGGATAAATGAGAAGAAAGATCAATATTGATTTAAAAACTATTTTTAAATCACAAATATACTTGAAATAATTAAAATTTATTATGTTATTTTCTTAAAAAAATTATCATGGAAGGTTTTATTATATAATCAGTATCAAGGTTGTGAAAAAATTGATCATGAATTTGATCAAGAAATTGAATTGATGGGTTAGTGGTCAAACTGGTTTGCTCATTAATTGAACTGATCCATCTAGTATATATTAAATTTCAAATTTTATATTATATGTATGTTTCTAAATTTAATTTATTACTAGTTTTTTTAATGTTAACATTGAAAAGTGGTATATACTGTTTTTGATAACCCATAGAACGTGGGTTCGATCTTGCAGTTATTGGGCTTGAGTCTAACCCAATTAATAAAAGCCAACCATTTGTCTAATGGGTTAGTTAGATATGGATCATTCCTATAGATTAATTTGAGTAAATTATTCAAATTAGCCCAAACTCCTTTTTCCAAAAGAAAAGTTGAGTTTTTTGTTTTTTTATTTCATTTTAATTTTATTTATTTATATAAATAAATATATTGAGCTTTCACTAAAAATATTTTGTATGCAATTTCAATAATTGATTTCACATTGAATCCTTTGTAAAATTAATTATACTTTATATTTTATCATTAAATTTCAACAAAAATAGGTTATCGTAAAATAAAACTGAAAAATTAATATTATCTGAATTTACAGAAAGTTCTAAAATACAATCATTCAAATATATTTATAAGCATTACAAATTATTTGAAGAAAGATTTTAAAAATTAACAAATTAAAGTCTTCATTCTTTAAGACATTGTCCTCCCACACCAAAATTTTAGTGCAAGAATTATCTACTTTCATCTATATCAATCAACCCCATGAATATGTAAAGCAAAACCAAGAAACAAGAAGGAATCACAACAAATGATATCGCTGAATATCAAAAGTTCTAAATAACAAGGTTATTTAAATAAATAACACAAAGTATTTGTTTTTTTATAAATAACAACAAATAACAAACAAAAATTATTTAACATTACCTTGAAAAATATCACAACAGGCTTCATTGTAAATTAAGTGTGAAGAAAAAGAAAATAAATATTTAAAAAATTAAAGAAATTAAATCATATAAAATATTTTTGTTTATTCTTGCTGTTTTTTTTTTCTATTCCTACACTCGTCATTAGAGCTGTCAAAATAGGTCTGACCTGATGGCCTGACCCGTATAGCCTATAATTCAGGTCAGGCTAGACTTAAAAAATTATGACCTATATAACAATAGGCTTTTTTTAGCCTGACCCATTTGCCCCGATGCCCATATGGGCCAAGGCCAGGCTGGCCCATAGGCTAATGGGTTGGTCCATTTATTTTTTATATTAATTTTTTGTTCTTAATTGTTATGTTGTCATACCAAAGAAAGAAACTCTAGTATCTTAGAGTCTCTGTTTTCTTCTTCATTTCTTCTCTTTCTTTCTCACAAACTATTTCATCTCCTCTACTGCACTACTCTTCTGACATCTCACAAGTCTCTGTTATGTTGTTTAGTAGGTGCTTGACTCTTTTGGAAGTACTTAGTATATGATCTAAGTTTTTTTTACAAGTTATTCAAATGTAAACAGTTTTACACATACATTCATGTAAATATATTATATATTTATATTTATATTGTTGATAAAAAATTATATTGTAGATATATTGTAATATTTTTTCAATTTTTAATTAGACTAAAAATGACCCGTTGGCCCGTTGGCCTAACATAGGGTCAGGCCAAGCTAAAAATTGTGGCCCGTTTTAAAATATAGGTCAGGCTAGGCTATCAGATTTTCTGAACTTGGCCCGTAGGGTCAGGCCAGGTTAGGCCGGGCCGTCCGTTTTGACAACTCTTCGTCATCCTCTTCTTTTTGAAGAAATGTCATCCACAAACTTTCAAAACCTTTTTTAGAGATATTAAAAGTCCTTTTTTGCTCTTGTTTTTTTTATTATTTTCTTTTTTTCTTGTTTTTTATCTTTATTTTAATTTGATCCTCATTCATCTCTTTAGAAGATAAATGTTTCAATGTAATCTTATATCTTTAAAATTCAGAAGAAAGCTTGCTCATTGCTCATAAAGTCATTGTGAAAATTTTTTCTATCAAATTATCATAAGTAAAATATGTGTAACTTTTATAAATATAATATCACATAAAAATCTATCCTTGTACTTATCAATGAAAAGACTATAAAGACTTGTTTATTTACCAAAAATTTTCATCCTCGCTATATATATCTTTGTTTTTGGGTTGGGCTAGTAAAACCATGGTCATCACTACTTTATGACTTTTTCTCTTCTCAAGACTTTAATTTAGACCATCAAAATAATGGTCCTAGGTAACTTGACATTTCTATACAAAATTTGGTAAAAATAAAAACTACAAAACAAGAATGTAACAAGTTAGAATAATTAAAATTTCAAGAAGAGTTATTATATTTGTAAGGATAACAATTCCTAATAAGAAGATGCAAGTGAAAAAGAGTTTTATTTAAAGGATAATTTTATTACTTAAAAAATAAAAATAAACAAATTGAATAAAATAAAATACAATAATAAATAAATAAATAGATAAAATTTAAATAAAATAAAATAAAATAATAAAACTGAAAAAATATAGTAATAACTAGTAGAAAAGAAGTATTTTGTCGAAAGAATTTTCAAAAATGATAATTACATATAAAAAAATAGATGGTTATAGTTTTGAAAAGTTTGTAATTACTTCTAGTATTTAAATTAGTTATTTATTTTTATTTTAAAATATAACTAAAGGTAAAATAAAAATATGAAATGTGTATATAAAAAATGAGAATTCTTATATATTGTAAAATTATTTTTATTTCAAAATATAATTAAAGATAAAATAAAAAAATGAGATGTGGACATAAAAAAATAACTTCAATATATATTGTTATAAATTATATATTATTATAAATTATATACTTTTATTTAAAATATATTAAAAATAAAATAGAAATATAAAAGTAGACATTAAAAAAAGAATCTTTTTTATATATAATTATAAATATATATTATTATAAACTTATTTTTACTTTAAAATATAACTAAGAATAAAATAAGAATATGAAATGTGGACAAAAAGTAAAAAATATATAATATATAATATATTATATATTATTATAAGTTATAGTTGTTTACTTTAAAATATATTGATGATAAAATAAAAATATAAAAGAATATCAAAAAGAATAATCCACTTTATATAATTATAAATATTTATTGTTGTATATTTATTTTTATTTTAAAATATAACAAAAGGATAAAATAGAAATATAAAATGTAGATATCAAAAGTGAGAATCTCATTATATATTATTATAAATTATAAATTTTTATTTTAAAATATATTGAGGATAAAATAGAAATATGAAGAGTGAACACAAAAAAAAAAATGCTCTTTACATATAGTTATAAATAATAATAAATAAATAAAAATACAAACTGAATAAAACTGAAAAAATGTAACAACAATAGTGAAAACAAATTTAATAACATAAAAACTGAAAACTTGTAAAAAAAACTGAAACACAAGAATAATAAATAAATAAATAATATATATATATATATAAATTAAACTGAAAATTAAGAATAAAATATAATTATTTAAAGATATTTACAAGTGTAAGAGTGATTAACAGGAGTATTAATTATTTATACATAAGTCATCTACACCTTAAAAATTTGTTAAATAATTTTCATCAAAGATAATTTTAGTAAATGTATTCAATAAATTAATATAATATTTTTATAAGTATAATATTCGCAAGAACTTGTATAATATTCAAGTCATAATTATAATATCTTCTTAAATTCAATCTAACTATTTATAAAGAATTATATCAATTTTAAAAAAAAATAATAATAAAATTAGATTGAAAATAAATAACAATAAAATTATATTAAAAACAATAATAATAAAGTATTGAGATTAAATATTATCTCTATTTAACATTTTTTTAATTATCAATATATATAATAATTATTTCATATTATCAATTTCTTGATTTAAATTTTTAATAATTTTATTATAACAATTCATTTTTTAAATCATGATAATAAAAATTTTACTTTAAGTTTCAAACTAATTCGAAATATATTTAAATTCATTTTTAGAATTCAAACATATAAAATAATTAATTTAATTTAAATGAAATTTTAGATCAATTTTCTAATATTATAAATTAATATATATATATATATATATATATATATAAAAGAGTTTAATAGATTACATAAAATTTTAATCCAAAAGTTTAATTGATTATAAATAATTTAAATAACGAACACAAGAATTTTTGAATTATTTTAGATAAAAGAAAATTAGATTAACTTATTTTTACAAAAATTTTATTAAAAAATTAATAGAAAATTGAGTTTTTTCAAAAAAAAAGTTTAATTTGAACAAAATTGTCGCTAAAAAATAACTACATTTTTACTCAAAATCAGTCTAATAGGAAAACGTCTCTTAAGCGAAAAATTCTCCAATTTATTTACTTAGTTTTTGTTCATTAGCTCTCATCCTTTCCAACTTTCTTTTATTCTATCATTAATATTTAGTTACTAAATATTCAATAGAAATCTAAATTTCATTTTGTTGCTAAATATTAGTTATATTATTTTAAATTATAATGGTAATATCTACTTCTTATAATATTATATTTGACAAAATAAATTGTTGAAAAATAACATTCTAATGAATTCAAATGTAAAATAAAATATTGTAAAAAAGTGAAATATTAATAGTGAATTTTGAAAGAGCTCATAGTATAAATTAAGAATTTGGTTGATCGAACTTTATCTTCAATTACATACTTGGGAATATTTTTTTAAGAAAGATATTCCTTTTGGAAAATATTTGTTTCTTTTTATTTTCTGTGTTTGAATTTTAAAAATATATTTATTATTTTTTCCTATACCATCTTTTAAGTGTCTTGTAATTTTAAAATAATTTACATATGAAATTATTCTGTTAGATAGAGAAACGAATGGTTAAAGAAATATACTTAATAACTATTTTATTAGAATGAAGAAAATTTAATATATTTCTTGATTCATGTAAAATATCCTAAAAAGACAAATAAAAATGAATGAAGGGAGCAATAGTTTTTTTTTCAAATTAAATTAATTACAATTCATTATCCTTTTATTATTAATGATAAATGTTAGTCAACACGTTTGTCAAACTAAAGTATTATTATATTATTAAAGGAAGCCATCAATGTTTTATTTACTTTCAGTTACGTTTTCTTTTGTTAATTTTTATCTTTTTCTTTGATATTTTCCCTGGGAATTGAAACCTAAACTATTCAGAACAAATTTCAAATCTAATTTCCTTTCTTTTTTCTTTTCGTCTTGATGTCGGATAATCAAACTTGATCTACTTTAATACAATATATTTGTTTTTATGTTTATAGTTAGTTTATTAATATTTTTTTCAAGTGACAAATTTAAAATATTAAGTTATTTTATTCATAGGGCCAAAAACTAGCATTGTCTTGACCTAGGACTTTTAATTTTTTATTATTGTGTTACAAGTGTTTTTCATGTTACATACAAGTCCACATTAGCATTATATATTCCTTTTTTAATAACGGTTGCTAGTGGTGTGATAAATCTTTGATGTTTTACTTATTAAGTTATTGTTTCTCTATTATTTCTATAATTGATAACCAATAATTATGTGTAAAATTAATAATGATAATTATGATTATTGATAATAATAATAATAATAAATAAATAAAATTAAATAATAATGAAAAAAATATATATTTACTTCTTATAATATTATATTTGAGAAAAGATATTTTTTTTGAAAATAACTATAATTTTTATAAATTTAAATATAAAATATAGTATAGAGAAAGGAAAATTATAAATTTTTTTAGTGTTATATATATATATATACATATATATATATATATATATATTATGTAATTAAAATTAAATTATTCACAAACTATTACATTAGAAAAAAAAACTCTTGAAAACATGTTTATCTTATATTCACACTACAAACACTTATTAAAAAAATATTGAAATGAAAAAAAGTATTTATATGATTCAGATATTTTTTATAAACTTAACCTACAATATATACAGTAAGGGTATAAGTTTTGACCTACAATTATAAGACGTAATATCACTTTATCAAATATAAATTCATATTTCACTTCTGATTATTTAGTATGAAGATAAAAAATTATTTAAAAAATGAGTAAATAGTTAAGTATTTTTTTATTAAAAATATTAACACAATTATAATTATTATTTTTTTAATTATCAACCATTTTCCATCTAGAAAAAATATATATTTATTACCTAACCCTAATTATGTTGGATATGTATTCAATAGTTTCAAGTTTGACTATAAATATCATATTTCATAACATTTCATTTTTTTTAATTATCTAGATATTCACCTAATTGGTAAGTAATAGTAAAAAAAAGAGAAAAAAGAAAATATGTGAATAAGAAGAAGAAAGAAGAGGTAAAGTAAGTATTTATACTGTTTCTATAATTATATTTATATTTTTTATATATTAAAATATTTATTTATTTAATTAAAGTAAAATATATAACATGTTACTACGCCTCTTATGTAAAAACAGAACATATTTAATGGGAGTTTTTTAAGTTGTATTTTAATACTAAATTTATCAACCTGTTCTAAAATTTATAACGTATAATACAAAGTTTTAATACTATGTTGAAATGTATTACACTTAATCTCACATGTTCTAAAAATTTTATATCCGATAGTTTATTTAATGAAAAAACAATGCTTAGAACTCATTAACATATTTGTATAAATTTTTTCTTTCCTCTTAATTATGTATTTAATACTTATTTTTATATATAAAGGATATTCTAAATTCTTATGAAAAATGGTAATACAGACCAAACTTTGTCTTTATAAATTTTTTTTATTTTGTAATACATTTTAATTTAAATTAGATATAGTTATAATTATAGTTATATATTTCTAGAGGTATTTTTATAAATTAATATTATAATTGATATTATTTACAATGATTAAATAAAAAATAATATAATTTATAAATTTATTAAAATCATTAAAAATATGTATTTAACAAATTTATTTGTATTTTATCTTTGTGTTTAAGTAAAAAAATTTACATAAATTCCAACTAATATAATTTTTAAATTTATTTTAATTATTTACAAAATCAAACATCACCTCTACCTGTATCATTGAAAATTCTTAAAATCTTTATTTCTTTTTATTATATAATTTCTTTTATTATTGTATTTTTTATTATATAAATTATTTGTTTGTTATTCATGTTTATATATTATTTATATTAATTATTTTTTAATATATTAAAAATTATAGTATAAGCTATCAAAAGGTAGACATACTTATAAAGAATTTCTATTGAATCAAAAGTTACATGAGTTACTTATAAGCATGGGACATAGTAGCATCCATTTAAAGTTACTTATAAACAAGTCTCATTATAAATCAACTTCATTTTTTTAAGATAATATTATTATATCATTATTTTTATTTTGAAACTTGTCGTATAAGTTTTCCTTGTTTTATTTTTCTTTTTATAATTATTTATTTTAATCATTTTTTATTTTTATTTTATAAAATTATTTCTATTTTATTTCATTAAATATACTTTATCAGGATAAAAAACAAAAATTTTAATACATACAAAACTTATAAATTTAATCATAAAAAGTAAAATGTAAAATTTTGTAATTATTATATTTAAAATAAAGATAAAATAAATAAATAAGCTAGTTGAAAAAAGTAAGATTTTACCATACACATTCTTCATAAGTTTTCTTTAATTATCTAATTAGAAAAAAATTGTTTTTTTAAAAAACTCATTTGTAAATATTTGTGTTGATTGAACTTTATGCTTAATTATTTATTTGGAAACATGCATGTTTATTTTTAAAAGATACCAAAACAAGAATAACATTTAAAAATAGGCTTTAAATATAATTTAATATTATAAAATTAATTTATAAGATAAGGTTCTACCTATTTATATATTATAATTTGATTAACATTTAATTAATATGAAATCTCCAATATATATATATATATATATATATGTTTGAGATTAAATATTTCTAGATATGAAAATAAATATTTATAAATAGTTGGACAATATTAAAATTAACTCAACAACTTTTGATAGGATAGACTATTGTATTATTTTAAAAAATAAACTTTAAGTCTAACTTAATGTTGTAAAATTGATTATAAAAGGAAGTTTACATCCACTTATATATTATAACTTAGTTATATTTAAATCATTTTAAACCCCTAATATAAAAGAGTAATAATTTTTTTAAAAAATTAATTAAAAGACGTTTATTATATTTTTATTATTAATAATAAATGCTAGTCGACAAATTTTTCGAAAAAGTATAACTGTTACATTAAAACAAACTATTAATGCTTTTTAATTTGATAAAATTTAAGATTTACATCCACTTATATATTACAATGAGATCATATATACTTTATCTCATATCCTCAAGATGATGAAGTAATTTTTTTTTTCTTAAAATTTAACTAGAAACCGTTTATTATATTTTTTTGGATTAAATATGTTCTTAATCTTTGAACTATTTGTCAAAATTGATTATAAAATAAAGTTTACGTCCACTTATATATTATAATATAGTTATATTTTAGTCATCTTAAACCCCTAATATAAAAGAGTAATAGTTTTTTTTAAAAATTAACTAAAAGACATTTATTATATTTTTATTATTAATAATAAATGCTAGTCGACAACTATTAATGCTTTTTAATTTGATAAAATTTAATGTTTACATCCACTTATATATTACAATGAGATCATATATACTTTATCTCATATTCTCAAGATGATGAAGTAATTTTTTTTCTTAAAATTTAACTAGAAACAATTTATTATATTTTTTTGGATTAAATATGTTCTTAGTCTTTGAACTATTTGTCAAAATTGTGTTTCATCTCTGAGGCAAACTTTAAACTTATTTTGTCCTTATACTTTATAAACAGGTGTAAATGATCATCGATGACAAATAAAAACATTTTTAAAAAAAGGAAAATAAGAGGAAATGAAGGGAAAAAGAGTGAAAGTAGCTTAAGAGATAGATGGTAGTCAAAGTAAAAAACTATGAAGAAGGAAAATAAAGAGATAAAAAGGAATTCTGACACATCATAAATCATTTATACTAGTTTATAAAACATAATGACGAAATAAGTTTTGTCTTATAGACAAAACACAATTTTAATAAATAATTCAAAGACTAAAAACATATTTAAACTTATTTTTTTACTAATAATAAATGCTAGCCGACAAGTTTCATAGAAAAAAATATTATTATAGCAATAAAAAAATTATTAATGATTTTAAATTTCTATTACTCAGTTATCTTCTTTAACTGGTTTTCTTTCCTTTATATTTGAGGTTTGGAATTGAAATCTTTGTTCAAAACAAGTTTGAGGTATATTTTTTCCCTTTTTTTCTTTGTTTTCTTTTTCAAGGTATATTTTCTTCATGTTCTAAGGCTAAAATCTAGAATTGTCTTTACTTGGGATTTCTACTTTTTTTTCTTCTTGTGTTACAACTGTTGTGCATGTTGCCTAGAAGTTTACAGGAATGTTATATATTCAATCCTTTTTAATTATTGTTGCTAAAGCTTTTATTTTTGTTCCTAAATTCTCAATTTTGACTGATATTTTGATTGTTGGTAAACAAGAGTTCTTCGTGTTTAAGGTTTGATACATTTGAGTTAAGGTTTACGGTTTAAATTGTGGTCCTCTATCAATTTATTTACTCTTAGTTTCAAATTGTGGTGGAAATCATAATTGGGACTGCTATTGTTCTGGATCTTTTGAAACCACGATGACCCATTAATTATTTGTACAAAAGTATTTCAAATACTTCTTTAATTTACACTCTATGTAGGTGTGAATTTTTTTATTGATAAATTTTTAATATAATTTTTTTTAATATTCAACCTACACAGCATGTAGTTTAAACGAATGTTACCTGTAATTTAAACGAATATTACTTGTGAATTTTTTGGATTATTTCTAATCTGGAATATTAAATCTAAATAATTTAAAATTTAAATTTTTTTTATTAGTTATTACAAATGTAATTCAATATAAAGATTCTATATAAAATTTAATATTTTTTATTTTTATTAGTTATTATTAAATTTAATTTAATTTAAATTTATTTATTTATTTATAAATATTTATTTATACTTCAATAATAATATAATAATGATTAATATTATTATTCTAATAATTTTTTATAGGATAAATTTTAAATTTATTTAAAAAAATAAA
This sequence comes from Lablab purpureus, assembly GCA_030347555.1. NCBI lineage: Eukaryota > Viridiplantae > Streptophyta > Magnoliopsida > Fabales > Fabaceae > Lablab > Lablab purpureus. The sequence goes on from CM059259.1 coordinate 15,564,637, forward strand.
TTTATAAGATGAAGTTTACACTAATTTATGTATTAAAATTTTGTTATAAGTAATATTTTTTTTTTAAATTTAACTTAAAATCATTTATTATATTTTTGTTAATAATAATAAATATTAACCGACAAGTTTTTTTTGAAAAATATTATTGTAACATTAAAACAAACTATTAATGTTTATGTTTTTTTTATTACTTTTTTTTAATTTTTTATATCATATTAGAAAATAAACTTTTAATCTAATTCAACATTTTAATGTAAACTTTAAATTTACTTGTATATTATAATGTAGGTATAAGTTCATCTCATATTCTCAAGATGAGAAAATAATATATTTTTCTTAATATTTAATTAAAAACTGTTTATTATATTTTTTTATAAGTAATAAATACTAGTTGACAAATTTGTCAGAAAAAAATATTATTATAACATTTATTAGTGCTGCTTAATTTTTATTACTCTTTATTTCTTGAACTCTTCCTCTTCTTTCTCATTTTCAGGTTTGGAATTGAAATCTAAATCTCTACAGAGCAAGTTCAAGGTATGTTTTGTTTTCTTTCTTCTTTTAGATATATTTTCTTCTCTCTTTTCATTTATTTTGTGTTCTTATTTATGTTTGATATAAATTTTCTAACTCTATAATTATGTTTATATTAAATTATTTAATTAGTTTATTGATATTTTTTCAATGACAAATTTAAAAGATATGTGAGATATTTTGTTCATAAGGCTAAAATCTAGAATTTTCTTTCCTTAGGATTTCTATTTTTTTTCTTGTGTTACAAATGTTGTGCATGTTGTATACAAGTCTAAACTAATATTATATATTCAATTTTTTTATTTATTGTTGTTTGAGGTGTTATAAAGCTTTTATTTTTTTTCCTAAATTCTAAATTTGGACTGATATTTTGATTATTGGTAAAGAAAAAAAAACATTTCAATATAATTTAAAATTTAATACATTTGATTTATAATTTAAGGTTTAAGTTTTTGTTATTGATGAGTTTATTTATTCTGAGTTTTAAATTGTGGTTGACAATCATAGTTGATAATGTAATATTATTGTTGTGGAACTTTTAATTTTTAATTAAAATTTTTTACACTCAATCCACACAACTTATTTATAGTTTAAATGTATTTTTTTATTAGTAAACCTAATTAAAAAAAATCAATATTTTTTATTTATTTATTATCATTAAACTTAATTCAACCAAATTTTAATTATTATTTTAAAAATAAATACTAAAAAAATATTAATATATATTTATAACTTACTTATTTGACTTCTTATTATTTTGAAGTGAAAACAATATAAAAAAATTAAAAATAATTTAAATTACAGACTATAAAAACAAATTTTAGACAATAAAAATTTAGTGAGAAGTTTTTGATTATAGTGTAAATTTAAATTATTTGTCATAAATCATCTATAACTAATCATAATATAGATGTAATGAAATTTTAATACTTTTCTATATGATGTTTATTTAATTTGTATTCTTTTTCACACTTAAAACTTGTGAAGTCTTCTTCATTTATTTATCTACATATGTTCTCACTCTGTATCATTTAGTCTTTGACTAATGTGAATTTTTATCTTAGCAACTTTTTATTTTCGGCATATACTATGTTCAATTTTCATGAATGTTGCTGTTTTTCCTGTTGGTGGTCAGAATATTTTGAAGTCCATATATAGCATAACAACATGGATCAAAAGAAGCATGGTAAAGCAGCAGAAAAGAAGCATGGTAAAGCAGCAGAAGAAGGACGCGGCAAGAACAAAAAGCAATCCAACCCCATGATGGCTCCTCCTCCCAGTCCTCTAGCTCTCACTATTGGCCCTTCTGACCCTTCATCCTACTCTCTGCCACCAAAAGAACTCTTGGAGGAGCAACTCAACAACTTCTGGGAAAAACAGCGCCAGGAAGTTCAGGAGACCAGTGATTCCAGGAATCACAGCTTGCCTTTGGCTAGGATTAAGAGGATAATGAAGGCTGATGGGGATGTGAAAATGGTATCAGCTGAGGCTCCTGTGCTGTTTGCCAAGGCTTGTGAAATGTTCATTATGGAACTCACAATGAGGGCATGGGCCAATGCTGAGGAGAACAAAAGGAGGACACTCAGTAAGAGTGACATTGCATCTGCAATGTCAAAGTCTGATATGTATGATTTTCTTGTTGACATTGTCCCCAGGGAAGACACAAGGGATCGTCGAGTGGTTGCAGCCATACCAGGAACAGGTATTGCTCCAACTTTACCTCATATTCTTCCTAACTATCCGATGCCACCTCCTCAACATGCTGCAGGCCCACAATATGGTGCTCCAACAATGCTCATGGGAATGCCCATTCTGGACCAAAATCATCCTGAGCTGCAGACCAATCCTTCTCCAGCTCCAATGTTGCCCAACCCAGAACAACAGAACAACCATTCTCCTAATTCAGATGATTGAGCAAATAAAAGTTACTTAATAAAAACTTTGACAATTATGGATTCAGTGTATGGTCAATAAGCTCAGCAGACCTTTGCTTTTCATTTTCCTTTCTAATGGTTTGTTAAAGTGAATTTAGTAGTTGTTGTGATGTGAACTGATTATAAATGTTTGAAACTGTTATCCTTGGCAATCTGAGACATAGTTTAAAGGTTGCTTTTATTTATATATTGTTCGTTTTGTGGTGGTGAATGTGAATATAAATCTGGAGAAATGCATGCCAAACTTACCGTGAGTATTGCAGGGAACTGAAGCAAAGCAGCATAAGCTACCATATGACCGGGCATGTTATATAAAGTAGCCTGGTCTCTACCATAATATATCATAAAAATTTTTTGTCGTGTTTCGTAGATTGTTGATGTCTTTTCCAAAGGACAAAGGCGTTATTCCATAGATATACTGAGGAGAGTTCTATTGCACTAGTAAAGTTTCATTTCTATTATCTCCTAAAACAATTAGGAACTTTGATATGACATTGCCCATGAATATGTTGCTCAAGTGTGACAGAAGGATGAGCAACAAAATTACATCATCAACCACCGGTTCTCCAAAAGAACAGAGAACAACAGAGGAGGGAAGAATATGATATTTATATTTATCGGATTTATGTGTTGCCATTTCTTTCTTTTAGGATGATAAAGAATAGTAACAATTGTCATTAAAACTTCTATAATCACAACATTTAGCCTTCCAACAATCTTCCTCTTCTCTCCTTTTGGCTAGGACATTTTTTCAGCTAATTCACATATGAAAATATAACACTTCGATTTACAAGAATAAATAAGTGTTTAATTAAGACTTAGAATTACATTTAGAATAGATAATTACCTGCTGCCTCAAACATGTTCCATCACAAAACAACCTTGATATGAGGAACTTTCTCTTTGGCAAGAGATAACACAAAGCATGCACTTCATAATTAAGAACTTTCTGAACTAGACGTTTATGTTCATTGACATCTGGGGTTTTAAATAGGACAACTAAGGCATATGTTTGGTTATTCAAGAAAAAAATATTAGAAAAATTTCACCATAGATAATCTATGTTTCATTCTGTATAAAAAAATTATGACATGGCTTCTAATATATTATAAGTATTTTTTTAATATATTATTCATCGTTAAATTTTTTTATATCGAACTTTCAACTTAATTCCTAAAAACTAAGGCTTGTAGTATCAAGAAAAAATCCATCCTAAAAAATACGCAGAAGTTTTTTGAGAATTATTACAAGTATAAATAGCAAAATGCAATCAATATACACCTCATAATCAATGAAACTACAAAATGTCCAAACTTCAACATACAAGCATTTAACTCAAAAATAATTATTAATTCATGACATGTTTCATCTTCATTAACATAATATCTCAAAAACTCAAACCCCAAACTCTTTTCAATTGATCCAACTGAAATTACAGAACTCCGATGTCAATTTTTTATTTATTAATACAGATACATAATAATTTAAACCTTTTCAGAAAGCATAAATAAGCCAATAAAGGGGATAAATATTTAGTTACTTAATCTTTTAAAGTCATGTTATTATCTAATTGGGTTGTTATCTAAAGAGACCACATTTCACTGTTAACTATCGCCTATATGATAAAATTAACCAAAAGGACAATATTAAAACCAAGAGACCAATTACAAAATTTATTTTATTAATAAAATATCAAAATAGAATCAATTAAATAAAAATATTAAGAGTAATTTAGCTAAAACAAATAAAACTTTGTTAATATATTCTATTATTCTAATTAAATTGAAAGGAATGAACAGAAAGTAAATGAATGTAATAGCCGATAAAAAGATGATTTTATTCATATGTTTATACAAGACAGAAAAACCCAGGAGGTTTCATAGTTCAAATCGACCGTCTCAGATTCAGCTCGCGTGGATAGTCTAACTGAGAATTCAAGAACAGTGAGAAAGTTCCTCCCTTTTACATTTTTTTTTCTTTCTTTTCTAGGTTTGGGTGTTAGTTGTAGTTGGAAGTGCGCAAATTGGAAGATTTTCGAAAACGACGTGTCGTTGGCACTGTTTTCGCTATAGCTATTTATTTCCTTTCATCGAAGGAGTGTTGTGTTGTGTCTTCACTAAACTCGAAGAAGCATGGGTCCAAAACCAGGGCCAGACATGAAGATGAACGCGATTAGGTCAGGGATAGTGGTGCTGGGAACGCTTGCGTTCGGCTACTTGAGCATACAAATTGGTTTCAAGCCTTATCTCGAGAAAGCTCAGAATCAGAACGCACTTTACGAATCTGATCCTCCTCAGGAAGAACCGTCTTCAGCTTTCCCAGAACGCTCATCATAACCGCACTCTGTTTGGATTAGGAGAAAAGGAAGGAAATTTTGTTGTCCCAGTTGTGTGATGGCACTTAATTAACTAGTTTGTTTTGTTTTGTTAAACTTGGTGTCTCTATTTTATTTGTTCACATAACATCGTCTATCTGGCTTGGTTGTTTGGTGATGTGATATTATCATCGTGGATTGTTATGTGTTTGGAATTGGCAATAATATTTGTTCTCGTTACTCCAACAACAATATCTTATTCGTCTTCTTTTCCTATTATTTGTCTGAGATAATGAGATGAAATTGAATTTAACCAGTAGAAGATGCTATTTGATAGGGAGTTAGGGACTATGCGTGCATCAGCTATTTGCTGCGTGTTCTATTTCAGATTCCTAGAGAATCTTTGTCTATACATTCTTCATGAACATAAAGTATAGACCAAACATTACTGAAGATAATCAAACCCCAAAAACAGAAACTGAGTATGCTGCCGGTTACAGTTAAATTCAGGCTGCATTGTTTGCTCCAGCATTTTTTATTTTGTCCTCAGGAAATTCAGCGCATATTAATCCAAGAAGAAATGCTGCACGAGTTAAGATATCAAAGGAAGAATGAGAATATAGGATAAGTGCTATAAGATTAATGTGGGATCTACATTTTTTAGTTGTTTGATATATGATAGTGTTGTGCATTGGCAATCCTCTGTGTGGATTGTGGATGGCATACTTTGAACATACAGAAGCCAAATCAAGAATTGATGGAAGAAACGGATAAATGGTGTCAACCATCTATAACTGCATTTCCATGAGTATAAGATCACTGTCTCCTTCTCTACCTGAATGAATATACTTTTCTTTCCCTTCATCCTTTAGTTAAATTTGATTACGTTTTGTAGGCTAAGCTTAGAAAGAGAGAGAGATAGATGGGGGGGGGGAGAATTAGGGTATTTTTATTTTATTTATTCTCAAACATAATAGGACTTTACCTCTGAGCATGATAGTAATTTAAATCATTGCATATTCTTATGATAATTTTGTGTCAATTTGTCTGAGAAACCTTGAAAATTTATTGCATTGGGACCTAATTTGTGGATACCATTGTGATAGATTAATCAGTAAAATATTTTGGGTAGATTAATAATTAACACAAGTGTGAATTATGATGCACCATTACAAGCGTGGAAATGATTAAAGGAAAGGAAGTTTGGTTTCTGCTATTCAGTATCAGATTGGATATTGAATCCAAGTGTGTGCCTAGGAATCAAGCCTATTTGAGTAGATGATGATGAAGGGGATATCAGAAAAGCCTACAAGCTAGGAGTGCTTGATATTTTCAACATTGTTGGATTGCAGTATTATTGTTTTGGATGTTTTTAGCTGTTAGGCCTTTTGCTTGGAATGTTTAATAATTTGGATGGTTTTGTTGGGTTCAATTCACAATGATGACCCTACAACAAATCTATGGTTTTGTACTGGTTGGATGATTGATTTCAACATCTTGTGCTTCAATCAATTTCACGATTGATTATAATTTCTTTGCCTTTCAAAAACAATAGTGTATTTTTCCTCCATTATTTCTAGAAATTGATTTGGAATATTTTCAATGCATTTTTTTAATATTTGGAAATGATTAAGGCATTTAGGCCTTTTTTTCAAACTGCATAATTTTTGTCCTCTAGTCATCCATTTTGAGACTATTGACATATAATTAGGGTAAATACACAATTTAGTCCTGGAAATGACATATTGTTTATCTTTGATCCTTGAATATACATATATATATATATATATATATATATTATATTAGCTCCTTAATTAACGTTTGCATTAGTGAAGCAAAGTTGCTGGCACGACAAATTAGATTGCACATGTACTGTTTCAATCGCTTACAGAATTCCTAAACAGATTGATTAAAAAATTGGACCAATTTGTGAAATCTTCCATCCTGATTTCACAACCCCTAACTTCTCCCTTTCTGACATATTACAGAACATATCTCCCAACTATTTTCAATCAAACCCATGGAATTAATGATATGATGACTCTGGTGAATCGTGTATCTAGCGGAAGCATTTATGAGAATGATAGTGGTGTTATGTACTTGTTAACTACGGAAAAGGTTATGGATTATGGAGTGTTAGAAGTGACTGTGGACTAGAGCGTTTAAAGCTTTATGAACAAACTTGCATAAAACCAATGGAAACTACAAAATATATTCAACATTTCAACGGATATATCAACTTTGGAATGTGGAAGTTTCACATGATGGATGCATTAACCTAACCGAATTGATGATGTGCTATAGGAAGAACTATGAGAGAAAATAGTTGCAAGAATCTGACTAAATTGGACTTCTTGTATATGAAGTCCACGATGACAGATATTTGTATACACTTTGTTTGTATGAACAAAGGAACTTTGTCAAATCAGATATTGTTAATGTCATTTCACTTATTATGGATTTGAAAAATATGGAAGAGACATTCTCTCACGAAACACTTCTGTATGACTATTAACAAACTTGTTTGCTATAGGGATATCTAGGGAGGTTTGCTCAAGTAGTTCTAACATGGGCAGGTCCATATCAAATATAAACATTATAGGGAAAAATGTAGATATTGTAAGGAAGCTCACTGGAAATTAGAATGCCGAATATGTAAAGAAAAGAATGAGACAAGTATGAGTAAGGCGTAATTATAACTGAAGGTGTTGACAATTATCTCTTTGACTCAACTAGTTTAGTTGGTGATGCATTGATCATTTACGCTTACTACGCGTCTCCAAGCTGGGATTACAGTAGTATCTCATGTTTTATAAATCTTAAAAATCAAAATCAGTCAAACAATAAATTAATTTAGATGAGTTAATAGATTATTTAAGTTAAAAAACTGGACAGTAGTTTAAAAAATATGAATAGTTTTATAAAGAATCAATTAAAAAGTTAAAACGTTCAAAGATACCATTAAAAGAAATCAAACAACAGAAACAATTAATTAATTAAAGATATTGTCATTAAATATATTAAATTTATATGACAGTTAGGGGATAAGAAAGGGATGGGGACCACTCTCACTTTCAGATCGTTATGCCTGTGGAAGTTCATCTTTATATATATATATATATTTTAGTAATAAATATTAATAAAAACTTATAATTATTTAAATTTTAAATTAAAGTATTATTAAATAATAGTTAAATAATTATAAAAAAATTAAAAAATAATTAAATATACGTTATAAAAGTAAATTATAAAATTAAAAATTAAAAAAAATAATATAATATATTTAGATTACTTAATAAATTAAATATATTTTAATAATTTAAAACATAAATAAATACGAGAATGAAAACAATAATAAAATGGATATATACTTTTTTATTTTATATCCAAAATACTCATATTTATACTAGTAAATATGAGAATTTTACATTAAAATCGGAATAAGTTTGAATAATATTTAAAAATATAAATTTATCATTTTTAATTACAATAATTTAACATTAAAAGATGATTTTGTGATAATAATATTAAATTATAATTTTATATTTTCATAATTTAATATATTTTAAAAAGTATATATTATATATGAAAAATTAAATAATTTTATATTAATATAAAATTTTACATACATTATTTATTTGAAAATAATTTCATTTGAGTTTTGAAAAAGCATAACTCAATAATAAGAAATTAAATGAGGTACCATTTGATAAAATTTATATCGATATAATTTGGAAATAAAACTACACTCTTATTTATTTTACTCTCTCATTATTTTATTTTTTATTTGTTTAAGAAAACTAAGTTAGTTTATAGTTATAACATAACTTATTTCATTAAAAGTATTAAGTAAATTAACTGATTAATAACTTGAAAATAATAAAAAGATATAATTATATAAATTTTACTATATAAACGAAATATGTATTTTTAAATAAAAATATATTATTATGTAACTATAATTTTAGATTTTTTTAAAATAATTAAATTTTTATTAAATTCTTTTATTATTTTTATTTATTTTTTAAAAATTTTATAAACTTTTTTATCTAAAGAAGTCAATTTATTTAAATAAGTTGATGTAACGAGTGTTAATCAAATTTAATTTTTATTTATTTATAAGTTTACTTATATATATTTCTAAACTTAAAATACTGTTATATTTTTTTTACAATTTTCACCCGTGTAATTTTTATATTACAACATCAAATGAAATATTAATTTAATTTATAGTATTAATTTTTTAACTGCAGAAAAATAAAAAGGTAATCCAAGTATAATAATTAATTGTTTTTATGAATTGAAGTAAGTAGTAATAAGTAAAAAAATTTAAAAATAAAAATACATTAAAATATAATAAATAAGAATAAAAATTAAATAAACTATTAACTTACATTTTATAAACTAGAATAATTAAAATAAATAATTTTAAATATATACCTAATATAGTCTTTATGTATGTGTTTCTATATAAGGTTATTTCTCACATGTTAAGAAAATCAATAACTCATTTAATGAATAGAAATTTTTTACTAAATTATTCGTATATTTTTATTTTAACGTATTAAGGTGACAAAATGGATCTGGATTGGCAAGTGAGGTTTCTAACCAGTCAACCTATCTAACCCACTAGTATGTTTATTTTAAATTAAAATAATAAAAAAATTATTTTTTATTATATTATTTAAATGTATTCAATAATAATAATATAACTTAAGTCATTAAGATTTTGAATTTAAATGTTAATTATTAATTATAATTAAATAATTTAATATGTAAAAATAATAATAGTTTTAAATGGTTCAGTTAGGAACATTAATTATTTTATTAAAAACTTTAAAAATATTTAAATAATTAAATATGATTTTAAATTTTATATATTAAAATAAAATGATTAAAAAATAAATTAAAACAGCAAGAAAGGTGGAGTGACCAAAACTTGTAATTAGTTTAGCCAGGTCAAATTTTGGCAAGCCAACAGTAAGCCTAAGGTGTTGTTTTACCACACCTATTAATTATGACATACTTTTAAAAAACTTTACTAAATTATCCTTACACTATCATTTATTCATCTCTTTGTATACGGAATATTATTGTCTTTTATCTTGGATTACATACTTTTATTAATACACTATATCCTAAGGGCTATCCTAAGGGCTGTTCTCCCAGTTAGTTTGTAGCTTCTGAAACATCAATTTTAGTTATTGAGCAATATTTCCTTTCTCCTAATTGATTCATGGTTAACAATAAAAAAAATTAAGATTAGTGTGAGTATTTATTTAAGATAATATTAAAATAAATTTATAACTATTGTACTAAAGAAACATAATATACAAAGGTCAAACTACACAAAATATACTGGAAGAAGTATAAAATAACTCATCTTAATTAATAAAATATATAAGAATGATACATACATATATATATATATATATATATATATATATATTTCTATTTCATATCCATTCAACATTTATTTTATTTTTTTATTTTTGTATTTATCTTTTTTATTATATATATATATATTATAAATCTATAATTTTTTCTCATTTTAGATATAATAAGTGTAAATAAATATTTAAAATGTACACGAATTATTTTCTTAAAGTATAAGTCATTCACTGCATATATTTAAGTAATTTAAAGCAATTAATAAACCATATTGTATACATCTATTAAAACTAAACAAACAACTATTTAAAATCGTTACAAATAAAAATTATTAATATTTTGTATTTACAACAATAGTTTGCATCCGTAACTTAAGCCGGCGTGGTGGTGTCCGGATCATAGATAAAGTGAAGCCATTGACCCACGCTCTACACTTCCGCGCATGAAGCCACGTTCCAATCCACACTCCACTTTCCCCCACTCTCTTCATACAACGCGGTGCACGTCTCTCTAACAGTTGCTGCTAATTTCTTCCATCTTCTTTCCAAATTTAATATTACACTCTCTTTTTTTCAACTTTCAATTTAAATAATATTTTGGATTTTGCCATTTGAAAACAAATCATCCCCACAAGTAAAATAGCTAAAGAAAATAATTGAAACACACAATCTTTAGAATAAGATATAGTCAGCAAAGTTTTATTACTAATACTATAACAAATAATGAATAATATTCAAAACTTTTTAGTCAAACTGTGATTGGAGAGTTTTGAATCAACCACAACCAAATGAAACAGCGAGGATTATATATGAATTCCTTGCTTCTTGATCAACCATATATCTTTCTTTTCTCTTCTGGCTTTGCATTCACGCGCCATATTTCTGAAACTGACCCATCAAGCAAGGCTTAGCAGAGGGGCCAATGAACATTCCTTGCATGTCACCTTTCTGAGTTTACGAATTTGTCATCTTTCTGGGTCTTTTCTCATCTTTTTTCACAAGTCCAACCGTTATTACAGGAACACAACAACTCACCCCAAATTCTCGATTTTCGGGATTTGAATTTCATCTGTCTATACTCAATTTGATGTCTTCTAAGAGGACCCCACAGCAATACGTGGAAGCCATGCCGGTGTTGGAAACTTTAAGGAGGGTGAAACGTTTAAGGTTGTTTGAACCGTCGGTTAGCGTTGCCGGGTTTTCTCTAGTATCTGCCTTTGTTGTATGCAGCTTCTTCTACTTGGATTATAAGGAACTCGCTGAAAGGTTGGGATTCTCGGGTCAATCTCATAGGGTTACTTGGTCGCACCAGAAAAGTGGTTCAGTAGAGGAACGTGTTCATAGAGTTGAGTTTCTTGGAGAAAAGGGTGGTGGGTGTGATTTGTTTGAGGGTAACTGGGTTTGGGATGAAAGTTACCCTTTGTATCAGTCAAAAGATTGTAGCTTCCTTGATGGGGGATTTCGGTGTTCGGAGAATGGAAGACCTGATTTGTTTTACACAAAGTGGCGGTGGCAACCCAAAGCATGCAACTTGCCCAGGTATACTTTATGTTGGTCTCTTTTTTGTCCTTATATTTGCCATTTTCGCCTTGAAAAATGTTAAAAAAAAAACACCAATCACGAACTACAACAGAGCATGTGTGATTAATTGTTTTCAGAACCGTTTTGCTGCTGAGAAATGTTAGCTCAAGTTGAATTCAATGACAATGCTCAGTTTTCAGTAGTAGAAACTCGAAATAATTTTGGTCATGTTAGTGTTACCTAGTGGTGCACGACTAATCGAGACTTAATCTATTTTGACTTGGTATTACGCTATTCTTATCCGCATCTTTTGAGAGTGACGCAACTCTTTCTTTGGTCGCAATGATTTTTTCGTCGTATTATTCTGCAAGTTGCTTCAAGTATAGAGATACTTCCACATATTAATAAATAGAGATAAATTAAAATTTTGCTAATAAAAATTAATATATTAATAACTTATATTTATAAATGAACTAAAAATATATTGTTTTGATTTTATTTTTATTTATTATTTTTAATACATAGATACGATCCATCTACAAATTAATAAAAATGTAAATAATAAATTTTTAGAAGTTTTTAAAGATAAATTTTGTAAAACAAAAATCTAAAAATATATATTTGAAAAATAAAATTAAAAGATAAATTTTTAAAATTTTAATTATAAAAAAGTTGGTCAGAATAATTTTGATTTGTTTCCTGATAATAGAAAGATATATTAAATTTCGTCGAATAATAGATGAACTATTAAACATGCATGAATTGAGTTAAATAGATGAATATAGTTATATTTTTTACATTTTCTTAATAGATAAATTCTCTTACAAATAGAGAAGATGCATAATGGACAAACAGATTGTTTTGTTACTGTTATACTATCGATATTTTGAGTGTTAGCTAATTAAAAAATATTTTAGATAAACTTTAATTAAAAATATTATAAAAGTCAATAATCTTATTTTATATAACAATGACTAGGTTAGATGTACACTATAGCTCTGCATTCTCTTGGATTAAACAGCAACCCTTCGATCCTTCATATATTAGTCGAATCAGTGGCCTTTTCATTTACTTTAGCTTGATTTGATGGAAAAGTGAACTTATAACATTTGACTTCTCATTAATAAACACAGATTAAATGCATCAATGATGTTAGAAAAACTGCGAAACAAGCGGCTGGTGTTTGCTGGGGACTCAATTGGGAGAAACCAATGGGAGTCACTATTATGCTTGCTCTCTGCTGGAGTTCCTAACAAGGATTCAATCTATGAAGTGAATGGTAGCCCAATTACAAAGCACAAGGGGTTCTTGGTGTTCAGATTCAAGGATTATAACTGTACAGTGGAATACTACAGAGCTCCATTTCTTGTATTGCAAAGCCGGCCTCCTCCTGGAACTAATGGAAAGATTAGGACAACCCTGAAGTTGGATCAGATGGATTGGTACTCTTTGAAATGGAGAGATGCAGATGTCTTGGTTCTTAACACAGGGCATTGGTGGAATTATGAGAAAACCATAAGAGGGTAACTCATTCCAACCCCAATTTTATCATTTCAATATTACCACCTATGACATTTATCTGTAATTCTTACCTGAAGAAATGTTTGATTTGCTTTTTCTATAATTGTGCAGGGGCTGTTATTTCCAAGAAGGTATGGAAGTGAAGTTGGAAATGAAGGTAGAAGAAGCATATAAGAGGTCCATTGAAACAGTATTGAACTGGATACAGAATTCAGTAAATACTAGGAAGACTCAAGTTTTCATTCGTACTTATGCCCCTGTGCATTTCAGGTATGCAATTTGTTTTCCTTTTCAAGCCACATATTTCCCTTCACTCCTCTAATATATCAAGATTTGCACAACTTCTAAACCTCTTTCTTTGGTTGAGAATCTGAGTTTTTTCCTCTAAAAAAATTTAGCATATATGAATATGCTTAAGTTCTTGGAAACTAAATTTCTCTAATATGTATCATGCAGAGGTGGTGATTGGAGAAAAGGTGGAAGCTGTCATTTGGAAACACTGCCAGAGCTTGGCTCCTCATTGGTGCCTAATGATAACTGGTCACAATTCAAAATAGCCAATTCTGTGCTATTGGCACATACAAACACTACTGAAGTTCTGAAGTTCAAGATATTGAATGTAACTCAGATGACAGCTCAGAGAAAAGATGGGCATTCATCCATATATTATCTGGGCCCTAATGCGGGCCCCACGCCTCTCCATCGCCAAGATTGCAGCCACTGGTGTCTTCCTGGTGTACCAGATACTTGGAATGAGCTACTTTACGCATTGTTCCTGAAACATGAAACTTCTAATAGACAGAACTAGCAATACTCAATGCCAAGCGCATGATACTAAGAGCATTTTATCTGTGGTGCCCAGATTCATGGAATATTTTGCATTGCAAAGGAAAATGAATATACAATTATTTCCTACAAGTGTCACAAAGAGCAATAATGCAAGATTTGCAAGAACTAGTCATCCGATTTTATTCTTTTGTTTCAGCAGTGACCAATGCTAACTACTTATCTTAATAGTACAGGAGGTCAACTTTAAGGCACTTATAATAGTTCAAAACTCCCAAGTAGAAAATTCTTGAGATATAATGACAATTGTGTTTGAGGCACACCATTTTTAAGTGATGACCATTTGAGAGTGAGAGTGTCACTTAAAGTAATAATGATGTCAACATGTTAAACACGTAATTTTAGTGACAATTACCTTTTAAATCACAACTTATGCTAATGTTTACTTGTTAAATAAAAATTAACTTAAATAAAACGGATTGATTAATGCATGTTCTTATATTCAAGTTCTCTTTTTGTAGTTTTCTAGAATTTTTAGGGTATTTTTAGGAGTCCTAACCATTTATTACGGTTGAACTTAAATAAATTTTTCAATGTGTAAAAAACATTAAATATGAAATTAATAAGTTGTGAATTTAAATGAAAAAATATAATAATATGATATAATACAACAAAATTTATTAGTCTGATTCACTATCCTAAAACATAGCAAACTAACAAAATTGATCTGTAATTATGACTGACCCATTTTTTGTGAACGAGAGAGGTGTGACAAGTCTATGCAAAATAGATCAATCGACATTACCATCTTTAACTGAAAAATATGTGTAAAATATATTTAAATATCTTTATGTAAAAAGAGAATCATTAATTAAATTTATAGTTAAACTAAAATTGATAAGAAATAACATATTATCTTTTTTTAAAGAATTAACTTAGGAACTCTAGGGTTATTTTAGAGTATATATATTAAAATTAATGGAAGGTGTGTTTATATAAGATAAATTAGGTAACAAAATTTAACTTATGTACAACCTTTCCTTTATTAATATTCGACGAATCAAACCGTACATTTGGAGTTAATATATTTAGCTGTTTAGCTGCATATCCAAACTACAAAATCAAAATTATGAATGATTGTAGCTTTTCGTTACCACTGTGGACATGATATGGGTATGAAAGCTTGCACCTATTTTTATTTATGAACTTAAATATACATATATATATACACTAATTTATAGATAGGGTACAGAGAGATTATTGAATTTCAAGAACATGTCTTATAATATCTAATCGATCAATGCTCGTTATTTATTGTAGTTTTTGTGTATTATTTTTAAAGATTTTGAGAAAGCAATATGGTAACGAGTTTATAGAAATGTAAATATTATGCAAAATTATGATTTGTTTCGCAAGATAAAATTACAATTTTATTTATTTCGGTATGTTACTTGTCCACAAAAATAATAGTTAACAAACATATCCAAATTTAAAGACATAAAAAATCATTTTCTAATATTAGTTAATATAACAATGAATAAAAGATTTTATTACTTCCTATTTTTCCTTCCGCTCTTCCCTATTTTGATAAAAGCAAATACTTGAATACGATAAAAGAAAATGGTATCCGTATTGGATTCATTTAGCATAGACTTTTGCTCCGAGTGACATAGTTTCGAAGGCGCATCTATCAATGGCGGACGCATACTTCTTCCTTTTCTTTCTCCTTCCTCTGCTCCTTCTGCTCGTGCTTTACTTCCTGGTTAAACCGCCACCGGTGAAGATCCCGATCAAGAATCGCCACGTGTTTATCACGGGCGGATCCAGCGGCATCGGACTGGCTCTGGCGCACCGCGCGGCGGCGGAGGGCGCGCGCGTGTCGATTCTGGCGCGGTCACCGGGGAAGCTGGAGGAGGCGCGGAACGCGATCCGGCTTGCGACGGGGATCGAGGTGGCGGTGTTCGCGGCGGATGTGCGGGACTTCGAGGCGGTGAAGCGCGCGGTGGACGAGGCCGGGCCAATCGATGTGCTGCTGCTGAACCACGGCGTGTTCGTAGCGCTGGAGCTGGAGAAGATGGAATTGAGTGAGGTGAAGTTCACCATGGACGTCAATCTCATGGGAACGTTGAACCTCATCAAGGCCGCGCTGCCCGCAATGAAGACCCGGAAGGACCCGCTGCCCGCTTCCATTGCCCTCGTTTCCTCACAGGCCGGTCAGGTACACCTTCACCTCTTTGTGCCCTCTGTTATTTATTGTCAGATAATCTATGATGTGAATTACTTGTTTGTTTGTAAACATTTGCATTTTATAGGTTTTAGTGTGAATGTGCTTATCATGGTTTAGGCTTTGCTGACTCTAAGTTCGCAGACAAAATTTTAAAGTGCAAACGTGCTTATCACAACAACCAAACATGTCACGAAATTTTTACTTTCCGCACTCAGTTTGAAACATTCCAAACTGAAAACCAAACATAGCCTAAAACATGAAATTTGAACAGGTATAAAGACTAAATAAGTAATTAAACTATATTTTTTTTATTTTTGATATGGAATTTATGTTTATGTTTAGGTGGGCATTTATGGTTACGTAGCTTACTCAGCGAGTAAATTTGGCCTCCGTGGTTTAGCAGAAGCATTGCAACAAGAGGTTATAGCTGATAATATTCATGTTTCTCTTATTTTTCCTCCTGATACAGATACTCCAGGATTAGCAGAAGGTGGGTATTAAATTGAATGCTTGATTATATTTCTTCATACCTATTACTTTAGCTAGTTTCTACTCCATTTCTCATTGTAAATACTGTTAGTTTACGTAAAGCTCGCCGTGGAAGTCAAGTACTTGCTGTAACTCCTTGAAATTACTTAGGGTGAATTTGATTTCCATTTCCGAAAAATGCTTATAGTTTTCAAAATGTAACTAGACAAGTTGCTCAAATAGCTGGTAGCGGGTGTTGCAGGGCACCGGGCATACTGTGAAATTGAGGAAGATGTTGAACAAAATGAAAAGAAAAGTTGACAAACTATCTTGTATTCGCTTCTGTATTTTAGTTTTTAAAACACCTTTTTTGAAAACAATTTTCATAACATAACAGACTTTGGATGAGAAGTTGATAGATGAGTAGTGTGACATTGTTTTAGAAGATAGTTTAAAAACGTAAAAATGAAGAGAGAATCCATTGGGCCTTAAGTTTGTTACACAGAATTCTGCATCAATTGCCGATTTAATAACTCCAGCCCCCTTATTATCATGATGTCTCTTATTACTGAATGTGATCTAAATTCATACATTTGACTGATGTCATGGGGGATGCTATTGTATCAATCCTAATTATAAACGTATAGAGATTAGAGAATGAATAATTATTGCTTAAGATAATAAGTTTGAATCCATGATTACTAATATCCATTTAGAATTTATGCCTTCTGGGTATAAAAATAAAATTAGTGCTTTCAGCGTATCAAATTATAGCATCTCTTGTGAAGTTTATGTATCCTGTAATCAGAGTGAAAGTACAATCTGAAAGGTTACTTTTACAGAAAACAGGAGAAAACCGGAGCTCACCAAAATCATTGCATCCTCATCTGGTTCTATGAAAGCTGAAGAAGTTGCTCAGAAAGCTTTGGATGGTATAAAAGGTGGCAGTTTTATTGTTTCTTGCAATTTGGAGGGAATTGCGTTATCCATAGCAACTGCAGGTTTATCCCCTCAGAGATCTTTCGTAATGGCCTTTGTTGAGGTGGTTGCTGCGGGAATCCTACGGATTGTTGCACTAGGTATGCATTGGAGTTGGTATGGAAGTATAGAGAAATATCACAGCCAAAGGAAGGGTAAGTGCAGCACAAAATGATATTAGAAAATTGTCTGTTATTTTTTCGCCATTTAATTCCTATCTGTCCAATCATCAAAAGATTAGTAATGCTTTACTCATCCTATCTATTGCCTTCTATACTTTGCCCGCTTTTCAAATTTGTTTCTAGAGTCAGAAAGTTTCACATTGGACCCTTTCATCTGATTGGATCCCAATTTTGACCAGATATCCGGCATCTCCGTTAATTTGTGTCGTCATGGCAAATGGTGTGAGATTGTGAAAATCAATTTTGCCCGATTGGACAGGAGAGGTGGCCAAAATAATCCATTTCTCTCTCGTGAAAGTGAAAAGCAAATCACATGGCGGGCTGTTGGGGACGTGAAATGGGTTGATTTGGTCACCTTGCGATACATGCAAGCAAAATCATCTTCACATCAACTCACCATATGCTACCATAACACTAACTAACGGATGCCAATCGGTTGATAAAAGGTATTGGGGTGGGGCCAGACAGATATGCTTTTTCAATTCCAAGGACCCATTTAGAAACTTGTAACAAGATCTAGGGATGGGGAATAGGGAAAGATCCAAGTTTGACTATACTAGTTCCTATGTCTGAAGTGAAAATTTGTATTAATCCTGTTTTCATACTCAAGAAGTAACGGATACGGGTACCAGATATATGTGTACCCACATCGGTACATTCTTTATACCATCTCAAGTATTTTTGTATTTTCTTACAAAATGTAAAAAAACACAACAAAAGATACAGTATTATCAAATACTCCCTCTATTTTTAAATAAGAGTCGATTTAGGAGAAGAATTTTGTTTTGTTTTATATTACCTGTCGTTTGTAAATTTCAATGATGTATTAATTATTTTTTACCAACTATACTCTTATTTTAAAAAATATAAAAATGATTAAATGATTCTTTTTATGAGATTTTAATGGATCAGTTGTTTGTATTAACTAATTATTTTCTATCTTTTCATCTATTTTTTCGTCAATCAATAAATCACATTTAATTTTTTAAGGGTATTATTGAAAAAAAATTTAAAAATTTATTATAAGTTATAGGAGTTACTACTTTTATTGGTTTGTGTGAGAAAACCTTAAACTACTCTTATTTAGAATCAGAATGAGTATTGAATATTAAGACAACACACATTTTTCAAAGTTAAATATTAAAGAAGAAAGTATAATTGTATAATCAAAATAGATTATCAACTATGAGTTGCATAAATATAAATATAAAGTAATTATAGAAAAGAGTAAATGATTATACACATCATTGAAATTTTATGATAACTATGAATGTGTGTATTAGAAGTAATTTAATTTGATAAAATTGGAGTTTGATTTGATGTAATTGGAGTTTGTGTATATGTAATAGATCATTTTGAACAAATGGAAAGAATGTACAGTAAAGATTGTGATGAGAAGAAAAATGCTTTAGAAATTTAAATGAACTTAGTGAATATTGAAGTAATCAAACAGTTGAAAGAAAGATAATGGAAAATTGTGTAATGTAAGAAGGATTTTTCTAACGAAACAAAAATGAATTTTTAGGTTATGTAATAAACTAAAAGAGTATTTTAATAAATTAAAACAATGACAGATAAATTAAAACATTCTCTTCCTTGTATTTTAAGAATCAAATATTATCTATATTTGTATATGTTTTCGGTCTGGTATTCTCTTCGAAAATCGGGATCGGGATTAGTTTAGATAATATTTATGAGCAGAGTTTATTTGTCTGTCTTTCCTAACATCTAATTCAGAATTGGGTTAAATTAGGACCAACAAAATAATTAAAGTATAAGCTTCAATGCGGTTACTTTGAGTTTTTGCATGGGATATTTGTCATTCATTAACAATTTGTTTTAGCAATTTGCACGAAACATCTTCAATTATGTTCCTGGGCTTTATGAGTTATAATATTATATTTGGGCAGTCTTTCTAAAATTAATTTACAAGAGTAGTTTTATGATTTTTTGCTTTGGTTAAAATTTGAGAATGCTTCAATAACAGATTGAAATAAAAATTATTATTATGTATATTCTTATTTATTTATTTATTTAGTATCTGCCCTTTGCTTTCATACAGTGACTGTTGGTTTGTAATTAAACACGTAGTTAAAAGAAAATGATATAATGTTTGAATTCAAAGGCAATTAGAACATTGTAAAAGTTTTGGTTGTTGCTTTTATCTCTATACCCTGTTTAAAGGTTAATGCTAATTCAGATGAACTCCCAATCTAAAACTTGTGAAATTGGTTATTTATGCTTCTAACAGGTTCAACCCGGAGTAGCTGAAACGGAGTCCCATGCCCCTTTTTAGGAGTTATATGCAGGATATTGGGATGCGGCTTTCTCCCTCTCTCAAGTCAAACGATCGTTAACAAATTAGATCTTGATAAACCACATGTTCCAAGTTCTTTTTTTGTTCTGTTTTCTAATCCATACTAACATCCGTTAAGTAAAGACATGTAACACGTTATCGAGGGAGTACGACTGCTGCATATAACTTTTCTTTTTAATCTTGGTTCTCAAATATTTCTGTATTCTGGTTTTGGTGTTCAATAATATTTTCTCTTCCCTGAACCCCGAAATTTAAAGAAGGCAAAGAATTCAGAAATTTTTTTTTCTATATCCTATTCTTTCCTTTTTGGATTAGGTGGATAATAAAGAGACTAAAAAAAAATAAGATTTAAAGAAAAAACTACCAAATACACAAGAAAGAAAAGGTTTATAGGATGTAATAAAAGAAAAGGTTTATAGGATATATAATATAATAAAAAAAGAGAGAGGTAGAAAAAAAATTATGATGAATAAATGTATATAATATGTATATCATTATCTTAAAAGAAAAATGATATTATTTTTACTAGATTAACTAATTTTTTTAAAATTAAATAAGTTAAAAAAGTACAAGTGTTATTTTACTAAATTGGTAACATGTCACTTCTCAATTCATCACTTGAAAGATATTAATAATTAATAAATAAAATAATATTTTTAAGAGATCAAAATATTTTTTTATTAAAGATAAAACTAAGTAGTAAAATATTATTGGAGTCAAAAAAAGAATTATGAGTTTTTTTTTAATTTTTGACATGTTATTTAATAAATATATAATCACAGAAATAATAAATATTCATTAAAAAAATATTTTTATCAATTATATGATTGATCTATAAAATAATAAAATTAGTGACAAATTAAATTAAAAGTCAATTTAAAATTTAATTCAATAGTTAAATTTTTTCTAACTAATATTAGAAATTAATTTAAATTATAAATTAAAATATAATTTAATTATATTATTATATAAAAATTAATTTTATAATTTTTTAAGATAAATAATCACTAAAAATAATTTATATTATAATACAAACTTTTAGATATCAATAATTTTTAATTTATAAAATAATTTCTAATTTATTAATATAATGATTAATTATTTTTTACTTTTGAATTAGTTTTTATCTTATGAATTTTTTGAAGTAATTAAAATAAAAATAAAAGTTTTATCAAAGTTGAAAAATTAATTAAATAAAAATATTTTGGAATAAAAGAAAATCACAATATATATTAGAATTTAGATCTTTTAAAGCGCAATAAATAAATTAAAATTCCAATTGTTACTGATAAAATCAATAGCAAATACTTGTGTACGTGCATGGCATAAACAGATTTAGAAATATCAAACACATTATTTTCTTATTAACGATTAGTTTTTGTTACTATATTATTCTCTAGAGTGGATAGCATAGCTAATTTGAAATCTGTCAAAAATTTTAAATATTTTCTTAATTTGATATTTCCATTTATATAAGTTATTTAATTTAGTTCCTAGATTATTAAACGTTCCAATAAAGTTACTTAATTTTAAAATAACATCAAGTTTTCTCTTTTTATTATATTGTGTGATAACTTATTTGTATCAATTGAAAAAAGGATGAATGATACAAATTTAAAAATTGAAAGATCTAATAGAATCTTTTAATATTATAAGGATTAAATAGAATAAATTATATAAATATAGGGACTACATAAGTAATTTACCCTTTTAAATATGAAAGAATATTGATTATCATTTTTAATTTTTATTATATGAAGGTATTACTTAGATGCTGAGGAACTATTAATAAAATATAGAAAATTAATATACAAATACCTAACTTTGATAAGACCTTGTATTATTTTTTTAATAATATAATCAATTATTTAAATTTAAAATTTAAAATGTTACTATAGTGTTGATCTGACGTGAATATAAGATGAGTTTGAATGCTATTTGAATTTCTTTTCTAAAAAATATACTGATAAATTATATATACTTTTGGACTTGAAAGTTTTAGAATAACTTATAAATAAAACACAAATTAACATACTCATTACATGTAGAAAGACTTGATTTTTATTGAATAACATTAACAATTGTTCAAAATAACTCTTGCTTTAATTTTAAAAAAATTCAAGCCAAATATTAATAAGCTGTTTTTGCATTAAAATGCCTTGTGCCATCTTCACCTGTAAACCATTCTGTAAAATGCTATTGGTAAGGAAGATATGGAAGTTTCTCTTCTACTTATTGTATTGAATGCGTTGGTTCGTTAGATAAAACAAGGTATAGCCACCAGGAAGGAGATTTATTAACACTTAACAAAGGTGTTGTTTTTTATTGAATGTAAAAATTTCATATCCACAGTTCTACTTCACCACCATTTACATTTTATTAGCAGTGCAGTAAATTCTTTGCTTGTTTTCTACTTTCAATTTCATTATAAAGAAAATATCCAAATGGTAATTCTTATGTAGCTTAGGGCTTATCTCTTGGAAGCACCAGCTGGCATGAGACCCAACTCATACAATAAGGACATAACACTGCAAAATCTGAAGTGTCCTACGAGGATTTGAAATGTCATGTCTGACTAAGTGTACGCCTCTGACATGAGACCCTAACTGGCACAAGACACAACACATACAAGAAGGACTACGAAGTACTAACTATCAAGTGTTTAAAATGGTAAAGTTCATTTCGCTTTGAACATGTCTAAGAAGCACCAACTGGCATGTGACACGGCATATACAGAGAGGACACACCACACGGCAAAATCTAGAGTGTCCCACTACGATTTCATCAAGTGTATGTGTAATGACCTCTCTATGTGTCTGTGCTTCGAAGATTTTTTAGCTAAATACAATACCTATCATGTATGTCTTTTTTCAGCCTTCAGCAGCAAGCATCTGTCTTGGGAAACCTTTCTTGCAATCGTGTTTAGAAAAGAAAATATTCTGATCAGTTATGCAGTTGAAAATTGCACTCCAGAGAATCCTCATCCCTTTTTTCCATCACAATCAGAATCCAGGCCCTTTTAGGGTGAGCGTTTATCACTTCTCTGTTAAAACGTGCAATCAACAAGGACGACAAAAAGATTCTCCTGTTTCAGAAATTTAAGCATTTTTTTTCAAAAGTTGGTGGGGTTACTGATGCCAGACACAGCTGGAGGAACAAAATTTTTGACATTCAAATATACTTCATCGCTGGAATTTTCAAGGTTCCACTAGCATTTTACTTTATCAGTGTCTGAGATCACAGAAAATTTTCCATATTGATTAGACAAGGTTAAACGTTCCTACCCTGCCGTCAAACTTATTCATAGATGGCTAGTCAATACAAATTGATGCCGTGGTTTTGCTTAGTCACCCACAAACAGAACCGTGATTTTTGGCTATTCTTTTGTCCACTTCCAATTACCTTGATCTTGTTAGTTTGTTTATTCAATTTGTGCTAGAAAAGTATGTACATGAGTACGTGCATCACATGATAAAGAATGATTACCCTTGAAAACTACTTCTGCATACTATTACTACTGTGCAGGTAAGGCACCATGCCAGGAGTGAAACAAGCTGCGCATGTATGTGATCTTTACAAAGACTGAAAAATGGTCCTAAAGTATCATTTAAACTTGTACCATGTAAACTTGGGAGTCAGCTGTGTAATCTGATTCACGTGTATCATTTATATCCATCATTGAGTTTTACATAATATTCGTTTTCAAAAGCCACCATGGATCAACAAACAAGAGATCTTTCTAACTTCATCTGCCTCAATCGAAGTAACTATCATATATATGCAAATCTCAAAACCACATAAAAAAGGGGCATATGATTCTTATGTCAGTCAAATAGAAAATATGATTATACAAGTTAAATTTGGTTTCCTGCTACTACTTTTAAGTCTGCAACTTTAGTATTCTCGATCTGCTTTATTTGGATTGATTGATAGGAAAATATTAAACAAATAGTATTTCAATCAATTTAGTTTTTTGGATTTGCTTAACTTTTTAGTTGGAAAACAGTAGTTTGGCACGCATTAGAAAACACTCATTTGAAAAAAAAGACTGATTAAAATATTACTATTTTACATTTTCAACCACTTAATTTTAGATACATCACTCCCTTTTTCTACACAAAAATGCAATTTAAAATTATTTGATACATTTTTAAAATAACTAAAATTATTGAAATAGTGTACCACAACATTGACTCTTTCAATAAAATTACAGCAATTGTATGACAAAAGCAGAAAAAATGAAGAGAAATGATCCTTTCATGTAATAAATTTCTTATACCTATGTACATACATGTAAAGTAAATATATGTTACTACCATATTTACGTAAATAATTAAAACAACTCCATTTAAATTTATCATGACAATAAAATCAATATAATTTCATTCTGCTAATTATTTATAAAAAAAATAAATACATTCTTATAAACCATACACCTTATATAAAATATTTACAAAAAAATATATATTCATGCTTTCTAAAAAATTCGTATTAAACAAATACTAAAAGACTACCACCTTTATTATTTTCGCATACTTAAATTTTATGAGTTCAAAATAAGCTAATTTACAGAATTCCAAATATGTAAAGAAAGATTCACAAATTATTTCAGATTTATTACTTCATATTTTATAAATATATAATTTAAAGTATACTTATTCACAATATTAATTAATTTTTATAATTATCTATTTTTAAGTATTAAAGAAAAATATTTTAAATGTACTTATAATTTCAATATAATAAATTAAAATTATAAATATTAAAATTATTTAAATAAATAAATCAATTATATTGAACAAAGTTTTCACATCATATATTATATTTTTTTATTAAACATAACAAGATAAGCTACTCATCTAACCATACTCAAATATAAATCATAAGAAATCTAAGAAGATAAGATATGAATGTTTTAAAAACTTTAAATTCAAACAAAATTGTTTAATTAACTTAAAAATTCAAAAATCACAATAACTTGAATTAAAATTGATAGTTTGACTTTTACTTACTAAAATAGTCATAACTAGAGTTGTATATCTCATTTTTAATTGATATAAAAATAATTGGAAAGTTAACATTAAAAAATACAACTTTTATAAAGATTATGAAACCTAATTTGAAAAGTATTAATTCGCTCAATACCTATAAATCTATTGAGAAAAATTAACATATTTTTTTTCACTTGTTCTTAGGTTTGAATATGTCAAGAACATTTATACCATTCCCTTAAGAGAAGTATAATATTCTGAACGTATTTAAGCCCAAGAGTAATGTTGGTTCTCTAGCGAAAATCCGCTAAGAAAAATTTTCATTTGTTGAATCAATGTATGTAGAATTTTCAAAAGCTTAGTCTTACTTTTAACCAAAATAATTTCCAACAAGTTTCACATGTCTAACCTATTATTTCCATGTCTACACCAATCTAACCAATTTTGACCAAACAAAACTAATTGTTCAATTCTAAGCAAAGCAGATAATAGAATAAAATCCAAAGTTTAATAACCTTGAGCCTTATTAATTTTCTCAACCAAGCTAAACTATCCATATTTAAGCATTCTCTAAAAAATTGTTAAAACAAAATTCTTACACTTACTTGCTCAAATCAACTAATATCAACTACTAAACATTGCTTCTAAGTTTACATCAACATAATTAAAGTCAACCACATCAAATCCAATTATACAACACTAAACAAAATAAAAAATTTTCAAGATGAACTTATCACACCCATTCACCACATTCTAATACTATTACAAAGTCATAACTCTCATCCACAATAAGAATAATTTTCATAACACATACCTAATTGTTCAATCAATTTAACAAAAGTATCTTATAACAATTTCTTCAAAATCTTAATGTTTCACATATTTTTCAAGTTCAATCTCAACCAAAGAATAAGCATTTAATTATCATATAGTGTCTTATTATTTTAACATGTAAATTTTAGCATTTAACCCTAAACACAACAAATATTATTTAACATTTTCGAATCATTCTCACAAACAAATAGTAATAATAGCTTCCTTACCTAAAAATTTAACTACTCCAAAACTCCTTTCATTCACACAAAAAACTATATCTAAAACAAATTTATCATCAAATTGAAAATACTACTACAACTCTAAACTACTAAAATCAAACTACATGTGCAAACACATAATTTATAGAAGTAAATTACCTTTCATGCAAATAATCTTAAAAAAAAAACAAAAAAAAATTTACTTTAAACAAAAATTCAATTGATAACTTTTGTTTTCTTTTTTACTAACCTTATTAAGAATGGTGTGAATTCTAAAGAATGATAAAATAGAACAACTGTTGTTATAAAGAAATAATAGTTTTTATAAAATTAAGTTGGGATAGTTAATTTTATTTATTTATTTATTTTTAATTTAAATTATAAAATATTTAAATTTTATTTTATTTTAGCTACTTCTAGTGTTACATAATCTAATTTTGTTCTTGTAATAATAAAAAATAATGATTACTATATCAATATATATATATATATATATATATATATATATATAAAATGGGTGATAGAGTCAGTGTTTTTATTAAACGTGTGATACTACTATACTATTGAAGGATGGAATCAGTTCACAAAAATGAAACATATATCTTTTCCCTCTTATGAGAAAGTAAGTATTCATTATATTCATCATATTAATTATGTATCTATCTGGCACGCTTCCTTAATTATTCAATCTGTCCATCCAACATGAATTTATTTAAATATTATATGAACAAATAAGTATTTAATTTTATTAAACATGTTATATTGTATTATATCAAATAAATAATATGATTTCGATAGATTTACAAAAGTATTATCATTTTTTTAATTACTATTATATTATAATTTATTATTTAATTATACCATAAATATATATTTGCATCATAAAATTATAAAATGTACTTCATTAGAAATATTTTAGATTACAACACATAAATTTCTATTTTTCAAACTTAGTTTGATTTAGATTTTATTATAGACAAGTAATTTAACCAAAATTTTTCGTATTTGATACAACTTTAATATATTTTAAAATATGGATTGTGTTTACAATTAATTTTTATATTTTTATCTTTAAAATAAAATAGTCAAACTCTATAGCTGGTTATTGATAAAATGTAATGAAAACTTATATATATTTTTATTTTTATTGATATGCAAATTTTTAATTTATCTTTTTATAATTTAAGTTTTTATTTAATTTAAATTGATCTACTATATATAGATATTTTACATATTATAATAAAAAGAAAAATTATTTATCATATATTTATATTTTTAAATATAATACATAAATAAAATGAACAGTAAACATAATAATATTTGTAGTGATATATCAGATTTTAATTTAAAAATATAAAATATAAAATATAAAAATAATTTAATTCATTTATAAAATAATATTAAATTTTATTATATAATTTTGTTGAAAAAAATTGGTGAACCTATGGCGTCTATACATCACTCTGGAACTTCATTTTTAAGTAAGAAATAATTGAGTTAATATGTTTATTTTTGGAAATGGATTTTCTCAGAGTTATATTTTCACGTGATCATATCACATGAAAATTGTATCTATCCCAATAAACAATCTTTATATAATATAATTATGAACCAAAAAATATAAGAGAATCTTTTCCCGATTTGTTACTGTGTTCTTTGGCCTTCGAAATATGCAGTGCTATTATTTATATTTATAGACAATAATATATCTTTCTTTTTTTTCTACTTAATTCATAAGTCACCAGAGGTATGCTTGCTCTTTGATTTATAAGGGTATGGTTGTGTCATTATTATATTATTACTATTAATAAAATAATTTAAAATTATAAAATTTTAATTTTGTTGTTTAATAAAATATTTTAACTATCATCAAATATAAAAAATCATTAAAATATCAAATGATTATTATTAAAATATTAAAAATATCAATATTAGTGATATGTTGAGTTGATCTCTATAAATATTATTCATTGATAAAAAATAGTAAAATTTTTTAAATAATATAGACAAACTTTTTCTTAGTTGATGGTATCGAAGTTTTTTTTTTATTATTTTAACTACCATTATTTAAGCTGGAGTTATTTTTATGATGTTGGTAGTTGAAATTTTTCATCTATTTTTTCAATTAATATTGATAGAATTTTTTTCAGTTGACTTTAGCAAAACAAAAATGATAATTAATATTAGTTGAAAGTTGTATGATTCCACATTAGAAAAAAAATTAACAAATGATTCACAGAGAACAAAATTAGTATCAATTATTAAAAAAAAAAATATATCACAATATTGATAAAAAATAATTCACGTTCATTAAAAAAATAGACTTAATACTATAAAAAAAGTTATGTAATAAAAATAACAGTAATATAAAAAAAATAATTCTAACAATTAAAATAAAAAATAATTTTTTCAATATTAATAAAAAAAACCAAATCAACAGAGAAATAATCATTCCAACCATACATAGATTTTACTTAGGTTCAGCATACTCCAACTAAAATTATTTTTAGTAAATAACACAAAGAGAGAACATAAATTTAAAAATATAAAAATTTCAAACTTTTATTTTTTAAAATAAAATTTAAAATTTTCTAATTTTAAATAATCTAATTGTTGTGATAAAATTATAAAATTTCTTATTTAAATAATATGTTTTCATTTTTCCATAAAAATAATTATTTTCTTAAAATTTCTTTTGGAAACAGTATATTAGTTTTCCATAGTTTAAATAAATTAAGGACTAAGTCAGCAGGTTCCTTGTCTGAAATCATTTGACGTGCAATGCATGGACTGTATTGAAAAGAAAGGTAAACGAAAGAAAATAAAGAAAAAGAAAACACTAATATTAATCAAATCACGGAATGTGGACTCAGGTCTTCAATGTTAAGTTTCCAAGCTCACGCGGTTTACCTCACGTGACAACCGACAAACACTAAGTCCAAACCAGTAGAAATTTGAACTTTCATTAGCCACTCAAATAGAAAAAAAAAATCTGATTCTTTTCTACATACAATTTTTATTTTAATTAAAGACTGCTTATTAATCATGGTGTTCACATGGTTAAGCACTACTTTACCCTCCAATGTGTGTATTAGTAACAATTTAGTTATTAAAAGAAAGAAAACTATTTAACTCTTAATTTTTAGAAAAATACTACATTTGATATAGGTTTTATTTTTTTATGACTGATATAATATTAAGTTGCAAACTTTATAAAGTGATTTGTCATTGGATTGTATATATGAATATGATTAGTTGTCTTATCAAACATTTATTAAATTATAATTTTTATTCTTTTACAGACTAATCAGGCCTATTTTTCATCTCTATCTGTAAAATGTTAATATATATGTAGTAATATATATACTGAAAAAAAAAAAAGAACTTTTGACAGAGTAGTATTTAGTATCACAGTGTGGGTGTTGAAAGAAGGGACATTGGTGTAACTGATAAAAGGCATAAAATGAATGGTGGAGATTCTGGTGGACCTGAGTGCAAGTGGTTAAACAAGTAGATCCACCGACCTGTACAAGTAATATTTGTCTGGTTGGTTTAACCTTAACTATGAGCAACAACCAACCACATGAGATGGGAAAGGATAAGAATCTTTGGGACAAATATTCATTTGTCGCCTATGCATATGAAAGGCTTTTGAATAATCTGAGCCATAACTTACTGTTTGATGAGATGAGATGAGATTAGAAAGAGAGATAACAAAGCCCATCCTCAACCATGTGTATTCAGGATTGAATATCTGGACATTGCCTGTTCCTCAATACTTTTTTATCAAATAGGATAACATCACTACAAATTTCCATGATATGCTTCTGCAAGCCTTCTGTAGGGCCTAGCCAGATTGGCCAACTGTGACCATGACCCCACCAACCCACATGACCACCCCTTCTATCTCAACTCACCCTTCCTTACCTTTTTTCCTATATAAACTTCTATATCCATAACTTTTCGAAACTAGAACATAAAAGAAAGAGAGAGACATACACAACAGAAAGTAAGATTAGAAACTCTTGTACTTCGCTTCATACCAAATTAGGGAACTCTTTTGGTTGTCAATTAGATCAAAAGGATATGGAGGTTGCAGTTGAACTTGAAGATGACCTATTTTTCGCAGATTTGAGCAAGGAAATCGCTCTCCTAATCATGGATGAAGATGAAGACCCTCTTGATTCTAGTCCTCCTCACTCTCTTCAGGTTCTAATCTCTTCAAAGTTCAAACACATGCACCACACATATTTTTCCCCTTCTTCTTCTTCTTCTTCTTCCAATTAGAGCACTTTGGGAAGAACTTTCTGTCTGTTACAACAATCTTAACATGGTTAAACTACTTTTCAGGATTTTTCTGGAGCAATTTATCCTCCTCCACAGTTTGCTTTTCTCTATGAGCATGCTTTGAGGAGAGAAAGCAAAGGGACGGGTGTGTTTATCCCCCAGGCAACACAGCCAAGAAGGAAACAGAGGAAAGGAAGGGCTAGTTCATACGCAAAACATCAAAAGCAGTCTCCAGATACCAGAATGGTTTCTCAAGTTCCTAACAAGAATTCTTTCAAATCCAGAAATGGCTAAGGATATTATCTAGATCCCTGGTGAAAACCTGCATAATCTTACAAATTCTACTGATTAATTTCTTTGCCAAGTTTTAATAATTTGTGGATCTAATTCTTTAGCCAGGCAATAATGATATGGTTAGTTAATTTGTATTGTTTATATATATATATAGGTTAATGTACATGGGAAAACCATATATACCACAATATTAGTCATGGTGTAGGAAGGTTCACCCAAGGTTTTGCTGCCTTCCTTTGCAGACAAGCATTTCATTGTTATCTTATCTGGTTTCTTGTCATAAGTTTCTCATGGTTTCAAAGATATTAGTGTGACTATTCTCTTCTTAGTTTTCCTTTCTACTCACTATATAATTGCAACTTCATTATGTGTATTTGAATTTGTATATTTCTATTAACTTAATATCTCTGCTTCACATGCTTCAAGGTGTTATGTAAGGTTGGAAATGAAAAAGAAAAAGAAACAAAGGGGAAAAGAGACTGGGGAAGTAAAATTTGGATTCCATATCAGACTCCAAAACAAACAATTAAGGCTAGATATTGGCAACGGCTTTTAGGATTATTTTTTAATTAAGCTCTTCTTAAGAAAGAAAAATTAGAATTTAAATAAAAATTAACTTTTTTCCTAAACGAGAATTAGTTTATACATAACTTAATGTTTTATTTTTTTTTACATAATTTATTTAATTTAATTATTAAATTTATTTATTTTATTTTTAAAAGAATATAAAGAAGCCGTTAAAAAATTATATTCATTTTATCAAATTATTTTAATCAAAACTTATCTTAATAGTTTTTTCACATCTAAATTATTTTAAAAATAAAATTGATTTTTAAAATCAAATACAACATTTTTATATTACAAAAATTGCATTTATGTAATTTCAAAATAAAAATTGCGTTTATTAATTTTTGTGTACATAGAGCTAAAAATATCCTGAACGGAACCTGCAACTTTTTTCTCTAATCTAAAGCCTCTTTCAGCCACGACTCAACCGACAAACTATGTTAGAAGCGCGTTCTTTGTAGAAAAATGGAGCCAATTTTAAATATAGCTCATATTGCAATAAATTAACTTAGCTTTATAAAATTGGTTTCTTTCTTATTCTTATAATTTATTCATATTTATAGTAGATCTTCCATATAAAAGAATAATTTTATATTTGCATTGTGATATATATATATATATATATATATATTATAAATTTAAAGTTCAGCATTGAGATTAAGTTGAAAATAAAATTTAATTAACATAAGTGTTGATTTAAATTTAATTTTTTTAAAAATAATTATACTTAATTATAAATCAAACGAACCTCAGAAATATTTATTTAAAATGAAATAAGAGTGAAAATGAATATACGTATTTTAGTTGAGGAAAATATAACTAAAGAAATCCATGAAAAAGTGAAGCGTATAATAAATTTTTATTTAAGAGGGTATTTTAATTTATTATAGTTTTATTTCCTAACAAATATTTATTAAGAAAAACTCAAAGAACTTATTTGGATATGGATGGAGTGAAGAGAGCATGTTCCATTGAAGACTTTTGATAGTGAACAGTTCCTGGAAGACAACGAAAAATAGGAAGTCAGAAAAATTAATATAGTTTTCACTTTATGGTTTACTAGATCCTATTAGAAGCCTTGGAAAAGAAAAGTGTTGTTTATGATTGGAAGCATAAGCTTGGGGGTTTGCTTATAATAATAAATTTGTGAATCAATTATTGTGGACCTTCGTGGCAAGATCTGCTCTTTAAGAATGTCCCATTAAGGTTGTTTTTATCCTCTCACTCGCTTCTCTTTTCTCACAAGTTACAGATATTTTCCTTTTTTTTTTCAAATTTTATTCACAAAACTAATTATATTTCATTTTTCCAAAAACTTTTCCTTGTAGCCGACACTCTTAAAAAAGTGAATATCTTTATCAAGTATAAGTTTTAGTCATCTCTATCAAGTTACATAAATTTGACTATTTTATGTTTAATTTTCTAGAAAAACAAAAAATATATTTATAAAAATAAGTGAATAATTATATTTAACACATTAGTTACAGATATACTTACACTAAGTTGAGAATTATATCTCTATAAATTTAAGTATTTCATCTTTAAAAAAAAAATACAAGAATTTTTATTTATAGAAGTAAATAATTATGTTTAACACATTAGTTACACGTAATACTTATGTTAAGTTGACAATTATATCTTTATCTTTTGTGCAAGTAAATGTTCACACAATTAATTACATTTTCTAATGGTGTTTGTCTTGTAATGGTTTCTTTCTTAATAGTATTTATTATTTTATTAAATAATCGCACCTTTTTATCCCTTTAGATATAGTTATTAACTAAGCTAACTTCTTAACTTATTTTTTATTTTAAAAATATTAATTATTTTCTTTCAACAAATCAATCCACCTTATTTATTAACTTTCATTTCGATAATGATTCAAATATTTGAATTTTATCAAAGAAAGATGGAAATTGTATCCTAAAATGTGTGTTAAAAGATCCTAATTCTCTCTCCTTTTCTATTTATATATAAATTGGCGTGCAACATGATTTTTTTTCTTCTCAAAATCCATTATTGCTTAAACTAATATGCTCTTTTAGTTCTTTTTTTTGTAACCCATGAGAATGGCAACTTTTCTTTTTTTATTGCAAAAACTTAAATATCAAAATACAAGAAAAATAATAATTTCCTACTTAAATCTTACTAAAACAACATATTCTGTTATAATATTTAAAAAAATTAATTTCCAAGAAAATTGGATTAAAATATAAGCAAAATTATTTTAAAATAATGAATATATATATATATATATTACTATTTTGGTTTTAGGTTGATTAAAGGGTGGAGGATGTTGCGGGCTAGAACCTTGATTTTCTTGGCTATAAATAATTGAGGGACACATTGATAGAATATCTAATAAGACATTGAAGAGACAAGCCAACCATGGTACTACCAAAGTTGCAGGGATGCTTCCTTCATTTTTAGGATATTTACCAAATTTTCCTTCATTAACAACAAAATCATTTTCATCTTTCTTCTAAATCCACCCTCAATCACATATTTTTCATATTTCATATTCTCTGCTCTTCTATAACAATCAAAATATACTCTCTCTACTGATTTGTAATACTTTTTGGAAAAATCTGATTTCATAACTTAGTCAATAAAATCATACCATGCTGTCTTATACACTTCCAGACTTCAATAGGAATATTATGAGCATTATAATTATTCTATCATCTTAAACTCTTTGTTTTGCCTCAACATCTACAACTTTAAGATGGGGAAGATAATTTTTCACTTTCTTCAATTTTTCATCCCTTTATATCATACATTAATAATTGCCAATTATTAAAAAACTTTTACAATCCATTTTATATTTTTGTTTCTATTGTACACATTTATTTTTTTTAAGACAGATGAAATTTTATTCTTTCAAAATTTTATTAAATTAGCAAATATCTAAGATATTTTATTCTTTCAAAATATAATCTTATTAATTATCATAAAAAAACATATAATATAGTGGTCAAATACTGTAGAAATCTTGCCATTGTTATTCCAATTTTATAGAATAAATTCATTATACCTCCACTTTCATTTCCATTTATGATTCTCACTTTCTCTCATTAATAAGTAATTTATTCATTATTCTAACTCATCACCCATTTCCTTGTTGCTATTCTTCATTCCCCTTTTAACTCTCCCCTTATCCTAAACTCATTTTCCATAATTACGCATATTTATTCTCAGCACATGCAACAAAATATCAAATAAAAAGAGAAATCGAATCAATGAAATGACTCAACCCAGCATGCTGACCAGAATAAGTTGGGCTAACAAGATAAAACGCGAACTTGGCCCACTTTAAGAAAGGCCCGGTAAGGGCCCAAAACAACTGGAATGTTATTTTTGTTTTGTGTTGGTACGAGTTTATTCTGTGACGAGAGCCTCTGAGAATTTTGTGATGGCTTCCGCTATGGTGAATCGAGGTGGTTTTCGGATCATGAAATCAGTGTCTGCAGCTCTTGGCACGAGGTTTTACGCCAAGGTTGCAACCGGGACTGACATAATCTCTGCCGCACCCAATGTTTCTCTCCAGAAAGCTCGTACTTGGGACGAGGGTCTGGCTTCCAAGTTCTCCACCACTCCTCTCAAAGACATCTTCAAGGTCCCTCTTTTTCTTTTCTATTTCTTATCCCATTCCATTTTCGAACCGCTTTTTTCACTCTAATGCTAATGTCCTATTTTCCCCCTTTAATGTTCAGGACAAGAAAGTTGTAATCTTTGGGCTGCCAGTAAGTTAACTTGCAATTTTTCTGACAATTTTATGTGTCTCTGGGTGCCTCTCTGGTGTTTGATTTGTTTGTTCTGCAAAATCTGGTACTGTTTCATGTGGATGAATGACTGCTTCCTTTGTTTGTAGGAAATTGAATTGTTTGAAAGAAATGTGATTATTTTAGGAGTAATAATTTTTATGCTTTGGCTGTCTCTCAGGGTGCATATACTGGAGTTTGTTCAAACAAACATGTTCCTCCTTACAAAGAGAATATTGACAAGTTTAAGGCTAAAGGGATAGATTCTGTTATTTGTGTGGCTATTAATGATCCGTATACTATGAATGCGTGGGCTGAGAAGCTTCAAGCCAAAGAGGCTGTAAGTTATCCTTGTCTACTTGCCTCCCTTTCAAAAAAAAGGTTTCGTGTGCTTTGAGGTTTTACTTTTCTCATTTGCATTTCCCTTATGAAACACTTGCTATCTCTGTTGAATTTTTGTTGCTAATTTCTCTTGTCGCAATTGAAGGATCATTCAATCTGTTAACATTTTTGTAATTATGTGTAGGATATCCTTGTGTTGTGCATTGTCATGTTGTTAGTACTAGTCACGAGTTTGAAGATAATGCATCAGCAGTGCAGTGACTTGGTTAAAGGAAATATGTGAAAGTTGCAGTAATTTGTAGTTGTGTGAAAAGAATAAAGGGGTTTATGAGAAGAGAACTTCTATATCTTAGTTTTTACATCCATGTTAAGATTGAGCTCCTCATTAAGCATAATGTGTTCAGTTCAGTAAATATGGAAATTTCTATGTTGACTATCATGCATCCATTGACCTCTGATGAATTATAATTTTCTTCTATTGGGTGTCTTCTGGTTTTCCCATTTCCTTTATTTTGGGAAGAGATAGTTGAGAAGACATTCTCTCAAACACTTTTCTTAGCACGCTATCTCCTATTGGTTAAAATTGATTGGAAAATGCAAATCAGGAGAGAGAGGAGTCAATTAAATTGTGAGCCTCATCAAATTTTGATTTTTAATAAATTTCAACTAATGATAGAGAATGTGTTTGAAAGAGGGTGCGTTCCTAATATTTCTCTTTTGGAAATGGGTTATGTGCATTGTCTTTTCTTATGCTATATAAAATTTGTCTCCAGATTGAGTTTTATGGGGACTTTGACGGGAGCTTTCACAAGAGTTTGGAATTAGTTACTGATCTCTCAGGTGCATTACTTGGAACTAGATCTGAAAGGTATGTTATATACCACCCTTGAACTAAGATTGGGCTTGTTCACTTGAACAACTGTTTGATTTTGATCTTGAGAAAACTTGCTTTCTCCTATATTTTAAAGCTACAAATCAAAATGTTGAGGTCACAAGTTCACTGGTTAAAACATTAAAAAATGAACGTAAAGTACTGGTGAAACTACCAAGTAATGACAACATAACAATGTCAAACCATTTTCATAATCCTAATTGTATTATTTTAAAGAGGGGTTAAATATGTTTTTAGTTTCTGAACTATTTGTCAAAATTGTGTTTTATTCCTGGGACAAACTTTAGACTTATTTTATCCTTATACTTTATAAACACATGTAAATGATCTTTGATGACAAATAAAAACATCTTTAAGAAGAGGAAATGAAAGAGAAAAGAGTGAAAAAAAAGCTTAATAGACGAATGATAGTGAAGTTAGAAATTATGAAGAAGTAAAATAAAGAGATAAAAAAAAATTCTGATACATTATTAAGGATAGTTTGTATGAGTTTATAAAATATAAAGACAAAATAAATCCAAAATTTACCTTAAGAATAAAATATAATTTTAATAAATAATTCAAGAACTAAAAATATATTTAAAGAACTAAAAATATATTTAATCCTTTTAAAGAAGAAATAGACGCTATAAGTACAATTTATCGGTTGGAATTTTCAGAATAATAATAAAATTCTGACTCATTGTTGATTTTCTATCACTTACTGTTTTTTTGGCCAAATATGGGATTTTGGGGGTAACCATACCAGATGCCAGACCAATTGGATGGCTAGTCCTTAGAACATTGCTTTCTACACAAGACATGTCTATTCCTTTTTCAGTTGAAGATTACATTTCAATTCTCAAAAGAGTAGTTGTTGTTTCCTTGTAGATGGTCAGCATATGTGGTAGATGGAAAGGTTAAGGCTCTTAACGTTGAAGAAGCTCCATCTGATGTTAAAGTTTCTGGTGCAGACACCATTTTGGGACAGATTTAAAGTTCCTGTTGGTTTGTTTGTATGTAGTAAATCTTCAATAAAATGTACCTAATACTTCCAGCTGATCCAATGTTGTCAGTTTGGACTTTTTTCTGTTGTCACTAACTATTCTCTTCTTCCCTGCATGCATGGTTATTCGGCTGAGGAAGTTTTTAGCATGCATAGTACATATCAGCTGTAACCTGGGTATTTTATCACTTCTATATTTATTCATAGTCTCACTTGTTTTCGTAACTTATTTTAGTGAGTCCTATTTTATTTGTCTACTTACAAAAATCTTTATTTTGATTTGGAAAACTGTATGTTTAATAGTTACAACTTTGGTTGTAGTTGCTATATAAGAACTCTATAAAAACTCTTTTGCTTCAATGGTATTTTGGAGTTGCTTAACTAAAAAAATCAACATGATACATTGAAGCTGCAATTAGTGGAAGGCTTCCATTAGGTTTTTACACTGTAACATCTTTTAGCTGTATTGGCTTAACGTGTATGATGCATTCAGGAATTACTAATATCTGTCTTAGAGAGATATGACACCAAATCCTTCCTCTTATATCAATTTAAGTTTGCATAATCTGATTTTTGGTCATGGGGTGAGGGGTGGGATTTTGGGATAACCAAACCCTGCATTTTTAAGTTCATGTCTTGCTAACCTTCCACCAGATAAATTACTCAATAAGTGCTTGTAAGAAAATAAAATATTAATTAAGAAGATAAAAATTAACTTATGGCCTTTCTTACTTTTAAACACAGTAGTCAATTTGATAGTATGGAATATTTTTTTCATCTAGATTGCCTATTCAACTATATGATATCCTTAATTAAGTTTCACGGATGCTTAAAATATTTAGAACAAGATAGCATAGTAGATATGGGTGTTATATATTTACATATAAATAAATATCAATTTTTATTGATTGAAGGGGCAATAAATCATTCCTTAAATGACTCTACTTAATTTTAATTTGATTAAATTATAACTTTGAAATATACATTGTATTCAATAATGCAATTTTCAAATATAGAAATTTCAAACATAAAATTGGTTGAGAGATTCCAAATCATGTGTACAACATCTTTGAATTTTTGAAAATTAAAATTTTCAAATGTATGCTAAAAATTATGAGGGAATCAGACTAATTCATAAATAAAGTATTTTATTTTAAAATTAAATCTTGACAAATATATTCCATAATAAACACTAAATTTTTAAATTAGAGTTAAATATGTTTTTAGTCTTTGAATTATTTGTTAAAATTATATTTAATTCTTGAGACAAACTTTAGGTTTATTTTGTTTTTATGTTTTATAAACTTGTGTAAACGATTTTTGATGATGAGTTAGAATTCCTTTTTATCTCTTTATTTTTTTTCTTCATAATTTCTTATTTCACTATCATTCATCTCTTAAGTCTTCTTTCACTATTTTTTCTTTTATTTTCTCTCATTTTCCTCTTTTTAGATATATTTTTATTTGTCATTGAAGATCATTTATACTTTTTTATAAAAAGAAGGATAAAATAGGTTCAAAGTTTGTCTTAAAGACAAAATATAATTTTGACAAATAGTTTAAAGACTAAAAACATATTTAATAATTTAAAAGGACAATTACTTGCGGTTAAAATTGCATTTTTGGTCTTTGAAAGATTGATCAAATATGGTTTTATTTCATATAACTTATTAATAATTTTAGTGAGTGTATTGAATCCAAAAGATTGTCATTCTATCTCTCGTAGGTTACCTCTAATGGTAAATTTTTATTGTGTTCTTAAGTTAAACCTTGTTCTTATGTTCTTTCATTAGAGAAGGATGAGTTGATGTTAATGTGAGGAACTTATTCTTCTGAGATTACATGAGAACTAGTTCTTAATCACAGAATAAGTTGTTCTACTACTTTTGTTGTTTTAGAAAACGAGAATTCGAAATGAATTTGTAAAATGTTGTGAAATTTATGTTTCCTTGACATTGTTATTCAGTCTGCTGACGTAACAACATCTGTCAGTAATGTTAGGCTATGATCTAGATTACTAAGCATGAAATGATGAAAACTAGAGACTGAAAAGCAAAGGACTAAATTAGTGACCAATTTTCTTTTGTTTTATAAAATATTTACGTGGCGGAATTAATATCAGAAGAAAATAATGCTGAAGAAAGACAGGATCCGAAAAGGTGAAGCGAAGGACAAGACAAGAATGATAGGTTATGTTGTTATGTAAAGGCAAAATATGAATGCATGTGTTGTTTTGTTCCATTGGCATTTCCAACGAAACGAAAGGAATCCCAACACAGAAGCCATGGCACCCACTTTGGTTAATCGAGTCATGAAATCATTGTGTGCCGCTCATGGGATCAGATCTTCTTCCTCTTTGGCAAAGGTTACAGTTGGAACTGACATACTCTTTATTGCACCCAATGTTTCTCTTCGAAGAGTTCGCACATGGACGAATATGTCGCTTCATGGACATCTTCAAGGTCCTCATCACCTTCTTTTCTACTATCTCTATGCCATTTTCATTCTCAAACCCTTCTTTTTTATCTCTTCTCTCAGTTACTATTACTAATGTGCTCTCCCCATCATGCTTCAGGACAAGGAAGTCGTCAGACATATTTGGAATCCCGGTGTGTTATATATCTTCATATTTTTCTTATTATAGCGTGCTTGTAAACATGTTTGAGAAACCTTAATGTTCCGGCTGAAAACATGATCCTAGATCCTTTTTGTAACTTTATTATTAGTTTCTCATAAATCTAAGATGTGAATGTGAAACCAGACACGCTCTTAGTTTATGCATGTTTGAGGCTTTTGGTGTCTGTTGTACTTGTCTTTATAAAATTTCGGTGGATTGTTTCCTGAGTTGAATTCCTGTACTTTTTGGTGAATTCCTTGTTTTCTTTTGATTTTCCAAAATATTTGTTGTGATGCTTTGATGATCTATCTGGGTGCATTCACAGGAGTTTGTTCAGAAGAACATGTTCCAACTTACATGGATATGACAAGTTTAAGGCTAAGGGGATCGATTTAGTTATCTGTGTCGCAATTAACGATCCATATACCATGAATGAGTGGGCAGAGAAGCTTCAAGGCAAAGATATTGTAAGTTATCCCTACCTTCTTGCCTTACTAGTTTCTTCTTCCATTCCTTTTTAGTTTTTGTTGTATTAAAATTTTACATTTACTAAGGTTGAATTCTTTGACTTTGGGTACTTGTTACGAAAGTTTCCCTTTCATTTTCTTTTTAAATCGGACTTCCCTTGATTGAGTTTTGTGGGGACTTTGATGGGAGCTTTCATAAAAGCTTGAACTTAGCTATTGATCTCTCTAATGTTTTGTTGGGTACTAGTTCTGAAAGGTATATATTACGTACCCTCCTTGAATTAAGATTGACACATTCTACACATGAGCATTAGTTTTGTTTTGCTATTTGTGATTACTTGCATTCTTCTAATGTCTTGATACTGAACCGAACATTGAAACTGTAAGGTCAAACGTTCATGGTTAAAAAAGAAAATATAAGATGGATGCAAAGTAGTACCTAAAAAAGGTATTATGAGAAGGTAAATATGTTTAACAATGTCAACTACTTTCATGGTCTTGAATATATACTTTTAAAGAGAGATTAGACACAAACATTTGATTAAAAATTAAAATTTAAAAAATGGTAACAATTCCGATTCAACCTGGTTTGTTACTACATAAAAGTAAATATGTTTAACACTCAATTAAGAATGATGTAGAGATTAGTGAAGATTATGATAATATCAGATCATCTAATAATTTCTGGTCAAGGAGAGATAGTAGAAGTTGTAATCTTTATAAAAGTGCTTTCTATGTAAGAAGCATCCATTACTATTGTATTCTATTCTTTGACTAGAGATACAAAGATGTCAATTTTTAAAAGAGTAGATATTGTTTGCTTGTAGATGGTCACCATATGTAGTGGATGGAATGATTAAGGCTCTAAATGTTGAAGAAGATCCTTCTCTTGCCACAGTTTCTGCTGCACAGACCATTTTGGAACAGATTTAAGGTTTTTGTTGGTTTGTATGTATGCATAAAATTGACCTTACAGTATCAGGTTGGTTTGTAGTCAGTAAAATTGATTTTGATTAAAAACTAAAGAAAATAGGACTACAATAAGTAGATATTTGTAAGTGTGACTTTTCAACTTGTTTGAAACATCCTTATTGCACTACATCAATTGTAAAAATCACTTCAATAGTTTTAATTTATGCATAAGCTACTTCTTAATTAAAGATGGAAGAGGAGAGATTGATAACTCATGTTAAACACATTTTATAATCTTAGTAATCTAAAATGTTAAGTTTTGTTTTCATATTTAACGTAATCTTTACATAAGTCTACCCTAACTTACTTAACGTTTGAATGTTAATATTAATATTAATATTACTTACCTAACGTAATATTAATATTTCATGTTAATGTTTTGAATATGTTAATTGATTATCAATAAGTCGTGGAGTTGAATTAACTCAATTCTCTTATTCGATTACATAATTTCAATATGTATTTGTATCAATAATTATAAAAAAATAAAATATGTGGATAGAATTATTGTTAAATAATTTACCAACTATTTTAAATAGACCAATTAACTTACGGATTATTTATCTTTTCACACTAAATAAGGATAAAACTACAAATAATTTACATTTTATAAACATATGGTTGTTAGAATAATGACATAATATTATGTATTAAATGATATTTTTTAAAATATAATAATTTGTAAACAGGTCGACTTTTCAAACCTAATAAACTTTTCTGAACATCTACAACCCAAAACTACTCAATTAAAAAGACCTTATAAAAAAAACCGTAATTAGTTTTCAGGTAAATTTAGACTCAATTTAATTTCCAATTTTCACTCAAATATAAAAAAGATCTCATGTTATGTTTTTAAATAATACTCACGTATTTGAAAAATGAAAACGAAAGAAGTTAATAAAATTCAGCAATTTTAAATGTTGACATACATTAATATCATTTTTAATTACAGAAAATAGGCTGTAAGGTATTTCATGTTTGATAAATGTATTTTTATGTTTAATTTGAAAATAAATATCGATTTAAAGTTATTTCGTGTTACATATAAAGGTAACCCCATAAACCTTTTTGGATTATCAAATCGTTACTGTTTTATATTAATATAACTTTCCATATTCTGTTAATAGTTAGTGTTAATAATGACAAAAGTTGTATGATATTCAAGTGTGCATTGAAGGACCTTAATTATAATCTTTAATCAACTAATTGATGGCATTGCCCACCACAGCTTTTTTTGGTCAAATAGGCATCGGTCAAAAGTTTTTCAAAAGAAAAACACTAGGCTAATTGTTATTAAATTAAAATATTTAATAAAACTAATTGGTAAAGCATCTGTTAAATTTATAAACTTTTATAACTTCGATTAAAAAAATCAAGTATTTTGTTAAAGGATTGAAATGTCAAATAGAAAAAATTGTAATACATTACACTCTCAAATGATAAAACGTAAATACACTAATAAAAGTAATTAATTTGTTCAACTTTTTATAAATTTTCTATTTTTACCCTTATTAATTACTATTAAATAAATTAATTGAAATTTAACCAGAAGTATCTATAAATGAATTAATTTTTTTAATAAAATTGTAAATTGATTGAGATTAAAATTTTAACAGTTTTGAAATTATTTCAGAATCATTTCTAAATAATTTAAAATCAAAACTACTAATTATTTTAAATAAATTTTAATTAAAATTTTTAATTCCCACCAAATTACAAATGACTATACTTAAATTTTATTTTAAAATATTTTAAAATTTTTAATTCCTACTAAATTAAATTGTAAATGACTATGCTTAAATTTTATTTTCAAAATTTCAATCAAAATTTTCAATTTCCACCAAATTGTAAATAGAAATAGTGAATTAAAATGAATTGTTATTACAACTTTAATAAAAAATTAAAACATAATATTAGTAGATGATGGTAAAAGATAAAGAGTCAGACTAATAAAAAGAAAGTAATTCTTAATTTCTGATATTTAATTTCTCTTTCTACTATTTAATGTTAATACAAATAATGATGTGATTAATAGGAGTATATAAGAAAAAAAAAAGAAATAAAGTTATTGAAATTCTAAAACGCCTTATATTATGAAACAAGATTTTCTTCCAAAATACGTCTTATAATTTGAAACGAAGAGAGTACATTAAAGCCTCATAAAAAGAATCATTTAATTATTTTTATATTTTTAAAATAAGGATATAGTTGGTAAAAAATAATTAATATATCATTAAAATTTGTAAACGACAGATAATATCAAACAAATTTCTTCTCCTAAAAGAATACTTATTTAAAAACAGAAAAAATACTATATAAATCCAAATAGAGTTTCAAAGTCAGTTTCTTTTAAAAAATTAGAAGCTTATAAGCTCAATTACGAAATACTCAGATTATATACAGATTTAAAAAATCTTAGCAAATATAGTTATCATGTCTAATACTCTTGGTACAAAGGAAACACAAGAGAGACATATGTTTCTTGAATTGCTAATATTATAAGGATTTATAATTTTATGTTAATCTTGTTTTAGTTTAACTGTACGTGTAACATCTGAAATTTTGAGTTAGCAAGTAGACTAAATCAATAACCAAATTAGCAAATTTAGAGGCTCTAAATAATTTGATTAATGCGAATAAAGTATCGGCAATGTCAAAGGGGTAGGTAGACATGTTATCCATGAAACAACTATTCAGATAGATGCATTAAATAAAACCACAAGCTCTATAAATTGATGGCACATATTTCTAATTCTACAAGTCATTGACATTGATAACAATGCAGGACGCATACCAACGGGTACATTGGTTATCAGCGGCGTCTCTTGCACATCTTAGATAATTGACACAGCATAGTAACTCAAGTTCATCATCCAAGTCTTCATAGTTTATCATGTCCACCCTG
The DNA here is from genome assembly GCA_030347555.1 of Lablab purpureus. NCBI lineage: Eukaryota > Viridiplantae > Streptophyta > Magnoliopsida > Fabales > Fabaceae > Lablab > Lablab purpureus. Next base: position 15,608,923 of record CM059259.1, read on the forward strand.
AATCGTGAAACACATTCAACGCATTAGTCAATACTCAACTTTCAAGTAATAGTAGCATCATTCAGAATTAGACTATGGACATTCACAATTACCAAAATCCAATTTAGCACACTATCTTTTAGAACAACAATTATACCAATAAGGATGCAAATGCAATTTTTGTTTCATCAAGATAAACTAATGTATGACTGCTACACGAATTCACTTTTAAACCTGTGTTGCCTAGAAATTACATGACCAGATAACCTTTGTAATAAACAAATTTTCAAAGTAGAAACTGAGAGGTTTGATAGATTAGGAGTAACCTGAACAAATGGAGGAATTTCCATTCGAAAAGATTGCACGTTAGTGACAAATGGGGGAACATCTGAACTAACATCATGAACTGCACCTTCACTCTCTTTACTAGGAGAACCCCCAATACCATTCTCTCCAACATACCTCTTCCCTTCTTTTGGGAAGTCTGAAGTTCCCTCACTGTGGACAGGAATGATAGGAGAACTGGACCGTTTTGAAAGATCAAGGCGTTCAATCATCCGTGCAACTCCAGCAATGCCTGCATTCATCTCACGCTGAACACCTTTACTCAGCTCTTTTACTGAGACATTATGGGCAAGTAACTTCTCTTTAAGGCCCCGTGTACCTTTTGAAATTGATTCCTTATATCTGTTACGAGATTTCAGATACATTATTAGCACTAGTGGATAATAGTTGGAGCATACACCAATCAAAGTGCTAACATGTTTACCTGGTTGAAGCAGCAGAAAATTTGGATTTGAAGGTTTCTGGGAAGGAAAATATCTCGTAAGTGTTTGGTCTGCTTGCGCTCTCAGGTGTAGTATTTATTGCCGGAGGTTGACTATTAACAGTAGATGTTACATCAGAGGCAGACAAAGTGCCCCAAGATGGTGAACTTGCAAGTGTTGTTTGCACACCGGATACATGTACGGAAGAGTTAACATCAAGAACATCTGATGGACCAGCTCCAGGTGATCTATTCCTTTCCTGTCTCTGAACAAGGCGAGCTCTATTTGCAGCAGCAACTAGGCGTCTCATAATATGGTCATCAGAATCAGAGTCATCTGAGAATGAGTCATCATCCTGCAACAGAATAATTTGCTACTGATCATTGAATGGAAATATGATACATGTATCAAGGAACAAATACCAATAGATATTTGCACAACAGAACAGTTCCCTAAAGATCAACACTTGGTTATCTTACAGAGTGATCATTAAACTGTTCAAGGGGGGCACGAAAATTAGTCGTGTTTCTCGATCTCATGCGTTTTTCATCTTCCACTGCAGCTAGAAGCTCTTGGCTGCACAAGGAAAAACAATTAATAAAAAATGCCAACCATACCCATAAGAGGCTTGCAACAAGTGCTTAAAAAGGAGTAGAAAAAGTGACACACTATTTTTAGGTGGGGAAGGGGAATTGCAAGTGAGCATATAAACCTGGCAGGGTCTTTCAAAGCAAGGGATTGCCAACAAATTGGGCACTCTTGGCTTCTTTGTGACCTAAAGAAGAAAAGAGTTCTGTAAGATGCAGGCAACAATTCAAACTATTGTTCCATATTTGCAAAGGAAAAAAAGGTACAATTCCTTCTCAAGTAAGACAAAACAGGATCTATTCATCGAGCAATTAGACAACTTACCACTCAAGAATGCAATGCAGATGATATTCATGTTTGCAACTGGTAATCTGGAATTCATAAACAAGACATATTTATACTGTGTTAGAAATTTAATAACAGCAAATTGCAGATTACAAATTTTCTTTTTGACTAAGCTCATACGCACAGAAAGCATAATTAAACACATCAAAATAGATAGATATCACATTATTGGAAATACGTTGGAACACTAACAGGGTTCAACAAACTTAAACCTCGAACCCACTTCGAGATCTAGAAGCTCAAAAAATAACCCTCATCCAAGCAAAAATTATCAACTGGTGCAATAATAAGAATAAATAACAGCACAGCCTTCTTCGGATATGCCCATGACTGCACGGCAAACTTTTTGTCAGTTCTGACAGCCTCTGACAGAAGCAGATCCACACATGCATCTCAGATTAAAGCAAAACAAAGCACTGTAAAGATCTAAGCAAGTTCAATCACAACAGAAAAACCCCAAAAACAGATAAAAAAGTATGAGGATGAAAAAATATTTCAAAAAGCAGACAAATTTCTCAAATTTTGACCAAAACATTATCAAAACTCAACAGGGTTGAACCAACAAGTTCAGGGAATGCGATCAGTGGTTCAAGTTAGTAACTTTTTTCACAACCCCAAATGCAGAAAGCAGAAATCACACTGGTGGATTACAACATACAGTGGATGGTTCGTCTATGGTGAAGGGCTCCAGGCATACACTGCAGGAGTCTTCGGAAGAGTCGTCGAAAGGTGCAGAAGAAGATGGAGCTGAAATGGATGGAATGGGTGACAAGGAAGAAGAAGACAAAGAGGTGAAGTTTTCCATGGTTAGCTACACAGTGGTGTGCGATGGAGAAGAGTTTATGGTGAAGAAGAAGAATGAAAGAATTACAGAAGGAGAAGGAGGAGGGAAGGAAGGAGAAAATGCTGGGAAAATCCGATTCAGACGCTTTGATGAAATCAACGCATGACTTATCTCATGGATTTTTTTGTTTTTAACTTTTAATTATTGGTGGATTTTTGTCTTTAACTTTTAATAGTTAATAATGATTATATTTTTATTAATTAAATTGCTTTTGGATTCTTTTTCTCTTTTTTGTGTTTTGATGTTTTATGTTTAACACAATGTATCTGGTCCTTTTCCATAGCCATAGATAAAAGTTGTCAAAAAATATTCTTGTGAATTTTAATCTTTATTTGTAAATTTCAATACTTAAAATAGAGAAAGAAAATTTATTATTAAAGAATAGAAATAGTTTTGAGTTCTCCAGCTAAAATTTAAACATACAAATGATATCACAATTTTGTAAGCATTATATTAATTTTTTTATAAAGTAATAGAACGAAAAAACATAATATATATATATATATAAATTAATGTAGTAAAAATATATAATATAAGTAGATATAAATGACTTAAGTTAGTGCACCAACAGATACTGTTAATAAGTTTTGTAATAATTTTTTATGCAAAAAGAAAAAGTGTTTGTCCTTTTCTTTTCTTTCTTCTGGGATTATTCTTTTCCCCCAACACAACGAAATTTCTTTTGAACATTGCTGAAAACGTCAACCTTCGTACAAGTAACGCTATTCCATGGAATGTGAATACAAATAAATAGATGGGGAGTTACAATGGACTGAACTTTTTGACTTTGTCTGTCTTCTCTTTCTGTTTGTGTAAATAAATGTCAATAAATTCATTGATATCATTCACATTCAAAATTTCTGATAAAATTTATTAGAGGTCTTAATCACTAAATTGAGGGTAAAATTTTAATGTATTTATAAATAAACAGTGCTATAAGATCACCATATAATTTATCAGTAAGTATAAGCAGTGCTATTCAATCTCAGAGTTCTTTCAGTGCGTCATGTCAAAGATAAGTGTCATGATGAAGCAGAATCTTCATAGTTAATTTTGATTTTGATTGGCAAAATCTTCACCCCTGCGTGTGTTGAATAAACTGCATTCTTTATAGTTAATTCTCGTCGTTTGTATATTACCATAATTGAATATTATGTATCCATTTACACATCACATTGATGCACTGTTGTATGAATAAAACGCTTTTGTTCTTCATGATATGGGAAGCCAAAACGGGTATACTTATTCCAAAGCGTAGTTTCTGTCCCAATCATTATAGGCCAAACAAATGATTGGGGGGTGGGGGGTGTTTCTAGTACTGTATTACGACCAATCCACCTTCAAACAACAACAACAACACCAGTGACTGTCCCAAATGTTAAGCAAAATTTTAGTAGAGGTTCAGTGAAGAGTGTGTGATTACATGTGTGAGAACAGAGTTACTTCCAATAAAAAAAGGTTAGGTACCTATTTGAAGGTGTGTATTGTGGTCCTCGAATACTTCTATAAAATAGAAGAGTCATGTCATGTACCTCTGAGTTTGCTAGCTGTTACAACGTTCTTCCTTACCTATTCTGCCATTTTCTCAATAATGCAATCTCTGCATATATGTGACAAAATGTGAGAAACTGCAGTAACAGAAACAAAATGGTTAGGAAATCAGTATTTTGTAGGCTGTACTTGATTTTTGTATTTTCTTCTATCCTAGTTTTTATTATTATGTTGACGTAAAATATTTTTTGTTGTAAATAATGATTAATATTTATAGAGGTTGCAAGCATAAAATAGTAAGCTTCTCTTCGGAGAAGGTTTATTCCATACTTAAATATTAAGATTGAAAATTTGAACCACTCTAAACTATTCCTAATTATATCGATGATTACTAGTACTTCAACTTAATGTCACAAAAGTTACCACAAAATGTGTTTAAGATGTAGATTATAAGTTAACGTATGATGTCTAACACATCTTTTTACATGTCAAGAATTAAATATATCAAATATAAAATTAAATATTTTTATCGATGATATGATAATTAGTAATTGGATAAATTTATAACCTTATTTACATAGATTTTGGTACTATATTAAATAATAGACTTTAATCTTAACTAATTTTCACAAAACAAACTCGTAGAAGTAGATATATTTAACTACATTATCCATACTCACACAAAATTTACATAGCACATTACTTTACATTTTATTCTTTTGATGAAGAGAGGTAAAAGGATGTCCATTGTTTTATCATCTAAAAAGGAACTGGTGCCTGAAATTATATATATATATATATATATATATATATATATATATATATATATGTAAATAGAAATATTGGTAATGAATGAGATATTTATGATACCACTATATATATATATAATTATATATATATATAATATATATATATATATATATAATTATATATATATATATATATATAATATATATATATATATATATTATTTCTATGTATCAAGATTAATATAAATAATATATTTAGTGATAATATAGTACTATGAGACAAATTATAATTTTCTAAAACTTTACATCATTAGAACTAAATAAACTAGATAAATATGTTGATTTGAAAAGTATTTAAAATTATTAAAATAAACTTAATTAAATAGGTTGGTTTGAAAAGTATTTAAAATGAGTTAAGTTAAATAAAAAAAATATAATTTCAAGTAATTAATTAGATTAGTTTTGGTATGAGTTGTCTATTTCTAATATTTGCAATGTTTTATAAAATAATAATTACATTTTTTTAAAAATAAAATTATTTTATTCAAATACACATTATTTATTTAAATAAACATTACATGTTGTATATATAATAAAGTTTTTTATAAATAGTAAATTCTATATTATTGTTTATATATGGTTGTGATATATATATATATAAGGTTTAGAATTCTTTGTATTTGGTGTCTTTCATGAATAGGAATGGTTTAAGGATATTCGAGATGATATCACGTCTTAGATGATAATAATAAATATTATACTCGCTTAATATAAGTATCTCAATTTCACTGTTATCTAATGATGTTGTTTGATTAAACGTGACTTTATTAATATATACATGATAATCTTAATATAATAACTATAATTTAATAATTATGTATGTATATTATTTATATGGTACTTTTATTAATTTATTCTTAAGTGTAAATACTATAATCATACTTAATATATATAAGAATAAGTTTTTGTGCAAGTAGAGTTGGAAGTGAAAAAAGCCTCCAAAAAATTATTATAGAAATTTTTATTTTGTTATTAATGCTTTTATTTTGAGAAACTATACTCTTAAATGTGTGTATATATATATATATATATATATATATATATATATATATATATATATATATATATATATATTATATGTATACATACAAGATTAATATAAGTAATATATTTAGTGATAATATAATACTATTAGATAAATTTTTACAATTATCTGCAACTTTACAAGTAAGTACTTGAAATAATTAGTAATAAACTTGATAAATATATTGATTTGGAAAGTATATAAAATTATCAAAATAAACTTAATTAAATAGGTTTGTTTGAAAAGTATTTAAAATGAGTTAGATTAAATAAAAATGTAATTTCAAATAAATCAGACTAGTTTTAGTATGAGTTGCCTGTATCTAATATTTACATTGTTTTATAAAATAATAATTATATTTAAAAAAATAAAATTATTTAATTCAAATATACATGATTTATTAAAATTTATATATATTAAGTTATTGTATTTAAAATTAAAACAATTTCGTCAATATATCTTAAATTTAAAAAAAGATATATTTAATTTTTATTATTTAAAATTAATTTTTAAAAATAGATCAAAATAGTCATTAATATAATACAATAGGTAAAGAAACTTAAAAATTATAATTCATTTAAAATGCAAATTAGGTTAAATCGACGTAAATTTATTAAATTACTTGTCATGCCGGAACAGATCACTCATTTGGTAAAATGTAATATAATGTAAACAATTCAAAACAATGTAAAGTAAATGTGAAATTATTAAAGCTGATAATTTATTTTAAACTTTTTATTCAAATAATTAAATACAAACATTTCTAGAATTTTCATTTATAATTTAGTGTATTTCACTTCATTAAAAAAAATCCTCACCGTCTACTTATTTACCATTTATATATGACTTAGTTTTCATCTTTTTCTTTTTGGTTTTCACTGCTTGCAAGAGCAGCTTAGTGATTGATTCCAATGGCAAGGCCTCTGAGTGGTTCTGAACGGTCAGAATTGAATTTGGAAACACAAACTCAACTTGCCCTTTCAGCTTAATTCCAAAATGCAAGAGCTGTCTGTGATTGATTACAATACAGACACCAAACCTGTTCCTTTCAATCGCATTGAACCACACCAAACCCATATGAGATTCATACCAGCCGTCAATAATGAATTCAAAAATCCACCGAATCATGCACACCCCACAAAATCAAATTACAAATTATGACACCAGAAATATTTGCAGCACGCAAAACATTGGTATTCAGCATCATCATGTGACCAAACAAACAACACAAGGGAGGGGGTGTCTGTCTTTCTCCTTCTGATTTTTAAGATTTTTCTTCTCAGCCTTCAATCCATGAGCTCGTGAGGGTTGTCGTTTTGGCAGAGATTTCGAGGTACTGAAGCAGTTGCAATGGAATTAGCGGTTCACAATGAGCAGAAGCTAAAGGTTGAACACAATTATTGTTGTACTTCCTCTAATCATACAGGGAGAGACCACACTTGTGTAGGGTCTAACATAAGCACCTATCATTTTTTTCTCTCATACATGGTTCTTCTTTGAAGGCAACTGTTCAATGTATAATAAAGACGAAGTCTTTCTTAATTAACATAAAAAATATTGAAAACTTAACGTAAAATATTTATGATTATGTTAGTTTTTTTTAATTAATTCGTTACTATTATAATAAAGATGTTGAAATTTTTTTTAGAAAAAGTTTAAAATGAATGAGATGAGATTAAATATGATATCATTCCAAACATAAATTTTTTAAATTATACTTATGTATTTTTTTTATATAATTCAATTTTATTATTTTTGTCTGAGACTTTATTTTCTTTGAAAAACAATGTTGTTTTAAAATAAATTAAAATATTTTGTCAGATATTACTAATTTTTACTATTTTTTCGTGTAATTAAGATGTGTTAACTATATTGTGCGTGAATAAATAATATTAGTAAATGTGTAAAAGCATAAACTAATGTTACTTGTAGAACAAAATAACGATAAACAGATGTGTTTCGAACCTTAACTAAGTTTTTATCCTTACCTAAACTTTTTTTAAAAGATTAAGCTACAAAGTTTCAGAAACAAGCATTTTTATTTAACGTAAATCATGAAAAATGATCGACTATACTTTATAAAAAATACAAAATGATCACGAATATAAATTCTAAATGATTAAAAATATGAGGAAATAATATAATAAAAACTCAACAATCATGTTACATTAAATTTCAATAATGTATCTTAATTATACTTTTAATTTCTCTAGTTTGGATTATACCGATTTTGGTCTCCAAGTTATTTTTGCCACTGTAAGAAGTCTTTATTAAATAAATTTACTTTTTTATTAGTATTCTTCTACCTATAATCTTTACATACTCATCTTCTACTCAAAATCTTCACAAATTGAGTTAATAAAATTATCTACCACTCATAATTTATCAATCAAAACATTAAACTTCATCCAAAATATAAAAAAAAACTCCAGATTTTTCCTCATCAAAATCTTGTCTTACTTCTTAGTTCTACATTTTTTAATTAATTTCATATCTCAAATCTACCATAAAAGCCGTCAAATATTGACATAAAAACAATAGTATGGGGTTTGTAAGTAAAAACAATAATACAAAAACTAAATTTATTTAATTTTAAAATAAAGATTAAAAAAACTAAAACCAACTCGTGAGCATCATTGAACGAAAAACCAACCACTTAGAATCATAGAGTATGCCACAAGGAACACGATATTGAAAAATCTCGCAAACAAGAAAGAAAATTCTGTGTAAAGTTTTGTTTTTTTTAGTGAAAATCTACGCCGTTAGTTGTTAACTAGTCACAGAATATCTCGTCCCTGCCCTCTATAAATGTCCAACTCTAACACCTCTTCCTCACATAGGAAAAACCGTTTCCAACTCTACCATTCTCTCACCAACTCCTCTCTCTTCCTTGCAACTCTTCACCATGGTTAGCTCTGATATCTCAATATTCAACAACCCAACATCGACCACTTAGTACACATCATTTTATAGTACCACCTCTCTCTCTATCTTCCACATTCAGAAAACTCTAGCATTCACCATGATCTCTTTAACGAGATGCTCAGCATCATCGCTCACTTGTTCTGCTTTCTCAACCACAAAACTTCCCCTTGCAAGGCCCCAACTTCTCACATTTCCAACCATTAACAACGTTGAACAAAACACTAGTCCCTCTCAGTTGTGTTCCCAGAAACCGCTCTACCTTTCATCTACAGAGAACTTGGCATTGGTGAAGAGAAAGAGGGTGACGGAGTGCCACGCCTATGAGGCTGACAGGTCACGCCCCATAGAGATTAACATTGAGCTGCCGGGTGAAGATGCTGCTCAGAGGGTGAAGATTGGGGTGTATTTTGCCACCTGGTGGGCTTTGAATGTGGTGTTCAACATCTACAACAAGAAGGTTTTGAATGCTTTTCCTTACCCCTGGCTCACCTCCACTCTGTCCCTTGCTGCTGGCTCCCTCATGATGTTAATCTCCTGGGCCACCAGAGTTGCTGAGGTCCCAAAAGTTAACTCCGACTTCTGGAAGGCCTTATTTCCTGTAAGAAATCCTTTTTTTAATCTATTTTTTTGTATTTTTGTCGTTTTACTAGCTAGTTGCATGCATATGAAGCTCATGTCGGCACAGAAATCGTCATGATGTGATTGGCTAGTCTCTTTGTGAAAGTTTGATTGCAAATTGAAAAGGTTGACTATATACCATACGAAAATTGGTGAAGATCATAGACAAATAATGAATATGGACTATATAATAACTTCTCTTTACGTTTGCGGACAGTTTTTGACACCTAAATTCGGAAAGGTTAAAAGTCTTTCGATACAGAGATGGGAAAATTACTTGAGAGAATTCAATAAAGTAATTCATTCTTTGTGGTCAAATGATGTGACCGTGTGAGTGAGTTTCAAGGAAATGTTGATTTAGTAGTTTTCAAATTTTTTTGTGCAGGTTGCGGTGGCACACACAATTGGGCATGTTGCTGCAACTGTGAGCATGTCCAAGGTTGCTGTCTCTTTCACTCATATCATCAAGAGTGGAGAGCCTGCTTTCAGTGTCCTGGTGTCAAGGTTCTTGCTTGGAGAAGCATTCCCAATGCAGGTTTATCTGTCACTGGCGCCAATTATTGGTGGTTGTGCACTAGCTGCTGTGACTGAGCTCAATTTCAATATGATTGGTATGATTACTTACTGAAAAACAAGTTTCTGACATTCTCACACCTTAGACAGTTTTCATGGGACATAGAATTTTTTGTTAGGTCAATTCTCTAAATAACAAATTTGATTGTTTCAGGCTTCATGGGGGCTATGATATCAAATTTGGCATTTGTCTTCAGGAATATATTCTCAAAGAAAGGAATGAAAGGGATGTCTGTTAGTGGAATGAACTACTATGCCTGTCTTTCCATAATGTCTCTGTTGATCCTCACACCTTTTGCCGTTGCTGTGGAGGGCCCCAAGGTTTGGGCTGCCGGATGGCAATCAGCTGTGTCTCAAATTGGTCCCAATTTTGTATGGTAAGCACATCATTAGTCTTCAAGTTTTTTTAATTAGTTTAACAAGATTTCTTATTGTTCTGCCTTTAATTTCATGATTCTTTTCATCAAATGTTTTGAACTGATGAATTTTTATGTTTGCAGGTGGGTAGCTGCTCAGAGTGTCTTCTACCACTTGTACAATCAAGTCTCTTACATGTCTCTTGATCAGATTTCTCCCTTAACATTCAGCATTGGAAACACAATGAAGAGGATTTCGGTCATTGTCTCTTCTATTCTTATCTTCCACACGCCTGTTCAGCCCATCAATGCTCTTGGTGCTGCCATTGCAATTCTTGGCACCTTCCTCTATTCACAGGTGCATTAATCCTCTCCTTTTAAACTGCGTTTGTCTTTTTTATACTATGAATCCAATGGCCAACTTGCTCCGTGTGCTGATATTATTGTTGTTTGTTTGCTTTTGCTATCTATACGTATATTTTTTTTTATAGAAGTGTTGGATTTTAAAGCATTTAATCTGAGCAAACAAAGTCAAATAAGACATTTTTTTTATAGAATACATATCAGGTTGTTTACTCTAATTCATGCACCCTAGTCAACTAACTGATATAAATACATTAAGTTGTAGAATTAATAGTTTAATTTGTTGAACGTGCGTCTCTGCATAAATTAGGCATTATTAAATTTTACAGATGCAAAGAAAACTCAAGTGTTTTTCTGTCTTGAACTTTCCAAAGAAAATTTTAAATTGTATCTATAAACGACAGAAGCCACTACTATATTCTCTTTCTTCTATGATCTTTTATTATTAAAACAGTCCACTCAAATAGTGATACATCAGAACTGTGATATATATAGAAGAAACTGACAGGATTCCATTAATTCTGTGAACAGGCTAAACAGTAAGGTTGTAATTTTGAAGCTGTTATGCAACACAAGGGAACAATGACTCATGGCTGGAGCTCAAAGTGTCACTGATGAGGATAATGGCAGTAATTAGCTATTATGCTTTGCTGTCAATAGGAATTAAGTTGCTTTCTTTTGGGCCATAACTGCAACATTTGTAATCTTGTTTTGTGTAAATGAGATTTAGAAGGAGGGAGTCATGTTGAGGCTGAAAGTATATGAAAGTTTTCTTGAAAAGGTCATTGTAAAATCATGTTGAACAATACTTATATATTATTGCGTCACCCAACTTTCATTGCTGAAGCCCAGTATTTGTTAGGTCACTGTTCCCTCCTGTTTTAACTTCTAAATGTTCTTAAATTCCAAAATGTTTTAGGGTTCTGAAATTTTATTCTTTTATTTTCATATATGCCCGAGTTCAATGCAACAGTTATCATATTTCTTTAACATGGACTAATAATTAAAAATTTAACATCATTTAACAATTCTATATAATAATAAAATATTAAATTATATGTTTTAAATAAAATATAAATTGATTTGTTGAATAAAATAGCAGTATATGCTTTGAGGATGGGAAAGAAAAAATTTTAGGTATCGCTGCTCTTTTGAACCAAACATACCATTTGCAAGGAGGTCACAGAATGTGATAGATCATCATGACATCAAGATAATACCATCATTTTTAATAGGTTTAATAAATAAAATTAAAGAGAGAGACTAAAAAAGATTAAAAGAATGAAATACAAACAAAAATAAATTAGAAACTAAAACCAAAACATCTTATATTACAGTACTAGAAATTTAATTAAGTTTTTTAAGAATTATAAATCTTAATTTTTGTTAGATTAACAAAAAACATTACTATATGTATACATTTTCTAGAAATTAAAAAGTAATATGTTAAATTTTTAATTTATTACTATATTAAACAATTTAATAAAAACAACATAGTACATCTTAAAAAAATAATTAGAAAAGGTTAAATTTTATTTTGCTTCATAAAATAGATTTTGTGAAAATCTTGACAAGAAAGCCATCTCCAAAGTCATGAAAAAAAAAATCTCAATCTCAAATTATCATAAAGCAAAAAAAAAATGTGAAACAATCAACATGTACACAGAACAGTTTCTTAGACATTAGTACAAAATCAAGAAAACACCAAAATTTGATGATACCTGGAAGATGAATATCTTAAGTGATAAATTTCTGATTATTTTTTTTGTGTAAATAGTTTTTGAAAGATTTATTTGTTTCAATATAAAACTTTTTGTACCCAATATCTACAGAAAAGTTATATACAAGTATATTTTAAAAGACTCGATTACATAGAAATTTTAATAAAAAATTATCAAGGAAAATACTAATTTATTTCAAGGCCAATTTGGATATTTAGTGGTATAAATTTAAGATCGAAGCATATAATTAAAGGGCAGCTGAAAATATTGTCCTTGTCAACTATCAAATTCCCTTTATGGCTACATCCACATCCGAGACACTATGATCTCTATTTGTTGATAATGTTTCATATAAATATTTGTTCCTACACATTCCTTCAAACACACAAAACATGGAGCTTCCACACCAAGCACTCTTTGCACTAAGCTTCTGCATCTCAATTTTGTTGGTACAGAGTGATGCTGATTTTCTATCACTCAAAGACGATCCAACTTCAACTTCATCTCCATTTCCAAGCAACTTTCTTTTCGGAACTGCATCTTCTTCGTATCAGGTTCTCTTTTCCACCTCTTTCTCTGTAGAATACTATACATGTTTCCAACAACTACATGTTCTTGTTTTCTCTAGCTAATTACGTGAGTAATGATTTTGCAGATTGAGGGAGCTTACTTGACAGATGGTAAGGGACTGAATAACTGGGATGTTTTCACTCACAAGCCAGGTTCTCTTTCTCACTCATCCACATTACTTTACTGCTCCGTTTCTTTTCTAAAGCAATTGAATTCGAGTTCTTTAATTGGTTGTTGTGAACCTTAAAGTATCTACCTAGGAAAAAAACATTTAGGAGAGATTTTTGTAAAACGCAGTAGATAATACATCATAGGTTGTTTGGTGATATTTGATATTTTGTACGTTTATTGTTTATTGAGAAAGAATTGATTGTTTATGGGTCTCTACATTTCAGGAAGTGTAAAGGATGGAAGTAATGGTGACGTTGCTGATGATCATTACCATCGTTACAAGGTATCATCTTACTTCTACTTTTGCCTAACTAAACTTGCTTTTCTGGGATAACTTATGGACACCCATAATATATCACTTTATTAACACTAGCTTATATTTGGAACCATGAGTTTAAAAGCTTCTAACAACACAACTTTCCTTTAAGCACTTTTTTTAATTTAAATAAATGCTTCCAACGCTACTTCAATCCATCTCACTTCTTTTCATACAACCATAACCTAAATTTTCACATCGTTTCACTTCTTTTCATACAACCATAACTCAAATTTTCACATCGTCTCACTTCTATTCTATATAAAATATTACTATAAACCTTTAATGATGAAATAAGTAAAAAAAATATCATAGGTGTCTCTCATCACTTTCTTAGTTTAAAATATTTAGATTTAATTGCAATTTTGATAATTAGATTAACAATATTGGTAGTTTTTTTTTCATTTTAACTCCTTAATTTTTAATTATTAAGTTAAATTTAGTAACAAGTCTTTTCAGTTGCTATTAATTATAAATAATTACAATTAAGAGAAGAAAATTAGAGACTGAATTTGTTGTTATCTTTTTCAATCCAGAAAAAAAAGTAAAAAACATTATGAATTTCTTCCCAATCTCGTTATTTTATTAAATACGTGTACATATTATGATTTATAATTTACGTATTATATTTATATATTGAGCTGGTTTTATTTATACAAATTAAAATTAAAAATGGTTTTTTATTTTACATTTTTTGGATCTAAATGATTTGCATTTATTTATTTTAAATTGAACCAATGATTAGAACTTGCTATCTAACACTTGATGCGTAAGATAAATATAGCCTAAATTTATAAATTAGTTGGGTTATTTGATAATTCATACTTAAATAAGTTGAAATGACTTTTCCGCCTAACTTCACTTTAATATCAGATAAAGGGAAAATATAGAAGATTAGTTGAGAGTTTATATTCATCCTTTTAATTCAAGATAAGATGTCAATTTCTATCATTTCTCCTGTTTTTTTGTCAATGAATGTGTGTTTCGTGTAATGGTTTTTTATTATTAATGACTCAAGTCAAGTTAATTACTATTTGTATAATTGAACGTGAACTGTTCTTTTATAAATTTAATAATCTTTCGACTGAATAATGATCAAATGAACTTTAAGGTAATATTCAGCTTAAAGTATTTATAGGTTTCTTCAAACTTATTATATCGCTGATGAGAAATAATTAAATCGATTGAGCATGAGTACCAATAATATTTGAGTTTTAAAATTGATTGAAATGATTATGTAGATATTTTTTTCTATTTTCATCCTCGTATAATCTCAATTTAAATGATTAAAATATTTTTTATTTTTTTATTTTTTATTTTAAATTTTATGTGATTATAATTTTTTTAATTAGTGACATTTTATTTTCACTGCTACCAGCAATTAGAATTAGTTATCTAGATAAATTCTGATGACCATCCAAATAAAATATAGTCCTTGTGGGTTTAGATTTTTTATTTCTTTTATAAAATATGTGTTTTCTTATATTTATATATTCAAATTTATTTATATATAACTATATTTATTTTCTTAGGACATATGATCATAATAGTGATATATACAAAACATATAAGAGTAAATTAATGTAAAGAATTATAATATTTATGTAAATATTTTTAACATATTTATTTTATTATCACATATTGTTATTATTATTCATATATCATAAAATATCATTATTTTATATTAATATGTTTAATCTAGTGTATATATATATATATAAAAGTAATTATTTTATGGATATATGAATTGAAAAAACAGGAAGATGTGGATCTTATGGATGACATTGGAGTCAACAGCTATCGCTTCTCATTATCATGGGCCCGAATTCTGCCCAGTAAGTTTTCTTTTTAATACAAATGTTGTGGTTGTACCTCTGTGCTTTCCTGGTATACTTATTGTATTTACAAAATTTTGTAACATTTAAAATTTTTTAAATTAACTTTTTTTTAAAATATTTTTAGATTGGATGTTTTGGAATACTTTTTTAAAATAGATGAGTCTAAAACAAGTAAAAATTGTAAAACTTTTATTTTAAAAAAGCTTTTCATAATAAAATTGTAAAACTTCTATTTCATAATTTTTTTAAAACATATATATTATAAAATAACATTATGAAATTTCTATTCTGAAAATTTTTTAAAATACCATTTCCGAAACATTGAAAGACTAAAATTATCATTTCAAAACACTATGGTGATATATGGAGAAAGTACTATGGAAATGAAGAAAGAACATGGCATACTTTATTACACTTTTCATTTTAGATTCTTAAATATTTAATTTTTTCTCAAACTTAATTAAGTTCTTGCATTTACTTTTCTATCTCTAACTATTACACTTTTCATTTTAAATTCCTAAATGTATAATTTTTATTTTCAAATTTTAATTGTACAAATTTCATCCTCGTATATCACAATTGTGAACTTTTGATCTCATTGTAATTTTTTATTAAACATTTAATAAATTTTGGTGATACTATGTTATCTCCTTTGTCTCAAAATAGCACTTTAAAGTTTTTTTTATTCTTATTAAAAATAATAACAAATATTTCACTAATTAAAATAATTTTACTCAAACAGTAAATGCATTGATTTTATTATCCGTGGAAAATACAAATATTGAATTGATGTAAAACTTATTTGAAAACAAATTATGAATACAATAATCATCATTACATCTAAAGTTGAAAACATTAGTTAATTTAATTATTTTGAAAAGTTAAAGCTGTAATTTGAGAGAAAGATATATAATACTTGTCACCTATCATAACATGATCTAATTGCACTTTAACTTTTTTGTGATTGCAATAATAAAATAGTAAAAATATAAGGTTAATATATACATCACCTAGGAGAACTAACCGAATAAAAAAAATAGATAATAGGAATGTTTAAAAGATAAAATTCACACAGACTATGCAAGAAGGATCAAAGTACAATGAATTCTTAAAAAAAATACTGCATTTACTTTTTCTGTCTCTAACTCTTACTTTATAAATTTGATCCAGAGGGTAGATTCGGGAAGGTGAATTGGGCTGGCATTGATTATTATAACAGGCTAATTGACAGACTTCTCCACAGAGGTTTCTTTCTTTTGTTATCATTATTATTTTATACTTTTTCTATCTCTAACTCTTCTCCTTTTCTGGTTTGTTTTAGGAATTGAACCTTTTGTCACAATGTCACATTTTGATATTCCTCAAGAACTTCAGGAAAGATATGATGGTTGGCTAAGTCCCAAAATTGAGTAAGTACATCTGATATCAACACATTAAATACAATAAAAGAGTATGGTCACAAATATTTTGGTAAATGTGAAATTTATTTCTCTAGGGAGGATTTCAAGTATTATGCAGACATATGCTTCAAGAACTTCGGTGACAGAGTGAAATACTGGATCACATTTAATGAACCAAATATTGCATTTATTTGTGGCTATAGAAAAGGGATATGGCCACCTGGCCGTTGTTCTGGTTCATTTGGGAATTGCACCAATGGTGGGGACTCAGAGAGGGAACCTTTCATTGCCGGTTCTAACCTTCTCTTGTCCCATGCCACTGCTGTTCATCTCTACAGAACCAAATATCAGGTAAGATATGAATTTTCTATGTTACCAAACTAAATTTTCATATACTTTGATTAGTGTAGCATTATTCATATAAGTATTTTGGAATCAAACTTAGAGTAATTGCTAACGACCAATTTATATTTTCCAACTAGTATTTTCCCATGCCTTAAGAATGTTTAAATTACTGAAAATAACCTTTATGGAAAAGAATTAGTTAATAAGTTGTTTGCTAGTTACAAAGAAGGATATCAGAATAAAAAAAATCTATAAAGAACGGAAAAGGTGTCCAAATATAAGCAATCTTAGGAGAAAGGTTTGAATGGCAGAAAAAACAGGGAGGGAGAATTGGAGTCGTGATGCATACTAAATGGTTTGAACCCATCAGCAACTCCTCAGAAGACAAGATAGCAGCCGAGCGAGCTCAAGCATTTTATATGAATTGGTAAAGCCTTTAATTATTATATCTTGTCATTGGATGCATGCATGCAAACATATTGTTGATGCATGGCCTCGTCAGAATTCTCAATGCTGGTGACACTTGCAGGTTTTTGGACCCAATTATCCGAGGGGAGTACCCAAGAGAAATGCGTGAAATATTGGGACAAGACCTCCCACCAATTCCACATGACCTGCAAAAACTCAAACCTGCAATAGATTTCGTTGGAGTAAATCACTATACTAGTTACTTTGTAAAGGACTGCATCCACTCAGTGTGTGAATCAGGATTAGGGTCTTCAAGGACAGAAGGTTTTGCTCTCACATTGGCTAAAATGAATGGCATCAGCATTGGAGAATCGGTGCATATATGAAACCCTCTATGTATATCTTTCCTAGATTGAAGACCATGCACGTTCAATTTGGAAAATAATGTTAATCATAGGGAGTTAATGCATGCAGACTTCACTTGACTGGTTGTATGTTTACCCACGAGGCATGGAGAAGATTGTGACTTACATTAAGCAGAGGTACAACAACATACCAATGTTCATTACAGAAAATGGTGAGTTCAAATACCCATCACTCCTCCCACCAATCCTTAGTGCAAAACATTTCTAACATAATTACACGTACAAATAAAAATAATCAATTTGATCAATTTATTTTGTTATATTATTTCTTATGAGTTTAGTAATATGGACAGACAAATAAAACAATGCTTCTATATATAAAATGCCTTGTAACAAAAATTGCTGTTATATTCTTAAACTATATCTTATATTAAAAAGTCGATATACATGCATTAACTTTGATCAATCTCCTCATAATATATTTGTTAAATATCACCCCTTAATTAAGGAAGTATTTTTTATGCATGACAAATAAGAAATAAAAACAAGGTTTATTTTAAAATTGTTTGCTTAACTCTTTGAGAACATACACATCCTTGTAAAGGAAAAGTGCAACTTGTTAGAAAAAAATGATAAAACTTCAACTGAGAGTATACAAACGAAATAGTTTTGGAAATATAACAATTAATTATCTTCCTTCCTTGGTTTGAATATATATTATCTTGCATAGGAGTTGGGATGAGAGAGAACTCCAACCTCACCACTAAAGAAATGATGAATGATGTGGAAAGAGTGGAGTACTTGCGTGGTTACTTGGATTCCTTGGCAGCAGCAATAAGGTGTTGACATACCGATCTTAGTTTGAAAAAATACACAAACCAAACTTGCACTATTTATTTTCTCTTCGATAAATATTATGAAATCACTAATTAGAAAGCAACATCATGACAAGGCATTTTGGTTAAGAAATAGTTTGTTGCATGAACAGGAAAGGAGCAGACGTGAGAGGGTACTTTTTGTGGTCTTTGCTTGACAACTTTGAGTGGAATGAAGGATCTTCTATAAGGTTTGGACTTCATCATGTGGACTATGAAACCCTGGACAGAACTCCAAGAATGTCTGCTTCTTGGTACAAAAACTTCATTGCTCTTCATGCCTCTCGCCCTGCCACCAAACCTCTATATACTCAACAGTGACAAACAATCAATGGAATGATATATAATTTACTTTCACTTTCAAGGAAGAATAAAAGCACTTCTTTTCCTTCGTGGTATTATTAGTGGGCCACTGAAACGGAAGCAGAAAATGCTCACACGGATGAACTCGGACTACATATAATTCCTTCTTAGTTTTATATTGTGATATATCTTCCTGTACCTCGTTGATTTTTTGGGCCACCTCTCACTTATTTGGAAATGAACATTCTGAAATATAGGTGAGTCAAGAAATTAATGGGTGGAAGAAGTTAAAGCGTGTAAATTTTCTTGCTTTCTTTAGACTTTTGGGGTCCAATCTACTGCAATCTTGTCCGCTGTATATATCCATTACTTGAAATTTGGGAAGTGAAAAAGTTTATCTATTAGAAATAATTATAAAATCAGAACTTGTCTAAATTTAAAAGAAGTCACTTGTTTATGCAAATATATATTTCCACTTGGTTGCATCCTTTTCTATCTTTTATACTTTTGACTTAAATTGCTTTTTTAACAAACTAATTCATTCACTGTTATCTGTATATTTTGTGCTCAGTACCGAAAAAGTTTTGTCTGCATATCATATCAAATGATACCGAAGTAGTTTCATATAATCCTATGATCCATCCTATCATACAAGACTTTGATTACTTTAATTCTTCCTAATAAACTCGTCTGTGCTTTGTCTTCCCATTCTCTTTGCAGTGTTGTATTATCTCAGATGTTCCTTTTCCTTTTTCCCAATTGCTCTTTGTTTCCTTGTAGAACATATTTGTTCAAAATAATAAGATAACTCGTCTTCTCAAATCAACCCCCAAATCAACCAAAATTTACCAATTCTTGATATTGTGTGTCTATATTTAATATTTTCACAGTACCATTGTTTTATGATAAGGATGAAAGTGAATGGACCATAAAACCTACCAAAAATTATGAAATTAGGAGACCAAGAATTAAAAAGGACAATTTAAATCTTACCTACTCTAAAGAGAGTATACGTAAGAAACTCCACGTATTTATGGTCTTGGAATTACACTGGTTAGGTACTTCAAATCGGGTCTATCAAGAAGATGACATTTGGGAGATTCTTTGACGACACTACTTTATGCAGTAATCTGACTATTTTAAATTGTTTTAAATTATTTTAAATTGTTTTAAATTATTTTAAATTATAAGACGTATTTGACAAATTCTCATATATTAATAAAAATAATTAATTTGTTTAATTTTTTATAAATTTTTCATTTTTATCCTTATTAATTACTATTAAATGAATTAATTGAAATTTAACTAGAAATATTTATAAATAAATAAATTTTTTAATAAAATTGTAAATTGATTGAGATTAGAATTTCAACAGTTTTGAAATCATTTCTAAATAATTTAAAATTAGAACTACTAATTATTTTAAATAAATTTCAATCAAAATTTCTAATTTTCACCAAATTGCAAAGGACTATACTCAAATTTTATTTTAAAATTTCAATCAAAATTTTTAATTCCTACTAAATTGTAAATGACTATGCTTAAATTTTATTTTCAAAATTTCAATCAAAATTTTTAATTTCCACCAAATTGCAAATAGAAATAGTGAATTAAAATTAGTTGCTACTGTAACTTTAATACAAAAATTAAAACATATATTAGTAGATGATAGTAAAAGATGAAGAGTCAGACTAATAAAAGAGAATTAATTCTTAGTTCCTTATATTTAATTTCTCTTTCTACTATTTAATGTTAATACAAATAATGATGTGATTAATGGGGATATATAAAGAAAAAAAGTAATAAAGTTATTGGAATTCTAAAGCGCATTATATTATGAAACAAGATTTTCTTTTAAAGTATGTTTTATAATTTGAAACGAAAGAGTAATTGTTATTGATTTTATTACCATTAAAATTAAGTCTTTATAGTAATCACCTGGAGAAATTTATCTCTTTCATGCTATACATTTCATCTTAACATCAATTGACATTAAGTGATTTTTCAAGAGATATAAGTAGCATTTTAGGATTTGGAGTAAGCAATATAGAATTTTCTAATAATTGATTCATCTCGTAGCTAATTCATGTATTTATAAGGAATTTATCATAAAAGATAAAAAAAAAAGTACGAGAAGGCTATACCAAGTTAAACAATTTCTATATTTAAACTATGGATGAACTTCTCGTTTTTTAAATTTTGCAAAATTTTAGTTTTTAGAGGAATTGTTTTATTCACACAAGTTTACAAATAAATAATATACTTAGTTTTAACTCTAAACCCTAAATTAAAGACTCGCATCCTCTCTTTTTTTCATAACATATATTGACTCAACAGCAAAACACATTATCTTAGTAGCGGAATGATTGTCAGTAAGATGTGAATATATAACAAAAGTGAAATAAATAAAATTTTCAACAAATTTTCTACTTCTTTACCATTATTTTTTTTATTTAAACCTATCCGACTATCCATAGATCTACCAATTTTTTAAGGATATTTAAAAAATGTTTTGTGTGAGAAATTATTGAACCACTTCCATGCCACAACATGGAAGATATTTTATGAAAAAGTGATTTTGATTTGGGCATATATTTGGAGGCCAAGAAGCAGTTGCAACGGAATGAGCTGTTAAGAATGTGAAGAAGTTAAGAGTTGAGCAGAATTATTGTTGTACTGATTGTAATCATGCTGGGAGAGACCACACTCGTGTAGGGTCCAACATCAGCTCCATGCAAAAAGTCTTAAAACTTATCATTATTTCACCTTATTTCTGTCTAACCCTCAATCTCTCATCATACCATTTTATTTAATCTATAATATTATTTATAACAACAATAAACCGAGTATTTATTTTGTATTCATGTGCACATTTTGTTAGAAGAAAAATAAATTAAAACATTAAAACACACTATTTTCCTATTATTTTTCCAGAAAAAAAATTTATTGCGTGGCTGTCATGTTGAAAGCTCCAGTGGCATTTCAAAAAAAAGTTGTTGCATAAGAAAAAAAACGTTTTAGTGCTGCCGATATATTCGACTGAATGTTAACGACACGTTTTCTAATTCTTTAATTGAAATTTAATCAAATTATTAATTTTCTTTAATATAATTTCAAAACCTAGAGATAGAAATGTAATATGAAATACTTAGAATCATAGTATGTGGCACGTGCCAGCAGCACCAACAAAAACCAACTAGTTATCACAAAGAACACGATATTGAAAAATCTCGCAAACCAACTTCTTCACATCCGAAAAACTGGTTCCAACACTACAATTTTCTCACCAACTCCTTTGTCTTCCTTGCAAGAATGGTTAATCCCTTCACCATTGTTAGCTCTGATATCCCAAGATTCAACCCAACACATCAACCAACTATTACACATCATTTTACACCATACCACCCTCTCTCTTTTTCTTCCACATTCAGAAAACTCAAGCATGATCTCTTCAACGAAATGCTCAGCATCATCGCTCACTTCTTCTGCTTTCTCAACCACAAAACTTCCCCTTCCAAGGCCTCAACTTCTCACCTTCCCAGCCATTAACAAAACTTGAGTCCCTTTCCAATGTTCTCCCACAAACCACTCTACCTTTCATCATGTTTAATTCTTTTAAATTTTCAAAGAAAAGCAAATAAAATTTTATAAGAATTTTTTTATTTTGATTAGCATTATCATAAACGTTTTCCATTTGAGTATTTCAATTTCTTATAAATTAATCAAATTTATACGTTCCATACAATACTTCTTCAAAACTAAATTGAATAAATAAGTTTGTTTTTTTTATAAAACATAAATCTCATTTATTGTTTTAAATAAATAAGATCTTTAAATAATTAAATTACATTTTTATGTCAAATTAATTTTGCGTTTAAGATCAAGCAAGTAAAGAAGAAAAATTTAATATGTTGAAATAAACAAACAATAAAGAGAATAATAAAAAAGCAAAGCAATAATTTGTAAATGTAAGAAAAAATAAATAAAAAATATAAAAGTGTAAATAATAAGAAATATAAATAAAGGGGTTTGGTTATTCTTCGTCTCATCTTCAACTTAAAACTATGAGTCTATGAGTCTTTTTCCTTATATATTGTTTAACATATTCATTTTTTTAATGTAAAACTTAAATTCATATTTAAATTTCTAACATATGTTAATAAATTATAGATTCAGATTTCTCATGTTTTTTCCTTTACTTATTAGTCTACTAATAATAATATTATTGATTTTATTTATATTTCAGGTAGTCTTATTGTTAAGGACATTAAACTTATTATTATTTACATTGTTTTGGATTATTCAGAAGTTTAGAAATTATGAGATATTCAAGCAATTTTTTTTCATTGTGTTTTATATTTAATTAAATAACATATTCAAAAGATAGGTAATAGATATACTAAAAGTATGCATAATAATATTATTAACCTTTCTGTTTTAAAGATTTGTGACATTTAGATTAGAGTGAAACAAGTTCCTCATATTAAGCACATTAATTGGTCTATGCCTTCTTTAGGATATGTTAAGATTAACATAAATGGTGTTGTTAAATGTAATACATGGTACACAAGTAGATGAACTATCTCAAGGTGGTAGGAGAGGTGAATATTTTGGTAACTTTTATGCTTATATGAAAATTTAAAATGCATTATATACAAAGTTGAATCTTACTATTTTTGTTGTATTTTTATGTGGAGATTTATAAGAAAAAAAGAATTTTTCCAAAGTTTGATTGAAATAACATATCATTTTTTTCATAATCCAATTATTGTGTCCTGACTTTTTCAATCACATCGGAATAAATAAAAAATATTTATTCTCTTTTAAAAGTTAGAGTATTTTATATTTTTTTAAAAGTTAATAAAAGTGTTGATCTCCTTATTGAGAAATTGGATTTCTTTTAGTATGATATTTTGCCTTAATGTTGGATTTTTTAAAAACTTTATTATTAACATTTTTAAGTTTAGATTTTGTTATCCTTTTAAGTGAGTGTTGTTTTCATTTATGCTAATACCAAATATTTCTTGAGCAATGTTCAATAATCTTAAACATAAGAATTTAAGAAACATTAAATAAACTTGGGCGGCTCTTCTTAGATCTACAAATAATATTTTTCTATTACTACAATTATAAAACTTCTTAGCCATCTTTATGCCATCACATTATAATGTCTTCATTTATTTATTTTTGTCGTTATACTATATTATTTTAAAATCTCTTACAAATCTTACTCTAATGTAAAAACCTCTACTCCAATTAATATTTTAAATATATATTTTTAAAATAAAAATAATTTTATTTTTATAATTTAAAAATTTATTTAAGACATTATATTTATTTTATATTATATTAGCTTATTCTCATAATAAAATTTTATAAAATTTAAATTTTAATTTTATAAAAACATTTTTATTGTAGAAGTCAAATATATAATTATAGATTTAAAATTTAGATCTTATAAAACTCTACAAATTTAAAATTTTAGATTTTATAAAACTTTTATATTAAAGTATGAAGTATGTTGGTATAAAAATAAAAAAAATCAAGAGTTTAAATAAAATATTAAATTTTAAAATAAAAATTATTTATTTATATTAAATATAACTCCTATTATTGTAAAATTAATATATTAAAGTCTAGATTTCATAAAAATCTTATATGAGAAAAAAAATTAGCTTAAAAATAATATAATACAGAAAAATTTAAAACTTTACATTATGGCCCTGTTATAACCATGCAGTAGAAATCTAACCTTATATATAACCTCCATAATATATATAACTCTTATAATAAAAATATATTTAAAAAATACCCCACAAGAATAAATTCATTCACTACCCAAACATTAACTAGTCATCGAAAATATTTTCAAAATATAGTTCCTTTATTACCTTCTAAAATGCAATAAAAAATATTTTTTTATTTTTATTTTTATTTTTATAATTATTTTTATTTTTATCTTTATAAATTATCAATTTTTATTTAATAATCAATAATTTCATGTTCACATAATACTTTTAATAATATCATCAATTTAGTTGATAATTTTACTGATATGTCACGTGAAAGATGTCATTATGACATCAAAATAACATCAATCTTAGGTTTACCGGAAAAGTTAGAATACAAACTAAAATCAAAACGTCTTATATCACAGGAATACAAAATTTAATGCAATATTTTAACGATTATAATTCTTAAAATTAATTGAACTTTGTTTGGTGGAAAAAAAATATTACTGGAAATACGTGTGTGTATATATACATATATATATATATATATATATATATTTATAAGAAATTAAAAGGAATATGTTAAATTTTTTATTTAGTATCATATTAAATAATTTAATAAATATAATATACTATTTTTTTTATTATTTTAATTCGAAAAAGTTATACGGGTCTCTTTCATAAAATATTTTTGCCAAAAAATTGATAAAAAATCATTTCCAAAATCATGGAAAACAGTTTCTTAATCTCATCGTAAAGCAAATCTAATTTCTTAAAACCACGTGGAACAATCAATATGTTCAAAAGGGACTATTTAGATATAAATAGAAAAATCCAAATTGGGACATGGAAAACAAATGTGTTGGCTGATAATGTATCGGATATAGAAAAAAAAATCAATGTTTCTCTATCAAAACTTATATGTAACAAACAATTTTTTTTTTGTTTTTGAAAAATGAATGTACACGAAAATAAAAAAGCCCTATTATCTGGCGCATTATTTTTGAGGTCGAAATTGAATATTTACTGGAATAAAATCAAAGCACTTAATCAGAGGACCACCGACAAATGACAATATAGTCCTTGTAAACAATCTATCAATTTCCCTTTATGGAGCTTTATTAACTTCTCACGCATTATCTTGTATTCGTTGATTATGGCTACATCCACATCCCAGGCACTATGATCTGTATTTCTTGACAATGGTTCTTTGCTTATAAATATTTGTTACTCGACATTCCCTCAAACACACCAAAAAACACATGGAGCTTCCACACCAAACACTCTTTGTACTAAGCTTCTGTATCTCAATTTTGTTGGTACAGAGTGATCCTGATTTTCTATCCCTAAAAGACGATTCAGCTTCATCTCCATTTCCAAGCAACTTTCTTTTCGGAACTGCATCTTCTTCGTATCAGGTTCTCTTTTCCACCTCTTTCTCTGTAGAATAATATACATGTTTCCAACAACTACATGTTCTTGTTTTCTCTAGTTAATTACGTGAGTAATGATTTTGCAGATTGAGGGAGCTTACTTGACAGATGGTAAGGGACTGAATAACTGGGATGTTTTCACTCACAAGCCAGGTTCTCTTTCTCACTCATCCACATTACTTTACTGCTCCGTTTCTTTTCTCAAATATTGATTGATTATTGAGAAAGAATCCCTTGGTATATGGTTGGACATTTCAGGAACTGTGACGGATGGAAGTAATGGTGATGTTGCCGATGATCATTACCATCGTTACAAGGTATTAAATCCGTTCTATTTCTGCTAAATTAAATGTTTTCCATAGAAAAGTTATCCACATCCATATATATTACTTTATTATAAGAGATACCCGTCACAATTTAGTGAATGAAATTAGAATTTCTTTTATAATATTTTTTTTTCTCTGATATTCTTAGTTTACAACTTTTTTATTAACTATCTAAAAAATAGTTAATATAATTCTTTATTAGTAACCCCTCTTTTATCTTTTGTTATTAACATCTATCACATATACCAATACATATACATATGTCATTGTCAATATACATATATAATGTGTTATTATTTTATTGTTATATTATTATTATTTTAGAAATTAAATATATTTTTAATTTTTAAATTATGTATTGTCCTTTTCTCTCAAAGACGATTTTATTTATTGAATCAAAATATTAACAGAAAAATTATTATAATTTTTTCAACTTGTTAGCCGGTCTTAACTCACCAAATCAATGAAATCGACTCACCAGTGAATTCGTTTTTAATTAAATAAATATTTAAATAATTAAATGTATATTTAATTTTTAATATGTGTATATATATATATATAAATATTTAAAAAATATAAATTTGAAAAAGAAAAGTAGCACCCCACAGTCCTCGCTCTAATGGAGGGGACAAGATTCTGGCACAGTCAGATTTGAAGAATAGCAGTTTGGGAGTGGTTTTGTCCATCCTATTATCACTTCATTAAGCAAAACACACTCCTCAGTCATATTCTGAAGGATGTATTTGAAACCTTCCAACAAGACAAATCCCCTAAAAGTACTCTATTTTAAATTTAAATCAAATCATCAAACGTTACTTCAATCCCTCTCACTTCTTTTTGGTACAGATAAAAAAGAAAACAAACTTTCACGTGCTCTTCTGTTGCACATCAAATATCACTATAACCTTTCACCATGAAATATGTAAAAATGTAAAAAGAAAATAAGTATAATAGGTTACTTCTTTTCAATTTAAAATTCCTAATTCTTAATTATTTATAAAATCAGGAGGAATAATGAAGTTCGGAAATTATTGAAGGGGGAAAGAAATACAAAAGAAAATAATGAAAATTAATATACTTAACTCTATTAATTAAAAAATTTATAACGTTTTATTTTAAATAAATGTAAATTAAAGTAAATAAAAACTGAAAAAGTACTCACAATAACTGTGTTAACAATACTCATGAATCGACTTTTGTTTGTTACAATAAGTTGTTTCCCTTAAAATAATAATATGGCTTATTTAAATAGGAACGGGTTTAAATCCAAGTGTTAACTTTTGCTGAAGCTGTGAACCTTAAAATGTCAAACCTATTTAAATACTATTAGTCTTTTCAATCAAGTCCACATAAGTTGAGGATTTCAACACATTTAGAACCTTTTTCAATTCACTTCAACAACTATTTTCGGTGTACTTTACCTTATCATGAAATTAATTAATGATTACCAAATAATGCCCACTGAAGGGGAGAAGCCAACATTTCTTTATTTTTTTAATTTTTAGTGAGTTTTATTTTGTTTATATTTTATTCTTGATTTCTGATTAACTAGTTTGACCATATCAAATCTAGGTGGAGCAATCAAAACAAAGACAATCCAACAACATCAATAAATAAAATTGGGTTGAATGGTAAAAAAAAAAACACAATTCAAATTAGGTCTCATTTATTTAGTACATCGAATCTAATCCATTCGGATAGGTTAAGGAGAAAAAATCATTAAAGTTACAGGTAATTGAATAATATTATTTTATTAAATATGTGTACATATATTATAATTTGTTGTAAATTTATGTGATAATAAATTTATTTTTATTTATAAGATTTTTTTTTCGTTTTTGTTATTTGATTTTTTTTATTCAAAAATGGAACCAATATGATTCAATGATTTTATACAAGATCAAGTTACATAAAAAGCATTAGGACCAATAAGAACCATTAACTCAATGTATTTTATGTTGGTGTGATAATGTTTTATTATTAATAACTCAAGTCAAGTTAAATACTTGATATTGTTGAATGTCTAATGCTTTTTGATGGATTTAATAGTTATATTGAGTTAATGGTGATGAAATTAACTCCAAGACAATGTTAAGTTTAAGGTTTAATCCCTACCCAAATAAAAAATAGATATAAAAGAGGAAAAAAATTGAAGTTTATATTAAGGATAAGATAGTTTTTATCTTGAAGATATAAAAAATAAATATAAAATTGGAGGATAAGGTAGTTTTTGTCTTGAAGCTAACTTGTGGTCAGGAATTGTTTTAGAGACTCCAAAAGTTGCATCATTCAGTGAAAGAGACAAACAGTGATATTTTTTTGAGTTATTATTTCTCTTGGGGACTGGTGAGATATTTTTGAGTCTTTATTTCGCTTGGTGACTGGTTAGAAATTATTCAATGTTCTTAAACCTCACCAGTCACCATATTTAACTGTTAATGTTCTTGAATATAATATTTATAAACATATTTAACTGTTAATGTTCTTGAATATAATATTTATAAAATAGATTGAACAAAAAAAAAATTAGGGAAGAAAATAAATTGAAATATAATAAATGGTATGATAGAAAAAGATGAACACATAAAATAGCATTGAGTAGATTATTAAAAAAACATTGCATGTGCATCATATCTCATCCTTAAATATACTTGTTGTGAGAAGAGGGAAGAAATAGTTGGGGTATTTTGGGAATAGATGGGCAGTGTTAAGAGAAGAGAGATTAGGAAAAAAAAAAAGTGTAAACTAAACCTCAATTCAATAAAGACCCCACCCTCTCCAAACACATCTGTCCTTGAATAATTGTCTTCTGTGCTGTCAGTGTTTTACAAATTAAATTAAAAATGGCAAAAATTATTTTTGTTTTTTATAATAAATATATTGTTTTTATTAATACGTAAAAAATAACTAATTTAAAGATAAATGAAATATAAAAAATCTAATGTTTTAATAAAGTGAGATGAGGAAGATGTGGATGTTTTTTTTAAGAAAATGGGATAAGAGTGAACAGAACAGCTATGGATTTAGGTGAATGCATCGTTACGTTAGAGAGTACATCATGGGCCAACCTGCATTGCTGTCCTTGCCCACTTCAAATTTATGGCCTCTTTTGGTTTGTTGTCAGTACCAGGGATACAAACCAATTTTAAACATCCAAATCAAATTCAATATAAATCTAGATATTTTAATTCAAATTAATTTATATTTATATTTTTTTAAAAATGGATTAAATATGTTAAAAAATTAGTTTGATATTGGTTTTAAAATTAAAATTAAAAAATTAATTTAAAATTTAAAATAATTTAAAATTACTATATATTTATTGAAACTAGTTTTTAGAACAAGAATTTATTAAAAAATTTATATTTCTATGTGTAATTAATTAATACTTTTAAAAATAAATCTGATATTTGATATATGTTTTTAAGTGGGACTAGGCATAACATAATGATTGTTATATCTCCTGAATTCCAGGATATGTCACTTCCTAATAATATATTTAAGATTTAGTTTTTAATATTTAATATATATTCTATTTTAATATGGGTATAATGAGTGTTACACCTTTTCAATTATATTCTATTACGTAACACTTCCTAATAAAAGAAAATAGTATATTATTATTTAAGAGTTAATGAGTTAATGTTGATATATGAATAGGACATGAAATGAATTTAATTTTTAAAATTCAATAAAAGTCAGTCTAAATCTAAATAATTAGATTGAAATTAAATTCAAATTCATTTTGCTATAAAAAATAATTTAAATTTTTATAGATCAAAAGTCCAAATAATTGATTACAAATTCATGTTATATTTTTATAAATCAATTTTAAATCTAAAATAATTTAAAATTTAATATATACATTCTAAGAATACTGTTCATAACGAAAATTTGTTGAAATCTTTAAATATATATTCTAAGAATACTGTTTATTACGAAAATTTGTTGAAATTTCTTCTATGTTGCAAATTATATATTTAATTAATAATCTAAAAAATAAACTAAGTTGTTATATTTGATACATTTCTATATAATTAATTATTATTTTCTAAAAATTAATATGTTTAATTTGTTTAAAAAATTTGGAAATAAGACCAAGGAAAAAAAAGTAAGTGGATATGAAAATTTCAAAAGAGGAAGATAAGGATCTCTACGTCACATTAAATGAGTGTACCCACATGGGCCAATGTGCATTAATGTGGTAGCCCATTTCACCATTTATAGACTTCTCACTCTGGTAAACAAACAGGATATGTTCGCCTACATTTTTAATTAACATTAAAAATAAAATTCATTTATTATATTCTTAAATTATGATTGAGATATAAAATTAATGATTATCTTAATTTATTTAATTAAATCATTTATTATTCAACTAAAACATTTATATAATCTGTATGAGTGTTTGTCATGTAATTTGATTTAGTTTCTAGTTAAAATAAATTTAAATCAAACATAAAAGTTGGATTTGGTTTTATTTGAATACAAGAAAGATTTAAAAAAATTCAAATGCTGTTTGATTTTGATTAATTTTTTATTTTTGTTGTAATTTTAGTTAGTGTGTATATTTATATATTATAATATAATAATATGTATGATTTACTTCTCATAGCTCTTACAATTTTTAAAAAAAAATATATATTTATTTAAAATTTAAAATATAAATATTAAAATTAATTTTTTTATATTTTATTTTTTAATAATATTTTATTTTGTTTTAATATTATTTAAAAAATAATAATAATATAATTATTACATTACTAAAATATCTCTTCTAAAAATTTATTTATATATTAAAAATATTATGTTACTCTCTTATATTTATTAACGTGAACCATATAATTATTCATTCACACACATATATTTTATATATAAATAAAATAATATAATAATATTGAAATAAGTAATTTTAATTTGAATAGATTTTGAAATTTTAAACAAAAAATAAAATATAAAATTTTGAAAAATTATCTAAATTAATTAAAAATAATTTTATTCTATTATCAATTTTTTACACATTTTTCGATTATTCTTTTAATCGATTCCGATCTAATCATTGTTAGCAATCGAGCGTGTATAATATATATATATATATATATATATATATATATATATATATATATATATAATTATTTTGTTGGTAAACTATTAAATATATTTTCCGCCATAACTTAAAAGGTGAGACAGGGAATCTTTTGGTATCAATCATGACTCATCAACATAATTTGACATGTGTGATTAAAGTTTTCCAAATAAACAAAAAAGCTTAAAAAAGAAGAGTTTCTTAGAAAGAATTAGTACTATTTATAGTATTATGTATTACCAAAGTTTAAAATGGTTTAATAAATAAAAAACTATGCTATAGTATGTTATTACAAGTTAAAAAATTTCAAACTAATATCTGATTATGAAAATATTGAAATCTTTTTATCCTCTCTGTTATATTTACTTTTCCTGTAAAGATACCTGGTATGAGATATTTTCAAAAGTAAACCTTTAACATCCATGGCATATCAATATTAAGAATGCATTTGAGTCTTAACCCTAAAATTAAACTCCTCACTAGTCTGGGTTTATATATGGATGTAAGTCGATTATGTTAATAATTATTTTAATATCGCCAACACAACGTTCTTCTTTCCCTAAATATAAAAAAGTAATTATTTTATGGATATATGAATTGAAAAAACAGGAAGATGTGGATCTTATGGATGACATTGGAGTCAACAGCTATCGCTTCTCATTATCATGGGCCCGAATTCTGCCCAGTAAGTTTTCTTTTTAATACGAACCTTAATTATACTTTTCATTTTAAATTCTTGAATATGTAAATTTTATTTTCCAACTTAATTAAGTTCTTGCATTTACTTTTCTATCTCTAACTATCACATTACAAATTTGATCCAGAGGGTAGATTCGGGAAGGTGAATTGGGCTGGCATTGATTATTACAACAGGCTAATTGACATGCTTGTCTCCAGAGGTTTCATTTCTTTTATCATTATTATTCTATACTTTTTCCATATCTAACTCTTTTTCTTTTCTGGTTTTGTTTTAGGCATAGAACCTTTTGTCACAATATCACATTATGATATTCCTCAAGAACTTGTGGACAGATATGAGGGTTGGCTAAGTCCTAAAATTGCGTAAGTAAAAATGCTATCAACACATAAAAATACAAAAAAAGAGTATGGTCACAAATATTTTGGTAAATGTAACGTTGATTTCTGCAGGGAGGATTTCAAGTATTATTCAGACATATGCTTCAAGAACTTCGGTGACAGAGTGAAATACTGGATCACATTTAATGAACCAAACGTTGCATTTATTCGTGGCTATAGAATAGGGATATGGCCGCCTGGTCATTGCTCAGGTTCATTTGGGAACTGCACCGATGGGGACTCAGAGAAAGAACCTTTCATCGTAGGTCATAACTTTCTCCTAGCCCATGCGGCTATAGTTAAGCTCTACAGAGCCAAATATCAGGTAAGATATAAGAAATTGTAAGATACAAATTTACACTCTTAGATTCTCTTCAAGCCTAATTTAATTATATAATGTTAACTTCTAAATTAAAGTTTGCAGTTATTTATATATTATCATTTAGTTATATTTTTATTTAATCTGAGATATTGAAGAAGAACATTATTAATAAATAGATTATGTAGTATTAGTATATGGAATAAAAGATAGAGGAAGAGAAATAGATAGTGAGAATTAAGAATTTAAAATGTTTAGGTGTCCAAATATCGGCAATCTTACGAGAAAGGTTTGAATGGCAGAAAATTCAAGGAGGGAAAATTGGACTTGCCACGCATACTATGTGGTTTGAACCCATCAGCAACTCCACAGAAGACAAGATAGCCGCTGAGCGAGCCCAAGCATTTTATATGAATTGGTAAAGCCTTTATTATATTTTGTCACTGGATGCATGCATATTGTTGATGCACGGCCTCTTAAAAATTCTTTATGGTGGTGAAACGTGCAGGTTTTTGGACCCAGCTATCCGAGGGGAGTATCCAAAGGAAATGCGTGAAATATTGGGACAAGACCTTCCACCAGTTCCACATGACCTGGAAACACTCAAACCTTCAATAGATTTCATTGGAGTAAATCACTATACTAGTTACTTTGTAAAGGACTGCATCCACTCAGCGTGTGAACCAGGACTAGGGTCTACAAGGACAGAAGGTTATGCTCTTACATGGGCTCATATCAATGGCAGGAGCATTGGACAACCGGTGTGTATATTTGAAACCCTCTATATAAACTCAAACAGTGGTGTGAAAATAATATTTCTCCTAGATTGATGACCATGCACGTTCAATATGGAAAATAATGTTAATCATAGGGAGTTAATGCATGCAGACTTCACTTGAGTGGCTGTATATTTACCCACAAGGAATGGAGAAGATTGTGACTTACATTAAGGAGAGGTTCAACAACATACCAGTTTTCATTACTGAAAATGGTGAGTAGAAATACCCATCATCACTCTTCCCTCTAAACTTTTAATAGGAATACAAAACGTTTCTAACATAGTTACACGTACTAATAAAAATAATCGATTCAATTTATTTTGTTAAGTTATGGAAATATAACAATTTATATTCCTTCTTTGGTTTGAATGTTGTATATTGTCTTGCATAGGAGTTGGGTGGAAGGAAAACTCCAACTTCACCACTCAAGAAATGATCAATGATGTGGACAGAATAGATTACTTGCGTGCTTACTTGGGTGCCTTGGTAACTGCAATAAGGTGTTGACAACCAAACTTGCACTATTTATTTTTGTCTTGGTTAAATATTATGAAATAACTAACTAGAAAGCAACAGCATGATAAGTCCTTTTGACCAAGAGATTGTTTGTTGCATGAACAGGAAAGGAGCAGACGTGAGAGGGTACTTTTTGTGGTCTTTGCTTGACAACTTTGAGTGGACTGATGGATCCTCTATAAGGTTTGGACTTCATCGTGTGAACTATGAAACCCTGGACAGAACTCCAAGAATGTCTGCTTCTTGGTACAAAAACTTCATTGCTCTTCATGCCTCTCGCCCTGCCACCAAACCTCCATATGCTCAACAGTGACAAACAATCAATGGAAT
Organism: Lablab purpureus; assembly: GCA_030347555.1. NCBI lineage: Eukaryota > Viridiplantae > Streptophyta > Magnoliopsida > Fabales > Fabaceae > Lablab > Lablab purpureus. The sequence continues at coordinate 15,643,515 of CM059259.1, forward strand.
GATCTATAATTTACTTTCACTTTCAAGGAAGAATAAAAGCACTTCTTTTCCTTCGTGGTATTATTAGTGGGCCACTGAAACTGAAGCAGAAAATGCTCGCATGGATGAAGAACAGGCTTCCTGTACAATACCTCGTTAATTTTTTCAGTCACCTCTCACTCATTAACTCATTTTGGAATGGACTCGGAGAGATATAGGGGACAAGAAATTAGTGGGGTGGAAGAAGTAGTGTGTCATTACTGTTGTTGTTTTCTTTAGACTTTTGGGCCCAATATTGATAATTTTCATCTGTAATATATTACAACAGTTTGTATTTATCATTGATATGTAGGTCGATTCAAAGTCATATTTTATGAAAGACGATAAAACTTTAGAAAAATAATAATAATAATAATAAGTTCTATTTTATGAATACTAAAAATAGAAGAGCAATACATAAAATTTTAAAAACGGTATATTTTTGTTTCATTAAAATGACTATTATTTATTTTATAGATATTTATATTCATTGAATTTAATTTATTTTTTCTTTATCAGAATTTGACTTTATTTGTACTATTTTATAAGGATATAGTGTTAAAAGATATTTGAAATAATTATAAAGTCAGAACTTGTCTTCATTCTTTTTTAAAAAAACACCTGTTTATGTAAATATATATTCCCACTTGGTTGCATCCTTTTCTATCTTTTACACTATTTACTCACATTGTTTTTTTAACAAACTAGTTCATTGACTTTTGTCTTTGTATTTTGTGTCCAGTACCGATAAAGTTTTGTCTGCATATCACACCAAATGATAGTGAAGTGGTTTCATATAATCCTATGATCCTATCCTATCATACAAGACTTTGATTACTTCAATTCTTCCTAATAAACACGTCTGTGCTTTATCTTCCCATCCTCTTTGCTGTGTTGTATTATCTCAGGTGTGCCTTTTATTTTATTTTTCATATTGCTCTTTGTTTCCTTGTAGAACATATTGCTTGTTCAAAATAATAAAATAACTCGTCTTCTCAAATCAGAAACTTTGCAGAATTTTTTTAATTATTATGCATGGTTGATCACTACAAGGTTCGCATTGAATCTCAGAATCTCTCAAGCACTCATGAATGTAAGGAATTTTTCAAAACCAAGCAAAATTAAAAGAGCGTCTATAGGAAGTGATCACACGCAGATTTGGAAAATGACTTACAAAATTGATCATAAATTTTCAACACTTAGACTCCACTTCAAAATGGAATAATGGAAGTTCAAACAGTTAGTTACAACAATATTAAGTGAAAATTATCTACGTTGTTTGTGGTTGATGCAGTAAATAGCACTTACTATGTCACGAATAAGATCCTCACCAGACCTAGCGTGATGAAACCACCTATCAGGTTTACAAGGGTAGAAAGATTACCATGTCAGATTCCCATACATTTGAGTGCAATTTTTTTGTCTTGAATAATGACACTGATAATCTTGAAAAATATTATGCAAAAATTATATGAAACAATATTATTAACTTATTCACCATCCTACTATAAAATACGTAGAGTTTACAGTACAAAAAAACTAACAATTTAAAAAACTGTACATGTTGTATTTAAAGCCTTATATTTGAGTTTCTTCTTTCAAACCTGCCAATCTCAATGCCTTCAGCCTACAACCTCTAGGAAAGATTATAATCTTACACCCACAGAAAAAGAAACCAGCACAGAGTGGTTCGTGCACACTCTTCCATCTTTTGAATATTTGCTTCTGCATATAAAACATTTCTTTATTTTTCAGCCCAACAAATCGGTTGTAACACGAATCTAGATGTTTTCAATTAGAACGAATGATAGTATACTCACTTAAAACTGAGGCAATATGAAAACATAACTATAAAGTTGAATCCCTATCCTCAACTCTAGCACACGTTTCAAGCAATTTTACACCTCCACCAAGGTGAACCAGATTCGTAAAAGTGTTCATCATCATCCCAAGAAATTTGACATGCTTGAAGGCCAATTGCAACACCTGGCTCTTTTCCATGTTGTGCAATCCAATTTAGAACAGCCGTTTCTTTTTCACTCTCACTACTGAAATCTCTCTTGTATTTTCCAAATGGATTAAGTCCAGGATTACTCATATCCGCAATTGCAGCTGGCATATACATAGAATCACCAATTAACGGTGCTCTACAAGCAGCAAATTGAGCTCGAATCTGCATTTAAATTTGTTCAAGTATATGAGATGAGTCATGAGTGAATATCTGTGTGTTTCATACAACAGAGCAATATATATATATGTGTGTGTGTGTGTGTGTCAAGAAAAGAAAGAGATGGGCAAGGCCCATATATATAAAATACATTTAACAAAATTTAAGTTACTATTCAGGTACAATACATAGCTTCTTTATCCTTAAAGATGATCAAATAAAAGAAATGCCAAGATTTTCCTTAATTAAGCCCTATTTTGAGAAGTTTCTTTGTGAACACTTGAAAAGGAAGAAAATAAGAAGGAAAAAAAAGTTTCTCCTATAAGTTAAAAACAACTTATACATGAACTGATTTGAGTTTATGGAAAGAACTTACTTCATTTTCCTTTTTACTTTCTTTTATTAAAAATACTTAAAGAGATGTTTATGAAACACTGCCAAACGGCCACCAGCTGGTTCACCATTCGATAAAAGAAGGCAACATTTAAGTGGCTGATATCAGATTCTGGGAGATATAATCGCCCAAATAACGAGGGAAGATATGTTCAAATTAAAACCCTCCTTGCAAAAAGTGTTTTCTGATATTTAGACCCGACAATGGCAAGAACCGTATACTTCAAAGCTACCATTAGTCATTTGTAGTAGCTGAATGATTGTTTAACTAACAATGGCTGTGATCAAGAAAAAAAAAAACTTTGAATAAAGTAGATCATGAACTGCTTATCAGTTTACTGGAGGATTAAAAATATCAACTATATCTCATTAATCTTTTGAATTAATCACCGTTTATTTATTCTAATCAGCCAACACATACGTATTAAAACAGGACCCTTTACTAAAAGCACACAAACAGTAGATAAAATTACTAAACGGACCTGGTGCGTTCGACCAGTAAGAAGGTTGATTTTGCATTCGTATGCAAAATCTTGATAAGGCCACCCACAGTCTTCAACACAATACTTGTCCTGTATAGCAGTAGTTGGCCAGGGAACCTTTCTGCATTCCTGGATCTCAAGTTGACACATATGCCACCCCTTGATAAAATCTGCACTCAAATCAACCTACTGTGTTGAATCCATAATACAAGACCCTTTTTGGAAACTTTTTACCAAAGTTACATAGCACACGCATATTTGATAGAAATGCCTCGTCCATTCAAATTACTCAGTCAAAAATAATAGCACATCATGCTGCTTCAGTACACTAGGCTAGGCTAAACCATTCAAATTATGCTCGGTCAAATATCATACAATCACATGTGTTCATTAAGGAACTAATTTCCATCTAGCGTAGTGCACCTAACCAAAAGTATTTGGTTGAAGAGTAAAATGACATCTCAATTTCCATTAAATAGTTTAAAACGAATATATTATTCTCAACAGCATCATTCTACCTTCTTTTATTCCCTTTCAGGGAATAGAATATTGACTATCAACCAGACCTAATGTCTAATGTTAAGCTTATGAGCCACCAACACCATGATGAGACATGGTCCTGGCTTCTCATGCATGCAGCTAAAGATAGTCAATGAAAGCACACTTAACCATCACCATCTAGCTACTGCTATTGATAATCACTCAAACTCATGCGGTTACCTTCAGAAATAAGTCTAGGAGCCATGTTAATAGGGCGCATATAGTGGGTTATGATTCCCGTTGGCAAAGGAGAAGATGCAAGAGCCAGATAGAGCTTCTTCACCTTTTTCTCCTGAAAAAAAAAAATTGATTGCACAAGTACTATGATAGAACAGTGAACCAGAGAATGAAATAAGAGAAAATGGAAAATGGAAATATCAATAAATTGTATTGATAAGCAGAACAATTACAAAGCAAAATAAAATAAAATTACTTTTAGCAATAGCTACCAGTCCTCACAGCATAAGCTATTCTTTACCACTCCATCATGATGCCCTCCTTCCATCTTTCCAATAGACTCCCCCTTATTCCCCCTCTCTTCAATTATATGCTTACTAACTTTCACTATCATTTAACCTTCTTTGCTAGCTCCAGCACATGTATTCCTTTTGTGCCCCCTCCTAGTATAGACTTTCCACACTTTGGGTCTAACTGACTTTAGGCCCACTTTCCCCTCTACATTCCTATCATACTCGGTAACACTTAAATAATGCAATTTCAGTTACAATCAATTTTTTATTTTCACTTGATTAAAAAGGCACTATATCATGCTGTAGAACACCATCTAAACGAAGATTAAATAGGTCATGCCTTGTAGGAATGTTCCCTTTCAAGTAGAATGTTATTCTAGCATAAGATATGAAATTGGATCATAGACATACCCTGATTTTACCATGAAAGACAGAGCAATAGTCTTTAGTCCTAGCCAATACCACACTGCACGTAATGACATTCCATTACAATCTTTGACAGTCAGAATGACAAGGAGCTGTAATTACTTTTAACATAAATGCAATACCAGCCTTCAGTGCAATTATCAATTTGATGGGTAGTCATCAAAGGGGCTGTCAATCCCAAGGCACGAGTTGCAAAGGTTGCACAACTTTCTTCAATGTTGTCAGTAGTGCCACCTACCTAACCAAGATTTGGGAAAAATTGCAGAGAAACCATAAGCAATTAATTATTTAATTGAGTAAACATATCAATAAATTTAAAGACACGTTAAAAAACAGAAAATTGAGTTATTGAGTTGAGTCACTTGGTAATTTTAAGGAATAACCCACTCAAGGCTAGTACAGAACCTAACTAAAGTAACTATAATCCACTCAAAACCTGACCCTGAATATCCTACTTGATATTTTTCTCCACACATATTGAGCATCAAACCTCAAATCAATAAAAATATATAAATTCTTGTATCTATGTCTAATACTTTTATAATATCATTGTTCCTTCATAAGGCTCAAAGTGAATCGATCATAAACCTATCCAAGATGACCATACTCCATACTACACCCTAAAGCTAACCCTGAACATCCTGCTTGATATTTTTCACCACACATACTGAGCATCAAACCTCAAATCAATAAAAATGTATAAATTCTTTAGATTCTTTTATATATATCTAATACTTTCTTAATACCATTGTTCCTTGAAAAGGATGAAAGTCAATGGATCATAAAGCCTATCCAAGATGACCATACTCCATACTCCACCCTAAAGTTGACCCTGAATATCCTGCTTGATATTTTTCACCACACATATTAAGCATCATACCTCAAATCAATAAAAATATATAAATTGTTGAGATTTTTTAATCTGTATCTAATACTTTCGTAACACCATTGTTTCTTGAAAAGGATGAAAGTGAATGGATCATAAAGCCTATCAAAGATGACCATACTCCATATTCCACCCTAAAGCTGATCCCAAATATCCTGCTTGATATTTTTCTCCACAAATATTCAGCATCAAACCTCAAATCAATAAAAATCTATAAATTCTTGAGACTCTTGTATCTATATCTAAAACTTTTGTAACACCCTCATTACGTGATAAGGACAAAAGTCAATGGATCATAAAACCTATCCAAGATGATAATACTCCACCCTAAAGCTGATGCTGAATATACTGCCTGATATTTTTCTCGAGACATACTGAGCATCAAACCTCTAATCAACAAAAATATAAAAATTCTTGCATCTATATCTAATACTTTCATAATACCATTGCTCCTTGACAAGGCAGAAAGTGAATGGATCATAAAGCCTATCCAAGATGACCATACTCCACCCTAAAGTTGACCTTGAATATCCTACTTGATATTTTTCTCCACACATATTGAGCTACAAACCTCTAATTAATAAAAATTTATAATTTCTTCAGATTCTTGCATCTATAGCTAATGTTTTCTTAATACCATTGTTCCTTGATAAGGATGAAAGTGAATGGATCAAAAAGCCTATCCAAGATGACCATACGCTATACTCCACTCCAATGTTGACAGTGAATATCTTGCTTGATATTTTTTTTCAACACATATTGAGCATCAAACCTCAAATCAATAAAAATATATAAAATTCTTGAGATTCTTGTATCTATATCTAATACTTTCATACTACCATTGTTCCTTGATAAGGTTGAAAGTGAGTGGATCATAAAGCATATCCAAGATGACCATATTCTATACTTCACCCTAAAGTTGACCGTGAATATCCTGCTTGATATTTTTTCTTCACACATATTTCTCTCACGTCCCAAGACTCAAGTACCAATTTTCCCTAGGCAATATATAAAGAGATCTCCAACTTACCATGGTTATATATTTACTGGACTCTGTCCCATCTAGCATAAAAAATTACAGAAATGATTGTACCCTGAACCATATATGATTATTAATAAACTTTGAGTTTGTACTGTGGAATTGATTACATACCGATGTACCAGCAGGTTTATCCAAAACTACATAGGATTCCGCCACATTTATGATCCTTGATCTCCAATCAATCTCATAACACCTAAAAAAGACTGTAAAATGTCAAACAACGTCTTCCCTACATAATCTAAAATGTAATTTCATTCCAACAAATACTCCACCCTAAAGCTGATCCCAAATATCCTGCTTGATATTTTTCTTCACAAATATTCAGCATCAAACCTCAAATCAATAAAAATCTATAAATTCTTGAGACTCTTGTATCTATATCTAAAACTTTTGTAACACCCTCATTACGTGATAAGGACAAAAGTCAATGGATCATAAAACCTATCCAAGATGATAATACTCCACCCTAAAGCTGATGCTGAATATACTGCCTGATATTTTTCTCGAGACATACTGAGCATCAAACCTCTAATCAACAAAAATATAAAAATTCTTGCATCTATATCTAATACTTTCATAATACCATTGCTCCTTGACAAGGCAGAAAGTGAATGGATCATAAAGCCTATCCAAGATGACCATACTCCACCCTAAAGTTGACCTTGAATATCCTACTTGATATTTTTCTCCACACATATTGAGCTACAAACCTCTAATTAATAAAAATTTATAATTTCTTCAGATTCTTGCATCTATAGCTAATGTTTTCTTAATACCATTGTTCCTTGATAAGGATGAAAGTGAATGGATCAAAAAGCCTATCCAAGATGACCATACGCTATACTCCACTCCAATGTTGACAGTGAATATCTTGCTTGATATTTTTTTTCAACACATATTGAGCATCAAACCTCAAATCAATAAAAATATATAAAATTCTTGAGATTCTTGTATCTATATCTAATACTTTCATACTACCATTGTTCCTTGATAAGGTTGAAAGTGAGTGGATCATAAAGCATATCCAAGATGACCATATTCTATACTTCACCCTAAAGTTGACCGTGAATATCCTGCTTGATATTTTTTCTTCACACATATTTCTCTCATGTCCCAAGACTCAAGTACCAATTTTCCCTAGGCAATATATAAAGAGATCTCCAACTTACCATGGTTATATATTTACTGGACTCTGTCCCATCTAGCATAAAAAATTACAGAAATGATTGTACCCTGAACCATATATGATTATTAATAAACTTTGAGTTTGTACTGTGGAATTGATTACATACCGATGTACCAGCAGGTTTATCCAAAACTACATAGGATTCCGCCACATTTATGATCCTTGATCTCCAATCAATCTCATAACACCTAAAAAAGACTGTAAAATGTCAAACAACGTCTTCCCTACATAATCTAAAAAATGTAATTTCATTCCAACAAACAAGTGTACCTAGGAAAGCGTTTGGGGTGCACATGGACTCGCAAATACGTTCCTGGCTCAACAAATTGATCCACGTGAGTTACACGGAAAGTTTTCTGTGCCTCTCGCACAGTTTTGCCTTTGATAGAAGCCCTTTGGCACAATACCGAGGGTTCCGTTACTTCTTTGAATACCCTAATTTGCTCTTCAGTAGCACTCGGAGGAGGCTGTGGACAAACAAGAGCGTAGTATACAGCTCCAAATTGAATCAGATCGGTAACGTACCTTCACAAAACGAAACATAGCATTAGATATGAGAAAATAATAAATCTTACGATATGTAGAGGCATAGAAAGACGCGCTTACAAAGGAGGAAGTTCCAGAGCCTTGCAAATATGTTCTAAAACAGGTCCTCCTTCTGATACAACTAAGTGTTCAACCCTTGGTGGAGTTTTTTGCAATGGACACGGAAGCAATCGATCATACTTTGGGAAACTTAAACAGAAGCAAGTTCAGTATCAAGCAAAATGTGAAGGTAGTGGAAAGGAAGTAAGTATTGGAGAATCAAGGTGAACTCTTGACAATGTTAAGGTACCTATTGGAAGAATAAGTTGCGGTTAAGTTTTCGGCGTCGGTTTTTGAAAATTCAGATTCAGCAGCGAGTGCAGTGTAACGGTTGTGTGAACTCTGACAGCACCAACTCGGCGCGTTCTTTTTGTGGTGATTTCTAAGTGATGCTGGCAAGATGCGAAGCGAGCGTGCCGCTGCCGGCAACGTCAGGCTCCGGCAGCAGCCTGAGAACAACATTGACGCCACCGTCACTGTCACCGAGCCGCCCATTCTTACTCTCCTGTGTTACTCGGAGCTTCTGCTTTGCAATTATCTGGGCCTGGTTTTGATTTGAAAATTCGTTTCCGCACGTTCACCTCCCAACATTTCATTTCTTCCTACACATTTATGAAATAATAAAATTGTCTTTCGTTTTTCTATTTTTTTTTTCTCATAGTGAGTTTAATATAAAATAATTTTTCGATTATAAAATCTAAAAATAAAATAAAAAATTGTCTTTTCGAATTATGAAACTTGTAAGTCAAGTTTTAAAAGAATTATTTTTTAAATTATAAAATTTAAAAATTAATTTTATAAAAAATTATCTTTTAAATTATAAAATTTAAAAATCAAATTTTTAAAAATTATCTTTTAAATTATAGTACTCGAAAGTCATATTTATTATGAATTTTCAGATTCTATGATTATAAAGTTATTTATATAAAAAAAATATTTTTTAATTGTAGAATAATTTTTAAAAACATTATTTTTTTAGATTTTATATTAAAAGACAATTATTTTTAAACAAATAAGTTTTATATTCTACCATTAGAAAATATTTTTTATACATACAGCTTTGATATTTTTGAAAGTAGAAAAAGAAACAAAAACGTACTTATAAGCACCCAGAATTTAGTTTAATATTGGGACTTCTTCCATAAGTGGATTACTATCCCATATTGCTATTAATCCCCCCACCCCTCACTTTTTTAAAATTGACTTCAATTCAATTTTAATTCTTTTGATTTCGCAAATATGTATTTTGATCCTTATAAAATTTTAATAACAGATTACCTTAAGCAATTTTATTTTAGTTCAATTGTACATAAACATAGGCAATATCCCTTAGAATAATATGCATTAAGGTTTATTATTAAACATCTAAAAACATTTTATCTTGATTTTAGAAAACTGAATGACTAGATTTTTAATTAAAATTTTGTAAGATCAAAATTGAACATTTTTCAAAATTATAGTGAGGAAAAAGTGAATTTAAGCCTCCAAAATTTGAAGTGCTAAAAAGGTGTGCAAATAGAAAACTTGGTTATTGTATTTATTGTTATCAATTTTTGTCTTGGTTTCGTGTTGGTATTGGCCTTTCTTTGAATTTAGATTGGTCTGCAATTGTGAGAAGAGAAAAAGTATAGTACAAAAATGTTAAACTAAAAAAGTAAAGTAATATTTTAAAGAGAAAGAAAAACAAAATTATATCTTTTTAGTCTGAGAGTTGATTCGGTTAAATATTTGAATTTTTATCTTTGGTAAAGTTGTTTAATTTTACTCTGGATTACAAGTGTATCGGAGGGATAAAAAATAACCAAAAATTTATAAAAAAACTGATAATTGATTAAAATTAAAATCTTTATCAAAATTAAAATCTTTTAGAATGATTTGGAAATTCTTTTCTTAACTGCACAGTTTGAACAGGAATGGGGTTGAAAATCCGCTGCAATGGAATCAAAATAAAATAATTATTTAAATATTATTAATGATATCTAAGATAAAATACATGTGAAAGAAAAATAAATGTGTTTAATTTAATTTATATCTATAAATGTGATAAATAAGAGTAAAACAACATGTGATAAGATAAAAAAAAAGAGTTATTTTATTAAGTTTGTAGTGTAGATGGACATTATTAGTTTTAAAAAATTAAAATAAAATAAAAAAATTATGAAAAAATAATACATAAAAATATTTTTAATATTTATATTTTAAATTTTATACAATATAATATGTATTTGAAAGGTGTCTTTAAAAATTTATTAGATTTATAAAAGTAAATTTTATAAATTATATATTTTTTGTGTTTGATTTAAATATAATTTTTATTAAAAATTAAATCAATATGAATATCTTACTCTTGATATATTTCTTAAACAAAATTATTTTATTTATACTTCATGAAATGGTTTGTGATGAATATGGAGTAACACTTACAATCTTTATGATGAAAATGGTTTATATCATGATTGAGTTAACAGTTTTTAATTTTTATTGAAGGAAGGAGAAATGTTGTATAGAATAGAAAAGAAGGAAAAGAAATAGAAAGTGAAATAAATCAATTTTTTTTAGTCTTGTACTCCTAGTGTATATCAATTAACAAACTTAAAAAAATTAATATCTATCACAAATTTAGATTTTCCATTATTTTTATTTTATGCTTAAACAGTGTTTTATTTTTATTGTTGTGATTATTTTTAAATTTCATCTTATTATTTTGATCGCTTTAGTTTCACTTTTTTTTTTAATAAGTTAGTATAGCATTCTGTTAAATTGATGATGATGATAATAATAATAACAATTCAATAATAATATAACCGGACATAAATAATTCATAATATATGATATAATTAAAGTTAATTTACTAATAAAAATAACATTAAATTAAGTTGATCTGTTTATAAAAAATAAAATAAAATCATTCAAAATATTAGAATGAAATAAAAAAAAGGTAATAGAAGAAAGTGTTTATTTTTTTTTATTTTTTTCTTGTATTGAAATTCATTGGAAAGTTATAACATGAACCTTTGTATATTTTAATAACTTTTTAAGTTATGAGACTCATTTTTTAATGACGTAATATTCTATACGCATGGGCATAGTTAGAAATTGAAACTTATGGTATGCTTTAGAGAATAAACTATGCATTTCTGAGTAAACACTAATGTATAAATTGTTTTTATGGTCAAAATGAAAAATATAATAAATTGTGTTCATATAAATTATAAATTACTTTTATAAGTTATTTTGAATAACTTATTAGAATGCTTAATCAACTTACAAATTTATTGTAAATTATTTTAGCAAAGTACTTATATCATAAAATAAAATATTTATCCAATAGCTTCTATCATACATCAAACGTGCCACCCAGAAAGTTGGTCCTGGAAAGTATAATCATTAATATTTTTTGTAAATTTAAAAGAAAAACAGAAACAAAATTTATGTCTTAAATAAACCTAAGAGAATAGTTAATAAACTAAAGAATAATTAATGTCTTCATTTATATTTAAAATAATTTTAACCTCCTAAGGTAACATCTATTTTCATTGAGTATTATTGTATTGAACTTTTAATAAAAGATTACAGAAAAATTTCTTCTATATTTGAACAGATAAGAACTAGTAGAAGACACTTAAATGAATTTATTAACATACAAATATTTATTTTTTAAAATGGAGCACATTAGAAAATTATCACTAGAGATTATCTTAAAATAATTCACTTGTTTTTAATTAAGCACTTTGGTGAGATATATTTAAAAATTATTTAAAATATATCTACAATATCCTAATGTTCTCACCACGCTAAAAAATATATAAATAAATAATTATATATTTAAAAAATATTAAATATAATTTTAATTTTTAAACTATTTATTAAAATGGTATTTCATTCTTGTAATAAATTTAAAATTTATTTTAATCTTATATTTTATAAACTTATATAAATAATCTGTAATTTATAAAATATAAATACAAAAATAAGTATAAAATTTAAACTCATAAATAAAATATAATTTTTATAAATAGTTTAAAAACTAAAAATTATTTAACCATTTAAAAAAAATAAATCAAGTTATTTTCATAGCAAATTATTATTATTTTCAGTTTTTATTGTACTTCCATTTAATAATTAAATATAATTTTTTAAAATATGACACTAAGAAATAATGTTAACATTGTAATACCTTAATTAAACTTTTTTTTAATTTTATTAAAACATATAATATATACATATATATATATATATGTGTGTGGGGGCTATATACGGGGGCTTAATAAGAAAATATTTATAAACTTTCTCAAACTCCAAAATTTGTTCAGTGATATGTTTTCGTATCAAAATATAATTATTAAACCCTAAATACAAGTTATTTATACTATATATATATATATATATATATATATATTTTGAAAGAGTACTTATGAAATACTAGTATTAACTTTAGATTTATAATTTTTTTTAATATTTATTATATATCTATTTGAATATTGATATTTTTCACTTCTAATGTAATAAAAAAATTCTTGATCTTTACAAAAGATTATTGATTTTTACATTATACATTTATTTATTACAGTGTATTATTAGATTTTGAATATATCATCAAATCTCTTTAACTTAATAATTTCATCACATGTAAGTAATTGATTGGTTACGAATATATATATATATATAAAGGTAATACAACACTTGAAAAATGATGTATATTATAAAATTAATGTTCCTAATTCAATTAAACTAATTTTACATATTCCAAAAAAATGTTGAAACATCACTTTCCACCTATTAATAAACAAAAACCACAATTTCATGCTATTTCAAACTATGGCCTATTAACTCTCAATTCCAACAAAAATCAATACAATTCAACAACTCCAAGTCAATAATTTCCCACTCAATATTTAACTTACAAGTTTAAATCTCTCTAATAAGATACAAACTGTGTTAACTATAATTGAGTTCTCCTCATCTAAATTGTCTTATCTTTCAAGCTACAACAATTCCGAAGAGAGAAAAATTAAAAATTCTAGAAAACTTTAGAAACTCTAAATTACTCCACCCAATCCAACAAAATAATGGTCAAAATAAAACATTATCTAAGTCATAGAACTTGCAAACCTTATGATATTGATAAATGGAGAAAAAAAGAAAAAAGCAAAAAATATTTAGTGCTATGATATTCATAAATGGAACAAAGAAAAAAGAAATAGAAAATATTTAATGTAAAAGAGAAAGTTATACTAAATTGGAAGAAAAAATCTCATAAACATCACATGTACTTATAGTTTAAATAGGGAAAATGAACACTGCTACAGAAACCTGAATCCACGTCGGTTCTGGAAATAATTTCACGACGGCCCCAAAATCGACGTTGAATAAGAAGACGTTAAAAGTAATATTTTCAACGTCGGTTCAATTTGAACCGACATTGAAAATCACAAGCTTACAACGTTGGTTATAGACATAACCGACGTTGTAAGTGGACCAAACTTTCAACGTCGGTTGTGCGTACAACCGACGTTGAAAGTGTCTAAAACTTCTAAAACTACAATTCAGTTTCTAATTTTCTCATTTTCCCTAAATTTTAGTACCTGCATATCAAATAAACCAGCAAACCAGCCACAATTTCATATATAATACATTTCAAATAGCTAAATTTCAAATATAGACTCTCTGGGCAAATGTTTGGTGAAGATATCAGCTAATTGATGTTTTGTATCTATGTATTCTATAATGCAATCCTTAGCTATATGATCTCTAATGAAATGATGTCTAATTTCTATATGCTTTGTCTTAGAAGAACAATTTAAAAAAAGAAATATTGATTGATGTAAAAACAGCATTATTGGATGGATCTAATCGATCTTGAAAAAATCATAAAAAATAGTTAGACATTGAATTTTCTGTTAATTTTTGTTGTGTTATGTTCTTTTGATGTGTACTTGAATAAAGAGGCCTCACATCCCCCAAAATAATCATAGTTTTGAAAATACAAAATTTAGGTGTAGAAAAACTTCAAACGATCGTAACTTTTGCTACGGACCTCGGATGGAGATGCGTAAAAAATGAAAGTTTTTGGAAAAGACGCAACGAAGCTGTTAGCAAATCCCCAAAGGGGATTTGGGCAAAAAAAATTTCAAAAATTCTCCATTTACTATAACTTTTTTATTATTTTACTATTTTTTACCTATTTTCCTAAATTTTGGGCATTTATGTGATTAACTTGCACTTGTCAGAAAATTTTGAAAAAATTTGTGGAGTTGTGTCGTACCAAACAGAGAATTATCAGGCCATTACATCTTAGAAATTTCACAGTTGCAGGTTCTTTTGTTCTAATTGCATCATTTTGCATACAGTTTTTGTCCTAACTCCTCTGTTATTTAACTAAATCCAGAACAATCATCTACAGGCATTTCAATAACCTAATCATACAAACACTATCTACAAAACAAAAATAATAAAACCCACTAACCTGGCGCGACAATGGCAGCAATCTGGTGGCGAAGGTCGAGACAAGGTGCAAGGAGGAACGCGCACCGACGACGTGCAAGGAGGGCGTCAGCGACGGCGACAAAACCCAAGGAGGAAGGGCGGCAGCAGCGAGGGCGAGGGCAGGGGCGACTGTGGGCGACAGCGGCAGGGGCTGCAGCGGCAGGGCGGCACGACAGCGGGCTGCGACGAGGAAGGAGAGAGACCTGTGGCAGAGACCGGCGACGAGGAAGACTGAGCGCGCAGAGAGGACTGGAGAGCGGACTGAGAGCAGAGCTTCGAGGGTCGACACAGTACGAAAAGTGAGAAAGAAAAGGGAGAATAGGTTTTAAAGGGGTTTCTAAGGGGTTTCTACGTCGGTTGTAATTTATAACCGACGTAGAATGTTTTGAATTCTACATTCTACATCGGTTAAGAAACAACCGACATAGTAGTATTGACATTCTACGTCGGTTCTGCAACTAACCGACGTAGAATGTAGAATTAAAAACATTCTACGTCGGTTATAGTATACAACCAACGTAGAATGGTCAAATCAAAAATTCTACGTCGTTAGTATTTAAACCGACGTAGAATGACGACGTTGATTGCTAATTCTATAGTAGTGGAAGAGTCTAATGAAACATATAATTGTAGATCTACTATTGAATTCTTAAACTAAAAAATTAGGATAAACACATTTCGATGGAGAGTGTAGACTTAGCTGTACAGACTTTTCTGGAAAATGGTCCCAAGTCTCAGTTGTTTGTGGGGTAAGCTATTTAATAGGTACGTAGATTGAATGAAGAGGTATGAAATTCAAAGGGAATATTGAGATATGATGCTTGACATATTATAAGAAAATAGAAAACAGAACAAAAAAAAGCAAAGAAAAGGAAACAGAAGATGACTCCTGTTCATTGCGTGAAGTGTCTTCATTTCATTGGTGTGATGAAGTTGTGAATTCAGAAGGCATAAATTATATAAAGTTTCAAAAAGAAGAAGAAGAAGAAAAGAAGTGAGATAGTAAATTTTGTCTGTTTTTTGGAAAAGTGTGGTTAAAAAGGAAAGACGTGTGGAAAGGAGAAGGAAGATAAGACGAGGGTTGATTCAAGAGAGGCACATGCAGTGTCTTAATTTTGGTCAAATGTGATGAATTGGTGAGATGGTGTTTGTCTGAATCCAAGCCAAAATCTCGAGCATTCATGTCTTAGGACTACAAAATTTGACAAAACACTGCGGTATCTATGTCTAGTAAACATCCAACCTAATAATATCAAACACTATTACTATTCACCGTTTCATAAACTCTGCACCCATATTTTTAATGTCAAATATAAATATTCTCTTAAATCATTCTTGCTTTAATTAAATCATAAATACGTTTTTCACTTAATTCCCCCACAAAATCCAATACATAATAAGTTTAGTTTTAGGCTGATGCTTAAATGTTATTCTCATTTTATTTTATTTTTCCTTCAAATAAAAAATTATCTGTCTTAGATTCTTTCCCTCCCATCTATTATGTTAAATGATTATGTAATGTAATGAAAAAAATGTAAAATCATATTCGTTTTTTATATAAATTCTAATTGCTGATGTCATGACAGTTTACTTTATTTTTTATGAGTTTTGCTCTCATATATCATTTTTAAGATATTTTTATAAATTTTATTTCAATGCAAAAATTATAACTTGAAATTGATAATTTAATGCATCAAACCATGTCATTCAAAGAGTAATGTAAAGTATAAGAAATGGAAAGTTTATATTAATTTTTTCTCCAATAAAAATTAGAAAATTCAAGTTGTTAAATAAAAAAGAGGTTGAATTAATTCTCTATTCTTTTAAAAAATATATTAGTTAAGTATTGAAAGTATTTTTAGAAAATATATTATATTACTAAAGTAACGATGTTTTTCACTTAAACTATATAAGATATTTCTCAAAGTTACGTGCTCCTGACTCAAACATCATTCCCCTATTTGTTTCTAAAATTTATATTTAATTTTTCATGATTAGAATATTTAACTTTGATATTTATTCTTCCATTCACATATTTATGATATAAGATTACAGTTGACTATTTATTCTCCCATTCTCATATTTATGATATAAAGTTATTTGTTATTGTTGAAGTGTAATTAATAAATAATATACACATAAATTGTGAGCTAACTATTCAATTAAAATATTATACTCAACATTAGTATATGTAATATCACAATTTGGTATAATTTATATAATTTATTTATACTAATTGTATTACTCTTGCTTGCATTTATTTTATAACTCCAATAATTATGTGTTGACACATGATGAGATCATAATACAAGTTGTGAAATGTCTCAAGTCTATCAGTAATGGGAGTTTTCATGTTTTACGTGTTAGAAATTTTAATTCCATTCTTTGAGACTTTTATAGGCTATATTATATTTTTTGGTTTATATATACACACCCATACCTATTTCTGTGTCGTGTGGTGTTATGGTCATAACAACAGTGAAGTAGTTATCAACTTTGTCATTTTAATTTCCACTTTAAACTATCTAATACCCCATTCTATTTTAACTTCTATAAGAATTTAATTTAATTTTATAACTAAAATATTAATACACTTTATTACATTGTTGAATTATTTAAAAAACTAAAAAACAAATTTTGTTATTTTTTATAATAATTATTTTAAAAAGAGTTAAAATGTTTTTAGCTTTTGAGTTATTTGTCAAAATTGTATTGTCTTTTTTTCTGGACAAATTTTAAATCTATTTTATCTTTATAGTTTATAAATTGGTGGAAACGATCTCTTAGAATTCTTTTTTATCTCTTCATTTTTTTTTAATAACTTATTCTACTATTATATGTCTCTTAAGTTTGTTTCAATCTTTTTTTTTTCTTACCTCTTATTTTATTCTTCTTAAAGATATTTTTATTTTTCATCGATAATCATTTACACCAGTTTATAGAATATAAGAACGAAATAGGTCAAAAGATTGTACTCAAAACAAAATACAATTTTAACAAATAGTTCATAAACTAAAAATATATTTAACCTTTTTAAAAATTTTAACTTCTTGTTGATGAATTCATATTAAATAACTCAATTTTTACAAAATACAAATATATGAATTTTTTTTACACTAAATTAATAATTTTATATATTAGTCATTAGAATTAAATATAAATGGAATTGAGAATCTTAACATATATAAATTAAATATTCTCCTTCTCAACACAGGTTATTATTTTGAAAATAATATGATGGAAAATTTAAGTTATACTATTTAGTTATGTTATATTGGAATATTTTTAATGAAAATGTTTAACAGAATTAAAAAAAATTAGTTGAAATAATTTATTATTAGAATAAAATAATATAATATAAAGCTACTTATAATTTTTTAAAGTTATTTTTTAAAATAATTTGAAATAAAGAGTGCTTAATTATCTGATTTATATTTAACAAGCAATTCTGTTATTAAAGATAATGTTTAATAATTTGATAGTAAGATGAAGTTTAGGGGTTGATAAGTTGAGAAGATGGGGTTTGTGAGTGCAGTTGTGTATGTTGGGGGATGAAAGAAACTTGTGAAGAGAGAACAAAGATATGTGGCCCTACCCCAAATAAATTGTTCACAAAAAAGACAAGATTTTGGTGAGAAGTGAGAAAACATTTGCCTCTTTCCTCACTTACCATCCAATGCTCCACTTGCCTCATCTTTCGTCTACCTCTCTTAGAAAAACATGCTTTGCTTTTTGGATCTTTCTCCTCGCACCACACATGCATCCAATATAATAATAAATGGTGCTGAGAGTTGAATCTACAACACCAAAATCAACACAAACATTAATGCTCAAATTATGGGTCATGTCATAACACTATTACCAATAAATTAAAAGTGGTCTTCTCAAAATTAGGACAAAATAATTGCGATAATGACAAATAACTACAACTCATATTGCTTACTATTTTTATTTTTTATTTATTTAGGGTAATTAGTTTCATATGTTGTTTCTAAAGTATACATATTCTAAATGGAATCATATATATTTTTTGGTTCCTTTAATTTTTTTAAATTTTTGGTTTATAGCCATTCTCAACTGTTGATTACAATCGCTTTAAAGGTTAAACGTTAAATATTTTTTTAAAATTAGGGGAAAATGGGACCAGAAGTCTTTGAAAAAATAAAACCAAATAAAATAAAAATATATATACTTCATCCATATTAAAATCAACATTTAAGTTTAAACGTCACTCAAATATTTTCCTTTTTTTTCTATATGAAACAACTCAAAGCCCTGTGAATGTTTTTAATATATTAGTTTACGTTTTTATTTTTACACAAATATATCATCAATATTTGAATTTAATATTACTTATTTAAACTAGTTAATCAACACTCAATAGTTTTGAAAACTTTATATGTATCATTTTATATAATTTGTATAGATATAATAATTTCTAATATATTACTAATGTATAATAGCGTTTTTTTTTTATATCCATTAATGGTAAAATTATAATATATACATGATGTAAGTTTTATATTATATACATGATTTTGTGAATAGAGTTTGATTTTTACTTTTTATCACATATTATCATTCTTGAAAATTCGAAACCATTAGTTAGCATTTAATTGATTATCCATTCATTATATTTGTTGAATAAACATTGGTTCCAAAGCTTTGAAGAAGAAAGAGAGAAGCAAGAGGGACCTTCATTGATTGTGGTAGAAGGCCAAACTTTAAAATAATTGCAAATTAGGGTAATAATCATCTAAACAAAAAGTTAAAAAGAGAGAAATAAAATTGATACATGGGAAGAATTGATTGGAGGAAATTAATAAGAACAAGGAAACTCTGTTTAACGTGTTAATGGAAATTGGAAGAAGCACCACACAAGAGGACTCAGTTCTCGAACAAATGACAAAAACACAATTTTCAAACTTTCTTTATAGTACAAAATAAATATAAAAATGTGTTTAATTTTAAGGAAACCCTAAAGAAATAGGAAGAAGGAACACATTGAACAGTGTGGACCATGAGTGTATAGAAAAGACAAAGAAACATGATGATACGTTTGATTAGAAAAGCTTGGAAAATCTCCAAACTAGCGTACTATGTTAGATAAAAGGGACAATCACTAGGAAAACACTTCAATTCAAAATTTTCAAGAAAAAGACTAAAGTTTGAGCAAAATCAGAAGTGAAAGATTAAAAAAAGTCAAAATGTTGGGATTGCAAAAATACAAGTAGTTGAAGGATGGTTACTAGCAATAAATGCAAACCGATCATGAAATAAAAATAAATTTATTTATTAAAAAGTTGCAATGGTTAAGTACCAATAATTGTAAAAAAAAAAAAAAAATCAATTACATAAAATCACCAATAATACCTCTCTTTTCTTTTAAGTGTAGTTTAGAGTTTGTCTTACAGGATCATCCTGATAAATGATAATTTACTTTTTATTTAATAAATTAGTCTTTAATTGATAATTTTCTATCTTGCAAATTTTAAAATGATAAACTAATTTTTTGATTTAAAATTACTTAATAGAATTTGTTAATGATTTGGTTAATAAATATAAAATGACATAAAACTAAATATATAAGTTTTATTATTTAAATGAATTTTGCATATTTAAATAAAAATATTATTATATAATTATAATTTTAAAATTCTTTAAAAATAATTATTTTTATTAATAAATTTAATTTAATTTATTCGTTTTTTTGAAAACTTTCATATGCTTTTTAATTCGAATAAGTTATTTTATTTAAACTAGCTCATCTAATAACTATTAATCAAATTTACTTTTATTTTTTACAAATTACTTTTTTATTTATTAATTTAAATTATTATTATATTAAGCTTCTTTTTTATAATTTCCATCGCATAATTTGGATATATCATTAGAATTAAATATTATTACTTACATTTGAAATTCATTAAATATAAGATAATTTAAAAAAAAATTATTATAATGATTAAACTATTTTACAAACTAAATTTATTAGTATTTAAAATATTTTTTATAATATAAATTATATTTTTTATTGTGTATTAATTTTAAAAAATTATAAAATTGATATATAATAATATCTAAATTTATTTTTAAATCAAAATCTAAATTAGTTTCTAATATTAACTATCATGAATTTTATTAATAAATTAAATTTTGAATTAATATTTAATTAAATTAATGACCAATTTTATTATTTTATAAGTTTATAATATGATTAGTAAAAATTAAAAAAATAGTGTTTATTTTTTAATTAGAATTATATATAAAAATAATAATAAATAATTTAATAAAATACCAAAAATAAAATAGTGCAGTAATTGATTATCTGTATAAAAATAAATATACATAATAATAGGTGAAATTTTTAAATATATTAAAATATAAATGAATGATAATGAAGAAAATTAAATAAGTTATAAGCGAGCTAAAATAGTTTGTAGTTAAGCTACTTTGAATGTCTTACCAAATATATTTTTTGTGTTGGTAAAATTAATTTATAAATTAGTCAAATAAATTAGTAACTAGTTTAGTGGTCTTAGGGAGGATACTCTTAGGAAGGATCTATTTCACAAAAAAAGCTAATAAGCTAACTACTAGTTTATAAGTTCCTAACTTATAAGTTTTGAGTTGATAGAGTAACTTATTTAAGTAATAGTGTTTGTTAAAGTAGCCCATAAAGTAGTTAATTTATAAAATATTTTACATAATTTTGTATAAATTATTTTTATAGATCTATATCAAAAAATGGAAAGAGAAAGAAGAAGAATATTTTATAAGTTTAAAGTTATAAAAGACTTATGAGTTATGATTTTGGTAAGTTCCCTGACCCTTCATTGAGGCAAGGAAGGAGTTGTGATTTGAGTAAGTTTCCCTAAACATATTTGACGATGCATTTTCAATTGTCTTTACACGAGAGTGAAAAATGTAAAATAAAACTTAGAGGGTAAGTGGAGTATAATGACTCTTTTATCAAGAGATTGCAAACATTATGTATGAAATAATATTGCACATATATACATGAAAAACATGGAGAAAGAAGATGAATTTAGTGTCAGATGTAATAATTATATGGTTCTTTTGTCATGAATGAGAAATCAACGTGTAGAAGCGAAGCGAATCTACAACCATTCACGTAGAACATGACATTATTGTTTTTGTTTGTTTGGTTTATATACGCTTTGTAGCAATTAATAATAATAATAATAGGATGGGAGAAAATCTTGTACTAAATCTTGTGAAATAATCCTCACGAGAAAGATTTGTTGGAATGAATGTGAAGAAGATTTGAAGTGGGGGAATGTATCTCTGAAAAATCATCCTGAGAAAGATATGTCTGAAATAATGAGGAAGAAGATCTTAAGTGGGGAAAACTATATCTCATATTATCAGAATAATATTTTAAAGGGACAAAACTCCTTTTAATTAACCCCTTTTTACCGTTAATTAGCTAATATTTCATTCACATTTCTCTTCTCCAAAACTAGATCCAACGACTTCTCATAGTCAATTATATACATTGATTTTATTATATCAGCATTTCGATCAAGATCGATCAAATAAAAAAATCCTAAAAATATACTATACTGGTATATAATCACATTACTACAAACACTATTTGTATATATAAAATAAATTATATTTTTTATTTTGTCTTTATTTAAATCGTTAGGGTAACAACTTATATTGCTTAAACCATAAAAATAAATCTTCTTGTTCAAATTAAAAAAGTTTACAAAATTTCATTACAATATCAGCCCTTTATCGTTTAACCTATAGAAATATTAGAATTTTGAGGAGAGATAATTAATTTGATAAAAAAATTCAACTAAATGACAAAATACGCACTTAAACAATGATGGCTATACTTTGAACATCAAATCAACACTTTATTAAGATATGCAAAACCAACAAATTATAGTTTTTAACAACATAATTTCTTAAATTAAAACTAAATTTTGTCTATTTTATGATATGCATTTACACAACTTGCCTTCTACAACTAAAACGACTTAATTCCACCTTTCAAAGCAAATATTAAGTTTATAACATAAAATAACACATAATTTAACCAAATGAAGTAATTTTTTTAAAATTCATTAATAATTAAACAAATTAATACCACCTTTAAATTTAATTATAAAAAAATAAACTATTTTTACATTGATTAGGAGTAATAGTTAATTTTTTTTAGTATTTTTGTTTTACAATAAATTTTGCCTTAATTATATTTATTGAGAATATTGATTAAATATAAAGATGAGAATATTTTTGAAGTATTAAGAAAATTGAAATTGTTTATATTGAAAATGAATAAATATAGTATATTTATTTTCTTATATTTGAGGGATGCTAATAGTAGCAGTTTTAAAAATCTAATAAAATAATTTGAATGAATTATGCTTGTTTGTTATACAATGAGTGTGTTGTATTTACATATTATATGACTTGGCTGGCATGGCATAAAGTATCAGTTGCACGTTGATTCAATTCATATGTATACATATTCACTTGGCATCGATTCGGTCAACCGTTTCATTAATTTGGATTTAAATATTCACATGTGATTTAAAAGTGTAATTAAGCATGAATTTATTTTGGTGACTCTTAATTAATCATAACAATTAGTATAATTTAGTTTTTGCTTAGTGTCTCGCATAGTACATTGGTGACTTAAATTAGATGTGAAAAAAATTTACGACTAGCGTGAACGCCATCATATAAAAGCATTAATGATTTGCATAAAAGTAAAAACATTGATCACACATTGATTCTATTCACATCTATACTTTGAATCGTTTTCTTCCACCGTCACAATTAGGAATGACAACAATTTACTATTACCGTTCCATTCAACAAATACTCATTACTTACCTCTCCTGTTACCTGTTAAATATATGTCAGTTTTTTATATTCC
The DNA here is from genome assembly GCA_030347555.1 of Lablab purpureus. NCBI lineage: Eukaryota > Viridiplantae > Streptophyta > Magnoliopsida > Fabales > Fabaceae > Lablab > Lablab purpureus. The sequence goes on from CM059259.1 coordinate 15,667,113, forward strand.
CTAGTATCATGAATACTTTAATATATATATTCTTTAAACTTTTTTAGTTATTTTATTTTATTTTGAAATAAAATTATTTAAAATACAAATTTAGATAAAAATTAATTTTAAAATATAATTTAAAGAAAATTTTATAATAAAAACATTTATACAAATAAATTTGTTATTTCTAAAGAATTTAAATAAGTGAAACCATAAAATTTAAGTTTTAAATTTTTTTTTAAAATAATTATAAAATATAAATATAAAAAATATATAAATAAAATTAAACTATAAATAATCTTTAAATTATTAATAATTTTTTATTAATAATTTCATTTTTTAAAATATTTAAATAATATTTATTAATAATAATTAGCATATACCTAAGTTAAATATTATGATACTCACCTAAGTTAAATATTATGATACTCACCTAAAAATATCATGGTGTAGATTTTTTTATAATCTTAAACCACAATTGCTACTTAGTCTTTTAGTTTTTTAATTTTATTTTTATTCTTGTTTTAGATAATTTCGGTCTAAAATATAGTACTCTTAAAAGATTATATATATATATATTATTTTTAATAATAATTTTCTATAAATATATCAATTGAAACTTTATTTTTATTTTTTTATCTTTCTTTCTCGGTACATTTATTATTATATTTTATGTTTACATGTCCTTTTCACTATCTTTTATTTATTAAAATTAAAATAATATACATCTTTTAACAAAATAATACAACTATCATTTCATATTAAAGTTTACACGAGTTAAATGTTTTTTTTTCTCAATTTTATTCCATTATTTTGAATATATTATTTCTTTTAAAAATGAATTAATGCGATCTATTATATCGCATATATATGGTAACAATGTTACTGGAATAACGGAATGTCACATAATCAAAATTGGTTTAAAAAACAAACAAGTAATACAAACATGGAATATCACGTGTCTACAGTAAAATTTACTCTTTAAAAAGATAGAATCAAATTAAGATTATCCAAAACAAGGAGACAAAATTTTAAAAAAATATCATAATAAAATAACTAAAAAAGTTATTTAACCTCATATTATTAATAGAATAATTTAGTTTATCATTTTAATATTTTTTATTAATAAACATTTTCTAACTTGTTGAAAGAATTTTATATTAATGAGTAGTTATATCATTTTTATTGTTGAAAAATATTTATTATTATTTTAATGACTTTAGTCATCTAGATCATGAAGGGAAAAAGATACAAGATTAATTTATTTTTTTCAAACATCTAACCCTCTCGTAAAAGTATAATTATTATATTGTACAACTTAATAGAGAGTATATACAATCTATATCGTAATTCAAATTAAAATTAAAGTTTGACAATATATATAGCAAAATAAAATGAAAGTTCTAAATTATTTCAAACTTTTTTTAATTTACTTTAAAACATGCACTTATTTTTGTAAGTGTATACAATATAGTAATTACACAAATCATCCTACAAACAACAAGTGCAACAATAAATTATTGAATTTTTTTTATCATAATATAAATTTATATTATATAAAAGTATTGTAATTAGTTATTTATAATCAATTTAATACATACTCATTCATTTATATAAATATATCAATCAATATAAATTACATATTCAATAATTAAAACTAGAATATCTAATAAATTTGTATCAAACATTCATTACAAGAGACTAACACTTGACCTATTCTAGTATCTTATGTATATGGATCACGATAAATTTAAAGTATATCCATATTCAAACCTCAAACATATGTTCTAATTTACTTTTCAGATTTCAATATACATTCTGGTGATAAAATAAATTTTCCTTCAACTTTTCATTACACAATGTCTTAGTTTATGTAACTTAGACAATGGGTGAAACTATGAATCATTGTTACAACACAATTTTTTTTTGCTTAATACACAACATTAGACAATTATTTAAAATCATTCTAAATTTGTAACCTCAAATTCAGGCCTTTTCATGTACCGTTCATAAAACATAATTCATTATATGATGACTATTGAAGATAATAATTTATACCGTGTTACACTTCTTCACTCATGCTTAAATATAACTCATAAGAAAGCTAAAAGGATAATTTACAACTTTTATGAATATCTCATGTTTAAAAAAAGTCATCTACTAAGCTTAAAAGTTCAGAAACTGCAAAAACTAAAGTTAAAACTTATAGTTTGACCTTTGTTCATTAAAATAGCCATAGTTAGAGTTCTAAACTTCCTTTTTAATTGATTTCAAAGACATTTGAGAGCAAACATAAAAAAGTACAACTTTTATGAATAATACCAAGCCTAATTTTAAACTCATTGACTCGCCCAACCAAAGTTGGCTAGCCTAGTGAAAAAAACTCTTTAGTTTTCAATTAAATGAATTTCATCGGTAGGCTCCCCAACTACTAAAGCTCTTAGGTTTTCATCTAATTAAATTTCTTGTCTAGGGACTCTGCATAATTAAAAAACTTTGTAGTATTTTAAAAACCTAACTCTAAACTTCTATCAAACTTTTTTTCAACCATAATACAATCCTCACAAGTTTCAAATGTTTAACTTTAATCACTAGTAACTTTATCTCCAAATTAATGTCAATTCAACTAATTTTAGTCATACAAAATCAATGGATGAATTTAAATCAAACTTCAAATCCTATCAAATTTGTACTTATTCAATATTCAACAATTAATAATTACTCACGTATTTGTTATATTTTCTTAACCTTAATTTTAATTCCAATTTTAATATAATCAAAATTGAAGAAAAGAAATTTTTTTCTTACCTGTAACTCTTTATACTTAAGTTCTCAACTTCTCCACACAAAAATTATTAAAAATATAAAAATATTAATTAAAAAATTATTCGATTGAAAATGATCATAGTTTTCAGGTTACTACAAAAATTAATCAAATTCTAAAAAATTAAAATTAAAAATGTAAAGGTAGAGAGAAGGAAAAACAAGGACATAAGAAGAGAGAAAGAGGTGAATATGTATGTGAGAGATGTAAAAAAGAAAGAACAAAACTTATAAAACACAAAAAAACAAACAAATTAATAATTATTTTAAAAATACTCACATGATTTCTCAAACAATAACAAACAAACAACCAATCACTCATCAAAATACAAAACATAGCAAAGCATTCATAAAAATGACAACATAAAAATAGCATATAAAGGTAACAAAAGTTTTAAGAAATCTAAAATTAGGGGAGAAGTAAATCCTAATTTTACACTCTTACAACTTTATCAAAATTTAGTAATTCCTTAAAACATTCACGTTACTTGAAGGCAATGATAACAAAACTCATAAAGAAATATAACCAACTTATGCCCTTGAATTTATCTCTGATATCATAACTTCAATGATTCCACTACCCTACTTTAGAAGGAAAAAAATACAAAATAAATATATTTACTTTCATAATTTGAATATAATACTGGAAACATAGCAGAACTGCAAAACTAAAACAAATTCAAATGCACCCAGAAATAAATAAATCTATCTCCCCTGTTACACTCCAGAAGTGAATATAAAATGTGTATTGTCTATATTATAAAAAAAATTGGCTATATGATCGAAATCTTGAAATGAAACATTTTTTTTGTCAATTATTGAATAGGTTTATAATTTATTTATTTGATGGTTTGGTCGCTGAGAAATTGTGTTAATTAAAAGTGGTGATATTGGTAAATAAAAGTAAAGATGGGAGAGAGAGAGAGAGAGAGAGAGAGAGAGAGAGGGTTACGTGGAGAAATGTAGAAAGAAAGAAGAGGGGGGGACAGATGGTGGGGTGAAATCCATTTATGGACAGACCACATGCGCACATAAGAAGATGCAATGTATACAAAACGGTGTTGTACAATCACTTTAGTGCACTTCAACCTGTTTTCTTGACATTTCACAATATCTCTAATTCTCCATCAAACACAACCCATGTCACATCCACAAGTCATTCCTATAAAGTTACACCATTTTTCCTTCCTCCTCTCTCATTCGTTCAACCCATTCCTTTCTTTTTCCCATTTTCTTATATAATAACTATCATTTTTCTTCCATAACTTCCCATTTCCTATATATTAAATCTTTGCTTTTCTTTCTAAATTCTTTTTTACCAAATTCCTTTCTATATATTGCATAAACTGCTCTCTACAAACTCCCAAAACTGTTTAACTGCTCTGGAACATTAAATTGTGACACCCACTATAGAAATTAGATTCACTGACACTTTTAAAGTAATTATTACTAAAATAATTTATTTTAATTATACAATTATATATGTTAGATAACTTTTTAATTTCTACGTGTTAATGCATTTTAATTAAATTATAATAGTAAATACAAATATGAAGTTCAAAATTTCGAAATTTAACAATTTAAAGGGATATTTTTTTGTCCAACCAACGAAAGTCTTTCTTCCTTTTCTCATCATTTCTTTTTGCTTTAGGATTTTCTATAAACTAAAATAAATAAATAAGACAAGTAACTTCATGTTAAAAAAAACATCGTAAAAGCACAGTTTTGGTTAATTAATATAAAATATTTTAATTCAATTTATTATTTGTTTTTTATATTGTTTTACTTTATTTAAATAAGTGAAGAAGAATTTTCACACTTTTTTCCTACTTATTTCGATTCATCATTTCACCCCTCTTCAATATAGTTTTGATTTAAACATAATATAAAACACCACGTTCCAACTGTAAACTCGTATATATAATCATAGGTATAATAAAATATTTTTACAAATATAATGTACATATCACGGCAGCCAAGTTTCACTCAATAATTAACTCAATTTTTTTCCTTACTTTGATAAACTTTTTTATAAAAATTTATAGAAAAAAATACACGAATAATTATTCACAAATTAATACTAATTTATCCATAAGTTAATTTTATAATTATATATATACAGATTTTATTAAAAAAATAAATTATGTATAAGTTATTTCTAATTCAGAAAAAATAATTTTCATTTTTCTCTTTTAAAAATTCTTGTGTAAATATTACTAAGTAAATATATGAAATAAATAAGTTATCAAATATAATACTCATGTACTGGTTGATAGAAATTAATATAGTTAGTTGATAGAAGTAATACAAACGTATACATTCAATTTTTGTAAATATAAAATATTACAAAACAATCTAACATTAACTTTTAAGAGAATATTTAACATATATATGTATCCATTGTTAGACCTGTTTCTTCTGTTAAGTATGGTAACAACATATCATAACCATCAATAACATAACTTAATTCCAAACGTGAACACATATAATATTCTAACGCCCTGGAAGTTACTATTATGCTAATCTAATGATATAATTATACTGCTTTATACAAGATTTGTAAATGTATATAATGTAAGGATGGTTGGCCTTCAAAATAAATAAAATTTTAATATACATATCTCTTTGCTGATTAGCTTTTTTGAACATTACTTCTTTTAATTTTATATTAATTATATAATGAGAGTAATATTCACACAACAATATGGACAAGTTAATAAAATATACAGTATAATCAATTATCAAAATATAATCATTAATAATATTCTTACATATATCTAGAGTATTCAATTAGATGAGGATAACAACAATAGCAATAAAAAAATCACTTTAGCTAAACAATATTTACATTAACAATATATAATATTTTATGATTAAATATAAGAAATCTTTAATAATGATAAATATGTTTCATTATATATTAATATATAACTTATAGCAATTGGGTCAAAAGTTTTTTAAAGTTATGGTGTCACAAAACATCTATTATCAAGAACATTGAATATTCACATACTTTTAAAATTTGGTGTAAGTTTCTTCACTTTTTTTCACCCACTTGAAATCTTGTCTAGATACTATTAATATTGAGATATTTATGTTAAGTGAATATTATGTTTATCATCATCTCATCAAGTGGGTATCTTTAAATAAATAAAAAACAATAAAAATTTATAATCCATACCAATGTCTCAAAATACACATTTTATATTGTTTTCTACTCCCAATTCACAACTTGTATACTTTATATAAGTTAATATTAACTCCTTTTACTTATATTAAAATTAATATTAACTCCTTTTACTTATATTAAAATTAATATTAACTCCTTTTATTTATATTAAAATGTATTTATTAACAAAGTTTTTAAAAACCCAATAACAATCATATAACAATTCCTCTTAAAAAATAAAAAAAATAAAATTAAAATTTTAGTACGAAATCATTTACTTATTAGAACTTAATTATAGTCTAATCACACTACTTTTTATTTAAGATTAAAATACGGTAAAATAACAATAATCAAAATTTTCTTTAAAGTTAGAGATTTTTTTAAAAGATAGAATTTTGAATATAACTGAAAATAAAGTATTTAATTTTTATTTATAAACTTTCACAATTTGTATTTATTTAAAATTTATTTTAAAATTAAAATTAAGTTTTACAATAAATCTCAGTTTCGCATATATTATAAACCAAATAGATTAAAAAAGTAAATTGAATTTTTTTAACTTATAACTAAATTGTATTATTTTTATTTAATATATATATATGTGTGTGTGTATATATATATATATGTATATATATATGTATACATGTATATATGTACGTAATTTGGAGTGTTGATATATATTACAAATATTTATTTTAACGTGAATAAGTTTCTTTATGAAAGCACTTAATTTTAAATCTTATAAATTTCACGAACACAGAAGACGAAACAAATAACTATAGGAAATTTTACGCCATTAATGGTTAAAGTTTAGAAATAGGGTAGGCAACCACGCATCTTCTGAAACGAGAAAGGAGTAAAAAAGTGAATAATATACAAATATTGCATATTACACAAATTGACGACACATTCATTGTTTATTTTCCTTTTATGTTGCTATAAGTGATACAATATTTATAACCACTTACTAATAACTTAGTTGTGTTTGTTTTATTTATGAAAGAAAGAAAAAACAAAGAGCCTAAAAGCAATAATTTAGTAGATTATTTGATAATATATATATATATATATGTATATATATACATATATTTTTTATTGTGTTTAATATAAATTTTTTGTATATAAAATAGTATAAATATTTATGATAAAAATATAAAATAAAATTTTTAAGTTCTTTCTTTAATTAAAAAACTACTATAATTCTTTAGGTCTCGCAACGTTTTTTTAAGATTTTCTATAAAATTTTGTAAAAATATCGTTTTGAGTAGATTTTGTCTATAAATTTTATAAAGTCCCATTAAATATCTATAAGAAAAGTTTTGAAAAATATAAAAAATTTAAATTTTTTAGTAATGAAACTTTTTTTTCTTATTTCTTTCTGAAGTTGAAGAAAAAACAAAAAATGCATCAGCTCCATGTAAGTTTCTTTTCCCCTTATATATGCAAAGAATCCAAAGCATCTTCTTCCTTTCTTCTCTTTTTTATTTATTTATTTTAAACAATCTATAAACTGCAAAGAAAATATTTGTAAAAATTTTTCACCTAAAAAAATACACTTATTTATGATAAAATAGATAAAATTGTAACATGTATTAATATTTTAAATAAAAAATCTATTTTAAAATTTTAAAATAATGAGGATGATTGACATTTTCAAAGTATTTTGTATGCAAAATCTAAAAATCAAACTAGTGATTTAGAAGACATAATTATCTACAAGTTAATGTCTCTCATCCCATTAATATACCATTTGCTTTACATATATAACTAGTGGAAAGAGATATGTTCTCACTTACTCTTTTTTTATATTTAAAAGAATCTAATTTTGAAAATTTAAGATATAAATAGTCTTAAAAAAAAATAAAAATTTATACAACAAACTGTTATGAAAAAAATATATAAATAATTTTATATTTTTAAAAATTAATTATTCAATTATGTGTATTATTAAATAATAAAGTTAATAAACAAGATTAATAAAAAAGATTACATTTAAAAAAGCAAGTTATTATAATTTTTAAATATTTCCGATTATTTAAAATTTGAATAATTTTTTATTTTTAGTTTAAAATATAATTAATGAAAAAAATACAAATATAAAATATATACTGAAGAATCCTTTATCTATTATTATAGATTATATAAATTAATTTATTATTAACATTCTCTAGCTTTAGTTTTAAAATATTAAGTGTTATTTGTGTTATATTCTTAAAACCACTAACAGGTGAACTTTGTTAGTAATAATTATCCGAAAGACACAAGTTAAGAAGTTAATGATTAAAAAGATTTTATTAAAAATTTAAAGATTTTATACATTAACAATATTTATTTTCAAAATTTTAAAAGTATTAAAAACAAAGAATTATGAATAAATATTTTATCAAAAATTATAATAAAATACTATTTATATTAAATATTATATTTTTTTATCATAATTTTAACGTTTTATTAATAATATTTTTTAAATATTGATTGACTTTTTTATTGTTATTTTAAAAATAACAAGTATGAAATCTAAGAATTAAATTTAATTAAAATTTATAATTAATCACATAAATTAATTGTTTTACATTAAATGCAAGTTTTACATAAACTTAAACAACAAGATTAAATAGAAATAATTTATAAAACAAATATTGCATGTATGCCTAATGGTGGTAATTGCAATTAATACATGCATGCCTATTATGGAATGAACAATACATGCATTCTTTTTAAAGAAGAAATAAGACATACACACTTTCTCAGTTTTCATATTACATTCAATTGTGATTTATAAATCACATGTGTATGTTAGGTTTTAGCTTTTAGAAGAATTGTTTAAAAGTTATTATATTGAAAGTAATATTTGATTGGTTAACATGTATAACCGTGCAGCCTATTAAACTCTTGCGTCTCTGTGAGGCTTTCAAAAGCACTGCTCTGTTTGGTGTGGCTTTCAATCTCACCAAGCCTCTCTTCTCTGCTCTGCTCCTTTTGCCAGAAACTTTATATGTGAGCAATTTCTACTTCTTCTTTCATTTCGGCTTTCTCATTTCTTCTTCCTTTATATGTTTTTCAATTTTTGGTGTGAATTTTCTTTTATTTCTCTCTGCAAAACCATCACCTTTATGAACGATGGTGTTTTCGACTGTTTTCTTGATCAAAAGTTCTCATTGTTTTGTGCACATATGAGATAGATCGGCACATAGTGTCTTTCATTGTCATGCCTGTTACTACCACTCAAAAATATACTAAATTAATGGTTTAATTTCAATTCTTTTAAATAATCTTTAATAAACACTTTTATATAAATTTAAATACTTCTTTTATAAAAATTAATATGACAAAATTTCTATACAACTTTCTCTATTTTTATCCTAACAAATTCATTATAAAATTTATGGGTATTATTTTAATCTATGAATTTTACTTATATGTCTATTTCAATGAGATATTTTTTCAATTATAATCTTCTAATAACAAAATCAAATTCGAAATTTCACTAGAAGATGAAATTCAAAATTATTTAAATGTATGTTTGTTTTTTAATGATACATTTAGAAAAAAAGTACCTCAGAAATCCTTCTTTAAAATTGCAACTTTCAAAACATTTGAACACGAGAAGATCATGGTCTACACGAGATAACCTTAAAACGCCTACACTATAGAGTGCACAATTTACTAAACTATCCCTTCATGCAAATGTTTTTCATATTCTACACATTAAAATTAATAAATACTAAATTAACTAACGGTGTTTCATGCAATTTCCTAGAAAATACGATCGATCTTTTCCCAGTTTCCTAACTTTCATTAATTTCCATAATAACTGTTGAAAAATGTATTTTTTATTTATTTTATAATGGTACAAGTGTATTTAATTGATTGTCATTTTGTTTTTATGTTAAATTTCAGTTATTTATGTTTATAGATTAAAGAGAAAATAAAAAAAGTTATTTTCAGTAAATTTGTTCTTTAATTATACTTAGAATTTTATCTTTGTAATACATATTATATTTAATAAAATAAAAAATAGTAAAATAAAAGTTAAAATTTAACTAGAGAATAACATTTAAACGATGTAGCTTAGTCCTTGAGGAAATAGAGATTGGAGTTTGGGAACAAAAGTCGTGGCGCTATCGGTTTGCGTGAGCCATATACATAAGCAACCAAACCCACCTTTTGTCTTTCAGTTACATTCATAACATAGCAAAACCAAAAACCAGAGAAAGAGAAAGAAGAAAAGAGACATGGGGTGGTGTTTGTCAATGCCAAAGGTTGAACTGCATGCTCACCTCAATGGATCCATCCGAGACTCCACACTTCTGTAATTTTCTTTTCTTCTATCTAACTTCAATTTACTTTCTTTACTCTCTCTTTAGGAAGCACAACCTGAACTTGATTACCATTATCTTATTATTTTTTCAGAGAACTCACGGAGGCTTTGATTGGAAAGGGCGTCATAGATATCTCCGAAGTGGAGCATATAATCAAGAAATGTATGTATGCCTCTCTTGTTTATTCTCCTGTTTGGTTGCTGGAAAAGACAAGACCGCCAACAAACATGTCCCTCTCTTTCTGTTTTTCTATGCTTGTGTTTTGGTTAATTGTCCACCCTGTCTCTCTTTCAATGTGCTCCCTTTTCCATTCTCAAATTCATGTTGACGTTTCATCACATGCTCTCTAAGCCTTTTTCTTCCAAACTTAAACCACAAAACATGCCTGGATAAACCAACCAACTCACACAACCATCCATCAATTATCGTTTTACTAACCTTTTAATGAAACAATATATACATATATATATATATATATACACACACACACACACACACCTATGGCACCTCTACTAACCTTTCTTAATTTTCCTTTGGCTTCTTGCATAACTGCCGGTGAACTTTTTATTTTATTTTATTTTAATTTTACGCCTATTTATGTGATGCATAAACCACTTTTGGCTGTTCATGCTCACACTGATGTTAATTGTGTTGATGTAAATACAGATAATCGTTCCGTGGCTGAAGTTTTCAAGCTGTTTGACCTAATCCACATTCTCACTACTGATCACACGACTGTTACAAGAATTACCAAAGAAGTATGACTGCTTGGTTGCTACGTAAATTTTGTTTATTGCCTAATTTATCAATAATAATGATAATAATACTTGCAGGTTATCGAGGATTTTGCATCAGAGAATGTTGTCTATCTGGAGTTGAGGACTACTCCAAAGGTAACTGAAGTAGAATGGTAATTCAGGGTGTTCTTGTTGTTTCCATTGAGTGTAACAACTGATTTGACAAAGAAAATGTTTTTTGGTTCCATCATTCAGAGAAATGATTCCGTGGGAATGAGCAAACGCTCTTATGTTGAAGCTGTTCTCAAAGGTCTGAGATCAATCACTTCGGTTGACGTGGATTTCATTCCACATTGTGAAGATTCAAAGAGTCTTTTTAGTCCTCTACCTGCTATTGGACATGTGAGAAAAAGAATCTATGTTAGGCTTCTCTTGAGCATTGACAGAAGGGAGACAGCAGAAGCAGCAATGGAAACTGTAAGATAAAATGTGCAAGTAATTTGAAAAACTTACGGTTAGCCGTGTGCTGGCTTTCAATGTTACATTTCTTTGCTGTAGGTCAAGCTTGCATTGGAAATGAGGCCATTTGGGGTAGTTGGAATTGACCTCTCTGGAAATCCAAATATTGGTGATTGGTACATCAAACTGATCTAAGGCTTTATTGTGGTAATACATCTTCATGTTTGAAAATCGATGCTTATTCTAACCCATTTTAAACTTCCGTAGGACCACATATTTGCCGGCATTGAAATTTGCTCGAGAACAAGGTCTTTATGTAACACTTCACTGTGGCGAGGTGGGCTAATCTATAGCTCTTACTTGTGACTTTTGGAGTTTCTCTGACTTGGTCTATTTTTCTGACTTAGTGATTTTAGGTACCTAATTCAAAGGAGATAAAAAATATGCTTGACTTTCGTCCCCAAAGGATTGGACATGCTTGTCACTTGGAGGATGAACACTGGAGACAACTGAAGTCGTCTAAGATTCCGGTCTGACTTTTTTGCCAACCTTATAGTTAAATTAAACTATTAAAGTAAATTATGATTCAAGTTGAGAAATTTCAAGTATGAATTTAATTGTATTATCTAAGAAGTTCCTCATACATAACATAAAATATTATATAGATACAGTGTACTCCTCATAGATGAAAAAAAAGGTTATGTCTTCACTGATAAACACTTCTGGGCTTCATTGCTGCTATGTTTGAATTCATTTTACATAATATCACTTTGCATTTATAGCCAGCTAATATACATATTATTTATTCCATCTTCTTCACTATTTTCAGGTCGAAATCTGTTTGACATCAAACATTAGGACACTGACTATTCGATCCATACATGTTCACCATTTTGGTAGGTGCTACTTGTTTATAGTTGAAGTTGGTGATCATAAATATAGAATCAATGGAAGAACCGTTTGTTTAACTTCACAACGAAGATGCTGTACGCTTGAAAGTGACTTTGGATTTTGGCTACCTTCTTTTTTTGATGTCGGGAAAAAAATTAATAAACAGAAGAACTTTCGGAGAAGTCAAAAGTTGGGCATGTGTGATGCCTTCTAACTTTTTTGCTTAAAAATCGGTTTCTAAAACAATTAGACATTACCCGAAAATCAATTTCTCCTCCAAAATCTATATTAAGCGATGGAATTGTTTTCTAAAACAGTGTTATAAAAACAAAAAACAGAAACAGTAGGGAGGCGTTTTCTCCTCTTCTGTTTTCTTCAAATGTTCTGTTCAAAATTTCGGGAAACAAACCTTATAATGTGTTCAGGGGACAAACATGAAACAGACAGGACTCGTTTTGACTTTCCTAAAAGTGATTGCAGCATGTAATGCTCTTACATTTTGCAAGAGAAGTTTATCTCTTCTTATTAGAGAACAAATCTCACTTCAGTGGGTTAGAAACAAGTTAAAGGTTCTATCACCAAGAGGATTATTAATCCAAAGTCTAGGTATATTTAGACAAATAAGCTACTAAGATAAAAGTCTATATAATACTCATACTATTATTCTCAAAACACTTGTAAAAGTAATTTCAGAGTTGTGTAGAAACTTTTATTATCAGTGGATCTACTTGAAAAATAGTCCTCTCTTAACCTCATGATCTTGCTGATGCAGGTGATTTATACAAAGCAAAACATCCTTTAGTCCTGTGTACTGATGACTCGGGTGTGTTCTCTACCAGTCTCACCGAGGAATACAAATTTGCTGCTGATTCATTTGGTACATTTCACTTTACTTTTGCAGGCAGTACTTTTAAATTAATTGACCAAGTTTTGCTGACCACATTGTCTGATTGATTGTTTATCAGGGCTGGGAAGGAGGGAAATGTTTGAGCTGTCAAGGAATGCTATAGAGTATATATTCGCAGATAACAAAGTAAAAGAGGATTTGAGAAATTTTTATCTCAGAGTATATCAGCATTTAGCTTGACTTTAGATGTTAGCTAGCTATCCTTCAGTGTCCTGTCCCTTATCCTAGATTGAAATTGGTAATCGAGTCCTTCACGTGAAAAGATGAATGAAGTAATAAAATAAGGGTGTAGTATTTGCATTTGATTTAGTGAGTCAAGTTTATGAGTATTATAATTGAAATCAGCAGCAAAATTATGGTCTATTTTCTCATTTTGCACGTCACTTCAGTAGTTGAATCCTTGCAATTGGTCCTTGATAAAATTATTCAATCCAGTGACTCTTCTAGGAGGTTTGGGTTGATTAGCTACACACCATTGCAATATGGTCACGTCATTGGATATATATGCTGACTGGATCACGATTCACCATATTCTACAATTCCACACAATTTGAACCATAAAAAAATGTTGGTTTCACATAATTATAACATAAAGGATATATTTAACATTTAACATCATATGCATCCGTTGGATACGACCGTTGGACGGTGTAGTTGTTTTTTGAACAGCATGTGATCCTAGTGACAGCCTTGCCTAATAATGCCGCAATTCCAACTTTTAAATTTGACCATTACAATCAACTTTTCCACTTTGCCATACAGTGATCAAAACTGAAAATAGTGGGTTTGGTACACTTTGTATAAAAAAGTGGGTTCGGTATATTTCGGATAAAAACCCAAGTTTATGCTTATGCATTCGTATTAAAAAATATGTATTAATTCACAATTTATAAAAAGAGTTAAACAAAAATGTAGAAAAAATAATTCTAATATTTGTTAGGAATCCAATACAAGAGCATAAATAAAGTTTCACATTTAATAAAAAATGAGAAAATTAAATTTTATATAAACATTATTTATTAGGTAATTATTATTATTATTACTTTTTCTAATTTTACTTTTGAAAAAATTATAGAAACATTAATGAAAATTATTTGTTTTACGATAGTTTTTTTCATATCATCGTGAATAAATGGATTATATATATATATATATATATAATATTTTAGCCAATGAAAATAACTTTTTCCTTAATACATGAATAAGATGTTTCTAATAATAATATGATGTGATGAAATGTTAACATATTGATGTATTTCAGTAGCAGCCTATTACACTTTCTGGAAATATAATTTTCCATAACAATACCATAAACAATATATTTCGAACATAAATGATAACAATTTGTATGTCTTGATAAATGATTTAGGTAAAAAATAAAATATATATATTCCAATGAAAATATGAAAAGATAAAAGTAGAACCTACTGAAGATGTTGTCATACTTATGTTATATATAAATAATTATATATGCATTATTTTTAGATGCAAATTCAATGATAAACATAGACAATAACATAATAGAAATTAATTAAAATTGATACATATTTTATGTCATTTATTTAATGTAATAAAAAATATTTTTAATAAAGTAAACCGTGTATCTATTTTCTCTATGTAATGTATGGTTATATGTTTAAATAATTAGTTTACATTATTCCTTTTGACAAAACTTCAACCGTACGTTAACTGCTACCAGAAAGTCCCTGGAGCACCTTCTTCAAACACATTTCGATTGAGCTCACCCTTCACACCTCATTAATTCCTTTTTCGTTCCTCAACATAGAATATTTTCTAGGTGACACCAACATTTAGACAAACTACCTTAATTAAAAAAAAATGAAAGATTTCAATGTTTTATTTTGTCTTTTTTGAAGTATTGAGTATTTTTGCTTCAATATTTAAGAAAAATGTTTAATTTGCAATGTATTGACGTGGTGGGCCAAAATATATGTGCGTGTTCTTTGCCAGTTGTGAATGGTATTGATCCAAAGCAATATATATAGACAATAGTCCTTTGTTAATGATCTATAATTAATGTAATCTTTGAATTTATGATTTATGACAGTCAAACTGAAACTTGTTTTGACTTTTCAAATACGGTTCTTTACGTCACAGTGAGGGTCTTCATAATCCAGAAATGAAATTACAAGTTATAATTATTTTATTTTTCTTCTATTCATCTTGCAAACCTCTATTCATGATTAAGGTTATTTAAAAGATTTTTCTCTACAAATTAAAACACTATCTTGTACCATAATATATATAAAAAGTATATATTTTGGATAATTTGACCGATTAATAGAGATAAAAAGTTAAAGAGAGAAAAAAGAAAAATTTAATCACATAATTAAACATATAAATTTAAATAATTATTCTAATATATTTATAGGCATATAATTCTTACTAGTAAATTATGAATATTTGAAAATTTATAAAATGGATTATATATATTTTTATTTTAACATTTATACATACTCAATAACATTTCACATAACATTTGTACAACTGCACGGCAAAAATTATACAAAGCTCAATTTCAACTATGGATCTCTCCAAAACCCTTCTCGAGTTTCTCAACTTGAAATACTAATAGTAACTAATTGGAAAAATCATAAAAAGAACATATAGTATTTGTAATTAACCACAATATTATAGTGGTAAAAAATAATTAATTACTCATTAAAATTAAATAGAAGTTGTTGACTTTTGGTGGCCAGTGCAGTGGCTATGACTCCTTCCTTCAAATGAAAATTTTTAAATAAATAAAATACAGCAGCCATAGTTTTATTTATCTACAAAAAGAAAAGAATATCAAAATTGAAAGAAAAACAGTGAAAAAGCGAAAATGTTATTCTGTCTGGAAGCTTCTAAGACTGCATTAGTCACTTAAGTTATATTTCTATTTTTTTTGCAAGTTAAAAAATTTGTGTAACTTTAACAATTTTTATAATAGCTTATAAGGTATCTGGAAAGGTTATTAGAAGTAGCGTCTTTTTAAATGTTAATTTCTAATTCTTTTAATATTTATTTATATCTTTTTCATTAATTTTCATTTCATTTTTACATTTAATATCGTTATAATACTAGGAAGTGTGTATATATATATATATATATATATATATTATATACTAGGAAAATAAAATTGTTTTTAAATTATATCTAGTATTTTTTCCCAGTTACAAATGTATGATATCGATGTTCATGAATATATTAAAAACGAGTTAATCATTTAACATTATATATATAATAAGCACATTCAGAATAACTACACATGAGACTAATAAAGAAATAGACCTTGAGATAATGTGATGAACCCTATTAGTGTTTAAAAGTTTTAAACTTTGATGACCTTGTAAAAGAGGACATTGAAATATAAGAATTGGATACTTATAGTTAAGATGAAGATGGTTTTATAAGAAAAAAAATTGAGAAATATAAAACAAATTTATATTTATATTTTTTTATTTTTTGTTTTTCTTGTAACGAATATGTATTTTATCTATATATGACTTCACTTTCTCAAATTTTTATATATAATTAGTATTAAATAATTTATTAAAAAACACAAAATAAAATTTGCGGTCTTATAATTGGGCCTAACACAAATGTCTTATTTGCCTTGTAACTAACACGGCCCTGTCTGTAATTGAAATATATGATGCTAAACATGTCAGATGTGAAATTAAAAAAGAAAATCTAGACTGTTAAAATTTTATATTATAGTAAATAAAAGTTTTAAAACTTAATTATTATTACAACAAAAAAATGAAACTGAGAAAATAACTTTAATTCTCTTAATTATATAGAAATACTAAAGTTTTAAAAAATTCTCATATACAATGTAAAATTTAAACTTAAATAAATTAAATAGGTGAGTAGATTCCCATATTTAAATTTATTTATTTAATAATAAATTTGATGAAATATTTAACGAGTCAAACTCAAGAGTGAACTCATTTACCCTCCAAATTAATTGGTCTGATCCAAGGGAATGACCACTTTCTCTTTTTATTGATAGAAAAACCTCTTTGGAATGTTAGGTAGGAAATCCAACATTTATATTTGTTTATCTTTTAATTTCATCAAATGGAAATATCATCTGCAATGGACAACATATAGCAATCACGCCCCAAAAGAACAGTGACAGCATTAAAAAATGGCCTCTCTTTCCACTTGCCAAGCCATGAATGGCGGAGAATAACTTTGACCTGACAAATAAAGAACATTAAAAGTGAACCACTGAAAGCCAGGGGAATTTAAAATCTGTGTTTTTTTATGCATAGTAATTTCAGAGGAATTTAAGGTTACAGAAAACCCCATTTCATATGATAAGTACTGTTACCAATAATGCAATAACAGTCGTTGGTTAGGCAATGTGTCTCACACTCTATTGAATAATGCAATGTGTTTGTGATGTTAAACGCTACAAATGCACCAATCTCTCTGAATGTTTCCACATACGGTAACTATTTTAGCAGAATTCCTAACAGTTTCTCAAAAGGGTATAGTATGATTTCCGGAAAACAAGCTAGTTTTTATCAAGACACTGGGAGATCACAATAATTTCAACTTTTTAAAGTTTCAATTATCGGAAATTTCATGCTTTTGCTTTTCATAAAGCAACTCAGTATAAATTATTTAATAATGACCAAAAGATGGATGCTCCAAATTGAAAATTAAGAACCACGACCACTATGTTCTTCATGTGTAAGCCTCACTCGTTTCAATAGTAAATTTATGCACTATATATAAAGAGTGGTGCCATAACAACTAGTTAGTGCAGTTGAAATGGCTGCTCCTGTTGCTATAGGGACAAGAGGCACTATTGGATCTCTAGTAAGGAAGGAAATTGAATACTTCACCAAGTTTGAGTTAGATACAAGAGGAAGCTCACAAAAGCCTCAGCAACACTTTGTGGGCATGGTTTCTGGCAGAAGCCATTCCATTTCAAGGCCTAGTTTGTGGGTGTTGCTTACTACATGGAAGAGGAGGAAGAGAAGAGGCTCAAGTGGGTTCCTTCCAAAAAGTTGTTCTGTTACTGAAGTAGCTGAAGGCAATCAGTTAAACCGCATTCCTGGTTACAGCTATAGGATCCTCAGGAATGATATCAAGAACTTTCAGCTCTAAGTGATTCTCGAGTTAGTGCGCACTAGCTTTTTGAGGGGAACCAAAACTTGATCATATTCATTTTATGCTTCATGCTATGTTGCCTGACTTGGGCAACTTCTTTTAACTTTATGCTCATGTCATTTTCATTTTCTGTCACATCTTATGCTTCATATGCCTTATTACTGTAGGCTATTCAGATCTCAGATTCAGTTTAAAATCAGTGTTCTACTAGTAAATGGATGGCATGTTCTACATACATTTAGCGAAAGTAGTATTTGTAACTGAGGAACATAAATTAAGTTGATAGGAATAAAAGTTAGATACTTCTGATACCGTTTTTCAATCAGAATTACAATTTCGCTCATTGACCTTTTATGTGTTTAATCTTTAGTGAAAACCTTATATTATGCAAATTACTAAACTGAAACTATAGCTATGACTGAAGAATAATACCAAAGCATTTAAGAAACTATATCTTAGTTTTGTCCTTCAGGATCTTAGTGTCTGATGTTCAAAGATAGAATGAAATAGAAACAGAATCTCGATATAACTTAAAAAGCAAAAAGACAGACGAATTAGAGGAAGCCTCATGTCAGTTCCACAAGGGAAGAAGAATTACAGCTTAAAAATAAACTGTAGGATGTTACGCAAACAGAATTGCATGCAAGCACTTTCATCTTTCTACTACAATTTTTCGGTGTTTTATACTTTTGCAGTAATCCTAGACTGCGTGTGGTTGATGAAGCTACGCCCTTTCGGATCCCGCAGAACTTGCAGCTCTGAAAGATTCAACATGGCCAGCACATGTAATAGATTCACCGGCTATGTCTTTTTCTCCAACTTTGTGCACTGCTAGATGTGTAAGAGCCGTCACAACATCATCCATGTAAGGTCGTGTGTCAGGTTCCTCTTGTAAACACATTGCTGCCACCGCAAGGGCTTGAAATAGGCCCTTCACAGGGAACTGACCTTTAAGCAAAGGATCAGCCATTAGAGTAAACTTCGTTCTGTCCTTAAACAAAGGTTGTGCCTGCCAAACAGAAAACAAGGACAACCATAAGTTCCAAGTTCCAAGATTAATATTACTCAACATCAACGCTCCTCAATCCCAGAAATGTCATACGGTCTGTGACGATTATGTGCTTAGGGTCTTAATCAATCTTCATGTAGCACGAAACCTTTCAATTTCCGAAAAAGAGTTGATAACTTCCTAATATGATAACTTCCTCCTAAAATGATAAGTTCCTCCTAAAACCACATAAACCTTTTAAGGAAAATAACGATCAAAATAAAAAAAAAGTATGTTCAGGAGCATACCCAATCAATCAAGTTTTGTTCTTCTGTAGCTCTTGCAGTGTCAAATACTCTCCTACCCGTGATTATTTCCAAAAACACAACCCCAAAACTATAAATATCCGACTTTGTGCTAAGTTGACCCGTAGCAGCATACTCTGGAGCACAATAACCAAAAGTTCCCATCACCCGGGTTGACACATGGTCCTGGCCATCTATAGGACCAATCTTAGCAAGGCCAAAATCAGAGAGCTTTGGAGTAAAATTTTCATCTAACAGTATATTAGATGATTTGAAATCACGGTATATAATAGGTGTATCATCACTGTTATGCAAATATTCAAGTCCTCTTGCTGCTCCCTCGGCTATTTTCATCCTGATCTTCCAATCCAAAGGCTCCTTATCTTCGCCCAAGTCTGACATAAATAAACTATAGTTAGAGTTGCACAATATACAATGTGTTTCTGTAAAATTAAGTCCACACCAGAAAAAAATTTTCATCATACCTAGAAGGTGATTTTCCAAACTCCCATTGGCCATGAATTCGTAAACCAAAATCCTATGATGGTCATCTGAACAATAACCAACGAGCCTCACAAGGTTAGGGTGTTGCACCATACTTAACATCAAAATTTCTGCAAAAAATTCGCGCGTTCCTTGTGCTCCTTCCCTGTTCAGTACCTTCACAGCTACAGGCTGAACAACAAATATTTCACATGAGATTTTCACAACCTTGTGAAAAGCTTAAAGCATTATTAGATAATAAAATGTGTGTGTTTCAGAGGGTAGCAAGAGGCATACTTGTCCAACACTTTTAATGTATCCTTTGTAAACATTCCCGAATCCACCTTCTCCCACCAGGCAATCAGGACTATAGTTGTTTGTTGCTTCAACAAGTTGTTCATATGTGAATACTTTGACATCATTTTTGACAGTTCCAAATTTTCTTATCTCTGCGTCTATTTGTCTATGCCTGCTGCTGCCTGCAATTTGAGATCACCTAGTTATTATACAAATGACCCATTCACATAATTCGAAGCCAAGAATTCCGATATGATATTTTATGCATGCTGCTTATAAAATTAGGTAATTCATTTTTTCAAGGAAGAATTTCAGCTGAGCTTAGAAATAGAGTTAAATCAAACAAAATGAAGGTATTAATTGGTAATAATTCCTTAAAAAGAATTGTTCATCATGAGCCATTCTTATATCCTGAAGGAAAAATGTTAGGGCACGGGGGCTAATCTCCTAAGCCAGATCAAATTAAAGAAGTGACAAAAAATGATTTAAAAAATTAAATAGCTATAAACGTTATGATGAAAGGGTTAAAAAAATAAAAAATGGATTTCTTTTGAAGGTAATAATAATGAGGGAGAATTAGAAAAGATTAATATTTATATCACCAATGAACCATACAACACCTGTTTTAAGAGACACAGCCGCAGCTACTGATTTGAATGTTCTCCTTCCTTTGGAAACTTTGCCGGAGACTACCTTCTTAGAGGTTGATTTGGTATCTGATTTGCAGCATGGGAAGCAACTCATTTTCTGAGACCTTGTTGATGGCTGCTACAAATCTTTGAAAAGATTTGTAATCAGCCAAAACAACAGTCTTCAGAAAAATTAGCACGCACAAAGGTTTCAGAAAAAAACAGAATAATGGTTGGTAGGTACAAGATGGCTAAATTTTCTAAACTGTAAAACTGTAAACCGTTATTCAGGGTAAAAAAACTTGAAATTTCTGTTTCATTTTTGTTTCTAATTACTTATTTTAGTTTTGGGCATCAAAATGGAATTTCTTTAACATGGTTATTCCTAGCTGGTGTTTTCTGACACGTAGAAAGAAAAGGAACAAGGGTCATGTTTTGAAACATAATTCTGACATGGATAACAACTTCTTACCATGTTTTACGACCTGTTTTCAATTGGAAATTGTAATTAAAAACAAAACACATAGACAACCTTTTCACTTCTTTAAAAAACACGTGGCCTTTTAGACTAGAAAGTTCAGTAACGTAGAAAATAAGGATGAGTTAGATCCAAATAAGGTAAACACATTGTATTCTTCATTTTTAGGACAGATTCACTCTATTCTTAAACCTTGCATAAGAATAGTTTATTTATTTATTTATTTTAGTTGCTAATAGTTGTATACTTTTGTACATAAAATGACAGTTACGGTTATTATTTTTCATTTTCTGCTAACTCTACTTAAATAAATTATGTGTATTTTTAACATGACGTGTACATACATGAAACGTTAAACGTATTCTGCTGATTGAAATTCACAAACACGTAAAATGATTTCTCCCTTCAATTATTAAACTGAATAACAAATGCACTGATAGCAGCCATATATGACAGAAACGTGTATGATAGATCGACGTAGAAATCCGAAGCTAATAAAAGAAACTTCTGCTTAAATGAGCGTCGTGATTTTGAAAAAGGTTGAGTCAGGTCCAAACACGTATTCGTCTTTAAGTGTAATGCACACTCTCACTGACGTGGATTTAAAATCCAACTAGGTTTGGGTTTATTTTTCTATTACATTTAACTGAGGATCCATCCAAACATTTCCTTCCTTCTATGTTTTTGTCCCGCAATGTCGAAAAATTCCGTTCGACACGATTTAAATGGAAAACAAACATTGATTCATATTTAAAAACACCACTTGATCTTAGAAAGTAAAATTATTACATGGAGATTTGTAATCTTAAACAAACAAATAATCCAAAATAGTGAATTTTTAAATCAAATATCCGTGCACAATGCATAACACAGACTAAGATAGTCATTAGTTATAATTTTTTTTACAAACCGCATACATCTATTTGGAGACAATTTTATTCGTGCCATCTAGAATTATTACAGATAATAAGATTACTTTTCTAAATATTAACTTAGTTACATACTTAAATAAGATAATTTCGCATAAGGTCATCTCCACACACTCAAATATTATCCTAATTTTAGTAGTGTTCAATAATTATACTACAATGTATGGTAGAGCAACAAATGTAGGAGCAAGCATTGTTTAAAATCTAAAAAGCAAAGCCCTTCTCCCAATGAAAAAAAAGGAAAATTGCATTAGGAATTTGGTACACTGTCCGAATGCTTGAAGAATGCCCTGAAGACCCTGAAAACCGTACCTCATAACTTGATCACAAAAACATAGCACCTTGTTTGATGGTCCGTTCTCAACTCATGATGTAGGCTCTTACTGGATGTGTTGCCCTTGCAATGGTGCGTAGGATCTCCTGCATCGTGAGTTGGTTAAATTTTGTTTCTTTATGGCCTCATTTTAACGTTTAGAAAAATGGTTTGGAAAAGATAAGAAGGACAAGAATAAAATAAAACAAGGAGATGATAGAGCTAATCATGTTCTCATTTGACCGTCGTATTAGGCCATGGCTACAATAGGCGTGAATATGGTAATAAATATAAACTGGGTCTTGCTCATTGCATATGATCTTAATTAACCATAGAGTCCTTCGACGTGGCTTATCCAGTGTTACTATTACCTATCTATTGCGTTTAGATTGTGCGTACACACAAATATATACAACACACTATATCTTATTAATCCGTTTGCTTTTTAATTGTCATGACAAGGCAGTCAATTTACTTTTGCGTAACTTTCTCATCAGCAGTTTTTTAACTCAGCAATAATATATACACCAACATGAGTTTTACAAATCCCACGAAGAGTAGAACAAGTGGCTTAAAATTTTTCATCCCACATGTACTTTTCAAATACAGAACTTTTCAAGGAAGCACGACGCTTGAATTGCCTCCCATTGTTATCTTCCATCGACAAACGGTCCAAGCCTCGAGTATTTTAAATAGTCATTTCAATACCAAGATGAAGGAGAACCATTAGATCAAGAGTTGTTGATAGCTGAAGGTGGTAATTTAACCTTTAACACTTCTATTTAATACTCAATATGTATTTAAATGTAAAGACATAGAATATGCATAAATGAACACTAAAACAATGAGGATCTACTAGTAATTCTGCATTGTCTACACATGTTATAATAGCATTTGCAACACCCGATGAGTCAATTGTATGGATAATTTCAATAGAATGGAGCATGTCAACGAGTTAATTGTTGGATTCCATTAACATTTAAAACCAATAGAACTATTGTACCAAACAACCTTCAGGCTTCAGCAGCTATGGAGGACGAGTAGAACAAGAAACTAGAAAAATATAGTAATAATGTAATATACAGGTCCATAAAGCTCCCACGCATGTATCGGTCTCCTTTAAAAAAAGGATAGGGCTAATGCGATTTAAAGATATAAAGCAATCGAGAAGAAAGTCCGCAGAAGCATTTCCAATTCTATTATTTCAACAAAGCATGCTCAACAACAGAAAAATGTTAAACTAAAATGGCAGATTACCACTCACCAATGAATTCATTTGAGCTAGCAAAAGGTCAATGGCCAGAGGAAATGGCGAAACAAAACAAAGCCTTTCCTACGCTGATATCCCATAGATAATTCAATTTCAGTGCTCCCCTCCAACTGAACAAAGAATTATAAAATTCAAGAAGACCACAATCTTCCTCACTGAGACAACCCAGCTTCAATCTCATCCCACTTGTCCCCATTCTCAGCAAACTTCTCCTTGATCTGCTTAATAACCTCTTTTGCCTCATCGACCTTCGACGCACCAGCAAGCCCATTTACTAGACCCTTCATTGTGGTAAAATTCGGCACCCAACCTTTCTCCATACATTCCTTAGCAACCTCCAAAGCCGCCTCAAACTCCCCGGCAAGACAAAGAAAATGCACAAGCGTAAAATAGCACTCCCCATCAGGGGCGTACCCTCTCCTCTTCATGTCCTTAAACAACCTCTTGGCCTCCTCAAGGTCCCCCTCTCTGCAAAAACCATGGATCAAACAAGCATAGGTAACTGAATTCGGCTTCCTCCTATTGCAAATCATTCCCTCAAACAAAGCCTTGGCCTCAGAAGATCTCTTCAGCTTACACAAACTCTGAATCCTAACATTATAAGTACTGAGAGCAGGAAAAACACGATACTTCTCCTCCATCAGTTTCAATACCTTGCCCACTTCCTCAAACTTCTCCTCGCGGTAGAAACCAGAAAGCGAGTTATTCAAAGTGGTGACATTAGGTTTAACGGAATTCCTATCCATCTCAGCGAAAACGGAGTAAACAGAGGTGGCAGAACCGGATTCAGCGAAGGCTTTGATAACGGTGTTATAAGTGTCTACGTCAGGTTGAATTGAATATGTTTTAGGGAAATCGAGGTAGATTCGAGATACCTCTTTGTAGTTCTTGGCGAGAAGGGAGGCGAAAAGGAGGGAATTGAGGGATTTGACGGAGCGTGGAGGAGACAGATCATCGGTGAAGGTGCGGATGGCGTGGTCGAGCATGTTGGCCTGGCCATAGAGGACGATGGCGTGGCAGAGGAACTTTTCGTTGCAGAGGTCGGGGCGGGATTTAAGCTCGTCGAGGAAGAGTCGGATGCCAGCGAAGTGGTTGGCGGCGGCGAGCTTGGAGACGGCGAGCGAGAAGGCGCGGCGATCGAGGTGGGAGTCCGGGGAGAGGGAGGCGGCGCGGCACATGTCGAGGATGCGCTCGGGGTTGGTCTCGGATTTAAGGAGGTGGAGAGCGGAGCGAGTCTTCTGCTGGGAGGAGAGGGGGGAGGAGGAGTTGGGGGAGAGGATGGAAGTGGAGAAATGGCGGAGGCGGGAAAGGACTGACATGGTTAGGGTTAGGGTTAGGGTTTTACGGCGGAGGAGGAAATGATGGACGGAGGTTTAGCGAAAGGGAAGACAAAGAAGGTACAGAAGACAAGAGAGTGTGCGCTACGCAGGGTTTAGGGTGTGAAATGTGAAGATTGCCTCAAAACGATGCGTTTTTTTGCTTTTTGCGTTTTTATGGGTGTATTTTGTTTAAAGCTTAATTAAATATTTGGTTGTTGATTTAGTTTTGGTTCCTATTTCAAATTTTGTTTGGTTTTCTTTTATTTATTTATATTTTTGAATGGGTGTTATTAACTTTACAAACCTAAGTGTCCTCATTAAATAATACATAAAATTGTTTTCATAATTTCATAAATTTGTTAAAATTATATTTTGTTTATGAAGTAAATATTGAACCTATTTTGTCTTTATATTTTATAAATGAGTGTAAATGATCTTGATGACAAATAAAAACATTCTTAAAAAAATTATAAGAAATGAAACGAAAAAGAGTAAAAGAAACTTAAGAAACAGATAAAAATGAAGTAAGAAATTAATAAAGAGATAAAAAATAATTTTGACAATTGAGTTTATAAAAAATAAAAACAAAATAAGTTCAAAGTTTGTCTCGGGGACAAAACACAATTTTAACAAATATTTCAAGGACTAAACACATGTTTAATCCTTAAAAGAATCAATACTCCCTCTAGTTAATTAATTTATATAAGATGATTTAATTTTATTATAAAGTTTGCAAAAATAATATATTAAAATTTATACTATTATTTTTAATCTCTTTTAAATCATATAAATTCTTTATTATCTAAGTATAGTTTTTTCTTACATTTGATAAGAAAATCTTTATGTTACTTTATATAAATTTTTTTCTCTAAATCATCGTAAAAAAATAATTTTCGTATCTATTTATCTCCAAATCAATAGTAAATAATAACTAATTTGATTATGATATTTTCATAACTCACAAAAAATCTCATTAGAGTTACCTATTCCTTAAATATTAATCTAATTTTATATATGTAATTATTTTCATATTTCATCTTATTGATTCATATATTATTTAAGATGCTTTTGTATGTGAACAACTTCACTAAAAAAAATTAATTATCATGTAAGGATTTCATGTTATCTTAGATTGTATGTAACTACTTTTGTTTTTCTCTATTTTCTATAATCTTTTCATAATAATTAAGTTTTCTGTCATTTGTTCAAATCACAAACTCATCAAGATAATACTTACTTATATTAGTAGATATGATTTTAACCTGAATATATAATCTCAATTCTAACTACAACTATAATTATAAAAACATTTAATAACTGTTAAGTATATAATAAAAAATAAAGTAAGAGTTAAATATATAATTTAAATATACATTATGCATTTGGAATGCAAATAAATGGAAGGTTACTATATTAAAGGTTGAGTTTTAATCCATGCATTTAAAAATGAAGAGGAGAGGATAATAAGAGTTGTCATGCATTACAATGTTGCATGGGAGCTGTATTCCTATGAGAGTTTTGGACCATTATGATTTGACAATATATTTAGCGATACAACTTCAAAAGTAGAATGTTTAGATCTAACTTCTACTGGAATGAGAATTTTAAGAGAAATGGTTGCTAAGCGAAATCTTTTAGATGTTGGATAGAAGCTATCTAAACCTTATATAAAGAAAGAGTGACTATTATTCAAGTTATAGAATATGTTTGTTTATTAATTTAAAATTTTATTAAATTAAGAGTTAAATATGGTTTTCATTTTTAAACTATTTATTAAAATTGTATTTTGTCATTGAGATAAATTTTGAACTTATTTATTTCGTCCTTATATTTTATAAACTGGTGTCAAAATTGTGTTTTTTCATCTACTAAAAGATATTTTTATTTTTTATAAAGGATTGTTTAGATCAATTTGTAAAGTATAAGGACGAAATGACTCAAAAATTTATTTAAGAGATAAAACATAATTTTGACAAATAGTTCAAGGACTGAAAATATATTTAACTCTTAAATTAAATATTATATATATACAAAAGAAAAAATAAAGAAAAAAAATGATAGAATAAAAAGATAAAAGATAAGATATAAGAAATAAAAATAAAAAAATGAAACTTTGAATTAAAAAGGTTGTTTAATAATAGACATAAAGATAGAAAAAATAATGTGAGAAACTATGAAAGAGTTTCAAAAAATGCACCCTATTAAAAAAATAAACATATTATGGTAAATATCAATCATATCATAATATCTAATTATTAAGTAAATGAATTTAAATTGATTTATTGTAATATATTTTTTTTTACAAATTATAATCAATACTATACAATAATTTTTTTTCGTATATCAAATCAAAACCAATATATTCTTACGGATGGTTTTCGGGTGAGTTGAGTATGCTATTCGTCCCACTCAAAAAAATTCACCTGATATCCATGGAGTATTTACCAAAAAATATTTATAGATGTTTTATATCTTTAAGTATTTGTGGATATCTTTAGATATTTGTTTTTATTTTTTAATTTTAAATTAAATTATTTAAAAATATTTTTAAAAAAATATAAATTTAGGTAAAAATTATTTTTAAAATATATTTCAAATAAAATTACATAATAAAATATCAATACAAATAAATTTAATCTTTTAAAAAAATTAAAATAAATTGAACCATGTTAAAAATTATTTTTTACAAATAACTTATATTTTATATATCTAAATACAAAAAATATACATGTATAAAATTAAATTTTAAACAATTTTTTAATAATTAATATTTTTTAACTAATAACATTATTTTGATGATTTGATTTATCTTAAAAATAATAAAATAAAATATACTAATAAAATAAATAAATAATTAAAATATTCGTATATCTTATTCATGGATAAAGATATCCATTTAATATCTATTATAAATTTTAAATATATTTTTAGTTCTTAAATTATTTGTTAAGATTATGTTTCGTTCTCAAATAAACTTTAGATCTATTTTATTCATATACTTTATAAATTTGTGTAAGTGATTATTGATGACATATCAAAATTTTTTTTTATCTTTTTATTCTTTTTCTTCATAGCTTTCTAGTCCACTATCATATGTCTCCTATACTCTTTTTCCTTATCTTTTCTCTCTTTTATCTCTTTTTACAAATGTTTTTATGTATTTTTAAAGAT
The DNA here is from genome assembly GCA_030347555.1 of Lablab purpureus. NCBI lineage: Eukaryota > Viridiplantae > Streptophyta > Magnoliopsida > Fabales > Fabaceae > Lablab > Lablab purpureus. Next base: position 15,695,718 of record CM059259.1, read on the forward strand.
CATTTACATGAGTTTATAAAATAAAAATACGAAATAAGTCAAAAATTTATGTAAAAACCAAACATAATTTTGACAAATTAAGAGATTATAAATATATTTAACCCTGAATTTTACTTGCAAATATAATTTTTTTATCATCTCTATATATTATATTTTTTTAATTTCAATTACTATGTTTTTCTTACAATATTACAAAATTCAGAATATTTTTCAAGTCAATAAAACATCAATTAAATAAGTAAAATATAATCAAACTTATACAACCATTATAACACACACACAAATATAATTAAAATGAACTTTAATATATTAAAAATTAAATATTTACATAAGTTTGAACCTACTTACATCCAACTCTAATAAATAAGAAAATTAACCACTTAAGAGCCATTTTTCATGAATGAAAATTAATATATGATTAATGCTTGAAGATAAAAATTTTAGTTATCTAAATCATATTCCTAAGTCTTAATTTATAAGAATTTTGAGATTAAATAAAAGATATTTACAATCTTCTTATCTTTGCATTCTCTCACTTAAACATCAAACATGTGTTACTTTAAGTGAAATTGACGTAACTTTGCTTAAGCCAAAATTATTATTCATACAGAGGTGATGATTGATTATTTATGTACCCATAAAATTCAACCTTCATCCATATATTAATATATAAAAAATTAGTTGAAAAATGTGTGTAAATTTTGTTGATAAAAAAGATATATAAACTGAATTCCAAATATAAAATGTACAAATGAATTAATTCAAATTGATTATATTATATTAATAAAATTTACCCTATATTAGTTCAAATTTATTATAACTATCAAATAAGAGTTTTCTAGAGTATCATTCAAATACTAACATACTTTTTGCTCTTATTTAATTTTTTTTATTATATAGGTTAATTTTAATAATAAGAGAGTAATATTACAATCACTAAAAACTTATACAATATTTCGTTAAAATTAAACATTAATCTAAATTATAGAAATTTATTCATTAAACCTAATAATGTGATGTTATAGTAAAAGTATTCACATTTAAGTACTAATATTAGATAATATTATATTAATATAAATCAAAACATAATCGATAATAAATTATAAAGATACTAAAAACTAATTTAATATAATCAATTTCCCTTAAAGATAAAAAATTATTAATTTAATTATAACATATAAAAAAATCCGCTATGTAGGGAAGAAAATCCCATCTTGTATTTGAAAATAAGAAATTAAAAAAGTGAACCTGACGTGAATCGAACACGCAACCTTCTGATCTGGAGTCAGACGCGCTACCATTGCGCCACAGATCCATCTTTTGATAAGGTTCTCTACAAGTGTATATTAGCTTTAACTACATCCCAGCATATGTATTAACATAACACATTTAGTTTTAAATCTAGAAATTAACATTTGTATTTATATAAAGTTTAATTATATTTTTACTTTCTAAATTTTGAAATAAATCCAATTTTGGTCTTTTAAATTAGAGAAATTTTATTTTAACTCCTCAAATTACAAAATATATAGTTTTAGTCTTTAAATACTAAATTTGAGAAATTAGTAGCTGTCTTGGAAAACTATACTTCTAAACAAATTTAGTTTTAGGAACTAAAATAATATTTTTCAAAATTTGAGGGGACTAAATTAACTTTTTTAAATTTGAAGAACGAAAAAACTTTTTTTTTTATAATTTTAATGAGTAAAAAATAGTTAGACCTTAAGGCCTTGATCCTTTGAAAGAGGGGATTTGAGAAAGAAGAAAATAATGAATTTGAAGAAAAAGAGATTGAAAAATAAGGTTGTTTGGATTAAGGGAAAATGAGTGAAAATGAAGAGAGAATTTATGAAAATTTGTGTATGATTTGATTGATATAATAAATAAAAAATATTTTTTAATTAAAAATTTTATAAAATAATTTTATTTTTTAAATTTTAATTTCATTAATATTATGATTTAAATTTTAATTTTATTATTAAAATTATTATATAAATTTATTTTTATTAAACATTTATTTATTATCAATAAATAAAATTATTTCATTATTATTAATAATAATTTTTATTTAATATTATTAATTTTAACATTATTATATAAATCTATTTATGTTAATATTATTATTTATTTGTATTATTAAATTTCTATTTAAAATAAATTTTTAACTAATTTTTAATTTTATTTTATTATATAATATATTAAAATTAATTATATTATAATATAATATTATATATTATAAAAGTATACAATCGATTAGCTGTAATATGTTTACTCATATAATCGATTATCTACTTACCTAATCGATTATATGTTTTTATAATATATAATATTATTAATTTTAAAAAAATATATTGTAATTACTTGTATTATATATTTAATTATATTTATTTATTTATTTTAAAAATATAAATATTTATATATTAAATAATAATTAATTTTATATAATAATTTAGTTTAGTTTAAGGAAAAAGAAAAGTATAATCGATTATGATTTAAAACATAATCGATTATGCTATACTTTTTTCGTAAATCTCTTCACTGATCCGATGAATTTGTCTTATTTTTTGTGTTTTTAATTTTTATTTATCTCGTTTTTCTAACTTTTAGTGCTATTTTTCCATCTTCGCATATCCTCACTTTGAAAAGAATACTGCATAAAAAAAATACGTAAATTTTACTAGTTAGACATATTTAATGGATAAACTATAATATAAATAAAAACTTTATCTTGTTTGATTTTTTAAACGGGGAACATATTTATAGTAATAATAAGAACAAGAATAAGATATAAATGATAATTTTTAACTAATAGCTACAATTTTGAATTTTGTTCTTTAACGATTCGAATTCAACAAAATCATGCATATATCTAGTTTCTGTATTTAAATTTTGAATATTAGCCGTCAGCTTCGCAAGTTGAATTGAATTCCAAAGAAGTCTACGTCTAAATTTTCAGGAGGGTAGAGTAGATGAAGAAATAATTAAAAAAAAACTAAAATTACTGTATACTAGGTCAATATAAGGCTTGCGTACTGACATAAAGGGGGCTACGTGTTGGTTTAGGTCTTCATTTTGTTCTTTAATAGATCTACTAGGACTACGTTTTTCTCAACATATGCCTCTAATTTTGAATGTACTGATTTTTATCTTCAAAATGGTTTAGTAGTACCTTTAGATACTTCAAAATGTATCACTTTTTCACCTCTAAAACATTTTATATTTCAAATTCATCATAAACTTTCTAATATTTAGATAAAAGAAAGTGAGAATTTAAGAGTCTTGTATAGAAGGAGAGACCAATTTTGACGAACTAATTAGTTTAAAAAAAACTTGTGATAGCAGGGTTAAAAAATAATAAAAAGGGATATTAATATCTACAGGGTGGTGTCGGACAAACTACAACGAAAAAAAAAAAAATGAGCTCAATGAGTTAAAACTCTGAACATTCAACATATTGCCCCTTAAATCCTAATAATTAACAAATGCAGGCGTAAAAGGATGTTTAAAATCAATATATTACACGGTTAACCGCTTCGCTGTTCCGTTGCTAATCCTCTACCCATTTCATGCTCATTCATTCAATCTTGGTGAAGTTCATCAGCTGGTGGGGGGGCAAATCTGACATTGGCAGGCCGTGCCACAACAACTGGGTCATCTGCAAATAGTGCTTTGATGAATGATGGTGTTTTTAGTGGCCTACGACCTGTCATCCGAGGATAAACATCTTCAAGAAAATAATACGCATGACCAGCAATCATTCCCTGAACATTGCAGTCAAGATTCACATTAGTTACCTGTTCTTCACAAAACGTATTTCTTAGATATCAAGTATCAATATTAATGTAACGGAGGCATACCAGTAGATCCACCCAAGCACTGGCACCAACGAGTACAGAGAAACCCAAGAGAACCTTCAAACATAAACTTCAAGGTTAGGTTGCCTTGATTATAAGTTGGAACTTGAGCAAAAGACAGAATATCAAAATCAAAGATAAATTCTTTTACATATAAACCCGGTTTATTGTTATCCTATCCTATAGAGCTTACGCACCCATGGAAGGTAGGCAGCAGTGAAAGTAAACAGGCCCAGGAAGCTCATATGAATAAAGGGATTCTGTTTGCTCCACACGTAAACCTGAAAAAAAGATAGATTAAGCTTTAACATTTGATACAGATTTAAACACCAGAACTGATTAACAAATATATAGAAATGCGACTTACCATCATAAATGTCAACGAGTTGCTAAGGAATATTATTTTCGCGAACGACTCTGACAAATACGGTATCATTCCCCCAAGAAGAACAATTCCAGTCAATACAGTGGCACCAAATAAAAGCATGTAAAAGAAATCAGCAGTTCTCCCTCTGAACGAGTTCTCCTCAAGAAGCTTGCAGTAACGTGCAAGAAAAAACATATGAAACAGGAAATCCAAGTCTGCCCATTCAATAAGAAAACACCATGTCAAATTTAGATGTAAGATGCACAATTTTCAAATTCAATTTCAAAAAATGATGAAACAAACAACAATATGCAGGACTTGCTGGCAAAGGACAATATTCCGTTAGCAGCCACAATATCTGTTAAAAGAAAAAGGCACAGGCCCAGAAAATCTGACCACATAGAGTTATTACTAGAGGGAATTTGGAAGTGTCGTTGTAATTCAGGAAAATCACCGGGGAATGTCAGGAAATAAATGTGCTGAAGGTTTGAATACAATTTGCATCCAATAATCTAGCATTTGATAACCTAGTCCATAGACACAAACCGCAAAAGAAAATAGGGGATGTGCGTAATGAGACAACCATTTTATACAATAGACACCCATGAGTATTTAACTTATACACATCAAACCATCAATGCAAGCTTCAGTCTCCCTTGCATAACACTACAGAAGCACCACAATCAGAAATGCAAGATTTAATTTCCAATTTTACAAGGGGGTTCAGTAAAGTCAAGAACTATGGCCATGTGTATACGGAGCAAGGACCACACTATACACGCCAAGAAACAAGAATAAATATCATAAAGCAGTTTCATTGCTTCTGATAAGCCCACAAAAGCTCATCTCTTTAATCAAGTAGTTTATTTCTGGGAACTATCACGTCCACAGTCATTCTCCTTACGATTACGTCAGGGTCCATTGGATTGACCCCTTTTCACAAATGTAGGTATATCCCACCTACAGCTATAGCCTTTCTTCACTAGTGCTCTTCTCAAAACAGTTGCAGTTTATTTAATGTAATTGCTCTCGTATTGTAATTTTCATCATGTAAGGATTGGATTCAAGATGCTTAAGAATGTCCAACTCCCCATTTACCAAATTAATCAGGCACGATCATACTCGTTATCATGTGTAACAAGAGAAGGAAGTAGATTTTAGTATATGATCTTCCTTAACCACATATAAAATGAGTACCTCTCAAGTCCATCAACAAAAAATCTCTGTATGCATACACAAAAACAACTTGAAATGAAAATCAGTGTCCCAAACAAGATTACATAAAAAAATTCGGACATTTTCAATATTAAAACTGAAAGCGAAATATCAAAGTATCTACTACCGCCAATCTCAAAGAATATTAATTCATTCAACGATGAACAGCAGAAACTTTACCCATTTTACGAAAGTACAAGAAATTAGTAACCAGACGCCAAAACTGATATTGCTTCACCACCAATCTAGGATTCAAGTACAAATGATACGGAGAAATTATCTGCAAAACCACCAAAAAGAGCATCAACCAACAAAGAATCAGTCAATTAGAGCTTCCAAGTCAGCGAAATCAAAATAAATTATATAAATCACGCAAACTTTTCATCAGACCAAGCTAGCACAAACACGATCCAACCACAGCTTCATTAAACACTTCTTAAAACCAACAACAAACATCCAGATTACCCCATTAACGATTTCATTTCAAAACGAGAAACCAAATAAAATAAAACAATTCTAGAACGAAAAGCCCAAATTAGACGCGGAATTGATAAACAGAAAAGAAATTGAAAACCCTAAAAGCGAAAGTGCGAAGAAAGAATTTTTACATCAAGGGAGCATCCGATGGTGGTGACAACTGCAGCGGTGAGATATGAGCGCGTGATAACGGGCATCTGCTTGTACCATTCTTCAACTGCTTGAGCCATTGTTGGGTTCCCAAATTTCTGGTTACAGATAAATGGTTAAAGGGATCAAAGATTTAACTACGATGGCAAAGCCAACAAGCAAATGAGAGAGGGTGTGAGAAATTCTTTAATGTGACATAAGAAGGTAACAGACAAAAGAAGAAGAAATGTGAAGATGGAGAAGAAGTAGATGAGAACACGATGAATGACAAAGACAGCACGAATCACAAAGCGCGTGGGATTAACGAACCAATCACCGCTATTCTTCTTTGTTTGCCCTGGTTTGGTTACAGATTAATTTTAGGAAAAAAATATAAACAGGTTTTGCATTTAATTAATTATTTTTGAAGTTTTTAACAACTTTAATATTGAGTTAAAGTTAAAAATATAAAAACCAAAGGAAAAAAATTATTTCAAACTCTCTTTTCCAATTACATTCATTTAATAATCCTTTTTCTAATAAAATATTATATTATAATAATAAATATAAATATAAATCAAATAATACAATAAAATAATAATTCATGGAGTTGTAAATATAAAAAAAAACACGGTGTCAAAATATCATAACCTAAAACAAAATTATACAATGAATCTTAAATTTCAAAAGGTTGACAATTGAAATAATGACTTAGATAAGTTTATATATTTAGTGTATAATTTTACTTTTGGAGAGTAACAACTTTAATATTGAGTTAGAGTAGAAAATATCAAAACCATATTGCATCTTAAATTTTGAAGAGTTAACCAATTGGAAGAATGAACTAGAGAGATTATATATTTCCATGTATAAATCTATAAGTCTTATTTATCTATAATAAATATTATTTTTTATTTTTTCAATTGTTATATTTATTTTAGATTTTTATTTTAATAAAATGTTTAAATTTGAGAATTAAAAATTAAAAATAATTTTGTTTATTTTTTTTAAAATTTACACAAATTAATATTATTTAACTTATTTTGTGGGTAAATTCAAAACAAGGATGAGTTGGTCCACATTGTTTCCTAAATAAATTTAGAATCAAAGAATCATCTAAAAATATGAATATGTCTCAATTACAGTTTGAAATCATGAAACAAAAGTGTAAATAAAGAGAAAAAAATACAAAGAGTAAGAAATTAAAGAATATATCACCTTATAGAACAGTAAAGGATAAATGCGAGATTGATTTGTCACTTAAACTCTTCAACATAAGTTAAAAGTTTAAATTTCTCAAGAACATTTGAAAATCTCACAAAAACATTAATTATAATTTACTTGAAGTATAATTTTTTTTTACCTATTATAAAACTAAAACAGAGAATCATATACTTGGTATTATATTAATTTGAGATACATGAGTTGAAATGAGATATTGGTGCTTTAAAATTTTGTTACTTGTTTATCACATCAAAAAAAGATGTTTAAAATTGTACAACTTATGATATATTTTAGAAAATTTTATATGTTGTTTTTATTATATTATAATTTTTAATATTGGAATTGTGTATTTAAAAACAATCTCATCATTGTAGGAATTTGTTTCCTTAAAATTATGTTTTTATTAAAATATCTAATAAACCTTTGTGTATTTATTGGTTCAACGATTTTATTGTTAAAATATTAGAAAATAATATTATTTCTTCTAAATTTTAAGAAAAGAGATATAAGTTGTCTAGTTAATAATAGATAGATTGATGAAGAATAACTATTTTTTGCCTATCATTACAAAAATATTCATTTAAAAGTTAGTCCAACTTTACATCAATAAGATAATGAAACTCTGCATAGTATATCACGTTATTTTTTACAAATATACTATGTTTAATTCCAGATTTTAATAGATTTGGCAAAGAGATAGAAACCTCAATTGAGACTCAATTTAGCATATCATTTTTAGACACATAGCAACTTGGTGATTCAGTCACTAGAAAATTTATTGCAAATGTTTGATCATTTATGTATTATTTTTTCATACATGTAAGCATATATAATATGTTTCATGCATGTCTATTCTAAAGATTGATTGGAAAATTATCTTTGATTTTGATTTGAAATTAATTACTCAATGAATCAAATTTATAGGAATAAAGTTTTATGCATTGATTGTTAAATTTCTTATCTTAGTATTGTTTTTCTTATGATTATTGACATGTTATCTTAGGTAGAGTTTACCTACAACAACAATTACTATGGTTACGTTCACAGGACTCTTAGTTTTGTATAAAATGAAGTGCATGACTCTTTTATGTTTCTATTAAGATGGTGAAGACTTGTTGGTAGGATCTAAGTTGTCATAAAATACCACAAAAAAGTTAGACAGATACAATACAAGATGGGAGTGTCTATGAGCATTCAAAATTCATACTCAAATAAGAAAAAATGACTTTAGAGTTTGCAATAGGAGACTATATATTTATGAGAATGTAGAAAAATTTATTCAAATTCTCAGGTGTATTGATCCAATAGCTTATGAGCTAGCTTCAATACTACCTTTATCTAACATTCATGATGTTTTTTTGTGTCTCAAATGATAAAGTATGCATCAAACCCAAATCACATCATGAAACTTGATGTGATTCAAATTAGAAAAGACTCATTTTTTGAGACTAGACCAATTTAGATTAACAATAAAGAAATCAAGCAGTTGAGGGATAAAGACATTAGTCTAACCAATACAATCAATCTAGGATGTTAAAAAGGGTGATGCTATATAGGAGTTTAAGGAGAAGGTGCGAAAAAGTTATATTTATTTTTTCTAATAGTAAGTGAGTTTTTAAGGACAAATATTTTTTAAGAAAAATATAAGCACTTGTTTCTATGTTATAAAATAAGTGTGTGAAATTAGTTAACAAGTGAAAATTAAATTTAGTACATGTTTAAAACTTTAATTAATTTAATATGCGTGCTTATGATGTATGTGATTTTGTATTTGATTTGAGTTTAAGTTAATGAAGTGAAAATAATATGTTATGAGGGCTAGAATAGAAGTTATGAGAAGCGAACATAGAAATTATGAGTGGTGGTTATAATACACTATAGAGGTTAGTTAGGTTGAGCTTAAAATGGTACGAAAACTCAAAGCATATGAATATGGTAAGTTTAGTTTTAATGGGGTGCAATTAGAAATAATCTTCTATTCTTTCTTTCAAAGAAAATAAATGTCTCATTCTTCAATATTTCTACTTCAATCTTTTCTCATTTTTCTCTCTAAATCTTCCCCTCCCTTCTCTTTTACTTTTAACCTCCAAACTTGATAGGAGATTATATAAAGAATTTGAATAGAGCTTTAACTTAGGTAAGTTATTTTTCAACCTTCCTTTTTCAATTTATACCCTTTCTTTAAGTAGACCATGCATGTAAAAATTTTTAGGTTTAAACTTGATTTTTCTAGAGTTTTAAATGGCTAAGTTGAGATATCTGAAGAGGTCAAAGATTTTTTTAGGTGTTCCTCATTCTTCTTTTTCTTCAAACTTTGATATAATAAAAGGAAAATCAAGATAAGGAAAGTTAGTTTGTTTTAATTTTCTTATTTGAATCATAAAATTGATATTTTTTTGTATGGTTACTTTTTACCTTGCATATGAATAAAGTTAAGATTCAAATAGTTACTTGGTGAAATATTAGAGAGTAAGGGTTTATGTTATTGGATGAGAAGTTTTTTTTTATATTTTGTGTTTGATTTGATAAGTTGGAACTAAATTATAAGTTTTTGAGTAAATTTTGTTGTAATGTTAAAGGATTCATAAAATTGATAATTAAATACAAAATTTAGTCTTGAGTTTAAGGCATATGAAAATACATGTAAATGTTTAAATTTTGATCATGAGATTATTTTTGTTCAAAATTGTGTTTCATAGATTTTAAGTCAATTATAAGATAAACTAATTATGGTACTTAAATGTGATAAAAATTTTGGTTTAGTCTAGTATTTGATGTGATTGCATATCTTATTTACATTTGAACATTGTTTAGAGCACACATACTCTAATTTTGAGGTTTTCATTTATAATTGTATTTAGTTTCGAGATATTTTCATAACTTGGTCAATTTTATTTTAAAGGTGTTGATGTGTGCATTTCTCATTCAAGCGAGACTCTCTTGCTTAAGTAAGGAATGTGTAAAGAAGAATGATTCTTAACTCTGAAACTCCCCACTTAAAGAGAATGATTATCGTTTAGCTAAGGAGTGTCTCGTTCAAGCATCCACTTATCTTTAAGAGAAATTGAGGTTTAATTGAAGAATACTATTCAAACAAGGTATCCATACTTAAACAATATTTCCTTGTTTTATATAATATAATTTAACTTTTTAAGTTAGTTTTAAAGGTTTAATTATATTCTAATGTCCTGCCTCACAAAAATAGACTATGTTTTTAATATATTTATGGTTTGGTATATAATTATTTTAGATTTGAAAGAGATGTGATTAAAAATACGTCTGAGTAAGAGATAATTACCACAAAAATAGTCTAACTTGGTATGAGTATTGAGTTATAAAATATTTAAAATGAGATATTTAAACTTTATTAAAAATTTAAATCACATAAATAAATGTAACACGTGATGGAATATTGATAAAAATTTCTACCAAACAAATTGAAGTCACATGAAATAATATGAATCTTTAAAGAGATATCTTGAATATGTTAGTTATAAGTTGGGGTCGAAATTATTGGACAATTCAATAATCAAATATATCTTAAAAAAGATATTAGATGTTAATATAATTCATATATTTTATTTTTTTATAGGTGAAGTTATATAATTTCATAACTATGATAGTGTCTTTAATAGATAAAGAACGTGAATGAGTTGCTTTAATTAAATTAATTATATGTTTCCATTTATAATTTTTATTAATTCTTGGTATCGTACCCTGTTTATTTTGATTGTTATGAAATAGTAATGATTATGTGTTGTAACTAACTTACTATATTATATGATAGTACAAATGCAACTAAATTAACTAGGGATTAAATGTAGATGTTTTATATATATATATGGTGGTAATTTTTTTTACATGTACAATATTAGAGTAATTATATATGGTGTTAATTGTAATTTCTTTTCTTTTACTAACAACAAATTTATCGTTATATTGTAATAATCTTTTATATTTATATTTAATAACTTTGTACTAGTTACACACCATAAGTTTTTGCATGTCATGTAAAAGATTGAATTAATAAAGAAATTTGTATCTGATCTTTTTCCCTCAATAAAAAGTTGTGTAGTTAGCTATGATAGTAATAGTAGAAGGGAAATAAATTTCTAATTCAAAGTGAAAAACTGGAAATGAAAAACATACTAATATTGAACTTATAGGGGACAAAGAGATGAAGCAAGCCCCCAATTGATGAGCACAAATACTTGTATGAACAAATCTTAATTAACAGCAAGCCCCCAATGAATGAAGAAAACCTATCTCATGATGTTAATGATTCACGAGGTCCTTCAGTCTGAGGAGGTAAGTTGGTAACATGCAGCTGCAAAATATTTGTTCATCGTTATCATGAAATGACATGATTTGAGTCATAAGTGTTTTAGTATGTTACTATTATTGAGGCAAGTTGTACTTCAATGCTCCTGCTTGATCTGGTTTGATGGTCGGTGTGATCACGTGAACGTGATTCATTTCTCAGTGGGAGTGGGACATGGAAATATATTCCATTCATAGTTCCCTCACAATACAACTTGATAAAGATAAAAAATATCGATTGTGGGTACCAAAAATATCTGCATTCACTTGGGCCTGTTTGGATTTGTTGCAAGATTTTTTTCTGCTATTCACATTTTTATTAATCAACAACTCCTTAGTTATCTACAACGCAAACACTTTTGAATAGCATTTAGTGTCTACCTGTCTTTTTCTATAAAAGTTAGGTATAGTAGGAACGTGTCGCAAGTTTGATATAAAAGTTAGCTAAATATCTGAGTTGAATCTTGGATGTCACTTTTGAAAACAATATAGAACAGATCATAATTCACCACTACTTTTGTACACAAGAGTCACTTAAGATAAGAAGAACATGGCCTAAATCATGCAAAGGCAACGTAACCAGTGTTTCATTTAGAAGAAATCAATCGCTAGCAGTGAATGGTATATAGCTTCTAATTAAAACAAGGACCCTTCATTCATTCATTCAAGCTGCTCTTGCAAGAACATCCAAATTCTCAGACACTTCAGCAGGGTCAATGTAGAAACCTCTTCTAATTGATCTTGGAACTGTAACAGTTAAAACTCCATCTTCATACCCAGCAGAGATGCCATCGAGATCAACTCTCCCTGGCAGCCTAAACTTCCTCTCAAACTTCCTTGCTGGTTCTGTGGATTCATCCACTGCTTCAGTTCTGATTATGAGGTACCTTGAATCCTCAACCTCCACTCTCAGTTCCTCTTTCCTCACACCTACCACAACAAGCAAACATCAAATAAATTAATAAACCCAGTTCAAAACCTTAATGCAAATCACGAGAAAAACCAAAAGAATTTAAATTTCACGTCATAACCAATTAGAAATCATTGTTAGTGTGACTCATAAATGCTTTTAAAAAGTTAAACAAATTTGTTAAGAGTCAACAGTCTAAAAATCCTTTACAAACACATACTTTAGTATAGTCACTAAAGTTGGAAACAAAGAAAACAAGACATAATTGAGGGAATGACTTTATTTAGTATTGTTTTCCCACATGGCTAATTAAGGTGCTTACCAGGGATGTCTGCTGAGAATATGTGAGATTCAGGGGTTTCTGTCCAGTGGACATAGTTTTGAGGGATGAAATTGTAGGGAAAGAGAAGGTGAGAAGGGATGCAGTATTGCCAGGGAAGGGAGTGAGATGATGGGAACTCCATTGTGAGGGAATTTAGAGTTTCCTTGTTGATTTAGCTTTTGTGGTGTTGGTGAAAAAGGATATATAGTAGCTGGTTGATCTTTTTATAGACAAGTGGGCAAGTTGGGATGATGTTGAACTCATCTGAGTCTGTCTGATCACTGCTTTTCTTTTTTGGTAGGTAAAGAGTGAGATACTTGGACCTCATTTTTTCCTTTCTTCTCCCATCTGATGCATAACTTTTAGTCACCATCTTATCATGTTATTTTTGCACAGCTCAATTTTTTCATTTATTTTATACCTTTTCATTTCTTTAACTTTTTTTATTGCATTTATAATGTTTTCATCTTTTTCTTTTATTTTTTAAACTATTTAACAAAAAGAAAATTTTAACAGAAGAGAATTTTATTGAGTTTTAACAGAAGAGAGGAAAGTAGGAAAAATATAACTCCCTTCTTTATCGAGTTTAAAAGGAGAGTAAGAAAAAATAAGAGTAATTTACCACTCATACAACCTTATAAATATTAATAGATGAAAAAAGGAGGGGAGGTGAAAAAATTAAAATTTTGCAAATAATTTACATAACACAATATCCATGATACGATTAGTTTTTTATTTTTTTCCAAATATCTGAATGTTAGCAGCAAAACAAAAATGAAAGAGGTTTTGATTTCATGTATCTTTCCCCCACATCGGATGAAAAAAAAATGTCTTTTTAATAGTAAAAATGATAACATATGCCATTATTATTACTCATACAGTGATACAATTATTTTAAGTCTGTCATTGATTGAGTATATTGATTAGAGTTTGATTCTCGATTATACAGTAGTTAGCTATATCTATTGACAAATTATATATATGGCTAGCATGATAGTTTCATTGAATCCTAATGCATATTGTATATATGGAGTACATCTGCCACACTTCTTAAACCTTAAATAACACCCCAAACAGAATTTTGAATCCTCAATCTCTATAATGGGAACGCAAACATATATTTATTTTTAAATTAAATTAAAAAATCACAAATATAATTAATGTTGAACTAATTGAGAATACTCCTACGTTTTCATTTTAAAGAAATTAAATTATTAAATCTAAAATCAATAGAAAAATAAATTATTATTTTTTGAATTCTGTTGGAATGTTAATATTCACTATGATATGATCCACTCATAATACCTTAGTAGGTGCACATCATAATATATTAGTAGGTGCACATTTTACTTACGAAATCAATTTTTGTAAAATTGAGTTAAATTTAAATTCATTTTGTAAGTTGATATTATTCTAGATCCATTTAGTCAGTCCACGACTTATCTACCTACTATTACTAAACAAGAGTGAGTTGATAGAAACCTCATTTTATATTGCAGATTTGTAAAATTGATTTAAATTTATAGATTGTTTTCAATTTGTAAAAACCAGTTTCTAAGTATTCAATAAAAAACTAATATTTTCTTAAAACTTATCTTTTCTTTAATAACTTTCTAAAAAATTCAAATTCAAATTCCTAAGACAGATGAGAACAGCCCATTTTGATGTTCTGAGATTTCTGCGATCTCTAAAAAGCAATACCAGAAATACAAAACAGCTCCAATCATGGCAACGTGCCGTTATACTAAGGATCCCAATTCTATTACAATAAAAGGTATTCACCGAAACTATTTCTCATGCGCTACAATTTCAAATCAACGACAAAATGACCATTTGAATTGGAAACTGCAAATATGGACACTTAGTTTTATATCTATTGGTAAAACCATAGTTAAGAACGGCAGTCACATATACTTGATGCAATATAAACATGAATTTCATTGGATAACTCTTTTCACATTCTGTTATTTCTTTGCAAAGCAACTTGGTCATACCAAAACAACTGATACAGACTTCAATGCGATAAGAGGAAAACAACCAAAGAACTCAGCCCACTCGAGGCTCAAGATACAAATTATATAAAAATCACAGGGTCCATAATTCAGAGGCTAGTACAAGAGCTCTAGCTAGCTAAACAGAATCAATATACATAATTCAACAAATCTTACAAGGATCTTCTAGTTTGCTGCGATGTTGAACAAATTGCATGACAACCGAGAAAATTTGAAGCTGGCTGCAATCATAGAATGCATGATCGTAGATAGGCACTTGTTTTTGGAATTTCCAGAACTGCATTCAAGTATTCACCCCAAAGACAAAACCGTTGCTGTATGAAGGAAGATTGAAAGAAGCAGTGAGATTTTTCACAGGTGACCGGAAAGGATTTGGAGTCACCGGATGCGTGATGTGCAGTCCAGCGTTACGAAGGACTTGCTTAGCATTTACACATGAAACTTCAGATTGATCAGTGAAGAAAGCTGGCACCCCCAGTGATTTGATTAAATCAATAGCTCCACCCCAACTAGAATAGCTATCTAATCTAGAATTTAGAGCAATGACAACATGTGGAGAAGGTAGGTAGGAGGCTTCCACCTGATAAACACCCCTTACAAGATTCACTCTAACTCTGCTACCTATTCCTGAGGTTGTACCTGACAAATTTGTTGGAACTTCTGGTCCCACCATCACTATTTGTACATTGCCCAGTCCATTAAGCAAGTGTCCTACTTCTGCAAATGCTGGCATCCAATCCAACTCGCCTTCAGGCCCAAGGTAGTGGACAATCACCTCTTTCCCTTTCAATATAAGGTTCTTTGAATTTATATTAAGAGTAGTTAATATGTGATACACAGTCAATGGATGCGAGAGAATGTCGGCAACGGGACTTGACAATGGAAGTGAGCGAAGGTTGTAGTACTCAGACCAACCAGAGAGAAGAAATGGACTTGAGATGAAATGGTTATTAAACGGAGAGTCATGAGGGTATTCAAATTCATCAATTCCGCCCCATAGTTCCTGCAGTCCACCTTTCACAGGAAGGAGACCAAAAGGGCAATGTGAATAGCAACTGCACTTTCTTCTCCACATACCCTTCTGGTGGATTCCTAATGATTCAAGCCACTTACAAGGCTGGTCAGCAGAACACGGGAACAAGAAAATCATTATAGCCAGCTCTTCTTCCCTCTCCATCATGGCCTTGTAAAGTCCACACATGCTTTTATGCGTGTCGTTCCAATGCTGCTTCTGGCAAATTGAACTGCAGTAAACAACTGCTCTACACCGCCCACAGCAAAGAGACTGTTCTCCATGCACTTCTTTCTCACACATTGCACACTGTCTCAAGCCAGCACCTGAGTATGCTTTTGTGTCATTGAAAATGTCCTCCCTAGGTGGTTCAACATACTTAGTGGGAGTAGAGCCAGCACTAGCACTGCTATACCTTTCTTCATATGCCTGACCCGGAGGGTGGGAAACAGTAACAGCAACAAGGTCATGACCCCCCTTGGCTACTTCTGGAGGCCACTGAACATCAACGGTCTCTATAAAAGGCTCAAAACACACCACCGTGGAATACTTTGGACCACTTTCCCTGTCAACCTGAAGTAAGGAGTGCACCAGGGAAATGGCTTTCATGAAAGCATAAACAAACTTAAGGTCTTCAATGGTTGGATTTCTAAATCGAAGATCCCCAGAAGGCGTGCATCGAGCTACATCAATAACAGGAAATCGATCTGATCCAGATGCTTCCAATGACAAAGACTTAATTATCTTCCGGTTGGAAGGGAACATCAAACACTCCACTTCGTATGTGACCCTCAGAAGGTCGACATTTGGAACGTGAATGGTCTCTCTAGACCCTATCATTTTCTTAGCATCATTCTCTGATCTAAACATGTAGAATCCAACATCCCCTCCATCCCCTCCAATGAACTGAACACATGGAAAAGGCTGTTTCTTGCCCGGCCAATCCGAATCTTTCCCAACCCGGATGCCAAACAAGTGACCCGGTCGCAGCCTCTTCCACGGCTCAGTTCTATACAAAGCCGCAGAAGCTTTGTATATAGATTTAATGAAATTTGGAGCAATGCCATCCACTCTCATCATGCATGTCCCAGATCCAGGACCAAGACCAGGACCAGATCCAAACTGCTCCTGAAATCTGTTAAACAGACTCTTCAAATGCAAATCCATTGTCTTCCCAATTCCTCAGATTCTTTTCCTTTTTATGTTCACTATTCACTCTATTGAAACTGAATCTGTCAACTTTCAACACTTGAAATCATACAATGCTTCTGATTTCACAATTTCTCATAACTGTACTCCACTTCAACAAGCAAAATTCCCACTATGAGCTACCACTAGACTTATGAAGGCAAAATGCCAAGAAGCATTTGGGTACAGGAATCAATTACAGCTTATGAAATCAGCAACCATTCAGTTCATGCAACAGACAGTAAAACCAAAACTGATAGGAAATAAGATCAATTGTTTCAAATATTCAATCAGAAAGTAAAAGAAAAAATATCTAAGGATTTTGCTTCGTACCAGCCCGCAAAAACAGTGGCCAAGTTGAGCTCCAAGACCCAATTCTGATTCGTTTCATTTCAGACATAAACTCATTATGAAATTGACGAGTAATATCATAATATACGGGCATTCCCATTTGTGATCTGTGAGCTGGGAATTGTCATCACCAAATCAGGACTTTTTAAATAATCAACGGTGAAAAACAGTTTCCCTAAAATCCAAGAGTAGATAAACTTGTAAATAATATATTTAGGTGAAGTGTTGTGACGACCAGAACAGGTCCTATTAGAAAAACGAAAGTGGGTTAAAAAAATTTATCGTAAAAATAGTTTAGATAAATAAATTTAGTTTAAATAATTAAATATTAGTAATTTAATCTTAAATTTAATTTTGAAAAATATTTTTTATTAGTATTAAGGAATTAATTTAGAAAATAAATTACATTACACCGGGTTCCTTTAATTAAGTGAGAGATCATTATTAGCCAACAACAGGAGAGAGAACAGGGGAGTGAGTGATGTGGTGAAAAAAAAGAGACACTTTGTGGCCCTGTTTATTTAAAAGAAATAAATTTTTAAAAAATAAAATAATAAATAGTAGATAATTATGGTATATTCTCCAAAATTTTTGAATGTTGTGAGAAGTACAGTAGCATGTAAAATAGAATAAGAAAGAAAGACAAAATAAAAAATAAAATTGTTAGGAAAAAATAATTTATGATAGTAGTTATAAGAAAAAATAGAATATGTAAAATGTATATACTAAAAGATCATATCATATCATATATATATATATATATATATATATATATATATATGAGAAAAAGAATATTTTTTAAAAGAAACAAATGATAGTTACAATAAATAGTAAGTATCTTTATAGTATATTATGTTAATAAAGGAAGTGGATGATTTGGAAAATATAAATAAGAATGTGAAATAATAGTAATTATAATTATTATTATAATTATAGGATAGAAAATGCGAAATATGTTTATTAACGTATTTCCTTTACTTGTAATTATAAATAAAATAAATATAAATATATTTATAGAATGATATATTATACTCCTTTGTCGTAATAATAATAATAATAAATAACTTTGTCTTGTAATCCTTTCTAAAAGAATTACAAAGTGCTATTATTATACAACTTGTTATTAGTTGATGATAGATAGTCCACATTCTTATTCACATGCATATGCTAATGTTATTGAATTTAAAATTTAATTTAATTTAATTTAATTTAATTTAAAATTTAAAAATTTTCTTTGTTTTTATTAAATATAATTTAGTATTTATTATTTTTATTAATTATTTAATAAATTAAATAAATTATTATTATATAAATAAATATTAAAATATTTCCATACATCTTGTAAAGTATAAACTAATCCGTTTAATTATGCAAATTTTGTCAAACAAATGCTATTTGTAAAAATTAAATTAAATACCAAAATACAGATTAAATTGGCAAGTATTTTATAATATAACTTTATGTAAATGGAAACTTAAATGGACAAACCATCCATACACTAAACTCGAGACTTAATCAACCGGTATACATAGGATGTATAGAGATTAAATACATTTTACCTTCCCTAAATTCTTGTTAGCATTTGAAAACGTATGAAACCATATAGTATAATCAAATGTAATTATATTTCTCTTAAATGATACGAATTATATATAAATTTTAATGTCATAATTAATGGTTTAATTTTAGCTATACTTAACTTTATTGAAAGTTGATTAAAATAAATACTCATATTTCTACTTTTATTTAAATTATTTTTTAAATTATTTTTAATTTATAAAGAATCTTTATTCTATATTTTTTAAGACAAAAGATATAATTTAATAATAATATTTATATAAAAATAAATATTACAATTTTTAAATATTTATAATTATTTAAAAAATTAAATATATTTTTAGTCCATAAATTATTTATTAAAAATTATATTTTTTAGGACAAATTTTAAATTTATTTTATTATTATATTTAATAAATTTTTTATAATTTTTTTTAATAATAAATAAAAATATTTATAAAAGAAGTCGAGAAAAAAAAATAGAGAATGATAGAATAAAAACTATAAAAAAAATGAAAAGACAAAATAAAATTTTACATTACTAATATCATTTATACAAATTTATAATATATAAAAATAAAATATATTTAAAATTTATCCTGTAAATAAAACATAATTTTAATCTATACAGTTAAAGAGTAAAAACATAATTTAAATTTAAATATTTTATTTTAATTTAATTTTAAATTATAATTAAAGATTAAATATATATGTAGAAATTTCTTTTATATATTATTATAAATAAGACTTACCTTAATTCTAATTTCTAAATTAACATTTATTCTATTATATCTTTTATATATACAGCAAAACTTATATCCCTTATCTCTTTAAAAAAAACCATATTTATTAAAACATAAATAGAATAAAAATAAGAAAATTAAAAATTAAAACCTTACAATATAAAAAAATTGAAGGTTACTTTTTAAAAAAATAGTTTACTTATTACAAATGCTCTTATAAGCATATAAAAAGTTATATTTCTGTAAAATATATTTTGTAATTATAATAATAATTATATGGATAAAATTTATTGATTTATTATTATATTAACTTAAGCCATGTTTTTTTTCCAATGAAAATTAGTTAATAATAAAATTGATGAATACTATCCTATTAGTATTAATAACATAATCGTTAAATTTTTTTTTAGCAAAACTAGAACTAACTTAAATAACATTCAGGAAAATATCGCATATTTTACCTTTAGTTTAAAATAACTATATATATATACAATTATTTGTAAAATTACCATATATATTGCAACTTTATTGATCATAAAACACATTTATTTGCATAATTAAAAATTTATTAAATTCTATTGTTATTATATTTTCATCCCAGTTTGTCCTATCAATTATGAGTTGTTATAATATTATTAACTTATGAAGAAACCTTTTTCATGTTTTAACTTATATTTAAAATTTATATATATAATTAATATTTCAAACTTATTACTTTATATAATTTTTAGTTAATTAATTACTTTAACAATATTATACACAATGCAAAAAATATTTCTCTATACTAAATTAAATTAATTTTGATTACAAACACACATATATATAAATAAATAAATGTGTATTTTTTAGAAAGAAAAAAAAGAAAGAGATTATATATTTTTTTAAATATTAAGGTTAATTAAAAATAAAGATAAAAATAGATTAAAAAAATACATGGTTAAGATAGGAAAATATATAAAATCAAGTAATTAATTTGAAATAGCTAACTGTATATTTTAGATGTAAATAAATATCTTACACAAGTATGTTTTCATATATTTTTAATAAATAATTTGTAATAGTATTTGATTGTTGGAGGTGACATTTTTTTGGAGGTGTTAGCCTTATTCTTGATTCACATGTTTTATCCAAATATTGTACTATGTATTATAATTTTTTATTTATTTTAGAATATGTTTAAATTTTGATTTAATAACTAGCTTGATTTTTTTAAACTATCTCGAATTACTCTTTTTTTATTTATCTTTGTTTGTATATTTAATCCTTTCACAAGATAATATATTTAATCTTCTAAAGTGGTAATCTTCTTAGTCTATTTTTCAATTTTCCAAAAACTTAATTCACACTTTTCAAAATAAATTATCAACAAATAACTACATCACAATATAATATTTTTTTTTATCATAAATGAACTTTTAATTTTTGTTAAAAATATTTATTAAATTGAAAATTATAAATATTAATTATATGTTTACAAATAAATATTTATCGTAAATGTTAGCATCAAATCAAATAACTATTTACCTAAAAAAGAAATATCAAAATACGTTTTGGTTAAGGAAGAGGACATCATCTATTCAGACCCTTATCAGGCTTACACAAATCAGCCAATCAAAGTTTCCCACCTAATCACAGACAGATAAAAATCAATCAATCTTTTAATTTAATTATTATTATTTATTAATCATTATTACTTATTAAATATTAAAAAAACCGTAGTGCCCATCACGCCATCCAAAATCATTCATTGGTTCCATACCGCACCTTCTTGTTTAGGGTTAGGGTTTGAGTCTTCTTTAAAGGGGATCCAGACCCCTTCACACATTCTCTCTCTCACTTTGCCCCTTTCACTCTCGCTCTTCGTTTTTCTCTCTCTAGGATTTCAGATTTGTTGGTGCGGAGATGATGCAGCAGCCAGGGCTCGGCATGGCTCCTCCCGCCATGGGGCAGCAGCCACCGCAACAGTATCAGCAGCCGCCGCCGCAGCAGCAACCGTACGTCATGATGCCGCAGCAGCCCCAAGCACCTCCTCCCATGTGGGCCCCTTCCTCCCAGCCTTCGTCGCAGCAGCAGCAGCAGCAGCCCACCAGCGTTGACGAGGTCCGGACCCTATGGATCGGCGATTTGCAGTACTGGATGGATGAAAACTACCTCTACACCTGCTTCGCACCTACCGGCGAGGTATAATAGCTCTTTCTTTCCTTGTTTTGGTGGTTATTTGTGTTGCTTATGCGTGTTTTTCCACACAATTTATTAGGGTTTTTTCTCTCAACGTTAATTTTGATCACTTTTAGGTTTTTTAAAGATTTTATCCCTTTTAGATTGTATTTTGCAATGATTTACGCGCTGAAGAGTTGGTTTTGTGACATTTTAGGTCGATTTTTTTGTTGATTTGTGTTATTTTTAAAGTAGGTGTATAGGGTTTTCGTGAATTTAGTTTTATTTTGGTTATTTGACTATAAATTCCTTTTTTAGTGAATATCCTATTTATTAATACGCAGAGTGATCGTAGTGTGTGTTGTGGCACTGCAGGTTGAAATTTGGATTTCTTTGTGATGTTTGTTTTTGGCATATAGTTTGAATTGGATTTATTTACGTTTCTTTATGAAGGTTACCTGTTGGTTTGAATTTTGTATTATATTAGATTAGATGCATGATTGTTTTGTTGTGATATTAAAGTCTGATTTTATTGGGTCGTAGGTTACATCTGTTAAAGTGATTCGAAATAAGCAAACTAGTCAATCAGAAGGTTATGGGTTTATCGAGTTTAATAGTCGTGCTGCAGCCGAGAGAATTCTTCAGACATATAATGGAGCTATTATGCCGAATGGGGGGCAGAGTTTCAGGTTGAATTGGGCAAGTTTTAGTGCCGGTGAAAGGCGGCATGATGATTCTCCAGATTACACCATATTTGTTGGCGACTTGGCTGCAGATGTTACTGATTACTTGCTTCAAGAGACATTTAGGGCTCGTTACAACTCAGTGAAGGGTGCAAAAGTTGTTATTGATAGGCTAACTGGTCGGACCAAGGGGTATGGCTTCGTTAGGTTTGCAGATGAGAGTGAACAAGTGAGGGCTATGACTGAGATGCAAGGGGTTCTTTGCTCAACAAGACCCATGAGAATTGGGCCAGCCAGTAACAAAACCCCTGCTACTCAGCCAAAAGGTCTGTCTCTTTATATATGCTGTTTGTTCTTTTTGCTGCTAATACCTCTTTCATGTGCTGTTGTGAAGGAAAATTGAGCTGTCTTAATTATGAGTGATACTGATTGAATGTAAGGCTGTATGAAATATCTTTGGTGGTGTATGCTAAATTTTATGAAGTTATAATTCTTTTTCTGTTACTGACTAGAAGATTTGCGGCCGAAACTCATTTCTTCCTGCAATTTCCTTTAACAATTTGGGCTAAATAAATTATATATAGTAATAAAATCTTATAGAACTCCTATTGTCTCAAAGCAGGGTGTCAAGAGGCTCTGTCATCCCGGAGCCTGGAACTGATTTCAGCTGAAATGGTTACCATTTTAGTGCATGTCCTTGGTTAGGTCAGTTACATGTTTATGTTTTGCCAGTTATTTCCTTTGGCATTTTCTTTTTTGCCTACAATTTCAAGTTCTTTTCCATTTGATGGTTGAATTTACCCCAGTTACTTTTGCAACTTTTCTGGTTTCTTATTTTTGGGTCCTCCGTTCTTAAGCTCTGCTCATTTAATTTTCTCCTATTAGTTTGTCATAAGAACTACATCTTACTTTCATTTGTTAGCATTCCCTTTTGCCAAAAAAGCACCTTGTTACGATTAGTAATTTCGTCTATTCTTCTATCTGATGTCAATTAATTTCAGTTTCCAATCTCTGGTCCATTAGGAACAAAATGTTGAGTGCCAGTATTTATTACTTTGTTTTTCCAGAAACTATACTTGCTGGCTAGTTATTTTTGTGTTGTCGTGTAGTTTCATATTTTCATAATGATTAGGTTCTGTTCCCGTTCAGTTCCCAATTTCGTGTGATGCCATGCAATTGAAGTTGTGATTTACTTTATATTGCTCATTCCTTTCAGTTAGCTCAGTCTTTCAAACCCTTGTTATTAACATCTTAATTTCTCAAATGCTGGAAAATTTGATAGAGGATTGCAAGGATGATTGGGTTAAAGGTTATCTGTTGGCTTTGCTTGTATAATTTTTTGTTTGTATAATGTGCTGTCTGCACTTTGTTCTTCCTTTTTGCTTGTAATCTTTGGTTGCAGTTGTCTGCAATTGTTTCTATATTGAATTTACTTCAATTTATTGAAATGCACGTTAAATTTTTTTGCTGATTACATATATATTGGTAAACCATAGCTGACTACTTCTCTAAAAATGTGGTGCATGGAAGGCACTAAGTTAATCTCAAATTTACTCTATTATTATCTATATGTGCTCTTGCTGGCTGATGGATTTATTTATCATTTACTTTTAATTTGGCTTCTTTGGCCGAGTATATTTATCTTTTTCTTATTTGTAGATCTGTGATGCCTTCAAAGGGAAGGCCCTGTCTTAATTTATCGCTCCGTATGTTGCATTCTAAATATTTGCATGCTATAAATTGCACGTAGACAGAATCTTATATCTACAAGTTGCTCACTTATTTAAAATGTTATTTGGCAGTTTGTACTGTTTTGTTTTACTTAGTTCTTGGTGTCCTTTTTCCATTAGTTGTTCCTGTCTCTGTATAAATCATCATTTTGCTTCACTTTTAATTTGAACATGCAGCGTCTTATCAGAATTCTCAAGCTCAAGGCACGCAGAACGAGAATGATCCTAATAATACAACTGTGCGTACTTCTTTGCAATATTGATACTTTTTTTTTTCAACAAGTTTTTGACTTGTATCTTAATTGCAGATTTTTGTTGGCAATTTGGATGCTAATGTCTCTGATGATCATTTGAGGCAAGTTTTTAGTCAGTATGGAGAATTAGTTCATGTGAAGATTCCGGCCGGCAAGCGATGTGGTTTTGTCCAATTCGCTGACAGGTAAACATATGATTTCCCATGTTAGCTTTTTATAGGGTGTCCAGCTCTCTGATAGTGCTTTTATTTTGATGCATCAGGAGCTGTGCTGAAGAGGCACTTCGGATGTTAAATGGGACCCTATTGGGTGGACAAAACGTTCGTCTGTCATGGGGTCGCAGTCCTTCAAACAAACAAGTACATAGTGTTAAATCTGTGCCTGTTTTCCGTAACTTGCTGATTATTCGTAAAAATAACCTTGAATGGATGGTTTGTTGACAGGCTCAGGCAGATCCAAACCAGTGGAATGGTGGTGGTGGATATTATGGGTATGCTCAAGGTTATGAAAACTATGGTTATGCTCCTGCTGGACAGGATCCCAACGTCTATGGCAGTTATCCAGGGTATCCTAGTTATCAACCTCCTCAGCAACAGCAGCAAATAGGATATAGTTGAGAAGTCTATCCTTTTCTTTTGTAATCTTATCGTATGATACTTATCATGGTCTTGCGTTTCTCTTTTTCCTTTGTTTGCTCAATAACATTAAATTTTATGGGAGCCGTCTTTTGTATCCATAAATTGTTTGCGGAATACTTATTTACCAAATTATCTCTATTATGCATTATGGTTTTACCATGTTTGTACTTTGATATTCCACCTCTGCTAAGTTGTCCTCTTTAGGTATTTTGGAGATTGGGTTGAATGGGTTTTTTTGGGTAAAACAAGTTGTTTTATATGATCTTAATAGGGTTTATAAATCCTGCATATTTTCTCTTGATGGACCAATTACGTTGAGTTTTTGCCCTTTCTGGACAACACACTTCATATTGTTCGTGACTATTTCTATTTTCGACTGAAGTATATTTTTTACATTTTATCAGATTTGTTTTATTTCTTTTAAGGCTTAATTATTAAATGCATTTGTAATTTTTAAATTTGCTGAGTTATTTGTATAATTTGTAACATGACTGTGCTTTATCCATTTTATTATTTATTATATTGCATATGGTTCCTTTCTAGGAACATGATTTGTTGTGGGATTTCGCGAAGAACTGAATTTTGTTTATTTGTTCGATTTTGAATACAAAATTGATAATTTAATAATTGAATTCATATCTTTTTTATCTTTGTATGTTGTTTCTTAATTTTTATGAATTGTTTTAATTAAAATGTAACGAATAATGATATATCTCTATTTATAATTACGTATATCGAATATTTCATTCCAATCTGCTATTAAGACACTTATATACCCATTTTACGCTTGGGAAGTACTTAACTGGAGATAATAGACCAATATTATTTTCGGAGCAAGTATATATTTCTACTAATACTAAACGTAATTTATTGTTATTTTTAATTGATGTTATTAATAAATTAAACTAACGTTAATAGGGGTTTCTTAATAATATGGATGCAGATGTTCAAAGATTTAATACAAGTTAGAGTTTTTTAATTAACATTATACGAATTGTTTTTTAGTTAAAATTATTAAAATTGTATATCTATTTATATAAAATAAAATTATTTCTTTACAGAATCAAATTTGTTGTATTAAAGTTTGTAAGGGTTATTTCTTAATTTTTGTTTGAGAGTTTAATTAATCATATTTTTATTTGATGTTAATTAAAATATTATATAAATAAGAAAATTAAAATTTAATAAATTTAAATTGTTTTATCTAAAAAATATTTAAATTTAAAAAAAAGTAATTAAAAAAGTTTATGTATTTAAATCCACTCCAGGTTGCCTTAAAAAAGTTATAATATTTTGAAATTGCGCGACGTACAAACAAAAATCATTAAATCGACTTAAATTTTCATTAGAAGTCTAGTTGGTTTTACTTGTATGTATATTTTAATTTTAATTTAATTTTAATTTTAATAAATATTTATTGACAAGTTTCTCCAAATGATTTCTAATACAAACCAATCTCAGGTTTCTTAGATAACAAGTGGAGCTGGAGAGGAAGAGAAGAAAATCTCAGGTTTCTTAGACAACAATTTTATTTATGATTTGAGGAACCAATATTAATCAAATTTATTTTTTATTTATTTTTTGAAATTTATTTATTTTTATTTCTCAAATTAAGCTACTGGTACATTAAATTGTTTATTTACAATTTTTATTTACGTAATTTTTATATAACATCATATAATAAATAATAATAAATAAAAATAATAATAAAATATGTTAAAATATAAGAGATAATAATAAAATAAAATTAAATAAACTACAAAATTCTAGCTTATATGCAAACTAGAAGCTCACATGACAAAGTAGTTTTTTTTTCACCAAATACAAACTTAATGTCATTCATATATAATTAGTCGTGAATAAATGGTTAGTAAAAATCACCATCAATTAACTATAGTTACAAACTATTACTCATTAATTAAAAATCAAACCGTAGTTGTTACAAAGAAAAAATTAGTCACCGTCGAAAATTTTCACTGATTGTAAATTTTAAAATGGTTAAATCAATTTGATAGAAGAATAAAATTGAATTGATTTAAAAATTAAAAAGAAATCAAAGTGAGCCAGTTGTTATTAATAAAATATATAAAAATAAAAACAAATAAATAAACCAAAATATTAATAAGTATTTGTAAGACGTTAGGAAATTTAAAAAAGTTATGAAAAAATTATTATAACACAATTTTTATGTTTTAAATATAATTTAATGATGTTCTTTTAGTTTTAGTTTTAATAAAATATTTTCGAAGAGCTATATATATATATATATATATATATATATTCTGATATAGAGAAGATTTACATAAACATATTATATTAAAGCAATTATATAATCTTTCAAAATAACATTACCATTTTTAAAGGAAGCTAATAGTCCTCCTTTTAAAGTCATTTGAGTGAAATAGATTCATCCAATACATCTTAAGAAACAGAAAAATAGTAAAATACTAATGTGAAGGGAGAAGAAATAAATGAATAGTTATTGGTAGGGCCAATTCCAACCATGTGATGCAAGAAATGTATGATATATATTGTACCATTTTTTCCTAAAATAACACAACTTGTTCCATTAACCTGTTAATAATTAAATATGATTAGAGTAATGTTCTATTATAAAATAGTGTAGTAGTTTATTTCAATTATGTCTCAAACTGAGCTCAGTGATGGTTACTCCAAGAGACTCCCTAACTGATCATGGACACATATAATCAATTATGGAATTTGGCTTTATTTTACTTTTTAAATAAAAAATAAAAAATAAAAAAAATTAGTAAATAAGATTTTTATTTCTTTTTTAATCATTTATTACTTATATTTTTTCTCTCTTTCATTCCTATTATCTTTTTCATATATGAATAGAGCATAAACGAATATTCTAAATTTAACAAAAAAAAAATTAACTCAAAATTTTATAATAACTTAAAGGATTATTAATATTGATACCTTTATAATATAATTAAAATAACTATTTTTTTTTTGTTAGCTTCAATTTCTTTAATTTAATTGAGTTAAATATTATTTTAATTTTTGAACTATTTATTAAAACTGTGTTAACAAACTTTAGATATATTTTATTTTTATATTTTATAAATTGGTATAAATAATTCTGAATTATATTTCAATTTTTTTTATCTCTTTATTTTCTATTTGAGTATCATATATCTTTTAAACTTGTTTTACTCTTTATAAAATATAAAGACGAAATAGGTCAAAAGTTTATTTTAACAATAAAACATAATTTTAACAAATAATTCAAGAATTAAAAACTGACAAATAATTCAAGAATTAAAAATATAATTTTAATAAATAATTTAAGAATTAAAAAGATATTTAATTCTTTAACTTTTATCATTTAACATACATTTTCAATTAATTTTTTTTATTTTTATGTTTCTTTTCTCTATATCTCACTTTCAATAAAATATTATAGAATAATCGATCCTGTATAGTTTCTTTTCTGATAAGAAACTTCAGTGTTCTTGGTCCTATTATCAAAAGAAAGAAAAATGTAAGTGATTCATTACTTCAATATCTTTTTCTTCTTCTTAAAACAATACTTATTCTCAACAACATATATGAAAAGAGTGAGACACCCTCCTTTAGAGAGGTACACAATAAATACTGAGTTTTGTGTGTTGTTTGTGCAAATTTAGTCATTATTTTTCCTTGATTAACAATAACTTTTAATAATTTTTAATAACTTTTTCTTTAAGAAGTGTTGCCAAATAAAGTAGGAATATACCAATGGAATTCAAAGATCCCCCACCTTGTAGAAATTTGGTCTGTTATATACTGTGCAAGACTCATGCTTGTCTCAAATTGCTCTTTTGACTTAGATGAGTTTCTTTGACTTTCAGAAGTGCTTCCACAGTGAGAAAGAAAGCAACTATAGCACAACTATTAAATGAATGCTTGAATTTCATAAGTATATATAATATGCTTTTTCAAGTCGGTGATATTAGAAATACTATTTGTATTCACACCACATCTATGAAATACAGCTATATCATAACATGCTATGCGTGTGTAATTTGATTTTTTAACAAAAAATAATTAATTAATTAATTTATAAATAATGTCTTCTTTTACAGAATTTATGCCACGAAACATTTCTATTCTAAAGTATAACAAATAATTGTTTATTTGATTATAAGATTTAAAAATCATTAAGTATCTTGGAGTGTAAATACATAGAGTTGAGAATATTATCCAACAATCTCAAATATTTTTTTATGGGTAATATTATTATAATCAAAATAATTTATGAATACATAATGACAATTATTGTGGTCAACGTATCATTATTTAAATTAGTATTATTGCACACTAACCAAACCTTAGCCAAGCACGTCAATATGGTCCCTCCTTTTACTTCTTTGCCACACAAAGTTTTAGTATCACGTCACAGTGTTCAAACAAATAAAAAAACTTTCACTTTCTTAATTTTCCTAATACAAATTGAACAAACAAAAAGTTAGTGGATGAGCCCAAATCCCTCTAAATTGTGAGTTGTGATTATAGTTCTTTAGTTGAAGGAGATTGGTAATTAGTTTGTGACAAGTTTCTTAGCCTATATACACAGCCATGATGTAATCATCTTAACTTTCATTCTTTTATAGTTTTTCTAGTTTCCCCTCTATAATAATAGGATTTCCGGTTTTATATATAAAAAATAAGTAAAACTTATTAAATTAGTTGACTTTAATTATCAAGTACTAACTACCTTAATCATAAAATTAACAAAAGCAAAATTTAATTGGGATGCCTAATATACTCTCAAATAATTTTTTCTCTTTTTATTCCTTAAAAATCTATTTGAAATAATGTGACGGATGGTATTAGGATACATTTTGTTTAACTTTGGGTAGAATTATTGATTGGTATTAAAAAAGCAGAAAGCTTGGACACATTTCATGCAGGATTTTGTTAGTAGCCAAAACACAGAACAAAAAAGGCAGCATTCATGCAAATTCACATTTGGGTGACACTACCGAGGCTTTGGATTTTCTATAATATTCAAATTATTGAAGATTTCTAATTAACTTATCAATATAATGAATTATGGTAATTTTTTTTATTTTAGGTTAATTTGAACTCACTAATTTCTTATCCAAAATCAAATTATATACTTCATCATTAAGTAATTATGGTTGGAGTTGCTATTTTCCATGGCAGTTTGTATTTGAGGACAAGGGTTCATTTTGACAAAATGATATAGGCCAGTTCAGGCACAGTCATCATCTCCATTATTTTCAACAAAAAAATTAGTGCACATGACATCCTTCAATGGCCCCACCAGCCAAAACTATACTATAAATTTTACATTCTAACCTCTGTATGCTTATCACTCCTCTTTCTCTTTCACTCTCTCACTCAAGGAAAACTCATTTTGAAGGAAAAATGGATCTGTGTAGGAGGAGATATGCTTACTCAAAGGTGGATAAGGAGGACCCTGAAGACATAATCCACAGAAGGGCACAGTTTTTGATCCACAAAGTGTTGGAGAAAGCTGATTCACGCAGAAAGCCATCTTGCCTTGGACTCAGAATTTCTAAGTTGAAGGTTAAGATTGGGAGGAGGTTAATGAGGCTGAGGAAGAGAATTATGTCAGGTATTTCCACAGCCAGACTTGGCATTCATGGACACTTCATGAGTCAACTCAAAACATGGAAGAGACTCTTTGGCAGCGGAAGACAATCACAAACCCTCGTTACCCTTCCTCCTCTCATCAAATGATGTGTATCCATGTAAACATTTTCCTAGGAAACTCATGTTTTATGCAATACAATGTCATGTTTCTGTCTTCTTTTGTCTTCATGTGTTTTCTTTAGCTTATACAAAGAGTGTGAAATCATATCAGTTCTGCCTGAAGATAAATTTTGAGTTGTTTTTCTTTTTTCAGCTCTCTCTCTCTCTCTCTCTCTCTTTTGGTACTTTCAGATTCTGCACTATGCTGCAGAAGTAGATGAAACAGCAATTTCTGTCTCTTGTCAATTAAGTTTCATTATTGCACTCTCTTTTCGGGAAATGAGTTGATGACAAGTTTTGAGCAGGGGAGCTATAAATATTATTAAACACTTCAGTGGAAATATGTAAAGGTTATACTGGGATTTGGTTTCTATCATATACAACTGGCCATGATTCTAATGAAAAACAATGGACTCAACTAAGTTATGATCCACATTATTTATGAAATAAAATCATTGTATAATATGTGTAATGTCTTTAATCATCCCTCTGTTCAATTTTTTCATTAGTTACCCTTTTGCCTTGTGAGAAAATATGGAAAAACTTCTTCATATATGAAAAATTGAGGAACTTTGGGGACCATGACTGCAAAGTCTTCCCGTTCTCTCTAACACACTGCAGTCATATAATCAATTTATAAAAACTTTGAATGAAAATTAAATAAAAAAATGGTGGACTTCCCTTTTCTTCTGTTTAGAATTACATTGAAACATGTAGAGTTTAAATTAAAGAAGTGTTGAAATGCTGCAATCGCTGATGTGGGTTTGCACAAGTGACAGACACAAATTTGATGAGTATTAATCATGAAAACGACACGTTATGACATTGGGAGTGGACGGTGCAGTAGTTAAGTTTCTGATAGTAGCTGCCATTGCCATCTGATATTCTATTGTGCATTATGTAAATACTAAACAACATACTAATTCCTAAGCCCCATCAAATCTGGAACACTTGTGCTGATAAAATAACGCCATGAGCGAAAGACTTTTAATTCCTTGTCTAATTTATCTCAACCTGTGTCCTGTAATATATTATTGATAGAGACAATCACAAACTTCCCCAAATAGAACTTCATTCTCATCAATCAACTAAAAGGGTATTATAATTATTCAACTGTGAAAGATAACAATTTTATGCTTATCTTATGGGTAGGGAAATCCTCAACTAATTGGCATTTTTCTTTTGTTTCATTACCTAAGAAGATTAGCTAGGCACTAGCTCAACAAAGATGGACTTTAATATATATATTATATTAAACATATATTAGTTGAGTTATATAACTATATGGCAGCTATACTGCGAATTTCTGCTATCTAATCTCTTGCATCATGAACTTAATAGAAGTCTTAATTCTTAAGGTGAATCCTTACCCGGTAAACATGGCTACAAGTTAGGATTGTTTCATTCTAAGATCTGAAGTTGAATTAAAAATAATAATAATAATAATAAAAAAGCTAGGTGTGAAAATAAGTGCAGGCATTAATGAGAACAATTATTGGAGAAAAGAGTCAACTCGTCAAATACATCTTCCACTACACTAACTTGGTGATCCATACTATTAAATAATTGGCTATGTACAGGTATCTGCAACCAATTGCTCCCATTGCTGTTGCAAGAACCCAGCCTGGCTAGTAAATGTGCGACATCTTTTATATTTCTCAATTAACAATTCTCCCTTGTGAGAAAATTTCGGTAACTTGCAGTTTTGACCCTCAGTCAGAATCAGAACCTGCAGTTTTTTTCACTAGGGAAACCTTCACTGTTAATCATCTTTTTGAAAATTTCGAAGACCTCTCGAACTTGTGTAAAGATGATTGATAAGGATTATTCACGATGGTCGACAACAATGAGCAGTAGTTGTTGTGAATTTGAAGGGACACGAGGACCCGCGTGGTTCATGCACACCACATTTCTTTGAAAACCACAGCTCGTTGTTTCAACACCATTAGCATGCTTTCACGTTTTCGAAGGGTTTGAATCTGACCAAAGTCAATGGTGGGGCATGAATGAGTATTCTCAGCTCTCGTGCCTCGTCACTCTGATTTCAATTTTCATCACAATCACTAATCACACCATAAACCCAATATCATCCTCTTACTATTCCTTTAGATAGTGAAATAAGGTTAAATTACAATATATAGATGCAAATTTTTCTGTGAAATTGAATTGAGTTTGTTAATCTTATTAAGATATTCTAAGTCTGTTAATGATTCCACATCTAATTACTTTTAATATTAAAAATCACAAATTTGATTGTCTCCTTATTTTTTATTTAATGATTTTCTTTTCTAACTTGCAATAAATTTCAATAATAATAATAATATTATTATTATTATTATGTGAAAGAAAATTTATTATTAATATTTATTTTTCTATCAGTTTTATTGAGTTTTGGTTAAATATAACGAATGTTAGTCACACCTTAAATGGGTGAGCTATCAGTGCTACAATATATTTAATTAAAAGGTGTATTTCCTTCGTCAATGATACATAATAACACAAGTGTCATTATTATCATATATTAATAACAATACCGTATTTCCAAAAAAAAATGTGTTATTTATGGTAAGTAACTTATCCTAATTTAAGTATATAAAATGATTTAAGTATATAAAATGAGAAACTTCTTAAATGGGAGGGAAAACTATTAGGAATAGCAATAACTTGTATAAGTGGATATTATTAATCAAATATGTCTTGAATTTGATGGGGAATTTCTGTATTGACTGAGTATATATATGAATATAAATAATACTCAATTTTTTAAATTGGGTATGAAGACAAAGATGAGTATCTACATATCTGTTTTGTCTCCGTCTCTATTATCAGACTCATCCTCGTTTGAAATTACTAAAATCCCTTTATTAGATAACTTAAAAATTTTATATTTAACCTTCTATTTGGTCTCTAGTTTTACAATGCTTCTTTTTTTCTTTCACTGCACAATTCTTTTATTCTCTCTAAACTATTTAACATTTTCAAAATCCACAAAGTTCACACCTAGCTTCCTAAGGTATTTTCCCTTTTATCACAAACTTGATTATACATTTTCCTCCTTTGTACGGTTCAGTTCAAATATTACATTTCAGGAAACATAAACATCAATTCCATTTTAGGTTACAAATTTGATTATTTTTACTCCTTTATAGTATTTTTATTTATTGTTTATATTTTAACATGAGAATGTTAAGATAACAAATTTATCTTTTTTGTTCTCCTGGACCTGATACTTGGTTTTTGTTTTGCTACAATATTTTTTATTCTCTTTCAATAAGATTCATTTAATATCTATCAAATATACTTAGATTTTTAAGGTACTTTCCATTCCATCACAACATTTATAAGTATGTTTTTTCTTTATATGATTTTGTTCAAATGGTGTATTGCATTCCAGGAAATACAATGTAACTCTCAATTTCATTGAATCAAATTGTTTTTAGGACACATATTTAATTATTTTGACTTCTTTCCAATATTTATATTTGTTGTTTATTTTTATTAAGTAAGAATGTATGACTCTCAATTTCTAATTTTAAATAAAATTTAATTTTTTATATAATTATAGTTACTTTTTAATCATTTTACATTTACTATAATATAATTATTTATTGTCAAAGATTTTTTTTAAAAAGATAAAAAATTCATTTATAAATTCTAATTATTATTAGTTTAATGTTCTCCCTGTAATTTTGTCCACATTCTTTATTATAATCTTTATTAGGATAAAAAAATTCTAATGCAATTGTTATTTAGTATTCTGATTTCAGATTTATGAAATTGTAATTTTTTTTATATTTAATATTAAATCCTAAATAATATCATAATTTATTTATTGTTATTTGTTTATATTTTTATAAAAAAATATTAAATTAATATTTAGAATAATAAAAATATGAATATAAATATATATCCGTGTGTAATAAAAATTTTTATACTCATTAAATATGGAGATTAGATATGAAAATGAGAATCTCATAATAAAATCTACATCCACGATTGTCATATTTAAGTATGAAAATGTAGATAATAAAAAAAAAACAAAAATATTTGTCTATAGCAAAACTAATTTATGAGATAGGATATTTAAATAGATTACTTGATTACTAAAATATTTTTTCTTAAAGTTGAATTATTTCATTTTGATCCAAGTTTTTTACTGAGATTCAAAGTTCACCCTTAATCAAATCAACTCCTACTGATAGTTACGAGTTAAAGAGATTAAGTTTCATAATAATTCACTTACGCTTCCAACGAGACCCAAAATTACTCTCCTGATTTACTTAATAGCCTTAGCTTCAAAATAACTTAATTCCAATTATCATTTCTTTCCTAATTGTTTATAAGGTGCTAACAAGATACCAACAACGGAAATAAAATTTTAAAAAATCATAACAGAGAAAAGCAAGAAATTTGAAATCACCAGTATATCATGAGCTCTGCTCAATTCCAAAAATAAAGAAAGAAATTAGTTAATCAAAGTCAAAAGATAATACAAAAACGTCTGAATATAAAATTCTTGGGAGGGAGAAAAAAATAATAATTGTATTCAACTCATGTATAGTGTTGTTACTATTTAAAATTTTGAAACCCTAATACATTTTTTTATATTTAACGACTTAAAAAAATTCAAGCTAACCCAAACAAAACTTAAAACATATAAATTGGTCTTAGGTGTCACATACCCTTTCAAGAATTCTCACTAGGTGCGACAAATTTCATCTTCAGTTCAAATTGTTTCTTTTTCTCAAACTTAGGTTACCAAGTGCTTCAGGTTCTTAAGAAATACTTTAACATGGTTACATATTCTAAAATAAGAGAAATAGAGCAAAAAATGATAAAACTATTCTTCAATCTAACAAGATTTCATATAAAAAAAATTATAATATATTTTACTTTATTCTAATTTTTTGTGATTTTTACAATATGTTTTTTAGTGTATTTTAATTTTGATTAAAATCAATTATCTCTTTTATTAAATTGATATGTACATGACACATGATAGTACAAATGTCAAATGTACAACACATTTATAAAAAAAAAGATAATATTTTAACACAAATTCTTCATATGTGTCCTCTCGTGTACCTTCTTTTAAGGCTATTCACACTAATTTAATGAAAAAGACCATATTAATTAATTTTAATTAAAATTAGAACTACCTTAAAAAAAACATTACAAAAATTTACAAAAATTAGGACAAAACCTATTAAACATTTTTAAAATTAATTATAAATCACTTTCTTACACTTAGAAACTCTTTGGATTTTGTAACATGCAGCCCAAATCAAGACCCAAACAAAGCCCTCCCAGCCCAGCCCAACAGGTGAAGCAGCAAAATACAGAACAGCGAAAACTGGGAAAGTTAGTTACCCTTGACGGTGATGTGGCTAAGGATCCAAGGATAGGGTAACAAGGAGAAGCACAAGGGCAACGAAATGAACATTTTATTGGAAAACTATGCTCATCGAAAGGTTTATGCCTGTGAACCCTTTCCCCTCTTATCCTTTTCTTCTTCCTGATTCTTCTGTTCTATCTCTGAAATTCGGAATTGTTATTTTTCTCTCTTCCTGTACTAGGTTGCTAGTGTTGCTTATTCAGACTTCTGCAGAATTTTAAAAGCCATTGTTACTGTTGGTTGATTGCTTCAATTTCATGTTACTAAAATTTGATTACACTTTATTATAGTGTGTATAAATCACGTTCTCAGGCATTTCTCAATTCATGGTTGAGAATACTAGATTGAAGGATATGGAAGCTACTATTAGCCGGCATAATGAGGATTCAATCGGTGGCGGAATTGCTTGAAATCCGTAATATGGAACACCGCAGTGATAGGAATGATGTTCTGTTTGATGAGTTCCATGTGAACTATATCATGAACTCGTGAGCCAAATGACGAGATAACTCTTTACGTGATGTCATGCGCAATGACTTCTTGACTAACCGGTGACATTTTAGAGCTTCCATGCTTCACTATGAAATTGATGACTTTGGGACAGACCTTAAAAGCTTGGTTTTACAAGGAAAGAAACATAGCATCATGATGATTGTAGAAGAATCTATATTGAACATTAAAGAACACTTCTCTAAGAGATATAGCACTGGAAATTCCTATAATACTCCAAATGCATATCAATCTAATCAAGTTCCTGTATAACCTATGCTTTCTGAATTTTCTATATACAAAAAATTTATTACACAACACACAAGAAGAATCATGAATCAATAAGATCCGAAACCGAAAGGACATTACCTCCAGCTGAGATTTCTCTTTCTCTTAGAACACGCTACAACTAACTAACCTTTGGCATTAAACCCCTGTATCTTTGTAGAAGAACTAGGAAAGCTTCACTTAACGAGGAAACCCTCACAATTACATGGTTGCCATAAGAAGAAACGATAAAGCAACAAGCACCAAGAACAGAATCTCATGGCTGTATAGGCCTGCTGAAAATAAAATAATGAGTTAGTGGCTAACACCAAATTAACGGAGATGCTGTGATAAATAAGCTTAGACTTTGTTTTAACTTGTCTTTAGTGTTTGATGTACTTTGATGAAATTAGATTTCCATATTTTGAGGAATTTGTATATTATTTTTTTAGAGAAAAACTGAAAAACTAATTAAATTCAAAACAATTAAGATATGAGGGGATTTTACATTTTGAACCATATCATTAGTGATATTGTAGGAAAACCGATTAGGTTTAGATCAGGGAGCTTTCCCTTCAACATATTCAACATGATACGTGGACACCCGTGCAACCTTCTTTTCATTAGTTTAAATTTTAAAGTGATGGAAAACTTCATAGATTACTACTGAACAAACATAACAAGTAGAAAAGGTTCTCTTACAACTTTGACTTGATGCTGCCGCTGGAAGAGCAGGGATGTTGACAGCTGCATTTCCAACAATGTACAATTATCAGAAGTGTACAAAAGAGATATAACATTTTAAATAAAAATTACTAAGATGGAAAATTTGAAGCCAAAATGAATCCAAAATAAAGAATTAAAAAGCAGTTCGCCACTCATAATTATATTATAAATTTTCAACATGGTGTACAAACATTTATTGCATGATGAAGAAGTCAGCTGAGATGTAGAAGGCCAGGGAGCTGGAATATTATCATTTAGATCACAAAGGAAGCTGATCCCAGAAATCTTGTCAAATGTAGCATCTGAAGGCAAACTAGGTAATAGACAGCCAGCCTCTGTTAAGGGTAGAGAGTGTAGCAAGTCACCTCTCAGTAAAACATTAATGCAAGAAGGAAATAATATAGCAAGTTATGTCTCAACAAAACATTAATTAAAGAGCATAATAAAAAAGACTCTAAGTAATGCATTTCAAAAAGTACATATTTTTTCTTATTCGAACCGCTTCCCCTTCCTCCCCCAAACATGGCACTTACAAATAATTTATATTGACATAGTATACATTGCAGAATTACCTTGATTTCCAACTGAAGAATCCACATTGTCGATTTCCACACCAAGTTGAACCAGGGAAAAAAGAATTGTTAGCATCGGGTACAAAATACTATAGTTATTGAGTGTGAGCTCATCATA
This sequence comes from Lablab purpureus, assembly GCA_030347555.1. Lineage (NCBI taxonomy): Eukaryota > Viridiplantae > Streptophyta > Magnoliopsida > Fabales > Fabaceae > Lablab > Lablab purpureus. The sequence continues at coordinate 15,734,176 of CM059259.1, forward strand.
CAAACAAGAACAGACAAAAGAAACCAACCTTGCAGGGAAAAGTCTTTAAGGCTGATGTGACAAAGACCATAAATATCTGCAGTAATATTTGATCTTTTTAATTTCATTGCCAAAGTCTCTGCACAATCCAAAGCTTGCAAGTTCGTGATAAAGCTCTGCTTTTGCAAGTGAGACACATAGCTTTCCATAGCGTTACAGCAGGCAGTTTTGTTACTTATCCCATCGCCACAACCTTTGGCAACTTGCATTGTGTCGGGGAAAACCAGGGGACAAGCTGATGCAGAAGACAGATAAAATCTATGTAAGAGAGAGGCAATATTAAAGGGCCAGAAGGATTGGCATCATTAGGAATTATCACCAAGTAATTAAAAGGTACTGAATGGAATCAATTATAATCAACTAGAATCATCATGCAATGATGATTGCAACTTTGAAAAGGCTTTTTATCTAGAGCTAGACAGAGAAAATATAATCATGAAGGAAAAAATACGCCACTCACAACCTACTCAAACTTTGTTAAGAAGGAATACTATAGCATTTGGAACAAACAGACCTTTGTTAACGTTGCAATTAGAGAGTCCTCTAAGAACTTTCTTGGCATGAACAGGTTCAAGCTTACTAGCAACCCACCGATGGACAATATTTCTACAATCATTGATCCGTAGTGAGTGCTCAGGTTGAACATGTGGTGAGTCCACGGCCAAAATATCAGAACCTTTAGATGCAATGGTAGTAGCTGCTTCTAATATTGCATTCTGACAGACTTGATAGCAGCATTCTTTCACGGGATCAATTTTATCACAGGCGGTAAGGAGCTTCGTAGTGTCCACCATGTCATAAAAATCATTCACATTCTTTACAGGACAAGATGCCTCAGTGAGATTTGAAGAATGAATTGAACATATCTGTTTCAGATTGGTAGTGGCACCCTGGCCCATCAAAATCTGTTCCACATCTGCGAGGCAATGTTTAGCATTGGTCCCATTTAAGGCGAGTACATTGGTATATTTACTAGATTGACCAATGAGAATTGTGAGAGTTGCTTCCAATTGGGGACAACATATTACGTTAGCCAAAAATGGGGCAAAAACTTCCCAGCAATCAATTGCTGTTACACTGATCAAACTTTCAACAGTACTAAAGTTCAAAGTGCAGAGTCCTGCAATGCAAGATATATTTATACAGAATGTAAAAGAGAAGAACAGAGAACATTCAAGCATTTGAAAATCCAAAATAACCACAAAAGTCATTTAGAAAAAGAACCTGATAACTTTGGGATTGAGGTATTGGTGAATGGAGCCAGTGGTGAAGGTGCAAGAGGAAGAAAAGGCTGTGGAGCACCAAGAGGTGAGAGTTTGGGGAACATAGAACCCACATGGTTAACCAGTTGTACAGGACCTTGAAGACGATTGAATCTATTGTTGTGGGATTCAAGTGCGCCTAGACCAAAACACAAATAAGAGAGAATTTAGCCTTTGTGTACACGTCTCTCTCCTCTTGCTCACTCACTTAGAATGAGTTACCAAAGCAAGGAAAGTTACAAACACTATATTGTGTTAAACATTTACAATTGATAGCAACTACTGTCCAGGCGTGTGGAAGTGAGAACATATCTTAATGTTAAAAGGTGCTGAGGCATGGAAACACGTCTCCAACTCAACATTAATTAATTCTCACCAATAAAAGCTTCACATATCATTTTATTTTGTTTCAATTCAACTGTCTGTTACATTACAGAGCCAACCTAGTCAATTTTGTTCAACAGCAATAGATGAAAGACTTTCATCAGCGAATGATACAATTAGTAAAACGGACAATCTTTGGATATAATTGAAATTGACACTTCTAGATATATATCTAACATAATCACAACCAAATACACAAAAGTTATTTGTTGAACTGAAGCAGTGATAACGATGACAATGAATGACAGAGCTAAACTTCAATTCATTTCGCGATGTCCAGCATTTGAAAATTTTATGGGAAACGGAAGGTCGTTTAGCATTGCAATCCTGACTCTCCAAAATCAAGGATCCAGATATACCAATTAAAAATTAAGGTTTAATTACTCATTTAGTCCTTATAGTTATATAAATTTTTCCTTTTGGTCCCTATACTTAAAACTTATCCATTCTAAAACTTATATCATCTTAATCTTTTTTACTCCCTATACATGTCATTTTTAATCTCTTTTAGTCCCTGTCAAGTCATCTAAACTCATAGGATTAAGAGAGATTAGAAATAGGATGTATAAGAAATAAAAGAAATAGCTGTTAAGCATAAGGACTAAAAGGTAACGTTTGTTAAACAATAGGGACTAAACAAGTAATTTAACAAAAAATTAACATGTAGCGTAATTCTGGAAGATGAACTCTATAATGTACGGGCTAAATCACACAAGCTCTGTTGTTAATTTTAACAAAGAACAATAACTTGTTAAAAACAGAAACATCATTTTTACTAGGAATAATAACAGCATCATCAATTTGGCCATAATAGAAGCAAAGTTGAAACCAAAATTCATGACTCAAGTTTTTCTCTTTTATCCGTTGAACAGAACATTAGCTCTGAAAGGCCAAGTAAAACTGAAACAATACCAAAACCCTAACTCTTCCTGCGGCTCTCACAACCCCTTCTCAGTTCTCACCATATCGAACATTGGAGATTAGCAATAGAAAACTCAAATCCAGAGAGTAATGTAAGTAGAGAGAGTTAATTAAACTCGAAAAAACCGAAAATTTATCGACAACCAATGCACTTTAAACAGAACAGCAATGCTCAAAGTTTATTTAGTAAAAGCACTGGTCCCCAAAACAAGTACCGGACGTCGTAACTCACCACACACACCCACATGAATTACAATAAGACAGATCAACGAAGAGTTAAAGAAAAGTGAGAAGAGGGACTTACAGAGAGGCAGGAGGAAGAGAAAGAGGGTGAGGAGGAAGAGGAAGAGGTGGGGCATGATGCAGAAAGGGAAAGCAGCAGCATTCAAGGAGAGAACAAAAAGGTGAGAGGTTGTGGCATTGGAGAGAGAAGAGTGAGAAGAAGAGGAGGAGGAAGAACTAGAAGGATCGAAAAGGGGTGATAAGATAAAGTGAAGTGTGAAGCGAAGAAAGGATGGAAGAAAAAAGAAGAGTGAAAGCCATGAATGAGTGAATGAAGGAGGGTTCAAAGCGAGTGGGGACTGTGGGTGGCAGGATCAGTAAAAGCTGTCTGGTGAGACCCATAAGAAGGAGAGAGAAAGAGTAGACCCCACCATTAGCATTTGCAATGACTCCCACTTTAGCTACCGCATTTACGCCATTCATCACCTTTTTTTTATATAACTGCATCCTCTGCTTTTTGGTTCTTAAATGTGAAGACTAGATAAATGAATTTTGGTTTTTGGTACTTTTTTATTCACATATAATTATAAATTAAAGAACATAATTTGTGGATTAAGTTGTTGTGTGTGTGAGTGCATGTGCCAGCTCCTAGGTGGTTTTTGTGTGTAGAAGTTGTTTGTTCTATTTGGAGGTTTCGTGTGTTGTGTGTTTGGCGCCAACTGTGTCGTGTGGTGTGGCAGTTGGTAGATGGCGTGATTAATAGGGTGCGTTTGTGGGTGTTACTTTTATTTATTCATTTTGACGTGGAACGGCGAACGGAACGGAGGCATAGTTTGCTATTTTTATCCCTATTGCATTCAATTCGGACATGATTCTTTATGGTCAATGACCCGTTTTAAGGATAGTTTTTCAGATTTTATATAATTAATCACACTTCCCTTTCATGCTTACTGTTCTTAAACACTACTCTTTGTTGATTCTTTTAAATTTTGTAATGCGTTGCTACTTAACCATCCTAGTTAAAATCTAAATGCTACATTACTTCACGTAATTCCAACTATGACTTTTGCAAATGTAACTGTGTTAAAACAATTATATCATTTTATTTTTCTCGAATAATATTAGTTTTCCTCAAAAAATATTTATAGTCTCATATAAAATTATATACAACTAATTTATTCTATATCATTTATTGAAGGACAACAGTTTTGTTTCAATGGATTTACACATGGAAAACTCATTCACGAAAATAAATAAAAAAATAAAAACAAGATAAAATAAATTCATCCGTTGATTTATATACAAATAAAAAATCATATTTAAAAATTATATGAAAAAGTTCTTAAGTTTTCTTCATAATTTTTTTCTCTTTCAAAATTATTTATAAAAAAACTAGTATTGTAACTCATGGTTTACAATATGACTTATACCATGGTTCTTATGTATTTTGAGTTAATTTAAGAATGGAAATGTTTGGACTTTGAAGTATAATAGGATTTTTCATGGTTGAGAGGCATATGTTTCGTTGAAGAGTTTATGTTTTAGTTTGTTGATTACAGAATTTTTGGGTAAAGGAAAAATAAGGTGTATGTATAAGGAATATAAAAAAAGAGGACTTTTTAATTTGGGATTAAGTAAATGTTTATATTTTTTAAAAGTTTTTTTTAATTCCTTATACTTATGTTGATGTTAATATGTATTTAACATTAGGTAATAGTCCACTATAGAGTTATGAAGACGTTAATAAACATTAAGATATGATGTTGTTGGTTTTAATTTTGAATAATATTTTGTAAAAAATGAAAATGAACATTATAGAAGCTTTCAAATTTTATGAAATATTGAAGTAAGCCTAACACCTATTGTTGTCTAGATTTAAGAATACATTAAAGTTATTTGCTGCAAATACAATATTAAGTATATTACTTAAGGTACTAATATATGGATATCTAAAATCACTTTACAAATATAAATTTTTAATTGTCATGTATTTTTTTAATAAAAATGTTTCTCAATAATTTTCAAGTGGTTTTCAGTTTATCAAAATATATTTTTTCTAATATGTGACAAACTTGCTTTAATGATGTAATGAGACTTATGAAAGAGATAAACCACCTTAAAAATGTCACTTTTAAAAAAATAGAGAAAAAAATTTTAAAATTAGAGGAAAAAAAGCTTGTAGTAATTTTTTTTTTTTTTAAATTGGTTTCTAAGCCGATGGGACATACTGAAAGATGAAGTAATTAGTAAGGTGTTGCTATGCAGAGTTTATAATTGGAATTATCATGTTAATTAAAAAAAGGTTAGTTTAAGTTTATTATAATTGCTTTCATTTTTACGAAAACACGCAAGGAATCTAAGATTGTAAAAGTAAGAAAAGAAGAAAGAATGAACATTTTGATCCTTTTATTTCTTTTCAGAACTAAACTTCAAATTATTTTCATTGAAGAACTGAAAAATGTGAAATTTTTAATTTTTTTTAAATTTAAATTTTGTTAAGTAATATAAATTGGAAAACAATTTTCAAATTTAATTAAGCTTTATGTTTTATATCAAATAATTGCATTGATACTATAGAATGAAGTGGATAATTGATTGTGAAAATGCATAAAATAGATTTTAAACCTCATTATGCAGTATTAATACATGCGGTTATAAAATATAATTAATTCATTTGTGGAATGCATTTAATTTTAATTTTTCTAGTTTATCAAATTCTTCAAATCTTAGTTTCTATTGATATTTACATTGTAAAGTTAAATTATTTATTACACCAATTTAAGAATTGTAACTTCTTTTGTGCCATGACATTCAATTTAAACAAGTGTGAAGAATATTTCTCCTTTATAGGCTTCTTTCTTTCCCTCAACATTATACGAGTGGATCCAAACAAAGCATTAATAAAAGTTAATGAATAAAAATATTAAAATAAATACATATAAATGAGGTGTTTAATTAGAGTATTTTTTATTTTTTATTTTAAAAAATAAAACAAATAAAGTTGAAAATATATTTGACTAATATCAGAAAATATTTTCAAATATATGTCAATTTAAAAAAAATGTTATTTTCATATTTTTCTTGGGTGTAGTAACCATTGAAATTCTTTAAACCAATACTCCCTCCAAACCTGTTGATGATTATTGTCACCAAACTGTAAGAGTGAGTAAAACAAGAAATTGAAGATGAAAAAAAAAAAAACTAAACAATTTTTTAATGCTTTACAAATTGAAACCAAAAATTATTTTTCAAATAATAGAAAAGTGAGCGTATTTTTAAAAAAATATTAAATAATAAATAGATTTATTGGAACTAAAATGTATTTATAGTGTTGATTAAGCCTTAATAACACACCACATTTTTTTTGTTGCGAGTCTAATTTGAATATAATCAGTAAGTATTTGATTATATGTTTACTATAAATCGGGACACAGCATCCCATTTTCATGTTACTATTACACAGTTATTAAAAGAATTGAAGCCACAAATACATACAAAAAATAAAAACACATTAATATCACTTTGAAATACTTTAACTTAAATCAATACAAAATAGAGTATTCGAGCAAGTTTTTTCAAACGAAGTAATTAAGCATTTTTATCTATATGTGAATATCAGCTTCAAAATATAAATTACCGTCTATTATGTGTTCTAGTAATATATAGAAAATTTCTCCTTTTTTTACTATATGATATGTTAGCGTACATTATTTAAATTTCTAAACATAAATTTTCATATTTAATATTACAAACTAACTCAGTGTACTATATAAGGAAACGAATGTGACCTCAAATAATCAAATTTCAGCATATCATGCATTCATTTAAATCATAATCAATCACCCTATAATATCATAATCTTCATACGCAAAACATGTTCATAAACAGTTATAATTATTTAAACTTATATAAATAAATTCAAGTATATTACTTAAATCATAGTATATTCGTCAATATAAAAAAATCATTAAATAAATTTAATTCTGAAATTATTTTAATTACTCTGGAGAATCTCATTCTAATTGTTAATGTTAAAAGTTATTTTCATAAACAAGAATATATGTTATTTATTATTGCAATAATAGATAAAAAGATATGTTATTATTTTTTAAGAAATAAAAAAATAGTTAGTAAGTTATTAAAAAAATTATAATTAATGCTTAACATATGCACATTAGCATAGAAAAGAAAAAACCCTTTCAAAAAGGTAAGCATAAAAAGCTATTTCCAGTCACACGACAAGAAGGCCCACAGCAATTCATTAAACTCGTGAATGCCCGCAGCCAGCAATGTTTGGGCCCAACTTCCAATCACCTCCAAATTCAGGACTTCTTAATTTTCTTGTTTTAAGCAATTAATATTTCAAACTCGAAAATTAAAAGCCAGCTCAAACTCAACAGCATCTGGATGAGTTGGGTGTTTTGATCTTGCATGAGAAGCAATCATTATCTTCATATTTTACTTTTTTTATTAAATAAATTCCCCTTCCTATTTCATACATGCAATTAATTTTACTGTTACAGTTATAACATACCATTTACTAAAACGAAAAGGAAGGACCAATACAAAAAAGTATTATGTGTAGGAATTAGAAATATTATAATTACTTTTAGGACAGCATATGTTTGTTCCTGTTGTAGTCAATCATACTTCACTTCAATGATTAGTAACCATGTGAATTTTACGAGAACAATTAAGAAATTTCTTAGTTGTATTGCAAAATAACTTTTTAAGAAAAAGGAAAAAAAAAGAAGCAAAAGGACAATTACTATTGACCTTCAAAGTGGACAAACTCCACATATTATACAAGAAACAAGACAACCAGGTTATATCTTCTGAACAGGTTTGTTCGCGTCATGGTTGATGAATGCACGAAACTTCTTTGATTCGGTCTCTTCTCTATCCCTATTGTGATTTGATATTGAAACCATATACACATATAGTTACATACTCCATATATAAACTATAATATATACATATATAATATAGTAAAATAGGACGTTACTTGGATAATTTCTATCCATTTTACACAAGAAACTATGATTTTCACTTTTCTCAGGTTTCACTCGCAGAATGAGGAATATACAAATCACACACATTCCCAACCATATACAAGAAAAACACAAGCTGAAAACATGGAAAACAAAAAAAAATCACCTAAATTTAGTAACCTTTCTCAACCTCTACACTACGCACGTACCTCCACCACCTTGGATCCCATTACTTTAACTAATTAACCTCAGGTATACTCTGAAGCACGGGTCTCCAAGGTCTATGATGAACATCATGGTACTCGTTACTCGCATGATCTCTAGCGTGAAGCAAACGAGCCAGAACTTGTTCCGCACAAGCGTGTCCTTCTTCACCCGAATGCTTATTATTCTCTTTCCCTCCCAACAACTGCGCCAGCTCCTTCTTCGAGATCTTGATCTTCACCTTGCCATTGGCATCAGAAGAAGCTCTCAGCGCGCCCAAGAGCTTCTCCTTCTCCACCTTCTCCAAACTCGCTTCATGAACTTCGTCAAACACCTTCCCCGAACTCATACTCCTTCTCTTAGACGATGATAAAGCACCCCAATCATCACCACCCCAATTCATAGACGACTCCGTGGCACAACAATTTCCCATATGTTTGTGTATCTACTGTTGTAAATATCTTCTAGCTGGCTAGATTGATTTGTTTTGGTTGATAAAGTTTGTAAAAATGGAATGGTGAGAGAGATTTGTGAGATTGGGGGGTGTTGATATTTATAAGGGTGATGCAAGAGGTGGGTAATTGGGAAATTGACTTTTGGTTCTGAATTTGCAATTGGATTGACTACTATTTGGTACATGTGGCAGATAGCTAGATGTGGTAATTTGAATGTACATGGCATTGGCAGCTGAAAGGGTAAGCTTTGTTGACCAAATTAAATTAATTTTGTGATTTAGGGTTGAGGGACGTGTAGGACCCATATGAACTAAGGTTACTTCATTGGGTACATCATCCATATATTATTGTGTGAAATGGAGGAGAGGGAGCATCTTTGGGAGTGCGTGTGAACGCGTATATGCCATTGGAATCTTGGACTTGGGATTAATTTTAGCATCACGTGTGGGCTTGGTTAATTTAATCACTTCCATAATCGTTTATCCTCCCTCACAAAAACCTACTAAGCCATTCATATAGAATCTTGCGCTTTCAAACTAAAACAATTTTCACCCATGCCACTACGTACTTTCTCTTATTCTTAATTATTATTTTCCATAAAATTTCACAATTATAAGTGTAGATTCAATGAATGTGTTAGACACGAGACTCGTAACTTAATTAGCGTCTTCTTGTTTTTATATAAATATAAATGATAACACAGCAACATTCGTTCTTTATAACGTCTTCAAAATGAAGGAAGAGAAAAATAATCACTACAATTCTTTGTTAGTGGGTTTTGGGTGAAATCATTTGTGGAATTTAAGAAACACCGAGAAGAAGAGAGTATCAAATGGTGTATATCCTGTTTTCACTGACCACGTACGTTTCTTCCGTAATGAAGAGAATGTTGGAATGGAAGCAAGAGAAGAAACACACATGCATATAGGAATATAATATTGGGATCCAAGTTACATTGGTAATGGTTGCACATGGCAAAGAGAGATATTTATGCGTATGTGTTGTCGTTGGAAACAAGAAAGTAGAAGGAAGAAGAGCCACAAATAAGGTTCTCTAAGCTGGCTACTGTAACTATGGCTGTAGAGCATGCATCATTGTCGGTTGGTAGTTGAACGCATGCAAATCTGTCTAAACCTATTCAACAGTGTATTTGAAGTTTCTTAGAAAGCACAAATAATCTTCTTTATCTAGTTACCAATTAAAGAGGAAAACACAAGAAAAATAATCATTTCATCTATAGTTTATGAAAATGGTTCTATACAACAACTCGTCGTACAACATTGTATACAATAATGTTTTGTCTTTCTCTCTTTTTAGAACATGATTTATCATATGACTCGTGTTTTTTTCTCCTTCTCTTTCTCTCTTAGTTGTATAACTTCTTGTATGAGTTGTTGTATATGTGTACTTTATTTTATGAAAATTAATTGCCGAGAGATCGAGAGAGTGGACACCGTCTTAAATTTTTATCCTCAGCAGGTATAGAGAAAATTTGCAAGACAAAGTCATGATAGTTAAGAACTATACTGAGTTTGTCACTGTAAATAATTATACAGACTTACACTTTCCAATGTGTAAAATGTAAAAACAAAATAGTACATTATGTAATCTTTTTATTAATTTTATGTGATGTATTTCTTTGGGAGATATTAATGTGTGATATGAAGTTAACTTGTATGACGAAAACTAACCACAGTTAGAATTTTGTGCTGGTTGATTTTGTTCTTATCAGTTTGAAAAATGAAGATAGTTTTCCGTTGATACCGTCTGCTGAATTGGACAAGCATTGCCCAGTCACTGAAATTACCCACAGATCCAAACTGAACCATCACATCTTTAATTTTCTTATCTCTTTATAAATATATATATATATTGATATGATAACATCTGAAATCATCTGCTGTGTCATTTGGACTCATTTTTCCTTTGCCTCCTTCTATGCAATTAGGTCAGCATCTGATATAGTTGACATATTCTTTGGATCGAAGCTAACTCTGCACAAATTATAAACTTCAATCGGTTTGAGATTTTGACTGCTACAATTTTTTTTTTTTAACATTTAAAATGAAAATAAGACATAGCTAGGTTTATTATTTGGATGAAATATCTTAGAAAATAAAATAGGAATCATACCTTAAGATTAATTCATGCGAAGTTAAAAATCATTTGTAAAATAAACTGTCATACGAGAACTTTTATAGGATTCAGTTACCAAAAGATTGAAGAAAAATTGATAGCAATAAATATATTTTAAAATTGTATTTTTTTATTAATTTAATTTTTAATTGTTGTCAATATATATAATCCCTCTTTTTTTATTTTGGTATATTTCACTAAGAATGATAGATTATTTTTAATTTAACTTTTGTAAATAAAAAAGAAGATGGCATCATTTAGGATTGAAAAGTAACTTGCAATTTCAATAATACTTTTTTATTAAATAAACAAATAAGATACAAGGCTAGATAATAAGTAAAGGAAATAACACTTTTAATATCAGAACTAATTAAATATTACTGTCAACTTTTTTAAATCTTGGATCAACAATAATATTAATACATTTGAAAATAATCGTAATTTTTATATTATTAATATATTATGAATATTTTAAATCATGTTTTTTGTATTCTTTATGAAGTTACATATTAAGTATTCATACTTTGAACTTGTATAACATAAGGAGGAGTTTTACAATTCAATTTTATATGGATTAAACCTAATGATATTGCAAATATATATGGATGTTTAAAATCGATCTGGTAAAGAAGTAATAGTTCGTTGCATTGAAAGAGGGTCCAGATATAGCGTATTAGTTCTACATATTGTATTAGTTTTTTTTTTTCGTGGCTCTTTCCTCTGGTCACATAATGTATTTTTGTATATATTAATAGAAATTTGTTGCTTATAAAAAAATGCGAAAGAGTAACACACTAAGAAAGAAAGAGAGGAACAAAATAAGTGAAAAAAGAAATAAGTGGAAGAAGAGTGATTTAAGTATTATTATAAATGTTACATTATTAGTTTTATTAGAAAAGAAAAATATTAAAACAAAATAAAATATTTTAAAAAATATATATAAAAAATAATTTTAATATTTCTGTTTTGAATTTAATATAATATAATATATATACATATAAAATTTGTTAGGTTATAAAATCCTATTAATCATATCATTATTTATATTAACATTAAATAGTAGAAAAAGAAATTAAATATCAGGAACTAACAATTAATTGTCTTTTATTAGTCTGACTCTTCATCTTTTACCATTATCTACTAATATTATGTTTTAATTTTTGTATTAAAGTTGCAGTAGCAACTAATTTTAATTCACTATTTCTATTTGCAATTTGGTAGAAATTGAAAATTTTGGTTAAAATTTTGAAAATAAAATTTAAGCATAGTCATTTACAATTTAGTAAGAATTAAAAATTTTGATTGAAATTTATTTAAAATAATTAGTAGTTCTGATTTTAAATTATTTAAAAATTATTCTGAAATGATTTAAAAACTGTTAAAATTTCAATCTCAATCAATTTACAATTTTATTAAAAAATTAATTCATTTAATAGTAATTAATAAGAATAAAAATGATAAATTTATAGAAAGTTGAACAAATTAATTGCTTTTATTGGTACGTGAGAATTTGTCAAATACCTTATGATTTGAAACGGATGGAATAATATATAAATATAATATATTCATGACAAGAGAGGAAGTGTTGGAGAACCATGGTTGCAATGAAGGTAGTTATTATGAAGAGAGGGGGTATTTCCTTGATGAAATTGTTGAAGAGTTTATGGAAATAATGGTTGGAGAGATGAGTAGGATGATTACAACAATATGCCAAATATTTATTTAAAGGCAAAATATATATTTATTTATCCCTGAAACCTAGCTTCTACAATTTATTTATAGCCGAGACACAGAAGAAAATATTTGTGAAAGATTTTGTAGGTGGGGGTTGTAACCACCTTCTTTCACCTCTCATCTTCCTTATTTGATTCTCTTTTAATGCTGCATGCACACATACGTGACTTTCTTCTTAAAAATACTGCACTAATCATTATTTTTAATATCCATTGGACTTATAATAACAAGATGATCATTTCCTTGCACTTACTTCACGGAATCTTCAACTTTCAGGATTTCTATCATCCTATTAAGTCTCTTATAGAGACGTTAAAATATTCTCACTCAATTTGTAAAACCTAGTGCTAAAATTCCAAATCTCCTATTTACCAAAAATAATATCTAAATATTCTTTGAATAAACTTTTAAGGTTAAATTAAATTTAAATTCAAAGAAGAAAATAGTATCAAAATCTTTAATTAAAAATAATATCTAAATAGTATATATATACATATAAATGGAAAATAATCCTTCCTCTATGACCAAATTTTTTAAGTTGAATTAGATTTAAATTTGATATAATAAGCTAATATTAAAATTATCGCAAAGGCAATCTTTCACAAATCCTTAAATTCCGTCTATTGGCATCTTTGAACTTCTAGAAAACTGAACTATGATTTGCTGCCATATCGCAGAAAATCAAGATCAATTCACTTTCTACAACCAAATCTCTTCCTTTTGCTACTTCAGTCAAAGCCATATACTTAACTTATGTTGTTGGTAATGCAAACTGTTAAGATTGAAGAGTATTTTTTTTTTCAAGTCATCAATGAATTACCAAATGTGAATCACAATTTCAGAACATGTGATGTGATAGACTAGTAATTTCTGCTAAAGGCAGTGTTAACGATTTAGATATTTCCAATCCAAAATGGGATAAAGTCTTCTAATTATTCCTTCTGTCACAAGAGGAGTTTTGCTAAGAATGATCCTTGAAAATATGATATCTCCGTATTAGAATCTTCTTAGTTGCAGTCATATTTTTCATTTCAAACTGTGATAACTATAAGAACTTCTACTAAACCCTTGACTGGTCATAAAGTTGCCAAATCTCTTATAGTATTGTTTAGAAGGTTGCTTCATATATTAGTTGTCTCATCAAGATTTATTTCTGAAGTTTTCCACGTAGAAATTTCTTTTTCAAGTTCCAAAGTCCAATGTGCTACCAAACGATACTAGAACTTAAATTTAAACGTGTTTTCTACAACAAGTGAAAAAAATTGACTGTAATCTATGGTAGCTTTTTGCAAGTCTTGTATATTGTTACGACAGTGTTTTCATTGTAATATATTCCATTCCCACGTGTTTTGTTACTATATTTGTTCAACTTTTGATTGTTGATGAGGTTCTTCAACAACCTTATCTCAGACACTACAGAATAAGGTTCTTCTTCAATTTATTCATCTTCAAAAACTCAATATGCTTCGTCAACCTGATCTGATCCATGTAAAGCATTCCATCATGACATTCGCCTAAAAAAGCTTCATCACATATGATATCTCTACTAATTATAAATTTCTTTTTAGAAGGTGACCTTTTCCTGTACTCTTTCACCCTATTCCTATTATTGCACATAAACAATTTTCTTAGATCTACGAACTAGCTTACCCGAAACAATCACCAATATAATGATATCTTTCTAATTTTTCTTACTATGAAAAAAAAATATGATGTTTTTACGTGCCCTCACATTGATTTTCACTTCTTACAAAACAAAATTTGATATATTCAATTTTGAAAAAGCTGTAAATATTAATAAATTTATCTTAGACAGATTAATTTTGCAATTCATTCATTCATACACACACACACACATATATATATATATATATATATAACAATTTGTCTCTTTTTTTAGATGCTAGCACTATGTCTCATTACTTCTATCAATGTACTTAACATATAATAATAACAATATAAGTTTAAAAGATTTAAATATTAAGAATGAAATGAATTTTTTATCGCAACCACGTTCTTTTAGACATTTAAATTATCGCAAAAAGTTATAAAAATAAGTAACTTTACCCTAATTTTCAGATCTTAAACAATTTTCTTTTAGAAAAAATATTTATTTTTGTTCTATATTCATAAAATTATTTCCTAAATTTAATCTAAAGACGAATACATGTACATCAGTCTCACACTTTTCATTTACTCATATAAAATATCTATTATATAATTAAAAAAATTAAAAATTAAAATATAGGTGTGACTGAATTTTTTCCTTAATCTAATTGTTGTTTAATATCTACTTTCAATAGTTTATATCTATTGACTAAAAATAGTATATATTAGTTTTGATCAATTTTTTTCTCTTACTCGACCAAGGCTGTATGAATTACTTCTAGTCTTCTTATGTTACACGGGTCCAAGCCCAACATAGAGTGGCCCAATTGAAAAAAAAATTATCAGAATATTTGTCTAATGGAACAAATACAAGGCTTTTATTGGGCTGCGTTTTGACAAAAGCCATGCTAATTCTGTGAAGTTTGGCCCATACTGTTTTCCATTCACACCAAAATCTCGTGGAGCATCTCGAAATATATATATAGAGAAACATTTCTCAAAAATTTTAAAAGTCACTGTTAAGCTACTTGTGATAAGAAATATTTTCGTTTGGAGGAGGACTTACTTGATGGTGTCTTACATTATCCAGAAGTAAGTATATTAAGATCATATAAGTAAAAATATACAAAAATTCATTATTTTAAGATTGATATTTTTCGTGAAAGATCCAACACACTCAAGTGAGTTTATTTCTATTAGAAATTTATTATTTTAATATTGATATCTTTCGTGAAAGATCAACACATTTAAGTGAATTTATCTCTATTAGAAGAGAGAATCTATCTATCTTAAATAATTTTTTATTATTTTTAATATTATCCTAACATTTAAGTAATTCTACTTGCACTCAATAAGATTTAAAATAATTAATGAACATTTTTTTTATTTTTTATTTTTTACATATCAAATTTATAATGGACACAGATAACATAAAAAGATATGAGTATCATATAACTAGATATTAATAAATATATTTTTACAATTTTAATTACAAATAATAATATATATTTTGTTATTTTGTATAATCAATTAAGTTATAATTAATTATTAATTATACGCTACGAGTTTATTTGCTATTGATTCATAACTTGTATTACTAAAATGACATACTTTGTTTTATTAGTATGTAAATCAACAATTATTTGAGTTGGTGTGTTATTGCTGTTAAGGTAAATGCTGGATATAATTCAAATAGGATGCTGAGAGACTTATTACTTTGATAATGAAGGTTTAAAATGCACATAAAACTATTAATTACGTATATAAAACAATTAATTATACACATTATTTAACTATCTTTTTAAAGTAGAATCATATCAATCCTGAATATTTAAATAATGATTGGAAGATCAATTATAACTAAAAGATTTATCATTTAGATGTTTATGTTGTGATTGTGAGTTGAGTTATATCTCACTAAAGATTTACATTTTATGTTATTTTTTATGATTATTGTAATTTTTATAATTGGAGTAATTTTACTCTAGTTGAATGGAATAATTAGTTAAAAATATTAATCTTTTATAAAAACCATAAACACTAATGTAAAAAAATTTAATATTCTCATTTTTCAATAACTAGATATGACCCAATATTAAAAATTGAATTATTAAATATTTAAAAATGACTAATGTTTATTTTCTTTTGACAAAGTTTTAAATGAAAATTTAATGTTTTAAATAAATATTTAAAATTAAATTTTACCTGAATTGAAGAATTCAATTACTTTATCTAAACAAGAATTATATTTTACTTTTAACTAAGATAAGTGAAATCAATTAATGTTGTCTCCAGGGGTACATTGTGATGATTGATATCCTTTTAGGAGTAATTTTTTTACTTAATAAATACTACTACGAAATATATTGAATGTTTGTTTTTTAAAAGTATATAATTTTTTCTATATTTTATATAACATTTGTAGTTTCAATATTACTAGTCTCATATAGGGTTTCTCGGTTAGAACAAGAACATTTAAGTGTTTGTCTGTATCTTTTTTAGAGTTCTTTATTATTTTTAAAGAGGGTAACTGTGGACGTTACATTATATTCTCCACTAATTGCACACGTAACATCATCAAATAGAA
This sequence comes from Lablab purpureus, assembly GCA_030347555.1. Classification (NCBI taxonomy): domain Eukaryota; kingdom Viridiplantae; phylum Streptophyta; class Magnoliopsida; order Fabales; family Fabaceae; genus Lablab; species Lablab purpureus. Next base: position 15,750,719 of record CM059259.1, read on the forward strand.
TTTTTTACCTGAATCAGATAATCAACTGTGGTCTTCTTTTTTTTTCAGTGCTCTTTTTTTAACCAAAAAAATCTCATTCAACAAAATAAAACTCTAATTACTATGCGAATATATATATATATATATATATATATATATATCCTGATTACTCCTTTGCTGATTTGAGCATGTTATTATAAAATAATAAATTAAATACGATTTTAGTTTTTAAATTATTTATTCAAATTATATTTTGTTTTTAAATAAATTTTAAATTTATTTTATTTTTATACTTTATAAATTAGTATAAATAATTTTTAATAATATATTATTTTTTTAATTTTTTTTATAATTTTTTATTTCATAAATCATTAATCTTTTTAAGTTTGTCCAGATTTTTATTTATTTATTATTTTTAAAGATATTTTTATTTATCATGTTTAAAGTAAAAATAAAGTAGATTCAATATTTAATCATAATTATAACAAGAATAAGTAAACAAATATTTTTAACCTTAAAATAGTGTTAAAAAAATATTATCTAAATTTTTTTGAAAAAAATGGTTGAATATGAACTTAGTTATAGGTATATGAGAAATTAGAAATTCTTAAGTGGATGAAAATATAAAAATTATGAAACAATGACATAAAAAAAAAGATTAGGGAGGGATAAGCACAAGCACACATGGTTGTCCTACTATGGAAAATGATTAAGATGAGAGATGAGAGATGAGAGATTGAGTAGTTAATGTTTAGTACATGTTTAACTAATGGAGGACCTTCCCACAATAAATAGGCAATTAAAAGCTTGATTTGATGTGGGTGGGGACCTTTTAGTGACACTTTGATTTATAACCAAGGAGATGCCAAGCAAATCATTCATTGTTCACATTCATTCATTCACTCTCTCATTCTGGGGAAACACACACAAGTAATAGTGCTTCTCTTTATGATTGCACCCAACCCCATTTTATCTACAAAACCACTTCTCACAACCACCACATCCACAAAAAGTCTTTGCTTTCATCATCATTAAGTGCTACCTAATCAACTCGACTTAACACTCTAATGCTATATAAATAAACACTAAATCTTTTCTATCATCATGCTTTCAAAATGTTTTTTACATTATACCATAATCATACTTTAATTATTTATATAAAATTAAATGAACCCACTTTAAATTTATAAAAAAACTTAATCTTTTAAATATAAAAACAATACTGTTATGCTCAAATCTGCTGTTTATGAACTAAGATTTGAGAAAAATATTTTGATCTTTCAAATGTTTAGAAACTAAAATCGTATTTCTCTAAATTAAAATTTAATTAAGTGACTTCTTTTTACTTATCTAATTCGATTCGAATTCAATAAACTGAAAATATAATTAAATCTATAATTCCCTGAAAATATGCATTTTTGAGATGCTTATTCAAAGTCTTAATATATGATCTTTAAACAAATGGTAATCTCTTTTATCAGTTTTTTAAAACAATAAAATGAGAATGTGTGATTAATTTGAAGAAATCAGTCCTTCTTTTTTTATTGAATGTCAACATTAACATTGTTGAGACGTGTAAATGAGTTTCTATTTATAATATATAAAACTTAAAGTACAAGTTGTAATGCAAGTGTCTTAGTCAATCATTATAAACTTCAACTTCATGTTGTCAACTCCTTTCTTACTTAATTTGTCTTCTTAAATGTCAATCACTTCATTTTATCAATTAAATTGGTTGTCTTAAAAGTATTTTTCACTTAAGAATGCAATGTTAATATCATGAATGAATGTGAAGAGTTGTCTAAGAAGAATTGTTGGGAGAAGAAAATAAATTAATTTTTTTTGAAATTAAAGTTAGTTTGGAGAAATTATATTAGGAAAAAGAATTAATAAACTAGTTTATAAATAAGTCAATTTTATATTTTGTTTATTATTTCTCTCTTGTAAAAGTTTTTATTGAAATTTAGTGCAAAAGAGCCTCATAAATTAAGGCATTTTTTTTAACACCGAAATAATTTAGGAGTATTTGGGTTTCATAAAAACCTCTTTCATAGAGTGAAATAAATTTTCTAAAACTTTACTATTATAATTTTTTAAATTAGATTTAGCGGGTTTAAAAAATATAAAATCATAAAATTTAAAAGGAATTTATATATTTAGATAAAATTAAATATTTTTATAGATTTTTAATAAAAGAAATCATTAGTAATCTGTATTTTGACCTTTTTTATCGATTAAAACATAGATTACTGTGGAAAAAGTTCAAAAATTTATAATTTGTTATATATATTTTAAAGTAGATTAAATGTTAAAATTCAGTAAAAACACACAAAGTTTATTGTAGAATATACATATTCATTAATTTACTATCTCGAACTAAAGTAAATTAAAAATATGAAAAAAATTAAAGCAACAACCATTCGTTTCCTTTGTAATCAACCTAACCCATAGCTCACTTAATTCTAAAAGTTTTATCATATGCACGAGATAAGTAGAGTTGTGATAATAGATCTATTTCTATCCTTAGTTAATTAAAGAAATAATAAATAATAAAATTTAGATTAAAATACATTAAATCAATACAAATTATAATAACATAACTAATTGATTTTAGTTTATTTTCTTCCTATACAATATTTCTCTACATATATAAGTTAATATTGGTTTTCCATACATTAATAATTTCACATTTCTATTTTTGAATTTAAAAATAAATTTAAAGTTATAATTTTCGTTAAATTTATGAGAACAGTAAAATAATAAAATTGGATAAAGTGATTATTTTTTAGTTTTTCATCAACAAATCCACACTAGTAACTTCAAAAATAATTTTATTCATTTTATTTTATAATATTTTCTCACAACATACATGAATATCTGTTAATACCTATATGGATATAAAAAAAAATCTACAATAGTTTTTGAAGTATTACTAAACTTGTTTTAAAAAACAATAATCCTGATTATTTAGTTAACCAGACTTTTTTTAAGGACTAAGTTTAAACTTGATTAAAAAACCTTTTTTCACTAAAACAGAACTAGGGTTAATTTTTAAAGAAAGTCCATTAAATTTGACAAGCTGTTTTTTTTAATAAGTATATGTGTATGCACATGTATAATATTAATATTCATAAATTTTATGAATGTAATTTTTAAGTTTTAAAGTCGTTGAATATATTAATTCAAGTTTATAATAATTAACACTATCTAAAAATTTATAAAAATCCAATTATAATGTAATTTCTCGAAATTTGGATAATTTTAAATACCAGATAATTTTTTAAACTTCTTAAATTTCAAATGAATACGACGAAATTTTTTGTTATCCTCTGAAAAATTATCATAATATTAATTAAATATATTTAATTTGTTTTAAGGTTTTAAATTTATTTAAATATTGTAAGAGTTTTTATAAAAAAAAATATTCCGAAAATCTCAATTGAAGACATTTTTATTTTAAAATCACTTTTAGCAAAAAATCATCAACCAAACCCGATGCTAATTGTAATATATTATTTCAACTATCGATTATCGAATATTATACTTTTTCGACGTTGTCTCAAATACCATCTTTAATTTACTTTTTCATCTTTCTAAAAGTTTATTTCAAAAATATCTAGAGTTTTCCATTTGATATTTAATTATAGTTATGTTAAAAAAAATTACTTTTACTAATTATATTATTTATTTATAAAGTTTAATTATAGTTATACTAAAAGAATTTATTTTTATTAATTATGTTAGTTATTTATAAAATAATAAAATTTGTTATTAATTAAGATAAAAATTAATATAAAATTTAATTTAGTAAATAATTAAAATTTTAATAATAAATAATTTTAATTTAAAAATTAATTTAGTTATCATTATATAAAAATTAATTATATAATTTTTTAAGATTTAATCATAAAAAATATAATTTTTATTATAATAAAAATTATTTTAGATATCAATAATTTTTATTTATAAAATAATTTTTATTTATAAAATAATTTTTTATTTATAAAATAATTTTTTATTTATAAAATAATTTTTATTTATAAAATAATTTTTATTTATAAAATAATTTTTTATTTAATAAATATAATAATTAATTTATTTTTTATAAATTAATTTTTATTTAATAATTTTTAAAATGTCACGTATTATCACGTTAACTATCTATAATCCAAATGTATTAACCAACAATAATATATTATAATATTTTTTTAATAAAGTCGGTCATAATAATTTTTAATTTATTTGAATACTTTGGTCAAATTTATTATATAAATTTTCAAATAGCATAAATTTAAGATATAAAGTTTATACTTGGTTTTATTTAATAAAAACAATAATAGTCATAGATTAACAAATAACCAACCATTAAAGATTATCGTTGCAATTTTGCCAATGTCTGTTATTTGAAATTGGAATTTGAAGAATAATTAATCTCAATACATGAACTTTAATTTTAAATAAATGCTTGAAATAATTGCATGAAGAACAAATGTGGAAGAAGTGCATACATAATCAATCATCTCATAAGACATTAACCATTATGTCTATAATTGACTGTGCTCTCTTTCCTTACATCCAATTTTCTATGCATTTCATCCAATTTCCCCTGTCAATTCACACATTAATATTAAAATAGTAGTAATTTTAAACCATAGGTTATCTGCATTCTTACGTAATAAAGTACACATGGATTTAAATGGAATCATATGAATGTAATTTAATCTGAAATTTATTTAATTTTTTTCTATTTCTTAACCTTTTAGTCATTCTTAATAGTTTTTCCCACTTTAAGAAAATATCACATAAACTATACGAAAAAAAAAAACTGTTTAGGTGATAAATAAAAAGTAATACAATGTGAAGCTTAAGTGTGTTATAATTATACCTATTAACTTTTCTTTCCATTTAATCTTTACTACTACTTTTTCATTTGAAATTTTTTTATTATAATTTATTTTTTAATTGATATGTCATTTTTTTAACATGATATGCAGTTATTTTTAATTTTATAAAATAATAACTTTGTAATTGTCTATCTTTTAAAATTAAATTAAAATTATTTTAATAAATTTTCAGGACATCTTAAATTAAAATTGTCTAATAGAATTGGTTATAGTTTAAAAATTTAAAAATGTGAGCTATATAACTAAGGAACTAATATTTAGTATTTTTAAATAAGTCATTATTAAAAAATTATAAATAATTTATACAAAATTAAAAATTAAAAATATTTTTTATATCATCTTATTTTATCAATTTTGATAATAAATTATTATAATTGATTATAAATAATAATTTTAATTAGTAACTCCATATTACCAATTAATAAGAAGGCGTAGACTTGGCAAGTACTAGGTGACATGGCTATATACATGAGATGTTAATTAAATGATATATTGAAAGTGATATTGCACCAACACCATAAATGTTAATAATTTTTATAAATGGTTATGCATACTACTCTATCATCAAACTTCAAACTGTTAAGGTCCTTCATGTAATATCTAGAGAACAGTGGAAGCGAAAAATAGTAATACTAACCTCCAGCCATTGAAAATCTCTCAGAGTGTCTACGGTTTCAAAACCTTTTCTCTCTAAAACGTAGATGGTGTGAATGCTATAAAAGAGAGCATATTTGGTGACCTTGAAGCACAGAGCATAGGGGGTATTTATAGGGCTCTGTCCATCACAGAAAACCCAAAAACGTGGTACCGGTAACTGCTTGATAGTGGCTTGAATAATGGACCACTTTCATGTTAGTGGGATAACTTCTCAGAACGTAGGTTTCTAGATACCCACGTTCTTTTAACGTGTTTACGTGCTAACATTCTCCCACTTGGTCCATTGATTCCATTATCAACCAAAACAAGAGACTCAATATATGAATCATGGTGACAGTTCCTCTAATAACGAGTATTATCTCCCATGTATTACAATATATCATTTCTCTTATCAAATGCTCTTAACATTAATGAATAAACCTTATGTTTATTTCTAGGTCAAATTTAAATGACATTTCTCTAAGATAAACAAGTATGTGCACAAATAAATGAGAAATCATCAAACTTAATAAGAGTTTATTAACAATATTGATTGTCACATCATGGAACTAAGTCCCATTCGTACTACATGATCCTTGAAATTCTTTGGTGGCATGCCTTTAGTCAAAGGATCAACAATCATCAACTCAGTTTTAATGTGCTCAATGACCACTTTCTTTTTCCTTAACACGTTCTCTTATGGCTAGATACTTAATGTCGATGTGCTTATTTCGACTTCCACTCTTGTTATTCTTAGCCATAAATACCGCAGCAGAGTTATCACAGTATAGATTTAATGGCCTAGCAATTGAGTCCACAACTCTAAGCCCAGATATAAAACTCTTCAACCATACACCATGTGAGGTAGCCTCAAAACAAGAAACGAACTCAGCCTCCATAGTGGAAGTGGCAGTCAAGGTTTGCTTTTTACTGCTCCAAGATACAGCTCCACAAGCTAGCATAAAAACATAACCAGATGTTGATTTTCTGGTATCAATGCAGCCAGCGAAGTCTGAATCAGAATAACCTATCACCTCCAATATATCAGTCCTTCTGTATATGAGCATGAAATCCTTTGTTCCTTGAAGGTATCTCATTACCTTCTTTGCAGCTTTCCAATGGTCAACACCTGGATTACTCTGATATCTTCCCAAAACTCCAACTGCAAATGCAATGTCAGGTCTGGTGCAAACCTGAGCATACATAAGACTTCCAACAGCTGAAGCATATGGGATATTTTTCATGTGTTCCCGCTCAAAATCATTTTTCGGGCATTGACTTAGTTCAAGATTATCACCCTTCATAATAGGAGCCACACTTGGTGAACAATTTTTCATGTTAAACCTCTCTAAAACCTTATTAATATAGGTTTCTTGAGACAAACCCAAAATGCCTCGAGACCTTTCTCTATGGATCTTAATGCCTATAACATAAAATGTCTCACCCATATCTTTCATATCAAAGTTCTTTGAGAGAAATTGTTTCACCTCATATAGCATTCCCTTGTCATTAGTTGCAAGCAAAATGTCATCCACATATAAAACAAGAAAGCAAATTTTGCTCCCACTAACCTTCTGGTATATACATTGATCCATGATATTTTCTTCAAAACCAAAAGAAGAGATAACTTCATGGAATTTTAAATACCATTGGCATGAAGCCTGTTTCAATCCATAAATGGATTTGTTAAGCTTGCATACTAAGTGCTCACCATCACTAGAGAAGAATCCTTCAGGTTGCTTCATATAAACCTCTTCTTCTAGATCACCATTAAGAAAGGCCGTTTTCACATCCATCTGATGTAACTCAAAATCAAAATGAGCTACTAATGTCATGATTACCCTAAAAGAATCTTTCTTAGATACAGGAGAAAATGTCTCCTTGTAATCGATTCCTTCTCTTTGAGTGAATCCTTTGGCAACCAGTCTTGCTTTATGTCTCTCAATGTTACCTCGTGAGTCTTTCTTAGTTTTAAAGACCCATCTACATTCAATGGTTTTTACACCATTAGGTAACTTAACAAGATCTCAGACTTGATTAGATGTCATGGAATTCATCTCATCTTTCATAGCATTATACCACAAATTTGAATCCTTAGAATTCATGGCTTGTGAAAACGTTTCTGGATCATTTTCGGCTCCAATGTTATAATCCGATTCTTGTAAATACACTTCATAATCACTAGAAATTGCAGATCTTTTGATTCTTGTAGATCTTCTTAATGTTGTCTCATTATCTTGATGAGAAACTTGTTGTTCAAGAGGTTGCTCAACATTTACTTGTTCCTCATCAACAACTTGATCTACATTATCATTTTCAACAACTTGTGGAACTTGAATGACTGGTTGTATAACATGCTCTTGAACAGAAGGAGTGTGTATGACTACCAATCTATCATTTGGTTTAGTGGGTTGTACTTCATAGTGATCCTTTTCAAAATCAATATCTTGAATTGAATCACTCCCACTAATCAAGTCATTTTCAAGAAATTTTGCATTTCTTGATTCCACAATTCTAGTGCTATGGGATGGACAATAAAATCTATACCCTTTAGACTTTTCAGCATATCCAATGAAATACCCACTAATAGTCCTAGGGTCTAATTTCTTCTCTTGTGGGTTGTAAATCCTCACTTCAGATGGACATCCCCAAACGCGTATATGTCGCAAACTGGGTTTCCAACCTTTGAATAACTCGAAAGGTGTATTTAAAACAGCCTTAGTTGGAACTCGGTTTACTATATACACAGCCGTCTTAAGTGCTTCAATCCACAAGAATTGAGGAATTTTTGTGTTACTCCTCATGCTTCTCACCATATCCATCAAGGTTCGATTTCTTCTTTCTGCCACACCATTCTGATCCAGAGAACCAGGCATAGTGTATTGGGCAACAATCCCATGCTCTTGAAGAAATCTCACAAATGGACCAGGTGCTTGTCCATTCCCTGTGTATCTACCATAATACTCGCCACCTCTATCCAATCTCACAATTTTAATTTGCTTACCACATTGTAACTCTACTTCAGCCTTAAAAACCTTAAAGGCATCCAAAGCTTCGTCTTTAGAACGAAGTAAGTAGAGATACATGTATCGTGAGTAATCATCAATAAAAGTGATGAAGTATCTCTGACTACTTGCATCCATATCCGGACAACAAATATCCGTATGAATGATTTCTAATAAGCTTGAACTTCTCTTGGCACCCTTTTAAACTTGTTAGTTTGCTTACCCTTAATGCAATTCACACAAGTCTCAAAATCAAGCAAAATCTAAAGTACTAAGTACTCCATCATTTACCAATCGTTTAATTCTCTCAATGGAGATATGTCCCAATCTCCGATGCCACAACATAGAGGAATTCTCATTCACAACACATCGTTTTACCCCAGAAGAAACATGCATAGAATTAAAAGTAGCGTTGTTTTGTAATTTGATGGAGTAAAGACCATCACACAGTTCACCAAAACCAATAACTTTTGAATTATTTAATAAGGAAAACCAGAATTCATAAAATTAAATGAAAAACCCAAAGGTACAAGTTGTGAAACTGAAATCAAGTTTTTACTGAAACTAGGAACATAAAAGGTCTTCTCTAAACACAAAATAAAACCACTACTTAAAACTAAATTGCATATGCCAACAGCCTCCACATGTGAGCTCATCTTGCTTCCTGAATAGATGTATTGCTCACTTCCCATTGGTCTTCTTAGGTTTTGCATACCCTGCAAGGTGTTGCAAACATGGATTGTAGATCCAGAATCAATCCACCATGTGTTATGATTAATACTAGTCATATTAGCTTCATAATAGACAAATGTAAAAGAATTACCTTTCTTCTCTAGCCAGCCCTTAAATTTTTTACAATCCTTCTTCATGTGTCCTCGTCTTTTACGTAAGAAACACTTGGACTCCTTCTTTATAACTCGGTCGAGCAGGAATCTTTCCCTTTGGTTAGCTTGATTCTTCTTTTCTTAATAGAAGTGGTCAAGTTTACCATCTCACCTTCTTCCATCAACAACCTCTCTTCCTCTTGGACACACATGGTCAATAATTCATTAATAGACCATTTGTCCTTATGTGTGTTATAAGAGATTTTGAAAGGGGCATACTCGATGAGGTAAAGTACACAAAATATAATGTACCGTAAAAGAATCGGACATGGTAACCTCTAGGGCCTTTAGTTGAGCCACAATGTCCCTTATGCGCATGATATGATCACGTACCCCTTTAATCCCAGTGAGCTTTAATGATGAAAATTGCATTATAAGGGTGCTGGCAAGAGATTTATCAGACGTGGTAAATTGCTCATCAATGGCCTTTAGTAAATCTCTAACATTGTTATGATGCTCAACAGAACCCCGGATTCCAGTAGAAATGTTGGTCTTTATAAAGGTTACAGAGAGACGATTTGATCTCTCCCACTTTTCATAAAGATTAACATCATATGGAGTGCTGGTTTCAGTGATAGCCGGTGGTTCTGGTTTCCTAATGGCATAATCAATGTCCATCCAGCCTAAATGGAGAGGAACTCTCTCCTTCCAAATCTTATGATTGTCACCTCTCAATTCGGGAATACCACATTTAATATCAGAAAAAGTCACAGGTTGAGAAACTACAAAGTTTTAAAAATACATGTTCATCATCATAATTTGAGACTATATAATAAATGTCCATGTTTTACCAATGTAAATCATGTCTCTCTAAATGATTCTAGTAACATAAAACTTGCCTGTGGGCTAAAGTCCTATTTAATTAGACTCACGTATCTTTATGATAAAACTATTAGATTATGTTCCTTTTCTTAATTTCTGTGGGTAAATTAAGAAATATAATGTAATATTTTATCCTAATTAATCGCATAAATGTAAGAAAATTCCTGTGGGTATATTTTATTACAATACATGTAATTAATTACAACTAATGTTTATGGCTATAATTTAATTAATTAAAGATGTTGTGGCTATTCTCTAATTTATTAAAATTATATCCATTATTCAACATTAATGAAATCATTCATACAAAACATAAATGTGCATTTTAAATAAATGAATTTAACATATAGATAAATGTGCGTCTAAGTAAATGAATCGGTGATATAGATCAGTGGTAACAGCTGTATGCATAGTTTTTAAAATAGCTTACTCTCCATTTTTTCAGCCGCACATAAATGACATAAAATCATAACATAAATGAGAGATAGAATCATGAATTGAAAGAACAAACAATCAAATGCATGAATCACAAAAACCCAAAACAAGGCAGAGAAAATACACGGCTCTGATACCAAATGTAATATCTAGAGAACAGCGGAAGCGAAAAATAGTAATACTAACCTCCAGCCATTGAAAATCTCTCAGAGTGCCTACGGTTCCAAAACTTTTTCTCTCTAAAACGTAGATGATGTGAATGCTATAAAAGATAGCAGATTTGGTGACTTTGAAGCACAGAGCATAGGGGGTATTTATAGCTTGATAATGACTTGAATAATGAATCACTTTCATGTTAGTGGGATAACTTCTCAGAACGTGAGTTTCTAGATACCCACGTTCTTTTAACGTATTTACGTGCTAACACTTCATGCATATATGGGTCCCTTCCTACTGTGCCTCACACACGTTTGCATGTGCATATTTAATAGCTACCATTTTTATTTCTTTATTCTATACTTGGATCTACAAAACAAAATTCAATAATCCAAACTCCTCAAATTAACTTTCCATAATAGTAAACTAATATCTCTTTATCTACTTATATTATTCAATGCGTACATGTTTAAAACACCAAATTAAAAATAAAAATACTTTTATAACAGGTCAATTTTAAATTTTAAATAATGAAGTCTTAATTTTTATATATTATATTTTATTAAATATATAGAAGAAATTCTTTATTTTAAAATTTAAATAACAAATTGTTTAACCATCCACAAACTCATTCCAACATTACTCATTTTTAAAACTATAACCTTAGTAGCTACAAGACAAGCTTTTGAAGTAGCTGTAGTTTTTGGTTGTTTCTGCGTCATCTTAATCAATCAATGAAGTGGTGATTTATAAGGATGATTGATTTTGAAGAAAGTAAAATGTTAGAGATAGATATCTAGCTATCTAGAGTTTCATGAGAACTGTGCCATATCTTAAAATAGAGCTACGAGAATATTTCTTCAAATAAATGTTTTTGGCTTTTTCAAAGCAGATATGTTATACCCTAAATCCTAGATATACTATACAAAGATAATATTTTGAAAAATCTTTATGGATTGAATGAATTATAAATTAATTTACATAAAAAATTTATATTATTTTTTACACTTCTCACATAAAATGTTAATTATTGAGTTTTTAAAATGAATATAGTTGACGAAGAGATATTAATAAATTCAATAAATCATAAACTTATATATAAAAGACCTTATACCATCTCAAAATTTAAAGATTACTTTAGCTATTATTTTATCAATTATATATTCAATATTTGTTATTATTTAATTAATTTATGATGCATTTATTGTGAGGGCGAAAAAAGAAATAAATAAAATAGGTAACTCCAGAATTTTTTTATTAGAAATGGTATTGTTGAACAAATAAACAATTAATGAAAAAGAGAATCTCTCTGGAGCAGTTAAAACAGTGGATCTGAAGTGATTGTGTTGCTGTTTATCTAATTAATTAATTAATAGCTCTTGACTTTACTTTTAATTAAGTAGAGTGAAGAATGGTGTAGCTATCAGCCATCATTGATTTGTGACAGTAACCAATTGGAATTTGTTAATGGACCCATGCTCAATTCATATCTTTTTCATTTCTCATCGATAAGACAAATAAATTTGTTTTTATAACATGGTAATGGTATCGTATAAATTATAGTAGTTATCAGAAGAAGAAACGAACAAGTATGTGTGTTAGTGGAATGGTAGTTATGTTTTGGTTTTGTTATGGCTGATTTTGGTCAGTGTATGAGTAAAACTAGAGTTGAACTTGGAAACAGGAACATGAGTGGATCAATAACTTTTTGGAGTCAAATCCTATTTTGTATATTTCTCAGAATCGAGCTTCAAATTGATGAATGAAACGATGTGGGCACATGTTACCGTGGTGGTTGTCCCAACTTCCCCAGCTGAAAATAACAATTCAAAAGAGATGGTGATTGTGATTTTCAATCTTCAGACATTTATCTAGCTATCCCTAATACAATTATGATAGAACCACCTGCATAGGCAACTGTTGCCACTAAATTTTGTTCACAGAATTAGCATACAATCGCTGTGGTGGACTCCAACGACAGGGACTCATCTTGCCATGTTATAGGAAGGAAGATGGCCCATGAAGTAGATAAAACATCTTTTTCTTTTTAATTTTCCATGATATCAAAAGCATGGGATTCATGTTACTTCTGGAATCTTACATGGATTATTGGATAATAGATCCAAATTTAAGTTTTCAGAATCTGGAATCCACAGAGGGAGGGACTCTCCAAGTTGCTATAGGCATGAGAAGGACATCAAAAGGATTCCATGTTGCCAAAACAGCACTAGATTTTCACGGTCATTATGCTTAGCTCAAAATGTCATGAATTGAGGGTTCTTCACTTTTGTTCTGCGTTTATAATCAATTGATATAGAAACGTCTGAAGGAACAAAACTAATCTCTCTACCTCATGCATTCTAATGGAGGCAAACCAAGTGATATATTATCAAAAGTGAATATGATTTCTATAGAGGAATCATAAAAACTGGCAAAGTGTGAAGGTAGTATATGCCACAATATAGCATTACAAATAAACTAACTGTTACCGATTGAGCCTAATCTCAGCCCAGTCTGCATTATTACTTAGTTCAAGATTCATATGAAGTTAATCTAAACGAATAACCAGTGCTAAAATTGTACGAATACGTGCTGAAGAACTTTGGAACTTTTTACACTGATTTGGCATGCATTTATTACTATTATATTATTAAGTGGAGTACTTGTTTACCAACTTAACATCAAAATACCTTTGCAAGTACTCTACCACCACTTGAGTCATGAATCAAGTTCAAGCCAAAACATTTTCATTCAAAAGCTACCCATTTGTCATTTCCCACTATTCAACTTCAAAGAAGTCCAATCCTTCTCCTTCCACAATTGGGACTAAATGCTAGTAATATTTAACGATCTATCTTTAATTGATTGAATGAGGTATTTCCTAAAAGTATATTGCTATTCTTTTCTCTTTCTTTTTCCTGCCAAAAGAAACCTCAAATTTATTCTGTAATTAACTTCTTGAGAAATAATGAAAAAATGTTCCCTCGAGGGGGAAAGAAAAGTTTCGCTTTTGCGAGCACCTAAGGGGCATGTGGCCCTTCTTTACGGAAGAGAAGATCATGATGCCTCAGTGCATTGCCCTAAATATACACAAAAGTTCTAATTCAATAATCCGACTCTCAAAAACAAAATCAACGAATTCTGTTTAGCAGATACGGTTTTAGTAGTACAAATTATATTATAAACCCAAAATTATATAAAATATTTTAACTTTATATATAATATTTATTAAAAGATGCAAAAGAATGAGTTTGGAAAACAGACATTGGAGAATAGGCTCTCTCAGTACGCAAGAAAACATTCAAGATAACACTGTCCTTTTTTATTCTGATAAACTCCGTATAATACAACAGCAATGGTAGAATAATAATGTTAATGAAATCACACACCGATAGAAAGAATCCCATAGATTCCACGTTAGTACAATAATTTTTCACAATGGTGATGCAGAGTATCCAATTGATCCCTAAAATATGGCAATGTGAAGGTAGCTTAGTACTAAAAATAAGTGAAGGTACATGTAATTTGACTTTGTCAGACTGTCACAAACAAGTATACCAACCCATCTGAAAAGCATGATATCACATGGAAAACTATAGTGTTTCTGTTGCATATTTTTAATTCTCCTTGTTTATTACGTAAGTAAGGATGGCGCCTAATACAACAGGTGAGATTCTGATTCTGATTCTGATTGTGCAGATCAATATGAGTCGCCTAAAACATCTCCATATCTTTATATATGTAGTAATAACAAAGTGAAGTAATATTGATTAGAAAGAGAATCCTCTGCAAGTATGTACCATGATGGCAAACACAACTAAACAAACACCGATTTGTGGCAGTTTCTTCGCTGTCTTTGTTTATGAAGATGACATAATTGTGGGTCAAGCCTTAGGGACTGTTCTACATTGTGTCATTCCACTTGCAATTTTCTTCTTGTGATTTTCCTAAGAAACAAGAGTGAGGTTTCCTAAGATATGGGATTATTTTAATAAAGTGGACCAACCCATTATGAGCCGCCAAAGCCAAATTTACTACCTCATAAATTACCCTCACTCACCCACTACAACTGTCAAATGCTTCAGTAATGTAATCAAGTACACACTGCAATAATCTTCCCAACTCACAAATCTATTTATATACATGATTTCAAAAACCAAACTATCAAGTACATGGAGAAGTGACACAGATTGTTATAGTTTAACCAATATTTTTTAAACTAAAAAATCTTACTATCAAATAATGCTAAAAAGAGTGCTGATAACATTTTTTTAATTATATATTTTATCATTAGCTAAAATCCACTGAAAAAAATACAAAATTTAAGATGAGACTTCTTAACTGAGAAATCCATATATATGCAAAAAAAATTATTATTATTGTTTTGTGTGGAAAGTATATCTATTGTCTGTAACATAAAAAAAATGGTTGGATGCGTATGATGATGAGATGAATGACATCATGAAATGAAAGAGAAGTGTAGAGGGTGGGATTAAAAATACAACATAGGATGCTTGCTTGGTTGCTTCAATGGGTCCCAACTCTAAGCAGAACTGGGCCCGGGGCCCACTCCTGCCAAATGCAACCGCTTCCCATGGGGCCTCCTGTCACGGTGAAAACTCTGCGTGAGTGGCCCACTTCCGGCCTACTCCACAATCGAAGGCCCATAGAAATTTGTCAGAACTCACTAATCAAATAATGGGCAGGAGAAAATGCTGCAAAGGTAACAATTTATAATTGGTTTGAGAAAACATGAAAGTACTATTTTATCTTTTTAAAAAAAATTATAAGAATAAAAAATGAAATGTAAAGCAAAAATGGTGTAATGTTTTTACAATAATTAAAAAATACTTTTCTTAAAATTAAACAGAAACATAAATTTATTTTAATATTACTTTATTTGTGGAAACATCACCCTTGTATTTTATTAAATTAAAATATAAAAAAAGAAAGAAATTTTGTATATGTAGCAGAGAGCAGCCTGTGATACAGTACCCTGAATCTGTAAGCACGACCAAAGAGCACCCGAAACCGCACATTCGTAACAGAACCACCGTGATCCTGCATACTTTGTCTTACAATGGTTTTTGTCCTGCCACACAAAAAATAGGTTTTCGTGTTCAAAATTATTATGAATACTGGTCACAACAATATCGCGTAGACTAGTATCAGATTCAATATACAAGAAAAAGCTCGTGGTAGAAAAAATATATGATATTCACATTATTAATTAATAATTACCTTAACATTTCAAAATGTAGATATTTCGATAAAATAAAAAGATTATATTAAAAATATCTTTTTCTCTCGATTTTTTTTTTTACGAATTGCAAATGAGATTAGAAAAAATGATAATAAATACCAACTCAAGCTTCTCCATTTTGAAACAAAAGTTAAGTAAAAAATTAAAAGAGGAACTACAAGAAAAAAAAAAACTATTATTATTCCTCTGCTTCAATGTGAGAATAGAGATCGAAAAGGTAAAGGAGAAATTAGAAAGATGGAAAAAAATGTGAGACCCTTTTCTATTATATGTTCAATTTTGGACGTAAACAAAAAAGAGAAAGTTATTTTATGCGATAAAAAGAATGAAACTATATTATTTAATTTAAAAATTACAAATCCATTTTAAGGATAAATATATTTATTCTAGTTAAATAGATTAATATAAATGAAAAAAAAGTAAGTATTCAATACAAGTAAATATTTAAAATTCAAGCTAAAAGTCATCGCTTAAACTAAAAAAATCTCACGCAATTCAGTCATCTATCTGGTCATAATTTGAAATTGTTCTTTTTTTATTTTTTTTTTTCACCAACAAATATATAAAACAAATTAATTTATATTGATGTATATATATATATATTAATCGAAATTATTTAAAGTTTCCTGAATCGGAATTAATGTATTATATAACTTTTAAAATATGTTTTTTCTTCTTATCAAGAGTTTAATCAAATCCGAAGACTAATCCTGTTTATATTATTATAATTATTTGTTAATCTAAAAAGTTTTTATTTTTAAAATTATATTAAAATATGAATTATTTTTTATGTTCAGTTTTGATAAAATTCAACACAAGTATTTTTAATAATGTAAAATTAAAATTTGATAATTAAACTGACAAAAATTATTTTTTATACCAAACAATTAATAGTGTAATCATTAATAAAAATTACACGTATATAATATGATCCCTGGCATATATGTATATGCTTTCCACATAATTGAATCAATAGAAAAAAGAATTATTCTTTGTTAAATTATCTAAACAAATATCTCTGCTTTTTATTTATTTTTTATGGTTTCCCTTTCTTTTCCTTTTCTTTTTCAATCGTTTTCATCAATAAACCACTCACACCCTATATGTCTTCAGCAGCTTCAGTTTAATTATCTATTTATTAATTTATTCAAATTGAAAGCATTTTAAGTTAGTTAATTATCTGCCTAAACTGAACCAACAATTTCAATACCATGATGTCAGCAAAAATTAAAATATGAAATAAAAGAAACTAGAATAAAACTTTGAATAGGCATACAAGAGAAAAAGTATAATTTTACCCATTTTTATTCATAATTTAGGAAAGAGAAATTTGAAAAAATTATAATCATAAAAATAGAAGTGAAAAGGTATACTTATAGATAATTTTGTTTTTTAAATTACATTATAAATTTATTAAACTTAGTAACAAAAATATCTTTATTGTTATACTTCTTAGTCAAACTTATTTTAAACTATTCATTTAATTTTTTGATAAGTTAATCAAAACAATCAAATGTCTTGGTAACTCAGATTCAGAGTGTGATTAATGTTTTTTAAATCACATTACCTCAAGTAAAGTTAGATTAGTTTAACGCTAATCTTTCGTAGCATCAATTATTTGCTAAGGTTAAATCCAGGGTCATGGCCATCGTTATCAGATTTCTTCCTCCATCTGCAATCTTATTGGTTTTCAAAGGAAAAAAATTACAACCTGTCGTTGTGTTCCTACGTGGCACTGACAGAGTCAACATTCATAGGTCATAGTACATAAATAAATGAAAAAAAAATTATAAACAATTTTAATAATTCTCTTATTAGAGAAACACGTGCATGTAGATATTTATAATTTGCTTACATAATTTATCCAAATTACGCTTAAATGCAAATTTTATTTAAACAATTATATTGAATTTACACAATTTAAAGATAAAAATTCAAATATGTATTATAATAAATAAACTAAATACTTCAAATATTTAAATTAGACACGTAAATATTTTTTGGTAGTGATGTTTATTATTTTATTAAATAAAGGTGTTTTGGTCAATAAAACACATATACCTTTGGCTTGGTTCCCTTCTCATCATGGATGTTCAGAATCTGCGTGGACGTGCACATATATGTAAGCTATTTATTCCTAATACCAAACACGATATTCTATTATTTATTTGTGTGAAATAATTCTAAAAAGAAAATATATTACAGGCAAAATTTGTATATTGTGCCATGTGTAATAAATTTTTTTAATATGTTTTCAATATAATTACTATCAAATTTAACAAATTTATTATATATTCATTTTTAGATTGGGCTAGTTCAATTGATTTTTTTAAAATTATAATTTTGAAGGATAACTTCAGACAGAGTTATAAGAGTGTGTTAAGTTTGAGAAAAGAAGGTAAAGACAAATAATAACAAAAACGTTAAACATAAATAAGTAGAATATAAAAAAAAAACTTCAAATGCAAATAAATAAAAGTGAATAATGGAAGTAAAGAACGAAGATAAATAGTGAAGAACAACCAAAAAAAAAATATTAAGATTGATAGAAAATGGTATCTTATTCACAAAAAATATACTCGTGTGAATATCTATGAATACATGTGGATATTATGATAATATATTATGATAGAGAGTAGTAGAAATTAACAAGAAAAACGGTCAAATGTGATTGATAAAGATGTATCACTATTATAAATAATTTAAATTTATTTAGAGTCTGACATGAATAATAAATACTTGCTACTAGTCCCACTTAAAAAAATTATATCTTATTTACAAAAAATATACTCGTATATATTTTTATACTTTGGATATCTATAAATATATGTGGATATTTTTATAAACTTTTTAATTTACTTTTTCTTAAATAAAATTATTTAAAAATAATTATTTGAAATATAAATTTAGATAAAAAAATAATTTTAAAAACATAATTTAAATATTTACAATAAAATATTTACATAAATAAATTTAATCTTTCTAAAAATATATTTAAATAAGTTAAACTATAAAATATAAATTTTAATTTTTTTAAAAGAGCATCAATTTTATAAATATAAATAAAAATATATATAAATAAAATTAAACTCTAAAAAAATCCTTAAAGTATTAATATTTTTTTACAAATAATTTTATTTTGATTATTTGATTTTTTTTAATTTTTAAATATATTTATAATAATTACGAAGTAGTAGATCAAATACACTAATATCCATATCACCTTGTTAATAAATATGTAATTGAAATACCTATATTTATTATTTACAAAAAATAAATAAGTTTTTGATAACAAGTATATATTAATCGTGTTTGACATAATCTCTTTTTTTTTCATTCGTTATTTAATTAATATAAAAACAAATTCTCATTCATTATTTAATCAATATAAAAACAAATTAGATTAAATTAAATAAATTTGATTTGTAATAAATAAAATTTAACTCAATTTAATTGAACTGAATTAAATAAAATTTAGTAACTTTTGTTATTTGAATACTTTTTACTCTTAGTTATTCTAACTTTCCTTTTACACTCCCATACATGATTTTTTTAGTAGAAAAAACAAACTTGCTTTAAGAGCTGTATTAATCTTATAAAATTATAAAATCAAATATTATAACAGAAAAACAAGTTCAAAAGCTCTTTTAGAATTATGCGAAAATCAATTAAAAGATCACTAGAGAACGATTTTCTTAAAAAGAAAAAGTAATAATACAATATGAAATCACAAAATAATCTAAGCAACAACAAGAACATTGTAGAATAAAATAACAACAACATATATAATCTAAAAAGTCATATATTAAGATGGCGACGACAATAAAAGATAACGATACTATAACAGGATTAAACATCATTAAAAGTGTTGTGTCATTCCAAAGCGAGAAAAAATTAAAAAGAATAAATTTATTTAATTAGGTTATTTGTGTCACTTTCTATATCATTTATATCGTTATTGTACAAAATTAGGTCTAATTTTTTTAAAACATAAAAATCTGCAACGAATGATAAAAATTGAAATTGAAAAGACATTTGCATTCTAAATCGCTTCAATGATATATTGTGTTTTGGAACCAAAATAGTTAATTTTTGTCATTTTTCTACTTGATATAGAATCTCAAGTACTACAAAGGACCACTCACCTATATATTCTATTCGCCAAGTTTTTTGGTTATTTGATTCTTGAGTCAAAGAGTCAAGCATTACTTCATTTGGTTGAATAAGAACAGAACATTAACCATTAATGCTTGTTTTAAATTCCATGTTTTTAAAGATCAATACACAAAATGTTTTCTAGTACAAACAATATAGATTGGTTTAGAAAATATTTTTAGATTAATTCTCCACCAATCATCTTCAAATGCTGATATCAATATTATAAAAATATATTTATATAACGTACTAATAACATTTCCACATATTCACACCTTTAACCTTTTCACAGTGCTTCTCATATTTTTTCTTCATACATATAATTTAGATTTCAATATATTTTTAGTTTCTAAGAAATACTAAATTTTAATTTTCGGTTCTATAAAACCTTTTTTTCATCCTTATAAAAATTTTAAAGTTATTGTTTTCAATCCTTATAAAATGTATGGACTTTTTATTTTAGCCTTGTAAAATATGTTTTCGAAAATTTCATCACTTGGTTTTTCTAATGTCATATGTTGAAATTATATTACAGTACTAACGTTTGTTACTTAAAATTGCCAATTGACATTTTATTCAAGATATGAACAGTTAATTATTTTTATATAATACTAAAGATTGAAACTAGTAAATTTTAATTTTAGAAGAAAAAAGTAAAGAATTATTGTTTTACAAAAACTAAATAAAAATTCACTAATATTGAAAGAACTAAATAGTATAATTTATAATATGCAAAACTTCCAGTAACAATAATGGTTTGAATTGAAACTCAAGTACGTTTTCAATGGAGTAGCATTTCTTGTACTAGTGCATTTAAAACTCGAAACCTACATTCATTTTCTGATAACTCATTTTCTCAGCAACGGAAAGAAAATGAAATTGTCCCCTTCATTATCAAGAAAAAGAAAGGAAATAAAAGATAAAAGTATATAAAATTTTAAGTTATCTTTTTAGAGGAGAAAAACAAAATAAAATGGTAAAATATTTTTTGGGTTTGTTTGACGGATTAAAAAAGGAAAATGATAACGGTATTAAATGACATTTACATCTTAACGTAAATTTAAAATTTTGATACCGTGAAAATTTCCATTATTTATTTGATTTTTTTGGAGAAAAAAAGTAAAATAAGAAAATTGTTTTCTCTCGCTGGTGTTCTATTATTCTATTTAGAACTGGTTACGAAAAATGTTTATTTTCCTTTCACGTCTCTTTCTTCCCTAAAATCTAAATAAAGAAACCATGCCTTTCAGAACAAAAGATTAAGAAAGAAAAATACAAAGTAAAAATAAACAACAATAATTAAGAATGGATTTATTAACATAAATAGAAGTCTTAACAGTGAGAGTGTGAGACCACTACAAAAAACCTGAATCTTCTGCATCTTTCTTTTTCCTCTGTTTTGACCGCAATGAAAAATGAGCGAAGCCTCTCTAACTCTCTTCTATGGCCCGAAAATGGAAAAAAACTTTTCATATGTTCCAGAGTTGGCCTAACATCCCAAAATGGAAACTTTCACTGAAGACACACACGGTGGTGCCATTCTTTTTCACTCTCACAAAATTGGCGAGTTATCCCACGCTCCGCCACAGTCGCGTGCCACCAACGATAACACACGCAATATTATAATAATAATATTTTTCAACGTTAACTCTGTCGTCGTCATTAGTTAAATTCCATGTCACCGTAACATTACTCACACCAGAGTAAATTCAGAGAAAATGAACCCCAAATACAAATTCAAATGAAATTGCGAACAAACATTATATATACAAAGGAAGTGGCAACCATGTGCCCCCCAGCTCAAGTATTAGAGCAATGGATTTATAAGAGCAGTGCTAAGAAAATAGTGCGTGATTATTTTCGTGAGCCACTTCGATCAAATATCCGGCGGCGGCGCAATCGATTTCGCCGCCGCATATGGCCAAAGGTCGCAAGCTAACGACCAGCCGGAGCGAGCGTTTCCTGGGAACCTACGACTACGCGAACAGCCGCGGCTCCGCTGCCGTGGACCCGTCGGAGCTCCGGGAGGAGGATGTCTGGAGTACCGGTGATGACACCGGCGACCGCGAGTGGGATCCACACGCCTCTTCCGGAAGCAACGGCGGGGACTACCGGCGGCGGATTCCCCGCGACACCGAGGATCACCGGCGCGTAGGAGGTCTATCGTTGGCGTTTGAAGCTCCGGCGAGTGGCTCGTCGCAGAGGATCGTGCACCAGTTCCGCGCGCGAGAAGAGATGGCAGCCACCCCGCGCGGACGCCACATGGCGACGTCAGCGCCCGTGAACGTGCCGGACTGGAGCAAGATTCTCCGAGTGGACTCGGTCGAGTCGATGAACGACGACGAGGAAGACGACGAGTCAGAGATGGTGCCACCGCATGAGTACTTGGCGCGTAGCCAAAAGATGGTGGCGAATTCGGTGTTTGAAGGCGTGGGCCGCACGTTGAAGGGCCGGGACTTGAGCCGGGTTCGTGACGCAGTCTGGAGCCAGACCGGGTTCGATGGTTGATGACCCGGTTCAGTTTTGGGCTTTCATGCGGTTAGCACCACAAAATTATTAGAATATATAAAATTTATCGTAAAAGAAATACAGCCACATAAACACCTCTGTGTAGAGTGTAGTGTTTATGTTTCTTCTAGTCATAAACACAAAACAAAGTTTCTTAAATAAGTTTAGTTCTGTTTTTTAACTAGAAATGCAGTATTATTTTGATGATTTATCAAAATAAAACTCTAATTTAGTTAAAAAATAGTACTAAAAATATATATGAAACTTAATATAGGTTTTGTGTTTATTTATTTATTATTATTGGCTAATGAGGTTGTAAGTGATGGGTAGTTTAAAAAATTTGTTTTGGTTTTTCTGGGCAATGATTCGGCTGAGTGGACTCGGGCGATGAGAGTCCAACTCAGTGGCCAGTGAGCCTGAGCCGTGATAATTAATTAGCATGTAATTGGAATTTGTGAATTTGATTAAGATCTTCTCCGGCCAAGGCCACTTTATCTCTTCCAGTTTCTGTTTGATTATGATCTTCCGTAATAATTTTGAAAGATTAATTAATTTTAGGTTTACTTGAGGATGTGATATATGTATAAAGCCACAGATGATGAATCACGGGTCAATATTTTTCTCATTACCAAGTTTTGAGGAAATAAATAAAATAAACATGTACCTCACATAAATAGAAAATATAATTTATTTTCTTAAAAATAAAAATATGATAATAAAGAAAAGAAAAATGGGAAGGATTATGAAGTGCAAAGAAATATTCAGTTAATCTATTGAAATCAGTTTATTTCTAATTCAATTATTGGTTTTGTGAAAACTAAAAAAAATAATGCTGATTAATGGTATTATTGGGGTTTGCCAATAATGAGACAAACAACACCGTTTTCTTACAAAAGTGTTTGAAGGTCACTTTGATTGGTTGGTTGTTGTGCAAATGCTGAGAATCACATAAGTTCTTGCACTTGTCTTTTTGAAATAGGGACCCTATATGTTTAGGGAAAGAAAATACGAGCCACTTTTTTTTATCTCATAATATATGCTCTTATTAATTTTATTTCGGTAATGATTTTTTTTTATCAAGAATCCACATAATAATAGAAGTTAACTTTTAGGGACCTTTTTATGCAAAATGAGATGGTAAATCAATTAATAGTTACTTTCTCCATTTTATTTTATCTATTATTTAAGGTTTTCTATATAAATTAGTTAATGACTAGACAACTTTTCCTAAAATGTTTTTATATGGATAACTAAAATATTAAATTAGTCTTACTTAATTGTTTCTAATTCACAATGCATCAATTATTGTCAAGTCATGCTCTCTCTTATTAATTTGTTTTATGACTGATAATAAAAGAATTTATATCAGTATGAATATTTATTTAAAATAAAATTACAATTACTGTATTGAAACAAATAAATGACAATTATCCATTCAAAAAATTATTAAAAAAACTCAAACACATATAAAATGAAATGAAAGAAACTGTTTTATTTGGTTTTGTGTGCAAACTTATGAGCTGATTCCTATATTTGGATTTTGAATTTTAACAGTAATGATAATTTTGAAGATACCTTGATATTAATGTATTAATAAACACGCATTAGCAACAAGGGGATTAAGTTAAGAGGTAATGTATAAACATAAAGCCAAGCCTTAGATAATTAACAAACAAATGAAAGGCTATCAATGGATGCTGCAGTTGGTTCAACTAGTGCAATGATTAACCTAAAATTAGTCCTAAATCTAAAATCAATAATGGCATCACTGCATCATAATATGTATTCATTGAAATAAGTCTTAAATTGACAATCCTCACCCAAAAGCATCATATCCAAATATCTCATTTGATGAACAAAAATTTGTGGACAGCGACAAATGGGCCCAGAGAGAGAGAGAGAGAGAGGTTAAATGGTTTGAATGAAAAAGTGATGGGTACAACATTGAAACAAGAACTCGAGTGAGGTCCAAGAGTCAATAATATCAAGTGTATATTTATATTATAATTAAAAAAATTAAGTTAAGTTAAATTTTAACTTTTATATTTAACTTTAGTTAAAATGAATTAAATTAATTTAATTTTTGTTTAAATATTTTTATTAAAAAAATATTAGTTTGAAAGATAATAGTTAAAAATATTTTTAAATGTATAATTTTTAAAATTAATATATTTTATAATATAATATAAATATTATTTATTTTATTATTTTTAAAACACATTTGAATTGATGATATACTATTATTATTAATAAAAAATATAATAATATTATAAATTAAATTATAAATATGTTAAAATATTTTAAATTGAATAAAATAAAATGAAACAAAAAAATTTGAAATCATTATTATACTTAAATCTATAAACCTTGAATCTTCAATAATAATAGATAGAAGAGTAGAAAAAGCGATTGGTAAAATTAATAATTTTAATTTAAAAAATATAAAAAAATTTAGTTAACATTAACATTAACTTAAATTAAATTAAAAATAATATAAATATTATTTTAAGTAAAACTGAAGTTTGGAAAAAAAATATAAGAACACAAAGTTATGTGACTCATCTAATTCATACAATAAAAAAAATCAAACATAATAACATACTAAATTTTATAAAAGAAATATTAGATGTTATTCACGAATCAATTCACAATTACTTCCTCTATTTTTATAGTTTTTCTCTCACACCTCCCACTAACAGAAAAGACAAAAATAACATTTTTAAATTTTTAATGATTTACAATCTAAAATATATTAAGAAACTTCTGAATTACGTGCAAGTATTTTGAAAAAAAAATTTCCGGAATACATTTAAAAATATAATTTAAAATTAAAATAATTCAGTAACAATTTAAAATACGTAATAAGATTTTTAAAGTAATTTAAAATATATTCTAAAATGTTTAATCATTATGAAAGTTTTAATTTTTAAATTTTCGGATGGAATATTATTGAAAATATCTTAAATTTATTATGAGTTGGGCTTTGTCTATATTGGAGTTGAAACACACTTCAAGGAAAGCTTTAGAGATTTTTCTTGATGCACCTTTATCTTTCTTCATACACTCTTATAAATATGAAAAATCTATTTTTTTAATTTTTTTAATTATATAATCAAGAAATTAAATGTCTTCATATTATATAATTTAAAGTGTCTTTCTCATATTTTTATTATATCTTTTTCATTCTTAATTATCTTAACTCTTTTTTTTTCTTTTTCTTTTTCTTTTTTCTTTCTTCTTACCAAGTAATAGATGAAAATTGCTGAAAACAGTGGCAGTCAGGGTAACAAGTTAGCAGTAACATAGTTTTATTTTTTACCCAATTTTATAAAGGTGCATATAAAAATAAAAGGGCTACCAAAAGAAAGTCATACATTTTGGAAGAGTGAAATAAAACATTCATTTTTTTTTCACATTTTTTTATTGTATTTCCGTACTGATTACACTTTCATAAATTTTAAAATGACATACTTTTTTCATATTTTTTTAGAAGTTTTTTAGAAACTTTTCGGAACTAGCTTTCCATAAACTTTTCAAAACACATTTTGCGGAAAAGTTTTTTCAAAAATAGTTTTGGAACAAAGTTTTTAAAAATATTTTAAGAATAAACTTTTAAAAAATGTTTCAAAACAAGTTTTCCAAAAAGAAATATGAGTAATACAGAAGAGAGATGGGATTGGAATTTAAGATTTAGGGTTTTAGTATTACTATGAGATATAATTAGTTACTAGGTGGAGGAAAATAAAATCATTTTTTACTACTTTGGTTTTTGTAAGAGTAATCACTTTGTAAACCAAAATATTGATGTTCATTATATATGATTTACCCAATACATAACTTTATTTTTTAATAAACAAAAATAGTTTTTTTACTTGATAAAAATCTCCCTATTAAAAATTAATTATATAATTTATCCACTTTAAAATAACCTTAACTTTTTTTTTAAAATTGTTACAAACTTATTGTTTTTTAAATATATTATTTTAATGTAATAAAATTGCAGAAATATTTATATTTTCAACAATCAATTCGTAGTCACTGTATATTAAAAAGTATACATTAGTTTAAATTTTTATATTTCTATTTTATGATTTGACTATAAACAACATCAAGGTTATATGTATTATTATAATAAATTAAATGGACACAATTTTGTTCCTAATTACCGAAATATAATGGAATCGAATTCAAGTAGACACATTTTTGAACTCCATAAAAATCAAGATAAATTTTACTCACATTCAGTAAAAAGTTAACATTTAAAGGACTTTCTCTTGAAAAAATAAATAAATTTAAGGATTAAACAGAAGGAAGAGGGAGAGGAACTCAGAGCTGTGCGTTTTGTTTTGCAGAAAGATCACAATACAAGGAAAGAAAAGAAAAGAAACACGAGGGAGTTCCAGAGGGAGAAAACAAAACGGTAAACAGAGAAGCAACAAAAAAGAAGAAGCAATTACAGTGTTGTACAAGCTTGCCTCTTTGCTTTCGTACACCTCTTCCTCCACGGCACACTCATTTCGCTCCAGAAATTCTTCTCGCTCCACAAATTCTTCGCCCATCGCAGCGTGGGCGCAACTCTCCGCTACTACACGTGAGTTTCTCTCCTGTTATTTCGTCACTTCTTCCTTTTTTGGTTAGGTACAAGTTGCTTTAGGTTGTTAGGGTTCTTCGCAGTGCACCTTCTATTGTTGTCAATTCTTAATTATTATTCATCCAACTGGATTTATAACTGATCAATCGCAATCCCGGGTGTTGCTTGTTTTTGAGTATTAGCTCTTGGCTTTCTGAATTAATTTCCTTAGCAATGCAATTGGGGTTCAGGCTGCGTTGAGGTCCTGTTGGATGTTGAGAGTTCTAGCTTGTGGGAATTGTTAGGCTTTGGAGTGTTTGTGATTAGAGGAAGGGTGATCAAAGTTTATTTTCTTGAATTGTCAGAGTTTATTAGGGATTATTATATCATGCTTAATCTCTCATTGGGAGAAAGGATAACTGTGTATTCTTTCCGGTAAAGGAGTGGGGGTGGGAAGGTGCTGGAGAATTCAACCAGTACATTGACTTTATTAAGTAACAAACAAAATCAGTGTCCACTGTGTACAAAATAATGTAATATTGTTAGTGTTTATACTCGGATAAGTGGTTTGGTCAATTGTTGTTATATTTTGTCAGTCTCATTTTCTCATAGATTGTGATAAAATTATAAAAGATCATTGGTGGCATGTAAGTTATTGTGATTGTATCCTTTGTTCCTTTTGTTTTCTCTCCCTAGTTTAGTTATTTTTTTATATGCTTGATGGATGCTGATATGACTGGAGATTAACTGCTTTTTTTGGAAACTTTGGAATTTTGGGAACATAAAAAATCACCTCTGTTAATTATTGTTTTAGTCTTTTGGTTTGATTTTAGTTTTCAATAAAATCAGTATTTGTTTTGAAATAAATTTTTCTCGCATTCATCTTTTAGATGTGACTGGAGTTGAAAGATGTATACAAATACACTTTACACCCTCATTTGGGTTTGTTACTGCTTTTACTTTCTTCAGGGTCTGTAGTCATTCCAAATTCCGTCTTATGGATATTGCCTCTTACATGTACTTTTGAATGTCTCCGAGGATCTCAGCTCAACGTAAACTGTAGCCACACATTGCTTGTTTAATATGCCTCTAGGTTCAAATTCTCAGTCAGCCAAAGTTTGCCTTGCCATGAATCAGAATGCACTTTCTTCTTCTGACAACCATGGGAGGACCTTGAAACCTGAGGATGATAAAGAAGAAGGGGAGGAGGAAGAAGATGAAGATGCAGATTTTAACCCTTTTCTAAAGGAAACTCTTTCACAAGAAGCATCTTCAAGTTTGAGCTCTGAAGTTGATGGTTTGGATGGTAATGTGATCACTAGTGAGCCATCTGTAGGTTCAGAGTTATCAAAGGTAACATCTAAGGAGCAAATCGGTACTGCTGTAGATACTGAACACGGTGAGGAAGAAATTATTTTACAACCTTCTGGTATGATCTCTCTGTCAGAGATTAATCAAGTGAAGCACAATGACCTAACCAGTGTGGCTGATGGCAATGATTCTAGGACTGGAGAACTAAGTAACAAAACAAAATCTCGAAGTCCCGTAATAGACATAGACAATGAGGATGCTATTTGTATGCGCACCAGAGCTCGTTATTCACTTGCAAGTTTTACACTTGATGAACTTGAGACTTTTCTTCAAGAAACTGATGATGATGAAGATCTCCAAAATGCTGATGACGAAGAAGAGTACAAAAAATTTTTAGCTGCTGTTTTACAGGGTGGGGATGATGATGGTCTTTCAACTCATGAAAATGAAAATCTTGATGATGATGAGGATAACGATGCAGACTTTGAGATAGAACTGGAGGAGTTATTGGAAAGTGATGCTGAAGACAACTCAATGGTAAAAACCCGAAAAGAGTCTGATCGAGCTGGACGACGACCTGAGACTAGGCAAAATAAGCGCCAAAAGGTCTCTGCCCAATGTGAGAAGAAAGCATTAGGAGAAGTCAAGAGGCCACTGCGCCCCATTTTGCCTAATTGGCTTAACGGACCCCTTGCTTCAGGAAAAGGTTTGGTTCCTGAGGCTTCTCTAAGCTTTCAGTCTTCTGCTTCAGGAAATTGTCTTGTGAATGGGTTCACTCCCCTGCAGATTGGTCAGTTGCACTGTTTGATACATGAGCATGTACAACTTCTTATTCAGGTGTTCTCTTTGTCGGTTCTTGAACCTTCCCAAAAACAGGTCGCTTCTCAGGTTCAAGGTTTGCTTTTTGAGATGCTTCACAAACGTGATGAAGTATTAGCTTCGAAAAGAGTTCCATATCCCACTGTTTGCTTTTCTCCATCTTTTGCTTGCTCATCTATGTCTGACGGAGGCTCAAAGTTTGTCCAGGCCCATACAGAAGAATATGGTCCTCCACGAGATGCACCGAATGTTTGGTGTTCTCAATCAACTCCGAGATCCCCTGAAGGTTTGAACATGCAAAGTTGTTTCCAAGCTACTGAGAGTTCTTTCTGGGTTCCCTCTGTAAGAGGCACTGTACAATCTATTTTGGATGTTTCTCCTCTTCATTTAGTAAGAAGATACACAGACGATATTAATTTTGGTAGGTCATTTTAAAGACTTCAACTTTTCTTCTGGTTATTCTACTTTGTACTGGTTTGTAAAAGTAAATTGTACACTCTCAGGAATTGGTTTGAAATTCCTTTTACAGCTGCCCGAGAGTTTCGAAAGAGATACATTGAATCTAGTTCCGATTCACCTGTTGAAAAGGAACCTCTCTTTCCTTTTTCTTCATCAGTTGCTGAAGCTAACAGTGAAATTTCTAGTGGAACCCCCTCTAGAGCAGTTAATGCAGTCTCAACTTCACCTGGTCAACAACAACCTAAGAAAACTTTGGCTGCTATGCTTGTTGAGAGTACGAAGAAGCAGTCAATTGCTTTGGTACCGAAGGAAGTTGCAAAGTTAGCTCAAAGATTTTTGGTGTTGTTCAATCCAGCATTATTCCCACATAAGCCACCACCAGCAGCAGTTGTAAATAGGATACTTTTCACTGATTCTGAGGATGAGTAAGTTGCATGCCTCTATTATGCTAGCCAACTTATTAAATGATTTACTATGAAAATGTTTGATTTTTATTCTGTTTACTTAACATTACTATGCATTATGTTTACATATGTTTGTGATGTAGATAGGTAGGTAGCTTGGAGGTCTAAGTATGAAAGTAAACTTTTGAACTTTTATTTATGACTTGAAGTATGTTAAAAAAATATTGTGACACATCTTATGCTTCTTAAATCTGCACGTGTCCTTAGAAGATCTTAGAGTTTGGCTTAGGGTCTAAATTAATCGCACAAATATTGCTTGTAATGTGAAGCTATATCTCAAGTCCGGTTTGATTCTTAGGATTGGACATTTAGAGCATAGACAAATTCGAGTGGCCTGGTAACTGCGTTACCAATGCATGGAAATAGAGATCTAGAGTGTAAACAAATCAGGTTCCCTGTAACGGGTCTAGGATAGATTTTGGTACTGTTTTATGATTTAGGTTGAGTCCAATTCAACCTCATGAAATTGGCTTCACATATTTTAGAATATGGGCTTAGGGCCTACTATCCTACAAAACTGGCTTGTGAGGAGAAAATTGCTCAGTCTTATGAACAAAAGTGGATGGCCTACAACAATTCCCCCTCGTGTCTAGGAATAAAGTCTGCAGATGTTGAAGCCTGGAGGCATAAATTCTCAAAGGAACAACATTATCCTACTAGCCATGACACATAGAATACTAGTACTTTATGAGTTCAAATTTTAATGCTGAATGTTAATATCGAGATTAAATTAATTGACATGGCTTGCTGGAAATAATATTAGTTAATAACCTTAGGAATAGTATGTTCATGTATCACACAATAAAACTCATTTCTATTAGGAGTTTAGGAAGTTGCACTCAGATAACAGCAGCCTATGAAATAGTCTCCCCAAAGTCTAATACGAACCAATTAATAGGGATGTGTACAAGAGATTATTATCAAGTATGTTTCTCTTTCTTCGTACACTTCTATTGTTAGACCTCAAGAACCACAGGATACAAATAGGTCTTTGAAAGTGTATTATAGGAAGAGGGGTCCCTTGACCTATTTGTTAGGTTTTCTGTAAGAGTTACTTAGTTACCAACCTTCTTTAAATAAGGCCTCTGTTTAGGAAGATAGTGGAGAAACTTTTGTTTGATACTAACTGGACAGATTCCGGTGTGAAAGGAGTACTCTCCTTTGTGTGCCTGTCTTTTTTAAAATTCAACAAACTTAGGGACGATTAAAGCCCTTTTTAACTTCCTGTCTTTTCAGAGATCCTAACACCTAGTCTTTCCTTTTAAATGAAAATATTTTCTTTTATCGTGAAATATGTTTTTTAGTATATAATACAACCAGCTATTGTGGTCTTTGTGAGATCGAAGACAAATTTACACTATTATGTTCTGTTGGTGTTTCCCTGTCGGTCTCCTTTTCTTTGTTTTATTTGTCGGAGCTACTAAGAGCATTTTTTTGTTACTAATTTATACAGTAACTTGCTTATCAAATTGTTTTCTCTTCATAGCTGATTAAGTCTGCTATTATAAAGATTTATTTACCTCTATTTTATCTCAATTGCATATGAGAAGCTTATGGACTTAACATCTTTATTCCAGATTACTGGCCTTAGGTATAATGGAATATAATACAGATTGGAAAGCAATTCAACAACGTTTTCTTCCCTGCAAGTCTAAGCATCAGGTAGATACTAATGCAGATTTATTGAGGTTTTGGGGGTGAGGGGGTGGGCATAACTTTGATTGTTGAACCATCTTCATTTTATTTTTGTTGCTATCTTGTTCTTGCTTACAGTGAATAGACTGTCTTTTTTGGCAGATACATGTGTGTTAAGTTTTTTTTGCTATGCTTTCCGTCCTTTAGATATTTTGCCTCATATGGGAGAATTCTTATGGTTGTATATTGAGACTTGAATCAGTTGTTTCTTTTATTGGTTATCATACAAAGTTGTTTGATTAAATGGTTTGGATATGATTTATTGGTTAGATTAATTAAGACCCTTCAGTAGAAATTGGACGGAGATCTTCTGGATGAAGAAATACCAAAATCAAGTGTGTGCAAAACATTAGACTCAACAGTGGGATTCTCTGAAACACAGCTTAAAGGGTGAGAAAAGTAAAATAAAAATAAAGAGCAATATAAACGAGTCTGTTCTTGACTGTTTCCAAGTGTTTTTTCTTACTCTAACAAACATGTTTCAAAGATAAAACCATATAATTTGTCAATAAACAGTCTTAGTTGTCAAATTAGTGTCTTGGGTACGGCTTTGTAAAGTTGGTTTTATTTTAATGATTGTTATAGGTGGCATAGTATACTATTTTACTTATTGGTTAGGAAATACATTCGTAGTTGTCAAAGTAGTCTCCTGGATACACTCTTTTATCCCTTTAACATGGTGCTGTAGGGTCGAAGAGCCTCTGTTTATCATTTGTATTTGGACGGGCTTATTCCAGAGTATTGAATTGTCATCATGATGATGAGTCGAATTCCTCCTTTTTACTAGTTTCTGAGTTGATTTGAAATGTTTTGTTGAATAGTTTAGTTCATCAATACCAATATGGTGATAAACGTTGTAATGTATCTAAATATGAAATGGAATGTTCTGGTTACAGATTTTTGTCAGGCAGAAGAATCGGTGCTCTTCAAAAGCATCAGAGAATCCAATAAAGGTGAATTTATATACATAATCTTATATAATGAAATGTTGCATATATATTTTTTTGTGTGTGTATAATTACTGAGAAAAAATTTAGAAATAAAATAATATTAGAACATTGTTTGTAGTCTCTCTGCCTTTTGCTTATGACAGTTGCGTGACTTGGGTTTGAATCTAGGAACTCCATGGAGGTATGCAGTTTGTAGTTCCAACATAAATCCTTACTGAGGTTGTTGGTTTGCCTAGCCTTGGAATTGGGAGTGCCACTCCTCACCCTAAACTTTTATCTACCAAAGGAAAAAAAGATTCGAGTTAGAGTCAGATATGATGTCAGCAAGACCAAGTTAATCCAAAATCTACTTGCCTAAAATTAATAGGAAGTTTGTGGCTAAATTCTTCAAACTTGAAATGCATACTCTTTATTTTTATCTTCTACTTTTCTAATTTCTAATCTCTAATCTCTCAAATGTTGTATCTTGGGGACTATTTGGTTCAATGGAGGGATGAATTCTAATCAGACATTACATTTGTTTGTAAAAAAGGGAGGGGAGGGAGCTCTTTTCTTCTTTGGTTCACAAGTAAGGAGAGAGATTTTAAAAATTAATTTACATTCACACCCTTATTAATAATTTGGATTTCAAAAATGTAAATGTTATTTTTGTCAATACACTTGAAATGTTTTAAATCGCTTCCCCTCCCCCTCCAAATCCCCCAATATTGGAGAGGAGCAAAAATTGAATTAGGAGGGATTCGCTCCCCTCGATTTCCCTCTACTCCCCTCATAAAAATTGAACCAAACAAGACATTGAAAAAACCCTTTCCCTCCCCTCCATTTTCCTTCAACCGAACACTATATTATTATGTTTAGCTCAGCTTTTTTTGCATTCAGATACTTTAAAATGCTTTAAAATTTAAGCTAAAAGCAGTTTTGAATATTTTTCAAATTTTATCCTTATAAGTTACATTTAAATTAAAATCCGTTTGGCTATTATCCATTTTAGTAGTTAAAGTTTTACTCCGCATAACAGTATCCCTCTCATCTGTTTCTAGCCTTTGAAAGACTGTTACTTCCTTTTATAGTGAGAACCAGAAGCAACCATTCAAGAAGTTAGAAAATAATGAATTCACACAGACCTTCTCCCAATTTCCCACAAATGAAAAACACAACATAACTGAAAATAATCAGGATGATTCAAAATCTAAAAGCGAAAGGGACAGACTAAATTTTCTTATTGATTGCAAAAGTTTCAGACTTGCAAGTAAATGCTGAATGATCCGGGATATGTAAATAGAAGATTGAATGAGTAAAAGGGAAAATTTAATTATTTATTTTTGTGTTGTTGGGAAATGGAAATCGATCCAGATAGTTGTGATGGCTTTGTAGCAGTCAGACAAGACCAGACATTGGTCCCTTACAATCAACAACACTTTCTGTTCCGACAAAGTTACCTATTCTGTCAATGAACTGCTCCAATGTGTTGGCCGCTGCGCCATTTTGGTCATAGTGGTGCTTATCACCATTTTGGTACAGTGAGTGTATTAGATTCTTGAGGATAATGCTAGCATGGGTTGTTGGAATAGAGATGGAGTTGGTGTTGGTGTTGGGTGGCCAGTGAATGGTGAAATTATAGATGGAAAAGGGAGAAAGAATGAGTTCCTTTGGCAAAAGTTGAGAAATTAACCAAGAAAAGCTATGAATGCTACGGAGTTGGGCATTGAAGTGAAATATTTCAAAATAAGCACCTCGTAGTAGCAAAATACTTTCAATTTTTTCCCTTTGTGAAAAAAACTCCTTTTTCTACAAGAGCTTTTATTAGGAAGTGTTTGGCCCAACTTTTACCTATAAGAAGTTAAATTTAAAAATAAGTGAGGCCAAACATACCCTTAGCATTTGGGATCATTGCTAAATAAGGGCCTGCATGATTTGAATTTATTTATAAAACCCAAAAAAGCGGTTTCTCTTTTTTCTTGAAAATGGAAATGGGAGAAGGGCTATGTGTGGAGAAGATGAGGGCAAGGGTATTATGAGGATTATTAAAAGTGAAGAGGGTTTTGGTTTTATGAATTGATTTGATACCTTTCTGGGTCTTTTGGCTAAGATCAACTGTAGTATATGTTCTTATCAGTTTAACATGCTCCTGATTAGGTTAACAAGCAGGCAAATTATCAAACCAAGCAAATTCCTGATTAGACTCTACACCCATATTAGTTAAGCTATATGCACATTTATTCCCCTACCTAAAACTATGTGAAACATTAAAATTTATGAAGCTACACATAGCTAAGCAACAGTTCCATCTTCCCCTAAGACTTCGAGGAACATAGAAAGGGTTGTTAAAGCTTCCACAACCAGCTTGGAGTCACTCTTCGGTCAAGAAGAAGACCAACCTTTAACCACAATCAGCTCAATAGCTAACATAGTTCCCATGATTTCAACCTTCAAATCGAAGTCAAATTTGACACTCCATTTAGATCCATTCAACTCAATGTAGAATATAATCCTTAAAATATATACATATATAAACTATTCGGTTGCCATTTTATTGTTTACTTTTTCTGAAATTATGTAATTATAATACAATGGTCACGTCATAATAAAAGTAATTTTATAGAAAGTTATTGAGGGAGTCATAGTTGGCGTAACTTACACGGGTGTCATTTGATCTCTTCCCATCTACACACACATATATGGCGGACCAGTGAAAACATGAGGCTTCATTTCATCTTTGTAAGAATTTGAATATTTAGTGACACCATCATCACGACTCATTATTTTGATTTAGATCTGTATTCCTAGTGGCAATATGACTTCTCAAGGGGTTAACATGCTTTCTGGGCACATCTAAGATCTTTTCACATATGGAACCATACTATACTCCTAATTTAATGAAAATAATGCTTGATATTAGTTGCATGATTTCTCTATACAGGCAGTTCGAAGAATGAAAACCTCCCCATTGACTGCAGAGGAGATAGCATGCATTCAAGAGGTAATGTATCCAACATTTCAACTGCATTTGGTATTTGAAAATTTTCTGCTAGATAGCATTATTTTGACTTATTGATGTATGACAGGGGCTCAAGATTTATAAATTTGATTGGATGTCAGTATGGCAGTATATTGTTCCACATAGAGATCCATCCTTGCTTCCACGCCAGTGGCGCATTGCTCTTGGCACTCAAAAGTCATACAAAATAGACGAATCAAAAAGGGAGAAGAGGAGATTATACGAGTCACAAAGAAGAAAGTCAAAGGCTGCCTCATTAGAAAGTTGGCGTGCTATATCTGATAAAGAGGTTTGTTACTGTCTGGAGCTTTGAAGCCTGTTTTGAATTTTTTTCTCTCCCTGGTCTTAAATGTATATGAGATGCCATTAAATGTTGCTTTTGTTAACTACCTGAATGGCTTTGGACGAGTGACAGACTGATACACAATGTACGGTTTTCAATTTACTTTTATAAAATCTTGGTTTACATGTTAATAGAAAATTATAAATCATTGTAAATTGTGGGCGTGCTTATACATATACTAGTATATTTCTAAATTGTGCGTTTGATATGTATGAAACTTCTCACCTCTACACAAGTACATTGCCAGTTTTTCTATCGTAACACTAGGCTATCTGGCTTTTCTATGGATTATTGAGGAGTAGAATTCACAGATTTTTTGGAATTTATTGCAGGATATTGATACTGAAATAGCTGGTTCAGAGTGCATGGATTATTCAGATGTACCATACGTCCACCAGGCATTTCTGGCAGATTGGAGGCCAGACGCATCTACTCTTGCTTATTCTGAACGCATTCCCGCTACATCTGGAGAAGGAAATGTTGCTCACAATGCATTTTCTCAACATATTCGATTTTATAGGGGTACTCAAGATTATGGTTTAAGTGGAAAAGTTCAATATCAGAATGGTAATCAGTCTGCATTTCCATCTGTACCTAACCTACCTCAATTTTTTCACACTGCATCTGATTTGAGAAGTGGAATGAATGGTGCTCCTAGCGCCTTTAATCCTAAGAAACCAGTTTTTAATGTGAGTTCTAGCTCCAAGTACTATTGTCGGCCTTATCGGTCTCGGAGGGCACATAATTCCCACTTGGTGAAATTAGCACCAGAGTTGCCCCCTGTAAATCTTCCTTCTTCTGTTCGTGTGGTTTCTCAAACTGCTTTTAAAGGGTTCCAGTGTGGAACGTCTAAGGTTTATCCTCCTGGAGGTGGTGTAGCTGCTTCTAGAGAAGATCATTCTGCTTCTCAAACTCCTCGTGGTGAGATATCTGGAAATCTTCATCCTGCTATAGGTGTAAGACCTGCATTGAAAGACACCTCCACAGGTTCTCAATTAGAAAGATCTGAAATTGTTGAAGGCAGATCTATTGTGGCTGAAAAAGGCACCAGTACCGATCTCCAGATGCATCCTCTCTTGTTCCAGGTCACTGAAGATGGCAATGTGCCTTATTATCCATTGAAATTTAGTTCTGGCACTTCTAGTTCCTTCAGCTTCTTCTCAGGAAGCCAACCACAATTAAATCTCAGTCTCTTCCGTAGCTCACAGCAAAACAGCCCCATTGATTGTGCTAACAAGTCCTTAAAGTCAAAAAATTCCATTTTACGATCTGGAGGCATTGATTTTCATCCACTTCTGCAGAAATCTGATGATGCACAATCACCAAATTTTGATTCCAATCACCCCGAGTCACTGGGTACTAGTGGTGTATCGGCAATAGCCAATAGATCTTCTGGCCTCAATGACAAATCCAATGAACTTGATTTGGAGATTCACCTTAGTTCTGTATCTGGAAGGGAGAAACCTGTGAAAAGTAGACAGCCAAAGGTACATGATCCAGCAGTGTTGAAGAAAACTGTAGCAATTAGTGGAATAGCAAGGGAACCTCAAGATGATAGTGTCCCTCATTGTCAGGAGGGTGGTGAAAATGTCTCAGCAAGCAATCGTCGGCCTTCTGCAAGTGACCCTTTGGTTGTTCCTAATAATAACATTGCCAGATATGATGTAGATGATATTGGTGGTCAGTCTCATCCTGATATAGTGATGGAGCAGGAAGAGTTAAGTGATTCTGAGGAAGATATTGAAGAACATGTAGAGTTTGAGTGTGAGGAGATGACTGATTCTGAAGGAGAGGATGGTTCTGGCTGTGAACAAGCTCTTGATGCTCAAAATAAGGTATTTGGTTTAAATTCTCACTTTCCTTTTAGTTTTGTGCATGCTTGTCTCTGTGCATTTCTATATTACTATTAAGAAGTGAACTTTAAGTATAATTCAATCCCACAAAATTGGTCTGTAAGGTTATGTTTGCGTCCCACTTATAAACACTGAACTTCCTATGTCACTATTTGATGTGGTGGAATCTCGAACACACCCTCACGCCGAGAAATGAATATGTCAGAAAGCGTGAGATTAGATAATTGTGGGTCAGGAGCTCTAAAATAGGTGACGCAATAGCTCCAAACAAATCTCGCTAGGATATATTTATATGACTATGATACCATATTATGAAATGGATGTTAAGTATGACCCAATTTCACAAAACTAGCCTGTAAGGTGAGTTTTGTACCTCACTTATAAACAATGGACTTCCCATATCACTAGTTGATTGGGATCTCCAACAATTATAAATTTTATAGTAAAGAGAAGAAATACAATTTACAAATTATTACGATTTGAAATAAGATATATCTTCTCTTGTATAGTTTCCCCTCTACTTCAGTCTTCCAAATGAAAATAGAAACTAAGAGGCTTGTTTCATTTGTAAAAAATTGTTTGTTTTCAAATTTAATTACAAAAAGAATTATTCCCTTTCTTATTTTTTGTACTAATTTTCAAAATAAAAATTAGATGAAAACAAGGTGGTATATCTTGTAGCTAAAAGTGAAAACAACGGAAAACATTTTTTCAATATTTTTTTTTCTAAGATATGTGGAACTTGCAATGTTGGCCCTGTTCCTTAGCTTTTCTACTAAAGTCACTATGTTTGTATCAAGTTAAACTCTTTAACCTGAAAAGTACTTGACTTTATATTTGAGCCATGCATGGACTGAGAGAGCTTACTTCTGTTTTCAGGTTTCTCTATTCACATCTATCTAAATTTTAATGTTACATGTTTATTTCTTTTGGAGTGTTCTTTTTATGATAACTAATTATATCTCAGTCAATTAGTGGCAAAGCAATCCTTCTCTTAATCAGTCAAATTTGAGATTCACATTATCCTTGTCAGCTCTGTTGGCTGATCCATATCTAAACTCTAAATAAATAGCTAGTTGATTTATTGGATGCACGTTAAGTTTTCCTCTCTGCTGCGTGAAAGCTTCTCATTTTTGGCTTTTCCTAATTCCCTTACGCAACAATAGACGTGTTCTTCATCAATCTATTTCCTTTTTTTTTTCTCTGTTACTTCTTGGTTCATGACTATCTGATGCATTATGAGCCAATATTTTTAGAACAGTTAGTGGTTGATCATTGTAGTCTTGTATCATGCTATATAAGATTCAAACCCCAGTATTCTTTTGAAGCTAATTCATATTCTCACTCAACTAATTATTTGTTTAATTTTTTCTCTTCTAATTCTCTTTTAACTTTGTTTTGTTAAGGAGGTCTCAATTTCTTCTGAAGAAAATGTTGTAAGGTATATGGCTTGCATGAAAAAACCAGGTGAGCCAAGGGCCAATTCTGATGCTCAAGTAGATGGCGGCCCCTTTACAAATAATACGGCACTAAATATTAATTTGACAAATGAGGAACAAGATGACCGAAGTAGTTCTTCATGGCTGAGTTTAGACTCGTGCACGGCAGGTAATCCTGTATTTTCAAAGGCCATACTTGGACAGAGTACGTGTATGATTGGAGAAGCTTCTGCTTCTAGAAACTTCTCAACTAGTAAATTTGTCACAGAGGAGAGACATACCATAGACATGGTACAACAGCCAATTGTTGGTCCTCATGTGTCTACTACTCCACAAAAACCCAGGAAGCGTTCTGGCAAACCAAATGCAAATTTAAATATAGGTTTGACTGTCGAAAGATCAAGCGATGATGGTAATCATGGAAATGGTTGATTAAAGAATTCTGGCAAGTGGGGTTCGAATAGGATTGACTATCGAAAGGTCTGGCCATGATGGGTTATTGAAACATTGTGTCAAATGGAGTGCAAATATGATTGAATTTTGCAAGTTCAAGCTATGATGGTAATGTGGAAGTTTGTTGATTGATGCACCATCTGAACTAACTGAGCTTGTTTTAGTTGTTGCTTGGCTTCTAATATTGTTGTTGCTATTGCTGGATGACAGTTAACCTGAGCTTAATGGGGATCTTCATGTTTTCGACGCGCTGAACCAAGAATTGAGACTTTAATTTTGTACTATTGTTACTCGCAATGGTTGAAGGGATCTTGTCTCTGTAAATATGTTGCTAGAGGTAACGTGCAAAATTGGCCTTGGCTCGTTCTTGATATCAATGGAGATCATGTACAAAAAGTTTTCTATTGCGAGCGTCCATTGTCTCTTTTTCTATGGTGGAAGTGATGAATTGTATATGCCAACTATAATATATAGATATTAGTTACTAATTCTAACGTCCCAACATGTAATGTTGAAGAGAAAGTGTCTATAGAGCACGTGGGCAATCCATTGGACTTTCCTTTGTTTGCACATCTTTCTCTGGCATTACTTTTGTTAAAAGTAAATATTATTCATTACTGTTATTTAAAAAAATTTCATGTTCTGGTTAAACGACCTACTCCGAAGTCTTAACCAGCCATTATTATACTTAAGCATAAATTTTTAACATCAATGCAAATTGCAATTGAGTCTATATATTGTATTATTAACAAAGCATAAAAAGGGAATACCCTCTGAGCAAATAATGCATACTGGTTTTCCGAACCAAAATAAAAATGTACTTACGAATTAGAAGCGTGTTAAATAATTATTATTTACTAATCAACCACACGTTGTTTTGCATGCAATGCCCTTAATCATTGACGTGAGTTGATTCAGACAATTTATTTTTAAAAATAAATAAATTTGATTATGCCTCTATTTTTTTACCTAAAATAATTAATGTTTCAATTTTATCCAAATATTTAGACATCTTACGTCAAGTTTAGAATATAATAAAAATTGTTACTGTATCAGAGTTCGGATGAACTGATATGAGACAGTTGGAGACTTGTACTGTAACCAGTTTGAGTCTTACTTCGAAAATTGTCTCGAGCGAATAATAGTTACAGTCCCTAAGCACCACTCATACAAAGCCACATCAGAATTTGGACCCACAGTAACTCCCTTACGTGGCTCTCTCCTCATTCCACCACTTCAAAATCGTTATCTCTAAACCTCATCCACTTCCTATCGTCACCTCCACTCATTTCCCACTTGTAACTTCCATGGCAATTGAGAATCCTAACCCAACACAACACATTAACACAAGGAGAGGATAAGACCACTTTCTCTCACCTCGCACAAACAAAAAAAGAGAGGAGAAAAAAAATCTCAAAATAAAGCAACCAAACCCACACACCTAACACTCTCCTCAATCTCCTCGAACACAAGATCAACACACAATGTCTTGCTCCAATCTCACAATGCTTGTGTCCTCCAAACCTTCCCTCTCCGACCCCTCCAACCTCTCCTTCCGCTCCGTCCTCAACTCTTTTCAGCTCCCTTCACAAAGCCCAACTTCATGCACCCCTTCACGCTCTTCCTCCTCCCAAGTTCAGTGTGGTCTCCGAGAGCTCAGAACCCGCATTGAATCTGTCAAAAACACGCAGAAAATCACCGAGGCAATGAAGCTTGTGGCAGCTGCAAAAGTGAGAAGAGCTCAAGAAGCTGTGGTCAACGGAAGACCCTTCTCAGAGACCCTCGTTGAAGTCCTCTACAACATCAACGAGCAACTCCAAACCGAGGACGTAGACATTCCTCTAACAAAGGTGAGGCCAGTGAAGAAGGTTGCACTTGTCGTGTGCACCGGCGATCGCGGCCTCTGCGGCGGCTTCAACAACGCAATCATAAAGAAAGCTGAGGCTAGAATCAAGGAGTTGAAGGAACTTGGTTTGGAATACACTGTCATAAGTGTTGGCAAAAAGGGTAACTCTTATTTCATTCGAAGGCCTTATATACCAGTTGACAGGTTTCTAGAAGGTGGTTCACTTCCAACTGCTAAGGAAGCTCAGGCTATAGCTGATGATGTTTTCTCACTGTTCGTGAGCGAAGAGGTTGACAAAGTGGAGCTTCTGTACACTAAGTTTGTGTCATTGGTGAAGGCAGATCCTGTGATTCACACTTTGCTTCCACTGTCACCAAAGGGAGAGATTTGTGATGTGAATGGCGTGTGTGTTGATGCTGCTGAAGATGAGTTCTTCAGGTTGACCACCAAGGAGGGAAGGTTGACTGTGGAGAGAGATGTTGTGAGGACTAAGACTGCGGATTTCTCACCAATTTTGCAGTTTGAGCAAGACCCGGTTCAGATACTTGATGCTTTGTTGCCTTTGTATTTGAACAGCCAGATACTGAGGGCGTTGCAGGAGTCGCTGGCTAGTGAACTTGCCGCAAGAATGAGTGCTATGAGCAATGCAACGGACAATGCTTCAGATTTGAAG
The DNA here is from genome assembly GCA_030347555.1 of Lablab purpureus. NCBI lineage: Eukaryota > Viridiplantae > Streptophyta > Magnoliopsida > Fabales > Fabaceae > Lablab > Lablab purpureus. Next base: position 15,793,339 of record CM059259.1, read on the forward strand.
AAGAAATTGTCCATTGTCTACAACAGAGAGCGCCAGGCTAAGATCACTGGCGAAATTCTGGAAATCGTTGCTGGTGCCAATGCCTTGCAATAGTGCAATAGGTATTGTTATCATTATCATTATTATATGATGGGTATTGATTTCCCCTGATGTGATTGTCTAAGACTGAAGCGGAAACGTTTTGTTGTGTTGTATTTATTTTTTGCCTTCTGATTTATGTATGTAATGAATTAATGATACATCTATATATAAAGATTCAGTGAGTTCTCTCTCTTGATTTGCTGTGTTTCACATACCTTTTGCAAAATGTTCCACTACAATGTGGTGATTGCGTCTGATACTGTGGAAACATATATTATAACGGGTTGTATAAGCCTAAAAGGTGGCCTCTGAACCACGGTGGTCCTCAATAGATAGTTGTTAATAAAATATTATATCGCTGATTCCTGATTCCTGAAATGAAACTGAGTACTAAGCAGAATGAGACACAACATTGTATAAATGAAAACAGCACACAAACAGAAAGATGAACCATCTCATGTTAGCTGCACTTTGGCATTGAATATCTACATCATACTTTCACCACAATATTGAATCATGATAGTTTTTTCTGTTTTTGGTTTTCAGGAATCTATCCTCTAAAGAAAGTGATTCTCAGAGTTTTATATCTTTAATCGATTAGAGAAAGTAACTTCTTATATCAATTATATTAAATGTAGCAATGCATGTAATTTGTCTTGTACTATTATGTGATAAGTGAAGATTCTATTCACATGTTTTCTTGCAATGAATTCTTGCAATGAAGTTATGCAGCTGAAAATGTTTGTGGAATTCCGATTGATTGATAGAAAATGCACAATGATTATGCAATTGTAAAAGGCTATTTTATATTCGTCAGGTTCATCTTTGATCTTAGGAGATAAGCACCTAAAGCGTAAGAGTGAAGAAATTGTTCTGGAGATTTTCAAAGGAGGTCTTCGTATCCTTTTATGTATTGTCTTCTCCTGAACTTGGTTCGGATTTTTAAAGCAGAAAAGTTTATTGTTCTTCAATTCTATGGTGGAGCTGTAGGGAAAAGGATACGAGTACATAGAACACCAAGTGTGAACAAATTACTTGCAAACAAATATGGCATGCACAATTTGTATAATAAATCATGTAAAAATATGAACCCTTTGCCATCCATCTATAGGCAGAAACTTTTTCTTAGCCACACTCGAACCAAATTATTCACGTTTTGTTGAATACCCTTGTGCATGCAGCTCATTATGAAATTCGGTTGGAAGAAATATTAGAGTGACTGGAATAAATTAGATTGAATTGTAATGAGATAAAATTGGATATAGAAGAAAATAAGGTAAATTATCATGAGAGAATGTTTCACAATTAAAAAAATACTTTTATAAACTTACCAAAAGTGTTCACTTTTACTAAGAGCTACTACTAAACTTCTTATATTTATTAGATGTAATTTATTTTAATTTAAAAAGGTAGTAGATGATACCAAAAAAACCCATTAAAAGGTAATCAATTGAATAGTAAGAAATTTATCAAAATCTAACATTCAGGTTATATAGAAACCGGAGAGCGTATTGTTGCATAAGAAGATAATTATAATTACCTTACGTATAATTGATAGAAGGGGAACAACAAAGCTAGTAAAATCAATAACAATTTGTTTAGTGGTTTTTTTTTTTTGTTGAAGAATGAAAGAGAACATGTGAGATTGAAGATAAGGGATTGTCTTCATATGATTTGAATGATTGGTTAAGACAACAAGACTCACATGTTGGTCAATTCTAATTTTTATTCATGGAAGAAAATATAAACAAATCTTTTTACCTGACTTTCTTAAGAATATCATACCTTCTAAAATAGTTGTCTTTGATGAATCTTTCTTGCACTATTAATGCAGATAGTACTCTATAAAATTTGAAGAGGAAGAGTGTGGATGATCTAAGAAACAACTTCATTATTTGTTACATAATTTGCAGTAAAAGTGGTGAAATTATGAGTAGAAAGTAGAAGTAAAAAAATTAATCTAAAAGCATGTTATGGATAAGAAAAGAAAGCAACTAAACACTTTTTAATTATATAATTTATGAGGAAAGATACAAAGTACATATGTATACACCAATAAAATGAGATGCACTATTGTGTTAGGGTCTTTGATCATGTGATCATGTGACTCATAACTGTAATATACTCATTACAAGGAGTTGATTACTTTCTTATAGATCAAAATTAAAATGAAAAAAAAATATATATTCTAAGAATTATGCGTAGAATATTCCTTCACTGTTAATATTAAGTTTCATTTTCCATGTACTTGTATCTCTCTCCAGCATCTTCACTTTAATAGCCTCATGTTTTCTTCTTCTTCCTCAGTGTTTTCATATTGTAAGAACAAGTGCACCAATGATTGTTCTTTCAAGAGCAACTAAAAAAGATATCCAAAGAACCATTTTAAACCCTCTTGAGACTAACTCATCACCAAGACACTATACTTTGGTAATCCCCTCACATAAATAGAGACTTCATAATTTTGATGATATGATTTTATATATAAAGGTAAATTATGTCAAGATAAGAATACGTATGCACACCACTTATAATATCTATTAATACCAAGTTAGACAAAAATATATTGATAGAAGATGTTCTTCCATTTTAGCAATAGTTAACACCAGTCAATTATCATTATTTAATATTTCTTATTCTTTTTTTATAAAAGTGTGTGATCCCACACCAATCAATCATCATTATTTAATTTTTTTCTCTTCTATAAACTTTTAAATTTGTTAAATTTAAATAATAACTTAATTAAATATCTTAAAGTAATTTAACATTATGAAAAATAAAATAGTAATAATAATTAATATCTGTGATGTAATACTAAAACATGATTTGTTTGACTAGAGATGTTGTAATGTCTTCCTAACTTTTGAGTAAAAATTGATTATTGTGAAAATAACCCTACATCACAAGTTACGTGGAACTTGTTAATTAGTTAGGTTGAAATTCTTCATTTTGGATTCTAATATTAAACATGTCTATTTTTTTATTCAAGACAATCTTTTAGAGATAGACATTGTGTCTGATCCATTATAATTTTTCATAATACTTTATGAGATTTTTTTTAGCAATTCTGTAATTGTTTATAGTAATGTATCCCTCAATGACAAAGCACAATAGTGAACAGATAGAAACCCTTTAACAAAAAAGTCCTTAGAGATAAATTCAATTTGTCATCTTGCTTTCTTCATATACATACACAGAAAGCAAAACTGGAAAACCGACCTCACTTTTTTTAGGTTCATCTTCATGTGTTTTCCTTTAAAGTTGTTGTAATATTATAAGTCCGTGATTGTGATTACAACTTCCCATAAATTAATGATCCAAATGAAGAATTTAGCACAAACCTCGCCACCAAGATTGTCCTCACATTCTCGTCTGACATCGGCCACATACCTCATTGACACATATCTTGGACTCTCTTGTTTGGAATCAAAACTCTTGTCACTTTAATTAACAAAATAAACTCATACTTAAAAATTGATATTTGAGGTTGTCCCTTTAATTACAAATTTTATGATTAAACAGCAGCTTTCATGAATCATAAATTTTATGACAAAACATTCTGCAATGGAAATTTGTTTATTTTATTGATACTATAATAAAAATTTAAAGACAAAACATTGACATATGTATTGTTAGATGTTTTAAGTTTTCAAATTCTAATATTAATCAGAAACAAAGTTTTATTTTGATAATATTTGCTATAAAAATTACATTACAGTCCAACAAAAGGAAAAGTTCTCATTAGCCTCTTTTATAGTTGAAAACTTTTATCACCGTCTAAAATAGGAATGTTAGTTACAACTGTTAAATTAAGATTACGTATATATAATTATAATTACAAACTTTTTACGTGATGTTCAATCTCACTTAACCTTTGAGGTAACAATCCAAAAACAAAATTACAAGATACACAAACCCTTTAAGGAAGGTGATTAAATATCTGGAAACATAAGCATTTTGTTTAGTTGGCCGAGTTTGATAATTAGCGTAGATGACAAAAGACATGGAACACTGGACATTAACATTCGACGATACAATAACCACTCAAATATAAGTGATTCTGCACCGTTGGATGAGTTTTCGAAGTGTCGTTACTTCCATGAACGAATTAATGTAGATTGCGGCGAAAAAAATAGTAAGAAATGCAAATAAAAAAATAGTAACAAATAGCGCACACACCACATCCCACCACTTGACTGTCTTATGTGTGGCTCAAACTCCGATACTCAAATCAATTGGCACCATCGCCGAACTACTGCAAGTGCATGTATCATTCATTCTCATCATCATCGTCATCTCATTTTCATTCTTTATTTTTTTGTAATTTGTTTCTCCTTTTGTTAACAATACACTAATATTTTATTTTGTTTTCCTTTTTTTATGATTTGGCTCACAGATTCATAGGCATGTTGATTGATTTTGGATCATTGGATTATTAGCACAGTGCATTGATCAAATGCTAGCACCACAGTCACAGTGGGTATAAAAGAGGAGCAAAAAAGGAAACTTTGTTGTTGGAAGTGAGTGATTATGGAGATGTCCTTGCAACTAAACTGCAAAACCTTGTTTCCCTACAGAAGCGGTTGTGTGAAGCTGAGCCCGTTTGGGGTGTTACCTCGTCCTTCTGTAACGTTTGCAAGTTGTTACATGGTAATTACTAAGTTTTTTCTCTTATTCTTGTTTATGTTTTATGTTTTCCTCTTTGTACTTTCTACTTTTTCTTAAATTGTATTAATATGGTTGTGAATGTTACAGTTTGTGTACTTTTTCTTTTGGGTTTCAGTGTTCGCCGTGCAAAGCAGGTTGTGGTGCTTCTTTCGTCCGAGCCAGTGCAGGTTTTTTGGTTATCTTATTTTCTTTTTTGTTGTTCTGTTGTGTTAGGATTACCAATTTTATGAACACGCTTTTCTCTTAATTTTATGGTTTGGTAGATTTTTCTCGGAGGAGGCAACAGAAGAAGGTGTCAGTTACTAGGCCCAAAGGCACTGCTGCAAAGGGTTTTGTTCCAAGCAAAAGGAATGCAAGATTGAAGAAGGGAGATTCATTAACTCCTGTAGTCAGTGAAGTTTCAGGGGGGGATAAGAAACAAACAGTTGATGTGAATATTGATGATGATAAAGAAGGGAGGGTTGAATTTTCAGAAGACGAGAGGTTTGAGGTTATAGATAGAACTGATGAAATTGTTGGGGATGTGGGGGAATTATTGTTGTTAGATGAGACCGTGGATGTTATTGAGAGCAGTCAAGCTAACATTTCTATAATTGATGAGGATGTTGAGGTTCTCGAGTTAAAGAAGGAGGATATTCCTTACAATGGAGGTGTTGGGATTGTTGGAGATTCTGAAGAAACGTTGTTGGATCATGCAGAAATTGATGAAAATGTTAAAGATACAGATACTGATACTCTTGGTAAAATAACTGAGGAAGCTGTTGAGGAATCAAGCACTGCTAATGATGATAGAATAAAGGAGGAAGCTTCTCGGCTGTTGAAGTTAGAGTTGGAAGAAAATCAGCGCCAGCAGGAGATAGAGAGGATTGCAGAGGAAAAACTTACTCAAGGGACCAAGCTGTTTGTATATCCTCCTGTTGTTAAACCTGATCAAGATATAGAAGTTTTTCTTAATAAGAGCCTTTCAGCACTAAGTGACGAGCCACACATTCTGATCATGGGGGCATTCAATGATTGGAAGTGGAAATCTTTTTCCGTTAGGTTGAATAAGACACGTCTCAAGGGAGATTGGTGGTCTTGCCAATTATATGTTCCAAGAGAGGCCTACCAGGTAGACTTTGTGTTCTTCAACGGACAAAGCGTATATGACAATAATGACCAAAAAGACTTCCGCATACCCATTGAGGGAGGAATGGATGCATTAGCATTTGAAAATTTCTTACTTGAGGAGAAACGTAAGGAATTAGAAGAACTTGCTAGGGTGCAAGCTGAAAGGGAAAGACAAGCTGAAGAGCAAAGGCGAATGGAGGCAGACAGAGCTGCAAAGGAAGAGGACAGGTCACGGGCAAGGGTGGAAGTTCAAAGAATGCGAGACACATTACCACAATTGATGAAAAATGCTGTAAAATCAATTGAAAATGTTTGGTATATTGAGCCTAGTGAATTTAAAGGCAAGGACTTGATCAGATTATACTATAACAGAAGCTCAGGTCCTCTTGCACATGCTAATGAAATATGGATTCATGGTGGGCACAATAATTGGAAGTATGGATTATCAATCATTGAAAGGCTTGTCAAGTCTGTTTTAAAAGGAAGTGACTGGTGGTATGCTGATGGTATGCTCTTTTACATACATATGCTATTTCTTTGAAGTTATTTCATTTCCTTGAAATTAATTTTTTACTAGACTTTAAAAGATGATGAATAGAAAAAAAATTTGGTATTATGTGACTGCACGGAGGTTGAGTTTTGCGTCTCTTTATTTATAATGGCCACATGTTTGCCATTATGAAGGAGGACTTACGCTATATATTTGTGGTATATGGTGATGCATTAGGTGAATGGTACGACTTTGCACATGAGATTCAGACACACATAATTCTGAAGTACTTTTTCTATCCACAAGAAAAACCATAGTGAAGTGAATTAATTTTATAGATTTGTCATTTCCATCATTTAATTTATAGATGAAAAGGTTGCGTATTCAAGGGACGGGGATATTTGTGTTTAAGGCCATTATTTTGCATAAAATCTTTAATGGGAATTTTGAATCCTGAACTTTTTAAGTTATACAACCACCTCTAAATTTTAACTCATTTTGGATTTCTACCATCTTACATTTGACTGAAATTTCATATATTGATAGAAAGAAAGATGCAGAAAGAGATGTATTTCTTTTACGAAGCCTTAGATATTTACTCCTAGAATAGGATTTAGACATCAACTCTTTAAACTATTTTAGTTCAATGGCTGTTTGATGGTCAGCAAACGAATTCTGGTTTCGAAGATGGATAAAAACTTGATATTATCTTTAGGATTAGTTTGAAGTATGCAACACTGTTTCTTGATCAATTATTGTATGCAGTTGTTGTACCTGACCAAGCTCTTGTCCTGGATTGGGTCTTTGCTGATGGTCCACCTCAAAAGGCAAGTGTGTATGATAACAATCATAAACAAGATTTCCACGCCATTGTCCCTATGGTTACACCTGATGAACAGTATTGGGTTGAAGAAGAGCAACTGATATACAGAAAGTTTCAGGAGGAGAGGAGGTTAAGAGAGGAAGCTATATGTGCAAAGGTTAGTTCTGGCACTGAGATGACATCTGAATGGTAACATTAAGGCATGATTTAAGATACTTCAATAATAAAAATAAGCTTTTCAGTTGTCTGTTCTTTCTTGTGCCACTTCATGTAAATATATACAGAAAAAAGTATAGTATATCTCTATAATCTAGTTTTGGGTATGGAGGATAACTTCACCTTTTACTAAGAGAGTAGTTCTAGATTGATCCCTATAACTATTTGCCTAAACACTAAAGCATTTTTTTTTCTTTTAACAGATATTCAAACTAATATTCATCTTGTTGATTTCTTCCTATCCTTTTGTGCAGGCTGAAAAAACAGCACAAGTGAAAGCCGAAACAAAGGAAAAAACTTTGAAAAGATTTTTGCTTTCTCAAAAGCATATTGTATTCACGGACCCTCTTGATGTTCAAGCAGGGAGTACAGTGACAGTATTTTATAACCCCTCCAACACAAATCTGAATGGAAAGCCTGAGGTTTGGTTTAGATGTTCGTTTAATCGTTGGTCTCACAGTAATGGTCCATTGCCTCCTCAAAGAATGTTACCTGCTGAGAATGGCACTCATGTGAAAGCCTCTGGTGAGTCTCTCCCTTAGTTTACATTTGAAAGATGATTAGAGTCTAGACCATATTAACATCTCTTTGGTTGCTTAATTTTGATTTTCTAACTTGGTTAAACGATGTTATTTATGGAATATGATTTTTTCCTCCAAATACCATACTTTTGATGCTTCAACATATATGATGTGCTATTCTAGTTAGCAGATTACTTGTCTTTATATTGAGTGCATTGTTATGCTATCAATCTCTGTTCACGGATGCTACTACTACTATTTGGAATAACACTACAGGAGACAAGGAGATGCAAATGGGTTTCCAGAGCCTGTGGATTCAATCACATATGGATTTGTGCATAAAAAAAAATTCAATATGCTGCTGCATATATCAGAGACAAATATAAGGATGTAGAGATTTTTGTGAATGTTTTTGTGTTAACAATGATTTTTTTATGCACCATTACCCTTTGTGTGTCCTAAGATACGGGCTGGCCTTGATATCATGGCTTAGTTTTTGTTGTCATAAATTTTATAAAGAAAGCTGCTAGGAGTTTCTAATGTGTCACTTATGGTTTATGTTTAGATTCCATGTCGATGGATCTTGTGCATAATAGATTTTCAGAATGGAGAATTCACTTTGTTCTCTCCAGGGAAAAAGGCATTGGCCCTGAAAAAGTTAAATGATTGTGTTTCTGCAGTTAAGGTTCCGCTGGATGCATACATGATGGACTTTGTATTCTCTGAGAGTGAACACGGTGGAGTTTTTGATAACAAATTCGGAATGGATTATCATATACCAGTTTTTGGAGGTATTGTAAAGGAACCACCTTTGCATATCATCCATATTGCTGTGGAGATGGCCCCAATTGCAAAAGTGAGCTAACTTATTCCACATATCTTTTCTTTAAATTTATTGACATGTCTCTGCACATTTCTTTATTTCCAAGGCCGGAAAATTTCAGGAAATTACAGTGAAGGAATTTTACTTTGTCATCTGTTATGGCATGGCCAGAATGAACTCTCTTGTTTTGAATTTTCACTCGACCTTGTCAAATGAAAATTTTGTAATATGTCAACGCTTATTAATATTTGTGAATATTTATGAAGAGATAGAAACAAAATTTCCACATGAGAAAGTTTAGTGAAAATTCAACACTAGAGGATCCATTCCCAACAGGGTAACAGTTACTTTTTTGGTGGTATTTTCATAAAATAAAATAAAATCAGTTGGAATTTCTTTACTCTTTCAATATCATTCAATGAAAGTGGAATTTGAAAAATTGTAGGGCTGGAGAAAAAACAATAGTTTAACGAGGGAATATAATAAAAATTTATGATTTATTAAGAACATTTATTTTGGCATATACTATAAAACATTTATATTTGGCCTTTAGTAATTTTAATTGTTTTTTGCAGTCAGTACTTTTCTCAGTCTATTTAGTCTTTCTACTTTTGTAATCTTTATTGTCTTAAGTGTCATAGTGGAAAGTCTTGGTAATGGTCAAACTTCTCTGATTATTTTATTTCCCCTTTGTATCTTCGTAGAATAAAGAAAGAGGACTGTAAAATACCTCCCTAAGTGTATTATTTTATTAGTGATTGAAAATAGAATTATTGAACATCTAGAAAAAAAATTCTCTTTATTAAAATGGGTAGCATTAGGATAAGGTTCCCTGATGTAGCTAGGGTACTTAGGAAGGGTAACTGTTTCCATTAATCAGTTGTTATTGCAAATTTTGTTCAGAAAAAGATTGTTATATATTATTATGTTATGCAGAGGATACTTGTGAATAGATTTAACACATTTGTCTGTTTCTGCCGGTATTATTTTTTGGCAGGTTGGGGGCCTTGGTGATGTTGTTACTAGTCTATCCCGGGCTGTTCAGGATTTAAATCACAATGTGGACATCGTTCTTCCAAAGTATGACTGCCTGAACCTTAGCAATGTAAGATTTTTTCCTCTTCCTGTTGCTGTGGTACTTATTTTACACATCTTATACTTTGCATTGGATATATAATGTCTATTCCAACTTAATTCAAAACTTCTATAGTCTGTCAGTAAGTCCCTATTGAATACAGGATGGTGTTAGAATAATAGCTGCCAGTGATATAAGCTATTCGACATGAAACTGATCAATAATTGAGAGAAGGGGGGACAAAGATGTTGTTTGGGTGCCTTCCGCTTCTTCACATCTGCATCAGTGGCGATCTTAGAAGACCTAAATGTCTAGGAAAATGCATATTTTGTGTTTTTGTATTTTAGTTATTGTTATTACTAGCTACTAAATTTGTGGCTTCTAATGCAGGTAAAGGACTTTGAATATCACAAGAACTATTTATGGGGAGGTACTGACATAAAAGTATGGCATGGAAAAGTTGAAGGTCTCTCTGTCTATTTTTTGGAGCCTCAAAATGGGTAAATGCGTTGGTTCTCCTATCCGTTCTCTAATGTGTGTAAATTAACTGTTTCTTATGTCTGAGCGTCGTATTTTATTTTGGAAAATACCTTTTTCACATCAACTTTCTAGGTTAGAAAAATATCTATGTTTAGATCCCAGGCAAAGTTTATGGTAGCTCTAGTCACATGATTGAACTTCAACATTATTATAATCAAATTGCTTGATGGCAATCTTAAAGGCCTTGATTCTTTCGGTTTGTTCAGGGATAAAAGAAAAGCAGAGGAGGAAAAGAAGACAGAATTCCTTCGAAGTTTTTTTTTATAAGTACAAACTAAGAACCCAAGGAGAAGATTCTCCTCTCACCTTCCCCTCTTCTACACTCTACTCCTATTTAAACTAACTCCCTACACCTAATACATCAAATTCCCAATACTACTTTTTAAATTAACGGCTTTTATTCTAACTCTCTGGACCCTATCAGCTGATTGATTTTGATCATTACCGGAGGTGGCTGAGAGGTATCAGAATTTTAGGGATTGAGAAGTAAAGGTGGTGGTCACTTAGTACCAAACATGAGACCAAATTATTTCTCAGTAGCAGAAGATGGGTTGGCTAAAGTTCGTAAGTTCTATCACACAGTTGCTAAACCCGAATTTGTACAAGACTAGGATAAATTTGTACAATTCTAGTGTCTCTTTCAAATCTTAACCCAAATTATATTTGAAAGTCAACTGCAGGTTTATTTCTGTGAAACTGTATAATGAATTAAAATTAAGGATTAGATAAAATCTGTCACCACTTCTTCAAGAACAGAAGATACTTTCTGTACTTTTAAAAAATAGTGTGTATTATATGTGAAATAAGCCTTTGGATGAAACAGAATCAAATCGAATATCTGGAAGAAATTAGTTGATCTCTCCAGTTATATATATCACGTTTGTTAATTATATAAACTCAATAGATTGAGTTGATAGTTGTTAGCTGTATTATGTCTGACATTGAGCGCTAAACGTGGTAATTATGTGAAGATTTTTTCTTTTATTTGGGTAACTTCTTTTTACTCTTTGCTGCAATTAAGCTGGCTTGAAAACTTGCAAATGTTTCACAAATTGTACCGAGCTTTACATATCAATATTCTTTGCTGCAGATTCTTTCAGGTTGGCTGTGTATATGGTCGTGGGAATGATGGAGAGAGATTTGGCTTCTTTTGTCATGCTGCTCTTGAGTTTCTACTCCAAAATGGATTTCATCCTGTAAGAAATATCATACCAATGACTAAACTGTTCATATTTATTTTATTTTCTTATTAAAAGATGTCAATTTCTTAACTTCCAATTAACATTTCCTTTCCTGATGTAAGAGTGAATGAAGAAGTGTCTATCGTTCTTGGGATGCTGTGAGCTAACTCAACATTTTCTTATCCCACCTGAACCAAAAACACGATATGCGAGCAGTTTTTCATTTGAGACTTGAGAGTGGTCAAAACTAGAACAGTGACAAGATATTATTGTCCCTACTTTTTTTAGGGTAAATGCATTCATGCATTTGTGTAATCCCACTTGACCTAAAACATGATATGCTTGCCTTGTGTAATTCCATGCATTTGTGTAATTGTAACTAAAGTTCCTATGCATAAAACAACCAAAAATATTATCAGCACCTTTCCAAGTGATCAGCTTTCCTATTTGGGCTTAGATATTTCTCTTTCAAATTTATTTAACATACCATTTATATAAGGCAAGTGATCTCAGGTTTAACAATGTCACCGTGGATGTATTTTAATTGGCTCTAATAAATGGGCAGGATATCATCCATTGCCATGATTGGTCAAGTGCTCCGGTTGCATGGATATTTAAAGACAATTATGCACATTATGGTCTTAGTAAAGCACGACTTGTCTTCACTATTCATAACCTTGAATTTGGAGCCCATTTCATTGGAAAAGCTATGCAATATGCTGACAAAGCTACAACTGTAAGTGCTACCTTAAATTTGTCAATTTCCCTTACTTTCACTCAGTCTATGATTATTTTAGTAATCATTAACTAGTTGTTCCAAACTTCAAGTTGTTAGATGAAAGTACATAAATGGTTTTTCAAATTGCATTACTATCAATCTCTTTTAAAGCTTGAAACGTGGACAATGTACACAACACACCTACGTTGTACTAAAATTTGCATCGTCATGAACTAGTTATCCCAAAAGTTTATATAATAAAATTTTAATTATATATATATATAAGGGCAACAAGGTGAGAGAACTCAATATCACTTGGTTAATTCTTTGTATACTATATGCCATCTTTAATTCTTAATTATGGAGTCTTAATTTTCATATATTATGTTCTATTAAATATATAGAAAAAAGGTAAAAGGTAGACAAAATAACTATATTAAAATTTAGTGCACCAGTCTGTTTTAACATATCAACCGGTTGTAGGAATTACATGTTAAGTGAGTCAGGTTTGGCATACTCAAGTTTATTAAGTGGGTGGGTCAATATAACTACCCACCCCATTACCTTTTTGTTATATTTTTTACCTCATAGTATCACATAAAAACACACAAAGAGACACATATGTATGTATTAAAAAATAATTGTTATATATATTTTATTATTTTTAAAAATATAAGTTAATTATGTTAATGATTAAATCATTTAATTGTAAATTAATTAAATAAAAAAAGGTTTGATTAAGTTTTAAGTTCCTAATAAATTTAGGTGTTTTTAATTAGTCCCTATTAAAAAAAATTGTTGTATTGAGTACCTAATATATTTGTATTTTTCAATTGAGTCTCTGCTGTTTGATTTTGTTGTTAAGTGCGATGACGTGTTAGTTACCTTGCACCGTCATTGCTGACGTGTCTTCACATAAAAAATAAAAATTAACTTAATTAAATTTTAAGTCCTCATAAATTTGAGATTTTCAATTGAGTCCATATTAAAAAATTCTGTTTTATTGAGTACTCAAAATCTTTATATTTTTCAATTAAATCCTTACAGTTTGACTTGATCCTTTTTAGAGGATGCCACGTGGGGGGTAGTGGGGTAGTGGGCTAGTAGTAAACTTATCCTTTTTTTAGGAAGTTGTTAGAAAACAATGGGGTTAGTTGGATATAAATGCAACCATTGTTGTTGCTTGAGTCTTAATAACATTCCATTCAGAACTCTTCCCTTTGGATTCCCTATTCTTCTTTCGATTCTTTGAGTGTTGGTATTCCTAGAACTAGTTAGTTTTACATCAATTGTTATCATTCTTCACGATTCATTAAGATTTTTCCATGGCGAATATACTCGAAGTGCGGCAGATATCAAGGAGTTGGAAGAATGCATGTGTTCAAGATTGGAGTCTCGATTAATGGAGCTAGTTGGGTCAATTTAGAAGACCCTTGTGGATTCTCTCAAAGATTAGGTTCAAGAATTTGGATGATGTTTGTGGCTCTTCCACTTGTGAAACAAGAAAGACCAGAATAGATTTTCCTTGTCTTTTCTGGTGAGAATGTTAATCAGTGGATATATCAATGCGAAAATTACTTTTTAATTGATAATACACTTGAAGATGTTTGGGTCAAATTGACAATTGTCCACTTAAAGGGTCGTGTGTTGCAATGGCACACTGCGGTGGCAAGTCTGCAACTTATTTCCCTTTGATTTTGTGGAAAGAATATACTAAACTATTGATGGAGAGGTTTGGGCCAGTCTGTGATGATCCTATAGATGAATTGATGAAATTGAGGCAAAAGAATTTTGTTTGTGAATATCAGGAGGATTTTGAGTCCATCGTTACTAGACAAAAACTCAGTGAAGAATATATGTTGAGTTTTTTCTTGGGTGGCTTAAAGAAGGAGATTCAAATGTTAGTACGTATGTTTGAAACGGGTACAATTACAAGAGCTTTAATGTTTGCAAGAATGTATGAAGCTGTCAAGTCTCCATCAGTTTCGATGGCGGAAGTTAATAAACATCATAAAGGAATCTTGGGACCCAATCTAGCCAACATAGGTAAGCTTACAATGTCCTTATGAGGATCTAATTTTGACTCTGGTATGGGTACAGTCAAAACCAATAGAACCTTGACACCTACTTAAATGAGCAAAAGGAGAGCAAAGGAACTATGCTATTTTTGTGATGTGCATGAACATAGTCTAACACATAAGAAGATCCAGGTGCATGTGTTGGAAATAGAGGAGGAGGAGGAGGAGGAGGAGGAGGAGGAGGAAGATCTAGTGGTGGATTCAGTTACGAGTTCCAACAATATGCATGAGTAGGAGTCGCCACAACTTTTTGTTCATGCTCTGATAGGGAAAGGATGATTGTCAGATGGAGGGGATTGCGAGTGACAAAGGTGTCGGTAAAATTGGAACCATCACCTACTTGATGCCACCTCGGAGTATTATTAGGATTTGAAGAAGAAATTTACGACCTTCCATCCTTGAAAGCAAGGATGCTATCAGGGGGAGAGCAATGTTATGAAATTTTTGTGTCAACTTATCCTTTTTAGAAGATGCCACGTGGGTGGGGGGTAGTGGGTTATTTGTCAACTTACCCCTTTTTAGCAAGTTGTTAGAAAAGAGTGAGGTGAGTTGGATATAAATGCAACCATTGTTGTTGCATGAGTCTACTATAGTTTTTTGTGATTCATTCTGCACTCATTATAATACTTTCTTCTTCTCAATAACATTCCATTTGGAACTCTTCCATTTGGGTTCCCTATTCTTCTTTTGGTTGTTCAAGTACTGGTATTCCTATAACTAGTTAGTTTTACACTAGAGATTAGGCATGTTGCCATCCCTGCTTGGCTCTCATTCAATAATGTAAGGAGTTCAGGTGGTAGACCATGACATTTTTTCTTATGTCTTGTATCCGAGTATGGAAATGCTTTGAAGTCATGACTAAGAGGCCTCTTCTAAGAACAAATGGACTTGGGACCCAAACTTTAGCCTAAACAAAGACTAGATTAACATTTGATGCCAACATGAGATTTTAGGATTGAAAGAGTACTCAACACAATAATATTGGTACACAGGTTTATTTACATAGCACAATGGACAATTTATCAGAGAAAAAATAATGCACTAATATTTCTAATCCTATTTTTCTGTTACAATTCATCTAGCCTACTTGCTAGGTGGGGGATTAAATTATGTAATTTCCAACAATAAATGCAGAAGCCCACTTTTGTCCACATCATTTCTCTTCTTTTTGAGCTAAACAAGTCTTAAGGGCTAAGAAGCAAATGTAGAATTGTGTGTCGCCACATGATACTCGGTAGACTTTCCTCTACACTCATCAACTATGTCAGACTTGAAAAGTATTTTTCTTTGGCTCAAATCTCTCTTCAACATGACTTATGTATAAGTAAAGAAAGTGAACAAACACATGTTATTCCTAAACACTACTATAATAAAAAAGTAAAAGAATTTAAAAATAAAACAATTTATATTATAAATAATATTTTTCTAGACTTGTTTTCATAAGACTTAACTATGGAGCTTGTTGAATCAACTTATATAGCCAGTTTTGAACTTGTTGACTATATTGCCTCAAGTTGACTTTAGCTTTTTCTAGGATCACGGAGAGGACCATATGTTGACTCTTTTTTTTTTTTTAAAAAAAATAACATTAGCATGTACTAGACACTCTTAATGAGTGAGTTTGTGCTTAACTCAACCTCACAAAACCGGTTTAGTAAGGTGAGGTTTGTACCCACTTATATATTGTAATTTGGTCGTATCTGTAGTTGATTTAGGATCTCCAACACCTTCTCACGCCGAGTACATCAAGTGTTCAAGCCGAAGAGATCAAGCATGGGAATCTGGGGGACCTAATAGTGAGTGACTTAATAGGTCCAACAAACTTGATTAGGATAAACTCTTGTACTTTGATACCATTTTCATAAGTAGGTTTATACTTAACTCAATCTCGTAAAATTGGCTTAGTAAGGTAAGATTTACACCCACTTAATACTATAATTTAGCCTTACCTCTAGTTAATGCGGGATCTCCACCATATAGCTTTAATGGAGAGAAAAAGTTTTATGTATGTTATGGCAGCAAAGAATTTATAAATGTGCACCCTTACAAGGTAAATAATTTCCTGTCAAGAATTTGATTGGCTCTCATCTGTTTCAATATTTCCCCATAATATAATTTTATATAATTGTGACATCAGATGCAATTTTGGAGTTTAAATTGAGTTATTAATTTGAAATCAAGAAGCTGGTTATGATTTTTACATTTTGGTCATGCATATTTGGCAGGTCTCCCCCACATATTCAAGAGAGATTGCTAGTAATCCTGTAATTGCTCCTCATCTTCACAAGTTCCATGGTATTATAAACGGAATCGATCCAGATATATGGGACCCGTATAATGATAAATTCATTCCTGTAAGTAGACATATACACAGATCTTTCTTATTATTTTCTTACATGGGTCCTAGATTGACATGTAGCTATCAAAGACAGCCCCAACAATGTGGCTGCTTGTAAATGATAACTACTAAAGTTAGAAAGAAAGTTAAGCTAGAAAGATGCTGATGATTTGTGTTTATCTTCACCTTTCCTTTGGATAACCGTAAACTCAATCCTATTGTGGTTATTATCACTGCCTTCAAAATGATGCAACTGATTCTGTGAACATACTTGCCTCATGTTTCTTATGTAACGTAGTGATAGTGAGTGTTTGTGATGAATCATCAATATGCAGAACATGTGCACTTGGAACATTACTTATTGCTCAACTGTTAAAGTTTCATCAATGCACAACTGCATACACTTCTCCGATGAGTTTGACATAGGGACAAGTTTTAAGTAGGACTTCTTAAATACAAATGGACTGGGTTTTTTTTTATTCAGTAGAGTTCATTAACGGCTACAATGATATCTTAAACTTAATTAATGCCTGTACTTATTATATAGAAGCTATTTTATTTAGTTTACTAACTCAATTATGATTATTTCTGATATCACATTATTCCAGGTATCATACTCGTCAGAAAATGTTGTTGAAGGAAAAAGAGCTGCCAAGGAAGCCTTGCAACAAAAGCTTGGTTTAAAAAGAGCTGATCTTCCTTTAGTAGGAATTATTACTCGATTGACTCATCAGAAAGGAATCCATCTCATCAAACATGCCATATGGCGCACCCTGGAACGAGGTGGACAGGTATTCTTCTTTCTCTTTTTACAAAAGTGTAAACCAGCAATGCAATAGTTGCCTGCATTATAGCAGTATGGGATAGTCAAGTTATATACATTTTTAACCGTCTTTTATGTTATCATTTACCTGACAACTGATACGGTATTAAATATTCTTTGATTAAGTTGTTTGATCTCAATCCTCATCTACCTAGGGTTAAACATAGGTGGCCATTTTTTAAGCTCCACTGTTATGTTAGAAAAGGAGGCAAGGGCAAAGTTGGCAGTCACTAAAAATAAAGATAATTCTGTTATGAGTTAAGGATAGCTGTCAAATGTTCCAGATGGTAGAAAAAATAGGAGGAGCCCAAGGAATAAAATAACTAACTCCCACCTAAAGAATTATGAATGGGGAATCAATTAAATATCTAGGTCCAGGCCAATAGTGGGGGAGTGGGGAGGTTATCTTTTGTGTCTTTCTTGAGTACTATTTTCTCTTCTGTATTCTCTGTAGAATTGCTATTGTGGAGTAGCAATGTTTCAACTCCAGTACTATTAGTCACCTTACTATGAGTAATACATGCAGAGATACTCATTAAAAATTCTGTTTCCTTTATCTGTTTTTCGAAGTCAGTATTTTTTGCCTTCGTTACATCCAGTTCACAGTTTCAGTTTTTAGTCGAATGATTTGGCAAAAATAAACATACAGGACATATGATATATTAAACTTGTAACCTACTTTGACCCTGTACCTTCTTGAATGAGTTTTATACTTCAAATACGTGGCAATAATTTCATTATAAACCAAGGGTAAATGTCAAAGTATGGCATTCAAATTTGTTATTAGATTTTCTTGTTCCATTTAGAAATTGCTTACTAATGTTTCATTTTAGTAGACAAGTCTTGACTGTAAATGCTATGCAGGTTGTATTACTTGGCTCAGCCCCAGATCCTCGTATCCAAAATGATTTTGTGAATTTGGCTAATGAATTGCATTCCTCTCATAATGATCGTGCTAGACTTTCCCTTGCATATGATGAGCCTCTTTCACATTTGGTAACTTATGAAACTGAAAAGCCTTTGGTAACATTTTACTCATTATTTTATATACATATACAACATTATGGGACGCCACTGACCCTTCTAGATTTCTTTTGCTCTAGATATATGCTGGTGCTGATTTCATTCTTGTTCCTTCAATATTTGAGCCATGTGGACTCACCCAACTCACTGCAATGAGATATGGTTCAATACCTGTTGTTCGAAAAACTGGAGGTCTATACCAACTATATATTTACCCTATTTCATAATATCCATTTAAATGGCATGGCTAGTATGCATACCCAAATAATACATTGACCATTTATCTAAAGTATATTTATATATCTTTTTATCTTTTACTTATTCTTTTGTTCATTCAACTCTGTTTTGGTTCAGCTGACATTCATCTAAAATAATCTTGCAGGACTTTTTGATACCGTATTTGACGTTGATCATGATAAGGATAGAGCACAAGCACAAGGTCTTGAGACCAATGGATTTAGTTTTGACGGAGCCGATGTTGGAGGTGTTGATTATGCTCTCAATAGGTGAGTTAGCTGTCATATGATGGTGGTTATATCATGAAAACCAATTTTCCAATATTCATAACTCCAAAATATATATTACGAAATTAGTTTTGATAGAGCTGATGTTGGAGGTATTGATTATGCTCTCAATAGGTAAGTTATTTGTCGTATGATGGTTTTTATATCATGAAAAAACCCAATTTGCCAATATATATTAATTACAATAAGTAAATTTGTGTGAAAGGAGGTCACGTCCTTGAGCGTGTCATTTTGGTTTCAATCCTGAAACTTATGTGTGGAAAAAATCTCATTTAGTCTTGAGAGGGTTCTTTTTCGTCACCACAAAATCCTTTGTTATTTGGTCTCATGTACTAGGCAATAAAGAAATAACTTAGACAACCACCAAAAAGGAAATGAAATAGCCAGCATAAATACAGAAATTAAACCATTCTTAGTAGTGTTCCAATATTGTATGCTGAATTTCTTGCACTGTAATTTTCATTGGGAGAGAAGGGTTGAAAGTTACTTTGACATGAACAGAGGAAACCAAAAGCATTTGGCGTCTTTTCATTTTACCATATTGAACTGTTTTTTGCTTTGCTCTACATTGTTGCCACACTCTTGTAAATGTTTCTTACTTCAAAATTAATTTTGTTACATTTTTTCAGGGCAATAACAGCATGGTATGATGGCCGTGATTGGTTCAACAGTTTATGCAAAAGGGTGATGGAGCAAGACTGGTCTTGGAACCGGCCTGCTCTTGACTATTTGGAGCTTTATCATGCAGCACGCAAGTTAGAATGAGATTTAAATGGACAGAGGAAGGAAGATGCAAATTAAAATTTATTCCTTTTACACAGATTTAGTGATAAGTTTTTTAGTCTTAGAATAATTAGTTGCATATAGCAAATCTTAGTGAAAAATAACAACTGTAAGGTGACATCAGTTTGTAGAGACTAAACTCAAATGGTTCATTATTTTGTTGGCACGCAATAATAATAATAATATGTAATTTATATGGTTTTGGTATATGCTAAGATGTCATGTTTTTTAATAGCTAAGCTTGTGGAATGCAAAGCAGAATAAATTGAAATCTGCAAGTTTTTTGGTGCATTACATTGTTCAAAATCAATAATAGAGGAAAGAGTCAATATTTATTTGTCTTGGCAGCACATACTCCTTCCACCAAGGTGATGAGATTGATGATGATCTTTTATTTATTAAACACTAGCTAATGCAGATGTTGTGCAATTTTAGAAGTTAAAAAAAATATAATTATTATTAAATTTTATAATAAAAATGATAAAAATATTATTTTTTTTAAAAATATATTGTGAGTTATTTTTTCTAGTTTTTCATGTAAAATTGTTAAAAAATAAATGTTAAATAAATCGATTGCAAAAAAGTTAGTGATAAATGAGTGGTTACGTGTTTTACAATCAGAGGAAATAGAAATAACCGTTTTGAAAAAAAAAAAAGATTATGTAATGAAAATTTTCTATGTCATATATTATTATAGATGAAACACCTATTTTGCAATCAATCATATGTCAAGTGACATATATATAGAGAGAGATTGTTTATGTATGGTAAAAATTTCAACTTTTACTATAATTAATTTTAAAAAATTGTATTTTTTGAACCTTTTTTATCAAATTATTTTTGTTGTAACAAATTTTTTTATTTATTTGATTTTTTTTATTGATGTAAAACAAAATTGCCATAGAATGAAACTAATTAAAAAGAAATGGATTGGAATTGAAATAACACCTTTCATTATGTGGTTTGGATATGTGATAATTGAATTGAATGAAATTTTATTGTTTGAAAAAAGATTAAATAAAATTTGTATTAGTTTTTTTCTCGGTTTGGTCTTTTTAAAATTGTGGTCTTTTATTTTATTTCATTGTCAAATTATTACCACTCGTACCCTAATTCAAGACATCATATTTAATTTTATAAAAATGAATTAATTTTGAAAAAAAAAATAGTAAAAATCTTATATAAGATGTGTCTCTCCTACAAAGGATAATTCTCACTATTCATGTTTCATTATTAAGAGAAAATATTATTTTCTTAATGAGTGAGATTAAGAAAGATAGACGTACTTTAATTAGTTCGTTTTTTATTTTAATATAAAATTTGAATCAAACAAAATTGGTGTTTTTGAGACAATTTTTGCTGTTTTTATTATTATAAATGGTTAAATATTTTAAAAAATATATATAAAATATTTTCTATAAAAAATTATTAAATAGTTTAGAATAAAATAATTTCAAATAAAAAAGCACGGTGTAGATGTGTTTTGATATTTATAACTTCAACTTTCTATCATATTTATAAATAAAGTAAATAATCTTATAATTAAAAGTTATAACACAAATGTTTTATTAAGTTTTCGATAAGTATAAATAGTATAATATAATCACCCCATAAAATAAATTTTAAGAATATATTTGTTAAATATTAGTTAGCTCGAAACATATGAAAGTATATTTAAATGAAATAGTTTGATTTAATTTTTTTTTTCAAATCCCAGATCTTTTGATTTAGAAAAAAAAATAGAAGTTTAAAGAAAACTTTTTTTATTCGTTTCAGTTTTATAGGTTGATATTAATTTTTTTTATCACATGAATTTGGAACCTTCTAAATAATTTTTTTTAATATTTCTAAATAAAATAATGAAAAAAATTAAATCATAATAATAATATGTTAAAAGTCAATGTTGTTTATATTTTATTCTATTCAAGTTAAATATATTTATAAACATTTTTTTCTCTAATTTAATATTTATAAAAGTTTTTCTTTCTAGCATCCACTTTTATTTGAAAATACTTACCAATGGTTAAGGATTTTCACAATGTGAAAAAACACATCTTACATTTAGATATGTCATAAAAATAGTATTTCTTTTTAAATTACATTTCATGAGATAAATCATTATAAGGTATAAGGTAGAGAGTTAATGATAAGATAATTTTAGCATAAAATAAGATTTGTTTGTAGAATTAAAAGGTGTAGAAAATCTTTTTATACTAAAGATAAATTTGTTTAATATAAGAGGTTCAAACAATTCTATTATGTTAATAAGATTCACGAGTTTTTAGAAGAAAAAAAAATGTAAAATAAACAAGTGATTTTTCTATGAAATATGATTTTCTACGTACATCTTTATTTTATCAACTTTATATAAAGAATTCAAATACAAATATACAAATTACAGATATCAAATTAAGTTGTTATGAGTTGTAATCATCACTATTTTACTCATTCCAATTATTTTTTATATTTTATATTTTTACAAGTCAAAATTCTAAAAATCATTCACATAACATAATTCTCCACCAAAACTGCATCAAAAAAGTCATTCATCTTCATTTACCCACCTTTACATTTCATAACCTTAAACACCCAAAAAAACTTTCATAACTTTTATCAATCAACTCATTTCATCTAACACCATAATCACATTTGGAAGACCAGCTTATGTTACATTTATATTTTTCTACTATTTAAATATATATATATATAATTTTAATAAATTATATTTATTTTTTAAAAAATTTAAATAAATATTAAAAAATTTATATTCTTAATAAATGACATTTATTTATCTTATTTTTAATAAATTGATTAAATTTGGAATATAAATTATAAAATTAAAAATTAAACTTTAAAAAAATAAAAGTTAAAATTTTAATCAAAAATGTGTAATTTTTATTATAAATATAAAATAAATAATTTTTTATTAAAAATAAAATAAAAATATTTATTTTAAAATTATGGAAAATAACATTGTCATTTTATTGAAAATATAAAACATATGAGTATTTCTTTTGGAATGAGAAAAAAATGAGAATATAATTTCATATAACTTCAAATAAGTACAATTTCTATTATAAATAATAATAATAAATATTTTTAACATTTTAATGTTTATTATTATTATTTTACAATTTTTTATGTATTTATAAGAACTAGGTACATTGTGTTTATACTTGTGTCTCCTTATTGAGACTTAATTCATTTGATTCATTTAACTTCGATCACCAAGTACCAAGTTACCGGGTAAGTTGCTTATTGCCTCCTCTAACGTGGACACTGAAAATCTGTAGAAGTCATGAACTCAGATTTAAAGAAATAATTTTTTATTTTAATTTTAAAAAATATATTTTTGGTAGATGAAAAAAAATTTAGAAATGAGATAAAAATTTAAGAAGTAAATTAAAAGTATAAACTTAAATACATTTTTTTACTGCTTATTAACTAAATAAAAGAAATATATAATTATCTACATTTTCTCCCTTAATATTATAGTTGTATGTTAAAATACAATGATATAGAAAAAAATGGACTTGTGCTTGATTAAATATTTTGAATTAATAAATTAAAATATGTAATTTAAATTATATTTTATTTGTTTTGTTTAAGATTTTAATTTTTCATTTTAAAATTAGTTTAAAAAATTAAACTTGAACTGATTTTATTTAAAATTTTATAAAGTGTAAATTTAACTAGTTTTAAATTTTTGTGTTGATAAAAATTATGTTGGTATGTATATCTACCAAGTTAAGTTGAACCTTAATTTAAATACTTATAAATTTGAATATGTAAATTCATGTGATTTATATTTTTTACTTTTTATTTTATTCTTACTCTTTTGCACACTTTCTATAAAACTAGAGAATAAGTTAGTAAAAAGTACAAAGTTTAAGAAAAAATTAAAAATTAACACGTATCCAATGAAGAGTCTTTCACTCTCCTAGAAGAGAAGGCATTGACTCGTCCAAAATAGTACAGTGGAGGGAGGTTCTGCATGTGTTAATGAATGAATGAATGAGCTTTGTTACACAGTTCAGGATAAGGTTTGAGGATTGGCGAGGTACGGCCAAGCCAATAGTCCCTTACCACCTCTCCAAATCAGGATGCAGGATGCAGATGCAGATGCAGCTTTAAAAAAAATTACAATGAAAATGAGAACAAAAGAGAATGATGAGAGAGTTTTGTTACATGGAAATGTTAGGATGAAACTTTCTCATGCCCACTTCATCTGTTTTGGACTCTTTCATTTAATCCTTTTGATTATTTTCAGGTAATTAATGTTGTTATTATTTATGTCAACTGAGATTCACACACCCAATATCCATCATCTTCCTTTCCTTTCTTTTATTATATATATCATCATCTTCTTTTCTCGACCAAACAATAATACATGCTCTTACGATGTACATAAATGTGTACACATAGTTTTGCTGCTTTTGTTGGCTTTTTCTGCCATCCCCATGTCTTAAAAAATAATAATCATGTACTAGTCTGTGTTTCTGGACTCGGATTTTCAAGGTTTCTTCCTTTGTACCTGTTGGTATTTAACATGGGTTAATCACATTTACCATTTGTGAGTTTTTCTTTTTTGAAAAGTTTAGTTCCTTTTGGGGTATTGAAACAAAAGCAAGGTAGATTCCTGATGTTATTCCCTTACACCTTTCTGCCTTTTGATTCCCAAGACGAGAAAAAAGTCCATTTTATCTCATTAGAAGCCACAATACCATTAGGTGGAGAAGCCTCGCTTATCTATGTCTACATATACTGAAAAAGGTAATTTTGGTTTCACTGTTCATTATTCAATCTTCTTACACTCCTTTGTGTATTTCACAACTCATCTATCTAGGGGTGGCGCTGTGGCAGAGCTAACAACAATGGCAGATCAAGGTGTTTTTCTGAACAAAAGTTGGGGGGTTGGCGGAGGAGAAGTGGAGGATGAAGATGTGTGGAGTGTAGCTAATGAGAAAGATGATTCTGCCCAAAAACCCACAAGCGCATGCAAGGAATCTTGTGGTTCTTCTTCTGCATGGCGCTTACCTGATGCTACAAAAAAGATTCCAAGGGCTAATTCCAATACTCCACCTTCTTGTGATGCTCCATTGAGGAAAGGTTCCTCGGAACCTATGGATATCCCCGACTGGTCTAAAATTTATGGCAAGAGTTGCAAGAAGGGGTCAAGACATGATGGTGCATGCAACAATAGTGATGAAGATGAGGATGATGACATGGTGCCTCCACATGAATTGCTTGCAAGGAAGCTTGCAAGGAGCCAGATTTCATCTTTCTCTGTGTGTGAAGGGATGGGAAGGACTCTCAAAGGGAGAGATCTTAGCAAGGTGAGGAATGCTATTTTGGCCAAAACTGGCTTCATAGAGTAGTGGTCAGTAAGTTGTCACCATACATGTCATGTGTCATCGTACAAGCTTCAAATTTTGGTGTCATTAGGCCCTACCATTTTCAAATCATCTATTATTGTTAGATTCAGTCACCATGCAATCGTTTTTTTGTTTTGATCATTCTCAGTATCATATAGTTTATTAGTATGGAATAGGGTGGCCTTCTGCTAGAGGAACTTGAAATGGAACCTCTCTATATGAAGCCAGAGCTGCTGTCTTCTTTGTTTTTGTTTATCGCTCTAAGTTTTATGGGAAAACAATGATTTATAGAAAAAGCAAAAGAATGAGTGGAAGTGAAGCAGCCTCTGAAATTTTTGTGTGGATTTCTGATAGGTTTTTGGTTTTAGACTAATGTGGGTGCATCTTATAAATGGAAGAGTTGTTACTTCTCATTGTTTAATGTTTCACTGGGGGATTTATAATTATATGTTTAGACTGAAATATTCTAATGTAATAATCTTTTTCATCTAGAAATTATTGAAGAAAGTGTGAGATTATGAAATTCAGGAATCACAAAAGGTATATCTAAAAGATTGAAAGAAGCAGCATTTCTCAAAATCACAGATTGCATTACAAAATTCTGTGCCCTTTTCCAATTATTTTAATTCTTTCAACGAATGCACTAACGAGTTTAAAATTTCTAAGATATAACAGTTTTCGAACAAATTTAAAAGTTGAAACAGGAATAGATATTTCAAACAAATATGGCTTATTTTTGTCATGAGTGTCTAAATTACCTTACCTTGTTCAATATGATAAAAAAAAGTTAAAAACTGAACAACATTTAAAAGGTCAAACTAAACATAAGTCACCTTTAGAATGACAAAAAGTATGTAAAACAATAGACTTACATCTGAAAAATTGAGGTATCCTTCAAGTATTGAATACAGTCCCTTCACTGTATTATACCATTTTCTGATTACAATGGATTAAATTGAAATTTGATCTCGATAACTTGTACTGCTTTTTTATTATTGCATATATTGTCAAACTTGTTAAAACTGAAGTTCCAAATTGGTGGATTTTCTGATTTGGCAAACAATAGACTCTTTTAATTTTTTCCAAAGTTTTTATCCTATTATCACTTTATTAAGATTGTAGAGTAAATTAATAGAGAAAAATGCTTGAAATTCTCTTAGTAGTTAGGTTTACCGTATTATTCTTTTTTTTATTTATTGGAAATTATTGTATTTTTAATACTCATTGAGAATTTTTTTTTTCATATTTTATTTTGCTCTAAATTAATATTTTGTTACAAGTTTTTACCTAAAAAGGATAATTTTGATTTCCACAAATCCTCAGTGAACTGCTAAAGTTCTGTCCCAAACATAGTCTCTTTCCATTTGTTCTCGAATTTTAAAATTAGTATTTGCAACTAAATACTTTGCCCAGGTTCTGATTTCATAACCAAAACCGTGGTTTAATAGTTTGATTGTTAGGCTCTCTATAAATATTTGCTTTCTCAATGCAAAATAAGTTTTATTATAATACGGAGTTAAATTTTAATATTTTTAAAAAATAATTACATTCTATAGTTCTTTTGAGATAAAAAAATGATAGATATTTGTTTTATTTTAGAATAATTTATCCTATATTTTGTTCCGGTGCATAGAAGCTTAGGTCCAACTAAGAAAATTACAAAATCTCAACAAAAAGAAGAAAATATAGAGCTAACAACTTAAAAAAGTCCATAATAAAAATATTTAGATTTAATAGGAGTATTATGAATGGGAAAAGTGAATTTTCACTTTTTTTAATCAAGAAAAGAGAAAAAAACTAGAGATTTTATAGTCTCTATAAAATAACCCCTTGTGATAGTTTGTCATTAGAAAATATATCTCCTATATCAAGAAATTAAACTAATAAAAAAAATAAAAAATAATACCTTTCAAAATATAAAATAAAATAAAATTTAATATAGTTGAGTCTAATTGGTCATCTGCATCAATTATTATTGCTAATGGAAAAATATTTTTAATATTGAATTTTCAAACATTAAAACAGCTAACCATATTTTAATATGAACTAAATTGAAATTCTAAATTACATGTAACCTGAAGCAAAAATATTTAAGATGTTTATATAAAAAAAACATATATCTTCAAAATTTTATAGTAATTTATCTCAATCATTTCTTCAATATTATTGACCATTTATCAAAATATAATAACTTACTGATTTAAACTTAGATGGAAAAAAATGACACATGTCATATTTTATTTTACTTTCTAATACAATTATAATTATTTCTATAAAATATAATACAATTCTTTCATCTTTGAAAAAAAAATTGAGAATTGTTGAGCGTCTAATTTTTTTAAATTGAATTTTGTTATTAGTTTGAGGAATAAGTACTTCTTAATGTATTGTTTAATGTCAATTCTATAAAAAATTAAAAAGATAAAACTAAAATTAATTGTTCTTTTATCTCTTTTAAAAAATTATATTAATTTTTTTGAGTTGTTTTACTGAATAATGTTAACTTTTGTACGGGGATATAAATAAAAATTATAATATTTATTTATGTAAAAGAATTTGTGGGAACAGTTGTCCCACATGGATCCGCCACTAATTATTAATAACTTCAAAAATATAAACCACTTATTGTAACCAAATAATAGTAAATTATTTTTATAAAATCTATTTGATAAATCAATTTTATTTTTTATATCTTCTCCAGAATAATCACCAAATCTCTTACTTCTTTAACAAATTTTGTTAATTTCTGTCTCCAGATTACCTAGAGTCATTTGGATTTAATTTGATTTTAAATTAAAAGCCAGATTATTTAAACTTAAATATAAAATTATTTAAAAATTAGTAGTAAAAAATAAGTTATTCTTAAGAAAAACAGAAATTAGTGATTGTAACTATAAAATATGTTTTTCGATTAAATATGCCCTTCTGTATTTTTTTTTAGAACAGTTTTCATATCAGAATATTTTAGAGTAGCTTAACTTTCATATCAGTTTATTTTGAAAAGCTACTTTGAGTAGCTTATTAAAACAAGTTGTATTTAGATCCTTTTGTAAATCTTAACAAACATTTAAAAGTATATATTAAGAGTTTTTTCTCAAACAAATTCACCCAATATTCTCATGAATCCGTGAATGTTTTCTTTACATACGTTTCTCTCCAAATTCGTCTTGCAAAAGGTGTGAATGTAACTTTTTTTTCAGTAAAAAGAATGTTTCATTATAATAGAAATGGTATATTAATTTTATTAAATATTTAAAAAATAATATATCGTGATTTTAAAATTATTAACAAAATAAAAATATTAATATCATATTTTCCCTTTTTGTAAGCTGGATTTTTTTCCTTTTTAGAAATATGTTTTACTTTTTTACTTATCGATAGGTAATAGAAATAATTCAACATTTTTATTTGATTTGCTATAATATTATGTCAAACAAAATAATAAATTCTTATTATATTTCTCTTTTCAAGGCCAAAGAAATAAAAAATATATATTGTGACAGTATCCTGTATATTCTCAAAGCAGATGTTAAACGAAAATATATAAGTAGACAGAGGAAAAAAAAATGCATTCGAAAAGAAGAATAATGAATTTTCTTTTATATTTTAAAGGTTAGATTTTTTTTTTTCATCTTATTTGATAAGTTGGTATTTTTATTTACATATAAGAAGGAGTAATAATTTATTTTGAACAACATGAAACTTTCCTTTAAAACAAATGTGAAAATATTTTCATAAATATATGTAGCCAATCAAGTATGTTTTAATTATTTAGAAAAATGCACATATTTGCTTGAGAGGAAGTTGGTAATTATTTACTTTTGTAAGCACTTTTGCTATTCTTATGATGTTGTGTAGAAGCGAAGACCTTTGAACAAAGTGGCATATGCTCTTTCTTGAGTGTGGGATTTTTGTTATGGAAATGCTTGAATCCCACAATTTGAGTTACATCTCAAACTTAAATAAGCATACATGATTGAACCTACATTGGCTTAATTGTTGTAGCCTTCTAGGTTATGCAAAATCAGTAAGGTCACCACCACCACCTAGGTTTCAACTATCTCAACCCCTTCTTTTCAACAAAGGCAAGTTATATCTAGATGCTCATTCTCCACTTCAAACAATACCCTCTTCACAAAATTTCACAGGAGCCCTTTCAATTAAAACATTTATATTTTAATGAAATGTCAGTGTTTTATGTGTGTGTGTTTCTTTTTTTGCCTCTTCAAGCTAGTTACACACTTACACTACAATAGTATGAACTCTCTAGCACCCAAGTTAGAGCAAGCACACACAAAGGGCTCTGTAAGAAACGAAAGAAATATGCACAAGTTTCTCCTCTGAATATTCTCCAAGTTGCTGTCTATTAAAGGAAGAAAGGTATTCAATTTACATTAATAGTCTTAGCTAATGGATTCGGGGACAATGCAAAACAAAAGTGCTTTAGTTTAGTCCTTTTGTGACATGTAGTGCTTTTTATCATCACACAAACAGTTCAGGATGGAACCTTAGGCTACTAATAATCTCATCTTACCCAATGAACCAAGACATACATAAAGAATCTTCAAGACACATTTAATCTTAGTAATAGTACCAAACAAATATTTAAAATAGACTAACTAATTAACTTCATTTTTAACCACTATAATTTTTAGTTATGGTTCTAATATAAATTGTTCATGTCTTCAAACATGATCAGAAACAGTGATTTACGCATTCCAGGCATATAAATTTAAATTTTTTTACCTTATATTCAAAACAATATCATCACAAATTAAATCTCCAACTAATTGATAAAGGAAGTTTTTATTATATAAATATATCATAAAATTCTCATTACTTAAAACTTTTCACTTCTATCCACTTATCTTGATAAGAACCCAAAATATTTTTCATAAGCTAATTATTATTTTTAACCGGTAAAAATTACATGTTTTGTATTTTGTTTTTTTTTTATCTCACACATAATTATAGTTCTATCATCATTTCAATTATATATTTTTTATTTTATCGACTTATATTTAATATTTTTTTTCTATTTTTTAATCTTCTTATTTTATTTTATTGTATCTTATTATAACAACTTCCTAAACTCTTTAATTACTAATATTTTTTCAAATATTATTTTTACTTATTTTTAATCAAAGACTTTAGATTTAATAAATTCATTTTGATCTTATACTTTTTAAAATAATAATGGAAATCGAAACTAGTTGTGTGAATTTGATCCCAAAAACCATAAGCCCTCAAAAAAGTCCCACCTTTCCATATTTTGAGACAGGGCTTATAGGGGGAGTAGCCCACAGCACAGGTGAGTGTGCTTTGAGAAAAGGAAAAGTATCTTGTCTTTCACCCGTCTTCTACCAGACTAGTCTCATACTCTTAAATTCATAAATATTCCAGACATTTTAATAATTATTTATATAATTTTATTGTTTTAATTTAAGAACTATTTATGAGATAAAATAATAGGGATAAATTAATGCTCTACCCAAATTAATGTTCACTACCATCCATTTATTTAATATTTTTATTTTATTATTACATCATCTATCACTTTATTCATTTTTTTCTCAATAAATATATTAAAAATGTAACATTTTGTAATTTATATTTTTTAACTAATTAATAATTTAAAATAAAATAAAATTGTCCAATTGCATTGGTTTGGTTCAAAATATATGCGTTTTAAAAAATTAAAAAAAAGAGTTTTATACACAACCAATGTTCAGAATTACATAATTTTTAAATTTAAGAATAGGAGGAAACAAAGAAAATATTATATATATTTCCTCAGTACTAAGAGCCTTACAATAAATTATGTATGGTTTAAAGTCAATAATTCTTCAAATTCAATTTAATTTGATATATGTATTTAATAAAATATGTTTTAAGATATAAATTAACTTTTTACAAAAGCTCAGATTAATCCAAAAAAATATTTAAAATAATCATTGACTAGCCTTATTTTATACGGATACGTGGGTTTTTTTTTTAAAATGGGCCTTTTGTGGACTTTTTTAGTTTCGATTCAGTAGGAGAGTGGACTCATTTTTTCAACTCTACTCAAAATGTTAAAGAAAAACATTATATAATAAGCATATTCCTTATTTTGCAATACCAGAAAAATGTATTTTATCAACTAATTATAATTTGCTTGTAATACATTTGTAAAATATTTATTGTAAAAGTTAAAAATATGTATGGTTGCCAAATAAGTTATTTAATAAAAGAAAATGAATTTTCGAAGTATCATGATACAAATATTGTAAATATAATTAATTAAACTAAGTAAGAAACTAAGAACACTTTTTTTTTTACATTTTGAAGTTAGAAAATGCTACTTCATGTTACACACTCTTTACTACTTTCTTACACACCATCCATTATTTAATGAAATTTACGTGGATCTCATTAAATGTGCAGGTCTTGTTCTTCTTTCCACGAGTCAAACTAGTAAATTGAAAAAAAAAAAACAATCACATGAACTTCAAGAGAAAATGATGTGTTAGAAAATGTAGTGCTACTACTTTTTTTATTATTATTGAAATTGTGTTTTCCATAAGTGAAGGTAGAATATTTATTATAGTAAGAAACAAAATCACTTATAAATTGATGTATTTTGGACCACCAAATTACAATAATTTTAATTAAGGAAGCTTCTGATAGAGAAAGATTTCCAAAAATATGTATTACCTGGAAAGTGCTTAAATAATAATAAAAGGAAGAGAAAGCTCGGATCTTGTCACCTAGACACCTACTATAATACTAGATTGTCAAAAAAGAGATGAAGCTTTAAATAGAAGCAAACTAAACGTGAAAGATAGATTTATCTTGGTCACGTTAATTAAGTCCCTACCACCCAAAAAAGAAAAGAGAAAAATCAAATCCAATTCCAGCTACCTTACCAAATTCATTTCTTTCTTATCCCACTGCAACAAATTCATCATCATACTTCTTCTCAGACATGTAGAAAAACATTCCATAAGATGGACTGTGATCGAACCATATGGTTTCTTCCTACGTCAAATTAGAAGTTCCGAAGACATCTGCAAAACAAAAACCTCAACTACTGGTATTCAACTTTTGTTTACCTCCTGAACTAAAAATACTCGTCAGCATACACACAAAAGATAAAACATAGCCGCACTTCTTAGCTGTTTTTTGTATTGTTATTTAGCTAGAATTAGAATTTCACCTCGTATTGACCTTGAATATACCAATTGTTTGTTATCATCCGAGTTAGTAAGATGAAAATTCAATTTTAATTAGAGAACAATACTAGAAAGAAAGTAATGTATCTAGTGAAAAAACCTTCGATATATATATATGCTGCATGCGGATTGCTTCAGGCGATGATGAAAGTTACATGTGATATTGGCACGGCTCAATCAAACAAAGAGAGCTTTAGAATCATAAAGCACCGCCTTCTGATTGAACCGTACCAATATCTCAGGCCCTTGATTATATGTTTGAGACACCAATATCGTAGAGAGTCATCAAGTTCCTGCACTTTCTGTCTGAAGAAACAAAACAACCTTAAACTCGTTAATGAAACACGTATCTAAGTTACAAGAAAAACTTACGCCCCAAATGGTAACATGCATATCCATCAATGAGCACAAACAAAACAGATAAAGAAGAAGGAAAAAAGGCATAACAAGTAGTGATTAACGTGAGTGGAGGTATGAAGAAAAGAAAAATAGAAAGTGATGAAGAAGAAGGCATATTGTTTCATAGGAGTAAGTGTGTTGTCCTGTGAGATTCTTAAAATTTAATGGATGAGACAGGAGGGACCTAGGCAGAGACACAAATGCAGAGCCTTAAATATAGTGGCATTAAATTTGCCAACAACCCAACAACGAATGGGAAGAGGGCACATTAAATTGTGAGGAAATGAAAGCAATTGGATAAAGGCATATTTTGAATTAGCAATATTTATCACAAGCAAGCAAGCAGAGAAGGTGCACTGAGACAAGATATTGAGTTTAACTTCAAGGTTTTCATATTTATGAACTCACAGGATAGATAGTTGGGTCTGCTGCCAATCACATGCATTTGAAATTCAAATACCTTTTAGCAAAAGAAAGTGTGTGTGGTTGGTGTGTTGTGGTGTGCATAGAGTGGTGGTTTGGTTGTGTCGTGTTAGGGATTTTGCATTGAACCAACTTAAATTGGAAGAAAATTGGGTTTGTCATAGCCTTTATATGTGTAAACCCTGCATTCATGAATATCTATCAAACAGGTCACCACTTTCTTCCACATTCAAAGGCAGAGATACCTGTAAGTGGAGTTGGTTAAAAAAGACACAGTCTTTCGGCGTAAATCCATAAAAAGGAAGCTCGCATGAAAGTATATACATCATTCACGCAGCATTTCCTTTACTTGTTTTTTTTTCTTTTTCAAATTCCTTTCTTATTTATTCTGTGCCTTCTTTCTCCAGAATTTAAAATGAAAATTCCCCAAAATTATTCCACTGGGGTTATTTAAGGAAAACAGTTCATGGATACTAAAAGTGTAGACATGTAAACATATGCCGAATAGAAAGAAATTACAAAAAAAAAGAAAGAAAGTAGCAAAAGGATGTTGATACATCATTACTCTTTACTTAATGTCACTAACATGTTGTAAAGGATTTCATAATATGGTTGTTCCTTGTCTAGTTTCTTGGATACATACACCAGGAAGTTATTATTATGATTTGATGAAGACCTTACCATGTCAACCTGGTATAGTGGTATTTGGAGCGGAAATTGATTGGGATCTTCTGGTGGCCTTTTTACAACATTGTTATGAAAAAGCAAAACGAATTATGGATATGCTAAGCTTGAGGCATTGAAGAAAACAAAACCGTGTAAAAAAAGGGTTTTGTGTTGTATGCAGGACAAATGATTTTAGCTTTTGTTTAGTCCCTCATTACCTGGCGAATATTGAAGATTTGATTCCTTGGAGTTCAGGATTAAAGAAAGTTAAGAGAGAAAATTAGTGGATAGATGTGATGAGAAAAAGAAAAAGAAAAAGAAAAGAAAAAAGAGAGGGGGGGGGTACATGGAAGTAAGGATAGAGGGGGGAAATAATTAGTTGAAGGGGGTTGTTAAACATTACTCATTTGATATAATTGTGGTCCCACAAAGTTTCACATAAATTCCCTTTGGTGGTAGAACAACGGCAGACATAGTGTTAATTAGTTCCCATGCATGGCTGGGACCTGACCTGTCACAAGTTGCCTGTAGTCTCTCCGCGAGCAATGCCCATAAATGAGGGCCAGATTGGTACGCACAACACAAGTTTTCTTTCCATGCATGCCACCAAAACAAAACCCTTTTTTCATTCATCTTTCACAAACCAATCACACCCAATTATGTTTTTTCTTAATTTCATCGCAAACAAATCTATGCATGTGCTTAACAATTCTATTTTCATCGCCATATTTATTGCCTCCCACATTCTGTAAAAGGTTTTACTTTAAAAACGTGCCGGTGAATAGTATTTTCATTTTTCTGAATCAAACTATAACTCTTTTTTTGTAAACCTAAAGTTTGTAATTACTGTTTTACTTAGATATAATGCTATAATACACTAAGTACCAAAATTTATGGAGATAATTTGGAGAAACCTAAACCTTAATAGCTTAAATAGAATGTTCCTTTCAATACATACATTACAAAAATTTAAACTAATTAATATTTTTTAAGTCTTTTATTATTTTTTTCATCCAACTAGATTTTCTAATTATTATCTTATCTTCTTATATTATCTCTTTTCTCTGTTTATTTTCCAATGCATAAGATAAGTTAATGTTGAGAGTATAATGGAACACACACTTCCGCTCTCACATCAATTTTAATTTTTAATTGTTTACTATTTTGTTACTTTGTTATTATGATATTTTTTTACTCAATAGTTTTATTAACTAGAATAAATTTTTTATTGATGAGATTTTGAATGATGTTGGAAGATAAAAGTAGAAGTGCTCAAAATCTAACCATTTAAAAAACTGAAAATCAATCTAAATATTTGATAAGCAAAGCTTTTAAATTGTTTTGGATTTTTAAAATAAATCCAAACCAAATCAAATCATAATATATCTTTAATATATATTTTTTAATAATAATAACAATAATAGTAGAAGTTATATATTTTATCCTAAATCTTTATAGAGAGTTTAAATGATATGTTTTATTAAAGAAATTATACAATACTAAAATTAAGGTAAAAGAAAAATATTTTGAAAAGGAATCTAAAAATCAAAACTCTTATCAGATAATTTAAAGAAACTAAAACCTACATTAGAATAAATTATACTTCCTCTGTTTCAAATTATAAGGCGTATTTTGGAATAAAATCTTGTTTCATAATATAAGGCGTTTTAGAATTCCAATAATTTTATTACTTTTTTTTCTTATATACCCCTATTAATCATATCATTATTTGTATTAACATTAAATAGTAGACAAAGAAATTAAATATGAAAAACTAAGAATTAATTTCTTTTTATTAGTCTGACTCTTCATCTTTTACCATCATCTACTAATATATGTTTTAATTTTTGTATTAAAGTTGCAGTATGAAAATTTTAATTGAAATTTTGAAAATAAAATTTAAGCATAGTCATTTACAATTTAGTAGAAATTAAAAATTTTGATTGAAATTTTAAAATAAAATTTGAGTATATTCATTTGCAATTTGGTGGAAATTAAAAATTTTGATTGAAATTTATTTAAAATAATTAGTAGTTCTGATTTTAAATTATTTAGAAATGATTCTGAAATTATTTCAAGAAATTTTAATCTCAATCAATTTACAATTTTATTAAAAAATTAATTCATTTATAAATATTTCTGGTTAAATTTCAATTAATTCATTTAATAGTAATTAATAAGTGTAAAAATGGAAAATTTATAAAAAATTAAACAAATTAATTGTTTTTATTAGTATGTGAGAATTTGTCATGTAGTCTTATAATTTGAAACGGAGAGAGTATTAATTATCCACTAAAACATAAAAAGAATAAAGTGTATTAATTATTCATAATACATAAAATGTATGTAAAATAATTAATAATTTTTAGTTTCCTCTTACGTGCTTTGGCTGGGTATTTCCAAAAAAAAAAACTTAAATTTTTTTTTATACTTGCAGGTATTTTTGAATACTTGCAGATTTTTTAAAATTTTATTTTAAAATCAGATTATTTAAAGATAATTATTTAAAATATAAATTTAAATAAAAAATTGAGTTTAATATATAATTTAAATAAATTTTTCATAATAAAATATTTGTGTAAATAAATTTGATTTATAAAACAAATTTGAATAAGTTGTACTATAAAATATAATTTTAAAAAAAATAATCTTTTTAAAATAATTTTAATTTTACAGATATAAATAAAAAAATAAATATAGATAAAATTAAATTTTAAATAATTCTTAAAATATTAATATCATTTTATTTTTTAAAATATTTAAATAAATTTTATTAATAATAATTAGTAGATAAGAGGTACTTATGAGTCATATGGACTACTCAGAAGTAGGTAATTAAAATATTCATAGATCCATTATCCACAAATATTTATTTAATATATGTAACTTGTGGATGTGGAATTTTTTGTGATCACAGTTCTTAAGTAACTTTTCTCTTATTATTTTTTTCCTTCTAGAATTTTTAAAAAAAATTACAAACTAATCAATATTTTTTAAGTTTTTATTATTTTTTTCATTCAACTAAATTTACTAATTGTTATCTTATCTTTTTATATTATCTCTTTTCTAATTTTTTTTCTTTATTTGTTTTCCAATGTATAAGATAAGTTAATAATGATAGTATAATGGAACACATAGTTCCACTCTATAATTTTTTATTCAATAATTAATAAACTTTCTATTAATGAAGTTTGTAATGATGTAGAAAGTAAGAGAAAACAAGATAGTAATTAAAATACTTATTTCTTGTATTCATTATTTTCAAGTATTTGTTTAAGATATTTATTTAGTTTAAAATATTATAATTTTATGTTATCTTGGTTCTTTTAAGTAACTTTTTTCTTACTGTTTTATCCTTCTATATTTTTTTAAATTTCTTTTTAGGTTTATCTTCTTATCTATAAGTGTTGATTTTGATAGTTTTATGGAACAACTCAATTTTACTCTCAAATAAGTTTTAGTTTTTAATTATTTGTTATTTTATTACTTTATCATTTTATTCCGTATTTTAATAATTTTATAATAGTTTTATTAATTTGAATAAATTTTCTATTAATAAGATTTGTAATGATATTAGAAGATGGAAGTTTACAATTGTGAAAGTTTAAATTGTAAATTCTTATTAAAGTTTTATATTAATATTAATATAGGGTTCTGATTTGAATTTGTTTTATCATTCATGTGTTATTTTATTAACAATGCTAGATAAAATTGAAGTAAAAAAAATTAAGAGAGAAAAATTGAGAAAGTAATTAATAATATACTAATAAAATAAAAAGTAATTAATTCTCAATGATAGCCAAATAAAATTTTAATTTTAGTATTAGTTAAAAGAACTTTTAATTTTATTAAAAGATTGCACTAATTAAAAATAACTTTAACGCTTTGATTCTTTTACTCATAATAATTACTATTTATTAAGTTTATTTTGCTAAATATCGTTTTAAATTGTGATCGTGGTAAAACTTTCCATGAGATCAAATCATTGTACCATAATCAGGACCAAAATACTGCAGCAAACTCAATTATAAGTAGAATCATCATCACAGAACTTTTACCTCTCAAAATTATTATCCCTTATGATAATTATATGACAATACAGTGAGGTTAAATTGCATATTTTGTCACTATATTTTATATTTTGTAAATAATATGTTAAATTTTTAATTTCATGAATTTTATATTTAAAATTATATCATCAGATTTACATACTATATAATGATGTAGCTAATGTGAGATAACTTCTAACCTAAAGTGAAATATGTATTAAATTTTAAATTATTTATTTCGCAATTTTTTAAATGTTACTATCAAAACTCCAATTTTACTATCGAACTTCCACTTTTATAAAATTTTAATCTCACGTATTCAACTACTAAGTTTTCAAATTCATCAATTTATCATTTGAATTTCAAAATTATATATATTATATGTTTTCAAGAATTGGATAATCGATTTAGTGTGCAGATATGACCAATAATTATATCTTTTTTATTCAATGTGGATTTGAGATAAAGTAACAAAGATTTTTTTTGGCAAACGTGTGGAAAGAGAAATAAATATGAAACATAAATATCTGAAATAGTTTCAGATGAAACTAATATCACTAAAAATATTTCTATATTTTATAATTTTCCAAAAATATTTTCATAATTTTTATTTTTATAGTAATTATTTTTCACAAAACTTGCTAATTTATTAGTATTAATCCAAAAATAACATATGTATTAGATTGAAATAATTTAAGTATAATTTTGCAAAATATTTTTAACCAAAGAGCTTATTTAACTATTTGGAATAGTTTAGGGTAAATCGGTTGGTCACGACAACTATCTCAAAAAAATCTTATAAAAATGATTTAATTTTCTCTATATATTTTTCTTATTTTATCTTGTTGTATAGCTTAATGGAATGTAGTAGTTATATTAGCAGTGTCTAAACGTCAACCTGAATAACGTATTAAAAATGTAAGGTAGATTTTTAAAGAATGAGGAAATTAAGGTCCTGAAATTTTAAATTGGTTTTCTATAATAAAATACACACAAAACAATTAATTTAATATATAAGAGTAGGTATGTTCTATATCATCATTAAATACAACATGGAATATTTTAGTGTCAACATGTGTAATTTAAAATCTAATGCATATTTGACTTTAAATTGGAACTGACTTATACAGTTAGTAATTTTATAGTCGATTGATGGAACGGTAAAAAAATATATAATTCTGAAACTTAGATAGTAAAATTCGTTAAATTTAAAGTTAAGTTATAAAATTTGCAAGTTTAATAGTAAAATATGAAATTAAACCAATAAGTAAAGTAAAAAAAATTATTGTTTATTTATTGTGTTTGAATTTGATTTTTTTTATTCGAACTTGATTTGCAAAAAAATGTGCGTTATGGTATAGATAAGACGGTATAATTAAAAATCGTTTGGATCAAACACTTATAAAATGGTACCGATAAGAATTGATATGGTATTTTAATTTAATATTAAATTTAACCTAATAATTCAATTAAACTCTTTGAAATAAGCTTTATGTTTTTTTTTATTAAGAATCAATTTCTTCGTCAGTAAATTTGCATTTGCATAATCAAAATAATGTTCTTTTATAATTTAAAACCATTAAATAAAAGTTTATACAAAGATCATGTCATAGAAATTACATGTTAAAACTATTAAAAATAAAAATAAAATAATTAAAATTATCAATTATAAAAATTGAATGATAGTTATTAAGAAGTTAGAATAATTATTTAAAAATTATAATAATTATTAAAAAGTTATAAAATATTAGAATTTATATTCTTGTAAATATTAAGTTTGTATTTTGAATAAAAGTTAAAATTGTAAACATTTACACAATTCTTACTTCACATATAATACTAATAAATTAGTATTATAAGTCTTGAGCAAAGTAGTGAGTTATATTTAATATATTTTTTTAAATTTTTATAACATCATCTTTTTTCAAAAAAGAATTAAATTTTTTTTTGACAATGAGTAATGGGTCAGTATTTTCTAAAATTTACTCTTAAATTTTTCGTAAACATATCATTACCTGATTAATATTATTGAAAGTTTATAACAAAATAACAATGTTAAACTAAAAAAAAAATATTATCGTATTTGTTAATAAATTATAAATTCATCAAAATCATATCGAATTTGGTGATGATGAATTTACGCAAAAATACATTCATAATAAATGTTTAAAATAATCACTAAATCAAGTTTTATTTGAAAATACAAATTTTATTAAATATTTTGCTTCGATTCTTGATTATAAAAAGATAGATGATTATTAGGAGGTCACATCTTATATAAGATAGATAACATTCAGCATAAGAGGAGTGTTACCGAACCTCGCTAATAGAGGTTATACTCTGTCTTTATGATACTAAGATTGATTTAAGTAATATCGAAAATCTCATATTTAATTTTTTTTACATTTATGTGAATTTCAAAACTTATTTCACTCAGTTCCAAATATTTTTGTCTAATTGTTATAAAAAAAAGTAATAGGATTAGTAATATAATTATATTAGAATAATCAATATTCAATTATTTTAAAAATAATAAAAGAAGAATTAAATAAATTAAAAACAAAAAAAATTGTTAACCTGAATGACCAACAATGAAATTGAAAATTATCATTATCAGTTCATTTTCATCAATCACTTCTATGATTATGAAACCAATGATACGTATCTTGGTTAGTTTATTTTTTATCTCATTTTACCTCGAAAATAAGATTTATCTTTTGTCATACTTTAAAAAGTATTTTTTTTAATTTCCTGTTCTTCCAACTTTGTTATCGGTCAAAGTTTATCTATTTTATTGTTAAGTAATTTTATTACTTTAAAATGTATTTAACA
Source organism: Lablab purpureus (assembly GCA_030347555.1). Classification (NCBI taxonomy): domain Eukaryota; kingdom Viridiplantae; phylum Streptophyta; class Magnoliopsida; order Fabales; family Fabaceae; genus Lablab; species Lablab purpureus. The sequence goes on from CM059259.1 coordinate 15,834,112, forward strand.
TATTTTATTTAATCACAAATACTAACTTCATCATTATATCAATATTTATATCGGTCAAAGTTTAATACAAGGAGAATATTGACATGTCTCATTAGAACCTTTACGAAATTTAATAATATACATAAGATTACTAAAAACAAAAATGAGTAATTACTAAAAACATATTTTATTCTTTTATATTCAACGATTTTGTACATTAGAAATTTTTGTATTAGCACCAAAAGAATACCTTATCTTTGTACATAACCAATATAAGATATACAAAAATTAAATTGGTATTTAAATGATAAAGAAACCGATTTTTCTTTTTCTCGTGTATCACAATATTTTCTAGGGTTTTAGTATACATAGATTATATGTTATCCAGTCTTTAGTTTTTTAGTATATATATTATATTTTATTACTATAATATTAATTTTATTTGGTGGGATGTATCTATATGTTTGGATGAACCCCAAATGAAAATGTTGTTTTGCTTAAAAATGAGGGAAGAAGGAAAGAACGGTGACTCTCCTTTTTAGGCATAAAAAGATAGAAGAATGAAAGCCCATACCACATCCTAATTTGTCCCTTTCTTTCTCCATTCGTGTTTTTTCTTCAAACACATACAAAACTCTAAATTATTTTTAGGTCAGTTTTTTATATGTTTTTTCACTTTTAAATTATATACTTCAAAATATAATTTTAAACTGAAAATATATTAAATTTTTAAAATTATATAATACAAAATGAATTTTCAAATATAAAATATGCTCTAAATTTTCATATTACGTATTTTTAAATTTACAACTATATTATAAATTGTAATACATTACAAATTATAGATTATATAATTTAAAATGAATTTTCAAAATACTTTCAAACTATTGGTAATTTAAAATTTTTTATATTTATAAATATTTATGAAAAAAGTATGGATGATGAAAAACAAGTCTCCCAATTTTCGTGATTGTTTTGTGACTAACTTTTTTAAGAGAAAAGTAATTTGAAATAGACAAAAATATATTATTACTTAAAATTATTTTTTTACTGCACAGTTAACAACAAAAGATAATGTATTATTTAAACTTTTCCAACATGAATTGTTTCGTTACTACACTTTAATTTTTATGTTATTATTGTTGATTACGTTTTATTATTATTATTATTATTATTATTATTATTATTATTATTATTATTATTATTATTATTATTATTTTCTAATAAATATGGTTATTGGATATCTCTATAATTTAGTAGTCTCATTTTTTAAAAATAATTTTGGGGGGAAAAATCTTTTTATCCCTGTCTAATTTCTTTATCTTTTGAATCAACTTCCAAAATCTTGTTTTGTTTAATATTTTATTTCAATTCTAACATGATTTTATTGTTTTGCTATATTTGTGAAATTAAATTTATTTTTAAATGAACTAATTTTATTTAAATTTATATTTTAGAGTTCGTTTTCTTAAAAAATATAACGACTTACATAATAGGAATAATATTTGTAATTCGAAATTATAAAAATATTTTTGCAATAGAACATATTTAAAGATGAATTTTATTTATACCTATAGTCATTTGGATTTATATTTTAGAATTGTATTTTTTTTACTTTATATTTTCAAGAGTATTCCGATTTTTTTTGTAGCTCACAAATTTTTTAAAAAGGCCATGGATACCTATAAATACCCACGTATGTAAAAAAGTTGCAAATAATTTATGAATAAAAATGGAACAAGTAACAAAGTGATAATAAAATGGATTTTCTCAAGGTATCAAACTATATGTAATGCTTGGTGAACATGGAAGACATCCTCAAAACAAAATTGGATGGCATAAGCTAGGATGTTTATTCGGTGAGGTTAGATAGAATTTGGACAACAAATTCATTAAAAAAATTATAACATTTTGGGTTGGATTGGATTTTGTATTTTGAAAACTTTTTTATATTTTTTTACATTTTTTTAAAATATAAAGATACTCACTTTATTTTTAAAAACTTTTTAAATTTTGTAATTAAAAAATTATTTTTAACTTTTAAATTATCTAAAAGTTGATTTTGACCTCTAATTTGTATTATTTAAAATATAATTTTAACTTCTAAATTACTTTATAAGTAATCTTTAAACAAAAGAAATAGTTTTTGGATTATGCAATTCAAATCTAAAAATTATAAGTTTTATATAAAAAGAATTTTTAGATTGTATAATTTAAAATTCATGTTCTGTATAAAAAAAAATTAAATTGTATAATTTAGAAGATATTTTTTCACATTATATATTTTGGAAGTTATTTTTTTTTCATAAAAATAACTTTTTCTTCTTTATCAACCATCATCATCAATGTTTCTTCTTTTTCTTCTTATTCTCCTTCTTTCTTAACCAATGGGTGCAACAAAGACAATTTTGTCCTTTACCCATCATTATGGAGGTGCAAATTGAAATCATGGGATATGCAAAGAAAATAATCTACATTTGTTATGTTAAACTTAATCTAATCAAATCCACTATTGAGTTGGTTGAATTGTGTTAGGTGATTTTTTTTAATGTTTTTTATTCTTCTTTTTCTGCTCTCTCAACCATCGTGGCAATTTTTATATTAAACTCAATCCAATTCAATCCACTCTTGAGCTTGTTAGATTGTATTGGATTAAGAATTTGAATTTTTTTTCAAAATTGTATTTTTTAAGTATCACCTAGAGGAAAGGAAACAGAGGCTAACAATGGAGACAAAAATAAAGAAAAATAATGCATAAACAAATAATGAAGACAAATTACAGAGACAAATATTAGTCTATTTCAGGCATCGTATCTATAGTTGGCATATTCATCATAGTTAGTAGCTCCAATTCTGTATGAAAGTCATGGTTTATATCTTCACTATCATCAATATCATCCATAAGAAAATCCTTAGTATTATTATTTAGGAACTTGTTTAAAAAATACTCTAATGAAAAGAACATAAGAGTTTGTGTCAGATATTTGACCAAATAGGATTGTCCAATTTATATAGAACCTAACACTAAAATATCCTTAATTGGAGAGAACGAATGGTGAAGGAGAACAATAAAGATAAGAATGTTAAGGTCAATAAGAAGAAAAACATGTTCTGCAATAATTTTTAGATTTGTTTGTCTAATGTTAGAATTTAGATGTGACAAAGGCTAACAACATAGACAAATGACAAAGACAATAATGTTAGGATTAATATAAAAAAGATGTACCACACAAAAGTATTTAAGTTTGTTTGTATGATGTCAGTATTGATATGCAATCACGAAGGTGAAAGTGAATGTTAAAGAAAAAGATAAAGAAGAAATGAAGAAAGATGTATTATTATCCTGAAAATTTCTAGTTTACATTTATGTTAATTGCAGAGAATATAACACAAATACAAAAATAAATCTCAAATTAAATTCTAAATCTTCTACTAAATCTATCACTTAATTTTATAATAATAAGTTAATTTAAATTAGATCGATTTTGACTTGATGACAAATTAAATTCAACTCAATTTAATTAAATTAAATTAAATTATGGACTAATTCAATTCAATAATTACTCTTATCACCAATATATTACAAAAGAAAAAATATATATCTATATTATAAATGAAGTTATATATTATTATTTCTATCTATTAAGTTTATTAATTAACACCATCTACAACAAAGAGTTAGACGGATGCTTTTTTTTATTAATAACTACATCGATTAAATTTTACACTTTTACGGTCTATTTCTTCTTTTTAATAAATATTGCCATTTTTGTTAAATTAAATTTGTTGAAAAATGGAATATATCATAATTAAATAAATTATTATTTTTAATCTCTCGGCAAATGGTCACTATAATTTATTTTTTTATAAAAATTAAGTATAAAATAAAAAAGTCATATAAATTTAACGAATCAATTTATTGGTTTGGTACAAACTTATAAGTTTCTTACTTATGTAAGATATTTTAATTTAATTCCACCACAGATTAAATAAAAATATACTTTGGTGTTACGAGTTAATTTGAATAAAAATATATTTGTATTATTATTAATTGTTAAAATTATAAATATCATATTAAATATAATTACCATGACTAATATAATTATATATTTCTTGTCAATTGAAAATAAAAAAATGTATTTAAAAGTCAGTATAAATATTGCTTGAATTATTACTTATACAATTGGGTTACGAAATAAAAAAAATTGAAGAGATTTTTAAATTTAAATATTTTATATATTTAATACATATATATATAATATTAATATGTAATGAATTGATTTAATTCGATATATATATAAATTATAATAATCTTAATTACTATAACTTCATGACCTAAAAAAATTAACTAATTTCGACTACATTTTGGTGAAAAAATTGTTGTACTGTTTGTCATGTAGCATTCGTTGTAATTTTCCTTTATAATAATATAACATAATTGTTTAAAAAAAATCTTATTTTTATGTATTTTTATTTGACTGGTAATGTAACCCATAAAGATAAAGATTATTAAATAATCCTTCGGATATAAGCAATAAGCAATGAAATAGACCCTGGTGTGGATAATTCACATGTGGTTTTCGTATGGTCCCTTGCTAGTTTTCTCTTAACCTAAAAAAAGAACTAGACTTGTAAAAATAAAACTAAAATATACATTATCTGTAACCATTAATAATGGAAATTAAAATTTGTAACTAGTATATATAATAACTAAAATATATTACGTATTATATATTATTATATGTATATTATATTTATATTTAATTATATACATAAAACGAAAAAGAGATAATGTAAATATATTACGTGTCAATGTGTCATTGTTTGGGAAAAGGTTATATCTCCAGCGAAGTTTACTTGTGAAAGGGAGGATTCGAGGCGTATGCAGAATGTATAAGTAGACTTTCCGTGTTGGACTCCAACATAACATAACAAGCAACTGAACAACTCTAAACCAAACCCTAATTTCATCTTCATCTCTTTCATCTCTTTCCCATCAGACACCGACATACCCTCTTCCGTTTCTTAGGTTTCTCATTTTCCATTTCACTTCTTCAATTCAATTTTCTACTCCCTTTTTTGGTTTCGGCGGTGGCCCAATTTTTTAATGTTTCGCTGTTTCAAATCTGCAGATACCAATTACTCTTCCGATTTCATCATGTCCAAAACCTCCTTCAGGCTTCAACATCCTTTGGGTACTTCTTTTTTTCGTTTTCTCCAATTTCTCATAATTGTTGGGAATCGAAACACTTTTTTATTGGCCACGCCTTTTGTATTTTAAAAATTAAAAATTGAAGAATGAAACCCCTTGTTCGTTCGACTTTACTAACAGTTTGCTGTTTTTTACGCGTCAGAAAGAAGGAAGGCCGAAGCTTCTCGCATCAGAGAGAAATATCCTGATAGAATACCTGTAAGATTGTACTCAATGTGGATTCTCTGTTTATATTTTATTCTTGAAGCGCCTGTTTAAATATGGCAATTCTGTACAGGTGATTGTGGAGAAAGCTGAAAGAACTGACATTCCTGACATTGATAAGAAGAAGTAAATGATTTTCTTATGCTATTTTGTCCCTTTTGATTAGTTTTCAGGCCTAATAATCTTGTTTTGCTGCCTAGAGTTATTTATTTGGGGCGGGGGATATTGATGCTTTGATGCTCATATAAAATATTGGTACTGATGGTGATCAAGATTTAATTTTTTGTGCTGTTAAAGATATGAAGCATGTTTGCTACACTGTTTTGTACGCCATCCCTGACTTCATGATCAAATGGTATTTGTAAAAGATTAACGAGCGAAGCCAGAATGTACAAATGCAATTTTATTGGGAATCTATTTGACCGAAGCGAGTGTATTAGACCAAGCCATAAGTTGTTGGTCACGATGGAGTGGTCTGATTTGCCACTGTCATTGCAGCCTTAGACGCTATTGCTTGATCTTATTAAGGTTTAGTTTGAAGAACAATTAACAGAACAAGTCGCTGTGTAGGGATGTCTGGTAATTTGATTTGTGAATGGGGCATTCTGCATATGCATGTGCCGAATGGATATGGATACTGACTTTGTTTTTTCTAATCTGACAATCGCTTATGAACTATCCATCTTGACAGTGAAATTACCTACGAGATACTAGTTAGATAATTTTTTGAGTTTGTTTTGAACATTGAAGCGTGTAAAGTAGAGATAAGTTTGAGAGTTGGAGGACCAGACATAGTTTTCTTTCAATATTCATTCTATAAAGGATTAGACATGTTAACCTTGACTTGACCAATGCTTATGGTTGATCTGATACTGTGCGTTACTGGATTCTCAGTTGGTTCACTTCTTGTTGTGATGATTCAGATACCTTGTCCCTGCTGATTTGACTGTTGGCCAGTTTGTTTATGTTGTCCGCAAAAGGATTAAGCTCAGTGCAGAGAAGGCTATTTTTGTTTTCATCAATAACACTCTACCTTCAACTGGTAAGTATCCAGTCATGCCAAATGATGCTTTTAGCTTTTTAACGATGGTTATGTACTAAATTCTTGTTTTTGCAGCTGCTCTGATGTCTGCTATTTATGAGGAAAATAAGGATCAAGATGGCTTTCTTTACATGACTTACAGTGGAGAGAACACCTTCGGATCCCACTAGGCATAATGCATGTTAACTTCTGTAAATAGCTCGCACAAAATGTCATTACTCTGCACCCAATTGTCAGTGCACGGCCTTTTTAGTATTTCCCTATACTTTGATTAAGCTTGCTGCTACCTTTAAATTATGATTTGATTACCACCCAATTGTCAATGCATGTCCTTTTGGAGATTCTGTTACTTGGTTTCAGTAGCATCTACTTTATGTTATCACTTTCCTACTCCAAATATTCAGTGGATACCAAGCATATGAATTTTGTTACTGGGTTTCAGTAGCGTTGATATACTTTTTATGCTAACTTTTGGGTGAAAATTATACAATAGCACTGTTGTTACAATGTTTTGGAGTAGGAAAGTGACGTTTGCACAAACACTTCTCACCAACTCAATGGTGAGCTCACATTAAATATTTTAAAGACAAGTTAATGGAAAGGAATTATCCTGTAACGAGGTTTCTGGGTCGTCCGATAGGGTATTTCTTCGACATTTCGTTAAGGTTATCTTCCATTCATTTTGATTGAGTTTTCTAGAATCTAAAATATATATTTAGGAATGAAACGGACATTGGACTAAAAAAATGAAAGTTTGTTCACTTGTAAAGATTAAAAATTAATCTTTTATTTAAAAGAAAATTATTATTTGATTAACTACTTTTTCGTAAACCGATTTACTTTATAAAGAGGAACATTGACTCCGATAGTGAATCATTCAGCGATTGGCAATACATATATATCAACGTACTAATCTTAAGTGGGTTTTTGTGGGATAACTTTGCTAGTCACTCACTGAAGTTTCATTTTTCTTTTGAAAAATGGAAAATCTTTTATTGGAAAACAAGTATATATATTGGACGTTTTCTTTGCTACTTGAATAATGAGAATATAAAGAAATTAATGAAAAATAATCTTTTAATACTGTAAATTAAACAGTAGATATAAATTAGTTGTATAAATTTATCGGATCCAAATTAATATAAAAGGTAGATTTGGATCCTCCGACGTTGGATGTCCTTTTTCTCTTGAATTGGTTTCTGATCCAAGTGACACAAATTGGTTTTGGATCTCCCCGCTTCTCTGGACACCTATCCTTGCAGCTGTTTTGACTTTGGCACCCAAATTCTTGTTCTTGCAGGTGTCTTTTTGGGATCTAGTGCCATCATCCTCCATCTCACCAATACCACTTTTACCCCATTCATCATCAGCCCAACCTGGTGCTTCGCTCCCCAGCTTTCACTATCCTTTGTGCTGTGGATACAATAAAGCAAGACCATATGTAAAGATAGAAACCGAATAAAAGAAAAGAACCTTACAAAATCAAGACATAATTATTAGTGTGAGAAATTCAAATGTCATTTTGTTTGTAAGTGGCCTTAGGTTTCTTATATAAGTTAGACTCATTCTTCTCATGAGTAAAATATTTAATTTTGAGAAATTAAGATGAAAAATATGATCAAATCTTAATAAATAAAAATATTTATATTTCAAAAATATCATTTAAATATTTTTATTTTAATTATTTATCTTGTTAAAAGAATTAAATATAACTATTAATCAAATATTAAATTATTTAGTCTTATTTTTTATTTTAACTATTTATTTCGATAAATAAGATTATATATTAATAAAGTATCAATTATTTTTTATTATTATTTCAATATTTTAATTTTAATGAATTATTTTATATAATATAAAAATATATTATCGATATAATTACTAAAAATGTTAATTATATTTATAATTTATAATTTAAATAATAATAAAATATTTATTAACATAATGGATTATACCATATTTAATAGTGATTAAGTTGATAAATATTTTATTATTATTTATGTATAATTAATCAGAATTTTTTATTAATATTTTATAAACTTCTTTCGCAAATCTTCTCATATCATTTTATTTTTGTTTTTGTTTTGATTTTCGTGACTTTTGTTTTATTCTTTTGGGAATTCTATTTCGTTTTTCACGCTTTCTTTCCTTTCTCGTCCATTTTTCATTAGGAATTATTTCTACGAAACAATGGTTCAATAAATCAGTACTACGTCTTAACAAACTTTGATAGAGGCTTAATGATAAATTAATTTTTCATTGTTAAAGGTAGAAAGATGAGTTAAACAGCACGCAAGAGAGTTGAATCAATTTGCATAATATTTACTTTCCCTATTATATTCTTTTGTTAAATTTTTCTTTTGAACAAATTCAACACAACCAGATAACGAGGCATGAATAATTTATATAAAATATTTGACACCACTTTTAATTTAATATAAAAAAAATTTAATGTTTGAGTTTTTTTTCTGTAAAAATTCTAAACTTTCTCCTTTCATAATTAGATTCTTAACATTTTTATGTTTTGATTGTAGCACTTGGAGATTCACCAATTTGAATATTTCTGCCTCTTTGTTAGTTTTTAATTCTCAACCTTGTCACGTTGTAGTCATACTTTGGCCAGCTTTGGAAGTGAGTTATCCCTCTAGACAATGTGAATTTTGGGTATTTGTCGTTTATTATTATGTTGGCACCACTTAGTCCACTTCTATCAATCAATGCATGCATTTTCCTTTCTCCTGTCTCTTCTACTCAATTTATTATTATAATACCACTAAATCATTGTTTTATCAAACACCCTTTTAGGCAAAATAACACTCATCAGAATCAGAGATTAAATTAAAGAGAACCCTTTTGTACCAGTGGGTACAACAACATTAGCATCCGGTAATAAAAACTTGGGAACTGCTTCTAGCATCATCTTCATTCAGTGGTTGCATTTTTTTTTATTAAATTTGAAATTTACTATCGCATTTCCTAGGAAACTGAGAAGACCTCATGTTGATTTTGTTTTGTTTAGGACAATGATGTTGTTGCTTCTAATTAGCATTTTCTGTGTGCAAAATCTGCAATCTTCATAAATGAAAGGAATAAAAAAGAAACTGGTGATAGTTGTTCAAAATAGGCTCGCCGGGTTAGTGAGGGCCCGGGCTTTATTAATTGGGATTAAAAACTAGTTGAAGGTTGGTTACCCTGAGAAACTTAAAGAAGAAAAGGGAAAGCTTAGTCCAAAGAGTGAGGTAAAAGGAATAAAGATTCCAGGAAATGTCTTGATCTGTACTAATGTCTAGGGAGACTGAATCTTGAATGTTGAGACAGAGTAAAAGTCAGTGGAGCCTGATCCAAATCAATATACACAGTACATTTCTGAATAACTAAACCAACATGTTAGGCGCTATTTGCCGTCAAAATAAAGAGGGTTACAATTTAACAACCAATGGCCTGACTTTCATCTTTAGTCATTCTCCAAACTAACAACAAACATTTCTTGCGCTTCCACATAGAACTGTACGAAACTTGAGCAATGTCTTTTATGTAACACCATACATTTGTCCAGCAATGCATTACACGCTAAATCGTGCTCACGATTAAGGCTACTTTTGACAAAGTAAGTCCTGCTCTTTGACCATTTTTCTTACTGTCGTTGCTGGTTATTGTTGACCCTCAAATTTTAATGTAAGATTCTTAGATATTCTTGTCGCATCGGTAATATCAACGATCCAACGAGGACGGCGGTGTTTGTTAGAAGGCACGATCAATATTTTCAATTTACTCTGTCATTAGTATTCTCCCCCACCCCCCCCACATTACTCTGGCTTCACGTCACAACGGCACTTCACGTGCGTTTAAGATGATCTTACACCTTATAACTAATAGTTTTCATATCCATTACCAATCACTTGACGCCGAACAAGCATTCGAAAAAATAAAGAAAAATAGTGACATGTAATGACAAAATAGGAACTAATCTCGAGAGATTAGTTCAGCCAAGTAAAGACAGAACTTCGCCTATAAAATATTGTAAGTTTAATTCATCTCACATCTCTTTAGCACGAGTTAAATATATTTTGTGAACCCGAAAAGTTTTTGCAACAGTGAACTCCAACACCCCCCTAAAACCATGAAGTTGACGTGAAAAATTGTAGATATGTGTCATTGTAAATAGTACTTTGCTTACTTAAAAATTCATGTGTCAAGAATCATAGCTGTAAAACTAATCAACACACGAGACAGCAAATGAAAATTGCCAATTCCACTAAGGAAACTTGGCCACAATTCAGGCTCAGGGCCATGGTTGCATTGACAATAACCATTTAAAAAATGTACGTAACAAAAAACTTGCACGGAAAAAAATTATCTATTTCTCTGCCTCCAGCACCCAACCAAAAATGAAACACAACAAATCTATATATAACTATGATAGACAAAACAAAACTGAGTCAAGTAATTCAGTTCTTACTTCTAAAAACTACTTGCTGAGGATCCTCTATATGAACACGGTTATCCCAAAGCCCCCAGTTGATTTAATAAAGAACAAATACCAGATATTTACACAATAATGGATGAAGCTTTTGGCACATTGCTACAATGGTTCATATCTCATGGAATTCTCTCATCTTAAAAATCTTCCGAGTAATGCATACTTGATACTTGCTGTGTGGTGAGTTTTCACTTTGATTTTCTGACGGAGTTGGACTTCTTCATTTTCCGTAACGAGTCATCCCCACAATTGTTCCACGTATATCCAGCAGGAATGGCAAAAGGATCCGAATCCAGATCCCCAGAAGAACATCGTTGTTGCTGCTTACTCCACGATTGGCTACTACTAGTACTTCGTCTCAGCCACGCCGAACCCCCCGAAGATGATGATTTCTGCCGATTATGATCACCATCAAGATCATCATCATCTGCACTGAGCAAATGCGAAGGACTCGAAAACGGCGTGTAGAACTGCTCCACAGGTTGCAGCTCCACGAACTTCGTAAACGTGACCACCACCCTCACCGTGGGGACCACCGGGATCGCCACCTGCCCCACAAATACCAAAACTTCAAAAAACACAATCTTTTTCACTTTCCATCACCACCGTCCGATCACAAATCAAATCATCCACGATCTTTCGAAAAAACACACACAACACCCATCAATCAAATCAAAACAATTATCAAATTAATCATTCTTAGTTCATGCGGTCCCCACACACAACAACACAAACAATAACGGTCAATAGTCAAACACCATACATACCTTCACCGGAAAACTCCCCGCCGGGAACTTTGTCGTCAGCAACTCCCGCAGCCTCCGTACCGCCTTCACCTTGTTGGCCAGAATGTCCAACAATGGCAACAGCTCTTCTGTCTTCAACGGAAACTGCTCCGTCAACCACACCGCCGGCCGCAAGCTTCTCAAATATTCTTTCTCCTTCGTAGGTGGCTCCGCCATAGGTGGAGCCACCGTCGAAGACTTCCTAGGTGGTGCCATCGCCGAGGATTTTCTAGGCGGCACCACCGCCGAAGATTTCCTTGGTGGTGCCATCGAAATGGAAGGCAAATCCACGCTTTTTCTTCCTACCGGTACCCACTCTCGCTCTTCTCGAATAAAACTACTGTGTCTTCTCTTATCAGCATTGCTATTACTAGCCGATGGGATTCCAAAACTCGGATTCTCCGCAACGAGAAAACCGTCTTCGTCTTCATCAAGCTCCAATGGCAAAACTTGCTCGCTCCCTGCCACGTCAGATTCACCGGCGGCAACTTTTCGTGACCGGAAACTGAAAACCACGTTATGCACTTCGTAAACCCTAGCTTTCCACTCTCCCACGTTTTCCATCTTCTCTTGTCTTCTCCAATTGGTTCTTCCTACTAACTCTGCTTTTGTTACATCCATCCCCGGCCGGTAGACGCTGCTCTGCGAGCAGAACCCCGCCGCGTCGGAATCGCTCATCGGACCTCCGGCATTCTCGAACGCGTCAAGAATTTTTCTATCGTCACGGTTGAGCACGAGGAGCGAACCGGAGGGAATGTTGCCTTTGCCGTCGCCCAGAAAGAGGAAGCTCTGGTTGGCGCGATGGATTTTGAGACCATCGAAACCGGCGAGGGTGGTGTCTGCGCGAAGGTTGCCATCGCGCTTCCAGATTTTATACGTGTCGGATGGGGCAATTTTTCCGACGAAGGGGATCACAGAGCTCTCGAAGTGAAACGAGATCTCCATGTAAAAGTCGCGCATGCGGCGGAGCGCGGCGACGAGTCGCGGCAGGCGTCGCCTCCACTTCGCCCATGCGGCGCGGTGGTGGAGTCGAACGAGGAGGTGCGCGACGTCGGAGGCGCGCCGGCAAATCGCTTCCTGGAGCGGGTTCCAGCCAGCACCGTTGTGGAGGGAGATGTCGGCACCGGCGGAAGCAAGGGCTCTGGCGGCGACGATGTCGTTGAGGCGGACGGCGAGGTGGAGGGGCGTTTCGCGGAACGGGACGTCGCGGCGGTCGAGGACGGCGGAGATTTTTTCGGCAAGTCGCTCGTGAGCGAGGGAGTCAGAGTCGGTAATGACTTGGGCGGGGTCGGGAAGTCGGGGAAGTGAAGAAATTATTGTAGTAAGTTTAGCGTGGTCGCGAATGGCCACCGCGTAGTGAACGGGGCTGTGTAAGTATTGCTCTGCCTTTATCGCTGTATACGACGTCGGATCTTTGCTCGTTTTCGCCATCTCTATTTCCTTATTTTGGTCACTCTCAGATCAACAAAAAGCACTTACTTACTCTCCCTCTATATGAGCCTTGTTGAGACCAATGTCTTCTTCTTCTTCTTCTTCTTTTGTTTTTGTAACGTTGTAACGCTTTCCCCTGCCTTCCTTATTTTGGGTCTCTCCACTATTCATACGTTAAAGTCTGGGTAGCTGCCTTAGGTGTTACTAAACGTTATCTTTATTAATTAATTATCCTTTATTGTTATTTAGTTGTCTTTATTTTATTCACATGTATGAGTTACTCTTTTTTCCCTTTTGAACCAGCCCTTAGATGTGGCATAATTTTATTTTAAAAGCTGTGGTCTGAGTGTGGGGACAAGTGTAATTGGTAATAAGATGGATGAAAAACAAAGCACTCAATTTCTCTTTTTTGTTATTTAAAGCACACATCACACTTAATCCCTCTTCTTTCCACTTGGGGATTCTTTTATTCAGTTTTTGTGGATAAATATTCAAATACTATCCAGCCACTCCTGCAAAACATTCTCTCCTATCTTTGCTCCAACTCTCTGAACATCTATCTACATATGCATTCTTTATTTAATATTTGTTTATTACATATACTTCTCATTCACATTTATAGTTCTAAACAACACTTATTATTCTTTCCTTCTTCCTAATTTGGGATATACTTTTTTTTTAATTTTTTACATAATTGCTGAGAAACTTTATTTTCTTTTCTTTTGTAAAACTACTTGTAAAAAAACATACCTAAACACTCCCTTTTAAAAAATGACGAAATCACATATAAACAACGAAAAACCCAATACATGATAGATATATACATACAATTCCTGATTGATATAGTTTATTCACCTTATAACTATAAGACTCCTTCTCGAAGCAGTATGAATTTTTGGATCTTTCACAATAACCACTTTGATTTGTGAAAAATCCAATGATACATCAGTTTAACAAAAATTAATTTGACTATCATATTACATTTTTACATTTATAAAATATATTTGGATTCCTCTAATAAGACCTAACACTGTTAATAAATAGTTTAGTTCCTTAGATATGTGGTTAGTTAGATGTTCAACTCCTCAAAAATGTGAATGAAAATGTTGAATAATACAAAACTCATTCAGTCAATTATACATCTTCAAAATAATTATTTTTCTATAATATCCTTGATTCACACACAAGAAAAAGAAACTCAAGTACGTGCATAGATGTGAAATTGAATTTTAATTAATCTATTATAATTTTATATAAATTGTTGTAATTTATTTATTTATTAATTATAGAATTTTATATTATTATCTTATTTAAATTTTCTAATTATTATCCTAGAATTTCAGGTCACCTATTTATGTTTTTCCGTGGATCCTCTCCTCTCCCGTGTAATTATTCTAATTTTTTCATTTTTATTTGTGTTATAATTTAATATTTATTTTGTTGTGTTACTTTTTATTATGGTATTATTTATTATGGTAATGATAGACATGTCACTAGGATTCTTTAAAACATCCAATTTACGTCACAAAGTATTTAAAATTTAAAATTTAAGAAAAATATATATGAAGTAACACTACTAATAAATCAACATATGAAGTGTTTCAAAAAAGTTGTGTCAATTATTTTTTTATTTGTTATTTTGACTTATGAGAGAGAAGAAGATTTTTTGCATTATATTAGTGTACATTAGAGTGGACAAAATCAATGAAGTCTTCTAATAAATCAAATGAAAAATTCATCTTCACATGTTACAGTTTCTCTTATTAGACATTCATTCATTTCTCATGTCATCTTTCAAGTAGTTGATTTTGTATAACAATTTCAAAAGTTTTTTGTTATTTTGTTTCACATCCCGTCATGATAACAATATAACAAAAGAAAAAAATAAAATAAAAATAAAAGAAAAGAATCAATTTATGATATTAACAAGAATAAAAAGTCTAAAATACAAGATATGATGAAAGTATTATCTAACATTCACTTCAAACTCATGATGCATTAACACGAAATATCAAGAGTTTTCTAGTAAAAAAATGTAAACACTTAACAAAGTGATGTTTTATAAATAAATTAGTCATTGGCGTAGTCAAGAGATGAAAGAGAATGTCATGACTTCATGTTGAAGATAATAACAAGTGAAATTACATTCAATTTTAATGGTTTGTCCACTCATGAAATATTAAGTTAAAAATAATTTGAATAACACTCTTATTGTCACAATATATAAGAGTTTATGAAAAAAAGAAAAAAAATCATATTAAAAAGAAGCTAACACAATCAAACTACCTTAATACTTATAGATGTTTTGTTAATCTTAATTGAATTGTTGCATCAAATGGAAAGAGGATGAATATGCTTGATTGATGAAAAGGAAGCATATTTGGAGATTATAATAATGTTAAACTTGTGAAGTTAGAGTTTGAGTTTAAAGATGAATTTTTGAATCAACGACAAATGACTTAAGCTCTAGAATAAATTTTTTGAGGATTTAAAGAAAATGACACTTTTTAAAAATATTTTAAAATTTTCCTCTCTAATATTATTTACATCTTCATTTTCCATTTCAATTTAAACCTTAAAATTTTAATCAACTTAAAAATGTTTCATATTTACAATATGAGTAAATTCCCACTGTCATTACAAGTTGTGATAAAATATTTTTTTTAATATTTTGATAACAAGTAAAGTTGCTTGTTTTAATAAAAACAAGACATGTAAAAAGCATTTTCCATTAAAAAAATAATACTTTAATAATGTTATTTTTTAAAATATCAAAAATTATTTTTTTATATGCATATAAAATTGATACACCATATAGTCTTCTTAATTAAGAAAAAAAATGTATTAAACACATATTTTAAAAACATAATAATTTAATAATGTTATTTTAAAAAAAATATTTTCGTTATATGCATATAAAATTGATACACCATATGCTGTCCTCTTAAATCAAGAAAAGAAATTGTATTAAAAATATAATAAAATGAAATCATCTTGCAAAGGTAAGGAAAACATTATACAATACACAATACATAAATTGTGAAATTAGTGACTATTTTGGTATTTCTTGATGAAAAATGTAATATATCATGTTCAACTTTTTGCATATTTTACATAATTTTTTCTAATTTACTAAATAGGATAGAGAAAACTGGCTATATATATATATTATATTAAAAAATATAGAAGAATAATTACAAAAATATGTAATATCATTATTAATTTTGGAAAAAGCATTGCACAGGTAAAGTCTTTTGGAAAATTGATATTTAATAACTAATTGTTTTGTATTTTAATTTATATTTTTAATTTTAAAATTAAATAATTAATATATAATATTTTATTAAAATAAAATTGTGAGGGAGATATTGATTGGAGAGAAGAGAGTGTCAAAATATAGTTTTCCCTCAAACTCCTTGTTGTTTATATTAAAAAATAGGTTACCATTATTTTTAAATTTTTACTTTCTGGTCTAATATCATAGGTAAATAAATTTAGTATTTAACTACTTCTTACCAAAATTAAATAAAATCAACTAAAAAGCCAACTCTTTAGTTTAAAAGCAAGACAAAGGAAAAAGAAAAAGAAAATGTAGTCATAAAATAGAACAGAGAAAACAGTTGTTTTGATTTTGATTCTACAACGAGTTGAAGTATGAATATTTGAGAGTTGATTTGGTTAAATAAGATAGAGATTTGGTCTAAAGTTGAGATTGAAAGGCACAAAGGAGTGAACAAAGAGCTGCATCTTATAATTTCTACCATACTGTTGGGTCGGGAAGATTGGGACCCTCTTGATCCTCATGTTCCCATCTCACCAACACAGACGCCATTTCCATCTCTCTCTTCATCCTCTTTCATTCATATTTTTTTCTTCATACATAACCTTTAAGTTGGTGGTAATAGTTGGGTAAAATTTCCCTTTCTAAAGTCACAATTCCACAATTTGAATCTCATGTCACAAAATAAAATTCACCCACACACTTCAGCTATGACCAATCACTGACCAGTTAAAAGGCTGCCTCCATTTGAAAATTACTATGTAAAAGCCTAAGGGGACCCAATGATCCATTCACACAATTCTGACTCATAAAACATTTCAAGTCACTTTTTGCTTTTACCTAATCTCAATTTTGTGCAGGGTATCTTGTAGTTTCTTTCCAGAGGATATTTTTAAACAATTTCTTTTCATACTTCTATATTGTTAGAAGTAAATTTTGTCCCATCCAACCAAATCTCTTGTAATCTAAAATCAAACTCCTCAGAAGTTAAGTTATCTGGTATGTGTCTGTATTTTGAAGAGTATTTATTTGGTCCTTAGACTGGAGCCAAGATGTGATGATCATGCATAATTGATGTGCTATGATGGCAGAGTCAGGAAGCGAAGGGATGCATGATGCATCCAAGTAAAGTGCATCTTTCATGTGGGACTGTAAAACTGTTCTGATTATAGGAATTCAGCTTTATCAGCCTTTTATTTTAGAAATGAAAAAACAAATGGTGATGATTTTATATATTTAATGTGTGTGTAATGGGGAGAGAGAAAGAGAGACAAAAAGCAAGGGAATCAAAGTCTTACATTGTTAGCTTTAGTTGTATGTAGTAGCTACATGACTTTGTATTAAAACTTGTTTGAATGCTTTTGTTGGGAGGGGGTCTGCTATTAAAACCGTAGGATTGAAGGACACAGTAACACGATGATATCAAAGAAAGGTTGTAGGGTGCTATTTCCAACTTCCATGGTATCCCTGCTTTTTAGGAGATCTATAGGAAGCTTCTTTTCCCTATATTTTCTTTCCACCAATTCTTTTTTTACTTGCAACTAGGTGTCATAGGTATTAGGTAATTCAAGACCAAGATTATAAGTTAATTTCTTCTTTAAAGAGATTTGCATAAGCTACATACATCATACATCATATTTTACATCATCCCTTTTAAATTTAAATTGCGAAGTGGCATGAAGTGTATCATCCCTTTCTCGCAGCTATTAATAAAATTTCTCAAACAGGCCATTCTAACGTTTAATAAGATTATATTTGAGATACTTTTCTTTCTCTTAATCTCCACCTTATACTTGAATAGAAACTTTTTATAAAAAGAATTTAAATACTTTACCATAAATATGTTCTTTGTATTAATTTTCAAAAAAATTAAAATTCGTAGAAGTAATTTAATTATTTAAAATGAGATACTTTTAAATTTTATTTAAAATAAATTAAATTTTGAAATTTTTCATATTTTCTCGTCTCTCAAAATTCATATTTCTCTCCATATTTTTTTTCTTTCATTTTGAGATATGTTTATTCAAATTTAGTTCAGAAATTATTACATGAGGTGAGATAGAGGCTTCATCCAACTCAACATAAATATTTTATTGATGTCAACAAACATTTCTTTTAAGTCAAAATTAATTGTGGTTAAATACAAATTTTTTTTAACATTAACATATACTAATTTTAGTTTATATAAGTTGGTTTTGATTTCAAACAACATTTATTAGAACTTATATTAACGTTATTCAGTGAAATTGATAGAAATTTTATCAATCAACATTGACTAACTTATTTTTTGGTCAATGTCAACTGGGACATTTTATCAATGCCAATGAAATTATTTTCTGAATGATGTATTAAAGAAAAAGGTCATATGTCTAGGTAGCTAACAATCATTTTTAGATATAATGATTTCTTATTTTTTTCATTATTTTATATAAGTTTATTTTTCATGTTGGTTAAGTAGTAATATAAAAAACAAATTAAGAATTCATATTGAATCCAATAAGACAAGATTAACATTACTACAATATTTCACTGTAGAAATCCTATCCAAATCAAGAAATAAAGCAAAAGAAATAAATTACACAATATCTCAGTATATATATCATAGAAGAGATAAAAAAAAATTTCGATCATTTCAAATGATTTAGAAACGAGAGAACCATATATAAAACCAACTATCATTTTTAATGAAAACAAATTTTAATATTCTAATTTTACTTGTTAATAAAACTAATAATTAATTCATTATTTTAATATATTAAAACATAAAGGTCCCACACAAAAATTGAATTTAAGTGTTTTTTTATTAAAACCACGTTTTAATATATTAAAATAAAAGACACATAATTGCTTTTGATTTTAAGTTGTTTTAACATATTAAATTAATAATCTAATTGATTAAAATGTTTTTTACAGTCATTCCATATCAGCTAAGAACATTTTGAGATATTAAAAACATATTTGAATATATTAA
The DNA here is from genome assembly GCA_030347555.1 of Lablab purpureus. Classification (NCBI taxonomy): domain Eukaryota; kingdom Viridiplantae; phylum Streptophyta; class Magnoliopsida; order Fabales; family Fabaceae; genus Lablab; species Lablab purpureus. The sequence continues at coordinate 15,853,496 of CM059259.1, forward strand.
AAAAATTCGTATCACCAATAAAAACTCTCATGCATTCTAAAGTTTTTTAATAATAGTATGAGATCAAATCAAGTAAGAAAAAATTTACAACATAATTAACAATAGTGTCATGGTATCTTCTAGTTATCCGAAAATTTAAGTGGTTATACGTGAGTACATATAATACAAAGAATCTTATATGACATGTAAAAAAATAAAAATAGATAATCAACTTTGTCATTAAACTAATTTTTTCAAAAAAAAAATTATTAATTATATATTTATAAATTTTAACAGCAAGACAAAAAATCTTCGACTTGATCTTAGAATAAATGAAATAAATCCATTTGAAAAAAATAAAGTGGTAATTACATCACACATAAACTAACTCACATGAAAAAACAAGATGAGATTGTTGAAAATAAAGTTACAAGATTATTTTTAAATGGTGTGCAAATAAAAAGAGAGATACGTAAATGTTTGTGAGAGCCTTGTTCAAAAGCTTCATATTAACATTAAAAGAAAAATAAAGAATGGTGTAAAAACACTTTAGATACAGTTAAAATGAGTATACATCCACAATTACATCCAACATTAGAAAGTACGTAAACATATTTGTGTTGTGTTAAACATTGTCAAAAAAATGTTAAACTTTTTTTATTATAAGTAAGCTTGAAACTTTCTTTTTGAAATTAAATTTAACTTTTAACTTTATTAGATATTTAAAGATTTTTAACTATTTATTCCTAACTTTTTTTAAGAAATACGTTTTCATGACAACAATTTATAAAACATACAAAAATTTAGAACATTTGTTTAATACTCAAATATTGTTGTATTGTACATTTTTTATTCAATGATATGTAAAATGTTTTTCTATATGTTATATGGAACGACAATTAATTTATATAAATTCTATGGAATATTAATTATGTTTTTCATATGAATTGTCTCTAAAATAGTAATTCACTTAATACTTTCAAACCTCTTAAGGAAGAATATCCATATTAAAAATAACTTTTCAACATCTGATATTAAACTTACCTTAAAAATTCATGCTTTCAACTTATTTGTATTTAACATTGATTTTATTACCCATTTTTGAAGGTTTAAGTTGGAAGAAACTTTTTAGAAGAATGAATTCTTAAATTTGAATTAAATGATGATAAGTAAAAATTTAATTAAAAAAATTAATTACATATATATATATATATATATATATATATATGTATGGTATTGTAATTGATTATAAGATCTTCTGTTGAAATATAAAATTAATGTTTTTCTTAAAAAATTATATTATTATTAATAACTAAATAAAAAATTAATGAATTTTAAAACTACTGCATGAATGTAAAAATTAAGAAAGAAATCTTAAAAATAATATAATATAGTAAAAATTAAAAAAAATATTAAAACTAATAGAATATAATAAAACCTATCAAAATTAAATTAAAAATTTATAGAATTACCTTATAATAAAGATATCCTAAAACTATTTTCTTCTTTAACAAAAGATTTGAAAATCAAATCTGGATAATTTTTAATCCGTTTACGTTTTAAAATACATTAAATAAACTCTTTAATTAAATACTCATAAATTGAAGAAGAAAAATCGTTCAAAAATTGGATTCTATTCGCAGTATAACAATTCAAACCTTATCGCCTTTTACTACCTCTTTTATTTAAGTCATTAGCAACCGTTAATTTAAGAAAAGTTACTTGCAATTTATTACAAAAAATATTCAAAGAATGTGTTTTTGGTCTATATTCAAAGAATGTATTGTCCATGTATAAAAATCATTAAATATGTCGTCTAAAAATTCATAATAAAATTAGCATTATAAGATAATTTAATATTAACAATAGAAAAAACCTTTTATGATATTAATATGTTTTAATTAAATTATAAAAATAACATTCATATATTATAAAGACGGGATACGTAACTGAAGATTGAATTTAGAAGAAATATCTATATTTAATGTTTCTCAAGATAGAATTAGTTTTTGTTTTAAAAAGGACAACGAGATATACACACGAGAGATGACGAGGAACGGTGTCAGTTACATAGAAAGCTATTCCAAGATCAATATTATTCTGGTTTCCCACCATTTCTTTCTATCTATTCCCAAAACTTCATTTAATTCGAGGTACACAGATCAGTTTATAACTGATATATCATATACAAATCTATTTATTAATTGGTATAAAATACCCCATCATCAACAATTTCTTCACCAACCACAAACACTTTCAATTTGATCCAGGTGAACTTCTTCTGCAACTTCCCCTTCAGACTCTAATCGTTCGAGATCTTCATGGCTCTCACTGATTGTTCCATCTGGGGCTGTGCCAAACCTCCTCAATCGGGTTTTGCCACCTTTCAGCCTGCAAGTTCTAGACTGAGTGTGAATTTAAAACACGATCTTCAGAAATGCAGCAAGTGGAAATGTTGCTCTTCGAGTGTTTGGGGTCCAAGAGCTGCGAATGCTGTTGAATCAACTTTCGGATATGCTGACAGAGTCCAGGTTCAGATAACCGAGTTAGACGATGGGTTTCACAAGTATCTTAATCTGCTTCCAAGTGAGAAACACTTATACACGGATTACACTGAATTTATTAACAGTATTAAGTCTAAATTTGATTGTTGAATCTCTTTAATTTCATCATTGCCTGCTATCTACTCTCCACATTATCCTCATAATCTCTTAGTTAGGAATCTTATTTACAGATTTGCGAAATATCTACACTCCACATTGTAAAATCCAATTCAACTTAAATTCTATTGGTTATTATCTAATATAATTTAACTAAAAATTCAATATCTTTTGCTTGTATAAATTATCATCAATTTCAATTCAAGTGTTTGGTTTTCACATGTGTAGCCAACAAGTTTTGTGAACTGATACAATCAAAGGACAATTTAAAATATAAATTGTAGACAAAACTTTTTAAGTTTAAGTGAGTTCAAACTTATACGTATAATAAATTCATCGTCACATCCACTGTAATCAAAAGATCTTTTCAATTGGCTTGAATAAAATTAAATTTTGTGGAATCGAAAAAAAAGAAAATTATGTTATATTGGGTGTGACCTTTTTTTTTGTTAGAGATAAGTGGTTGAGTCTCATTTCCTTTATCTTCTTGCTTTTTGGAATGACTAAGCAACTTATTAATTGCAGAGTCATTAACAGCTAATGATTTTTCTTCTTCAAGAGATGGGACAAAGTTGTGCGTTGCTTATAAGGTATGAAGGCTTGATAGTTTCTTTCAAGAAAAAGATGCATAGCATCATTTATGCCACTTCTAACTAGTGAATTACTTGATATGCAGGGCCTTCCAGGAGCATATACTGAGGATGCTGCTTTGAAAGCATATCCAAAATGTGAAACAGTGCCATGTGATGACTTTGAGACATCACTCAAGGTTCCATTAATTCCTTGTCTTTGTCTTTGCATATGATACCTTATCTAATACATTCTGTGATGATATATTTATATATATTTTTTGTGTGCAGGCTCTTGAGTCGGGATTAGTGGATAAAGCTGTTGTAGCCATGGAAAGTTGTGTCGCTGGAAGCATCCACCATAATTATGATCTACTTCTTCACCACAAGCTACACATTGTTGGTGAGGTGCAGTTGCTGATTAACCACTGCCTTTTGGGATTGACTGGTGCCACAAAAGAGGAACTAAAATTTGTACTCAGTCATCCTCAGGTTGGCCACTATATATCATTCTTTTCTATCCTTTTTCACAACCAATATGCTTTATGCCACCAAAACCTCACATTGCTACATCTTATTGGATTATATATCGTAGGTTTATGCCCACTTTGTGTTATTATAATAAGAACCTGAACACTTAAAAGTAATTATTTCTTTAAAAGGTAATTGTTAATTGTCATATATGTTCACATCCCTAAAAATATATAATAACTTTACAACTCGGTATGTTAATATTTCAACTATATTTTTTATATTTTAATGTAAAATAATATATATTATTAAATTATTAAATGGAGTTGTAAAGTGAATATTTTTTGTTTTATATGGTGGCACAATATTTTTTTATAACATAAATAGACATTTGATAATTTAAATAAAATTATTATCTAATTGTATATATAAATGGAATTTATTATCTATATACTGTTTTATTAATTAATTGATTGAAACTCGTATCAGATTAGCAAAATGACATGAAAAACACAAAAATAACTCTAATTATAGATAGAATGGTGCCAGAGTTTTTCATGGTCTGAGTCTCCAAACATTTCAAAGCCCTAACTATTCTCAATTAATAAAATACCCCTTTCTCAACCCTTCATCCTTTATGCCTTATTTCTTATTGTTCAACTCTATAATTACAACAGAATAGTTGAATCTAACAATTAATTAACTCATTCCCTCTCTACAGTGTACCAATAATATTTTCTAAATGAAGAAAAAGTTTATACTTCTATATATATATAGACAAACACGTGTCTATTCATATAACAAAAACGAAAATATTAATGTTATTCTCTTATGGAAGTCATAAAGAAGTGTTTGTTTATGAAAACATGCAAATGAAAATGTATACTTGTATCGAAAATGTATTTAAAAGTTGATATATGACTACCAAAAATTATGAGAAATGACTGTATAGATCCAATAGTCATAATATATGTTTGTCTTTCAAGGACAATAAAAGAGTCTATAAATAAAGCCAATTTGTATGGGAAAAAAACAGTGGAGCAATAATACGTAGATAGTATTATATTTTATAAACTACTATTCACATACGATTGATGTGATGTAAATCATTTAGGGATGTCAAGAAACCATGGTATTTTAAAGGAGATTCATCCGTGCACCTTATTATATCCAATTTTTGTAGAGATTAACGGGGATCACTGGAAGATTAGTATTTCACTAAGTTTGGCATTTTATTGTCTAACCACTAGTTATTTCCTTTTTTATATTTTTATTGTTGTGGTATCATCACACCACTGTTTTGCACCAACATAGTTGATGACAAATAACTGTGTAAAAAGTTCAAATTTTTAAAACGATCGTGTTACATGCAGGATCTTGTTCAATGTGAGATGATGCTTTCTGATTTAGGTGTTACCAACATTGCTGTAGATGATACTGCTGCAGCTGCTAAGGTATTTTACAAATTTTGTCCATCCACTGAAACAAGCATTGATTGGGTTGTAGAGTTGCATGTCCTAATAATGATTGGCACACTGAACAGGTTGTGGCCTTAGACGGAAGAAGGGACATTGGAGCTATTGCAAGTTCAAGGGCAGCAAAACAATTTGGTCTTGACATTCTAGCAGAAGGAATCCAGGTAAGACTTCAGTTAAACGTTTTGGAAGACTCTTAGATATATCTCTAAATCATATCACAATTCAGTTTTAGATATATCTCTAAATAGATGACGGTAATTACTTGAGTTTTAAGCATCTCTGGATTGATTTTGATTGCTAAGCTGCGTGAACACGTTTCTGATTTTAATATGAAAACCAAGTAAAATAGTGAAGGATACCCCAGAATCTAACATGCAAATACGTGCATGGATATCCAAAAGAAGATTCAATTTCTTACTGCTCAGTGCCCATTCTTTTACTACATTTTTACCTTTCATCAAAAGACATTTATTGTGTAACAAAAGCAAAGTAGAAAACAAGCTTGTTATTGTTGTTATCTCTAAATTAAAGTCAAGATGATCCATTTTCATATCTTTCTATAGGATGATGTCAACATTACTCGTTTTTTGATACTAGCAAGGGATCCTATACTTCCAGAATCCAACGGTTCATATAAGGTAGAGAAAATTATATCTATTTATCTATAATTTTGATGAATTTACTGATGAATATTGCAAAACTTCTACCACAGACTAGCATTGTTTTCAGTCTGCAAGAAGGTCCCGATGTATTATTGAAAGCTCTGGGAGTGTTTGCTGTGAGGAACATTATGTTGTCAAAGGTTTGTTAAAATAATAATTGTACCAATTGCAATTGAAATTAGTACGAATTGTTAAATTATTAAATTTTGATTATAATTTTTTTAAAATTATAAATTATTGTATAGTTTTTAAATGTTTAAAATTTCAATCCACTATACCTAAAATTCTTTGCTCTCATTTTTTTGGTGCGATTTCAGATAGAAAGCCGCCCAGTGGAGCGTTACCCATTAAGGTTTCTTGATGATTCAAAGTATGAGAGTGTCAAGTGAGTAGTGATCCTTTTTTTTTTTCATTTTGGATTTGCAATATTATCAGTTTGTAAACATGTTATAGCTTTACTTTGAAAAGCATATATATTTCCAACTTTGTGGTTCAAAATAGGAAGGAAAAAGCTTTCGGGTGTGGTTTGGTTTTACTCCACGGGTAAACTAATTGTTCTGTTATTCTGTTTGGAAGAGTGTTATGAATCTTTGACTTAGACATATTGAATTTTCTGGTGGCAGGTACTTTGACAACCTTTTCTACATTGATTTTGAAGCTTCTATGAGAAATCCAAGTGCACAGTATGCTTTAGAAAGTTTGCAGGTTAGTCCATCATATCATATTATGTTAGAAACATTTTCTTGTTTTGAGTACTCATTCCAGCTCCTACATATGCTTTAGAGTGTTCTCTTACTTTTGCTCAGACTAGTTTCCATTCTACCATATTGTATATCAAGGATTTCCTTGTCTGAATGATGCACGTTTCCTATATTAATGGTGTTTCTACCTGCTTGGCCCAAAAGCATATCTCAAAGTTGCTATAGGACTTTTCAATGTGGTGGTCAAATATATATATATTAACTCAAATTGTTGGTTCTTTCCCACTTCATTTCAGGAATATACAACATTTATTCGTGTTCTCGGCTGTTATCCTGTGGATAAAACAGACATATAAGATTCTCTTGAATCGCGTACTAGAGGAGATGACCCTTTGAAAGCCTTTTTCCCATCACTACATATCCAAAACTCCTTTCATCTCCTATAATGAGGTGCTTCAGAATGTCATCGTAATAATTTAGCAAATGGGGAGAACACTGAAGCAAACATCAACATTAGAAACCTTTTACAGTTAAGTTCTCGGTAGATGTTTCTCTGGAGAGAAGATGCATGATGGTGTCACGACTTTTTATTTTATAAACATGATATACATTTACCCGTTTATATATGTATCATTAAGTAATTGCAGTAAGATTTTCTTTTAGTTACTACCAGATTTCTACTAAGTCGGCATAATGCCTTTAGTACATTCGTCAAATTTAACTTAAAAGCTGTTTAAAAGTTAAATTAAAAAAAAAACACTTCAAAAAGAATCGTCAAATTTAACTTAGATTTTTTCTTCACTAAAAGTTCTATTTTATCGTGTTACTTGGACTACTTCTAGATAAAATATAGAAAGAGTAGAATATCAGTCTAAAACATCGTATTGTAGTTGATATGTGGGACTTAATAAGGGTTTGTCTACATCTATCATCAAAATGGATTATTCAAAAGTTCATGACCGTGTGGTGGAGGTCATAGATGTTTAACAGGTTGCAAATATAGGTAGGTAGGACGATTCTGATAAAATGGGAGATTGATATGAATTCTTTATTTTCCACTGCTCAATTCCAAAAAATAAAAAATAAGCTTAAAAACTTATAGATATATAATCATTTCAACACAAGAAAAAAAAAAAACTACACACTCTTACTCTTTGAATACTTTGAACAGAGGTTACTCTACACTTTGACTAGAACATATGCCACAAAATCTACATTTTCATTCAAATTTATATTATTTTCATTCGGAATGAGTGAAAAGGGAAGGTTGCAATGACAAACTTATCACCTCACTTAGTATACTTCAATTTTACAATATCAAATTAATTTATCTTATACCATCTCATCACGTATATAATAAAATAATTAAATAGTATCAAGTTAGTCTACAGAAACTTTTGTTATATAAGTCTATTATTCATTATTCATAAAAAAATAAAAGAATAAGTGATGAGTTTAATTTAGTTTAATTTAAAGTTAGATTTGTTTATTTTATTTATATTAATAAAATTAAAGTGATGAAGACGTAAAATTGGATGAGCAAAATAAAATAAAAAATTAAGAATCTAATCTAATTTATATTTTAAAATAAATCATAGTTTTTTTAATTTGATTTTATATTAGACTTATAAGGCAGTAAATTATTTTTAATCTAATTAAAAATTAAAAAAATATTACACTATATCTTTATAAAAAATTATAATATATTATTTTTTTAAAATTTAAAATATAATATTTAACAATTAAATACATTCATTATTTAAAATAATTTTATTAATATTTTTCATATCCACAAAATAATAAATATGTGTAAATAAAATAAAATAAAAAATAAAAAATAAAAAATTTAACATAAAAAAGATAGATAACTCTAATAAATTTAACCTTGACTGATATGAGCCTTGAACCTAGGTTAAACCAAAGAAAATGCATTTTTATTGTGGCTATTATCTTTTATCATTAACATAACTTGAATCATAAATTAGATGGAATGTACACTTGGATAATATCTATTTTCACATATTTGAGTAAAATTATTAGAAAAAAAATATCTTTATTATAAAATTAAATTGAATTTACGAAGTTTAAATTAAAAATAAATTGTTACCTAGTCTAATTATAGTTTAGTGTATTAAATAAAACTCAGCCCTGCATAACCATTCAACAAATCTATATAAAAATAAATAGATTGAATTGAATTTACCGTGTATAATTTACTGTAGTATTTTCCTAACACTTTAAAAATAATTAATATTTACTAGTCTCCAGTTTAATAAAGATTAGGTAATTAACATTTGAGTTAGAAGTAATTACATACTTAATTTTTTAAATTAGATATATAAAGGGTTACAAAAGAAAATAAACTCAAATAATGTAAAAAATATTAAATGCATATATTTTCAATATTTTACGACTAAATAATTTCGGTGAATGTTTATTTAATTATTTGGGAGCATTTAATATTTTTCTTTAATTACACCACGGTGTGTAATTTTTCAAGTAGTTCATTGTATATAGACATTTTTACACATTAAGAAAGCAAAGCGTTCTATATTTAAATTTTGATTTGATCGAGTGATGATAATTACTAATTTAATTAAATACATACATCATATAAATATTTTTTATATTTTTATTTAATCGTGAGTTTTTTTATTTTAAGAAAATATAGTTATATAATTTCATTCCGTATAATAGAATGGATTAATAGAGAATGTATATATGTATATATATGTATATATATATATATATATATATAATATCAAATACATCCTTTGTAAAAATCATTGACGCCCTTGATAAAGTGTGAAACGTTCATAGATAAAAACATTAAAATCACGAATTGTTATTTATGTAATTGTTTTAAATTTTACATTTAAAACCAATTTTAATTGGTTTATAGTGTAAAGTTATTTACAATATATCAAAATTAATTTTTGAACTAAATAATTTTAATAAATCATAATTGAACCAAAACAGTCATTAATTTAATTCTATAAAATTTAAAACTTTGCTTACAGAACACCACTTTCAAATACGTTCACAGAGTAGTTTCTCATTTGGGTCAATGTATCTGAAAGGAGTATTTCTTAGAGAAACTCTTAATCGATTAAGGTTGTGCAAGACCCTTTACACAGGGTTTCAAATTACAGAGGGTTTTAAATTTAAGAAAAAAATCGGAAATTTAGGGTGACTTCAAAAAATTTTAAAACAGCCATGACTGGAATATTAATCTTGAGGAGTACAAATTCACCTTCACCAAACTTTTCTACACTTTCCAACCTCTCTTACAATTTTAACAGCTACTACCATTAATGACATATAATTTTTTTAAATATGATTTAATATTTAATTTAATGAACTTTAATAAAGGTTATTAAAATATATAAAGTATTTAAAAAAATGATTTGTTCTATAGAAAAAGGTGTAATTTGATGTATTATTAATGTGAATCTATTAAAATTCATTACAAGTAACTCTTAAAATAATGGTGATAATGAATAGAGGAATTGTTTAATGATTATCAGTGTCTCAACCAGGATATTATTTATTGCAGAGAATGCATGTGAAGAACAAAAACTATAGAGTGTGAGGGAGGAAGCGTGTACAATCTTGACAAAAGCACAATTTTCTGTTTGCGTGGCTGTGTCTTTCTAGCAACAGGCTTCTCTCTCATTGTCAAATTCCAAAACTTGTTTTCAGTTCAAGGTACAATTCAGTTCATAACTGATACTGTATGAAAATATATACTTGCTCTAACCCCATTATCATATTATGCCACAAGAAGTTCCTCACAAACCACAATAACTTTAATTTGATCAGTGTTACTACTTCTGTGTTTCCTTCAGACTTTGCTGATCTTCTGAGATCTTGATGGCTCTCAACGATTGTTGCATCTGGGGCTGTGCCAAAGCTCCTCAATTGGGCTTGGCAACCTCTGACCCTGCAAGTTCTAGAGTGGATGTGAATATAAAACAAGGGCCTGAGAAATGCTGCAAGAGGGAATGTTGTTTGCGAGTTTCAGCACCAAAAGCTTTGACTCCAACTGAAGATGAGGAGCCTGTTGTGAGTGGTGTTGAGTCTTCTCGGGATGCTGACAGGATCAGGGTTCAGCCAAGCGTGTTGGAGGGGTTTCACATTGTTAACCTGATTCCAAGTGAGTTTTACTTAAACATGTCTCCATTTTAATTTAGAATTTCTATGGTTTCCAGAACAGTTTTAGCCTTTTTATTGCTATGTTGCCATCACTTATGTTTAGAACAATCTTCCCTGTTTTACATCTCATACCCATCCTTTGCTAATTAACTATATAATTGGCATTTTCAACGTATGGTTTTTTATTTAATGAAGATTTATTATAATGATTTTAATTTACTCCGCATATTAAGTCACACAAATTTGTAAATAAGAAAGACAGTTTGTGTTGGTTATGAAATATATATATATATATATATATATATATGTGTGTGTGTGTGTGTGTGGGGGGGTGGTATATTTCAATAAATAATATTATTTTTGAGTTATGAAATAGACAAACTAAGAAAAAAAAAGACTTAATTCAATTTAAATAACATATTAATTTCCTAACTCAAACAATTTTATATATTATTTGAATATAAGAATCATAGTAAAATGCCTTTTCATTTTTTATTTAGTGACATTGTCTTTAAATTTATCAATACTTAATCAACATTAGTACATTCTATTTTTTTAATTAAATAATCAAATAATTCAAGATTCATTACAACGTCACCGCCATTTCCATTTATTTTTGTATAGAGTAAACTATAAAGATAATTCATAAAAAAATATAGTACATAAATTTTTGTATTAAATTTCAAATAAAATAGTAAAATTCACTGAATATTTATAAAATTCTTCCAAAAATTTGACATCATAATATTTGAAATACGAACTTTCCAAAAAATATGAATGATACATCTGTATTTGATTATATGTTGGATTAAAACAAATTACAATAATTTGCTCTCATCTTCGAATAATCCACCTTTATTACAAATTCTATGAATACAGAATATTTCCATTTCTCAAACCAGCTATTTCCATGAATTCTTTCAAATTTAAATTCTACGCACTCCTCTAGTTTTTGCTACAGAGAAGCGATTCAATAACATTTCCTTTTTCTTCTTCGTTTTGTCACGATTATGCAACTTTTTTAATTGCAGGGCAATTACGTGCTAATGATTTTTCTTCAAGTGATGGGTCAAAGGTGCGCGTTGCTTATAAGGTATGATGTTTGATAGTTTGTCTCAGATAAAAAAGGACTAATGGCATCATTAATATCACTTGTAACCAGTGAATTACCTCATATATACAGGGCCTTCCAGGAGCATATACTGAGGATGCTGCTTTGAAAGCATTTCCAAAATGTGAGACAGTTCCATGTGCTGACTTCGAGACTGTTTTCAAGGTTCCATTGTTTGTTTCTTTTTATCTCTCTCTCTTCAAGTTCTTCATACGATGCCTTGACTAATAGATTCTGTGAATGTGATGACATGTTTATATTAATTTTTGCAGTCTGTTGAAGCATGGCTGGTGGATAAAGCTGTTCTACCAATCGAAAGTTCTGTTGCTGGAAGCATCCACCGTAATTACGACCTACTTATCCGCCACCGGCTAAACATTGTTGGGGAGGTTCATTTGCTAATTAAACACTGCCTCTTGGGACAGAATGGTGTCACAAAAGAGGAGCTCACATGTGTAATGAGTCATCCGCAGGTTGGCTATTAGATATCATTCTTTTTCTCACATAATCATGCTTTAAGATGCCACTAAACCTCACTTTTAGTTTTTAGAAAGATGGTAAGCAACTCAGATAGCTAAATAGAACATTAGTGAAGTAATACAAAACTAGCTACATTGTATGGCATTGATTCAAAACACTGATGCAGTGTTTTTTCACGTTAATAATATAATATGGCATGTCTGAATTTTTTTTTTCTAGCAATACCCTACTGCTACAAGTTTCTGTTACTGCTAGAACAAAATTTCTAAGCCTTTCTAGAAAACTGTATCAACACTTAGGACTCATCCAGAATGGGATTTCACGATTCATCTGCTTATTTCATAGCAATTATAATAATATAATTAAAACTTCCTATAATTTTTTTATTCTTTTCTTTGTTTTGAGTTGTGTTATCAGTCCATGACTATAGTGATCTTAAATTGGATATGTATGTCTATTTAATGATTTTTTTTTATCATTTACCAAAATTAAGAGATTTTCTTTAAGATTGAAAATAAATAATATATTTTTAATGAGTCTTGTATTGCATTTACCTTTTGATTCCACCATAATGTTATTTCCTAATCAAACTACGAATTTATCAGTCATAAATATTTTTGAAAAATGTTTTTATTCTGATCATGTAACCATTATCCAGGTATGAGTTTCTACCTGATTTATTATCGGAATCTTGGGTAATAGAAAAAATGTTGTTCATGGTTATGTTTTTTAACGAAATTTGCTTAATAATTATTTTTATAGTGCAGTTTTTTCTTCAAGCTACTTGTCTTTCCTCCTATACTCTCATTTCACAAACTATTCTTTTTTATCTTGAGATAATAGCCCATTATGATTTCAAATTCGTGTATTTTTATTAATTTAAAATTCACATAAGTTTAATGAAACTACTTTAGACCTCTTTGTGTGGAGTATATCATAATTCTTTAGCACTTGAGACATTCTAAAAAAGTTAAGTCAGGTATTGATTATTGCTTGATGCAGTAAATGATGTCCTCTTTTTTTATTTTAACTCCTTCATTCGAGTTATTGCAAGAGTTTATAAGGAGACAATAAATTATTCCTTTATAATGTCTCATAAATATTGAGAGAAAAATATTCTTATTTAACGTTCCAGAGTCAATATTTTTCCTGAAAAAAATAGGGACAAGAATAGGTGGAATGATTTTGATCATGAATTACGGGAAAATTTTAGAAGTATTATAGAACAGTAGGATTTATGTAGAAATAGTTAGGATATATCTAAACTTATCATATGAACAAAACGTAACAAGCTGATTTTAGAATGCTTTGATTCCAAGAACTAATTGTGCGTTGTTTTCACAAGCCTCTTTTTCTTTACTGGAAGGTAAAGAAGCCCAACATAAACCCATACCGTAAGCCTATTTATAGGCAATGGCAAGCATTCACCAACTTATGATACTGATTATCATTATTTACTAATTTCTAACATTCTTTTCTTTAGAATAGTCATTATCTCTAACTACCGCTAACCAAACCAATTGAAATTATCAATTAACTAACTCATTCTTTCAGTATCATTATCATTATCATGTATGTACCTGTCAATCCCTTCGTCATCGTTTACCTATCAATCCCTCATAATGTGTACCGAACTATATAACTGTCGAATTTTTCAACAAAAATGTTAGTATCATGTCATCTCTTAATTGAACTTGTGATTGCACAAATGCTTGAGACAGATACAGCCAGCCATCTGTCTCGTTATCATTAACATGATTTTTAATGGCCTACCAAAATATAACTTTTAAAACTATCTCCTTACATGCAGGCTCTTGCTGAATGTGAGATGATGCTTACTGATTTAGGTGTTACCAACATTGCTGTGGATGATACTGCTGCAGCTGCTAAGGTATTTTACAAATTTTTTCTAGTCCTCCAAAACAAGCATTGATTAGGTAGAGTTGCATGTCCTAATAATAATGATTGGGACATTGTGAACAGGTCGTGGCCTTAGACGGAAGAAGGGACATTGGAGCTATTGCAAGTTTAAGGGCAGCAAAACTATATGGCCTCGACGTTCTAGCTGAAGGAATCCAGGTAAGACTTTAGTTACATGTTTGGAAGACTCCACTGCTACAACATTTACTCTTACTATATGGTTTGCTCTTGTCGCAACATGTCTTCATATGAACAATGTGTTCATTGGATCTGGGAGCTTAGCATTCATGATAAGCATCTTCCAAAATATCGGTTTCCTCTCTTAGATACGATGGATGATGCTTATTTATTATTTCTCAATGTTTACGCCATTTTTTTTAAAATGGTATTATTATCAATTCATAAGGCTTTCCTTACCCTGATCAATAAAGTTTCAGAAATGGCATTATAATACAGCATTTTGCCTCAGCATAGGATTTAGGGGAGCTACATATCACTGTCCTATCATTTGGTTTTTTACCTCTCAAAGCTAGATACCTATAACATTCATGCTTTTTTTCATCCTACTATATGAAATGGAAGTTCCATACCTTATTTTTGTGTTATTGAGTTGCTAGTTTAGTTACAGTTTTAAAGATGTCTTTATATGAAATGGAAGTTATGCTGATTCATTTTCTTCTTGCTAGGACGAGGATATTAATGTTACTCGCTTTCTGATACTTGCAAGGGATCCTATAATTCCAGGAACTGAAATGCCCTACAAGGTAGAAAAAAATACATTATTTTATATATAATTTGTATGAATTTGCTGATGAAATGCATGACTTCTCCTCCAGACTAGCATTGTTTTCAGTCTAGACGAAGATCCTACTGTACTATTCAGAGCCCTGGGAGCGTTTGCCATGAGGGACATTAATTTGTCAAAGGTGTGCTATAATAATATTAGAAATTAAAACTCATGCTTCATCTATCTCATTTCTTTGGTGTGATTTCAGATAGAGAGCCGCCCGCTGAAGCAGTGTCCTTTAAGTGCTGTAGATTTTTCAAATGAAGGAAGTGCTAAGTGAGTAACGGATTTTGTTTCCCATTTGAGAATTGCAATGGTATCAGTAGTATGTAAACTATAGATTGACTATACAATTAAATGGCCATAACTGGTCAAAGAAAAATTGGAGGGCTTAATGTAAAAAATCAATTTAATCATTCGAGTTAATATATGTTAATAAGCATATTATATCTTTACTGTGGAAAGCATATATCCGACTGGGGTTTGGTTTTACTCTAGATATGGTTTAATGATTATGTTGTTCTATATGGAAGTGTGTTGTAAATCTGAGACTTACACATGAAGTTTTCTGGTGGCAGGTCCTTTAAGTACCTTTTATACATTGATTTTGAAGCTTCTTTGGCAGATCCCCGTGCACGAAGCGCTTTGGAAAATTTGCAGGTCAGTCAATCATAGCATGAAAATAGCATTATTGCCTTTATACAATTCTTTTGGTCAGTCTTCCCTGATCATAGTGGAATCGATTTGCGTGAATAAATTGTCAACCGTGCCTTTTCATCAGTGTTTAATAGATTCTTAAAAATTCCAGCAGCCAGCCTTCACTGTGTCAGCAAAATGCATTCTATATTTTTCTTTGTTAGGATTAACACTTTTTATAACGTAGTATTCCAATATTAACTCAAATCGTTGGCTCTTTTCCCCTTGATTTCAGGAATGTACAAGATTTTTTCGTATTCTCGGTTGCTATCCAGTGGATAGAACAGATACAGCAGGTTCATTAAATACAGGAGGAGATATTATCCTTTGAAAGCTTAGTCCCCATCCCTCATCCAAACTTCGTTTCATCACCTAATCATAGGTGCTTTAGAATGTCATCATAGTTTTAGCAGATGGGGAGAACTCTGAGACAAACATTTTTCTTTATTTTCTATCAACTGACATACATCAAAATTAGATTCCTTTTAATTAATATAAAAATTCTGGGTGGATCTCTTTGGCTTTCGATTTCAATTTTAGACCTATAATATACCTTTTATGCCCGTACTCCATATATAGTTGAGTAATTGTGCGAGAAAACAGAGCTTATTGCAAATAAACATTTGAAGGCTTATCAACGTAGGTCCAAAACTATTAAGAAATAATAATTGTTTTTGTTAATAATTTCTATTTTAGAGGGATAAATTATAATATATAAAAACAATAATAATAAATTAAGACAACTTCTATCCTTCTAAGCCAAAAACCATCATACAGAAAAGGACAACCGGTATTAAACCAAACCACAGCTATAACAACAATAATGGAAAACTTCTACTGTCACTCCTATATTTGTTCACTCCTTTGTGCATTTCTTTTTTCAACCATCATGCTAGACTTAAAATTATTTCTTCCCCTGTACTACTTCTCCTATTGAAGTCCCACACCTCCCCTCCCTTTGTAATGGAAAATAGTCTTGAGCTTGAACTTCATCTAAATCTCAATTTCATCTAGTAAGGCACCATGCAGGGCAATATTCCTGTTGGATAAAAGGTTGACTATAACCTTGAATCAGCACAGCCCATTCCAAAACTGACCACACATACCTTATTCTAAGAACCTATTATTGTCGTGTAAGCCTTCGCAAGTCAATTTTCCTTCCTCACTGGTAACATTTATGCTCATACTATAATGAAAGTCTATTCCCGAAATTGCCTTTGTATAGTATATTGCATTCCATCAGTTGTGCAAGAAGATAATCATGTGGTCCAACATAAAAAGCAGAGCAATAGGACTACTGAAAGAAAGGTTGACATCAGAGTGGATTAATTCTGTAGTCCCAAAACCAGCACAAACCCTTTGTGTGTTGCGGAATTTCATCACAGGCAAAATCTTTTTCTTGGGAGACCCTTTGATTTCTAGCCCTCCAAATACTCCCTACAATAGCAAATAATAGTATTTCCCACTCTTGCATCTTAAAAAGTGTTTCACCATATTTGTACTGCCAATAATGATCTTGTGGATTAATAACATTCATCCCACAGAGGTAAAAAATTTGCAAGTGAAGAAAAGATGCTTGGCAGATTTAATGTACAGAACAAAACTAACATTTCGTAGTTCCATTTCCCTGCACCACGTTCCTTCCAAGAAGATTGTCTCTTGGAGACGATCTTTTTGTGAATCATCTCCAAGTTAAGAAGATTCCCTTCCATAAGTTTTTTGAAGTTTCTATCAACCATACTAACTGAAATCAATTCTAAACAACTTGGTATGCAGATATGACAAAATAAGAACCACCAAATCAATTGTCATCCTAATTTCTTTTAAGCTTAACTCTATGTAATAGGATTTCTTGTTCCCAAACAAATATCTGCAACAAATAGATTTATTCCTAGTCCTCTCATATCCACTATCCCATATTCCCCATCTGCTCTTGTTTTTGTTTCACTATAAGGTATAATCTATTAAATATTAAATTCTTCTACAAATTTATTGTCCCCTTACCACTTATCCATCCAAATCTCAATTTTATTATCCTCTTCAATTCTACCTTTCTCATAATCTCATTATCAAACCACTTGACTTGATTTTCCCCTCCACTTACTTTTCATGAAAAACACATATAAGAAACTTACTCATAAATTATTTGAAATATAAGAAACTAAAACATTTAATCCACAAAATATAAAATATAAGGAAATTAAATAGTTTCATCTAAAAGAATGAAATTTAAGGAATGGGATTTTCCTAATTGAAACAAGGAATTTAATTGATGTATTACAATTTTTTAGTGAAATCTATTTAAAAGTCAAAATAAAAGCTTATTATTTATGATTATGAGTCCTTGCGAAAGATCTGAAAAGAAAGATGCCTGAAAGTTTTAATCCTTTTACTTGATTCTAAGATAAAATTATTTGCAACAATTTATTATGTATATGTTTCATTGGGACGGAATAAAATGAAAGTCATTTAAATGGATAAATTATAAATTACGGGCAAGATAGACGATTGACAAGTAACAGTTAGAGACATTAGTCAATTCAACTAAAAAAATTGTTAGACTAATCTTACTCTATTTTTTTTTTGTTGCAAAATCCACAATTTTAATCTTGGAAAGTTTACAAAATTTTAGTCTATTTATTTCAATATCCATAATTTTAATCTCAATTTTTTAATGCAAATTTAATCTATAATTTTATTCTTTAAACTTTTTATATAATTTTATCTTTTGTATAATACATAATTTTGGTCTATAGATTATTTCTTTTCAATCAATTTATTGTATAAGCTATCCTAAAAGTTTTAAAAAATATATATTTATCTCTTGAATTCTTACAAAGATAAATAATAATTTAAGAAAATAAGAAAAAGTTAATTTGATAAGCATAAACTTTTTTCTTTCAGCTGTCTGAAAATGACTTTAAAATAAAAATTAAATAAACCTCTAGATAGTTAAAAACTAAGGGATGACCATTGTAAAAAATCATTAAGAATCTAAATTGTAAATTTCGTAAAATATAAAGACTAAATTTATAGAAAATAAATCAGGGACCATATATTCGGATTTTGTAAAATGCAGAATCAAAATTATAACTAAGCCTAAATAGTATTAAGATAAGAAGCCCACATTTGATAATTTTGTTGGAACAGGACAATTTGGCTGAAATTGATTTAATTTCTACTCTAACACATCAGAATTATTCTTCGACTTTTGCCAAATATCTTGAAGGTAAACAACAGCAAATGGAAGTTTAAACTGCGTACTCAATCAATTAGAAAATCACATTGGAGAAACAATACAGAACGGCACTACATAGATAAAACACGATCATGGTACTTATTTATTCATACAATAGTACTGGAACTTCATATTTTGTGAAAAGACAGCACTTTTCACTCTAGTTCCTTCAGAAAATCTTGATTGTCAACCAAAACCTACAAAATGGACACAAAATGAATCACACCACTCACCACCTACTTGTTATTAATAATGGCAAGGCAATAGAAATATGTACATGCTCAAAATGCATTGCTATTATTTTTTTTAGGAAAACAGTGTGTAGCTATGTGACACAATCTTAGTAGATATTGCTATTAGTATTTATCTACCTCCACCTGGTTTTCGTATGATAAAGCCCAATTTCCGTAACAAATTGAAAGGCAAAGAGGTTGACTCAATAATTAGAGAAATACAAGCTGAGGACTTCCAAAAGGAAGTTAAATATATGCTGAAACATGAGATCCTTTTTTATTAGCAAGTCAAATATTATTCAGCAAAATGTATGATCAATTCAAGTCGTTAGTCAGAACGAATTCCATGACACTAAGTCACAGAAGTTGGAATATGACACTCTCTGTTTTTATGGTTAAACACCCTTTATACATGAGACACTTCGTGCTCTACATTTCACAGTCATAATCATTATCGACAAACATTAAGCTCTGAAGAAACAATTGTTTTGTTCATACTCATAATTAACCTAACTAGTTCAATTATTAAAAAGTAATGCAAGTTCAGTTAAAGCAACCTTCTATACCTTATGCATATTCTATTTCATAGTTTATGATACTATCGTCAAATTATAGCTGTAGTTGCCCCTGAGTAAGCACATGTATATGCGTGTTCTACGTCATAATTAACTTATTGCTTCAGCTCGTGATTTTATGTTAAAACAAATAGAAAGTAAGCCACACCCTGACAACATCAAAATTAAATAAAAAAAAAACTTACAGTTTTCCATCCATCAGGGTCTAAGAAAGAAGTGATCTTTGTGTTAAGGCCAGGAATTGGCCCTGGTTGCCGAGTAATCTTCCCTCCAAGCTCTTGTGTGACTATGTTCACAACCTCAGCACTCTTGTATACATCGTCCGTACCTATAGCAACCTGTTATATACAACAAATAAACTTTATGATCAATGGAAACACAAATGTGAAGAACCAGTTTAGGCTTCAAGAAGGAAATATAACCTAATAAATAAGTATTTACCAACCTGAGCATAAGCATTTCCCTTGGTGTATTCAGTGACACCATAGTTATATGTAAGCTCCAACACTGTTGTCTCTTGCTCCTCTGCGTACCCAAGCATAGCTATAGTGTACTGTAATATATGCAACATACATAATCCAGGAAAATTTTCAAGTCAAAGCTAGGTACGATATATGCCTTGGCTTAAGTGTATTGCTTAGGTCAAGAAGGAAACTCACCTTTTGTTCAGGTCTATCAGCCCTCTTTACGACCCTCAAACCCAGAGCCTGCACAAACATGATCCAATAAGAATCAAAATATGATCCTTAAATATACAATCCATTTTGAATTAGGGTGTGTTTGGTTTCCCATTCTAATGGCTCAAACAGACATTCACTTCAATGACCCAACACCAATGGATTGGATTGAAAAAGCATCAAAATATGTGCATAAAAAACCAAACACACTTAAAGAACAAAACTTAAAAACAAATCCAATCCAGAATGTCACACAAGCAACAGAATTTTTGTGTCCATTACAAGCAACAGCTCACCCAATCCAGATCCAGAATGTCACACAAATCAACACAAGAGATTTTTCAATTATACTAGACCCTACACATCCAACTCAACTACAGGCTTCACTCTCAACATTCCCCCAAAGGAGAGAAAGGAGAATGGTAAGCAGAGTACTCTGGAATTTTATCCCAGATAATGTTATATAAAAAAATATGTTCGTGAAAAGAAAAACTTGACTTGGGCTGTTACCTTTTCATAAAATTTTATTGAACGCTCTAAATCACCAACACGAAGCATTACTTGGCACAATGGCTCAGGGGTTGAAGGTCTTTGGATGAGCTCAAAAATATAACCGTCAGGATCCTTCGCAAAGGCAATAACAGATGTTCCACCCTTAACTGGACCAGGCTCCCTAGTGACAGTTCCACCCTTCGCCCGGATGTTTTCCACCAATTTGTAAACCTAAAAGTGAAAGATATATACACTTCAATTTCAGCACAAAAGGTTAAATAAATGGTCAAGTAGTGGTAAAGGCAAGACTCTAGCTTACATCTGGAGTTGCAATGGCAAAATGTCCAAAGCCAGTTCCAATATCATATGAGGTCACCCCATAATCTGACCAAAAACATCACATGTGGAGAGAAGTTATGTCCAATTCCATCCAACACAAAGGATGCTAGACAAAAGGTACATAAATCAGAGAATAACAAGAAAACTAAATAACAAACAGGAACATACTATAAGTCAATTCCACAACAAAATGGGATTGTTCGGGGCCAAATCCAAGAAAAGCATTGGCAAATTTCTCTTCTGGAACATCTCTTTTCCTCAAAAGCTTCATCCCAAAACATTCAGTGTAAAACCTGAAAATAGTTAGGAAACTGTGAGCATCTAAGCACACGTCACAGCGAATTTCAATAACCCAAGCCGACAAAATCCTACTTAATGGTGCGATCAAGATCACCAACACGGTACACAGCATGCAAGAAGCGGCGCTTATCTTTCTTTGGCCACTCCAACAACTCAGCATTAGATTGTGTAGCCTC
This sequence comes from Lablab purpureus, assembly GCA_030347555.1. Taxonomy (NCBI): domain Eukaryota; kingdom Viridiplantae; phylum Streptophyta; class Magnoliopsida; order Fabales; family Fabaceae; genus Lablab; species Lablab purpureus. The sequence goes on from CM059259.1 coordinate 15,875,195, forward strand.
AGCCATATTCAATGTGGACGCGAACGCTATACAACACAATCAAGAAGCCGTAATTAACACATAGTAAAATTCAAATAACACCAAGTAGTGACCAGGAAGAAAAAGCTGATCTACTTAAAAAGTCAACTCGTTAACATAGAATACAAAGTTAAAAAAATAACAAACAAACGAACCCTTCAGACTTAAGCCTTCATTCATAGGTTTGGAACTAGGCAAAAGACAAAAGTTATAACCACGCCATTTGCAAAATGAATTAAATATTATACACATACATACATGCATATTTTATTTCAAAATTTATGTAAGAGCTGATTTGAGTATAAGAAATGAGATTGCTCTAAGGTTTAGAACCCACCAAAAAAATCGATACTTTAATGATTTAACAAGATGCAAAGCGATATAATTACAAGGGTTGTCTTAACAGCAATGGTGACTTTAAATGTTACAGACAGCCGAAATCACAAACTTCAGCTTGGATGGCAAAAATTGCAGATTAATGGGACTGAAATTGTAGGAGATCAAGAAATCAAAGAGAGAGAAAACACACTGTGTGTGTGTGAGAGAGATAGATAGAGAGAGATAGCTAACCGGTGAGACAGCTATGCGTGCAAGAGAAATAGCGAACAAAGGAAAACAATCTCTAAAACCGTCTGAGGGACTGATAATGTAACCGGCTGTTACAGAAATTAATGTATAGGGACGGAGTTGTGGGGATTGTGAAGCACACCTCTCCCACTTTTTTCAGATTAATTATATTTACTGAACAAATACAATTTTTTTTTAGAATATTTTAAATATTGATTTACTGTTTTACGTACATAAAAATTAATATTCCTTCTCAACTCATATATATTCAGAACTAATTAATTTAATAATTATATTATTCAACATTTTTATTTTATAAAATATATAAATTTATATCTTCTAAATCATCATTAATCATATTTATTATAAAATGATCCTTAGAATTAAATTTAAGGATATTTTCTAAAAAGCTTTAGAAGTTCAAACTGCCCTATGTTTAAATCTAATAAACATTATTTTTGTAATTTGTATTCTTAAAAGTGTAGAAAATGAATGATTAATTTGAAATGATTTGAAGAAAAAGTGAATATAATTATTCAACATTTTTATTTTATAAAATATATAAATTTATATCTTCTAAATCATCATTAATCATATTTATTATAAAATGATCCTTAGAATTAAATTTAAGGATATTTTCTAAAAAGCTTTAGAAGTTCAAACTGCCCTATGTTTAAATCTAATAAACATTATTTTTGTAATTTGTATTCTTAAAAGTGTAGAAAATGAATGATTAATTTGAAATGATTTGAAGAAAAAGTGAATATAAATGAGTATGAGAAATAAATAGTGATTTTATTTATTTTTTAAAGGATAATCTTTTATGTGGAAAATTCATGAATTGATATTCTCATTATATGTAACTTTAGAAATAAGAAATTCTGGATTTTTTTTATCCAAGCTTTCCTTTTTCATCATATAAATATAAAAAATTATACTTTACTCTTGTTGTATTTAATGGCAAAGAAGGAGGTTCACTCTTGTTGTATTAAATGGTAATGAAGGAGGTTTGTATTGTGTTGTTTTGATGTCATTAATCCTTTCAAAATTAGTTTGTGATTTTTGTTGTTCATGTTCAAAGTGTTAGAAAAATATCACATTAAAAATAAATTTCATTAAAAAGTAAAAGTAAAAGGTAATAAGAGAAATTTTATTTTATATTTTATAGAAAAATAAAGAAAAATAGAAAATAAATAATTATGAGAGAAATAACTTTTAAAATTTTTTAATAAAAAATAAAAAACATAAAAAAATTGTATTTAAAAGTAAAGAAAAGAAGAAAATAAACAATAAATAATTTTAAAAGAAGTAAAATTAGTTATTTCGTGTATCTGGAAATGAAATTATGATAATGTTTTTTTATGAAAAAAAAAATAATTTTTTATAAAAAATAATAAATAACTCTAAAATAAATAAATTTAATTATTTTCTTTACGAGAAAAAGAAAAGTATATTTATTAGAAATTATAATAATACTAAAATAATTACAATTTTAAAAATACAAAATTCTAATAACAACATTACCTTTTATCTTTTATTATTTTGTAATTTTTTAATAATATTATTTGTGTATTTTTTATTTATTTTTTATTTTTATACTAAAATAGATAATAAAAAATAATATTATTGAAATAAGAAAGTTTCTAAAAAAATAAAATATGAGAAATTAAAAAATATATAAATAAAATATGATTGTTTTTACAAATTAATTTATTATTTATTATTATTTAAAAAAATTAAAAAGATAAAATTAAAATATTGAAATGTGTATAACGGGTTAAAAAAAGAATGCCTTTATATTTATAGAATACCGGTATAGATTTTCTATCGGTGTATAGATTTTTTTCTTCTCTGCATTGTGAGAAAACTAGCTGTGCAGTGTCTTGTACTAGAAGTATCTGCTGAAAAGCCACGATGGCGAGTGAAAAGTCGGTGCTTGCAGTGATCAGGGCCGCGAGGCCAACCTTCCGCAATCGAAACGACAAGATCGTGTTTGCCGTTCACTCTTACTTCCTAGCCTCCGGCTATGTCCTCACCGCTACAGGTCCCCAAGCCCTCTCCGACAATGCCTTGTCTGACCCATCAAATGGTAATAATCAAGAAATTTAAGAAACCCTAGTTTCCCCTTTATTCTTTACTTTTCATTTTTTCTATGAATTTTTTGTTGCTGAATTTCTTGATGTTTGTTTATGTGCTGCGATCTGTGTGTAGACGAGGTGTCCGTTGATAACTGGAACGAGCTAAACGAAGAGTACGCTTTCGTTTACGCGAATCCAGAAAAAGGTTCGGAGAAAGTGCTGGTCAAGTGCCTCGTCATGAATGACAAATTGCTCGTTCATGTTTTGTCTCAAGGGTCCTCCGAGCCTTTAAGCCTTGAGATTGAGTAAGTTTTTACTTTTTCCTTTTTGTTTTGGCTGAAAATTTAATTGTTTACATGTTCTGATTGAGAAGTTAGGGTTTTTTAGTGTGTTTTATTTTTTCTTTATTTTTTTAATTTGAATTTGATTTCTTTGTTAGGTTTAGTTGTGTCTTACTTATATTTTGAGGGTTGGGTTGTTTGGATTTTTTTAGCATGTGACGTGCATACAAGTTTAGAGTCTTGCAGGTTGGGTGTTTTTTGTTGTGTTGAATTGTTTGCTCATTTTGACAAGGTATTTAGGTGTGATTTTTTATATGCAGTGTTGGGGATTATGCTGGAGAGGATGGGGGCAGCAATTATGCTCAGCAGTTCAAGAATTTGGGTAAGCTTGTGAAGAGAATCGACGGGGATATCTTGTCTAAATTAGATGGTTCTGCTAATGCGAGCTCATCAAGTAGAAGGTGAATTTGGATCTGTGAACTTTGTTTCTGTGTTCTTTTTTATTGTTAACTGGGACCGCCTATGTTATGTAACTCTGTGGTAGTGAATGCTTAAAGTTTTCTGAATTAGGCTATTGTATAAAGTTTAAAACTTTCTCATTGATGGTGGATGAAAATATCAGTTTAAAGATTTTGACAACATCACGCTATTATATCCAAATGCATGATTGATGGTAATGTATAACTCTGGATGAAAATTAAATCTCATTTTTTGTGGATGACTAGTACTAATAGTATTGAGAGATGAACTACTTTTAGTGTGATTAAAGATTTTCAAGGACCTGTGTTCAGCTTCGTGTTTTCATATTGTAAGAATGTCATGTGAGAAACTCTACCCATTTGTTTTTATGTTGGGTTGTTGTATTGGATGACTGTGCTATTACCCCCTTTATATGAAAGTTTTATTGTATAATGTTTTATGAAATGGGATCCTCTTTGAAAAATTGTCTCATTGTCTTCTATACAGCTCAGAAACAAGGGACAGAACTAGACAAGAGATACCTGAGCCTGTTGGTGGATTTGGTGAACCTGCTGGTCCTCCAACTCAGTAAGGGTTTAATATTACTTTGTTACTTTCACCATTTCATTGGTTTTGTTACTGCTCAATGGTTTATTTTCAATTATGTGATTTTACAAACTTCTACTGTTGGCAAATTTGAGCATTAAAATTCATAGATCTGTATATATATATATATATATATATCAGGGTCTCATGTACTTGATGTTCCATGCTTGAAAATTATGAAAGCAGGCTGTGGTATGTGCTTATTGCTGGTTTTTGGGAGGGTTGGTGTTGGTGGACGGTACAGTTTATGTATCTGACCTAAGCATGCCTTACGATGTTTACATGATGACTGTTCCTCTCTCATCCTATCAAGTTAGAAGGATGTGATGATACAACTTCAATTAGTCCTTATTTCTACATCTTAACTAAACTAGTTGATTTGCACACAAAATTGCTAGTATAGGTGATTTTGTCTGAACCTAGCCAAGTTCACTCGAATCTGATCAGGATTGAGTTTTCTGCAAGTTGGTGTGAACTCATAAACCTGGACAATTTTTTAAGTCATTTCACGAATGTGGTGGTAACCATGGTTTCCTCATGGAAGACTGTGTGGGCAAGCTGTGGGGGGGCAAGTGTAGTTTATGGACCCACTGCACTTGGGCTGAGATTTGATTTGAGATGGACCATTTTAATGGTCATAGATCATGGGATTGATGGATCTTGGTTTATCAGAACAGAGTCTACTGTGATCAAACTATAATCTATCATTGTAGTTTGCATAAACTTTGAACAATGTCCCTAAACATTCCATGAATGCCCCAATTTAATAGGATTCTTGTTCCTATATAGAAGAGGTAGCGTTGCTGAACTAAATCAGATTAACAAACTGAAATGAAAGAACAATGTTCCCAGGTCCAATAAAAAATCCCCTTTAGTCCCAAGTTATGACCAAAATCCCCCACCACAGTTGAATTTCTATATTTAGATGGATTCTTCAGATCTGTTCTCTCCATTAAAAATTTCTCCCCTAATTCTTTATATAAGTCAGTCCATGCTATTCCCTCGCAAGTCATGTATATTCTTAGGCCTCCATGAATACTTGTAGGGGCCTCTTAGAGCCATTGGCTGGGCAGTTGAGTCCTGGTTCCTATAGGTGCCGCTTGCCTAGATGTCTATTGTGCGAAATATTCTTTTAAAAAACTTATGATATCATATTTATATTTATTTCTTGATCAATGATGAACATACATCTTGGGGCAAATTGTCCATGGAAAATGGTGAATTCCACTACATATTTCTTCCTTGTGGATAATTTACTGTTAATTAATCGCCGAGCAGACATTTTGGCTGTTTTTCCACGTAACTGGCATACTTTCTTAGAAATGGAACCATCAGTTGCCTACCTGCCAAGCTGTTTTTAGTATCGTTCTTTTAATGTTCCCTGCATATAATTGCTACTTACTTTTGTTGCTTTTGTACTTATTATGTTTTTAATATTTTCTTTGTGCTTTTGATCAGAATTATTTTCCCTTCAGTTCCTATTGGTTCTGGTAGTGATCTTGTTCCTGGACCTGCTGCTGGAGTGCTTCCTTCAAGGTATTCTTACCTGCGTTACTTTGTCATGCTCTTCTTGGCATAGGTGTTACCCCCTCCCCCCTTTTCTAATTATTTTATCCATTGAAACTTTCCTCCCTTGATTTCAGGGGTGGCCATGGCATTGGTGGGAGCATGCATGTAGGTAAGTTTAACATATTTCAATCTCTAGTCATATGAAATTGTGTATTATTTTTATAACCATAATTGTTGATGAGTTCAACGCTTGGAATCAGGGCCTAACGATCCCCTATGGTTTGGTGGTATTGGTCGAGACCCTGCTTTGCCTGGAAGATTGCCGTAAGTTGCTTAGATCTTTCTTTTTATTACTTCTGAGTTATCAGTGCAGTTAAAGGCTGTGTAACCTACAAAGCATGCCTTACACCCTAAGGTGAGGGAACGGTAGGTTCCAACTTCTTGCGGAGGCAATGTCACTTCACTGTGGTGTACATCACTTGCTCCTTGTCTGTGTTTTTTGTGATAGCCTGACTAATGGGCAATGGGTTTAATAGACCCCAGGCTAGCCCATGAAAAATATCTTCTTTCTTGGGTAATACAACTAATGAAGTTACTTAGTAAATGTGAGATGTCACCGAGTGCCTAACCAAATTCAACCACCATCAAAGCAAACAGTTATCTTTGTTTTTTTTCATTCAACTATTAATTCTACTCTTTACATGATTCGGTAACTTCTATGACCATTTAAAACTTCTATTTATTGATTTTGTTATAGCATATCTTTACCACCGACAAGATTCTGCTTTTTAAGTATTTCCCCTGACATCCAACTACCTTTGATTTATTTGCTCTTGTATTTGTTTTCTATTACAGTTTCATGGACCAAGTAGGTGAATTGGCATGTTTTATTTTCTGTGGGGTCGTTTTCTGATCCTTTTACTTGCTGAATGGTTTTCAGTTGTGTCACAACTTGCACAACTTGCATTAGCTTAAAATTGTCATTTCGCCCAAAACACTCAAAACATTTTATAGAGTGTTTTGCATCTTTTATATTCTTTGGTTTCATGTCACAACCGCATGCATTTTAAACATATTTTGTTTAAAAGTTAATTTAACTGAATTTTATGATATTTCAACAAGAGAACTGAACTTTATAAAACTTCCATATAGTACCTTTTTATCTTCACTGTAATAATGGGATAAAGGAGTAGTGTTAAAAGGTGTTGGACTCAATTGGGAGTTGGAGTCCCACATTGGATAAAAGTATGCAAGAAAAGCAACATTTAAGGAGAAAAGCCCTACAAACCTATCATCTTAAAATTTTGGGTTAAAAGTGTTGTTATGGTTCTCATATGAGTTTTGCTCATTCAGTATGTTCACTGGGATTCGGTGCCTCCCGCGAGTTTTAAGTGCCCCTTGTGCCTAAAGGAGTTAAGGGTGGCATTTGCCTTAGACTACCCTGTATCTTGTACCTGTGTCCAATTTTTAAGCTTATCTGTGGGTATAAATCTATGTAAACAGGGGACTTCCTCCGGGCGCGCGTTTTGATCCCTATGGTCCTCCTGATGTTCCTGGTTTCGAACCCAACAGATTTGCAAGGTATGGCTCAAGGACATCATGTATTCCATATAATTATATTGCATTAATAATGTCATTTGCATTGTCCATCTTGTGTGTATTGTTCTCTTTTATATAGTTTTATTTTCTTGTGTATGTTAATGTTACTGTACATAGTATGTTGAAAGTGAAACCCAGTTGCGAGTCTGAACTGGGATTGTTGTTACAGGGTTAGTTATTCAGATTGAAAAATATTTAAAAGTAGAGAGTGAGTTAAGGATATTCCCGATACCTTGAATTTTCAAAATAGATTATGCTTTAAAGCCTGATTTGAGGTTTTTCTTCTCAATTGCTTGAACGAATCCCATTTCTGGTGTACAATTATATGAAGATATTTCAAAATATGTTCAATAATATAGCGTTTCTGACTCCCGTGCTGCAGGAATCCGCGGAGACCAAGAAATGACGGTCATCCAGATTTGCAACATTTTCGGAGAGATGCTGATTCAGACTACATATAGATATATATTATATTTTAGTTGTCGTAATATGGACAAGTTGTGTCTAGTCAATTCTAATACAATTTGAGCCAACACTAGTTTCTGGACTACTACTTCCTGCGTAGTTTCTTTCAGGGCTATTAGCTTCATTCCAGGACAGGGAATTTTGTTAATTGGATGATTTTATGTGTGTGAATAGTTAAGGATTTAATTACAAATTTATGGTTTAAATAAGATCTTCGTCCATTTAGTATTTATCAATGTTAATTGGAATTATGTTGTCTGTTCTTCTAAATTATTTTAAGTGTCAATCGTATATAGAATTATGAAAGAATTTACCTCTAGTCATAAAATTCAATAATAAGTATGATAAGAAAATCAATTTAATCAATGATTGAAAATCATAATAAAATTAAATATGTTTTGACAAATTAAAATTAATTATAATCATCTCACATGTCCACTTTCAGAAGTACTCATGTCAGCCACGAACCTGTCTGTATTACAATTTCTTTAGTAATAAATAACTAGTGGTGCCTTAACAATAACTCTAAATCATGGTTAATTTGACCTACATCTGGAATTAAACTGTAGAACTATTTGTTAACTATTGAACTTTGATTATCAGTTTACATATATTTCATTAAACAAAGAAGTTCCGACTTAAGAAGTTTAATTTAATTACTGGAATGAGTGAAATCCATAAAAATTTAAAATTTTTATTTTCAATTAAAATTGATGGATGTTTATAGTTTTAGCTTTAATCACGTTTTTAGTTCATTAAATCGAAAGTAGTTCAAATTTTGTTTTTCCAAATTGCTAGAAAATTATTTTACTCTCTAAACAAATTTAAAATACTTGTATAATATCTAGAGTCGGACAATATTATTGGAAGAGATGAAAAGTGGAGAATGACTGCATGAACATCTTCTATATATCTCCTTTCTAGTGTTACAAGGTCATGTATACTCAAATCTAAAAATATATTTTTAAACTTTAGGAACTAAAAAAAATTATTTCAAACATCTAAAAACATAATGCATTTTATAATTTTATTTTTACTCTATCTTTTAGTATGATAAGTTTCTCAAATATTATATAAAAAGAAAATAATTCAATACACTAAGTCAACAGTATTTGTAATACTGTTAATTATCATATATGCTAAGTTCATAGATTTTTATGATAACTTTTTGAAGTCATGGAAGGATTTTACGTTAATAACAAAACTTAAAACATGTAAAAGAATTCCTTAAGATAAGTTTAATAATATAAAATTATTTAGTTAATATATGTAAAAATAAAGCTTATTAATAAATTTAGGGCGTTGTAAACCAATTAAAAATCCGAAAATGGATAAAAAAATTATAAATGATTAAAATTTAAATATTTTGAAGTGATATTTTTTCTATAACTAAACACTATGGATGGATGAGTTTACGACTTGAAAACCTTAGAATTATCTGAAATCGAATTAAATCAAAATTAAATATTTAAATATTATTATATTATTTATCTATTATTTTAATAATATATTAAAAATTATAAAAAAAATATAACGTGTTTAACTAATTTATATTTATGAATTTATAATAAAAAATATATAATATGTTTAACATATAATAAAGATATATTAATAATGTGAATATTACAACAGAAAAATAAAATATTAAAATAAAACATTACTCAAAAAGAAATAATATTAATAATTAATGTACATGTTTATAATTTTAATTTTTTTCAAATAATGTATAAGTTATACATATGTGTATATTATTTTTTAAACTATACATATTATGGATATTTAATATTTATATATTAATAAAAAATTATAAAATAAAGTATTAAATTAATTCAAATCAAATTGAAAAAGTTGATTTGATTTGATTTAAATTATTTTTGGATTTAAACTAAAATGTGTATAATTTTTATATTCAATTCAAATTTTTTTAACTTAAAAAGCAAATCAAAAGTACTAATAAATGATGTTAAGATGAACATGCGATTGTTTTGTTACTATGTCACAGGTGAGAAAATATTTCAGTTTTACAAATAGTTAGCCACTTTTATTAAAATCTTGTCTTTTAATTATTTTTTATTTATAAGCTCAAATTTAAAACGGTGTTTGAAGAATTCAAGTTGAATTTCACCTGTAGATGTTACTAAATTTAATAATTGATCACAAAATGACAAACACAACTAATGTGAAGATAAGCCAAAAAAATTAAACTTTAAGGCTTCCATTGATGCACTAAGTTGGATGCTTCGTCTAAAGTGTATATTGGTTTATTAGTTTATTATTTTATTACAGTTTAAAAATATAATCACTTTTGAAGCTGTATTAATAAAATAATTGTTAGTACTTAAATTGTTTGTTTTCATGTAACTTTTGTTCCAACAATGGAATTGTCTTGTAATAACTTATTTCAGCATAATTTTAAATTTTCCTTACTTAATTACCAGCTCAATTTTGTTTTACTCAATTGAATAATATATATATATTTTACACATTGACATCTAAATAGAGGTTAACATAATTTTTTTCACCACAAAAATAATTATTCGAAAGTATTTATTATTCGATCCACCATTTCGTCTAACATATTTGAAATATTAATGTGACAACAACTCATTGATACCGAATTGAATCTTCTTCATCAGTTAAATTGCTAACTAAAAAAATTTAGAACATCTATAATAATTTTAAATGCTTATAAAAATAGAATCAAAGTCCATCGACAACATAAAATTCTGTAAGTCGCTATAATAATTTTAATTAATCAATAATTTTGTAATACTACAATCTATCGGAGTTGTTATGATAATTTGTAATTAGTCGATTACACACAACTTTTATACTAAAATCTCTAAAAGTTTGTATATAGTAATTTTTAATGAGTTCACAGTACAATTTTTTATATAAAAAAGTTGTCAAATTTATTATTATAAAGATCACTGTTTATCTTGAAAGATTTTAAATAAAATATTTTTTTTTGGGAAAGAATATTTTATTAGCCGACTATTTAATTAATTTTGTAAAATTAAATTAAATTTAAAATCTGGATAATAATCGTTTAACGTTAAAAGAGAAGTGAGCTAACAGCTTACATTATTTCATTATTGTAAAAAAAATTATAACCTAATTTTAAATACTGACCTGATGCAAATTACTATTGTTTATTATTAGGAAAAGTAGAAAACAAGATGGAATCGTCTTTGTTATGATTTGTATTTTTGTTTCTGTTTATAATTAAAAATTTATGGTGCGTCATGGGTGGTGGTGGTGGTGGTGGTGGGGACGTAGGTCCCATAGCATATTTGTAGGGCAATGCTAAAACCTTTCGGATCTCCAAGGGTTGAGTTATGAATGAATGGTGCTCTTATTCTACACTCACTTCCACTACTTTTTACTACTTTATATACTTTATGCTTTTCCTCCTCTATTACTATTCTTATTATTATTATTATTATTATTATTATTATTATTATTATTATTATTATTATTATTATTATTATTATTATTATTATTATTATTATTATTATTATTATTATTATTATTGCTGTAAAATCCCTCTCTGCATCTCCTTTCTATCAACCAAATATATCCATAAGCTCACAAAAATGGTTCATTCATTTCAATTTCTTATGAATCTATTCTCACACTCAATCATTCTCATTCACCCTAAATATTATCAAATCATTTAGCTAATACCAAACCAAATTTCTATACCATGCTTCTAAATACAATTAAATTTTAAACAAATCTTATTTAACAAATGTTTTTAAAATACATTTTATTTAAAATAATTTTTCTTATCATAATCACAAATGATTATTATATTTTTTTTCTGATTTTGAATAAGTCTTATTTTAAGAATTTTTTATTTCTTTTTTTTAAGTTTAATGTTGTATTAATTATATTTTTAAATTTAAAAATATTAAAATAATTAAATTATTTTTTTATGAATTTTACGTAATCTTTTGTTTATATTAATCAAAAATTTTATTTTTTATTTTTTATTAATAAATAAATTATATTTAATTTTTTAAAGATGTTATAATAAAAAAATTTAGAAATTCTGTATCCTAAAATCTTAAATAACTGGAGCAGAGGAAGTTATGGTTTGAAAAATGAGCATGTTCCGTACCTTTCCTAGTTGGTTCATTATTATTGCTCCCTTTGCACTGCCGCCTCATGTTTATTATGACATCCTTTTCCAAGCTAACCACTCTTCAATTCAAACCATTATTCTCAATCACAATCACATAAATTACTTTCTTTTTATAAAACTAACGCACAAACCAAATATTTGTGATTACAAAATAACAATGATGATGGTCAAGTGGTGAGGGATGAATCAACAGAACAACGTCCAATCTCATAAAAAGAACATACAAATTTGAGGCTCCTGGACCACACGATGACCAGTTCAGATCTTAAGAGAATAGTAACCAAATTGGAATATAATCGATAGAGCACCAGATTCAAACACTAATACAAGAAGAGAATAATACAAAAAGAACAACACAAGGGGACATAATATGTATATTGTGTTTTTTTTTTTAATTACAAGGTGAAGTTCTACAAGTTTTTTAAACAACGTTTTTGTTTTATTTTTTTCAGAAACTGTTTTCTTCTTGAATGAGTATTTAACGATTAATTCATAAGCAATTTAGTGAGTAATGTTATATTACTATATAATTATTATATAATTATGAACTTGTTAAATATTTTCTTAGTTTTTTTAACAAAAAGTAGAATTAAAAGTAAATTACTTTAAAAAAGCAAATATGTTATAATTTGATGGTGTAGAAATATGACTATTATTTAGGGTTATATCTTCACCACCGAAAACAAAGATTAGCTATATTTATTCGTACGGATAATGTTTTTTAATATCGTCACACGCAAAAAAAACCTTTCTAGTTTCGAGTAGAAAAGAGAAATTCCAATGCAGTGATCAATAGAAATACGACTTTGAAGTGTAATAATTAAAAAAAAATATAAGCAATTACGTTGACTTAAATAGATTTGTTAATATTTATAATTCATTTAAAAATAATATAATTTCCTCTCTCACAATTATACTTACGGATAATTAGTTTTGAAATTGTTTTTTTAACCGTAAGTAACTTTAATTTTACACTACTTGAAAAATGAAGAATATATATATATATCAACATTTTAAAAATTATTGAAACTCAGTCATAACATAAGCAACGTGAGTTAATAGGCACGAAAGTGATTATCAACAGTTATTGATAATAATAGTTGTAATTAAAAAATTTAAACGTAGGCAATTAAGTTGTATTAGTATCAGATGTGTGTGCATTACTAAAAAGGAATAAATAAAGGAGAGAAACAAATAATAAATAATAAGAAGAGGAAGAATCTGGGAAGATAATGAATATTTAAAAGTGACATGTGAGTCTAAGTTGTCCGCGAGACCGCATAGAGGCCACGCGCCACGGGTTTTGCGTTGAACCAATGACTGAACGCCACGTAAGCAGAAGGAAGAGAGCTTGAATTGCGTCCAGGTTCAATCACACTTCTCTTTATAATCAATCCTTCGTTCTCCTTCTTGTTCTGAGAAAAACCAACAGAATCTACTCTTTCAATTTTCTAGCTTAGATTCCCTTCTCCAATGGCTCTCGCCGTTACTACCACTTCTTCCTCTTCACCAGCACCGTCTACTTCCCTCTTGTCGCGCCTTCGATCTTCCTCCGACGCTAAAGGTGCCAATCTCCATTCCTTTCCTCTCACGTTTTTAACAACAAACCAACTTGATCTCAATTTCTCGCTTCTTATCACGTCCTAGGGTTTCGTTTATTAATTTCGTGCGTCTTTGTGTTTTCAGCTCCGCAAATCGGTTCGTTCCGGTTTCAGGAGAGGCCTAATGTTTCGTCCGTTGTTGTTAATTTAACTCAACGATGCTCCTCGGTGAGACCTCTCAACGCCCAACCGCAACGGAATGATTCTATTGTTCCTCTTGCAGCAACTATTGTTGCTCCTGGTACGTTTTCTGCGCTCTGTTGTCACCACATTTCCTTCTTTTCCGGGAATTTTCTCTGCTGAGGTTTCTTTTTCCGGCCTTGATTGGAGGTGATTTGAACGTGTTTTTTTATGTTTTGGGGTGTCATTTGCAGAGGTTGAGAAGGAAGAGGAAGATTTCGAGCAAATAGCGAAAGACCTTGAAAATGCTTCTCCTCTTGAAATTATTGATAGGGCTCTCGAGAAATTTGGCAACGACATCGCTATTGCATTTAGGTAGATTCTTAGCTTTGCGAGTTGGTGCTTTGTTTATGAGGATTTGCATGAGCACGTGAATATCTCTTTTGAATTTTACCTTGATTAGTGGGGGGAAACTTTCAAATATTTCGCAGGAGTTTCTATAAAATAATGTCACGTTCGCATCTATTAGTAGATGATGACGTACAAAGACAAACAGGAGACAGATGATTTCTAACTTTCTGTTGTATCTAGAAATGTTATAGTGGCTTATTTATACAAATCTTTACAAAGAAAGTATATAATAAAATAAGTGATTATATTTAATGTGATACATAAAAATGTTATTGGGTGTAGGACCACCCGCTGTCGGGCTGTCGGGCCGTTGTTGTACCACCCATAAATCTATAGTCCCACTCGATATGTCCAGGCGTGACTTCTTAATAATGTTATTGGAGAATATATAGATAACCTTGCAAAATCAAGTAGGAAGATCAATTTGAGAATGATGTCGAGGGGAAAGGGGTTAAGAATAATGCTGTTGGAAACTTTGCCTTTTTAATAAATGTTTTCGTGCGTCACCCACCGAAAATGCCAAATCAATATGAAAATTTCAGAATCGATGTGAAGATAGCAGATCGTAGAGTACATTCATTCGTAGAGTACATTCATTCCAGTCTAGAATTTCGACGATTGAAATACAATTAAGTTTTGTTCCTTCTGTACGATGTTGTAACAAATGAGTTCTGCTTTGGGTTGATTTCATTAAACGTTTAATTGTTAATATTTGAAAGTTGTGACTTGAATTTTATCCTTTGTGTGTTGCCGCAAAATTATCTTTGTATGACTATGTATGTGGATTTGGATTTTAATGGGTAGTTTTGTCTTTCAGCGGTGCTGAAGATGTTGCTTTAATTGAGTACGCGCATTTGACGGGTCGACCCTACAGAGTGTTTAGCCTGGACACTGGGAGACTGAACCCAGAAACTTACAGATTTTTTGACGCAGTTGAGAAGCATTATGGAATTCACATTGAGTACATGTTCCCTGATGCGGTTGAGGTTCAGGCCTTGGTAAGAACCAAGGGGCTCTTCTCATTTTATGAGGATGGACATCAAGAGTGCTGCAGAGTAAGGAAGGTGAGACCCTTAAGGAGAGCCCTCAAGGGTCTCAGAGCATGGATCACTGGACAGAGAAAAGACCAGTCTCCCGGTACTCGGTCTGAAATCCCTGTTGTCCAGGTTGATCCTGTTTTTGAGGGAATGGATGGTGGAATTGGCAGTCTGGTGAAGTGGAACCCGGTCGCAAATGTTAATGGTCTTGACATATGGAACTTCCTTAGGACCATGGATGTGCCTGTAAATTCATTGCACTCCCAAGGATATGTTTCAATTGGCTGTGAGCCATGCACAAGGCCAGTTTTACCTGGGCAGCATGAAAGAGAAGGACGTTGGTGGTGGGAGGATGCCAAGGCCAAGGAATGTGGTCTTCACAAAGGTAATCTAAAGCAGGAAGATGCTGCCCAGCTTAACGGAAATGGGGCCACCCATTCAAATGACTCTGCAACTGTCGCTGACATTTTCAATTCCCAGAATGTGGTCAGCTTGAGCAGGACTGGAATTGAGAATTTGGCAAAATTAGAGAACCGAAAAGAACCATGGCTTGTTGTGCTCTATGCACCATGGTGCCGCTTCTGTCAGGTTAAACACTATTTCCTAAACTTCAATACTCTGTTAATATCATCTCGCTAAGGTTCATTTGGTTTGAAATTACCATTATCTAACGAGATGTTTATCCTGAACTGAAACAGGCCATGGAGGAATCGTATGTTGATTTGGCAGAGAAGTTGGCAGGGTCGGGAGTGAAGGTTGCGAAATTCAGAGCGGATGGAGAGCAGAAAGAATATGCGAAGAGTGAACTGGAGTTGGGAAGCTTCCCCACAATACTTCTCTTCCCCAAACACTCTTCACGACCAATTAAGTACCCTTCTGAAAAGAGAGACGTTGATTCGTTGATGGCATTCGTGAATGCCTTACGGTGATGGTGAATTGAGTATTTCGCTCAATGTTCCGTCCTACAATGCTGGCAATAAATTTCTTCACAGATTTTGGCAATTCAGTGAAAATGGGAATGGCAGTTTTGATAGCAAAACGAAGATTCTCCGTTCGTAGTATCCCTGTATAGTTTTAGATGACCTTTGGCACGAGTATAATTGGTGTAGTCATTGCGTGAGGATGTGATTTCCTGTTTGGGTTATTAGATGAGTAGATATATGGTTGTATTATGCTGTTACTTCACTATGAGAATCTAGTTATTTAGATTTGCCAAATTTCCATGTTGAAGGCCGTATACAGGTTCAGCTAATGTTTCGTGTGCAATAATATCCATACCTCTTAGGTTTTCCTGGATTGGTTTTGTTGAAAAGTTCTAGCAACTGGGAATAAAAGCAAATTTGGATTTCATCATCGGTTTCCAATGTTTCTTCACTGCCTATGGTGTGTCTAGGAACCGTTCGTGCAATTTACCTTTTTCAGTTCTTTACAAGTTTTTAGTTTCAGATATCCCGAGGTAATGTGATGATTATCACACGCACGAGTACACCTTGATTGAATGAATTATTCATTTCATTCCGTCACGTTTTTATTTCTATTTTGGCTATTATTATTATTAACTGTGACGATGGTATTTTATTCCCGAGAGGCATGTGTTGGCAATTTTAAAATTTTAAAATTAAAATTTCCGTTAATATTAAATATTGTAGTTGAAATTTTTAAAAATATATTATTTAAAATATTTTAATTTATATTTGCTAATTATTTATTTATTGTATGAAATATTAAAAAAATAAAAGTTTAAAGGTTGAATGAAGTAGTCATAAAAATGTCAGTCATTATAATATATGAGATATTAAAAAATAAAAATTAAATAAAGTAATAATAGAAAAGTCAATGATTATATATTTTGTATATAAAAAAGTTATAACTAAAAACGTCTTAAAAAAATTATGCACACAGAGAAAGTCTCGTTATAATAATTACAGTGTGACATATTGAAATGTTCTCCATAAGAGAAATGACTAACTATATTTCAATACATTGAACACGTATTATAAGTTAACAAATTGAAAATAAAAAGGGTAATGATCTAAATCTTAAACATGTATTCATAGAACGCATATTAAAAGTTTACATATGGAGAATAAAATCGTCCAAATCAATCAAGTTATTCTAGCTTGATTAATTTTAGATTTATAATTTTTTTAGATCAATTTAACTTGAATAATTATTATAGTCCAATTTAGTTTACAAACTCTATTAAATTTGAGTTTTCGGTTCAAATGCTCGTTTTCGTTTGTTTATTTCATTTTTAAAATTAAAAACAAATATAACATGAATTTATAAGAAAATGGAGGCAACGAATACATTTTTTTTCTTGATTCTAATTTATTTTTACCTCAATTGAAATCAATTTAACTTAAGCTATACTTCACTATCGACAAGATTGGTTCAACTTAATCATATATGTTTTTTTTATAGGTTGAGAGTGATTTGAGTTCTTACAAACCCTTAATTTCTTACAAGCTAAAAACAACATTTTGAATCTTTATTTTCCTGAATACACTTTTCAGAATTTAAAAAGAGGTGCATAGTGAATATAAGAGGTAATTATTGATAATAATTTTAAAATAAATTGAAAATGAAAGTTTATAAATCAAAATTAAATATTTATTTTTTATTTCATTCTAAAATTTTCAATCTTTTCATATTTTTTAAAGTTAAATAATTTTTTTTATCATATTAAGGTCTTGAAAAGCTAGTGAAAGACAGATTAAAACTATATGTTCCTTAATATAATTAAATCTATCTAAATTTTATTAAGTATAAATAAATTATTATAAAAAAATTACAAGGTGTCTTCTAAAAGCAAACTTTATGTAATTAAAAATGTAAACAATTTAAAAATATTTAAAGTTTATATGAAAAATGAAAATTTTAATTTAGATTGGATTAAAGAGAGTTTACTACAAATAAAAAATATATAAAAAACAATAAAGAAAAATGCATATAACTTAAAGAAGTTTAATGTTCCATAAAAGAAAGTAAATAAAAAACCATCAAAATAAATAAAAAGAAAAAAAATGAAATGGATAAAAGAATAAATACAATAAAAGACTATTAAATTAAATTAAGTTGGAATCTCATTAGAAAAAGAAAGAAAAGAATTCCAAAAAAAATTCAAGTATATTAAAAGAAGAATAATGAATTAAAATTTAAAATTCAAATAAATAAATATTAAGACAATTTTTTTTAAAATAGTTACTTAATACCTTTTATTTAAATTAGTTTATAATTTTTTTCAGTTTTTTGAATGTTGTTTGGATAATATCTTTTATTTAATTTAGTTTATAGAAAAATTTTCAATTTTATAATATTTTTGTTGTATTTTTTATTATATATATACATATATATATATACATATATACATATATATATATATATATATATATATATATATAAAGTATATGAATAAAACAAATGATAAACTCCTCTATATTCTATGTCTTATATTTTTAATCCTAAAAATCCAAACACTAAATATCTTGGCTTAGCAAATTTGCAATCAAGCTCCTTCATCTTGTAAGAGGAACATTGATATACGTGTTGGGGAAAAACAGTGTCACAACATCATTTACTATTTTGTTTTAATGAGGCAACATAGACAACATGGACAAAAATAAGCAATATGGGAAATTATGGACCAGTTACCTGAAATGTAAAATTATGTAATTATTAAATCGTCCAAGGCTACTGTTTGGCGTTTTATATTAGCCATGGGACCAAATTAATTCCTGTTATGAAAGCTATTGCTTTCAAATATGTATAATGGTACACTATAACAATCTGCTACTACTTCTGGTCCATCTTATTTGTGTTTGTGATTTACATAGTGCAAGACTGCACACTCTTCTTTACCTATTCATTTCTTATTGAACCCCTTTTAATTATTTGTCAAAGCATGTTTTATTTTTTCATTAATTAGCTTATTGATGTCCGAACAGAACATTGGAGCAACGTTGTACTCAATTGATACATAATCATTATTTATATCGATTTAAGGTCTGGCCTTTTTTCTGTCTCTTTTTCTAGAAAGTCTTCTTCTTTTTTTCAACTTTTTCATTGGTTAAGAACACCTGCCAGTTTGCAGTTGAACAACTCCATCTGTGGTTGTTCAACATCATCCACACGATCTTTCAATCCCTAAAAAGGAGAGTATTATAGTGGGCATGAGTTGAGAGACATATCAATATTCTCCACTTTTCTTTTATTGATCTTAAGTTGGCTATTTAAGCAAACATAATCATGGTTATTCTTTAGCTAACTATTGCGATTGTCATTGAAAAATAAAAGCTTTCTTCCAAGTGGCAAATATACGGTGGTAAAGTTGGTAACGGAAAGTTCCCTTTATGGGATCAAGTAAGTAATGGATTTTCAAATATTTGACTGTGGTGAAAGACTGAAATGATGATCATCAAGTTTTTGTGAAAATAATTATCAAGTCTAATATTCAACAATGTAACAATGAGTAAGTTTGTGCTACTATAATTTGTCTGTCTTTTTTTTTATGACTGATTGAAGAAACATCTCAATACAACTGATAAGATGCCAATGTTAAATTGTAAGAAAAAATTATCTAAAGAATCATCGTGAATACTGAATTCTCTTTCGTTTTGTAGTGTATATCCTAAAGGACAAAGTAAAGAAAAATGTATATTTTATAGAACGTTATAGAAGGCACACACCTCAGAGGTGTTCAACCGGTGAATGTTGAAATGCTTTTGGGTCATAAAGTTTGAGTTTTCTTTGGGGAGAAATTGTATGAAGAAGTGAGTTAATTAGGTAATTATCTTTTATTATACAATTACTATGTACTAGTATTATTAAGACTTGCTTATGAAGTTTGTATCTGATTAGAGAACGTGGGAGATGTTGAAAGGAAGAGAAGAAGAGAAGCTTTCGGATGCAGCGTTGGTGAAGAAGCAACGTGCCTCTGCAGAAGCCAGGCTGTTGCTGTGTGTTGAAATATAAGAATCATCTTTTAGTGTTACAAACATAATTGGTTAAAAGAGAGTAAATACAACTGTTAATGCTTCATACTATGAAGCCACAAGTTTCTTTTGTTTCTTTATTTATCACTTCTCCTTTTTGTCCGAATCCCTATACTACCAAAATTTATTGAAGTCAAATTCCTTCACCAAGTCTTTTTATGTGATATTATAATCTTTTATCCCATAAAAATGTGTTAGAATTAACACTTCCACCCCTCTCTAATGCAATTAGACATATATACCGCACATAAGAACTTCTTATGAGTGAGAGAAGGATATTTTAGGAAAGTGGGCAGATGAAAATCCGTTGAATTTGAACCGACAAGGCTTCTGCATCACACAGCCCCCATAGTCAAGAAATCCAAACACAGCATAGTTTCTCGGCCACCTCACCACTCAGGCCAATTTCGAAAAAAAAAAGAAAAACCACCAATGTTCAACCCAATTGTGAAACAAAGAACCCTCTCAAAAGACAATGCAAGAAAACGAAGGTGAGGAGCGAGACAAACTGAATTGGAATTGAAGATTCCAATGATAAACTCAAATTATTTCATCTTTTCATTCTCACTGTTACTAATCCTAGCGTTTACCCAACATCATGCGGCAACTTCCGACCAAACCAACGCGCCATTCGTGGGAGTGAACATCGGCACAGACGTTTCCAACCTCTTACCCGCACCTGACCTCGTGAACTTCCTCAAACACCAAAAGATCACTCACATCCGTCTCTACGACGCCAACCCCGACATCCTCCGCGCCCTGTCGGGCACCGACATCTACGTCACCATCAGCGTCCCCAACAACCAGCTCCTCGCAATCGGTTCATCCAACGTCACCGCCTCCTCCTGGATCCGCAAAAATGTCGCCGCATTCCGCCCCGCCACCCGTATCACCGCCGTCTCAGTCGGCGACGAGGTCCTCACTACCCTCCCCTCCGCCGCGCCGCTCCTGCTCCCCGCACTCCTCTCCCTCCATGCCGCCCTCGTGGACTCCAACCTCCACAACGACGTGGTGGTGTCCACCCCTCACTCCGCCTCCATCATCATCAACCCTTTCCCTCCCTCTCAGGCCTTCTTCAACCAAACCCTGGAGACCTTCATCCTCCCTCTCCTCCATTTCCTCTCCCAAACCAATTCCCCATTAATGCTCAACCTCTACCCTTACTACGTCTTCATGCAGAACAAAAACCTCGTCCCTCTCGATAACACGCTTTTCAAAACCCTCCCCGTTTCGAAACAAATGGTTGATCCCAACACTCTTCTTCACTACACCAACCTCCTCGACGCCATGATCGACGCTGCGTACTTCTCCATGAAGAACCTCAACGTCTCTGACGTCGTCGTTCTTGTCACGGAAACCGGTTGGCCTTCCAAAGGGGACTCCAAAGAACCCTATGCCACACTTTCCAATGCTGTCACATTCAATTCGAATCTTATTAAGCATGTTTTGGATCGGAGTGGCACCCCTCTGCATCCCGAAACCACTTCTAGTGTTTATATATATGAGCTTTTTAACGAAGATTTGAGGTCCCCGCCTCTCTCTGAGGCTTACTGGGGTTTGTTTTATGGGAATGCTACGCCGTCTTATTTGCTTCGTGTGTCTGGGATTGGGGCTTTTCTGGCTAGTGATAATGCTAATCAGACATATTGTGTTGCTGGGGATGGTGTTGATTTGAAGGTTTTGCAGGCTGCGTTGGATTGGGCATGCGGACCTGGGAGAGCGAATTGTTCTGAGATCCAGCCTGGGGAGAGTTGTTTTCAGCCGAATAATGTTAAGAATCATGCTTCTTATGCTTTTGATAGCTATTACCAGAGTCAGGGGAAGTCTCCTGGATCTTGTGACTTCAACGGGGTAGCTATGGTCACAACCACTGACCCCAGTAAGTTTAAATTAAAGCTCTCGTCTTTTTTGGTTGATTTAGAGCTTTCATATGGGTTGCTATTCAATTCATTTTTTATTGGTATTTAGTCTTACTTTGTATGATGTTGGATGCTTACTGCTAGTGCTTAGAAATCTTCCTGGGGATTTTATGTGTATGAAATTATATTTCACTAGATTCTTTCAGATTGAAGGGGTTCCCATTTTCATTTGTTATTATGTGGTTACAATGCTTTTTGCTGTACTTGATAAGCTTGATTTATGATGTTGAGGGGTCTAAGATAAAGAGCAGGGTTGTTAATAATAATTTCTACTTCCGATTTGGAAAGGGGGAAATTAGAACTGTGGCGAGGCAATGATTTCTGGTATGAAAAGCAATTTGTGTGTGGCACCCCACGTAATGCAAAGGCTCTTTGACTAGACTCTACTTTTACTTGAAGAACATCAATTAAAAAGGAGGGGGAAGAGGGGTATTTGAGATTGCAATTACTTGTTGAATAGGGGAACCATGAACCGCCCAGTGACTGCCATTTGGTTTTTTAGGATTGGCACACAGATGGAATTGATTTTGGAAAGGCTATAAGAAATTGCAATGAAAAGTGTGTTTTTTATTAGAAAGTGAAGGAGTACTAATTCTCTTTCGTCAAAACAGAAATGGTGATAATAGGATGCTGGCTTGTCTGAGGGTCCTCTGTTTGGCTGTTTAGCCTGACAGTTGCAGAGATTCTTCATATAACAGTCACTTTCTTGATATTCAGTGTACAGTTTGAACAGTTTATTGCAAACCCAATTGTATGGAGTATACATGCAATGCAATGCAAGCATACTTTCTCTATATCTATGTAGATATAATACGTTTTTTAACAATCCTTGTGGGGAATACCTTTGCAGGTCGCGGCAGCTGTATATTTCCTGGAAGGTAAGAAACATTGTCTGCTTAGTTGCCACAGTTGTTTTTCATTGTTTTGTGGGTCTAAACTTTTTGAAAATAAAATATAAGCAACAACTTTGCCTAATGTTTCTGTTCTCATACTGTTGATGCAGTAAGAATTTAAGCAACAAGACAAAGCAAGTGGTGAACACTTCTCACTCAAGCAATGCAGGGGATAATTTAAGGTTCAGAACCTTTAGAAGCATCGAAATAGGTGCAATCTACAACATTTTGCACAATTACTTGGTTGCTATTTTCCCCGTTTTGTTGTTTTTCCTTCTGTGAGGTGCAAAAAGTTATTTTTTTAGTTTTTTTAGGGTGGGACGTGGTAGGATATGTAATGTAGGATTATTTTGTATCGCTTAGACCAAAGGATTTCTGAATGACCTGCTGTTCTAAAACTTAGTGCTTAAGATAGGTGCTCCTTTCAAGAAAGTTAAAAGGTGGTTGGGTTGTAATTAAATATGTATAATCTTGGTAGTTTAAGAACATAATGGAAGTGAATCTTCTCAGCTGAATTTTTTATACGGCATGTTCTCATGTGAGAGATAAACACAGTATCATGAACAGGGATACTGAGCTTGAGTTGGAGGAGGACAATGCTTCAATTCCTTTATCTGTAAAATGAACGTTTTTAAGTCTTTTTTATAATTTTTTATTTCTAATATTATGTGATATCTGTTAATGGTTATTGGATTAAGTAAAAAGTTAAGTTACCATTCTGAACTACGTAAAAATATATACTATTTATTTCAATTTTTTTATGGATGAAAATAAAGAAAATATTTTATGGGAATTGAAACTAAAGTCATACATTTTATAAGGATTAAAAACAATAATTTTTAATTTTACAAAGATAAAAAATAAAAAATATTGGAATCAAAATAAAATCTCACTTATTATATAAGATTAAAAGAAGTCTTTCTAAATTATATCAATTATACTGTTCGTATACTATAAATGTGTGATTTTAACTCATTAAATGTGTTCATCGCGTTAATTCACCTTCAAATTGATTTGATCTATTAGCTAAGCCCAATATTATACTTTTAGTTTGAGTCAGGTTGGAATTATCTAATTGAACAAATAATAATCATCTTTAATGAACTGGTCTTCATACTCGATAGAAAAAATAATGAATTTATTGAAAACCTGATAATTTACTACAAACCTGTTAAAAATTTAAGAAGCTTGTGCCGTTACTTTATATTTTTTACTTATTATTTCATCAATAAATAAATATTAATAAATTAATAAATAACTTAACACAAGAAATCGTACCACTTTTACAAGTATTAAACAATAAAATTACAAAATAATGAATATTTAAAAAGTTATTTGCTACATGGGCTGCTTGAGTGAGTATCAGAGACCCCAATTCGTGTAATCTGTCGGTTAAATCAACTGGGCTAAATAAAAATGGATCAACAAAACTCTTGATCTGCTAACTTAAGAAAGCTTTCAAGGCCCAAACCCAAAAATAAAAATATATGCGGTGAACGTAGATCGAACACGTGACCTTCAGATCTTCAGTCTGACGCTCTCCCAACTGAGCTATCCCCGCATGCTGAAATATAAATCATTACTTATAAATAAGATATAATAGTATATTAGTATTGGTATGATATTCTTTTAAATTTTGTTGTGAAATGAAAATGGAAATAGACTGTATTAAAAATACATAATCAATTATCTTAATGTCATCTATTGTTTTATAGTTTTTTACAAATATAAAAAAAGTAAAATCTACAAATTTGATTTATTTATTTATTTACTTGCATATTTTTTATGAACCACACGTGATACATCTTTTGAAATATTTCATTTCTGACTTCAGCACCTTTCTCTGTCATTATTTGCGTATAAACCTTACACGAAAATTGATGGGTCAAAATTTAGGGGTAATGCAAAAATATTCTTTAGTGATGGCCTATTATCAATGAGAAAATTTCTCTAATGGGCTATTATCAAAGAAAAAATTCCTTTAATGGGCTATTCTCAATGAAAAATTTCTTTAATGGGCTATTATCAACTGAAAAGTGTAATGTAACATTTAATGTCCCGTTTTAAAATTTTATAAAATTTAATATTATTTATATTTCAAATATTTAATTAGTATATTTAATATTTTTAACATAAATATTATTTTAAATGAAAAATTATTTTTATTTTTATAATCTATAATATTATTTAAAATTTTTGTGTCTTCGTTTTGTTATTATATTAATATATGTTAATATAAAATTTTTACAAACTTAAAAAGTATTTAAGTAAAATGTTATAATATCATTTAAACTTATTTGGTGTAGAATATATAACTGTCTTATTCTATTATAAAATGTTATTTATCACGTTAATATTATATCTAATATTAGTTTATTGTGTCCTGTGAAAGAGGTGGGTTAAGTTCTGTTCAGGATAAATTTTTGCTTTGTATAATCTTGACATTAAAGATTGAATTATTTGAGTAATTAAAATATTTAAAAATAAATTTTAATTAGAAAAATATTTGAATCCTAATATCAATCTTTTAAAACTTAAATAATTTGTTTATAATTTTAAGGGAAAATAACTGTATAATTAAAATATAACATTGTTAAAATTAATTTATATGATAATACATATCATAATTTGTTATTTAACTTATTATCTTATATCTATTTGTATTAAAAATATTTTGACATACTAACTTAAATTATATTATTCATTAAAATATTAAAGTTATATAATAATTATGTAATATTTTAAAAATATTAATTATAATTTTAAAATCTCATGTGATTTTTTTTCTCTCATGGAAATATTTACGATTTTTTTTTCGAAATACAGCCATAAGATTACTACCTTCTTCAATTATTTTTTTTATGAGCCACTTCAATTCATTTTAAGTATATATATATTAATTGAGGGATTAAAACATTTTTTTAAAATTTGAAATGCAACAAATTTTACTTTGAAGGATTAAAAATATATTGGATGAAATGCAAGATATAGACATATTTAAAATTTGAGACGTGAAAAAAAATGTGGTTAAATTATTGGTGAAATAGGGTGAAACTTTTTTTGTCCTTCGGCTTTTGCAACTATGGTCTATAGGGCATTGATGGAGAAGCTGAACTTGTGTTGCATGTGTGGTTCCTAAGATGAACAAAATTCTTCTACCCCCACCCACGACTTTGTCGTTACTATATGAAGAGAGTCATAATTCATTATCATTCTTTTGCAGCTTTACTTATTCAATAAAACTGTGATTGTTTGTAAAAGTACTTTTATCCCAAACAGTGTGCAAAAGTCACAAGCACGTCACTTCTAAATTACAACTCCAAAAATGAAAATTCTCATGCTTCAACTCATTCAAAATATGTCTAATGTCACCCTAAATATATAAATTTCTGTATTAAAATTCATACTATACGTCTTTCTATGCAACTATTTATCTCATGTGATCCTTTAATAAAACAACTAAAAAAAATAAGAAATTTGCAATTAAAGAAATATCATAAACCGTTAGTTTTACTTCAATAATTACATATTTTATCATTTTTAAAAATATTACCTACAATACTTTTAGTAAAAAGAATTTATTGTAAACAAAAAATCAATATGAAAAACATTCAAATAGTTTTAGTCTAATTCAGGACATTAAAATTGACATTTCGTATTTTTTCTTTACTTAATAATTCACAGTAGAAGTAGGTATTTGTTAGCGAAACTCCAAAGATTTATAAAGGTATACTCGTTCATTATTTTAGAAAAAACAGTTTAATAAATTACATTTTAAGTTTATTTTAAAATATAAAAGTAAATTGGCTAAGATATTTTTCTTAATACAATAAGTACGGGGTATACATGTGTACGAAGAGATTTAGTTATTTACTTATGGCATGGACTTGACAAATCGGCTATTGAGTCATATAATGGTATTATGATTTCAAAATTTATTTGAATAAAACATTCATTAATTTATAATTTTGTATTCGATAGTTACCTATATTTTAAAATTTATATTGTATGTTAAAACAAGGAGGTATATATAAATTTTTAACACACGTGAAACTCTGCATAATTGTCTGAATCCAGCATTAATGATTAATGAGAAGTGTTACTGAATGAGTGGTGTTTGATTACCATGTGAGGGTGCAAAAGTTGAAAAAGTACTTAGACAATATGGACTTGCATGCATGCTATGCTTTTCTTCAAAGCTTTAAATAGTTGCATGGGAGATAAAGTCTTCTCATCAAATTCAACTATAAACATATATTTATGACACCGTTTTTTAAATCAAAATCTTAAAACAATGTATTTGTGCATTTTTCTTTTTTTATCTATTTTTATTCCATCTTCCATTTACACTTGATTTGAGATGATTGAAGTAGACAGAGAAGCTTTGAATCCGGTCCTCCATCTTCTCCATGCCAATTAATTCAGGATTCATTTAGTGTCATTCAAACCCATCAAACACCTGTCCCTACATGTGTTTGCGTTTACACAATGTGGAAAAAAAGAATGAGAGAAAGGTCTGAGTCTCAGGTAGAAACACAGTCACTTGATTTCAGTTGAAGCATTTTGGCATGGTGTGAAGAAACTTCCATGCATGCCACCAATGGCAAGTAACTCCTCCTTAACTAGGTGTAAGAATGGGAGGAAACTCCGTCATGCGAAGCATGTCTACGTGGCAACACCTGTCTTCGTTTTATTGGCCCAAAGTATATGACAGAGAGGAATGGTTATGACCATTGTAACGTTGTTGCTTTCTTTGGAACATTCAATATGTCATGCATCTTTTTTTAGACTTCCACAATCCTTTCACTGTGTCTTAATTTCAATTCACTTCTTCTTTTTATGTTAGCCAGCTATTTCACACGTATATTATTTCCCGGCCAAAAGTGATTTTGACTTGTCACTTAAATAAATTACTTTTATTACCATTTATTACAGTAATCGTTAATTATTATAATTAACTGAAAAAACGTAATTATGTCCCGTAACATTAAAAAAAATACATTTATAAATGTTAGTAACACGTGATCTAACGTTAGCTTTTTAATACACCCTTTATCGTTCATTAAATTTTATTCAAAATCATAAAATTGTCTCACTCCTTATTTAATTATTTTCATTCATGATTTTTTTAGTTTTCAACTAATAAAAAAATGAGTAATGATACTTGACTTTTTATATCAGTGTGAAAAGAGAAACATAGTAAAAAAAAAGAGAGAAAATGGTAAATATATAACTAATATGATGAAAAACAAAGAGAGAGATTTGAGATCAAGAGAAGTTGAGTGTGCGTTTAGTGTTATGCACAAGAAAATAGAGTGTACTAGAAAAATGTGTTACAAATATATTATGACTGATTGGCATAAATTAGATGAGGAATCGTGTTATAATTTTTATTTAATTAAAATGTAAATGTAGAAGGATATTACATCAATAATGAATTGTTACATTACACCATTTAAAGTCATAAAATTTGTAATAACTATTTTAAATTTGAGTCATGTGACAGTAATTTTTGTACTGACGTACAGTATATGAAAATTAACCTTTTTCATGTAATGAAATATACTTCTAAAGCTTGGCTTCACCTCTGCTAATACAGTACTATTTACATTGGTACGTGTAGTTCCCGAATTGTATTTATAATAATAAAGAAGTATGTAGCTGATTCTTTTCCTTAAGAGACAAAGAATGTCTGGAAAAGACCCAAGGGAATGTCTAAAGAAAATGATATCACAAAGACCTCTTCTGATGCAAGGCCCTTTCACTTTTTAACCTTTCATTTTCACCCAATCATGAAGGCATTTTTGAACAATTTTTGGTTTCTGAGTTTCCGTGTCTCAAGTTTTCCTTTTATCCATCGAACCTCTCTAGGACTAAACTGACCCTTCCAAGAGGGGTAACAAAAGCTGCACTAAAGGACAAGCCTTTCTGCCACACAGTCTTGCTTAGTATTTATTCTCTTTTGTTTCTTCACAGACCACCACCCTTCTTCCTCTCCTCTCTTCTCTCTACCTTAACTCACCTAAACTCATCACAATTCAATGAAGCCTGAAGCTGCTGAGAGTGATCACAGCTCTCTCAAACGCTCCCCTCCTTCAACCATGTCTTCTTCTTCCTCCTCTCTCATCACCACCCTTGTTGATCATAATAATAACCCTTCGCACCCTCCTCAGTTGAGACCTCCTCGCCGTCGTTTTGCTTCTCATCACCTTCCTGAGATAAGCCTCAAAACTCCTATGGTTAGGCCTTATGTTCGATCAAAAATGCCCAGGCTTCGTTGGACACCAGATCTCCATCGCTGCTTCGTGCATGCAGTTCAAAGACTTGGAGGAGAAGACAGTAAGCCTTTTTACATTTAAATACATATCTTTTTTGGTTTTCACGTACCCTATTACAGTCACAATCAGGTTGATCACCAGAGGTGAACACTTTTCTTAACCATGGTTCAAACATTGGTTATCTTGTAAAAAGATTTTCTTTACGCCACTATTACATTTATATATGTTAACGTTTGATTTTTCTCTAACAAAAGGTTTAATTTTGAATTGGTATGCCTCATTGGTGAAGCTTTAGTTTTGAGTGGTGTTGATTTGGATTTACAGGGGCCACACCAAAGTTGGTCTTACAGCTCATGAATATAAAGGGGCTTACCATATCTCATGTCAAAAGCCACCTTCAGGTTACTCTTTTCTCCACAACCACGAATAAAGTTATGGGGGGAAAAAGGCGTTATCAGTTCACTTCCTGTTTTCTCTTTCTGTATTTAATTTATCTATTTTTTAAATGATAAAAAAATTCCTTGATAAAGAATTAATGCAACTCCTTCATAATTAATTGTTAGTCTTAAAGTTTCAAAATCCTGGTGTATTGATGACAGATGTACAGGAGCATGAGGCACGAGCAGATGAGTCAAGGTATATAATTGTACTGTGCATCAGTTACTTATGTGCAAGTTCTCATGCCACAGATGTATGCATCATGTATAAGGAAGAAATAGCTAGCTGTAGACTATCTTAGACATTTTGTTTGGTTCAATAGAGGAAATTAGATCTGTAAACACTGAAAAGAAGATATATCCATATTTACCAAGAAAATAAAGGAACCAACCAGGGGTAGTGGACCCTTTTCCGTCACCAAGAAAACGAAAGTAACGTCAAATATTCTTCAGGATTTTGTTCCAAGAAAATTAACTTTTAGTGTTTGGTACTGTTACACATTTGTTTCATGAGGTCATTTACTGAAGTAGAAGATATTCAAAAGGATTATATGCATTAGTAATTAATAATATATACATGGTAGAACGTTTTCTTAACCTCACTATAATTATTTATGATGAATTATAATTTATTAATTTTTTGTAATAGGTGGAAAGAAGAATGATGTGGCTCCGGAGTTTCTAGCTTCCACATTCTCAACTCTTGGCCCAAGGTATGGCCAACAGAATCCTCACCAAAGAAGCTGCACGGAAGAGCTTGTTCCCACCCATGCTCAATGGTATTTCTTGTTTCATTTATTTTGTTTATCATTCCTCTCTTTTTCACAGTGCCTATCTATACCTATTTTTAAAGCCTTTTAAATTGTAAAAAATGTAGGACATTTTACATCATGCACAAGTAAAAAAATGTAGTTGACAGAAAAATCAGCATCACATGTTTTTCTTCTATGTAAAATGTCTTTATATGTATATATTCTGTGTTGTTTTGTATTTTTTTAAAAAGGAGACATAAATAAGTGAAAGTAAAATTACTTCATAAACCATATATATAGGCATTTGTATGGTTTTTGGATTAAGATACTAATAAAAAATGTTTAAAATGACTTAAAAGGTACGGTTGTATTAGCACACTTCTTTTAAATGTCTATTTGATTTAATTTGTCAGCATTTGAAAAAATTATGCCAACAAAGAACATTTCAGATTAAGACATTTAAATACATATGACAATGAAAAACAAAATTTTTAAAAAGGATTTACATGAATATTTCAATTGGTTTGCTAAATGTTTGATTGATTAGCCTGCAGTGCAAAAAATTACATTATATCACAGTTAACTATACAATGCTTAAAAAAGTGAACTTCACACGAACATCTTAACAGATAATTTAAAAAAGATTACTATAAAAAAATAATTACTGCAACAATTAGTTCACAGGCAAAATTGAATCTCCTCCTGCCAAAATTATATGAATAACAATATTATATAGGGCTAAAATTAGGCAACTGTGATGACAAGGTGGTCTGATTGAAAAAGTTGGAATAACTTCATTAAATCTTAAATTTCATCCTCAAATTTGTGTGAGAAAAAGATATAATTAGTTTCTCCACTGCCTCTCTGATTACTTAACAAGGGGTTAAAGGAAATAAATAAATAACCAGAAAACATGTAAACGTTAGCATTTACTGATTAAGAAGTCTGAGTTTGTCTTCACCTTATTTGGTTTGGTTTGAAAACATTAATAAATTTCACGCGTATTCATACACTTTACATTGAAGAAACTCAGTAATTTGTTTTGTTATGGCAGGAATGATTATGAGGAAGGGTGTTACAGTGGAAAGCAAGGTGGTAAATCGATTATAGGCTGTAACGGCAATGAACAGAAGATGCACTCCTACATCATCTTCGAGGGTCTTCTCAATGGCCACACTGTCCAAGTAAGTAACTCCTTCTTCTCATCAGTGTCTCGTTGATTTTGTGGCTACCACAGACACACAGAGTTATATATGTATACGTAATACTATAATAGAAGTTATAGGATAATTATTATACAATGTTGAATGAACAGTTTATTCCATTTTGTTTTTCAGGAGAATAAAATTGGTACTGAAAAGGTGTTGCTAGGGGGTGCCACCGGTTACGAAAGCGACCATGAAAGATTCCAAGACAGAACTACTGGCATAGGAGGAGGAGGAGAGAGAGTGGGTGAAGGCACACTGTCCTTATCAATGAGCTCCAGAGCTAGTTCACATTCATTCTTCAATCGCAGCCACACTGGTCCAGATGCCAATGATGTCTCTCTTGAGCTCACGCTCTCTTAGAATCATGCACATAATAATAACATTCTACCTTTTCCTTGTCATTTACATATATTTCCTTCCTACAACTACACTACAAACGCTGCATGACCATCACTTTTCAACAAACAACAATACTGCTATCGAGTGCTCTTCCGACATTGATTAAGAAATTTCAAATATTTTCATAAAAAACATTATCTATTTTATTTCTGAATTTCTTAATCAATGTCTCCAAAACACTTAGTACCAGCGGGAGGCTGAGCAAATTGTAATGCTAACGCTACCTCAGTTTGATCATTTTATGATCACAAGTATTTACTGGTAGAAACTGTTCTAATTAAGAACATGTATTAATTAGTATAGAATTATTAATAATATTATATATTATTAGTATGGGCTGCATCCGAGACTGTATACGTTGTCTTTAAGTTGATTTGCTAGTATTAGTTTTATTAATGGTTTACATTTTAATTTTGGCCGACTGATTTTTCAAACATGGTTTTGCCGGTTTTATACAATAGTAAATTTGATTTATCAAACATGACTTAAAAAACAAGTCTTAAATATTTCTGTTTTGTATATAATAATAGTAAAGGTTATTTATTTTTTCATAAAAAGTATTTTTATTTTTGAATCAGCATTACAGATTAATATTTGTGAATAAGAAAAATGATTACTTTAACATTTTGTTTGTTTAAAAAGGGTTGTGAAGACTTGGTGTGTTTAGAAAAAAGTGGATAGTGTAAACTTAATTTTGAGAGTTAATAAATATATTAAAAAAGTGAGTGTATTGTTGGAATTGAATTTGGAGCAGTGGAATCCAAGAGTGAAAGGAAAAATAGGGTAAGTAGAAGTAGTAATGAGGGAGAGGAAAGAGAGTGGGGTAGGTGTTGGAGCAGGGAATGCGTGGGGCAACTGCAAAGTTAAAACGCAGAACAGCACAATTTATTTGTGTTAGAGCAGAGGAACATTTATATATTGTATTATCTGTATGTTGGGGGACATTCCCTTCTTGTATCATAAAGCATTGGATTTATAGAGATATAGTAGTCATGTTTTCCAAATTGCTTTTGCTTGCTTTTCTGTTAGCAATTACCCGCTGCCAGACCAGAAAGCTTGGTGGGTTTGGCGAGGAGAAGGCAGTTCTTCACCATTTGCATGCCTATGGGGATGGTGCTGGCGGTGGAGAGAATGGTGGTTATGGGGGTGTGGGTGGAGTTGGAGGTGGAAATGATCATGGAGGAGGAGTCGGAGGTGGGATAGGGGGTGGAGCTGGAGGTGGAAACGATCATGGAGGAGGAGTCGGAGGTGGGATAGGGGGTGGAGCTGGAGGTGGAAATGATCATGGAGGAGGAGTTGGGGGTGGGATAGGGGGTGGATATGGGGGTGGAAATGGAGGATTTGGAGGCGGAGGTGGAGGCGGTGGAAATGGAGGTTTTGGGGGTGGGAACGGAGGATATGGAAGCGGAAGCGGTGGTGGTGGAGGAAATGGAGGATTTGGAGGCGGGGGTGGAGGTGGTGGATATGGAGGTTTTGGTGGTGGAAACGGAGGATATGGAGGCGGAAGTGGTGGTGGTAGTGGAGGAAACGGAGGTTTTGGAGGTGGAGGTGGAGGTGGTGTTAGTGGAAACGGAGGATTTGGTGGCGGTGGTGGTAATGGAGGTAGTGGAGGAATAGGCAACGGCGGATATCGAGGAGGCATTGGTGGACAAGTTATGAATGAGTTACATAGGACTGTAACTTAAAAATTTGAAAAATTCACTAAATTTTTAGATTTAGTGAGTAGGAATGTTGAGAAGATCTTAGTTAATAAATATGTTTTAATGATTAAGAGTGAGTTACTATATTTATGTGATAAAAGTATATTGACACGTTATCAATTAAAAAATATTTTAAAATATAAATGATAATGTATGTTAGATGAATAATTATTCAAAATAAAGTATTTTATATATTATTATTCTTTCGCTTGAAAAGTTACTGACACATATAGTTAATAATAATTAAAAGAAAAATATTTTAATAACAATACGACAAAACATTCAACCGGGCTTACATGAGGTATGGCTATATATAAGATATTCTTCTACAAGTTATTGTTCTTTTATTTTATTTAAACTTTTGGCTAAATACGTCATTAATCATATATTTTTATTTTATATATATTTATGCAATATTTATTTTTTCTTTTTCTTTTTCTATTACATTATATATATCATAATAATATATAAAGAATTTCTTTTTTATGTTGATTTTTATATTTTTATTTTATTGTTAATATATTTTAAAATAAAAATTTAAAAAATTATTAAAAAATAATTACAAATATTTTAATATATAATTTTTTTAATATACTATTATTGTTAAATTATTTAAAATAAAAATAAAAATAAATTTATCCAAATTTAAAAATAATTATAAATACTTAAAAAATATAATAATTTTTTTATATAATTATTATTAAAAATCCAAAAATATACTTCACTACCGTTATATATAAATCTATAACTTTTTTAAATATATATTAAATATAATGAATATTTTAAATAATTATGAATATTTTTTTTTCTTCTCACCTTGTGCCTTTTTCTCCCGTCCTTCTCTTAATAATATAATATATCAAACCACATGCGGACCCATCCATCCACCCATATTTTTTAAAAAGAAAATTCAAAATTAATTATGATTGAAAACCAAATTACAAATCAAATTAAATTTCATTCAAATCTAATCATGAAACATTTTGCTATATGTAAGGTTCAAAAAAAATATGCTAATAAATTTCTTCGTGAGAATGATTTTTAGTCTTCAAATATCTATGTGAATGCAATCAGGATTTATTTATTTTCATACTTATGAGTTTATTTTATTTTATAAGGTGTTAATTTAAATGAGTAATATTAAATAAAATAAAATAGTTTCGTGTATTGTTTTTAGTTATGATTAAATTTATTTATGATAGTGAGTTCTTCTAAAAATATTTCGAATATTTTAAGGAAAATAAATAAATAAATAATATGAATATATTTTTATTATTATCTAATTTATTTATATAATATTTATTGTCAATTTTTTTGTCTTATACTAAATAAAATGAGAATACAAATTTAAATAAATAATCATGTCAAATTATCCAAATTTTTATTAAAACCATTTTAACAATAATTTTAATATCTTTGTAAATTTCATCAAATTCAGGGACACATCTTTAACTTTCTTCTGAGTTCTAGATGCACTAATTATACTTGAAGGATCAATAACAATTATATTTTTCTTTCCTCTCATTGCCTATACCTATTAATAATATAATAATATAAGTGTTTAGTGGGATACTAAAAGGAGGTTTCAGTAAAACCTCTTCTTCTATTTAGATAAAGGAAGGGATATATATCATTTATCATTTATTAGTAAATATGTCATGATCACATTTAGTTAAAATTTAATTGGTTTTGTAACGATATTTTTAACTTCTAATTACTCGTTGATAAGATGAGCATAAGTTTGTAACTAGTGTGCAAGATAATCTATTTTTTGTTGTTGTAATAATTCTTTTTGTAATTTTTTTGATATCTTTTATTTTTTCTATATATATATATATATATATTAAATAGTTATTTGATGCTTTAATCAATATAATATATTTTAAAGTTTTCAAAATAACAAAACATTTATATTATTAAAATATTGTGTAAAAAAGTATTGGGTTAAAAGTTTGAAATGTTACAAGATCTTCTTACTTACAAAAATTTTGTTCTAAATATTATTAGCTAATAATAAAAAAAATGACTTTATTTTATTTTTTTCAGTCAAGGTCTCTAATAATTTTATTCTAAATAACTTTTCTTAGTAAGATTTATTTGTCTCTCAAATACTTGATCTTTATAAGAATAGTAATTGGCGAACTGTAGTGCCATTAGGTACCGGTTCCACCTTCGTGTCTAATACTTTTAAAATATTTAAAAAATAAATATGTATAAATATTCATTATTTTAAATATAAGATTATCATTTAATTTAATTACATTAGACATTATTATATATTTTTTAATTTGTTAATTAAGATATGTCAAGATGAAAAAAAAGTTATAGAAACTTAATAAATAACAATACCCTATTTTTAGACTTTAATAATGACCAATAAATTAGAAAGTGAGTTTTATTTTTATATTTCATAACCCTACCAATTCCAGTTATTTTCTTATCC
Organism: Lablab purpureus; assembly: GCA_030347555.1. Lineage (NCBI taxonomy): Eukaryota > Viridiplantae > Streptophyta > Magnoliopsida > Fabales > Fabaceae > Lablab > Lablab purpureus. The sequence continues at coordinate 15,911,116 of CM059259.1, forward strand.
CACTTATCACTTTCTTGAAATTTAAAAGGTTGCATTTTATTTTTTTATTAGTATAAATACATTTTCCTCTGTTTTAAATGTTCTCAATCTTTCTTGAATTATTTTTATTTTCTTTGCGGTTTCTTAAACCATTTCAAGATTTAAGTTTAAATTTTCTCTATTTTCAAATAATGCCTCATTAGATGGAAACATGTTGTACGTGAATTTGGTCTGTGAAAAAATTGATCACAACTAACATATTTATACATAAATTGTAAAGTAATTGTTCTTTTATTAATTATTATTCAAATATTATCATATATATATATATATATAAACAGTAAAATTTTATATTTATTCTCTATAATAAGTTTTTTAATAACATACGAAAATTATAAATACTATATACCAATCCAAACGAAACGAGTTAAAATAGTTTTTAGACTAAACTAAACTATTGCGTAGATTTTGGTATCGTGCACCATTTGGTGAACTAAAAAACTACTCTACATTATTTTAAAATTTTGAGAACTCAAAGTTAGTGTAAAGAAATTACTTTTAATTTTACAATTGTTATAAAAGATATGATCTAATGATATTTTTCTATTTTCATGTCACGTTAATTTTTAGTTAAATTAAACTGGGAGGTTAGTAACTTAACAAAAGACGAAAAAAACTGAAGAAAAAACTTAAAAAGAAAAAGAGAAGACAATTTACCACATGAAAACGGGAGCAAACAAATATCTGGGTATACGGCTACAAAAGTTTAGTATATTGGAAACAATTTGATCCTACAACGAAAATAAAGTTAAGGACATATTTTTTAAAGAATATTTTTCATTTTCATTCTTAGAAATATTTAGGAAGAGATTTCTTCAATCATCATATCATATATATGAAGTAACTTCGATTTTACAATTTAAACATATATGTAAAAATTCAATGCGGCCAATTCACATATCATCCCAAAACCAAAATGTTTGTCATGAATGTGAGATTAATTGAATTAAGTATACTGTATAAATTAAGATAAATATTCAATAATATAAATTTTATTAATGAAACATTTGCCAATTTATTGAGAACTCAGTGTCATATTTCTGTTGCCTCAGAAAATGGGTTGAATATTACTTTGGATAAATTCTAACTATTTTTTTTTTGTTAGTTTTTTTCACTCTACTTTACCACTGCTTTAACTATGAATTTAAATTTTCCCTGGGATTTTTTTTAATTATATCACCTATTACACTATTTTACAAAATAATTACATAAAATTAAAATTGATGTTTGTTTTTTTAAAATTAATACTCAAACTCAAAACCATCAGTTAAATTAAAAAATAATTTCACGTGATATCAACTACGGTGGTAAAATGAAGTTGTTTTAGCGACACTAATAAATTGATTTATAAACTTAATTATGCTGTTTATAGAGATGCCAAACAAAATAACCCTTTTCACCCCATCAAATAATGGTTAATATATAATTGGAGTTTATATTTGAGGGCATTGTGAGACATAATTTCACATTGCTTGAACGAATAATATCCCATGGAAAATCTATATATATATATATATATGAAATTGAAAATATTCGTTATTTTATAGAACACAGTTATACATGATTGAAAAATATACTTGAATCACAAAATTATGGAGGAAAAGAGGGTAAAAAAAAGCAGACAAGTGCAACGGAATTTTTCTAAACTATAATAATAGCTACAAACAAGTGATTAATCGAACTTGGTCTGAAAATACATGTTATATGATTGGACCAAAAACTTGAAGCAATTATTTTCTAGCAGAGATTGTATTCCACCTTGAGAAATTATATTCATGCAATTATAGAAGCAGTTGAGCTTTTACCAAAAACCAAATATCTTAATAAACTGATTAAGATTTACTTGTCCGAAAATAAGGAATAACAATCTCTGGCCAAAAGAAGTAAGATCTTGGGGAGATTTTGGGCCTCTCCATGATTTTTAAAAAAATTAGTGTTAGATGAAAAGTGGTACACTGTTCATAATTTGATGAATAAACGTGGCCTTCATTGCATATAGTGCTTTCCTAGTTTTTTTTTCTTACTCATAACGTGGCAGATATTAGAAGCAGGAAATCTTAGAAAATAAGATTATACTCCAACAACCAATTATCTTGACACACCAAAGATCTAACTCCTTATTACAAAACCATCTATTTTATACCCAAAAGGAAGCATTCGAGGTCTATTATTCATTCTTTAACTTCACAATGATTGACTCTTTTTATTAGAAAAAAATAATAATTCTAGTTTTCGTCCATACTCCCTTGTATTTCTAGTAGTCAACAAGAAAGCCTATGGGACAGGCAAATAGCACTAGCCCTAACATTACAATTACATAAATAAATAAAAATTAAAACCCACAATATTGAATGCATTACTTATTTAATACATATTTTACCACGTAAACATCACTATTTTGTCAATTTTACATCTATTTTTTGTCACAAGATTTAATTTGCCTCATTACACACTCGTTTCTAAGAGGTGATAATGTATCATTAATTTTTATCTTTTAAGGAAACAGATAAACCAAGTTGTTTTATAAAAAGTAATAAAAGGAACTCTTTTTAATTTTTTAAAATTTGTGTAAAAGATTATCACTCTATATTATAAATTTAACCGATTGTAAAGAGATGTAAAGAACATGAAAATATGGGATGAAAAAATATTATTTTAGATTTAATGAATACAGTTTATTTATAAAAAAAATAAAGAAAAGATTTATATAAAAATTATCCTAAAAAACTTTTCTATAAGCAAAGAAAGAAACAGAACAAAGAAACCAAACTCAAATCTGGCTAAAATATTACAACTATTCGTTTTCAGTTTTAAATTCACGAATGAATAAAATATGGAAGTTTTAAAAAAATGTAATGGTAAAATCTATAAAAATATTGAACAATAAAATTTGAAAAGTAACAACATTTAAACCATAAAATGTGTAGTTAAACTTTACACTAATAACATTAAGGATTATCAAACATTATAAATCACAATCTGCAGATCAATTGTTAACATTATATATTTAGTGATAGTGGTTAAATTGGTCCAAGTATCCACTAAAACATCAAGCTGTCTTCCAACTTTTATTTTCCATGATGAAATTGTAGAGTGTTGCAAGTGGGGATTTGCTTGTATTTTGGCAGGCGTATAGTTCAAGTGTCTACTAAGCCACTATCAAAGCAAACATACTTTGTATCGAAAGGAACAAATCTCAGTAACCAAATCTCAATATTTTTAATAAGTCACATGCTACCCACGTTGCAGTTCTTGCATTCATTTTGCCCATGTGATCGCTGGTAATTAATTTCCTCCATTATTTTTTCAATTAATTAGAGATAAGTGAGCATTATTAGATATTAGATTCAGAAGCAGTTCTTGAATTGAAATGATAAGTCATGGATGACATATAATCAAACTTCGATATCTTTGTTTCCTTCTGATATATTAGGAGATGATACTGTCACCAACTCCACTACATATAATTATTGGTTATGGTATAATGCTGTCTAACTGGAGCTTCGTATACTTTATACTAAAACGAGACATCACCAATAATCATGGGAACCTAAGGTTTTGAATTATTATTAGATAGACATTAATTTATGATTGGTCTAAATTTGTGTCATATTTTCAGGCGGCCATGGTTGACCAAAGCAAGAAAATTTTTGGACCTTTCTTGACTTGGATGTTCAATTTTCTTGCCCATGACACTTCCTTTTTGAATTTAGTATGGGTATGGATGGTTATTTTAATAGATGCGATTTCCTATATAAAGGGACCATCATAACCAAGAACGCCAAGCAATAGTAAGTTGTTTAGTCAGCTCTGCTTGCATATACGTAAAAAGAAATGAGTGCAACTACTGCTAAGTTTTTGTATTTGGCGCTACTTCTGTGGGGCACTTTCTGTGCTTCGATGAGTGGGGTTAGTCATGGAATGTATGTTGATGGTAGAAATTATGCTGGTCCTAATGCATGGAAGTCTGGTGATGATAATTATTGCTCGTATACAAGTTGGAGGGGTTGTGGCAGTTTCTTCGGAAAAGGTGGTAGCGATCCTAAGAACGATGAAGACAATGTAGAAGTTCCTATTCCAAGGGGAGGAGTTGGTAGGGGTTATGGACAAGGTGAGGGGTATGGTGAAAGTGAAGGAAACGGGGGAGGTGGAGGCGGAGGTGGTGGTGGAGGAGAAGGTGGAGGTGTAGGTGAAAATGGTGTGGGGTATGGTCATGGTAGTGGATTTGGTGCTGGGGTAAGCATTGGGCATAATGGAGGAGGAGGAGGAGGAGGAGGAGGCGGCGGCGGCGGCTCAAGTAACGGTATAGGTTATGGAGGAATAGGTCAAGGTAGAGGGTTTGGTGCTGGCTTTGGTGTAGGTGGGGTTAATGGAGGACAAGGGGGTGGGGGAGGAGGAGGAGGGGGAAGCGGTTCTAGAGGAGGACAAGGTCACGGTAGTGGTTTTGGAGCAGGTGAAGGAGTAAGTGACATGGGAGGAGGAGGTGGAGGTGGTGGTGGTGGTGAAGGTGAAGGAGTGAGCAATGAAGGACAAGGTCGTGGTAGTGGTTTTGGTACAGGTGGAGGAGTAGGAGGCATAGGAGGAGGTGGAGGTGGTGGAGGTGGAGGTGAAGGTGAAGGAGTTGGCAACAAAGGGCAAGGTCATGGTAGTGGTTTTGGTGAAGGGGGAGGAATGGGAAACATGGGAGGAGGTGGAGGTGGGGGAGGTGGGGGAGGTGGAGGTGAAGGTGGAGGAGTTGGCAACGAAGGGCAAGGTCATGGTGGTGGTTTCGGTGCCGGTGAAGGAGTAGGAGGCATAGGAGGAGGTAGAGGTGGAGGTGGAGGAGGTGGTGAAGGTGAAGGTGGAGAAGTTGGCAATGGAGGGAAAGGTTATGGCAATGGTTTTGGTGTGGGTGGAGGAATGGGCGGCATAGGAGGAGGTGGAGGTGGAGGTGAAGGTGGAGGAGCTGGCAGCGAAGGACAAGGTCATGGCAGTGGTTATGGTGCAGGTCGAGGAGTGGGAGGCACAGGAGGAGGTAGTGGTGGTGGTGGAGGTGGAGGTGAAGGTGGAGGGGTTGGCAATGGAGGGCAAGGTCGTGGTAGTGGTTTTGGTGCAGGTGAAGGAATAGGAGGCAGAGGAGGAGGTGGCGGAGGAGGTGAGGGAGGTGGTGGTGGTGTTGGTAACGAAGGACAAGGTCATGGTAGTGGTTTTGGTGAAGGTGGAGGTATAGGCAGTAAAGGAGGAGGAGGTGGAGGTGGCGGCGGCGGCGGCGGCGGCGGTGAAGGTGGTGGTGTTGGCAATGGAGGACAAGGTCATGGTAGTGGTTTTGGTGCAGGTGCAGGTGTAGCAGCAGCTGGCATTGGAGAAGGTGGTGGTGGTGGTGGTGGAGGAGGGGGTGGTGGTGGTGGAAATGGAGGTCAAGGTTATGGAAGTGGCTTTGGTGCAGGTGTTGGTAGTGGTGTGAGTGGTATGGGGGGAGGTGGTGGTGGTGGGAGTGGAGGTGGAGGTGGCAGTGAAGGGCAAGGTCATGGTTATGGTAGTGGTTACGGCGGGGGTACAGGAAGTAGCGGCATGGGAGGAGGAGGAGGAGGAGGTGGTGGTGGAGGTGGTAATGAAGGGTATGGCAATGGTAGTGGGTTTGGAGCTGGCATGGGCATGGGTGGAATGGGTGGAGGCAGTGAAGGAGATTACAAAGGTGGTAGTAATAACAAAGGTTCAAACAACGATCATGGTGTGAACAATGGCTTTGGAATTGGATTTGGCATGGGTATGGGGTTTGGTTTTGGTATGGGAACCACAGCAGCTAAGATCACCAATCAACATGATGTCAACCATCCTTAGGAACCCAAAACTTATAATGCCTCGGAGAGTTATATATACTATGATGTTTGAAATCATCTGTTTTGAAAACTATTTATTATTTGTATGTTGATGAGGGTGATTCAAAAGGCTATATAGATGGCTATATCAACCAATATCACTCCTTATCTTATAAAATGCATGAACCACATTTAATAATGCAGAGTACAAAATATATGAGCATTCTATTCTATCCTTACTAAAATGACATTTAATAATGGTTTGAAATGCAACACCTTGGTATGACTCCTTTGATTCTTAAAAAAAGTTACTGAAACTTAATTATTTAATTATACTCCGTGTAACCATGAGATAGCATTTTAAAACCATCTGATACATATAAAATCACATAATTATATATATATATATATATATATATATTAACAAATTTTATATTTTTATTGTCATTTGGTTATAATAGTATGTATTAATTTTGTCGACTTTAATCTTAAATAAATTATATAAATATTTTTTTTCAAAGTTACATCAATATTTGTGTTTGAAGTACAAAGTAATGTTTTTAACAGTAGAGTGAAGTTATTTTAATAAAATTATATTTATATTTTAATTAAAATTCCATTTCAAATAAATATTAAATTAAAATTTATATATTTTATAAAAAAAATTGTATAAATAAGATTTTATCTAGTCAATTTCTCGACAGAGAATATTTTTATAGTACTTGAAATAATTATTACATACCAGAAGAAAGAAATAATTTGTAAAACAATATTAATAACACCCTAATAAAAAATAATTATACCTATTACTAATTAATTTAAAATAAAATAAATAATTAAAATTAAGACTAACTTCTTTTATTTACTCGTAACAAGTAGATCTTAATCTCTCTTTTATATATATATATATATAACTTTTATTTATTGTACATATATTTCACTTTTATCTATTGTTAATACAATTTTTTGAAATTTATTTGGGATAAAATAGGAATAAAATTTATTTTTTTATTAAAAATTGATAACATCAATTCATTTATTTTAAAAAAACTAGAATTTTAAGTATTTTTAAAACGGTGTTTGGTATCATTTTTTCTTACAACAATAAGTTTATATATTGAAGAGGATTTTAGATTGATTAATAATTTAAAAAATATTATACTTGCTATGTATGCCTATTAAACCCTAAAAGTATGCATAGAGATAAAAAAAATTAAAACTATAAAAAATAAAGAAAATTAAAAAGCTTATATAAATTTATATTAGTTAATATATTGATAATTGATATAAGAATCAAATTGATAATAAAGATAGATTATTATATTTCACATAATTTTATGTCAAATTTATAATATAAAAACAGTAACAGAAATAATTATACTTAGAAATTCATTATTATATTAAATCACAAATCATTATGTAAGATAAGCTTGTGTAACTTTTTATTGGAAGAACTTCTCGATAAATACTTTTATAGAAGAGAAAAAAGGAAATAAAATTATGTAAACTTCTTCATAAATTAAATCAACTTATGCATAAGAAAAATAAATATGTATATAAAGTATATGAAATTATTTTTACAAATTAACTTATATATAAACTAATTTTAATAATGTTAATTTTTTTAATTTTTTATCGAAAGATAGTCCAAACTTATTATTTTACAATAATTAGTTTTAAAATAACATACATGATAAATTGTGATTAGATAATGCTCTAGAATTGTTTTGTAAATTCATAAAATTATTTTTTTATGCAAATTAAAGTAGATATCATTAGAAATAAAAGAAAGTTATATTTTACTTCTTAAAAATTATTAGTTAAAAAATATTTTTAAAAAAATACTATCAATATATTTTCTCTATAGTTCTTAAAGAATTTTAATAAGATATTTTTATAAAAAAATTATTTACTTAACCATGCCTTACTTGAGACAACTTGAACTAAGTCTAACTTGATTTAGATTCAATTTTAAATAAGCTTATCTGGACCAACTTAACATGGTCTTATAACATGATCTTATTCTATCTTAACTTAACCTGTGATTTAGATTTGGATTTGAATTAAGTAAATATTTTTTGTTTCATTTTTATTTTTAAATATGATTTTTTTTCTGTCTCATGAAAAATTTGTTGACATCTGATAAACTTTTTTATGTATACTTTTTAATTCTTTAGACTTTCTTTTGGTGAGGTTGATGTTTGGACCAAGTCCTTTGAGCTAGATCGAATAAACATATCTATCATTAGATTAAATATATAATTTGATTTTATATATGTATTTATTAAATTTTTAGTGTGTTTTTACCAAGAAAATTCTTATATAGATGTGACTTGCAACTTTTTGTAAAGCATGTTCTTCTAAAAACTTTTAAATATGCAGTGTTAAAATAATATTTGAAAAACAAGAGTTATGTTGATGGAAGGTTTTGAGAATTTGATTCACGGCTATGTTTTCAATTAAAAATGCAAAAGTTTATTTTTAAAACTTAAACTTGGAAGTTTACATATGGTTATTTTTAAAATTTAATTAAAAAAATTATATAAATATTTTTTTAAGAAAAAACTTTCATAAAGAAAAATAATGTTTGAGTTATTTATTACTTTTGTTTTAATTTTTTAAAATAAAAAATATAATTAAATATTTTTTACTAAAAAGATATTAAAGTATGATTAATAAAAAAAATTAATAATATATTTTTTAAAAAGTAATTCTTAGTAATATGTTAAAAAATATAGTTTCATTGTACTATTTATTTAAAAAATACCATAATATTAAATTTATATTATTTATAATGATATTTATTTAAAAAAGTGTTATGTGTAAAATTTATTTGTTGTAACATTTTTAGTAAGTATAAGTAAGAAAATGTTATTAAGACTGTTAAACGGTTTAGTGGAAATAAAAAATCACTATAAACAAAGCGAATCCACAGACATAATAATGGAACCAGATATACGTAGACAGGAACCATTGAGGAACATTTGCTTTCGGTAACACAATTATAAAAGTTAAAAAGAATTGGAAAAGGAAATTGGCAAAACTCATGAACCCATAGCATTAGATCTTAACAAAGAGGAGATGAGCAAATGGAAACAGAGAGAGAGAGAGAGGAACAAGATCCAATTATTGCGTATGACTGGATCTTCTCTACCCACTTTTTCTCTAAAGCTAAATTACTTGTTATTGTGATCCGTGATAATTCATTTTGTACCCTTTTTTTTCACTACTCCACTGCTCCTTTGTGTATTACAGTGAAATACCAGTTACTATTATTCATAATAATTCTGCTTTAAAATTTTACCATAACATGCTAACATAATAATATGTTAAGCTTCATGCTGATTTCTTTTAAATTACATATTTTTCTTTTTCTAAGATGTTGATTTATGTTAAGGTATCATACTGATAAACAAAATGTTAAAGCTTCATGGAAAAATCTCACACCAGATGATATCTATGGTTTGAGTAAAAAGAGAAACAGCAAATCAATATGGTACGTGGAGCGGTCAGTTATAACAGTAAGTAAGTGCTAACTTTGGGGAAAATAGCGAATAAATAACAAACCTTACCTCTGCTCATCACCAATCTTTCACAACAACGCAGCCAAACACAATTGCCGAATGCTTGTTGATTCTCAGAGTCAAGTATCGGCCACACGCAGTAGCCTTAACAACACTTGTGGTTATGTAAAGCCATCGATAGCTTATTTAAAGATAAAATCTTAGTTAATGCTTGTGATTTATATTCTGCAATTTTTGTCAATCAGATTTCGCAGTACTGTAGGTGGCAACAGTTGGAGAAATTCTGATGTCAAGTATTTCAGAATATAAATCATAAGCCTTAGTTACAAGTTTGTCTTTGCTTAGCCTATCGATGGCTGTGCTGTACATCACCATATTACTGTATTTCGGATTCCACAGTTTTCATTCCAAGGAGGTGAAGCAGGTTCCAGAACGGCGAAATTTCATGTTTGATGATCAAATAGGAATCTAGGGCTGAAAGATCGTTCATATGACGTGTGATTTACCCCTGGTCCAGTGAACTGGAGTTTGTAAGTGTATATGTGCTATCCTTTCATTTTGTTCCTTCTCTGTTACTTTTCCAATTTTCTTATGACTTTTATTTTACTTCTCTAATGTCTGTATTTTCTTTTCCGGGTCAGTTTGCTTTTTGAAATTAGATTTTAAAGTTTTCCTTCAAACAAAACTCTGGAAATCTAAAGCTCCCTTAAGTGAAAATCTTGTGTCTGCACTGCTTCTTTGTCTCCTTTTATGCATGTAAATTGTAATGCGCTATTTTCTTTTGCATTTCCTTGGAAAGATGCCTCATCCTCTAGCTTTGTAATTCAGAAGACAATGACTGGGAGATAGATAGTAGTCAACGAGTTATCTGCATAATTAGTTGCCCTGCTTCTCTCTGGTTGCTGTTATTATTATCGATGAAGAACAAACTATCTTGTTAGTTTTATAATTTTTATTTAAAAGAAATATCTAAAATTATTTTTGGCTAAAAATATAAAAAATTGTATTTAAATCGGTAGAATTTTATTAATAATATTAGTCATGATTGTTTTCTTGGTCAATATGACATCAGTGTTAACAATTCACACATTTTTAATTTTTATTGAAAAAATTACATATTACTTTAAATAAAATTAGATTTTTTAAAATGTTTCATATTTACAGAATTTAGATATGAACTTTATAAGAGATTGAAGTAGAATTTCACTATGGGATTATGAAAATTGTTTTAGTAAAGAGAGTATAGGATCCCTTAACAATAGTATTAAGAGTTGATATTTTCCTAGCCATCCTATTTATAATTTATTATAATTATAATTAGCTTGACTCAATTAAGGATCTATAATTTCTTATTTCCAAAGTATTTTAATAACGAAAATGTTTCACAAACCTTCTATAGAGACTTCTAAACTATACCTTTTTTATATTTTTAATTTTTTAATATTTAATTTATTTAATATATTTTTTTAAATTATATCAGTGGTGTTGGAACACTGTACATTAGATACTCATGTCCCTTAATCACTGTCCTTTTAACTACTCATTACTGTCCATGTCTTTATTTTTGTTTGATTGATAGAATTTTCTCATATTTTACATAAGGAAAAAAAAAACCTATCATTCTTTTAATGACTTTCACTAGATACCTGCATTGATTTTTTAATTTTTTTTCAAATACTTTACTGTGTTAATTGTGAGGGAGCTCGTGTTGAAAAATGAACATACAAAATCAGGGGTACGTCTATCATCTTTCTTTACATACTAAATATATTTTGATTTAATAATTCATTTTTTATATCAACATCCTATACATCATTATAATAATGATTTTAAGAAATTTTTTTGAAATTATTAATTTCATATTTTTTTAGATAAACTTTACTAAAATTAATGATTATGAAATTTTCAAATTGTCAATTTAGAACTTCAGTTAGGCCTTGTTTGGATTAACGACAATTCTTTTTTGAAAAAAATTACATAAATTAATTTATATACTCAAATTCGATGAAATAATCCTGAAATAATATGGTTTAAAAAATATATAAATTAATCTTAATTTATGAAAAAAAAAATTACCTTTTCGTTTTAATATTTTTTAAATCAATCTATCCAAACAATATCTAATATTTTCCCGATTTAGAAATTTAGATTAACAAAATAAAAAACTGATGTATTAGATTATTATGACTCAAATATAAAATATGCTTAAAACTACACATTTTGCATACACCATTCTGACTATTACCAGTATAATTTCAAGCGTCACAATCTTTCTTTAAAATACTATGATTTTATGTTCTAATTCTGCATATGGTCTCCCATTAGTAAACTGAAAAGTCTACACACGGTAGTTGCCGGTTAGGTAAACGATGACAACGAAGTTGTAATAACTTGACGAGAAAATTGCCCACACATTTTTTTCTTTATTTTTGGTGAGTCAGACCAGATTAGTAATTACTTTGCACGCGTGTCCGCAAAAGCAGCAAGAAATAAATTACAAGGTTGCATAAAAAAACTAAACTACAAGAAAAAACTAAATAAAATTGAATAAAAGAATGGATTAATTAATTGTTAGCTGATTATATTACAACAACAAAAATTAGAAGAGTTTGCTAGCGAATTCATCTGTGGTTGTTCCCTCTACCCGAGAATACGCAGATTTTCTTGCAAGCTCTCTGAGCTGTGACAAACTCCTTCCCAATTTCAAAGCCAACTTCATTTCAAACAACTCCCCATTCTCCCTTTGATCTTCATCTTCCTCCATCGTGTCTTGGATCGAGTTCTCTAACTGTTGGAAGAATCCACCACAGTTTCTATACATTTCAGACACCATCCCCACTTGACCACCATGCTCAAATGCATTAACAGATGTTGCTAATGCCCCTCCTATGACTGCTACTATAGCTCCCCATGATGAACCTTCCCTCGCACATGCTGATCCCACAGCTGCAATGCCAGTGAGTAAAGGCCCTGCAATGGCCAAACTCTTGTTGATCTTCAACACCAAGTTTCCTAACCTCTCGTAGTCCTTCATGTCCTTTTCTTTCACCACTTCCAAAACATTCCTAAGCTCCATTTCCAACCCCTTATTCCACCCATTACTCTTTCCTTGTTGTTTTGCTTCGTGGTATTTCGACTTGTTGATTCTCTTTGGCGTTGAAGGCCACCACACTGCTGGCTCGAACTTCTTCGGGAATTTTTCAAGCATGGCTCCTAACAAAGGAAGTGGGTACGCTTTGTCTAGGGCCAAAACATTATCCATAGCCTCCTTCACGTCTTCCTCGGTAGGGCTTCCAATGGCTATTGTTGTTTCGATGTGGGACTGGAGCTGCTTGAACAACCTCGTAGCATTTCTTTGCTCCTCGGCAAGCTGGGAGGGCTGGATTTTGTTCATGACCACCAACATCCCCGTGGAGGCGGAGAACAAGAGCGTGGAAGATAATTTGAGAGCCAACAGCGGCGCCCCGCCGGCGCCGATGGTGGCGGCAAGGCCGACCATGGCGGAGGCGGTGAGGGTGAGCATGTTGACGGAGTTCAAGAGAAGGGTGTTCCAGTTGTCACGTTGCTCACCTATGTTGCGATGCATCTCCACTCTGTCGGCCACGGCTTCGAGAATTGCATAGAGTTGAATGGTGGCTTTTGAGGTTGTGGAGGTGGTGGTGGAGTTGTTGCATGAATTGTCTTGGAGTATTGGGATTGTGTGGGAGAAACCGTTTAACTCTTCAAACAGTTTTCTACTTGGTTTTGGGTTTGGTGAGACAGAAAGAGGTATAGAAAGTTTTTTTGGTAGGTGGAGAGAGGATTTTATTGCTGATGGTGATGTTGAACAAAAGGCGTTAGAAAGCAAAGATGAAATTTGTAAGGAAGCCATAGTGCTCTAGGTCTCTGTTGTGTGGTTTTGTTGAGTGTTTGATTTGATTTGATGTTGTTGTTGGGGAAGGGTTGCAATATATATAGGAGTTGATGTGTGAACGGAAGGGTGAAAAGAAAGGGTCAGATATGGAAACTGTTGACCGGATGATATGAGCTTTGACTTTTTGCTCTTTGATTTTGGTTTCATCTTTGTTCAAACTATAACGTCTCCTACTCGGATTGCCTGGGTCTCTATTGCGATGTAGTTGTTTTGCAATGAAATCGAGGATTGAACTTCGTGGTTCGCAAGATCATATTATAAAACAACTTGGTTTTTTCTGAGGTTAGTTTATTTTATGTCACAGCTGACGATAAAAGTGTCAACGACATGTAACGTTCAGTCTGGTAGCCACTATATATCGTACAACAAAGTTTCACAAGTTTATACACACCAGAAAAAGTGAGATAACCTGTAATGGAGATACACGGAGCAAAAAATGTGCCTAATTTTATTTTATCTTTTTGTGAAAATATATAATATTATTTTAAAATTTACAATGACCATGGCAAATAAAAAATCTTGTACGTATGCTTTCACATATTAAAATAAATGACGATATAGTGACGTCTTATTTTACTTTTAAATATCTTATTTGTCAACTTAATATTTGATTAAAAATCAAAATGAAATCTATGTACATGAATGATATTACAAAAACTAAATAAACATGTACGTAAGATGCAAACAGGAGACTCACAAGTTCACCTAACAGTGTGTCTGACAGAAAAAGCAACGTTCAACGTTCATTCAGAATTTCTTAACGAAGGTTTTTAATTAATTTATTTTAAAAAAATCGCCAGATTCTATTTTCAACTATCTATAATTAGTTGTTTTCTTGGAGATCAAAGAGTTTATATACACCTAACTCATTTATTAAATGTATTAGATTAGATAAACGATATCATATGGAAGGATGATGTGGGGATTAAAAAACTATGTATATATATATATATATATATATGTTTATAAATCTGACGAGTATATCACTATTGTCTACGGGTAGTCATAAAAAATACTTAGCATATATGTTTTATTTTGATTTAGGGTTTTTTTTAAAAGTTAAAACTCTTTTAATTGAGTTTTAATTCATTTTGAATATAAAATAAACTAATGTACGCATACTTAATGAATTGAGTTATTATTATTATTATTATTATTATTATTATTATTATTATTATTATTATTATTATTATTATTATTATTATTATTATTATTATTGTATTTTTAACTTGATTTGAAACAGAACGGACCAACCTCGACTCGTCCACGGACTTAAATTTAAAAGTTTTAGTTTGAATTATTTTAATTTAATCTGATCTTAGTTTATCAGCGCAAGCAATGATGCATACTAATTAATATAAAAATATATATACAGGTCAAATCAGTTTAAATATGTCCACTAAAATATAGAATATGGGTTTTAAGTTTTAAGTTATTTTAGTTCAATCTAATCATGGTTCAATGGGATTAAAAAAAACCATACAAACTCACTTAACATATATGCTTCATTTTAGATATTTAAATTAAATTTATAGGCCAAGCTTAAGTAGTTCATTTTGTAACTTCTAGTTTTAGACCACGTTTGGAATAGCTTAAGTTATTAATTTCATGTTGTTTTGTGGGGGAAAACATTTAGTTGAGAATTATTAATCATTTAATAGTATTCAAGAACATTTGCTTAAATTTACAGAATTGTAGTGGATTTTGCGAATTATGGTTATTTTCCAACAATTTTTTCTAAGTTTTCATCAAATTTCCCATTAGCTTTTCTCTCTTGCAGCTTGATATACAAACCATTTTTTTGTATATTTACTCCGTAAAAACCACCTTTTTTTCTTATATTTAAAGGAAACTGATTATTTTAAAATCACTTTTTGACACACTTATTCAAATAAAACTAATTTGAATTATTTATTATTGATTCTAACAATAATCGATTATAATACAATTAATATTAAAATAATATGGTTTCCATAACTCTTCCAAACACATTTTCCGATATGAACCCTAAATTATGCTTTCTTTTGGGTGAGGAAGGGAGGTTTATAAATATAATTCTTAATGAGACACCGTGCACAAGTTTCTCCTCTCACAATCTATAGCCAAATTTTCTTTCTTTTGTTAATTTTACTTACCCAGATTCTCTATAGGAAGCAAATTAAGTCTTCAATATATATATATATGATTTGGGAAGGTCTATTTCAAAGAAAATTATTTAAAAATTTGTCAGACGATAATAACAATATATAAAATTAGTATTTGGCTCAGGAAAATAGAAAAAAAATCTCATGACAGAAAAAATTAAATCATATTAATTTGAATTGTTCATTTAAATTTTAATTAATAGAATTTCATTTAATAATTTTTAAAAATTGAGATGAATCATTTATTTATTTTCTTTCATATAGATACATATATTCCATAATCCAAGGAGGAGACAATAAAATGAGACAACAAAACATTTGTAATATATTGAAATAAGAACTTGTCAATGAGACGTTTTCCAAATTCAATAAGTTCAGTTGGCAAGGATAGATTTCTGTAGATGTTTGATTCAAAACTTGAATAGTCAATTATTTACTATACATTGAAATAAAAAATTGTTGGACCTTCTATATAATAATACATAATGACGGTCATTACCACGCCTAGCCTGGTAAACGAGTCTTCATTATTTTACATTTTTTTCCACACTATTTTAATTTGTGAATAATATCATTAATATAAATTCCCTTCTCTTTCCGTTTTGTGATATAATATCCTACAAAGAATGTAAAGGAGAATGCAAAGCTATATTAAAAAGTAATGTGAACTAAAGCATCATTCCATGTACATGTATCCACACCTCAAATCTTTTACCAAAAAATTACACTTTCATCTAACTGTACCTTCTCACTTTTTCATGTTAGATGACTATACAATATACATGCACTATGTACATTTAACAAATGAAGAGAATGGCATGTAAAGAATTAAACAAAAAAAATTAAAAAAATATGTTTTATCTTAGAAGAGTTTGCTGGCGCATTCATCTATCTCCCTCTTTTCTATACGACATGAAGCAGATTTTGAAGCAAGTTCTCTTAGCTGTGAAACACTTCTTCCCAATTGCAAGGCCATCTTCAATTCAAACAGCTCCCCATTTTCTCTTTTCTCCAAGTCTTTCTCTTCAATTGTGGCTTCAATTGTCTCTTCCAACAGCTGGAAAAATCCACCACAGTTTCTGTACATTTCAAACACCATTCCAACTTGCCCTCCATGCTCAAAAGCATTCACCACTGTAGCCAAGGCCCCTGCAAGAACAGGAACTAATCCGTCTCCTGAAAACACAGACCCTAATGCAGCAATTCCAGTGAGCAAAGGTGCTGAAATAGCTAAACCCTTGTTTATCTTCAGTGCAATGTTTCCCAACCTCTCGTAGTCCTCCATGTCTTTTCTCTTCACTACTTCAATAACCTCCCTCATTTCCTCTTCCAACTCCACATTCCATCCATTATTGTTCTTCTTAATCTTCTTCTGTGCTTTCTCGTTGTTCAATCTACTTTGTGGCCACCATCTAGCAGCTTCAAACTTTTCTGGAAACTTTTCAAGCATTGCTCCTCCTAACAAAGGCAGTGGATAAGCTTTGTCCAACGCCAAAACCCTCTCCATAGCACCCCTCACATCACTTCCACTGGGATTTCCAACAGCGATTGTTGTTTGGATCTGAGTCTGAAGCTGCTTAAAAAGTCTTGCAGCATTTCTTTGTTCCTCGGCAAGTTGTGACGGTTGGATTTTGTTGGTAGCAAGTAGCATCCCGGTGGCTGCAGAAAACAAAAGAGCAGATGATAGTTTAAGAGCCAAAAGTGGTGCACCATCACAACTACCGGTGCCTGCAACACCAGCCATGGTTGAGGCCGCGAGCGTTAGCATGTTGATGGAGTTTAACAAAAGAGTGTTCCAATTGTTACGTTGTTCTCCAACGTTGGTATGCATTTCAATTCTGTCAGCCACAGCCTCCAAGATTGCATAGAGTTGAATAGTCGCCTCCGAATTTGAAGGGTTATACAGATCACCATCCTGCTGTATTTTGTTGGAGTCATTCTTTTCCGCAAAAGAGGATTGGTTATTGTCTGTGACTGTGAATTTTCTCAATTCCTCCACCATGCTTTTCTGCAGTTTCGGAACTGAAAAGGAGACTGGAGGTAGTTTAGGTACATTGATAGAACAATTGATGCTCTTCAAAGAAGAAGAACATGAAGAAGAATGTAAAGGGTTATTAAGTATAGAAAATCGTAAGGAAGACATGTTGTATAGCTGAGATTGCAAGGTTTTGTGTTTGATCTATGAAAGGTGTTGAATGAAGAAATTGTGAAGGTTAGGTAGCTGGTGTATAGGTATATATAATAAGGTGGAAGAGAAGAGAAGATGATAGATAGAGAGAAAAGAATTAAGGAGCTGATTGGGTCCACCAACACATATTTGCTTATGTCAGGTTGACCAGTTCCTGTTCAAAATATTGTAGCCAATGGCCAGGTCTTAACATCATGCTAACGTTGTGATGCGAACCATAACATTCTTAATGAAACCTTTCGGTACTTTCCTTAATAACAATTACATTGAAATTAATAAACACATAACTTCGAAAAAAAATCTCTTTATATTGTTTTTGTGTTGTGTAAAATTTACAGGCTTATTATATAGACAGAGGATTATAGCTTTTAAATGGAGAAAAGAAAATAAAAATCATTCGATTAACATGTATATTTTAATTTGTAAATATAATTTTTTTTCCTGATATTACTTAATACAGTAATTAATAAATAAATGAAAATATACTTTTCTTTGATTTATTAGTATGTGTTCAACTGTATTATTTGATATAACTAAATAATTTTTTTCATTTTTTTTATATTTCAATACTTTTTTCAAGTTAGATTAAAGAGAATGTTAAATATTAAAGGATAATATCTTAATGACGGAAGTTAATACTATAAATATAATGGAGATCACATATTTATTATGAATAATTTTTTATTTTGATTATTTTAAAGATAATAGTCAAACTAATTTCACTATGATAAAGGTGTTATTATTTTATTTTGATGAAGTATCAAGTTTATTTTATATGTATATAAATTGTATAGTAAAAACTTTAAACGCAAGTTTTACCTTTTTTTTAATAAGTAAGAGGTTGTATTTATAGTTTGTGTTTAAAATTTTTTTATATGATTGAATTGATTAATTATTACTAAGCTACACGTTATAACTGACACTGAAAGTATAATTCTTTTTAACTGAGAGTGTAATAATTTAAATATATCCATTTTATTGTAATTTTATTTACCTGAACCATGTTAGAGGAGATGAGAAAAGAGAAACCATATAAAAAAAGTGACACATCTACCACAAAATTTTAAGGTTTAATGTCTATGGATTTTGTTTTCTCTTATATAGAGCTTAACTTTTTAATTTTTATTTAATGTGAAACTTTACTTACATCTTCACACTTAAATTTCTAACTGTTTCTCTTTCAAGTGTTAGATTGCGCTAACTATTATTGGGTTTACTATCATTCTCTTTGATTCTCTTCCACATTGTTACACTTTCCTTCAAGAAGAATGTTAAGTGTCTAATTGGGGTCAAAATTATATAAGAAGTTAGGCATTTCTTGATTCATTTTGTTACATTTTACCTTCAAAGCATTCTCAAACAATTAATTAATTGAGAAGGTAACAATTTTGTTTTACCTCAACAAGTTTTTAATTTGGTAGCTAATTTTGTAAATTTTTCTCAGTTTTACAGGATGGAGAAATGAAGAGTTAAATGAACCAAAGATCCGCTCAGCTAAATTAAATTAGCTTAGCGGATCCAAGGTAGTGACTAGTGGAACTCTGGAGTCAATCAACCCAGCGGATATTCTTCTGCTCAGCAGATAAGGTTTCTTCACCTTGAAGAATTCTCCAATCAGTCCAGCGAAACTCTCTCTCCTCATACTTTGTTTTACGGAAGAGTAATATAAAAGGAAATTCACACCAAACGAAAAGAGGAGTTTTGGAAGAGAGGGACCTGGAAGTTGAATCTAAGAGTGAAGATCGCTTGGGAACAAGGATCTCCTTCAATTCCTCTTCTTGTTTTGTAATTGGTGGATCCCTAAACCCTTCCCTGGGTGTCGCCAGTAACTCTTCTTCTTCTCCATCACTATAATGGCTCTCTTCATGAGTAGCTAACTTTCTTTGATTGGACTATGTAACTGTTGATTTACTCTCTTTTGAATATATATATATATATATATATATATATATATGATTCCTATTTTCATCAGTTGTGTTTGATTCTACACTTAATACTTAACTTGGTTTGATCAACTATGTTATGATTGAAAGCTTTTGAATCTTGTTGGAAAACATTTTCAAAATCTTGATCTGAATCCAACACCTAACAGTTTCTAGTTCTAGGAATAGACTAGATACTATAGCTACTATTTCTCAAGTTATGTGATTAATGCTGAATACTAATTTTAAATCAGTGAGGAATCATGATCATGAGTTAGTATTTTAGGATTTAGTTTGAGGGATTAAACTAAATTATTAATTGAGAAAAGGTCTGATAAAATAGGATCATATTTGTTCAAGAGGGATGTAAGTTAGTTAGTGCATTGAATCCAATCATTTACCTTATCAGTAATATTTTTAATAGTGTTCTTGTTTTTAGTTAAATTACACAAACTCTAAATGTTATTTCTCAATCAAATAATTTAAATAGTAATCATCGGTATTACAGAGGATGATATCTAAAATTTTACATCGAAACTTGGTCCGCTTGCCAACTGCAGTGTGAGAGAAAAATCCCATCAAAGAAACACTCAATCAATATCTCAGTAGTGACCCTAATTGCTGTTAGATTTTAACACAACAACAAGACATGTTAACTCTTGTTTGAGCTTGTCACAATACTAACCAGACTCTAATTTAGCACATATGAGATAACAGAGATCCTTACAAGAAATTATGTCACCACTTCGAACATAAAATCTCAAAACTCAATATTTATGAATTTTTATTTACTTATATAGAACTCAACTTTCTCATTTTTACATGTTTAATCACAATGGTCTTTTTAAAAAAAATTAAACTCTATATGAAAAGTCGAGACCCACAAATATTAATCTTAAAATTTTATATTTAAAGTGATGTTAATTTTTTATATAATTACTCTTTTCTCATTTATGTTGAATATCTTTTACAAAAAATTTTCAATCAAACCAAATCAAGTTACTATTTTTTATAAAATTATAAGAATAGTAATCTAACTTTCTGGTAAAAAAGTAAAATTAGGTCACATACTTCTTTATAAAATTTAATTCCAACAAAACTTAATTAAATTCAAAATATATTAATATATATCTTTTGTCATTCACCAATTAAGCAAGTGCTTCAACAAACTTTATTTGAGGAAGAAAGTTTCTGATTTAAAAATAACAACTATAGGACTTCTTTTACAATATTAAAAACAACATTATGAGATAACATCAAATGAATAATTTCAAGTATTTTCATAACAAACATAATCCAATCCACATCTTTCATATCCTTTTTTTTTTCTAAAATAGTTTATACAATTCTTCAAATATATATAATATTTGAAATGCATCTACCAAAAGTAAAAATCTACATTATCGAACTTCTCAATTCTCAATTCCCAGAAGTGAGTACTAAAGTATTAAAAAATATTTATTATTTCAAATAATACATAGAACAAATATTAAACAATGAGGATAAATATAACTGTCCATTTAAAAACAAAAATTATAGTTCATATTTTGAATATAATCGGCATGTCTGAATTTTTCTTGTATCTTACATTTCAATAGTGCAATGTGTCGTCATCCTAAGAATTTTAACAAATGTTCATTCTTTTTTACCTGTTCTATTAAATAACTTATAAATGGTTGAGTTTGAATAAAGAATAAAGAATAAGGAGTAGGTGATTTTGACATCCCCTGCCCAAACAAAATGAATAAAAAATTCACAAAGGTCAAAGCGATGCAGATTTATTCTTAATTTTGTCTAGAAAAGTAAATTGGACAAATTCTTCGGCTGTATGGTTTTGACACCCAGTTTTCGTGGATTTTTTCCTTATTAAAAAGTCAGCATGAAATTAGTTATTTTCAGTAATTATACATAATAACAGAGAAAGTTTTATTAAATTAAAAGAAATAGCTCTATTAAATTAAAATGACGGCTTTTTAATGAAAATTCCATCCAATATACTTAATTTATCATTACGTTAATTAACTATATTATTAATTAACAAACCACTATTGGTATATTTTAACATCCAAAATATATCTCATTTAGTTTAAATATGCCCAGTCCTACACATATCAGTTTATTTATTACTTCATTTTTCATACAAGAAAATAATGCTTACTTCTTTCTTCATCCTTTGAAATTGTAAGTCCTTGGACTGTTTCCCTAGTGTCTTTTTATTGGCTGTAATAGATTTGATTAACAATTAAGTTAATCTTGGCCAGAAAGAAAAACTATTTGAAAATATAATTAATTGGATGTAATAGAATTAATCTTGGTCTTGAAGGTGACTTCTGAATTCAAAATGCATTAATTCAGATCAAATTCAAACATAAAAATATTATTTAACATTGGATATATTGAATCTAAGGATTATGCAAACAAATCTCAACTCTTGGACTCAGTTTTGGTTTTGTGTGCCAACTTGTACTGGGCTACCATGACTAACAATTGTTCATGCTGTCTACTCTCATTCATTCAAAAGCTATATACTAGAAAAAACAAATATTTTTTTCTCTAACTTTTTTTATTTACTCTTCTAACCTTTTTGCTATATTTTTATATATTTTATCTATTTTTTGTTTTAATTTAGTCTTTATGTTAAGCAGTCAATTTGAAGAAAGGTTAAAAATTATTATGATTGACAAAAAAACAGTTGTAATTAATTGACTTAAAACATTAAATATTATATTCACAAAACAGTCTCAATTGACACAAAAAGGACAACTTGAAATCAAAGAAAAAAATTATAAAAATGTCACAAACATTAAATAAGTGTTTACTCGAATTTTATTGAACATTAATTTTCATATCTCCTTCTCCTGGTTGGAAAGGGAGAAAGCCTGGGAAAATTGTATTCTGACTCTTTCTAATACATTAACCAAAAAATTAACAGTAAATATATTTGTTTAAAATATATAAAGTATCACATGGTAGGTGATATTATAATTAATTAAGGTTCATAAGTCTTATTTTTGGTGGGTACGAGGGTGTTTTATAATAATCTTAGCACTTATACTAATATTAGCATAAACCGCAGAAGCACCAAGTTATTGTGACTCTACATTTATCAACTTGTTTTTAGTTTATTAGCTTTATCTATTATTTTTGTCATTTTCTTGTTTAAATCCTAAGATTCGAACACGATAATGTGTGAATTGCATGAATGTGTTCATCTGTTCTTAGTTGTATATGATTTGTTTTGTCATTCATAGAGCTTTACCCCTTTTTCACCTTTTTTAGGGATTTTGTGGACGGATTAGAGCAATGGTGACAGTGATGGTTAGAGTACAAGGCTGTCCAGAAAATCACCATTTCCCAAAATAATTCCAATGTTTGTGCGACTTTGACAAGATACTATATATCTTCGTGTGAGAAAAAGGTTTGAGAGTATAGGATCTGAATAGTACAATTTAAATAAATATTAAAATTAAAATTAGTTTGAAATTTTGACCATATTTAATAAAGGCGTGTAGGTACGAGAAAAGCAAATGTTAATTGTATAATTTAAATTAATTAAAGTGATTTACATATATATATATATATATAAAAGGTGTAATATTCAAGAAAAAATATTTGAAAATGCCTTTACAATAAAACTGAGGTGTGCATGTTTGAATTCGGTTTCTATAAATTCCAAATGTATTTCAACTAAAAAATTATTCGTTATTTATAGAATTTATATACAATTCAAACATAAGAAAATTATTTCTATTAATATTTCAATAAATAGTTTATATGATACAATTCAAACATAAGAACATACACTAATTTCATTTCACCAAATAATATAGCAATAAATAGAAATAAACTTTTATGGACTAATTTTCTCCTTTGATTATAATTTTTTTAAATCTTGCACGCGCATTTCAAATTCTTAAAATATATAAATTAAAAGGATTTGTGTTTTTGATATTATTCTTATATCTTATATAAATTTAAGACTTATTTTCAAAAAATTCTATATATTTTTAAACTTGTTCCAACAACAAAAAAATTATATATATATATATATATATATATTATAATAAAATGGATAAATATTTACATATATTCTTAGAGAAATATATATATATATATATATATATATATATATATATATTATAATAAAATGAATAGTGTAAAAAATGCAGATAAATTATATATATATATATATTATTAAAATTTATTGAGAGCCAGAAAGTATATAAATGTCTTGTCTCCTATTTTATAGAAGAAAATTTGAACTCCCCTATATTATTAGATAGTACGTAGCTATTTTATCTTTATATTTAGAGATTTTATATAAAAAAGAATTTACAAATATTTCTCTAATTTTATGTGCTTTTTAATTTTTTTCAATTATAATTTTAAATGCGACGTACTATTTTGATATCAATACAAATATGATATACTTATTAAATTTTATAATTATTATTTTAAAAATGTATTTTAAGATTTTTTATTAAATGACAAAAAAATATTTTTATACTTACATCCATAATTACAACAATCACTTTTTTTATTACATATCTCAACTTTCTGTTTTCTTATGTCTCTTACCAATCAATTTTTAATATAAAGTTAAAATATACAGTATTTTACTTTTATATAATTTTTTATTTTATCTATTTGTATTTAAGGTGTTATCTTTATAATTTTTATTTGTTCTACTAATACTTTTTTACACTTAAAATATGCATATTATTTTAAATAGTTTTAACTCTTTAAATTTAAATATTTTTACTTATTAATATCCTTTTAATTAAAATTAAAAAAATTAAATTACAATTAAAAACTCTTACTAACTATAAAAATTAAAATTAAATTTTTTTTCTTAATATAATAAATTGTCAAACACTTAAATATATTTGTTATTGTTTTTGTTTTCGTATTCAAATACATATAAGTAAAAACACACATGTATTCAAATTTTTTCATATAATAAAAAAGTTGCCTTTATATTTGAAATATAAAATAAAATATAAATAATATATAAATAATAATTAGAATTTGTATTGTATAATTTGTAATTCTTTTATAATATATGAGTAATTATATTTTTAAAATATAATTAAAAATAAAGAAAAATATGAAAAATATATATACAAAGAGTTTATATTATATATATATATATATATATATATATATATATATTCATTTCAAATACAGTTATATATTAAAAATAATATATATTTTTGTGATAGATAAAATATTTTAGAATAATTTATTTTTAAAAAAAATTATTTTTCTAATTTATTGTTATTATTTTAAAAGTTACATAATAATATTTACTATAAAAATAATTTTATTAAATTTTTATATTAATTTGCCAGACTTGTATTTTAGTGTTTAAGAAATTAACCTACTTTGCAGTTAATCAAAACAGTAAAGATGTAAATCATATTGAAGATAATAAGATGAGAGAGAAATAGTTACAACATATCTTTTAAATTTAAAATATTTTATAAGAAAAAAAGAAAAATACTAAAATGAAATATTTAAAAAAAATATTAATGATGTTATATTTGTTACAAAATAAGATAAAGAGTATTAAAGATTAGATAAATAACATTAAATACAAGTGAATAAAATAGAATAATTATATAAAATATATTTTAATTATATGTCAAAAATTAATTATTAAAACAGAAAAAAACACATAAAAATATGACATGTGTTTTTTTTTCCAAAATAAGATATTTTGAAATGGGATCATTCCTTTAGTTAGTATTATACTTTTTAACAATAAATAATATATAAATATATAAAAATTTACATAAAAAAAATAGTTTCTATATTTTTATTTAATATTATTTTTCTTGTTATTTATTAGATGAAATTCAAGAGGAGTAAGTTAGTATTGTTGGAGGGTCATAGAAAGTTATAACTGTATGTCTACCAAACATTTATATTTAAAAGAAAATATTTTCAGAACTAATTCTGTAGAAGACCAAAAACACTGAGATCATGGTTCTCATAAACTAGTAGTTAATTATTTTCCTATATCAGGTAGCTGCACAAAAAGAATGAAAGAACACGTATTCAACAAATGTTTCTTCTCAGAACAGTTTGCTAGCAAATTCGTCTACTTCAAACACTCCTTCCATGCGATAGGAAGCTGATTTAGAAGCAAGTTCCCTCAGTTGTGACACACTTCTTCCCAACTTCAAAGCCATCTTCATTTCAAAAAGCTCCCCGTTTTCTCTTTTCTCCAAATCTTCCTCTTCCAAAGTTGAATCAACAGAGGTTTCCAGCATCTTGAAGAACCCACCAGAGGCTCTGTACATTTCAAAAACCATGCCTACTTGCCCTCCATGCTCAAAACTGTTAACTACTGCAGCCAATGACCCAGCCATGAGAGGCACTAATGAGAACCAAGAGTCATTGCCTACAAATGCAGATCCTGCTGCTGCAATTCCTGTGAGTAAAGGACCTGCAATGGCCAAGGTCTTGTTAACCTTCAACGCTATGTTCCCAAGCCTCTCATAGTCCTCACTGTCTTTTCTCTTCACCACCTCAACAACCTCCCTCATTTCCATTTCTAGTTCCCCACTCCATCCATTTGTTTTTCCCATTCTCTGTGAGTTTCCTTTTCCCTCATGAAGTTTGGAAGGCCACCACACAGCAGGCTCAAACTTCTGAGGGAATTTCTCAAGCATAGCTCCCAACAAGGGAAGTGGAAAAGCCTTGTCAAGTGCCAAAACCCTCTTCATTGCACGCTTCACATCATCCTCGGTAGGGTTCCCAAGTGCAATTGTGGTTTCGATTTCGCTCTGAAGGTTCCTGAACAATCTAGAAGCATTCCGTTGTTCCTCCGTCAGTTGAGATGGTTGGATCTTGTTCATGACGAGTAGCATCCCCGTGGCTGCTGAAAACAACAGCGCAGAAGAAAGCTTCAAAGCCAAAAGTGGTGCACCTGCACCACAAGTGGCTGCAACACCAGCCATGGTTGTGGCAGTGAGTGTAATCATGTTGATGGAGTTCAAAAGCAGCGTGTTCCAGTTATCACGTTGCTCGCCAATGTTATTGTGCATTTCAACCCGGTCAGCTACAGCTTCCAGGATTGCATAAAGTTGGATAAGGGCATCAGAGTTTGTAGAATGCTGTTGTTCATCGTGTAGCTGTGTATTCTTTTCTGATAATGTAGTTGTGTCTCTGGGTCTTAATTCCTCAGCCTTCTTTATAGTACGCATCTTTGGAACTGAAACATCAACTCTTGAGAGTTTTGGGACGTGGATTGCAGCATTTATCATGTTCCTTGAAGACAAGGAAGAATAAGAAAGTAGACACGAGGTTTGTATGGAAGCCATGAAGGATCAGTTGAAGCTTTTTTTTAGGCAGGTGATATTTGCTTTGTGTGTTTAGGACAGTGGGATGGCTGATGAAGAAATAGTTGTATATGGAGTTGGTAGTTAGATGCGTTATGTTAGTATTTATAATGAAACCAAAGGGGTGGGGAAGGAGTCAAAATCAAATAAGGAAACCCATGATTGACCAGTTTTTATTGACATGGTCTCTGTTCAAAATTCCCAGCCTCGTTTGTGGCTTGTTTTGAGTCACAACATGCGACGTAGTAAAACCACAAGGCTGCACTGCGTCACTCGAAGACGAAAGAATTTGCATGCAATAAAGCCTATGACTGAGTTTTCTTCTTTCCCCTGATCCTTTTTATTTCAGTTAGTTATTTTTACATTTTCAATATATTGGTTATTACTATTGCCTCGTTGGATAGTCTTTAACGTTGAAGTTTCTTTGGCCTTACAAATTACGCCCTAAGTTTCCCCGCACTTTGAAAAGTTGAACTTTCGTGACACAGTAGCTCGAGTTGTGGACTTTATGAGAAAATTAAGATTTAAAGAATAAGGAAAAGTAGTTTAGTGAAAATTTTGGTTCTAGTCTCTCTACAAATTAAAAATAAATGTTTGTTAGTGGCAGTAGTAATGTAACTGATTGCCTAAGATGTTAGCTTTTCATGGCCATCATTAAAACAATGGTGCACAAAGATTTTGATCCGAAAGAAGCCAATTTGGGAAATAGAATTGTGATGTTTAGTTTGAACCAAGATAAATATGGTTGATTGACCATTGATAAAAGTCAAGGGCAATAAAACAGGAAAGGTGGCCCGGAGAGGCTACCACAACTTTACGTTGTTGTGTTAAGAATGCATATCAGAGTTGAATTGAAATAATACTAAGGAAGATGCTCCGAAATAACTCATGCTTGGCGAAGCCATTTTTCATCTCATATCTGCATGTTTGAAGACATTTATTTGTTTGAAACAGGTATTTTTTGTATCCAGAAAACAGTTTTATTCATTGTGAAAAATTAAATTAATTCAAAGCTGTATTGGTTTTCTTTGTAGTAATTTAGAAAAGGGATGACACCCTTATCCAATTTTATGAAGCAACTAGGATGTCAAAGGGATGACGCTAAAAGGACCAATAAATTAAGACGCGAGTTCAAAGGGTTACTATTACTGAATAAACCAATAGTACAACAAATTTTATACATTAGCAACTAATTAATTAACCTTGGGGACCAAGGAACCTAGGTCAGGGAGATGCTAAGAATGACTTCAAAGAAATTTAAATATAAGTCTATGGGGGGAAACAAGAATTTTCTTTTCAGTTATTAGCCAACGTGTCAATTTGCGGATATTGACTAATTTTTTTTTTTTTTTTAGTGTAAGGAGTTGTATTTTTTTTTTAATTTTAATAAAAAAATTAAGGGTTATGAATTTGGTGTCAAGTAGTAGTTTTACATTGTCGCAATGAGTTTTAAGATAATTATTATAAAAAGGAATAAATTTATTATATGGAAGAGCGATAAAATTATTTTACACTACTCCTGGTTTATTTTTTTGAATACTTCGAATTGGACTCTTAGTAATGATTTATGTTTTTTTTCGTGTTTCTAAAGAAAAGATTGTATGCTTATTAACACACCCTCGAAGGTTGGATCGAGTAAAAATTAAATTTGAACTCTGAGATCTTCTCTAAAAAGGATTAAATTCAGTATCTCTATCAAATTATTAATATGATAAATCAATGTTTGAATATATGTTGTATATGGTTCCAAAAATGATACATGTGATAAATAAAAAAAAATCATATTAGCATTCGTAAAGGTAAAATTAACATATATTAGCATTCTTTTCTTTTAATAGGGAAACAATAATAAACATAAAAAAGAAAATATCATAGCTATAGTTCTTATAAATACTTGCCTAATGTTTGGTTTGGGAGGGTAGATAAGAGTGAGATTTATGAAGTTTTGTTCTTTGGTTTAATTTTTTAAGTAAAATGAAGGAAGATGAAATTCCTCCTCATCCAATCTTGTTTTCTTCAATATTTTAGGAAAAGAAATTTAAAAGGTTTTAAGTATACGCGTCGCCAGATAATTACCAAAACTACAAAAGCAAAATAAGGTAAGCTAACAATGATAAAATAAAATTAATATATAAATCATATGAAAATGTGTATATGTATATATATAATAATTAAATGTACGATTCTCTACTATAGACACTAAAAATATTAATTAAATACTTAAATACTAGATCACTTGTTGTAGGAGATCACGTTGAGTATTAACATCTAGCAACATATCTATAATTTATTGTGATATGTGCACAAATCATATGTTTTTTTCTTCAATTATGATTCTAACAGAAAAATATATTCTCAACGCATATCTCTTTACACACATTTATAGATTTGTGTGACTAGTTACTCTTTGAATTAGTAAAAGTAATATTAATCCTCTTAGTGATTTCACATATTCATATCTTCATCATACATTTTTTTCATGTTTTATATAATAACTTATCAGTTATACCAATTTTATCAAATTATATTAAAATTAATAAAATTAGAATATTTCTTAGAGAAATTGTGTGACTCAATTTCGCTACACAAGAAAAAATTGTTAGAACAAAATTTACGTAATTGCATATTACCTTTATTTTGTTAAGTAAAGTTCATGTATATATGCTTATTCCTCGTTTGTTAGATGTTGTTAAAATGTTTTAACTTCTATAATAAAGAATGAATCATTTATAAGAGAGAAATTGCACTATATTTTTTTGTACATTCTTTTGTTTTAATTTTATAAAAAGGTTGGAACACTCTTAATATTTTTTTATTTATTGATATTCTTTCTTGTTAATAAAAAAAACTTACTTATATTTTAATTTATCTTAAAATCACAATTTCTCTAACGTATATCATTATTGTTTAAGATGTGTAATGATTTATTCATTCTAAGTTTGATAGATGGAAAATAGACTTTGTTAGATGTTGTTGGATTGATCTTTTAGATAGAATTTAGTCTGTTTTGACTTTTATGATGAAAAGAGAAATCATTTATAAAAAAAAAATTGCACTATGTTTTCTTGTAATTTTTTTTTAATATTTCTTTATTTATTGATATTCTTTTTTGTTGATAAAAAAAACTTAATTATATTTTAATTTATCTTAAAATTGTAATCTCTCTGATCAAACAGAAACAAAAGTTGAATATTTATATTTAAATATTATATTTGTTGAAATAATATTCTGATTAAAAAGAATTTAGTAATTAATTACACTAAAGAATTATGAATTTCAAGAGTGTTTTTTCTAATTAGTTTAATTTTCTTACATAATATTCTTTCTATTTTTATTAAGTATTGTTTTAGAAAAGAAGTTTTATTTATTTGTATTCTCTATGTAAAATTTAATATTATATTACTTTTTATCAATTATACTTTTAAGTTTAAAAATATGAAAAATAATTAGATTACTTTTATATGGAATTTAAATATCCTATTATTTACATCAATAAATTATTTTTCACCTTTTTCATTTACATTTCTTTTAATTAATAAATTATATTAATTTTTTAAGAATATTATTGAAAAAAATTAAAAATTTATTATAAATTATAAAAATGTAATATTTTTCATTCTCAATTATACTTATTAAAAAAGTAAGAATATTTCCGTTAGTTTTATTAGATAGCATTAAAATGTATGGTGAGCATCATAATAATCAAATATAGAGTTTTTTTCTCGTAATTGCTAGTACTAAACAAAGTCTATTTGCATACTTAAATGGTATGCTAAAAGATAAAATATGTAAGAGAATGATTAATTTACTTTTGTATAACACATACGGTACTTTAATGAAAATCTTCTTTAGACATTACCATTGTGGTGCTTAACTTTTTGTCACTTACAATATTCCCATAAATAACTCAACCATTAAGGCACCATTCACCAAAACAAACTTTGTCATCTTTTTTTATTAACCAAAGCTTTCTTAGTTTCACTATCCTTCTGGCTGTCTAATATATTTTATTGAGTTTGCTTTTTCCGAGGATGCTTTCTGTTAAAGTTGACTATGTAAAAATTATTCTTTCTATTAATGTAGTGTCTTCTATTCCACATTCTCTCCTCTTATTAATTAGTGTATTCGAATTTTTACCTTTCTAATCAATAGATATAAATTATATTTCTATCTCTAAGACAACTCATTGCTCTCATGAAATTCCTCTAATTGATAAATCTCCAACTTATTAATGCATAGGATTACTGTGTAGTTACTTTTTTCTTTCATTTTTTATTTGCACTCAATGTTTTTTTTTTTCTTTTGAGCTAGAATTGTCTCATAAAAGACATAAAGAAAATACATCCTCTAACGTTGTAAAACAAATGGAGAAGAAACTAAAAATTTACTCATTTTTTGTGGCATTAAAGATTATCAGAAACTTCGTTGCATTATTTCTGCAACCTAGAAATAATCCATTTATTGGAGTTCGGTGATTTTTCAAAATATCTCTCCTCCTTATTATATTTTTCCTATAATAAATTTTAGAACCTTTATTTTTATGTTTATTAAAAAGGTTATTAAATGAGATTCTCAATTATGTTTTGTTTGCAACAGAGTTAAATTGCCATGTTTCCATTATTTTATCCTCAAGAAGAAAGTGTTATAAGAGAAGGGATCATGTTAAGCTCTAACCTCACAATAACTCAGATTATTTATTTTTATTTAATTATTATTATTTAAATATTAATAGAAATATTAAAACCAAACATATATTTTAATATTTTAAGACAAGTTTAAAAATAATTTTTTTACACTATTTATAAGGATATGATTTATAATAATACATATATAAATTCAAAAATTATTTTAATTTTTTTTATTTTATTTTTAAAACATGTTATATTTATAACTATAAGAAATAAATAATTTTTTTAGTATGTATATTTTATATATCTTATTTTATTTTTATATCTATTACTATTATTTATCTTTTACTATAGAAGGTCTCATTTTCACTAGTATCCAGCTTTGGATATATAATCGAATTTTCATGAAAGAGATATAGTTTAGTTATAACAATCATATAAACATGAGCTCCCAACTAACATCTATAATTAAAGAAAAATATTTTATAGACACTAAAAATGAATTTATTACTAAAATTATAAATTTAAATAGATTGGCAGATATAAATTACTATAAATAATTTTGTAAATTCATTCACATGTGTGTGGAAGTAACAGTTATAAATGTGTTTGAAAATGAAGGATGTGGATTTTAAGTATTTTTTAGAGATTATATTTATCTAAACAATGAATTGCACTAGTAGTTGTTGAGAGTGGAAACCATCACAATCACTTTTGCTTTATTTTCTTCCTTTCTTTCTCTTTTTAATTTTTAATTCCATGTCTCTCTCTTTTCTCCAATCTCTTTTTTCTTATTATGATACCAATAATCACCACTCTTGAATATACTAATATTTATAAATTTTAAAATTTAATAAAAAGGATTATGATGATTAAAACTACCATTATTTTAAATTGATTTTGTACTTTACTATTTGAAAATGTAAAAAATTAACTATATTAGTTTCAATACTATAAGAGGATCAAAATATTTTTTTTAATTTAAAAAACTAAAATAAGAATTTTAAAACATAAAAGACCAGATATAAATTGTCTAAAAATTACAATAATATTTTAGTATAAACTTTTTAAATAGTTAAGAAGATAGTATATAAGATTTTAAAAATGTAATGCTTAATAGTCACAGTTTTAAAACACTATTAATTCATATATAAAATAAATAAACATTTCCCTGCACAGAAATTGAGATTGATTTTAAATAATAATATGAAAGAAATAATCTCTGTAAAAAAACATGGTAGAAATAGTTTAACTGTAATTAAAGAAATATTTGAACTAACCATCACCTTTTTTTTATAGCA
The DNA here is from genome assembly GCA_030347555.1 of Lablab purpureus. NCBI lineage: Eukaryota > Viridiplantae > Streptophyta > Magnoliopsida > Fabales > Fabaceae > Lablab > Lablab purpureus. The sequence goes on from CM059259.1 coordinate 15,943,919, forward strand.
ACTAACCATCATGTGTAACGTGGAGATTTTAGATCGATAACAGAAAAGTATAAAAATAAAAATTTCATGAACAAAAGTTAAATAAAAAAGTCTCCATAGATATGTTAAGGATCATCTGTGCAGTATACACAATAGGATGACCAGTTTTACTTTTTTATTCTTTCTCCAATTAAATGTTCATTTTTATATATGTTCCTATAGTATGAATGAATTTCTTTTTATTTGATCTCCATTTTGATTAACTATTGGTATATATATCCGTCAAGTAATAAATATAATAATCTATATATTTTATTATTCTAAATATTATTTAAATAATTTTTTATTAAAAAAATAAAAATCATATAAAACTTTTTTTCCTAATAACAACTATTAATAAAAAATTTATAATTATATAAGTATCAATTTAGAATATTATTAAATAAGAAGAATAAAAGTAAAAGATATTAAATATTCTATAAATAAATTACAAAAATTAAAATAAAAATTTATTATATATTTTTAGATTATTTAATAAATTAATTGTATTTTAATAATTTAAAGATTAAATTCTGTATTATTTGAAAAAATATATTTTATTTTTGAATAAATTTTAGATAATTTTGTATTTTATAAATTAATGTAAATAATTTTAATAACAAATAAAAATATATATAAGAAAAGAAAATGAAATGAAAATAAGATAAAAAAGAAGAAAGATAATTTTTTTTTATAAAATAATAAAATAAAAAATTATGAACAGACAAAATAAAAGAATAAAAATATTTTTAAAATAAAATATAATTTTAATAAATAATTCAAAATTAAAACATATTTAATTCATAATTTAAATGAGTATAAAAATAAAAATAATATATTAAAATAAATAGATTATGCTACAAAGATGGGAACACATATATACATATCTATTTGATTTTTATATTTAATTTAAAACATTAGGTGTTACTCATATTATATTTTCTAATTGTTCTCAATATTTCTCATAAAAAATTGAATAAATTTATGTAACATTTAGAAAGACAAGTTCATTTCTTGTTATAGAATAAAAGTGAGACTAATATTTTATCACGTGATGGTAAATTATTTTATTAAAAAAATATAAATTTAAATACTTTTATTTATGATAAAAATGAAAAATCTCAACTAGTAAAAATATTAACCTAAATAATTAAATTATTAATTTTGTAAGTTAGTTTATTTATAATTTATATATGTTTCTACCAGTTTTAATTTCATAATTAATAAATAACCATGTGTTACACGGGAGCAGATATAGTGCGTAAAAGGTAGAAGTAAAATAAGAACAAGGTGGGGGGGGGTAAGGTCGTCTCCAAGATATTTTCGGAAAACAAGAATAATACATATACAGAGTGACAGACCCAGACGCTATTCAGTCAAAGGGTGGGAGCAAGATGGGTTCTTTGGCAAAGAAGGGACTCAACAATTACGTCAAACAGCTCCAGGAACACCCTTTGAGAACCAAGGTACCTCTCCTTCGTCTGCATCAATCTCACTTTCAATTTTCGTTATTTTTTATTTTGCATCCATTTTCGTTGACTGTTTCGTTGGGGGTCAAATTAGGTCATCACTGCTGGTGTAGTATCAGCGATCAGTGATATCGTGTCTCAGAAACTTTCTGGGATACAGAAACTTCAACTAAAACGTCTTCTTCTCAAAGTGGTGAGTTTCTTTTCCTTTTTTATTTAGTTTAATCTTGTTCTATCCAGTCCTAAGTAGTATCGTAACCTGATTTTCTGATATGAGTAAATTGCAGTCCACTTGAGTGATGACGCTTAAATTTTCTCCCTTGAAAGATTAATATGTGTTATATTTTGCAGTTAATTTGCTCTTTTTTTTTTTATCGGTGTTGGTATTATTGGCAATTTGGGTTTGAATATCTACTAAAACTTTGGGACTTCAAAAAGGATGAAATGAAGATTCTGAGCGAAGTTTCAGTGTTGACTTGACAAGGGTTCAAAATATCGTTGCATCTGTTAAGTCTGCTAATTTACAGCAATCGGTGATCCAAATAAGTTGTAAGTGTTCTTAAAGTTGAAAAGGAAAGAACACAGTCTTACAAGGTTTCTGCGTAGTTAACAGTCTCATTTACATTAAAATAAATACTTAGAATCCAATCAGCGAAGGGTTTAAAATCACACAATTGCGATATATAGGAGATCTAATTGACACAATTGGAACTCAGGTTAAAATTGCACGTTGGGGATACCGAAAGGGCTCAATGGGCACAACTGAAATATAGAGAATAAATTCGCACAATTTTCGTATCAGAGGAACCAAAAGTATCAATAAGTCTAAGACCAACTAAAGTGTGTGCACATTAATAACTGTGGAAAGGGGAATGTAGTTTTTAAAATAAAAGGGGAAGAATATGTAATTTAAGCATCTCAAAGTGGAGTGTATTATGTTCTTCTAATATTTATGTGGAAGATAAAGTGCCAGATTATTCCGATGGACTTTTGGGGGTTGGGGTGATAGAAAATTGGAACTCTATTAACAAAATACGTTTTTAAAAACGCTGAAATGAGTCTTTTATTAATTAACATGTTACTAATCATTTTGATGAAGTATGCCATGCCCAAATAGATAGACGAAATAGCAGCAAAATCCAGTATGTTTCTAGCTTAAACCTTTATGTTTCAAGTTAACTACTACTACAGTTATGAGTTACTTGCCCCTTTTGTAGTTATAGATTCATAAATCGTTTATTGCTTGCAGCTTTTTGGAGCTGGTTATATTGGACCCTTTGGACACTTTTTTCATTTAATACTGGACAAAATTTTCAAAGGAAAGAGAGATACAAAAACTGTGGCGAAGAAGGTAAATCTGCAAATCCTCCTGTTCTAACTCTATCTATCACGACCTGAATTCAGGCATTGCAGTTGGTACCCGTGTCATCAGTCTGCTTTTCTTACAGTTTTTGCAGCATTAAATATCTGCTGACTTAAAATGCTATAAACGAATTGACTTCTTAAAGTAATTTCTGATCATGTTTATTCAAGAGTTTATTTGTAATTAAATGGACGGGTTTTTTATACCACCTGTCCCAACACAAATGATAGAAAAGTTTATACATACAACTTATATTTTGTAATTAATTCTTCTTTCATTAATATTTTGTTTTCAGGTTCTGATTGAACAGTGTACATCTTCTCCTTGGAACAATTTGCTTTTCATGATTTACTACGGATTAGTTGTCGAAGGTTAGTCATTTTTCAGCATCTAACTTCTTTATTCACATTGAAGAAACATGGAATACTCCAAGTCTGACATTCCTGGTCAATTATTTCTTTAGTTATTTAAAAAAATGAGTATCATTAAATGATGTGTAAAGTGAAATAGCATACCCGGTTGGTAAATGAGACTATCCTAAAAATCATGTGTAAAATGAATGGCATACTCGGTTGGTATACGAGACTATCCTAAAATGATGTGTGAAATGGATGACATACTCGGTTGGTAAATTGTGTGCTTATGTTTATGATGGAAAATTGGATTTCAGGTCAGCCTTGGGTGAATGTGAAAGCTAAAGTTAGGAAGGATTATCCATCAGTACAGTACACTGCATGGACGGTAATATTTCTATTTCAAGTGTAGAAAATGACAGAATTTAATGGAAGATAATTTTTTTTTGTTTTTCATTTTGACTTAATAACTCCCTTGAACTGCAGATCTCGCCAATTGTGGGGTGGATAAATCACAAATTCTTGCCTCTTCATTTCCGTGTTGTTTTCCATAGCGTGGCAGCATTTTTCTGGTACGTGTTTTTTGTTTTCCTTTCCTCTTGTGACCTTGACTTGTTAATGATCAGTCCCATTTCCCTTTGGTATAACAGCATCTAAATTGAGATCATTGATTGTGTGTATTTCTTAGGTCAATATTCTTAAACCTTCGAGCACGATCTCTGGCATTGACTAAAGCCTGAAGCAAAGGAGATTACTTTTTCAGTCTTTTAAGTAGCTGCTCCTGCTTACTAGGAGAATGTTACTCTTTCCAGAGTAGTTTCCGTCACTTCAAACAAATCAAAAGAAAATCTTCCGTTTTAGTTAATGTGTTGGCAAAACTTTTTAGTTTGTCCTGATCGGAATATAGAATTTTGTGAATGTTGATGTGTTTGGAAAAGGGTTTATTGAATTGATTTTGAGTTATACTGATTATGTAAAATTGGTTTTGAAGTGATGTGAGTTATGTTTGAATGTTTTCATTATGAAAGCATGTATATTTTTCGAGATCATTACTATCATTTGATGCAGTTTGTTCTTATCATGAAGAGTTGTAAAACAATATAAAGATTATCCAACTTAGTAAGAAAATATAATAACAATAATAATAATAATAACAATAATAATAATAACAATAATAATAATAATAATACAGATATTTAAAAGGTGTTTTCTGTTTTTTGGTTTATTTCTTTACTTATCATTTCATTTATCATACTATTCTTCTAGATTGAGAATAGGTAAATAGTCAATTGATCCCATAAATATGGTTACATAAAACAATGGAAGGTTATAACAAATGCGCCAAATCGAAAAATCTCAAGTAATTTTTCAAGTTTGAAACATTCAAAATGTGAAAAGTTTGATAAACAGAACAGCACAAATGCATAATTGATGAGCATTGCATGATTAGGATTTTATGCACTTTTATGAGAAAGTGGTATCAATGAAGAGATTGAAGCATCGGACAAGAGTCAAAAGTCCCAATGTACTTGTGTTGTCCCTTGTCAAAATCTATGTGTGTTGAACCCTGAGAGGAAGATGTCGCACGTGTTCTGTTTCAAGTCACGTGGAAGTTGAGACAACTAACTCTTGGTGTTAGGTTAGGTTTTAATTTGTTGAGACAACTCCAACTTTTCGTGGATGTTAGCAAGTGCATATACGCAAAATAAGGGGTCATTGACTTGTTGCCTTATAAATTTGAAAGTTGAGTTAGTATATACTAACATACTTATCATATTTTTACACGATAATTTCAACAAAACAATTTAGAAAGACTATGACACCATATGAGTATATAAAATATATATACTTGTACTATCATTTTTTCTACACCAAACTGCTTCGACAGGAAAATTTAGAAAATAGAAAGAGTATGACATGATATGATTATTTTTTTTGAAGTTGTGATATGATTAGATTAAATATAATATCTTTCCTTTCATTTTCGTTGTCATCAAAATTTAATTGATGCAAATAATTCCAATTGATTAAACATTTTCAACATGTGAATTTCAATATAACAACTGAAAGTTGATTGTAAATCACTCTGTACATTTTTAATGATTTTATTCTCAAAATTTAATTTTTACACTAGTATAGTAAATGTTTTTTTTATGCAGGCAACATATGAAATTATAACAAATATAGCTGGTGAAATACTTCCTTGAAAAATGAGGTACAGTATTCAACTTGGAAAGGGTGAAGAATGTGTGAACATGAGAGAAACATTTGCCTTATTTTACTGAAGTTACTCAAAAGTTATAATCACAATGCGTAGGGATTGTGAGGAACTGGTCAGAAAAAGAAACCTCTGACCCTATTGAGTTATACTTGACAAATATGTAGGCATTAATTTCAAATTGATACTATCTTGTGAAGTTGTGAACAACCGCGGCACCCTACAGTCATCAATTATGGAAAATCAATTTACTCAACCCACGTGAAAGAATGCAATAAATGTGAAAAAAAAATGGACTTTGAGTTCTAGGTTCTTAAACTCTGTCAAAATGTTTTGATTATATAAATGCATGGGCTTGCACTAAAATATTAACCATAACCATGTGTTTTAGTTTATTGTGGAGGTTTATGCATGTTTTATTATGGCAGATATTATTAATATTATGGTTGTTGGTTGTCAAAAAAGCAAGTTAAAACATTCAAGAGTTCATTTTTTAGTTTTTGCAGGGTCATTAGCTAAACTCTTCTTCAGGGCATTATTTATTTTATTTAACAATTTCTTTTTTGTTGGTATTACAGCCTTGCAGAGTTTACTCGTTATTTCTGTTGAAAGTCAGCATAGGAGAGAGAAAAGCAGAAATAGCCAAAATGAAAGGACAAGTAGATTTCAATGCTCAGAACATGTTCAACCATGTTGTGAAACTTCTCAATTACATTCCACCTGGTTATATATATATGCATGTGCTATGAGAGAAAGTGGCACAATTCAATCCCAAACGTCTCTTCAATCACATGCACCCTAACAATCACTAGTTAAGGCCTTCATAAACAGCAAACTTACTGAATATTGACACACTGGTGGTAATAGCACATGGGAACCACTATGCTTTCAAGCAAATGTTCTTCTTTCTCATATTCCAGTACAAGAAGAATAGCTGTCACAATCAATGTGCCGAAGATCAAGGTAACCAAGATCTCCACTGCAAGGCTTCTTCCTAACAGAAGCTTGGTGGCAGAATTGGATTATCTAAATAAGAACATTTCAACCACCACCACAACTCGTGCAAAAGAGGACCCTTACTACTCCAAAATCAACACTAACGGTTCTACAACATCTGGAAAAAGCACACCAAATTCCATGGAGGCGGTCAAGCTTCATTTGATTATGGAGATAGTAGCAGATAGAATGGAGATGCACAAGAATATTGGAGCACAGCGTGACAACTGGAACCGCCTTCTAATGACATCCGTTAATATGATCACTCTTTCTGCTTCAACTATGGTTGGCCTTGCAGCTGTTAGTCCAAGTGGAGCACCTATTGTGGCCTTGAAGGTGTCCTCCACAATTCTTTACATGGCAGCCACAGGGTTAATTTTGGTCATGAACAAAATTCAGCCATCACAGCTTGCAGAGGAGCAGAGAGCTGCTGCTAGGCTGTTCAACCAGCTTCATGGAGAACTCAGAACAAGGCTTTGTCTAGGGAATCCTAGTGAGAATGATGTTGATGAAGCAATGGAGAAAGTGTTTGCACTGGACAGGGCCTTCCCTCTTCCTCTATTGGGTTCAATGCTTGAAAAATTCCCTCAAACTGTGGAGCCAGCAGTGTGGTGGCCTAAACAGAAGCAAAGGAGTCCAAGAAAAGAAGAGTTAGGTGGGAAACTAAAAGGGAAGAATGGATGGGATGCAAGGTTGGAGGCTGAAATGAGAAAGATTGTGATGGTTTTGAGAAAGAAAGACATGGCAGAGTACTTGAGGTTGGGTAAAGAAGTTTTAAACTTCAACAGGGTATTGGCAATTGCTGGTCCACTACTATCTGGCCTTGCAGCATTGGGTTCGTGCTTTTTTGGTTCTGTGAGTTCATCTTGGCCTGTGATGCTTGGGGTTATTGGAGGATCTTTGGCAAGTGTTGTCAACACATTAGAGCATGGGGGGCAAGTAGGGATGGTGTTTGAGATGTATAGGGCAAATTGTGGTTTCTTTAAGCTCATGGAAGAGAGCATTGAACTAAACATTACTGAAGAAGATCCTCATAAAAGAGAAAATGGAGAATTGTTTGAAATCAAAGTAGCTTTACAGCTAGGTAGGAGTCTGTCAGAGCTCAGGCAATTTGCTGCTGCAGTTTCATCATCACATGAAGAGAAAGAATTTGAAGAGTTTGCTAGCAAGCTTTTCTAGCATTATTACCAAGTTTGTTGTTAGTTGCAATTATGAAGCTTTTTTTGTAAATATTCTCATAGCTAGAGAATGCTTGTAATACTTTGTAGCAAGAATTATTACTTTTTTTGGTAAACAAAATTTCTAGAGTTTACCTTTGCTCCTATTATTCATCAGCCAGTTGTTTGCCCAGATCCACAGCTAGTCAGTTTTTGATTTAGTCATTTGCATTGCCTCAGTGTAGTGGAAACAAGTGCAAAATAAAAATGAATTAAAACCAACAAGAACCACGTGAAAACGAGTGCAGATTGTTTCCCTTTTCTTTTGAATCTATATTTCTCTTGATTTGGTGTATATTTGACATTATATCCAATGAGCATCACGACAAAGAAGAATGTGCATTAACATTATGCTTCCCATTTCGACAGCGTGGAAATTCCCACGTTTTGATAATCCTACTCTGGAATTTATAAGATAACTATATTTTTTTATTCCATACTGTGGAATTTATCGTATTACACAAGTTGAATAATAAAAATTAAATCAGAATGGTTACATCTGTTCATGTAAAGTGGGTCTGGTTCTGGAAAGCTCCTCAAGCTATCAGCAATGATGATCTTCTAATAGAACAAAGTATAATGTTAAAAATAATAATTTTAAAAGAAATACCAGATTTAATTCTTATTTTAATATGTAAATGGGTAAAATACCAAAGTTTCAGAGAGGGTGTGGTTATCTAGTAGCTTTAGGGATGAGAATGACAAATAACTGGTATTACGTGAATCTCAGTCAATGATGAAGGAAGATATTGGATTAATGGAATATGGTATAAATATTAGTATAGACATAGCGATGAAAATGTATTATAAATACATATTTATCCTATTTCACATACTCTTCTTGTTTTGAATTATTAAACATCCTTAGTTATTTGATCCTCTGTCCATAAATTTATACAATTTTTTTAAAATGCTCTTGAATAACAAGACTATTGAATCCAAAATCAAATTGAAAAATTGAAACGGCCTAATTGCAACCAACAGCGCAATCAGTAGACTAATTAATTCTGCTAATTCACTTCCAAAAATAACATTGGGGCAATAAGGATCAACAAAAGCAACAACGCTAAGAACCCTAATTAGAGATTTGCGGAAAAAGAAAATACATAAAAAGAATAACTGAACACTTCAACTGCATTAAGAAACAGTTTTTGTAAATGCCTGGAGTTCGACCTTTGCCTTGGTCTCCTGTGAGTGCCACCAACTCATCCTTTGAAGTGTTGCTCGGCCTTTTGCCAAGTCTGATGCCATTACCTTTGCCAGCATTGCAAAGTTCGTCGTCTATGCTAAGTTCTCGACCACAACAATAAAGACATCGTCTACTTTAACTTTAAGGTTACGTTTGGTGAGACGTGAACATCGTCCACCAAATGAACTTCCCTCACATTTTTCAATACCATGACTTCTTTGAAAAACCCTCCAACAACGTGAACATGTATTTGATAAACTCTCCTTAAGAAAGGAACTTATCTTTCTTTCATAGAATGTTTAGATATGAAATTTTGATAGGGAAATATGTTATTTGGGCAACACATTTCTTCAAAGATATTAGAGTAATTAAATTATTTAAAAAATTAGATAATTTTAAATTAAATTTTAAATTTTAAAATTAATATTTTCTTTTCTTCTTAGTTTAATATTGGTTTGGGTATTATTAAGTTAATTAAAGTTATGAGATTATTGATTTGACTTAGATTTGTATGACATAAGATAAATGTTGATGAATGTTTCTTTAACTATATTTATTTTTTATTAGGGTTATTATATTGTTAAAGTTATCTTGGAAGGAATGTTTAGTTATGATCTTTTTACTTAATTTTAATTGTGTTTTTTCTTCACTTATCTCAAATACATTTGTTAATCTTAATTAGGATTTTTTTAATAGTAAGGATTATTTTTTATGTTAACTAGTTTTTTATATTGATGTTAAGTAGTTATTTTTTATTTACTTTAGTTAACATTTTTTCTACCAATATCATAAGATTTTTTTATGTGAATCTGAATTGAATTTTTTATATTAATATTGATTGTGGTTATATTTTTGTCAAGATTTGTTATGATTATTTTTTATCAATAACACAAATTATTTTTTATTAACAGTTTTTAGAATTTTTAAATATTAATTAAGAAAAATTTGAGCCAATATTAACTAATTTTCTTTTCAACGTCAGTTTTCAAACATTTTCAACCAATATTAGTAAAAAATAAAAAAAAAATATCAATCAATTATACTGTAAATATAACCTTAATCAACTTAAAAACAAATTTTCCCGAAATTATCTAAGAAATAGTTTTATTAATATCATTTCAAAAAATATAAATGAATTTTAAAAAATATCAATTACGATAAACTAAAAAATATTATTAATATTGAAAGTTTAAAATTATTAATAATTTATTAAATATTTAAGTAATTTTTATATTTGGTAATTAAAATATTTTATTCAAATAAAAAAGATTAAAATTTGATAAATTTAATTATTAAACAAAACATTTAAAAATTAAATTAATTTAAAATAATATGAATTTATATTTAATATATTTTGAATGTTTTTTAAATAGTGAAATCTCCTATCCAATGGTAAGGTTAGAGTTATTAAAGTAAATATAAAGAAATTGAAGGAAATGAAGAAATGTAAGTGTTTTGGTAAATTCTAAAAGTAAAAACTAATATAGTAACTGAATTGAAAAATAATATATATATATATATATATAAAATCAAATCTATCTATTTAATTTTATAAATAATTTATGATTCATCAGGTATTTTATAAAATTCAATTACTTATCTTATTAATAATATGTATATATAACTAATTAAATTTAATCTAAATAATGGTTTCATGACTACTCTTTTAATTTATCTTTTTAAATTTTTTTAATAATATATTTTAAAATTTGTTTTACAAACTCTATTTTGGATTTTTTAAATTTAAAAAAAAAATATTGATGGATTACATATCCTTTCAGTAAATGAGAATATTGGATTAAATTATATTTTTATTGAGATTTATTTTCTTCTAAATTTTAATAGATCAAAATGAAATAGTAAATTTGTATTTAATCTATTATAATTCAGAATGAAATTAGTTTAATCCATCCTACCGCCCTAGCCAATATTAAATCATTATTGTTTTGGTCTTTTTTATTTTATATATAACATCAACTTAAAATTTAAAGTTTGACTTACGTATTGGTCAAAGTTTCACAATATGTGAAAAAAAATTTAATTGATAGTTGTTATCAAAGTTAATAAACTTAGCATAATGAATTACGATGGAATAGTTAATTAGTAATTATCCATTTCTCTAATGATTTTATAGATACTAATATATTAATTATCAATTAATATATTATGTTGTAATAATATATTAACAATAATTTAATATTTTTTCTATGATTTTTAATATAATATTAAAAGTAATTTTTCTTTAAAATATCACTTTTTTATATTAATAATTTATTGAATTCTATATAATAATTTTTTCATTAAAAGAATTATATTTTTATATTATTGTTATTTATTAATTTCTTATTAACTTAAATATTTAGATTTTTTTTACGTGAATTTTTATTTTATGTTCAAATGATATGATCTTCTAAGAGTTTACTTAATTCAACATAATTCTTTCAACAACTTGTAACACATTTCATTTTTTCGATAAAAACATTTGATATCCACTTAAGGCTTCATTTAAAATATTTTCGTCTATATAAATGAAATGTCTAAATCATTTATAAAGATAAAAATTCCATTTTTATTAACTAGAAGATGAATGTGTCTCTTGCACCTTTATGGTTGAACTTCTAGTGTAAGGTTTTTAGATATCCCATACTTATATATTTTAGTTTTAATGTAATTTTCTATATGAGTACATCTCCCATGATCATATAGATATATACTTGTGATCAATTTTTTGGTCCAATTTTATATATAAACACACCTTTTATAATATGTGAACACACTCATAATCCTATGATCCAATCTTTGGTGGAATTGTCTATATTAATGTCTCAAACATTTATTTGGATACAACCTAGGGATGGCAATTAGACCCGCACCCGTGGGGACCGAACCGCCCCCGCCCCGAGTTTGACGGGGAAAAACCGAGTTGACCGGGTTCGGGGTCGGGTTCGGGTTTTCCCCGTTTAAATCAATCGGGTTCGGGGTCGGGGATGGGTAATGCAATCCCCGTCCTGCCCCCGTATCCATCCCCGCCCCATCTTTAAATTTAAACATAAACCCTAAAACTATTCATATTCTTTCTTAGTGTTTCTTTTTATTTTTTATACATAAAGGGTTACAGTATCTTCTCTGAAACCCTATTCTCTATTCCACACTTTTCTCTTTTCTTCTACCTTTCACTCATTCTTTCAACTTTCTCAATCTTTTCAACCAGTTTCAATATACTCTTTTCTTTCTCTCATCCTCTACACATTTACTTTTCTTAGTCCCTTCAACCAATTTGGTGAACGCATAACATAAGGTTAGTTCTTTGTTTCTTTATCAATTTTCTAAATATTGTGCATTGATAATAACATCTATTATTATTTTATTCTCTGAAATTTTTTGTGAGGACTTCATTTGAGGGATTTGATGAGCAATATTTTGTAATCTCATTGTGGCTAATCTATTACATCTATGGTTAGATACATAACATTTTGCACAATTTCTCACATACTTTCTACATTTGCTTTGTATACTCGATTTGAGTATTCATACTTCTATTTTTATTTTTCATTTTCTAGTATTATTTTATTTCTATTTTGTTTTTTAACATCTTATTTACCATTTGATATTTAAATTTTAAAAGTGTATTCATTGTAAACTATGTAACCCTATTAACTTTGTTTGTAATCTCTTTGTGATTAATCTATTACATTTATGATTAGATACATAACCTTTTGTACAATTTTGCACGATTTGTTATGTTTGTATACTTGGTGTTTCTATTTCTATTTTATTTTCATTTTCTAGCATATTTTTATTTCTATTTTCATGTTCTTAACTTTGATTTTCTTCAAAATTAAATTTTAAAAGTGTCTTCTTTGTTAACTGTATAATTGTTGTGATTTTTTATTAATTTTGTAGTCTATCTTTATCAGTTTTTTTATAATTTGTAATCTCTTTGTGAGTAATCTGCTACATTTATGATTAGATACATAAACTTTTGTATAATTTTGCACAGATTTGTTATGTTTGTATACTAGTGTTTTTATTTCTATTTTATTTTCATTTTCTAGCATATTTCTATTTCTATTTTAATTGTTTTCATTTTCATGTTCTTAACTTTGATTTTCCTCAAAATTAAATTTTAAAAGTGTCTTATTTGTTAATCTGTATAATTGTTGTGATTTTTTCTATTAATTTTGTAGTCTATCTTTATCAGCTTTTATAATTTGTAATCTTTTTGTGACTAATCTATTACATTTATGATTAGATACATAACTTTTTTGTACAATTTTGCACATATTTGTTATGTTTGTATACTCGGTTTTGAGTGTACCTATTTTTATTTCTATTTAATTTTTATTTTCTAACATGATTTTATTTCTATTTTAATTGTTTTTATTTTCATCTTCTTAACTTTCATTCTCTTCAAAATTAAATTTTAAAAGTGTCTTCTCTGTATAATTAATTACTCGTGATTTTTTATAAAATTAAAATTTAAAAATTATTGTTGAGAAATGTGATAAATAAATCATTTTACTTTTGTAATTGCAGAAATTTTATTTGTTGTTATGGAAAATATTGGAATATCACAAGCACATCAACCTGTTAGAAGAAAATGTAGACCCTTCAATCGGTGATCCTACTACTACACCAAATGAAGTTCCCCAAGCAATGTAAGATAATGAGCATGAAGAAACCGCACAATCAGGATCAAATAGACTTAAAAGTAAATAATGGAAAGGACAAGGCTCAATACAATTATTGTAAAATGCTTTTGGGTGGAAAATCAAAAAATGGAACAAATAATTTGTAAATAATTTATACTAAAATATACTTCATTAAGAAAATAATTTAAAATTTGTAACATTATAATATATAAAAGAAAAAAATATTTAATATTAAAATACTTAATTTCTATAAATTTATCTTTAACAGTCTATTTATGTGATACGCTATATATATATATTATAGTTATGCTTAAATTTTTAGATTTATTTAAAATATTTTAAAATTATATTTTAAGAAAATAAAATGGAACGGGGATGGGGCGGGCGGGAAACCCGACCTCGATGGGAATGGGTGTGGGGACTAAATTGTTATCCCTGGCGAGGATCGGGCGGGACGGGGATGGTTAAGTGAATCGGGGACGGGGGGCGGGGAAGTGAAACCCGCCCCCGCCCCGCCCCGCCCCGTTGCCATGCCTAATACAACCACACCCTTATATTTAAATCTATAGTACAATTTTCTTTGGAAACGCATTATCCTGCACTTATGTGGACACAGACTCAACTTTGTGTTTGGATTTCGTGTGCGGTTTTTTATGCAAGTGTATCTCTTACTCTCGTATGGATGTAATCACAATTCTAAAGTTGGCCTTTTTATTCAATTTTTTATTAATTCACACTCATTTTTTATATGAATACATCTTCATATTCAAGTCGACATAGTCACAACTCTGTGATCTATCCTCTTGTATAACTTTTTTATATGAGCACTTTCAATCTTATACATAATCATGTCTTTGTGGTCAAACTTTTGATGCATTTTCTATTATGAGCATATTTATCACACTAATGTGAACACATGAACAACCCACGCACTAAGGTGAATGTAACCACAACTTTATGGTCAAACCTCATGCACAATTTCTACTTGAACATGTCTTTCACTCTTATGTGTACTCCTTCACAATTCAATGGTCAAACTTGTGAAAATTTCTATATGCGTGCTTCTCTTATATCCATGTGGACATAACTATAGTCATATGGTTGAACCTTGGATACAATTATTTATATGATTATGTATCTCACACTCATATACACAACTATATGATTTAATCTCTTATGCTATTTTTCTATATGAGTGTATTTTTCATGTTTATTTGAACATAATCAACACCTTATTGTTAAACCACCAGTATAATTTTTATATAAACACAACTCTCACACTCTTGTAGATATAATCGCTAAATAAATATTGTGCTTCAATCTTTATAAATAAACAATAGATATTTTATTTCATCATTTATGAACAAACATAAAAAATGTGCATTAATATTTATAAATGAATACTAAAAAACTATATATTAAATATTAAATATTTTGTGTTTTATTTTTTGTAAACAAGATCTAAACATCACGTGTACTAGAAGTTATACAAGATATTATCCTCTTAATAAAATTATGTAATAAAAATTGTATTCTATATATAGGAGCCTAGTGTAAAATAATAAAAATAATGTTTTTTTTTTAAAAACAATCAAATTATCCCATTACTAAAAAAATTATTTTAATTATGAGTCTGAAACTTCTGAGTCTTAAATGTACCAAACATGTTTATATATGAGTTATTAAGGTAAGTTGATAATTTTATCAATAATTTTTAAATAAATTACTTAGTATAACGTGATTGTTATTATATATTAATAGTTGAATCGTTTTTGTTATATCTTTCACATATAATATGAATCATAAGCACACATACTCTACTTTTTCAACCACTCGTCCGGAGACAATCTAATTTTCAGAACAACTTGATAAAATATCTGTTCGGCAGTCAAATGTTTCATGTTATTGATAGAATGATGATATATTTATAGAGTAAGGACATGGACAAATTTTGCTGGAGGAATCAAGTACAGGGCTGGTGTTTGTACATAGAAATCATAAACAAGGACAAAGAATGAGAAGAAAATGAAGAACAGAGGTTTCTACTTTTTGTTTTTACGATAAACTGAATCTTTTGTTAAATTAAAATTATTAAAAGGTATAAATTTACAATCTCATAGTTATTTAAGAAAAAAACCTCATTTCAGTCATGATATATTCATTCTACTTCCCCTTCTCATGCATGCCCTAGTCAACGTTCCTTTTTGTCACCAATTTTTCATTTGGCAGAATTCCAGAAGGTACGTGAAAAAAATAATGGTGACATTACAGAACATGTTTGATTATTTTATTATGTTTTTTAAAAAAAAGTTCGCACATTTAAATAATTAAAATTGTATTCAAAATCTATTAAGCTTCAAAAATCATTTGTAAACTAAGTGTTTAAAATTAAATAATATAAACAATTGGGAACGATTTTCTTCTTTGTTTCTTTTGAGTGTTCTGTTCAAGTGTTGAAATGATAAACTTTAAGAAAATAAAATATACTTAGAAAATAAACATTTTTAAGTGTGCAAAGAAGCAAACAAAATTTAAAAAAAAAAACTCTATTTTTTAAATCCGCGAGAAAACAAAGGCTAAAAATTTACAAAAGCAAATCCCATAAGAAATCTCTACATTTTGATCCCTACATTTTTTTATTTACTGTCCATAAGAAAAATACTTTAATTAGCACAATTTTAATGTAAAAATGGGTGAACATGACATTGTAATTTTTTTATGTAGAGACTATAATATTGAGTTTTCAAGTATATATGAAGTAAATTAAAAATGTCACTTGTAAGGATTGTGTAATTTTTCTAAAGTAAAAATAATGGAGAGAGAAAATAAATGTATTTTTTCATTTAAAAAAGGTATGAATATAATTTACATTAAATTTAAGAATTGTCATTGTAATTCATTGCTATATGTTTTAATTGACTTTTAACAATTATATTGTGTCATTTCATTTCATTTATTCAGATTCTAGTTAATAGTTAATGTTTAATTTTATTATTAATATATATATATATATTGTTAATTGTTAAATATATATACATATATATATATATACAAGAGTTTTCTTCTTATAATCTGAAGTTTTATTAAGACTTAAGTTTATTAGTATTTCAATATTTTAATGAAAAAATCTTATAAAATTTATATCTTAAATTTATGTATATATATAAATATAACTCTTAATATTTAACAACTAATTAAAATTTAAATTAGGTTAAAATGTTTAAAATAGTGATATAATAAACTTTTTAAAATAAAAAATATATATTAAATCAAATATTTAATAGATTCCAGTAGAAATTGTTTATAGCATTAGAATTAGAATTGTGAAATGTAACTTAACATCTCTTTTTCCAGAATTGTTTAAATAAAAAATTGTTAAAAAAATAATATAAAGAATTTTTAAAAAATCAACTAATAACCCTAACCCTAAATTATATTAGAAATACTCTTAGAATGTTAATGAATTACATTTACTTAATTCAACAACTTAATTACATTAAATTTTTGCATTAAAGTATATATAATAAATCAATTATCTAATGAACTCCATGTAAATAATTAGTATGTCAGTGGCATGTATTTATTTTATAAAGTTACTTAATTCAACAACTTAATTACATTTTATGAATTGATTTATTGAACTGTGTTAGATTTTATTTAAAGCACTCAATTAGAATTACATTAAATAACAAGTTTATAAATAACATGACCCAACTTGATAATAAAAAATATTATTTATCTAATAATTTTATATTTTATCACATAATTATTATTTATGAATGTATTATAAATATAATGTTACTTTACAATTATTAATAAATATATTTTGAGGTATTTGTTTTAATAAATAAACTTTTAAAATGATTCAATCCAATAACCTAGTCTATTTAATTATAATCTAAGTTGGATTGAGTTGTAAAAAAAAACAAATCGAATTAATTAAGTTCAGTTGAAAATTATGTTGACTTTGTTAATGTAATATGGTTAGAGCTAATGATTGCATTTGAGGTATTATCTATTTTGGAGCTTGAAATTTTGTCACAATTTTGTCTTTAAAAGGTGTATCGGAGGATTAAGAGAGGAAGGAGTATATCAATTGTTATTGGCTTTAACTCCAAAGAAATGTGGGATTATTAGACGTATGGGAACAAACTCCTCCAATCGAGGACTAAGGGAAATGAGGGTTCAACTTTGGAACCCCTTTCATTCTCGCAGACAACGTCAATGTTTTGACATCAAATCTGTTAAAGTAATATTATTAGGATCAATCACCGCATCCGAGGTATTGACCACCTGATCGATAGAACTCTCAAAGTTTGGGTTATGCTTCGAAAGCTGAGGTCTAATGAAAAACATGAATGGTGGTCCAAGAGCGTGAATAGTTCCTCAAACAAAAAGGGAAGCGGAGCCGAAATAATCTTAGAGGGACCAGACGACATGATCCTTGAGAAAGCCATTCGTTTTGAGTTTGAAATCTCAAACAACCAGGCAGAATACGAAGCTTCATCGAGCTACAATTGGCTAGAGAGCTTGGGGTCAAGCAGTTTCAATGTTAGAGTGATTCCCAGTTGATCACCACGCAGATAAAAGGAGAATCAAAACTAATGATCATTTGTTGCAAAAATGCTTTCACATTGCCACGAACTAGATAAAAAAATTGACAAGTTTGATATCAACCATGTTCCCCGAGCTGATAATAGTCGCGCCAACATCCTATCCAATTTGGCAAGCACCAAAAAGGTTGGACAACACAAAACGCTCATCCAAGATACGTTGAGGACTCCAAGCTGGGGACTATATAGATGTGTTGCAGGTAAGTCCAGGTAGTCCTACCTGGATGACCCCATTATCAACTTCTTCATTAATGACATTCTTCCCGAAGACCATATGGAGGCCAAGTACATACGTCGACGAGCCCCGTTCTACACAATGTATAACGGGGAATTGTTTTGGTGTCACCACTACTCAAATGCCTAGATGACAATCAGACTCAGTACATCTTAGTCGAGCTCCACAGGAGTATATGTGGGATGCACTCAGGAACTCGATGCATGGTTGCACGCGTTATCTGTGCATATTATTAAAGTCCACAAAAGCCTATAAATATACACCAAGACCAAACAGAATATTCATTTTATTATTCTCTTAAATACTTATACACTTATTTGTAGCTCAATCTTATTAAACTCCACCAATCTAGTTCAAAAAAACATTATCTACTTCTTTTTTTTTAAGAACAAATGTTAAATAAAATATAATATAAGTATTATTCATAACAAACATAAAATAAAATTTAATATAAGAATTATTTACATATTTATTATTTTAACTATTATAGTTATCACATATATTAAAAATATTTATTTTAAAATATTTTATAATAAACAATTTATTAAAATTACCATGATCTGATCTAATTAATAAATAGGTTAAATTTTCTTGTTAAATAAAAGTTAAACCCAATCTAAAAACTGGATTTAATTTAATTAAGTCGAAATATATAATATTAGATTGAATTAAGTCGAAATATATAATATTAGATTGAAGTATACTACTATTTGTGGTTATCGACTGTTTTTTTTCCTACTGATCATTACTAACTGAATACTACGTCGCAATAGGGTTATAAGATATAACTAGTTTCTATAATTCAAAATACAACGTGTTCTTATATCGATTTATTAAGAACTCTCCATTGATGATTCCATGCACATTATGCAAGTTCGACCTATACAAAACATTATTAACGAATATTACCTCATATTTAGTTTATGTGTACGTGTCTTTGTCTCCCCCTCACATTCATATATGCCTATAATCTGTTAACAGTTATGTTAGTGTAACTGTCCCATCTGAAGTGGAATAATGTCAAATTATGGTCATGCTACTTTTCTACTTTTCTTTAGAAAATGAGAAAAATTGTGTTTTAATTCTCTACTGCATAAGCAAAGTAAAACATTTTAGTTCTTTAGAAATTACATGCTTGGAATCCAGTTCTTATTTCATTTTTGTATAAGCTACTCTTCCGTCAACACATAACAAAAATTAAAAGCAAGGGAAACAAGTGTAAATCATAAGTTCAGAGACTAAATACAAAAAAACGTAATATAACATCATTTAAACTTCAATGCAAACTATTACGGAGATAAAAAATAATAATTAAATTTATTGAGTGTTGTTAAAAAACCCACTCTGTGTTCGAATTGTTCTAAACATGTAAATATAGGATAATATCAAGCAAGTGACGCAAAATCAGAAAAATCGAAAACCTTAAAAAAGGGAAAGTACGAGGACTTAAGTGAGAAAACAAAAATGTTTTTTTTTTTAGGTAGGAACCCAAAAATTTGTCCGTGCCTTGAAATTCAATTGTCATTCTGCTTTTGAAAGGGTCTCACTTCTCTTCTCTCTGTCTGTCACACTTTTTTTTTCGTTCTTTTTAAATTTTTGTGATTCTCCAATCTGCTGTGATTTAAGATTGATGACAGTGACGCACAACCTCTCACGGGGCCCATAAATTTGTTATTTTTCTCTGATCCCATTGCGAATTGTGTGTGAGCGTGAAGTGAAAGATCTGAATTTGGAAGATGATTCAGCTTCTGTTCACGTTGATATTTTCTGAGGCCGCGATGATAGCGTTGCTGCTGTTCAAGACCCCGTTGAGGAAGCTTGTGATAATGGGGTTGGATCGGTTGAAGCGGGGTCGTGGACCCCTGATGGTGAAGACCGTTGGAGGGACCATTCTCGTGGTCCTCTTATCGAGTTTGTACAGCATGGTCAAGATTCAGAAGCGTGAGATCGAGGACGGCGGTGCCGTTAATCCCACCGATCAGGTTCTTATGGCCAAGCACCTACTTGAAGCAACACTCATGGGTATTTGTGTTCCCTTTTCTTATTTTGCTATCATTTGATTTGTTTTCTCAATTCCTGATCTGATTCCTTTTCTTGTAATTGCTTGCATGGATAATTAAGTCAATTTATTCCCTGCACTAGGTTTGTAATTTGTTTTGTTGGGTCCTTCTTGGAATGTCTAGGTTTCTATTTATATGCTACTGGTTGATTTATTTCTTCCCTGGTTTTTATGTTGGAGAAACTTGAGCAATGTGACTTGGAGAAAAGGATGACTTTTTCTTGGGTGGTTATTTTAAAATTGGAATCAGATGTGTATGGTTTTCAAAGTTGGGAATTTTTTTCTCTCACACAACCAGAGTATTTAGTTGTGTCATTGTCGTTGGTGTTAAATTTTATTGTTCAGGATTGCTTTGGATTATGAATGTGAGCTTGTACGGTCTGATTGTCAGGGAAATGTTAACAAAGGAATATTTTGTTTTTCTTGACTCCTTTTATGTGGCATTGGAGTCACATCCATGGAGAAATTAGTTTTTGTTCCTTCATTTTTCTTTTGTCGACAAGAAACAAATTGTTTTCACTTGCACTGTGCTTGATTGGATCAATATTTTCCCCTGAAAAAAGGGAAAAGAGAAGGGGCTGATTCAGATTTTTCAAGCTATCACAGTCACAGTCAATGAATCGGAATCATCGGATGAAGATCAAATGACTCAATCTATCCAGGTAAATCAGATTTGAGCCGTCTAATTTCATCTGACAGTCCGATTCACTGACTGCATATTCGCGTGAAAAGGGATCCAATTTGGCGGCACGGATGTAGATGAAGCTCAGCCCTCTCACTGGTTTCACATGCTCAACCCTAGTGGTTTCTTCTATAGTGTCTTTCTGGCTTCTTGTAATCCTCTTATGTAGCCCAATATTCTTACAATGTGCTCTTTTATTAGACAATATTTTTAAAAACGAATTACTGCTGTTCAAGAAGTCCCCGGAAGTATCTTAAATGAATTATATCACGGTTAACATCCCAAGAAGTTTTATTCCATTGATTTATCATAACACTGGTCACATCTTAAAAACATCATGACTAGAGTGAAAATGCAGCTCCAATCCAACCAAATGATACTGTTCCTGATTTTCTGGACCTATTTTCTCTGTAATATTTCTGAAATATTAAACCTGCTCTATGGCAGCTGGGCATCATTCATCTTTGGTCAATTATTTGCAGGTGGTGTCCTTTTTCTTGCGCTTATGATAGACAGACTACATCATTACATTAGAGAACTGCGGATTCGAAGAAAGGGCATGGAAGCTGTCAAGAAACAAACAAGAGGGTCTGAAGACGGGAAATTTACCTTTTCAGAAGAACTGAAGGCCATGGAGGAAGAAAGAATTAGATTGAGAGCTGAACTTAGGAGCCTAGAATCTGAACTACTGTCAAAAACTAAAGATGCAGATGTTGCAGAAGCCAATGTATCTGCTCTAAGAAAACAATCTGAGGGGTTCCTTCTTGAGTATGATCGCTTACTTGAGGAAAACCAGAACCTCCGCAACCAACTACAATCCTTGGACAGGAAATTGTCACATTCAGGTTCCAAGAAGAATATGTAAGTAACATTGCTGGTAGGAATGGCTTCTTTTTGTGTACTCTTCAGGAGTTCCATGGCAGTTTGTTCATAACAGCTTGTCAATCCTTGCATGCTTGCACCTCAAGGAATACGATTTTCACCTTTAGTTGAACTTGGATCAATTTTGTCCTGACAAATTGTGAATTTTTTGAGTGATGACAGAAAATATAGTGCTGATTTGTTTTTTCTGCACATATGTAACTTTTGCAACTTCTGTTTCACTATTTATGATTCGACAAACTGAAGGAATGTGCCACGAACAGTGTTTGATGGTATTAAAGTTATCTCTTAGTACTTAATTTTGTTTATCATTTATCCTATTTAAGTTATGTCTCTCTCGGTCCAGAGAGAAATCTCTTCCTGGTCCTTCACTTATTACTTCATTTCTGGGGTCATACATATTTTCTAAATCTTCTATATAACCGCCATGTGCTAGTGTTAAAAGCAGCCCCAAGCACTGTGGCCCAGGTACTTCAAGAGAAAAATTGGCTAGACTCGCAACAAATTTTTGTAGATATCATTATTTTTTTGGATTTGGATAATTTTCTTATAAAAAGACATTTTGTTATACTTTGTAGAAGAAAAAGACATTATTGCTGTGCAAGAAATGTTCATCCCAGTATTATAAATGCTGAGTTTTACCCAAGAAAGATTGCCGTTTGTTCTCATAACAGGATAAACGTTATGATTTTGAAGAAAGGATATGGTTCAAATCTTTATTCACTTTTCACATTTATTCTTCTCTGGTGTAGAGGATTTGGCAAGAAAACGAAGGTCAAGATCTGTGTATTCATACAAATGGAAAAGAATACAGGGTTATTGAATCTGCTTCGGTATATCATGACGTCTGTCTTGTTTGGATTGGCTTTTAACCTACGGAAACTTTTTAACTGTAACTGTCATTATCAAGATTTTGTAATACAAAAACGTGGAGCTCTGCTAAGTTTATGGGTTCGTATAAAATGTTCGATGAGATCATTTTTAAAAAAGATAATATACATGAATTAACTTTTAACTTAGTGTAAAATGTTTGATTTACTTTTAATTCTTTAAATCCTGTTCTTTTATGTGATTGGTGAGAAGTTCATTTAAATTGACGATTTAGCTTCATTTTTTTGTATGAAGTATAATTTTCTGCTTCTGCGCCACTAATGTGGTTATTGCTTTTATTTGGAGTATTGAAAAAGTGAAAAAGTGAAAAACTAAAATAGGCAAGTCTAAAAATCATACTTAATAGAAGAGTTCGAAGGACAGTTAATGCAGTTCTAAGAATCTGAGAAAGGAGAGTACACAACTCTACATGGGAAATTGGGCCTCTTGTCATCTTCTAGTTGATAAACAATGTTTTTTATGATAGTAGTTTCAATTTCTGAATGCAATGAAATTTGGCTCATTTGAAGCATGAAATGAAATCATTGAAATTAATTAAATGTGATAAAAACACTTTCACAGATAAAATAAATTTAAAATAAGGAATTCTTAATATAGATGGCCAGCTCGTTTAGGCACACAAAAGTAAAGGAAGTTGCCTAGGGTTGGTGACTTTTGCCATGTTTGATAAAGGGGAGAACTTCTCACTTTTTGAAAGCATAGGTAGGCATATTGCTTTAACATTTATAACATTAATTGTGGGTTGGTATCAATGTCAATGATCCATGTTGTCTTTCAAATTCACATAAAAACAAGTAGTATAACATTAACTATACACACCTCATGAAACACAATGTGTAACCAAACATGTAATAAGCATATAAATTAAATTGTGATCAAATTTGTTAACATTAGTCTCTATTATTGATTTTAGATAGTTAAAAGTGATATTTTTTATTAAGAAAATACTTGTTATATTTTTCAATGATAAAAACATTTTTAATAAAAGATTTCTATTTTATGTATATATGTGTATATTTTGCATTGATATGTTCGGATAATTAGATTACATTCGATTACATAAGTCGGGTCTATATAAATGAAATATATCAACATATGCTCGGCTTAATTAAATAACTAAAACAAATCTATTAGAGTATAAACTGAGATTAGCGCTACTAATCTCATGACCAAACAAAATCTAAGATTAAAAATTTTTAGACATTACATTTTATTGTACCCATTATTAACTTGAGCATTAGAATTTATTTAATTAACACCCGTATGATCATATGTCAACCTTAAAAGTTATAAATGACATTTTTCTTAAATTATTGGTTAATGAATACTAAGATAACTAGATACAATCTCATGCAGATACGTATGGAAAACAAAACAAGTTGCTCAAAAAATAAAATAACCTTAGTTTACAGTAAAATTACAAAATATTGTGATTAAAAGCTCTGTAATTTAGATAATATACGTGTTGTATATTGGACCGTTTCATTTTACTTTAGAATAGACACAACAACCATATTCTTGTAAAAGTCGTGGCCTCCAAAAGTGGCAAACATAAATGCTGATGCATACAAACATAGAATTAAGAGCACCAAAAATAAGATCCTAGCACACTGCTTTTGAAATTCATAGCCAGAATAAGTTAGATAGGGTAGAATAAGTTGTTGTCACCATCAGGAGAGTCTGCAACTATCAATCCATGGATATCAATAACTTATCTCCCATTCTTTTCTTTCTTTTTATTTCACTAATAAAATTATGACTTATAATTAAAACATATAATAATATTTTATTATTATTTTTATTTTATCCATCTACCTTTAATTATATATTTTTAATTTTTAATCTTTTCATTTCCCTTTATTTTAAACACAAAAACGCTACTACTAGTCTTCCATTTTTTTATAGAATTTTTATCAAACTAATCTCTTTCTACTTTTTCATCAAAAAATTTAAAACTAAATAAATAAAAAATATGTTATATTTTTATTACAGATACTCTTTTAAATATATTTTTATTAATTTCTCCAATTTTTTAATTAAAGACTTTATATTTAATAAAATTATTATTTTATATAACTTTTAAAATAATAACACTAAATAAAAAAAGATTTCTATTCATCAATCAAGTACCTAATATTTGGAATGAATTACAGAAAACATAGCTATTAATTCCAGAAAGAATTCTAAGGTCTACATTTAACAACGGAAATTCTAAGGAGATCCCAATTGCTTTTTAAATTAAAAGACCAGTAATAGCATCAAGAAATGATCTGATACGCATTAATAGAACTCACTGTGCGTGATGATTCACAAAACCAGGCGCAGTCTATTAGTTATGGATGGGATTAATTATGTGGCACACACATTATCCCATATTATTTTATACTGATGAAAATCAAAAGTGTTCAGTCCATCTAAAGTTGAATTAAAGAGAGACAGAGAGCGCAGGAAAAGAAAGCAATGCATGATAAAAATAAAAGTTCCAATGTCATGAGAATCAAATTTTCCATGGAGAACAATCACTACACACACACAAACTGACAATAATGATTCGCTGCAGCGACAATCACAGTTTCTGCCTCTAATATAACAATCATCACAAGTAATAGCATTCCTTCTACTCAATTCAACTACAGTTGATACTACAATTTTGGGTTCACATAAAGTAACCGAACCGATTTCCTCATCACTAACCATATTACAAAAAGTAGTGTCTGTTTTTTGGAGGGATAATCCTTCATGGAACTCATTGCTCCTCACCGTGACCCATGGCTCATCATCATTACCATCATCGCTGTTCCATACCCAAAGGGGTTCATCCGAAAACAACCTACGAATTCTGTCCCCAGGAGAGGGACAATCACGTGCTCCATGCTGAGTTGTCTCCAAGGAATCCCAAAATCCTCGTTCCAACACACCAGTGGGGGTGTCTGAATCCAACAAAAACAACTTCAATTCCCTGCATTCCTTAACAAAACTGTGTCCAAGAAGCTCCTCCACCGACCACCTCTCATTCGGGTCCCTCTTCAAACACTTTCCCAAAAAGTCTCTCCCCTGCTCGGACACAAAACTAGGAATCTCCGGCAACTCATCCGAGAACCCAATCCTGTAAACCACCTCCGCCGGGTCGCCGCCGCCATGCCACGGAGGCTTCCCCGTGATCATCTCCAGCACCGTGCACCCCAGAGCCCACACGTCAGCAGGGAACCCCTGCTGCTCCCCACGTGCCACCTCCGGCGACATGAAAGCCGGCGTGCCGGCGATTGCCGACAACTCCCCCACCCTCCGAGCACAACCCAAGTCCGCAATTTTCACCCCCTTCTCCGTCACCAACACATTCTGCCCCTTCACGTCGCAATGCACTATCCCATTAGAGTGGAGATAGTGCAGCCCCTGCAGAATTTGGCGCGTGCAGGATCCCACCACCGCTTCTTCCATGCCACCACAGCGCTCCGCCAGCGTCCCGTGAGGCGCATATTCCATGAACATGTTGAACCAGTAAACACCGTTCTCAAACGTGGTGTCAGAACCTTGATACGCCACAATATGAGGAGAGTTCAGAGTGGAAATAATCATCTCCTCCCTTTTGAGGAATTCCGACCGGTGGAGCTCCGCGGACTTAACGGCGAACACTCGACCGGATCGGCCGGACTCAGCGATGTAGACGGCCGCGGTGGAACCACAGCCGAGCATGTGGCCTCTAGTCCACTCCATGAAGATCTCGAAAAGTTTAATCTTTAACTTCTGACAGTATAGCTGTGATGTGAGAGAGTATAAGATGAGAAGAGAGTGAATGATGTTGGGATGTTAATTATAGTATTATAGTGTGGTTTGGAGTGGGATGTAGTTGGGAGATAAGTTTCTGAAATTGAAGATTTATATACATGTGTGGGAAGGTTAAGGTTAAGGTTAAGGGAAAGGGGTTTGGTGTGTTGTGGTTGGCTTAATGCAGAGGGTAAGAAAAGAAGTTATGATGATGTGGAAAGGGTTTAATTTTTGTTTGCATTGCACTTTTTTGATTGTGTCCAATGGACGGCCGCCGTCTTGTCCTTTCACGATCCTGTGATGGGAGAGGTCCACGTGTCAAAGGGATGGTGTGGGAGCTTTTGTTGTTGTTGTTGTTGTGGTTGGCCGGCCAGGGTATGGCTATGGCTGTTACTTGGCTTTAGACAGGCATGAATAGATGAATAATGAATGAATGGATGAGCCATGTAGGTTTTAAGGAGCCGGTGCACATGCTGGCACGTGCTTCATCGTGAGAAGGGGTGAGAGCCAGAGATTGCGCTGTTAGTGAGTGAGCGTGCTTCGTGAATCATGAGGTGCTAACCAGGGAATTAGGGGGAGCGGGGTGGAGTGGAGCACTGTACTGGCATTTTCCATGGCCATCTTAAATTGTTAAAAATGTTGTGTTATCTTTTAGGACCCACCAAGGAAAGATAAAAGATGCTTTGGATTTCGTCGCCTCAATTTCTGTGTCAAGGGCCTCACTTGTTTTGGTCTCCCTAATATTCTTAGCTCTATGTGTCGCTAGCAAACATTAAACAATGTCCATGGTCCTTGTTGCCTTGGTGGTACAATTATGCTGGTGTCAAAATAGATGGGTTATGCCCAACATTGTTGAATCCTTGGATTGATTAGCATCTAGAATATGCTGTATGAAACGAAACCATCATATTAGATATGGTAAACTGGTGAATTCGATTGACTGAAATTTGCTTGAGCTATTAGGCCAAGAACAATCCTATGCACATATATACTGGACTTTAACCTCGTACTGTATGCCTAAACAATTAGGTGAAGGCCAATTATTGACTAGAAGTAGACGATTAATTCTTCCATGCCCTCTTTCTTCCCTCCTAATCAATCACATACGTCTTCTGGATTAATTTTGAAGTCAAAGGGCGCTTTATTTTAAACGAGCTAGCGATTGATCTGGTAAGTTAGGTGGATTGTATGTGAAGCAAATGAAAGAAATGGCAACAGTGAAAGTCAATTTAAAGGCAAAAACCCACTGAGGGAGAGAGAGGAAAAGACAGAAGTGAATTTATGATGATGCGTGTAAAGGGCGAGGAGTGGTGAAAGGGTGAAAGGCAAGGATGTTGGTTTGCGCATATTGGACAGTTGGAATTTGGATAAAGAAGAAAAGGCCAAAGACAACTAACTGGCTGCACTAAGCCTAATCACCACTGATTTTTTTTTTTTAAAAAAAACACCAACCAGCCTGTCCATTCACATTCACATTCACATTGTGGCGTAGTAGTTAACTAACAAATTAAACGCTTTGGAGCGTTAGTATTATTAGTACAAGTGTTGTTGGAAGGTGTTTTGTTGAAAGTGAGGTGAAAGTGGAGAGCGTAGGCGTTGACACTTTGCGTGCGTAATGTGAGAGCATCAAAGGAAGAGTCAATTTGAAGGAAACCAATGATTAAAGTCTGTATCATATGATCACATCACATGCCGCCAACCATTTTTATTGCTAAAATCAGTCTTTGCTTTGATTCCTCCGCTTCTGAGTGTGCAATGCAATGCATGCATCGGATCACGCTGCTGCATGCTGTGCGGTGCATAATCCACTATTTCTGCTTTACCTTTCCAAATTCATTTTATTCATTATTTCTCTATCATCCCAAACGGACCCTATGCTTGCCTCACACTCTTAGTCATGCACACCTCACCTTCTAAACGCCACAATATATAACTCTCAATGAACTCACCTAAGTTAGCTCCAGCCCCACCTTCTTTAATTTTAGTAGTAGTAGCTTCCTCTGTGTAATGTCAGAACGCAAATATTAATCTATACAATATATTTGAGTTATTGAATACGGTTTTAATTCCTATGCTTAGATTAGTTTTTAATTTGATTTTTATGCTATAACGTCCTTGTTGTGTATGTGTTGTTGTTACCTTAATGACACCAAGAAACTTGTAAGAAATGCAAACTTTATTTATATAGAACGACATATAGCAAATTACATAATTATACAGTGTATAATGCAAGGAATCAATTAATTAGAATATGTTATGCAGATCACCTAATTATAACAGTTTCAATAAACCAATGAAATTAAGTTGCAGGGTATGATTGGCGGCTGGTCTCATTATACAAGAGAGAACTTGTAACATTCAAAATAAATTTTCCCACTCACTCACATGCACATTATGCCATGGAAGGAAAGAAGAAAGGAGAGACTTTTAACTTACAGATTAATTTACTCACAAGTTATATATCTTTCGTACACATTGAACTTTTTATACACATTATTACAATAAAATATTAATATATTGTATATAATAACATTATTATCTTACTGAACTTGAATTTCTGTATGCAACTAATTAACTCCAATAACAAATTTTTCTTAGTGTTAAAGAATTCGGCTATAATATTAATGGGAATATTTGCATTATTTATGGTAAACTTTACCATTTCATCTATAAAGTGGAAAATAACTGATTTGTCTCACTCATATGATTGCTACGTCCAATATTCAAATATATTTTCATCATCCAAAATGTATTACTTGTAAAAAAATAAGGTTTGGTGGATTTAATAATTCCCACTAATAATTTGACTTTCTCCGATGGTTGTTTGTATTTTAAATGTACACTAGATAGATTTGTGTTTGTATTTTCCATAATATAATTAATTATAATTTGATTTGTGTTGGTAATTATTATCTTGTCCTCTTCCTTGATTCGAAGCATAATTATTTCCTTATAGTCGTTGATTTTCTAGAATTGTTATATCAATCTTAGTTAAAATTGTCATTTCATCTTTCTCTAAAATTTTCTTACCTCTCTGCCTGCAATTCCCTCTTCTTCCATTATTGAAATTATCTTAACCTCTACATTTTGTGCTTTAGTTATTTTCAACAATGTTATATTCACTTGATTTTTGAAACTTTCATTTGCTTTTTTATTTTCTCCAAAACTATATTCATTTCCGTACTTTCTTATAATTATATTATTATCATGTGTCAATATTGTGAAACTTAATTATTATAATCATCATATTATAAATTTTGACTATTATCACTTGGTTTGACACAATAAAAATAATTTAAATATTTGGTGTGCAACTTAAATCTTTCTGGACCTCCTACACCATAATATTTTTTTCTGCTTTATTTTTAACAAAATTTACTTTAAATTAACTTAGAAGTCTAATTTTTTATAATAAGCTTCAATATGTCTTCATGGTGACTACCTTTTGTCACAAGTTTCACAATAAAGTAACTCCCTTCCAACCAAAGAAACTATTTTATTTTATTTATTTATTTATTTTTATAAAGCATTACACCATAGGCACCATTGCAAAACTTCTCAAAGGCTTGGCCTAACCCAAGGGGTTTGGAAATAATTTTCAACCATAGACTAGCCTCAATTAATATCACTAATTGTCCCAAACAAACTATTAAACTATTAGTAGTTATTAAACTATAAACCTTCACTTGGTAAAAAAAATGGATATTAAATAAAATGTATTGGTGTAAGAAGATAAAAAAATTGCACTAATAATTTTAACATGTAAAAGCTCTAAAAAAGTAACAAGACTAGATCTAAACAAATGTTCACAATTATTCAATAGTTACACCCTAAACAAAAGTAAAAATACAATATTTAATTCTTCTCTACACACTACCTAATGTTCAAAGGCAACTCCTTCTCTTTTGCAATTATATCTATTACCTATATTTACTCCTTATATATACTAAATGTTTTCTTTCTCTCCTCATTCAAAAAGACTTGTTTTTCCTTTTATTAGGAGCATTTCCAATTAAAGTTTCTTATATATAGGACTATTATTTTATAAAATATATATATCCCACAAGCATAGTTGCTTATATAAAAAACTTTCATCAATTTTAAAGAATTTAAATTTATAAAATCCACGTTAAAATAATGTTTTTATTGATAAAAAATAAACTCTTTAAAAAAAACTATTAGAGATGTGACTGGCAATCATTGATGAGAAACTCTTTTAAGAGGTAGTACTTCTCTTTCTCTGGAAACTCTGGCCTCTTAGAGGTCAATGGAAGGTCGTAACTATCGAGATATCTGCTAGATTTTTTTAGAATTAATTATGTGCCTGAACTTCCCAAAGAAAGAACCAACCACTTTCAATTTTCGAAAAAATTATTTCTGCCACCCTCTTCAGAGTTCATTGTCTTTAATATACTTTTATCCTTCATCCATTATGAAGAAATCCGGACACCTTGGTTGGGTAAGTGTTTAATCACTAAATACCAAACAAAAAAATGCCAAAAAAAAATGAACATACACATAAGAAATAACATCACTTATGTGTCCATCTTTGTTGGTTATTTGGAAAATATAGAGAGCTGCAACATGAAAGAAATATAACCAAAATTTGAATCGTAGAAGACTATATTTATTTCAGAATGTGAATTTATGCAGAAAAAGGCAATAACCTGCTATTAGCATATACATGCCTAAAAAACGAAAACTTTTATCGTAACAATTATTTGACTTAGTAGCTTCATGGCTCATTCCAATTAACAATCTTCCATTTTGTTCCTCGCTTTATTATATACTGATCGGAGATGTTACCAAGTACAAACTTAGCGGCTACCAATTGATGTTCCATCACCGCCAAACCTATTTGACCAATTGCCTTGCGTAGATAAGGGTCAGGGTCAACAAGCGCTTGTTGTTGACATGATAAGATCAAACCTATTAATTATAATATATTTATGCTAAAAAGTGAAAAATATAAATTGTTACAAATCACTTCCTTGATGCACTTCAAAAAGAGGAAAAAATCAGAATTATAGTTGATTCCTTTTCTTTTCTTTTATAAAGATTTACCGTCCGCCTAATAAAATTGTAAGTTCTTATATCATCACTACATACACACAGCTATTAGAGAATGGTAGCAATTGAGCTGTAAACACACTGATATTATTACTGTATAATAACTTCTAACGTCATACTTGTAACATAGTTTGAAGCATCTAAATCTGACACACCTTCCTTTTTTAATCTTTTTATATGCATTGTTCTCATTTTTGTATTTATATGCAGTTTGAACTTTGAAGCATCTAACATATGATAAAAAAACATTAAGAACTGAGAGAAATTAAAATAAGAAACACGAAAGTCACATTTACACCCTTCAACAAGCTAGCATACATAGTAGGGTCCCTATCATGGACACAGCCTAGGAGCCCCACTACCCTACATACATCTGTTAAGCTGTGTTACTGTGTAATACATTGGGGAGGGACTGTGAGAATATTAATATATATACAACCATAGCTTTAGGCCCATTTTGATTGCAAAGGTATACAAACTATAAGCTGATGATGGTTGCGAATATTCAATATAACGAGGAATTTTTTTGTTTTTGAACCATAAAAAAAAAATAGAAAAGTGCTGCTGCCATTCTGCGTTACACGAGAACATTCTCTATGCTGCTTCGGCAAATCCGACTTTCTGCTGACCATAATCAAAGATGGTATGATAGCGCCCCATGAAGACGTCTCCAAGGATCCTGCATTTATGATGCATGTGCAATGAAGTGAGAATCATATCAAATGCATCACAATCAAAAGGAAAATGCTATAGTGTACGTCTCAAGCAAACTAAAGTTTAAAGTACCATAGAGGGCCACGAGGAGGAGGCACATCCAGAGCAATGAAGCCACTGATGCATTGGGCTTCAGGACCTTCTCCCGTCTTCAGTATATACTGAAGAAACCAAATACAAAACTGAATGAGGGAGACAAAATACATGAAACATCGCAATCGTTCATTCATAGAGATTGCACTATTGCCTACTGCTATTAAGTATAATTATCACTATTCTGCTTCTCTATGCTTTAGTTCTGCTTGCTCCACCTTCTATTTTATTCTAATTTTAGTTTAACCAACTTCTAAAGTGACAAATAGAAAATATCATTCAACCAACAAATTGAAAAGGTTATTCGGCCTTTCTTGATTCCCCATCGAAACAATATTCACTGGTCACTTCGCGTATTTAAGGGACACTAAGGAAAACAATGGTTTTGTAATGGGCTTCAAAGGATAAGGAATGTCTTTGTTTGATTTAAACCCTTTCAATTCATCCCATTATTTCAATGATAGTGAATGCTCAATGATAGACTTGAAAATTGTTTTTGCAAATTGAGGACTTTGCAAAGCATAATTTAGCTTCACAAACTTAGTTTATCTTCTAGTCCATTCTTCTTTACCTCCAACAACTAAATTCCTTTTTCTCGTTTCAAACTCTTAACGCAAAATTTACAGTCAATGATTAGTCCTTGCAAAAGTAACTAATATGGTCTGAAACTATACCTCCTTTGGGGAAAGGTCAAAAACTTTTCCACCAAGAGTGAAGGAAACAATAGGCATTGAAGAGAGTTTTCCACAATCAACAGATGATTGTCCCATTGGGCTGGGCAACTTGTCACAAAGCTGCAATATCATCACCAAAAGGCATTTTAACCATTCAGGCTATAATCAAAAAGCAGTATTTGAGTAGTCAAATAGCAGAATTAAGACTAGCTCACCCCATTGACATAGTCTATTATATGATCTTCTGTCTGATTCTGCCTCAGCTGGTTTTGCATCCAAATAACAGCCATCTCACATGTTGAACAAGCAGCATCGCGAATGCCAGCAGATGATTTTCTTTCGTTCTTATACACCACACTCTCAATGCCCATGCTAATGAAAAAATTGAAACTCCTTAGTAAAGTGTCAATCGGAGAACATCATACACATATTAGTCTCTGAGCTAATGACATGGTTTATTATCTTTGGGGCTTACCTAACACCACGAGTCCCATCAAAGGAACACAATCCAATTTGTGAGCAGATCTTTTTAGGCTTTGCCTGTAAGAGCAAGCGAAGACCATAAGAAAACTCATTCTAAAAGATAGATAACCAGATCACGTTGACCATAGGCAAGAATCCCATCAACCAAGATTTGCCAAGGATGAATTAAAAATGCTACTTACTTCAGCTAAGAGCAATTCCAAGATTGTTTGCCCATACTGTTCGACAACAGACTTGCATTCTCTGCTTACAACTCCAGATGCTCCGATTGCTTGATTTATCTCAGTAATTATAGTCTACAGAGACAAAACCATGTATTTGATCATGTAAACAAGCTGGTCAGAGCATTTGTTAGACCTTTTCTGGTTTGTAATATTAAAAGGGCAATCAGAAAAACGGGCCTGAGTCTACAATTTTTAGATCCCTTTTTGCATTAGTTAAAAGCATGCTTTAAAAATTACAAATCATGAAAGTCTAAATGGAAATGAAAATCTAAATAACAGCCTGCATTTACAAGCATTTATTCATACCGTTGGACCAGCCAACAAAGAAGTTCCAGAGTCTGCAATTGCAGAACAGTCACTAGCACAGAATCCTGGATGACAATATGATAAAGTCAGTACCAATGAAATAAAACCCTGAACCATTATGGCTGTGCTATCAATGTCATGCCATAGAAGAAACAGATAGCTATTTCCGCTAATTTGTTTTCTACGTACCAGTGGGTTTACCAGCAATAAGCACCTCTCCCATGTCAAACTGTTCAGGAATAAAGTTAACGAAGAAAAACTATTGAAAACAAAACAAAAAGCTGTGTTGCAAGAATACAGGTATGAGTCTCAGTATTGCTACAAATTCAAGTATGGAAGTGCAGCAAGTGCAAGTATGAGGAGATATACTGTATAGAAATATAAAAACAAAAACAATGAAGTATTAAGATTACAAACCAATAAAACTTGATGTTATGCATGAACTAAAATGTACTTAGTGATAGGTATTGGGTACATAACCCATGTATACCCAATTAATACCGGTATATAGTTAATACCAGGTCTTTCAACTATTTAAGGGTACTATACATCACAAAGTACAAGTATACTATACAAACAAAAATGTTGATACTGACCTGCCAATATCCTTTTCTTGTCACTGGCACATAAGTATGTTTGCCCCTGTAGTGAGCAGAATCAGCACCACCAAAAACAATTTCACCCCCGTTCTCTTCTTCTGGTTTACGATTTAACCAAAATGAAAATACTGGATCCTTTACAAGACCTTGTTCAACCATATTGTACCTTTGACATGGAAATGCCTCATAATGACAGCGAAAATAAAACAATAACAGAAACGATAGCTTAAAGTTCAAATATAAACACGTACCACACTGGAACAGCATTTCCTACTGATATCTCTTGAAATCCAAGTCCTAGTATACCATCAAACTTAGCTGCCACAAATGTAACTCCAGGTTCTCTAGTTGCTTCAATGAATGCCTAATCGAAATCAAAAGGTACTATATATTAGTTGATGATTAATCAACATATTATGAAAGAAGCCAACTCAACTGACGTCACACTCTGTTGGTGTGAAGGAAAAGAAAATAGGGATTGATAATCAGCATTACCTGGCTGTTTACAGCTACGTCACCAACTCTGACATTGTCATTGCTAAAGAAACCAGAAATTTTGCCACTACCGTATTCAATTGCAGCAAAAGTCCCTGAATAACAGGATGACAAACCTTCCTTTAGAAAAAAAGACAATATCCTGGCATCACTTCTATAAATGTCAAGTTACCCAAAGTAAAAGAAAAAAAAATATTTGACTTCATAAGTTATGAATTATGTTACGCAATCAAAATTACAAATATTCAAGAAAAGAAGAACTTCTAATACTGCTATTGCCAATAATTTTGAAAAAATTGTAATGCTTTTGTAATTCCATGAAGTGAAAAGGCTCGATGGTAAAAATCTCTAAATTTAGATCCTTTACATGATAGAAGCACGGTATTCCGACCCCCCAGCCCTCCAAAACCGCTTTTTTATCGTTTGGAAAGGGTACATACTTGTTTCTATTGAAATTACATAAATCTTGGGAACTAATCATATAGAAACTTCACAAGTTAATCAAACACTTGCACAACGCATCGGATTAAAGAAGTAAAAAACCTCCATACATTCTGAACAAACAAAGGTAAAGCCTCAGAATAAGAAAGAAGAGGAGACAAACCATTTTCCTTGTAGGTACTGGATTGGCTAGACTTGTACTTAGCATGCGTGAAACAAGCAATCTGCACCAACATGCAAACACCAGGATTAACAAGTTACCAAAATAAGGGAGAAAAGAACCGACACGAATTCATAAGAGGGTTATGAAAAACAAGCTCACCGAGAGGTAACATTTAGAAGATGGCACCCACAAATTAGAGCTACCCGTGTCAAAAATCACAGTGAACGTCTGAGGAGGGGTACCAATGGCTATTTCACCGTAGTACTGAGCATCCAAGTAGTTCTTCAACGCAACAATGTCGGTACCCTCAGCGCCTCCAAGAATGTTCTGGAGATCATACTTTCTAGCTGCAGAGCGCAATTCCTTAAACCGCATAAGGTCATCGCTGTCCAATTTGATTTTTTTCAGTCCAATCCTGCGCAAGCCATCGTTGGGTGCAGATGACGCCAGAGAAAACAAGAGGGTCCAGAGACAGAAACAGAAGACGACCACATTTGACATGTTTCCCATGTAAATTGATCTATTCAACCATAATCAAACGGAAAAAGTCATTACTGTGAGGACACGAGTGCGCATGTTTCATAAAACGCATT
Organism: Lablab purpureus; assembly: GCA_030347555.1. Taxonomy (NCBI): domain Eukaryota; kingdom Viridiplantae; phylum Streptophyta; class Magnoliopsida; order Fabales; family Fabaceae; genus Lablab; species Lablab purpureus. The sequence continues at coordinate 15,980,376 of CM059259.1, forward strand.
GATTAGAGATAGCAACAACATGGAAGAGGAACAGTGAAAAATGACATCCAACAATGCATGCATGCAAAAAGTGAAGAGAAGATGGAGAAGAATGAGATTACCAAGGCAAAGGAAAGCAGAGAAAGAATTAAAGGAAGTGAATTGAGGAAGAGAAGGGGGAGGAGAAGGAGAATTTAAAGGTGGGAAGAAGAGAAAGTGAGCATCTGGGTCAGGGTGGCAGTGTGGTGGGGCCAGCTGAGGTTTTAAGCTATTCTCGTACTCATTGTGGGTCCCGCATCTTTAACCGTTCATCAACCTAAGGAGGAGGAATTGGGAGGGTGGGTTTTTCTCGTGACCCTCCGATGTAACTGATTCGCTTTCGTGCCTCAAAAGTTAATTGTGGTTTCCTTAACACACCACACAACTCATCCTCCTTAAATTAATCCCCATCTTCTTCTTTAATCACCTTTCTTTAAAGATTATATTTAAATTATGGTTTCGATATGTTAAATATATATATATATATAATAAATTATTTAATTATAGTATTTGTTTTTAATTAATAATTATTTATTATCTAAAACTAAAATGAGCATGAATAAACTGAACTCAATTCATTCACACGTTCTCACCCTTGCCGTTGCTGATGCTGAGGATCCAATTTAACGCACCATTACTTCGGATTTTTTAATGAACTTCCAGTTTCTAGCGATAAATTTTTTAATGATCTTTAACGATTAAGTATATGACTTTTTAATTATCTCTAACGACTCAGATTTTTATAATATTTTGAGATGTAACTTAACTTTTTAGGTGCTTTATAAAAATTGGGATATTCTCGAATAAATGTATTAAACGTCAGAATATTTTTTAAAAATTAAACACCGTTGTTTTCTTCTCGAATTGTTATCAAATTCGTATATTTGATATTTTTTTACTCTGTCCTTTTTTATTTTATGTCTACTTTAAATTTTAATTTGTAAAAAATTATTAAATAGTTAAACAAGAAATTAACAAAGAAGCTTCTAGAAAATATATTATACGTTAACTAATTTAGTTTATGAGAAGTTAATTTTATTTTTTTTATATTTTTCTTTTATAATGTTTTATGAAAAAGATCATTTAAAATATTTATTGTTATAAATTTCAGTTATATAAAAATAAATATTTATACTGTGTATCTAATAGTGATTAAACAATGATAAAATTATTTTTCACAACTTTAAACTAACTTATTTTAGTTAAAATTTACATTAAAATTAAAGTTTAGAATAACAAATTTAAACATAAATAGAATCTATTTGATAATTTTATTTTTAAAACTTGTTTAAAATTAAAAAAAAAATACTTTTTTTATGTGGTATCAATTAGTTTAATATAAAAGAAAATTATAAGAAAAACACTCACTCTTGTTTAGTAGTAAACATTAAGCTTATTCACAGATATTAATATTATTGTTAAATCTTTTTTAGTTTAGTACGCATTTTAATATTATGGTTGATTATTTTTTCAGTTTTTACCTTATTTTCCTATATAGAATTTGAGACGTTCTTCTTCTTGACTTAGAGTTTATTTGGACAAATTTTTGTTTTCGTAAACTGCTATAAATAATGAAAAATAAGAAGAAAAATTAAAATTGTCTTCTTTATACACTAAAATTAGTTTATATATGAATTCATTTATAGAAATTTTCAATATAATTTATCTAAATTTCTGTTTATAATTTTTATTTAAGATGATTTTAGTATATGAAAATTTGTCTTCTTTCTAATTTCTATCTTAAAAAACTTATGGAGAAGTTTGTCAAAATAAACTCTTAACTATATTAACCTATTCTTATATATTTTTTCATTTATTTTCGTATCTTAAAAAAAAGGGAGAAAGTGACTAAGGTATGCAAAATATTTTTGAAAGCTGCATTAATTTTTTGAGTGCTATTTCTTCTTATTCTCTTTTTGAAAAGATAAGCTTCCAAATTTTGATGAGTATATAATTAGATTTTCACATTTTAGAATGAGATTCTTAGCATATCATCTACAAGTTATATTATGTTTTAATTAATTGAACTTAAGTGAGACTATTTTATTTAAGAATTTCATATTGGTTTAATATTTTATTCACAAAAGCTAAATTTAAGAACTTTCTAGAAAGCAACCCATTACTCAAACAAACAAAAGCACAAATAACAGATATTCAAATAATTTTCTTTATAAGCAAAAGAATAATTTAGACTTGTTTTTTCCTAGAAGCAATATATAGCGACTACTACTTGCAAGCATCAACACAATGATTTGTGAGAGGGAAAAAGACATTATGCAATGAAGAAAAAACTAAGGAAGATGTGAAATCTATGTTTTCTGTTATTCCATTTATGTGATGAACAATTGGGGTGAATGGCATGAGCTTATATGTCTTGAATATATTAAGAAATAATAGAAGAATATGGAAAGAAGTAAGCATATGAAGAGTTGAGAAAGCATGAAAGGGAAGTTGAAGAAAGAGTAGGAAAAACGAAAGAGCAAAAAAGCCTGGAGTAGAAGGTAACGTTGTTAAGAAAGTGTTGAAGACATTGCCAAAAAGCAAAGACAAAGTGTCAACTTGCAAATAATAGAAAGGAGTGTGATGAGAGTGCAAGTAAGAACCCAGTTTAGTGAAGTTATTCATGAAACAATTCCCATAACTGCTTATTCTATACATTCATGATTATTCAACAACTACAGTAATGGATTCCAATCTGTATCCACATCAATTCATCTTATCCCGACAAGAGAATTAATTTATATTCAGATGTGTTTTTTTTTCTTGGGACATGTTTTCTGTAGTTTTAAGTCATATATACTTCATGTTTTTTTTTCTAATTGTTACTAGTCCCATCACTTTTTATATATATACAACAAATAAAATGATTTACAATTTTGTAGTCACATTTATCTAATATTTGAACTTTTTAATGGCTAAATTTGGCAATAAATCATGTTAACCATGATATTTTGAGCAAAATGACAACAAAATTTGCATGGCAATGCCATGAATGAGAATATATTTTAAAGTTGTTTGCCATAAAGAGTTGGCCATTACAATTAATGTTATACTTCTTGTTTTTTAATTCTAAAAAAAAAAATCTGCTGTATCATAACTAATTTAAATTTTCCATTTTCTCAAAATTTTCTGTTCACTTTTTACCTCAAATAACTTGTTTGACTGTTGTGACTTGTTTATTTATATTTAGCTATGTATTATAATTATTTTTAGAAAATCTAATCCCTATATTAGTTTCTAGTTGACAAGTTGTTAAGTTATGATAAATTAATTTATTTGATTAGAAGTCTTTAATAAATTAGCGGTTAAATGTAAAATGAAAAAAAATATAGTTATATAATTAAAATTTGTATTTTTAAAAAAAAATATATTATAATATCATTATAATATTAATTTTTTAATTTAAACTACGTAAAAAATAAAATTAATTCAATAAATATTAAAAATACTAGAATGATTATTTATATTTATAAAATTGAAATAAGTAATAATAGGTAAAAAAATAGATAATTTATTAAAATATAAAGAGAAATAATAAAAAATAAACGAAAACTAAAAACTAAAAACTAATTAAAATAAACTTATAAACAACAAAACTCCTAAAATATTCTATTTTAGAGTGTTTGTAAAACACTTTTATATTCCTCAAATTAACCTACAAATTAATAATTAATTTATTTAACACTATGTGTGTGTATATATATTATCTATATTTTAAATATTTTTTATTTTCTATCATAACAAGATTATCCGAACCAAAATCCATTAAAATAGAATTTGTTTAATTGACTTAAAAACTTTTCAAAACCTAAAAAGAAAAATGATAATTGTATATTTAATTTTTATTTAGAAATCTAAATTCTTCACATTTCTCCTTCTTTCTTATTAACTTGTTTAAGATATCTATTTTTCTTCTTTCTAACTTCCTTCTTTGACATCATACACTCTATTTTAGGATGTCGATATATTACTCTCTGAAACAATAAAGGATTTTAATTGTATTTAAAGGATTTTATTCTAACACTTTTTATGTGAAAAGTTAATAAATTAACTACCGATTTTATTTTTTATATTAAAAAATCATTTAAAGTAAACATAAAACTTAAATATGATTTAGTTCAGAATGATTTCAGTTTAATATAAAAATTAAATTAAATATAATAAATGTTTTGTTGATCAATTTAAATAAGTTTTTGTTATTATAAAATTGTTAAATATTTTTTCAAAAAAAATATTAAATGATTTATAATGAAAAGTTGCCAAGTAAGAGAATGTATAATAGTTTTTTATATAATTGTTATCATATTTATGATTTCAATTTTTTTTGTATTCACAAATAAGCTACATAATTGCAGTTAAAAACTATTAAAAGCTAGTATACCTTTTAAAAACATATACATTTATGATAACATATAATATGTTTTAAACAACATTATATAAACCAACTTTACACCTAATCTCTGTTAACGCTTCTTTGAATAAAGTAATAACTCATGTAAAGAATCCATGTTATTTTTAATACATTGAATAACGAAGACCATGCAAAGATAGAGTTCAAAGAATAATTAGAAATGAAAAAGGATAAAAACATGGAAAGTACATATATTTAATAATCAAGGTTGAAGCAAAAATTGCGAAATGTGAATAGAAAAAAAAAATAATATAAGACTAACTGTCACCTACTACACTAAAATAGTTTGGGCTCAATAGGTTTTTAGTGCAGGTACTTCTTCTTCCATCTCAATGTTTCTTTTTGCAACCAAAAAAAGTTTAAAAGTAATAAAATTCTCTATTAAAAACAATTTCTGAATTATAAAATCTATATATAATTTGTATAGAAAACAATTGTCTTTCCGAATTCAAATATTTGAAAAAATATCTTTCAAATTATATAATTTAGAATATAAATTTTTTTTGACACAAATAGTTTTTAAGATTAAATAATTTGAAAACTAATTTTATTTTTCAGATTATATAATTTGAAAGATAAAATTTTAAATATATTTTAATTTTAGGATTACATAATTTAAAAGTCAATTTTAACTTTTAAATATATTTTAATTTTAGAATTACATAATTTAAAAGTCAATTTTAACTTTTGAATTATATAATAATTTGAACGTTCAAATTAACTTTTAAATTATATAATCTAAAATTCAAAATGTTTTTTATATTAAACTTTTAAATTATATAATTCAGTCGAAGTTGTATAATTTGAAATGAACTTTACACAAAATAATTTTAGAATTTTAAATATTATAGAAATGGAGAATGAGTTATTAGGGATGCACAAAGAATCACCTTCGCCTCATTCAGGTTTTGGGTTAAATGGATCGTTCTAGTAAACACACACTGATTTCTGGGCCTGCGCTGGGCCTGAGACAGATGCATTAGGATAGGTTAAACCTTTCTGCATTTAACAATGTGACAATCTTATTTTCTATACTTGTTAAAATGAATTCCTAAACACAAAACATTGGTACGTATGAGTTATATTTTTTGACAATTAAGAAAATTATAATATAATTTTCATTTTATTTTTTTAATTAATTTATAATTTTAAAAGTATTTCCAAAAATATGAAAAATTAACCAACCATATTTTTATAAATGTAAAAACTAATTCTACAATTCATAACAATATAAGATACCAGGCTTGTGTTCTATCGAAAATGTTAATGGTAAGAAAAAATAATAAAAATGGTAAACAAGCAAAAGTATATATACAAACAATAAGCAGTTAATATAGTGTCTTCACATATTAGGTTCTCAGGATATATAAAGAAAAGAGTCTTATTTTTCAAAATTCCTATTTATGTAATATTATATTCATTTATTTATTCACTAATATATTTGTTTTACTTACTTTTTGTCATTTCTAAAGATATAAAGTAATATATAATTTTTTTACGTTTATAATGTCAGAAAAGTTACACACTAAAGTTTAATATAATTTTCATTTTAATTTAAATTATTTATAAAATTATAAATATTTTTAAAATAATTATAAAATTATCAAAATCTAATTAAATATATTTTTTAAATATGTCTATAATTAGTATTCCAATTACAACAAATGTCTTAGTATTTGCTCAAACAATGAATGTATTTATAAAAGCTATATAAAACATTTAATATTTTTTTACTATAATAATTTCATTACCATTATATATATATATATATATATTCATTGATTGTCTTTTTTTTCTGTATTCGGATCTAAAAATTATATTTGAGTTAAGGTGTTAGAATATTTGTTTTTATTAATTTTTTCTAAGAATTTGTATTTTTTTTAGGATTTCTAAGAATTGAGCCGTATCACTTCTCAAAGATTTGTTCTTGTACCAAAATTTAAATTTTTTTATTGTTATATATGTTATAAAAAATTTATTATATGATCTTTTGTTTTTTATCCTATCTTTGCCACAGTTCTTTTTCTGATGATAACAATTTTAATCAATTAAATTTTGAGTTAAAAAATTTATCTAAAACTTGAAGAGTTGTCTTGATTAAAATCAATAATAAAATTCTATTAAGTATCTCTTTGAATGAGTGAGTGTTTTAAAATTAAAGAAGAGCAATAAAGAGTGATTTACATGAATCCATGAAAAAAGAAGAAGTGAAGTGAGAATGTAGATACACGCTTTAGATAAATCCGAGGGCTTCTGGTAGGGGAGATAAGGACAAAGAATGTCTAAAGAAGTTGGTAGGTATAAATAATCATAATAATTCATATGCAATGAATATTGAGTGGGATGAGACTAAGGTGATTTGATTTGATGGCTCACATGAAAGTTATGAAGCCACCTACAAACAATACACTTCTATTGCATCATTTATTTCCTTTTTCTATTATATAATCCATCCACACTTTAATAATTACTATTATATAATTTCTTTCAAATACCAATTTTATATATTTATTATTTATTATTTATTATATGCGAGAATAACTTATATATTTAATTACATTTTTTTTCTTTTCATATTTACTTCTTTTTCACGAATATAATTAAAATCATTTTTGTAATTGATTTTTTAAGAAAAGTTATATAAGTATATAAGTACTTGCTATTTTTTGATAAAATTTTGTTCAATTTATTTTTTTATAACAAATTAAATTCCATATCAAATTGTATAAAACAATAAGATAGTGCTTAATGTATAATATTTTAAATAGACATTCTCAAACAAATTTCACATAAGACGAAATATTAAATGTATAATAATGTGTAATACTTAAAGTGAAATATTTACTTCTTTTTTATTATTGATTTAGTTTGGTCTTTCTTCAAAGTTATATTCTTATTATCAAAATTCTGTCATAATTTATATTTTTTTATCTAATTATTAATGTTTAATTTTTTCTTCTATTAAAAAGTGGACTTTAAGTCTAATTTAATCTCATAAAATCAGTTTTTAAGGTGAGGTTTGCATTCACTTATATACACTAGATTGACTTCATATCTAATCGATGTGGGATCTCCAATATCTTTCTTTAGATATTTTTTGTGTGATCACCCTTAAATTTTTTATTTTGTAGAACATTGTAAAAAAATATCTATTTTCGTTGTTATCTTCACAATTTTTCTCATCTTACAAGCTACTGTCATTCTTCATCAGACACTTGACAACATGAACATAATGATAAATGATCCTGAAAAACTTTGAAGACATTTTTATATATAAAGACACTCAAAATGTGAACCAAAAAAAGGTACACATGTTTACACTACATAATGCGGTCACATATTTTATTTCTCGTGTATCATAGTTCATAACGTGGTGGTATCTCATTCTTGTCTGCAATTAATGCCACATGGAAATACATGCTCCTATTTATGGTGCATAAGAATGCATAATCTGCCATACAAAGAAGGTCTCCAAAAATGTCAGGGTGAAAAGACCAACACATACCATTGGTTGCTACAATAACCAATGTAATGTGTTCCTTTCTAGATAAGTTGCAAATAATAACAAATGTATAGGTAATTCCAAGTCTAATCTCCTGTATTTTCCTTTTTCTGATCATGCTATATATTAGTTTTTCTTCTAATCGATGTTATATATGTCCTTTTTGTTGTAACGAAGAACCAAGAAAGAGAAGAGAGGAAAATCGAGAGAGAGAGAAAACTTCTATATTATATTGAAGTAGTGTGTAGAATTGTAGTATTGTGTGTTTATGTAAGGAAAATAAGACTCCTATTTATAGAGTCTTTACAAAGAATAAGCTGATTTATTTCAACACAACCCCCTAAATCAGCAATCATCGATCAATCTTACATTTAAGTTTTTCCTTAACTCGATAAATCTTCGAGTACTTAGTGGCTTTGTCATCACATCAGCCAACTGCTCCTTTGTTCCAACATGTTCGAGTTTCAGCTTCCCTTCTCTCACCTTCTCTCAAATAAAATGGAATCGAATCTCAATGTGCTTGCTCCTTCCATGATGAATTGGATTTTTAGCCAAGTTAATTGCTGACTTGTTATCCATCTTCAGATTTACAGTCTCCTCTGTCCTCCCAAATATTCGATTCAGCAAATTTTCGATCCACAAAGCTTGACATGTAGTATATGCAGCTGCAATGTACTCCGCTTCACATGAAGATAAAGCTACTATAGGTTGCAATTTCGGACACCAGGAAATCGGAGATTTTCCCAAAAAGAAAATGTAACCTGTAGTACTCTTACAATCCACTCGATCTCCAGCCCAGTCTGAATCGGAATATCCGATTAACTTCCTTCCATTTTGATTTGTAGCATTTGGTAAGAGTATACCAAAATCGATTGTTCCTTTGATATACCTCAACAAACGCTTAGCTGCTGCAAGATGTGACATCTTAGGATTCCCCATAAATCGACTTAACAGACCCACACCAAAACATATATCTGGTCTGCTGCAACAAAGATATCTTAAGCAGCCAATTATACGTCTATAGATCGAAGCATCTACAGATTTCCCCTGTTCATCCTTATCAAGCTTCAGATTGGGTTCGATTGGTGTTGCTGCTGCATTGCAATTCTCCATTCTAAACTTCTTCAATACCTCCTTTGTATATTTGCTTTGATGGACCAAAATACCTCTTTTACCTTCGATGAATTCAATACCAAGAAAATACGACAACTTCCCAAGATCAGTCATCTCGAACTGAGTCTTCATTCTCCTTTTGAAATTCTCGATCGATGTAATATTACTGCCTGTTATGAGTAAATCATCGACATACAAGCAGATAATCAATACTCCCTTCTGTTCTATCTTCGAGTATACTCCATGCTCGACCTCGCATTTATCGAAACCAAGCTTCTTTAGACAGTTGTCGATTTTTATGTTCCAAGCTCTCGGAGCTTGTTTCAGACCATACAATGCCTTTCTTAGTCTCAACACTTTGTTTTCCCCTTCATCGATGATAAAACCAGGTGGTTGTTTAACATATACTTCTTCCTCCTATTCACCATTGAGAAATGCTGATTTTACATCCATTTGATGCATCTCCCATCCTTCATAACTAGCAATGGCAGCCACTGTTCTCACTGTTTCCATTCTTGCTACTGGAGCATATACTTCTTTATAATCGAGACCTTCTCTTTGAAGAAATCCCTTAGCCACTGATCTGGCTTTATACCTTGCTACAGAGCCATCTTGCTTCAATTTCATTTTATAAACCCATTTCACATCGATGAGTTTCTGATGACTAGGGAGATCTGTTAACTCCCATGTCTTGTTTTTCTCGATTGCAGGCAATTCTTCCTTCATGGCTTCTATCCACTTAGGATCCTCGATTGCTTCTTCAAACGATACAGGTTCAACTTCGATTTCAGCATACAGGGCTAGATGAACTAGGTCATTCTCATCTTTCGATTCACCTACGACATGTCCCGATGCTGTTATTGAACTATCTCGATCTATCACGTAATCATCGAGTCTTGTAGGGGCTCTTACTGTTCTGGCTGATCGACGTCTCCCTTCTTGCTCATCGATGTCTTGATACTCATCGATTTCTCCTTTTTCCTCGATACCTTGATTCGAGGATTGACCTCTTGCTTCGATATCATCATCGATCCAGATAATACATTTTCCATTATCCGTCGAACTCCATTTCCAGCAACCCTTCTCATCCACTACAACATCTCTGCTGCTGATGATCTTCTTTTCGATTGGATCGAGCAGTTTGTAGCCACCAGTCGATTGATAGCCAACCAGTATCAGCTTCTCACTTCTATCATCGAGCTTCTTCCTCTTGGCTTCAGGGATTTGCCTCCAGCAAATCGAGCCAAACACTTTCAAGTGTTTTACACTGGATTTTCTCTCAGTCCACATTTCTTCTGGAGTCTTCTCTCCGAGCTTCCTCGACGGACTTTGATTTATCAAGTATGTTGCTGTGGCAATTGCTTCACCCCATAACTCTCGAGGTAGACATTTACCCTTCAACATACTTCGAGCCATGTTCAGAATGGTTCGATTTCTTCTCTCTGCTACTCCATTGTGTTGTGGTGTGTACGGAGGTACTACTTCATGAATTATTCCCTCCTTCCTACAAAATGTTGCAAACTCACCATTATTGTATTCACCACCTCCATCTGATCTCAGAATCTTGATATTCTTTCCACTCTGCTTTTCGACCATCCTTTTAAATTCTACAAAGCAACTGAACACATTCGATTTTCTTTCAAGCAAGTAAGTCCATAGTTTCTTACTGTAATCATCAGTAAAGGTGACAAAGTACCTATTTCCTCCCATCGAAGGTACTTCGATTGGTCCACACACATCGGTGTAGATCACCTCCAGCAAATCGACGTTTTTATTATCGATGTGCGCCTTGAATGGATTCCTTGCTTGCTTTCCTATCATGCAACTTTCACACAACTTAGTATTCTTTTGAATTTGAGGTAAACCAATCACCATCTCCTTATTTGATAATTGGTACAAACTATCGAAATTTAAATGTCCAAACCTTAAGTGCCATAACCAGTCATCATTCGATACTGCTGCCAAACACTTGTGATTTGATTGTGAAATATCAACTCTGAAGGTTCGATTATCGCCCAGGAGTGCCTTCAGAATTGGTGCTCCACGACTGTCGATTAACCTCAATACCTTTTCTTCCGATTTCCAATCTATCGAGTAACCCTTCTGCAGTAGTTGCCCGATACTTAGCAAATTGTGTTTCATTGTTGGAACATAGAGAACATCAGAGATCACTACAGTTTTATCATTCTTCTTCTTGATCAAGATCTTTCCTCTTCCTTCACAATTTACAGTAGTGTTATCTGCAAATTTCACCTTGCTTTTGATCCTCTCATCCAAGTTCACGAACCAATCCTTCTGAAAAGACATATGATTCGAGCAACCCGTGTCAAAATACCAAGATGCTTCATTTTCTGATCTCGACGTAGTGACCATCAAAACTGTTTCTTCTTCCGATTCCTCCTTGGCTATATTTGCCTCTTCCTTTTTGTTCCAACACTCTGATGCATAATGTCCATACTTGTTGCAATTGTAACACTGAATGTGTCTTTTGTCAGTCGATCGATTCGATGATCGACCTCCTCGATTTCTTCCACCTCTCCATTGAGAGCTACCTGCTCGATCTCCCTGACTTTCTTGTTCATTAGGATTCTTCGATCCTCTTCCACCAGATCTTCCTCCTCTGAATCCACCTCTTCCTCGATTCTTCCTGTGATCATTGCCTCGATCACCTGCATTCTTCTGTTTAGCCATTAAGGCTTGTTCAGAGGTAGTCTTTTCTACTTCTCTCTCATGCATCCTCTGCTCATAGGCTTCCAAAGAACCTTGTAGCTCATCCAATTTTAAAGAATCCAAATCTTTGGACTCGTCGATGGCAATAGTGATCATATCGAACTTCGAAGTTAAAGTTCGTAACACCTTCTCAACCACCGATCTCTCCTTTAACACTGCACCACATGATTTCATCAAATTCGTTAAAGAAACTAGCCTCGTGAAGTATTCTTGAATTGTTTCTTGAACGTTCATCTGCAGTAATTCATACTGTCGATTCAGTGTTTGAAGCCTCACCGTCTTCAACCTTTCTCCTCCGACGTAGCTTTGTTTTAGAATTTTCCAAGCTTCTTTTGAAGATTCTGCTAGAGAAATCTTCTCAAAATTACTTTCATCAACACATTGATGAATATAGAAAAGAGCTTTGCAATATCTTTTCTTTGCATCCCGATACGCCACCCTCTGTGCCTCAGTGGGTTCTTCTGGCAATTTCTCATAGCCATTCAAGACTATGTCCAAGACTTCTTGAAAACCAAAGATGGTCTTCATCTTTACACATCATTTGTCATACCCATTCAGGTTCTTGCTGTCAAGAACGGGCATGGTGCCTTGGATTCCACTTCCTGACATTGCCATCCTTCGTCTCCTTCTTCAGCTACTATCCCAGACCTTCAAAAGCTCTTGATACCACTGTTGTAACGAAGAACCAAGAAAGAGAAGAGAGAAAAAAAAATCGAGAGAGAGAGAGAAAACTTCTATATTATATTGAAGTAGTGTGTAGAATTGTAGTATTGTGTGTTTATGTAAGGAAAATAAGACTCCTATTTATAGAGTCTTTACAAAGAATAAACTGATTTATTTCAACACTTTTTTCTGCATCATTGACATCAACTTTAAGTTTGAAACTTATGCAGAATATCAAAAGTAACTTGTGTAGAAAATCTTAGTTTTAGTTGTGTTAGTGTAGTATGAATCACAAGAAATTTCTCAAAAGATTATTATTTATCTTCTATCATATAAATGACTCTCTAAAAGACTATATAACGACACATTCACCAACTAGAACTTATACTCACTCTTACATTTTCTATCAAACTCTGTTTTGTTTTCTTAAAAATGAGAATGCCACTCATAAAACAGCTTATTTCATTAGTATAGTACTCTTTACTCTACCAAATCTACAATTTAGCAATACTCAAATATTAATGCTCCATCTCATCTATTCTATAGAATACATGTATGCATGTATATGTATGTATAGTAAAATCACTATTTTTTTGCTTTCTTCACTTTACATGTTTGTTTTATCTGTGCTTCACTTATCATTTAGTGACAAGTGTTTCTTTTTTATTGATTCTAACACAAATATGGGTGAGTCAACATAACTCTTTCACTAAAATAAAAGCAAATTATTATAATTTAAGAAATAAAATATGTACTGAATGACGCGTCATAGTTTTATAACAAACACTTTGAAAGGAAGTAATTGTTTTGTAGTTAATATTTTATCAAGTACAAATATTTTTTTAATATAAATACATTTTACTGGTATAAATAATTGAATCACGAGGCATGATTAAAAAATCTTATCCTCGATAGTAATTGAATTTGACTCAAATGCTCCACCCACGTTACCAAAAAATGGCATCCCTTACAGTTAGTTATACAGAAAGAAAAGCTTTTGGTAGGAATCTGTGGACAGTAGGTGAATGCAACGTATCTTTCTTGAACAAATATCTTGCATCCGTGTTAAGCTTGGTGGGAAAAGGAGTTGATCGCAAATCCAAAAATAGTCTCCTCCCTCACACATGGAAGCACATGATCCTATATTCAATTGTTCATGGAAAAGAAAATGTTATATTTCCTTACATTTCCTTGGGTGATTCACAAATCACGCAAGTCATCCCTTGGTTTGGATAGAGTCAAATAAAAGGTGATGAAGACCCATTTGTACGGTGTGTGAAGTACGGTGCGAGCAAGTGCGCAAACACCGCAACAAGGTGACATGTCTGGCTCCATTCCTAGTTTAAATACTCTAACATCATTCGTCCAATGCCTTTAACGTGGACGCCACGTCCATCTACACAAAGTCAAAAATTGTATCCAACTTTCCCCAATCAACGTCCACCATCTCACTTTTCCATTTCCACCACACGCATTAACTATTAAGTTGACCCTATTATTAATTTATTACTCTCTACTATTCAATTCAGTTCATTATTTCAATTACTCTCATCTACACGTACACCTACACCAAGGGCACACGAAGTTGCCAAGAAACTCACTCCTTCGCCTCACCCTAGCTAAAGTCCATCTATTCATTACTACTTTCTATCCAACAACTAGTCATTTACGTGTCCATATCAAGTAGTAATGGCCGTATTTCTTGACCAATGGGAAAATCCGAATATTCCTCGCAACACGTTCAATATTGGCTGTTACTATATCATTTTTTTTCTTTTTATTCTTTCCTTTGTTCTTTTGGGATGGGTTACTATCCAGGTTGTTTTCAATATTGTCAGAAAGCATGCTGGCCAAGATACAAAAGAAAAGATAACCACATGACAAAGGAAGAAGATAAAAGACTATTCTCCATTTGCCCTGTCTATTTACTCCCCAGAATTTTTTGAATCAAATATACAACATTATTCAAAGAGAAAGAAGTAGTACAAAAAAATGAAACATTTTCTGATCTAATATATCCTTCCCTCTAAAGACATGGTTTAATAAGAATATGAACATTTACGGTGTCATTTTCCCTTATACCCATGTACAAAAATACAAAGTTTAAGGAATAACAGTATTAACCAAAAAATGGAACAAAAAAAGAAAAAAAAGTTCAGTTTCCTGAAAAGCTGCTAATGGTAGTCCTGCTTGTGCTGTTGTTGTTATTGGTGTTGTTGTTTGCATTATGAGCACCGCCAATGATGGAGGAGATGGCGGCGGCGAGGACGGCGGTGAAGTTTGGATCGGCGGTGATAGCAGCGGCGGCGGCACTGACTGTATCAGCCGATGAGGGTTGCTGGCTAGGCTGTAAGGGTGGTCTAGGAGCTTGTGCGACCAACTGGGAAGATCCTACTTCCTGAGATAGCTGAAGACCAGAGAATTTTGATTGATTGTAAAGTGCTTGTGCTTGTGCAATCGGGGTGGCTCCGGACCCAAAGTTCTGAGGCTGCCCTTGGAGGAAGGGTACTTGGAATGGAGCAGCAGGTCTTTGAAATTGCAATGGGTTTGGGTTGTGTGTGAGGTCCAAAGTCACAGTTGGAAATGGTGCCGAAGCTGAAAGTGTTGCCATGCTAGAATTGCAAGGAAGAATTGCTCTGGCTAGCAAATTTGGGTTCATTATCCCATCCGCACTGGACATTGACCCTGACAGCAACATGCTAGCAGCAGCTGTAGTGGTTGATGCCATGGCCATAGCGGCAGGTGGCAGTGGATGGTTATGTGTACCTTCATATGTTGTTACCAAAATTGTTCTATCCTCAGCACAACGTTGAACCTAATGAAAACCAATAAATTTCAATTAGCTTTGACCACAATGCTCAACACTTAATATGTACTTGATAGATGTTGTCGATAATAGTACTAACTATATACATTGATCAATCAGAAAAACTCACTTGTTTGCGAACTGGGCAACCAACTGCCATAGTGCATCTATAATATGCTCGAGGACACGGGTTTCCCTTGGCCATTTTTTGTCCATATTTTCGCCATTGGCACCCATCGCTTATCTGCAACAACGAATCCATTAAGTTAAAGAATTAAATTACTAGTCATCAATGGTTTGTAAATTAATTAATAACCGGATGAAACGTATTATGTATAGTATCATATGTACCATGGGAGCTTCTGATCGGGCACGAACTGAGACGCGAGCTTTTCTCATTGTGGCTTCAGTAGTGGACTGATCGATAGCATTGGAAGGGTTAACTTTCTGGAGCTTATTAGGAGCCCAACCTTGTGATTCTGAGTCTGGACTCTCTTCCCTACCCAACTCTCTTTTGCTATTAATATTTCTCGCACCATCTCTTGTTCCAACTTCAATGTTATTGTTCTGAGGAGTGCTCGATCGTGTTCTCTCATCGGAAGAAGAATCAGACACTTGATCATCTGCTTCGGCTGCGCCACTGGGACCTACATCAAGGAACTGCCTTGGAACTTTTCCCCCACCAACAGCATGACTTTTATCCTCGGCCTTTCCCTGAACAACCTGAATTTCAACATTATTATTAATAACATGTCCCAAATCCAACCCAGATCGTTTACGTAAACAAAACAAAATCATACAATAACCGTGTATATGCCAAAGAAATTTCAGTCTCTTCAGTATAGTTAGGAAAAAAAAAGTAGGGCAATTAACTATTAATAAATTTAATTTATAAGCACCTCATTTTCTGTGCTCTCTGTGAGCTGGTTCTGATGCATTAATGTCATAAGATGCGTCTGCAAGGCCGTGTAGTTACCGGTCACGTGGCTTAGCATCTCCTTCAGCTTCTTGTTCTCGGCGTTCATGCGTTGAAGCTCCACTTGCATCTGTGCAAGCTGGATAAACAAGCAAATATATATTAATTTCACAATTTTATGGGTAATGAAAACTCAAATAACCACAAACACGACACATATTAGTAGGATTTATAAAAGGAATAAAATTATGTACCTCAGTGGTTTTGGCTCGTTTATCTTCTGCATCCGATGAAACCCCATCATCGACGGTAGATTGGTCACTCCCGGTGTTAGCAGTAAGGAGTTGTAAACCAGTCTAAAAAGAGAAAGAAAGAAAAAAGTAGAAATTTAGAAGCAGAAAAAAATAAATAATCTGGGAAAAAATAAAAAAGAAAGAAAGAAAAGGAAGGAGTTTAGGGAGGTTAATTACATTAACGTGGAGAGGTGTTTCAACAATTTCCTTCTTGACGATGTTGGGTTTAACGTGTTGGTCGTGGGAGGGTGAGGGTGTTGGTTTGGTGATTCTATCAGAGAAGAAGTCGACTTCACCGAGGACTTTGCGGGTGTGTTCGCCGTCCTTGGCAGCGGGGCGGCTAAGGTTGACGGGGAATCCGAGGAGAGGGAACATGGTGTCGGTGGTGAGTTTGGAGAAAGAAGTGGAAGGCTGTTTGGAAGGGAATTGCGAGGAAGAGGTATCAAGGGTGAGTCCCCATCCTTTGTCCATAAAAAAAGCAGAAGGGAGAAAGAGGTGGGTATGCAGATAGATAGATAGTACTATGTGAGAATGAAGGAAGACCAGAGAGAGAGAGAGGGAGGGAGGGGTGGGAATGGTACCAGGAAATGAAGTCTTTGTCCGGTGCAATGGGCTGGGGTATAAAAAGAAGTGGGGGATAGAAGGAGCGTGGACCAAATGGAAGTGGAAATTGGAGATTTGTGAAAAATAGTGTAAATTATTGCGCCAGATGGTGCGTCATCCTGGACAATGTCTAATTCTCCCCCACGCACCCGCCCACAGTTCATACCTAGTCCACCTCCCAGTTCACACTTCCTTACCCGCCCCGCTTTCCTTCTCTTTTCTCTCAAATCTCCATGCAAAATTACTAATCTTTTTTTCTTCTATTACTATATACCAAACATAATTAATATTCTCTCTTCATTCAGATTACCCTTTTTCATTATAAAATCCACACCTTATTGGTATATTTAATTTTAAGAACATACTAAGTGATAGGTATTAATTGGTAACTTATATTATAAGAAAAAGAAGTTAAATGATATTTTCCCAAGAAATCCGTACTTTGAGACAATAGTCACGGTTAGGAGTAGGTGATGGAAATGCAATCCCGAGGCAACATCTTTAATTAAAGGGAAAGGGATGTATAGTAAGTGAATAAATTTGGGAAGTTTTTGGGTGAGGGTGGGTGAATTGAGAAAGAAAACCCGACCCGATGAGTGAATTTGTTGGATAGTAGTAATCTTTCTGAAATAAATGTAATGGAGAAAAGTATAGACGTGCGGGGGGTTTCGTCTGGGTTTCGTGAAGAAAGGATTTGACTGACTCATAAATGGGGAAGAAAAAGAGCCACCGCCCCCGAATGGTGCGGGAACTTACACGTGATGAAAATCATCCCAATTTTCTCTTTTTCTCTCTCTCTCTCTGCACACTCACAACACAACACAGATTCAACAACAAAACACAATAAAGCAAAAGCCAAGTCAACCAATTTGACGGCCCGGCTCTCTCTCTCTCTCTCTCTCTCTCTCTGTCGTAGGGTGACTGAAGACTGGTTGCCCAAGTAACTTAGTCTTTGCATGGCCCCACCCACCCCATTTCAGATCCAAACCCCCCGGGTACCTTGTTGACTCTTTACTTGTGGGACCCCCCTCTTCTCCTCACACCTCTCTCCACATTATATTTTCTTATCTTATACTCTTATGTATAATCTCTTCAATTATGTATTCATATTCTACTTATTTTAGTACAACAACGTTTACGATATATAGTCATTCAATCTTAGATTATAAAAATCATAAAACTCAAATCCATCTTAATTTCAACTACTCCTGTACAGAGGCAACAATGGCTTAGACCATCATTTTATTGGTGGATCTGTCAAGTTTTACTTTTGAAAAAACGTTTCTCTACATTACGGAAAAATTATATTTATAAATTATTCTTTATATTGTGAGGTGGAATTTTAAGTTTAGTAAACCAAAAAAAATCGATATCTTTCAAGCAAATTAGTTGCTTAATTATTTAAGTTTTCACTTGCGAAGATGACAAACATTTATTAATCATTCATTGAATTTCTTAATTATTGTTATATTTGTTAGATAAAAAGTCGCTGTATTTCCTAAACCTCTAATGGAGAAAATAGCATGAGTCGTCCGTCAACTACTCGCATGATTAATTGTTTGCCATTTTATGTATTCATTGACCGAAAGAAACCAGCAAGTTCCTCAGCAAAAAACAAAGTTAAATTCCCATAGAACAAGGTGGATTGGTCTAGCTACAATCAACAATATGTCTCCAACTTTGTATATTTTTTTCTTCATTTTTTACAATATTATGCAGCTACCGGATTAAATTAAATGTATATATTCTAATAAATTCACCTCTTTAATTCAGTGCAAGTCATTGCCTTTAGGCTGTATTGTAGCATTTAAAAAATGAATAACGCTGTCCTTCGATTTCAACAAATTGACATTTTCAGAATTTGAACGTGTAACCTAGCACCTAATCTTATATCACATACCATTCTTCTGTAATTCTATGCCTGTATTTCAAAAAAATTGACATTGTGGCGTTTTCTTATTTTTGGATTGATTATTATATAGACTTTTACAAGGATTCTTTGGTGTATACACTAAATAAATTTAGCTGGTGACTGATAGAAAGCAAATTGGGCAATGGACTGCCTAATTTGTACCTTACCTGCTTCTTTCTCCCAATGACGATATAAAATAAACAAAACAGCTCAAATTTATTTTTGGATAAAATTACCACAAACATTAGTGTCTAATCTAGTAATTAGTAAAAGGGATTTGTTACAAAGTGAATGAATAGCAGTTCAATTGAAGACTTCTGACCAGGAAACTTTCTCACAATCATGTCACTCATCCATGATAAATAACTACTTAACTTCATCTTCCACTACAACAAAATAAATTGTCACAATTAGAAGCTTTTGGGTTTTAATTTTAAACTCGAAAATAGAATCTGTTTGGATAAAAGAATTTGAAATTATTTAAAATCAATTTAAAAATTACTTTTATATACTTTTGGAAATAGAAAAAATATATATATATTCTTGTATCTTGAAATATTTCCTTCCACTCTTTGATCCAATCAAATTAAAGGACATATAGCATCTTTTTTGTGAGAACAAGGTGGTGAAGTGGAATTGGGGAAGGCAAGCAAATGGTGGAGAGGTTAAAGTGGTCACCTACTAGTGATAGTCAATTAAAGACTGAATGAGAGATAAGGAAAACTGAGTAAGGTTGAAGAAGATGGAAGTGATAAAAGACTTTAGGATAGTCCAATTTTTCAAATGAAATATTGGACTTGTAGTTTAAATTCCAAGCCCGAATCAAATATAGCGAATTAACAGATCATTCCCATAGTCTCTTAGGAATTAAGCTTGAGTAATTATTCTAATGATGTATGTTGTGATGCAGAGAAAATAATGAAAGAAGGAAAATAGTATGAAATTTAAAATAAAAGAGTACAATATTAATATTTAAAATAAAATAAATTTTATTTTCAAAATAACTGTTGGAGAATTTTTTTTTTAACATCTATTATTATGTGAACCTTTCATCATTGTTAAAAGTTTAGACTTTTAATATCATGTAGGTTGGAAGTCACTTTCAACTTTTTTTTAAGTATTAAGATTGAAAGGTAACATATTTAATACACCACACAAATTGGACATTTATTCAATTCAAAACAAAAGCTTTCACATAAAATATGGAGTCATTTTGGAAAGTATATATCTTCTTATAATTCATACTTATATAGGCATAACATTTTTTCATCTAATAGTTATGATTTAACAATTTATTATGTCATGGAAGCATCTCTTTTAACAAAAAAAAAGCAATTCATTAAAACTTCTATTACTTCACTCATATTTTTTTTCAAATTCAACAATTTTAAAATATCGATACATGTGCATACAATATCTGGAATCCTGTTATTTAGTTCTGGATGACTGTCAATAGTTTATGACTAATGCTAATGCTCCTCACTTCACCATGCCATATCTATGAAGTATATTTCTTCCAAAAACCCATTGCATAAAAGGTGTTCACATATAACATTCACTTCCTTTCAAACAAATAATACAAGGACAATAGAATTTTCCATTCATGGCTAATCTATGTGCAAGATCAAATTTCAAAATTTAGTCAACTTTGATTTGTATACATCACTAAAACAACTTGCATTTATCAAACTTTAATTAATTTTTTAAGTAATTATGTACATCTCGTTTTTTTTATGAAAGTGTCACTACATCCCATTTTGAAATATTTTTTTTTACTAAATTAATATGCATTCAAAGGTCTCATCATTTTCACAAAAAAAATTTCATGAAAATACAATAGGAGACTTAAAATTGAAAATAAAAAATCCAAAATATCCAACCAAAAATTTAAAGACTTAATAAAGCTATTAATACTACATTAATTGTTTTATTTCTTGAGAATTTCTTCCTATTTGAATTAAGGGGACTCATATGTAATTTTGGGTAGCTTGGTTTGCGATCCTAGGTAAGTGAAGGTGAATTGGAAGTTCATGACCATGTAAGATATGTAAAATGAATAAATGATGGACAATAATGGAGATCCTAATTTGATTAAAACAATAGTTTCTCCTTAAGCACTATTGAAAAAAATAAAGATAGAGGAAGTCTTTATGATATGTTAAAATACTTAAAAAAGTACTATAAACCAAAATAAATTAAAACTAAAGCATAAAAAATATCTATCCCACATACCTATTTCTATCTAATTCAAGGAACTTAAGAATTGCATACTAATTCAAAACATAATATGTTCTATTGAGCTACCACTACACTAAAAAATATAACCTTTAGTTATATTGTAATTCTTTTTACTTAAGAGCGTAATAGTCCAAGTGTCACCGTTCGAATGTAACTTGGTTCACATGGCCTCTAACCCAATTGATTTTACCACGAGACAATTGATGACACTCATAATATAATCAACAACACACATAAAAAACAAACCATACAAATTCAATCAAATTACAATTTTTACTTTACACACACGCACACATAAATGAGACCTTACTTAGAGAAGCAAGATAATAGATGAAAATTAGATGAAAATGGTGATGAAAATGAAACAAAATTATGTAACAATGTGACAGGACAAATAACGAGTGAAATTCAAATAAAAATACAAATATGAGGATGAATATAATATGGGTGAGAAGGTGAGGTGTATTGTTAACAACTAGAAGATCGTTATGTGTTAATAACAAACTTTGAACCACTAAAATGTGTTGACAACAAATAAAAAATAAAAGTTCCATGACCACGAGAAAGGAAATAATAAAAAAGATTTTCTTTTAAACATCTTTCAATAACAATCATAACTAATGTTGAATATAAATTCAACATTAATAACTTAAACCAATGTTTAATGTTTCTTTCTATATCAATTAGTATACCACTAATATAGAAAAATGTCATTAAAAACACTTTTTATAATAATGTTTTCTTTTTAATTTAAACAAAAGTAAGATATTTTTTTTTAAAGTTAGACATATATATTATATTTATATCAATCAATTAAGTTCATATATATCTTATTTTTTTATTTATATAGATCTTAATACAAGTAGATAATACTTAAATGATTTATTTATATTATTTAATTTATCATTCACCACCATTATATAGATAATATGAAAAAATAAAAAAGAATTATTTATTTTATATTATTCTATTTTTTTATATTTTGTTTGAACTTTAAATATGAGTTTAAATTTTATATTAAACATAAATAAATGTGTTGAGTAATATAGAAAAAAATTTATAAATTTATTATCTCAAAATTTTAAGTTGTTGATTATATCTTTTAATATTAATTTTAAATGGTAAACGTAAACTTTTTATTTATGTCTTTCTTATACAACATTCATGTTTATGTTAAAATTCCGAATATTATCCAAATCCAGCTAAATAAATCTTAGTAAAAAAAATTTATACATCATGTAATAAAAATATGTAATACACTTTCAAATGTTAAATATCTTTACATTTAATTTTAATACTTAAAAATTGTGATTTTATTCTCATAAATTTTAAGTGTAAAAAATAGTATTACTTCAAAATAATCAGTAATGTAATATGATGTCCACAGTCCTGATAAATAATAACAAGAATAATTTTTCTTTTGAAAATGAGCATTAAAAATAATAAAAATGAAGATTATTAAAATAATTTTCATTGGTTTTTATAAAGATGGCGGAATGTTTTTAAAAAATTAAATACAAATTGAAGTCCATATACTGTGAGAAAGGAAAGTATTAACACGAGGTTACCTACTCAACCGTTTAATTCCCGAAACCATGTAATGGTATAAACGGTGACCAAAAGGAGGAAAAGGGAGGGAAATAGTAGTTTAGTATAGAGTATCCGTACATGTAACTTTTTCTAGTTTCCATGCATAAACAAATTTCAATTTCTTGCGACGTTGTTCTTTAGCTTTGGTCTCTTTCAAATTGCCTTTAATACTTCTTTTGAAAAATGGCTCAAGTTGGAGGGGAAAAGGCAATTCTTGATGTTACCAGACAAAGAAAAAAGAGCACACACGAGCCAAGCTTCCTTTCTTTACCTTGACTACCAAGAGTCCTTCTTTGAAACTAAAACTTCCAATTTACCCCAAAACATCAATCACCTTCCAACCATTGAACACATCCACATTAATGGAAAGACAACGTCCATTGAACGTTGACTAATTACTAACTGCACAACAACATAACCCACTTTCAACACCTCAATTTCATATTCTATAACATGCTGCCTCTCATTATTTCCATCATATGTATTACCCTTCAAAATACATGGTTTTACATTGAAAGTGACATTTTCTTTTCATATCCACTTTTATCCTAATTAACAAAGAAAGAAAATTTTCATTTTAAGAACTGAAATGTTTTTTATACTTTTTATTAATAGAAAGTGAAACATGTAAATAAGACCACTGAAAAGTAATATCTTTCCGTTGTTCAACACAGAAAATACTTTTTTTTTCTCTCATTTCCTGCGTAAGTTACTTTCTAATTTACATTTTCTTTCGAGACAACTGTGACGCGTAGATCCTACATAAAAGTGTATTTGTTTATGATTTAATAGAGTCTTTCTTTTCTTTCTATATAAACTAAACTAAATAAAAGAAGAAATATTAAATAAGATAATTGTTAACACCCCTATCATATAACATTATTTAAGGAATTAATAAAGACTGTTTATAAGTTGTCTGTTATGGATAATAATATATATTAATAAAAATAAAATAAAAACCTTTTTTCTTCAATTTGAAAATGTGTAAGTTATAATAATTTTTTAACCATGAGTCAACTATATACAAGTACGCTGCAACGACACAGGAAAGGTTACACGATTCGGTCCCAACTTTCTATTAAAAACATAGAATTAAGTTGGATATTTAAGTCTGTCTTTTTAAAGATTTATCTCATATAACAGATACATTTCGTGTAGGTTAAATTCCAAGCTGTTTGATATTTATTTATAATAAATAATAAATTATTATTCTATAAATCATTCCATTGTTATATTTGTAATAAATTTTACTTTTATGATATACTTGAATTTTAAATTAGAATTATACAAATTTTTTTTTATATTTTTTATTTTATTTTTAAGTTTATATAAGTCAATCGCAATTATGTCAAACAAGTTAAATATATTAGCAGACAAATCTTATACAAGATAATCTCTTAATCTAATTTTAACGGATTAAATATAAAATGGAATAAGGAAGCTGACCTGAAGTCCTTAACTTATTAGCTATATCTTTATACATACTAGGAGTTTAAGCATTTATATTTTTATGATAATAAAAATTAAAAATATTTTTTTTATATTATATTAATTTTTGAAATAAAATTTTATTATAAAAAGGTTAATACATATTTCCACTAACTTCTATAATGTTATAGTTATATAATAAAGATAATAATTACTTATTATTAGTGGGAAAGAGAAAAATAATAATCTTGAAAAATAGTGAATTGTGTTTCAATTAATTTTATTGAATTTTTTAAAATATAACTAAAGATAAAATAAAAACAGAAAATGTAAATATAAAATGAAAAAAAAATCTTTTATATATTTTTGTAAATAAGTAGATTTATATAAATAATAAAATTGATAACCAAATGTAAAAGAAATATTTTTATCAATAACTATATATATGTAAATTATGTAATATATATACATATATGTGTGTAAATTATGTAATATATATATATATATATATATGTGTGTAAATTATGTAATATATATATATATATATATATATGTATATGTGTGTAAATTATATATATATATATATATATATATATATATCACTACTACAGAAGTAGGTATTAACGTCGGTTTAAATCCAAACGACATAGAAAGTTTGATTTGACCCTTCTACGTCGGTTATACTGTATAACCGACGTAGAATGTTTTAAAACCAACATTCTATGTCGGTTAGTTGCAGAATCGACGTAGAATGTAAAATCTTCTACGTCGGTTCCGCAACAACCGACGTAGAATGTTTTAAAACCAACATTCTACGTCGGTTAGTTGCAGAAGCCGACGTAGAATGTAAAATCTTCTACGTCGGTTGCGTAACAACCGAGCGTAGAATGTTTGGTTATGACACGTAGAAAGGCCTTTAAAAACCTATTTTCCCCTTTCCTTCCTCATTTTTGTTATTCGTTGCGCCGCTCCCTCTGCGTTCTCCACTGCGAGTTCTGTGACACCAACGTCGTTCCTCCACCAACGCCGTTCCTCCCCCTCACCATCGTCTTCCCCGGTGCCGTGAAGCTCGTGACGCCGCTGCTGTCGTGAAGCCACACGAAGCTCGTGAAGCACGATTTGCCGTCGCCGCCATTGGAAGTCTCCGTCGCCAGTCATTGTCGATGCTGCTGCTGGAACAGCTCCCTTCCGTCGGCCGTTTGCGCCACCACAGTCACCGCTGCTGCCGGGAACGCTACTGGCCAGGTTTTTATTATTTTATTGTTTTTCGTTTTGTAGATGATTGTTCTGATGATGGTCTGGTCTGGTTGTGCCCATGGGACTCTATTTGATGTTGTTTATGTATAAAAATTTGGATTTAGTCAAATAACAGAGGAATTAGGACAAAAACCGTATGCAAAATGATGCAATTAGGATAAAACAACTATGAAATTTCTAAGATGTAATGGCCTGATAATTCTCTGTTTGGTACAACACAACTCCACAAATTTTTTCAAAATTTTTTGACAAGTGGAAGTTAGTCACATAAATGGCCAAAATTTAGGAAAATAGGTAAAAAATAGTAAAATAATAAAAAAGTTATAGTAAATGGAGGATTTTTGAAATTTTTTTTGCCCAAAAGTTATGATCGTTTGAAGTTTTTGTACACCTAAATTTTATATTTTCAAAACTATGATTATTTTGGGGGATGTGAGGCCTCTTTATCCAAGTACACATCAAAAGAACATAACACAACAAAAATTAGCGGAAAATTCAATGTCTAACTATTTTTTATGATTTTTTCAAGATCGATTAGATCCATCCAATAATGTTGTTTTTACATCAATCTTTCTTTTTTTAAATTGTTCTTCTAAGACAAAGCATATAGAACATAACACATCATTTCATTAGAGATCATATAGCTAAGGATTGCATTATAGAATACATAGATACAAAACATCAATTAAATTAGCTGATATCTTCATCAAACCTTTGCCTAGAGAGTCTATCTTTGAAATTTAGCTATTCGAAATGTATTATATATGAAATTGTGGCTGGTTTGCTGGTTTATTTAATATGCAGGTACTAAAATTTAGGGAAAATGAGAAAATTAGAAACTGCATTGCAGTCTAAAAGTGACTTACAACGTCGGTTAGGGCTACAACCGACGTTGTAAGTCTTGTGATTTTCAACGTCGGTTCAAATTGAACCGATGTTGAAAATATTACTTTTAACGTCGCTTGATTCAACGTCGGTTTTGGGGCCGTCGTGAAATGATCCCCATAACCGACGTGGATTCCGGTTCCTGTAGCAGTATATATATATATATATAATATTGACTCATCTCTTAACAATGAACTATCTCAGATCGACATCCTAAACCTGATTATGAGTGTAGGGATAAACAATTTAGATACTAACCTAGATAATTAGGAAATAAGTGTAGAACGGATAATCTACGTACAAATTTAATCAAGTACAAATACTTTAACAATTTTAATTTCTTGATTTGCCTCCGATTACTTAAAAATAGTGTCTTCTACCAATATAACATCATTCGTGGATCCATCCAAAAAATTTTAGGCAACATCAAGTCGACATTGGATAGAGAAAAAAGAAAGAGACATTTGGATTTGAAGAAAAGTTTGTTGAATATTCATCTCAACCCTTATAAAAACATATTACATAAAATAAACAAGAGTTTAGATATAAAATAAAATTGCTTACCCTCACGGACAATAGAAACATATTGACGTGTATGTATATCCATCTCGAATAAGAGAAAAATTAAATCCTCCCCTGGTAACAGGAACAGATTTGGAGCTGTTCTTAAACATTTTCATTACAAACAAAAATTTACTTATTTAACTTTTTCAAAATATAAATAAAAACTCAAATTTTAAACTTTTAGTTTTACTTCTTCCCTTATACATTTATTCTGCAGTGACTTCTCCTAGAGTTGTGTTTGTTTTTCTATATTTGGATTGATAGTTTGATTTTCATTAGGAAATTCTCTGCTGCCGCCAAGTTTCATCTTTGGACAAATTCGTGAAGGCTATCCCAAAGTTTAATTAATTAATTGTTTAAGTCTTTAGCATTGTACTATTTTAATACTTTATTATCTTAACTTATATACATGGTTAATGTTGCTTACTGTGCTGATGTGTTTATAAAAATATATGTAGTTGTACATTATTAAAGATGACAACTCAGAGAACTCTTTTTCTATTCTCGGAGAAAAGAAAGAACAACAATATTATTCATCTCTTATCCACCCCTATGCTACATGCTTCAAATAACAAGATTCTACACCTGAAGAGCATCCTTTAAACTGTAGAAAAAATCGATGCTATTAACATAGAGTAGAAAAAGGACTTATATTTACTTAACACCTAACATTTAAGCAAATTATTTATATTAATATTACAACATTAGCTTCAGTCAAAATTAAAAAGCAAAAAATACACTAATTAATTAATAATTTCGTCACTAACCTTCCATTTTTTAATTTATAAAGCTATTAATATATAGCTGCATAAATCTGTAATCAAAATATGTTAAATGTTTTATATCTTTACAAACTAATTGCAATTAAGTCAAATATAATCTATTCAAATTTGAATATATAACTTTAAATAAAATAATATATTAACTAATTTATAAGGTATATTAAATATTATAAACATATTCTAATGTTCCCATTATAAGACTACATTTGTAAAAAAACAGTGAGATTATTTATAAACATATAGAAAAATATTATCAGATACAGTCGTGAGTAAATACAAATATTTGTTAATAAGGGTGAAATTAGTGATTAAAATATTCAATCAATAAATTTTTTTTTCTGAAAAAACCTTTTTCTCGTTATAAGGCCTTCTAAAATAAAACAACTCAAGTGTATACTACTTTGTAACAATAAGCTTCACTGAAATTATGCAATGTTATCAAACTTCAAATCATATTAAATAATAATTACATTTAAACTATATAAGTTTGAAACACACTAAATTTAAACAACACACAAACGTTAAAAAAATATCAAACGTTAAAAAAATATCAAATTTGAATTATAGGAAGTGTAAACAACATAAATATGAAACAAATTAAACTACAGTAATATAAGTTTATTTGCGTAAAGGAAAAGAAAAAGAAAAAAGAAGGATGGAAGAAAAAAAAACACGTGGGAACGTCCTTTCTTTGAAAGTCACTTTTGTCAATCATGTTCAAAGATAATAATGGGTGTTTTATTGTTTTTTTTTTCCCTAGTTAACTAATTAGCCAAAACTCGTGGCTTGGACTGTGAACCCAACAGTGGATAATTGTCCACGCACGGCTTTGTCTGCATTGATTTACAGTAGCAGAGGGAAATGTCTGCGTTCAAATTATTTCCAACGCCCAAAGAAAAGTATCGAGCAAACAGATCGATGCGGCTGCTCCTAATGCAGTCCCGTGTAGAAATCGTTTTTCTCAAGCATGTGAAAAAAGGTAATAATTCTTTATGAGGAAAAATAAAGGCTTACAAAATGGCTTAAAAAACGAAACCAGATGTTTGGCACATGGTTATATTATAGATATATATAGTGGGTGATGCCGACGTAGAAAAAAAGGGCACCTTAACAAATTCCCAATGTCCATAGATAGAGAGAAAGTAGTACAAGTACTACTGTATGAGGCCCATGAAAAGCAGAACACAAGTTGAAACAACTACACGTAATAATTCTTGAATTCAAAGCGTTCAATTTCAGGGACCTCGTAACCTCACAACTTGATCACTTCACTGCAATTTTAATTTTTGTCCGAAAGGAAAAATTGTTATCACCATAATTAGTCAGACATGCTTGGTCGTTGGTCAGAAAATGCAGGTAATATATAGGTTTTATTTTCCGAGAAATATAGACAGTCTTATATTAAGGCAAATAGTCAATGACGTACGTATCGCACATTCATACATAATTATTCCTACTTCACTATATGCCTCACCGTCAGGTCAAGCTGAAATCTTAAATTTCAAAGTTTGTATAAATAAAAGCGTAGAATTATTGATGATGTATATATATATAAACAGCAGTTGAATTATTGATGGAGTATAGATAGATGGTGAGAGAGATGTTATAGTGATGAAAAGGTGGTGAAGATTAAAAAATGGAGGATTTGAAGAGTTGGAGAAAGGGAAGAGTAGGGTTGACTAGGATATTTGTTGACGATTAGATCCTGCCCCACGTGGCTTACTTGTGTTGACGTAGAAATATGGTGTGAGGTTAGGTTGTGACAGCAGGGATTGTAGAAAAAAAGCAGACCAAATTGGGTTTAGAGAGAGACACAGAAGAGAACAAACTCTCAGAGCCATGCGCCCAACGGCATCATGACAGCTATTTGTTGCGTACGCTCTTTAGAAACCTATTGATACCTTTCACATTACTATTACAATCAATTATTATCACCTCATCTTCAATAAATCCAATTAACTACTCCAATCAACATTAATTTAAATTAACTTCACTTAATATTAATACTTTTTAACTTCAAATTATTAATTTTAATAAATAAATTTTATTCACTCGTATTCAATATTTATATCTATTTTTATAATTATACATTTAAAAATATTTTCAATTATTATCATTTAAACTAATTTTTTTTAAATAAAAATATTCAAATATAAATTAAGTTTATTAAACTTAAATTTAACTTAACTTTTTAAGTATAATCCACACACATCACATTCTTGCAGAGGCCGGAAGCCCGATGAACGCTAAACAGACTTTTTGGGTCACGGTGTTGCTCCTTTCCTTTTACCAAAGTTTCTTATAACGTTGTCATATTGTATTCTTCTTCAAGCAGGTTTTATATCGTATATATATATATATATATCCTTTTTAAGTGATAAGTTTTATCAATTTAAATATTAAATACATGTTATATTTTTTATTGCGAGTGTGCAGTGATAAATATTTTATATTTTAAATAGTGTATTAATAATAAAATAAGTAGTGCTCTAAATAATATGTTATAGTTTTTTTACTGTTTAAAATTTGAAGTGTAAATAGATTGAGTCAAGTTAAACATAAAAAAACTTAAATGTAATTAGCTTACTAGGAGCGGGATATATAATAAGAATAATTTGACTTTAAGAATGCCAAATCTTGATATAATTATGGTTAAAGTTTAATTAGTTAATATGTGATTATTTTTAAGAATTCATATGCAAATATTTTTTATTTTAACTATGGAAATATCTCATGTACTTCAGTAGTCAATATTTATTGTTGTAACTTATTAATAATTAAGTGGTTTCATTTAATACATTATGTTTTATCTCATTATTTTTAAATAAGTCAAATTTAAAATTAACATTTTATTTTCGGATAGAAGTTTTACAAACTAAAAAACTTGACACACTTGTATAATTGAGCTTAAAGTTAAGTTAAGACTATTTATTAATTAAAATAAATGAGGTTAGTTAAATATTATTAATGATTCAAGTACAGATCTTTTATATATAGCTCAATCCATTCACTATTTTGTGTATGGAATTTTGTAGACTTTATTAATTTATTTAAAAAACGATATTCCATTTCAATGCTTTATATGTTAAACTTCATAATATTAAAATAAACCACACTTAGCTTTAAAATAAATGATTCAAATTAAGTTTTTCTTAGCAAGTAATTTTTAAGTGTTAAATTTTTTCATTATCTAAATATAATTATATCAAACTTTAATAAATATTATACCAAATATTTTTTTTCATTGATTCACTTGCTTTTGCTTTGATTTCTTGTATTCTTATACCCTTTCGTGTTTTGATGAGTTTGAGGGAGAAGATGTGGTGAACTAATAATATAGTCTTCAGTGGCATTGGATGCATGGCACTGCCATTGCCACAATTATATATATATATATATATATATATATATATATATATTAATATTACATGAAAGCACTTAAATAACTTGGACGTGTTTATTTTTAATATTTGATATATTAAAGAAATAATTAATTTTTGGGATTAATAGACGTAATTTTTATAGGTTTTTGTAGTTTAATTCCAATAAAAAATCATATTTGTTTGTTTCAAAACCCTAGTGGAGTGAGTGATGATGTCAGAGTCGCTGTTGAGGTGGTGTAAAAGAAAAATAGACTGTGTGATGCCTCTTATCATTATTTTTTTCTTCAGCAACCATTAAACTATTTTTCCATGGGCTTGGAGTTTTATTCTGCGTTGTCCAAAATCATTCGAAGCCATTCACTTTCATTTGTCTCAGTCACTTTGGATTGCATTTGTTATTTCCTTTTTCTCTTGGGCCTATTCCATTATTTCCTCAGTTGCAGGGAAGTTGTATTTCCAAATCTGGGCCAAATTTCTAGTTAGTGATTGGTACTTGGACTATTATCCTTTCGGACCCAAAAACAATTGTAGCCCAAACTTTACAATAATTTGCAGAAAGACAGACGGGTGGTGCCCATCTATCGACTTCTTATAAGATGAAGAAAGTGGAAATAATTAATTAATAAAAAAAATCATACAGAAAACTAAAATTATATTCTCTTTACATATTACTATTAGAAAGAGGCATTCCTGCGTGTACATATATTTTATAAAAAAAGTTACAAAAATAATTACATAAAATATAGTTACATTTTTTAAAGAAAGGTCAATAATAATAATAATAATTATTGTTAAATAAAAATGATAAATACAATTTTGTTTTAAAATTTAATTTTTTTTTCTATTTTAATTTTAAAATATTAATTAAGTGTAAAATTAGAATATATATATATATATATTAGAAAAATTTCCTTCATATATTATTATATATATATTGTTATAAATATGGATTAAATTATTTTTAATAGTAGGGATTAAATAGTGAAGGATTACTTTAATTTGATTAAGAGTTTTAAGTTTCAGTTTTTAAAAAGTGGGTTACATTAGAAATGGAGAAAGCAAAAACTCCTCTCTTCATGTTGTGTCCACAGCTTAAGAATGCAGAAAGCAAAAGCAACAAGCAGGAAGAACAAAAAGAAAAGGGAATAAAAGCAAAAGAAGACTATAAAAGCAACACTTCATCTATATTCTTCTTTTCTTCCAATCTCACCACCTATACTTACTTGTGTATACTTCTGATTCAAAAATCCATCTAGTGATTCAGAAAGACTCTCATGGCTGTGCCTCACAACCTCATTCGCACAATCTCATTATCACTACTCATTTTCTCATCGTTTCTCACTCTCACAACATCTCAATCCAGCGTGTGTAGAACATCCTGCGGCGACATCCCCATCAAGTACCCATTCGGCGTCGACGACGGATGCGGAAGCCCATACTACAGACACATTTTCGCATGTTCCAACTCGGGAAAACTCGAACTCAGAACCCCTTCGGGAAGATATCCGGTTCGCAACGTGAGCTACGCTGATCCACACGTTGTGGTGACTGATCCCTTCATGTGGAGCTGCGAGGATGGTGAGAGGTTTCGTCCCACGAGACCCTTCAGTTTGGACATCAGCACCCACTTCAAGCTCTCTCCTCAGAACGAGTACATGTTCTTCAACTGCAGTGAGGACAACGTCATCATTCAGCCCAAGCCCATGTTTTGCGAGCACTTCCCTGAACACTGTGACTCTTCCTGTGACAGTGCTAGCTATCTCTGTAGGCACTTGCCTGGGTGCTCCTTTGCGCTCCCTCGTAGTACTTGTTGTTCGTACTATCCCAAAGCCACCGAGTCTCTTAGGTTGATGCTTAAGTATTGCACTAGTTATGCTAGCGTTTATTGGAAGAACGTTGGTGCTCCTATGCCTTATGACCAGGTTCCGGAATATGGGATCAGAGTTGATTTTGATATCCCTGTTACCACGCGTTGCCTTCAGTGCCAGGATCCGTTGAAAGGAGGTGGTGGGACTTGTGGATTTGACACGCAGAACCAGAGCTTCATGTGTCTTTGTAAGGATGGAAACTCCACAACTCATTGTACAGGTATTCACGTTCAATACTATTTTAAGATTATACAAATCATTTGGTTCTTCGTTATTATATAGCACAAAACCACCACCAATACATGGGCCAGTTAAATATTTAACACAAATCAAATATTAAGTTTTAGTCCTCATATGGCCTTATTAATACACATCAGTTGGCTATTAATTTGTTATGTTTTTGTCTCTAAAATGTTCAAGTTTTAATCTTTTTACAAACTAAAACTAAAGAACTTTTTTGCAGAAATTAATTCCTGAATGATTGTCACTTATGTGGATCAAATGATTAGTTTAAGTGTTTAACTTTTACTAAGTGTGTAATAGACTAACGTTTGTTTGGCAGATTATGATATTGCAAGGCACAATAGGAGGGTCCATCTAATAGCAGGTACAGAGATTAAATAAGGTTAATATAGATGCAATTAATTTTGAAGTGGATGATTAGGCTTATGTTGGGGTTGTGTGCGCTGGATGTGGCTGCAGGGACAGTTACGGGCGTTTCCGTTGCGGGTGCATTTGGAATTGGAGCTGCAGCTTGGTACCTGAAGAAAGTGAGAGCTAAAGCACCAGTCACATGTGGAGTCCAAAGCAACGAAAATAGGCTCTTCTGAAAGACCACCAAATGATGTGAACCACACACACATCTTCCTTTTGTTACTTTTTTTTTGTGTTTATTTATTTATATATACGACAATTATACGGTCATAGAATTGCGTCCCAATTTTTCTGAGTTTGATATGGTCTTCTTTACTAATGTCATGTATAGTCTATTAGAGAGAAAGTACACTGCTGGAGAATCATATCCTTTACACTTTTTTTTTCAACAATCCTTACGAAACGAATCTGGCAAGTGTCACAATTCTGAAAAGCAGTTAATTGGCTTACTCTGATACATGAATCCAAATTGAGTCTTCGGGAATTGACCAAAACAAGAAAAATGAGAGGGAGAAAGATACAAATGCAGCTTGCAAGACAAACTAACATGCTTTACCAACAACACAAGTTAGGGGACCTGCGTTTAGAGTTATAGCGGGCACCGATGAAGCAGGCGCAGCAGTAAAAGATTGAGAAGGTGAATAGTTCGGGTCACAACTTCCATAGCCTGATGGAACAAAATAAGCACCGTTTAGGAATGCATCCTTAGAAGACCTCCATTTCCAACTCTTCAATTTTCCCTTCATTTCCCTCTTGGTAACCTGTCATCCAAGAAGCCAACTCAATTTGTGTTGCTATGTATTAATGGGGTAGGGTGTTTCATTTCATGTTACTTTGATTATATTCCTTTCCTTACCTGTTTTGTAGCAGGGTTATTCGGAGCTACATAGTAGTTTGCTTCACTTAGAATGGTTGGGTTAGAACTGCCACCTATGGCATACATCTTCCACCCATCATATTTGTTGTTCACCACATGGGCATAACCAAATCTCACCCTGCATGCATATAAACAAGTTAATATATATACTTTTTTAACTATTCATGGAAATTCAATCTATAAAATACACTCTCACCTTGGCATCCTTTCAATTAGACCACTAGCAAATCGGTTGAAGGCTATTGTTACTTTCATTATTTTATCTGCTGTGTATTCGTCGCTGTGTCCTAATAGCATAACCTGCAGTCAAGGGACAGTGCCATCCAAAAAAAGAATGAGTCCAAATGGGGTATTTGGTTACTGGTTCTGGCCATAGTTTCACAGTTATTGTTTAGTCAACAATATGTACATAAGAAAAAGATACTCCATATATAATGAGGGGTGATGTATTGCAAGTTACTATTAATGTTTTAAGGTTAATCTACCTACATTAAGGGACATCAATAGATGTAAATTATTGATATGTTTATAGCAAATTATCCTTGTCTGTGAGAAATTATTATAGCACTTATTATAGGGATATAAGTGAAAAATAATCAATGTAATGTTGAATTTGTGAAACATTAATAGTTTTGAAAAAACAACTAAAACATGTTATGGACCAAAAGTAATAGTCAAGAGGAATGGTATTGTATTTTTGGTAAGAATGGTAATGCTTACTTTGTCATGCTGAGTAAAGTAATTGTTAGAAATGGTAATGGCAGTTGAGGCATGAATAACATCAATCAAGCCATCAACACAACGAGCCAAGAAACAGTGATCAATCCAAACATTTGAGGAGGCAAATATGCTAATCCCATCTCCATCAGAGCCTTGGCGATGGCCAACATGAGATGGGGTGCTCATTACAAGGCCAGCCTTGCTTGGTTTACAATCATGGATGCTAATGCCATGTATGATAACATGGCTAACACCTTGTATTGTAATGCAAGGTCCATTTGCAATCTCCACTTTAGCACCTCTTCCATCAATGGTCTTGTAGCTATTCATGATAAGCTCGTTCTTGAGCTCAATAACCATATCTTTGGCAAAAATTATCCAAAGGGGTTGTGTTTGGACCACACCATAACGAAGTGTGCCAGGTTTTGGACTTGAGGGATTATCAGAGGGATCTGTGACTTTATATATTGCTCCATACTTGCCTCCAATTGCATCTTTGCCAAAGCCAATGGCACAATCAGCCAAGGCTTGGCGATTTGATGCCCAATTGGATTTGGCAAGCCGACATGAGTCTATCTTGTTTAGGACTGCACTTTGTGATGAACATGCAAGGTGTAGTATGAAACATGAAAGCAAGAGGACTAAGGAAGAGGTGGCCATGCTTGTAAGGCTTAGCCAACCAATGGAGTGAGTGCATTTAATAGATGTTAGATGAGGTTGTGCATTCCCTTTAGAGGTTTGACTTTTATTTTCTTTGGTTTTGTTAATTGAACTAACAAAAACGTGGATGCACGAGTGCTGCTTGTTTGACTATGCTAATTGCCAATTACCATCTAAAATTCCACTCTAGGATAGCAAAAATGTAAAAACATGCCTAATGTCGTATGCTTTAAATTTGATTATACACTAAGTAAATTTCTAAATTATAGTACCTAATTATTTAGTCTTTGACTTTCACAAATATTATGCAGTTTACTATCTTAATGAGACTGCTAGTTTAGTTCGACCACTAACATTATAAAACTAATTTCTCTCAAAAAATGGTAAAATTAATTATTTTAGTCCCTAAGTTTTGATAATAATTATTAATTGAGTTTTGAATTTGACGAATATAATCCAAATAGACAGCAATGCAAATTGGGTGTTGCAGAAGCAGAACAAAGTTATGGACAACTGAATAAATCACAGGAAAAGATATTTTAATATTATTGTTTATTTCTCATCATTTAATAACTCTAAATAATAATAAAATATTAAATTATATCTTTTAATTAAAATTTAAATTAAAGTATTCAATAAAATATTAATATATGCCACTATGGAATAAGAATAGATACTTTTTGAAGTATGTTAACTTATCATAACTCTAAACCAAAGTGCAACCGAAATGATACCGCCAATATATTTATTACTTTCTTAAATAATTATATACTTTGTATTAAGAGACCACTTCTTTAACCAAAGATTATTTCCTCAAATAAAGAGTATAGATTAGATGGTTCAACAATGTATGTAAGTTATGGTAAAGTTGTAGCATCCATATTCAAATTTTATGAATAGAAAAAGAGATAACTTCTTAATATAAACAAAATTGAAATTCAAAAAAATTATGGAAATACATAAACAAAATTTGTTATTAAATTAGTAATAATGATAAGTAAATAATACAAAAAAATATTATTATTTCGTCACTAGAAATTAGAAATATAACACAGTTTTATACGTTTTTATCATTAATAGTATATTCAAAAGTTCAAATAAAATATATTTATATAATAGTATCATTAAAAGTAACAACTTGACTTAAAAAAATAACAAATAATTTGGATTAATTTCTTTCAAGAAAAAATCAGTATATCTGTTTTTATCTGCCTCTAAATTTGTTAAAGATTGTTTTAAAATAATTTTTATTTTTATTTTGAAATATAATTAAGGATAAAATAAAAATATGAAAATATATAAAAATTAAAAAATTTCATTATACATAATTAGAGCAGATATTTTTGTTACGTTGTTTAAATGTTTTTTTTGTTGGTTCGATTATTTATTTGAGCTAAACACTTTATTGGTTCACTTATTTTTTTTATCTGATTGATCAGTTGGATTTAATTTTCAGATTATTAATACAAGCTAGTAAGTTATAATGTTTAACCTAAAAATAAAAAATTGATCCAACACTTGTCAGTAATTCCTAAATATAGCTCAAAATTCATTCATGTCACAACTCGTTACTAAATCTATATATAATTCCTTTTCTATTCAAATGTTAAGTTACTGTTAGGATATAAATTAATGTAATTTATATGTTTCAAACTTATTTCTATTATTGAGAGAATATCAAGAACGTAAGAGTTTGAACCCCTTCTCTCTTTTTGGTTAATATATTTTCTTAAATTAATTAAATTATTCATTTGTTTGGAAGAGTAAATTTATAAAATTAGTTTTTTCATAAATTAAAATTATCTTATACATAAATTAATTTGTAAAAATATTCTCATGTAGTTCATCTAAACTTTTATTTAATTTATACACAAATTAAAATTAACCTACGTATAAATTAATTTGTAATTTTTTCTTATATACTTTTTTTCTAAATTTGTATATTTAATTTATGTATAATCTAATTTCAACTTATAAAAAAGTCATTTCATTTTGTTCTTTTTTTTCTAAAATTATCTTAGGAAAAAAAAAATTCATGCCTGCATTTCTAATAGTAAAATCATTTAGATAAGAACAATTTCTTCGTGGTATTTCTCTTGTTATTTAGTTATTGTTTTGATATCACAAGACTGCTTCAACAACTAGAAAGAAAGTTACACAATGAACAAAATCCATACAACTTTTTCGGAATTTGATAAAAATATTTAACTTTTTGGCAGGCCTAAATTTATTTAAAATTTAAAAAATAAATAACACACCTCAGCGAAAAGAAAAATTAATAAAGGACTGTTACTCATGTCTAATATTTTTTTTAGAGATTTATCCTGTACCACTTTTTTATTAAAGAAATAGGGAAAGAAAACAAAGAACGGCAATAAATAATTTCAATTCATATCAAAAGCCATGAACAAGAAAAAGATTAAGTAAATAATAAGAGGGCTGCTTTAAGAAAATACTTAAAACTCACAAAAATGGCTTACGATTTTTATATTAATTTACATTTAAATAAAATTTATAGACAATTTTGTCAAAATAAACTTACTTTTAATAATCCTGCCAATGTAAATTGTAAATATATTTTTATTTAATAAATCCTTAATTTTTAATTAATGTATTTTACCTACAAGTACTCTAAAATCTATTATCTTAATTTATATAAGAAAATTAACAATATTTTCCATTCAAAATATTAAAATAATTAATTTTTTAATCCTTTTTTAATATGTTGCTCAAACTATTTTTTTTTATGAAATAGTCAAACTCATACTTAATTCCCAACCTTTATTATTTCAATGTTTACATCTTAATCTCTTGTTTGGAAATAAGAAAAATATTTAATGACTTCCTATATAAGATTAATTTTATAATACTATAGTTTAAATTCCGTGAATTTTCTTATGTTATAATTGATTTAAAATATAATGTCTTCAATTTTATCTTATATTATTAATGGGAATATTTTATGAGACTTGTGTTTTAAATTTGTGATTTTATATATATATATATATATATAATTTCTAAAAAAACGTGGTATGATGTTGATTGGAAAATTGATTCGGAATGTAATGAGAAGAAAGAAGTGAAGGTATAATACAAAAGGATCGAAGATGCAGTCTGCTAGGGATGCAACAATATTTCACTCTCTGCTGCTAAGTATAAATGACTGAGTTATTGGGGCTTCAAGACACAATAACATCATAAAAAGAAACAAAGGAAAGAGGTCAAAATGTTCAACCAAATTAACAAGCTTTATCAACAACACAATTCAGTGGCCCTGCATTGAGAGTTAATATGGGCACCGTAGATGCCTGGGCCGCTGTAAAAGTTTGAGCAGCTGAATATAATGGGGTGCAACTTCCATACCCAGATGGCACAAAATAAGCACCATTTAAGAATTCATCTCCAAAACTCCTCCATTTCCAATTATTCCACTTTTCACTACTTTCCCTCTTGGTAACCTGTCATCAAAGAATCAACCACTTTCAGCACAGAAACTGAAATCCTAAGTATGTCATTAACTTGTTACAATCTGTGATAAGTCCTCGTGCCTTTCTTAGTTACCTGTTTTGCAGCAGAATCTGCTGAAGCCGTAAAATAGTTGCCTTCACTAAAAATGGTAGGGTCGGCACTGCCACCAATGGCATACATGAGCCACTCGTCATACCGGTTGTTGACAACATGAGCATAGCCAAATCTCACCCTGCATGCATTTCATCATTCAAGTAAGTAAACAAATGAACATTAATTTAAGGAGTCGAATCTTTAAAATGAAAAAAAAAAAAACAAACAAACTCACTGTCTTTCAAACCACTATTACCTCGGCATTCTTTCAATTAAGCCACTGGCAAAACGGTTGAAAGCTACTGTTACTTTCATTACTTTATCCGCGCTGTATTCATCGCTGTGCCCTAGCAGCATCACCTGCAAGGAGTGTAAAGAACAGATGATCTTTAATATGAGCCTTTGGATAAAATTTATAGAAGTTTTCTCAAGTGAAAAAAAACTGTATTTTCAATACAAAAACTGTTAGAAATTATTCTATTAACTGGTTCTATGTCATCAGTACCATGTAATATGGAGATTAGTCATTGGTAAAGTACTATGTAATGTGGAGATCAGTTATTAGCAAAGTTGGTAGATAATAAAAAAAATACATAAAATGACATTTATGGTCATGAAAAGAAAGGAAGAAGAAGACTGTGTTTTTTATATTGCTTACTTTGTCGTGGTGGGTGAAGTAATTGTTAGAGATGGTGACTGCAGTGGAGGCATGAATAACATCAATGAGACCATCGGTGCAACGAGCCAAAAAGCAATGGTCAATCCACACATTGGAGGAAGCAAATATGCTAATGGCATCTCCATCAGAGCCTTCACGATACCCAACATGCTCAGGAGTGCTCCTAACCATTCCACCCTCATCCGGTTTACAATCATGAATGCTAATTCCATGTATGATTACATGGCTGACACCTTGTATCGTAATGCAAGCCCCATTTGCAATCTCCACTTTGGCTCCTCTCCCATCAATGGTCTTGTAGCTATTCATTATGAGCTCATTCTTCAGCGTGATAACCATGTCCTTGGCGAAAGTTATCCAAAGGGGTTCTGTTTGGATTGCACCATAACGAAGTGTGCCAGGTTTTGGATCTACAGGGTCATCAGAAGGGTCAGTGACTTCATATACATCGCCAAACTTTCCTCCTGTGGCATCTTTGCCAAAGCCAATTGCACAATCAGCCAAGGATTGGCGATTAGAAGCCCAATTTGTTTTAGCCCGCCAACATGAGTCTATTTTGTTCATGACAATATTCTGAGGGCTACTCTTGGTGATATAGCTTGGAATAGGAGAGAGGGCATTGAACTCCTTTGTTGAATCTCTGTTATTCAGTGATGAAGCTAAGGTGCATGTTGAGAGCACTAGGAGAATGGTTAAAGTGGCCATAGCTTGATCACCAGCAAATGGGTTAAGGAGTTATATAGATGGAAAATAGAGAATTAAGAAGGTGGTGCACACGATTGAAAAAGGGCATGCATGCTGTGAAAATATGGTTTGATTTAGGGAGTTACTGGTCAAGAATGAATTGGTGCACATTAGCCAACAAAGACGTGGGTCGGTGGAGTAGATGATTTTAATCTGTGCCTATATAGCTGCGAAACAGTGACCATATTATTATAAACTCATTCATGAATCTTGTGTATCTCTATGATTTTAGAACCAAAATTACCAATTCAACGGATGGGGTTATGTTGGAAATATAATAAGTTAGTGGTGGACTGTCTTGAATCAAACATGCTCACCATATACACAATAATTGAATAAACAAGATACACCATTGACAGATTAACATATCGTTGGGACAAAATCAAATGAAACTTTAGGTGTCAATCTTAGTAAAGACACTTTTAATTACTTTCGGAAATGTGATATACTAAATCATTGAATATTTTGATTTTATCTTATCAATCATCTTCATTAAATTTTAAGTAAATTAAATATCTATAACAAGTTAATCTTAGGTAAAATTCACTTATAATTAGAAAACTATATCATGTACAATAACTTCAATTTATTTAATAAAGTATCAAATCATTTTCAAACTTTATAAAAAATTGTAAGCACTCAATAAAATATTTTAATTTAACGGTTAGATAGTTGAAATTTAACCTTTGCGAAGTTATAATAAGACTCCAATTAGAAGTAATGATATTTGTTCGATTTTATAAGATCAGTTCATAATATCTCTTGTATAAATTACTTTTTTTTTACATATCTTTAATTATGAGATAAAGTTCCATGAATAGTAGATGAAATACATTTATGCAGTAACTTCTTTTTCTATAAAATTTATTTTTGGAAAACTTATGTTAACTATTATTCCTATGCATAGTCACCAAATTATATATATATATATATATATATATATATATTTAAATTATGTAAATTTTGATAAACATGATCAATATACGATAACAAACTTCAACAATTGGATTGATTAAATTTGCATTTTATAAAAAATTATTAAATATTTAATTGGACCAAATT
This sequence comes from Lablab purpureus, assembly GCA_030347555.1. Lineage (NCBI taxonomy): Eukaryota > Viridiplantae > Streptophyta > Magnoliopsida > Fabales > Fabaceae > Lablab > Lablab purpureus. The sequence continues at coordinate 16,022,295 of CM059259.1, forward strand.
TTACAACGGATCCTAACTCTATATATTATAATAATGGTAAAAAATAATTAAAAACTAATAATAATATTTAAAATTGAATAAAATGTTTCTCGTTAATATTAGAAGTACTTTATTTGGAAAAAATATATAATTAAGACAAATTAAATGTTAGTATCTAAGTTAATTAAAATGTTAATATGATAGGTTGAAATTGTGGTTAGATACCACGCTTCATTTTGAGGATAATTTATTTAATAGAGAGTATCATTTAATCCTTACACTGAAAACAAAAAGTCCTCAAGATAATGACAAACTGTAAAGAAGATTAGTTTCTAGCCCAATGAACTAAAGAAAATTCCTGGTAGGACACAAAAAAACTAATTGAACTCCTTAATGTTTTTCATAACAATTAAACTCCTTAATCTTACGAAACATTTGGTATTGAATAAGTTTTTCTTACCATGAACTGCAAAAAATCATGCTTTTCTAAAATGACTAAAATATGTTTAGTTTGTTATAAATATGTATAAGAATACTTATATAAGTTTCATGGAAATTAAAAAGTAACACGGTATTTCTACAAGAAATTTTAATTATTTATTACATTAAGTGAACAAATAAGAGTAATGCGATATTAATCAAATTAATATTTTTAAAATTTTTAAAAAGTTAGATTTTCAACTTCCTATGAAAACAATTTTGTGAAAAACATGATTTTCTCAAAAATGTTATTTTTAAAATATAAAAAAACATTAGAAACAAACATTTTCAACTTTAGATTCCTCGAAAAATATTTTTTTTCTTATGAAAAGGAATATATATATAATATATATATATATATATATATATATATATATATATATGTGTGTGTGAATGAAAGAGAGAGATGAGTGATTATAGTGAAAACACTTATTTAAATGAGATAAATTAATAATAATTATTCGATTAAAATTAAAAATGATAAATCGTTAAGGTTAAAATACTTAAAATTATTAAATAATTTGAGGCATGGGCCTTGATTAAAATTGTGATGGTTAAAAATAGTGTTAATTTTTTTTTAAGAAAGTACAATTTGTAGCATTCAAAATTCGCAAATTATGAAGAATCCAATTGTTGCTTCTAGAAAAGGTGATGAATATATGAATTAAGGTTCTAATGTCAAAATGCTAAAATATGCTTCACCATGAATTATTCCTCGAGTATGGCACAATATTTTGCAAGTGCCTAATCGTTTTATATAAATCACGTTTGATTGTGTCTTCAAGTAGAGTTTCGACATGTATGACATGTCAAGAAGTGATACTGATGCCCTTTAAATGAACATGTTAAACTCGTATTTCCCTTAATTGCAAAGTAATTCAAGTAAATCCAGTCCCTATAATACTGCTTTGATTTCTACTCGAAATCAGATAAATGAAGAATTGAAAATATTGTAAATATCACCATGTTGATGGTCGTTGAACTATTGTATTGATATTAGGAATCCCATTTAGACAGTGATAACATTAAAATAAAAATTAAAAGTGAAGAGAAATATTTTTTAAAAAAATTAATATAGTTCGTTGGACATGGGAAGCTAAAAAGCTAAAGGGCGAGAAGACCAAGAAGATTATTATATCTAATCCATAGACATACGATATAAAGATGTAAACAAACAACTCATTTAAATCTTATTACAACCCTTTTCCAAAATCCGGCACTACTATTATGCACATTGGCATTGCTTCCTTCCACCTGCAATACTATTTTTATTTTCCATCTTATTAACGTTTTCTCATTATTATCAATTGAAGAAATCACACCAGGCCCTTGGACTTCTATATCGGTGAAGTAAACTGTAAGAAAGAAAATGAACTTTCAATATTTGAATCAAGTGCCACTCCACCAAGCGTGCACAACAGCAACTTCCGGATGAAGGATATGCTAAAACTGTCTTTAATGTCAAGAAAACATTTCAAATTTTAGTCATTGTCGTATACATTATGCCACGAGGATTATATTTGAATTTCAAATGCATAATTTTTGCCATTCAATGCCTTTCACCAGAAAAACTTGCAATGGAAACCAATGTCCATTCCTTCTCCGATATTGGCAACCTGAGGAAGGCAGAAGCAACAGACACGAAATGAAGGCACTTCTTGATCACCTTGATTTCTACTGGGGCATTAGTAGGTATATATAGCCTACAGGTTGAATATTTGATTCCATCTTTCGGGTTGATGGTTGATGGTTGATAATCGAGATCAACCCATAGTGCAATGAATAAATACAGACAAACCATGTCACGAAATAACTACTCTACTCAGACACTCACTTCAAAACTCAGTTCTCTGGCCAGTCTACGCAATAATGATAATGCCAGTCCTAGTTACGAAAATAGAAATGACAGTAGTAATTTATCACCATGTAAGCTTCAAATTTACGTTCAATTAGTGATCATTTTAAACTGGAATCTGGATAGCTGCTGAGGAATGGTGGATATAACTGGACCGTATCTCTGCAAACAAATGATACACAAATTTCATAAGACATGGAAAAAGTATAACATATTTTGACTAACAAGCATAGCTATGTGGATAAGTTTAAAAATTAATACCACGATCAGTCTGTAGATGAAAACTTCTAACATGTGCCCAAAACAATGAAACATATAAGATGGGTCCAGTAATATTTCAAATCAATTGAAAGCATTCCCTTACTTGAAATAGTTTCAGTTACTATACATGACTTTCCATAGAACAACCAATGATAATGAAGGATTCTTCACATTATAAAGAGTTCATTCCACAATCCAGTAATGGAAAAAAACTATATTACCATACCTGAACATTGTCATAGAGTTCAAACAATGGAACAGCAAGTAGTTTTAAATTTTTGGGCACAGCAAAGTATTCCCTTTCAGACAAGTGAACAAGAAAAAGTTTTTTGCACTCCTGCATACAAGATATTCAATGGTATTATTGTAAGCACGGACCAACTGACCAAGGGAACCAGGAATCCAATGTATTCAATGACATTCTTTTCCCAAATTACCTTGGGTTTCGTGATATGAGGAGGGCAGTATGGATACATTATGGTTTCAAAATTTGGCCTCCACCAGATTGCAACACACTCACCTATCTGCAGTTTTCAAAGAATAAATGCAAATGAGCAACAAAAAACAGGGCGATTGTCACAGAGTGGCAAATTTAACATGGCTCTCCAGAGTCCATATGTGTAAAAAGTAAGTAGTAATACCTGCCAGTCAGGCACAAGAGATGGTGAATTAGCACCAAGCTTGCTAGTCAACTTTCTCTTCAAGCCCTCAATTTCTGTAAACAGCATTAATAATCCCACAAACAAATAAATAAGCATATTCACAAGCTTCTATTTTCAAACTATCCAGTACGTAATACAGAAGCAATAACTTACCATTCTCTCCTGGTTTGAGACGACCACCCGGGAGTTTGCAAAATGTGTTTCCAATTTGCAGCAGAAGTATATGTGGATGATTATGTTCTTGTACCTGCAATATTAAATGCATAAAGATGAGACAGGACAAACACAACCTTCAAGGAAATTAGATGAAGCTCTTTTCCTATGAAAGTCATGCCATAGATGAGAATTAATAAGAACAAAGTGGGAAACCATATTATAGGATTAATTAATTGAAAAAGTAAAAATCTAAGTGTCGAAGGCGAGTTCAAGCAGAATTAATCAGTTGTAAGTAAAGGATCCCACCAACAGGGGATCAATTTTTTCCCCACTTAGATGGACCTTTCTGCTCTTAGTGAGCCAAAGTTCCAAAGTGAGGGTGGTCTGGTACATGAATCTCCCATCAATGTGGGGTTGGGGAAGGTCAAATATGTACACAACTTCACCCTTATGGCCAGAGAGGATGTCTCCATGATTAGACCTAATGACTATCAGGTCAATTAGAAAAACACTTCAATGCAATTTTATAGATCTACAGATATAGTCAATTAGATTCAAATTTTCAATAACATTAAAGTTGCACAGGGGAAGTGGATTATATAACAATGGAACACAGGTTATGATAAAATCAATCATGCATCATCTATCATCAACTCTTCAATTTAGATAACCACGTAACCAAGTATTGGCATACTAATCTTATAATTTCACCCGAGTTATTGAAATCAATTAACCCAATTCACAAGTATAACACAAACCCCAACCAACACTAGCTCCAACAAGAGAAGATTTCCCCAATTAAATCTTAAATCAGATCCCCCCCAAAACCTGACAAATTATGACACCTTATGTCATATATTGTTCTTTAAGTTAATAGAAATAATTTTGTTGCCAACCATTAATTTATACAACAAATATTCAACAATGGCCTCTAGTCTAGCAGCCAACTTGAAAAAGTGAGCCCCGTGTATGTAAACCATAAATACTATATATTTGCATTTCTTATATGCTGTGGTCACTTTCAATTTAGCTTTTACATGAAACAGTTGTTTTCAACTTGGCCCCTATACTGAATGTGAATCCCATGGTGTTATGATGACAACAGATTGTTAGGAGAAAGTTGGAAAACATTGTACAAATATAATCAAAATGAATTTGTTCTCACACAAGGACCAGATAAGAAACGAGTGTTGCCACCACGTACACTGACAAAAAAATAGAAAAAAAGAGAGAGAAGGTTTAACATACATACCAGTAAAATTCCTTCAACACTGGTCCTCATTCCCTCCTTCATATAGCTGAAACAAAGGAAATGATGATATTTGAGAAGCCTTAGGGTATATAACGAATTTGAGCAGCACACAGGACAAAGCACAGGTGAAATTATTACAAGAGAAGGTTTTCGTGTCTTTTCTACACTTCCATTTTCAAGCAGAAGAGAAGAGAAGAGAAGAGAAGATTTGATGTCATATCTAGATGAAAAGTAGAGTAAAAGGGGTTGTTTAATCTAGGGTTTGGAAAAGAAAAAGAAAAAAATAGGATACGAACTTGACTTTCATGCGAGCAAGACGATCCGCGACGGAGGTGTCCTTCTCCATCTTGGGCTCCTTTGTGCCAAACGTGTAGCTGGACAATGGGTATGTATTCACAACCTGCGACGACACCATCTTTCCTTCTCTTCTCTTTTCGATTTGAATTGGAAGGTGAGAAAACACAGATTGAAGAAAGGAAGAAGTGACACTTGACACAACACACACACACACACTTCACTAGAGTGCCCTCTTGAACTTAGGTCTGTAAAATTGTGAAGATTCGATTTGGATGTTCATTCTGGTGTCGTCAAGTCTCATACTGTTAAATCTCAACACCGGGTCATGGGCCACTAGCCCCACCCTCTCACATTGCCTAAGACTTCAAATTCTTAAATTTAACACACACAAACTATTTTTATATTTTTTAATTATATTTTAAAATCATATTAACAAAAAAAACCATCGTAGAAATATATAATTACCAGTCAATTATTTATGATTTATAACAACATATAATTATTTATATTTATGTTTGATGTACATAAATTATCTTTTATTTTAATTTTAATCATATTTTAAAATTACAATATTTTTATTATGATAATTAACTTTTATTATATATTTCATTATTTCAATTATCTTAACTAGCAAAAACATGTATATTATAGGTTTATTTTTTAAAATTAAAAAAAATTAGTCATTATTAAATATTATAATTAAAATTTTAAAAATTTGCTCAATTCATCAAAGTTAACCATGTATTGATCAAGAAACAATTATCCTGTGAAAAATTATATGATAAATACTTTTATATAATATATAAATATTGTTTTGAATTTATTTTAATTTAAAGGAATCTCCCATATAACTCTTTTATTTGTGGCAAATTTCTACTAATTATTAGACTTCTTCATTTTTTTCAACATGGATAAGATATTGGTGACTTTATGCTATATGGTAAGACACAACCTTAAAAATCTTACTTGTTTCTTCTAACGTGACTTAGTTGTATCCTCTAATGTGACTTAATAGTAAGAATCTATAGATAGACTTAATTCTTTATCTAATTTGTGATTATGAAAAATTTTCAAGTTTTCCTTACATTATTTGATTAAATATTCATTATTCATCTTTCTTAATTCATATTGGGTCGTGTTACTAACTATCGAAACAAAATCCACATCGATATAAAATATCTATTAATGTTTTAACCATAACAAAATAAATTGATCTTGTACAAAAATAAACAAATATTACTATAACATACTTTACTAATAAAGAAGCAAAATTTCATCAAACTTAAACGGTCTTCTACTCTGTACCCACTCTTATACTAAAATTCCATACAAAATCTTTCATGAAATGTTTTCTTCAAACCAATTTCTTAATCAAAATTATCCTATGTTACTTCTTTTATCTACTTCTTTATAGTTTGGCTACTTATATTAAGATTTTGCACAAATCACAATTTCATAAATTATAGATATTTTATACTAAAATACTTATTCTCCTTGTCCCGTCATGTTAACTTCTTCATTTCTTCAGAACTTTCCCAAAGCAAAATTCTTTAAATAATTATATTTTTCTTAACAACAAATAATGGTAATGCACATAAAACAAAAATAATGAAACAAATTCAACCACACCAATGCTTTCAATTCCAACTAAATCATTTTTTTTCATATGTTGAATGATTAGTTTCCAAGTGGTCTACTTTTCAGGTTTATGCACAAGTAGATACTCATAAAAGGAAATTGCATTCATTTGTAATGCAAGATTAAGTCAAATCTTTCTATTAAGTTATCCATACATCCCTACTAGGTTGCTCTTAAAATATTTATTTTGAATATTAATGAAAACTCAAAGCATCTAAAATGTTTTTTAGTTTTTTATTATTACTATATATTGAATTGATGTTTCGACACAAAATAATGCATAATGAACAAATTAAAACAACAAATATATTCATATTTCTTTTATTTATTTTAAATCCTAAAAAAACAAATTATTCTTCTTTCCTCATCAATAAACGTTTCAAAGTGATAAATCTAGGAACTTAACTTAGAGGGTCATTTTTTTAGAAAATGGTATTTTTTTATTGACAACAAACCTTATCATAAAAATTTTACTACACCTATTATCTAGAAGTTCTTTACCTTATTAGATCAAGTCAAACTAAAAATAATAATTATCTAAATTTTTTTAATCTTTGTTTAATATTTTTTTAACTTTTAATTAAATAAAAAATAATTCATTATAATGTGAGTTTAACACAAGATTAAACTAGTAAAAAATATTATCTAATTTTAAAATATTAGTTAGATTAAGTTGTTACATGTTTTAAATTAACTCAAGTTAAGTTGAATCATTTGTCTTTATAGATATGATAATATAATTAATTTTTGAATAAGAATGTTCACCATGCAACTTTGTTTAATTTTTGGTTAAAAACTGTCAAACATAAAAATTTACATACAATTCAATTTAAACATTAAAAATATTCAAACCAAACAAAATTAACATTCACAATTTTACAGTTTTATTATACATTTTTATTAATATATAAATTATATTTATACATTCTAGACAAAAATACTAGATAATCCTATAATTCACTTTTTATATTTAATAAAATTCATATACACTTATATATTTGCCTAAAATTTAAAATTAATATTCTTTTGTATTATTTTTTTTCAGTGATATTTTATTTTAATATTTTTCTCATAAAGCTAATTAAGTCATGTTTACTTAACTAAGATACGAAATATATTGTATTACTTTCTATTACTTATTTATAAATATGAAATAGTCACATTAAGTAAAATATATAATAAACAATATAATAATATTTAAAATAATTCATTTAAGTTTAATTCAATTTGAATTGAATTCAAAAGTTGAATGAAAACTGATCTAATTTTCAGAGTTCTAGGAAAAAAATTTAAATAATAAAAAATATTTTAATCAGTTATCAATTATTTTATTTATTTTGGTTTTTTTAAGATTCTTAATACCTCTCCTTTTAATATATAATAGTAAGATCTACCAAAGTCGTTATACAAGAGGTGTTACGAAAGCACATGGAGAAAAATGTGGAAGAGATCTTTTCATTGATTCAAGAAATAAAAATAAAGAACATGCATAATTACTTATTTCATAACCACCAATTACAAATTATTTTAAGAACAATAATCAGGACATTTAAAGAAACATATATATAATTGGTAAAAACCAAGTAATCAATCAATGCAAAGAATAACAATGTTTGAGTGTTGCAAACTCTATGCATAGCTGCACATGCCAAGAACACAAGAACCTTTGGCGTTGCACTTGTTGCCACATTTGCCGCAATGCTTCTCGTTAGTGTTAGGGTTCACGCACTTCCCTTCGCAGCATATCTTTCCGAAGCTGCACTTCTTTCCACACCTCCCGCAGTTCAGTCTGTCTGTCGAAAACTTCACACACTTGTTGTTGCAGCAATCAGGCCCTGCACTACCTTTAACAAGGCATATCTTCGGGTTCTTCTCACATGTCAGCGCCACCCTCCCATTCTGTGAAAGGAACCGGCTTGTTCCTCGGAGAGACTTTGGCTCTTCATTCAAATCCGAAGATGTTGCTGACAGATCGGTAATGGCCAAAGCCATCAAGAAGGCCACAAGGAACAGGGTCTTCAACAACTTCATTATATTTTTTGTGTTTGGTTTCTAGGAGATATGTAGAAGATTAAGTAATGGGGTGGAGGTGGATGTTTTGATTCAGAATCCTTCGAGTATTTATAGAAGAGGAGGTTGATGAGTCTTTGTTTTGCATAGATTACGTGCATGAGCTAATAGTCTACGTGTGTGTTGTTAGTGGAGTGGTCTAAATCAATGGCCAAATTAATATGTTGATAAAGTTAGGCTTAATTTTTGGCAAGAACTTCATGAACATAACTAATAAAAGTTGAAAATGGGAGGATTATCCAAGAACAACTACATCGTTATATGCTGAATGACGTGTAAAGTCTATTTAAGAAAACCAATGAGTCTTTGTATTACATGCAGTCTAAGGAAAGCAGAAAACCGGTAGAGAACCACCATATACTGTGCAGACATTCCAATCGCCTAGTTTGAACTTTGTTTTATAAGTATTTTGACTTCACATTTCTTCAAGCTATATTGTAAGTAAAGAATTAATTTAACTAGCAGAATTCTTATTCATATAATTATAAAGTTAATTCTTACATATTTGAACTTTATTGATCAATTGCACAGCTCACGTTTTACATAAGCAGATTTTTGTTTAGTCAAGAGTGCAGTTTGGTATCTTTTTTTTTTTTATATATATAGATACATCTTTATTCAATATATACTTATTTAATATTTTTTTTCAATCTTCAAAGTCATTTTTTTAATTCGATTTTATGTTTCACATTAAATTGTATGTAATTATTATTTATCATTTTAGGTGTGTTGAAGTATTATTTTTCTTCCTATAATGTTCAGAAAGGGCATATGTAACACCTGCAAGTGTGATAATATATATATATATATATATATATCACTAGCAACTAATATTTAAATATACATTTTTTCTCAGCTGATAAAAAAATACCATTTTAGTCTTAAACATTAAATATTCTTTTCCAAAAAATGTTCATGCATGTATAATCGCATCATAAATGTGAGTAGATATCCTAAATAATTTTGAAGTCTGATTAGGTACATGAAAAATTAAACTAGAGTCGACAAATATCACATGTTGTTTGTCACTTAATGTCTTCTACAGTTTCCTGACAAAGCCAAGTTTGGTTTGGCTGTTTACTTTTCCATTTTGTCATACTTTTCAAATTTGGAAGTTAAATTTATTGTGAAAATTTATAATATTTCTTTTTTAATATTGCTGCTACACATTACAGGAGGAGGGATGGACTCACTTTGTCTTGGCTTACTTCATATTTACAGACAAACATTTCTTTAACACCCATCTAATACTTATTTTTTAAGTGTTGAAAGAAGTTGTCCTTTACCATGATGTTTATCAATCACTTCTTTTCTTAATAAGACACCATGGACCACTCAAATAAAATTTAGAAATTAAAACATTATAAGAAAATACTTCTGAGTTAACGTTTTTTAACTCATCAACAACTATGTTTTTAACTTTGAAAATGATTTTTAATTTATAAAAATATCAAAATATAATATCAAGAAGAAGAGTGTTAATTTCCTGAATTAATACGTGATAATCATTACAATGTTTACACACAGAGGAGCAGTTCATAGGGTTGGTAAATGCAAATTTAGAAGGGACAAATTGGATGGGTATAGTCAGCTTTTACAAGTCTGGATAGTTAAACTCACGGATTTTACTGCCTTCACCGGCTTAATTCATGCATTCACAAACTAGTCCTCAGACTTCAAACTACTGCCATTTTATATACAAAAGTTTAGACAACTAAAAGAACCAAATTCTTTTTATCTAGTAGATTTTAGTTTGAGGCATTTTAATTTGATAGATTCTGGTTTTATAGATTTTATTCTAATAAATAAAACAAAATAAATATATATTTTTAAATTGTTGTTTTTAAAAAAAATTATATTATTAACATACTGATTTGTTTATCTACGTTCTTTTACTCACCTCTCAAGACAAAATATACCCAAATTAATAATATATTTAGTGCAGGTTTTTCAATAAAAATATTTATAGAAATTTAAAATTTCTATCTTCACTTCATACATATTTAGAAAATACTTAAAAAGAGAATAAAAATTATAAATTTATATAAAATATATAATATGATAAAAAAATAAAAAGATAGAATAAATATTGAATATATATATATATATATATATATAAAATAAATGTCTATATCTATCGTTACCTTTTCTTGATAATAAAGTGACATCAATGGAATGAAATCGCTGCTTTCAAATCTTTAAATACAATTATATGAAAAAGGTTACATAATTGTGTTTCAACCCACTTTTGTTCGGATGAGAGTTAAAATTGAACTTGTAATTATACATATGAGTTGAAAATATTTTTTATTTTTATATAATTGGATTAAATCATAATAGGGTGTCATATGACACTAGGAAGATTTTAGTTATTTCAAACTTTTTTTCTTGATTTAAATGAAATCATATCATCTTAGTTAGATTTATGTTATTTGTATTTTTTTAATAAATTAAAATTGTATTAACCTAGAGATACTTCACGATTTTAATAGCAATCGGATTTTAATAGAAATCGCATTAGAAGAGTGATATTTCAGTTGTTTAATTTTTTTTTTACAAAACTCATTATTAATTGTCTACCATTTTTTCCCTTATCGCAAATAGTATTAGCATTCCCCATTGAGTGTTATATTTTCTTTTAACTAAACTTATATTATTATTATTATACAATTTTTTTTATTTTGTAGGATTTAGAGTAATACAAGTTTCTTTTCTTTATATTAACTCAAAAAAAAATTGAAAGAAATAATAAATTAAGATGATTGAGAAACATATAATTTAAATATATAAAAATTTATGGTTTATATTGACAATTATTTATATTATGACTCTCATTCTTACAGGCACATTTTCCGGACTTGTTTTAAAGTAATTTATTCATCTCATTACAAAAAAAAAACTCCTATTACCCTAAATCCTAAAAAATAAACAAAAATAGTATAATAATAATATAATTTTGATTAAAAAATCTAATTAGGATGATAGATTTCATTTAAATTAGGAATTTTTTTTAACAACTAAAATCTTCATAATATCATATGATTTCACTTTATAAAAAAAGGTTTATTTCGAAATATACTCGAAAGAGGATGATACGAGTTCCTCTTAAACATTTTATTACCTTGGTACGATTTAACTTCTTAAAAAAAATTCGATCCATATACATAATTACGGATTCAATTTTAACCCCATCCCTAAAAAAACCTTTTCAACCTTCTTTGAGTCCTAAACTCTGATTTCTACTTTTAATGATCAACAAGAATTCTTAATTAAGAAGAATCAACAATTCTTTATTCAATTCAAATTAACCCACCCAAACCAACTCACCCAGTACTAAAAAAAAACCATTCTCCTAGTCTTATAATATAAAAAAAAGTCCTAACACATCAAACCATAACCTTTTTCCAGAATTAACCTCGAGAATGATATAGGATAAGGATTCACCTAAGAGTCAAATTCTGAATCAGTATCTAAAAGTTGGAATACTCTTTTATTCATTTAATAAGTTTGTTAACAATACAAGTAATAAATATATCAAATTAATTAAATCTATTCAACCACAGCAAATGAAAAAAAAAAAATATAGTTACATATTCTATTGAGCAGTTAAGATCATCCATATCCTAAAGTGATAACTTCCGCTAATTTATTTAGTCACATACAAATAATAGATTATATTTTTTGTAATATTAATCTTTAATTTTACCAAATAATAAAAATTAATTAATTAAATTGTCATTCATCTGAAGCTGTGTCCCTTGTTATTCATTCACGCGTAGCTGCAGAGACCAAAAACGCAGGAATCCCCTTTGGTGCACTTGTTGCCACATGTTCCACAATGATGATTGTCAAACATAGAGTTGACACACTTACCTTTGCAACACACTTGCGAGTACTTGCACTTTTTTCCACACATGCCACAGTTGTTTCTGTCTGTTGACACGTTCACACATTTCCTCTTGCAACAATCAGGTCCGTCGCTGCCTTTAGCGCGACAAACTCTAGGGTATTTATCACAAGTCATGGCCCCATGCACATTTTTATGGCCATGAAGGCCTTTGGCTCCTCGGAGAGAGGCTAATTCTTCAGTTTCAGAAGATGGGGTAGCAGGGTTTTTAGTAGAGTTGTGATGACTTTTGGTGAGGAATGGTGATTCTTTTTTGTGTAGTGTTTGCGAATCAGCAATGACCAAAGCCATTAGCATGACCACAAGGAAGAGTATCCGAAGAAGGGACTTCATATCTGAATCGAAAGGTTTTCTTGGAGTGGAATGAAGAGTTCTTGGGTGGCTATATATAAAGAAGGAATGGAGTAAATTCAACGAGCTTAAGTTAATAGTATAGTGAATTGGAAAAAATCAAACTGTGTGCTAGTGGAGCAGTCTAATTCAACAGCTAGCTAACTAATGTGTGGTGAACTAACGAAATTAGATAGGTTTTTCTTTCTTTGTACGAATGTAATGTGAATGTCTAACATATACTACGATGATGTGTTTTGTCGTGCAGATCACGCTTTTGTTCATAAGTAATTAATAATGAATAATATAACAACAATTCACGTGGTCCAATCTTTCTATATATTGAGATTAAGAAGTGCCGTATGGAACATTTAATGTCCTGTACAAGAGTATTAAGGAAAACCAGTATTTCCTGAAATAAACCAGAAAAACCGTTACAGAGGCACTGATATGTGCTCTTTCTTCCCTCTGACCTTCTGATATACGAAATAGAAAAGTAAATAACACAGATAATAAAAAATTTAAATTATATTTCTTTCAAAATATATTTCATCTGTAATAAAATAAAATTTAGATAAGAAAATCGAATAAATATATGTAATTATGTTATTTATATTCATAAATTCACTAAATATTTATAATTTAATAAATTAACTTGCACCATACCAGCTTTTGATTAGCAGATTTTTTTCAGTTATTCAACTAATTCTTTTAGCTAATTTTGTCACACACAATATAAGTAATGTACCATTATAAAAATAATTAGGTTAAAGAATTTATCGTTTCGCCTTTTAATCAAATTTGTTCATCTCTACGAAAGTCAAAAGTTAGTTCAGAAATCATCTTTAATTTGCTAATCAAAGATAGTTTATTTTTATAACTTGTTATTCTTTTACATGAATGATAAAATATAAACCGTAGTCAACATTTTTCAAAGACTGTACTTTACATGAATGACAAAGTCTTATTATGTCTCCTATTTGCATGAAAAAAATTATTGACGCTAACCTTTTGAGGCAGGTATCACTACTACAGTATTAGGAATTAACGTCGCCATTTTACGTCGGTTAAACTACGAACGTCGTAGAAGGGTTTGAAAAGGTCTTTAACGTCGGTTATTTGGAACAACCGACGTGGAATGTGGGGGACTTCACATTCCACGTCGGTTGCTATCGTAACCGACGTGGAATGTCTCGATCTTCTACGCTCGGCTTCGATAGCAACCGACGTGGAATGTGAAGTCCCCACATTCCACGCTCGGTTCTTCCAAATAACCGACGTTAAAGACCCTTTATAAACACTCCCGCGCCTCTCTTCTTCCTCACTTTTCGTTCTTCGCGTTTCGTCCCAGCTGTTTCCGCTGCCGCCGCGCCGCGAACGCCTCTTCCTTCCCGAAGACAGTCCCTTCCGTCGCTGCCGCGAACCGCCTCTTGCCACCGGCGGTGCGAATCCTTGAAGCTAGCTTCGCCGCGCCGCGAACGCACTCGGTTTCTCCTCGCTGCCGTGCCGCTGCGCTGCCGCCATCGCGTCGTTGCCGAGCCGCTGCCGCCGCCGCGTCGCTGCCGAGCCGCTGCCGCTTGCCCCTGCCGCACCTGCCACTGCCACTACCGTCACCGCCACCGTTGTCGCCGCTGCCGCTGCCAGGTTAGTGGGTTTTTTAAATGTTTTTATTGTTTTTTTGTTTTGTAGATAGTGTTTGTATGATTAGGTTATTGAAATGCCTGTAGATGATTGTTCTGATGATCTGGCTGTGCCCATGGGGCTTTATTTGATATTGTTTATGTATTTGATGTTGTGTAAAAATTTGGATTTAGTCAAATAACAGAGGAAACTCTGCTGAAATTTCGTTAGAATGAGTTTGTCTCTAGTAAACTGTACTAAATAATGTTATAGTGTTTGTATGATTAGGTTATTAAATGTCTGTAGATGATTGTTCTGATGATCTGCCTCGTGCCCATGGGGCTTTATTTGATGTTGTTTATGTATTTGATTTTGTATAAAAATTTGGATTTAGTCAAATAACAGAGGAAACTCTGCTGAAATTTCGTTAGAATGAGTTTGTCTCTCTTATAGAGCAAAGTCTACTAAATGATAATTTTTATTATAGTAATCAATGATATTAAATTCATTGATGACCAATAAGGTTTTTATTAACTCTTAATTGTAGTGTAAAATCCGAAAATGAATCGAAGTTGGATGAATGCAAGTCGTATATCGGAAGAGTATGAGAATGGAGTTGAACAATTTTTGAGTTTTGTCTGAACGAAATGGTCTAAAGATGAATGGAAAATTTTATTGTCCCCGTGTTAAGTGTGTTAATGGAAGAGTTCAAACCGTAGATATAATACGAGAACATCTAATCTGTGAGGGTATCATGAAAAATTATACTACATGGATATGGCACGGTGAACTTATTGATATTCCAATAGTATCACAACCTCGTGGAGGAGGAGGATGTGTGTATGGAAGATCGAATAGAGGATATGCTTCGTGATGTGGGTCAGAGAGCTTTCTTCAAGCACATGCACCTGTATATGATAAATTAAAGACCGATTCGTAGACGGCTTTGTATCCCGGGTGTACAACTTTCACTCGATTGTCTTCTGTATTAAGATTGGTGAATTTGAAGGCAAAGTTTGGTTGGAGTGATAAAAGTTTCAATGAATTGTTAGAACTTTTGAAAGAGATGCTTCCAGATGAAAACACATTGCCTAACCGTATGTATGAAGCAAAGAAGATACTTTGTCCAATGGGTTTAGAATATAAAAAGATACACGCTTGTCCTAATGACTGTATTTTATACAGAAAAGAGTTTGAATGTCTTGACAAGTGTCCAAAATGTGGTGTATCACGTTACAAAGTCAAGGATGGTGATGGTGATGGTGAAGATAGTCATAAAAAGGGTTCTCCTGCAAAGGTTATATGGTATCTTCCAATAATTCCAAGGATTAAGCGATTGTTTGCTAATGAAGAAGATTCAAAAATCTCACATGGCATTCGAGCTGCAAAGAAACGAGATGGACAACTTCGACATCCGGCTGATTCTCCACAAGTGGAAGAAAATTGACCGTCTATTTCCAAGTTTTGGTAGTGATGCAAGAAACCTTAGACTTGGACTAGCTACAGATGGAATGAATCCTTTTGGTAACTTAAGCACTAACCACAGCTCATGGCCGCTTTATTGGTGATCTACAATCTTCCACATTGGTCTGTGCATGAAGCGGAAATATGTTATGCTATCTATGATGATTGCAGTGTCCAAGACAACCAGGAAATGACATAGATGTTTATTTAAGTCCTTTGATAGATGACTTAAGATTGTTGTGGGAGGAAGGAGTAGAGGTGTTTGATGCAAATCGACAGGAGAATTTCAAGTTACATGCAATGATATTTTGTACCATAAATGACTTTCCAAAGATATGGTAACTTGAGTGGATACAAGTGTCAAGGGTCATCATGCGTGTCCTATTTGTCAAGAAGATACAAGTTATCTCGCAATTGAAACATGGGAAGAAGACAATTTATAATAAACACGTAAAATTCCTTCCAGCTAACCACCCATACCGAAGATTGAAGAAAGCTTTTAACGGTTGCCGGGAGGATGAAATTGCTAAGTCACCGTTAACGTGTGAGGAAGTTTATGATCGGGTGAAAAACATACATGTTGAATTTGGAAAGACCCAAAAGAAATCTACCGACGTAAGCAAGTGGAAGAAGAGATCAATCTTTTTGAACTTCCATATTGGTGTCATCTAGATGTACGTCATTGTATTGATGTGATGCATGTTGAGAAGAATGTGTGTGATAGTCTAATTGGCACACTTTTGAACATCAAAGGTAAGACAAAGGATGGAGTGAATACTCGCCAAGATCTTTGTGAATTGGGAATACGTCCGAATTGCATCCAAGATCCGAAGGCAAGAGAACATATCTTCCACCAAAGATGTCACACTTTATCCAAAAAGAGAAGACTAGTCTTTGTCGGTGCCTTCTGAGTATTAAAGTTCCACAAGGATACTCTTCAAATATTAAGAGTCTTGTGTCAATGAAAGATCTTAAACTAGTTGGGTTAAAGTCACATGACTGCCACGCTTTGATGCAACAACTCTTACCTGTAGCTATACGTGGCATACTCCCGAAGAATGTGAGAAATGCAATTATGCGTCTATGTTTTTTCTTCAACTCTATATGCGCGAAGGTAATTGATGAAAAATCATTAGATCAATTGGAAAATGAGGCAGCAATTATACTATGTCAATTGGAGATGTATTTTCCTCCATCATTTTTTGATATTATGGTTCACTTAATTGTTCATCTTGTAAGAGAGATACGGTTATGTGGCCCAGCTTTATTTAGGTGGATGTACCCAATTGAGCGATACATGAAGATCTTCAAAGGGTATACTAAGAATCCATACAGCACCGAAGGTTCTATAGTTGAAAGGTATATTGCGTAAGAAGCTACAGAGTTTTGTTCGTAATACTTGGCAAAAGCACAAGCCGTGGGTGTTCCTACAAGTCGACATGATGATAGGATAAATGGAAAGGGTACTCGTGGTATAAAAGTTCAAGCAAAGGATATTACCGAGTTGAGTCGGCACACTTGTATATTTTGAATAATACAGATGAAGTTCTTCCTTACATATCTCGCTCATCAATCAATGTTGAGGACCCAAAACCCCAAAATGGGTGAACGGTTGTTAGTGAAGGAGCATAACAACAAGTTTATCGCTTGGTTTAGAAGCCAAATTTTTTCAGATCAACGATGCATCCGATACATTGAAATGGCTAGCTCATGGACCAAAACATAACGTCATCACTTGGACTGGGTACGACATTAATAGATATTCCTTCTACACAAAGTCACAAGATGACAATAGCACAGCTTCAAAATAGTGGAGTATCTATTGAGGCCACATCCATGCACTTTTCTAGTTCAAAGGATAAAAACCCCATCATGGCATCCATAAGTTACTTTGGAGTGATTGAGGAAATTTGGGAGGTTGACTACAAGAAATTTCGAGTTCCTCTATTTAAATGTGTTTGGGTCGATAGCAATACCGGTGTTCAATTTGACTGAAATGGGTTTTACTATGATAGACCTTAAGAAGCTAGGTCATAAGGAAGAACCATTCATCATGGCATATCAAGCAAAACAAGTTTTTTATGTGACCGACCCATGTAATGATAGGTGGTCCGTGGTCCTTCAAGGCAAAGGGATTGATGTCAACCATGAAAATGAAGACGAGTCGATGATTTCATTGTCATTCCCAATTCACCACGATCGCCTAGTAGTATTGAAGATGTACAAGAGGATGTGGTCCATGCAACTCGTAATGATCATGATGAAGGGATATGGGAAAATTTAGTTGTCTAAGTATGTTTCTACTTAAAATTCTTTATGTATTTGTTTTATGTTTGTGTATTTAAGATTTATAAATTATATTGTTTTATATTTTCTTTACGGACACATGGCATCTCCTTCACCATCACCTCCTTCCTCACCTCCCTCATCTCCTCCACCACCTCGTCCACCAAAGAAGACCAGTGCAAGCTACACGATCATCGAGCTTGACAGACCGACACATGACAGAGAGAAGCTCAGTGTGTCCGTTGATCCACGCACCGGGAAGGTGTCCGGCCCGCATCATGCCCGAGCTCAGCAGCCTACTTGGGTACCGTGGCACGAGAGAAGGTAATTCTAAGTTTATATTTGAAGTTTTTTACATATTTACATATAATTCTTCTTTTCATCTAACTAATGATTATGTTTTAGATATCCATTTTGCATCCAGATCGGGATAATGTTGACGACACGGTGAAGAATCTGATTTGGCGGTGACATTCCGGTAAGTTTAAATTTATTCAATTGTCTTTTCTTGAATATTGGTTTTTAATTTTGATGCTAATTATGTTTTATTTTTACAGAAGTATTTTGATATTGAAAACTCTAAGGCAGTTAAGAAGAAGATTATGTCCAAGCATTGCAAAAATGTGGAGGCGCTCAAGTCCACATTGACTACTGAAATGGGTGTATGCCGAGGATGTCGTTAGCAAGGGACTTACTCCTTGCCAACGATATGGCATATCTGAGGAGGAGTGGAGGAAATTTGTAGAGATTAGGACTGGCTCAGAGTGGGAGGTATAAATTAATTTAAATTTATTAACTTATTGTATTATATTCTAATATCAATTATTTTTCAGGAGAAAAGATTAAAGGCGAAGGAGGTTCAAAAGAAGAATTTGACCCCCCACCGCCTCGTCTCGTGGGGGTATGATCTCTTGACCGAGAGAATGATGTACGAGAAGGCCGCACTCGGAGAACAAGAAGCAGCCAGCCTCGGTATAAGCCAGGATGATCTCCCCCACCATCTCCTCCTAAACGTCATCAAACTTGGAAGAGAGCTCGTCAAAAGCCTTCCGGTGGGATGACATCTGAGGAGGCTCAATATATAGCAGATAGGATTGTAAGTTACTATTCTTTTTAACCCTAATATGATTAATTTGTTACACTTGTATATTATATATATATAATGTGTTAAATTTATTGTAGGATTCCTTGGAGGAGCAAGCAGGTACACAGGGAACTTTCGCTCCATGTGGTCGTCGGATATACTCGACCACCGCTATTGGTAAAGATGAACACCCCGCCGTGTTCTGGGTGTGGGGACCGGTGTGGGTATTCGACATTATTTTGGGGCACCAGTGAAGAATACCCAAAGCTCAACAATTAATGAAGAAGAGTTGGAGAAGAAACTCACAAATGAAGCCGACACCTGGCCATCGCAAAGACAGAGTTCGGGAGCAGCTACTTAGCATGTTTCCGGACTTGGCGCTTAGGATGGCATCTTCCCACCAACACGCTCAACCATCTCCTCCATCCGCTGGCACAATGGGAAGTACTTCCAAGTAATCCCGCTCCTATTCTAGCTTCTCCCGTTGCCGCTGCTGCACTCGCACCTGCACCGATAGGTAAAATCGTTATTTATTTTTGATATATGTCTTCATTACAAATTTCTTCATATCATGCATCCACAGGTACATATTTTGGGATGAAACAATGTGCCTTATTGGTGGAGGATGACTTGCTTGAACCAAGATTGGTGGCCCTTGGTTCGGCTTCAGTAGGGGCTTCTACCATCCACAAGTGTGCCTTTGGCACCTGGTTATTTGAGAGTGGTGGTAGAAGAGATTCGAGATGCCGATGCTCGAGTCCCCGTGCCTACCGATGAGGTACAAGTGGTGGGACAGGCCCTTCACACGCTCATTGCTTGGCCCCAACATTTAGTGAGACAAGTTTCTAAAAAGGTATGTAATTTTTATGTTAATGACTTCGAAAATGTTATTTCAGTATTAAGTAGTATTGTTTTAAACATGTAGGATGTTCTGAAGCCTACAAGTCGTGCCGCTTCGAACATACTAAAGGAAAAGAAGCAACTATCCCGAAAAATCCAATTGTTGAGTTGATCCGTGCCTCCGCAGAATATTATGCGAACTCCTTTGAGATTCGCTGGGATGCTACGAGATTTGGGATAAATAATGCAAGCTTCCTCTCTACATTTCATATTCGACATCTCGGAGGTCACGTGTGGTGATAGGGATCTCAACATCTCTATTTTACAACTTTGGACAATGTAAGTACATATTTATTATTATAATTTCAATTTCATTATTTAATATATAACATATTATTTTTCATTTTTTAGGATGATGGATGAATTGGTCGAGGAGCGAGGAGCTTCGGATGTGTATGGATTTTTGAGCCTCGACCAATCCAAGCTGCTGGAAATAGACGGGAGGAAGTCCAAAGATATATCCAAAATTGGATCCTCACCTCTAAAAGGCAGATATATCTTGGAGCATATTTATTCCAGTAAGTCAATATAAGTTCATTATTGTTTTTATTGTGATTGAATTATATTCTAAACATTTTATTTTTCAAGGCATCATTGGCAACTCTTCCTCATCAGTCGTCCAGAGAAGACCGTATACTCGGTTTTGTTCTTTGAATAAAAACCAGATACTCGATTTAAAGAATATTTTGAATAGGTAAGTATTTTAAACTTTGTGTTTTCAAATATAATTAATGTTCATGTATTGACTAATAACTTCTCAGCAGTAGCTATTAAGGTGTGCAGTACTCATTGATGGAATGCACATCAAGCAAAGCCACTAACCCACATTGGGAAATCCTACATGTAAGGTTACTTTTAATTCTCTAATGAATATTCAATATGTATTTTTCATAACTAATGACTTCTTCAATTCATTATAAGTTAATAGACAAACGGGTAGCTATGAATGTGGCTACTACGTAATGTACTCGGATGTGGCTTATAGTTTTTGGGAATATCGTGAGATACTTGGAGACAGAGTTAGTCCTCCAAAACCCTATTCCTCCAAAACCGTATTGGTAAAGTTTCCTACTTGTGATACCTAACATACTTTCATTTTGTTCCGGTATTCACCGATACCCAACCCTTGCCCAAAGAGTCTATCGACCAAGTTCGACAAAAGTGGGCACGTAAGTTTTTAGAAATTAGAAATAGGGAACAATAGGAGTTCTTTTATTGTAATTTCATTTATACAATTGTAAATAGATCAAATTCAAATAATTATTGAATATATATAATTCATTTCAAATGTAGTAATTTGAAACTGTTTTCCGGTTTTCTGGATTTGATATGCGAGTAGTACAATTTAGGGAAAATGAGAAAATTAGAAACCGCATTGCGATTGGGGAGGGACTTTCAACGTCGGTTCATTTTGAACCGACGTTGAAAATAGACTTTCAACGTCGGTTCAGTAAATAACCGACGTTGATAGTCTGTGAGACTTTCAACGTCGGTTATTTACTGAACCGACGTTGAAAGTCTATTTTCAACGTCGGTTCAAAATGAACCGACGTTGAAAATATTACTTTTAACGTCTCCTCTTTCAACGTCGGTTTTGGTACCGTCGTCAAATCATCCCCAGAACCGACGTGGAATTAGGTTTCTGTAGTAGTGTATATTTCCAAAAATTAACTCAGCACTTTCTAAAAGGTCTTTCATTGAGAAAAAGTTTGAAAGTCATTCAATTCTTTTTATTTCCACCAAACTTAATCACTTATTTAAATAAAGAAAATAGTATGTTATTAGTGTTTTATTAAATTTTGTTATAATATTTTGAGATTATATATTTATTAATTTATTTAAATGTGTAAATACGTTAATCTACGTACCAATGTTTTCCAAATCAAATTACTCTGTCATAGTTTGTAAAGTGCCTTCGTGGAAAAGGAGTTTATATGTTATTGTTATTCTTGATTATAAGGGAAAATAAACTTAGGTTTTCTTTTATTCCAAATTTATCGTTTGACTAATGATGAACTTAATTTGATTTAACTTAAATCAAATACTTTGGGTTATATATTTTGAGTATTTTGGTTAAATTCAATTTAATAAACCTAACTTTTTAGTAGATTGAGATTGAGTTTTGATGTTTAGCTTATAAATCTAACTTGTTCGTTATATAATATATTTTTTAATTTTAATTTATTATTTGTATGTTTTATATAAAAAAATAAAGATCGAGAAAAATCCATACATTAAACATAATTTTCTTTTTTATTTAAAAACGCTATCTACTTTTTACTTCAATTATAAATTTAATATTTTTTTCTCCAATTTTTTTACTTTTATGAAAAAAGGAAAACAAATTTTTATTTGTAAGAACTCAATTATAGATAAATAACTCAAATCATAAACTGAATTTTAAACATTTTCTTTTAAAGAAAGCTCTAACATCATTTCACTTATTAAATTTAAAATTTAATTTAATTATTTTACACTAAAAATTTTATTTTTACTAATTATATTATTAATTTATAAAATAATAAAATTGATTACTAATTAAATTAAAAATTAATTTATAATCTAATTTAACAAATAATTAGACCTGATAATTAATATTAAAAACTAATTTTAATTTTAATTTAAAAATTAATTTAATCACAAATTTATAATTTTTTAAGATAAACAGATAAAATATATAATTTTTATTATAATAAAAACTATTTTAAATATAAAATAATTTTTAGTTTATAAAATAATTTTTAATTTAATCACTGTAATAAATAATTATTTTTGTTTCTAAACTAATTTATATTTAATAAATTTATTGTAATTTTAAATATATTATTTAATAACAATACTTACTATAAATTTGTAAAAGCTATGTTAAAATTAATTGGTAAAAAAATTATAAAAAAATAAATTTTCTGAATATCATTAAATGGATTTAAATTAACTCATTTTAATTGGTTGATTCGATTTTGATTTTATGGAAAAATTATTTATACTCAATCCACTCAAATTATTTTAATTGAGTTGGTTAATATAAAATTCCATTCAAATTAAATTCAATCGTGCCCATTAACAGTCCTTATTTTCTATTTACTAGAGTTATTATATCTAAAATGTTATCTACTTTGTTATTCAGTAACAGCACCAGTTTTATCTTGACCAAAAAGGTGTTTAGTGATTAAGAGAAAAAAATATTACAACATTTTCAAGGATGTAAATGCTAATAAGCTCAACATTTTAAGATTTAAAAGACGTTTTAATTAAAGAGTAGATTTAGTTACTCTAAAAAATAAGTAACTTTTAATCTTATACATTATTAGTTGAAACAATTTTATTCAAACATATAAAAATATTATGAGTAAAAAATAAAATTATAATTTTTCATATTTTATGAAAATCGTACAGATTTTTTATGAAAAATTATAACAAATAAGTTTCTTGCAAATTTTTATGTAAATTTTGTAAAATTCCATAAAATACTTACAGAGAAAGTCTCGTAAAATATGAAAAAAAATCTGTGAAAACTAAGCGGAGTTCAAATTCAATATCATTGATTAAAATTGAATCAACTTATATAAGTTAATCCACATGTTTTTATAAAGTGGCTTGTTAATTAAATTTTTACGAAAACTTCGTCTATTTTGCTCAACTATTCAAATGTTTTGTGGTTCTACAGCTTATTTTAAATTAACAAACAACAGAAAAAGTTTGGTTAATGTGGCCCTTGTAGGAAATTATATCATTTAGTACTCGTTGATTACATGCATTGGACCATGTTATAGTTTGTTATTAATATTAATTATTCGTATTCTCATTTTATGGTACATTTTCTTAACTATTTTGGCCACTCGCCCCACCCTTTGTATCTATTATTAAGTTGTTAAACATGCTTAATTTTTTCATAGAGAGGTTTTTACTTTGTCATGTTATTGGATTATAATAGATTCGATGAAAACAATGTATTAGTTCGTTTTGTCCATTAAAAATAGTATCTATTTAATAAAAATTCAATTCAATTAATCGAATTTGTTTTCATTTTTTTTATCGGCAGAAAATTTGTTTTCATAAATAACTTATCCAATTCATTTATAAAATAATATTTAAAAAAACTCAAAAAACTATAAAACAAATTTTAAAAAATAAATTTAAGAATAATTTAATTGTGAAAATAATTAATTTGATTAATTTCCTATCAATAGAAAAATCCATTGAATTTAAAAATAAAACAAAAGATGAATTATTATTATTATTATTAGATGAATTTGAGCTATCTATTTTCATTTTTTATATTTTTTTAATAGATGAAATAGATAAATTTATGTATAAACTAATGAATAATAGGTAAATAAATTGTATTGTCAGGTGTACACATATGCATAAAATATCACTGATTACATATAGCTGATATTTTAATTGAAAATTTTATCATATTTTTTATATTTTGTCCGCAACCCTTTGATGATGAAGAAGAAGATTATATATAAGAAGAAACATTTGAATAAAAATAATGAGCATGCATAATTGTTTATTCCAGAAATCACCAATTACAATACTTTAAAAACAAAAATGAGGACATTTAAGGAAATATATATAATTTGTAAAAACCAAGTAATGAATCAATGCAAAGAATAATAATGTTTGAGTGTTGCAAACTCTATGCATAGCTGCACATGCCAAGAACACAAGAACCTTTGGCGTTGCACTTGTTGCCACATTTGCCGCAATGCTTCTCGTTAGTGTTAGGGTTCACGCACTTCCCTTCGCAGCATATCTTTCCGAAGCTGCACTTCTTTCCACACCTCCCGCAGTTCAGTCTGTCTGTCGAAAACTTCACACACTTGTTGTTGCAGCAATCAGGCCCTGCACTACCTTTAACAAGGCATATCTTCGGGTTCTTCTCACATGTCAGCGCCACCCTCCCATTCTGTGAAAGGAACCGGCTTGTTCCTCGGAGAGACTTTGGCTCTTCATTCAAATCCGAAGATGTTGCTGACAGATCGGTAATGGCCAAAGCCATCAAGAAGGCCACAAGGAACAGGGTCTTCAACAACTTCATTATATTTTTTGTGTTTGGTTTCTAGGAGATATGTAGAAGATTAAGTAATGGGGTGGAGGTGGATGTTTTGATTCAGAATCCTTCGAGTATTTATAGAAGAGGAGGTTGATGAGTCTTTGTTTTGCATAGATTACGTGCATGAGCTAATAGTCTACGTGTGTGTTGTTAGTGGAGTGGTCTAAATCAATGGCCAAATTAATGTGTTGATAAAGTTAGGCTTAATTTTTGGCAAGAACTTCATGAACATAACTAATAAGTTGAAAATGGGAGGATTATCCAAGAACAACTACATGGTTGTATGATGAATGACGTGCCAAGTCTATATAAGAAAACCAACGAGTCTTTTAATTACATGCAGTCTAAGGAAACCAGAAAACGTTACAGAACCACAATAGACATTCCAATCGCCTAGTTTGACCTTTGTTTTAATTAGATAAGCATTTTGACTTCAAATTTCTTCAAGCCAATATTGTAAGTATCAAATGAATTTAAATAACAGAATTCTTATTCATATAATTATAAGAACTTAATTCTTATACATATTTAAACTTTATTCAATTGCATAGCTCGCGTTATTTTCACGGTAGGGTTTGTATTAGAAGAATAATGACACATAATCTCCTTATTTTTTTCAATATCTGACTTTTTTATTTTTTTAATAATTTTTTATGACGTCATATAATCTATAATATTAGCTAGTTATATTTTATGTTCGACATTAATTTTTATTTAAGTGTTATTTATAATTTTAGGTGTGTTCCTATAATTTTAGGTGTGTTCCTATAATTATATTATTTTTCTTCTTATAATGTTCAGAAGGGTATATATAATACGTGCAAGTGTGATAACATACATATAGAACTAGAAGCTTACAGTTTCCTGACGAAAGCCAAGTTTGGTTTGGCTGTTTACTTCTCCATGATACTTTTCAAAATCAATTTTGGAAATTAAAGCCATTGTGAAAATTTATAATACTTCTTTATCATACAAAAATTCTAATTTTCAAATTTAATTCATATTCATCCAAAATTTATTTTATTTTAATATATTTCTTTCAAATTTAAATACATATTTTTAAATTTTAAATATAATATATTTGTCCATATTTAAATTCAATATAAATCAAATAACTTCTTGAATTATGAAAATTTAAAATTAAGATGCGTATCAATCATTTTAAGTTATAAAATATTAAGTTGGGTTGAATCTAATTCGAACAAAGTCAGTCTAAACACAAGTTAAACATAACAAAGTCAGTCCAAACACAGGTTTGGATTAACTTAAAATGGTTGAGATCCAATTCAAACTAAGTAGGTTTGGGACCATATCGAGTCGAGTTAGCCCAGTTAAGGTTAAGCAGAGTCGACTCGACTCAAGTTTAGCAGAGTTGACTTGACCCATGTCGACCTGAGTCAGCCAGGGCACAATCAATCCTAATCGACCTAGACTTGGTCGATCCGAGTAAGCCCAAGCCCAATTGACCCAAGTTAGCCAAGGCCATGTCCACCTAAGTTGGCACGGGTCAGTCACCCTCAGGTTTTATCGACCTGAATCATTCTCAAAGTTGGTTGACACAAGTTGATTCAGTTTGATCAACCTTAATAGACCTTGGGCCAGTCGACCTGAGTCATCCTTGGTCCAATTTTCCCAAGTCGATCTTACCTTGTTAACCCAAGTTTTCCTAGCCCCAATTGACTCTAGTAACCATAGTCGGCTCGGGCTTGGTCGACCTGAGTCAGCCTTGTCGATCCAAGTCAACCTTGTCGATCCTAGTCAACTTGGACTTGGTCGACCCAAGTCTGCCCTATCAACCTTATTAAGTTTGGTCGACCCTAGTTGTCCTAGGCCCAATCAACTTGAGTCCTCTCGAACCTAGTCTCTCTTAGTCAATTCAGACTCAGTCAACTTGAGTCGGCACAAACCCAGTCAACTTGAGTTTCCTTGGATCTAAGTCGAGTTGAGTTGTTTCGAACCCGAATCTTGTCGAATCCAAAAGGGCTCGAGTCAATCAAGACCTGATTAACCCGAGTCAGCCCTGACCCGATTGACCTGACTTGACGTGAGTCCTATAGAAATGACTTGGTGAAGGGGACTTATACAAATATATATGAGGAGAATTTCCAATGTCATTGTTGTTCCCATTAGCCTATCCCCACTTTATTCCCTATTAGTTTCCCCCCTTTCACTTTTTTCATTGTTGGAGATCCCACATCGATTAGAGATGAGGTCAAATTAGTGCAAATAAGTGAGTGCAAACCTCACTTTACAAGTCGGTTTTGTGAGGTTGAGTTACACTTAAAGTCTACTTCTTAATAAGGGTGACAAAACGGGCCAGCCCGGCCCGTTTAGGCCCACCCCGCCATGAGCCCGCCAAAAACGGGCCGGGCCAGCCGCCATAGTGATACGGGCCAAAATTTCTAACCCGTCCCGTCATAAGGCGGACTGGCCTGCCTATAATTTTTGTTTTTCATTTTTTTGAAAAATCTATTTTTTGGGTTTTTTATTTTATTTTTGGATCTTTGGTTTTAAATTAGACTTTTTTTTTCTATGCAACTATTTTGTTTGTGTCCAATTTAAATGAATTTTTGTAATTACAAAAATATATTAAAGATGTATATGGTGACATGGCATTTAAAAAGTGCAAGCTAAAAGACATAATGTTTATTACAAAAGAAATTACAACCAGTGAGGTGTTGAAGGAACCCTAGGTATAGCTACTTTCCCAAATTTAAAGAGAATGAATGAGAGTGAATGAGGTGTTATATTTTTTTAGCGAGCCCGCCCCTGGTCCGATGGGTTGGCGGGTTTAAAATGCTAGCTCGCCCCGCCTATATGCTGGCAGGCTGGCCCGCCGGGTCTAACCCACTTTGCCACCCCTACTTCTTAATATGATATCAGAGCTAGAGCCATATAAATCCATCTTAGTAAAGTTGTTGGGTCTACCGGACCACCCACAAATATATAGTCAGTACCTAAAAAAATTATACCAATTTTTATTTGCATTGCTCGATTGTCTGAATACATACAAAACTAATATTTCTTACAATCAACCTAAAATTCGCAATATTAAAAAATGACTAATTATGTTAGATTAATTCCTTCATTTATCAAGAGTAAAGGAAAAGAAATCTGTATCAAAGAATCAATTGTCAAGGAATTGAAAAAACAAATAAATGAATATAAAGAAAATAAAAATAAGTTTGAATTGAGAAAAGGAGAGTGAAAAAAAAAATTATAGTTGATTTAATTGATATAATAAAATAAAAGTTTAAATTAATTAAGTAATATAATTAATTTTTAAAATATTTTTTGTTAAAATTTAATAAAAATGAGGATGAATTAAAATTAAAAGATATCACTTATAAAGTAATTATCTTGCAAAATTGAAAATAATATAAAAAACGTATTTAAAATTTAATTTTCAATTTAATTGAATAATTAATATAAATAATATACTATATTTTTCTACATATCAATTTAAAATTTTAAAATATAATAACATCAATTTATAATTTGATTGACTGAACTTTAATTTTTTTATAAAATTAATTAATAAATATTAAAATAATTTATTTAAAAATATAAAAATTTAAATGATTTTATTTTATTTATTATTATAATATCATTTATCTTAATTATTTACTATATTAAATTACAAAACGTTAATATTTTATTATATTTAAAAATAATCAATTATATTTACGTAAATATATATATATATATATATATATATATTTATAATCAATTATCTTAAAAAATACATAATTTGATCTCAAATATGGCAGAAACTTAAACATCAAAATATATTTTGATTTTTATGT
This sequence comes from Lablab purpureus, assembly GCA_030347555.1. NCBI lineage: Eukaryota > Viridiplantae > Streptophyta > Magnoliopsida > Fabales > Fabaceae > Lablab > Lablab purpureus. The sequence goes on from CM059259.1 coordinate 16,051,404, forward strand.
TTTAACTTATCTATTTTCTCATTTTTTTCCGCTTCATGTGTTTCCATCTCCGGAAACAAAGACATGGGAATGATTAATTTACAAAATGGTATAAAAATAAGAAGTATTAAAAAAAAGGGTGTTTATGAAAAAACAAGGACAAAGGAAGTTAAGAAGCGTGAGAGGCACGTGCCTGGGCCCACGTCCAATATTCCATTTTCCAATGTCGTTTTACATACGTGGAAGTTCGGTGCTGAGTGAGAAGGGCCAAGGCCAATGGCATCGTCAGCAGCGCCGTCGCTGAACGCGGTGCTGGACCGCGTCAAAGGGGCTACGGAGCGCGCTGGCCGGAATGTGCAAGAGATCCGCGTTGTGGCGGCTAGCAAGACCAAGTCAGTTTCTACTATCCGTCAGGTATACGACGCCGGCCACAGATTCTTCGGCGAGAACTACGTTCAGGAACTCCTTCAAAAAGCTCCTCAGGTTAGTTAGTTCTTTCCCTTCCTTTCTTTTTGGATTCACTCCTCAATGCTTAAATTTCCTTTCCCGATCGCAGCTTCCCGATGATATCGAGTGGCATCTCATTGGCAATTTGCAGAGTAACAAAGTCAAGCCTCTTATCGGTATCTATTAATTGCCATCCCTACTTCCATTGCTGCAACCAAAACGACGTTGTTTCATTATTATTGTCTTGGTTTTCGATTAATTAAGAGCTTAACACGTGTTGTTTCATTCTCAAACTTGATTTTAAAAAACACGGGCACTTGTGAAATAACCTTGCTTAATTTTAATTGTTGATTGTTCGTTGATTTAGAAACATGAGCACAATTTTTCTAAATGGTGGATTTAGGAAATTTTGTTCGTGGAGACGATTTCATATTTACCACACTAATAATTTGGGTTCAATGTTGAGCTGATGAATGGCGATTCTAATACTTTTCTTTTATGTTTAACAGCTGGTGTTCCCAACCTTGCTTGTGTAGAAACTGTGGATGATGAGAAGGTACTTCTTTTTTCTTCATAATTTGTTTTGGTTGTCGGGGTAGTATGTTTTCACGTGTATGAGTACATATAAGGACGTAAATCTTGATTAAATTTTAAATTCTTAGAGGGGGGACGGAATATGGAAAATTCATAGAACCTGGAAATAGGTGTAATATGATGATGAGTTACAGACAAGATTTTTGGGTTTCACTTGCAGTCTTTGGGATAGGGGCATCTAAATGGTAATTTTGCAGATGGGCCTTGCATTCTAGAATTAATCCGTGGAGCTACCTCTTAGTTCTCTGGATTTGTGCAAATAAAATTATATTACATGTAATCTTCTGTTCAGTTTTGTTTCATTAATATTTAGAGCTTGCTTACATAAACTTGTCTATAAGCTCTTTCTAGAAGAGTAAAGTAAGAAGAAAACTTGAAATTAGCTTCTCCATAAACTGAAATCAGCTTATCTATGAGCTAATTTATAGAAACACTCATATAGTTCATCTACTTTTTTTTTAGTTAGTGGATAAGCTAATTTTAATTTGGGGGAAGTCAAAATCATTTTTTCTTCTTATCTTTCTTTCTTAGAAGGGCTTATAGAGAAACTCATCCAAACATACCTTTAATGTCCCATATCAATTTCTTTAGAATTCTGTTTACAAAGTAAAATTAATTTCAATTGTAAAATTATACAGAAAATAGTTTACGTCTAAAACGTGCTGTCAAACAAGATATTTTAATTTAGTGCATGTGATCTTAGTGTTCTATTGCAAATGGTGTACCGATTATTGGTATTCTATTGTCGACAGATAGCAAATCTTCTTGATCGCGCTGTAGCAAATGTTGGCAGGAAACCATTGAAGGTTTTTGTTCAAGTGAATACGAGCGGAGAAACCTGTAAGTTGCATTTGACAGATTAGCCGACCAATTCACTAATCACTAATCACTATCTGCAGTACGGTAACTTAATAATGTTGACTTGGTGGTGCCAGATAATTAACCCATTTTTTTTAACACGACTTCTCTATATTAGATTTAATGTGAAATATCATCAAAATCACAATAAAATGTTGCTTCCAACTCTTTCATTGAAAATACATTTGGAAAATCATTGATTGTATCATCATAGATCTCTATAGCTAAATATGTAAATGTAACCAATATTTATTAGAATGATTACTTGACTTCTGGTTTATAATCTATGCCCTACATCTTTGTTTTTCATTTGTTCCATTAAAAGCATAGTTGTTGTCAAAGTTTTCAGTTTATTATTGATATCAAGAATGACATTTGACTGCTATTTCTTGCCAGCCAAATTTGGTGTTGAACCAGCTCTGTGTGTGGATCTTGTAAAGCACATCACAAACTGCTCAAACCTTGAGTTTTCTGGTCTAATGACAATTGGCATGCTGGATTATTCATCCACCCCAGAAAATTTTAAGGTGTCGACTGTACATTTTGGACATGATTTATTGGTCTTGTTCCTATTTCTTTACTTTTCTACATAATTCTCCAAACTAAATATTCTTGTGCACTCTCAAGATGTTGTCCAATTGCAGAAGTGAAGTTTGTAAAGCACTTGGCATATCAGAAACGCAATGTGAGCTATCAATGGGCATGACTGGAGACTTTGAGCAAGCTGTAAGGAATCATTTTTTTCCCTTAGAAAATAGAAGGTTTAAACTGAAGGGATAGGTATTGTGATTTGTGATTATATTTTTTAACCAGCTAACTCTAATTCTGCAGATCGAGATGGGAAGTACCAATGTTAGGATTGGAACTGCCATATTTGGAGCCAGAGAATATCCAACGAAAGAAGAGAAGTAGCTATCCTAATTTTGCAGTCTTCTTTGGGTTGGTATATTGGTGCTTACATTCACATATCAAACTCAGAACAGCATGAGCAAATTATTCAAGCTGGAACTTAGTATATCCACGAACATGAATGATGGTGGTGGTCACTAGATTCTGGGACAGCTTTGTATTCGGAATAATCTTCAAGACTGAAAGCTGTATACATTTTCTGTCAAACAATAAAATTCAACTATTCAGCTGACCTGAACCAAGATAATTTGAAAGAAAAATGATAGACTGCAAGCAAAATAATTCTCACAAATTAAGAGTTCTTGTGGTTCGGATTCGCAATTTTCTTGGTAAAGAAATCTCAAACTTGCGAGAATTAGTTTTCTTTATAAATGAAGTTGCAGTTTGCAAAAGTTAAAAAATTAGAATTCATTTAATTTTGAAACAAAAATATTTTCGAAGTCGCAACTTTTAGGAGCAATACATGAAGAGTCTCTGAACCCTTTAAGCCATGTACAAAAAGGGGTTTATCAAACCATTTAACAAGCTGAGACATTTGGTGATTTGGTTCAAGCTTAGCGGAGCAGCATCGAAATGAACGGATCATGTTTTCTCACAAACCAAAGTCCGAAAACGGTGCGTGGTGTCACTACCGCACCCAACTTCTGCTTACTCCTACCTACTCGGAAAGAGGCAGGTTTTAGGATTTAAACCTATAACCTCCAAATTCCAAGCCAATCTTTTTGTTGTATCAAGGCTCCCTTTTATTTTGATCGAATAATTCTTTATAAACTATCCTTTTTTCAACGAATCATTGGATAATATTATTATCTTGACATTGCTTTCAGAATGTTTCATGAAAGTATTAAGAAGTTTTTTCCCCTCAACTTTCCTTAAATATGTAACTATCACAACTTTTTAAAAAAAAAATACTATTTAATTAAAAAATTAAAAGTACCAAAAAAAACATCATAAATTGTATTAATTGTAAGAGTGTATATATTTTTGTGTTTGTAGTGAAATCACCACCCTTTAATGAAATGACTTTGTATAAAATATGACAATATATTGTATTTTTCAGTTAGTAGATGAAGACATTCAAAATCCTTTTAACTAAAAACTCGAGATAGATCACCTTTCCTCATATTTAATTCTTAAAAAATGAAACAAATTTAATAAAGTGTATCATTGGGTCAAAAAGTAGATTTTTTTTATGAAACAGGAAAAAAGTAAAAGGACTTTTGTTATCTACTTTAATTTTAGAAAAATATTTTTGAGATATATCTCTACATAAAATATAAAAATAAACAAAAGGTTATAAAAAATTATATATAATGCCAAATTACTAATATGAGATTAAATAAGTAAACTACCGAAAAAAGTGAGTCTTTCAAAGCATACGTATTACAATTGATTAAAATTTATAAAAAATATACAATTATAAGCGAGACTCGTTAAATAAAAAAAATCTAAAATTATATGATTCAATCAATAATAAATTAGAGAAATTATATATGTACAATAATTTATACTATGATTTATGCCATCTTTTTGTTTATCTCTTTCTTACCTCTCTCTCTATATATATCATAATTATAAAGAGAAATAAAGACAAAAGAATATATAGATTGTTGTATAAGTATCTTAAATTTAAATATTTGTTTTTCTTAAACAATGTATTTTTAAAAATAAGATATAACGTATAACTATCACAATCTCACACACTCTTGAGGTATACAATAGTATAAGATTGGGATGTGTAAATGAGGTGGGAAAGTTAGGTTGAATTGATTAATTACGAATAAAGTGATAGAAAATAATGAGAGGGTGTGTGTGTGTATGGGACATAAGAGAGAAACACGTAAACATGGAAGTGCAGTTTTGGGTATGCGAATCTTGAAACCAAACCAAACCTCAACAAATAAATTATTATTCGCAGTCAAGATCCTCTTCTTCTGCAACTTATTATCACATCATTGCAATTTGCAACGATGAATAGGAGGCAGCAAAAAGCCTTCAGATTGGTGATATGGATTATGGGACTCTTTCTCATCGCTTACATTGCAGGACGACCCTTGTATTGGCATCTCAATGAAAGCCTTAATGGCACCTCTTCTCCTTGTCCTCCTTGTCAATGTGATTGCTCTCTTCAACCCCTTATTTCTCTTCCAGAAGGTATTCAGTTTTCTTTCTTAGTGATGATGATGATGATGTTTGATTCAGAATATAAACAAAACTGTTCCACCTGTTGGTCATATTGGGTTATTTGGATACTTAGGTTGGGATATGTTTGGTTACCCATCAGAAACTCATTGGTATTAGACACACTCTCTTAAAAACATTATTTTTTTATTGAATAAGATTTACACAAATTTTTAAGGCGTAATGCTTATTTAATTATGAGTCTCATGATTATTAATTTTAAACAACAATAGAGTGTAATAGAAAGCATGTCACTAAATTCTTTAAAGAATTTATTCAATGAAAAACTAGACACACACTTAACCATGTGTTTTTACACTTCCTTATAGGTTTAATCTAGGAATAAGAAGAGTTTTTTCCCTTTCCTTTTAGTTACCTTTAAAAAGTGAAAACTAAAACACCGTGTCATCAAATTGTTAAGCAAGTGTTAGGTCCTTCATGATTTACATTCATTCTGATTATGGTATACTAGTTGTTTGTTGTACATATATTCTGATAAACATGCTCTGTAAGCTGGGTAGTATTGATTAAGGGATTGACCAATCAAATAGTGTGATCAAATGCTGAACTTTATTAAACAGAATCTCTGGCCATGCAATGGAAAACAATAAATTGATAGGGTCTTCGTATATGTGTTTCTTGTGCTCTTACATTGATCGCTGATCACTAACATGGTGTCTCTGCTTGTTTCTGCAGGATTGACCAACAATTCTATTATAGGTTAGTTCCTCCACCCATTAGTACACTAGAGAAAAGCAACAGATACAAGGTCATGAATATATAGATACCTTGATTTAAGTATCTAAAGTAGGACGATAACGCATTTTGGGATCAAACCCATTTGTTTATTCTTGATAAAGTATATAAAATTACCAACTTGCACTTTCCTGAAAGAAAAGATGTGGGAGAGGTTTTTGATCCCCACTTTTTGCATCTACTAGCACTCCTAAAATAGTGTAACACTTGATTTACATCCAGTAATTAATCTTGCACACTGATTTATTGGCGTAGCTTTGGCACAATGGTGAGGTAGTCACAAATTGTGATAATGCCCTCACTGTTTATTGGATAAGCCTGCATATATATATATACAGGTTCTAGATCAAATTATTTCAACTCATATATAAGTTCATACTTTTAGCCATACTAAATCAAAACACTTCTCAATGACAAAAGTGCAAGCACTAGTCCAAACCACACTTTCCAACAAAGACCCTATTTGGTTGGCAAAAACTAACACCGTCTACTCAGAAGAGAAAAAGATGTATAAAAATTGTTCAAAGTGGCATTATGAGTGAAAAAAAATTCAGGTGCATCAAAGGTTCCCTTGTGACAATAATGTGTTATAATTAACTATGCTCATGCAGTTAAAAGTGTAAAATGGTGTTAACATTTTATCTGATACAGGGGAACTAACACAAGTTTTTGGAGGATAATACTTCCAAAAGGCAGGCCTAGTTATAATGAATCCAAATTATGGTACTTTTGATCCTAGACAATTTCAGATTTTATATGTTTAGCATATGTATGTTGTAGATTGCATGAGGCATGACCAAGAGGTGACTGAAGAGGTGGGAAAGAGTTTTTCAGGCCTTTTAGCAGAAGAAGTAAGGGAGAAGGAAGCTGAAGCTGAGGAAAAACAAAGAAAGTCAGATACAAAACTTCTAGAGGCTAAGAAAATAGCATCTCAGTACCAAAAGGAGGCTGACAAGTGCAATTCAGGGATGGAGACTTGTGAGGAGGCAAGAGAAAGAGCCGAGGCAGCACTTGAAAATCAGTTGAAAGAAACTGCTTTGTGGGAGCTCAGGGCTCGCCAAAGAGGATGGAACAAAAATGCTTCATAGAAAGCTCGAGCTCGTTCTTAATTAGGTTAGAGCACCTTTGTTTCGCACTAGTACCTTCATTCTATTCTTTCTTTAATTATTGATGTTACTTGATATATTATTTAATAAAAATAAATGCGCAAGGATACTTTTGGTTTTAAATTTGCATTAGATTGAGCCATATATTTCTCAATTTAGCACTCAAACATTCAGTACCCTCATGAATCATTGATTTTTCTAACTATTCATTTTGTTGCGAGTAATAGATTTGTGATATCGGACTATTATAAAATAACGCCACTATTTACTTGATATTAGGTAGTGCTAAACCTTGCGTTCCCATTAACGTTGGCTAGCAGTGGTTAATTAAGTGACACCTGAAATATATATAACACAGATAATTTGCTTGTTGTCTTGTGTTTCATTACGAGTTATGTATGGATGTTTAAAGTTTACTCACATTTTCACGTCAAATGTGAAAAAATTGCAGAGATTACTTCCTTTTACTTCAAAAGGGACATTTGTCAATTAACATGAGACGCAGGGCAGAGCCAAACACGCTGTAAAGTGCAAACCTTCATTAACTAAAAAAGATAGAGGTAAAGCAACTTGAGAAAATAAAATACTTCCGCGAGTTTGTCTTTAAAAATTTTAACTTTAAAAATGTTTTGGTGGATTAAAATAAAATGTGTAAATTATATGATACTTTTTTTTATGTCGAGAAATAGTATTAAAAAAGAGTCTTTTTAGGCATTGTACAAGATTTTCCTACTAAAAATATACTTTGATATCCTAAAAATACTCACTTGATAATTCATTTTAATAATATAATAATATATATTAATATTTTAAATTAAAAAATAAAAGAAATATAATTAAAATATTAATATATTAGACTATAAGTAGTTGTTTTATTTTGTGTGGATGCAAAAGTGTCAATATCCATTCTCCTATTATTACTGCAGACACATAATATGATATGCCCTTTAGTTTGGAAGAATAACTGTTCTTAATCCTGACCTACCTGATTTGTGCTGAAGATATTTTTAATGAATTTGGATTTTGTGCATTTCTAGAATAGATTTAGATTATACATTCTTTAAAAACTATATTCTTAATTAATTTTTTATCAATAATACAATTTTTTAACTCATAAATAGTGCTTTGTAACATAATATTATATGTTATATTTATATTAATGTCATTTATATTAAAATATACATTAATTATAGTTATGCTTTAATTATATTATTAATATATGGTGTCAACGTGTCCAATTGTCTTGATCTTTCTTGAATAATGTGTTTAGTCAGTTTCAAGTTCGTAAAATTGATCTAATAAATTTTTTGGATCAAGCATAAATGCAAATAAAGAGAAAATTTTTGGAATGAAAATATAGAGAAAAAAAAAGAGGGATTAATAAGATAGTAAATAGAAAAAAAATATTATTAGTTAATACATTTATAAGTTTGGGTTGTTTGAGTTTAATGCGAAAGCCAATCTAAACTAATTTGGTTTAGATTGATAAAAACAAATATAATCCTATCAATGTTTATATTTTCTATAGAAAATTACACTTGTCTCTCCTAAAATTACACTTAATAATACTTATATCCTTTCTAATTTGAAAATAAACATATATTTTCCTAAGATCTTAATAAATAACAATCACATCTTTAATTTCTTTTTCTCTTATAGTTTCACACTCATCTTTTATATTTCTTTTAAACAAAGTGATATTAGCTCGTCGTATTTTAAGTTTAATGAAAATTTAAAAATTTAAATAGAAAATAATGAAAATTAAAAATTAAAGTTTTAAGTTAAAAAATTTGAATAAATTATAAAAAAACATAATTTTTATATTTAAGAAAAATATTTATTAAAAATATTCATTAATCTTTTAATTAAAAACGAATTTAAATTTTTTTTTATCATAGTTTTAGTCAATATATTGTTTCTAAATTTAAATAAAATAAGGTAATACGTATCTATTGATTAAAAGTATAAGAAAAAGGAATATGTTTTAAAAATTAGAGAATGTGAGATAATCATTAAAAGAATTAAAGGAGATAAGTGTTTTTTCAGAAAACATGATTTCCAAGAAAGATAATATAACATAGTAATCGAGGATGAAAAAAGATTTCATATACCGTACCGGATATCACCTCACAATTCAGAACGAAAATTCCCATTCTTGAGGGGTAAGGAGAGGGAAGGCAGAGATACCCTTATTTTCAATCTGCCATGCAATTCCAACTATCCAAAATAAAATTTCCAGATATTAATGAAAAATTATTCTATTTATATGATAACAACTTCTACTATTTCATGCGATTATAATTTTAAAATTGTGGTATAATGTATATAAGACCTCTCACTAAGCCAGATGAAATGGTTCCATTAGAGCTTATGATCCGCAGCTACTTTACCTTCTCCATTAATTAACCGCAGCCAGCATTTGTCTTCAAAAGCTGTTTGTGTGGAGTATGGTGTATAGTAATCCCATCAAAATTTGTTTATGTTGAGTATCCCGATTGAACCATTAGACGTCCGAAATATATATCTTAGTAGGTCAGTCAATAATCAGTATAGGCTAAGTCATGGGGAAGTGGCTAACAGTGCAGACACTTCAAAGTGGTTAACAACTTCCTGGCTCAGCAAGCGCATAGCAGCTCCCTGAGAGAATTTCCTAGCAAACAAAAAGCATGGAACGGATGTGGAATTGCTACGACACCATTCTATCCGGTACTCAGTCTCATAATAAACATGATTGATGCCCTGTTTAGAAAAAAAGTATCAGGCGAAGAAAATAGTTGCATTAAAAAACATGTACTAATGTGTAACCAAAGAATCATGTAATGTAATCATTTAAAAAAAAACAATCATTTCCATTTATGAGCTTTATTCAAGTCTTCAAATAGACGGTGAGCCATGACACAACGGTAAAGTTGTGCCTCGGTGATTAGTTAATTTGATTATGAGTTTGAATCCATAAATAACTCCTTGCACATGGGCCCATACCATATGGGTACGTTAATTAGTTTATTCAAGTCTTCAAACAAAATCATTATTGGCTTTAAACCTAAGAAATCAGGCCCTTCAGTCTTGTCACAAAGGTGGCAGTTTGACAATTGACTTAATATGAATTGTACCATGATATAAGATCAACTTATGCCATTCCAATTAACTTATTACCAAGACTAATTTCAGAGTCCTGCTTTCGACCATCTAAGTTCCCATCCACAGTTTGTGCCAGGACACAGAAGACATTAAGATTTCATTCACTGAATCCTCCTCCTTTTCTGTATCACCCCCCACCCCACCCAAACCTCCCAACGACCTAAAAGATTGAACCTTCTCTTTTTTCAACCCCAAATATGGCCTAGATCTATGCTTAAAGTATGCAGCATCAGATGACAACCTTTATTTCCTTTATCCTTTGAGGACCAGCATTTGAATAGCTGAAAGTAACAGGATGCCAGCCTTTATTCTCCATTTTTGTAGTAGACTGATTCCATAGGGTATAGGTTATCGCTCTACGTTCGAGTTCGCCTTCAAGACCATGCATCTACAAAGAGAAGAGAAATACATATTAAGATTACAAACAATATCCATTCAGATTAATCCTTGAAAAGTTACTGGACATCAATGACAACATTTAATCAAAGTAATTTGTGAAGCAAGAATAAAAAACACATTCCAGAAATCAACATAGATAACGATGATGAAATAAATATCTAAGCATCTTACTGCAAGCAATGTCTGCACAAAGTGTTCATCTGGAATACAATTGTGCTGCTTCTGAAGTTTCTGCATTTGCACCAAGATCACAGGAAGCAATTATCAGTATTGAAATAAAAGAAAAATATATTATGAAATGGGTACTGTGTAGCATCGCAAATTATCACTGTAAACAACATTATGTCTCAGCATACCACGTAAAATTATGCCATTGCAGATAAAAAAGAAAAAAAGAAACATTCAACACCTGTTAATGGGGTTTGAACAGTAACCACCAGAACATACTTTGCAAAATAGATGTAAATAAAAGGAAAAATAAGAAAATTTAAATAGAAATTTCTAACAACGCTTAAATAATCACTGATCAAATTTTAAATCTGACATCCAGAACTCTAACAGCTTTTGCTTAAAAAAAATCACAAGCTATTAAAGGGTAAACGGGAACCTACGAACTCCAAGATTTTGAAATATATCTTTACAAAAGAAATTCGCTAACTAGTAAATTACAGACACTTCCTAACTCCATATCAAGGTTTTGAAGGCTATACCAAATGGCAATTTCCCTAATTTACTACTTTCAAAGCCAGTTTTCAGTATTGCAGTTCTTAGTTAATCTGAAAACATGACCTAACAGGCTAGCTCAACTGTCCAGACCAGTCAGTCCAGTTTTTAAAATCAGAACTATGCCACAAATATAAGACACGTTCTAGAAGGCTATACATAGGAACTAATGATCCACATATAAAATTATCAAAGATTGAACTAAATGTTTATAATACATTACTCAGTCAGAAATATGCCCCACGAAAAGTGCAATGTCCCAAATATAAACGATTTTGAGCACTCAATTCAAAGCCTTGTATAGTGTTGCATCAGTATTAAGCCTGCTATTGCTTTACCATGATCACCAAGATTCTACTCGTGAGTTACAATTATTTGGAACTATAAGCACAATCAACAACATAACTTCAAAGTACCCCGTCTTTCTTGACTTAATAATTTCCACTCAAAAGTGAAGAACATGTCACTATTATGCATAATATATTAGGATAACATGATATCCTTCGTGTAACAACACTAAAATTGAAAAACAAAATTAGAAGACTTACCAGATTCAGCTTTCCCTTGCTTGTATCAATTGGTGGTCGTCTCTGCCAAGTTAGAACAAAATTAGGTAGATGTTTATTTATTATGAACACAGTACAGCTTACATTTAGTATTTAGCACAGTATTGTATCCTAAAGCATTCAATTTTGAATTCTATGACAACTTTCATTATACAAGGCCAACAAAATTTAATAAATCAATACAGGAGTATCAGAATCTTAATAGAATTGTAATTAAACAAACCTGAGATTGATTACATACCTTACAATATTTCTTGAAGACAGAAAAGATTGCATCATCATCCACAATGACTTCTGCATGCTTACGAATTACAGTTATCCACTGGAAATTCAAAATAAATTCCAATTAAGACATAATTTCCAGAAACAAATGTTAAAATTTTACCCTATAACCTCAATGTAACAAATAATGTCAATTTGATATTTACAAAAGCAACTGAGCTAAACTATGGGTAAACACCCAATAGGAAATTCCGCCCTTTAAAATGGCAAGGGGAGCTTCTTGACTTTACTGTGAAGCAATTAGTAGAGTCAAATCAGTGAGCAGCAATGGTTTTATTTTCAACCCGACAACCAGAAACCATGTTCTTTTTTAACTGATCTGAAAAGTTAAGGCATATCTTGCCTTTATATTTTAAACCATTATTAAACTCCATTAATTGAATTAGTGGATATTATCACCCACAGGAAATACAGCTTAAAACTACCTCTTCCTGAAGAGCAGAATGAAATGGAACCTTGCGTGCAGTTTTGCAACCCTTACTGGTTTAGAAATTTTTAAAATAAATCGTTCATATAAATTCAGGTTAATTTGCAACTAGTTTGAATGTATTCTTAATCCATTTGTAACGAGTTCCAAAATTTGTAATCATAATAGAATTTAAATACACAGAAATAGAGAAAGAAGCTTATAGTTCAAATATTAAGAGAAATTAAAGAGACAATGTTAAAAACAAAAAATAGGGAAAAAATAAAAGACCACTAATACAAATGGGTTACAATAAAACCAACTTCACACATTGGTTTTTCCTGAACTAACTTAAGTTGGATTAAATAAAAACGAGTGTGAGCTTTTGGTACTTTCTAAAATTAACATTTCGAGAATTGTTCTACTGTATCTAGTTATCTAGCTTCTAGAGTTTGGCTAGCCAAATTCATGCTACTCCTTCAGCAAGTATAAGATAAAATTATGTGTTCACAAAAAAAGAGGCCTACATCTAATAAGTAGGTTCAGACAGATTGCAGAAGAAAGTATTCTAGTAAGAACAACTTGATCAAGAAATTCAAAACACATGATTGGAAAGAATAATATTGAGGTATGGAAAAGAAAAGAAAAATAACCTGGGACCCTTTACGCCATTTTTCTCTTGGTATTTTAGGTGACATTTTTGGGTTGTAGCGGCCCTCCTTTACATCAAGAAAACTGCAATATAAACAGACCCGTTTATTCTACCTTTAAAGCGTATCCTTTTCACAAAAATGAAACAAAATGCAAGCTTAAATGGATTACAATTGAACATTCGAAAAAGAATTAGTGCCAAGCACCTCAAGAATCAAAGCCTTCTTCTACCTGTCCACGAAACTCCTCGGAGAAACCATGACATAATTGTACACGTAGGAAAAGTTGTACAGAGGAACACAGCTGCACATGGAAAACAGAAACTCAGATTCTCACCCAGGTAAATGACTCTGCACAAACATATGCCAGGCCCAAACCTGCCTCTTCCTTCAAATAGGAGTGACAAAGAAAACAAAGGAACAGAAACAGAGAAAGAACAAGAACTACTAAAGGAAACTTGTATTAATACAAGAAGATTGGAAATACCAACCTGTCCGAGAGAAGAACAAATCTTTGATTTGCAGGGTCCTCTAAGGCTGCTTCCAGTAACAGCCTTTCAGCCTCAATCATACTTGATTCTCCCCATAAAACCTAAAATATGCAACACTGAATTCATATAAGGAATAAAAACAACATACTAATATCATATCATAATAGTATGACATTTTTATGCTCAACCATATCTGCATGCAGTATCACACTAAAGACATAAATCCTTGTAAAAAAATGTGTATAATGTTTGGACAAGAATACTTCTCTCATAAGTAAAATAACCTATGCACAAGTTAAAATTAGTCTTTTGGAAAAGTTAAATGATTTTAACTTCTCCAAAAGGCTTATTTGAACTTGTGCATTTAACTTCATTTACTTACTTTCAAAGGCATAAATCCTTTAAAAAAAAAAGTGCTTAAAAATACCAGTTTATTGCATAGTTATAGCATCACCCCATTGGCATTCGGTGCTACACGTTACTATTCTGGTGATTATGTCAATATACAAATAAGAACATAAATGGCACAAAGATCATGTTGTCAATTTCTCCATCATGTAAGCAATATACAATGTAACATAATTCAATATAAAGAATTGGCCCGCCAGGGAGAAGACAAAATAAAAGTGCATCCACTTTCACCTATTTTTTACGAAGCAAAACAATATTGTAGAAGCAACATTTGACTGTTCTCACAATTTCGAAAAGGAAAGCGAGTTCGTGAATAAGTTGGCGGGATCGCTTTCTGAACAACCGATTCGAAGAGAAAAAACAACTCACCTGAATGCTATTATTGATTTGTCGACCGTAGAAGAACTGCGACCTGGTGGTTGACTCATCCAACACAAAGCCAGGCGTGGAGTGAACATAAATCGAGAATCTCGAAACGTCACCGTTCTGCAAAAATAGAAACAGTTCAGACATTCCCCAAATTTCAGATTATACGGAAATCAAAGGAGAAAAATGCGAAACCTGGAAGAAAGCGTCCCAGAGGAAATCGAGAGGGAGGTTGCGACGAACGAGGAACAAGAAAGCGATCTTGGGAGGGCCATAGAAGACTCGAGAAACGGAAATTGAGGGTTTGGGAGAGTGGAATCTGAAGAGAGAAAGGAGGAGTAAAACGACGACGCATGAGAGGGAAGCGGAGAAGAGGATCAGCATTTTTCTACTTATGGTGTGGCGTCTCTTGGCGCCTCTAGCCGCCGATCCCATTCCTCCCACCCTACCTCAGGCTCGGTAACTTTGCACTAGTAATAACCGTCGCTAATCTGTTACGATATGTGCATAGCATAGCGTGAAGAAGAGGTTGAAATTGAAGCGTATGCACATGCAGATGCAGAGATTAATAATAATAATTTGGTTCTCTTTCTCTCCGTTTTCATGGAGACAGGTGTTGAGACTCTTCTGAACCCTTACACGCAACTTCTCGACCACATCAATACGTCGTCGTCGTCGATACCAGCGCTTTTGACCTATCGAGGTCCATGGGTCCCACAGCTGCACCCTTTGCACGTCAGCGCGTGGTTGCACTGAACGCGGCACCGCCACCACCGCTCCTCAGTGCACATATTGTTACCACCAAACACTCAACGCCGTTTTCTTTTTTAACAAAATAAAAAGGAAAATGGGATGTTACTCTTGTGCAAGTATAGTTGGAAAAATCAAACCAACAATTGGACCGCTGAGAATTTACTACTACATGTTATCCCCATGGCACAACTTTCAACTTCACGCAATCATATGTTTCATATTTTAATGTAACTGTAGATGTTTTCTAAACGGTAGATGTTGTTTTCATATCTTTCGTTTAACAGTAGAGGCTTGTTTTTATATGTTTCATAAAACTGTTAAGGTAATAAAAATATATTAAAAATACTTTAATTTGTAATTTGAATTTCATATTTTTAAATTATTAGATGGTTAACAATAATTTTATAACACAATACAAATATACTTCTTATGAGTTTTAATCATAATATAACTTAAATGCTTATTTATAATAAATTTTAATTAAGTAATAAATAGTTAGTATTATGTATCGCACATACTAAAACATTATTTATATCTATAATAGTTAAATTTTATGCTTGACTTTTTCACTTTTTTATTTTTTCTTCAATGATTGTTTAGAATATAAACCCATTACAACAAATAATTATAACTTCTGTAGTTTCAATTAATTCAAACGAAATAAGTAGTTTTGCATTGATTTTCTCGGCATGTGACATAAAATTTATTTATACAGTTAAATACAATATTCGTACATATATATATATATATATCACAAATGATAATAATTTTATGAGTTTTTCTTTAATTATATTTTTTTAAATTTCTTTTTAAATTATAGTGCTCCAAAACAAAAACTTTTTTACTTTCTACTAAAAGTCCAGCGGCTTAAGAAACCCCGAAAATATCAGACGAGGCCAACTAATCTTCTTTGGGTCATTATTTCTCCACCCATATAATCTCCACATGCACACCGTAACTATTAAAAATACCAAAATACTTATAAGTACAAAAAATACTTTCATTAGCTGCAGTGTCTATGTAGTCTCAAAGAATTTTTTAATCTAAAACACATGTACATATATAGTCCTGAAACTATTTTCAATTCACATGGATTATATAATTTGAGAGTATTTTTAAAAGTGATTTTCAAATATATATACAGTTTGAAAGCTATTTTTAATTCAAAGTATAGATGATAACATAAAAATATTTGGGAATTATATAATTTGAAAATTATTTTTAAAAAGTAACTTCTGTTTTGAAAGTTACTTTTAAAAAATAAAAAAACTTTTAAATTGTATAATCTAAATTTATAATAAAAAATATGTGAAAGATACATAAATAAAAAATTATGATGATTTAAATATAATATTAAAAATATTTTTATCTTTTTACTTATACAGGGTGTATAATGGAAAAAGAATGATTCATATTGTTACCACAAATGGAAATTTAAAAACCAAAGCCCATAACCAATGAACCCAAAAAAACAACACAACCAAATAAATCATCAAAATGCAATAGTAATAATTCCAAAAGAATAAGTAGAAAAGAATAAGAAAGACGTGTGGAATAAAATGAATAATCCGATAAAGAGATACAAAAATATAATATAAATTACTATATAATTTTCTAGTACGAAGAATAAATATCTCCTATAATTTTCTTTTGTTTACCTTTTAAAATAACTCATGGTTTCATTATCTTCAAAAATAATTTGTGTTTAAAAAATATTAATTATAAAAATTACTTTAATAAAATATTTACTTTTTTAAGAAATTGAATGTGGTTATCAATTCATTTTAATATTTAGGTTAACTAGAGATAGAGTTGATATACAAACAGAACTGCCTATTTAAGTTTGATTCACGTACTAAAAATATTAGATGGTATAAGTTATATTTTAACTAATTTTTAATTTTACAAATGGATTAGTTCACATCAATAAAAATATATTAAAAAATTTAATATTTATTTTTATAACAGTAGTTTATTACACAATAATGAATCGCCACAGATAGAAACTGTTTAATATGGAGATTCTAAGATATAAAAATTTATAAAAAGTTTAAGCTCATACTTTAAAGTTACACGAGTGGTCCACGTTTCTGAATGACCTCATATAAAGTTGGAAAACCACTTTAGTGCAATCTCTTAAACCTGAACATTAATAATTCACAGGCTCTCATCAGTCACCTATGCAGTTAACAACACTTGTAAAAAGATGGTTGTTCCTTAATAGTGTAGCTAATGCTTGCAGCTTCTAGAGGTTGTTTTTAAACTGGTTGCTAATACTCTGACAACTGGTTAAAAAAATACATTCACTTGATAACTTAAAAATTTAGTATTTTAATAATATTTTTTAATTTTTTATATAACATATTAATATATTATTACATTATTAAAATATATTATTAAGTAGAAGTGTTTTATTTTATATGGATGTTAAAGAATATTTTTCCTTTTAAGTTCATTAAGTTACGGCTCCTTTACTTTTAAACAACTAGCTTATTTGTTATGCGTGACCTAATAAACAACTCACTTTTATATTATTTAACTTATATGATGCCATATTACTTTAGTTATATTATTAGAATAATAAATAAATAATGGTGAATCTTCTTAATTACCCTCAAATATAAAAATGTGAAAAACTATATCTTTTGAATTATTTTTTTTAACAATAAAAAAGTATACAAATACAAAAACTAAGGATACTTCAATCTATACATAACAAAGAAAAAAGAAGAAAAACAAACAATAAACTAATAAAATACAATGATATCTCACTTCTTATTTCGGAATAAGACTTAACTAAGCAACTGTTTAAAACAAAATGCACAAAAAAGAAAAATTGTTTGACACTTATACAAATCCAAATATCATAATCTAAATTATCTTTTGAATTAATTGACATTTTCAAACGTATAAAATACAACTAGGACCTTGAACCCAAAGAATAAAAAAAAACATTCGTACCTAAAACGATTAAAATAAAAGGAATTGCTGAATTTTATTCTTACGTGTGACAAGTTTTTAAGATTATATACGTAATACTCTTCTCATGGTAGTAGGTTGTTGAGTTTTCATCCACGAATTGAAATTAGTACCTAGAGTACTTAGTCATATTCTAAGCTCAACTTGACACTTGCGTTTTGACTGAAATTAAACCAACCATGAGTAAAAAACAAAGGTTTATACCATTTTCCTAATGTTCATTACGTCCCATTTGTTGTCTTTGCAAGTAACCAAGTAAGGAACCATAACTAATGTGTAGCATTTTGACACCCCCAAGGGGAAGGAACCAATGGAAATATATTGCAAAAGTGGGAAGCCATAAAACAGGGAAAGGGTCAGCAAAAGGCCAAGTCCTCAACATTTCACGACCACTTCCTTTGCCTTCAGTTGTGGTTTAAGATGTATAAAATCAGATCACCTTTCTTATGTAACGCAAAAGTCTAGTTCCATGGCCTCCTTACAAATCTCATCCATGTTTCTTTCTTCTTTTTCCTTCAAGAGAAAACATGCATCTGCTCCAAAGTTCAGACGAATGCCTTTGTTAGCTCCAAAAATATCAACCAGAAATTCATTTCAGGAAACCAACGGTTCTACAGACACAAATCCATTTGAAGAGAATGTCAAACCGAAAACATTGTACGATGAAAGTATACGTAATCTTAATACTTCCAACAACAAGAATAAGACCACCACCACCACCACCACCACTAAATTCCTTGCAATTTTGGAGTTGGTAACCGACAGGGTAGAAATGCACCACAACGTTGGGGAGCAACGTGACAATTGGAACATCCTTCTTTTGAACTCCATCAACATGATTACTCTCACTGCCGCAACCATGTCGGGTCTTGCTGCCACGTGTCCAGGTTCAGGTGCACAATTACTGGCTCTTAAACTGTCTTCCACGCTCTTGTTTTGTGCTGCCACAGGGTTTCTACTCGTGATGAACAAGATCCAACCCTCACAACTCGCCGAGGAACAACGAAACTCGACGAGACTGTTTAAGTGTTTGCAAACAAAAATGGAAGTCACTGTTGCTCTTGGAAGTCCTTCAGAGGAAGATGTGAACAATCTGATAAGTAAGGTTTTGGCTCTTGATAGAGCTTACCCACTTCCCCTTTTGGGGGCCATGCTTGAGAAGTTTCCTGAAAAGTTTGAGCCTGTCGTGTGGTGGCCTAGGCCTAATAAGATTTCACAACCCCACAAAGGAGAAGCTACGAGAGAGAAGATGGAAGAAGAGTTGATGAATGGATGGAGTGAAGAACTTGAAATGGAATTGAGGGAGGTTGTTGAAGTGGCAAAGAGAAAAGATTTTGAGGACTATGAGAGGTTAGGAAACATGGTGTTGAAGATCAGCAAGAGTTTGGCCATTTTAGGGCCTTTTCTCATGGGCATTGCAACAATTGGGTCAGTGTTTGTGGACAGCATAGGGTCGTGGACATATTTGGTGACCCTTTTGGCTGGGTCTCTGGCTGCTGTTGTTAACTCCTTTGAGCATGGAGGGCAAGTGGGAATGGTGTTTGAAATGTATAGATTCTGTGGAGGGTTTTTGCGTTTGTTGGAAGAAACTGTTGAGGCAACACTTGAAGAGAAAGATATGGAGAAAAGAGAAAATGGCGAAGTGTTTGAGAACAAGGTGGCTATGCAATTGGGAAGAAGCGGGTTTCAGCTGAGACAACTTACCTCTAAGTCTGCTTCATGTCGTAGGGAAGGAATTGCCATGGATGAATTCGCAAGCAAGCTCTTCTAAACTTAAATGGAATTGCTTACAACTCTTATCATATAGTTTTTATTGATATATATGCATATTACAACTGCATATAAAATATCATTGTATTATAATACTTCATTTATATTTATTATTATTATTTTAATATAATATTTTATTATTAAAAATAATTGTACTGCGGATATTTTTTGAAAAATAAGTTGTTAAATTATATATTTTCTTATTATAACAAAAACAGGTAGACCAATTCACAAGGATGAATAAATGTACTCACTCATAGTTTTAATTAATAAGAATATAGCAAGGAACACTAATTTTGTTTAGACCTCTTAAATTTGTGCTATCCATCTTGTTGCAATGCTTTTAATTTGACTTTATTGAGAATGAGTATATAAATTATAGCTAATAAATAATAAATAAATTATAGGTAATATGCGAATTTTCTTCAAAATAATAACGAAATAAATGAATGAAATGGTAATTAGACGATTAAATGAAAAACATATATATATTTTGTTAGCTATAATTTATATATTTTGTATGTTAGCCCTTTTTATTCAAATAATAAAAGTGGTTATTTCGTGATAAGTGCCTTAAATATTTAAATTCCACAGAATTCATAATTTTTACTTAT
Source organism: Lablab purpureus (assembly GCA_030347555.1). Lineage (NCBI taxonomy): Eukaryota > Viridiplantae > Streptophyta > Magnoliopsida > Fabales > Fabaceae > Lablab > Lablab purpureus. The sequence goes on from CM059259.1 coordinate 16,071,785, forward strand.
TTTATTTTAATTTTGTAAACAGTTAAGTTTAGCTTAGTTATGTAGTTTATACTTCTTCTTTTTCCATTTTGTGAAACGGAGGAAAAAAAGTATAGAAAAAGGAAAAAAAAAAATACATCAGGAATATAAAGACAGTTGACAAATGAATGAAAATTTGAAATTGTGCGCTTCAAATTAAAATAAGATTAAGGTGAACAACTTAGTTCTATGCATGAATAAAATTAATGTCAGAAACTTTTAAGGCAATACAAATCCCTTCTCTCACATTCCTCTTATTTTCTTTCTTCCATTAATAAAATTTTAATATATAATTTTATTTATTTTTTTAATATCTTCTAATAAATTTAAAAAATAGAAATAAATAATTTTTATATAATTAAATTATTTACTTTATAATAATATATCAATAATAAAATAATTTTTTATATATGACTCATAAACTTTAATTATAAATAATTAATTTTTAATCATCATAATAATATATATTAATAATAAAATATTTTTTATATTAATAACTAGCATATAAATTTTAATTGTGAAAAAATAATTTTTAATTCTCAGAATTTATAGTTAATTTTAATTATAAATGAATTATTTTTAATTTTAATTAAAATAATATTAATAAGAAAAAATATTTGAATTTAAAAAATTGTATAAAATACAATACAAAATCAAATTTTTTTTTTAAAATTATTTATTTTTAAAAAAATTCTAACTTATTATTATTATTTTAAAAATTACGTAATTAAATAATTTTATTAAATTTGAAGTTTTTATTAAATTTAAAGTTTTTAATTAAAAGAAAGAAGAGTTCGATAAAAGAAAATACTTAAAAAAATATTAATGATAAAAGAATACCAAATCTTATTTGAAATGTAATAAGATAAAAAATTAAATGGTAAAGATATAATATTAGATATAAGTGTGTAAAATACGAAAACAAATAAATGGAATGCTCCTATGTTTATTTTAATTGTGTGTGAATTTTATTGGAAAGAAACAATTAAATGAGGTCAATTACATCTAACCGTTATTACTAAATTTATTTATCGAGTGTTACTCAATTCAAATTTATATAAACTATTAAATGAAATCCATGTCTCTTAAAGCAAGTCAGAAAGTGTACAAAGCAAGTCAGAAAGAATACACACACAAATGGCCTAGACCTACGCTTAAGTCAAGTATGAAGAATCAGAAGAAAACCTTTATTTCCTTTATATACTTTCAGGACCAGCATTTGAATAGCTGAAAGTAACAGGATGCCAGCCTTTATTCTCCATTTGTGTAGTACACTGATTCCATAGGGAATAGGTTATCGCTCTACGTTTAAGTTCGCCTTCAAGGCCATACATCTGCAGATAGAAGAGAAATGCATATTAAGATTAGAAACAATATCCATGCAGATTAATCCTTGAAAAGTTAAGGGACATCAATGACAACATTTAATCAAAGTAATTTGTGAATATAGCAGAAGCAAGAATAAATATGACCAAAAAACATATTCCTAAAACCAACATAGATAACGATAATGAAATAAATGTCTAAGTATCTTACTGCAAGCAATATCTGCACATAGTGTTCATCTGGAATACAATTATGCTGCTTCTGAAGTTTCTGCACTTGCACCAAAATCATAGGAAGAAATTATCAGTATTGAAATAAAAGAAAAATATATATTATGAAATCAGTACTGAGAAGCATCACAAATTATCGCTGTAAACAACATTATGTCTCAGCATACCTCGTAAAATTACACCATTGCAGATAACAAAAAAGAAAAAAAAAAAGAAACATTCAACAGCTGTTAAATGGGGTTGAACAGTAACCAGCAAAACATACTTAGCAAATTAGAAGTAAATAAACGGAAAAATAAGAAAATTTAAATAGAAATTTCCAATCTTAAATCTCACATTCAGAACTTTAACAGCTGTTGCTTAAAAAAATCACAAGCTATTGGAAAAGGGTAAACGGGAACCTACGAACTCCTAGGTTTTGAAATATAACTTTACAAAAGAATTTCACTAACTAGTATATTATAGACACTTAATAACTCCATATCAAGGTTTTGAAGACTATACCAAAGGGCAATTTCCCCAATTTACTACTTTCAAAGCCAGTTTTACGGTTCTTAGTTAATCTGAAAGCATGACCTAACAGGCTAGTTCGACTGTCCGGACCAGTCAGTCCAGTTTTCAAAATCAGAACTATGCCACAAATACAAGACACGTTCTAGAAGGCTATATCATAGGAACTAATGATCGACATAGAAAAATTATCAAAGCTTGGACTAAATGTTTATAATACATTACTCAGTCAGAAATATGACCCATGAAAAGTGCAATGTTCCAAATATAAACAATTTTGAGCACTCAATTTGAAGCCTTTGTATAGTGTTGCATGAGTATTAGGCCTGCTATTGCTTTACCATGATCACCAAGATTCTACTAATGAGTTTCAATTATTTGGAACCATAAGCACAATCAACATAACTTTAAAGTACCTAGTCTGTGTTGACCAAATAATTTCCACTCAAAAAGCGAATAATGTATGTCACTATTATGCATAATATATTAGGATAACTCGATATCCTTCCAGTAACAACACTAAAATAGAAAACTAAAATTAGAAGACTTACCAGATTCAGTTTTCCCTTGCTTGTATCAATTGGTGGTCGTCTCTGCCAAGTTAGAACAAAATTAGGTAGGTGTTTATTTATTATGAACAAGGTACAGACTTACAGTTAGTATTTAGTACAGTATTGTATGCTAATGCATTCAATTTGGAATTCTATGACAACTTTCATTATACAATGCCAACAAAATTTAACAAAATCAATACAGTAGTATCGGAATCTTAATAGAATTGTAGTTAAACAAACTTGGGATCGATTACATACCTTAATATTTCTTGAAGACAGAAAAGATTACATTATCATCTACAATCACTTCTGCATGCTTACGAATTATAGTGGTCCACTGGAAATTCAAATTAAGACATAATTTCCAGAAACAAATGTTAAAAATTTAAGTTAACCTCAATGTAACAAATAATGTCAATTTGATATTTATAAAAGCAACTCAGCTAAACTCTGGCTAAACACCCAATAGGATATTTCTCCCTTTAACATGGCAAGCGGAGCTTCTTGACTTTATTAGCAAGCACTTAGTGGAGTCAAATCAGTGCACAGCAATAGTTTCACTTTTCAACCCCACGACCAGAAATGAAGTTCTTTTTTAAACGATCTGAAAAGGTAAGGCATATCTTGCCTTTATATTTTAAACCATTAATAAACTCCATTAGTTGAACTAGTCGATATTATCACCCACAGGAAATACAGCTTAAAACTAGCTCTACCTGAAGAGCAGAATGAAATGGAACCTTGAGTTACAAATTCAGGTTAATGTGCAACTACTTTGAATGTATTCTTAGTCCGGTTAAAACTTGTAACCAGTTCCAGTATTTGTAATCATAACAGAATTTAAATACAGAGAAAAAGAGAAAGAAGCTTATAGTTCAAATATTAAGAGAAATTAAAGGGATAATGTTAAAAACAAAGACAAAAACAAATAGGGAAAAATAAAATAAAAGACCACTAAACTACATTTAACTTCAGTAGGATTAAATAAAATCTAGTTTAATCTTTTGGTACTTTCTAAAATTAACATTTAAAAATTGTTCCACAGTATCTAGTTATCTAACTTTTTGTGTTTGGCTAGCCAAATTGATTCTACTCCTTCAGCAAGTATAAGATAAAATTACGTGTTCACAAAAAAAGGCCTATATCTAACCAGTAGGTTCTGACAGATTGGCCCAAACCTGCCTCTTCCTTCAAATAGGAGTGGCAAAGAAAACAAAGGAACAGAAACAGAGAAAGAACAAGAACTCATAAAGGAAACTTGTTTGATACAAGAAGATTGGAAATACTAACCGGTCTAAGAGAAGAACAAATCTTTGATTTGCAGGGTCCTCTAAGGCTGCTTCCAGTATCAACCTCTCAGCCTGAATCATGCTTGATTCTCCCCATAAAGCTTAAAATATGCAACACTGAATTCATATAAGGAATAAAACAGCATATTAATATCATAATTGTATTACATTGTTATGCTCAACCATATCTGCATGCAGTATCACGCTAAAGGCATAAATTCTTGTAAAAAAATATATACAATGTTTGGACAAGTACACATCTCCTATAAGTAAAAAATAACCAATGCCCAAGTTCAAATCAGTTTTCTGGAAAAGTTAAATGATTTTAACTTCTCCAAAAAACTTATTTGACGTTGTGCATTTAACTTCATATACTTCATTTCAAAAGGCATGATTCCTTTGCAAAAAAATGCCTACAATACCAGTTTATTACAGAGTAATACCATCACCCCGTTGCCATTTGTTGCTACAAGTTTGTATTCTGGTGATTATGCCAATATAGAAATAAAAACATAAATGGAATAAAGATCATTCTGGTGATACCTGATGCCATGTCAACCCAAAAATATAAAAGAAAAGAAATTGAATGGGTCAAAATCTTTTATGGAAATTCAGAAACATTGAGGCGGCTCACAGGACACTTCATGAGTGACGGCCGGTCTTGGAAAAAATTCAGATGCAACATTTCAGCATGTTATTGTGATATCATGTGGCTGCTTTCAAGGTTAATGTCCACTTCATGCATTTTGATCATTTCCTTTCTCAAAAATTTTAGTATACAAACTATTTCTTGAAACAGAGGGTGTGAGTTGTGATATGTGAAAAATGTAGTGATGGTCCCATTTATGTCAATAAAGCTCCAACCAGGAACTTTTTTCAAGCCAAGAGATCTCATATTAGTCCATGCCTCACCCACTTCTTTCCACTTGTTTGCTGAAGCATAGCAATGTGCTAATTGTACAAAGTTACCAGCTTGCATTGGCCTCAGCAGGAGAATATCATTAGCTATTGTATCACCAAGTTCATCATTCCCATTTGCTCGACAAGCATCAAGGATTATGCCCAAAACATCGAGCACAGGATGGGAGAACTTTTTCTTGTACACGTTAAAAGCCTCCTCTACCTTCCCAGCACGACTGAGAAGATCCACTACACAGGCATGGTGTTCAAGATTTGGTGCAATCCCAAAATCTTTGGTCATTGATTCGTATATGTTCAAGCCCTGCTCTAGAAGTCCATTATGACTGCATGAAGATAGGACTGAGAGGAAAATCACATGGTTGGGTTTCATCCCACTTTCCAGGAACTTTGAGTATAACCTCAGTGCAATCTCCCCTTTGCCATGATAGCCGTATCCTGCAATTATGGCACTCCATGAGACCAAATCATGACTTGGCATCTGATTGAAACACCTCTGGGCAGTATACAAATCACCACATTTGCAGTACATGTCAACCAAAGAAGTGTCAACCAAGATGCATTGCCTAAGGTCATTTTTTATCACAAAACTGTGGATACATTTTCCGAAGTGAAGTTGTCCAGTGGACGAACACCCTTGGAGGAGGGAAACAATGGTTATTGAATCAGGTGTTCCATGATCAGACCTCATTTCATTAAAAAGGAACATGGCATTACAAATATAGCCATTTTGAGCATATCCATTAACCATAGCATTCCAGGAAACCAAATCCCTTTTGTCCATCATATTAAATACAATGGAACTCTGATCCAAGTGACCACACTTAGCATACATGGTAACAAGAGAGTTCTGAATAGCAATATCCATGTGTAATTCCTGCCTTAGTATATAACCATGAATCGATGTCCCCAAATTAAAAGACCCAAGTTGTGCACAAGCTGTGATTACACTAGCCATAGTAGCAGTAGATGGCTTCACTCCAAATTTTAACATCCGTCGGAAAACAGCTAGTGCTTTGTCTGCAGACCCACTCTGCACAAGGCCTGAGATCATTGCTGTCCACAAAACTACGTCCTTATCTGAACTCCTTTCAAACATTCTAAATGCAATGTCAATGTTCCCACCTTTTAGGTACGTTACAATCAATGATGTTTCAACATGCGCATCCAAGTCAAAACCAGCTCTTAAAATCTGCCCATGCAAGCACCTTCCCAATTTCAGCTCACCCCTTGATGCAGCCACAGACAAAACAGACCCAAAAGTCTGCGGATCAAGCTTAAAACCTTGGACCCTCATTGTCTTAAGAAGTAGCAAAACTTCACATAGATTCCCAATCTGAGCATAGGCTGAGATCAACGAATTCCACGAAACCAGGTCCCTTTCATCCATGTAATCAAACAATTTCCTAGAATCCTCAATGTTTCCACACTTCCCATACACATTCAGAATAGAATTTGACAAGTTTATATCAGACATAAACCCATACAGAATTGCATAACCATGCAAACACTGCACCGTAGAAAGCTCAGAAACTCCAAGCAGCAAGCTCAACATGGTAACGCTACTGGGTGGAATTCCCTGGCAACGCATTCCATCAAACAGAAAAAAGGCCTCAGGAATACGACCCATGCGCGAATAGCACCCAATGATGGTGGTCCAAGGTACAACGTTCCTCACGGGCATAAAGTCAAATACTTTGCGAGCAACATCGGCGCACCCAAATTTGGCGTAGAAATTGATCAAAGAAGAGGCAATGTAGGGATCAAGAGACAAGCCTTCAACAAGGACCCGTTGATGGAGGGAGAGACCGAGGGAAAAGAGGTTGAGAGAAGAGCAGGCTTTGAGAAGACTGGGGAAGGTGTAGGCATCAGAAGGGACATGGGTTTTGAGCATAGATGCGTAGGTAACAAGAACTTGTCGGTGAGCACCTTGGGATGAATGGCGGTTGATTATGGCATTGAGGGAGTTTGTATTGGCTGAAGCTGAAGTTGGGTGTGGTAGTGACACCACGCACCGTTTTAGGACACTCGGACTCAGCAGTAATTGAGGCTTTGGTTTGTGAGAAAACATAATCCATTCCTTTTGATGCTGCTCCGCTAAACTTGAACCAAATCACCAAATGTCTCAGCTTTGATAAATGGTTTGATAAACCCCTTCTTTGTACATGGCCTAGAGGTTTCAGACACGTACAAGGTGATTGCGGAGGTTGGTTTCTCGAACCTGACCACGGAGGATTGGGTGAACAGGGTCAACAGTGTTCATATTCCCGACAACGTAAACATCAACGTCACCGTCAACTGCTCCTGCGGAAACCGACACGTGTCCAAGGATTATGGGCTGTTCTTGACGTACCCTCTTTGGCTGGGTGATGACTTGCAAGGGGTTGCGGCGGAATCCGGTGTGCCGGCGGAGCTGCTGATACGCAACAACCTCACCTCCGATTTCAGTGCTGGGAATGGACTCGTCTTCGTGCCGGCTAAAGGTATTATATATTGCACATACTAAAGTTATAAATTTTGTGCTTGATTTTTTCAATTTTTTTATTTTGTTTTCAATGATTAATTATTTAGAATATAAACCCATAACAACAAATAATTATGACTTTTGTAGCTTTAATTAATTCAAACGAAATAAGTAATTGTGTATTATTTTTTCTTAGTATATAACATAACATTTATTTATAGAGTTAAATATAATATTCATACATGTTACATATATATATATATATATATATATATAACTTTTTTACTTTCTAATTAAAGTCCAGCCACTTGAGAAAGTCCGGAAAATATCAGACCATATCAACTAATCTTGATGCTACAAATAGAAATTTAAAATCAAAGTCCATAATCAATGAACCCAAAAAAGGAAAACACAACCCATGAAATCATCAATATACAACAGTTATAATTCCAAAAGAATAAATAGAAAAAAAGAAGAAGTGTGGAATAAAATAAATAATTTGATTAAGAGATATAAAAATACTAACTATATAAATTATTTTAAGAAAATACTTGTTTAAATAACGGTATCTTTATTAAAAATTGAATATCGTTGTCAATTCATCTTAATATTTAGCTTAACTAGAGGGTATAATATAAAAAGGAAAAATGCACGAAAACAAAGTTAGAAAGCCAGTATTATGTCCTCCATCCCTTAAATCTTCTAATTAATAATTCACCCGCTCTTTCCACCTCTCCTAATTAATAATTGACATAAAAATAACCTATTAACCTACACTTCATATAAACAAAATGAAATAATTTCTGAACAATCAAAATATATACTTACTATATTTTTAGTGTCAATTTTAACACGAAAATATAGAATAAGATATGGATACATAAATATGAATAAAATTTATATTGGATATGAAAATATTTCAACTGTCTTAACTAAGTTAATAATCTTCCATTTTAAAGATAATCTTATAATTTTCAATTTTAAGTTCTTTATATATATAATTTATAAAAATATTTATCATTCGTATTATTAATTTTAAAATATGTTAATTAATTTTAATTTTTTAAATGATTTTTAAATGGTATTATAAAGGGGGAAAATATTAGGAAAATTGAAAATGTTAAAAATAATACATTTCAAAATCAAAAAGAAAAACTAAATGTTGCCTAGATCTGAAAAGACACCAAAATAAAAAATTTCATCTTTTAAAATGATTATAACAAAACCAAAAACATAAAATGTAATCTAAATAATCTAAACAAAAATTAGATTTGAACTTTGATTTTCCAAAAGGACTAAATTGTATTTTAAATATTTATTTTATTTTAGTTATACCTTTTAAAATTTATCTAATAAAAAAATGAATTGATTGTACTATGACATCCTTTTTATATTCAAAAGCCTAAAATAAAAACGAAAGTTAAGAAAAAAAAATTCTTAAAATAGCAGAACAAAAATGTAGATAACATAAGGTTAATTACGAAAAATTCAGACTTCGTTTAACTTTTTTAGTCTTAAGTAGTAAACTATATATAAAAAATAACAAATAATGATGAGGTTTGTGGAATCATGAAATAATAAAATAAATAAATAAAACTAGTTAGATGATTCTGAACAAAATCTCATAAAATGATTAAGCAAATGGAATTCAATATTTTGTGTTGGTATTGAAGATTTTGGAATGAGAATGAAGAGAGATTTTATGAAAAAAAATATAATATAATAATTTATAAGGGAAAAAGGTTGTTCATTCCATCCTTGTACTAACATAAAATAATTTTGTGTGTGATTTGGTTACCTATTTATTAGGAAAGAGACTAATATCTTTCTATTTTAATGAAAATTGTATTAAAATCTTATCTAATTAAATTTATTAAATTTGTGTTTTTCATGAAAAATTTTAGATCTATTTTGTTTTTATATTTAATAAATAGTGTAAATGATATTTGGTGACAAATAAAAATATCTTTTAAAATAGAAAAAAAAAATAATAATGAAAAAAACTTAAAAAAACACATAATAATGAAATAAAAAAAAATAAAGAGATAAAAATAAATTTTGACATATAATTAAAAATCGTTTACATGAGTTTATAAAATATAAAAATAAAATAGATTCAAAGTTTATTTCACCAACAAAATACAATTTTAATAAATATTTTAAAAACTAAAATTATATTTAATTCTTAAATTTTTAATTTATAATTAACGGAAAGCGATATCTTTATGTATTTATATCTTTATTATACTAAATAATATAATTTTAAATAATATATAATTTTGTAAAAATAATTTTAAAAAATATATTGTAATTATTTTTAAGTATAAAAATTTATAGTTACTTTTAAACAGATATTACCATGTATTTAAACAACTATTTTTCTATGATGTATTTTATTAAATAGAAAAACTACTTTTCTTAATTATTTAATTAAAAATATAGAAAGATTAATTAATATCCTCTGCGTATATTGTATATAAGAAAAATATATTACAGAATAACTATGACGTGTTATGGAAAGAAAAAATATTTTGTGTATATGTGATAGATGTAGACATAAATACGTAATAATTAATTAAATTTTATTTGATAAAAAATATGTGTATTTATTGTTTTTTCTCCTTAATTTATGGAGGTTTTCTTTTTTTTAATATAGTTTGAAGCAGCTTTTAAATATTTAAAATTTTATCCTCAATATTATACTGTTTGTTTTAATTATTAAATTGTTTAAATTATTTTTTAAAATTGATAAAACATGTATCTTTAATTAAAAAATAATAAAAGTTCTAAATTATAAATAAGCAAGGTTGATTTAAGGTCCAAACAAATAAAATCTTTTTTAAATTTTTTTTGAAAAAAAAATCCTAAATTTTTTTAGTATTAATATATTTATGTTAAATTGTTTATAAAATTATGTTTGTGAATAAAATTTAATTAAAATATTATAAGTGACTGTTAATTTTTATTAGTACTAAAAATGATATTTAATGGATCAACAACTATATTCAATACATTTTAATTTTGTTTAGAAAAAAAAATTATTAGTTAGTTAATACTAATAACTAAAGAAGTCCGAGAACTTTTTTTATCTCTATTCTCTTACTAATCCATTATGTTTCTATTTTTTTCTTTTCTCTTTCCATTACTTCTCTTTTTTAATCTTAACTTAAAAGAAGCTCTAATTTATCTATTTCAAATTTGCATATTATAATCATCTTTTTCAAAATCAAAACCCACAAGTATCATATAGAGAGTGAGAAAAATATTTTTATTTGATCAACTTCAGTTTTGATAAGTTTTATCTTTATCCGTGTTCCTTCTTCTTTTGTTCCTCTGTTAAACTTACATGTTTAAATTAGATCTTGTAAAAGAATTATTAGACATTTAGTTTGAGGTATTATGAGAATATTATTTGATATGATGATATATATATATATACGTGTGTATTTAAGAATTGTGATGCGTTTTATTAAATATTTATAAATTGCAGAAATTTTAACTTATCCTTTTTTTTGTATTATTTCTATAAATTACAATGGTGATGTTAATTTTACACGTAACATAAAATATTAGAGAAAGTGATCAAATTGAAGAATAAAGGAAAAATAGTTATTTTAAGTGATTGTAATCAATATGTATGTAGACTTCGAGATACTACAAGTCTATCTTTACAATTGAGTTTATTTTTTTAACAACTAGAACCAAATTTTATTGTTTTAACTTATTCTCTTTTATATACTTATCTTTAGTAGTATTTTATATATTATAATTTCTTTTATTTTATATAAAAATATATAGATATGTCAACTAAAAAATATGAATTAAACTTTAAAAATTTTAAAAGAAGAAAAAAATTAAAACTTTAATTGGATCACAAAAATGAATTATGAATAAATTTATAAAAATAGATAAAAAAAAATTAAAAAATACTAGTGACTACTCTTTAAATAAAAATAATAATAACAATATAAATACAAATGAATGTAACAATAGAAAAAAAAAAGATATATCCTAACATCAACAATGTCTCAATAAAAATTAAACAAATTATCTTTATTATTTATTGAAAAAAATATTTAATAATATTAATTATGATAATTTAATAAATAATTTATATAATAAATAACTCAAAAAATAAATTTTAAATATAATTATTATATATTTTAACCTAAATTATTTTATTAATAAATAAAAAGAGACAATTCTTAAGTTTATTTTACGCTTTTCAAATGCATGAGTAATATATTTGCCAGAATACTACAATAACGATAAAATCATTCTCAGTGACTAAAATAAACTGTATAAATCAACTGTTTATTTGATCATACGTGCAAGTGACCAACTGTTTAACTCAACCCATTTTTTGAAATATTAGACCATGTTAGTAAAAGAAGAGTGAAATAAAAACAGCCACCACATACCATATATTTTGATAATACATAAAAATATAAGTTAAATATATTATTAAGTATATAATTTAATATTTGATATAAATTATTTTATCAGTTTAATAAGTGACCCACTCATTAAACCAATTACTTTAACTTAATAATATGGGTTTAACAAACTAATTCACAATATATTAGTGAATAAAAATTATGTTACATCTTCTAGTCTGTAATATTTTAAAAAACAGAAAAAATAGAGAATTTAAACCCTAAAAATTTACAGATAATTTAAACATCAAAGGAATGATGATAGAATATGAAGAAATCAATAAAAAAACCAAAATCAACTCACCTCTATGATTTAAAGGAATATCCCATAAAAAATCACGTATAGCTTCTAGTGGCCAAAATGATTAAGTTCAATACAGTTTTCTTTCGATATAAATTACAATGTCTTTACCAATATTATTTGGTTAATTTTATAAATTATAACAATAATTTAATTATAAATTATATTACAAGGAATATAAAATCTTCAATATTTATTTTTTAACTATTTTATTTCCAATTAAATGAAAATTAGTTATAGTATTGTGTTTTAAAAAATTGAAAAACTTCCATTCAAAATTTTGTTAAAAACGAACCAAATTAAGTTAAATAAATAAATAATAAAACTAAAATATAATTAAGCCTTTTTAAATTTTATTATTTGCATGTATAAGTGTTAAATACTATTCTTTAATTATAATTTTTTTATAGAGATACTTATATTTTTTTAATTTTTTCTGCATTAAATATTGAATTATTATTATTTCTTTGTTTTTAACATTTTTATTTTATAATATTATTAGTTTTAGGTTTAGTTACTCATTTAACTTTTACAATTCAAGAAAATCTTTGTTTGCTAGTCTATATACTTAAAAATAATTCATTTTAATCCATACACGTTATTTAATTTATTTTAACTTTTATATGCATACCATTTTTAATCTCGGTCATCTAAACTTATAGTGACTAAAAACATTAAAAATAATATATAAATATTAAAATATAATAATTTGAATATAATGGCATAAATGTAAAGTTTATTAAGTTGTAACCACCAAGTGAATAATTAAATCTTATTATTTAACAGCTATAAATAATTAGAATTTGTAATCAAATCAGATTAACATTTATTTTATATTGATTAAGAATTAAAAAATATTTATTAATTTTTTTAATTATATACATAAATAACATCGTAAATTTTGAGTCAAGAAATATTTTATTTAACTATTACTACTTTTATATTTTATTTATTTTTCCTATATCTCCTTTTTTCTCATTAGGAAGTTTTAACATATTTTCAATTTTAAGTGGACAAGTCAAAACACACATAATTTAAGAAAACAAAAAGTAGATATACGAGGTTTGGCATAAATAGTATCTTCCATGTAAACGCATTATTTATATATGTTCATTTGATATTTAAAAAATATAAATATAAATATAAATATAAATTTTGATATTTATGTAGTTAAATTTTGGACATTATATCCTAATTTCGTTCCTTCTTAAAAATACAATGAACTAACATCAACTCTAATGTGACTCATGAAATTGGTTTTGGAACTTTTATTTACAAATTAACAGTTGAAATATTGAGCAATATCTACCTTCCAGACATAAGGTGCATTAAAGCTTGGTTTTCATAGAAGGAACCAACATCCCAATCCTCAGTTGTAGATGAAAGTGTCATTAAGGCAACCACAATTGATCTCATGCTTGGCCTAAGTTGAGGGTTTTCATGTGTACATGCTTTCGCAAGCTGAGACACCTGCAAGAGACCAAAATAACAAGACAGAATTCATTCACATTATTATTGTAAAAATTAACAAAGACTTTTAGAGAATCATTACAAAAATAATTTATCTTTGAGAATTCGTAATTAAATAATTAATTTTAGATTGTTGATGCATTTTGATTAAATTGGTTACCTTAAACACGGGGTCAAGAGGATAATTGTGACCAAGTCTAGGGTCAACAAGTTGACGAAGATGTTCTTTTGGATCTGAGAGACCAAGAACTTCTTCAAACTGCATTTTGTAAAGCAAGTAAAAATTTAGTGAAAAAATATGTAAGTGATGAATTACAAGTACTATTGAGGTAAGAGAGACATGGAAAAACAACCAAGGCAACTAGTCCTTTTGATTCACTCTCAGGGTCCTTTGTCTTGACGATGGCTTCCTTGCCTGATATGAGTTCATAGAGAACAACTCCAAAAGCATATACGTCTATTTTGGAGGAAACATCACCATACTGTGCATATCTACACCAAAACCTCCATACTTGGTCAAAATGGTCACGCTGTTATTGAACCTCAAGCAAATAAAACTATAAACACTTACTGCTCAATCATAGTTATGTGCATCTATAATATGTTAGAAATCAGTCCAAAAATAGGAGATAGTAATACACAGAAGTTATGTGACGGGTGATTTTTTTGTGCTTTAAAATATGTAGATCAACCGATAAAATTATTGAAGCTAAATGCCCTATAGATTTAAGTCCCCCTAATATATACATTTTCAAATTCAGATGCACATGAACAGAACATAATTATTGGTGCTGCTACTGATACAAAAATAGGTTCAAACTTGGAATAAATTGAAGTTAAGGATAAGTAGTTCCTTACTCTGGAGGCATATAACCAAAGGTGCCAACAAGACGCGTGTGTAATGAAGAACTACCGTACTCTGTCAATTTTGTGAGACCAAAATCTGCAACCTGTGCGAAAAAGATTGGACTTGGTATTCAAATTTTATATATGAAAATCTAGAAATCCATTTGCAAACCTTTGCACGAAAGTTTTTGTCTATCAAAATGTTTGCTGATTTAATATCTCTATGGATGTAGACAGGAACTGTATGCTCATGGATGTATTCCAATCCTCTTGCTGCATCAAGGGCAATTTGCACTCTAGCTCCCCATGTTAACGGATCCCTCCCTACAAACCAACTATATTCAGATCCTTGAAATCAAAATGATTTCATCATTTTAAGATGAAGTATATTTATTGAGTGAGACAAAAAAACCTGAGCCTCGCAAATGTTGGCTTAAATTGCCGTTCTCAATATACTCATAAACCAAAAATAAGGAGCCCTCAACACAATAACCTATTAACCGCACCTGTATACAATATGTTTGCAAGGAATCATGCATTGTGGAAATGAGTAATGAAATATATTTAAATATAAGGACTGATTAGTTAACTAGTTAGTTACATAACAAGCATAGGATCCTAGGAACAGGATGATTAGTTGAAAATCCTTAACAATAGTTTCACACAAATAGATGGCAGCAAGGCCAAATATAAGGAGATTATAATTCTTTTTCTTTTCTCTGAAAATCCTTGGGAATACACAACATTGAATTGTTAGAAGTTCACCAATAGGGAAAAGAGAACATGGTAGAATGAACAACTACACCACCCTTGACTCTTTTTTTTTCTTTTGGGGGGTATAATTGAATGTTTTTCAAGGTAAAAAATTTTAGTGTCAGCGTAGCGAAAATGTCATACCAAGTTCAAGTGATGGACATGCGTTAGAACCTTTAGTTCTGCAAGGAATTCATTTGATGCTTGCATATCCATCTTTTTAATTGCAGCTTTCTGCACAAAGGAAAAAATGAAGTGTTGGTAATAACGTGAATTTTCCATTTCTTACAAAAGATCGGTCTTAGAGCTGTATGATCAGACTTTGATGAAATAGGATCCAATACAAGAGATAAGTATATGTTAAGATTAAAGCAAATACTATGTAATGCAAGAAAACAACGGTATGTAATTAGCAGTAACTTCGGAATGCAAATGCATAATATATATAGTCTACACAACAATTGTGAATAATTACTCGTGTTTTGTTATATTAGTATTACTACACATTTTTTATTAATCCTCATTTTAAAAGTGTGTTTAAAACATCTTGACAAACCTCACTCCGAAGCTCAGCATAGTAAACAGATCCAAAGCCACCTTGACCGATTATATTAGCCACACTAAAGCCATCAGTGGCCTTATCTAGCTCCCCATATGAGAACTCCACTGACTTGTCCACTGTAATCCCTGTCAACCTTGGAGAAGCAACAACAGAAGAATCCGATGCCTTGTCCAAGCTACTTCCCAAACCTAAATCCATGTAACAGATAAGACTAACAGTTTCACATTTTATTTTAAACAAAAAAAAACCTGAAATCTAGAATTAGTATTACAAGTCAAGTTTAATTTTAACACTCCATACAAAGTCATAAATTTTAACAGTTTGCAGGTAGCTATATATGATGGATAATTGATAAAATAAGAAAGGGTTGTTTTAGAAATAGCATCGAAAGAAAAGACATACCAATACCATGATAGAGTGGACTACACTGATCTTCAGATGCTCCTGGGACTGGGAGAAGGGATAACTCAGCCACTTTCCTTCTTCTGTCTAGTCCAACATATAGAACAAGTGCCAAAATTAAGACCCCAGCAGCTCCTCCAACTGCTATGCCAGTAATGGCTCCACTAGATATTCCTACTTAAATTTGTATAACAATGTCAGCATCTCATAGGAATTTAACCCACCATGATTTATGAAGCAGCAGTTTGCACAATGTCCACATCACCTGATCTGCAAAAGGTTGGAAGAAACATAGGGTATTATTTTAAAGAGTAAATGACAAAACTCCAATCAAATTGGCCGACATAGGATTAGGATGTAAATTTAGTATAAAATTCAACTTACCTCAGCATCATAGGTGGAAAGTTTCCATTTTCATCTGCAAAATAGGATTTAAAATATAGAGCATCAGAAGATAAACTGTATCATATACAAAAAGAAAAGGAGAGATGGTGAATCCATTGATGTGGTGTCTTCTTGCAAAGTAATTAAATTTGGACTGTCACAAGACCAGTTGCCACACATGCAATCTGTATTAATTCCTCAGAAGAGTACATCAGATGATGATTCTTGAATTGTACATGTTTTATTGCACTAATCTATACATAATTTTTTCTGTGGTAAATATTAGTCTTACATGGTGAGCCTTTGTGCTTGGACCATTTAAGCATAGTAAATGAAAATAGAAATATGTAATTCTAGTTCTAAACCAACATTTTTTTTCAGATGTTACCCATTCTTTTTTTTATTTTTCTCGTATAAGCAACTATTTAAATCTAAGATGCAGGTGTGTTTATTGTAGAGTTTTATTCAATTTTGAACTAAAAAGTCACTCAAACCAATAAAAGAAATTAAGTGTGGTTTAGTTGAAATTAATTATGTAATATAAATTCAACCTAACTTTTTGGTTTGTATTTGCTCCTACAATTTTAAAACAATTTTGTATTACTTTTCGGTTTGTATTCCATTTAAAAACATTATTATTAAAATAATTTAAAATAAAATTATATTAGTTGTTTTCAAACATTATATTATCATGTATAATAATAAAATAAAAGCATTAATTTATACAACGTTAATTAAAAAGTTCATAAACTTAGAAAGTCAATTACAACATCTTTAACATTATATTTTTAAAAGAAATAACAACCTCAATAATTTCAATAGATTAGGTAAAGCTACATCTACATAAATTAAATCACAATCAACATGTCAATTCGAATAAATAAAACTTACTTATGTTTTAAAAAATAAAACAACTTAAAAATAATAAATCTAAAAAGATAAACAAATATAATGTAATATCATGGTTTGGCTAGATTTAGACCCTTCTTTAACCTGAAACCACCAAGTAAACTAAACTGCACAATTTAGAAGAAAAAGAAAATCAAACATAGTGGGATTTCTTTATCGTTTATAGTTTTTCAGTTTAATTTTTAATTTTTAAATTGGATTAGTTTAGTTTGAACCCTTTATCAACACGTATGATTCATATTAAAAGGCTACCAATTATCGTTCATTAATTTAAAAATTAATTAATTAAAATTTACTTTAGTTAGGTATATAAGTATAAAAACAATTGCCAAAGTAGCAAAAATTAAAAAATAATTTAACATAATAAAATTCACAATAAATAAATTAAGATCTTTTTAAACTACTTTCTTTATTTTATAGCAATGTTATTACTCAAGTTGGTATAAATTAATTATAACATTTTTACCTTTTGTTTTTTTTTTCTACCAAATAATTTAACCAGCTAAAATTATAAATATAAAAATTCTTCTAATCTTATTTAAATTCTGATAAGAAAACTATTTCACTTTAAATATTATTTATAATAAATAATTCAAAATATATTTTTTCTAAAATTGTATTGTAAGAATGCATTACGACAATGAAACTCTTAATAAGAAGTAATATTAGTTTTATTTTTAACTTTTTATCGGATGGATCGATACCGATAATATCTATTTTAAGTCATCTAAAAAAACATATTCATTTATTATTTATTATAGTTTTTACTTACAAAATATTTTCATTTGCATATTATTTTGTTATCCTTACTTTTTATGTAAAATATATTACTTAAAGACTTTTTAAAAATTGTATTTCAAAATAAAAAAATTTGTTATGTATACCATTATATATAAAGAGATACATTTAATAAATAAAAATACTTTTTTACTTAATAAATTAAATAATTAAATAACCTCTTAATTTAACATAACTACAAAATTTCACTTGAAAGCAATTACTATGCATAAGTTTTTTCTTAAACTATTCTTACAAAATTATATTTTTTTTAAACTTTTAAACTACATTGTTTTAATATAATAAAATATAATATTATTTTTGTGCACTCAACTTATGTTTCTTGTCTAAAATCACGTACAAGACTGGACCAGTGAGTGACATACACAATTAATAAATAAATTGGCCCACAAAAGATTTTGTCACCTAATTTGGAAATTTATCTGGGATAGATGATTCTTCCAAAGAAACCGTAATAATAATAGTATAATTTGTGTACATAAGAAAAGTGACAAATTTTATTGATAAATAATTCTCAAATTTTACTGTATCTGTCTAATAGTGGTTATTGGTCATGCATGGATCAAAGAAATAATAATAAAAAAGTGATAACATATTAACAAAGTTGGATCTGTATTATTTTGTTTTATAGTCAAAGGACTAATCATCCTCTAATCATCCTTAATAAAATATAGATTTTCAGCATTTTTTTTATTTCTGTGGTTAATAGCTGTCAAGATTGATGTTTCCAAATATAGAGGGAATATACTAAATCTATTCCTATAAAACTTATTTTTTCTTGAACAAAAGCTTCACTATTCCTCAGACAAAGAAAAAGTACTTCAGTGTTCAACAAATGTATGAGAAGGAAGCATGAACAAGGAGGTACCGTGTTTAGTGTTTAGTGTTGACCGGGTTCTTTGGTCTTAATTAATTAATTAATTAGCAAAAATGTTTAAGTTTTTGTTAATCATTACCTTTAGCCGGCACGAAGATGAGTCCATTCCCAGCACTGAAATCGGAGGCGGGGTTATAGCGTATCAGCAGCTCCGCCGGCACACCGGATTCCGCCGCAACCCCTTGCAAGTCATCACCCAGCTGAAGTGGGTACGTCAAGAACAGCCCATAATCCTTGGACACGTGTCGGTTTCCGCAGGAGCAGTTGACGGTGACGTTGATGTTGACGTTGTCGGGAATATGAATGGACGGGTAACTGTTGACCCTGCTCACCCAATCCTCGGTGGTCAGGTTCGAGAAACCAACCTCCGCAACTACCTTGTACGTGTCGCCGTGTTGGATCTGGTACGAGAAAGTATGCCCCAAAAACACACCGTTTAAGCACTCACACGAGAACGGCACGTTGATCCGCGTTCGACTTTTAATCACGTTGGGGTCTTTCACGCTTGGGTTGTACTTGAGAATCTCCGATGTGGGCTTTCCAAAAAGAGTGCTAATGTAAGTGAGGTTGGTGCCTTCCTTTATGTAGTAGGAAGCTAGAGCAAGGTTGCAACCATAATCACAGTTACCTTTGACTCTTGTGGAAATTAACAAGTGAATTAAGAGAAGGAAAAAATGGTGTGGTTTTGGTTTTGTGGTTGAATGTGTGGTCATTTTGTGTGTTAGGGGTTAGAAGATTAAGAGCTTGAAAACTTGTTATTGATTAAAGGTTAGGAGCTTATTTTATGTGCACCTTCATTGATTTGTTTCATTATTCTATATGGCACCAATTGATGATGTTATTGACGTCAAAGTTGTGGTGGACACTGAATGTGTTGAAGGAGTCTTCTCTCTTGTTAGTGTTAATGGTGATGTTTTTCTAATACTTTTGGGATGGTTGCAATGATGCTTAATTTAAAAGTTTGGAGATTACGTGAAGAATGTGACTTCCAATATTAGCTTCAGATGAAAAGGGATTCTCCAAATGGGCGAGTCTTGGATTTTTAGGGGTTAAACTAGAAATAAAAATGTAAGGAATAATAAGTCACTTTTCAATTTTCATAATGAAATAATGATACAAGCTTTTGTTTTATATCAAACAGTTATTCATTTTTATTGTACTTTTTGCTCTCCAAAAACACCTTCTCTATTATAAAACCAACTTGTTTTCCGCTGAATAAAATTGTTTAGAAATTAACTCTCGATAGAAGAATGAAGAACTCTTAACATCTCAAATTCAAAGTTTTTTTTTCTAAATATGACACTTTTAAAAAAAATTATTCAAATATATCTATTCTTATATTATTTATACAGATAATACATTTTTCTGTTTATGTTAGAGAAATCAAATTTTAACTTACGAAATGTCTACGTTGGTCAATTTTGTCACTTAGAATTTAGTTCTCGGGACCGAATTCCAAGTAGCAAAAGAAAAAAAAATTAAAATAGTTTTCTCAGAATTTGATTTTCCAAAAATCGAATTCCAAGTAGCAAAAGAAAAAAAATTAAAATAGCCTTTTCAGAATTTGGTTCCTAACAAAAAGAAAATAAAAAATAAAAATAATTTTCTAATGAATGCTTAGTAGATTAAGATTTGGTTTTCTGAAAATCAAATTCGTGTAAATAATACGAGAATAAGTATATTTAGGTAATTTTTGTTAAAGTGTAATATATGAGAAAAAATTTCGTCTCATGTTCCTGATTTTTTTCGGCAGATAAACATTTTGAAGTTTAAATTATTTCCTTGAAGCTTTTGGATATTTTACTCTTTGTTCTTGAGCCAAGTGAGTGGTATAGGTATAAATTGTCATTCCTGCTCAATAATAAACAATTGTTTAATTTTTCTAAATCTTTGTTTTGTTTTTATCTTTTCATAGTTAAAAATTAGTTTAAATAATATCTTCTTAAATACTTCTGAACCATTAACTATCATTTCATTCTTGCTTATTTTATCTATATTTTTTTTCTTTTCACCTCACATGATTTCTTCAGAAAATATAAATCTTAACAAAAAATCTCGTTAAAAGGAAAAAAAAAAGTTTAAGGAGGGTCTCTTCGGAAACATTAAAATTTTTTGAAATTTCTATTAACTTCTTGAACATACATATAGTGTTGTTCACAACTTTGACAGTCAATAACATCGTCTTTTTTAATTTTCTATAGCTTCTATAGGATGGTTTGTTAGTTTCTTTTTGTTGTTATTTAGGCCAGGTATTAAATTTTTGGTGAGAAGAAATTTTTTAATTAATTATAATCGTGTTCAATTAATGATAAGAAATTTAAATGAAGCAAGAATGATAATTTTAAAAAAAAAGGACCAGATGTAGCCTTTTGGAGTGCAGTGAGATATTTGAGATGATAGTTGAAGAATAATCTTTTCAAATATAGTTTGACAAAGAAAGAAGGCCTACAAAGGATGTTTTCAAGAAATTAAATAGAAATTTATTAGATATATATAATATAGGAATAACAACAGCTGTGTCTCTTGTATTCAGATTTCTTTTCTTTTTTTTTTACATTTTGTGTTCAGATTTATGTGCTTTTACTGATGGGAAAAAGGTTGAAGAAAAAATTTAGAGCGAAAGATGTGTAATTTGGAAGAACTGAAGAAGAAGTTTCTTCAAATTAACACAGAGGGATATATGGAATGGTGGGTTCCACCATTTTCCACTTAAGCTCAAAGATATTTCTCTACGTGGATTGAAGCATGTAGATATTTTTCCTTTGCAGAGGCTATGACCCCACCATTGAATTCACATGCTTAAACTGTCATCATAAAAATTAAGGCATTTTTTTCAGTATAGACAACACAAATTAACAATGTTAGCTATGGAATCCTCTGCAACTCTACCTCTTTCTCAACTTCCTTATGTGTACCCTGCAACACCCAGAAGCAACAAAGCTTATCCCTTCTGGCCCTGCAAGCGAAGAAGCTCACAGCCAACACGCTTACACTGCAACAAGATGTTTGTACCAGGTAATTGGTTCGGTTACTTTTCTACTTTGTTCTCCAATATGACTACAAGAACTAACATTAACCACACAATATTAGCAATGAAAAAGAATTTTTGTCACTAATACATCATTAATATGTGTATATGTAATGGGGTTGTGTTATATCGATTGAGATGCAGGATTCGGAGAAGCATCACCGGAAGCAAAGGCAGCTAAAAACCTCCACAACTTCTTCACCTATGTCGCAGTGAAGATTGTAGCTGCTCAACTTGAGGTTCCTTCTCCTTTTTGGCTTTGTTGTCACTCACGTATATGCTGCTTGCTTTGATTCTAATTACTGCCACTAGTTGAAAATAGAGTACTCATAAATGGTTTAATAGCTTTGAACGACGCAACACTTCACATAGGAAACTTAGTCCCAAGATATTTTCTCTTAGTAGAGTATTATTCCTTATATCTGACTCTCAAAATTCGTACAATTTTACTCTCTGAACAAGCAAATTTAGTCTTTGAATGCTTTAAACCATTTAGGAAAAAGCACTCACATTCTTAATACAATCAGTTTCAGCCTAATCTTTGGAACTTTCTTATCAACAATAATTTGTCAGTATATTTACTTTGATGCATGTTGTTCAACTTAATTCAGTTTTTTTTTTTAATTTAATATTTTTTATTAGTTAATTCTTTTTTTTTCTCTCTAACAATATCATCTGTCAAATAATTATTTCCCGGAGCAGAGCTACAATCCTGAAGCATATGAGGAGCTGATTGAATTTCTTGGTAGACACTCTTTGAATGATGGTGACAAGTTCTGTGCAAGCATGTTCAGAGAATCATCAAGACATAAGAACTTAGGTAACGACTATTATCAAGCTACTAAATCCTCAATCGGTATTTAATTACTAATATCTGACCTTTTGTGTATCGTCATCGAATGAACGAAATCTCCAAACTAATGATGCGTGGCTCTGTACATGAATAGCCCTACGCATAATGGAGGTAAGTAGATTGATTTTTTATTGTCTGATTCTTCATCACCTGTTAAGTACTTCTGATTAAATACAATGACCTATGATTATAGGTGAGATCAGCATACTGCAAAAATGATTTTGAATGGGACAACTTGAAGCGCCTAGCTTTCAAGGTTTGTAATTCAACAAAGTTATCTTATGTTCAGGATGTTGATCTGCAGAAATTTATTCAACTTTCTATATGATTGAATAATGCTTATATCTTATGTCTTGTAGATGGTCACAGAATCTAACACGAAGCTCATGACGGAATATGTCTTAGAAACCAGTCATGTTGAAAGTGAGAAGTGAATAGTCTTCCACCAAACATTAGTTCCTTTATTCCCTCTGATCGAACAGGAGCTAGGGCAATGTAACTATTAATATGTACAGACAGAACTCATCGATATGGTTATCTATTAATTTTATACTCCAGTATTAGCAAGCTTATGATAAGAAACATTTTGATCATAAAATGATTGGACAAATTCGAGATACAAATTAATAATCAACAGGATATATTGTTATACCTTCCATAACTTAGGTTGTGTTTAAAAGTAACAAAATTTTAATGTCACAATTGACTCTTGGAATGTGTGAAATCCCTTTCAGTGGAAGTCAAATTGTTTATTCAAACACACTTGGATATTTGGGAGTACCAGAATTGTCTGCTCACTTACAAATAAGTAACATTTCAAGCAGATATAGAATATCATATTTCATGACAAATATTGGTACAGTTTTCAATGCTAGGGTCTGAAGACAGCTTTGGCATATTTGTGCATAATCAATTCTGCTTTACATCTGAAAGTGAACATTGTCCAACGACTAAACAAACAAGCAACAAACATTACCTTCAATCCTTAATGTCAAGGAACGAGTTTCTCTTTCTTAGTTTACAGTTAACACTTCATGATTTCCAACCAACAGAGCTAAATTTCAGAAGCAGCATCACCTTCTTCACTAAGAT
Source organism: Lablab purpureus (assembly GCA_030347555.1). NCBI lineage: Eukaryota > Viridiplantae > Streptophyta > Magnoliopsida > Fabales > Fabaceae > Lablab > Lablab purpureus. Next base: position 16,095,805 of record CM059259.1, read on the forward strand.
ATAGATAGGGTTTGTTGTCAGTATAGTAACAAAAAATATCACGAGATGTATAGCGTGGAGTTTACCAAGCATAGCCTATTCAATATAACCTGTCTACTTTGCACCTCTCGTACAAGAGTAGCCACTCCATCATCTTATGACCAAATAAATAGCAGTTTAGCAAGCTGTCTCCTACCCAATTTTGCCAAAGAATTCGATTGGCGACACATGTTCTCAGGACAGAAGTAATCCATGATTAAAGATACAATCATCATCAGTTTTACACTTTTGATGCATTTGTCCTATTGTTTTGATAAAACCTTCCATTATGCTCCGATCAAGCAGACTTCACAATTACTTGTTACTATCTCTGCAAATGACAGCAAAGTGGTCGAGACAAAGAAAGGTAAAGGTTAGTATTAATAAGGTTGTTGCTGCCGACGAGTTTTGTTTCCAAAGCACATGAACATATGATGTTGAAAATATGTTGAAGTTTATCTTCTATAAAATTTGAATTGACACTAAGCAGTATCCGCCACATCAACATAGCGATGTAGATCACTTGACGCTTGAATTTCACCATTGCTGAAGTATGAATGGGCATATTCTTCTATGTGATCCAACCTGCAAAATTACATGTCATTAGTAGCATATACTTGGAATTTGACCGATGACATGAAATTTAGAATTGATCAAATCCATACAGAAATTAATAATACTAGTAACCCTGAAAAGCATGAAATGGCAAGTTCAGTCATTGTTCCTTTCTGTTGGTAAGATTTCCTAACTTCCCCAACAGAACCAAAACGGAGTAGGAGGAACTTTTATCATAGCAAACAAGATTTCATTGTACAACCAAAAAAGCCCCCACAAAGTAAATTGACACAATAAATGTAACTGTGGTACAAAAAGAACAGCATCCAGAGGACAATTACCTGTACACATAGTTCACCATGATCCCTCCACTTTGAGAAAGACCTTTTTCTGATCGATCAGCCATCCAATTTATTCTTTCAACCATCTGTCAACATTGAGAAGCAAAATTTTATTCACACCAATTTACTCAAATTAGACTGTAGGTTATTTGCAGTTAGAACATAGATTTTCTACATGAAAGAACCATTTTATCATATTGATTATAGAGAAAGAAATACCAAGAAAATAACCCATACCATGTCTTCAGTGAAAAAGCCATCCAAAAAGTAAAACGTACTATACGGAAACTACTGTCTTCAGAATGAAAATACCATTACCAACAACAATGAAGTTTATTGGCTCTACATTATGGTTTCAAGACATACCGCACCATTTTGCAAGTGAAAATTTGCTACCGAGTCCAAGGCTTTTCCTCTTTTCTTCTCTTGCAGAAGGTACCTGTGATACCCAAAGAATCCCAAATGCTTTTAGATTACCTTGACTTATGAATTATAAGTATAGCAAGAGCTCAATACGATCTTCAAAAAATCATTTCTAACATGGTTTTGTTTTATTTCCCATAATTTGTTTCCAGTATTCCAATACCTGGCACATAAACGCATCAAAGGGGTTTTTAATGCTGACCGAAGTTCTGGAGAATGGATCCACTTAGAGGATGTAGAAGTAAGCAAGTTGAACATCAAATCCATTCCATTTTTTCCCGTGGGAATATCCCTGCATCTCATGGATATTAGTCACATGATAGTAACCCAGAGACAAAAGTAGGGAAAAAATGAGAGAGAAAAGCAAAAAAGACAGGAAAAAAACTGAACCACTAAATGTCGCAGTTAGTACTAATGATATGGAATAACAACAGTTCACGCAACCATCACATGTTTCAACGTCATTTCTTTATTCATCAGACTACATGAATTATAAACTTGGCAAATCATGCATTTCTAACAACTGGGCAAATTTTCCACTTTTGTTTCAAGACATAGGGAGCCACTTGGACTCACAATAAAGGAAAAACAAAATAAGACAGAAAATGTCATGCGGCTTTTAGGATAGTTTACTTGATGATATATGAATTTGCGATAGCGATGTTGCAAAATATCTCCAAGAATATCATAACATAAAATATGAAGATGGAACAGCATGCATCTTACTTAGATAAACTCATAAGTGCTTCTTCTTCCTCCGGTTTAAGTATATTTTCATAGAAAGTGGAACTAGATCCCTCAGCTTGGGGTTGAGACAAATTGTCTCCTTCAGCAAGTATTGTCTGAGATGCTGCTAACTTGGATAAAAGCCATGACATGAATCCCGGGATGGGACTGAGAGTTGCAAAGATCTACAGCCAAAAATGATCAGCAATCTTGGATGTGAGAGGGCATAAGTAAGATGTAGCAGTACCCTAAGAAATATGGCATTTATCAAGAAAAATCCATAACACGTGTGCCCAATAACTACTGGGATTAAGCATATTACTTTTAGATTGTACTAGAATGAAGAAAGAAATACATCAGTTTGAGAGAATAGTCTTTTCGCAAATTGCCACGTGTCTATAGTTCTATAGTGTTTTTGAGAACAATGACTCCAGAAATCTGCATCTTTCAGAGTAGGGGAAAGATTTAAAAACCCCAGGGTTTAAAGAATGAAACCATAAAGTTGTCCTGATATACTTGGAAAACCTCCCATCAAATGTGAAGAGTTAAAGCGAAGACAACACTTTTTGTTTGGCCATTTCCATTCATATCAAAACCATGAAAATAAAGGTATGAAACTGAGATTATAAAAATAAAAACTTAGAATATAATTATGTTCATCAATAGTTGTGCATTCACAAAACCCATGAATCTCCATATAATTGATAAAATACTTACGGAAATATGTGGCATCTCTCTTTTCACCTGTGTTACAACTCGTTTGATAAGAAATTTTCCTAAGTTGATCCCTGCTAAGCCAGGCTGCAAATTATACCATATCAGATATAAAACTATCCCCATCATTATTCTTCTTCAGGGAGTCATGAGGGGAGAAACTGATAATGATATAAGCAGATAAGCAAACATATCAAAGGTGCTAACATGAATAAAAACGGAACAGAAACGAGAACGGGCAAATTAAGCAAATTGTAGCAATAATTCCAGTCAGAGAAAAAGCCAAAGAATAAACAGCTCACTTTGTACTAAGAATGATTGTGCAGAACTTCACCATGATATATAATTACATAATCAACAATTTTTAAATATATAGTCAAATCTCCACTAGCCATAACTTTTCATTACTTTTATGATACATAGCATACCTGAGTTGATGATATAGAGTAGAACAAAGCACATGTTGCCTCGTTTTCAGGTATAGGAGGACTATCCCACAAAACTTCCTGTGGAATAAATAAATACTGTTTAAAAGAAGTAACTGAAAAAGGGTTTGGTCCAGTTGAATTAGAATAGCTTTAACCTGTATAGTGTGAGCAACATCCTTCAGTAGTGCAACTTCAATGAAAATTAGGGGTTCGCCTGAGGAAACAATAAAAGACCACATAACGTACTTTAACACACTTGAAACTTTAAGAATAGACTTCTTCAAATGAGACAGAAGTTATGTGAATTGCTTGAGTAAGAGCACTCAGCAACCTTGATATTTAGAATAAATTATTTTTGCATTTACAAGAATAATAATAACAATGATAATAATTATCATAATAATAATAACAATAATAATAAAGAACTAAACTTTTACCATTGACTATCTTACCAACGATGCATTGACTCCCATAATTCCAATGACATTAATCACAATCAGAATTTTCAAACGACAGATTTGAGAACAGGTACATAACTACAATATTTTAAACCAATGATATGCACTGGATCACAAAGGGTCAAATAGTGTAGACTAGAGAAAGTACTACCACCACATTTAATTTTCCAAGCTACTCGGCAGGACAATAATGAAATTACACTGTACTGCCTACGTAATACAATCACTAGAAAGCATTTTGAGGTTACTAACTTTCTGAGCTGATACAAACTCATAATATTCATTAGAGGTGAAAACAATGACTGCTAGCATGTTGATTAGCGCACCAATATAAATTATAAAACTGAGAGGTAGAGAACTATCTTTCAGTAGCAAAGGGTTAGAGGAACTGCTGACCAGGAATAGCTGGATGTAAATATCCGAAACAACGACGGCCAATTCCGAGCCTTCTCTTAAGATCCAGAAGGTTGCTAATAGGGTGAACAGCCTACACAAGTTACGAAAGATAATGCATATAGTGGAAGACCAGAGCTACATTGAATGACAATTCAGGAAAAAAGGAGAAAAGTACTTCATAAGCAACAATTTTCTCCAACAAAGAAGCAGGATCATCCCATGTAATCTGGTGAAGCTCCAACGCAGCAGGACTAAGCCATGTAACAAATTTTTCCTTTAAATAAGAATCCAATGCTCTCAGAGATGCAATATTTTCCTCTCTGTATAATGGAAGAATTGAATCATTATACTCAAAATTTCAGGAAAGCAGGTTGAACTCTTGTTCTTCTCATATCTTTCTTTCTTCATTTCCTCCAAGAATGTTGTGAACTATAGGCATCTAAAATTCATACTTGTATAAATTTATTTTATTTTTAAGGTTCTCATAGCAAAAAATCCTTGTGCAAGAGGAAACAAGGAACTAAGATTTCTTTTTCTCTTATTTGCTCCTTCTGTCATTGCAAGATAAGGAAATTAAAGGAAACAGATATAGTAGAAAAATTGTTCAAAATAAAATCGTGTAGCACCAGCCATAAACTTACGAGAGAATGGTTAGGATATCTTCTCGAAGAATGGATAAGATCCTCAACCCTCCTGGATGAGTGTTGAGACGCTCAAAGAGAACTTCATAAACTGGCTGAAGGGCATGCCTCAAATTCCTTTCAATGCGATAGAACGAAGAAAACAAGCCTTCATCTTCAGAGCCACTCACTTGAGTTTTGTCTGCCAACCCAATCGTTTTTCTTTCACACCACAGTTTTGAAAGCAATATTAAAAGAGTTACACACATGCGTGCATTCCCACGCCCACACCATACAATAACTCACCAGCAGGTAGTTCAAGTCCAAGGTACTGCTTTATCAGGTCACGCACTTGTGATCGATTGAGATCATACTCTCTGGCAAGGACAAGGAGCAACTTGCGACGGTTTTCGTGAGAAAGACTAAAATAACCCTACATTATCATCACCGGCTTATGGAAATGAAATAAGCAATGACAACAAAAGAATCGAATCAAGAAAGTCTCACCGCATTAATTAAATTCTAAAATTAGACTACCTCCGAGAAGTTATTAAGAACATCATCTAGAACTTCTGTTTTGTTCATTGATATAGCGGAGTGCATTGAGGCACGGACACGCTTAAACTCTCTGTGATCAAGTCAAAACAACACATAATAACAGAAAAAAAGTTTGAGCTGAAAAAAGCATGCAAAATCCAATCCCAAGTATGTGAAACAAAAATTAAAAAAAAATAAAATAAAATTAGCAACCTCTCGGAGTAGCCGGAGTCATTAGGCGCCGAATTTCCTTCACCTGGAGATTCGTTTTGGCGGGAATTCTGCTGCTGCATTTGACTCGTTGCGTTCTGTTGTGTATTCATAGCAATCGAAAGAACCAAAAGTCAACGAGAATCAAACTCAAAGCTAATTTCACGCGCAGAAAATATTATCGAATTGATTGAATAATCGAATGAAAACAAAGTGTGCTTATGAATCAAATCTGCACAGAAAAAACCAGGGGAAACTAAAAGGAATGAACAGAAGTGTAAGTCCACGATTATTACTCACAGTTAGAGGAATGGGGGAGAGAGAAAGGTTTGTACGAGGGTTGGGCTTCATTCTGGCGCGCATCAAAATGGACAAAGCTTTTTTGCTCATTTTTTTTTATTATTATCACCTTCCTATTTATAGGGAGAAGTGAAAAACGTGTGTTCGACAATCGAAATCAACAACTGGTATAGTGAATGAAGTTTGCTTTCTGCTTTTGGATCGTGAGTTACATCGCTGTTTGGCAACAACCCTTACTACTATTTTTGTTTCTAAGTTCGTATTCCAAGGTAGCAGAGCGCGTTGCTTGCAAGCCACACCGATATTTTTTTTTGTTACTTTTTGGGTCAACGTCTGACGCTGACTGTGCCCACTTCTCTGTAGATTTTCACGTTTTGACCCAATTCAGGTTTTGGGCTTCGTGACCCAAAATGTTAACAAATTGGACTCTATACTTTTGGGTCAGCTGAATTGGAATTTGATCTAATTGGAAAAAATGTCAGGTTTGTAGGTACAAATATTAGTGACTTCTGTCACTACCATATCTTATTTGTATACTTCAGCTAGTTTCTATCTTCTTTTGTAATTCGTTGCAAATGATGTCAGGCTGTCTTAATCAATGATGAAAGCAAAATTCCCAAAGAGATTAAGAAACATCGAACCTGGGAAGTAGAAGTATTTACAATTCAATCGATTAAAAAATTAAAAATCGATAAAAATCAATAAACTGATCAAAATTTACTTTTTAGGATTTTTTTTTTCTAATACAGATTCAAATTAAATTAAATTAAAATTAATTATTTAAATATTTTTATATCATTTATTATTTCATTTATATATATAAAAGCAAAATCTAATATACACTGTTTCTGTTTCATGTCTATAAATATATAATAGAATGCAGTATGGTATATCTAAATTTAGAATAAGATTGAACAAGAACAGTCATGGTAGTATCAATGTTACATTCTTAATTTAAAAAAATATTAAAATAAAATAAAATATTATGTAAATAATATATATATAAAGAGATTTATGACTCGTGAATTATATGAATTATTTAGTATTTATATCCCAATACATAAATATAATACCTATATTAATAAAAAATTATGCAATAATTTTTTAAATTAATTCAAATCATAAAAATGATTTGATTTAGATATTTTTTATATTAAAATCAAATCAAACTAAATTATAATAAATATAATTTTTATATTTACTCAGATATATTTTTAACTAAACATCAAATCAGACCACAGACATAAAAAAAATTAAAAGTACAGTATAAATGTAATCGATAATCTATCTTTTCTTTATGCAGAACATAATCACTATAAAGTTACTAGAAGTTAGGAAGAAAAAAGGGCAACATACTTTGAGTGTTGTGTCCAAAGTTCCACATGCTAAGAAGCTCTAACCCAAACAAATATAATTAAAGATTTTCACTTCTTTCATTTAAAATTTCATTACTTTTTATGCATATATAATTAATTACACTGCTGTATTGTTAAAAAAAGAAGAGTTGTATCATATTTATTCCTTGATTTATCCATATACTTGGATTGATTCCTTTGAAATAAAAGGGTATTTCACATTATTTGATTTTATCTTTATTCGAGTTGCTACTTTTTTTCTTCTCTAGCTTGTAAATCATTAACTGATAATATATTAACAGCACTAAAAGCAGCTGCTGATATTCTGTTCCTGTTTGAAGAAAAAAACCTCTTACTATGAATGAGGCAATGGAGATAATTTCATCATCTGTGATACAATAAACCGAAGAGGGGGAAGATGCATAAAATAACGAGGGAAGAGAATAAAGGGAAAAGGTTTTTTTATTCTGAATGCTATATGGTAGTAGCTAGCATGTGAGTTACTGTAAATATGTATATATCTTACTTACAGTCTAAGAAAATGGTAAATGGATGTGGATAGGTCACAACTAGCACATTCTTTCCTTTGCTTCTCCTTCATTCTTGCAGTATATACAAAATGCTGTTATGCTCTCCTTCAATGTTCTTCTCTTCTTTTATTTTACCTTTTTCTGTAGAAATTTCATTTAGGGTTTTATTCAATGTATTCAGTAAATTTTTTTTATTTATATTAGTAATTGTAAATATTTTTTATTTGAGTAAAATAAAGGTGGCATAAAATAACTTAAACCTAAACTTATTATAACTAATAAATTTAATAAAAACAACTACATTCTAAAAAGAACTTTTTTGTTCGAAACGAATATGAACATAAAACTTATACATATTTTAAATTTTTGTTTTGTATGAATTTGGTTTAAAAAATTGAAAATGGTTATACTATTTGTTGGAAAAGATAAATATTACTAAAATTCGATTAAATTTTGTTTTAAATAAGAACAATAAAAGCATTTGAATAATTGTCAAGTGATTAAATGAACCATAAAAGATAAAAAAAAGAAAAGATAATCGCTTCAAAATTTAAATAATGAAAAAAATGTACAAATGGAAAACAATTTATTAAGAAAATATTACACACTTTAATTTTAGAGAAAAATAGTGAACATAAAGTATTGATGTTTTTTTATAATTCCGCTTTAATATAGTATTATAATAATTGTATATTTCTCTTAAATACAAAAAAAATATTAAACCATTTACTTCAATTATTTACATATTGTTGGTTTTGTTAATATATATTTTTTATTTTATCTTTATTTTTATTTTTTAGGATTTTATTTTGATTTGGTATATTTTTTATTAGAAATTTCACATAAAGTACATATTGGGGTTACTTCAAAATTTATAAATAAGATACAAACTTGATTTCACATCTAATTATGTGAGGTGATTAGATATAATTTTTTTTTCACATAAAAAGTTTCATGTGAATCCACATTTTGAATGAATAAAACTCCATATCTTTGCACTGTTCATCTCTTGGATTTTTGTTTATTCACATCTTTTACGTCTTCGTTTTATTGAATTGGTACAGCAATTACAAAACATCAACATCTCGTACAAGAAACAGTGTATTTAAATTAAGTAAAAATATGAATGTTAAAGTGTTTTTTTTCTTCTAACACAGTTATATAAAAATCAAAGTCAAAACGAGTGAATTGGGTAGTGCATTGAGGCAGTGATGAAAATGGTGTGGAGTTTGAGTATGTGATCTGATGTTGTCTTGGAATTTGGTAAGAAAATTGAGGTCGTTGGCATTAAGATAGAAAGGGTGGTGCACGACGCGTTGACCTAACTTGTTCCGTAATCCTTGATGTTTGATCCCAGAGAAAGATAGAGGAGTTAGACTTAATTCCTCGTTTCATCCAATTAATTGCACCCACCCAACGTCGTTTTACGTAATAACGTCTTCACATTTTCTAAATAAACTTATCATGCTTCTCCACCCAAATATATGCACCACAAATAATACTTTATATATATTTTATTCACAGACAATTCTAAAATGAAAAGGGTCAAAAGATACTTTATTATTTTACAAAAAGCTAAATATACAGAACGAATTGGGTGTTGAAAAGACAATTAACGTTCGGATTTATTAGTAGTGAAAGTTGAGCAGGGTTACTTATTATGTTGAGTGCTTTCGATAATATAATTATTGAATGTGATACATCATTATTTGAGATTCTAGTTGTTGGCTCCTCCTCATTATGCCAAACCATGCTAACAACCCTTTAATATATATCACTTAAACTGTTTAACACAAGGGCTTTTTCATGATTTGGTAATTCACAGATAATGAGTTATACATATTAATTTCAATAATTAATTTTTAACACACTTTTTACTTCAATTAAACTTACTGATAATCACAAAAAATGTCTCATTTTATATTTCATTAATTTCAATTATAATTTTATAACTTTTAATAAATTTTAACTATAAAAAATATATTACTAATTATTGGTATTAAGTGAAGGACATGACACGTGGGTAATTAGTGGGATTGTGTTTTGTTATTGTTTGAAGGAATCTATGATATGTCACGGGCAATTAGGCATCCTCATACCATAAAAAATCATAAAAAACGAAATTAAAAGTAAATTATTGTTAACAACCCTAGGCCCCATTCAATGATGGGAACGCTTTTCACAAGTTATTCAATTCTCTCTTCTTACTTTCATGCTCTTTACATAATTACTTTCCACACCTTCCATCTTACAACTTTTTATGCCAAAAATTCAGGTTCTAAAAAAGTGTTGCTCCCTTTAGTACTATACTATTGATTTTTAATTATGTAAAAGATAACCAATTAATCTACGAAATCAAAATTATTTCTGTGTACGAAATTTATTTATTCTCCAGATTAAAGAAGTTACTTAATAATATTAAATTTAATTTATATTTATAGTTTCAAAATTATTTTTACAATTATTGAGGAGCATTACTTCTTATTTTAAGTATTTGAGTTAACTATATTTTTGTCTCGCATTGTATGTTGTTTTCTTCTAGTAATTCTTAAAAGATCATGATCCATCTTAGCTTAAAAAATATTGTGTTTAAATTTATTCTTAAATTAAATCATATATATTAGGAAATAACGATTGTTCCGCTTTTCTTTGAGTTTTCTTTTTATAGTATGCTTATTATTAAGTATTTGTGTTATTTAAATATAAATGTAAAATAAATATTTTCTATACATGTTTAATTTTCCATGTATATGGATTAAAACATCTTAAATGTTTTTATAGTATAATTTTTTTCTAACTAACAAATGAAAAAAAGAATCATAACTCTTTAATTACTACACTTGATTAATGAAGAGTCAACTTCCTCAATCTCGTTTCCACTTTTAAGACATAATTTATTTTTAATTAGTAGAATGTAATTTAGGAAATTTCTTGTATGATGAAGGTTTCTCAATAATATCTACTATTGGCTATGATATGGTTAATTCATTATTACACGCATGAAAAAATTAATTAAGGTTTAATAAATTAATTGAGATTGTTATTTTTGTGTGATGTATTTTTTATCTTTGAAATGTAATTTATTTAATTATTTATCAATATGACCAAAACATTGTCCAGATGTGAAGCCTCTCACCTAATTTAACAGTATCTAGTGATTTACTTTATGTATATATATATATATATATATATAATTATTGTTAAAAAATAGAAATATCGTAACGGTAAAATTTATAATTAAAAATTATTAGTATTTTTTATTATTAACAAAATTTTATAATATAAATAGAAATTATATTTTTTTACTATTCATATTTAAAAAAGTATAAAGATAAATTGATTTTTAATTAAATTAGTTGTTGAATTGAAATTTAAACTACTTTTAATATACTACTAAGATTTTTAATTGTTTGCTAAATTAAATTTTAAATTAATTTATAATTAAATTAATACTTAATTTTAATAATATAAACTTTAAAAGTGATTTTTTTTGTGATAATTTTTGTGCATATTAAATTTAAATATGCCACCAAAGCTTTTATATTATTCCAATCGTCACCTGGTTATAATTTTAAAAAATGAGACATTTCTAGTTAGATAATTTTATATTCAATATTTATTTATATTTCAATACATTAAATATAAAATTAAATATATTTGACAGACAATTTTAAATTTTATAAAAAATTGCAAACTTAACCTAATAATAAAAGGTTGAAAAATAATTATTATACTGAAATTTATTTTATACATAAAATATTAAATATAATTCTATCAAAAGTTACTGGTGGAGTAATTGTACTGGTAATCATATTCTCTATATACACAACTTCCCTGTTTCTTCAGACCAAATTAATTTGGTAAACTATTAATACACTTTGTTTTAATGTAGATATTCTATATATATACATGTTTTAAAATAATGATTACATTATTAACTGAAGCACATCAAACTCTCAAAATTACTATTATTTTGTCTTTGGTTGCAAAATCATCATTATTGAAATTATTATTTTATTTTTTTACCAACATAGATGTAAGCAAGCATACATGATTGCATAAAAACTCGAAGATCAATTATTGAGTTCATGATTTATTATTATTATCTCGTATGATTAAAGATGTGAGAAAAAAAAAAGTGCTTTATCCTATGGATAGTCTAGTAAAATTCATAAAATACCACTCAGAGTATGATGTAAGATCAATTCAATTATTTTTGTTTGGTTCTTCAGTTTAGACTTTAGATTGGATTAACTAAGTTTTTCATTATTTTATAAAATAACAATTACATTTTAACAAATTTTAAATATTATAATAAAATTATTGAAAGAGTATTTTATTAAAATTATATACATATATAATTATTTTATTTAAAATTAAAATTATTTTTATTAAAATAACTTAAATTTTCAAAAGTATGTTTTCATTTACATTTAAAGTTATATTTTAATTTTTGAAAGTAGGTCGAAATGACTTTTGACCCAATCTAGAACTAAACCTTAGTTAAGTATTTCATTTAAAATACAAGTGAAATCTATATACATTTATTAGGTGGTGGGTGATATTAAGACCAAATTGTATTTTACTTTTCTTCCTCTACATGTGATCTTAAACTTTTGCAGCTTTTGAAAGATTACAGTGGCATGTTCATGCATTCTTTACTGATATTTTTTCTATAAGTATTTGTGTCTTAATTAAATATTTTATAATTAAAAATTAGTTGTTATTTGGTTTTTTAGAGGAACTTATTGTAACTACATTTTTTTTTCTTTTCGACAAGGAAGGTTGTATAATGATAATCTGTCACCGTTTTATTTACATGACTTTTGTTTTTCATTATACATTTTGAGTTTAACTTTGATAACTTTGAATTTTAAAAGTTAAATGTGATCTATTTTGAAGATAAATTAAAATCATATGCTTTGAATTAAAACAATTCAATACTACGTTTACATCTTTCTAAAAGTATAAATTTGAAAAGAATCATCATAATAATAATAATAATAATAATAATAATAATAATAATAATAATAATAATAATAATAATAAAAGGTGTGTTTAATTTATATCAAGAGATGTGATATAAAGTAGACAGGGAATAAAATTTATTTTAAAAGTTTATAAATAGGCTTATAATTAATTTGTTTTCATTTTAATTAAATAACAAAATAATGATAGATATCCTATCTTATCTATTCACTAAATGAATACTAAACTTATAATACGCTACTTATTATTAATTATCATTTAATATCCTTCTATGACCTATAAATTAAAATCTAAATTGAAAATATCCAAATTCAAATAGGATGCTAACGTAAATAAATAGTAATTACATGGCTACAGCTCACGTTTATACGTATAGAGAGAAAACTCAAAATTTGTAACATAAAAAGAGCAAAAGATAACCCTATAAAAATATATCGAAGAAGAAAAAAAGAAAATTTAAAAAACACTCTCGTATTCAATAGTCAAATCTGAAATTTATAATATAAGACTTATTATTATGATCGTTAACATCTTCCCACGGCCGACGTATGAGTTAAAATCTCACTTAATAATTTTTAGATATCCAAATTCAAATTGTATACCTATGTAAATTAACAATTAAATATTTTTGGTTCACCTTTTTATATATATATATATATATATATATTTATATACAAGGAGAAAAGGTAAAAAGTATTTTTTACATTTAAAAAAATAGATGATGTAAAATAAATAGGAAAAGAGATTGTACAATTATTTTAAAAGTTACAGTATACGTGTAGTTAGTAGAGTGTTTTTCTACATGCAGTTAAAAGCATGCTAGTAGAGAAAATAGTAAAAAAAATATGGAGAGAAAATATAGCACTATTATAATATAAAGAAAACTGTTTAAAACCGGTAATTTGAAAATTAAATAGCGTATAAAGTAAAGAATAAAAGTATATGTTAAAAGACAGAAGTTAATGGAAAAAGTATGCCATATAAGAGTCAAAACTTAAATTTATAATATAAGTTATAATATTAATGAATTGACAGACCTAATATTGCTGATACGCAAATTCAAATTGAATGATAATTTAAATTAACAGTTAAGTAAGCAATTGAATGGAAAGCTCAATGACAACCTAATGCGTTAATCTGGTAGTAATTGTTAAGACAAACACAATTTCTCATTCCCTAAAGTTCCATAATACGTGCTGATAGGGATTATTTACATTTTTATCTTACATTAATACATTTCCAAATCTCTTACATCTTTTCTCCATAGTGAGTTCTCTAATTACGGTTGATTTAAAGTTTGAACACACGAATGCGATTTTTAATTAAGACTAATCTGATATTAATTATGAATATTGTTTGCCCCGTGGAGCAGGTGAGAGGGAAAACAAGACTAACAAAAGTGGCATGAAGAGAAGAGAAGCTGGGAAAGCTGAAATGACAGAGTTTGAAGGGCAAAAGCTCGAAAGGTGTAGAATGAGAATGTGCGAACGGAAGCCACAAAATCCAAAACCTCAGAGGGGAAAAAGGTGTGGGACCCCAGAAAAATAAAATAAACATCCTCCCATTTCACATTATTGTTTTTCGCTTTTTTCTATAATAAACATTGTTGTATTTTTATTTTCCAAGTTTCTTATTTTCGCCGACACACACAAACTCACACACTCAAAGCGACACAGCACAACACAACAGTCTTGTGTGCTTTTGGTTATTCTCTCTCTTCATTACACCAAGCTTCGAATCTCCAATATCTGTCCCTTTCTTTCTTTAATGGCCTTGCCTTGTACAACCAGTCGCGATCTGAAACTCAACTACTACGATACTACTTCTACTACTGCTACCCTCATTTTCCTCTTCTTCTTTGCCATCTCTTTCGCCTCCATGGTACTCTGCATGTGCCTCTCCACACCTGAACCACGCTTCTGACCGCAATGCCTGCTTCTCCTTCCCCTCTTTCTCTCTTCCTCGCTTTCATCTTTCTTGCTCTTCTTCCTCATTCCCTCGCCAACACTGACCCTTCTGATGGTAATATATCACTGCTGCTCCCCTTTCTCCCTCTGTGTTTTTTTTTGGAGTGATCACGCTGCGTTGATTGATGGGGTCGGTTTTAAATGTGGCGATGTGATGGGAACTGGGAAGTGTTTGGTTTTGGGAAAAAAGTTAGGATTTTGCGTCGAGGGCATTGGGTTTTGATTTGTTTTCTGGACTCTGGGCGAATAGGACGTATGTGGTAATGCAAGTAATGAAGTTGTGGGTGGGTGATACCAAAATGGTATTTTTTTTATTGATGTTTTGTTTCTGTTACAGTTCAAGCTCTTGAGGTTATGTACAATGCGTTGAATAGTTCAACTCAGTTAACGGGTTGGAGAATCGGTGGTGGTGATCCATGTGGAGAGTCATGGAAGGGGGTAACGTGTGAAGGTTCAGCCGTTGTTTCCATGTATGAGATTCATGTCATATTGCAGATTTTTTATTTATTCGTTTTGTTTTTTTAAGTGTGTTTACTATTGTCAAGGTTTTATTAGCAATGGCTTTGTCGCAATCCTTGACATTGTGGGAAATTGCAGACAAATGTGCTGGAAACCTTGATCTTGTGACCGAAATCGCGGTTGCTGACCGATTTTTTTCAAGCTTGTTTGTGGTCGAGAAAACTAATTGATCTTCCTTTTGTGATGCTGGTTAGTGAGCTCTCAGGATTAGGACTCGATGGGACTCTGGGGTACCTGCTTTCAGACCTTATGTCACTCAGAAAGCTGTGAGATAATTTTACTCTGTTATTTTGTGTCGCACTACACATAATTCTTATTGTTTTAACATATGCGGGTAACTGGTTATTGGTTTTTAAATTTTTATGTTGTATTTTTCCAGTGACTTGAGTGACAACAAGATCCATGATACAATTCCTTACCAGTTGCCGCCGAATCTTACAAGCCTGTAATTAATAACTTCCAATTACCCAGTCATTTCATTTCTTGATCCTTATAACTTTACTTCTTTATTAGAAATGTTATTTTTTTTGCTGAATCGTGTCATATCTTTTCAATTGGG
Source organism: Lablab purpureus (assembly GCA_030347555.1). Taxonomy (NCBI): domain Eukaryota; kingdom Viridiplantae; phylum Streptophyta; class Magnoliopsida; order Fabales; family Fabaceae; genus Lablab; species Lablab purpureus. The sequence continues at coordinate 16,111,450 of CM059259.1, forward strand.
ACAATCAGGAATCTTGCAAGAAATAATTTATCCGGAAATCTTCCTTATTCCTTTTCTGTCATGGTTTCTCTCAATTATTTGTGAGTTCTTTTCAGTGTTTATAGTTTTATTTCATAATATTCAATTTGGTCATACATTGTAGCCACTTACTCTGTGTCCTTATTGTTTTTAGGAATTTAAGCAATAATGCACTCTCCATGACAGTTGGCGATGTTTTTGCTAGTCTTTCAGATCTTGGTACCCTGTAAGATATATAGTTTCTTAAGTTCAACTTCCCCTCCTTTCATTTCCTTATTGTTCTAATTAAGAAATGAATGTTTATAATGCTGATTTGTGGCAATGGTTAATCAATTTCTGATGGTTTCCTCCCCTCAAAATATCTGAATAAGCATTTTCCTTGGCTGAATCAAATGAACTTTTACATTTTAGGACTGAGCTATTGTTGTTTTTGAGCTCAACTTTTTGAGTTTTGGATTTGGACTTGAATCTTATTCATAAATTGACTTAATACTCGACTCATACTTAATAGTTTTATGATGGAATGATGGATTCTATTTGATGATTGTTTGCATTCGTTTTCAATGATGCAGAGATCTATCATTCAATAACTTCTCTGGGGATCTTCCTCCTTCATTTGGTGCATTGGCCAATCTTTCTTCTCTGTATGTTGGTTGATATTTTAATTGATGAGCTGATATCGATTTTCAGTAAATGTTAAGGCTTATCGAAATTCTTTTGCAGCTTCTTGCAGAAAAACCAGTTGACTGGCTCTCTTAGTGTTCTCGTTGGTTTGCCTTTGGATACTTTGTAAGTTCTTCTCCCATTTGGCCTTGATTATTTGCATATCAGTTTCTAATGTTGCTATATAATTTTCCAGAAATGTTGCAAACAATAATTTCAGTGGATGGATACCTGGTGAGATTAGTTCCATACAAAATTTCATGTAAGTATTATGGATTTTTGTTTGAAATGCCTGTGGTTTCTAATGAATAGCTTCAGCAATGTGGTTAATGTGACTCTTTAAACATTGACTAGATATGATGGAAATTCATTTGAGAACACTCCTGCTCCTGTTCCACCAAAATTAACTTCACCTCCTCCCAGTGGATCCCACAGTCATCATCATTCTGGATCTGGTTCACATAATGCAACACAAGCCTCTGACAATGAAAACTCTGATGGCCGATCGGGTTTGACAGTGGGGGCTGTTGTCGGCATTGTGTTAGGTTCAGTAGTGGTGGCTGCTATTGTGCTGCTTGCTCTTGTTTTTTGCATCCAAAAGCAAAAGGGGAAGAAAACGGGTGGAAGGAATTTTAGTGGGAGCCTTCCTCACGGAGTTATTAATGGTGAATTCCTTTCCTCCTTCTTTTTTGTTTCCATGTATACATATATTGTGATTCTGTAATTTGGGTTCTTTGCCAAATGTATTTTAGTATAGTATGTGCATTAATTTGCTCCAATATTTGTTGAATCACAATGTTTGTAGGCACTAAACTGAGCAGATACAAGTAAGGTGTTTAGACGGACATTTTTAGGGAAAACTTGGATTTGGAGCTTTTTATTTAGTTTAAATTCCAGGCATAAAGCATTATAGTTTTATACATGTTTGGTTTAATGTTAACTAAGTAAGATCCATGCCAATACCAACTGGTTATCTTGTAGCTTCTGTGTAAACTTGAGTTTTGACGTGAATATAGTAACAAATGCTCATATGAAATGTGCAAGCACACACCCACTCAACAAAAAAGCTTTTTGTTAAAAATGTTATGGTAACATTTTTCTTTATTCTCTGACAAAATTAGTTGGCATTACCCTCTTAAGCTGTTTCTGTAAGAGATCCTTTGGTTCAAAATTTATACTATTTATTTAATGGTTTGAGCTGAAGGAACATACGTATGCAACAACCTGACTAGTTTAGTTTTTTTTTTGGGTTTATGCTTGCAGTAACTCCTCAAATGCAAGAGCAGAGGGTAAAAAGTGCTGCTGTTGTTACAGATCTCAAGCCTCGTCCAGCCGAAAATGTATCAGTTGAGAGATTACCTGCAAAAAGTGGATCTGTGAGGCACATGAAGTCCCCTATAACTTCAACATCGTATACAGTTGCTTCTCTTCAAAGTGCAACAAATAGCTTTAGTCAAGAATTTATAATTGGTGAAGGTTCTCTTGGCCGAGTTTACAAGGCTGATTTCCCAAATGGGAAGGTAACACCTTTTAGTGTTGCATTCATTATCTACCTTCCCACTGCATTTTTGGAATTTATTCTTTGTGTATGGATGAAAAATGTCTTTCAAATTAATGGGTGGGTCTTCAATTGGTTGAGCTGGTGCCAGATGAATGTGATGAAAGTTTGTAGACATTTTTTCTACATCAGTAATTCTGGTTATGCTGCATGTTAAACAATGTTTCTTTTTTCCTCTTCAGTTGTTTTTAATCTTTCATTTGGTCTGAGTTTCTTAATTTTTTTTATTCTTATCTACAGTCACAAGTTATAAATCATTTGGCTTCATAGTGTCTACTTATTCACCGAGGCTGTTTTTCATTTAACACAGTTTTTGTACAATGATCCATCTATCTTTGTCTCTCTTCATTTTCCTTTTCTATCGTGGATATTTGTTTTTTTATAAATTTGAACTTGGAGAAAATTATTTTTAATCCTATGAAATAAAAGTTATGGACATTGTAATATTCTAATGGTTCTGATATTTGCTTTTGTTTAGGAAATGGCTATCAAGAAGATCGACAACTCTGCACTGTCATTACAAGAGGAAGACAATTTTCTTGAAGCTGTTTCAAATATGTCGCGCCTGCGGCACCCAAACATTGTGACATTGGCTGGATATTGTGCCGAACATGGCCAACGACTTCTAGTTTATGAGTATATAGGAAATGGAAATCTGCATGACATGCTCCATTTTGCTGAAGATAGCAGCGGCAAGGCTTTGTCTTGGAATGCTCGTGTACGCATAGCACTTGGCACAGCCCGGGCTTTAGAGTATGTTTCATGTGTATATTTGACATATTAAGTCTCTCCTGGGCATGACCTTGAGAGACTAACCCACCCCGTTGTTTTTACCCTCTACTTTATTTGCTATAGCCTCGTAGGGTGAGTTAGCATACCACATGAAGTCTGATTTCTCAGTGTTATGCTTTTTGTATCAGGTACTTGCATGAAGTGTGCTTGCCTTCTGTTGTACATAGGAATTTCAAATCAGCAAATATATTACTTGATGAGGAGCTAAATCCTCACCTGTCTGACTGTGGTTTAGCTGCTTTGACACCAAACACAGAACGGGAGGTTGGTGAAATGTTATTTCCTTCTTACACAGCTGAACATGGTCTTTGTATCCTTTCTTTGCTAGTTTTCTGACTACATTGTTTGCAATCATTGAGTTTTAACAGGTATCGACACAGATGGTTGGTTCATTTGGGTACAGTGCTCCTGAGTTTGCATTATCAGGAGTGTACACTGTAAAAAGTGATGTTTACAGCTTTGGGGTGGTTATGCTGGAATTGTTGACTGGTCGGAAGCCACTTGACAGGTGAGTCTATCATACATTTTTGAAATCAATAATGCTCATCACTTTAATGTTTGCTCTTGAGTATCATTATTTTCTTTCTTTTCTGTATGTCTTCTTACTTCATTTAAAATTTTTGCAAGTTTAGTTCACGAATTCGATCCGAGCAGTCACTTGTGAGGTGGGCTACACCCCAACTCCATGATATAGATGCCTTGGCAAAAATGGTTGATCCTACTTTGAATGGCATGTATCCTGCAAAGTCACTGTCACGCTTTGCGGATATCATTGCCCTCTGTGTTCAGGTAAAACTTGAACGAGTGATGGCTTGCAACTTGTTTTAGTACTTATTTCATTTACTGCACTCATGCATTTATTTCTGCTCTCCAGTTCAATCTTTATAATAGAGCAAATGCTAACTGTTACCAAAGGGCATTTGTCAAAGGAAACGAAAGAAGAAATTTTTATTGAATGAAATGGAGGAGTGCCTCTACTGTTTTTGTTACACACGACTGAGTGTTGGGAAGTAAAAAATCAACAAAACAATAAAATTCATATAGTAAAGACAAGAAGGTTGCGTTGGATGAGTAGACATATTTCACAAGATGAGGAATGAATGTATTCAAAGAGACAGTTGAGGTGTCATCTTACGAGGTATGGACACATGGAAAAGTCCAACGAGGCCCTCCTAAGAAGAGTAAGATAAGATAGTGGGTAGTCCTATTACTAGAGGTAAAGGGAAATATGGACATATTTGACAAGATTAAGAATGAATACATTAGAGGAAAGCTGAGGATTTATTGTTAAAAGAACAAACATAGAAATTTTGCCTAAGATTGTATGGGCATATGTGGGGAGCAGACTTGAGAGGGGTTCCATAAGAAGACTAAATCAGATGGAGAGTAGTCCTATATTACTAGAGGTAAAGGAAAACTACAGAAACTGTGTAGGATATAATGGTGAATGGGATATTAATATACACTATTTACAACAGAGCATTACAGTTTGATTTTTTATTTTTGTTGCCCATTCCACCTTGTGGGGTAAAAGTTGGATTGTAAAGTATAACTGTATAAAAAATAACAGTAGTACTAGTCATTGGATGCATTGAATAGGGTGCATTTAATGCTCATTAACTAGACCCTTGTAATAATTTGTATTGTTGAACAATATGTTGCACCTACAGTTATTTGTTATTTCCAACACCGCAATTCTTCTGAAGATGTTAATGATTTTGATTTTGTACGCAGCCGGAACCTGAATTTCGACCTCCAATGTCTGAGGTGGTGCAAGCATTGGTTCGGCTAGTGCAAAGAGCAAGTGTGGTTAAAAGACGACCGAGTGACGAATCTGGCATTGGTCACAAGACCCCAGAGCATGAGGCCATAGACATGTCATTTTAAGTGTTAGTGCCTCTACTCTTTTGCAATTTTGTGCAGTTGCCCCGGCTAAAATTTACTACTATAAAACACAGCAAGCAAGGAAGGAGTAGAAAGTTTGTGAAAATGTATCAAGCAATTTTAAGATACTACTAATTAATTACTTGTTGGATTTTCTCACACAACATTCAGAATTACTCTGGAAAATAAACTGTATATTCAGTTAACTTGTCATGGTGTAATATATATAATATAATATAATATAATTTTAAAGCCCTTATGCAAAACAGTCTTATAAAAATAGAATTTTAGGAATCAACTTTATGAGTTTTAGGCTTTGTTGGCAAGCACTGATGAAATTCCAACTACCGACATAAAGGCCTCGGAAAAGGGTGTGGATGCTATTCATTTGTAATGAGTTGGATTATTATTGTGACGGTGCCTGCATTTGGACGGTCCTACTGTTCTCTAATTCCATTCCATTTCTCAAACAGACACGCCTTTGGCCCCTTCCTTTCAATTTTTAGCACTTTCTTGTCTTCTTCTGCATGACCCTAGAACTCTTTTGAATTTACAGTAAACTCCTTTTCCTTTAGGTATAGAGCATGTTTGGGATCCCTTGGACGTTCACATGTTTCATAGTATGAAATGGAGAATTTAAAAATTGTCACTCAAGTGGAAAGTGAGTTTGGATGGTTTGAACTGATAATCAACCACTTTAGGTTGAGTTCTGCGGTCGGTGCATTTTTGTATTTAAACTAAGTTTAGAAATATTTTTACTTTGCGAGTAATAATTTTCTTCTCAAATTATGTATAGGAATGGAATTTATATATTTATATTGGAGTTTGTAAAAGTATTTCTGTAACTTAAAATTTGGTGAGGTTCTTTGTTAATCTTATTTGAAATAAGTGTGCAAAAGCATTTTTTCGGGTACCGTTCCTTTAAGTGTTTAAGGTAGGGTATGAAGTATTTTATATATGTAAAAACTTTACGGAGCATCTTCGACATTTTACTTATGACCCTTTAGTGGAGGATTTTATTCCTTGATTCTGCACTTTTAAACGACAAAAGATCTTGAAAGGATAGCTTAAACGTCCTTACGTACAAACAAGATGACTACGATATCCTAAGATGGAATTTATCTCACATGATAACTTAGACTATTTTTCCTCCTAAAAGTTGGCATGTACATCTGCGGATCAATCAGTGTTCACTTCGTACAGATTAGAGTTTCTTTGTTGATTTTTCTAATCATGTGGTTTTAGTAATTGTTTTTAATATATATGATGTCTTTATGATTACACATAGTTGCAAATTCACAAGTTTATTGAGATGTAAACAACTACATTTTTTGCATATACTTGTCCTTCTTTATCTATAAATTGATAAAGGGACATGATGATCGCACCTTCTAATGTTGCAACTGAGATTGATCATAACTTTGGAGACATGGTTCACGAATGAAGTTTCTTTCAAATCGAAAAAAGTATTAAATTTTTGTTAATGGCATTCCTAACGAAAACTGGAATTAGAAAATTTATGAGAATGTAACACTTTAAAATGCAATACGATTCGAGACCATTTCCATTTTACAAAATGATAAATTTATAAAACTAAAAAATTAAATTAACTTAATTGTCAATGAAATATTTGTTATCCTAAATTAAATATCTATACTTCATATAAATTTATGAAGTTTCTGTTCATTTATCATATTGTTTAAAGAGAGTACCTATAATATTGATTGTCCAAGTATGAGGAACAGCCATAAGGGTCAAAGGCACTTAAACTACTGAAAGGACACCCTTGCCGCTCTGCCAAATCCACATCAACCATTGAAAGCAAAAGACATTATATTGGTTAAATTCATGAACGAAGGACAGGGATGACATGTCGGTTTATCAGATCCTATGGAGGTGAAAAAAAATTAGATTTAGCCACTTATGTAATTGAAAGAAAAACACGATAAACCTAACCACTGGAACATCCAAATTCGACCAACAATTTCCTAAATTCCATCCCTTCAACATGAGCAAAATGGCACAACTTGCCTAACTTAAGTAATTTTTAATAGAAATCTCATACAAAAGAAACTCTCATTGGATCTCTTTATGTTGTTTACAGAAATGGGGACATGGGATACAATTCCTATTTCGAGCAAATGAAGGAAAGCACAAAAAATTGTTACAGCCTCAACGATTTATTGGAGTGCGCATTCTCTCAACAATTCTGGTCACCGCAGCTCGGGACATCACCAATGTGTCATGCAGCAAAATGCTGTAGACATTCAAGCCCTACAAAAAAATGTTAAACATAATTATATGATTTAAAAAGGAAAAACTGTTATATGATAAGCTTTTTATTTTTTTTATATCTTTTTATAATATTCAGTGAGGCATGAAGTGAAATTTTGGGATAATTGCATCATACCACGAGTGGTACAGACTATTCGATCAGATGGTAGATGGTCCGTCTTTAGGAGAGTTTCCATCAGTTTCTCCTCAGCGGCTACAGAGTAGAGGCTACTCAAACACGTTTAGGACCATCTTCCATTTGATCCTAAAGATGGTCTAATGAAGAAAGCAACCGGGACAAACCATTAAAAAAGAATTTGGTATAAATAGTTTTACTACAGTTTTGGTGTTTGATGGACCTAATGGAGTCTCTATAATTTAGTTTGAGCCCAATTCAATTCCAAAAGAAAACTCATGAAGTGAGGAATGTCCAAAGCCCTTATCTATGTTAGTCGACGCATTCCCCAATGCTAAGGATTGTATAGTAGTGTAAGATTGAGGGACTATGTACATTGTACCGGGAAAGCTGCGGAGCCAGGTACTTTTTTTAACAGTTGAGAGTGGGTCAATATCAAATACGATAGGCTTTGATATTACCTTCAATTTTGGCCGAGTCTAAGTCAATCCCAAGGACTACCTCACGAAATGAAAATTGCCCAAACCTTATAAGCTCTACCATCCTATGTATAGATGTGGAATCTAAATTGTGTCAATTGATTATGTTAACATAATCCATGTACCTGATCCCACCAAGTACAAAGGCTTGGTTGTCACTGTTGGAAAGGCTTTGACTCTCAGAAACATTATAAAATTCAAATGGATAAAAACTGAAACTTACAATGGAAGGAAGTATGTTAACATAGTGTAGATTTTGTGTAGATAATTTTAGCTTCTCATCTATAGTCCCGCCATCTACAAGCAGAAGTTTCTTGGTGTTCTCCATTTGATTGTAATAATTCACGATGTTCTTGGTTTTATGCGTGGGAACTTCCAGATCCTCAAACACAAGAAGCTGTATAAACACAGCTCCCAGTACATTAGCATAAAGAAACTCTTAAAAGCATATAATGCAGTAATAAACCACAAAATAAGGACAAAAAGGATAATTATTGGATGAAAGGAAACAAACGCTATAGACTAAGCCGCTAAAAGAAACACAATCTAACACATCACAGCATATGATTATCAGAATATACATGCCAAAAATAACTATTTAACTTGAAGAAAGAAATAAAGCACAGGACAGCTAACCTAATGGCATTGCCTTTTCGTGATTTTGAGTTTTGTTATGGTTTCCCGTTACGCTCCTTTATGTGTCTTACTGTATTTATGTAGTCACGATTCTAGCTGATAACAACCAGACTCTAGAGTGTCAACTCAAGCCGGGAGCATGTATTTGAGCAGGGTTTAGTAAAGTACAGTTAACATAGTATAAATGACCCAGAGGACTTTGCACTCAGATGCCACGTGATAACTCTAGACGCATGATTTCTTTGTTCCTACTTCAATTTTCCCTACACCTAACCACAATTCTGTGAAGATATTGCACTCTATTTTTTGTCTCTACACATGAGGGTGTTCATTTGAAAGAAGATCCCACATTGGTTACTTCCATAAACATATGAAATAGTGAAATACATTTACATTAAATGATCTAGTTAAAAAGTCAAAGAGGCGATAAAACATTATGATTGATTGTCAACCAGGTAGGTTGAGGCTGAGAACACAATATACTTCACTGAACTAAGAATCTTAAATATTAGATTTTATACCTTTAATTACGATATCAACAAAAGAAACCCTTAAAAGAAAAAACAACATCTTATATCTTCAGTTACGCTACTAAACCATCAAACAATTTACTTACAAATTTTTACAACGAAACCTTCCAGAAGTGAATACTGAAAAATCACAATATATTGAGTATAATCAAGAATATACACTCATGTAACATATAGAATAATGTAGTGATGCTACATTCTAATTTTTTATGGTAAGTAATGTGACCGGTGGGGGAGGAAACTTGCCTTTCCTTCTGCTGCACGAGCTGACAAGGCAATCTTTAGCCCCAAACGCCGAACCTTCTTATTGACTTTGAAAGCATGGCTTCGAGGCTTAGGGCCATGCATGGTGGCACCACCCCTGAACTGTTACCATTAATAAAATTTATTATTTTCAACTGCTGAAAAAACAGAAAGAACAGAAGTGAAGGAATAAAGATGGACTAGCAAGTAATGAGCAGAATGCGCCACTACCTGAGGCCCACGCAATGAACCATGCCTTGCTCTACCAGTTCCCTTTTGATTCCAAGGCTTTCTTCCTGTCCCACTGACCTCACTGATAGTTTTTGTTGAATGAGTGCCCTGTTGTCCAAATCAATTAGCATAATACATAACATTCTCATGGAGAGTCTCCATAGCTAAATTTAGATCCATGCTAACTATTAAGCATACTGCATCGGTGAAAACATTACACCCTTAAAACATTTGAATACATATGCTAAATTATAGTTTTGTCTCAAACCCAAATGCTTGTCCCGCATCCCAAATTGCTAAAAGCCAATATAGAAAAACAATCACCGCCATGCCTAAGAAATAAATATAGCATTTCCTCTAGATTGCATATATGCAATAACAAAAACAAGCTTTAGATTCCAAAACATTAAACAGTCACTACCTGTTGTCGCTTTGCAAGCTGCCACCTGACAACACGATGAATAATGTCCTTCCGAATAGGCAAATCAAAAACATCTCCAGGTAAAACCATAAAGCCTTTGTCTTCATTATGAAAGTTGGTAACTGGAATTAAAAGATCCTGGCAAAGCCCTACATTATATAGAACTCGATTAAGACACTCTAGAATCTTATTGAGACAGCAATAAGCACATGCCGTGATCAAGACTAGACAGTTTGTCACGGAAGACGGTAGGTAGTGAAGAAAACAGTGAAAGATGCACTCAAAATTTTGATTTATAATAAGAAGAATCCTAACCAGTGCCTCTAGGTAAAGGCTTGATGGGAGAGTCTTACATACGCACCTTCACCATGATTTCCAATGCAACCCTACCGTGATTTTCCAAAAATAATAAGGTTATGGCCCTACATGCAGTTAAAACTAGGGAAAGCTATTGCTGACATAGGATATTAAATACATGATTTTAGTGGAGACATAAAAGTCAAACACTGGGCCCAAGTTCCTTCAGTTTCAGAGCAGAATAAGATTATTAAGCATGAATAAAATATTAAGTTCTCAATCACAGGATCAATTTCAGAACAAACTATATGCAAGTTCTGACATGTAATATATGTAGAATGTATTCAGTCAATTGCAAGGCAAATGATATTTATGTAAATTATGTATCTTCGGAAAAAGTACAATTAAAGAAGAAACATTGACACGGAAGATATTAGTCTAGACCACCATACAAAACCAAAATTATCTAATAATCTAAAAGCACACTGGAATTCATGCCTTGCAATCGATTGACCCTCTCCTTTCAGAAATAAATACCAAAGTCAGCAAAACAGAAGCACTGTTATATTCTAATACAAGATGCTTCAAGTTATCCTTAATACCTATAGTACGCTCAGATGTTGCTAGAGTCTTCTTGGACAATAAATCAGACGGAAATGCACCCTCATCATGCCCAGGAGTTAAAATAGAAGTAGAAAATTGTCGGATCATTGACCTGACCTACATTTAGACACACTATACCAAATTATTAAAGAAGAAGAATCAGTAAAAGCAGTATAAGAGAGAACCACACTGATTAGCATATATAGAAGTATAATCAAATGCAATGGCAATGTACCAAAAAACAATCTGCAGAAAGAAGTCCTTCCCCACATGAACTGATGCATACATCTGTGCACAAAAAATAATCGTATATATAAAAATTCAAAAAAGCTAAAAAAAGGAACAAAAATCAAATTGACGGCAAATGACAACTGTGCACGGTTAAGGAACTGCATAAAGGTCTTACCACGTGATTTATAAAAAGAGGCAGACCCAGCATTAGGTGAATTAAAGTAGCATCGTCCTAGTGAATGCAAGGATCCAGAAGAACAACGTAGTAGCCTTTTGGAAATCAACGCTGCCATAACTGACCAAACAATCGACACTAAATTGCACCTTCCCATTCAAAATTCAGAGCAGAAGCAACGGTAAGAATGCAACTAAAAGTGCTCAAACAAAAGCATAAAAGGAACTGAGACATTTCATCAAACACATTGCACGCTACTTAAATTCGCGAAATCAACCACTACATTTATATCTCAGTAATCTCACAGCATTTTCACCACGGAAAGGTCCCTCCTCCATTTACAAAACGGTTGAAAAATGAAACAAGTATCGAATACAATCTGATGCTACACTACTTCAACCACTGAGCAGATAAAGATGTGAAGAAAAGAGAAAAAGAGTTACCAGAGACAGAACAGAGAGGTAAGGTAATGGTAAAAGAGGATTTAGTTGGTTGCTGTCCCAATTTCGCTCAGAATAAGAATCTGTACTTTCTCCGGTTCATGATTTCGTCTCCGTCTTTGCCTCCATGGAAGTTGCTCCCGAGCTCGTTACAGTTTACAAAGGCTGGCTCTGCCTAATGGACCTTTCTGGGCTTAGGTTAAAAACAGACACGAATTATAAGTTTTAGCCCAACAACATTTTCGGCTTGGATAAACGTTAACTTCTGATAAAAACACCCACCCAACAAACGGATTTAGATATGAGTGTAGAACTTTTCGTATTATTTATTTATTACTTAAAAGAAAATATTGATATAATTTGTAAGATAATTTAGTAAAATTATTATATATAACAAGTTCTGATCTGATAACAATTTAAAAAGCTTGCATACTGTAATAAGCATGTGCTAAATAAAATGCTTACAAGTTACAAATAAGTTTACTAAATAAGCACTCCGTATTTTAAATGAAAAACAACGAGAGTAATAATTTTTATTTCAAAACATTTTCATTGAAGTGAATTTTAATCTGTATTTGTTCATTTTATAAAACCATTACAAGAGTTATGATATATTAATTTATTTATTGTGAGCCTGTGGTACACAATTTGTAAGATTTCATATCTAATTTTTTCTTTCATATTAAAATTTTATAAAACCTTATTTAATATTATATTATTTATTTTTAACTTATTAAATTTAACACAAAAAATAATATTTTATTTTATGATTGAGTCTTATTTAAAATTTCAAATTATATTTTGATTATTATATAATTATATTAACATATTTTAATGAAACTCAAGTCTTTAACTAATTCTTAAACTTAAGACTTTGTATCATTTTGTAATAAAAACGTTCTTATAAGAATCACAATATGGCATAACAGGAATAAATTTCACTTTCATTTTTCATTTTTATTTTAAAAATAAAAATTTATCTACAAACTTATATTCAATAAATATAAAATTGTCTTATCTTCATTTTGATCAAGTAATGAATATATTCGTATTCACCAAAATGAGGACAAATTCGAATAATATATAGAAGAATAAGATACTCTGCGTGACTACATATGGTGGGCTTTTAAAAAAAGGATTATCGAGAATTTTTGAACAATTATAGAAACAGTAAAACTAAAAACTTACTTATGTTAGAAAGAACAAGTCACACCAACCTAAAAGAGCAACAGCTCCATTTAATTGTTCTGTTTTCGATGAACGATTGGAAATTGTCATTTATTTTAAACACAGTTTAAAGTTGTTTTTAGACAAAAAATACAATAAATTTGTTCGATTTTAATAAAATGGTTACAAGATTTTCTAATTTATCTTTTTCATTAATATGAAATTCAAATACTGGTAGTCTTAAACAACAATACACAAAAAAATTGGATGAAGATGAACAAATGACGAATTAAATCTCCGAAAACTTTTCATGTCGATGTTTAAAATACAGAACTTTCGATTAATTAAACACTACCTAAACTATTTTCGGCCCGTCTTTAAAACGCGATATAAATCACTTTGGAAATAAAAAACAACGCAATTTAAAATTGGAAAAAGCTAAACAGAACAAAATATTTTAAAAATACTAAAAACATGTTTAACCATAAAAAACAACTCCGGCTTACTTTACCATATTGATATTAACACATGCTTAAATATAAAATTCGCAAATAGTTCACTCACCACATTTATTGTTTATTTCTATACAAGTTATATTTTTCTTTTGATAAAACCAAGTTTTTAGTAGATGACACCGTTTCCTTTCAGACATTTTCAATTAAAAAAATTATCAAAATATAACTGAACCGTGAAGGCTGTGGTACTGCTGTTCAAGACCAAAGAGATGGGCAGAGAATCTAGAGAACACAGAAACACAAGTTACTTTGAAATTCAAAACAAGATTTGTTGGTGAACTGGAAGATGATATCCAAGCTTAAATCGAGATGTGCCCTGACACATAATGGTAGTTTGATCATCTTTCAATGTCATTCACTATCGTTGTGTGATAATTTGCAATTATTTCATTTAAACAACTGTCCTCCATTGTCATCAGCTAATGATCATCTTGTTAAAAAATTCAGCTTGCTCAGGAAAATACTCCATCAATTCATCCTTTGTCACCCAGACAAAATCCTCGCACTTGGAAATGTTGAACTTGTTTTTAGCAATTACTTGAGACTTGAAGAAGAATCTCTGGCAGAAGATTTCAACAAAGAGAAAGAATAAACAAGTATAATCAATTTTTACATAAAGTGAGACAGAAGCGCACTGGAAAAGCTAGTTTTGGAATCATGTAACACAATCAAACAAGGCGAAGTCCTGAGCACTTCAATAAAGCGCCAACACAAATTGATATAAATAAGAATATTAAAAGAACTGAATTAGTAAACCAGATGTACAAGAAATTTCCTATAAATATACCTTATAAGATGAGGATACAGATTGGTCTTCTGTAGGCTGAACAACCATATGGCCCATTGGAGCGTTTCCAACAAAATATGTATTAGAAAGATCTCCTATGATTGACTGCAATGCAGACTCTGCGCACTGCAAAATTAGAAAAGTTAAAAGGGAAAAGATACAGAAAAAGAAAAAGGAAAGCCGTATGTCAACGTTCACCTTGCGCATGGTGTCCTCGGACTCATAAACTTTCTCAGGAAAATGCCACACAGGCTTTCCACTTGGAGCCCCATGTGCATTACCATAGACGAGAAGGTAGAGTCTTCTATCAAGAGCTCTTTGTAATGACCTAAGTAGACAAGTAGTAACAAGTAAGAGAATGAGCAGTCATGCAAAAATTATGTCTGAAAGCAAATTCATTTCTTTAAAATAATGAAAAATAAAAGAGATAAGTATAGATAAGTGTCTATCTGTCTTCGCAGCATTCAAGTTATATTTATTTTTTATTATGTTAGCTAAGTCATAGAATGAGGATTGGTCCTTGCCCTAGCATAAGTGCCTTTTCAGTTTGAACTAATAAGAGCTGCTGTGTACATTACCAAGAAGACTTTCATAAAGACTAAAGGCGAGTACAAGATAAATATACAAATGGCAAGTTTGCATCAGAATTATATAATCACCAATTTGTCAAAGCAAAATTCATTAACTCGCCACTAAAGCAGAAAAGGGAATAAAAATGGAATTTAAATTCTAAATAACCTTTGCTAATTATTATCCGTAACTAAACAACATGCCACAGAAAATAGACATTGGTCCATTCCCTAGGAAGATGAGGTCAAGATAAGAACCAATATTTCATTGGAGAACTCACACTTATTGAAATTATGGCCTCTCTTGCATAGCATTCATTATCCTCCATATATTCAAGGAAATCTAAAAGCATTTTCTTACTGTAAATTACTCACACGGTCAGTCTACTCAAATTAGTGCATACCTTTTATCATTGTTTTTGTCAGCTTCAGTGACTCGTGGTGCTGGCACATAGTCAATCTGATAATCACCTTTTCCCCTGGAAGTAACATAATTTTCATGAGAACATACGAAAAGAAGGAACTATCTGTATAATGCCGGCTGTAATAACTCTTAAGCATATATCAACACATGCATATGGAAAAAGTCAATTTGAGGAGGCAAAAAAAATATGAAACACTTTTGTCATGGCATCATAATCCCAACCAGTGAGTTAAATCTAGCGAACCAAGTTAAATAATCTTAAAGGTGTCATTAACTTCATAGGTTTGGCAAGGTCCACATCAACGATATGGCCAATGAAGTCATTGTAAGACTTGAGCAATCCTTCCCTTCTAAGCTAATTTTGTGAGATTGAGTTACCTCATAAATTTTATTGGGTCACACCCATATTGGTCAATGTTTTAGGATTTATTCATATATACGAAGGAGGGGGCACCGTTATTTGGGCACCTGCATTTATCCACCAAGCTCTAGATGTTTAGCCCTAAATGTGAGGCAGGGAGTGTTGACATCCTACACCAACTAGAGAGGTGGTTAATACAGTTCTTACAAAACTTGGACAGTCCCCATCTTACAATCCAATTTTGTAGGATTAAGTGAGGCCTTTAATCAATTTTAAGAATAGTAATAATAGATCCTAATCCTAAATAAATAAGGAAACAAATCATAAAATATAAATAAATATGAATACAATCCTAAAAGATAACAAGGACATATAGAAGGCAGACATATAATATAAATACTCTAAAATACTTGAGATATAAAAAACACAGTTGGATATCTTTCATTTACTCTAACATTTATTTTTTACCTTTATTTAGTTATCTGTTGTCTTTTTCATTCCCTCTTTATTTTAACAGTGTATTATTTTGATATTTACCTGGCTCTAAGAAAGGATAGAATGAATTTTTATACAATACAGTAAATTAGCAATAGACTCGATGGTTCTTTTCCATTTTCTATTTTAGTATATAGTTAAATGCCTCCCTTACAGCCATTTCAGAGTATTCACATAACATAGAAGTATAACAGAAAAAAAAAATTGTTGGTTACTATTCAAGTATTTATCTCTTCAACTCGCAGGAAACTTACAAATATGTTTTTGGTATATATTATAACCAAAAGTGTAATCTAAATCCACCTGTGGTCTCATAGCCAGTACCAAGCCTGGATAAAGGAGAAGGGTTGTGTTAAGCCTTCAACAGCCGAGATTAAACTCGCTAATATAACACATGGATCACTCACTATTTAAAATGCCATCTTGCGATCTCTCTATTTAAAACTAATAAATATAAATACCAAAAAAAATTAAAACTATGTACATCGTCTTGAGTACTTATACCTTGCATCAGATTTGTCTAGAAATTCATCAGGATATCTGCGTTGATATTGTTGTCGCCATCGAAACCTAACCATTCAAACCCCAGAAAAAAAATATAGTTAGAATAGACACTGCTAAAACAGGTTCTTCGTGTTGATTAATCAAACCACAACTAAAAAAATTCACCAGAAGACAAGTTTTTCTGTTTCCATATTTTCTCTTTTGAAAATACGAGGACGTGGAAATAGGATATTCCTCACTAAAATTTATCTAAACATACTTCACCCTGCACCTAATTTTCAAATCACCAAATTCATAAAAGGTGATCTAAGTTCAACAATTCGGCCAGACATCACATCCCTTCCTTCTCTACAGTCCTCTAGCAGAATATTTTTCCTTTGAAAAATGAAATAATATCTTCCATGACTACAAATCCAAGACTCAATGAAGGTCAAATACCCAATTCGTTTTATCTTTCCTAGATATACTTTTTATCCAAGCAGAGCATAATATCAAAGTCAACGAAAGCAGAGAGAAATTTACGAGAATTCTTGAAATGCATAGACTACAGGGTCAATTTTGGGAATGACCACTGGCAGTCTCTCAAAGAGCACAGAAGCAACAAGGTTCTCAGAGCTTGTGCTGAATCCTCGCCTAGTCAAGAGAGGTCGAACCAACGACATCTTCATCCTGGATGTATGCAGAACCATCAGATGCACAAAAAGATGCAAAAGAAATAAATATATAATCTGAGAGGGAGAGGATTACGCCCTCTTTAGCAGAAATACAAAATGCCCAGTTAATTAGGAAAAATATTTTCTATATTCAATTTAATGATTATTGTTTTCATGATTTCTTCACTAAATTGCACCTTCCCATCGAAATTCAGAGCAGAAGCAACGGTAAGAATGCAACTAAAAGTGCTCAAACAAATGCAGAAAAGGAACTGAGACATTTCATCAAACACATAGCACGCTACGTAAATTCGCGAAATCAACCACTACATTTATATCTCAGTAATCTCACAGTATTTTCACCACGGAAAGGTCCCTCCTCCATTTACAAAATGGTTTGAAAGATGACACAAGTATCGAATACAACCTGATGCTAACTACTTCAACCACTGAGCACACAAAGATGTGAAGAAAAGAGAAAAAGAGTTACCAGAGACAGAACAGAGAGGTAAGGTAATGGTAAAAGAGGATTTAGTTGGTTGCTGTCCCAATTTCGCTCAGAATAAGAATCTGTACTTTCTCCGGTTCATGATTTCGTCTCCGTCTTTGCCTCCATGGAAGATGCTCCCGAGCTCGTTACAGTTTACAAAAGCTGGCTCTGCCTAATGGGCCTTTCTAGGCTTAGGTTAAAAACGGACACGAATTTATACGTTTTAGCCCAACAACATTTTTGGTTGGGTAAACCTTAACTTCTGATAAAAAAACCCCACCCAACAAACGGATTTAGATGAGTGTAAAAGTTTTCGTATTGTTTATTTATTTATTACTTAAAAGTAATTATTGATATAACTTTTAAGATAATTAGTAAAAAATTTAGTAAACTTATTATATAAGAAGTTCTGATTTGATAACAATTTAAAAAGCTTGCATAATGTAATAAGCATGTGCTAAATAAAGTCCTTATAATAAGTTTACTAAATAAGCACCCCCTAATTCTAAATGGAAAAAAACAACGAGAGTCATCAATTTTATTTCAAATAATTTTCTTACAAGTGTATTTATAAAACTAGTCCCCTTATCTTCGAATGCATGCATAAGTATATATATAGTAGGTTTTCAAAAATGGATTATTGAGAATTTTTAAATAAAATTAAAATATTGTTGTTTTTGAAAAGAATAAAATTAAGAAGACAACTATATCCATAATTATAAGATTAGATATTAAGATATTGGTTCTCTAAACTAATTTTCACCATATTGTTAAAACATTTCTACTTTAAAGGTGATACTTAGAATCATAACATAAGTTTAAGAATAGAATTTTGCAAGATTTTGCATTGAAATATATTATTACGAGAATAAACACGAAACTTATTTTAAATAAGACTTTAGTTATAAAATATAAAATTATTTGTTTGTGTTAAATGTATTTATAATATGAAAAATTACTAAGTTAAAATGTAAATAATATATTATTAAATGAAGTTTTATAAAATAAAAAAATTAATTAAAATTTCATATTATGACTAATGCTGAAAAATAGTGTATTATAGATATTTTCATTTTGAACCCCATATAAGAAAACGTTTCATGATTGTTATAACAGAAGATATAAAAGGTATAAATCAACCATAAACGACTCGTAATAAGATATTTGAGCAAAAGACACTTCCAAATAGAAAGAACCTATTTGTTAGGTTCTTTCTCTCAGCTAAAAAATATTTAATTAGTGATTATAAGATTTATAAATATACAGACACAATTATTGGTATTTATAAAGCATGGATTGATATTGTCCCAACAAGATGTAAACATCAAGTAATGAAAGTGCAATAAAAGAATAAAGTGAAGAAAGTCTCTCTGCCACTACCTAAACTTGTAGTAGCTACAAGGCTTTTAACTTCACCATCTCAAATAATATCAACCACCACCTTCACATGATATCACGATAATGGTATATAGATGCTGATTTAACCCTTTCGTAAAGTGCATAAGACTATAAAAAATATAGAGTTCTCATCAACGTATAACTTGTATTATCAGTCTCAGTCTAGTCTCCTCCTCTGACATGTAATAACACAATTTCTCTTTCTACTAACATATGAAACTGAAGGAAGAACATTAATATTTTATATCTATATATGAAAAGATCAAAATAAGAGAATTCCCACATTAGGTATTGTCATTTGTTAGTGATATGCAAAAATGAACTTTACATTTATTTATTGGTCAATCCTAAATATATGAGTTATATACTAACTTATGTAAAAAACTTGAAAATATTATTATATTACTTATTAAATAACTCATGTAAAATTGAATTATAATTTTTTTATTAGTATGTTATAAACTAAGTTTTTGTTTAGATCTGTTGATGTATTATTCATGTTTGAATTCGTTCAAATTGCACAAGTGGAAATAGTGAAAAAAAGGATAATATGTTCTATTTTACAACTTTATTCATGTTGTTCTAACACAAAATCATAATCCTTTGCTTTCTTTAAGTGTGTAGGAGGAAAGATTAGTGTCATAGAAATCAAATTCTAAAGGACAATGTAGTCACATAACATAAAAAACATGTAATTTTTACTTATTGTGGATTATACATTTAAACATAATATATATATATATATATATATATATATATATAGTGTATTAAAGTCATGAACAATTAAAAAAATGCATCATTTTTCTATTCTGGCGCTAATTTGGTTGTTGGGTTTGTCAACAACCATATACATAAAATAATTTAAATTAAATCAATTGATTGCATTAATGTATGAAATATTTAATTCACCTAATTTAAATATCAATCTATTCTTACAAAATATATACTTAATTTTAAAAAAATTAAAAAAGTTATTTCCATTACATAAATTAATTACTTCCTATTTTATTATTTTTAAAATTTAATTTATACTCATTTTAATTAAAATACAATAATGACATTTTTGTAATTTATTATATTATATAATTATTCTAATTTTTCTTTCACATTAATTATATATACTAATTTCTTTTCATTAATTTGTATTTACTTTCCTTTAATCAAATCAATCTCACTTTTCATTTTTTTTTTCTTTTTCACTTTCTTTCTAATATAAGCATATATGAGAACCAATAATTTTTTTTCCATAGTTTTAACCTCGTTATAACTTTCTCTGATGATAGTCACTAGATAAATAGTTTATGAAATAAGTTCGTCACTGTGACATATAAGATTGAAATAGATTCATTTACGCTTTTAACTAATATAGTATTATAATCCTGCATCCTGCTTTTAGCATAGTACTATACATGATAAGGGAAAAGTTTAAACACTTGAGCAAAGGTGGGTTATTTTAAGCTTGAAAAGGTTAAGAATGAAAATATACTTAAAGACGAAATTACTTGTTTCTACACTAACTTACACCTACAGGCTATGAATATTGATCACTAATACAAGTTTTCAACTTTAAAATGGTTATTTATAAACTTTTATTATTAACATACAATACGTAAAAAAAATATAAATGTCAGTATTAGTATATATAATTATAATTTTAACTTCAATAATCGTTATTTAGATATGAGGATTCAAATTATTATTCTTGAATACTAAGAAGCATTATTATGAGAAACGAACTATTATAAGATAGTTAAGGTTAAAACTGATAAATTTGAATCATTAAAAAAATAAAACAAACCAAAATGTCAAAACGTAAGAGAAAATAAATTTTAATATATAGATTATTATCAAGCGGTATAAATATTTGTTACATTCTAAATTAAAAAAAAATCAAAGAACAATTTAAAGTTCCAACTTGCATTTACCAGTCATGCTGAAACTTTTCATGTAATAGCCTCAACTCAACTCATTCACAAGATTGCATCAACCTGGCAGTACTATTAGAGATAATCTACCTTCTGCCACCTTTTATTGGCAACAAAAATAGGTCACATAAATGGTGTGAAAACAATACAGGCAAATATTACCATCAAACATTAAGTCGTTAAAACCTAAGAAGAAGAAAGGAAGTGAAGTAACAAGGACTAGGAATTTTATTTATTCATAACTTTGTGAATATTATGTTTCACTAGATGATCCACATAAGGCCCTATAGAAAGTTTGCAGTATACAACTGCTTACAATAGTATAGCAATCTAGGATTTCTTGGAATGCTTATATGAGCTCTAAGCATACTGATATTAATTATATAAATATAATAATTGTAAGGTTTAAGTGACATCAGGAGTTTATGAGAATCTGAGGCACAAAAGATGATTTTGCTAGAGCATGGGATGGGAAATATCCATGGGAAATGGATTGGCCAGAACAGTATCCACGTAATAGTGTGGATGGCTTGGATCCATCACCACAAACTGCATGTCCTCTGAAGGCTTCCAGTGCCGTTTCCTTTGATTAATAAACCAGTTGTTGATTTGCTTCTGATCCAGACCTGTCGACTCTGCAAGAGCCAGCTTCTGTGATTCCTGTAAATCAATAAACCTACATGAAAATTCTGCTTTCCCATTTAAATGCTTTAAAAATATTGTTCTCTTGTTTCTTAGGTACCTACAACTGTTTCTTATTGTAATCTCATTATACCCATCACCACATAATATCGTAAGTTTAAGTCTGTAAGACGAGCAAATTTATTGCATTTTTAGTCCTGCAGTCATTTGTCTACTAAGTTCTTTGAGTTTAGTCCCTAGAACACCATTACAAAATCTTCTATTATAGTAAAAAATTCCATCTATGTAACCACCACCGAAATTACCTAGTTGTTTTGACAAAGTATATGTTCATCCAAGGACAAAACTTAACCATTCTTACGCATAGGGTCAAAGAAGAAAAGTGTGAATGAGTGAGTATACACCTAATTAATAGTTAATAATTAAACCTATAAGTGATTGTTCCTATGAATTTCACCAGCTATATATGAAGACACTAGGAGAGGATGGAGTAATAGATTGAACATACGGATGGATAAGGCCATTTGTAATGTCTGCTCCACCATTCAAGCAATTGTTGCCTTGCCTCTTTAGGTAGCTTTCCCTTTTTCCTCTTTTTCATGAACTCCTGCTTCAGACTGCCCAAGTATCCACTGTACTTGCGCAGAAGCTGACCCTTTAATTCCCTGTCCTCTGCCTGCGGATCTATCATGCTCTGTAGATCAACATCCTCTTCAGATGA
Organism: Lablab purpureus; assembly: GCA_030347555.1. Classification (NCBI taxonomy): domain Eukaryota; kingdom Viridiplantae; phylum Streptophyta; class Magnoliopsida; order Fabales; family Fabaceae; genus Lablab; species Lablab purpureus. Next base: position 16,133,712 of record CM059259.1, read on the forward strand.
TCCATTCCTTTCACCACCCTCGTTACAAGCTGATCATAACATGAATCAACTCAATTATGATAAGAATAGTCACTAAAATCATTACTTAGATATTTCTGAAACAAGGTTTTATTCAATGTAGTCATAGATTTATAATTAATATTTCATGGCAAGTAAAAACACGCATGCATACAAATACAACTCCAAAGTTAAATAATTGCTACCAGTAAATAACAATACAGTTAACTCAAAAATCAAGTTCAGAATGAGATGAATGGAACTTCGCTCTACTTTTCTCCAATAAGAATTCTATGACTATCACAAAAAGATCAACAATGCCAAAGGCTGCAGCAGCTAGCAATTTTCAAACCATATATACATACTGCTATTATTCCAACTAGTTAAAAGCCGAAACTAGAATATACGTTTGAATTGACCATGTATCAAGACACTGCAATATTTTTTTAAATGCAAATTTTAGGGGCATGTATCTTATGATTAAAGTGAATACTATAACAAATATATATTTAACAATCTTAATACTTAGCAAAGAAAATAAAAAAAGAGATAAAAGCATTGCTCTCGCTTTATTGAATTATAAAGTAAGTGCATTACGAAAACATTTCATGAGAATTTAAAGAAAAGAAAAACTACAAGTACAGCTTGCAATCATGAGAAAATAATTGATCCACTCCACTAAAAGTTTGCAGTTGAATTGGTGCATAGGATAAAGAGCCGGGTGCCAAGGTGAAACATTATTCCATGCATCTAAACTCTCCGTTTTTCTGTAGACCCGACAAAGTTATGGATGAAAAGGTGTACTCGTGAATAATACTGCTCCAATGTAACTTGTGAATGGCTACTTTATCGATATACATTGACCCTAGTCAAGCCTAGGGAAGCTTATTTCAATGCAGAAATTAAACCAGGGGGAACCTAGTGTTTAACAAAAAACAATAGGTATAAGAATGGTTCTACCTCACACATAACCAAATCCTTACTTCTCATGACCATTATATAACATTGGAAAATTTTTTGTAGTAGAACCATTATAACATCAAGGTGTCATCAACGAAGTGTTATATTTCCATTAAAATATTTGTAGAAAAGATAACTAAGTAGAGAAAAAGTAATACGAGCAGGACATATATCCACCATGAACAATCTTTACAGGCCAGGAAGCACATTACACACAAGATAATACTAGTGAGGGGAACAAGAACGTATAAATCTCCAAACCATTAAAATAGTAACTACCGGAATCGAATATGGTAAACTTTCCATAGTACTTTTAAGCAATGATTCATTTAAACTTAATAAAGACTCATGATTATATCCACCAAACATGCAAAAGCTATTACTTAATTTCATTTATAGTCATTAGCACAATTGCAGTAAAGTTTGACTAATATTGATGGTTGTCATATCCAATTGTAGATTTCATTGAACAATCAGCATTATCCAGATATGTATGTATATCATTTCCAGCTTAAGATATGTGTAAAAATAAATTAGTACCACAAATCTATGGTCAAAATTCTAACAATAACGACAAATGCATCTGAAGATTCAGTGCCTATGGAAGCAAATGCAATCACAGGAAAGACAATATGCATAGAATAACCTTTGAAATTATATATTCTATTAGTCCTTTTACACACAACCGTTTGAGGAAATACGGCGACAAAAGTGAAAATTTTGATTTTTAATTGATTTTCATACTCGTTCTGAAATGAGTTGTCTTTCCTAACAAAGTCTTCTGCATACACATCATCAAGAAAAGGGTTTTCACCATGTTTAAAATACCCAACTATTTACCAACTGTGTTGAAGTTGGCTTCTCATTTTTGTTAAGGACCAACCATCCAAACAGCTTAAATTCTTTAAGAATAACCTAACCCTTTTAAGAAAGACGCAACTATGTACAACGCCACCTCGGTATTTTCAATTTCAATTTATTCAGAATTTGGAACAGGACCAGTATTCTGCTTGGCACCCATCAATCATAAAGGTTCTTCTACCACAAGTAAATATTATCCTAATAAATAATAATTTAAGTTATTAAGTGGAATATAATGAATGATGTTAACCCGTCAGACCAAAAACGTTTAAAAACGTTTAACGCTGTGAAGTGAAATATGAGATTATCATATCTCAGAACAACTACAACAGCATCTTTTTTATGATGTTCGATAGAGAGAAAACAAAAATGTAAAAGATGTTTTATCTCTTGGTTAGAAAAAAAAATAAAGGAATGGAAAGCATAAAGGAGCTGTAATCATATGGCATCTAAACCCTTTCAACATAACAAAATACAAAGTAAATAACCACTTTAATCCTATAATTCCCATAAAAACTTCGTTGTTATCTTCTCGTAGTTTACTACTTAAAAATTTACATACAAGGCCTAAGACTAGAAGCAGTTATTCCAAAGTTTACTACTCGTCCCATTTTTTCTCCTGACCAGAGGAGATAATCTTTTCCATCAGATCCATTATAAATTTATCATATCCCATTTTCTCACAATTCTTAACGGTCAGAAAACATCTCACCAACAGAGTTCTTCGATGTTATCACTCTATCCAATTCCTTTTATTTCCATACTGATTTGACTCTACTGAAATAAATGATTTTGCAAATTCATTTATTGATCCATACCTCAATCATAAGAGAAGAATTCAGATCACACCTTCTACCCTTCATTTTTCTTTTCCCTTAGTTTATGGTAAAATACAAATTTAAGAAATACAATCACTATCATTATTTATATAAAACTGTTTTGCAAACCGTTATGCTTAAAGAGTGAAAAGTAAAAAAATTGCTAGTACTTTAGTATCTGTTCTTTAAAAAATTTATGCAGAAATAAAGAAAGCTAATTATTTTTTTATCTCAATAAAATAGTTGAGATTTTCTTTTTCATTTTTTATCACTATACAGTTATATCTATATATATATATATATGTATATAAATTAATTAAATATTAGTGAAAAGTAGGAGTACAACTAAAAAAATAATTAATATTATCTTTAATTAATAAAAAACAGATAAAAAGGAAAAATAATCATTCAAAAGTTTAACAAAAGATTAATATTTTTAAAAAATTGACAATCAAAAAAGAAATAAAGGGAGCATAGCATTTAATATTCCAGATGCATCACCCCCATAGTTTCTCTAAAAACCTGATAGAGTGTTACGGCAGAATCTTTACTGCTTAAATTTACTGGGCAAATTGGTTGAGTTGTAGTTTAATTTTTGAAGAAATATAGTAGAATCTTTTCTGCTTAAATTCACTGGGAAAATTTAAAAATTCTGCACTTATCCCGAAAGAACTTCAGCTCTTTTCTGCCACTTTTAGTCTGCTTCTTACATTTCCAACGAAACTATGTAGCCAACTTCCTACCCAGCATTTACCACTCCAGGGAAAGAAGAAACCCTAATGCCTAGGTCATTCACCAGACCTAAATTCACCAGCAAGCTTCCTTCAGCCGTTTCATCCATCATTGTATTAATTTCAAGTAGAATCTTTAACACATAAAGGAAGAAAAACCAGCCAAACCTGAGAATCCCGGTAAAGCTCAAATGGAGAAATAGAAGACAAGAATGTAACTAAAGTCTTGTATTTCCAAAAAGACAGCTGTATATGTCAATATCAAGCGCACACGAGATGACGAATTAGCAAGATACCAAAACAGTTTAATCAATGCACTAACACCAAGAAGAGGATACAGATATGTACCACACTACCATCTACACTTTGACAGACAAAGCCACGCTTTGAACAAGGGCACCGTTGCCAGTATTTGAAACCCTCACACATACAAAGACCAGCTAGCAAAATAAAATACATCATTCAAATAAGAGCGTATAGCCCAATGATTGTTAAAGATATCTAAAGTTGAAAAGGAAAAGTGGTGCTTCATCAACTTTAAGCACCTTTCAATCCTAACAACATACTTCCTTAAAACACAGGCATGCATTGGCAGTCAATTACACAAACATCAAATACTAAGCAATTAACGTTAGAAACAACCTAAAAACTTGGATATACTCCTTAGGAGTAGTTACTCAAGAACAGTTTTCGATGCTTTTTTTTTATTTTTCAATTAGATTTAAAGTTTTATCTCGATAATTTATATAAATCTTTTATCAAGTTCCAATTCTGACAGAAGAACAATACTTACTCGCGTAAGGAGCTATATCCATGTTTTTCACCTAAAGTTGATATACTATCGTATTAAATATGAAGAATATTTTCAGAAGATAGCATATATAGAGAGAGAAAGAAGGTCATCACCAAAGTCGGAGGAAGAAACTGTAAGATTTTTGAACTGGCACTCAATCCTTTGGAGGAAGAGCATGGCTTCTTTTAAGGGCTTGGAGAGTTCTTGCTCGTACTTGGTCAGCATCTCACAGTAGGCTTCCATGAACTGATCCAGAGCTGGATCTTCACCTATGCAGCTCGATCCAGCTGCATCTCCAGCCATTGTCACCGCAGAAGCACACGCTTCTTCCAACCTCGCCACAACTTCAGGCGGGGCTCCAACCTGCAAAGAACGTGTGAAACCCATGTATCGCCGCGACGCACATGATATAATTTCCATGAAATAAACTGTCTTTATCACTTCTGCCTTAAAGGGTGTTTTGACTTCTTCGCCAATTCTCTTTCTTACGATGAAACATAACTTATCAACTTAGAGTTTTTAATAGAAAGAAACAAAAAAAAACAAGTCCACAATTTACAGTACACATGCCACACAACTCAGATCCGAAATTGCCAAAGAAAGCTAGTGTGCAGAAATTAATTAATTAAGCATCGATCGTTTTCAACAACAAAATCTGTCTACCTTTTTTACACAAGTAGGGGGGTGTTCGGGGTGTACACACATCACACAAGACTAAAGAAGTTAAAAGCATGCTTTTTCTTCTTTTCTAACCTTCTGACAATTGACGTAAGCTGCCAAGAGACGGTGATAGTGAGGATGGGCCATGATCTTGGCCTTGACAGCAGAAGATGAAGAGGAGGAAGAGCTTCCATTGTTGTTGTTGCGGTGGTTGTGGTGGCCACTCTCCATGAAATAGTAACCTACCCCAGTGTTGTTGTTATCATCGCTGTTATTGTGGTTATTGTCGAGCATGATAGAAGGAGTTCCACTGTTACTGGAGTTGGGAATGAAGAGACAGTTTGTGTTTGCATTATTATTGGTATTATTACTAGGATTAGGATTTATTGGATGATGGGAAGTCACCAAAGGCATCATCGTCATTGGACATAGCCCACCACTGTTTTCTCCAAAAGCCAACAAATAAGAAGTGCCATTAGAACTACTACTACCCTCCATGGCTTGCTTGCACATTCACTCACTTGTCAACAACACACAAAAACACACATTCATTCACTCACTCACTGTCTTATCCCTTTCGCCAACCAACTTCTGTGGTTCACTACAGTTGTTCACTCACTACTAGCTAGCCTTGCAATATACAACTAAAACAAACGCACTCCCTTCTCTTATTCTCTCTCTATTTTATGAAGTCCAAAAATGTTTGTCTTTCAGGGCTCTCCCGGGTTTTATGGTAAAGTATCAGGCTTTTTACAGAAAATCCTAAATAGTGATAGTGGTGGCTATAGTCAGTTACATGAAGTAAGTAGTATAGAGGTTTCCCACTTGGCTTTTCTGGCAAAGCCTGCATAGATTTTTCCTTTGGAAAATGGGTGTTAAATGCTAATCTTTCTTTCCAGCATTAATGAATGAATCATTTTCTCACACACACACTCTCTCTGATTCTAGTGGTTACACGGTTACACCTGTGAGTGAGAAGACACAGCAGAGCGCACGCGGGGCACACTGAGAAAACGATGAGTAGCGAAGAAGAGAAGGGGAGAGGGTTCGTGTAAGGCACTGCTACAAACAAAGGCTTTTACCTTCCCAATGAAAACTCTCCCTCTCTTTTCCTGCACTGCCACTGATACGCTGCCATTCCTGGCATAAAACAAAACAGAAGAGAGAGATAGAGAGAGCAACCGAGTTTTTAATTTGTTTAGGAGAGAAAGGAACGATCAAATCGAGGAAGGGAAAACAAGTTACCTACTACTGACCATGAATGGAGAAGAGATGGATGGATAGATAGATAGGTTTATGTTTATGGTGCACGGAATCAACCCTTCCCCCTCTCTCTCCCTCTCTCCATTCTTTGATGGCAATCCCTCCACTCATTTAATATTCTCACTCCCTTTGTCCTCTTCTCACCACTGTGATTAAAAAATTCTCTACTCCCACAAGTACTAACCGATATTTATCACAACATCAGAGATTTAACATATTTGCTTGAATTGGTTCTTCTTGTTAGCTCCAAAATAGAAGTATTGTGCCTCTAAATTAGCGTTAACACAGAATACTTTATTATTAATTTTTGCATGTGCCGAGCTAAACATGAATGAATACATGACACGAATCATATGATGATGCTTCTAGCTTTTCCTATGTAGGAGTAGTTGCTATGGTAGCATATGATCTACAAATACGATATAAACTAATAATAATTTACCACGGAAAAAGCGCGTCTGTGAGTAAGTAAATAAAGCTGGCAAAGTTTGTGGGACAGTCCGAATGTCTCTTCCTTTCAAACCCTTTTTCTCTATTTCCAGCACCATAGGTTTTCTCTATATCCCATCCCATCCCTCGTCCATAATAAAGGCCTAGAGTAGCATCACTTCCCGTAAAATACCGTAGTGAAAGCACCTCCATCAGGTTACGTACACATTGTCGCTTCCCATTGTCCCCCTCTCCCGGCTATACTCTCCATTTTTCTTGGCTTTTCTTCTCTTTAGCACACTTCATTTATTGTTAAGAAGTAGATACACCAATGATTTCCTTTTCTTCAAATAAATACAGACTGAATACGTAACTATAGCTTTGATTCGAGCAAGTGCTACAATTGTTTTTGCTAGAGTTAATAATCGGATAATAACTTAGATTAGGTAGTGTATAATATATACGTATGTAACTGTGGGTACATTGATACTTTTTGAAGGTACGCGTAGTTCTTGAAAGTTCTTCTTCTGATAGTATTTCTGCTAGCATTGGTGATAATGATATCAGAAATTGAAATGCAATTTGCAGGGAGATAGTGTACTGTACTGGGTGGTAGGTCTAGGAATCTCCACAGTCCATCTCGCCATGAATGAATGACCACTTCAGGCTGCTCCGCTGAACAGTTTTCTGTCTCTCTACCTATTTTTGCATCTTTATTCTTATTGTTGCCACTAGCCACACTTATCAATAATTATATCTTTTATAGGTTTAAATATACTTTTTTATGAGCATGTAATGTATTTTGGAATTAATCTCTATTTTATTCGAAAATGTATTAATCTTTCCTTTTATTATTTCACACATTCATACTTTTAGCCTCTAATGAAAAAACAGACCCACTGTTTTATTAAGGAAAATGTGTATGGATATTGTTAATAATAAAGTTGCACTACGAATGATGAAAGTTATGATACAAAAAAAAATCCATGAAATGGATACAGTCTCATGAATATATTGTCGATTTTTACATATGGTAACTGCGTATTCCAATTTTTGCCTAAACTTGCATTTGCGTTTTTTTCAAATATTTGAGCGAATTATGTCAGCTTCCAAATAGTCGTCCTAGCCTTTTTAGCTATAAATAAATAATATTCTTTTTAATGTCTATTAAAATTATTGTATATGGAGTCTTGTATAAAAAGATGTCATTAAAATGGTGTATTTTAAAAAAAATATATTGATGTGAATGATTTTGAAAAACATATGTAAGTTATATCTTAAAGAGGACTTTACATGTAACAAAGGTCTTCATCCCAAATATAATTTTTTTTTTTTTTTAAAGTGGTATAGTATGTAATGCTTTGAATAAATACAATATATCTGTCCTAATTGTACACATATACTACAAATATTTTAAGACTCGTATACAAAAGTATATAATATATTGTATGTTAATTATGAACTAAATTACATGCAATAATATATATTGTTGGACCAAGTGCAATTATCACAATAAACAATCGCAAGACCTAATTAAATTAAACATAAAATAATATATATTATAATCATTATTGAGTATAATTAAACTCCTAATATTATTATGCATATAAAAAGAAATTAACTTATATTTTATCATATTTAAATATGACACATTATTTAAAAAAATTTAAAATTATGATAAATAAATTTAAAGTTGAATGATTTCGTGGGAGTAAATAGGAGTTCAAGTGTCGCTATAGTATAGTATAAGTGTTTTTTGTGTTTCTAGTATAGGTTTTCATCTAAATTTATTTTGTACATATATTTTTTTTTAATTTTGTCAATGCTAATTTGAGGTATTAGATAATAAGTATTTTTAGCTATTTTTATATTTATTATATGTGTTATATAAGTCCGTCTTAGTTTCTCATTAATTAAAGTTATGTTTACGCGACAAAAAAAATTAGAATGTTTTTCTTAATAAGTTTTATTTAATTATTTAAAATAATTAAATGATTAAAATAAAATTATTAATAGAAGAAATATTAATATTTTATAGATTATTTAAATTTAAATTTTATTTATGGACGTATTTTATTTATATTTATAAAATTGAAATTATTTTAAATTTTTTTAAAATTTATACTTTATAGTCTAATTTATTTAAATATAATTTTTAGAAAGATTAAATTTATACAAATAAATATTTATTATAAAATTTTATTTAAATTATATTTTAAAATGATATTTTATCTAAATTTATATTTTAAATAATTTTATTTTAATATATATATATATATATATATATATATATATATATATATATATATATATATATATATATATATATATATATATATATATATTTCTATATAAATGTCCACAGGTATTTTTTTCATTGATATGTGATGAGCAAGGAATAAGATGGATAACATAACAAATCTGAAGTAGAATGAATAGTAGATAGACAACAGCCACACTCAATCTTATCCATTGTCATTCTAGTCTTAGTAAGAACTATCTTATCCATTGTCATTCTAGTCTTAGTAAGAAGAAGTATTTGAATGGAAAAAATTTTCTAGTATTTTTGTCCACAACGTATACATCATAAAGGAAACAAAATTTGGAATGTGATGTAGGTGACTATGATAAATTGTATATGAAAATAAAGAAATGAAGTAGAATTAAGATATTATCTGAACAATATCATTTATCCCTTGAACGAGGACCCAAACCTATCCTGTTCACTTGAAAAGTATGCAGGAACACAATTCTATACATAAAAAATGAAAAGAATGATAGATTTAGATGATTAAATAACATTACTTAATTAATTCAACTTGTATAATGATTTGAGCAGTCAAAATTAATGAATAATGTAATAATTACAGGCGTGCGTGATCTTGAGGTTGTTTTTGGTAAGCTGAAAAGGAAATTAATGATAAGATAAAGCAAAGGGATTGACGGAAATGAAGGCACCCGGAGGAGAAGGGGGGACTAAACCAACCCTACCATCATCTCTGTCAAAACACTTCACCAAGGTTTAGGTTTTGAGTTTGATATTGATGGCAGAGACAACACCTTCCCTTCACCATCAATCCAATCACTGCCTCCTAAATCTCCCTCACTACATTCACTACAAAATAAAATATCGATCATCAATTCTTCATTTATCAATCTCATTTTACTCTTTAAATGTTAAACAATAAACAACTTTATTTTCTAATAATATGATCATTTGTTTATTTCAAATAATAAATTTGAGGAAAGAAAAAAATAAATTGAATGAAAAAAGTGAAAAAAATTTGTATTAAAATAAAATGAAAGAAAAATTTATGAGTGATTAATTGATATGAAAAATTTTAAAAATTAATAAAATAATATATTTACAAAATAATCATATTATTCTTATAATTATAAATCAATTTTAATTAAACATTATATTTAATTTAATTAATACTATCATGTAATTTTTTATTATTTTTATTATTTTTCATTTTAAATTTTATTATTATTATTTTATAAATGCATTATTATTAATATTTTTAATAATGTAATGAATTTATTAATGTTTATTTTTTATTTTCAACAATAAAAAAAAATATATTTTTAATTTTTTAAACTGGTTTATATTATCTTTGTCTTCCTCTCAAATTTTCCATCTTTACAGCATTAGAGTTAACAATTTACTTTACAGACCTTATGAAAGGAAAGAAATGGATGTGAAAACTAAATCTTGTATGAATAAGAAGAGATTTGCAGTTACTACTGTAGAAGGTAGTGTTAGGAGAAGTGAATGATGAAGTTGTCATATCTCTAGCATATATGTACGTACAGGCAGTGGAGGAAAAGGGGTGGCAAATAGTGTTTGTAAGAAATAAATAAAGTAGGTGATGGTTGATTTGGTTACTGGTTATGGTTAGGATTAGGGTTAGGGTTAGAAATTAGGTTTAGGGTTGGAAAGCAGAGATAGATAGTAAGTAGGCGAATGGGTGATGAGAAAAAGCGACAGAAAGTTGAGAGACGTCACTGGAGAGAGGTGTGATAGTGGGTGGGGGCATAGCCCTATAGCTGGGACAGCAACCCTACAATAGGTTTCCTTTTATTTTATTTTTTTCTCCATTCTCATACTTTAAGTCACCTCCATCCACAGTTCCATGATTAGACATAAAACAGATCATTTCTTTTATTTAACTTAGTCAATAAGGGTGGACTTCATTTTTTATTTAAATATTAAATACATACAATTTTACACTCCTTTCACAAATATTATTACGTAGAATAGGTTATATACAGCACTATTAATCACCCAACCAATCTTTATATTTCATATATTTAAACACTGTGATATATGAACATTAACAGTATTTAATTATGTTAGTAAATGTTATATGTATCTAAAAGTGAATTGATTTTATAATAACCATCTTAAAAATTATATCTATAGTACTATTCCGTGGAATTTACAAATGTACAATTCCATATTGTGTGGAATTTCTTTTACCAAAAATGTATTTTAAATTTATTTTAAGAAATCTAAGTTATAACTTTTTAAATTAATGTTTTAAAAATCATAGATACATGTCAATAAAAATTTATCCATTTCTCTTAGAGAGAGAAAAATGTTGTGTTTCAATCTATATTCTTGTTTTATATTTTATTTCAAAATTTAAATAGCTTTTTCTTTTTTAATATTTTATGGAAATACAATCATATTAAATAATTTCATTTAGTGCTTTTTTGATGTGTGATCTTCACTTGAAGTAAATTTAAGAGAGGGGAAAGTGTATGTAATGCTCATGTTTAAATTGTGGAAGGGTCACCAAAGGTTAATCTCTTCGAAAATTTAGATGAAATAGAGAAAAAGATATTTCACAGTTATTATGATGAGTTTGACACATTTACCCTTAAATTGGTGCATTATTGGTATGCATAATTCACTGTGAATAAACACATAATCAATTTCACAATCAATTATGGAGAATAGATAATAAATTATGGTTATAGACACAATCAATTATATCTAACTATATAATTGATTATGCAGTAGTAATATAATTTTATTATTTAATATAATTAATTTATAATAATAATATTCTAAAAATTTATTAAGATTGAAATTATAAAATTAAAATCTTCATTGTATTAATATAAACACTGTAACTTATTTTTTATTATTAGAAATTAATTACATTATATCATTATATCATTATATATAAATTAATTATATTTTATAGAAAGTGTAATGTATTTCATTGTTGATTTCAATTCATTTTAAAATTTTCAATCAATTTTCTTAATTTGATATTAGTAATTTTTAATTTTTTTCTAAAACTAATATTAAAATAGAAATTAAAGTTATATAAAAGTATAAATTATTTATTTCTACATTATAATTGTTAAATATTTAAAAAAATACTTATGTATATTATATATTGTTATGAATATAATATTAACTTATTTTGTAAAAAAATTACGTTATAAATTATATAATTAAATTTTAGAAAAACTTAAATAAAATAATAATAATAAAAATGTGTTCAAAACCATTAAAATTATTTCAATTATAGTTTACTATAATCTTTACAATTTTCTTTAATAATTATTAACTATAGTGAATATAAAAGATAATTAGTAACATAAAAATTAAAGTTGTTTTTTGAAATCATCTATTAAATTTTGTAAAATATTTTTTACATTACTTTTAATTAATTATTTAAATATATTAAATTTTGAATTTTGAATATTTTTAAAAGAATTTAAAATTTATAAAATAAATTTTAATAATTAATATTTTAATTTATTTTTACTTTTTATTTTATTTAATAAAAAATTAAACTTTATTTCTAATTTATTGTTTATATATATATACGTATGTGTTTCATTAATTAAAAAAAATGAATAAATTTATCTCATATTGTATTACATGAATATATTAATGTAAAACTATCTATTATTTTAATTTATTTTATATTCATAATCAATTAAATATAATAAAAATATATTAATATTTTATTATATAATATAATTATTTTTATTTTTAATCATATTAGTTAAATTTACTATAAATTTTTCACTAAAATTTATTTAGTTTCTATTAATCCAACAATCTTATTTTTTATTATCTATTTTTTCTTTTTCTTCGTTTCCATTTTCATCTTTATCCAAACAAAACATTAATTAAATTGTATGTAGTTGATATATAACCCTTAAAAAATGGAGCAGGAATATGAATATCTTTCTATTCGACCAAAATTTGACCTATTGTGAATTTCAGTCACATATTTTTTGAGTTTCCATAATATATATGTATATATATTCTATCACAGGTTTTGTATTTTACTGGATTATAATCCGCTCGATGTGATGGCGACTGATATGATGAATATAACCAGTATTTTATCAATCTAGATTTTACCGTGATGTGCAAAATGCATTAAATTGTTGCTGAGAAAAACAATAATAGTTAAAATTGTTCAGAGAGTAACACGCTTCTTTGTTCTCATTATTATTTAAACATTGTCAGAGAAAGATAAATATTTGGTGAAAAGGAAAAAGAAGGATAAAAAAATGGTGAATTACTCTTGTACGTTACTTAGTATATATATTAGAAGCAGCAGAGATTGTGTTGATTTGGTGGATCATTCACAGAGACTCACATCACATGCAACGCAACCCTCTCCAATTCCATTCTCTCCATGCTATGCTATTGGTGCCTTCATGGCTTCTGCTTTTGCCAACAGCGACAGTTCTTTTCTTGATTTCCTTCTCTGTCTTCCCTTCTACGCTTGTGTTATAGCTTCTGTTCTTTGTTCAAGAAAAGAAAAGACCACAGAACCAGTTCATGTTATTTTACCATGTCAGCCTTTCATGTTCTCTTCATTTCATTTGCTTACATGTGAAGAAAATTTCCCTATGCACTCCATTCCATTCTTACTTTTCTTCTTTCTTTCTCCTGTCATCTAAACAAACACAACCCGTCACACTCCAATGCCCCTTTTCTTCCCTTATTTTCATTTCACCAAACTAATGTGCTGCTTCCTACGTCAGGTCTGCATGGTGATTAATGCATAAAAAGGAAAAACAACTATATTTGGTAATAACTGTCTTAAAGTTACATATTTATTACGGTTTATTTAGATTATAACGTGGGAAATCGACGTGAATTTATATCACTTATATGACTAGATTGGTATTAGGGTTATTAGAAAATGTGGTGAAATTAGTGTGGGGTCCATGCGTTCGTGGTTAAATTAAACTAGTGTGGTTTGCAGCAGAAGGGAAAATGACATTTACTAAACTTTTCTTTTTAGGCAAATCAATAAAAAACTATTACATAGTATATACTTTTGAACGAAACAGCCAAAAGATGGTTACTAACACTGTCACAAGAGGCTTTAAGGAGACAGGCAGCTTTTATGGATGGTGTTAACTCATGGCAGTGATTCAAAGCAATAGTTTAAACATGACAATAAACATCAACATCAACATCGAACCATAATTTGGTGCTATTATATTTGACTCATATTAGCATCCCTAAGTTATCATTTGTGTTTGCTTTTTATGCTACCTTGTAGATATCATTGCCTTTCCCACTTTGTAAACGGCTGTGGTTGATTGAAAAAAGTAAACGTTTATTATATTCAAGCTCAAATAAAATGAACTTGTTTCTTAGTGGTGGCAAATGGAGATAGGGTAAAAGGACAAATTACAAAACCAAAGCTTTCCTATGTTCAGGCTTGTTGGTTGCAATTCCTGATAATCCTTTGCTTCATGATTTCCAAAAGAAGACCATTGTAAGGTAGTGTTAAAAATTGATTCGTTAAGGAAATAACTGCAAACTGATTAAAAAAAAATCAACGAAACCAAGTTATTTTTTATATTTAAATATAATATTATATATTTAATTTTAATTAACAATTAATATATATCAACAATCATAACAAATTATAACATATCTTTTTTTAACAATTTTTTTATTATAAAATATTTAACATTCTTTTTGTAAAGAATATTTTAAAAAAGTAACAATTTTATGATAACAAAAATCGTAAAAATCGATCTAAATAATCCAAAGATTGGTTTGATTTTGTTGGAATTTTTGAATAAATTAAAACAAAGCGAATTGTAATTGATTTCCATGTTTAATTCAAGAAATTATTTAATGAAAAAAAACAAATAAAATGCAAAAGAAGAACTCTAGTACTTGAATATATGTACTTCAATTTGAAGGGATAAAAGTATGTGCACCAAACATTTGCCCTTTTCCTGGTTTAGGTATATGATATAGTATTAATGAAGAACATTATTAATTAATCTAAGATGAGTTTGACAGAAGAATAAATGATGAGGAGGAGAGGTGGGTCCAAGGCAGCTTTGGAATTGCAGATTATGTGTGTAGAGAGCACAGAAGATGATAAGGAGAAAAGCCCCCACATGTTAGTACCCTCTTCCATCCATCTTCACTATCTTCATATACTTGATTTAAATTTCACTTAGTCAGACGGCACCTTGCTACTTGAATAGTTGGTGCGACGTGTAATTCATATTTCATCACTAGTGTTTGGCTCACAATTTTCCAACATAAATCAAATCTTGCTTTTAGAGTAAGCATATCTATCTACCTTTTCCGTCAAATGGAGAATGGCTCTAGTGGTGTGTGCCTTTTGGGTCTTCTTCTCTTCAACATCTTTTCAGGTTCCAATACTAGATAGTGGTTATTAGACATTGTTCCCAACACATTTTATTCACAAAATGTTCATCTATGTCTGGTTGGATCAAAGAAAATGCTCAGGATTTTATTACCAATCTTGGAATCACAATCGTAGGTGGGCTTGTGGATGGCTTTCTGAATTATTTCATAATGAATATCCTGTTGTAGTTTTCTATGGCTCCTACATTTTTATTTTTCTACCTTATATTCTAGTGTCATGTCATACCACTTGGAATGAAATTTTATATGAAGAGTCATCACACACTTTTTCTAACATGCGCTTTATCATTAGTTCAAAATTATTGAAAATCATAGAATCAGAAAAGTCCTTAAATAAGAACTGAAACTCACAAATTTAAATTTTGTAATAAATTTTATTCACTAAAAAAAATATGTTGCTAACATTTTCATTGCAAAATTCCTTTGGAGACCAACATAACTTAGCACTGGTTGGTATTTAGGGCCCAGACATGAAAATGGGCTTCTGGCGCTTGAGATGGTGCTACTTAATAGTTCTGCTTGGGTCATTGCTATTTAAACTTGTATTCTCTAAGCACACCCAAATTGTTTTTAATTAGCAATATACCCCTTTAAACCCTACTCTTACACCCCCCAAATTTGTTATTTAAATGCTACTTTTTCACTTATATTTATTATTATTGAAACCCTAATTTTGATTCCATTTCCATCTTTATTCATTGTTCTTTAAACCTTGTGCACATATAACCAGGAAAATAAAGCATAAAAATGTGTCTATTTCTTTAGAACATAATTCCAACTCAACATATACTTTTTCAATTAAATTTAACGAACCACTTTTAGAAAGAGAAAACTGAGTGTGAATAGCAAGCGAAACAACATTTAGTACCCAAAGGATGGTTAATTATCCAGCTGCAACGCTACTAATTAAAGAAGTACGCCGTAAAATAAATGCTAGAGAGAAAGAATGAAGAACACTGGAGAGAAAAAATGAAATCATCTTTTCAAAAGTGACTGGATAAAGGAACTTTGAAGAATCTCTACAAGAATGACTGGCATATAAGCTAGATCTTTGAAAACTCAATCCCCAGCCAACTGGAAAAAATGTGAAATGGACGAAACATTTAATTCCGTCAACTCAGATGAATCTGTTCAGCATAACCCAGTCAACATATTTGTAGCCTGCATTAATTTTTCATTATTTTGTAGTATGGTTTGGATGTTAAACGTGACTAAAAATATTTGGATTCCTACAAATAATATATAGATATATTTCTGCAAACGTGAAGACATAATATAACCAAAATTGGTAGTTGGTAGCACATTTTCAAAAACTGAGTAGTGACCAAGGGTTATCCTATATTTCAGTGAAGTGTTCAATAATATCAAAGTTCAGTCACTTGGCCCAGCTAGAAAGAGGAGACAACACAATCATCATAGCATAGAGAATTAGGTCCAAAGCCAAGCCAAGCCATCCAACTGGTTCTAAAGCAAATAGATCACTTGGTAAACATTGAGCAACAAAAAGAAAATGTCCCCCAACACTGGGGGCATATTCCTATCTGTTTTTGACTTTATGGTAACAGTACCTCATCTCTACAATCCCCCAATTAAACTGCATCCCTTCAATGCAGCATTTAACCAGTAACACCAATACCATGAAAAAGCAGTCTGCTAGAATTTCTGTATGACAACTGAATTTGCCAGTCCTGCCTGTTCTATGGTCTGAGTTTCATCAGTTAGAACCTTTGGGGGAAAACCCATCATCTGAAGTTGATAATTCTGCCGACCACCAGGTCTAGATGCATCAATGAAGGCACGGATGTCTCTGATCACGTGGTGATGATTAAAATGTGATATCAAGCGGGTTCCATCAGCCAACCTGACTTGTATTGAGGTCGATGGCAGTGATTGATCAACAACCAGGCCTGCAGAAGGAGTTGGCGCTGTTGAGGCAGCAGTTGGGTCAGGAGCTACTGATGTAGAGCTGCTTCCAAGAGTTCTTCCCACTCCCTGAAATGGAACACGCTGCTTTACGGGTTCCTGTAAGTATGACCAAGTACACTTATAATTTACACATTGGGCATATTTGATTTCAGATAGAAGTAATTATTCACAAGATAACTGAATTGCTTTTCGAAATGCAAAAGTTCAAAAAAGCTCCAAAAGTAGTCAACAATGCCAACGAACAAACCAAAAAACTAACAGTAAACTTACAGGATAATTCTCATTCCTCCTTATGAGGTTAACATTAACAGATGACCTCCTATCTGCAGGTTCAAGCTCTTTGGGACACTCAGATTTTTTTATGCTCTGCATCGAAAAATAGCAAATATCATTAAGCACATAGAAACCATTTTATGTACCAGTAAGAAAGTAATAGTAGCCAAAAAACGTCTCTGCGGCGACATTCTTGCATGGTCATGAAATAAATTATTTAAACAACTGACAGAATACTTACATAAAATATGCTTGATTTCTCAAAATTTAAATAAAAAGGTGAACTCTATGTGAAGTTACGGTGTTTCATAATTTCCTGAACAGTATTCACCAAAATCTTAATCCTCTAACTTTTGAATTTTCATTTTTTGGAACACAATCTCATTACTTCCAAATTATTTTAACCTCAGACCAAGAGGGAATTAGAATCTTAAATACCATCACCTCTAAAAAAGAGGCATTTTCAGGATCGTCCAATCTCCTCAAAGGTCCATCATTTACAGTGAAACCATCACTCCAGAAAACAATGTTGTGAACAACAGACTCGGGTTGCTGATTCATAGTAGATTGTGCAGTTTCCCCCGAGAGTAACCTGCCAGTTCCAGCAAAGCTAGTTGACCTTGGGGGCTCCTGAAGCTGATCAAGAGGCCTTTCAACAGCACCAAGTTGCCTAGCTTGATTGAAAATTGCATCCACGTCATTTCCCTTTGAAGGATCCTGGACAAGCATTCCACTGGACATATAATGCACAATGGTTAAATACTTTGTAGAAAAGAATTAAATCGTAAAATCAAACGAAATAGATGTATGCATCCATAAATCATTTGAAAAATTGTGACACCAGTAATTTTAATATCCAAATGTCAAACACTTTCAACCAAGGTAATCACAAGTGATTTTTGTCAGTAATATGCTTGAGGTTATAGAAAAGTAAAGCACACAGGTGAAGTTAAGTTTATAGCTATGGATATTTTGAAGAGGATGAAGCATAGATGTAAGGTACCGCTCTATTTGAAATTTTTAATGAGGGAATAGTGGGGATCTCCTTTCCTGTTCGAAAGTAAAGATGATAATCACTTAGGTGGAGTAAATTACAATATAGATAACTGCCTTAAACTATAAAAGACGTGTTGCATCAAAAACCCTTAAATGAGAGAGTAAACCAGCTTAAAGAAATCATCACGTGGGCAACACTAAAAGTTATGATATAAAGATTTACACAAGTCATTGTACACTTCAATGGTAATCAAAATACAGAAGCATTGCTATTAAACCTGGGAAGAGTAAAGATATTGCCTGTTCAAAAAAAAAAATCACCAAATGATAAAACACATCAGAATTTTTTCCATTTTCTTGCCTCATTCTTTAACTAGCCAAGATGAATCTGAATGGGTTTTCAAAAGGCCAACACCTATACCAGAAAAAGTAACCCAAACTTAAGCAAAATAGCTTCATAGTAAAAGGTTCAAAACCTCTCATTAAAAGCATAATTTTATAGCTTTCAATGCCCGAAGATAAGTTTTCATAAGCTTCACCCAAAAAGGAGTTATATAAAAATCTAAGGGCAAAAGAATAAGTGCTTGTCTGTGTTACCATTCACTGGCTTCCAACTTACATTCCCCAAAACCCCTATTGTTACTTATGCACTGAATGCATGTTCAGTTTCACGTTTCGTTTGGATTAAGTCAAACGTGGATCCATGATTCATATTCAAACTAAAATTACTTCGAATAAATTCTATTTTTCACATTCAAAACGGGGATCCAAGAATACAAACGCCAAACTAAACACACATTGAACCTGAACTAGAATGACTCGCATTTTCAACCGTAACACAAACATGCGCTAAGCCGAAACCTAATCACTAACTCCTTTGAGAAATCTTCCTCCGTAATATCAAAGCAGTATGCCATCAATGAAGTTAACCCAGACAAGAGAAACGGGGAAGAAAAGTCATCAATCAACACAAACAAAAAACAGTCACAATCTATAATCATACGAAGCTAAGGCAAAGAATAACATGACCAAACCAACACATTAGAATTCAGAATACAAAACAAAACATACCAGCACAAATTGCAACTCCGATTTCAATCATACACGAATAGTATATGATTGAAAAAAATGTTCCGAAAATCTAACCTAGTTTATTGACTGGTGATACGCCAGCTTGTTGTAAGTCAACTCTAATAATTCTTATAGTAATAATCGGTAAGGGAATATATTATACATACAGGGTAATATTAAGAAGCTTCTAGAGTTTCTAAAATGAGGACTTAACATTAAAACTAGTGATATCGATAAAACTTTATTTACTGTTTTTAAATTGGTAGTGTTGGTGTGACAGAATGCAAGAATTGAAGCGTCAGCGAACGAATGCAGAAAAGAGAAGAAGGATTGGGAAAGAAGAGAACCTCTTCTCGCCGCCGGTGTAGTACTCCTGAGGGCCGTCGGAGTCGCTGTCGGAATCGGCGGACGGACGGTTCAGATCGGAGAGAGTGCGAATTCTGCCTGCTCGGCTGCTCGATGCCTTCTTGTTGTCCCGTGACGCCATGCCTATGAAGATTTCACAACACGAAACGCAACAAAACGCAATATATATATAGATATAGATATATATATATATATATAGAGAGAGAGAGAGAGAGAGAGAGAGAGAGAGAGATTGAGGGAGTATGCTGTGAGGCTCTAAGAAGAAGGCTGAGGCTGAGGCATGTCACACACACACACACAATGCTTTGCCTTTGCGTTGCTGCCAAGTAATTCTGATTGGTGTCTTTCTTCTAAGAAAGCCCAGCGCGCAGTAATATATTTCCATTTTCCTCACCATTGTTTTAAATATCAAATTTAGAAGTAATTTTTTTGTATGAAAAAGTATAAAATTTGATATCATCGACGTAATTGTATTTTCTAATCTCCTAATTGTTAATCATAGTATAATTCGTCAGTACCTACTATGTAACGAATTTTTTTCTTACAATATCAAATATTTTTAAAATATAATGTTATTAAAACAGAAAAGCTTATCTAAAAAATAAACATTTTCTTTGTTCGATAGAATTGATTTTTTTATTTTATTTTAAAAATTGATTCAATTTAATTAAAATTGAATTATATACCCACATAAATATAAAAAACTATAATGAACATGTAATGATTAAATTATTTTATATTGTGAATTAAATAAAATTTACTGCATTTTACACCATTTAGAATTAAAATCATATGTTAAAAATACAATTGTGTCTATCTTTCAAAATTTCTATTATGCTACATGTCAATTACATTAAATTTGATATATTGTCATGATTACTTCCTTTCCATACACATTAACTTTAGATGAGTAATTTATTTTTTTGTTCATACATATTTTTCGGTATATATTTAAAAAGAAATATGCATCTACTATTTTATGGTTAGTTGATAAAACATTTCTTAAAAAAATAAACGTGTGTAGAAAATGAAGTATAGGAGTCGTGGGTGCGAGTGTAGCGCGAGTGTCTGTGCATCCTTGTTTAAGGGGAATGCCAACAAAGCCAAAGCAAATGTAAGATAGCCACACTTGTTTGTTAGCTTTTGAAGAAATATAAAATAATATCACCACAAACGGTAGTTGTTACCACACTTTCAAAAACTGACTTCGAGGGCTAGGATATATATTTCAGTGAAGTGTTCAATATAATATAATATAAAGTTCAGTCACAAGGCCCAGCTAGAAAGAGGACACAACACAATCATCATAGCATAGAGAATTGGATCTAAAGAAAAGCCAAGTCAAGCCATCCAACTGGTCCTAAAGCAAATAGATTACTTGGTAAACATTGAGCAACAAAAAGAAAATGTACCCCCCAACCCTGAGGGATCCCTATGTGTTTTTTACTTTATGGAAATAAAAGTACCTCACCTCTACAACCCCCCAATAAAACTGCAGCATTTAACGACCAATATGAAACAGCAGTCTTCTAGAATTTCTGTATGACAACTGAATTTGCCAATCCTGCCTGTTCTATGGTCTGAGTTTCATCAGTTAGAACCTTTGGGGGGAAACCCATCATCTGAAGTCGATAATTCTGCCGACTCCCAGGTCTAGATGCATCAATGAAGGCACGGATGTCGCCGATCGTGTGGTGATGATTAAAATGTGATATCAAGCGGGTTCCATCAGCCAACCTGACTTGTATTGAGGTTGACGGCAGTGATTGATCAACAACCAGGCCTGCAGAAGGAGTTGGCACTGTGGTAGGAGGCGTTGATACCGCAGTTGAGTCAGGAGTCACTGATGTAGAGCTGCTTCCAAGAGTTCTTCCCACTCCCTGAAATGGAACATGCTGCCTTTCGGGTTCCTGTAAACATGACCAAATGCACTTATAATTTACACACTGGGAGTATTTGATTTCAGACTCAAGTAATTATACATAACAAAACACCCGTATTGCATTTCAAAATGCAAAAGTTAGAAAGCTCCAAAACTAGTAAACAATGACAACAAAATTCAGTGCGGTTTAACATAAATCGAACAGAGACAAGTGAAAAAAGACAAATAGAAACCTCACAGGATAGTTCTCATTCCTCCTTATGAGGTTAACGTTAACAGATGACCTCCTATCAGCAGGTTCAAGCTCTTTGGGACATTCAGATTTTTTTATGCTCTGCATTTAAAAAAATAGAAAATATCATTAAGAACAACGAAACCATTTTATGTTAAACCATAAGAAAGTAATAGTAGGCCAAACCACACACATTTCCGGGGCAGCATTCTTACAGTCTTAAAATAAATTTTGAAAGCAACTCACCAAATACTTTATAATAAAATATGCTGGATTTCAGAAAGAATTTAAATAATTTCAACCAATGTAAGTGGAATTTGTTAAGATGTTCGGCTATTTCCTATAAAAAAATTCACCAAAATTTCAAACCTCCAACATCAGGATTTGCCTTTCCTGGAACACAACCTTGTTACTTCTAAATTATTTTACCATTAATGGAATCAGAATCTTAAATACCATCACCTCTAGAAATGAGGCATTTTCAGGATCATCCAATCTCCTCAAAGGTCCATCATTTACAGTGAAACCATTACTCCAGAAAACAATGTTGTGAACAACGGCCTCAGGTTGCTGATTAGTAGTAGACTGTGCAGTTTCCCCGGAGAGTAACCTGCCAGTTCCAGTAAAGCTAGTTGACCTCGGAGGATCCTGAAGCTGATCAAGAGGCCTTTCAACAGCACCAAGTTGTCTAGCTTGATTGAAAATTGCATCCACGTCATTTCCCTTTGAAGGATCCTGGACAAGCATTCCACTAGATATATAATGTATAAGGGTTAAATACTCGATAGAAAAGAATCAAATTATAAAGTCAACTGACACAGATATGTGCATCTGCAAATCTCTTGAAAAATTGAGACACCGGTAATTTTAAATGTTCAAAATGAAATGTCAAGCATTTTATATCAAGAAAGTTAAAGTGATTTTTCACTGTAAGGTACTTGAGGTTCTAGACAAGCAAAGCATACAAGTGAAGTATACAGATACATCTGGAAATATTGAAGATGAAGTGGAGTCGGAATAGGATGGAATGGTACCACTCTATTATTTGAAACTTTTAATGAGGGATTGTGGGGATCCCCTTTCCTTTATTTGAAAGTAAAAATAATAATTACCCGAGTGAGTATATTACAAATTCATTTTCTAGTATTGCCCTCGTAATATCCTACTGCTAGCAAAAAGGTTAAGTTGTTGGGTTGAAATTATAGATGACTAAGCTCAAATTATAACCATTGAAAATCTTCTAAATTAGAGTACGTAAACTGAGTCAGAATTGTAAGGTAATATAGGTCCCATCCCTAACCATCTGAAAACGGGTTGAATATCTTATTTCATTCTGCTCCACCTATCCAAACACCGCTTAAAAGTGAATACATTACATGCTATATGAAAATATCACTAAAAACATAGATATTTAGGTATCCCTATCTATATGTTCAAGCTACTAAGCTATTTAGTTTGATAAATTCAAATACTGTGAACTTAAACTAGCTTAAAGCAATCATCAAGTGGGCAATGCTTAAAGTCATAATATAAAGTTTTACACTAGTGATTATAGATTTCTAAGGCTACCACTGTGAAGAGTAAAGGATATTTCCTGTTTGAACATAAAGCAAATCACCAAATGATAACACCACTTTGAGTTTTTTCTTTTTTTATTCCCCCATTCTTTAACTAGTTGAGATGGATCTGAATGGGTTTTGAAAAAGCAACATCTATATCAGAAGAAACGAACCCAACTTTAAGCAAAATAAATTCAAAGTAAAAGTTCAAAGCCTCTCGTTATAAGCATGATTTTATTTCTTTTAATGCCTTAAGATAAGTTTTCAAATTCTTCAACCAAAAATGAGTTGTATAAAAATCTTAAAACACTTTACACTAGAAAAGTGTCAAAGAATAAGTGCATATTTGTGTTACCATTCACTGGCCCCAACTTACACTTAAGACTGAAAATATGACAAAAAAAAGGGCTTAAGGGATAGTTCATCTCCTAGCTGATCCATGTTCTTTATAGAAGAAAATTACACTAGGAATACAAGTTTTACAGGAAAAGACTATACCTGTGTAATTAATGCTAATAAGAAAAAACAGCTTTTTAGGACAGTCTATTTAACCTATCTAAACAAGTTATGTAACTAAGATAAATTATTCTAACACTTACATTTCCAGAAGACCCCCACCCCCGTTGCTTATGCATTTAACTTGCATCAGAAGAACCTCTACAGCAGTTTCTCAGTTTGAGAAATATGTCTCTATAACATCAAAGAAGTGGGCCAATAAATGTAAATGCTAACACAGGCACGGGGAGGAAAAAGTTATCAATCAACACACGCAAAACAGTGATAGTCTACAATCATAAGATAAACAAAACAATGACGGTTAAAATTTAGAAGACAAAAGGAAACATGCAAGCACAATCGCAATTTTCAATTCAAATAAACATAAATCATGCTAGAATTTTATATGATCGAAAAGGAACTGTTCCCAAAATCTAACCTAGTTCTTGGACTGGTGGTACGCCAGGTTGATGTAAGTCAACTCTAGCAATCTTTACAGCAATAATTGGCAAGGGAATATTTTTTTTTACTACAAATCAATGCATACAAAATTATATAAATAAGTTGTTAGAGTTTCTATAGTGTGGACTTAACAATACACGGAGTGATATCGATACAACGCTTTTTGTTGTTTCTAATTGTGTTCAGTTGGTTGATAAAATTCAAGAATTGAAACATGAGTAGATGAATGAAGAAAAGAGGAGAAGGATTGGGAAAGAAGAAAACCTCTTCTCGCCGCCGGTATAGTACTCCTGAGGGCCATCGGAGTCGCTGTCGGAATCGGCGGAAGGACGGTTCAGATCGGAGAGAGTGCGAATTTTGCCTGCTCGGCTGCTCGAAGCCTTCGACGCCTTCTTGTTATCCCGCGAGGCCATATCGATTACGATTTCACAAAAATCGCGAGTGAGAGAGAGACAGAGACACAGAGAGAGAGAGAGAGAGAGTCACTCACTCACACCCATTATTTTGCTTCGCGTCGTTGCTACGTTGCTACCTACCTGTCTTCCTTCTTAGCAAATATTTTTTTGTTATGAATTTATTATATCATCTAGGTTGATAATTTTTTTTATGAAATTGTCATATAACTTGTATTTATTTATGAAAATAATTAATCACAGATAAATTTCAGCAAACATTTAAATTTAAGTAAATGTATGAGTTTAATATAATTAAACGTATATTAAAAATATTTTATTTTTTAATTATCTCTGAATGTTAAAAAACATATTCATAATATATTTTTGAAACTTTATATAATTATTAGTAATATAATGACTTAAAAATAAAATAAGTATTATTGTATTCTTAATAGGAATTTACATTTGTTACAAATCACTTAAAATGATTTATTATTAAAGTAAAATCACATAATATAAATTTTTTTTATAACTATTTAAAAGTTAATTCTCTGGTCAATAAATAAATACTTAATTATATCTACGTTTTACATTTTTCTCACAAATAAATAACCCTTTGGATCCTTATTAATTTAATCGAACCACAAGTACAAGGTTATTGGTAATGAAAGTTGGATCATTAATACGTTTAGGTTAAAAGAATAAAAATTTATTATAAAGGTCTAATAAATTTGATTAAATAAAAATTTTATATGATAAAATACTACTATATAAATAAGAAATAAAATTTAACCCAATAAAGTTCTATAGTTCAAAATTTAGAATATAGTCAGAAATATCTGATATTCAATTTTTTTTTTAATAATAACACGTTCAAAAACAAAAATTGAACAATAAAATTTTATAAACATTTAAAAAGCAAATAATATATGTACACATTAACAAAATAATAAAATTTAAATCGAGTCACCCAAAATGTGTATTGTATTTTCAATCTGAATCTTAATTCAATCTGATTTATCCATCATGTACCAATCCAACCAGTAAACCCGATCCAAGTTTTACAACAACAAAATATTTAACATCTTAAACTTTATTAACATCTTATACTTTATTTAACATTTTCTTTTAAAAAGGATGAAAACAAGATACGATAAAAAAAACTAATACAATATAAAAAAACTAATTTAGTTTAGATTGAATTTAGATTTTAAGCAAAAATAGATTGGAAAAAGAATCAAGAAACCGTAAATATTTACAATAATGCATAAAATTAAATCCGTATGAAAAATTACAATGATAATCAATTAAAAATTATCATTAAAATGATTTTTGAGATAATAGATAAAAGGTTAAAAAAAATTCTTATATAACAATTTGTGCGTAAATATCCCGGTAAAAACTCTCCATGTTGTTAATGCATAAACTTATTTAAGTGATATAAACTAATTTAAAAGAAGACGAAACACCAAAAGGAGTACATAATTAAACTTTTAAACTGGAGTAGAAAGTAGAAGAGATATAAAAATAAATACTAGTAATATTTTTTTCATTATCTAGTTTCTATTTTTAGCATGTCAAAAACATTTGTATTTTGTAGCGTGAAAAAGGTCTCAGTCGCTTAGAATATTGGAGCGGGAAGAGCTTCGGAACTTCCTGTTTGCGGCAGCACTACGCAGCGCCTCCTGTCGACTCCTGGCGCATTCTATATATTCTTGCAAAGCTGGAAGCTTCGCTGTTTCCCCCTCTTTAGGAACTTGCCCTCGAATAATCTGTCCATCCATTAATACATCCACGCTTTAAATAAATACTATTTTAAACTCTCTATTACATCATATAAATAAATGTTTTTAAATCTTTACTTTATATTTTAAATTTAGAATAAATAATCTATATTAAGAATTCCTTGCGTAGTCTTAATCATAATGAGATATCCGTGAACACAAACTGGAAGTATAAAAAAAATACCTTTGACGCCCACGATCGTTCTGCTTGCTGACAAACATCTCTAATGTCTCTTCCAGACATACTGAAACAACAAAAACCGATTAACAGGATAAAAAGTGACTAAAAAAAGAACAAAAACATTTTTTAAGACAGTACAAAACAATTTAGTCAATTGGAGCATGTTGACTGTTTTAGTTAGGAAAAAGGCTCATGAACAGTTTACATAATTTCAACGATTAAAGAATGTGTCATGGTGAAAATCAAAATAAGAGGTCAATACATTCATATATTTCCCTCATCTTCTACCTTCTTGCTTTCACTACCCAACAATTTGTAAATGATAACTCAAGGTGCCAAACTCTAGAAGTTAACCCAACTTACTCTTCTGTAACTCTTGCAAGTTCATCTAGTTCGGCTTTGGACAGGTGCTTTGCATATTTGGATGCTATTTCTTGACGATTCCGATGATCAGGTAAACCAAAAGCGATCATACTATCAAACCGACTACAAGCAGAAGGAGAAAAAAACAGTTAGGATGTAATTCCTCCATCATTAACAGTAAACTTTGCAGGCTATAAAGATATTCGTATTGAAGCTCGCCTGATTAATGCCGGATCAAGGTCTTCCTTTCTATTTGTGGCAGCAATGACTACTACTTTCTTGTCCTGCTCAAAGCCATCTATCTGCAAAATTTGCTCCATCCGTCCGTCAAATTGCATAAAAAAAAGTAACCTTTCAGCATCTTTGATTTAGTTTAGACGGGTTATTGATACAAGAGCTTATACCTAACAACGATTTATTCTACATTTAATAGTTATCCAGCTGTTTACCGTCATAATACCAAAGTCCATTCCTTTGGATACAGCGAAACTAAAATTTCAATATTACCAAAAACTACTAGAAACAACAATCAAAACTTGTCCCAGTAGATGGTATAAGTTAGTCCATCAACCAACACTACAAAGCTCTTAAAAATCAAAGAACATATAAATTAACCTTGACGAGTACATATAACGCTATACAGCTTACAAGCTGAAGACAAGTCTTTATAAACTCTTCACTATAAAATAAAACTTTAAAACTCTAGCACAATCCTTTTCTAAAGACATAAGGTATGTAACACGCCATCACATATATCATAAAGCAGTAACACAAGATTAACCTGTCTCAACAAGACTGACAATATTCTACGTGTAGCTTCATGCATTTCATTGTCACGCGCAGCAGCAAAAGAATCAATCTGTATCCCAAAAAGTAAAAACACAAACAATACGTAAAGAAGTTTTCAGGAAAATCAACAAGTGGAACACAGCAACTCCATATCAACATTCCTCATTTTCTTACCTCGTCCAGAAATATTATAGCACCATTCGGAAGATTGTTTGCAAGCGAAAACACTTTCCCTAGAAGACGTTCACTTTTACCATAGAACTCAGACATTATTGCCTCAAGTGGAACATATAGCAAAGGGACACCCTGCCAAATCAAGTTCACCGATTTCAGTTCACTCCATATTTACCCCTCATAATTAATATACCCTATTGCACACAAGCAAGAACCATCAGAATAGTTATCAATGCCGATTGACCATATTGAATACAGCTCTTTACACGTACGCTCAGAACCATAAGCATCGTTTTATAAGTTTTTTCAGTTAAGCAGATAATATGAAAAAGGTTATGTACAGTTATGGTTAATTTAATTTATAACCAGTTAATTTTATCAGCCGTAACCCTGCCCTAATCAAAGATGGAGGTACGATATTTGATCTATCTATTTTCCCTTACCCACAAAATCCCAGCTGGCAGGAAGGTCAGCTCTTTAACTGTGCCCAAATAGTAACTCTAGTTCTATTATGAAAAGATAATTGTCCCACTCAACCACCCTTGTTACTCCCCCTTGCAGGCACAGTTGCAAAATGAAGAGTTAATTGCAAATATTGAAACAATAATTCCCCATCTACGAAGCAAGTCTTTTTGAAGCACCTAGACTTCATCCCCGTGAATTCATTATTTACAGCGACCACAAAAACATTCTTAACGCATAGCTCTGGAAAATATAAAAAACAATTCTGTCTAGCAAAGAGTAAAATACAGAAAATCACAATCTAAAAAAGCTTACAGAACAAGCACACAAACCAAAATATGTAGAATGAAAACATGCATGAACAAAGTAAGGATATATGTAGAATGAAAACATGCACAAACAAAGTAAGGATATATAGTAATACTAATCACCAGTAGTCAATATATGATGCAGTTTTCCCCATGAAAAACACAGGATCCAACTTCCTGATAAGTGACAGACAGCTAAACAAGCAATTTTGACATGCAAGTGGAACATGTGTACCCAACGCAACAACTTCCATGAATGTAAATTCAAGTACAGTTTTAATATTTATTTTTCCGTTGATAGAGGATAGAGAAGGATATTCAGAAAGCAGTTTAAAAATAAAGCTAAGGAGTAAAATTGTAAAACATTTAAAAAGCAACATACCGCTTGATTGGCAATAACACGAGCACAGGATGTTTTCCCTGTACCTGAAACCATAAAATATGCTCTTCAAACATACATTTAATGTGAATAATGAAAATTAAAGGCTGCACACTGTTGCTGCCTAGTAACTTCTCATTGAGATTCCAACTTCAAAGAGAAGCAGTTCAAAGATGCAGTTTCCTATTGAAACAGTGGCACAATCTCCTACTAAATACCTAGGATCCTGCACATAAAATAATAGCCAGTTCATACTTTGGAGATCATGGGTATATTTGTTATGCCAAAAGCGCACATTATAGATGAAATGATTGTTAGAAATTAGAATATATGAAAATATCTCCAAAGTATCTTAGCATTGGTTGTCATATTTTCTTACAATTTATTTTACTAATTTTAATTAAGATTGTGATCAGTATAAATCTAGGTCTCAAAGAACGCACATTGCAATACATTCCATACATAATAGAATGTTATGCAAAAATTTTCCCTCAATCTCCTCCCCCTCTATATCTAAAAAAACCCCATACTTCCAACATGATATCAAAGTGATACCATCATATGAACTGCTTCATCACTACTCGGCTGCTAAATTACCTCAACTCAGGAACATTATCATGATTTTTCCTTCAAATTAATTGTTTATCTTGCCTGTTTCTTCTTTGGCATTTGGTCACAACTATTTTATCCTCATGACAATCATCAACATTGTTCATCATTTCAACCATCTACTTCACTTGTTTCCTCCACTGCCACGTATTTTAACAATGTGTCAACAGTTTCCCCCACTCTCTGCCATTCATTTTACCATGTCTCAGATATTTTCTGGCTGCTGCTGCAGGCAACCTACTCTTGTATCGTCATCCCAGATAATTCAGACCTTTGCCTTCAGTGCAGCCTTGCTGCCACCAGTCCATCCATCACTAGGTCCCATGACAGTCCTAGAGAATCATCCTAGTCCCGCCATTCTACATATCATAGTTAGTACGTTTTTGTAAATGGTTTCTTGAGTTATCAGTTGGTAGTAGTTTACCATGTTCAATCTTGGAGAAAATAGTTTTCCTCATGAGAAAATAATTTTCCTTATGAGAAAATAATTTTTCCTAGACAGATGTTTTCCCTTTCAATTTCTATTTCTTGTGAAAAAATTAGGCTTTTATAAAAGAATGAAAAAAAGAAAAACATAAAACAAAATTATTCCAAATTAAGCATGTGCTAAATAAATTACATCATTATACAGAAAATGTGTATAAAGCCTAAATGACACACCAGGTGGACCTTCGAATAGCACAGCTCGAGGTCTGTTTGACTCAAACTTATGACGAGTTTCTCGGGCAATATCGTCATATACTTCAGGACTATGCAAAGCCAATAGTATTGTATCTTCTATTAATCTACAAAATTAAAGATTATAAGTAAATATAGTTTCGTGCATAATGAGAAATGAAAGCAGAACATACATGTTTATAGATGATACTAGGGGTTATAAGTATGGAAAAGCAATTAAAAAATAGTTACATAGCTCTTATTAGATGTAAAGACCACATTAATCATATATGCATGACTAGCATAACTCTCATTCCCTTTAAATACTAGAATCTAACCACATTATGCTGAAATACAAAACATAATTAGAGAACAAAAATTGCATGTCTATGAGTTTTGCCCACTTGCAACTGAGGTGTCAAAACCATAAAAGTGAAAATCTTTATGAAAAACATTTGCGTTCACAAAATCACATATAGAACATTCAGATAGTTAGAAAACACAAGCCAAATTTCCACATTTACACACCGTTTCTGATGTTCATAACCAGCAATGTTGTCCCATGATACCTCACCATCTTTAGATATACCTACGGGTTCATCAAGTCCATAAATTCTCACTCCCATACCCTCAAGATCAGAAATAGATTTATCTACAGATGGCACCTTTTCATTCTCTTCCTTTGGTTTTCTTTCCAGGGTGCTTCTTTGTCCCAACTTGTTACCAGATAATTGTAAAACAGAAATGAAAGCATCAAGCTCTTCAGGACTCAAATCCCCTTGCTTAATGAATTCAATCTCCTGCGATGTTGACATTTTTCTACTGAGCAATGACCATTTTTTCCAATGCAAAAAAGCAAAATAATGAGGAGATCAAATTAAGAAATACGAAAAAAAAAATACTTACAGCTTTATCTAAGCCAACGAGAGAATGAAATATGAGTATACATAGATCTGCGTCATCTGCATTTATATCTTTTGAAGAAATACCATTCCCTGGAATATGTTTTTGTTCTGATGGATAAGTAAGGGTAAGTTGCCAAGCAACTGGGCTGTGGATAGGTCACAAGAAAAATTGAGGATTTTAACTAAATTGAGTGCATCACTACAGTAAACTGTAAATGACAAAACTCAATATGTATCAAATGCCATAAACATGCAATAGCTAATATTCCCTAAATCACAGAAATATAGAATGAAGTACCTGCTCCAAGCTCGTAATAACATGTCTGAACCACCTCCATGGCCTTCAGCTTTCCTTCCAAGATGTGCGGTAAGATTTGCAATAAGTTGTGAAATATCACAACCATGAGGAATTTGAAACTTAATACTGACCTATAATTGTAATTCTACCATCAGATATAGTTTTAATTTCAATTATAGTAACAGAACATAACCATCGCATCATCAAAGCTAGAACATAGTGGTTGTGAATTATTTCTTTTTATTTTCAAGACAAAAAGTGTAGAATGCACCCAAAACAATGTGACTGAAGAAAAGGGAAAGGTTCAAGTTTAACCAGGTCACACAAGACAACACTTCAAGTTAAAAGCTGATACATAAAGAATGCAACCTCGGCGGAGTTCAAATTGAACTAGAATACAATCTTGAAACGGGATTGGCAATGACGAGCATATGCTTACGAAACCAAATACCATGTTAAAACTAAGGCTACTTTTCTGCATTTACAGAAAAACTCTGAAACATAACCCATAAAGAAGTTATCAAGAACCAACTTGTTGTTTTATATCCCATGCAATCACCTTAAAATTAAAGCAAGTCACTGAATACACAAAGTGGACCAACCTTTTGGCCTTTAACGGCCACAGAGAAGGAAGGATAAGAACCATATCGAATTCCTCTACTTCTAATCAACTCCTCAATTCGCTGGCGTTCCTGCTTGGCTCTTTCTTGGACATCCACAGCACCATTATCCGCGTAAGCCACTCCCACCAATCCAGTTCCAAAAACACCGGCTAAGAAAACCGGAAGCAGGGAATAGTCCTCGCGCAAGACTCTGGCAATCGAAATATCGGAAGAGGCAAACCAAGAAGACGCAAATTCTACATTGGCAACAGAAAATCTATAAAACGCAGCGCTTGAAAATAAGATTAACCGAAGTGGAGCTGCGGAAATTGATATAAAAAGGAACTTACTAGGATATTTAGAAAGAGTTGAGGAGCGAGAAGTTAGGGTTTGAAAAGAGGAAAACGAACGCCAATGCCAACGCCACACTCGAGCTGACCTAGCCAAACGCTCCATTAGGAATATGAATTTCTCGTAAATAAGATAGTATGGTGCGTTGATACTACTCACTCTCACTCATTCGTGCTCGGCAAGTCCTTCTACAACTTTCCCGCTTTATATGTAGAAAGAGAACATAATAGAAAACAATAGAACAGGTTTTGGTGTTATTATTAAGGAGGACATGGCAGAAAATATAACTTTAGTCATTATAAGATTTCTTTATTAATAGAATTTAAATTTTGCATTTTAAATAAAACAAAAACCTTTAAGTTATAAAAAAATATCTTAAAATATATTTTAACCATGTAAAAAGTAAAACAATAAGATGAAAGATTAAGTTGATTAGTAACAATAATAATAACACAAACAGAAAAAAAGTTGAAATAAAAATGCACATGTCTTCCAAAAATTAAAAATTTATTTTAAAGTTTTATAACTTAACTGAAGACCCAAACTCCTTTATGCGAGGAAAACCTCTGTCAAGTCTGAATGTAGAAAAAATTGTATAAAAAAATGTATACTTGTATAAGTTTTTAACAATTTTATATAATAATACATTTGTCAACAAATTATTCTTTCAAATATTTTATAAAGAAACTAAAATAATAAAATAAATAAATAAATTTAAATTTTTAAAATTAGAAAAAACGATAGTGATTGTGTAAAATAAATAAAAAAATCGATAAGATGATGTTGTGACGAAATTGTAATTATTTGATTATATATGTGGATTATTTGTTAATCTTTGAATTAAATCTTCAATAATAAAAAAATATTTTCTTAATTTAATTAAAGTATTGATAAAATATTTCTATAAACATATTTTTTTATAAATAGAGTTTACAATATCATATGCATAAACTAATTTATCTTTTTTGTATTGTCATGTTATATAAATTTTCGTATAATTACAATTTATTTATTTTATAATAATTATTCTACAAATGATACTTAAAATAATTTCTCAAACTTACTAATCACTCTCTAAATCAAAAACCCAAACTAACACTTATGTTATTTAGTATGTTTGTTTCTTCTTTGGTAAGTTCGTAAATCGATTAAACTTTTATATTGAAAAAATTTCTTCTGCCATTTTTATGAAATTTTTCATTTTTTTCTGAAAAACAAATTATTGAAAAATTTAAAAATTATTTTGTGTAAATCGAAAATCAATTATGAATAATATAATTTAAAAATTAAGACTAATTTTTGAATTATATGATTTAGAAATTAAAATTAATATTTGATTTGTAAAATTAAAAAAATGAATTTTGATTTATATAATTTGAAAAGAAAAATTTCTATAAATCTCAATGACCACTTAGCAATACCTGTATTTAATTTTCTTTTTATTTTCTTCAGGTTATAAAAACATTTTTTTAGGTGTAAAGAAACTGTACCTTCCTGTGGAAGGTCCATATATCATTGTCCAATTAATTTAAAAATAACTTTTTACATAAAAAAATATTTATATATAATTTATAAACCACTTTTATATTGAATAATTTAAAAGTTATTTTTAAAAGAAAAAGTTTATCAATTGTATAATTTAAAAGATTTTTTTATAATAAAAACCTTCAGAATTATATAAGTATACTTCTCATACTTTTATCGCATGGTCTTCTTTTTCTATCTCAACCATCATCATCTATACTTCTTCTTTCTGAACAAAGAGATGTGCAAGGGTTGATAAAAGCGTTGGCTGCAAGAGGTGACCACAAGGGTAGGTCACCTTTTATTATTTTTTACCAACACTATAGAGGTGGAAATGGAAATCAAGGATGAAAAAGAAAATATCAAGAGGCCCAAAGTTACTGGATCCCTGTTAGGGCCTAAGATTTGATAGGTCCATGAGGATAATATGAAAAAAAATGTATATTTATTTTCTTTATTAAAATAAATATATTTTTCCTTATTTCTACTTTTTCTTTAGTTTATATTTAGATTGTTTCTTTCCCTCTTAGTTTTGTTTGACCAAAACAAACATTGGTTATGGATTTATGGCATGGGTCTGATGCACTATGTAGCTGAAATTGTTACTTTTTCACGGTTGGTGTTGCTTCAAGTGGGGTATGAGCATCTACTTGCAAAGCCAAACATGCATCAGATAAAATATTTGAAGCTTTGAATCTGAATGAAGGCATGGCCCTAGTTTCATCTTACTGGGAAAGAAACTAGCTACACCTTCAGGACCAAATTATGGTACATTTATGATAGTACACTTGTCCAATCCAATTTTCACTCAATTTAAGCACACTACGTGTTTGAAGCTCCTTCTTGTGTGATTAATACGCATTAATTAAAATATGAGTTTCTTTGAGCAAACAAAAATTTGTGTTCCATATTTCAAAACCTTGGGAAAAGGAAAGCCGAATATAGTTTTCCACAAAACTTACTTTCGGCACTTCACCTCCTTTTCTTTTATAATCTCCATATTTCAAATTTATTATACAAATCTATGCAAATTAAGTTTCACATAATGTCTAACTTTTTTAATAGACACTTTTGTTTCTTATTCCTTTCTTTGATTTTCGTTGCAATCAATATATCCTTTAATTCCCAAAGTACAATTGCAATTTTATATCCTAGCCTCTCAAATATTATAAAGAATAATAATTTTACTTCAAAATATCTTAACTATTTCATTTTTTTTCTTTCTCTCATCTTCATGTTTTACGAAAACTTAAAAAATTGAAGTGAGATCCTAAAATAAATATTTAATATCATTATGTATTTCTTATTATTTCTAAACTATTATTTCATCGTTTATATTATTTATTTTGTAATATTTTGAATTATTTATTTAGTCCACAAAATGCTTGAACATGGTCCTGCTACCGATTGTGAAAAATGTATTGTAGACATTTGATGACAAAATATACTCCCTTGCTTATAGTAACTATCTTTGTTGTGAATATTATAAATTTATTATAGACACGTAATTATTTTACTTCTTAACTTAATCAGTGACAGTTTTTTTTACGACAAACATATCTTCCTTAGAAAGAGACTGTGTGCTGGAGTTAAATCTGAAAATCTTTCACCACAAAATTTGATTATGTCACAAATATTTATAATTTGTTTGTATTTTAATAAGTTATTATCACTATATATATATAATATCTTTATATATGAAAAGTTAGTATTTATTATTTTGTCTTTTTTTCTTTTTTTATAATTATATTTTTTTAATTATGATATTCTCTTTTAACATAAGTTGGTTGTTTAAATATCAAAAGTGATTTTATAAAGTTTTAAATTTTGACATGTTTATGTAAGAGTATTAATATAACATAATTTTTAAGTTTGGGAATTCAATTATAACTTATCTTAGCATGTCTTATCCAGTACACTAAAAGAGTAATTGTCTAATATATTTCAAACATCACTCTAAAAATCTCAAACATCGAAATTCAAGTTTGTTGAGAAGTACTTAACAAATTTGAGAACTCCTTAACATAATCATAAATAAGGATAATATTCTCTTCAACTCACTTCTAATAATCCATAGAAGTAAAAGTTCAATAAGAATAATATAAATCAACACAGGAGATGAAGGAACCATACTATTGTGCATTGATTATTGTATTGATTATAATTTTTGAATATAAATTTGAGTTTCAGAATGTTTTAGTAGGCACACCACTACTCATTAAGATTAATTACAGAAAAATTTTAAACATCTCAAGATTGAAGAACAAGAGATAATGTGATCGTATACAAGTTTTTTTTATATCATAAGAATATCAGGATCTTATAAGACTCACTTTAATTAATGTTTTAATAGTTTACCTTATAAGGATATAAAAATCTTATAAGACTCACTTTAATTAATGTTTTAATACTTAGATATCATAAGATCATACTTTAATTAATTAATATTTTATTTGATTACTAATGATTTTTGGACAAAAATATTTATTTATTCTTATAAATATAAGATTCATAATTTAAATTTTATTTCATTTACAAAAAATATTATAAGACTCGAATTTTAAACTTATAACTTTAATGAAAATGAAAAGTGTTATAAAACTCAAATTTTAAGCTTATAATATTATAAATGACTACTATGAATGACTAATGTAATAAAAATATCTAAAATCTCCTAATATACTAAAATCTCATTTTGAGAATATCATAAGGAGGAAGATAAAGGATAAACAAATAAAAAATAAATAAAACATGATATGTTATATTATTAAAAAAATATATACACATTATGAAAATATCTAATCTTATACATGCTAACAAAAATGTTGTTGAAATAATTATCTAATATGGATGAAATTGTGTATGAAATTAAATTGTGCAGCGGAATGCATTGATCAATAATTTGTTTATTAGAAAAACTATGTGAAATGAACATATTTATTTAAAATCCAATAATTAAATTTAGATAACAGTTAGATTTCAATAAAAGAAATTATTAAAATAAAAAATAACCTTCTTAGAATGATCTGGGAAGTAACTTAATTCCTTTATATATATAATTGTCCATATGTTTACAGGGGGTTAAAATAAATTAATTGGTTGTATTTTATTTTCCATTTAAATTCAAGGGTTGGTGATGATAATCTAAGACAGAAAAAATGTTGAAGCTAAAAAAAACGTTTATAAAACATATTTACATTTACAATACTTCCAAAAAATAAGTGATCTAAAAGTGGTATATGTTTGTTACGAAAATATTCCTACTCTACTAAACCAATCCATAGGAGTCTATACACTCACTTTGGAACAAACATGGTGATTTCTTTTCACCCACAGATGATGCCACTGTAATTATTATTTCAGGGGAAGCTTTCCCATAAAATTAACTTACTCGAATACCAAGCCCTGCCATTTTTATTTTTTTTCATTTTTCAGGGACTGTACCAGCAACAATGTCAAACTCAAAAGCACCAAAACGCCTAACAATCCAACTTATACCATACCATGCATGACAGCAAAGATGCAGAAGTAGTTGCTGACACAACTGTAAAGACCATTCATTTCTTTCAACAATCATTAACATGCCCTTTGGTTAAAAGGCCTCTCTCAACACAACCACATTCAAAAATCTTTCTCAAACAAATCCTCCTTTTCCTTCATATTTTATCTATCATCCCCATTATACAATTATATTTTACTTAATCTGCCATCAAACTAGTAATTAAGAGTTAAAAAAAAAATTAAAACACTGAAAACTTCTCAAAACTAACTTTACTCTTCTTCTCAAAAAATCAAACAAGCAAAATACAAAATCTCATGGTATTTTATGATGAACTTAACCCAGGAGGCATTTTAACATCCACCTCAGACAAAAATCATTATAGATTTTTGTTCTTTGCTTTGTGTTCTAGCGTCGTAAAACATAGCATAAAAAAGGGAATGAGAA
Organism: Lablab purpureus; assembly: GCA_030347555.1. Classification (NCBI taxonomy): domain Eukaryota; kingdom Viridiplantae; phylum Streptophyta; class Magnoliopsida; order Fabales; family Fabaceae; genus Lablab; species Lablab purpureus. Next base: position 16,171,905 of record CM059259.1, read on the forward strand.
AACGAAGCACAGCAAAAAGTTACACACGAAAGTCCAAACTGAACTTAAATAATAATATAATATAATATAATAGTAAATACATTCTGATAAAGCATTTCAGATTACACGAGGAAGAGCACAAAGGAAAAGATACCATTTACGAGCTACTATGACACGAACGAATCTAATTTCAACTCCTAACCTCTGTAAGTCAGAAAGAGATACCTTTTTGGTTACATACAAAGTCACAAAATGAAAAGAGAAACTATAGCTTTCCGTATACGAAAATCTAAATAAACCCAAAAAAAATAATACTAATTATACAACTTATGACGCAGTTAAAAAGTAACACTAGTGAGAAGTTACTACGCATTTTTTGGTGAAGAGGTTGCGCAGGTTAAAAATGTTACCCCCACCTCCTCCATCATTGCCTCCACTGTTACTATTATGAGTATTATTGTTATTATTATTACTGTTACCATTGCTGATGATGCCGCCGCCGCCGCCGCTAACACCCACAGTGCTGTTCTCGTCGCTTCTGCAGCTCAGGTGGTGTCTGTAGCCAATGCACATCGGGACGTTCAGATTCAAAACCCTCGCGGTTCCTCCGCCGCCGGCGACTTTGCTGCGGCGAGATTTGGGAGGGTCAGAGATTTTGCGGCGGACCTGCCAGACCGGGCTGCTCCGACCCACGTGGACGCCGGCTCGGCCTGGACTGCTGGGCCACTTTCTGGACTTGGACTCGCCGGCGGAGTTGCTCCGGGAGCACGGCGCGCTGTTTACCTTCCGGGTCAACGGAGCTCCGGCGAAGAGTTTGGGTCGGGTGCCCGCATTTCCCGCGGACCTGCTCCGGGAGAAGGGCCATATGTTGATGTTCAATTCCGCGGAACTCGTTGAAGTGCCACTTTTTCTCTCTCTCTTCTTCCCTTTCTCTTTCTCATCTGTGTTATCTGTGTTTCTCTTATCGCTCTTTCTGAAAATGTCCCTCCACCGTTTGGACGCGGAGGAGGAGGAGGAGGGTTCGGTTAAAATGGAAGGGGAAGGTTCTGGGTCGGGCGGTGAACCGGGTTCGGGTTCGGGATCGGGTTCGTGGATCGGAGGTGTAAAGGTGGAGGCTTTGGGAGAGGGGTGTGGTTTGCTGGGGAGGAGGTGAAGGGGGAGGAGGACGCCGTCGACGAAGAGTTCATCGGCGGAGAGAAGGTTAGGTTGAGGGAAAGAAGGGTTTCGGAGCATCCAGAATTCGAATTCTGGTGAATTGCAGTTGGTTGTGGTGGGAGAGAGAAGTGCGTGGGGTTTGTCCATGTTTGTGTGTTGAGAAAGTTGTGTGGGTTGAATTTATGGCGTTTTGGAGCGGTGGGTGAAGGTTGTGTGTTGTGTTGTGTTGTGATGTTAGATGAGAGGAGGGAAAGAGAGAGAGAGAGAATAAGGCATTAAAGAAAGAAAGAGGAATGAAGAGGAGAGGGGAAAGGGATGGCATAGATTTTAAGGGAGGGTGTTGGGGTCCATTGAGGTGGAAGGAGCATGTGCCATAGAATTTGGTGTTTGGGAAAACACAGGATAATTGGGGTGTATGTGCGTAATAATCACCTTCTTATGCAGCTTTATATCTCCCTTTCTTCCCCAATCACCAAGCAAAACAAAAGATAATGGTGGATATCTGTGTGGGGTGCACATGCTCTGCCCTCTAAATGCCTTTATCTCCTCCTCTCTTCTAAATTACATTACCATTCCAACACACTCACATTTCACTCCTTCACAATGTTTCCTTCCTCAAACTATATCTCTCTTCTCATTATGCCAAACTCCAGTTTCCTCCTCTTTTTTCATGCACAATCAATTCTCTCTTTTTGTCATTACATTTTCTGTTACTTATTCCCTTTCTCATCATTTATACTTCCCAATAATAACATCCATTACTTTCTTAGGATACAAACTCATTTCAATCTTTAGATTTACTTATGTTATACCAGACAATTATTATTCTATAAATTTATTACTTGTTCAAATTACCTTTTATACCCATAAACTACTCAATAGATATATAAATATTACACACACACACACACTATATATATATATATATATATATATATATATATATATATATATATATACACACACACATTTATAAGTTTATCAAAATTTTAAACATTTTATTATCACTATATATATTAAGAAATTGAGTGCAAGTTATTCACGTAATCTAAAAATAAACAAGGGTATAATATATAAGAAATTACAAATTTATTTCAAGGTTTAAGAAGACTAAGTTATGAAATTTTACACCTTTATTACAAAGAAAAATTATACATGAATCACTATTCTACTTCATGTAGATTTTTTTTATTTTTTTTAAATTTATTCTTTTATATGAGAAAAAAAGAATGTTGGAGAATGGTTGGTATGATGTACATGTATCATTTAATTTTTGAAGAAACAATCTTAAATATACTTATTTAATTTTCAAATTCTAATATTTTATCAAGCATTTACGTAAATCCATTACACATAATTATATCTCTTGATGTAAACCTATCTTCATATATCTAAATCAAAATTCAATTGACATATATACAATTATTAACTCCCTAATAGATAATATTTTATTACAGAGTTTTCAATTTTTACACATTTTATCATTTAAATTTGCATCCATTAATTTTTTTCAAAATAACAAAACAAAGATTATTTTTATAAAAATTGGATAATAAAACGACACTAAAATGCACTGCAAAAGATTTTAAGCGATAGTTATAAACAATAATAGTTAAATGTAGTAAAATGTTCGTGTATATTTTTATAAAAGTGTTATTCAAGTAATTAATAATATTTTTCAATATTTACACATTTTACCTTTTAAGTATGGATATATTTTTTCGTTGCATTTTTAAAAATTTTACATATTATTTTATATTTATACGATAACAAAATAATATGTTTAATAATAGATTGAAGGCAAAACCATGTCATTTTTGTCATGTCAACACTTAATTAGTTATTGAACGGGTTAATAAAATACACAAAAATCGAAAAACAAACACTAAAATGTGTTATAAAAATCTTAAAAGTTATAAAATTCATAAAATAATTATTGTTAAGATTCTTAAAAGTGCTATTGGAGTAAATATTTTCTTTAATAGTTTTTATAAGTGTAATTTATTTTTATTTAAGTACTTTAAATTAATAAAATTTTAAATAGTTTATAGAAATCTAATTTGTTGTTACTTTAATATTATTGTTATAAAAAATAAATTAAATTAATATTCGAGCTTAGATGAGACATTTGTCTCTGAATTTAACTATTTATCAGTATTTTAGTCTTTTAATTTAACAATTTAGTTTATTTTAGTCCCTAAAAATGGTTTTAAATTTATGATTAAGTTTCATTAAATAATTATGAAAAAATGTTAATTTTAAACTGTAAATAGTAAGTGAATGAAGTAATAACCATAAATGCTTAAGTTAAAAAAAACTAAAATAAAAAAGTAAAGAAGTTTATAATCCAAATTGAAAGTTAGTATGTGATGCATAAACAACCATTAACTCTAAGAAAAGTTCTTTAATACCAAGATTGATGATTAAATTAAGTTTTTAAGTTTCAATAATTTTAAGGACTGTTTGGCATACTTTCTTATTCACCGCATTTAATCACCGTTTGAGTGTTGATAACACTTTAATATTAGTGAAACACCTCTTCAGCTATTTTCAGTAAAGTGCTTAATTTATTGAAGATGTTAACTTGAAGCTTTGTAACATTTGAATGAGTTCCGCTGCCACTTGGAAACTTCAACCTATTCTGATGGAAAATCCTTGATTGAGTATAAATATAAAAATAGGATTTAAATATATTAGGTTTCTGTTCTCATATGCGTTATTTTAATTATTAAAATATATTTAATATATTAAATAATTTAAAATTTTCATATTATTTTTTATTTATTTTTTATCTTATAATTTATTTTTAAAATATATTTGATATTTTTATAATTATTTTATTTTTATTTAATTATTATTTAATAAGATTTTATAATTTAAGCTTTATGTCATAAAATAGGAGTATTCTTTTTATTATAATTTTGTTTTTTATAAAAATTATTTAATTAATACTTATAATAACAATCTAATAATAAAGAAATACTGTTAGTATACCTATCCATTAACCACATCATTGGTTAAGGGAATAGTGTGCTCTCACCATTAATTCATTCATATCAACCAACTACTCTACAATAAATAACAAACTCATTACAATCTCTACCACACCAAGTTATCCTTTCTTTTTTTTTTCAATCTTATTAAATCTCTCTTTCATTGAGAAGGAACAAGTTCAGCAAATTATTACACAAAGGAAAGTGGAAAAACAAAACATGTTACTAATATTATAAGTCTTTTAGACATGACGTTCAACCAAATTTTTCTACAAATATTAATAAATATTTTACACCAATAAATAAAATAGTAGACAAGAGATTTAGATAAAGAAATATATATATATATATATATATATATATATAGACATATATTTTTATATACAAATAAAAAATACTTACAATTCAACAATGTGACATATCTACATAATACTTCATATTATATTTCTTCTTTAATTTATGTTTTCTTTTATATTTTTTATTTGACTTGGTTTTATTTAAGTTATATAAAAAATAGTTGATTTAGTTGAAGTAGGAATATTTTTTATTTGATGTTATTTTTCAATAAATGTTATTAAATATTTTCTTTTAAATTAAAGTTAATTCTAGTTATTTTTTAATTGTTATTATTAAAATTATTGTTTTTATACAAGTTAATTTTTTAGTTGATATTTCTTTTCTTGTTTAGGCATCTTAACTGATGTTTAATACAATTTTTTATCAGCATCAATATATATTAATTTTTAATTGATGTTATTTAAGATGATTTTTTAATAACTTGAACTAAAATTTTCATGATTATTTTTTTACTGATATCAACTGTAATTATTTTAATGATATTAATGAAATTATTATTTGAGATAATATTTTTATTAATACATTAATTATTGTCTAATTAATATTATCAGGATTATTAAATTGGAGCTAGTTCTATCCATGCAGCTATTTGTTAGTGGAAGTCAATAAAAAAATTTATTTAAGATATGTAGTAGTTATATTTAGTAAAAAAAGAAAATAATTTACTAAAAGAACAAAAATTCAATGAATTTAAATGATCTCATCTAACAAAATCTAAAAGAATAGAATTTAAATTCATTATGTTTAATTATTTGGAAAATTATAATATTCTGTGTATAAACATATAAAATGTATTTGAAGCTGTATGCATCCAAAAATCTTCGAGATACAGAAGAAACTATCCTTAGGTCTGAATCGTTAACAGTGACAATATACTCCATTTTTGCATGAAAAGGTACCACTTGGGTTGATGATGTATGATGAAATTATAGTTTTGGTTAAATGGGACCGAAATTAGAAAGTGAAATTACTTTAATTATGGATTTACCCGAGCTAACTCAGTTATTTGAATCTCTTGGTCTAATTATGATACTGAATCTAGTTTCGAAACAAGATCATGTGTCCATAGTGTGGTTGATGAAATAATGATGATGTGTACAAGATTCAAAATGTGTATGTTATTAAAGCCAAATTATGAACTACCAGTTAATAATATATAGTATTTGTTGCGTTACCTTGGTATGATGAAACATATAGTGACAGAAATATTTTGATAGTACAAGGAATATTGATATTTTGTTGATTATTAAGAAAATAGAAGATGGGAAGGGTGGTGATGTATGAAGATGTGAGATGATGAGATGATGAGATGATGAGATGATGAGATGATGGATCCATGGGATGGTAGAATGGGAAATTGGAAAAGAGAGTCCCCAATTTGTAAGTGTTGACTTTAACCTCTATTATTACACATCATGCTCTGCTAAAACCTTCCTTTCCATTTTCTATATATCTTAATCACATGCAATCAAGCTTTTTCAGCTTCATGCTCCCTCGTCATTTCCTCTTTCTCTACATCTCTTTATCACAATTTAATCATTAACTCTTCCTAATTAAATTATCCTCACCCCACACCACACCAAATTCCAAATTACCTTTAAACTACTATTATTTCAATATCATTACATTTTTTCAATTCAAGTGTTTTTAATCCTAACAATAATATATCATTTCCCAGGTTTCTCTATCACTGTTTCTTTCAAAACAATATCGTCACAGTTACAAACACTTCACTCTTTTAAAATATACTACATTTGTTTATAACTGAAACTGTAAACAAATAGCATTACACTAAATGGGTTTGAACCCTGAGTTCCAATTCTACGAGAGATACGAGGAAGTTGATGAGGTTTTAGTGGCATGGTTAAATGTCTTTTTCTAGTATAATCATTAGAAAGATGTGATAGGTTAAGCTGTCGTTTTCACTTTTTATATATATTTATGTGTTTTTCTTAAACAATAAGCAAATAGTAAGTTGTTTGGTTTATTAAGTGTTCAATTATTATTATTTAATTTCGATAATAAAACAAGTTTAAGTTTCGTTTTCGAATTAATTTTATGACTTATATTATAAGCTTCAGATTTTAAAACCCACTAGTAATCCCTTTTTTGCATATACATTAACAATGAAATGTTGAGTTAATGCATAAAAAAGAAATACATTCAGTAAATTGTGACTTTGTTAAAACCTATCATCAAATATTTTTTACATTTAAATGTTATTTTATTATTATTGTTTAAATTCTATCACAGTAAGTCAAACTCACATGGTACACTTTTTCCCATAACTTAAAGTTGACTACGAAGATTTCTATTTTTTTTTATCAAATATTCTATTTTTTAATTAAAAATGTCGATGGTTACTTACTCAAAGTCAAAAAAGGAAGGAATAAACTAAAAATTAGAATTACCATTGGGTAAATGGGTGTAAAAATGGTAAGAGGAGCCCAAGGATAAACGGACCGAAAGAGAAGCCCGTTATGACAGCAGGAGTTGCAAACTGGGTGGGGCCCAATCGAAGGACTGAACGTACATGTGACTAATGAGGAATGCGTGGGGTCATGGATGTGAATTCTTGAAAAAAGGATGTTATGATATGTAAGTTTTATTTTATATTTACTTTTTTGCCCATTAATTATTCAGTAGGATTTATTTATTTATTTTGAAGGAAAATGTAAGTAATTTAGTACTAGTATTTATTAAAAAAAAATGGACGGATAGAATATTATATTAAGATACAAATTTTGAAAGTAAAAAGCAAAAAAAGAGGAACGGTGTTGAGTTGAGGTTGTTAACGGGGTTTGTTTGGAGGGAAAATGATAGAGGCATGTGGGGGCGAAATCAAACATTATTTCATCAATGAATGTGGCCCCACTTAAAACCCACCTTTAATTTATCTTTTTTTTTGTGATCACCATTTTAAATGTCTCGTACCTCATAACTAAAAATTCACATTACTCTCTTATAATTTTAAAACCTAGCCCCATTCCACGAGTCTCTTCACTCAATACATCTATAAATTCTACCTTTTCTTTTTATTTTCCAATTTTAAAGCATTTTAATTCGAGTAAGTTAATTATAATTATAATAAAATAAACTATATTAAAACAAAAAAATGAAGCATTTTAATATTCCCCAGTATTTTATAAATATAAATGTTTTGCACAAAATAATAAAACAGGGAATGGTTGTAGCAATTTTTGTGATTTGATGTGATTTGTCAGTTTCTCTGCGGCCTATTTAATCGAGAGTGAGTGTTCCTTGTGATTTCCAAACACTTGGCTATTTGATTCAATTTTGTAAGATATTTTTACTTATTTTTAAAATTTATTACGTCACTACTTCGATAAGCTATAACATACTATTAATATTAATATCACATCCAAAACTATATTAGTGGAAGGAAGTGAGTAGCCTTTCCTAATCACAACTATAATTAGCGTTAAGTAAACTATTTATATTTATTTTTTAAGAATATGCGTAGGCGACTTTTTTCATTAGTTTTATTGGAAAATAAATAAAAGAAAAATTAAAATTAACTTGTAAATTTCTTCTATATAATTTTTTATAAATTTGTACTCTTAATTAATAGAGAAAATAGTTATTTTTTCATTTTACTATACTATAAGAGTTTTAGAAAGAAACTCATCTATTGTCTTCTTATGATTCAAGATGTTGATGAAAACATAGATTTCCAAATTTATACGGATGTCAAGAGTAAGAAATTTAAAACAATTATTTAGGTTTATTATTTATGATCTCTATTAGATGTCAAGGATGAATACCGTAAGCGAAGAAAAAAAATGCAATCAGAAATTATATATCAGAATCATAAAAGTTGATGTGTATGCATCAACAGATAGTTCTTAATTAACAATTAGAAATTAATTTATTTGGAGACATCAAAATGATCAACGGTAGGGGTTTGTCTTTTTTTACGCAAGCCATTTTTATTCATATGAATAATAAATCATGATTAACATATTAAGATACCTAATTATCTTTTTAATTGTACCATACTTTAATGGTAGATCTCTTGAATCCATAGTATTGGTTTAACTACGTTGAATATGCAAATCGTTTTGAAGAAAATAAATTTTAAAGGTGTTAGTGTTTTGGAGTTGCTATATATGTTAATTATAGAGTAAAATATTCAATAGTTTGATGAGTAGTTCTTATTTGAAAACCTAATCACTTTTAATAGTTTTTTTTATCAAACTTTTTTTTTCTCATTCAGTCCTAAATCTTATATTTATTTATGTGACATGAGTTCAATTTTACCCAGACCATGTTAGTAAATTATGGGTGTTAGTTTAACAAAATAAAAGTGTAGAAACATTATACAAAATGAGTTTATTATTTATTAATTTTCAAAGGAAAAGAATATATATTTTATGATACAAAATCCATGCCTTTTAATTTAAAATAATATAAATCATATTCGACTCAACAGCATAGAAAATAACATTCTTTACAGAATCAATATTATTGGTTTAAACTACATACTGCATTATTTCACCGAGTTTATTGGAGTTGGTGAGTTTTGTATTTATTATATATTTATTCTTTTTTTTTTCTTTTCGTAAACAACAAACATAGTATATTTAATTTTGATCCCATGTTTTGGGAAGTTCAATTTTTAAAAAGGCACGACAATCCACTAAATAAAACTTACTCGTTAATTCATTGAAGTTCGTCTTTTTGAAAGAGTAATAATCAATACAAATAAATGGTTATTTAATGATAACAATGAAAAAAATAGGAAAAATGGTTAGGTTAAGACGTGAACGATGAACAAAACAATGTCAAGTTTAAGCATACGTAATTTGAATCAAGGTCATTCGTTAAGTTTTCTCTTAGACACTACTTTTATTGTTTTGTTAAATTTATGAAAAATAAATAACTTTTATACCATTTTTACTATTTCCTATATACACATGTCCTAAATTTCCTTTAAAAGATGGAAGTTCTATTTTACTTAGAAAAAACTCATTAAAGAATGGGACAAACTAAGAAGATTAATTTAAGATCCAAATTAAGTTTGAAGTACGTGAGTACATATGTGTTTAACTTATATAGCAAGAGAATTATGAAACTTAGCAAGATTTGATTAATTTTTTATTTTATTTTATTTTGAAGAGAAGCATGGTAGCAATAAGATAATGTAACTATACATTAAATCCTATTGTTTGTTGCTTTTCAATTTTGGTGCAAACATTATACACAATCATATTAGGCTTGATTACACCTACTCCAGACACCAGAAAAGACAAAAAATATTGGAATTTAGCTCCTGATGCAAAGTAAAGAGATCTTTCTGATTTTTTTCTCATAAAATATTATTACTAAACAATATAAGTAAGAAGAAAAATTAAATTGAATTGTCAATTCAAAGCAGCCTGTCAGTTTGTCACAAACACTTTTGATGATTATTGCTGGTCCATGTTTATGAGGAGGGTTCGCTACTTAACTACTTTAATCTTAATTTAATTTAATTACATAGATTTTATGTTCAATTGTGTACAACTTAAGTTTTAATCTCTTTCCTTTGTCTCCCTCCCTCCACTCAATTAGGTACATATAGGGGAAATAGAGAACACAGTGGAACCTTCAAACATTCATCACTTAACACCATGGATCTTTCAAGTGATTAGGATAAGCCTAAACTTTTTGAGTGAGTTGTAAAGGCCTATATTTATAATGGCTTAATGAGAAGATTAGGTTAATTAATCTTGTATTCAAACTTTCGGTTATCTAGTTGTTGAACCAAATTATAGTTTCAGTGTGTTTCCAAGATGTTTCGGCCATCTACACCCTTTTTCCTCATAACTTGCCTCTCGTGTGGCACTTGCATTATGAACCTTTTCCCTTTTTATTTACGTGTTTTCACTTTCATAATAAAAAAATTATCTATTTCTATTTAAACATTATTAGTATTGAGTGTATGAATCAAGTGACACAAAAAATTAGTGGTGCTGAATGTGAATGATGTTACACTGTGTGGGAGACATAAACTCAAACACACATGTTCATCCACCATTTATGATGTTAGAAGAGATTCTATGAAATGAAGTGTTAGAACAATAGTGAGATTTGGATGTACTTTATTCTTTCTCCGTGTATGGAAGTCAAGATCAAACACTAAAAGGAGTATTATATTATTGATGTGTGAGTGAAAGTTAGTTTATTAATTGTTATTCAATGTGTTTTAGTATTTGATAAAGTTATATTGACATTATTAATGTTGTATAAGAATGTAAGTATTTCGATTGGGAAGACCATAGTTAAAATCAAAATATGGATGTTACTATTTTAGAAAAGTCAAACGATTTATGAACAAAAGAAGGAACCATTAGGTACAAGTTGTACTTTTAAGTTGTAGTACAATTACACAAACTCCACCTTCTTATTGAGGAAACAAAAATAAATTTGAAGTGTTACTTAAGAGTTAAGAGGAAGGAAAGAGACAGAGATATGGGAAAGATAATGGAAGGAATCATGATCTTACCAAGATTCTACAATTGCTTGAAAACCAAAAAAAGAGAAGTTTTATTTTCTTTTTTCTTTTTTAATCAATGATAATTGATTCTAACTGGTTTTTTCATTGATTTGTTGTTATATATTTTAATGAATATCTAATGGAGTTTGCTTGTATAATAATAGATGTTGGGTTGGATTTGAGAAGTCAAAATTGGTCATCATCACCAAATGTAAAAAATGGACATAAAAAATTCACTTCAATCTTAAATTATATTAAAAAATTATTGGTGAAAACAACTCTATTAATAAACATTAGACCAATTTATTTAAACTTAAAATAAGTGTTTTTAAAATAAATAATTTATTTAAGAAAAAAACTAATTTGTCTAAACGTAAAGTATTTTTTAAAACATTTATTTAAGACGCATATATGATTTACTTATTGAAACAAACTGATTATTTTATTAAACACAAACAAGTTGGTCCAATATTTGTTTATTAAAATAGCTAAAATTTACTTATTTAAAAATAAACACATTAAATAAATATATACAAAAAGTAGAATTTTACTTATTTTTCTATTTTTTTTAAGAAAATAGCTTTTTATAATCCGTAGATAAAACAAATGAAATCTGATTTTGTTTCTTAAATTTATCAAAGATTAAGTTATCGAAGACTACACAGAAACAGTACAGCTAGTAAGACGTTGAACATGGTTTATATTTTTGTGACAAATTACGAAGAACTTAAATCTCATTTATTAATAGCCACGTATTATTAATTAAAGACTTGTTCTTTTCAACAACTCTAATGCCACATAAACTCACTGATGATATACTTAGCTGGTATGAAATATAAACAAAAATTAATAATGAAATGTAGACGAAAAAAAAAGAATAAGAGAAAGTAAAAATATATTTTTGTTTTACAAAAGATTAAATTATTAGGTATATGATAACAATTTCTTTTAAACACCTACCCACAAATTAGAAAAAAACAAAAAAATGTGGAAAGAGATAAAAAGAAAAAAATATATCATAATTACAAATAATTGAAAAGTGAAGGAATATTTATCATTTTAAATTAGTAATTAAAAAATAATAATGTAGAGATTTATTACGAATTTTTAAAGAAATTTGATCTGAAAACATAAACTTATATTCGTAAAATGAATTTTATATTTGACAAAAACTAACTTATAAATTTCTACTCATAAAATGAATTTCAAATTTGCCAAAAATCAATATAATCTTCTTTATACTATGGACTAATACTATTATTAAGATGATTTATTAATTAGAATTATCCAATAAACTATATCTAATTAGTTTCTAAAAAAATATCTACTAATAAAAATATAAAATAAATACAAAAATACAATAAAGATTCAATACAAAAATAATATAATTCTTATTTTAATCTTAAAACTTCTTTTTATCTTTTATCCCTCCTCTCATCATTTCTTCAATAATTATTTTGAAAGTAAGCTTCTCCAATTGTTTAGAGTAGAGTTAGTTTAATTGATAGATTTTGGCAGTTTGTTAATAGAATTGGAGTTGATGTAAGTTGTTTTGTTACCTCTGTTTTGGATTTCTAAGACCATCATCAAAACATCTATTATGGGAATATCATGCAGAATTTATAAACCAATAATTTAAAATGTCTTCTAATGACTTTGAACCTGCCACATTACCAAGATACATAATCAGTCTACAACAAAAAGACATCCATAAATACAAGTCAAGAACAACCAAATTTCAAAACAAAAACACAGTAAACTTGCATGGATCCATCCTTTCTCATTTACTTTGAAATTTGGTTTGTATGCACAATCTTGCAAAACTTCAGTCATGATAGGAACATCAAAAGTTCTCCAGAGGAGGTAGAGATGGATTACACATCAAAGTTGTCAGGTGATGTTCCATAACATGGTAAGTGGAACAGTCCAAGCACATATAAATAAGCATGGCATGTGAAAGAAGAAGCTTTGCACATAGAGGCACCCCTCAAGACCAAAAGATAAACCATGGCATGCTGTGTCTTGGAGAGAAAAAAAAACCTGTCCTTTTCAGTTTCATACATTCAAACCAAGAGAAACTCACTCAGTCAATGGAACAGCACATCACTGATAAAGATGCCAATTCAGTGCAAAAGATACCAACCGAAGCAGAAAGCATCAAGAAGAATTGAAGGCTTGTGCTTATCTTATTACCTTCCAAATCACCTCAATTAGTGATCAAATAGGACATGTAGTCACACACCATACCCCCCCAGAAGCTTAGTGTCATGGACCCAACCCAACCCCATGTTGGTGAGACATAAAATAAGTCATGTGCAAGGTTCAACAAGTCCACTACACATTTATGAGTCAAAAAACTTTCAAGTTGTTTAACCTAATACATGCTTACCAAGTGGTGGCGCTGAATCAGCATTCTCCCTGGCTCTATCTGCATGGATGAATGTGAGTGATGAAGAGAAAGAGAGATATGTTTTTTAAATATTTGACTACCAACCAAAATCATAAAGTGTCAATTGATTTGTCACAGACACAGCCAGCAACAAAAAAACCCTTCCCCTTGACCCAACTCCAAGCCCACCACGTTTCATCGTCAACGTCTTACTAGCTGTGCTGTGTCTGTGTCTGTGTAGTCACCCCAAAAAGTAGAAACCAATCTTTCTTAATGCAATCATAATTCGTTGAATCTTATGATTCCCACCTTCATATCTTCCATGTAACCTTCTATACCATGCCACTTGGGCTCATCTCCACTTATCAACACCATCTGTGTACAATATTTGAGTTCAGCATTTTTATGGCAGACACAACTTCTGATGAACCCTGCAATATGAAAATTTCAACATATTAGTATGATTTATTAAGATTTTCTTGCGATTTTGCAATGAGTGTAAGTATGTTTGGATATAAAATGGTTAATTTTTAGATTAATTACTCTCAAATTCGAGTCTTACTTTAAATTACATATATGAAAGATAGATACTTTACCCTGCAAAATATATATCTAACTTGAACCAAATTAAGTAACCTAAAAATACTTTTTTATTTTTTTATTTCTGTAACGGCTTTTCTTCTACCCACCTTATTATATAGTATATACTAACATGGATATGTTCTGATATTGTTAAAAAAAGAAAAAAATGCGGTTACTTTTTTTAAGATTAACTTAAATAACACTATTTTTTTCTAATTTTACATTTATTATAGTTTAATAAACCAATGTTCATATCCTATTTTAATTGTTAAATAAAAAATTATACACACACATATATATATATATATATATATATATATATATATATATATATAAATAAATGAATGATGTATGCTTCTTTTATATTTTTAATGAGTGACACTTAGTTTCCTTATTTTATTTAAAACTATCATATTGATTAAAATTTAAATAAAAATTATTAACTAAAACTTAAATTAAAAATTAAAGTTTAAATATAAATATTAAAATATAATATAAACAAAAAATTTAAAAAATATTTTTCGATAAAAAATGAGTATCATATTATTAAAAAAAAGAGGATATGAGCATTATTATTTAAAAATATAAAAATAAGTATTTATTCAATAGAGGATATATAAGTATCTCAATAAAAATATAAAGGGAGAAAGTCACTACTACCATTTCCCCTTTAAAAAAGGATCAATTTTGAAATTGCGTATACATATTCTGCAGCCTCTCCCTTGTTATTGCAGAAAGCAAGTCCGACTTTTAGAGGTGGAAAAATGAAAAGAATAATGAGAAATAATGAATACAATATTCTAAAACATATTATTATGAATATAAATGAAAAAAAATATTACATTAAAAGTTAAACAAATACTATAAAAACCTTAGTATTTACAACTTAGTTTTCTTTTAACATGACACGAAGAAAGTACTATTAAATAAAAAGTATATCCATTGTTATTACAACTTTTTTTCTACATTATCGCCTAATTACACATCACTACATGATAATGTTGATAGTGGTCACTCTAAAATCAAACCAAAATAGTTTTATAATTGACATTATTAAATCTTTTAGATCCACTGTACCTATTCATTAAACTTGTCAATTTTATTATATTTATAAAAATATCATGCCGTTTCTTAATACATCTCCCATCTTTCATATTAATTTCATGTTCATAACTTATACTTCTCTTTTGTTTTTTCTTTCCACTTTACAGTATACAGTTAATAATATAATAGAAAAAATGCCTATGTTTATTGTTTTATCTGTAAGTGACATTTTTTTATGTTAAAACTTAGAATGTAAAATTTCAGGATATAACTTATTTTAAATAAAATAGAATATAAACTATATATATATATGAAAAGAATTATAAAATATTTAAACAAACAGATTTGCAGAAATAGATATTATATATAGTATTTCTCAACTGAAATTCCTTTATGATGTTTGTCAGATGTTAAATAGGATTTTTTATAGAGATTAATTAGAATTATTTTTACTTAATATTCGAATTATTCTTTTAACTAATGTCGTAAAATATCAATATTATTTTTTACAATGTTAATAAGAACTTTCTCAACTAATACTAATAAAATTATTTCTCACCAATCAATGTTAGTTAAGAAATTTGTATTAATATTAATAAAACTATTTTTCAACTCAATCTAAGTTAAAGGTTTTTAATTGAGAACAGAAGTGTAACATATTGCGAAGAGTTCAAAACATTTGAGATTTCATAATGAGTATTATTTTTGAGAATTTAGTTTTAAACCAAACTCGATTACTTAATGCGATCTATGCCATGTAGTCCATCCTATGAGATAAGATTTACTGTTACTTATATTATTATTATTATTATCATTGTTGATGCTTTTAACTCAATGACTATTATCAGGCTAAGTCAGGGTTGTTGGAGTAGAAATAAATTGCCGATGGAACTTGAGAGTTGACCATCAAAGCTAATCCAAATAACTTGGACCATTAGCTGTTAAATTTCAAAAGTAAACTAAAAAACCTAGCTAGTCTCAAAATATTTTATTAAAAGAACCCAAAAAAACAATATGAATTGCCAACGTCAAAACAAGGCCCTCATACTATGCCTAAGCTTGTGATTCAAGCTCCAAGAGTAGAGTGTGATTAATTGCATCGGATCCAGGGCCAGAGAATTGAATTGGACCTACAAGGAAAATCATCATCATGAGCATTAAACTAGTCATCGCAGAGAGAACTCCAAGCACTCCAGTTCAACATAAAAGTAGATTTCAACCGATAGCACTTTTCTAGTCAACTTGAATACCAATATTAACAAAGCACAGAAACAGGACTTCATTGAAAATAGGTGAAACAATAATCATATATAGCATACCCGGACTGACGTAGCAATTCTTCAAGGCCCATTCATCCCGCAAGGAGTCAAACTTTTTGAAAGGTGCACCTGAGTGATCCAACAAAAAATATATTTATTCAGTATCCAAAGGTACTTGGAGTTGATATTAGAAGCTTAAAGCTGCAATCGTTATAGTATTCAATATTCCATAATCTATGTTTCAAATAATGTCTAAAACTCAGTAGCGTCAGGGTGAAAGTATGTCATATTCCTTAACCCTTTGGACCACATTTGAACATATGAAATTAAAATATTTTATCCCGCCTATCATTTAATTTTTCTGGCTCAACAAGGATAAAAAATATAGTTTGCTTACTACATTTGCGGATTATTGAGCCTAAAAGAATGTTTTTATTAAGATAAATATACCTTCAAGCTCCACCATTGCTTTCTTGATCACAGGCTTGAATTTACCTGCAAAGAAAATTACACATTCACATTAATGCAGCGTATACAAACTTTTATGATTTATATAACCAGAGGTTGAGTCCAAAATATGCAGGGGAAAAATACTTATAACTAAAACACATTTTGATTTAATTATTTTGGACTAACGAAAAAATACACCGAGTTATGAATAAATATAGAAATAATCTGATTTTTAGGCCACATTTGAGTAAAATCACAAGGTTTACCCCTAAAAAAGTCCCCTCCTTCAGAACATGGGGATTAGCAACTGATAACGTAATTCCCTTTTTACAAGTCTGTAACACAGCTTGTATGTTTCTACATCCTAAATTAACATATATCTTTATAATAACGAACTATAACTGTTTAAGTCAGATTTTGGCTTATAATATTACAGCAATCTTGCATGAAAACTAAGTCAGTAAATGGTCATTGGGGTATAGCACAAGGTTCCATAAATCAAATTGTGTACCATGTCTCCTCTCAACATCCATCAGTGAGGTGAGTGCAGTTCCACCAACAGTCCATTCTTCTACTGGAGCACATAAATTCGCAACCTGATCAAAATTTCCAAGCAAGTTAAACAACTAAGTTGGTGACTTCAATATTACAAAGCAATCACAATTTCAATGTACAATCAATTATCAGCACCAAATAGTCTTAAGATAGTTAAGTAGGTATCAAAAGACAAGGCATGTAAAGAAGCACAAACTGATGATATGAGTCCAGTCTTCCCACTATGGAGGAGGGCTCCCGCCCCATAACCCAGAGCATAGCAGTACGTAGCATCAAAATTAGTAGGCAAGCCACATCTCCCTTCGTAACTGCATATTTTAAATTTGAACAAAATAAATCTTAATCCAAGTAAAAGGAAATAAAAACATGTCCCTGGAAACTTCTTGGCTTACAGCAATATGAATTAGAGTTTATTACTCAAAATAATAATTTAAAAATCAGATAACATACCCGAAAAAGTGGGACTGCCCCCTAAATTCGCCTTTGTATTTGCCTTCCTCCCTTCTCTTCTCCAACTCAGTCTCAACCATTTGAATAAGCATTTTCTCTGTTTCTATCTTGGCAACCTATATGGGAATATAAGCAAGGTTCACATTGGTACTGATTCAAGTTCCATAGAGAACAAATAAACACTGCAAGTTGAACCACGGCATTAGGCACCTGAACATTTCCATGTGGATCTCTCTCAAGCATCAATTGTTCTTGAATTGCTTGAGGTAAAAATTCAAAAAGTTCCAACGATTGATCACTGAGTTTCTTCTTCCATAATCCACCCTCATCAACAATATCATGGGCAAGAATTTCATTTAGTTCTGCAATAAGATGCTGGACCTGCAAAAATACGAAGAACAAATGAGTATCATCAGAAGTGTGTTTCATACTGATTGTACATGAACAACACTAGAGAAACACAAGTATTTTTTTTCTTTTTTGTGAAAAGTGATAGATACCTCAGGTATGAAATCAATTAGACCTTCAGGGATAAGAATGACACCATAGTTGTAATTAATTTCAGCTCTTTTACAAACAACATCAACAATATAGTCGGTGACATTTTTCAACGTCAGCTTCTTTGCAGCAACCTGAAAGGTGTATTTACGGTTAAATCTAATTTGATAAAGGGCTGCTTTCCCATTGGCAAACTCTAATCATAAGATTACCATGGAAGCCCTTTTTTTTATCGATTTCATCTACCCCTAACATGTATGAACAATAGATAAAATGATCAAATATATGAGGAACCTCTTCTCCAATAATTGTAACGTTTGGATGAGTTTGTAAAGCACATTCCAGCGTAATATGTGAAGCCGCACGCCCCATAAGCCGCACAACTGCAGACAGATGATTGTATATTTTTTTTTTTAAATCTATTCAATAATGAAATCACACACATTCATATTGGATAGATATATAGAGAGAGAGATATAGAGAGCTGTAGGTTGGTGAAAGTATGATGCCTGTTATCTGCCATATAAATTGAAGCATCAACTTCTTTAGGAACATCACATTTTATTCAGGTATTAAACAAATAATATCAATACAGAACTTGTTTTTATCAAATCTAATTTTGATGGCTTTGATGATATTCCTGTAATTTAAAAAAGATTCAAGAAAAATGTCATGAAATTATTTAAACCCTTCAACAGCACAAAAGCAAGAGTTTTAATATAATTTAACTATTCAAGCGAATAAGAAGTCAGGGAAGAAAAATCATATGTCAGAGCTGTTGTTATATTGCAAGGATAATGAATGAAGGAACTAGTCATTTCTCACTCAAAAGTAAAAATGTGTGATATCATATAAACAAAGTGGTGACGATAAGAATAAATATAATCATCTTTCATGTCAACGTTTTGGTTGTAAAAGGAAGTAGCACGCGTTTCATTCAGATACTGGAAAATGAGTTAGATACCTTGTTGGCCGTATCAATCTAAAACAAGAAATCAAAATATGAACTCAGGTCTTCAGATGATAGCAGAGTTTTAAAGTGAAAAATGTTTAAAAACTGAAGCAGTTCATGCTGTAAGAAAAGAGAAGCGATCAAAACAGTAGAGAATAGTATCAACAACTCTCAAAGGCTCCAGTCTTTGGTTGCTATATAAATCCAACGAGTTTCTCAATTTGTATACTTACAATGGTAATATTTTCCAGTTGATCGGGCATCTATCATAACATTTCCAATCATTTCAGAATATATCTGCATTACATTAACATAAAAATAGGAAAATAGTCAGGACATGTAAAAGTGTATCTCTATACACAACATTCAGCGTTAGAAAAAGTCACCACGTATGATTCCCTCCCAAAAAACAAAAGAAAATCGACCAACACATGAAGGCTTGAGAAAGTAATTTAAGAATATTTAATGAAATTTTGAATGTTTTGCTGGAGAAACTACAATGCATCCGGTGCAATCAGAAAAATGCTATACATGATTCTCCCTCTGGCACATACAAAAGGGAAAAGTTTCCAACATATTTTCCTTAACAAATAACTGGTGATAAAAAGACAACTACACATTTGTAAATTGTAGTATTATTTAAATATGTAGAGTAGGACCAGAAACGTATTATAAATCATCGAATGCATATCATCATTCACCTTGCAAGCAGTGTCAAAGCCAAAACTTGTGGGAACTTCTTTGCATTTCAAATCACCATCAATGGTTTTAGGGCATCCAATTACACGTGTTTTCAAATTTTTGCTCCTGCATGGATCCGTATTAAAGCAGTGAATAATCGGAAACATTGTACACGTTCATAATTCAAATGTCCTCTTCGTATGTATATACTATTATCATCAACTAATTATGTAATAAATATACTTTTAATAAATATACTGATAAAAGGACAAGGACCTTGAAATGTAAATTAAAAACCAACCAGAAAACATTATTTCATTACAAAAACATCCAAGGAAACATTATAATTTATACCAGCCAAGACAAACCTGAAGTTCTCAGCAAGGAGGCATGCGTTGGTGTTTGAGTCATCACCACCAATAACAACGAGCCCATCCAAGTCTAGCTTCTTAGCTGTTTCTTCCGCTTGCTTAAACTATATCATGTAATGTAAGTAAACTGAATTACTATCTAGACTTAAAAGAAGATATATAAGTAATGAGATTAATTAATAGAATACTAAACATGTAGCATCATAAAACTACCTGCTCTGGAGTTTCAATCTTGTCCCTCCCACTGCAAATCATGTCAAATCCACCCTGCCAACAGAAATGGTTATTATTGGACGTCAACTTCTTGTGATAATTGATTATAAAAATCAATAATGTACTCTTACAGCACCACATTATGACGACAGTTTCAACAAACTCATGTTCTTCTCTATCTCTCACTAGCACGTCACTCATCTTATTTCACTCGAAACCAGGCGGACCTTGATTCACTACAGTCAGGTAAGTTTCACAGTCAGTCAAGCCTTCTGTCATGATCTAAGGTCCGCAAATCGTTTCTTCTATTTTATTAATTTAATAAAAAAAATTAACGGTTGTGGTTTAATTTTTCTTCTCTCTAAAGCAGGGAATCGTCATCCCGAATGCTCGGATTTCAATGTGTTATAATGCTGATTTACTAATGTTTTATTCTAATGTCTTGTAACTAGACTGGAAGCATTCAAGTGTATTGTTATTTTTTCTAATAGCTCAAAGTTTATTTATACAAAAGTTTTTTGTCATCAAGTTGTTTTATCCGTTATCATCTTAGTATCAGATATTTTTCTTCAGGCATTCCGGTCAAATAGAAAGAGATTACTTAAATTTCAGAACAACAATCATGGGATTTAGTAAGTATGGATTCTGACCACTTATACTCAAGAACTATGCCAAACTGATTTTGTTTGAAAATTTGATTGTATAACGGTATGAAGATACATAATCCCTTAGTTTTGGAGCTAACTAGACTATGAGACTCAAATTTTAAATGCACAAGTTTCTTATCATCTACAGATACATAACTTCTCGATTTCTAGTTAACTAGACAATAAGACTCGAATTTCAAACACGGACATGTATTTATTATAGTATGAGAATACACAACCCATTATTATCAACCGATTAAACAACTGGGACTCGAAATTTTAACAGATCGATTTATCACAACCCCTAATGCTCCAGCCAACTAAACTAGGAGACTCAAGTTTCAAATACAGAGATAGGTTTATTAAGGTACATCTCAAATAAAATATGATCCATCCGAAACCAACAGCATGAAAATCATTTGCATTCCTATCTAGATCCCTGCCACACCCGAATTCCTATCTTCTCTCTCCTTCGCGTATAAATTATTTTAACTTTCTTAATAGCATTACTCTTATAAAAGAAATAGTAATTCCTTTTATAATTACCTCTTATTTTATTGAATGGAAAATTTAATATTTATATTAATTATCGTTCATATTATTAGTAGACAATTATTTCTTTATAAGTACTTGTTGAATATATATATATATATATATATATATATATAAATAAGTGGGTGAGTAATTTGTTTTACTCTTAAAAAAAGAGGTAGCAATGGCATTTATAATTACCACTGTAAACACATGTATTTTTATTAAGTTATAAATTTAATGTTTATATTGATTTTTAGTTTGAATTATTAAAAGACATGAATCATTTGTGAGTAGCGTGGGCAACTTGGAGAGTCATTTGTGTTGTCCAACAATTAATGTATGTATAGCAATTAAAATATTGAAATCTTGTTTTTAAAAACTAGTTTAACCAGCAACATCACAAATATGCAAAAATTATTAAAAGAATATAATAATAATAATAATAATAATATAATCCTCCAAAACACCAAACAACCAGATATATTTTATAAACTGAGAAAACTACCAAACGATAAAAATCGCACATCTCCAGAATTCAGAAAAAACAAATAAAACAACATTCAAAAGATCGTAATAGAGAAAAAATGACCTGATTTCTATAAGGATAAATATATTCAGAGGTGAGCTCAACGTATTTGCACTTCATAATGCCAGCGGGACCACCTCTGAAACCATATAACGTGCTTCCTTGTGCGCGCTCTTGCAGGTAATCTAAGTCGCATAAAACAATAGGAGAAGTTAAATCTCAAAAGAAGAAAAACACGTTTCACTCGATCAGATTTGAAAATGAGCGTTACCGAAGATTCCGGAAATGACATTGTGGCCTCCAGGAGCCTGGCCTCCGGACAGAACCACGCCAATCTTCAACTTATGGTGCATCTGCGCCACATGCGGATCGCTAGGCGCCAACGTCGCGGAAGGTTGGCCGAACAAATGCGGAAAGAGCTTAGCGATCTCGTCTGCACGAGCGCACGCGCAATGAGAATGACGGAGAGTTAACGGATCGAGATGAGGGAGGGAGACTGACCTGGATTTCCGGCGGCGGAGCTTGGAGGACCGTCGAGAATGGTGAAGGGATTTTTGAGGACGGAGGGGAGAGGGAGCGCGTGGTCCACGCGCTTCTTCTGCACCTCGCTGTAGACGGCGGCGAGGCGTCCGGAGACGGGAGCGGAGGGGACGGTACCGTTAGGTACGGGTGCCATTTGCCTTGGTTGCAGAGAGAGAGAGAGAGGGAGAGAGAGAGTGAGTGAGAGTGTGAAGTGGGAGCGTGAATCTAGAAATGAAAAATGTGTTTGGTATGTTTGAAATAGCGGAGAAGTAGGTTTGTAAAGGAACTTCTGCATACCTATCTGCCGCTTTTATAGTGAATGTAAATCACACTGTCCTTGTGCCAGCTTGGCAAAACCCTCACTTAATTTTGGAGACACAATTTTAATTATGTTTAATTATTTAAAATTACATTTACCGAAATTGAGAGTGTTTTAAGCAGAAAACGAATAAATATATAAAGATAAAGTGAAACCATTCTAATAAATTACTACTGTATTAAAGATTATTTAAATAGAATAATCCACCAATCTTACCAATAAGAAAACACAGGTAGTATTAGAAAGATAGAGTCTATGAAGTATTAAAAATTAGTTAAAGCCCCCAGCAGATATTATTATGATATAATGTTTTTGGACAGATGATAATTAAGATTAGTTTTTCAAGACTCAAATTTTCAATTGCGAAAGATGGTAATCCGAAATGGTTTTGTTATTTTGAGTAAGCAGCACCCATCCTTCACCCAATTCAAGGGAAGAGCTCACTGCTCACCTAACTTTGAAGTGATTCAAAGATAACACCTAACTTTGGTGGATCTGTGAATTGGTTGGTTGGACAAAAAGGGTATATTCTTTTTTTTATCCCTTTTAACTAAAAATAACCCGCATGTTTGGTTCGACATTGTAACAAAACTAACGTGCGTTTTGGATGATCAAACCAAAGTTATTCATAACATGTTTGGTAATACACTCCAGACCTACTTTTCACTACTAAGTAAAAAGTTCATAGTTCTAACTTTCATGTTCAAGAACAATTTATCGCGGCTTTCTTTCATTTTTCATTCCTATTTTAATTGGTTTTTGTTAATATATTTTTAAAATATTAACTTTATTCTATGTTATTAATATTTGTTATCACCATGTGAATCTTTTGAAATGGATAATGCATTTAAGGATTTAGGTAACTTTTTTAAGTTATTGGCATAAAAAATTGTTCATAAATATCAATGAGATATCTATTTGTAAAAGAATTTTAAATATATTAAAAACAATAAGAATTTCATATAGTTTAATATGTAAAGATTAATCATGTAAATATTATCAAAATTTAAAATGAATCTGATTTAACTTTATTTAAGGTAGATCTAGCTTGACTCAATTTGAGACGAGTTTAGTCTTATATGAATCTGATTCAACTTGATCTGACATGTCTTTCAATTGACGAACATCGTGAGTTTAACTAAATTCAATTTAACATGAGATATGAGTAAGACTTGATAGTGAAATTTTAATTTTTTTTAGATAAATTTCAAATTTTATTATTTTAGTTATTTTAAATATATTTTCAAAATTTCTAAATTTCAATTTTTTTAATTTCTTTGTGAAAATAATTATTTTTTAAAAAAAATTCAAATTTATTAAATAAATAAATTACTCACTTAAATTATCTTATCCAAATACATGTTTATTATGACATGCTTAAAAATTTCTCCCCCTTTTCATACCCTCTCTTATTGGTAAGATGTGCATATATATTAAGAGAGTTATTGGTATAGTAATCTAAACATGACAAAATACTTACATTGATACTCATTGATACGAGTAAACAAAATAGAGCACACAAATAACATCATGGATCAAATTCCACTTCTTTCCATTTTAGACTTGCCCTTTTTATGTCATTCAAAATTGCTTCATTGCTACATTCTCTACACTTCCAAAAGACCTTTGCCTATGCAAAAATCGTGCAATCTTTTGATTGATGAACTTGTGTGAAGCTTTAAGTTTATATTGATAAAATTGGGTTACCTCTTCCTTTGAACTTTTCAGACTTGGAGTACAAAATGGAGGAAAAAACTTCACAAAGAACATAATTGTTATTAGAAAGAGAATAAACATGGTGACAATGTGTTTAAGTTTCTTTTTTTTTATTAATAACTATATGTCGATATTTGAAAATATGACATATTATATCTATTTAAACATTTTTTTAATTAAGCTTAATAATAGTATATGTTGATTTGAAGAAATTAAAACAAAAAAAAAATAGATATGTAAGAACGTACTTTTAAAAGGCATTTTCAAATACAAAAAACCCATTTAAGCCTTTTTATTTGTATAAGGGAAAAATTTATTCTGACACTCATAGAAGAAAAAAAAGTTTCACTTTACTACTCATTATAATAATATATATTAATATTCTACATTAAAATTTAAAAGAAATGTAATATTAATTTAAATGAGAGTATTAAGATATCATCATCCTTTTATAACATCATGAACTGTAGCACGTAATTATGCGCTGATCATATGAAATCCTCTGAAAATTAGAACAGAGGTGAACTTCATAATGAAAGGGCTCGCACACTTGCAGTCACAGATAGCTTATGCAATGTGAATAAATAATAAGCATGCGACACACTTCGAAGTCCATTTCTTGAACGCTGTTGACCTTAGATAAATATATATATATGAAATCGTATATATTTTCTTAGATCAGGAATCAACGATCTTAAGCTAATCAGTCACTGGATGACAGGTGCATATATATTCTGGCACCACGGTCATCTGTGATATAGAAGTACAAGCAGTAATGGGACCCAAACATGGACTGAACTTTGTATATATGTATGGGTTACAGTATCCTTTTATGATTACTTTAATAGAAATTAAAAAATTGATCGGTCACTGAAAAAATGTTGATCGATAGGCTTTGACTTATAATTTTGTTTGTTTATTTTTACATATGAATATTAAAATAAATCAATCCATTATCATTCTTTGAAGAAAATATCCATTGAGATATCAAACATGTTTATAAATTAAAATTGAGTAGAACATATGAAAACTCAAACTCAGCACCTTTATAAAAATAATGCCGTATATTAATCAAGACTTGGGCTTAACTTTGGCAACCGAGATTTTTGGCTTCTCACTCCTTTCCAGAAGGGGTGACTTTGAAATTAGATTTGGGAATACCTCGTGGCCATTCTGTACACCCTCTCATCCCACGGATTATGTGTGGGTTGATGTTATTGTATGCAGAGTGTCCTTGTTCCAACGGCTCCGAGTGTTTGAAGCTACCTTCAACAGAACCTTCTTGACACTGAGAAGTACTCCCTGCATTCTGAATAGGGCTTGTTGGAAATCTATGGTTACACTCATTTTGTTTGTGCCAACCACCCCCTACACTTTTATATTGAGACGATTTTGGAGAAGAAATCGTTATTCCACCATTGAGGCATGACCTTAGTTGTTTAGAAGTAAGTAAAGCTTTCCTCTTTAAGTTTCCCACAGATGCGGAGCATACCCCATTAACTCCTGTCTTCACATATTCCAAACATGCCTTTTCACTACATTCTGCTTCACAACCAAAGCTGTCTCCTCTTTGTGCCATTGGGCTACACTTCTGATCCTCAATATAACCAACAGTTTCTAACGATTTAGTTAGTTCTAATCCAATATTATAATCACTGGAGGGACTTGTATGATGTCTAGGACTTTTATTCAACACTTCATCAAGACTATCAATGTGTATGTTTGACACGGGGCTAGTAAATGAGGCATAGGAACCTGGTTTGGTCATCCCCTCTTCTGTGTTCTCTTTTCTAATCAGCCCCTCAAAAGTGGGAACTGTAACATCTGACTTTGAGAAATCATATGAAAGCTCCACAATGCGTTTAATACTTACTGATTCAACTATCTGTTTGATCAACTGAGCGTCATCTAGTTCAGTGGTGTCTATTTCAGCACCCTTTGATCTCAAGAACACTTGGAGAAAAGCAATCAATTGGACCATCTGATTATATTTATCTTCAAGTAAAAACTGTGCATCGGCTAGCTTCATTTGTACACGTTCTTCACGCCATAGCTCAACCATTTCCATCATCTCCCTCTCTTCTTCCACTTCCCTGCAGATCTTCACGGAATCGCTTAGCAATCCCTCAAGCTTAGCCGTGTCTTCCCTCACTTGCATGGCTAATTCGTTACACACTTCCTCTATCATTTGTCTTTCTTTCTTTTCTTTCCTGTAGTTTGTCATGTACTGCTTGGAAGATAACTTGGTTTTAGCCAGTTCATGTACCAATTTGGCATTGAATAACTCCATCCTTTCTCTACTTTTTTTCTCTCTTGACAATTTGTCTTTTAAGTCATCTAACGCTGTCTCAATCTTCTTGCATTCTCTACACTTGTGGAACACCTTTTTGTCTTCAAGATTCTGTAACAATTGTTCCACTATTTTTTTAGAGGACTTCTGTGTAGCTTTAAGTTCATTAATGGTCCTCTGAGCACGTAGGAATTCTAGCAAATTAGGGATGCCAAAGTAATGGTCGCCCACAATTTTTTTGTCTTCTAGATGCTTCATACCATGAATCATAGTAAACTTGTCAAATTTTTCATTATTAAGGGCAGGGTTCCATTTTGTTGCCTCTTCTTTTGAACACTTGAGACATTGCGTTGAAGATTCAAGCTGACGAAAAAAAAAATCACGTCAAATGATATATTTAAGTTCCAATTAGACTTTTGGCTAATTGGTTAATTTTTATTTTATTTTTACTTTACAAAAGTAATTTGAAATAGAGATTTTCTATTGAGACGTGTCTTTATTCAGTTCAATTGTTAGGATTCAGCTGACTAAGCCTTTTCATAATAACAAAAAATAAATCTAATCATTTTGGTACAATTATTTTAATCAATAGTTAAACATATTTGGATACATTAAAAAGAGAGAAAATTATATTAAATTCATTCAACTAATACTTTCAAATTTTTATGGGTACTAGATATATTTATTTTAAGCAGTTTTGAAAGTGTAAAACAAATAAAATTTAAATTGGAACGAATTTAAGAAAATATCATAGTACACATAGTGTGATAAAAATTGTTTTCATTACAGTCATGATCCAGTTGTTCAAATATTAGTTTTTATTTCATGAGTTATTGAAGTGTAATAGAAATAAAATAGAACTTTTACCGAAGATGTCAATGCCTAGATATGATTTTTTGTGAATAGACAATGGAGATGAATTTCATAATCTGATTTGACCAAAACGGCCTTCCAGATGTATTCAAAAAACAATAAGCATATAAATCATACCTCTCGTCGAAGTCCATTTTTTGAACGCAAAATGGTTATTGACTTCATTTTCTGATCTTTTCTCTCTTTAAGTTTTTCTCCAGAATTGTTATGATGACGAAACGTGGTCTTTACATTCCCTTTAGCAAGCTGAATCAAACATGCGCGAGGAGATGACATAAGAGACAATGAAAATAGGAAAAGAGAGAGAATGAATAAACCTTCAAGTTAATTTTTGAGATTGTATGTGTGAAAGCACTTTAGTCTTGTAGATTTCTAAAATCTTTTATTACTTCTTAATTTTGTAAAATGACATACTTTAAAAAATTACAGTGAAAAAGGAGATTAAAATGAAGTACTTTTTAAATATGAAGTAAGAGACTAAGGTAAACCTTTTGAAATCTCATAAATTAACATCTTATCACTATGATTTTGAGAATTAATTTATGAATTATTATATTTATTAGAAATGAGAATGTTAAAGAACCTAAAATAAATTCATAAATTTATTGTTTTACAGTTTTGAATTAAAATAATGTGACATTATTTTATATAAGTTGATCCATGATTATTTGGTGATGTATCTCGTTCCCGTTAAAAGTTTTGACAGGACAAGCTACACTATTTTAAGTAATCTAATCTATCGAGTTAATAATACACTGGTTTGAGAAGTAACAATTACTAATGATACCGAAACTACTACTCTAAAACGAGATCTTGTTGTGTGTTAGTCAAATTGACATGTTACCACAAATGCTAAAAACCTATTGTTACCTTGAGTATATTGTCATGTTGAAGATAAAACATTGAGCAAACCAAATGGTAAAATAAAATAAATGAGACCGAAGCGGATGAAATATTGAGTAAGAAAAAACAAGCTGATAATCATCTAGGCATACCGAGGGAATGTTATAGGTGTTTTGAGATTCAAGTGTGCTGCCTAAAGGAAACACTTTTAAAAGTATATATAAAAATGCCTGATTTTGTGGAAGGAAAATTGCTACAATATGGTTATTAATGAGGTTTTTTTTTTATTATTATAGAAATAATATTATGTTTAGAAACAAGTATCAAATAGTTTTTTTTTTCGAAGTAGCTAATTAACAGTTCATATATGTTTCACTTGATTAAATTTAGATCGTAGTCCTTTTTTCTAGTGATCAGCAAATCATTCTGTATGCATGAAGTGTTTGTACAGTCAGCAGGGCTTATGAATACATCTGTATTGTGGCAGGTATTAGATGCTTTGTGTTGGAGTACCCTTATGTATGTATTTATTTTGGATAAAAAGAAAAAAAATTATGCATGCCCAATGTAAAAGATAAAATAAATCTTTTGGATGATAATAGTTTGCTATTTTGAAATGATAATAATGGTTCACAACAATTCTATGCTTATGTCAATAGACTTATTTTTCAAATACGACACCACTCTCTCAATATAAAGTTTTTTGAATAACAAATTAGTAAAAAAAATTGACACGAAAACTGGCTAACCTGGCATTCTTTCTTTGACACGAAAAACACAAAAAGTTGACTACATGTGATCTATATTTTCTTACTTTTAGTGAAGTATCATAAATACATTTTCGGGTTTTCCATTTCAGGTTTTTACCGAACCAAACCAAAGAGAATACTCAAATCGAAACGAATATATGTATATATATATATTTATATACACACTCATACATACCTGATACTTAGACGAAGGCAACGATGGTGCACATGGGAACACGTCCCCATCCATGAACTGCCACTGCCACCACTCTGCAGCAAGCTTCCTCGCTGAAATCTCGTTTCACTGCTACAATATTAGTAATTAACGTCGCCAATTTACGTCGGTTAAACTGCAAACGACGTAAAAAGGATTTTAAGGGGGAATTCACGTCGGTTATTGGAATAATCGACGTAGAATGTGTTTGAGGCACACATTCCACGTCGGTTCTGTAGTACCCGACGTGGAACGTGAATCCTTTAAAATGCGTTCTCCCCTTTTCTTCCTCACTTTTCGTTCTTCGGAAAGACTCTCTCTAGCGGTAAAGAATCAGCTGAAGCCAGCTCTCATAAACCAGCTGTTTAAAATAATCCGAGCGCTATCTTTTTTTAAGCCGACCAGCGAGAGCTTAAGCGAAGTATCATCATCATCAACCATTGGAGAGCCGCCGAACACTGTGAAAATAGGATAGGGTAATCCATTCCAATTACGAGGATTAGGGTAAGCCGAACTCGTTGCACTTTTAAAGAAAGCAAGTTCGCTTTCGGCCAATGGAATAACGAGTGCTAATAGAATCCGAGGAGTTGCGAGTTGCGGGAGGGTCTTCGACCTCTACTCCCGCTCGCACGAGTGCCACCGTGAGCAGCTGTTCGTTCCTTCCCAGGCGTCCTGCAGCGGCCGCCGTGAATCGACTCCGGTGCTGCCGCGAATCCACGGCTCAGTGTCAGCTGCCGCCGCGAATCCATGGCTCCGTGCATTGTCGCCGCTTGCCGTGCTGCGCTGCCGCTGAGTGCCCTTGCTCCTTTGCCGCCGAGCCACGAACCTCCTCTGCCGCCGCAAATCTGCTAGGTCTCGCCCTACGCATTGCTGCTGCCGTCGTGCTGATCTTTGCCGTGCAGTGCCGCTATCTGCCGCGTCGTGCCGCTGCTGCCGCGCCGACCGATTGGCGCGTGCCCAAAAAGGTAGACCGGAGACCGCGTCTGAACCCCTCTCAGTGGCAAGAGTGAGTAGATAGCAGAAGTTATTTCATTCCTCATTCCTGGGATATTCGTTAAGTTTGCCCATTAGGGGTCTTTCTTGATTCCCAATCTCTCCTTCCACTTGTGTTTTTCTCTTCTCTGAATTTTTTTATTTGGTTAATTTAGTAAATAATTTTATGTCCAGTTTCTGTTTTATGTTGTTCCTTTTGTCCTTGTTGAATGGGAAGTTTGAAATTTGTGAATGTTGGGTGCTAACGATGAAGTGAAATTCATTGCTTATCTTTTTTTAATCTAATTTAATTATAATTTTGATCTCATTCTTGCTCTGTTCTAATTTTGAACCATAATTTCTTGTGAAGTAATATGGTTTTGCAAAAAAGGTTAGTTGTGAGGCACTTTCAATCGAAAAATTATTTTTCAATGCACTTTCAACGTCGGTTCTTCCCTTAACCGACGTTGAAAGTCGTGTGATTTTCAACGTCGGTTCAATTTGAACCGACGTTGAAAATATTACTTTTAACGTCGCCTCTTTCAACGTCGGTTTTGGGACCGTCGTGAAATGATCCCCAGAACCGACGTAAAAAGTGGTTATTGTAGCAGTGTTTTTCTTAAAACCTTCCCAAAAATTGACAGGTGAAGTGTTATTACCTGCAGAGTGTTTTTTATTGTGTGACCCTCTGAGGCGGAAAGCGACGGCAATGCCAGGATTTCGCTGTTTCCGGCGACGAGGAATCGGTGGTATGAGGGTGTGGGTGGAGGAGATAATTGGGTCGGGTGGAGTTTTGTTGTTGGAGGCCATGAATAGTATGAGAGAGATTGTTCGTAGAGGTAAAGATTAGGGCTGAAAGCCAAAGGAGAAAGAGAAAAGCAAAAACATAGGAGAAAACGAACGTGGGTTAGTTGAGACTTTCGGAAATCATAATGTTTCTCCCTCCCGAGGGGTCACCACCACCCCCTATTTATTTCCCTTCGTTTGCATGGATTTCATGCTATTTACGATATATTTTCTCTTTTTTATTTTGTAGTTGAATTTTTTTTTAAAGTGTTTTATATTTAAAATTTTCAGTCTGATCTTCTTAATAATTGTCCTTTACTCAATTTTTTATATTGTCCATTTAATTTTAATTGATGTGACCTCTCTTTATATATATGTCACCATATTAATCGAATTAAAAGATCATACCTAAATATAAAAATGTATTTAAGAAACCAAATTTTGTTTTAGCTTTTTTATGCATATTTTTCCTTCGTCCATGCTAGAAGTACCGTTTTTAGGGAAATTTGTAGAAAGTATTTATTTATTGAAAAATACTTGTTATTTGTAAAATGGTATTATTTCTTTTTAAATAATTAAAACACGTGACAATCTAATTTATACTTTTGGTATACATTGTAATCGTTATGCTTTGTTATGCTTTTATTATTTATAATAAATTTTTAAATTTTTTTTTCAATAATACCTTTATCATTTAAAAGAGTGTGTACTCTTTTTCTCTCCATAATAAAGGATATTCAATCTATTCTCTCTTTATTTAAAAAAATAATTTTTTAATTCTCAACAATACAGTTATATCTGAAACATTTTTTTCTCATTTATATTAAAATAAGTTTCTATCTATAACTTCTAATATTAAAATTTTCACCATCAGAATTTTTTATTTAAAAAAATTGAAGAATATTTTTGTTTTTATAAAAATTTAATATCAGTTAGTTTCACTTTATATATTGAATCATTCTTCAACTTCAAGAAAATCTTTAATTACTTTGTTAATATCATCTTTTATGTTATCAAATAAGTTTTTAACTCTCTATAATATAATTGTTAACTTCTGTTTTTATTTTTTTTGTATAAGTACCAATTTTTTTTTTATTTTCTTTATAATTTTTACTCTAAGGTCTTATTTCTTTAAAAATTAAATACACTTTATTGATTAAGGAAAAAGTAAATAAAAAAGTGAAAACAATAAATTATTTAGTTTAAAAGTACTAGATTACTTAAAGTTTCATAAAAAGAATAATTTAATTATTATTGATATTTTTAAAAATAAAAATATAATTGATAAAAAATAATTAATACAATCTTAAACTCTAAAAAAAATAAAATTATTTTTCTAAAACAATTTTATATAAAAACATAGTAATAATATTTTTGTAATAAGTGAAGTTTGAACTCTTTATTCATATTTCTAACCATGAATGATATACATAAACATCCATTTAATTGATTTTTTTTTACTCTTCAACCAAAGAAAGATATCATTATTTATATTTTCTGCGTTGAAGAATTTTTAGTATGTCAATACTTTAGTGCCGTATTTGATGAAACTGACACTCTGACATTATTAGCAATTTATTCCATTAACTACCTGAGAAATGGATTGTACAGGGGTGGAAAGAAAAAAAAAAGGAAATAAAAAGAATTTGACAATTAATTTTTTGGATTAAGTAAAATGTATGAAAATAAATAAAATGAATAAAAAGTTTGAAATAGATATATTATATTATATAATCATTTACCTGTATATTTCTGACCATTTTAATAAGAATGAATATAAATTAAAATTAAAAGATAATTAATTATAAAATGGAAATAATATTAAAAAATTATATTTCATTTTTTAATTAAACATATATAAATAATTAATTGTAAATGATATTCAAGGTAAAAGTCTAATAAAAAAATTTATAGTTCAAAAATGGATTTGTAGATTAAATTTTAACATACAAAAAATAAAACAAATTACCAATAAAATGAATATGCATGCAATAAATTTAATAATATATGAAAAATAATTGTCCTAAATTAGATAATCGATTAAAGTACTTCAATCTCCATTCACCTAAATTTTTGTCACAATTACTTATTCATTATATTTTTTCTAGCTTGTAATTTTTTTTATGTAAACATGGTAAATGAAATAATTAAATTACTTTGATTTAATAAATAGTTGTGAAATTTTTTATATTAACGTTTCTCACTTTTACATAACAAGAAAATCACTTAGAAATTAATTAAAAGTACGATAAAAATAAATATGTAATTATTATAAAAAATTATTCTAAAAAAACTATTTCACATTTATTGTTCACTTATAAAAAACTATTTCATGCCAATTGTCTTTATACTATTTTCATCACATTTTTGGGGATGTTTTTCATCTAATCCCTCTCATTTATATCATCGTAAATTTGGGACGAACCGCCACAGTCTTTCAACATTTTACACCTTCTTTTCAGCTTGAATAGCAAATCTCTTAATCCAAATACAATGTAAGTTGGTTTAATGGAAAGATAATGAATTTGTTCCGACTCAATTAATGAATGTTGATAGTTTTTTTAATGGAATGTCAAAATTGTTTTTAGAGATATTTTTAAAATATAAATGTTTTTTGGTTAAAAGATAGTTGAAAAAACAAAAAAGATATTTCTTAAAATATTAATTATTTAAAAAAATTATTTGTTAATTACCAATAATTACTATAAAAATTAAAGAAAAACTCAATAAACATTATTATGTTAAAAAGTTTCTATGCCCAAAATCATATTTAAATTCTACTTAACTTTCTAATATATAATATATAGAGTTTAATAGTTTAATAGCTTTATATTGTCAGTTTCTTGTATCTACTTTTAATATTTTACATTTTATGAGAATAATAAATGTTCCTTCTCTTCATTAAAAACAAGTTAAACCATGCCCATGTCTTAATCCTTATACAAGTTAAAACAACCTTTGTTTAAGAGGATCTCATTAACATTAAATACTTTGATAATATAACTACTGTTATAATTTTTTTTGCACTTTACTAAACCACCATAAATTTAAAATTGAAGATGTCCTTATATATGCATAATTGTGAAAGACTATTTATGATGTCACTCATATTTGGTATCTTGGAATTCAAAAGTTGGATATATAATGAGAAATTAGCTCAAACTTTTAGCATGAATGAGTTTGACTTTATCGTTGCTGTCTTGATTGTGTGCAGGAGAAAAAAAAAAGACAGAAAAAACACAAGTATAACTGGTTTAGTAGTGGAACTACTTTAGTTGTCAAATATTTACCGGTTTTAACTATCACCCCAAAAAAAATTTGCTATAACTTCAAATTCAATTTTGTGATGGTATTATAGGACATACAAAGTCACTTAACAACTAACAATGAGGACTAAAATAAAATATTAATTATATGATGACTAGAACGTATATAGAACTTCAAGATATTAGGCCTAAAACAAAATGTTTTGACAAATATATAAAAAAAAAATTAGCTGAATCGTTGAAGCCGCGTATCAGCATGCAAGAAAATAATATACTTAGATAACTAAAATTAAGGAAATAAAATTTAATATAATTTCTATATATAAAATTTAAAATAAAGAAAATATGCAGGTATATGAAAAGTAAATAGATAATTAAGTTATAATTAAATTCATGACAAACTAGTTTTATTAGATCAAACTAGAGAAATTCTGTATTTAATTTGAGCTCATAATTTAAAATAAGCTCTATATTGCATAAATCAAACTAATTAATTTATTTTACTAGTTTTAATATGGTGATCACTTAAGCAAGTTGTGGTGGAATGTCAAAATTTGTATATATATTCTTTCATACATTGTTATACGAATATATTTATACTAGAATAGGAGATAAATAGTTTTTATAAAAATATTCTGGAAAGTAAAGACACCACCTAACATTGTTTTTCTTTGTTATAAAGTTTTTAAAAAATACAAACAACATAAATTTTGATGAAGATAGATATATAACTTACAACACACACGAATGAAGTGAGTTGTTGTCATCTAATTTATTCTTCTTTTTTACATTCTCATATAATATCAGGATGTCTTTTTATAATTGGCTAGGTATTTTAGATACTTCTTTCAACATATTCATCTTCTTAAAGGTTTAAGAGTCAGATTGTATGGAAAATGGTTTAATGTGCTATAATACTTTATAATTACATAGAAATAACATCGCTTTTAGACAACAACAGTTAAATTATCATATGGTTATAGAGCTTATTAAACTCAGATCTTAGATGTGATTATCAGCAAAAAAATAATTTTTGATTGGTCTTTCAATCCTTTAGCTAGTTTATAATTTAGGTACTTTTACATATGTTATATTTAAGTTGTTTTTATTGGCTGATAAAAGAAATTATAGAATAATTAATAATAATCACATTAAAAATTTCTTTAAGATGCATAAATATTAAAATTTAAGTTACAAAGGAAGGTTTCATATTTACAACGTTTAAGAGAAGTGTCATTCTTCTTGATAAAAATATACTATTATTATCATTGTGGCTTTAAAAATTCAACTCTTTATTTATACACACTTTAAGTTAATGTAACAATTTTCTTATTTTATTTTTTATAATTATTAAGAAGTGGACTTTAAGTCTAATTCAATCTCATAAAACCGACTTGTAAGGTGAGGTTTGCATCCATCTATATATATTAAATTGACTTCATCTCTAATCGAGGTGGAATCTCTAACCATAATCATACAAGTATAAAATTATATTTGTGTATCGATAAAATAAGTCAGCATTATTATTGGGATGACACTATTTTGACCTAACATACATGTCTTGTCCCATCGTTGATACGTATGGTTAAATAAATTAAGAGTCTTGACATGTTTTATAAAGATTCATCATTTTTTTATAATTGTATTATTTTTTATTATATTTTTTTAATTAAAAGAAAGTTGATGAGGGAGAAGAAGCAACCCAAAACGGATTAACAAGTTTAAACTAGAAAACTTCAACACATCTCACAGAATCCGTTTTACCACCCAATTACGCTAAGATAAATAACTAATAAATATATTTGACAATTTACGTATGATATGCTATCTCTGCTCACCATGAATATATTTTCGTAAGTAATTGACCCATCCACGCAAAGTTACTATTGGAACTATAGAGTTGTAGGCATTGAAGGAAGAAGGAGATAAAAGAAGAATAAAAGGTTGAGTTGATAACTCACGTGTTTCATATATGTCTATATGCTAAAAAAATTTAGGGTATTATAATTCTTATTTATATTAATTGGAATTCTAGTTAATTAGGAAAGACAATAAATTAAATTAGAGGATAATTTAAAATATTATAAAAGAAATATTTAAATAAATAATAACAAATCATAACTGTGAGTATCTTAAAATATATTCAAAATGCAATTTTCTAAGAAATACGTAAATATTCCTTAACAAATTCTTATATACGATATTACGATTTGTTAGTATATACGTACTCTAGAATGGACAATGACATTTTAACAAATTATATAGTTAGTTCAATATTATAAGTTCAAACCCATAAACTAAAAGGAAAAAAAACTGAGATTAAAAGTACTTTTAAATTCTTTCTAACTAAAATTCAAACCTACATTGATGATCCTATGTACATATTAAGTCTAAATCTCTTGCACTCAAAATTTTTAAGTTCATGTTTGTATTCAGATTCAAGCACACGTTAAGCATATAGCGTGTGTTATGAAGAAAATAAAAGAATAAAATTAAGATTCCATGTAAGCAACATGGTATAGTTGTTTCTGTCATTTCTTACTGCAGCTTCCCAAATCTATCTTTATTATTTCTTAGTCAGCTTTTGCAATGTGTACCAAATTACTCAAAATCAAATCTCAAGTCAGTTTCATGTGTCCTTCTCTTCTACCACATTTCTATTCATTAATGTTCATGTTGTTGTAAAAGATGCCATTAAAGGCAATGTTAGCTGAACCAGATTTAATCCACAGTCTCACTATATCCTCTAAGTTTAAAGAATTAGTAAAGAGTAAATTAAAATCTAAATTCAAGAGTATTGGTTTAATTTTAGAGACTGAATTAATAAGTCATTAATTCAATTTTTTTCCAATGGAAATGGAACATAAGTACTGATAATTCTCAATTTATAAAATAGTTTTAATTTTTTCCTTAAATTAATTTTTATTTAATAGTTTCTTGTAGTAATTATAATACTTTAATTTCTAAATCTTCAAACCCTAAAATTTAAAACGAATATTAAACACAGCATCGTCTCTTTAGGATGCTGCAAGAAGGTGTTTCTGACTCTACCTACCAAATAGAAAAGAATTTTAAGAGTTGATCTAACTCATCCAAGGTAGAACCACCCTGAGCAACTTAACCAGAGTGCTACAAAACCTGAAAACTACCTAACACTGAGCTCAATTAATTAAAATTTCACCTGATCATGTAAACAAAGAAATCACACCATAAAAATTAGGGACAAAAAAAGTAAAGGCACACCCATAACAGAATAAACAACTGAAATAAATAGTTAATCTGCTTTGCAAGCTGCTCCCTCTACTCAATTAATTTGATTTGGTATTTCAATGTAAAAATATTTGAAGATCGGGTACTGAAACTGACATAACTAACAACATCACTACGTGGAGTGTAGAGTGCAACTGCTAACGGCTAATTGCTAAATCTTTGGACCCACTTGTTCCTAATTTTGGTTTCTTTCATCAATATTTGTTCATAATTCTGCATGGCCGATAGTATAGTTGATAGAAATTAAATCCCAAAGGTTATTTCTGATGCAGAGACAGATGCCAAATAGTCGCAGTAATTAACTCTAGAAGTCATTTCTGGTACATAGCCAACATGACCATGAATGTGGTCGTGACACATGACCTTAGTATATATATGCGTACAAATCACAAACAACTGTTCCGCTGAAATTACATATTTCCACCCTTTTTTCTTTTTCTTTTCCTGATAGATTACAGTTTTCCTTCAATTACAACTAATTTCCTTAGTTGTACAAGTTTTTCATATGTTCATCTTTCAAAATTTTGTTTCTTTTATGGATTTTCTTTAATCCAAAAGCTTCATTCTTGTAAATGCTAATAGTAGTAGGAGTTTTACACAGATAAATACTGAGCATTAACTTTTTAAATGCTGGTTTTGTTTGACTATTGGGAACTTTTGTATGCTTCTGGGTAGCGGGTCGATCCTTCTGAAATGCAGGAAATTGAGAAGATCTGGAAGCAAGTTCTTCCTCAAGTTCTTCCTTCTTGTTGAACTGAGTGGAGTTACTCTTTTGGACAACTTGCAATTAAATGGTCTAAACAAAAAAAAATCAATATTCTTTAGGAAAAATTACTTCATTACATTTTTAAAATAAAATATTTTGAAAAACATTTGAACTAAATGATTTATTTTATACTAGTTGTATAATTAATCATAGTTATTTTGTCATGATAACACTCTCAGTCAAACTATAAATTTTGTCTTTTAAAATTAAATAATTATAAATTTTACCTTTTATATATATGAAATTCTTTTTTATTCCACCTCATCATTTAAAACATAAAAAAATATATTTTTCACTTCCACTAATATTATCTTATTAATCTATCCATCATATTTTAAATATTGAAATTAACTTGTTTTCTTTTAAAAAAAAATCGTTTTATATTTACTGATACAAATTTTAAATATTAAAAATATTTTTTTTATTAAAAAAATATATGGAGATGAATTTTAATAAATATTTTAAAAACATCAATTAAGGAAATAAATAAAAAATTAAATTTTGTATAATTTTTAAAAATATTAACTATTATTATTTATACAGTATAAAGTAAATAAATTCAAAGTAACGGGAAATTAATGAATCTCAGAACCTTATACTTTGCCAGAGTAACAATGTTGAGAAGCTAGTCCTCAAGTATGTGTGGTCGCAGATTGTTGGTGGAAATATGTTTCAGTTATAATTGCATCTTGTGTTGAGGAATTATTTACTTTTTCTAATTACTGGTTGCTTTTTTTATTTTTATTTGCTGTCTAAAAACTTAACCCTTCAAAATAGTTTTAAATTTTTTTAAAATATATTAAATAAATTTCTAGATTGACTAGGACTTCTTTATTATAGGATATAATATGGAGTATTAGGATATTTTTATTAGAGAGGTCATCAATAAGGTTTTTATTTACTTTTTTAAAACGTCTTTATGTTATATATTTTAAAGATTTTTTATTTTTATCATTGATAGTCTTATCTAAGATTGTAAGTTTTAAATTTATTTCTTATGACTCATATTTTATTTAAGATATTAAATTTTAAAATTATTATTATTTTAGTATATAATGTTATAATATATGTGATTGATTTGAGACCCTCTTACTTTATTTTTACGATCTTACTTTATTATATTATTTCTAAAAAATTATATCTATTTTTTTCCAATACAAGATATTTTTTTTTCTCCAATACAATATATAAGACATACATATTGTAAGGGTCTAATTCTAACTTATTACTTGCGTATTTTTATTTATTTTTGAAATGTTATTCTATACTTTCAAAAATTTATTTAACTTTTTTTATTTTAAAAACTAATGTGATACTAACATACAACAAGAGGAATCTCAATAAGTGGAATTTAGGTAAGAAGGTGTGAGATTCATAACCTGTATTTAAAAAAAATGTTTATGTTTTTGTTACTTGTGTAATTAACAATTTTTTTATACCTAGTTTACTTTTAAATCACTAGTATATCATAAAACACATTCAAACTCAACCTTAAATCATTTAAATATAAAACTAAATAATATTAAAAACATAATAAATTATCTAAATAAGTTATTATTAAATGTAATGTTCTAAATATTTAATATAATAATTTGATTACTAATTCATTTATAATCATACAATATAAATTCAATTTACAGATATATTTTTTTACCTTCATTTAAATTAGTTTTTTCTTTCCATTTGTGTATACATTTATATCTCATGAAATTTTTACTGATAACTTTATTTCCCTGTATCCATCTTCATCAAAATATGTACATGAGTTTTCACAAATACCCATAAGCTTCAAATAGAATAATCCCTAGACAACAACAACTTGCAAACTCAGAAATTAAAGTAAGTATTTATGTTTGAAGTCCAATTAAGTTCTGCATTTTATTCAAAAATGTAAAATAACAATTAAAAATCAAATAATTGAAAATTATATGCACACATATATGATAAAGCACCAAGTCAAATTTATTTTATTAATATTTAATTGACAGATAATTTTCTACTTTCCTTCAAAACTACATTAAAAAATATATATTACACAGATTTTAAGCTCAACTTTTTTAGGGGAGAGTTTGCATGACCTAAATTGCTTCTTCTTCTTTTGGACTTGTTTCCACTCCAACTTGTTTGATTCATGTCTGCACACCACATTTTTTTCTAATAATTTTTTTTATATATATAAACATCTACAATACTAAATAACACCTAAAACAGATAATTTTTATAGATGATATATGATAAAATAGAAAGAGAAAGAGAAAAAAAAATGATAGGAATTGATTGAGTGTTTAAAATAACATATGTCTTAATGCTATATATTACTAATAAAATAAAAATTATTATATTAAAAAAATAATATGATATAACGTTATTTTTTTTTTTATCTTATGTTATATTCAATTATATTTTTTTCTAAATTTTAGTTATGAAATAAGAAATACTCATATCTAAGAAAAAATCCAATATATTTTAGTAATTTAAAATATAAATAAATATAAAAATTGAAATAAAATATTAAAATAAACATAAAAATAAAAATAAAAATATATATATCTGTATATTTTTATTTTTAATTTAAAAAATGAAATATTATATACATTTATACATAATTAATATAAGAATTTTTTATTATTTAAATGAATTCGGATAATATTTACAAAGATAAAATCATTTATTATATCTATATAAAACTTTAACAGTATTTGATAAAAATTAAATACATTAAAGTAAAAATATTTTTATTTTTTAAATAATAAAACATCTTGCGTTCTACATACCTAAAATGGAAGGGTCCTTGTAAAATTAGATTTATACACATGTATATTTTATTGGTTTTTTCACTAAAATAAGACAGTTTTTTTTTTTCATATTTATCAATATGGGCAGATTTTACCAAAGTACAACTCTTAATTAAAAAAAACGTCTTCTCAAATATGATTTTTAATTCTTTTAACTTTTCTGAACTGAAGTCGTGAGCATGACTTCCATTATTTTAAACTTTTTCTTTATATTTTTCCTTTATCTTTTTACATATTTTTAATTTATGTTGAAAAGAAAATTTAATATATAAATTTATTTAAATTATTAATAATCAG
The DNA here is from genome assembly GCA_030347555.1 of Lablab purpureus. Classification (NCBI taxonomy): domain Eukaryota; kingdom Viridiplantae; phylum Streptophyta; class Magnoliopsida; order Fabales; family Fabaceae; genus Lablab; species Lablab purpureus. The sequence goes on from CM059259.1 coordinate 16,213,717, forward strand.
AATATACATTTTAGTAATTATTTATTTTTTTATAAAGTTAGAGATATTTTTTAAATTTTGTCAGTAACTTTTATATATATAAAATTTAATATATATTTTTATTAAAAAAATAATTTTATTGACTTATAAAATAATAGCATATTAACAAATTTACAATTTTTATCACACAAATATTATATACATATATATATATATATATATATACTTTTATATATATATATATGTATATATATATATTGTCATTATTAATTATCAAAATAAATTATATATTAAATTTTCAAATTTATGAAAACTACTAAATTTTTTAAAAAATACCTCTAACTTTGTGAAAAAATAAATAATCACTAAAATGTATATTCTTATTATTAATAATAAATTTATATATCAAAATGTTCTTTTTAACATAAATTAAAAATATGTAAAAAAAAGTAAATAAAAGAAAAAATTAAAATCATGTTTAAAAACACAAATTTAATTAAAAAATAAAAAGAAAATGAGAGTCAAAAAATAAAATTAACAAAAGTAAAAGTTATGCATTAATGTAAGACTTCTTCATTACAAAGTCGTATCTCCAAGTACTTATTGATGATGGTAAATTTGAAAAAAAATATTAAAATAACTATTTTTATATTTCCTTCTTTCGATTTTTTTTTCTTTAGTTCTTTCTTTTATTTCAAGCTTAACTTTAGTGTCAAATTTAATTAAAAAATAATTTATGTGTGATTTTTTTTGTAAACAATTCTTTTAATAATTATATTGTTAGTATAAGTATTCATCGAATTTAGTGAATGACTTCTTTTTACCAATAAACTTGGTTAATCAGTTTTAATAAGTCTCCCTAATAAGTGTTTCTCGTCACCACGCTTCTTCTTTTTTTTCGTTATATGATTTCTAATGGTAAGAATTGTCCAAATATTATATCGAGTATAGATAATAATAAAATAACGAGTATGTTTTATTTTATACTTTGGTGTCTTACGAAAATGGATGGAAATGAGTACATTTTCGTTCTTACCAAGATTTTCAAACTAGCTATAAAACAGTTTAAATGGCCCTATATCCCTTTTTTTGGCATTACAAAAATAGGTTTGGCCCAGAAAATAATTTGACGTTCAGCAGTATGTGAATGAGATTTGTTTTCTCCAATTCCATATTTATAAAAAAATTCTTATTGACTTTTCAGATTATACTATTAGATTCCAAAATTAACTTTGAAAATTTAGAAGTAAATTTGATTTTTGAATTATATAATTTAAAATTTATTTTTGAATTATATTTTAATAAAAATAAATAAATTATATAATTTTAAAAATGTTTTTAGATTTAATTATTTAAAAATTATTTTTTAAATTGTACAATTTGATATATTACGTGTTTCTCATCTTTTTGTCGTCTTTTTGTCGTGTCTTTAATGTTCTCAATTTTTGTAGTGTCTTGAATGTTCTCAATTGTCAGGATTCTCCTTCTTCTCCTTCATTCTAAACCAAAGGCAAGCAGTGGCGGCTAGGATGGCGATGACAAGGGTGGTTGCCATGCTGGTGACTACGGTGGTGACAAGGGTGGCAGCCAGGGTGACAACCAGAGGTGGAATTGTTTTTGTCTTTTACCCACCTTATGGAACTGCAGATAAAAATAAGGAGGTGTGAAAAGAAAATTCTCATGTGGGCAAGTTGATCGACCCATGCTTTCATATCTACATTTGAGTGAAATGAAAGTAAATGGGTTCTTGGTGAAAATATAACTCTAAACATTTTATCCAAAAAAGCAAATACGTTCTTTTATTTATATATTAGAAATATTATATAATTTTAAACTTGGACAAATATTTTTTTGAGATTCTTTATGGTTAATGGACAATAACCAATTTTAATACTTAGTTCATTATTATAAAAATTAAAATTGATATTCATGATTATCAAATTTTGTTGTCTTATTAACAATATACAAATAACATTTTAAACATTTTGTCTCTTTTTTATTTTTCATAAAAAATTAGAAAAAAACTAGTATTAATAAAAAAAGTTAAAGTATTTGACTAAAAATAATAAAGCTTGAGCAAAATTACTTAATTTGAAAAACATTAATCACAAATAGTGTATGTAAATTTTAAAAAATGTAATAAACCAAATTTAAATAATTTGTATGAATGTAAACTGTAAAAAAAGGTAAGTACTGAAACGATAAGTTGCACGAAAATCACTAATAGAATTGTGAACAGCATGAAAATAAATTATCGAAAACAATAAGATAACTTTGAAGGATAAATAAACATAAATACAGATTTAGATTTAAAAACTATGAAATAAAAGTAATCACCCTAAACTAAAGTAAATAACTTATGTTGTATTTTGATTAGAGGGGAAATGAAAAAGGGGGAAGAGAAGAGTTTGAATTGAGGAGAAGAGTTGAAAAGTGAAAGTAAATAAGTGGAAAGATTATGGTTGATTTGATAAAATATTTTTTTTGTATTTTAATATATTTAGAAAATAATTAATAAAATAAAATTTTAAAAATGATTTGATGTAAAGAATAATGATTAAAAATGTAAATTAGAATGAAAAGAAAAAACATTATAAAATGTAATAAATAAAAATATATTTTTAAAATGATAAGATATTAAAATAAATTACTTTAAAATTATTAAAATTTAAATAAATAATTTGTTATTTTTATTTTTGATTTTTGATTTTTGATTTTTATCTAAAATATATAATTATAAATAAAGTATTAACATATACAAAACTTGTAAAACTTTAAATTGAATGCAAAAAAAGGAACAAGACTAACCTCCAGCTATTATTATCCTCCTGAAACCTCTTTACATATATGTTTTTATTATAGTTTCAAATCTCTATTCTCTAAAACTTGATAGCATAATATACTAAACGAAGATAACATATTTAATGACCCAAACATAGAAAACATCATTAGTATATGGGGTAACTATTTTAATAATGATTTGAGGATGAACCACTTTTATACAAAGTTGGGTTAACTATTAAGTTAGCGGGCAGTTACACATTATACTAATATTTCTATAAAATAGGAATAACTGCAGTGAATAATCTCCACGAAAAAAGGTAATTCGAAAATCAATTTTAATTTTAATTTTGAGAACTAAATCTCAATTTTTTTATTTTGATTATCGAAAACTAAATCTAAAAAAATAAAAAAAAATGACTACAACATGATATATCGAAAGTAACGGCAAAGAAAACTTTCTTTCTAAATACATGTAAGAAGAAAATTTAAGGTAGTTTTTTTCTCACTTTTCATTATTATTCCATTTCGTTTTCTTGTTTTCCATTTATTTCTTTGTACATCACTCACTGTTCCTCTATCCTCGTAAATAAACAGATTGTAAGTGATTGAAAATAGCAATGTGAAGTGAAAAAAATAAGATGTTAAAATAATAAATTGAAAATTAAAGTGGGTTAAACATATATATATATATATATATATATATATATATTAGATGTTTTTTTATCAGTAATGACCACACTCTACCTTAGTCTACAATGTTTGAGCACACTCCATTCCATTGTACAACAACTTCAAAATATTCTGTACTTTGGACATTTTGCCCTTTGCTATTTTGCCAAAAATTGAGTAATGTACTTTTTATAAATTTGTGCTAATGTTAAGCTATCCCTTCTTTGAGAAACATTAATTCAATACAGATCCAAATATTATGATGTTTTAAATGAATAAATATCAACAATGTCTAATAATTATAATCAAGTTTTACATTAATTATGAAATACCCAAGTGATATTCTAACTATATTAGTATAATATGTTGTCATTTCTTTCTGTCAAATAAATTTTAAAAAAATTACAAAGTAAGAACTGTAGTTTCTCACACACTCAATTTTATTTTAATATTGAATCCTCAAAATCTCATAAAAGCAATGTTAAATCTAACAAACTATAATACCAATTTATAAACGTTAAATCTGACAAACTATAATACCAATTTATAAACGTTAAATCTAACAAACTCTAATACCATTTTATCATGGAGAAGAAACCTTACATAAATTATTTACACACGAAATGTATTTCTTTCGTATATACTAACCTTCAATAAATATCATATAACAATAAAAAATTAATATCTAATTATTCTTAGTGTTGAAACAAAATAGTTAATAATAAGGTAAACTATATAACTACATCTAACAATGACATGACATTATCCTTTAGCACACAACTTAAGTTTCAGCTCACAAGTTACTTCCCATAGAAAAGTTCTGCTTACAACTTACTTCCAATAGAAAAGTTTCCTCAGTGTTGAAAAATTGGCTAGTCTTGGGTCTGTCGAATCAAATGGATAGGCTTGATTTAATTTACTATGGCATGGCCTAAAACTGTGTTAGAAGTGTGAAGGAGCAAGTAGTTAATTCAGTAATACTGATATTTGTGATAATGGGAGCGCTGAGAAATGTAAAGAACATGAATAGAGGGATGTAATGTAAGTAGAAGGTAGCAGAAAGGAAGAATAAGGTTTCAATCACAAACACACGGAAGAGGTAGGAGGAGAAAGAGGAGGTGAATGATGCAGTCATAGAGAGCAGAGGTGGATTATGAAATCGCCGCAAAAGAAGGGATGGGTTAGTGATGTTTGCTAAAGAGAGTCAATAGCAGAGGAAATGGGTTAAGCACAAAGTTTGTTCCTTCTTAAATATTAGTCTTCATTTTACCTATCATAAATATTGAAATTAAAGTAACCAGTTCTCATTCCCATTTGCGATTGTCGATCTGGGGAGGACGATACACAGGAATTTCACTCCGTTAATTCCCAACAAAAAAGCATAGTTCTACCACTTCCCTTCTTGAGAAAATAGTCAAAACAAAACCAGAAAACCTTTTATTACTTGAAGCTGGTTGATGCCTTTGACTTCTACCCATAAAATGTCACATTAACGAACAATAATTCACATAAAGGCATTAACTCTGTTCTGCACATGTATCTTCGGAATCATTGCATATATAATATATAATTCAATAAAGGCATTAACTCTGTTCTGCACATGTATCTTCGGAATCATTGTATATATAACATAGCTACGACCCTTTACTTATTTATAAACACAAACAGGATATTGACCCCGAAGTAAACTAGTTTGTTCTGTTTAAGTTGTTAAAAGAGAGCTTCCTTCTTTGATGAGAACAAACACACTGCCACCATCACCCCTTGAGATACGCAATTCCTCGTCAAGGTATGTAGTGAGTAACCAGGACTGAGCATTGCTGTTGGAAATTGGGATCTTCAAGGGAGGCCGGCTTGAAATTGTTTTCACGACCGATGAGGCCGTGTCTTGAACAGAGGTGAGGATGCCTTTGAAAGGTGTAAGGTCAATCTTTTGACCCAGAAACTCCACATTTTCTGGTATCTCTAACGAGTCTGTAAGCTGTGGCGTGCCAATTATGCCTTCCTCAAACTTGATCTAAACAATATGCAACATGAAAAAAACGTCACTTGTGAAGCAAAATCAACATGTTAAACTAGTACAATGCAAGAAAAAAAGTCAAAATCAAGATGATGAGGTAGACTATGAGTGTCAAAATTCAATTTACTACTCAAACCTGCACACGTTTTGGACTTCGGACATCGAATTTGGCATTTGTACTAATTGAGGTGGTGGCCAAAGGACCAGCGAACTGAACAGAGTTTTGGACAGTGAAATTTTGCGAGTCAATGGTCTGAGATATTTCCTCTACCTTGACCAATGGAAGTGTTCCACTTGACAACAACGGAAATAAACCTGCAAAGGATGTATACCTACGAAAACCACAATTCCACCCATGAGTTGGTAAGTTTCAGTTCAGAGTCACAATCTCTACCTTCCATCTACGCATATTGAAGAAAACTAAAAAACTTCAAATATATTTTTTGTCCCTGTAATTATTAAAGGTTATTATTTCCAGTTCCCATAAAATTATTTTAAAATTTTGATTCCTACAGTATTTGACATCATTTATTTGAGAACCCACCATGACAGTGAACACTTAAAAAAAACTCTAACGTAAAACATGGACTAAAAGCAGAAATCATTAGAGAAACAAAAATTATCATAATTTGCAGGGACATGAACATAAAAATTACTGTGTTTATAGGAACATAAAACATGTTGCTGGTGGCAGATTGATAGCAAGGACCAAAACAAGCTACACGAGATATATTAACTTCAATTTGCAGGAGCATTCAATTGAAGAATAACTGAATGAAGATGCTTTCACCCATAGATAGAAAAGAATAAAAGCCTTAAAATATATTGTGACAACAAAATATCGAATTGAACAAAAAGCGTGACACACAAATCGGGGAGATAAAATTAGACTAAAAAACCGGAATAGGTAACGGAAACCTCGTCCTGTGACATTCAATCCCAAGGCAATTTTGAAATGAAAAAAAAAAGTGTGTATTAAGAAGACTTGAGGCTTTTGCATGGGTCTATATATTATATATGAAGTTGATGTTAGGGTTTAGCGCAACTGGTGGAAGAAGGTAGCTTACGCGAGAATCCATTTTCCGTTGAGGAGAGTCAAGGCGTCGGTTGGAGCAGGGGTAGGGTTCTTGGCCTCAAGCTGAGTGATCAGTTCCACTATCTCCGCTCTCGTTTCGCTCGTTGCCTTCAGTCCACGATCCGTGCCGAAGAACGAATCCACCAAAGCCTTCTTCAGCTTCTCTGTCTCGGGTTCCGCCACTTTCTCCTCCACCGCCACGCCACCGCCGTACACCCCCTCCTTCTCCGTGCCCCACTCGTCGTCGCTGGTCACCGCTCGGACACGCCACGCTGAAGTCGCGAATTCGGCGACCATCCTCGGCCTTCCGAGGGGCTTGGTCCAAATGACGAGGGAGCGCGGTGGCGAAACAGATGTTGAAGAGTTGAGCGGTGGAACGCATAGGAGTTTGTTGAGGTGCGAGAGAGACGCCATTGTTGAGAGAAGAGAAGAGAACAGAGTAGAGAAGCAAAGCGGTGGGATTTATAGGGACAAGTGAGACTTCAGAATTAATTGTTCTAAGGTTGACAAAGCTGTAAAACGAAAAGAGCATGACTTTTCTTCCATCAAAAGACATTATTGTCCTTCCACTTAATTGTTATAGATTCATAATGACATTCATAAAAGAGTCTTAATTAGATTCATACGTGTTGGGCAAGTTATAGATTTTTTTTATATATAATCTAAAAGAGAGAACTTTAATACCTAACTACAATACTCGTTACAGTTCTTCAAAATAATACGCAATCCAACAAATATAATATTTTTCTTTCAATTTAAAATACATTATAAATATTTTTAATATGAAAAATATAATAAATAAATGTTTTTTAAATTTATAAATTATATTTAGATTAAAAATAATTATTTATATTGTATATCAAATTGTTTTAAATTGTTGATATCTTATAAAAAGTATTAAATTTAATTTACTCATAATGATTAAAAATATAAATAGGATCATTTATACTAATAGTATACTAATTATAATATGATAATTTATTTTATATTTAAAAAAATGTGACGAGGCATGCTATATTCACCCTAGGACAATAGCCTCTAGTTATTAATTGAAAAATAGCTTCAGTGAAAAAATGAAATAAAATAACTATGGATGAGAACTCCATCATTCCAAAATATTGAAATTAGATTGAATTTACTATATTTTCTATTTTATCATTATAGATTTAGTAAAGCTTCAACATATTTTTACAAATATATGATAACAATTAAAATATTGCCATTAAAGAAGTTGGGTCTATAAATTCTAGCGAGAAATAATTTATTTATAAAATTAAATTAACGTGGATATGATGGAGTGAGTGAGAGAGAGTGGAACCATACTTATACTCATAAAAGAGTCCTTCAAATATATTAATATTTCAATAATTATCTTGTGCATTGTAGATATGATATTTAATATTTAATTTTGTTGTAAGGTTTAGAGAAGGGCAATGTAGGGTGTTTAAGGAAAAGGGCAACGAGATAGAAGAGACGTGTGATATACAGTAGAATCTTTAAGGACGCTATAGCCGGTTTCAGCGGTCATGTCAAATGGGCCAGGCCAGGGCCCAGGCCTGATATTTGGGTTAGGGACTTGTTGAGTCTTTGAATTTGCCAAGAGAAAATTCAAAGTGTGAGGCACTCGTTAAGTTATCGTTTTGTGATCATTTGAATGAATGTGAACAACGATACTCTGATGGCATCGTGGCAACTCTAGAATCTTCCATTTATTTGTTGTTTTTCCATCTTAAACATATGTCTTTGTTTCTCTTCAGAATTCCAACATGTGTCACATTCTTGTTTTCATTTTATTTTGCATTTGTTTTTTATATTCTCACACTATAATATATTATGCATGCGGTATCCTCAATGAACTTATAATCAATAAGGAACGCTAAAAAACATTTTTTTAACGTTTTATGTTATTTATTTAAATTTTATTTAAAATATTTTCATTTTTGTTTATAAGATTCTTTCAATTGATTCATTTGTTTCGGAACAATAATTAACTCAATTAAAACAATAAATTCATCAATTGAAACATAGTTAAGTGTTTGTGACTTGGTCATTCCTTATGGGCTTGGTGCCTTGAGTTAAGTGTCTGTAATTTGGTCAATTAGAAAATAACATGAGGAGAAAGAAAATAAATGTACTTTTTGTTCAAAGTTAGTAAGAGCAACTTTAGTCTAGAAATTTGCCAAAAATATTTCACTTTTATAACATCTAAAGTAACATTTGAGATCTATAGCATGAGGAAGACATTTTATATTTGCAGAAAAACTTGTACCAACAAATATTAAATAAAAATTAAATTGTAAGCACAGAAAAAAATTACCTGAAATCTCAAAGTGAGATATATCATTAAAAAATTAAATAAAATATTGTATCCTATGTCATATAATGGAGTCCACCAAAGATACTATAAATATCAACATAAGATATTGTATTAAAAATGTTCTTAAAAATGTTCTAACAACTACTACAAGAAATATTTTTTAAAATTACCATAATTCAAAACTTTTATTTTAAAGGTATATCCTGAATTTTTAATATCTTTTAATTAATGTTGCTATGATGACATATGTAAAAAAAATTGTTAATACGATTAAAAGCCATCTTAACTATTATTTATTGAAAAATGTATTAAATTTCATTTTGAAGTAATAAAATATTTAATACGATGAAAAGTAATCTTAATTATTTATTAAGAAATACATTAAAATTTATTTTGAAGTGTTTTGAAATAATGAATGCTTAAAAAGTAATTATATATATCTTTCAAAAAAACTGGTTGAGAATTAAATAGTAATTAATTGTTTGATATACAAATAAAATGTGATTTACGTATATTCTATAATATGTTATGTTCTATCAATTAATATATGTAAAAAGATGAGTTTTATTAGAAAATAACACAATAATATAGTTTACATTTTGTGTACTCTGATGGCACTCATTATTGTCTTTATGACTATTTTCACACACAAGTGTTGTTTTTGTTATCACTTCTATCATTTCTTTTTTATCATTTATTTTTTATCATTTACTATTTTCATAATATCTCTTACAACAACAATCATGTTAATATTACAACAACTAAACCAATGATATTATACTATCTATCAACGTTACCACTTTTGTCAAAGTTACTACTACCATCTTTGTCATCGTCGTTTTATCATTATGAAAATAATTATAATTCAATCATCATCATCAGTATAATTATTATCGTCCTAATAATGATAATAAAATAAACATAATAATTTATTATTATCTTTATTATTATTATTATTATTTATTATCATTATTATTATTATATATATACATTCTTAATAAATGTTATTGTAATACATTATTAGGAAATGAATTTTTAAACAAAAGTTAAACACCCCTCTTTACGCACAATTAGAAAATTTATAACTACTACTATAAAAAGGAATTATGTTCATAATTTATATTGATTCAATGATTAGGATGGTAATTCATATGCTACACAAGTTTTGGTTCGAAATAAAAGAGACAGAAGAAGCAGAAAAGGAATACTTCTCCAGACTCACAACAATGGTAAGTTTTAACTTTTCAAAATAATTAATTGATATTTTCATTTTTTAATAAAAATATTAATTACTTTTTTAATTTATTTACAAATTAAGAATTTTATTTATCTGAATAAATATAATTTATTTATTATAAGAGTGATTAGTTTAGTAAAATCGATAAAATAATAGTATTTTAATGATCTTAAAAAAAATTCAAACTTATACTATTACATAATAAGAAAATATTTAATTTTCGTTAATAAAAAATTTGATTCTTGTAAATATTTATAATTATTTTTCTACTATATTATGTGAGGTTGGAACTATATTAAGTTTACATGAGACTGAAACACAGATGAATCTTAATGAAGAATAAAATACCAATTTGAATAATTATGATTTATGATTTTTTTAGTTTAATTTATATTTTAAAATGAATTGTAATATTTTATTAAAGTTGATTATATATTAGGTTTGCAAGTGAATGAATATTTTTTATTTAATTAAAAAAATTATTATATATTTATATAAAAATTTTATAATGTAACATTATCTAAAAATTTAAAATTTAATAACTACATATATTATATAATAACATTATACATTAATACTATATTTAACAATTTTATTAATATCTGTTTTTCTAACATAATTTATATATTTAAAATAAAATAAAAATAATAAATTGAGTAGATCGAACAAGTCAAATTAAAATAAATCTATTTTTATTTATATTATTATTTTTATAGTATAATCTAATTTAAATAATAGGTTAAACTATATTATCAAATCTATTTTAACAATATATGTTGGTTAAAAGAAAAGAAAAAAAAATATGATAATGAAAACATTGTAACATGTAATAGTTAAAGATTTTTATAAGATTTATTTTTGTTTAACGAATCTTTAAAATATTGATAATTTATTTTTAATTTAACTTTTTAGGTTTAATGATTAAAGTTTTCCATTTTAATTCAACGGTTAAAATTAGTTATTTTTTATTCTTTGATAAAAAGTATTATCATAGAGAGGTTTCTCTCTACATAAATATATTTCGTTATTTTATTATTTTCCCATTGTTTATTCCAGATTTGGCTCCTTCAAAATAGGGTATATTCAGAAGTAGCATGAATATAAATTCAGAGTTAATGATTAAATTTATAAAAATATGATTTAAGAACATTTTTATTTTTACGTTCCTGTACGTGTCTTACTTATTTTGTTCGGAAAAGGGTAAAAATGTATTTCATGTTGATGGTATAGTAATGTTAAAATAGTGTGAATTTATTTATTATTATTATGGTGCTTAGATGGTTGGAGGCAGCAGAATTGTTTTTGAAGAGTCAAAGGGCTTCCACGTATTGATTGATTGGTTGGACTCCATTTACTAACCAACACCAATCATTGATTAAAATTGCATCAGGAATATACAATCTTATCATCATTCTACTATTTAAATCAATTTTCAAAATCCTTAATCTTCTCTCATATTTTTTAATGGTAAAATTTGAAGAAATTAAATATTGCTTTAATCACGGAGGATGATTGTGATGATGATGAGCATAACATGGCTACTTTAATTTAGGTATCTCAATTCTCAGCACAATCTGCACAAAATAATTGGTGTGACCGGGACACCAAACCCCCCTTCTCTTTCCTCACTTCACTTTTATCGAATCATCCTTTTCTTCTCTCTTCTTTTCTACTCACCTAATTTTCTTATTCATATGCATCAACCTTTTATTTTATGCCTCAGTAGCTCAACAGATCAACTCTTGCACATCCAATTGCATCTTATTTTACTATTTTCTGTATAAACTTTTTAAATTAAATTATATTTTTATAATTAAAAACTATGTATATAAAATAAAACACTTTTTTTCAACCCTAAACTTCTCATTACTGGGAAAATGAATTCAAAAGAAATATCACTACCTTTTATTGATAAAGAAAAATTAAATCTGACTTTCTTGGTTAAACATTCTCAATACTTTATCCCCGTCAGTCATCTCATATACTACCCTAATAGAACACCTGTAAATGACCTTTGCCCACAATTTGAATTATTCATTATTAACACGAAATATATTTTACATATTTCAGAGATGTTTATCTACTATGCATTTTAATCGGTTAATATTAATATAATCGTCATACAAAAATATTAGTTTTTTAGTTTTTAATTATATGAATTAAACATTTATTCAATTCAATGCATAAACTAAAATGTTAGTGATCTAATCAAGTTTATTCATAAATTTTTAATTTTTATTTATGACAAGATATTTCCAAAATAGAAATATATTTCTGTTCATTTTAATACTGGCTCACACATCATGTTTTTATTAAAAAAACTAAAGAAATTATCATAAATTTAATCTCAACTAGTCTAATTATTATTATTCAATATTTTTTTAAATAACTTTGTGCTAGGTTTCACATTTATATTTTATGGCTTAAGTAGTAGCATTGGTGCAACTAATTAATGAAGTTGAGCAGGCCTTATAGCATCTTCAAACCTAATCTTGGTTTAGGTGACATTTGGTGTAGTTTAGGATGCCTCACATTGGATAGGAATAAAGAATTTCATTTATATTTCGCTTCTCTAAAGTATGGACTAATGCTTAAGAATATTACAATGTTTCCATGTGTGTTTTTCGGGAATGCAATAATTTCCCATTTATGTAATTCAATGCGTACATGTATTATTGAGAGTTCCAGGTATCAAATTGCAAATTCATTCAACGAATCGATTACTAAAAAACTCTATATTTTTTTATTAACTGGGCTTGATTATGACGGGTTCATTAACTTGTATTTGCGTGCGATGCTAGTTTAAGAAAACTTTATGAAGCGATTAAAATATTTTGTGTTTAAATTAAGCAAATTTAATTCTTCAATTTTCTTGTTCTTTAAGTTTTTCTTTTCATCCAAATTTATCACGGGTTCATGACTAATTTAGCTCAAGAGAATTATTTAACTTAGTCGAGATTTAGGTTTCTCAGTCAGTGGATTTTGAAGAAGTTAATTTACATGTTATATTTCGTATGAAAGGGATAAGGTACATTTTTAGTTTTTTATGATATTTAGTATAATTTTTAATTGAAATTAAAATTTTAGTTCAACAATTAATAATACTAACTTCCAGTGTCCATTTTTGTCACGTGATTTTTAGATAAAACTTTAATCTTAGTTAAAGAGTAGTATTAAAAAAATACGGCTAATATTCAACTTATGGTGCCGGCTTCTATGGCTTTTGACTTTAATTGCAAGTGCGGGCAACAGAACAGTGACGCGTGTTAAAAAAATTAGTAGTATACATAACTTGAGAAATGAACTAAAAGTAGAGTTCGATAATTTGCTTACAATTTTCCATATAATATAAATGTAAATAATATTATTCATATAATAGAAAAATATAAAAAATAGAAGTAAAAGAAGTTTAGGTATTAAATAAGGGTTTGAAAGTGTTGGGAAAAAAAGAAAGAAAGAAAAGAAAATAATTGCGTGACAGAGATAGTGAAACTGGGAGAGTATAAAGGAGGGTCACACTCTGTAAAGGGAAGCACGTTCCTTCTCTTGCTGCTTCTATTTTGTCCTTCCTTACTTCATTTCATTTCACACTAAAAAGTGAGGTTGCGATGCGTGCAGTGAGCGACCCACACTATTAATTAAACCCCGCATTTCATTTGGCAACTATTCCAATTCTGCATCCAACTCTTTCTCTCACCTTGTTCCTGTTTCTTTCGCTCTCTCCAATTCACGAGATCTCTGTGGCCCTAACCTCTCTTCTTCAATGTATTATTACTATTATTCCTCTTCTTTGTAACTATTCTGTTCTCACTCCAGCAAGCTATGAGTCAACTCAGCGTGGTCTTGCAGGAATCGCTACAGGGGGAGCCCAGGACCATTCTGGGGTTGTTGAGGGATCAGATGGACGGTGTACATGGAGGGGCCCGCAGGAGGAGGACCTTCAAGGAACGCTTCGGATTCATCGGCATGGGGTGTTGTGGGGCCACCTGGGGGTTCCGTTCTGACGCGTTAGGTTTCACCAACGGAGAACAGGAGCAGCAAACGGATCCGGGTCAAGGGTCGGGTCCGGAGTGTGTGGATCACGGTGCGTCGGGTTCGGGTATGAACCTGGCGGCGGCGCTTGCGGCTGAGCGTCAAATCCGGGGGCCGCAGGAGGAGGCGAGAGCGCCGGGGACGCCGTGGAGGGTGTCGCTGATGAGGCTGCTGGAGGAGAGCGAAGGAGGGGCGGCGGAGAAGGAAAAGGAGGAGGAGAAGGGCGGTGTGGTGGGGAATGATTGGGTGTGCTGCGTGTGCATGGGAAGGAAGAAAGGCGCGGCGTTCATCCCATGTGGTCACACTTTTTGCAGGGTGTGTTCCAGGGAACTGTGGCTTAATCGAGGGTCTTGTCCCCTCTGCAATCGCTCCATCCTCGAGATTCTCGACATTTTCTAGCAAATTACTATTCATTCTTCAAATACATCATGCTTTTCCTTTTCCTTTTTTTCACTCCCTCTTTATTCTTCCTCCAAAACCACTTCCTCCTTCGCCACGTGTAATACCATACTATCAATTTCATCCTCTGTTTCTTACCGTCTTCTTCTACCCCTCTATGTAAATACTACTACTATCTCACTACACAACATTCACCAATCCCCGCTTCGTTATTTATATTCTTTTTCTTTCATTTTGTTTTTATATACCACATTTGTCAACAACACATCTTCGCTCTTCACTTTTCCTATTTTCAATTTCTCATTTTAGTTTTTCTGGATAATCTATTTCTAACTACTGTTATCGGATTCTTTCCTCCAATATTTTTTCCACGCTCACACTTTCACTCCTCACTCTTTCATTGTTCAGAAAAATGTTGATTCAAGAAAAACACCACATCTATATATATATTAGCCTAATGGCCATGATTTTCTATCATTTTGGAATTAAGGGTGCATTAGTATTTCGGGATTTTAAATATTTTATAATTTTAAAAAATTAAGAGTCAGAGTGGGAAATATTACGGTGAAAGCAGAAGAAGAACATTCGCGGTATAGAATTGAAAGCGAAAAATAAAAACAAGCGAGAGCTATTACAAATTTTAGATTTTAAAAACTAGTTTTATGAAATATTCTTATTTTCGAAGTAAAAAGCAAGTTAAAAAAAACTTCTGTCGGAATCAGTGGTTCATTTTCTTGGTTTGTAATTTGGGTTAACGTATCAGTAAAGAAGAAAAATTAGACAAAAGAAAAAAAGATAAGACGAATATGAATGTGTGTCCTGTATATATTGTACAATTTTGGTGGAAAATGTTTTCACAGTGTGGTAAAAACTGAGTAAAAGTTGATAGAAAAACTTTCTAATTTTGGGAGTCTATTAATTAAAATAGAATAATTATACTTACCAATTAAAACAAACAAGAAGTTAATTTGAAGAAATCCAGTTACAGATAGATAGGGTTGTAACTTGTAAGTTCCATGAAGTCATACAAATGTAAGAAGTTTTTGTTAAAAAGATTAAAGTGGAAGTTACATCAGTGAAAGGGCATTCAATAAAGTGAAGTAAATAGTAAATGGAACAAGTAAACTTGTAGATCTTTGTTACATTAGTGAAAGCCTTTACCATTTTTTTTTATAATTCTTATTATCATTTATTATAACAAAAAATATTTTTACTAAGTGTTCTATTGATAAAAGGATGTTATCAATAGATTATGGATCATTAAAAATTCATTGATAACTTTTTTGTCCGTAAATATTATAGATGGATTTTTGAAATTTGTTGATAATTACCAATAACTTTACTAAGGATCAAAATTTATCAGTAATTATTACAAGATTTTATAAATGATTAAAATTTGTTGATAAAATAAATAATTATCTTTTAAATAAATTTAAAAAATTTTGAATTTGTTTATGAAGATGTCTTTTTTAATTTTATCATATTATTGTTATTTTTAAAGATTCATATATATATATATATATATATATATATAAATTAAAATTGGTAAAATTTAAATCTAGAACTTTAGAATTGAAGAACAATACTCAAACTACTAAACTATCATGATTTTAATTTAAGGCTTCGATAATATATAAATATATATATATAAAAGATTATATAAATATAAATATATATCTAAATAAATATATATATATATATATAAATATTTATAAACATACATATATATATATATATATATATAAATATATAAACATAAATATATAAATATATTATTATATATTATTTTAATTTATTGATAAATTATTTATCGACAAATTTAATTGTCATATTTTATTAAAAAATTATTGTCACTAATACATTATTTTCTTATAATAATTATTATCTTTGATATTATTTTGTTATTATTATTATTTTATATTATAAAATAATAAAAATAAATTATTAATATAATTAATTATGTTTATGTGAATAATATTATATAATATAACCGACTATACCTTTTAATTTGGTGTAACATAGATGCAATTTAGATGATATTAACATATCCATCATGGTGAATAAGATTATATCAAACTAACAAAAATGAAAAGAGTAATGAAGGTTTGTAATAGCTAATGACAGAACATAAGAGGGTAGGACAATGCAATTAAAACAAAAGGCAAAGGAATAAAACATCAAATACTTCCTGACTTTCTCCTTCCTTCAAATCATTTCAACTACGTCACCCGAATCTCATTTCCTCACTTCAACTACTTCACAGACAAATGTCAATCACTGGGCTCCAACAATACATCCATGGAAACAACCACAAGAGATATAAAATCATAAACAGAATACAAACAAACAAATGTGAGTCTTCAATATATATATCCTCTATGTTATTCCAGCCACAAACTCCAATAAACTTATAAACACTTTCCCACAATTAAACAATAATACATATATCTATATATTAATTCAGAAATAAGTATGAAAATTGAGATAATAATTAATAAAATCACTAAAATAATTAATAGAATAAAATCATAAATCAATGCTCCATACTTTAAGAAAAAAAATATCTGATAAACCATTAATATAGATTCCTGAAGAACAAAGGAAAAACAAAACATAAACCATTTAGCAAATTTACAATAATGACTTCATTAATGATTAGATTATACAGTTTTAACTCTAATCCACCCAAGCTCAACTCAGATTAAAAACTTTCAGAATAAATCTAAGCCCGGCTTCTGGTCTTTGGACCATTTACTGCTTCTAAGCCTACTTCCAGGCGATTTAAATTGAATTGGATAGGGTTTGTTCAAATAATTCCGTGGGAAATTCTTTCTCCACCTCATGCCTTCCACATGCACTCCTATACATGCACTTCTACAAAATATGTGAAAAGACAAAAATATATTTTATTTTATTTTAAATTACAGTAATTTTATATTTATCCACTCTTCATATTTTATTTGTATTTTGGATTGTGCAGTTAAAAATTCATAAGTCATTTTGTTTTCTGAATGGTTTTTTAATTGTATTATTTAAAAGTTATTTTTACAAATAAGTTTTTATTGGATTCTATAATCCAAAAAATACTTTTAAAAATCACTTTCAACTTGTATATAATTCAAAAATTACTATTAAAATTACTTTCGGAATCATTTCATTGAAATTTTCTTTTACAGAAAAGAAAATGTGTATTAATGAACAATAACATAAGAGAAAATAAAATAATTTAATAAAATTAGAATATTTTGGTCCTTTTAGTATTTAGAAGGATGCATGTTGAAAACATGGAGGTGGAAAAAGAATCTCCATTATTCCATTGGTTCGGCACAATCACTCAATGGGAGCGACACATAAATAAATAATACGGCCCAATCTTAACAGATCACAAAATGTGATGGCCCATAAAAGCACTTTGATCCAGATGCTACAGTACTGCTTCTCAAAACAACTATAACAAAGAAAAGGGCCCACGGCGCAAGGCCCTTGTTGATTGTTAAGTTAAAAATCATTATTAATATGTAATTTTGTTGTTGTTGAGTAAACCCTGTTTTGAAGTAATAGGTGTTATTAAAATAGTGTTCTAGAAATTTTGATAGTCTTGTAGGTCCTTTAAGAACTTAAAATACTGTCAAGTTTTTCATTTAAATTTTTTATCTTCTAATTTGAGGAACGAAAACTGTGGCTAGTTAAGTAATTTATACGTTTAACTTATCATTATGCTATTCATTACTAAATAGAGACATACTACAAAATACATATCTCTCTATGAATTATAATTATTATCATCAATGAAAATAGTTTTACGATCAATGTTCAACGATAATATATTTAGATTTGTTTGTTCAATAGAACATATTAGGATTAGGATTTTTAAGGCTTCTCATCTCTTCAATGCGTTTTTTCTTTTCATCTTTTTTTTAAGTTTAATTTAAATATGGTAAAATAAATTATTAATAGTTAAAAATATTTTTTTATCACAATATAGATTATATATCATAAAGTGAAAATAAAATTAATTTAAATTTTGAAGTATTTATTTATTGTGAATTTTAGTTATAGTAATATACTAATAAGAATTTGGATTATTTAACGTTAATCCCAAAAAAATGAATTTCTGTCTTCTTTTCGTATTCCCATTCAGTATATAACTACAGCATCGTTGGTGTTAAATTAAAAAGTGGATGTAAACTAGTAAACATAAATGTGTAATAAGCCCAATTAAGTTTTATTTCCTAATGCACCATGCTGATGGGAGAATGTGTCATTAGAAAGGGACTTAATAAATACACCTAAAAATTGGTAAAAATAATAATTTAATTTTGACTTCAGATTGAGATAATTACGTTTTTGGTTCCTTACATTAAAAAACAAATTTTTAGTTTCTCAAAATTGAAAAATATAAATTTAGTTCTTAAACACTAAATTTGAGTAATTTAAACGAGTTTTTAAGGGTTTGGTAGAATTTAGAATCTAAAGTTTAAAATTATTTATAATTCCTGAAATTTATTCAGTGTTTATATATATGTTTTTGTCAATTTTAAATATTAAAAAATTGAAATTTGAAGACCAAAATTAAAATTATCCCAGATTTGAAAGATTGAAAACAGTATTAAACAAAAGAAACTCTTATCGTATAAAAAACTAATGAGCAAAAATTGTATTTTAGAGAGGGTGAGAATACAAAAACACAAAAATAAACCCTAAAGCCAGAAAAAGAGAGAAGATGTTTCACTCTAAAATATAATTTTGCTTAACAATTATGCGATTTACTCTTCTCAATCTTTAATAACTTTCTTCCTTTTTCACCCTGATATATCCAACATTAAAGTCTGATGAATGTTCCTAATTAACATTGTGATAATGGGGAATTTTGTCAATAAATATAAATTTATAAGTATTTAAGAAAATAGATAACTACTTTCCTTGAAAATATTTTATCCTTATTTTCTACAACTTTATATGTGGAATTTTTATAAATTAAATTTTACCAGTATCTTTAAAATTAAAATTTAAAAGGTTATTAAAAAAAATTATTTAATATAATAAAATAGTGAAAATAATTGATTAGTGAAAATTAATAAAAACGGATTTTAAAGTGGGTAGTTTGTAATTAATTGTTTTAAATTTTAATTATAATTTCTATAAATTTAAAATATTTTTAATAACTTTTTATGTAAGGCTTAACACAAAATGAGAGAGATCTAAACATATCAATGAAATCTTATCAAGATTACAACAAGGGAGAATAATGAGTTAAAAAGAAAAATATTCAATTAACCAAAAGCATCTTAAAGAACAAAATAATGGTGCTAAGACAATTTTCACTTCAACAATACCTTCTCGTTTGAAAAAAAAACGGTTAAAAAGAAAAATTGATTTTGACATAATTTTTGTTTAAACAAAAAGACTTTTCTCTTGTTTGAAGTATTCAAAAAATGAGAAGAAATTTTGGGTCAAGTCAGTGATTGCTCTTTACTGCGATTTTTTTCTTTGGAATCACTATCATCAGCAACTAGACCTTTCTATTAACATTGAATGTAATATTTATTTGTGAAAATTTTTGGTGATATATATATATATATATATATATATTCATATTGTTACTTTTATTTTTTATTTAATGTTTAAATTTATCTCATGGTGGTTTTAAGATTTTAGAATGTAAGTTCTTTCTAGAAAGTGATTCTTGGAATCTAAATTGAATGAGATTAGTTGATATGTTAAAGTATTAGAAATATATTTTATTATATCAAATGTATCTGACACGTGATCGCAATGTTCGAATATTTATTGTATGTTTGATGAATCAATATTCAATAAACAATTCTTAAATAACTTAGAAATCATAATAATTGATTTTAGAATATGCATCAATAACTTAGAAATCATAATAATTGATTTTAGAATATGCATCTATATTGATGGAAAATATTTTTTATTTATATTAATTACTGAAATATAGATGAGGTGAATGATGAAATCCGGTCCTAACCCTTTCTATCTACTGAAGTTTTTTTTTTCAAGTCAATGTTTAACTTGAATGTTTGTTACTATTGTTAATAGAAATTTATCAAAAACTTAGTTTTTTTTAAATATGATTGATGAATGTTAAGCTTATGATAAAAATAAATATTTGTTTTTAATATTCTAATTTTATTGATAATTGAGACTAAATTAATAATTAAGAAAAACCAACAAATATATTAATAATAAAATATTTAAATAAAAGTTTGTAAACTATTTCGATTATCTTAAACTTATATTGGTGTAGACATGTGTTTTTTTTTATAAATTTTTAATATATATTTTTTTATATTTGTCTGACATATTTTATGAGTTAAGTAATTTTTATTTATGATTTTTATGATTTAACTACAATTCAAATTATTATATAATCTAATTTAAAATATAATATTTATTGTTTTTTTAGTTATACTAAATACAATTGAGTTAAAAATATGATATATTTCTTTTATTTCTATTGATTATTTTTAAATTTAAAATATGTTTATTTTGTTTTTGTTAATTGTTAATTCTTTCTTAAATTGAATATATTATTATTATATAAATAAATGTTAAAAACTTGTAATGTATCATCGTAAATATGGACTAACCATTTTATTCACAAATTCTATCAATAAATATGATTTGTAAAAATTTAAAATTATTTAAAATAAAGACTTTATCGACTTGGTTTTACAATGTTCGGTTTTACAAATGTAAGTTTAAATGTACGAATGAATATATATATATCCAACTTTAAACGAAAGTAAAGTAAAAAATATATATTTAAATATTAATTATTAAAATAAAATATTAACATAATAAAGATCGTATAGTTTTGTAATAATTTCTTCATGAATAATTTTTATAAGTAAATTACTGAAATAAAGTAATTGAAAACATGTTTACCAACTGATAGATTTATTTTGAATATTTATAAATTCCATCCCGTATTATATAATAAAAAATCTTATTCCTCACGTTGTAGACATTTAGATATATATTATTTAGAATGATCAAAATACAAAGATATTATATATGATTTTCTATAAATCAAACAACATGTATTATAATAATAAAATAATGTAAATGTAAATGAGGTATAAGTGTGAAATTAATATAACAAAACTTATGTTGTTAGGAAGTATTAAGAAATGCGAATTGTTAGCCACATCCTTTAAAATAAGTAATATATATGTAATTAGGTTGCAGGTATTTATGGTTGGGAACATATAGCAGATAGATACATATGCAGCATATATAAGTGGAAAAGCATGATAACGAGGAGAAGTATATGATTCCCCTGTTGAGTTTGAAAGTAGATATTTTCCGTTTGGTGCAACGAATGCATATATCTGAACGTGAATGTCTTAAATTATTATTATTATTATTTGAAGAGTTAGTGGGGGTGTCGTCACTAGTCTGGTCTGCAACATGTCACAAGTTCATCTCAACAACTCGAGAAAGTTCAAAAGCCTTTTGGCCCTTTGTTCCAATTATGTGGCCTCAGAACTGTGAGGTCTCTTTCTCAACTCAACACTTGAGTATGTGTCTAATCTAATCGTAGAATCCCTATCTTCATATTTCTCACCAGACTTATTTATCCCTGTCCTTCTATATGCATATATATCAAGTTATATTTATATGTATATATTCATGTTATTGATTTCTTCGAAAGAAGAGCTCCAAAACTTTGGGTTATTATTAATTGGTGTGCAGAGTGTTGATGTAGAAAGTGACTGGTGCATAGAACAGTCCCCATCAGCTTTCAATACATGGTGCATGCCACCACAAGCTTTTTGCTATAAATGAACATTCTTTGTATGGAACCCAGTTGCTGAAATTAGCCGCAAGTCACTACCTATTGGATGCAATCATTTCGTGTCTGTCTTCGTTAAAAACCATATCGTATTGCAAAATACACATGCATGCATGAGGACGACAAATTTCTTCAATGAGCCAGACATTCAAATTAATACAATTCTGCGCTAATGATGGCTACGCAAAACAGGTTCAGGTTCAAGATATGCATGTACTTCAATCAGGTGTGTGTATGGTGTTTTGCTAATCAGAAATTTTATGAGGGAATTGCACGCTTTAATTAAGGAAAAAACGTAAGGCTTGATCGATGAACTACGTAATCATGATTCATAGTACACATGCATGTTATCATATTGCATAATAGAATGTATGTGTGTGATGTTAACCTCTTCTTTTACTGAATTTATTTGTTTATTAAAAATCTTTGCAGGTAGAGAATATATGTTATCCTTAAAGATTTTAAGATTTTTCTGTGCTTGTAGTTACATTACCTGGTTTCCTGTTCAAGGTAGAGAGGTGAGGAGAAACACATGTATCCAGTTAAGAATCTAAATCTAGAATATGAATAAAAGCTAATGAGTTAAATTAAAAACCTATGTGTTTTTCTTACATATTTATGCCCTTCTTCCCTTTCTCTTAAAAAAGAAATATAAATTGTTGTTGTCATGATAGTTAATATATTCTAACTTTTTTTTTCTCTGTCTCTCTCTATATATATATTAACACTGTGACATGTTTTTTCAAATATTACTTTTATGTTTTAATATCTACAATTCTTATTGAAATTTAATGGTCAATATTTATCCTTGCTTAAATAAAAAGATAACCATTTCACACACACAATTTTACTAACCATTATTTAAGATCAACGGCTAAAATTTAAAAGTAATTTATTTATTAAAATGTATTATTTAGTGTTATTATTGCATCTTTTCCATGAACTATTAGTTAAGGACATAAAGAATAAAAAGTTTCCAAACTAAAATGATTTTTCGGTGTATGATGTAATTCGTCCTTCCTTTTTCAACATATGTTTTTAACTTTTAGTCCATAATATCTTCCTCAAATGTTAAACATACCCGGGGTGTTAATGAATTTTTTTGATTCTGATTTTAAATTATTTTATCAACCTCAACAAAAATAATCAATTAATATTGCATTAGTTTGATTCGAATGATCAAGTTGTGATAAGAAAATATGTTATCATGTTTTTTTTTACAGTTGTTCTTTATTTAATAAATATTTATTTTTATATTAAGGAAACGTAAAATATGTTGAGTTTTCATTATTTATTAATGAGTTTTGACGTAATATTTTACTGTTTTTTCTTTTTTTAAGACACCACAAATGATTGGTAAAGAAAGTGGTACTATTAACTTAGTTGGTATGTACTATTGATCTCTCAATAATATTAATGCCTAACATCATCTCAAAGCTTTATAGAAAAAAATTATCTATTTATTTTAAATATTAAGTTTTCTATAATTAACACCTTACGTATATAATTGATATAATTAATTTCCTTACCTAACACATAACTAAAAAATCTGCACAATAAATTAAACGAAGATATTTGATAACATTAGATAAGCTAAAAAAAAATTAAATTAGGGAATGTGACTATATCAATTGTCTTCTCCATAGGAAGTAATATGTGCTTATATTTTAAGGGGTTTAGATAAAATATTATTGAATCTTTTTGTTTTGTTTTAGTTTGTTAAATAAAATATGTTAAAATTTATGTGGAGAATTAAGTGTAAATCATTTTTAAATAATCAAAATCCAGTTCAGAGTAAATATTCTTTTTCTTTTAAAAAACTTTTTTATCTTTTCTTTTTTGGATGTGCTTGTGATTCATTACGAGGAGATGGAAATAGAGAATAGGATAAAGAAGAGTGATGAAGGTGAAAAAGCATATTAATGATTGCATGAGAAAATAATGAAGATGAAAGACTCCATTGCATGCTTTTGAGCAAAACGAAACACAACAATAAAGCATGCAATGTGATCCACCGACTCTACTTACTAGGGGATGTTTAAATTTGAGATGGGTCAAATCGCCATACTCATCTGCACACACTCTTTCCTTTTATAGAATAGAAAATTTCTCCATCACCCAATTCCTCAGAGAATAAAACGTCTACACTTTCTTTCTGGGAACCTTACTTTTTATAACTCTACAAGATTCATATAATCAAAATCTAAAAAATTTATTGAAAAACAAAATTTTCCAAAACAAACTAAATTATAATTGATTATTTAAATCTAAATAGAAACAAAAACCATAAATAAACCAGAAGTAATTTAATTAGTTTAAATTGTCGAGTTTAGCGATAAAAACCATCCAATAAACACTCATGGTTAAATTACTTTCAAATACTTAAAATATTTTAAATTCACTTTTTTATATTGCACAATTTCAATAATTCAAATAAAATTCTAATTTTCCCAACATATCATAAAGCAATATTAGAAAGATTAAACGACTTACAAACAAAATATTTTCTTAATTGAAACTTTATGTTTTAAAATTTTCAAAAATCAATCATTAGAGTAAACTTCTAATTTTGGTCTCTACAATAGAGCATTGATATGGATCTCTAGCTAACAATAAGTTGGTTTCGATCACTTTTTTAAAAATTTCACAGGCACACTCTCTCTTCTCTCTCACACGCACACTCGTGATAATTTAAAAGTAAAGGAGATAGATAATATATTTCCATGAATAAGATAATGAATTTATCTATAATAATTAATAATGGGGATTGATATTTCTAATGGTTTGTTTATGAATGTATCTTTTATCTCTTTTATCTTTTCTGTCTTTATATTTGTTAACCAACTTTTAAGTTTTTTTGATGGACAAGAAACCATACACAGTTACTTGTGGTAATGAAATTGGATAATTATAATAGTTAATAAAAATAAATTACTTTTATAACTATTTTTTGTGCGTATATTTTTTTGTTACAATTTTATTTTTTTATGTTTGAATAATTACGTTATTAATTATTTTCTGTTGTCATTGAAAAATGCAGACATACTATACAGGACAACTAATATAGAAAATATTAATGTAATATTAAAAAAATATCATTGTTTCACCTATTTGTAAGTAATTGGCGAAAAATATCACGTGAAAAGGTGTTCTTTTAGTACGTAGTATTATTGAAATTTTGTTAAAATTATATTCTGTAGAATTTACAGTTTATATAACTTTTGATGATAATTGTCATTTATATATACTTTTGGATGACGTTAGATGTAATTATTTAATATTTATAATTTTAATCGTATTTATTTGGAGTTTTCTTTTTTTTAGATTGTTTTTAAGTTTATATTTTAATTTCTAATTTTTATTTTGGTCATTTTTTAATTATATTGGTGGAAGGATCAAATTTAAAAGAAGCTCATCATGAAATTCAAGTTAAAGAAAATAATAATTTGTGTTTAGGTTTAAGGTATCCTAAATTAGACCATTTAAGCTCATCCCTAAGAAAACAATAAAAAGGGAATTTTTGTAAATGTTTAAGTTACATATTTTTGGAATAATTAAGTAATTAAGTGAACCCCTAAAAGAAAAAAATAAGTTGTTTTTCAAGAGCCTATTTTGGAGCAATTTAAACTAGGTTCTAAAAAAAGAATAAAATATTTTATAAGCACTTCATTTACTTATTTGTGGACAACTTAAACCAAATTTGAAGGCAAAAATATGATTTGATTAACACTTAAGCTTATCATTCTAGGGCAATTTAAGCACTTCTATTTACAAAAGTCTATTAGACGAGATAAACTCGTATTCTATTACATAATTAGATTAAAGAACTTTTATTATTTCTTTTATGATTAATGTACGAAATGAGTCAAACACGTCGTGGTGATGAACATTTAAGTTTGTAATCGGGTTATGTTGTAATTAATTTCGAGAGTTAATCAATCATAAGCGTCATGCAAGCTTATACAAGTAAAAATCTAATACTATATGTAGCAATTTTAATGTATAAATTGTTCATTAGTACTCATTTATTTGTGTTACATATTTAAAAAAAAAAATATCTCAACCATTACAATATTGTGAAAGTCATCTCAACCGTTACAATATGAACAATCAATATTTCTTTTAAAACTAATTATCTAATTATATGATTTTGTTTATTCAACTACACATAAAACTTTGATTGAATTATGATATCAAGAGAGAACTCAAGACTTTTTATGTCTGGGATAAAAAGGATTAAATATCAATAAAATGTTTTTTCTTGATGCAAGTAAAATGATTGTCCTAATTTAAAGAATTGATATATAATAAAATCAAGAAACTTATACTCTACTATCATTTAAGGGATTAAAATTAGAATAATTTGAATATAAAATTCTGTAGTAGCATATTTGGGTAGTGTTGGCAACATTTAGAAAGTAAGGAGTTGAGAAAAACAATAGATGGATGTCGTTACAAAGATGATGATGATTGATGTTGATGGAAAATTATTCATTAGCCTTCACTTCATAAGAACAGAGTTTCCACAAAGTAAGAAATTGACATTCTGAAATAATTCAAATTAGGATTGTTGGTTAGACGTGTTTAGATTTTTTAGAAGTGATGGGAATCACTTTTATGTTTTGTTAGAGATGGTTTGGTTTCTAAGTGCAAGGGTCTGTTTGGATGCGTAAAAATATAAAACTTCCTGGTCCTCTATATATTCCAAAAGAATAACCTTATTGCGAACATGATTATATTCCCTATAATGGCCACTGTTTGATGGTAGCAAATCAATTTGAGTATGTTATGAATGTGTAGTGGAGCTCTTCAAAACATTATAAATGCGTGATTCGATTCTCACATGATATGACAAACTATTTTCAGAATTTTAAGACTCCAGACATAATCGTGGTACGAATTTGAATGCCTATCACACTTTCAAATCGTGAATATATTCCTGTTAATGGGAAGACCCATTTGTACTTATGAAATATAAACATAGATTCCAAAAGGGATGAATGTGACTAATGCATAAGCTTTCGTTTAGAATAACACAACAACAACACACGGATTTTGTAATTTATAGTAGTCATGCATGTATCTCTCAACCAAAACCTTTAAATTATAATTGAGACATCTTTATCAAAATAATACAGATGGCGTTTACACCTCAAAACAGAATACCTTAAATTACCCGTCCAAGAAATCCTTTAAAGGGAATTAATCAAAGAACACATAGTGCAAAGATGGATTATTTCATTTTAGTCTTCCTGAATCCTCTTCATTTTTAGAATGATAGCAGAAATCTTTCTTCACTGATAACATACTCAAAGCTAGATTTAGTACACCCAAAAGAAAAAACACAATTCTCTTCCTTTCTTTTATCATACATAAACCTATCCTAATCAATAAATCAAGAGATATATTTTTCACAGACAAGGAATGCATGTTTTCGTTAGCATGATAGACACGCAATGTTATGATGTTGTATATCAGGAAGTCTTTGTAATATCAGGTTAAAGAAAAAGAAAGAATATAACTAGTTATGTATCTGTGGAAGGAAATTTTTATTTTTTGCTGTTACTGAATATATTCACTGAATTAGCAGCACAGGAGAGGACAAAATAGAAATGTACTTTGTATTTCAAAAACATTATAGAAAAGATTGGGGTTGAACAAATTCTAGTTAAAGGCACACATAAATGGAAATGAGAAAAGGAAAGAGGACATGAACATAAAAAGGGTGAGAGGGCTCCACTGCTTGTCCCCTAGTGAGATGAACAGCATATCATGTGCACATTATTAATTGGTTTTCACCAGAATGCTTCTCCATTGGCTATTTTCTTGGTCACATACCAATACTAACTGTGTAGAATTTTTTTGATGTAGAAATAAAATAAAGAGTAATAATGCAGGAGGTGGTGGAATGTAATCTTAATCTTGGACCTAACACTGTTTAGAAGGAGAAGAAAAGAAAAATGAATACTGAATTGTTGCAGTCTTGGGCAGAGGATATTTGTTGATGCAGGATTTGATTGTCTTGGGAGTCCATGATTACAGAGCCATGGTTGTAGGTCTGAAATTGGTGTCCACAAATGAGTATGCAAGAACAAATTCATGGAATTCTGAACAAGAAACAAAGTACGACATAAACCATTGGATATATACGTGGCCATTTATTTTATATCCTATTTACTGCTTCGCATGTGCTCTGTGTGTGCGTGTGCTCATCTCCTGCAACAACTACATAAAAACAAAAGAAAAACTAAATTAAAGGCATTCAAATCTGTTATGCAATCTATATTATTTGTAATTGAAAATTGAAAATGAGACCATACATTATGTATATGATTCAGTTCTCACTGGAATTAGTTGGAAAGAGGCTTAGGAAATTAGTTGGAAAGAGGCTTAGACATTTCCAATATAAAAAAATTACTTATTAGTTTCAGAACCGTCAAATGTGAATTAAACAAATTACTTATTAGTTTCAGAACTGTCAAATATAAATTCTTGCTTAGAGTTGTTTAGAAAAATAATTTTTTATATAATTATAACATTTTATTTTAATATTATTTTAATAATTTTTAACAATGACAAACACTCATATTTAAATTAGGTTTAATTATTATAATAATTATAAAAACTTTTAAGAAAATGTAGATTTATATGAAATTAAAGATAAATATGGTGAACAGGTAAAAACATATGAATCAATAAGTCAATTATTATAAATCATAAGTAAGAAAGAGGTATTTTGTATATCTTTTAAAATAATATAATTAAAAATAATAGTTATATATAAAAATATTAATAGGTGATCTTAATTATTATTTATATATTGTTATAGGTATATAGATAACTAAATTTTAATATCATATTATTATTTGAATAAATTCTTATTATTTTAAACGCGCATGATTATTAAATTTTCAAGATTTATTTATAATTATATAAAATATATATATATATATATATATATTCTTATTTCATTCACAAAAATCTTATTTAAATATTGAAAATAGTTAAAAACGCTTCAAAAAATTTAAATTTTTTTTATTAAACTATTATTTTTAATTTATATTTTTTAATACATCTAATAATAAAATCTATTAATCATTATTTTTTTCTCTCACTCTTACTCCCATGTAGAAATTATTCTTTTACTAAATATACCCCAATAGATGCAATTGCAATTACCAATAAATATGCAAGGTTGAGACATAAAAGAAAATTTGGCAATTCATATATTTTACTCACTAAATGTACTTTAAAATCACTATAAATTATATTATAATAAATTAAACATACATGATGTTAATACAAACCTAATGTGAAATATTAACAAAGATTTTTAATAAAATTGGAAAATTTAAATTGATAATGACGCTTATCAGATACATTAAACAAGAAAGCAAATTAGAAATATAAGTATACAGTATTTAATAGGTTTTGAATTCTAAATATTTGATAGTAAAATATACGTAGTGTATTGAATAAGGACAAAAGATGTATGTAGTTGAGAAGCTTGGTACATGGCATGGTGATTTTGGAAGAGTTGTCCGTGTTCACTAGGAGCTCACATTTGAAAAGACATTGAGGTGTCGAAGAAAGAATGGAAGAAAATGGTGTTAAATCTTAAAATTTGTGGAATAGCATGATAGTCCATTCAACTCAAAAAGCTTGAATGGGAATTGCAGGTAGCGATGTGAGTTGTAATCAGAATTGATGGTATTATATTCTTTCAAAGTTAAATAATGAATGAATCATCCTTTTTCCAATCTCCACTTTCCACTGATGAAGCAAAGGTTTGTTGAAATGACATGAGAAAAGAAAGAAAGATTTGTGGGAACTGAGGCGTGCTTTGCTTGGGTCTTGGTGCTATTTTCCAACATTCCTCCAAATTCTCTGCCCACTCTTTAACCTCTCATTGTGATAGCTAATTCAGTAATTATCCCCCCACAGTGTCGGACACAATCTGCCACTGCCATTACAGAAAGCAACATTGCATGTGAATTCGTCACTCCAAATCCTCCTCACTCTCAGGCCCATCCCCTTCTATTCACTACTAGACAATACCAACTTAAATCACTAACTTTATTTCTACTTCTTCATTATCAACCATCTCTAGATATTATCACACTTATTCTATCTCAGATATTATTCATATTCACCTTTTTCAATAATAAAACATGATCAACAAATTACTATTGTATTAAATAGTAAAAGAGATGGTGTAAAGATATAAAGTAAAAACATAAATCAAATATTAAACAAATCTGTCCATATAAATTTTAGGTATATAATAAAAAAATAAAAAATTGTTACATATCATCTGTTATTCATAATATTAGTGACAATCCAGCACATCATTTAGTAGATGATTCCTGAAAAAACATATCTTAAGTTCTATATAGGTATGATTGTAAATCGTCACATTTATTTATTTATTTTAATTTTAAATCTTGAAAGAATTTCCTTTCATTTTTGTTTCTTTACTTTCAATAAATTTTTTTAATCAAATTCAATTTTAGATTTCAATAAAAACTTCTTCACGTATTTAAATGATTTGATATCTTCAAATATCATCTTTATAATCTTATTTAATCATATCTTTAAGTGGAGTATTATATTAATTATTTAGTTTTCTTACAGTAAATTTGATGATAAATTAAATTGTAACCCTGTTATTCCAATCCAATTAATAATTATATACTATTCTACAATACTAAATCTTTTATCATTTATTTTAATTATAAATCTTTTTATTCTTTTACTAAGAATGATATACTCATGCAAAAAAGTGTAAATTTATTTTTTTAACAAATCACACTTATAGATAATGTGAATATATATTTAGAAAGTGACTTTTAGTATATACTACACGGACATACTATTTCACATTTTATTTTACAATAATATATTTAATTTTTAAATAATAACTCATATTTTACAATAAAATTTATGAAGTTTAATCATTTTCATTCCGATCAATCTCATGCTTACAATTCTACAACATTTATTATTTTTAACGAGAATTACATTATTCTTTTTAAGGTTTCAAAAAACTTTTTACAAGATAGATATGATGAGTATAAGTTTGTGTTTAACATCTTTAAGTATTTTAAACCAACGCCACCAATACCCGTAAAAACTTGTAGCTGTTATATGCAATTATAACATTTGTACACTCTTGAGATAACTATATAATAAAAAATAGACTTGGGTATTTAGTGAAAAGTTTGCATATTATTCTTATGACCCCTTATAGTATATCCGGATGTGTGTTTACATTGTTTGGTAAATTTTTAATACATTTATTTTATTCCCTGATCCACATAACTTGGGTTAAACAATTTTTATTCACAAACTATCCACAACTTATATCACAAGTCTGATTTAATTTGAAATATAATAATTTATTGCTTTTATTTGTTATTATAAAATATAATTTAATCTAAAATCTAATATATTTTTGTTTTTATTGATTGTTATTAAGCACAATTCAACCAAAAATTTATTTTTTACTTTTATTAATTATGTATTGTTTAATAAATTGAGTAAATTATTAGTATACAAATTAATACTAAAAATCCTCACTTTATCTTTTCAAGTCAATATAATTTATTAAAATTAAAAACTGTTTAAAATGTGAAATATATATGAGTATTTTATAATTCAAATTTACATGATGTAGATATAAATGGACAAACCTATCTATATACCAAATACCAATAAAAAAATGAGAAAGGAAAAGAAAAAATTCTAAAAAAATAGTTATAAAAATTGATAATATATTTCTATTGTTAGTTACTCCTCCTTCTCCTCAACTTAATACATAAATTAGAGGAACTTGATGATACTTTTTATAAGATATTTTATAGTTTCTATAAAACATTAAATTTATTTTCCATATTTATATTTATTAAATATTATAAATATGAATGTTTTTTATGAGATAATTTAAAAATCATTAACAATGAGAATAAATTTAGTAAATAAGTGATATTATTTTAAAATTCGACAAAATTAATTTAATTAATTGATTTATTGATATGTGTGATTATACTAAAATTACCTTGTATTTAAGTACTAGAAATAATATATTTTTTGTTGTTGTAGAGAGATAAATACTTTTTCGTCATTATTTATAACTAATTCAGACGACGAGTTTAATTAAATGAAATAACTAATTTGTAGAAAAATTGAATTGTTCTTAAAATATTACTTTTGTATATTTAAAGTTATAGTAGTTAAGAGACTTTAATATATGTGAATATTTAGATTGTAAACATTTAAGTAAAAGTATTTTTAGGACCGGCTTAAGGGCCAAACAAGTAAAACACTCGTTTTAGGCCTAAAAAAAAAAAAGGTCCTAAAATTATTTTTTTTAGTACTAATATATCCTATTAAATTAATTATAAAATTATGTTTAAGAATAAACTTTAATTAAAATATTATGATTTTTTGTTAATTTTTATTGGTACTAAAAATAATATTTAATGAGTTAAACAATCTTCTCAATAAATCATAATTTTCTTTAGAAAAAAGAGATTTGTTAGTTAATACTAATAGGTAAAAAAGATTCAGAACTTTTTTTATCTCTATTATCTTACCAACTGGTTTCTATCTTCTTCTTTTCTCTCCTTGTGACTTTTCATTTCCAACCCTAATTTTAGAGAAACTCTAACTTCTTTCTTCCAAATTTGCAATCTTCAATCATCTTTTTCAAAATCAAAGTCCACAACTGTGATCTAGAGAAGGAAAAGAGTATTTCTATCCAATAAACTTCAGTTTCAGGTAAGTTTTGTCTCTCTCAATGTCCTTTCTTTTTCTATTCCTCTGTTCTTAAGGGTTAAGCTTGCATGTTTGAATTGAATTTATGAGAATATTATTTGATGTGATGTGATGATAATATATATATATATATATATTATATGTGTGTGTAGTGTGTTAAGAACTGTAATTTATTTTATATTAAATGGTAGAAATTTTATATTATCATGTTATAGTGATTGATCTTTTCAATTGTGTTACTAATGATTAATCTCAAAATAAACTGTGCAGGTTTATGAAAAGGTTGAAATTTGAAAATTAAATTTGAACACTTACTAAAGAAGAGAAAGAGACTTCAGTCTTCAAGATACTACGAATCTACCATCAAGCTATTTTCTTGACAACTAGAACCAGGTTTTATTGTTTTAAGTCATTCTATTTTATATACTTACTTATCTTTAGTAGTGTTTTATATATTATAATTTTTTGTTTCATATAAAAATATATAGACATGTCAACTAGAAAATATGAATAAGGCTATTCAAAATTCCAGAAGAAGAGAAAAGTTGAGGCTTTAATTACATCACATAAAGGAGCTATGGATAAATTTATAAAAATATATAAGAAAAATGAATTAGAAAATATAGGTGGGTGCTCTTTGAATGAACAAAATAATAACAATACAGATATAGATGAAAACAACAATAAAAAAAGAGATGCAGTTAGTGATGAGAATAATTTTGATTCTCAACATAGATTAAACGGATTAGCCTTATTATCTATTGAAAAAAAAATGTTAAATAAAATTAATTATGATAATTTAATAAATAATTTTGTATCGTAAAAATTTAAAAAATAAATTTTAAATAAAATTATAATATATTTTAGCATAAATTTTTTTTAATAAATAAAAATATCTCATTTTTTAAGTTTGATTTTTAAGTCTCCTAAAGTCTTGAGCCGCCCTGAGTATTTTAAAAAAATAATTCATACATGATTTAATTAGAAACTATTCTTATAAAATGAAACAAATAAGTCTGTGAAAAGGATGGTATAAGTAGGAAGTGAGAGAAAAATGATGTTTGTTGTAAAAGGAAAAATGAGAATTTAAATAATGCATGCAGATGTGATGATAGATTGTGAGTGACAAGAAATATAGTAGCAGTTAACTGAAGAGGTTGTTTGTTTGGTTGTATATGGTGACGGAGGACATATCCACTCGCTCTTAAAATGCATGAAACACACCTTCTAAAACACTCACTTCTCACCCATTCTTTCCGTCAAACATTCCCAATGTTTGCTTAAATGGATTATCCTTGTCCCCAACAAAATAAAACACACCATTATTTCCTTTTATTTATTAAATAAAAAATATTATCAACCGAGAGGACTTTATTTTACAATTTTAAATATCTTTTTCCTTGCCATTCAAAAATAGAGAAAAAAAATTGGTTGGATTTAAACAGAAAGAACAATATTTAATGAATAGATACTTGGGAAGTTTGATTTTGTTAAAAGTTTTAGGTTAGTAATTATCCTAGGGGAAATGACAAATAATTCATGAGAAGAAAACAACCACTTTAAAATTTTTAAGAGTGAACTGATTATTATTTTAAATGGAAACATACTATATTTAATGAAAGCTTGAATTTTAAAATAAGTCAATTTAATTTATATAGATTAATTCGGTGTAGTGATCTAAAGAATAATTAATTCGATTCAATGCATTTTATGTTGAATTAGAAAACTTTCAACCCAATTTGACCTACTACGTGTTAAACATGAAAATATTTCTTTATTAATGGTTTCCTATATGCATATGTGTATGTTAATAATGTTAATAATATTAAAAATATAAAACAAAGTATGGTTAAAAACAAATTAAGAGGAGATTGAATTGATTTTCAAAAGAGAGACACGCAAAATGTTATACTGTTTTGATTCTACACAAATTTGTATTTATTTAACTAGATTTTTTAGTAAAATATTTAACTATCCAATTATAATTATTTTTATATAATTAAAAATAAAATTATTAAAATACTTACACCCTTCAAGAGAAATTATAAGATAATGAAAACATTTAATTACTTACAAAATATACTATATACTAGTATCAAGAAATATTATAAAAAATATTATTTAAAATTAATGCAAGATAATACTCATTTATCATTAAAAAACTTATAACATGATCAAATCTTTAATAGATCTTGAATACTTAATTTTTAAATAATACGTAAAAAATAGTTATCTAAAAAAACTCTTTTTTTAAAAGTCACAAATGTTCAAATGAGAAAACTTATATTTTTCTTTCTCGGGTACAATTTGAAAGAATTTTATTTTTATTAACTAAAATAATCAATTACTATATTTTTCATATAAAACCATTTTGAATTTATATAATCTATTATTATTAATTATAATAAATTATTTATAGGTATATAATTTTTTAAATTTATCTAACATAATAAATTAATAGTTAAAATAATTAATTATTTACAAAATTTGTAAAAGTTATTTTTGACCAATGTAATTAATTATTATTTGAGATAATTTATTATAACTTTAATTAATATAATCGATTATTATAGTTATAAAAACAGAAAATCAATTTTGGAATAAGTTTTGCCCAACAAAATGTTGTGATGCAATTGAACAGAATGGCTTTTGTTGCTTTCTTCATAACAGCTGCATAAATTCATATTTTCTTTACGACTTCGCAACTTTATTACTCTTCCTTCGTATATGCAATAAACTGCATACACAACAACTATATTCTTCTTCCCTTTTGGGGTTTAGATGAAGCATATTTAGCATCAACTGATGATACTAACCAACCCAAATGTTAACACATATTTAGTCAATATAATGATTTATCCAGAAAACATAGCTTATCACCAAAACTCACGCAACTACAACAAATACATATGACTATATGTTTCGGTCTCACAAATTTCCCCTTTTACATATTAGATTACTAACAGTTAATCAACATGTTTCCACTATTATAAAAAGGAAACAAAACAAAAACCTTAACTATGCTATGAAAATTTAAAACGTCCAAATTTAAAATCTACTTGTATCAATATTATCGACTTCCATTTTTCTAAATAACAATTGTATCTTAAAAGAATTTCAAATTGAGAAAAAAGATAACATCATTTGTGGATTCTCGTAATATTTTAAAAAACACCAATTAGTAACTTGACCAAAAAATCGACTCTTCTCTAAATTTGAAGATCTAATAAATCACCAACTTACGCTATTTCAGAAAATATTTTTAAATTATATAATTATTTATCCTTATTTTAATAAGATTTAATTTTCAATTTAAATGAATCAAAGTACGGTAATTAACAAGATAATTTCATGCAAAAGAGTTGAATTTAATACAGTAATTAACTCCAGAATAAACATTTTTATGCTTATTTTAATAAGATTTAATTTCACAATTATATATAAAATGAAAAGAATATTAAATACATAATAAACTTAGATAGTTTTTTCTCATATATTACAGAATTTTCAGTTTCATATCTAAGTTTTCACATTTAAAATATTATATTTAACTTTTATTTATAGACTTTCATAATTGTTTTCTTGTAAAGAAAATCTACGAATTCACCCGTTGCACATTTACTATATTTTCAAATGTTCACTTATCTTTTATGCAGAAATATTTATTCGCAAAGCAAGTTTCTCTATATAACTTGTTATATATACTTAAAGTTTTACTCGTTTAATTATAATACTCTCTATTTTAATAAATAGATGTAGGTGTCGACAAAAATCATTGTATCAATGTTTATTGAAGTCATTTTTTTTAATCGTTTCAATTTATTTCCAGTTTTTTCGATTTGTTCTTTACTTCTGACTAAATCACTTAAATTATATATAGCAGCTGGGTAAAAAAACAGAGAAGTAATTTAGATGAAATGACTTAGTTAGATGATGATGAACTTAAGTAAAGATTGAATTAAAGTGGAAAACATTTTCCGAAATCTGTGAATGCATGTCTTGTACTTGAAATCAGGAGTTCAGACAAGTTAATTGATCCCTTTATTAATTATAGTGCCAGTCATGGGCGGTGACACTTTCCACTTCACACGTTTGCTAACCCATTTAATGCTATGCCTTTTGCTTTTTTATCTATTCAGGAGCTATCATTATGCTCTTGCATACCATAATTCACACTCAAAACTTACAAAAACAATGTTAAAAAAAGGCTAATGAGCATCAATTGCTCATAATTTTACCTACATTGTCTTAGATTCCTTTTGCTAAATTACCTTTTCAAATGGTGGGAAGGAGGTATAGTGTATAGTGTCAGAATTTCTTTTTGGAACTTCGACACGATTTTTTTTCCTTCGTATAGGAAAATATAATTATACTTTTGTCAATGAAAATCAATATTATTTCTCAACATTTTTCTAACACTGAAATTGTTTTAACCTAGTTATTTCGGCTTTGTTAAATATCTTATAGCATGTCTATGAAAAAACACAGTTGCATGGATAAGCAATTTATTTCATTAAATTATATTTTTTTACTTATTTCAGTGACTTATAACTATTTCATTAATCATAATATTTTTAGATGATTTTTTTCTTATAAGAAAATTTTCGTTAGAAGTGAACAAGAAATTTGTTAAAAATAAACTACAAACTAATTTTCTGAAGAAATTCAAAAAGTATTTAAGTGTACCAAAGATAATATATGTAGAGAGAGAGAAGAGAGAGAGAATGTAAACCCAAACTAGAAACCAGGTAAAGTAGTATTTTTTTCATTTTCATCAGGGGAAAATTTATCAAACTCTTTATTTCTGGTCTTTCCTTAGTAGTATATTATTTGTAGTTTTTATTTTTAATTTTCATAAAATATTTTACCATTAAATTAAGGATAATAAGAATTCAAAATTAACTAGTTACACTATAATATTATTTGAAAAATATTGCTTTTCGTAAAATAAAAAATACATAAAAAATCATATAAATATGTTATTTGATGTTATTTTACATTTATTAAATATTTTATCAAATAGTTTTAAAAAATATTTCTAATTTAATTAGTTAGATATTTTAACAATCTTTTATTTTTTTTTCCAACAGATGTCAATTATTTTTCTAACTTTTAATCAGTTTATGAATTAATTTTGTTACCTATATGTATTATGTGTGTTTGCGTGCTATATATAACGCGTCTTTAGTTTATTTTTCGCAGGTAATATAGATGTAAACTAATGTTCTTTTATAGAGAACGATCATTATTTTTTTTTTCGAAATATAAGTATTATTAAAACAAAAATAGATATATTTTAACCCAAATAGTTGTATATATATATATATATATATATATATATAATTATATTCCGTTGTTTTTATTTTTTTTCTCGTTTTTTAGTAACCTTAAAATTTTGTGGTTGTATATGGTATAATGGACATAACTTTTTGAAGACGTCTTCGAGGCATCACATACTATGTGACAAATCAAATTATACCTATCTGAGATTACAAGAAGATAAGATCTATACAGAACTAGTTGCACATAAAGTATAAGTGGAATACGTGCGTTTTTTTATTGAAGAAAATTAGATAAATGCATTAAACAAATCAAGTAGATACGATCAAGTCAACCAGAAAACGTATATTACGCTTTTCTTTAACTGCACGTGTATATAATACGTATCATAGTTGTCGTTATAAGGAAGGGGATTACATATCGTACAAAGATTCATGTTTCGTATAAAAAATTGGACGAATAAAAAGAAAATAATTAATGTGAGAGGGATAGCCTTTTATATTATTATTATTATTATTATTGAAAATTTCCAAAATATAATTAAGTGCCGCCAAATTCATGCACCTCGAGCGATGGCTTATGTTGTGTCATTTTTGGACCCTCTTGCTGGCTGCTGCCTAATCTTTATATTAGGGTATTCATCACAATGAGGTCATTGGTCAACTTTTTCTTTGCATTTTAATTAGTTATGATATTTTGTTTTGGTTCTTCTTGTATAACCACTTTCGAATTCCATTGCTATAAGTTTCCTCATTGTTACCAAATAAGCATGATAAAACCAAAAAAGCAGTTTAAATTTGCTCCTCTATACATGCATCCATCTCATGCAATGAACAATTAAGGATGATGACATCTATTTTTTCCATTTCATCTACAAAGCGTCTTCTGCTTAACAAATTACCAACTTAGATTAATAAAACGAAAAAGCCACCATCGTGCTCATATACATGCATCCATCTCATGCAATGAACAATATTAAGGATCCCATGAATCCGTTCTTACCAAATTCTTGTTTTTTGAAGCATTGCCATCATATCTAAACAATATATTAATAAATCTTGTTTTGGGAAAATTACATAGATATAAGTCCTTTAAGTATATATTGTTTAATGAATTGAATCCTAACTGTGGCCAAGTAATAAACTTTGCTAAGAAAAAGCATAAAATATCCAAGTAGTTTCTGCATTTAAAGGAACTGGTTTCTCGCTCTATGCTAAAAAATTCTGAAACATGTATTATTACAAGTAAAAAATTATTAAACAATGTCAGTAAATATAATCTATTTATACCTTACAGGTTATTAATAGTCTGGATTCGGCGTAGAGTACTCAACAACTAGCGAAATATCTCTTGAGCATATATAATACGATTTTGATATCTATAGTAATCTTGTGTGTTAATGGACGATATAACATTTTGATAAGGTAGATGGAGATTGATACTAATGCCACAAATGCATGTAAAAATAGTACTTAAGTTATTTGATTAGTGTGTATGCAACAGGGATGTATACGTGATTAGATTAATTGTTTAAATAAGATGATTATTAGGCGATTGTTGGTGATAATTTTGTCGAGTTAAAGAAGAGTGGATGGAGACGAGAGGATGATTGATTTTGGTATGATGATGTCGATCTAAAGCTTAGATTTATGTCTGAGCTTTATAGGATGTATACAAATGAGAGGCTAGCTAGATGTTTTCGTCGTAGTTTCATTAACGTGTCCATGCTTCCTGAACGAAAAAAAGGACAAGAGAGTTGCAAATATTTTGTAGGATAAAAAAAAGTAGAAAGAATTGAAAAAGACCTTTGAATCGCGCGTGTAAGAGGAAAGGTGGTAATTGGTGTAGCCACTTGTGGTTGTGGGGTTGGGTCAAATTGTAATGAGGAAACGAAGAGAGAGTGAAGACGCAGAAAGAGGGTCCCATTGGCATGCCCTACCACAACACCAAGATGACTCAAACTCTTAACCAAGAACATGCTCACATTAATTCTCAGTGAGAAAAAAGGTGGTAGGGGTCCATCAATATGTGCACACATACATTCTCCACGAGTTTCTGCTCTCTCTTTTCAACTTTCATATTTTTCTATTTTTTTCTTTTCCCCATATTAATGTTTCCCACCCAACTTGGTTCCCTCTATATTTATATATTAATTTCTCTATTCTTCAAGTGCCACACACACACACACAAAAAAAACATTCTCCTCTCTTCACTTCTAAAATCATCAGCGGTTTCTTCAAATTCAGATTAGTTAATTTTTCTACCCCGCCATTGTATACACTCAAACTCTCATGTACCAATCTTCTCATCAAAATTCGTGCTTATCACATTATATAACCAAGATCTTACCAATATTTTTGCAGAGATAGAAATGTAAACTTTTTGCATGACAAAGTTACAAGAACGTTCAACATGAGAAGACCATATATCCTATTACTTCAACTCTAATATTTGATACTTCATTCATGACAGATAATTCGTTTTAACTCAATACATTGGCGGCACATGGTCTACCCACGTGTTAAATTGTTAAAAATGTATTCACTTAATCATTATACATACTACACACACATATATATATATTTACTGAAATAAAATGTTAATGTCAGTGTATGGAACTAAAGTCCGTGAACTACATCTCGTGAGATAAAGAATATTAATTTAAGAGTGTAATTATATCAGTTCATATCATATTCAGATTTTAATACGAGAATTTTTTTTCATTGGATTAGGAATTTCTTAAATATGATGTTGAAAATGGTTAATATTACAAAATTAATCAATTTTATTATATATATATATATATATTATGACATCATAACTGAATAGCAGAATATCTTTTTACAGTGTCATAGTATTTAAATTAACTTATTTTATTTACTATTGAGAATTTAAGAATATAAATTCATTTTAAGTTTAAACAAGAACACATTTAAAATGATGATGAAGTTGGTTGATGTTTGAACCAGAAGATAACAAAAAAAAAAGACTGTTTTCAGAAGATGATGAGAGTTTTGGTGCATATAATTAACTTGTCTATCGTTCAGCTATTAATTCTTAAACTTTTTGCACAGTAGTTAGAGTTCCTTGTACACTTCCTTTAATTTGATTTATCTTATAATAAAAATGAAGAAAATCGAAAAAAAAATTGTAGATAATTAGGCAACATGCGTCCGCACACAACTTTCTCTTTTCTTAAACA
Source organism: Lablab purpureus (assembly GCA_030347555.1). Lineage (NCBI taxonomy): Eukaryota > Viridiplantae > Streptophyta > Magnoliopsida > Fabales > Fabaceae > Lablab > Lablab purpureus. Next base: position 16,255,309 of record CM059259.1, read on the forward strand.
ATTGAAAAAATTTCTTCCTTTCTTAGCCTCTTCTTGAAATTGAGGCCTATAAATACACTAGATGGCACCTCTGAGAGCATCACTACTCACAGCATATACTCACAATCACATAGTTGTTTAAAGCGATAGAAAAGAAAGAAGCAAATGGCAAACTTTCCAGTTGTTGACATGGGAAAGCTTAACACTGAAGAGAGAGGAGCTGCCATGGAGATGATAAAAGATGCTTGTGAAAACTGGGGTTTCTTTGAGGTACTAATCATATACGTCCCTCACCACTTACCAATAAAAGATTTTCATGCATGGGTTTTTGTGAAAAGGCTAAATTAATTAATTTTTGTTGGTTTTTGCTTTGTGTTTGTTTTCGAAGTTGGTGAACCATGGTATATCCATTGAGTTGATGGACACCGTGGAGAGGTTCACAAAAGAGCACTACAAGAAGACTATGGAGCAAAGGTTCAAAGAAATGGTCACCAGCAAAGGTCTTGAGTCTGTTCAGTCAGAAATCAGTGACTTGGACTGGGAAAGCACCTTTTTTCTGCGCCATCTTCCAGTCTCCAATGTTTCAGAGAACGCAGATCTTGATGAAGAGTACAGGTCACACTTAGTTACATCGAGTGCATATTTGGATCAAAATTCACAAACTTAAGTTTGAATCAACTTCTTTACAAACTCAGTTTGCGAAATCGACCTTCCTTCTTTTATTTCAATCTGAATTTCAAGACAAAATTAAGATAAAGCTCATTACAATCAGACCTATCTAAAAATAAAATTAATTAAAGTTTTTTTACTTTTACATTTTACGAGGATGTTAAGGTTATATTTCATTTTCCCTCTCCCCACCTTCAATTTAGGTTTATCCAATAAACTCAGGTTGATGATGTATAATTCCGCAGCTTATATTTTGTTTGAAACCAAAAAACCAGTACCAAAGCAAAATATGAAATCTATTTTCAAATTTGTATTTGTAAACTTCAATCCAATCCATGCACTGATTTATTAAAGCATACACCTTTGTTCATTACGATTAATTTTGGTACAAAAGCTGTGTCTCACCACATGTGTTTTGTTCTTTCAGGAAGATAATGAAGCAGTTTGCACTGGAATTGGAGAAACTTGCAGAGCATCTTCTTGACTTGCTGTGTGAGAATCTTGGACTGGAGAAAGGGTACCTGAAGAAGGTGTTCTATGGATCCAAGGGTCCTAACTTTGGCACCAAAGTTAGCAACTACCCTCCTTGTCCCACCCCTGATCTCATCAAGGGCCTAAGAGCTCACACTGATGCTGGTGGCATTATCCTACTGTTCCAAGATGACAAGGTCAGTGGACTGCAGCTCCTCAAGGATGACCAGTGGATCGATGTCCCACCAATGCGTCACTCCATTGTCATCAACCTTGGTGATCAACTTGAGGTACATACATACCATATACATCTACATGCCCACATGCCCCCACTACCTATAATGTTCCTCACTTGTCACTTTTCTTCATACAAGAAAAAATATACCATATCATACACGTTCCAATCACAGATCACAGCCAACAGCGTAGTGATAGCTAGCCTTGGCTTTCAGTGCGTTATTATTAGCTTTAATTCCTCTAAATAATTTATCTTCTTTGTGCTTTTGTGGCCGTGACATTAACAGGTCATAACCAATGGCAAGTACAAGAGTGTCATGCACCGAGTCATTGCTCAAACGGATGGCACCAGAATGTCCCTGGCTTCGTTCTATAACCCTGGTGATGATGCTGTGATTTCTCCAGCACCGGCCTTGGTGAAGGAATCGGACGAGACCAGCCAAGTGTACCCGAAATTTGTGTTTGATGATTACATGAAGCTGTATGCTGGTCTCAAGTTTCAGGCTAAAGAGCCAAGGTTTGAAGCTATGAAAGCCATGTCAAGCGTTGATGTGGGGGCCATAGCCACAGTTTGAGCCTCAGCATATATATATAAGCTTGGGAACGTATGTGTGTTTATGTTAATAATAAACAAAGGCTACTCAGCTTACCAATTAGTGTTTGATGCCCTTGATAATTGGTATGGAAGCTTGTGCAGTATAATCAAACCTTATAATATATAGTTCCAAAATAAAGTATTAGGTTGATCTTAGTTCGTGTGTGTGAGCGATGTCGTCTGTGATATGATGGTCAAGTTAATGCGATGTAGTGATACACTGTTTTAGAAAGTAACCTCATCTTGCCCATTTTACAAGAATCTGTCTCTCATAATTCCTCTTTGGCTTATGATTATATAAACAATATAGAGTGATATATATTCTCTCTCTCTGTCTCTCTCTCTATATATTATCGCAGCTTTCTTATGATTTAGAAGAGAAGAAATAAACTCATTTGAAGTTTTTCTTTCTTTTCATTATAACAACAGGAGAATAAGGAATGCTATAAAGAAATAGAATGAGAAAATAAATATTTTGCTTGGTATATATATTATCCTGCCATGCATTTTTGAAATAAAAATAAAAAATAGAGAGGGATTTCAAGTAAAATGAACCCAACATAGACACCAATATTACCCACTGGAAAAGTGAAGACAGCAAACAGTTAAAGTTTGGAAGTGGCCAAAGGGAATTGACGACTCCTTAGCACTATTAATAAACTATTTCCCTTCTTTTTCTAGGAAGTGGGGACACATATCCACAGAAGAAATTGAAATAAATGGAAATACTAAAAGGGAAGATGATTTTCACTGGATATTTTTCCTCATGAAATGGAACGGCTCACATGTAATCTTTACTTATTTGGACAAATGTGTTAGTTTGATGACGTTACAAACAATGCTTACTTGGATTTATTTTGTGCAGTTAAGTTGATTGAACTTTAATATCGCACGTAAAATATTAACACATGTAGCAACAGTAATCCTACCCACTTGTCAGATCTTGTTCCAATCTGGATTGAGTACCATGTCCCGTGGTTTTGGTTTTGCATAGGTGATGATGTGATGTAAAGGGAAAAGTGCAAAGCATTAATCTATCGTTATTTAACCACTCCCTTGTTAACTTCAATCACTCCAAACCTGCATTTCGGATGACATTCGTCTTACTCATCATGTATGTTCAACATTTAATTATTCACTTCATCTCAACTCAACTCAACTCAACTACTCTCTCTCAGTCTTGTGCCTTATTTTAAAAAAAGGTTTAATTGCCTGTTGGGCTATTAATTAATGTGTTCCAACCTCTCATAGGGTTTACTTTTCACAGGGGAAATACCAATAATCCTTCTGATTGGTAATTAATTAAGTTTCCATTTGAGGAACCGAAAGGTACAATAATGATATGTTATAACTATTGGACAGCGACCAAACAAGAATTTTAATCATGTTAGCAATCTAAAGTTGGTAAGAAAGCAGCTTCCTTGGATTTGAAACCCAACACTGAATGGCTGCCAGTAGCATCTGGAAATTGATTAAAGATTGGGGGAAAGTAGGTCAGTACAATTGATAAGAGAACTAGATGATTCTTACTAATTTTATATTCTTCACCCTTATTTTTAAAACCTCTTATGGGGAATTTCTACTACTCATAATGCTGTACTGGGACCACAAGCACCACTCCTCCAAATCTAGTTTAATTCCTTCAATATAAAAACAGAAATGTTAGAATGCACTCTTTTAACATAATTTTTTTATCGTCGAAAGTATGAAAACAATCTTTATGTAATTTAAATATGTTATTGTTTTTCCTTGGTATTAACAACAGACATTCTCCTCCCAAAATAACCATATTTGAGCGGGTTACAATTATTAAAAGCAACAAAATTTTCTCTATCAAATAACATATCCATGACTCAACTTAAATTTTTTCTAATTTTTTTCAGTAAAAGAATACATAATATAATAAGCGTAGTACTTGGAGTGTTTCAACCTATATCATACACATGCAGCATAATTCAGCAGGTTAAATTCAGCTCTTACAGTGTACCCTGAATTTCCAAGCTTTTACCTATCAACACACACGTTTGACTACTACAAAAACTGCAACAGTGTGTATCCATTCTAACGTTTAATTCTTCTGATTAAACTTCCAATTGATCTGTACACTGAATGATCTTTAATTTCTAAATGGCATATAATAAAATATTATTAGTTTTTTTATAAATTAAAAAAATAATAAGATGGTTTATCTAAGAACCTAATAGTTTATTCTCTAATACACTCTTTATTGGTTCAAATTTGCTTCACAAATATTGAAGTGTGTAAATCTGTTTCTTTATCAAGTGAACTACACTCATAATTTAATAGTTATCAATAAATTTTAAAAAATGTTGAGAAAATGTGTAAGAAAATGTTTCACTAGTATAAAAATAGCCTGCAAGGGAAAATCATGAACTTGTGTCATGCTATAGGAAAAGGTGTGAAGCAAAGAGTGTGAATAGAATAGGATGTATGTGTTGCACTGAATTGATCGCTTAATTAAAGTGTTTCCCTTCCTATTACTTTATTGCTGATAACGAGTTTGTGTTACTCCTTGTATAATAATACGATTAATAATTTAATGTGTTCGCATTACATGCATGGTGGACAGAAAATTGCGGTTGCACAGTTAATAAGATAATGCATTCCCGTTGTTGAGAGCAGCAACTTTTCCAGTCAAAAAAGGCACTCTACCATGTAACTGACAGTACACAGATCTTTGATGAAAATGACAAGGCAAGTTAAATAAAACACCAGTCATAGGAAACTGCTTAAGGTAATTATGCTCCTCTACTCTAAACCTGACCTAGCTTTATTTAATAAGGATAACGATTCTTTCTTTTGGCCTTCCACCATGCAAATGATGTCTAAAGAGGAAACAAACCTGCAGCCTCTGAAAATTAATTTGAAGCTTTATATAGTTTTTTGGTGTAAGTACGAGGAAAAAAAATGATAGTTGCATAGATTTCATAACTTACCCTTCAGCTTCAACGATGAATGTACAAATCATCTATATATGTGCTGCAATACAAAATAGTATAAAACGCCTAATTATGTGAAACACTTGCTTTTAAAGGATCAATGGTGGTTGTTAATTCAACTGCTTGAACAGATTAGTTAAATTTTGTTTTCATCGGTTTTGTTTTTCAGATTTAAGATTAAACGTGTGTATATAATGATGAAGTTACTGTTTTTTTCAGACTTTTATAAAGTGATTTGTAGATGCTTAAAGATTTTACAAAATGAGTTTTTTAAATGATAGATATAATTAGACTTTTGTAATAGTTTTCAAAATAACAAGAAATCTGAGTTTTCAAGATTCTTATTTATCTTAAAAAATCATACAAAAATTAAAATAAATAGAGAGCACAAGGCCGACAAACAAATTAAATATCTGTTGAACTATTTAATTTAGCCACTTTTGACAAATTAAATTTCGATCTTAATAATACAATTTGATCTCTAAATTTTGATCTTAATAATACGATTGGTAGGCAAGAACCAACAGGGATCTCTTTCTTCACTTGAAAACTAGTAGATTGATAAAGGGGAAAAACTAGGAGGTCCAATCAACTATAGTAAAGGGGAGAGAGAAGACGAAAGTTTTCTGTACAATTGTAAAAATAGTCTTTTTCTTATCTAATATTTAAGTTTTTATTCAAAGTATTTGTATTAATACTTTATATAAACATTTCCTTTCTTTCTTCTTACGAAACAATCTAAACTCAGATTTAGTCAAAGAAAGCTAATTGGGTAATGTACTTAAACTCTTTACGAACAATATAAATAAAATATGTTTAATTGTCTTTAAATTAGAGCACTGTTGTAAATTGATATCATGAAAATATTAAATTATAAATAAATATAGTTAATGACTTGAGGACATAAAAATATTAAATATTTACTTACAAGCTCAAATAGAAAAAAAAATCATGTCTGATAGTCCAAAATATAAACTAGTTTCACTTTATTTAATGATATCGTTAAATATATTTTGTTTAATTGAGTTTTTAGTTGGATTGATTTTTTGTTTATTTTATTAAATTTCAGTAGAACACTGTTTAGAAAAATAATATTATAGTTAAATAGATTATTAAAATTAAGATGTAATCATTAATTTTCTTAGCATGAATTTGTTTGTTTTTTCTTATTTCGAGTCTGAAGATAGTATAACAACTTGGATATGGTTAGGTTATAGTAGACTGCTTTATTTAAATAGACCAAAACCTAATAATCAAATGAACTTCCTTGTTTTTCGCTGATTTGCATCGCGCCGTGACCTAATGAACCCGTGCATGAGCTAACTAATTAAAAGTATAAAAATTGAATTTTTCTAAGAAAGTGAGAATAATAAAAAAAAGTTAAGAAAAAATGACTATAAAAAGTATGAATATATTATGGGTTAAATATATTTTTACTCTTTGAATTATTTATTAAGATTATATTTAGTTTTTGAGGTAAGCTTTGAATTTATTTTGTTCTTATATTTTATAAACTCGAGTAAGCTATCTTTGATGATACGTCAGAATTTCTTTTCATATTTTTATTTTTAGTTTTAACAATTTTCTACTTCACTTTCAGAATCATTTGTTTCTTAAATTTTTTTTATTTTTTTTCTTAAAGATATTTTTATTTATTATCAAATATTATTTATATAGGTTCATAATATCATTTGCATATGTTCATAATATCATTTGCATCTATTAATAAAATATAAAGATAAAATAAATATAAAATTTGATCAAATACAAGACAAATAAAAATATATTTAACCCATATATTAGTAATAACAATTGTTTGCATTAGTCATACGTGAAATAAAGCATAAGATGCTGTATAGTTTTTGTTCCAATCACTCGTTCTAGGTTTAAGAAGCAAAAGCCAATTGCAGGAAAACCTTGATGATTCCCCTTCTTCAGGAAATACCCAGTATACTCGTAATGATGAATAATTAATATGAATAAGGTGAAACTTGAATATATATTCAATCATGTGCGTAAATCAACACACTTATCCTAAGCACTTTGCTTCAACGAATCAGTTCATTACACCATGGTTTCTCCCTTTCCCTGATAGAAACAGTCCATCACAGACCATAGGCCTGCAGTGCAGAGGCATTCATGTATCTGTGTTTCCCTTTACCTATTTACTTTTCTACTTTTGCTTTTGCTTTTCGGAGCATCATCTCTTCCTGAGATGGGAAACTGATTCAGCACTAACAACAACTCCACCACATGTTGCACTCTTGCCTTACTCCCAAAGCATTATTCACGTACAATGTCTCCAAAAGTAACAAGGTTAACGTATGCTCCGCATTAAATAAAACCTCATGGCGCAAAATGGTCAATGCTACCAACATTTGGGAGAAACAATCAAACAAAATATGCTAAAAAGCAAATATGCAGTCCTCAAGAAATTGACTGTTCTTTGGTGTGCAAAATTGATTGTTAAAAACTGATGATTCTGAAAAAGCAATTACCAAAAATTATCTCTCAGTTGCCAAGCTTTTGTTTGAGAAAAATTTAAGAAAAACAACTGCCAAACTATCTACTCCAAAACTTCAAGATTTCGATGGAGTTAAGAATTTCCTTTTGAGCTTAGATACTTTGTTCTGGGACTTCATTGAGATGCCACTTAACAAACATGGACAACATTTCAAAGCCACTAATCATTCATCTGAAATCGGACTGTATTACTAACTGGAGGTCAGAATAATCCGGAATGTAGTTTTACATTTAGACATTTCCGTAGTGAAAGGAGATTTTGGATTGAGTTTTTTCTGGATGCCGGAAGAAATGTCATGTTGATCCTTTTACTTCTCCTTCCCTTGCAAGTTCATTGGCATAATGATTCTCTTTTAGATGAATCTGCGATCACATGCAAGCTTAAAACACTCAATAGCTGCACATTGGTTTTCATTCCCTAATATGCATTCAACTTGGGTCCAGAAAAGGTGAATATGAAATCTCATGAAAGCTGCTTTCTTCATATACATCACCCTCACCTCACCCCCAACACCGGAATCATTCATCAGTGCCACTTCTCTGTCGTTTTCTTCTTCTCAATATTTGTTCTTTCTTGCTCGTATTGGGACCTTATTATCTCATTTGCTATCTGTCTGTTGCTGCCTTGATTCACTGCACTGTTCAAAGATTGTAGTCAGTTTGAAGCAGCTTTATCAAAACTGCATGGCTTGTTTGGATTAGATTCAAGTTTTCTATTATTGATTTCAATTTCATCAAGTATTTGTTGTTTCCACGTTTCCGGATTTGGTTTCGGGAGTTAAAATGATAAATATTTGAACATCTTATTTTTATCTAGAAAGAGAATAAAAATTATAAGTTGATAAGATATATAATAGAATTAATATTGGGTGATGATAAACAAAAATCCAAATTTTTATTTAACTCTTATGATAAAACTACTTTTAATTTAAAATATAAAATATATTAAAATAAATAAACTAAAAAATAAAAGTATTATATTTTATTAAATGTGATATAAGTGGTGAAAGAATAAAAGTTATATCTAAAACTTTTTCCTATGATATTATAGGAGAAAAAAAAAGTATTAAATAAATATATATGAAATAATAGTGTATATATTATTGTCCATATATATATATATTTTACATTTTTTTATTTAAAATTTGTTTTAGAATAATATTATGTTAATCTAATTATTAATTAGAAGCAGTTTTAATATTTCAAATCTTTAAATAAATTACTATATATTTATATATTTTTAATAGAGAAAAGGAAACAAATTTAAAAATATTGAAAAATAAATTTTGAATTTTCAAAATCAAATTTCATTATGAGGTTGAGCTTAAAATTTCTCAAACTCAACATGCATGATTGAAGTTAAGCGTTAAGTTTTCTAAGATTGGGCGTCAAAACTTCAATTATACCTCAGATTTTCATTTTTTTAAAGTTTGGTTGAATTATTTTTTTCATTTTTGTATCTTTTTTTCTTTCATTTATAAGCAACTAAACATTTTCTTCTTGGTGTTAAATGTAACTACACTGCACTCTCTTATTGTTTAAAAAAATACATGTGTTAGTTTTACTTAATTACTAATTGATTACTAAACAAACAATCATTACATAAATAATGTCATCAAACAATAAGGATAAAAACAAGTTTATGGGACCATAAAAGGAAAATTTGTACCAAAGACTAAAAACAAAAATGTAAAAATTAATTGATGACCAAAAGCTGAAAAATATGTGTATGAGTTTGTTCATTTGGTGACGTGTGGCGTATCCAATTATCTCATCATTTAAGTAAACGGTCGAGACCAAAACTGAAGTAAAATTTTTATCAAGGACCAAAGCGGAAAAAAATAAACTTAAGTTCTTTTACTTTTCACCAATTCTTGTAAACAAAATTGAAAATTATTATAAACTTAAGTTGTCAAATAAAAAATGTATTGAATAAGCAATTCAAAACGTATCTTATTTGATGATTAAGTACTTTATTTTTCATTTATTTATTCATTCATTACACATAATTTCACTATTTTATTGTTTTTTTATTATGTAAATTAAAGGTTTTCCAAATTTCAATATAACTATTAAGTAAAACTTGTGAGGCTTATAATTAAATTATCTTTATCTGTTTTTAATTTAAAATCATTATTTTTATTGAAAATTAATTATCTTTTTATTGAACTATTAATAGGTAGAATTTTCCATATCCAACGATCTAGCATATGACCAACTTGACTATAACTAAGTATGATAAGAGAATGGAGTCTCTCGTCAAATGAGTATAGGTGGATAAAGAATGCATCATTTGAGTTTTTAAAACATATTTTCACATTTTATTCCACTCAAATTTTTTGGTTGTGTTTTCTCTAATTTGAAATTTTTTTTTGACTAACTTTGTGATAGAGATTTAAACTTTGGGTAGTTTAGAATAATTTTCATAGAATAAATTGATAGAAATAGAAAATAGAAATACAATAATATCAAATAATGAAGCATATCAGCTCACTTGGAAGGGTTTCAATACTTGATATAAGAAAATCAAAATATTATTCAAGATAAATCCTAAACGGATAATAATGTTTATTTTAATATCTATCTCATCTCGATTGAACTTGGAATAATGAACTCAAATCCTACATATATATTAAAATTATAGAAAAAATAATTCAAAATACAAAAAGAAAAATTAAATTCGAAAAACCTAAATCGATTATTGATTTCTTCATACACTCATCACTTATAAGCTATAACAACTAATTTTCGAGATTTGTATGAAGTTGTTAGGACGAATTGTCCTATACTTCTTTGAAATTGTGAGGGAGAATTGTTCTATACTTGATATGTGCTTCAATCCCCATTAAGATAATTATACAATCTAAGAATTTACCTTCTAATCTTTTATTGACATTTCTCTCTATTTAGACACGTGTAATGCTTCCTCATCTTGACAAAGATGCATTTGAGGTGGATAGAGGATTTGATGAAAACCTCAAAAAGTTAAACATAGTGAAATATTAAAAAAGGAAAAACAAAAAAAGGATATTACTCAACAGAGAGAAGTAAGAGAAGAAATTTAAAGGAAGAAATAAAACTTATTATAAAAATATAGAACTTTTTTTAAAAATGTGATAGAAAATATTTTAAAAAATTTTAGAAGTTTCTAAAATACTCAAAAGAATAATGAAGTGAAAAGATACATTTCACAACCATATCATTAATGAAGAAATTACTTAAGTTCTTGAACCTACCCACTCAATAGTTAAGTTTTATTTTTAAAGGGTTATTAACTAATTTTTTAGTAATAATTAACTTATTAGATATTCAAGTGAGCCTTTTAAATATATCATATACAACTATGTAAATATTACGTTGAATATTATATGGTCTATGTAAATATAGTTAAGTATATTTATTTCACTGTCTCTAAATTTTGTAATTTGATACAAATTAAAATTTTCTACTAAAAAATTAGTTTCACGTTTCCATAAAGGTCAGGATTAACTTGCATCCCATTTGGATCACTTTTGTTCGTTAAATGTCATCTCATCCGATCAATCTAAGGAGTGTGCAGGCGCAAAATCACCGTCATTACTAAATTAAAACTAACTTAAACAATGAAAATATTTACTCACTCTAAAACTACAATTCACCGGCATATTCGCAAGCTTAATTTCATAATCATAACACAAGTTGAACCCCAACCACAACTTCACGAAGGTGTTACTTCCCATCTTTATTTTATTTTTTACTTAGGAGATTTAGTGGGTGGGGTACGATCTATGTTCTGATAAAAAGGAATATATGGGGTAAGGTATGGATTTGTGTTATGATTTAGTCATTATGGAGTACCTTAAGTCCTATATCGAACATGATTTCTATAAAGTTACTGTGACATAATTCTTCGGTTATGGTGATTTTTTAAAATTATCATAACAATTTGACCATTATTTACAGGCAGAGCAGTGCTGCCAGATTGCTTTTGAGCCGTTTGATAGATACTAAGCACAGGGGGAAGTGACTGATATTTGCTAGCTAAGAAAGTTTAGGCAAGCATTTAACTGACATACAGAAAGAACAATAGATGAAAGGGAATTATAACTTAGGCTAAATATCTTAAGCTGTGATAGGTATCGTGGAAACGAGAGAAATATCTCAAAAGGCATAATATGAAGAACCTGCCACAGCCGGATGCGAAGAAAAAAACAAGGCTGTTACGGAGGCTCAAGTGAGAAAGCACACTACATTTTGAAGTTTTAATACTGTTGGTGCAACCTGCCCTGGATTCAAACTCAAACTCAAGATAGGGAATTTTGATGTTATGACAGTTGAAGGTAATCTTCCTTCTTTGGAATTATCAATGCAAGGACAGTCTATTCAAGTTTCAGAGGTTTGTGTCTTACATTTAGCAAAACGTGACCTAGTTATTGGAGCTACTTAGTTAAAAGCCGTCAAAATACACATAGCAGATTATGATGCTTTATTGCTTCAGTTTTTCCATGAAGGAAAATTTATCACTATCAAAGGAGATGATGCACACCTAGACCCCAACCAGCCCAATTAAACCACATGAAAATACTTTTTTATAATGACGCTATAGCAAAAGCTTTCACAATCCAACATACAAAGGAAGATTGCAACGAGCCGGCACCAACTCGAGCTACCACAGGACATGGCACCCGAATTGGTTAAACTATTGCACGTATGCAAATGTTTTTGCTCAGCCATTGATTGAAGGGCTTAACCAGTAAAATTGAAGCCATGCCGATACCCACACCGCCAGAAAGAGCAGATTGAGTTAATGTTGGAGAAAGACATAATTCAACCATTAAGAGTCCTTTTTCGTCCCCAATTTTATTAGTTAAAAAGAAAGATGGAACTTAGAGATGTTACATTGATTATAGAGCATTAAATGCCATGACATTGTGGACGAATTGTTAGATGAGTTATATGACTCTAAAAATTTCTCTAAATTGGATTTCAGATCCAGCTACCACTAATTCCTAGTCCAGCCAGTGGAAAGCCATAACACAACCTTTAGGACTCTCCAAGGCATTATGAATGGTTGATGTCCTTTGGTTTAACAAATGCACCAACCAGTTAGGGAGGCTCACGTGCAAAGCACGCCGCACAAGGAGACAAATCTCTTTTTTCCCAATATAAATTTACGGGTCCGATTTCATTTTTGGTGATCGGAAATTCACCTGTTTACAAAGCTAACCATGGAATTTTGCATGCTTGTGAGGGAAACTTGTCCTCTCTAGAGTTTCTTTCTTCCTCGTCATTTTTCTTCTTATCATTCTTCCACATCACTGATAGATATGGTTCTACAAGGCAACGTATGGAACCTCAAGCTCTAATGGCAAAGCTCCAAATCCCAAAAATAAGGAAAAGGCATGAGCAAAACTATAGAAAGTCTCCATAATATTATTTTCTTTGATTACTTCAATGAGTGATGTATGAACATCTAACCTAGAGAAGATTGTCAACATAAATATTTCATTATGTTGATTTAATAAAATTTAAGGATAAATAAATACACCTTTACTTGCTATAAGGACAATTACTTGCCACAACCAAATTTCAACTATTCTCTGCCTCCTATATTATTATATGAATGCACTATGTATTATGCCACATGTCTTACTTCACCTTGGCTGTATTAGGAGTAACTGATTTCTTTATACAGTCTACTATTCCTTCACAATCTGCTTCAAGAGCACAGACTGAAACATCTTCATCCTCTGCATATGAATGAGGTGACCGGAGGTTCCCATGGGTTTGACAAGCCTTCATTGTCTTACAATGTTCAGCTTCGTCATCTCTGATATTTACAAATACATCGTACAGATTCTCTAGATGACAAAATAAACTATTAATCATCAATATGAGAACTTTTTACAGCATATTGAAAAGTCCAAAGCAAAGAAATGTTTGATTTGCTCTTAAACAAATACAAAAAAAAGAGTTGGGGAAAACCACGAACGAAATTTTTGGTACAAATATTTTCACTTCAGGACGGGAGCAATTAACACCACAAATAATAATCAATGTTCAAAATGTGATCAATAATTAGTCACTTAAAAACTCGAGCAAATGATTATTTTGAAGGCCTTGTGCTAGCGAAATTTCCTCCCCCCACACACAACAATTCAGAATAGTAAATTAGTAATAAAGTAATGTTGGACCAGGTTTCAAGGCATACCTATCTTAGGTCTTCTAGAATTTGGAACTCTGGAAGTTTGAAATTCATCTGAGCAAAATTATATGTAAAGTGAGAATTCGAGGTTTTCCTCCAGTAGAAACCCTAGTTCATAAAAATGAAAAGCTTACCAAATAAATACAAGTCATCTCCTGTATAATAATTCACAGCAACGTCAGGAGGCGGCATTTTTTTCAATTCCTCTGCAAAAAGTTTAGCAAATCATGTTAGAGTTATTGAAGCACCTGGTACAAATAAATAGACACAATAAAATGAGCAGGGGAAGGAAAGAGGAACAATCTTTGGAACTTTCTTCAAATAAAATCATTAATATATTATTAAATAAAAAATGCAGCATCATTTGTCTGTTTTCTTTTCTGCTATTTTTTGGCTTATACAACAAATTACGGTGATTTCATGCCCGAGTTAATCTAAGGCAGAAGATGAAAAATGTAAGCATCCACATAAAGCTAGAATAGTCACAGCCGGTCACTATTCAACTATGCTCTGCTTTTCTGATATATAATTAATTATCGTATCAAATAATCACATGACTCATGAGGAAGTATAACCCAATGGTTTTCCAGACCCCAATTACAAAAGCAAAAAACCCAAATAATAAAACATACATAACACAAAAAACTAAAAAGAATGAAATATCCATAATACCTCCTTTGACCTTGATAAATTTGTCATAAGTTTCAAATGCATGACTCTCTACACATTCAGAAAAGTGATCTGCGGCAGAATAAACCATTCACAGAATCAGTAATTGAAGAACCAAGCTTGCAAGTACCGAACAGTAGAATATAATTCAATAAAAAATGGTGACTAGATATTGATAATTTAGCAAAAGGAACCGAGGTCAGTTTCTCCATTCTTGTTTGTTTGTGCTGAACTCAGCATCACAGTTTAATATCTTCTGTTTATCTCATTTTCTTGTTATCACTTATTAGGGAAAAAGAGACACTCTCATTCTCTATATTCTTTAAAAACTAAATAAAAAATAAAAAGAGTGATAATGGAGGTTAAATAATAAATGAGTGGTTTGTGGTATGTTGTTAGAGGATACGATTGATCTGAAGAGGCTGAGAGAAAAATAATCATTCACGGTAGTAGTTATAAGGATAAAATAGGATATTCAAAATGCGTAGACTAAAGCATCATATATACCCTTATATATAGTTATAGATGCTAGAAAAGGAAAGGTCCTATGGGAGTCTAGAATACTTTTGCAGTTACTCTTCCTTCACTACTGTCACGGACACAACCAAGCAAATAACCAATGAAAATATGCACATAAACGTGCAGGCAACTTCTATTTTTTCAATCAAACAAATGAAAATTTTTCACTTGGTGTCTTCAAAACTCCTCACATGATCACTTAAAGATAATACAAACAACAAACTAAAAAATGTAGCAGGAATTGCAGTTAAACAAGATTCAGTATTTAATACTTACATGCCATTCTTGGGCTTATTGCATACATTAAAACTGTCATAATATAATAAAATATTGCAATATGCTGAGCAAGAAACCGGTCAAACCACCAAGCATTCCCTCCTAGTTCCTGCAGTCAGAGGCCCAAGCTTATCATCTCATGCAATAAAGTATATGAATAATAGAGTCACAACTAATGCATGTGAAACTACAAAACTTGCAAAGCCCCCTCCCCAAGAAATATATTTTTGCTCTCCATTCTCATTTTAAGGGTCCATTCATCATATAAAAAATATTCTTCCAGAGAACATTTTCCAATTTTAGTGCAGATGAACACTTTATGTTGGTTGGTGCAGGAAAAAAAGGACTTTTCTAGAAGACATTACACTTTGTTGATACTGTCATTCCATGACAATTCAATAAAGCAGAGAATTACAACCATTACAGGAGGCAAAAATGATTTCTCCTGAAGATAACAGCCAACAGAAAATAGTTAGAAAATACAACATTTCAATGAATGCGCCAATGGTATTAAGGAAAATAACTTTCTGATATTCATTTTTAACTCTTATTTCATTTTCTAGTCTTTGGGTGGAAAATATTTTCTGAGAACATTTTCTGTTATTTGCTACCACAAACCAACTTTCAGAAAGCAGTTTTCAATGTTTGATGTAGTGGTAAAAAAAGAGCATAGCTTCGTGGCCAATTGTTGCAATCCATTGAAGATTGGCTTGAACAAAGTGTAAATAGCTTTTATCTGAATATTTTCACCAGGAAGCTATTTTTCTACTGCATTTTTTAACTATCAAGTTATGATCTACAAAAACAAATGAATAAAAATGCCAGCTGAAAACATTTTCCACTACCAAGTTATTACTGATAAAAATAAACATGGATACACACATAAGAAATACATTTATGGGACCCAAATCATTATCTTCAATGTGGCACATATCAATATATAGAAAATTTCCCTTCCCATAATGTAAGAATCTCATCATTTTTCTCCTATTTTCAATAAGTATTCTGCTTAAACGGTTAAGTTTATTCATAATACATTCAACTACTGATCCTCTAAAACAAAACATCTTTTGGATGGACAACCAACAAGATTGCAGGCTGGAATCAAATACTTTGAAAATTAACCAGTTAGACATCAGTTACTTTAAAAAATATCAGAGATCTTACTTCCATGATAAGCAAATGATGCATTTCATTCCAGCTCTCAGCAAAATGTACTTTCAGATAATCCGCCCGCCTCCACCAGCCAAAACTCTCATACATATGGAGAACTGACATAAAGGCTGCCATAGATGACAATATACAAAATTAGTATTCAAAATTCACAATGAAAATTCCCAGGGACTCCATACATTACAAATAAATTATGTACAAACTTTACCATGATGCTTAACGAGCATGGTAATTTTCACTACAGTATAGCCAAAATATTGCAAGTTTCCAACATTATCGTCAACTTAAGATTAAAATAAAAAACCTACCATACAGTTTCATTTAAAAAAAAAAAAGGTTATTCAAGTGTAGCAGTAAGGATTTCAAGTACTTACCAAAGTAAGGAACCCTGGCAATAGTCTCCAGCACATAAAACCTTGCGTAGTCTCTATCATGGTACAGTGTATCAAGTATCTTTATCACGGAATCCTGAAATTATCAGCGAAGCTGAGAATAAGTAAATAACAACTAATACTTACATCCTTCTTCCTACCAATAACAATCCCCAAATGCAGAACCGACAAGTCAAGAAAGTTTCGACTCTGTGAGGTTATCTGTTTTCCGCCGCAACATCGAGGTTGTGCAATTTAGACCACATCAACCGCATTTGTGTGCAATTTCCTTCAATATCAAGGAAAGCGACAAAACCGCGACTGTGTTTTAAAAACCTTGCGTAAAACGCTTGCTAAATATTCATACTCTTACGAACTCAATTAAAATGTTTTGGTAAAAAGTTAAACAATAAATAAGAATACGCAACAATACAACAGTAACAGTGATTCTGACGGCGAAATTCAGTTGAGAGTAGAAAGAGGAGAATTAAATTACCGTGAGAAAAATATTGACCGATTGTTCGACCTTGATAATCCGTTTCTCAAACGCAGAGGTGTTAGTTGACTCCACAGCAGGTTTTTCATTCGTGGTGTGAAGAGGAGATGATTTGGAGGGGAAGGAGTCCTGCGGGATTACTTTTTCCCGGTTATCCTGCAGGAGAGAAGCGCGAGCCCTGGAGAAGATGAAATCAGAGAATGGAAGTGAAAAGAGAGGAACGAAAGAAGGAAGGTTAGGGTTACGAACCTGTGAAGTGATGGAGCGGTATGAGTTCGAGAATAAGAAAGTGGTTTGGGAAGAGAGTAGGAAGCGAAGAGTGAAGAAGAGAGAATCGCCGCCATGGTTGAGAGGGAGGTGTGTGAGAGAGGGAGGTGTGTGAGAGAGGGAGGATTGCAGTGAGATATTAATGGGATTGTAGAGTGGAAAGGAGAACGACAAGCTGAGAGGTCCACGGGGGAATTCGATTTCTCATAGGCCGCATTTACGCAATTCCGGCCACTTCGCATGCCCCTCTATTGGGGGATACTCTTTCTCCAGCTTTCCTTTTTTTGTTTTTTTCTCTCAACTACAAACTTCTGTTTTTCGTTGTCCTTTCACGGTAAATTCTAGTTTAATCGACCTTTGGGTTAATAGAATAATTATTTTCACATTCTCTTATTTACTTAAAAAAAAATTACGGAATCCATTTGGAGATGTACATATAAGAAATAAGGGAGGGATAAAAAAGCAGAAAAATAAATATAATAAATATGTCACACAAAATAAAAACTAAAGTTATATGTGAGGTAATAATAACTCTTCTAGTCTTTTCTTCTTTCTATATCTTAGGTATAAAACAAGTTTTGGCAGTAACCTATATTATATATAATTCAAAATTTTAGATGGTAATCATGGAAAATAATTTTATTTCAGTTTGAAAGCTGTATTGTGAATGAAAAAAAAAACTACTATTGGATAGATATTAGAAACATTTCGAACTCCTAATACTTGCATTTGTAGTTAAAAAACGATAGGTTTATTTGTGATTTTATTGTTTTATTCTATATTTTGTATGATTTTAATTTAGTTAAAATATATTGATAATAAAAAATATTTATAGATGACAATTTAATTTAAATTTGTATGTGTGGTAAGATAATTAAACAATGTAATGTTTATTTTTAAAATCACATAAAATATGGCTTTAATTAATTAAAAATATAAAATAGTATACTGATAATATATTGAAAATGAAACTTTTGGTTTTCAAGTTTTTTTAGTCAACTAAATTTTATACTTTTAAGAGGAAACATAATTAGTATTAGTGTCAATATTCTTGTAATTAAATTCGAATTCTTATTTTCTATTCAAATATTTTTTAACTGAAATGGTTAACTTCCTTTAAGGTTTCTCATAACTAATCAGTCAATATATTAAAATTTATTTAAAAATTATATATAAGATAAATTGTAAGTAATTGAAAACGTAAGAAGTTAAATTAATAATATCTAACATGCAACTCCCTTAATTTTCAACTCTTTTTGAATTAACTAAGTCTTACATATTTTAAAACATTAAAGTTTTTCTCTTCTAACTTTGAGAGTTACTTACTTTTTTTCTTCTATTTGAATGAGAGCATTTCTAACAATTATTTACCTTTTCTTTCTTAATTAGTGCTCTTTATTTCTATTTTTAAATTGAATTTTCATATATTATCATATTATCACAATATAAATTATTTACTATAAATTAAAATAAAATTGATATGATGAAAACATTTATTTATTTCAGATTTTGATTATAATATAATTTATATATTTAAATATTTATTTATTGTAAACTGATCCATAGTTGTATTTAAAAGAACATGTGTCTTTGGTATGCATATTTTAATATCCAATTTTGCTCAAATAACTATTTCCAAACCATTATTTCTTCCCATCATTTCACTCTCAACCATCTTTATAAACTATCACTATTATTTAACTCTTATTATCCATTTTTATTTTATTTTATTTAAAAAATACAGAGAGGTGCAAAAGTGTCTCCTATTTCCTAATTAGTATACCTAAAATACCAATTAACCCAAAAATTAATAAAATATCTAATTTAAATTAAAAAAATAGTAAAAATGTATTTCTTTTTCTATTAACTAGTGTAGTTAGGACCTTTCACCTTTTAATGGATTCACAAATTTCGATTTTTTTAAGTTGTGGAATTACATATTCAAACTCTTTCCCAAAAATTTATTATGGGAAACTGTATGTAAAAAAATTAAATTTTAATTCGTGTATTTTACAAAATCTATAATTTTAATCTTATTTTTTAAGTATTTATTATTTTATTCAATTTAGTTTTAAAAATGATCGAATAATTATCAAATCATATTTTATAACAAGCCATTATTACCCTTCTCAATCTATCTATTATCCCCAAACTCATTTGGTCATGAACAAAGTAAAAAAAATTACAAACGATTAAACTAAAAAAAAACAAAGTTAAAGATAATTAAAAATTAAGAGACCAAAATTGTTTAAAAAATTAGAAGCTAAATTATAGATAAATAAAAATAAAAGAGTAAAATTGTAAAAAATAGAAACCTAAGTTACTGATTTTATAAAACATATGACGAAAGATACAATTAAGCATAGAAAATATAGTTAAATAAAAATTAGAATATTTATAAAAGTAGGCTACGAAATAAGGGAGAAACAAAAGGAGAGGGAATTTGGCATATTGGTTATTGAGAAATGGTTTCGTAAGCAAGTGATCCACCAGAGCTAAAAGAATAGCAATATTAAAGTGTTTGCAAAAATATGAGGCTGGTAATGTTAGGTAGATAGGTATGACATGTATAAACAAGTTGTGAAAATGATTTGTTATTGCAAGTTTGTGTGTTGAGTCCAATGCACAACCGCCCAGCAAACATCTGTGAGCTGTTCATTGCTCGCATCAAAGACCAAATCTCCACTTACGTGCCACTTTTCACGCTGTTGGGCCCTGTCTGTTTTCTAACCAAGTTCCTTGTACAAAACGATAATTGCTCTCAATTAACCCCATCATTTTTGGAACCCTCTTCATGTTCATTATGTGTAGAATTTAATATTCACTATTTTTTAAGTTTAAATAACTCTAAACACCATACCAAAACATAGCTTTTCTCTGATAATTCATTGTTGGCTACTCTTAACTGAAAATTTTATTATTTTGCTCCCACTTTTCAATTTCTTTCCTTTCTACTTTTAACAAACACCGGCTTCAAAATTCAATATTTATGTTTTATTTCTTCTTTTATCTACTATTCAAGCAAACTGAAATCCGAATTATATTTGTATTTATTGCAGCCGTTCACAACACACAGAATTCTTAGAAAATGCATTAGATACGTGGAGTTTACGTTAGTTAAATCAAATAATACCAACTATCACCTTTATATAATCAATTATGCTTAAAAAAATATTAAGTACACACGTATTTGAACTCATAAGAAAAATACACATACAAATGTTTATGTTATATAAGATAATCGTAATTGATGTTTATGTTATATAAGATGATCATAATCGATCTTTACATTATATGTAAACATGATTCAGTATGGTTATATTATATAATTAAATAAAATAAAACAATAATATTAATAATAATAAATAATTTAATATTTAATTAAACTTAATTTATAATAATAACAATAATTTGATTATTTTATGAATATATTACTTTATTTTTTAATTTATTATATAAATTAAATAACTTATAATAGAAGAATTACTTTGAGTTGGGTAAAATTAGTTTTGATAGGATTGATTGAAAATGTGTCTAAATTTTTCATCTAAATTAAATATTTGCATTGAAAAAGAAAGTTTTTTTTTTTAATTGAAAAGGGCAATAATATAATTTTGAATTTATTTTTAAGTTTTATAGAAGTATATAATTTAAAAGTACTCGTGTAATGTAAAAAAAGAACAACATTGTTTGTAATTGATTTTCTGAAACAAAGGCAGCGGAAACTGTTTTGACATGTGCCACCATTGCTTGGGAATTGGCGAACCCATAAAGAGTCCATCTGGGTTGAAGAACAATATTTCTTAATCAGAATTCAGGAATGGTGCCAAATAGAGATTGTTTTTCCTGGTAGATTTATTAAAATATGATGACAACTATGATGATTAAACTAATGGGATTGGTAACACTGACATCATGATCATAGCGACCATACAGCTATAGAATTTTTCTGAAACAGTCCATCCTAAACCCTTAATAGTATGAAATATTCAAAGGAGGGACATAACACCTTACACATAAGACATTACATTATTGTTTTTAAAAGACAAGCAAAGAGTGCCGAGAAAGCGACAACATTTACATCCAAATTAATGTCCCTCACAGTACTCCAGATTTCAATTGTCAACACGATCACATTCACACCCTCTTCGATCTTCTAGTTCCATGTCCTTTTTAATCTGATTCTAGTGCATGCCTAGATTTCAATTCCAAGGCCATGGAAGATGTACGAGAGAGCTTCCTGAAGAACAAAGACGAGCACCTAGCACTTGATGGAACAACAGAATTGAAGAACTTCAGATCATACCTGAGATGGGTTTACGTGGATCACTCCAATATGTGCAAAGCTGGTTTCTCTTGGTCCGTGTTCTTCACCTTGGCCTTCGTTGTGCCCATACTTTCACACTTTCTACTTGATTGCCCCACCTGTGACCAAGATCATAGTCGACCGTACCACATACCAGTGCAGATTTCTCTCACCGTCTTTGCAGCCCTCTCTTTCATCAGTATTTCTTCCTGGGATCGTAAATATGGCTTCAGCAAGTTTCTCTTTCTTGATAAATTAGGCGATGAAAGCCTCAAGATTCAACGAGGGTACTCAGAACAGATGCAGGTTTCTGTTCTCTTTCCTCTTTTTTCTTTTTCCCGTTTTATTTCGCGAGTTCTATAAACAACTGTGAAGTATGTCTTGTTCAATTTTTTGTTTGACTCACCCAATTACAACGGTTATGTCCGAAGTGAATAAAGAGAGTAAAGAACTCTATTATGAAACATGCTTTTAGTTAGCATTGCCTACATGATTAAGTGATATGAGTGGTTTAAGCTTAAATAATTATCTCAAATTTTACATGATTAAGTGATGTGAGTTGTTTAAGTATTTAGTACTAAGGAAGAGCTTTGACAACATTTTAGTCATGTAATATCTGGATTGAACAAAATTCTTCCCATAAAAATATATGTAGTTAGTGCAAAGAAAAACATGTTTTAATTGCAAGTTCTGGACTTTCTCCCTAGGCTTAACTATAATGATAGATTTTGATACCATTCAAAGATTTGAGTTTGATTCTAACTCTATTTTCTCTCTCTATTTCTATCATATCATTCATTAATACAATACGTTTATTTTTGGTACAGTCCAACCCTATTTGCAAAAATTAATCATCATATATCCTCTGAGAAATTGGTATGCAAATATCAATTTCAGAATTGTACGAAATGCAATCAAAGAAGGGAACAAAATCATGTTTTGGCAATTACATATTCAGTCTTATTTGATAAATATTTGGTCATTGTTGAATAATCTGTCTGTTAAAGAACATTCACTCGTCAACCAACATCAGCTGAGAAGATCACTTGTTGGAGGATAAATTGAACTCACATTATTCAACATTCAAAATAACTTGGTCTCAATTATGCAGGGAACCATGAAGCTCATCTTGAGGTGGGGACTTCCCTGTTTCATAGCAGAATGTGCCTACAAGATATGGTGGTACGTCTCAGGAGTATCACAAATACCACATTATGGTAATATATATGTGAGCAGCATCATTCTGTGCACATTAGAGCTATGTTCTTGGCTTTATAGAACCTCCATTTTCTTCCTGGTGTGTGTTCTCTTTCGACTTATCTGCTACTTGCAAATACTCAGACTAGATGAGTTTGCTCGAGTTTTCCATCGTGAAACTGAGGTGGGGTCAATCTTGCTGGAGCACCTAAGATTGCGAAGAAACCTTCGGATCATAAGTCATCGTTTCCGAGTTTTCATTCTATCTTCTCTGCTTTTGGTGACAGCAAGCCAACTCATTTTTCTGCTTATGGTTACAAAACCTCGTGCTGATGTTGATATCATGAAGGCTGGAGAGCTTGCGGTAAAGCCTCTTCACTCCATTTATGACTCCTTTGGTAAACGAATGAATCATGCACCTATTCAACAACATTATGTCATAACAAGCTTCCTTGCAAAGCTAATTAAAACAAGTAAAAAACGTGGGTTTATAAAGTTAGAATTTGCTACTGATAAGGCTTTTATATTATTATCCAACTAAACATAGTACTCCGTCATTGTTCAAAATGTTTTTCTTCAAAATGTTTGACATGTTTCAAGCACTAAATACTGTAAATAGAATGTAATAGGTTGAGTTCAATGTTGCAGTTAGTGTCCATCACCCTGGTGAGTGGACTTTTCTTACTCTTGCGAGGTGCAACCAAGATCACACATAAAGCACACTCCGTCACAGGCCTTGCAGCTAAGTGGCATATATGTGCTACCATAAATTCATTTGACAACATTGAAGGAGAGACACCAACAACTGCGAATGCAATTTCAGCCCAAGCTATTGCTGCCGATATAAGTTGGGGATCATCGGATGATGAGGTAGGAGATGAGGAGGATGAGCTGGATAACACCAAATTGGTGCCAATTTACACCCAAACAATCTCATTCCACAAGAGGCAGGCTCTAGGTAAATGGGTTCTTAGTGGTATATTTTTCTTGTCAAAAGTACTAGTCCAATTGTGTTTTGTCCTGAGTTATCTAGCTTTTGATGCAGTGACATACTTGGAGAACAATAGAGCTGGAATCACAGTGTTTGGATTCATGCTTGACAGAAGCTGGCTCCACTCCATTTTTGGCATTCAATTGGCTCTTTGTCTTTGGCTACTTAACAAGACAATTGGTGTTTAGGGACAGATTACAACTGTGATGTGATCCTCTTATCTTGTTTGTTGTATATTTTGGATTTTCACCCCTTCATTTGGATCTTTATGGTTTTGATCTATGATATGTAAACGATACACGTTTACACCACAAATTGCTGAGACTATTGTGAATGTGAGTGCATGTTCCACTACAGTACAATGAAGCAAATTCTAGAATCGGATGACAAAGTTGCAGCACATCGAATTGAAGAGGCAGAAACAAGCTTTTGGTGATATATGGCTGAAACATATATGTAAGTGTTCATTCAGCTTATTGATAAAAACAAAACAATAATTAATAGTGTGATAAAACATATAGACGTACATAGTTTTTGTACAAATTTAGTAAAATTTAATCATTTATTTTTATTCATTGATTACTAAAATTATTTGATTTTCTTTGAATTACAAAAGTCAAAATGTATTAGCTCCTTTCCACTTCTGAGCAAAAGCCTATTTTAGCATAGTTACTATTTTTTCAATTGCGGAGATGGACTGCGATACTACCTATGTGAATTATTTTATTAGCGTTGTTATAATTTTTCTTTAGCCCGCCGTTTCATCCTAAACAATGGCCTATATGATACAACTCACGTGGAGCTGGATTCTTAAATCTTAAATTTTTGTTATTTTCTTAAACATAATTTTGGTCATATGTTTATTTGCTCATGTAACGTTCATTCTATTTATTTCTTATTTGTACGTTATTCACTATACATGGCAAACCAATTGTGTATATCATCATGTTTTTTACTCTGACCACAACCACTAGCTCTCCATCTTTGGTGAAATTCAGTTTTTTCATTCAATCTCCCATTAAACTAAATAGAACCAATTATCCCATATATGCACAAACAAATTATGCATTTGTTATAGCTCACAACCATCACCAGCTCTGGTTCTAAAATGGAAAATTCAGATTATTCATTTTGGTGTCTCATTTTCACTCTTGACTCGTGTGAACTTGAGACACGAATTGTAATGTCACCTGACACAAATTATTTTAATTAAAATAATTACTCGTTAACAGTATTAAATACTCTTTTTAACACACTTAACACTTAAATCTAAACCATCTCTATAAATATAGGAAGGATGAAGCAACAACAATCGGCCAAAAGCTAGATTAAAAGAAATCATCTAAAAGCTAGTTACAAAAATTTAACGAAGCAAGAAAGATACAGTAAATCAAAGTTCAAGATCTGTTATCAAATTATCCCTTAATCCATGCCATTGTTCCATTGTTTTATCTTAGAAGGTATGTATGTGAATCTCTTATGTCTCTTATAGAAAAAAGTTCTTATTCTCTCACATTATTGCTTCCATTTATGATATATGTTAACTTCTACACTTCATTTTCATTCCTTGTCCAGTTGCTTGATTTTGAATAACTTTTATGCTGTCTGGTTTTCTTTGTTAGCATTTATGAACAAGGTTTCTATGTACAATAGGATGAAGATAACATATAATGAATATTATTACAGACTTTCAAAAACTAAGAAATGTGCACAAATCAATTCTATATTCGAACTCAAAACAACCGTTGATGTGTGTCATATATGCCCATATAAAAACTGGAAAATAATGCATGGATACTTGGATAGTGAATAGCTAAAAAAATAGGTAAGACGAAGGAACAACTAGCATGATAAAAAAATGGGTTGAACTTTTTTTATTAAAATTAAGTGCATCCCTATGAAAATTTAAATCTAAGTTAGATTGATACATTAAAGTTTCATCAATTATTTTCTACCACTTTAAATATTTATAAAAGAAAAAAAAATACAAAAAGCACGAGAGAACTAGACCAAAATTCATACAAGAAAGCATACAACTTCCAAACTACTAATAAAACCAAAATTTAAAGAAACCACATTTATTTCTTTCGTAAAAATTGTGAGAAACTTTAAACTCCAAACATTT
Source organism: Lablab purpureus (assembly GCA_030347555.1). Taxonomy (NCBI): domain Eukaryota; kingdom Viridiplantae; phylum Streptophyta; class Magnoliopsida; order Fabales; family Fabaceae; genus Lablab; species Lablab purpureus. Next base: position 16,281,317 of record CM059259.1, read on the forward strand.
ATAGTCTTTTACCATGTCTTTAACTTAAAAACTTGTCAAGTGATTTTTTTCAAAGATAAATTTCAAGCAACTTTTTTTAACTAGTATAGTATGATATGAGTTCATTTTAGAATTAGCAAGTAAGATATTTGATGGAATGTCAAATAGAAAGAAAACTCTAGGAAGATTCTTACTGAACACGAAGATAATCTTGGAAATTATCTAAATGAGAAGGTTCAATTCAGAAGAATTCAAAAGGAATGGGAGATGATAAGAAATAAAACAAGATAACAAGAATCACAAGTAATTGGCATGAAGTAAAGGTGCTGAAAAAATAAATACATATGAACATAAAAGAAAGTGGAATTGAAATGGAAGAGGAGATTAAAGAGCAGAAAATGATGTTGCATTCACACTATTTGGGGGATGGACCAACCCAAGAGAAGTGGTGATTATCACTACTTGAGCCAAGACTCAAGATAAGACGCCAAATGAGGATGAACACTCTAAGACACTCACAAAGCTCATAACTATGCAATGACTATTCTTGTTGCGGGTGACATCAATTATCCCGTGGCAACGACTAGGTGAGACAAGTCACAATCGAATTGTGACACTTGAGATATTATACTCTTAAGTAGAAAGAGTTCCCCCCTAATTAATGGTTATAACTTTTGGTCTAGTGGTAAATGCTCAATCCAACAATTCTCATAAAAAATGTTGAACCATTTTAAGTGTAAGAGACCTCCTTATATAGGCATGGAGTATGGATTTAAAGAGAAGTACAAAATCAAAGATCTTAGGCATATTCCTTTTTCGGAAAATAAGACAAGCTAATGTAGAAGCTAGGGCAACAAAAAAGGAGCGACTCCTTATCATTGGAGGATTCATGTGCCCTTCTCCTCTTCTAAAAGGTTAATGGTTGACCTCTCCTTCCTTCTTGGTATGCCCAAGGAGATTAGATTTAGGCCTAAGTGCTCTTTTTTCCAAAAAGGCTCCAAAAGTATAAAAGGGTATTCCAAAAGCAAACCTACAAAACAAGATAAAAACATTAGTCTAGAAAGCTTAAGGCATAATGGAAATGCAAGGAGGAAGTGTCCCTTCTAAGCATGCTTCTTGTTATTCTTCTAGGATACTTCTCTTCATTAGTAGTGATCAAAGGTTCATCATAATATCTCTACAAGTGTCATATCCATAATGACTTGTGTAATATTCAATAAGAATTGAAATTTCTTATTACATTTAGCCTATATATTTACAAGAAATTCTATTAAAAAAATTCATAAGAAATTTAAATGATAAAATTGAATTAAAAACAAATAACAATAAAACAAGATTATAGCAAAAATATAAAGGTATTGAGATTGAATTTCACATATTTCTTTTTTATACACTTTTGTGTATCAATATATGTACACAATTATTCAATATAAATAAGGTTCTCAAAAGTCATTCTGAACCAATTCTTTGATTCAAAATTTCTAAGAATTCTATTATAATAACTAATTACTCACATCATCATAACAAAATTCTTGTTTTAAGTTCCAACCTAATTCAACAAATATATTCTAAAGTTTTTCGGTTGTTTAAATTGATAAAAAAATTAGGTTAACTTTAACTTGAACTAAAATAACTCACTTAAGCAAAAATAGCTTACTTAAGAGAAAATAATTTAATTCAAATATTAATTTGATTTTACTTTTTGATTTTTATTTTTGTGTTTTTCAATTTCTTTCAATTTTTTTTTCATTGATTTATTGATTTTTTTCTATTTTTAATAAATATATATAAAAAAAATTCCATTAAAAAAGTTATCTTTATCTTTTAAGAAAATTCAAGTTACTAACTATCTGATAAAAATTCAAATTTCCTCAAAATTTTCCCACTTAACACTTCCAACAACAACTTTTGAATTTTGAATTTCACCCCAAAAAAAAGAATAATACTCTAGCGACAATCTACCCAAACAAGAAGTAAATCTCTCTCCCTCAATAAAGATTCCTCACTATCAACATGCCCAAGATTTTCTTTAATAGCACCATCATCCATCTTACATTGGACATGATCGAATCAACCTATTTAATTCTAATACTTTTGAAAGTTCTAATATGAACATTAAAAAAATATAAATACAAATATTAATAATATCATTATTTATATACTTTGAAGACTTTTTACTTATCACCTGCACATTTCATTATACTTAAAGAAGGATAAAAATAAAAAATGATAGATTTTCTTAAATTTTATATGATTTTTAGCTTTCTAAATAATCATGAAAGTGAAAAGAGCAACTTGAATATCACAGATAATAAGACCAGCGAATAAAAGAAAGAACATCAAATACTATATTTTATAAATTTTATTTTTACATGCCATTAGAAAGAAATTCTGATGCTTGTAAATGAGATTGTGACGAGGAGAGCAATGCCACGAAGAGCAGAACAAAACTTAAGCCAAGCCAACTACCAAGTCATTTTCTGTCCTTTAAAATGCTAAACTAGAAGAAAGCGACTCATATATATATTGGTCTTCAACATGTTCAAAGAAGCTTTGTAACTATCGAATTATTTTCTGGGCGTGGCCCCTGATTTCTGAGGTCAGACTTTTTCATTCTGCATATTGCTAATCTATTGATTTTAATAATCATTCCTCTGTCACTAGTCCTTCCACAAACTGTAACACTATATTTAGTTCTATTGTTAAGCCAACATCCTATCTCAGAGCCACACACACAGAGAGGTCAGAGATCTTTGGCACCGGATTTTATACCATAACATCACTCTTCCAGTTAAATAATGCCTGTAAGTTTTCTCGTTTCTTACTATATGCTTTCTTGGCAAAACAAGCATGCTACAAACTTTGATCCTCAGGCTTCTCCATTATTTTAGAAACCAAATTATATATACATGTTTTACAAATTTTTTGCCATTGGTTGATGATGGCAGCAACATTCTCATCACGTTCCCAAGTTTGGCAACTGGGACAGTGACAACGTTCCATACACTGCATACTTCGAGCATGCACGCAGAGAAAAGGGTGGGAGGATGGTGAATCCTAATGACCCAATTGAAAACCCTGAGGCCTTCAACAACAGTTGCGTGAGAGTTGGTGAAAATATGGTTGATGCTGATGAAGTGATGGCTTCACATGGGTATTCCCACAACGGAAATTCTTTGGAAAATGGAAGGTTTGGGATGTTGGGGAACCACACTCCACGACGGCATATGCCTGGCAGGAGCAGGGGAAGTAATGGTGGCTTCACTGTAGAGTTTGCGAGTGAACGAAGCCACTTTGATGACTCTGTGAGCCACAGAAGCTCGCAATCAGATCACAAGCGGAACATATCCAAAGGAGGAAGCAGCATTAAGAGCTTCTCTTCGTCTAGTCATAACACAAACAGGAGTAGAAACTCTTCCTTCAAGGACCAACCGGTAATTTCCTCAAATCATCTTCAAATAGTTGGATAAATAGAAATAATTTATTTTCAACATGTGAAAATCAACTATCAAAATGTGTTAAAAATCATCAAAATTATGTGAGAAGAGATAATTGATTATTGGAACTCAAGAAAAAAAAAAGGTTAAATTGTGAAGATCAGTTTTCATTTAAATGTTGGACATTAAGAATCAATTGTAAAACAAATTATTTTTTGTAAAAAAAATATTTAATTTATTGATTGATCCTTAGTACTTTATTTTTTTAACTATTTGAATATAAATAAAAAGTAACATATTCCCTTATTCTTCTCTATTAAATACGTATATTTCTTTTTTTTATGTTTTACTTTTCTCCTCTCCATGATGTTTTCACTATTTTTGCGATACCAATAGAATATTTGAAACTAATTATAATTTATTTTTTTAACGATGACTATATTTTAATTTAATTTTAGTTTATCATATAATTAGATAAAGTTAGTAAATATTAAATATTTTGATTGGACAATTACATCAACATTATAAATAATGACTATTATTTTATTTTAAACTTCGAATTTAAAAAATTTAAATGAGGATGAATTATAAAAATATTGTATTAATATGAAGAAAAAAAATTGGAAAAATATGATGATATTGAGGTCTTTATTTATTTGATGTGAAAGGTCTCCTGCAGTAATACTGTTTTTCTTTTCAGTTTATTTTCTTTGGATCTAAGAGTGTGGAATAAAAGTAGTAATTTTATCCTACTTATCATTGATGACATTCCATAGTGTTTTCTTCGTCTTGGTGTTTTGTATGGTGATGGGGGCAGAAGCATGGAGCACCTGCAATACCCAAATTTGGCACTTGGGATGTCACAAATCCCAATTCAGGAGAGGGTTACACTGCTATATTCAGCAAAATAAAAGAAGAGAGGCAAACCAAGTCCACCAACATCACCACCAATACTCAACCACTTAAACAATCAAATATTGAGAATCAATATCTTGGATCTTTCTCCTGGTTGTCCAAGGTGATGCCATATAACATCACTTCATATGATATGTGGTCTTCTCCGAACTTTATTTAATATAATTTTCTTATAACTTATTTAATTTCATAATTTGATGCAGTACTGTTGCTGGGGTTTCCAAGCGAAAACAAATGAAAGCAGAATCTTATGATATGAAATATTCAAACACAGAGTAGGTCTCATCTCTGTCACTCACTGTTTGAGCCCGTTAAATGCTTTGATTTATTTTGGATATTTATGGTATATTCTTCAATTTGTTTCGGTGTGATTTATTGCAGCTTTTCGTCATTCTATTATAATGCGCACATTAATTGGGTGAAGGAAAAATAATAACACCACTTGTCATCAGAGTAGTAGTATCTAAACTCTGTTTTAAAAGATGGATTTTAAAAAAAATTGATAAATTGGAGGAAAAATAATAAGTAAGATTGTTTATTTTTAAAAAAATAATAAATTAATAAAAATTTATAAATAATTTAATTGACGTCATTCATAAAAAAAATTTATTATTAAAATTGTAAGATTATAATTTTATTCTTGTAATTAAAATTAATTTAAAGTAAAATATAATTATTTTATAAATTTATTATTTTTAATGATTATTATTATTATTATTTTATTAACAATTTTATCATTTATTATTATTAAATAAATTTATTTTATTACTGTTATTATTAATAATAATTTTATTTAATTATTAATATTATTATTTATTATTATATAAATATATAACCGATTATGTTATAATATAATTGAATATGCTGTAACATGTAATCCGTTAGCTGAAAGTTCAAAAATATTAATTTTTATGAGAGTAATTTTTTTTACAAAAGTTTATGTGATAATAAGTTTTTCTTTATCTTGATGGTTGAAAGGAGTGATGGCCTATAAGCAGATATAATGGGTAATGAAAAGTAAGAGAAGTAGAAAAGTGAGCGAAGGGAAAAAAAATGTAGAGGATTTTTTTTTCTTTTTGAACAAAATATAAAAAGCAACATCCTCACTTTTATTTTTGCTTATATATTGAAAAAGAATATAAAGTTAGCTTATTTTCATCCACATAAATAATAAATAAGCGGAAAGTAACTAAGGTCTAAAACAATGGAGGAATCTTCCATAAAATACTAATACTAATTTAATTGGCCTTTTATTCTAATTGAATGGTTTTAGAAATATGGGCACACATTATTTTACACTTTTATAGTTTAATAGCTTAGTGTTGTTTTAATATAAAATATGATCATTTTAATTATGTTAAACTAAGTCGTTACATTCTATAGTTGATATTTTTAAAATTAATTAAAGTTAATTATACATGTTTTATAATCTTCGTCAACTTTCTGTTTTTAAAATTTCAAATAAAATAGTAAAATTTGACTTTGGGAGACCAAAACGACCGAAAAAAGGATTTAGGACTAAAACTATAAATGTGCATATTACAAGGACTTAGCATAATTAAGGCAACTAATTAAATAGTAGACTCCATATGTTTAAAACACATAAAATTAGTGTTTTGAAATTTAAATCAATAATAACTTATTGAACGTGTGATTCATTCAGTATCTAACGGGTTTTTAAATTATTGTTTTTATAAAGATGATAATACATTTTAATTAATATATACTTTTTTTGTAAGAATATAGTTATGAGAAAGATTGAGATGAGTATTATGTTTCTTGTCTTCTATTTTAGAGCATTTTTACGGTAGAAGTTAAAATAAAAAAGAAACACAAATTCAAGGGAGGTAAAAGATTCTTTTAATAGAAGTTCTTTTTTCTACTATTTGTTTAGATTTCCGAATAAGAATCAATATATAAATAATAAAAAGGAGAATATGATATCTTCCTTCCTAGCAGATAAAATAAGAAAAACATAAAAAGAAAAAATAGTTGAATTACAAGAAAGTGAAAGGGAACTTTTTAATAAATTTAATTGATACAATAAAATAAATTTAGTTATACATGAATCTATTTAAAAAGTAATTTAACGGAAAAATTAATTTATTTAAAATTTAAATTAAATTTATAAAAAATTAAATTAAAATAAAATTGATTATAAAATTATAGTAACAAGAAATTATATTTTAAAATAAAAATAGATTAAAATAAATCATAAAATTTCAATGGTTTATTATTTTAATATTTTTATATAAAATATACGTTAACAAAATATTAAATTAATTTCAATATATTTTATTAATTATTTTAATATTTTTATTTTAGTTATTCATTTTACTATAATACAATAAAATATATTTATAAATATTTAATTATTATTAAATTTACATGTGTTATGTTACTTATAACAATATATAAAAGAGAAATTTTTTTATATACATACTTTAATGTTTTTATTTTAATATATTTAAATTATTATAAATAAAAAATTTAATCAAATAAAATATTTAACTTCTATATTTTTATATTCTTTTTAACTACTCACATTTTACATTTTTTTTAAAATTTTTCATTTTAAAAAAATCAACATTCTCTTCTTTTTTTTTACTAAAAATTGTACTACACACCACACAAAAAGACATGTAGATGATATCGTTGAAGCAAACCACCAAATCAAATGGTCGAAAGTAAAATATAATATTTTTTTTTGAATTTTCTCATTCTAAAATTATTTTTTATTCTTAAATGATAATTATTTTATTACCATTTTATATCACGGTCTCTTTTTTTGATTTTATTCCATCAAAGCATACATTTAAAATGTAATGGTCCCCTGTTTTAAAAACTGAAATGCATGTTGAGTTTTTCCCGCTTTTATCTGATCAAACATTTTGTTAATTAAATTTTTACTAATAGTTGTCATTTGAAGTAAAAACTAATAAGAATGAATATCATCATACATTATGGTGGTGACAAGGAACAACAGGTGGGACTTGCGATGTGGACAGAAACGGCCACGTCACCATGGCGCCCAAATTCAAAAGCTTGAAACGGCAAAAAAACAACGAAGGAGGTATTCAATGCAGACCTGTCCACGCAGTCATCCAGTGGACAAACAATCACATGGTCTCAATTTAAACTACATCGACCTCGTGGGTCCCACTCCTAATCAAAATTAAATCTCACCGAAAGTGATCACAGCATCAAAATCCATCGTCAAATTCAAAATCAGGCACGCGAGCCCATATTTGAAACTGATAAGAGCAGTATCTGGCTGGCATTTGAATCCAAGCGAATTGAATCGAGAGGTAGTTCCGATCGATTTCCGAATATGAAGACAGGATCGCTTTCCAAAGAGTACCAGGAATGGTTCAATTTGGCTGATTCAGGTTTGTTCAACACTTTTCCTCACTCCACAGTTTAAGATTGAACGATTCGTTTTGATTTGGTGTTCCGCATTGGAATGTGGCAGACGGAGATGGACGAATCTCTGGAAACGAGGCAACTAAGTTTTTCGCTCTCTCCAACTTGTCGCGCTCGCAACTCAAACAGCTTTGGACTCTCGCCGATGTCAAACGACAGGGGTTTTTGGGTTTCCCGGAGTTCGTTACTGCGATGCAGGTATTACATTTTACTTATCGTTTCATTTCATCTGCTGCTGTTTTGGTTTCTGGCTCTTGAATTCTAAGTTCTTCCTTGTAATAAAACAGTTGGTTTCGTTGGCGCAAGCAGGGCAAGAACTTAACTCTGATATTCTAAAAACTCAAGGCAAGTGTGTACTTTCATAATCGTTCCTCCTCTATAATAAATTGCGAATATGGGTTTAGAGTATCGATTGTGTATATGAGCACGATACATCGTGCATGTAAATTCATCGATCTATTTTTATTGATTATTGATTACAGTTGATAAGGAAAATATTAAACCTCCTATATTGGAAGGACTCGATGCTTTAGTAGCAGTAAGTTGCGCTTTTCATCCCATCTTATGCTTTGTTTATTTGTAGATCGTGTTAATCAATTACATTGATTCCTTTCCTTATTGATTTTTTTCCCAGCAAAAGAGTTTAACCATTACTACCCGGCCCGAAGTAAACGGTTAGATATGTAACTCTTTTTTATTTAGTTATATGCTTGTATTCTTTTATTTATATTATATTTGATTGGATTTTTTTACCTGTAATATGTAGGGATTCCTCAGCCTCAAGTGTTTCCATCTAATCGGTGGTTTGGTTCAAAATCTTCAAAGAAAGTGAGTTCTGTTATTTATTTTCAGATCTATAGGTTTGTCCTGGGTTTCATGACATTTGATTTAATGGAATTCCATTTTGTTCAATTCGCTGTTGGCTCTGGGTATTCATTATTTTGGAGATGATACTTTAATTTGCTCATTATTTATCTATCTTTATCATGATATTATTTTATTTCAGTTGTCAAATAAATGTATCAGTGGTTAAAGAATTATTTTCCTATCTGATTCTTCTGCGATTGAGAGTCAACTTGAGAGATTCCTGAAACTCATCCGCCAATTCTACTCCCTCGAATGAGTTTAAACAAAACGATCAACGTATGGGTTGCGAGTTATGCTACAATCTTCACTCAATTAGTTTTATGGTGCAACGGTTCCGCGTTTGTTGTCAATGAATCAGTACTTTTCATCACATCTGTGGATTGTTACGAGACTAGATGCATCATTTATTAAATATTTGTAGTTCATGTCCTCACTCATTTCCATCCCTTATTCTGATGAGTCAAATCATGTGCACAAACAAGCAATGGAGTGATTAATGATAATTCTACTTAGAAGTAATTTAGAATTGTGTTGTTCTGATTGTTTCTTCTCAAGTTGCTGCATGTAATCTTTCTTAATGTTATTTGTTGCTAGATATTTTCTAATTATAATTGTTTGTTTGTTTGTTTGTTTTAGTTACCTCTCAATTCAGTTACGTCAATCATTGATGGCTTGAAGAGATTATATATCGAGAGGTTGAAGCCGTTGGAAGTTACTTATCGATATAATGATTTCGTGTCTCCATTGTTGGTAAGTACAAACTACTCAGTTGCGTTTGTGTGGGCATGGGCACTTTTTCCACTTTGGATGTCTTATACCACATATTAACTTCTGGAATATCTTGATTTTTCCCTTTCAGACCAACACTGATTTTGATGCTAAACCCATGGTCATGCTTCTTGGTCAATATTCAACAGGAAAAACTACATTTATAAAACATTTGTTAAGATGTGATTATCCAGGTAGGTTAAGTTCTGGACAGTGTACGGGTTGATTAAAATTGATGATTTATTGATTCTCGATCCTAATTCTTTGTACAGGAGCACATGTTGGACCAGAGCCTACCACGGATAGATTTGTTGTTGTCATGGTACGAAAAGTTTCCTTTATGTTCTTGTATTGTATTGTCTCTGGAAATTAAATAAAATCCAAATAGAAAACTATATGTGAAAAAAAAATAGAAATCACGATGTTATTGTTGCCGAATTTTGTTTCCGTAAATTATGTCGTGTTCTGATCGTTTTCGCGGTGCTTGCTTCAAAACTTTATTTATAGTCTGGACCTGATGAGAGGAGTATTCCTGGAAATACCATCGCTGTTGATGCTGACATGCCTTTCAGCGGCCTGACAACATTTGGAGGTTCATTTTTATCGAAGTTCCAATGTTCTCAAATGCCACATCCTGTGAGTCTTGTTTATATTTCCAAGTCCAATGACATTGTCATTTTTTGTGCTTGAACATGAAGCAATTTTTTCTTTCAGCTGTTGGATGAAATAACACTTGTGGACACTCCTGGTGTCCTATCTGGAGAGAAACAGAGGACTCAACGAAGTTATGATTTCACTGGTGTCGTGTCTTGGTTTGCTGCAAAATCTGATCTCATTCTTCTCCTATTTGATCCTCATAAACTAGACATCAGTGATGAGTTTAAACGCGTAATCACATCTTTACGTGGTAATGATGACAAGATACGGGTGGTTTTGAATAAGGCAGATCAAGTTGATACTCAACAGGTAAGACAATAATATCAACAATTTACCTGGTTTATCATATTTATTATCTAAATTTTTGTGTACTTACATGCCTAATCGCAATATTGTAGCTCATGCGAGTTTATGGAGCGTTGATGTGGTCATTGGGGAAAGTTCTAAATACTCCCGAAGTTTCACGTGTATACATTGGGTAGGTTTGTTATCTTTCATGCCGCTTTTCGTTTGCAAGTATTTAACCGTTCTTTCAAATTTACAGTCTTACAGTGGTTTTTAGAATTCAAAAAACAATGATGCATTGTGAACATTTCTAATTTTTTCGTCAAAATAAGAATTGTAATGCATAGTATCTTTTGGTGATATTCACATTTTATAACTGTAGTTGTAAATTTGCACTCCCTTGCTTGACTTCACAGCTCATTTAATGATAAGCCAGTAGATGAAGGCTTCGTTAGTCCATTAGGACAGGATCTGTTTGACAAGGAACAAAATGATCTGCTTGCAGATTTGATAGATATTCCAAAGAAGGCATGCGATCGCCGGGTATGCTCGTTAATTTCATACTAGTTGTCTGACCAAGTGATGAAAATTGAGTTTAATTATATACATGTCAACTCCAATATATTCTTTTCGTGTCTCAAAACTCGTTCTGTTTAAAATGGTGCAGATCAATGAATTTGTGAAACGTGCTAGATCTGCTAAAATTCATGCGTATATAATTAGCCACCTTAAGAAGGAGATGCCTACAATTATGGGCAAAGCCAAGGCTCAACAGAGACTTACTGACAATCTTGAGGAAGAATTTGCAAAGGTCTTTAATCCATCACTTCCTCGTACTTTTGGTGCTTAATTTTCTGGTACTTACAGTTCTATGGTTTTACAAAACAGGTTCAAAGAGAGTTTCATCTACCTGCTGGTGACTTTCCCAATGTTGAACACTTCAGAGAAGTTTTGAGTGGTTATAGCATCGACAAATTTGAGAAACTAAAGCCCAAAATGATTCAAGCTGTGGATGACATGCTTGGATATGAAATTCCCGAGCTTTTAAAGAAATTCAGAAATCCTTATGATTAAAATAGAGAATGTTATGTTGTCATGTATGTGTTTGCAATTGTATGAGATGCTTGAATGTTCATTATTAGTGAATTGTGGATGGTTTCATTCACTTAGCAATTGGATGCATTTCTCAAAAACGTTATGTAGCCTTAAAAGGAGGGGCACAGCAAATCAAAAGCATTTCTTCTAATGCTCTCGTGGGTTTGTGGCATTTTTGGGACAAGCGTCGGTAATTTGTGGATGTGTTGGTACTCAGTGCTGACTGGTATCTTTTGACACCTTGAGTTGAGCTGTTGGATTGTCAAAATCAATATAACTTGAAATTATATTTTGAGACCGTCCATACCATACCCTAAACACTCATTTGATAACTGTATTTTAAAAATATAATAATACATACTAATATTTCAAGTTTAAAAAATAAAAAATGTGAAAAATATATAATTAAAAGTTTAATAGTTATGTGCTTGTATTGAGTTGGCAAAATACACTTGTTTTTATTTTCACTAAAAGACCTATCTGTTTTCTTCCCCTAAAATATATTTTATAGCTTTACTATTTTATTCCTTTTTAATATATCTTTTTTTTTGTTTTGGTCCTATGTAGAAAATTTAATTGATATTCTTGATAATTTTTTTTAGATCTGTTTTATAAGTTTTTTAAAATATAAATTAAATGGTGAATAAATATTTTATTATTTTAAAGTTATAAATTTTTAGGTTTATGAAGTTATTTCAAATCTTTTATCATAAGAGCTTAGAGTCAGAAGATGTAACAGTATTAGACAATTTAATTTGATTAAATTGTAGTTTTGAGTATGTTTTTTTTTATATGGTAATTATTTTCTTGTTGATAAGGATGACAAATGAATTTGTTGGGTATTATCTGAATTTGTCTCCATCTGAATTTGTTTCCATTTTAACTGGAATTCTTGCATTCATTAAATATGAATAATATTCGTCCTTTTTTTATATTATTAAAACACATTTAATTTATTCAGTTGTTTAAAAAAACTAATATTAACTTTTCTTTAGTTCTTAGTTTTATAATTTATTTCTAGAATATATATTTGATATTTTTTTTAACTTTTTTATAGTTATTTGATGATACTTTAGTTTGAGATTTATACAGTTATAATTATTTTATTGATATTTGTTACTCGAAAAAAAATATGTGTACTATTTTGACTTTAAATCATTTATAATATCATGTTGCTTTTCTTTTATTTTTTATTTGTTTGTAAAATAATTATTTAATTAATATTTACAATAGTAAAAGACGAATAGAATTATACGATGGAGATAACTCTTATCCGATGCAATGGAGATGAGACAAAAATTTTATTCTTGTTGAGTATGGAGAGAGGATAAATATAAATATTTACTATAAAAATGGGATGAGAAAGTAAAATTCGTTCCCGCACGCCACCTTCTTGTCGCTACTTGTTGATAGATATTTGTAGTTGTATATGATATATGAGTTAAAAGAATGAATCTTTACTTATTAGATTTGTATCAACATGTTTCAGGTGTGAATTAGATATTTTCAAAGTAAATTAGAACTTCTTTAATTTGCAAGAATTTATGTAAATGAAAGTAACTTAATTGATTTTTTTAAAATAAATTGATAATTGAGAAAATGAAACATGATAAGATCATATTCTAATATAAACACTTGTTAACTTAATTTTAATTTATTTTTTTAAATTGAGACATAAATTATTGAATCGGTAGAAGAAAATCTTGAAACTTTGTTAAGTATAAGATAAGATAAACAAAGATTTGCAATAAAAAAAACTCAAGATGAAAAGAGATAAAGAAAGTTCGATTCAACAAGAATTTAAATCAAGTTTCATGAAAGCAACCTTAACTGAATTGTTTCATTATTTGTTTAAATTATTCAATGACAAAAACGCATGTGTAACTAATAAAAAAAATATACAACACTTCTTAAAATATCCTTTAAGAAAAAACAAGATATTAAAAGCACTCAAATAGTTATAAACATACCACCCTCGTAGAAAATAGTAAAAAAAAAACTTACAATATAAGAAAAATGTATCATCTGGATTGAAAAATGTTTCTATACATAATTACACCAAGAATAACTATACCTCATTCCATCCATCTTAAAAGCAAAACTTTTTTTCCAAAATAATTACACCAAGAATAACTATAGCTCATTCCATCTTTGGATGATCTTAAAAGCAAAACTTTTTTGCCAAAAAAGATGATTCTAGAAAAAACCTTGTCACTAAAATTTTCAAAAATATTGGAAGTGTATTCTAAGGAGTATAATTATTAACAAAGATAATCAATTACATTTAATTATAATTTCTTAGCATGTTATACATGTAACTCAAAAAAAATTCTAAACCTATATAATGGATTATTCGTTATTGATAATTAATTATCTGCTACAAATATGTTAAATTTAGTTGATATGATAAATTGTTCAATATTATAACCAATTATTTGCGACACTATGAAAAACAAGTTTTAATCGATATAATCATTTATAAAATTAATATGATTTTTATGTTTATGAAAGTATAAAATTAATTTTTAATACAAGTTTACTTAAAATTATTATAAAAATATTAACATTTTACATTTAATCACTAAGATATTTAAAAAATACTTTTACCATCATCATCAAAATATAATTATAATCACTCCGAATGTTAATATAAGGATTGAAAATAAAAGAAATATCCAAACTCTATATAAACATTCATTTATCTAATTAACAGTAGAATGAAATTCCAATGGGTGTTTTTCTGTTGGAAAATGTCAAACTATGACTTCTCACTAAATTATATTTTGAGGAGAAAAGGATATTAAAGCCAACATTTTATTCATATTTTCAAACTTGAATCAAACACATTCCCTTTTGCTTTATTAGATGGAAATGCACCTTCATCGTCTAGCAAATGGAACAGTAATGGTTACAGTACAAGATGCCCGGTAATTGATGACTGATGAAGAACCAAAAATGGTGGAGCAACGGTGGATTGAATGGACATGACCCATTTCTCAGTCTTATACCACCATAAAGGCAGGAAAGCATAGTTCAATTTCCTTCTCAGAATTCACGAACCAACCATTCTCTCAGTGGTTTCTGTTTCTGTTTCAATGGAGAGGATCAAACTTGGCAATAGATTTCAAGGTAAGGTGGCCATTGTGACGGCTTCCACCCTTGGAATCGGCTTTAGCATAGCCGAAAGGCTTGGTTTGGAGGGTGCATCTGTTGTCATCTCTTCTCGGAAACAGGTTAAGAAATTGGTGTTTTTAGTTTCCCTCTTTTCACCCTTTTCTTCCCTTTCATAGCTAAATAAGATTACGATGACCAAACCTTTTCTTTCAATATTTAACATAGTTACGTGTTCTATATTAGTGGTTGGGTATGAAGAATTCTTTCTTTTTTTTCTCTTAATTGACTCATTTTGTCGTTGGAAAAGGAGAGGAAAACGGTGATGATAGGATTAGAAGAATTCTGTTTCTTAATGAACATTTTGTTACAGATATTTGTTCGTTAGTGCAGCAAAATGTTGATGAGGCTGCTGGCAAACTGAGATCTAAAGGAATCGAAGTATTGGCTATTATTTGCCACGTTTCAAATGCACAACAAAGGAAGAATTTGATCGACAAAACTTTACAGGTGAGACTTTAAACTTTGTTTAGATGCACCATGAAATTTGTATTCGTTTAGAAAATATCTTGACCAAGCTCAATGATTTCATCTCCTCCAAGCATCAGAAGGTTAGTCCTTGTTTTTGTTCATTTATCGATAGGCTAAGAAAATATTGTTGTTACTGTTATCTGATTCAAGAATCATATTTATCAGTAGTCTGAAGCATGCTTAGATAAACTTCTTCATGAACATGAAAGTGAAACAAATCAAGTATCTATTCTGAATTTAAATTACTAATATAGAAAAGTTACTTGGAAGAATTTTTATAAAAGTTAAATATAAAAATTGGTTTTAACTTGGGGAGAAACTTATTTTATATTTTTATTATTATTTATATATATGTCATAAATTTATTTACGCATAACCTAAACCCATTTACCTCAATTTTAATTTTGTTGTCTTGATCCGGAATAGAGCTGGGTTTTATCTGGTCTAGAACATTGGATTGTGTGATCTCTTATTTAAAGTCATTATTTGCAAATTGTTTAAACCCTATTGTGGTTTTCTAAAGAGATGTTAACTTTCTGGTTTGCAGGTGTAGTCAGATTTTCACAGGACGATTGTAAAAAATTTGTATTTATCACATTTTAATTAACATTAAGATCAATCAAAATTTGTAAAACACTACTAATGGTGTATTTAGATTGGAGACCGAACGGAAAATTAATGAAAGAATGGAAAAGAGAATCAACAGAAAATATAAAATATTCATGTATGGATCAAAGGAAATATAAGAGAAACTTTATATTTGATTTTATTGATAATAAAATATTTTTTTATTTATTAATGTATTTAGAAATTAATATGAAAAATATTTTTTTAAAAGACAAAACGAAAAAATAAATAGAAAATTTATAATTGATTTGATCTGATAATAATGTAATTTTTTTGTTTATTAATGTATTTATAAATTAATATAAAATATTTTTTTAAATAATTTGATATGAAGGTTTTTTTAATGTAAGTTATAATTAAAATATATTTTAAATTAAATAAAAATATAATAAATATAAAATATAAAATAAATTATCAATTTTTGGTTTAATTAATTTATTATTTAATCGTTATTTTGTTATAATATAAAATATAACTATCAATAAAATATTAAACTAATTATTTTACTTTATTTTATTTTAATTATTTACTTTACAATTTAAAAAATTATTTTTCACATATATATAATTGACTATATTTTTTTATAATCGATTGTATGAAAGTTTATTTGTGAATCCACTTTCTTACTACTGAAAAATTAAAAGTGAAAATTTGTTTTGTGTTTTAAGGTTTTGATTTTCAAACATTTTCTCCCATATTTCCCTTGTTAAAAATAAACATAGTATGTGACATAAAATATTTTGTTTGGTCTAAAGGGAAGTGGAGAGAGAAAAGAAAATAGAAAGAGAATATAAATGATGGTGGTTTGAATCCAGAGAATGGTAAAAAAAATTAAAAATTAAAAATTGATTTAATTGATTTAATAGGAAAAATGGTATATATTTAAAAAAACATGAAAAAATAAAATATAAATTAAAATTTAAAAGTTATTATAAAAATTTAATAAATTAAAAAATTATATTTTAAAATAAAAATATATTAAAAAAATTACTTTTACAAAATATCAAAACATAAATTAATATATTTTATTTATTATTTTAACATTTTTATTTTATTATAATAAATAATTTAATCATAATTATATTAAAAATAATCAAATATTTAAAAAATAGCATAGTATATATTTATATAATAAAATAATAATATCGTTTATAATATTGTAGATCATGTTTTAAAATATTGATTATGACTTATATTCTCCCCCAAATACTCCCAAGTGAAGAAAGTTTATTACATAGATTTTGATGTTTTTGATATCTTATATTCTTGTTTTTTTTAACTTAGTCGATTACAATTTTTCCGGGCTTTTCTTTCCGGAAAACAAGACTCAAAATGACCAATTTTCTGGTTTCGTTTCAGAAGTATGGAAAGATAGATGTTGTTGTGTCGAATGCTGCTGTACATCCTTCTGTTGATCCCATCTTGCAAACACAAGAATCGATCCTTGACAAGCTGTGGGAGATAAATGTCAAATCCACTATACTTCTTCTCAAGGTAACTAACTATCTACCTCTACATCGCAAACCCAAAAGATGATAAGAACAAATGCAACATGTTATCATGTGCTTAAGCATATTCTCTTAATTTAACTCCTATGAATATGATGAAATTGAAATTATGTGCAGTGCCTTATCCATTTCATGGTTTATACAGGATGCAGCTCCTCACTTGAAGAAGGGTTCTTCTGTTGTCCTCATTTCCTCACTTGCTGCTTATAACCCACCACCTACTATGGCTATGTATGGAGTCACCAAAACAGCAGTTCTTGGACTCACCAAAGTAACTATTTTAACTTTGTTTTTCTTTCTGTATGGTTACTTTATTTAACTCCTCCTCTTGTGTAGGCTCTGGCTAGTGAAATGGCACCCAATACTCGGGTGAATTGTGTTGTTCCTGGAATTGTGCCAACTCATTTTGTTGCAACTTATACCTCTAATGATGCTATAGTGAGTATCTATTCTCCCAAACAGAGTTTTTAGTTTTAACTATCAATTAGCAATTTGAATGGATTTTGTTGGTGTAGAGGGAGGAACTTGAAAGAAAAGCATTGATTGGAAGGCTCGGTAAAGCTGAAGAAATAGCTTCTGCAACAGCGTTTTTGGCGTCTGATGATGCTTCTTACATAACAGGAGAAAATCTAGTGGTTTCTGGGGGAATGCCTTCCAGGTTGTAGTTTCACTTTATTGAAAATTGTTAAAAATGTCAATTATAAATTTCTAAATATTAATTTAAGTGAGTGATTTTGAAACAAAAAAAAAATAGAATGGTGAATATTAGTATGCATGTATTGACAATTCACAAAGGAGTTGACTCTTGAAAATATAGGCAATTCATTACTGTTTCTTCAAGAAGTCATTCTTCACTGCTATAGATAGAAATCCTAAAGAGAAGTGGTACCTCAAATCAAATAGGAATCATTAAAACAACAAAAAAATCCAGACATAAATTGTAAACACAAATCCGAGAATCTCTCTTGTTAAATAGTCTCATCACTCCTAACTTTTAAATATGAAGCTAAAGTTTGTAGGAAGATTCGTTGTACTTTGTATGAGATGGTGGTGGATATTTGGTGAACTTAGGTAAAGTTAAATTTATATTTCCATTGTTTTCCTTACAGCCAAATAGATCCCCAGCAAGCCACAAATGATAGCCACACAAAAGAAATAGTGATGTAAAGCGCATCTGAACTTGATTTTAACCAACATTTATACATGGATGGTTTAGGATTTTTACAACTACTAACATAGGCAGCTTACAACATATCAACTTAAGAATACAAGTTAACCAGACTTGACAAATAAAATTTAGCTACAAAGCTACATTCCGGCTAGAATTAACTCAAACATAAGAACACAACGACTTTGAACCCCTTCGGGTTCCTCTACCTATGTACATAAAATAAGCAGAAAAAGTACAATGCAACTTCGTGAATGTATTGATCGATGACCTTCTCAAAGTGCTTGTAGTGGACTTGTGAATCCTCGCGTCATATTAATCAAATCTTCTGATTATCATGACAATCTTAGTAGTGCGCTTAGCATAATCTTCCAAGCCATTTTACACAAAAACCTGCAAGTGGAAAGTACTTTGATTCCTTAGTGTAGGATCTCCCCATCAGTTTTGTCATTTCAGAAGTGTGACACACTGATTTGCAAGCAAAAGAAAACACTAAACAGGAATGACATCAGCATTTTGATTATCTTCGCATGTCAAGATTAGCCCTTCTGCATAGGTTGGCAAAAGGCAGCGGATCCACTGGCAGCCTGTTGAGACAGATTCGGCCGAAGGAACAATCATGAGCACATTATCGTGTCGTTGAACAACTCCCATCACACTTACGGTGCTACCTTCTTTGATGTACCTATGCATTTCCCCAATTTACTTTATAAGTACCAAGTCACAATTAGGAAGGAAATTGTTTAAATAGAGAGGGAAAAAAAAACACTTTTGAATGAAATAGTAAACTGCAGAATAAACCAGTCCACACCCTTCCTTGAGGCGCATGATCCTGTCATCGCTAGAGAGTTTGCGATCTGCAAGCCAGCCTAAGAAATTAGGAGATAACTCTTTGTTATCCTTTGTTACATCAACCACAGTATTTGGTTCCACAAAAGGAGCAACCTTGGCACCATAGCCAGCTTTCACCAATGCTCTTAATCCAGACTGAAAGTCTGATACATAGAAATCCGCTACATATTTCTGTTCATAGAAGATAATGAAAACTTTGGCATTATGTAGAGTAAGAGAGAAATGGTGATTACCACGAGGTCATCAAGAAGCCAGACAAAACCAAACATATAAACCACAATCCTTAACAGCAGTTTCTCACGTTAGAAAGGTTTCTAGTACTGAAGACCAGATTACACGATTTAATAAATTTACAGATTCCGGTGATACATAACACATGTAGAGCATGGTAACATTACTGACTGTAAAAGCACCATTCCAGTCAAAGTGGACATAATAATTCAGTTGGTGTACAAGTAGTTTACTTATGCAGACTAGAGACAATTGCGTTAGGATTTTTACTTTTTGTGGGCTTTACACATTTCAATTTGGTGGATTAGTGTGGTTGGGCACCACAAGCATAGGAGCAAAACTCAATCCATCAAAAGCATGGGATGGTAAGCCTCCTTTGGTTGTTTTCAAGTTTCAAATGAGCATCCATAGCAGTGTTTTTGCTAACTGCTATTTCAATGGAATCACCATTTACATCTTCATTTTCTTTTTAAACCAACTAGAATACACAAAGCATCAATGTAGAATTAAACCAACTAACCTCAGAGTATCTAGAACCCCAAGTAAAGCAACTGTGTTTAGGATTTGCTGATTTTCCACCCAATCCTTTATATTCATATAATTCGGTGGAGACATATACACATCTAGGTACTCTTTGGTAGGATGACTCCAAAGGAATGCTGCCACATGTTACAACCTACAGGAAGAGACAGGATACGTGTAAAAAACACATTAACAGGGATACAACATCAAGGTCTGTATAGGACATTATCATCCACCCACACAAAAAATCCTATTTGAGTGCATTGTGATAGGAGCACGTATTGAAGCAGTTCAGGGATTACGATTAAAACCAGATATTAACTAATAACATAAATCCTATGATAGCAAAAGTGAAGGTGAAGCAAAAAAAAAATACTACTTAAATGCCACACAATTACACCGCAAGATCAACATCCCTAAATATCATCCACAATGCAGAAGAATCCAAGAAATTAATACAAAGTTACTTCTGTCAAGAATTTTGATTACATTCACATGGCAACCATTTTAGTAGAAAGCCTTCTTCATTACTCTACCACTCAAATGCACGCTAAATATCTTCATCCCTGACCACCGTGTCTGCTGAATTCGTGAAGACATCCACTCTTATTCAAGTTTCTGAACTAAGTAAATAATTCCACAACACGCAAGTTAACTCTTCTCTTTTGAGACACGTTATATACCTTCCAGTTTGTACCGCAAAATGAACAAAGCATATCCATACATCGATATCATCATATCAGAACAAAATCTACAAAAGCTTATAAACACTTGCATCCGAGACTCTAACGCGACTGGGAGAAAAAAAAAACTTTATAAACATATAGGACAAGTCCAAAAGAAGCAGTCGCAATCACCACGACCAAATTCACTCGTTACATAAGTATCAAACCCACACCAAAACCCCATACCTAACATCACATTATTAAAACAAAAAACTATCATAAACAAATAACGTTAGATTAAATGTTAGCAGGACAAAACAAATAGCATACCATCAAGAAGAATCATCATTTCACGATCATGAGACATCACTGAAGAGTGTGATTATACCATTATCGTTATTATCATAAGAAAGAAAGAAGATTACCCCCGTAACCTTGACGTACTGTCCATCAATGGCGCCTCTAAGCTCAGCATCAGGGTACCTTTTAACAAACCCTAAAAGCCCTCGTCTCCCCCAAATGCAATTCCAAGCGATCAAAACCACCACGGGCACAATAACCGCCCCGAGAGCCACCAAGA
Organism: Lablab purpureus; assembly: GCA_030347555.1. Lineage (NCBI taxonomy): Eukaryota > Viridiplantae > Streptophyta > Magnoliopsida > Fabales > Fabaceae > Lablab > Lablab purpureus. Next base: position 16,302,538 of record CM059259.1, read on the forward strand.
TCACAGCTTTCTTCACTGCCACCACAAGAAACACCCCGACAAGCAAACTCATTGCCAGCACCACCATGAACACCCACACCACCGCCCTCGACACCCTGAACCCCACCTTCACCTCCTCGTTCAGACTCGTCACCGCCGACCCATACACTGTCTTCCCCGCTGACACCGCTGCAGACGGTTGCTCTAGCTGCCCGGACCGCCGACTTCCAACCGGGCCGGATCCTACCGGACCCGACGTTATCAGACCCGTCGGCTGCAGCGCTATGGGGCCCGACCCAGACGACTTCCGCGACATGGGCCCTGACCCGCTTAGCCTCCCCACTGCGGGCCCCGAGTTTGGCCCGGATCTCACCGACCCGGATGGCGGCCGCGACGGCTTCTGATCAACGCCGGGGATTTCTAACATTTTCCCCAGCTCGCCGGACTTCTTTGGGTCGCCGCCCGTGTACGGTACGGAGCGTGAGGTCATTGTCGGCGGGCGCTCTTTCAGCTGTTCGGGTCGACCCGACACGTATAGGCCGCTGCTGAGCTGGTGAGAAGGGATTCGCGTCCCCATTTGAGAAAAAAGAGCAACTTTGGCTTCACAGAGAAAAATGGTCTGTTTCTTCCTCCTGTTCCTGAGGGTGGTGATAGTGTGGGCGTTTGCTCCAGCACTTTGTGTGTGTAAGTGTAGGTGGTGGTGCAAGTGGAAGGAGAACTAAGTTAGAAGTGGGGAAGGTTGAATGGAATTGCAGAAATGGGGTTGAGGTTCGTGATAATGACACCTGTGTCCCTTGTCTGTCTCTATGGCCAAATAGCTGTGCTAATAATGTTGGGGCTCTGGAGGGTATACCACATTGTTGCTGGTTTATTTGCAGTTTGGTGTTCCTTCTGTCCCCACACTCCCTCCTTCTTTTACCTTATTACCCTTTTCTCCCCTTTCTCCTATTTGTTTTACCCTTTTTACAACTTTCCTTCCTTTTTTTCTTTTCTTTCCCTTTTTGTGCTGATTCCAGAGTAGGCAGCCATCGGAGACAAAACTACGGCAGCCCTCAAACATGGTAGTGTTGTACTGATAGTGTGCTCATGATGTTCTGTTCTGTTCTTCTCCTGCGTTTCATTCAACTCATGCATTCTTTTTATGTCTTCTATTAAATGGTTTACATCACACACGTCATAAATCAATTTTATATTTCATTTTCTTAGGGCTTGATTAGTATACGTTTTCTCTATGTAATAATTCTTTTATGCTTATTATTATAAAATAATATTAATGTAAATTAAGTTACATTAATTTTTCATACACAAATTATCTTCTTTCTACTTTATTCTCTTGTAACTCTCACGTGAATTTTCTCAATTTTATAAAAATTACGAGAATAAGCTTTTATCCTTTCAACACATCATATTAAAAAATTAAAAAAATTAATATTAAATCAAATTTTGCATAATAAATTTATTCCTAATTTCATTTTAAAATAAACCAATCAAATATACCATTTTATTTTAAATTTAAATTTGATAAAAAAATATTTCAAAATTATTTTTGTGATAATTAATTTATGCCGACACTATTAACTGTGTTAGTGTCTATGAAATTGTGGCCACGTTCTTGCAAATGTTTTGTGGGATTTATAATTTTGTTTGTTTACTCAATAAATATTTTTTTAAAGTAATGGTTTGTTGTGAGATAAACTTTAAAATAGTTCACAAAAATTAGTTCTTTTGCATTAAAACTAAATTATTTATAAAATAATCTGTAGAAGTTTTTTATATATCTCTTAAAAAAATAAATTAGTTTATGAAAAAATAATTTTAAGTTTTTTAAGGAAGTTGGTTTCTTAGAACTAAGTTATTTTAACAAAAAATAAAATACGACGAAAAATCTTTACATTGATCAAATGGCAAAGAATGCAAGTTTAACTTATTGTTAATTTATTTAATATTGAGAGTAATTAATTAGAACTAATTACATAGAGGTAGCTAAGTATTTGAGTTTTCCTTGGTATCATCATCAGCTTAAAGTTCTGAAATTGTAACAATTACAAATATTTTGTTTTAAATTTCCTTTATTATAATGTTCATTTAGGTTATAGATTTCGTTTTCAAGTTTACTTTTGTAAACAAAAAAAGTGAAATTTCTAAGTTTGTTAGTATCTACGTCACTTTCCATAAATTTCTTATTCAAAGGGATAAAAACAATTAAAATTTCCCATGACGTAAAATGTGACTTGATCTCTCAACTCATGAAAAAAAAACTAAAACAAGGAAAATTTTGAAAAAAAAAATAGATAATTTCTAACTTGAACAAAATTACAAATTTCATTTGTAGTTTTATCGATAATACATTTATCGATAAACTTATATATTTCACTTCTTATATTTTTTTTCTCATATAACATTTATCACACATAACTTGTAAACAACCGTTTAATTCAATTTTTATTTTTTAATATATAAAATATTGAATAAACAAATAAGATGAACTAAAACATATTTTTAATAATTTCTTTTTTATAATTTTTAATTATAGTAATAATAACTCTCTTTTTTAGTTTTTTTAAAAAAATTAACGCCTATACCGTTTTTAAGGACGTGTTTTCAGTAATATTAATTAAATAAATTTATAAGAAGAATCAATTATATTCTTCTTGTTATCTCCATTGCCAACTTTGTGTGACTAAGAAGCACATTTCTTAATCAAAATACATATCCATTCACACTACTATTTTCACAAGTTGACTATTTTAAAATTAGAATCCTCAAATTTTATTTGCTATGGCTTAATATGTTTTTAATTTTTACATAATGACTTAGTTTTTTTATTTTAGTTTTTATATTTTATGTTTTACATTTTTTTCACTTTTTAAATCAAAAGTATTAACATTTATTTTATTTTTTATTTTATTATTCTTTTCTTTAAAATTTAATGAATAAATAACATTTATTTTATCGATAGGGCTAACTTACTTTTTCATTAAACACCTAAATAATTAACAATAGTGATAAAGTAATAGAACCTAAATCATCTTTAAGATAAAAATTAAATCTCAAACTCACTAACTAAAAACATATTTAAATGTAGATATTAGAATTAAAATGGAATATTTTAATAAAAGTACTTGAATTATTTGCGTAATTTGTATGGATGTGGGTTTTTATTTTTTTAGTCATCTTTTAATAGAGATTCTTTTTTATTTTCTTTGAAATTAATGTCACAAAGTTATATTTAATCTAACATCTAATTATGTTCCGTTAGTTATTGTTAAATTCAATTCAATCTATTATCTAATATTTTTAATTATTTAATATTTTTTATTTTTATTAATTATCATTGAATTCGATTAACCCAACTCTAATTTTTTATTAATTATTGATTGTTTAATAAATTTAATAAATTATTGCATACTAATAAATGTTAAAGAAACTAGATTAAATATTTAAATATAAATAAATTTTTACATTAAATATAAATAAAAAATTATTTTTTTTATAAAATAAATAAGACTCATAAATATTAAATAGATTTTGTATTAGCTCATCAGTGATAATTAGTCTTAATAACTAATTGAGAAAAAACATTCCACTATGTTAAAACTTAATAACAATTAAAGTTATGTCTCATTGTCTTAAAAAATATAACAGGTCAATATTCATATAATAAAATTATTTATAATTAATTTAATGATTTATTATTTAAAGGATGATATGAATTATGTTTATAATTTTTTAAAAATTTGTTTATAATTAGTTATTTAAATAGTTGTGACTAACTCTGAGTAAGGTGTATTTATTTATATGATCTACATTTTATAATTTTTGAAGTTATAAATAAATATATTGTAAAGTAATTCGGGAATTTTATACAACAAATATAATTTTCAAAAATGAAATAATATTTAAAATACACTATACATACACCAAATTTGTATAGTCCAAAATTAAGGAAGTATAAACTAAAACGAATTTGTGGATTGATGATTAAACAGTAGTGAAATTGATTTAAAGATTTTGGTGTTGATTGTTGTGTGACATAAAGAAGTAGGACATATGAAAAATGAGTAATAGTGGGAGAGTGGGCTTGTGGGTAGGGTCCTAGGAAGGATTCCCCATGGGAGAAGGTTTTGTGGCCTTGTGTATATCACATGCACGTGGATTCAACACATGATGTAACTTCCTTTGGCCCATCACCGTCAAAAATAATAATGATAATATTAATATTAATCTGAAGGTGTGGGACTAATCACACTTACTCTCTAGCAGTAGTAGTAGATCTACCATCCTTATCATGTGCCCACAAGTGGAAGCTCCCTCCTTCCTTCTTCTGTTATCTGCACCAAACACAACCCTCCAATGCACCATACCCTAACTCTACCAATGGACCCCTCCTCCCTAACTCAATGCTCCCCATTCTTCTATTACATAATCACATTCATTTTTCTTATCTAATCATAAATCTTTCGTCTAATTCTCAACTAATCACTCTCCAACATTTTCGGGAATATTTTCTTTTTCCCCTTTAAGATTCAACCTTCTCTTATAATAATATTCTTTAAAATTCTATTTCTCAAAATTTACCACTGCTCTTTATATACATTCTTTAATGAAAATAAGTCTCTCTTAAGAATAATTACTTAAATTTTTAGTAGAGATTAATTATTATTATTATTATAAATAATAACAACGGACACACGAAATTATTTATTTTAACTTAGTAATCTCAAATTTGAGACTACAATTTATATTTGTGTTAATTTATAAAAAATAAACTTTTAATAACAATGACGTAATTTTATCGAAATTGTATTATAGTGGGTAGACGGATTGGCGCAAAAAATAAAAAGGATTATTAGTGACAGTTATTAGTTAGTGAGATTCCCGCGAAGCAAATGTGACATGTGAAGGTCAATATAGTAAATCCGCATTTTCATTGTAGTCGGTGCAGGGATATATGCTGGTCCAAGGTTTTGAAAGTACTAAAATATCCTTTGCTATTAAAGGACGCTCATTGCTATTTTTACCGCTGCAACAAAAGATACATACATTAGAGTAAAAAATTTGATCATTTTTGTTTGTATGTTTTTCTTACAGTTATTTGTAATATATATATGGAGAGAGAGAGTATAAATAATGTAACTAAAAAACTGTGTCAATTTATATCATAAAATAACTGTCTATTTTTTTTAAAAAAAATATAAAATTAAAATATTGTTTTCATGATTTCAAGAAATTGTTTATATATAAATAATCATGGCTCAAATACAATTTTTTATTTCGAATTATTGTCTTTTCTTTTAAAATAGAAACATTTCATCTGTCACTTTAAAAAATCGATAGCTTTTGTTTAATTGTATATTCATTTATTTTTTAACTTAATTAAACAGTAAACTTAACATATTCGTATGAGGTATTTAGAAATAAATCAATTAATTTAAATGTAAAAAGTAAAAATAAAAATGTGGACAAAAATACATTTTACCTTAAAATTACAAAATTTTAAAAATAAAATAACCAGGTATTTTAATATTTTTTTTAAAAATGACCAAAGTTAGGTATTAAAAAATAAAAAAACCAAAATTAAAATAAGAAAGCTATAATTTTTTTATTCAAGATAAAACAAATGCGTTTGTTCAGCGTAATAGGCCTCTTACAAAATACTTTTTATTTATACTTCATTTTTTATGTAATTAGAATAATAATTATAAAAAATAAAGAAAAAGTTGGTATAGAATTATAAGAATAGGAGTAGAATTATAAGAAAGATGTATACGTAAAGAAGAATAGTTATCTTCTTTATATTTTTTGCATAATTAAATCAATAATTACTGTAATGCAAAAATAAAAAATAGTTAAGAAAATAGTAAAAGATATTGTTCACTGAAACTATTATAAAATATAACGTTAGATATCTTTGTATGCTAGTATACTTTTTTGTTTAAGAGATTTTTGATAATAGCCATAATAAAAAATGATAAAGAAACAATTACAATACAGGTAAAAAAATAAGAATAAAATTGTAAGAACAGTATACATACTAAAACAGTATCATATAAAATTAGTGTAATATTTTTTTGTTACCTACTTAAAATAACAATTATTATAATAAAATGATAAAAATAATTATTATGTAAGGTAAGAAGTGAAGCCCACAACCAATTAGTAAAAACAATGTTCCCAGATTAATTGAAATAAAAGATTCGGGTTGAATTATGAATTAAGCAGGTGCTTTTATTCATTATAGACACATAAATGATTTTGACTCTAATTCCAATTAATGCATTAGGTTAGCTAACTAGTTAAAACATTTTAATGCATTAATGTATGTCATTATTACATTTAATAACATATACTATATAGCACATGTCGTGAAGAAAGATACCGATACATTTTTCTAAGTTTAAAAACATAAATATTTTAATCCAACACACCAATAACTCCACATTTTTATGCTTCAAAAAATCATGGATTATCAAAGTTAAATGAAACATTAATATCACAATATATGAAAAGTTGTAGCATAATTATAAGTGTTCACACAACAATATTATAAATAATAAAAATATTTACAACAACCACAGTAATAGCAAACGATAAGTTTTTACCTATACATGGTTAAATTAATGAACCAACATTGAATTAAGAAATCATTATAATTTTAAAAAATAGTTTGAACCATAGATTAGGAGATTGCTAAAAAAACTAATTTCAATATACTAATAATCACCTCTTCCACAATTGTATTAAATATATATGTATATATATATATCCCATTTAATAGAAATAAAATCATCGTTTATTAATAATTATACAATTTTATAATATTATTAATAAAATTATAGTTCAGATTCAATAGTTAAATAATAATTTAAAGAAGGTAAAACATGTTTTAAGTACAGGAAAAATATCACTTAAGCAAAATGTTTTTATTTAAATCATATTTTTTGATAAAAGAGAGATTGATCTTAATCTTTTCCTATTTTAACGATGAATTGTTGTTTGAATGATATTTATCCTTTGAGAACTGAAAACTTCTTCATATATCAATATGCATACACATTCATATTTCCTTAAAGCACATAATTTCATAAATAAATTAAATTAAACGCCAACTAACACTATATATTTATCAAGATTAACCATAAACCAAATTCATTCAAAATTATGCTCAAAAGATACAACTTTATGTGATACATGGATAAAGTAAGTTAATCATTTTTTTATATTTTTAAATTAAAATTCTATAATAAATGTTTAAACACATAAAATTTTACGTGAATTTGTTTACAACGTATTGATACCAAATATTTACAGTATTTTTCCTCAAATAACCTACAATATCAATGTTTTTAATCATATTAAACTTGTATGTTGTTTGTAGAATTTATTTTTGCTGTAAGTATGAACAGTATGTGAATTCATCATATAATATTTCATACATGGTTTTTAATGTATTTATTTTAAAAGTTAACAAAATTATTATATATAATATTTTGTAATTGAATTACTTCATAAAAAATGTTTGAAAATGTTCTAAAGATTTACTTATCTTGTTTATATATTTTACTACTATATTAATTCAGTTAACCCATATTACTCAGTCGTATAATTATATTGATTAAAAAAAACTTATAATTATCATTTGTGTACAATCGCATGCCTAACTCGTAACTCATTATCTAAATTTATCTTTCTATTTATGCTCCCATTATTTTCAATGATTATTTTCAATGGTTTATTATTCATATAGATAAATTTGTGAAGATCAGGCTAGTTTGTTTCTGCTGATGGAAGAAGATAAGAATAACAAAAATAATATGTAATCTCGTTTTCATTTTTCCATTGAAGCCAACAGACATAAGAAGAAACAGAACTGACATCTTAAAAATGTGCCTATTTATCCTTGATTTTATATGCACACTCTCTTATTTCAATTTATATAAAAGAACAAAATTTTAAAAATCTAAAAAATCTCTAATATTATTATGTCATATAACATAATAAAATAATAATAATATTAAAATATGAAAAAACATAAAAATAATTACAAAAATAATAATGTTAAAAAATAGTATAATAATAAAAAAATTTGAAAAATAGTAATAAAAATAAAAATAATTTTTTAAACAATAATTATAATAATAAAGATCATGATAATAATAAATTTAGAAAATACTAATAATAATAAAATTATAAAGTAATAATCAAATCATAAAATAGATTAATAACAAAAATAAAAACAAATTTATAAAAAAACAATAATACAATTATAATTTAATATTTAATTAAAATTAATTTATAATTATAAAAATAATGTGATCATTCTTTAAATATATTGTTTAATAATATTTAAAATTTATTAAACTATTAAATCACTCACCGATTTTTCTTTTTATTTTTCTTTATTTTCCACACTCTTTTTTCTTTATTTGTTTTTTCATTCTCTCAAATTCACTACATCACTCTTTGTTTCTTTGTTATAACTTTTTTTCTATAATTTACACCTTTTACATATAAGATTAAGTGTTCCATTAAAACCAAATTTATCCAAAAACTAATAAATTTAAAAATGATTTAAAATGATGAATAAAAACAAGAGTCACAGATTGTTTTAGTTGGTTTATAGTGTATGAGATGTTGGATTCAAATAGGGAAACAACTCCCACTTTAGTTTGTCATTAGTCATTTGGACAGAAAAAGAGATTTGTAAAGTGGCCATTTCAAATAGCTTTTCAATATTTAAATGAAAAAGGAAGGTGGATGATCTTTTGCTTTCTTAAGCTAATCACACGTAACCCAATCTTTTCCATTACTTATCTCAAACCTTTTTAGGTTTTGTATAAACTATTTTAGTCCTTCTGTGTATTAATTATGGATTAAGATTATTGAGAATTAGTTTATGTATACCTGCAAAATAAAAGAAGAAGAAAGATCTTTATTCAACTTTCGTGCATTTTTTTGCCATACTTGTAGATTCAAACTTCTTTTTCAAATGATTGGATTTGAAGTTACTTTATGTGAAGATGAATAATGCATGAACTTAGTTGACCCTATATAGGTCCAGCCTCTGTGTGGCATTATCTTGAACTTGGTTTTACTCTATGCCATCATAAGCTTTCATCAATGGCCAATGAGGGTCCCCTAATTTCCCTTTTATAATTTCTCTTTAATGACAAAGATCTTCTTGTTTGCCATGTGTCACTGCCAATCTTCACAAATTGACTGTTCCTTTTTATGCCAAACTTACTCAAAATAATAACAATAATGCAACCAACCCTAAATATCATTGCTTGTTAATCAGTTATTGCTAAAACCTCACTACTCTAACTATACTACCATTTAATTCAATTTATTAATTTTACAATAGCTATTTTAAATGTTACATTATCAATAATTTTTAATTACTTCACATTATAAAGTTCTCACGTTCTTGTGGATTATTATTATTATTATTATTATTCATTAAATGTTTAATTAAAAAATTTAGAATTTTTTCTTTCACATAATCTTTTTATGTTTCTAGGTTTATCACAAGACTATAAAAAAATATTACGAGTATGCTTTATTTTTAGGGAAGTTACTTAACTATACATTTTTTTTCTTCTCAAACTAATTAAGGGAAAGATTACTTATTATATATGGGAATAAGGATTTTTTTTCTAAGTTATATTATAACATCCATGATTATTCAATTTTTTATTTTAACTAATTTAGAATTTATTCCCACGGATATGAAAAGTTAACCAAACATATTTTAAAATATGCTTACGAATAACTTTTCAATCATAATATTCCTGCGAATTACATTCTTGGAATATAAAACCATAACTTCAATTGGGAAAGTTATAAGCAAACAACTCATTGAAATGTCTCTACATATTGTTACGCATTTCTAAATTTGGTTATCCCGTTAAATAAAATTACGCATTCTAACTTCCAAAAAATAGTTCCACGATAAATATAAAGAAAACTCTAAAAAATATAAATAGTTTTTTATGAATGTGAGATCAGAAAGTTCCTAATGGGGAGAGCACGAATATGTTAGTATTCAAACCTCTATAACTATTAATGGTGTTATTATACATTGTGTACGTATTCATTATTGATTAATTGATCAAGTATGTCATAAATTCCATTTTGGATAGGCTTGTGGTAGAATTTATAAAAGAGATTGCAATGAAAGAAAATATAATCGTAATTCGATGAGAATTTAGATACGAAGTAAATCAGATAAAAATTAATTATTGTTTTTGTCCCTTTATTCCTTTTCATTTTTTATTGATGGTTGATTAGGAATCAAGAAATACAATGATTTTTTTATTCAAATAGAATAGTTGAGTAATTTAAAAAATTAATAAATAACGAAGACTTAGGTAATGGGAGAAGAACTATTAGATTTCAATTTAGAATCAATTTATAATAGATAAAGTAGTTTAATAATATAGAAGTTATACTTAAAATATATTTTTTAATTTAAAAATTTTTCCATCAACATTTTTCTTTACATAGTTTCGAAAACGTGGATTTATTTATACACACAAAAGATGTGATGGTTAAAATACATTCATTCACTCTTAATAATATAGGTGATATATGTGTTACCATAATTTAATAGTACTTAAAGTCAAAATATGTCTGCATGACCATAACTTTGGTTGGAATGGGTTGCTTTAATATTTTACTCATAATAGTTACAAGTATAATCCATTTTCGTGGCATTGTCGTTCAACTATTGGTATTTGAGTTTGGTTACCATCCATTAATACTTTGCTTATTCGTTATAGGGTTTTTTTGTACTGTTACAAACTTTATGGGATAACAAACAATTAAGGTTTTGTTGGGCTGGGCTTTTGTTGCGTTGTTAGGAATTGGGTCCATCATTCATCATCTTTGTGTACATGAACCCTCTTTTTAAATTAAAAAACAAAAATCAATTAGCTTAACTTCAGGAATGTGTACAGGGAGACTAAATATAAAGCTGCTGACATATTTATGGAAAAAAAAAGAAATTGGAAAGAATCCATTAAAGATGATCGGTGAAATTCTTCCATTAAGATTAGTTCTTGCAGAATATAAAGTATTTCACACGAATAATATAATAATATTTTAGCCATTATTAAATATATTTATGATAATTTTAATTGTATATTTCGTAACACGTATTATATAGACCATGTATATCTTTTTATTGAAAACAATGAGGTAAGGAAGATTATTATAACAGATCATTTCTCCTTTCAAGTATCTAATATAATAATAAATACGCACACTTGATACAAAAATATAATACCAACTTTGGGGGTTTAAAAAAATCCAAAATCATTTAACTTATTATATATATAATTGATGATATGTATATATATATACAAACTTTTCATAAATAATTTATATTAATAATTTAAAGCATTAAATATAAATATAACACCTAAATGCAACTTTTAGAATATACGAATACATTAATAAGAATAAACTGAGAAAAGAAGAAGAATAATTTATTTTCTACCGATTTCCACCAGTGGATTATGTACAAAACAAAACTATTCATATTCATAAAAAGACTAAAACTACAAACCAAACATTTAAATACTTAATCAAATCATCATTGTTAAAATTAAAACAATTTAAAACCCAAAATATTATCCAAATTGGCCTTATTTTCCCAAACCAAAATCAATACTAGGACACAAGTTTCAGAATCATAAAAAAAGGTTTTAAACCTTGATAAATTCTAATCATCCAATAAAATCACATAATTTACTTAATATTTAACATTTTAATTCTAATATAAAAAGTTTATAAGATCTTTTTTCAGAACTAAAATAAATTCAATAATCAAATTACGACAAGCTCAACGCTTTTCTTGAACACAAATTTCTGTTAAACTAAGCTATGAAGAATAAGGGTGAGCATACACCATTGCAGTTTCTTGATCAACCAAAAGTCCTTACCCTAATTCATAGAACATCTACCCATGAGTTAATTTCCCAAAGCTTTTGCATGCAAACCTTCTACCACTGCTATAGGGAGATGAAATTTGAAGGAGATGAAGGAAAGGAACTTACCTGAGGGAAAAGTTCCAGAATTTAGTGCTCTGATTTTCTTTTAGCTGAATTTATGAAATGATTCTCATTCCCTTTCTCACTTTAATTAAACGCACCATCCTTCTAAGAGTCTAAACTACCTTTGAATTTGACTCGTCTACACCCTACCTTTTACATCTTTTGATTTGCTTAAAATGAATTATCATAGAATTTGTTAGGATTTGAAATTTAATTAAACTATCATCTCAGTAGGGAACTTAACTCCTTTTCATTACGTGAGAAAATCCTGGTGAAGAACAAGATAGAATCCAAAAAAGAAAAAAAAGAAATTAATGCGTACTGAATCTTTTGTCGGATGAACCAGCTGTTTGTGATGAAGATGAAGATGAAGATTCAAGAGGCAATTATTTTGGGTTCTGAATACTGGCCATGCTCCCACACGTACGTATATCCCGCACGTGTATTTGGTTGCTTTGGTTTGGCCTATTTGATTCTTCCTATTTTGGCTCATGTTGCATTTCCTGCCGCTAACTTTCTAAAATGCAATTAAGATCTTTGAATAAAGAACAAAATGCAGATACATTTATTTAAATTTTTTTAACTTTTTTTATTAGAAATAGTTTTGTTTTGATCATTTGTGTGATAAACAGTTATATTAAATATATATTAATTTAGGAAATTATCTTGGAGTGGGTTCCATCTCACATAAGATTAGACATGAGAATGAAGAAGATAAAGATAAGGTTGACTTTTTGTCTTTATTTTTACAAAAGGTTACACAAAGTTAAACAAGTTAATTTGAGGTTATCCACACACACAAACCCACCTTCACAATAAATATTCGATTTTGACCCACTTTGGATAGGAGTTAATGTAGATATTATCTATTTTTTTTAAAACTTTTTTATTACAACATATATGCACATAATAACAATAATAATAATAATTCATTACCATGTTTTTTTATAATTTTTAAAATATAAATAACTTCTTTCAAACAATATAAGTTAACTTGTTTAGTGGAAATATTTAAAATCATCATAATAATAATTAATAACACACTTAAAATTGTATATTAAATAAGAATATTATTTAATTCTTAGATTTTATATTTTATATTTATTTTTATTGACTTTTCAAACATATTTTTTTATTTTTATAAATTATTTAAATAAAAAACATAAGGACAATAAAATATAGACTTATTTCCAATCCATGTAGTTGCCATGTCTACTTCAAAATTAGGTTTAAGATTACCACAGATGAAAATGAAATTTCCATCCTGGTCAAGTTATTGAATTTGGAAAACTTAAGAAACAATCATTTCACATATCAAAAAAATTAATTTGATTATATATTTTAAGTATATCATACATTAGTTATCACCTAGTTTTTAATTTAAATAATATATAAAAAATGAGTAACAGAGAATTTAAAAACATAAAATAAAATTTACTTTTAGTTAGTTTATGATTTTAAATTTATTAGTTAACTATTGTAATTTAATTACTTTATTGAAAATTATTAAATAAAAATAAACGTGTTTAATATCGTAGAAATATATAACATTCAACCCCTTCAAGAAATTTATTAAATATTAATAAATTTAAAAAAATATAATTATTATATTAACTAAATTAGAATTTTTTTTATAACTGGATATCTAAAATATGATAGAAAATAATTCAGTAATTAAATATATAAAAACTAAAAAATAGTAAATACTCATTATTAGTAAATATTTAAATAGTGATGCAAATTTAAAGTAGTGGGTTTTTCACAACTGTATTGTTTAAACTACAATCTGCGAGGAATTTCTAATGCAAAATTTGTAGTTCATTCAGTTCCTCACAGCTTTGTTATCTCAGCTATAGTCCTGTGAGGGAAATTCTTATAAATATTTTTATGTTAGCGAGACTCTCACACCTTTGTATGCTCAATCACATACTTAACAAATTTCTAATACAAGTTTTCATTAAAATTAAAGCTCTTCTCCATTAAAAAAGTTTAAAATGTTAAGTAATATTAATATTAACTATTTATATCAGTAATCAGTAATAGTAATAAATAATAATTATTAATATATGTAATATTAATCAATATTTAATATTAATATTGTTTTTCTAATCATCAATGTTTCGTAAATAATACAAAATATAAGATCAATCTGTTTTTAAAATTTAATTATAAATTATTATGGCAAGTTTTTTTAAAAATAAATATCAAAGAATTATATATAAAATTAATTTTAAATTAAAGTAATAATCATTAGTTAGTTAATTTAATTAAATTAATTAATTAATTATTAAAGTAATTAATGGTTATCTCTAGTAATAACTTTACGTTTTTATTTCTTGAAATATAGATGTATTTTACTTTTGGTTTATAAAAACATTCCTTAACCTTTTGTCCTTCTAATTTTTGTTGTCTTTTAAGTTTTGTTTTTCTATCTTTATTATTTTTGGTTTAGTCTCTTATTTTACTCCCTATAATTAATATTTTATTGCTTTCTAATTAATTAATCTCTCCGAAAAATATTTAATAGGAACTAAAAGCAATTCATTAACATATTATAGGAACTAAATTGAAAAAATGATATATTTAAAGGACTAATTAACAAGGGTTAAAATAGAATTTTTTTCCATAGGAATCAAAAGTTAGGAAAATGCTTTTAGATAAATAAACAAAATACAACGAAACCAAAAAATATATTTAAAATATTTAATAATTATAAAAATTAATATATGAAAATAAAATTCCATAGAACTCAAATCAAAATTTTAACTTCGCTTTTAAATATTAAAATAGAAAATACAATCTCTCGTACAGATACATCATATACTTGATACCAGCCTCCTTTTCACTAGCCGAGCAATGCAAATATTAATTAACCTGACCTTCATCAAAGTGAGTTTTTCTTATCAAAATTATTTTAGAATTGAAAGTGTACTTAGATGTTTCAATTTATTTGTCATGCTTAAACAAATACTATGCCAAGTTTAAGACCCCCTCTCTACTTAGCCTATATACTCTTTAACCCTAAAATCGCTTTTTCTATCTTAAAATGTGTCAATCTTAAAAATCTCATCTTTTACAGATCTAAATCTCTGACAGTATCCATTCTATTTAAGAAGTCGCAAACATTTAAAGGTTTCTCCGTTACTTTTCAAAGCCTAATCTGTATTTAACATATGTTGGTCCAAGTAGACATAATCTAAATGCAGGTTAAACCTTTAGTTACACTATTATGATCTGAAGTTTCTACATTTCACTTATATAATTGATGTTTTATAGGGAATGGAGGGACAAAGCCCCAACAGAAGATATGAATGTATATAGTTGTTATCACTAGATGAGCAGCTGGGAGGCACAATGACTGAGTGAACTTCCCCACTCGACTCCATAATCAGTGGATGAATCATCTAGAACCTTACACCAGTTGGAGATGAACCATCCAACCTCGGACCCACCTCCAACTTTAATCAGAAAACAATACCAAAAGAAATAAATTGTATGGACTTTTGTCCTCATATAAAACCCTCTTTCAAACAGTGCAATGCACCTAACTTGCATACCATGGGAATTCATTTCAAATACAATAACTGAGGTGTCTCCTTTTGTGGTTACATGGAAAAGAAAAGAAACGAAGATAAAAGGGTAAGCACCCCCTAGCGGAGGAACACGGTACCTGAGCAGCAGGTGATGAAGACCCAACAGGGGCATTGCATACATGCAAAGTCTCATCACAATTTGGCCAAGAAAGACAGTGAAGAAGGTGGCTTCTCTTAGAACACGAGGACAGTGCATTCGAGTTAGCGCCAGGATGTCTGCAATAACACCATGTACGTGGAAGTTTGGACACGTGTTGTTGTGGACAACTCTGAAAACTATAACCAACGTGACCACGCACCCAGAGTCATAACCTCTCACTAGTACCTACCATGACGTCTTCTTGAAAACTACTATTGATTATCCATGTTTTCACCATTCTTCATTATTTCTCACTTCTTATTGCCCTCCACAACTAAGATGCTAATTTTTCTTCTTTCTTCAAGTAACTTTACGTCACTTGTTTGCTTTCTTGTGACTTGACATTGCAAAACAAATCCTTTCCTTCCTACCACCCTTCCACGATTTTTTTTCTTCCTCTAAACCTAATCCTCAATTATTTTAACATTTTCTCTTTTCTTTTTATGTATTTTTATTATCTAAAATACTTTTTCAAGTGCCATCTTAGTGGTTGCGCATGCCTCCACTTATTGCCATAGTTGGGATAAAAACATGGAACAGCAAAACCTTCCTACAATGCCCACAACACAGCATCGCCTGTTTATACACCAATATTTTATGTTTCTATCTTTTCCTAGCCTAGTATTTATCACTTTTTTTAGTTTCACCTATAATATAACTTATCACAGTATAAAATTATGTAGTATGAATTATTATTATTAATATTATCATTATTATTATATAAACAATATTTCCCATTTAGTTATTAAGGGGAGTATGTATAATAATTGGGAAAATGTGAGAATGGTACTATAGATACGTGCGAAAAGGAAAAATGATGGTTGTACTTGCTACGGAATGTCGAAATTTGTTTATTGGGCCCTGAGCGAGATCCCCTACATGTTCCTTCTGATAAGCCCATACCGCAAAGAACCACACTCCGACGGATACCTAACAGTTTGCGGGCCATAGCGCGTGACCTGGAACCAAATATTGAATGGCTTAGATGGTTTTCGGACCAAACTCTTATGTCTCCTTCACTTTTCTTTCTACTTTTTTCCCCCCACATTTTTTTATTTCTCCCTCGAACATTTCTTTCTTCATTCACAATCTGATTTCATAAACATTTATAATTCCATTATATGTCTTTTTTCGTGTATCTTTCAATTAATCATCTTAGTTTCTTCCATCCAACAGTTAATTATGATTAAATCAGGGTCAAATTGGTAAATATATATTATATAATACATTACAAAACGTAATTTAGATAATCTTTTAATTATTATAAATAATAGGATCGTATCGGTGTCTTGTAATAAACAGTTGAATAATAACAATCCCTGCAGATATTGTATACGAACCTTTCTTTATTTTAAAAAATTGTTTTTTTAAGTGCAACTTAAATGCTTTTTTGGTTGATCCTTACCCGGTTTTTATTGGTTGTGAGCAGCTTGATTTTGTTCTTCATTAGTTTTTCTGCCTCACCCATTTTTTGGATTATCTTAACCAGTCACTTCATATTATCTGTTTTGGCTCAGTTAATTAGTGTTTTAGTGTGTAATATATAGAATAATTTTTACTTATTCTTTGTGGTGAGAATCTGTATTATATGTATCAATACTATAGATAGAAAATATTTATTTTGTATAGTTTATATTGTAGCTAAAATCTCTTACAAATAAGTATTTTTGGATAAAATATTTAAGTTTATGTTAAATTTTGTGTATAATGTTATTTTCAATTAATAATAATTTCTTTCAAAATACTGAAATTTCTTTTAATTTTTTCTGAAAGAAGTAAAATATTAGAATCTTTTTTAAAAGGAATTTTCATCAAAGATAACTTTTAAAAGGCTCTCATTGAATAATACTCCATCTTTTCTTAGGAGAAAAATTTGTTTCATTTTATTTTTAGTTTTAAAAGTGAATATTGTATTAATTATCATTCACTAATTATATTTTTATTTTTAAACATATAAAAATAATTAAATAATTTTTTTTATAAGACTTTAAGTAATTAAGTATTTGTATTAATAATTTGTTTCTCAACCTTTTCATCTATTTCTTATTAATCAATAAATTTAATTTAATTTTTTAAAAACATTATTAAAAGATATTTAAAAAAAATATTTTAAATTATAAACAAATAATATTTTCATTAGTTTCTTTAACGAACTTTAAATGACATTTATTATTGACAAACAGGAGTAGTTTCTAGAAACATTCTTATCCAATATAATTATTCTAATTTGTGTGAAGAGATGTTAATTACATATAGATATTATTATAAAAAAAAAGTAAATTATTTAATACAAAATACTATCTTATTTTTACTTAATTTCTATTTTCAAAATTTCTTATAAAAGCTTATTCAAAATATGATTATCATTATTTCTTATTTTAATATAAATGTATAAAATTAAAAAAGTTAACAACACATTAATGAAACTTCACAAACATTCCTTTACCTTGAATAGTTTAATGAGATTCCACAACTTTCACTTTTTTATTATTTTTTCTGAAGATTTGATTCTGCTCTTGGATTCACTGCCTTGCAAAATTGCTGACAATGCTTCAAGTGCAAGCCTTCAACAATCCGAATTCCGAAATTAAAATGCGTTCAGGACATTATGTTATTTCCTTTGTGAACTTACAGGATTGGAGGTTCTCTAAATTATCTCAAATAAAAAGGATAATGGATTATTTGTGTGATTAATATTTGTAATAAACTTTTGAACGATAATCATTTGTGATTAATCCCACTTTTATGGCGGGTGTGAAAAACCATTGAAGTGTATTCCATGAACAACTCTAACTTTCCAATACCCAAGAGTGGAAGAAAGTGTAGTGTTGGATAGGGGTTACACCCAATACAAACACACACTTGCAAGTTAGAGAGTACCACAAAAGTGTTATATGTCTCTTGAAACGAGCCAATGTTTTTCACAGCAGAAGGAAAAACAGTAATTCATAGAAATGAGTCACATGTTTGTATAAACTGAGAGAGGTCCATCTCTTGCAGTTGGCACTTGTCTATTGTTTTTTCTCTTGTTATGCTACGTGCCACTTGTACTCTTCGGGGCCCCAACAAGAATGGGGATATATCCAAAAGTCTGAGAAGACTGCAAAAGCAACACCAATAGTTGGATGCGCAAATCGCCAAGCTCAAGTCACCTCGCTTTGCATTGCATTCATTCATGATAATGCCATCACCAACGAACC
The DNA here is from genome assembly GCA_030347555.1 of Lablab purpureus. Classification (NCBI taxonomy): domain Eukaryota; kingdom Viridiplantae; phylum Streptophyta; class Magnoliopsida; order Fabales; family Fabaceae; genus Lablab; species Lablab purpureus. The sequence goes on from CM059259.1 coordinate 16,321,505, forward strand.
TCAATTATAAATTGACCCAAAACTCTATCTCTCGCTCGCAATAACTAGCTACTTCACTTTTTAACCAAGTACTCACGAGATACCCTTGAAACTTTTCTGCCTCTGAATTCTTCTTTGTGCTGCTAAACAACCTAATCTTACTAGGAATAACCGTGAAAACTCCTTCCTCTCACTAACATTTGGATGCAACCAATGAAATCCCAACTTCCTTCTTCCTTTCTACTCGAGTCTTGAATGCTGTGAGATATTTCACCCATCAAAATTCTTTTACACGAAGTATTCATATTCATGCTCAAATAAACCGTGGCCTTGCTGTTTACGCAATTTATTTTCAAAGGTTGTAGTTGCAATACACAACAACCTCATGAAGATGGTTTTAAAAAACTTTTACTTATTCTTCATTCTCCGTTGGAGCTCATGTTTGGAAATCAACATTCGGGAGGAAGATTTGTCATGACTGTATACTCTGACAAGCTTCATATTATTGTTCACAGACACACTTGTTTTCTAGGTTCAATGGCGGGGTCATGTTTCCACGGACTTAGGCTAAGGATGTCTAAGAGTAAACCTTTACCAGACCCGTCATCTGCCTCCAAGTCACGGTTGGAGAGTGACACGGAGAACATGGAAAGGAAGAGATTTGATAGCATGGAATCGTGGTCCATGATATTGGACTCAATGGATACATGGGAGGCTTCAAAGGAGGACCAGGAGGGGGAGCATGAGGAGTGGACTGCAGACCTATCACAGCTTTTTATTGGTAACAAGTTTGCTTCTGGAGCTCACAGTCGAATTTACCGTGGAGTCTACAAGCAGAGAGCTGTTGCTGTGAAAATGGTGAGGATTTCATCAGAGGATGAGGAGAAAAAGGCCTTGCTAGAGGAGCAATTTAACTCTGAAGTGGCTTTGCTTTCACGTCTCTTCCATTTTAACATAGTGCAGGTACGGTGTTTTAGTGAACGGATATCTCTTCAACCTTGTTATGATATCTTGTCTGCATGGCAGTTTGTTTGTTTATGTATCCATTACAATTTTTTTTTGTCTGTGAGTATCTGAAACTCTGAGGGAGTAAGCAAGAGAAGAGTTAATATATATGGTTTTGGTTCTTCGCACAAAGAGACACTGCCACTTGCCACTTCAGGAAAAGTCTTAGTTTCTATAGGTAAACTGTTTCAGAAACAAAAAGAGGCAAAGAGGGACTTTTACCATTTAAATAAGTATATTGGCTCAACTCGGTAACATATACAATACACGTATTGCTGCCAACTATTGACTTTTCCATCTTTTTTTCTATTCTTTTGCCATTTTTAGATGAGTACTATTGTGATTAATCTTTTTTCTTGTCCTTGGGGTTTTTGAAAGACAATGAGCTATCCTAACTTTTTTGTTTGTTAGATTATTTGATTTGTCTCTACTTTTGAATGTCAATAACCACCAAATATTTTTTATATTGGGGCAATCTTAAGAGACAGATTTAAAGTTGAGTTACATTCAGATCTAAATTTAATTGAGTCTATTGGTTCATCAATTTTTGAGTTATTATGAACTACTTGCAAATTGGGGTTCTAAAACCCAAATTCTAAGAAAAGTCTAACATTCTTTCGTGTAATTGATAGTGTAACTTTTAGCTGCAGAGGTGTTTGTAATCCCTTCTATTAATGATTGCATAAACTCTGATCTTTAAATGACTCTTAATTTACAGTTTATTGCAGCATGTAAAAAACCGCCTGTGTACTGTATCATAACAGAATACATGTCACAAGGGAATCTGAGGATGTATCTGAACAAGAAAGAGCCATACTCACTCTCAATGGAAACAATACTAAGGTTGGCTCTAGATATATCAAGGGGCATGGAGTACCTTCATTCACAAGGTGTGATTCACAGAGACTTGAAGTCAAGTAATTTGCTCCTCGACGATGATATGAGGGTTAAGGTGGCGGATTTCGGCACATCATGTCTTGAAACAAGATGCCGGAAAAGCAAAGGGAACTCGGGAACATATCGTTGGATGGCACCAGAGATGGTTAAAGAAAAACCTTACACTCGAAAAGTTGATGTGTACAGTTTTGGTATTGTGCTTTGGGAGCTCACTACTTCACTACTTCCTTTCCAAGGAATGACCCCAGTGCAAGCTGCTTTTGCTGTGGCTGAGAAGGTAACATGGCTATATTTGTCTAAACTATAAATGTCTTCTTTGTTGTGTTAATTGCTTTTGTTTTTGTTCATCGCGTTATACCAGTTTTCTAATTTTAATTTAAGAGAGACAATTGCATCACTTCTCTGCTTTTCAATTCTGATAGCTTTATTGACAGAATCTTTTTCTTAACCCCTTCTAGACTTTTTCTAGTCTGCTTTTCCAAATTCCTTATTTGTACTCTAACTCTTTGTCGTGCCTAATGGTAATCAAACAATTCTTCTCTAATATGACATATGGCATAATTTTGGAGTCTGGGGTCTGCACGGTTTGGTTTCACAAAACTAATGTGAATTGAATTTTGAAATAGATCATTTATCTTTTTCAACTCTAGTTTGGTTTTTAATCAAAGCAGTTTCAACAGGTTTTAAATCGGTTGAAGAATGTAGTATGATTTGGTTTAAAAGTGATTTTTAATTTAAAATCTGTCTCAAAATTGGTTTTTGAACCAAAATTTATTTTGAAATAGTTTAAAATTGGTCTGAAAATGAATTTTTATATACATAAAAAAGAATTCAGAATTGAAAACAGTTGTTGCATTGTCAGAATGATTAATTGGACAGGTTATTTGTAGTAAGAATGATTGGTTGAACAAGTTCTTTGTGATCTGAATTATACTCAATAATATGGGAATTTCTGCCTATAAACAGTTTGGCTGCTAAAAAGGATGAAGGAAGTTGTCCTTTACACACTGTTTGTTCCCCTTAATGGGACTGAAGATATGTGTTATTTACTACACTTAAATTTTAAATGCATCTTTTGTGACTAGATGCAAAAAAGGGCTTTTGCCCTTTCAGTAATAGAAACAACAATAGCTATTGTCGCTCTAGTATCTAAACTATCCTAATGGGAAGCTTGTTTTAGATATCTGCCTGCCAATATTCAATCTTTTAAAACCTTGTGCTACATGCTGCAACAACAATAATTTCCAAAACTTTTATCGATCCTCTAACAGCTACTTAGTGGAAAATCTTCTCTAAGGCAGAGTTACTTGGAGAATCCTGATCGAGTAGCTGCCGATCCCTCTCTTCATGGATGTCTTAACTAATTTGATGAGTGTGGGAATGCCAATTTTACCCATAAGTGCATACACTATTCTCATGGCTCATGACTTATGAGCATTTTTTTTGCTACTTTACTCATCCACCGTTCTGAATGCCAATGTGTTGCCTTTCCTTCAGTCGGATTTGTTAATCAATATACTTTCATTTTTCAATTTAGTATAAGTGCCACAAATACCTTTATGCAGAATTTCAGGGATTCTGCGTTTCAGATATTCTAATCCTTTACTCTTTCTTCTCTTAGTCAGTCTTACAAGACGCTAAGTGTTACTCAAAACAAAAGATGTGAGGACAAAAATATTGTAACCTCAAAGAGTTTTTTGCAAGATAATTTCGTTGTCACCACATGGTTTACTTAGTTATAGCATTTTCGTATGTAATACAATCTTTGTTCAGAAAAAACAAACTACATACCACAGACTACACATATCAATAAATGTGTCCACACTAATTAGTCATTAAACTACACCAATAACAAATGACTCTGCTTGTTCATGTTGCATCACTTGTTGCTTCTAGAGTCATGCCACAGGGGGGGGGGGGGGGGGTTAAAACCTGACAGAATGGCACCAATGTCCGAATTCCGGTCATGGAAATCTTGAATTACTTTAGCTATGTGGGGGTAAGTATTGGGTAACATGTGCATAAGCTGAACCTAACATGAGCAATGATCATGGGTTATTTTAACTGGTGTGCTTTAACAGAGTGAACTTTTTCATGAAAAGTGTAACAGTCGGTGCATGTGTCTTCTAGTCCTAATAATGGGAAGCACTGATGCATGGGCCTTGGAGGTGTTCCCTCCCGAGTCCCAACAAGCATCCCTTGATATCGCTTAACCTGATAAAAAAAATATATGAGTAATATAAAAGCAGTTGTTACATTTTGGTGCATATATTTGTCAAAAGTAGTCCTTGAACTTTGCATAAAAGGCTAGCCGCAATATTGTTGTCTCCATTAGTGCTTTCTCACGAGGCATACTCATCCCTTAGATCCCATAAAAAAGCATAAACAAATAGCCATTTGTCTCCAAAATTGTGGAAAACAGATAATAATCTTTAAAATTAGAAAAAAAAGGAAATTAACCTTTAAAATCATAGTTCATTTCATCTATGTCAATTTAGTTTGTAAACATTATCACATAAGTCACATTTGTTGGACTAATGTAAGTAACCAATTACATTTTTGAAAACTGGAAGGAGTGATTGTAGGATAGGAAGTGAGTGATGAGTGTGAAGAAGGCTTTGGATTTGAACTTTGTGTACCATATAATAGTTTTTAAAGTCTTTAGAATGCATGGTGAAAAGGGTTAATCATGTGACAAGTGAAATAATTTTGATTTGAAAACTGATTGAAGTGTTTTGATCAGAATGAAAGGCCTCCTCTGCCAGCTAGTTGTCAACCAGCACTAGCACATCTGATAAAGCGGTGTTGGTCAGCAAACCCCTCAAAACGACCAGATTTCAGTGATATTGTGTCTACTTTGGAGAAGTACGATGAGTGTGTGAAGGAGGGCCTACCAATGAGTCATCATCATTCAGGGTTAATCAGCAGCAATGTAATTATTGAACGCTTAAAAGGCTGTGTATCAATGACCTCCTCCATACCTGTATATGCTTGATGCACCTTCACAACACATACAGGTGTTCCACGGAAAATATAAAAGAAATAATTGAAATTCGATTCAGAAAATCAAAAATGGATTAAAATCGAATTTTGAGTTAAAAATAAAAAGTTAGTTGCTTTTATGGTTTGATTGTATTTTATTTATTAAATAAAATGGCAATTTTGTATTGTAATTTATTTTTAATTAAAATTATGTATTTTGTTTATAAGATTTGAGAGAAAAACGAAATTATAAATATATAAAAATAATTTGTAATATGTATTCTTATAAGGTTAGAAAAGAGAAGTGGTTTCCCTTAGTTCTTTTTACCTAGAAAACAATTATGTTTGAATAATCCTAAAGTGGTAAATATAAAAATCTTTACAGAGTTCAAATTTAACTAATCTTTTTCACTATATTTAATCACAATTAAACATGGTTTGCGATAATAATAAAGATGTTTTGGGTTGAATCTAGTAAAATGTATGTCAATGATAAACTCAGAAAAAAGAGTTGAAGAGACCTTATGAATGTATCAACATGAGAGGATTTATTCCTCTTTCTAACAGTTTTTTCACTTTGAAAAACTCTCTTATTAATTAAATTCACCAGTCTCGTTCTCAGTTTGACGATTCCATTCTCAAACTAATAGGAATCACATAAAAATGTGCCGCAAATTATCAAAAAAATGTTTTGTACCTAATGTAATGTGGTCTTATGCAAAAATGTTGAGTCAAGATCATATAACTAGCCACCAATTAAGACTACAAGAAAGACATAGATAATATAATAATTTTTCATAAGTCATTAAAGAATAATGTTATATCTTCCACAAATATTTGTACTACTTTATTGAAAATTATTAAACAAAAATAAATGGGTTTAATAAATATAAGACATTCAAAACTTATCCATAGAAAACAAAAAATGAATACACATTTTAATACAAAGACAGTGGTATTAATAATAATAATAATAATTATTATTATTATTATTATTATTATTATAATTATTATTCCAATTACTTCTTCTCGTTCTTTTCACAAACTTAATCAAGGATGTTTTACACTATCTACTTAGATCACCCACCAAAAGAATGGAGAAAAACTTAGTTTATGAAATTTAAGAGAGAATAAGAAGAAGTAAAGAGAAGTAAAGAAAGAATGAAAAAGAGGAATATGGTTTGGTGTGATTAGAAAGGAGTTTTTTTTTAATTACACGCACTCCTATCATTTACTAAGCTCATTCGTCTGTTTTTATTTTCTAAGCTCATTCGTCTGTTTCTATTTTCTGTAGCAACCCGAAGTCAAAGACCCTTGCTAATTCACCATCCATAACACCCCAAAATGTTATCCTCACTCCCTTCCTTTAACATACTATTCTTCCCCAATAAAATTCTAAATTGATCAACAATTATCAAATAGATGTATAAACACACAATTAAATTAAATTAAACTATCACTATTTAATTTATTTACACACTTATTTACAATGTCCATATGGGTGTTGATAAAACATTTATCATCTAAAAAATTACAAAACTATTATTTATTTCACAAATTTTTCACTTTGAAATTGTAAATTCGAAAATTTTTAATGTTAAAAATTCAAGTCTCACTAAAGTATAAATAGAATCTAATATATATATAAAGAGAATAATCTATATTCTAGTAATTCATAGTGTCCTTTTTTATGCCACCCTAGGATTTTCACTGAATGAATGTTGGTAATAATTTAGTGTGTATAACACAGCACACAGTAATCTGAAGTAGCTGACCAACTACCAACAACCATAGGCTAAGCGAACTCAGCAACAACATCCACCAAACAAGGTGAGAGCAAAGTATGATCAGCAACTACTACTATGTTCCACCTAACACCAACATTCACATCACTCTTAAAACTACACTTTCTTCCAACCTTAATCCTTCTCCTCCATTTTAAATGTTTCCTCCTTAAATTAGTGAACACCCTGCAACCCTAAGTGCAAGCAATTTGCATTATTAACTAAGTTTCTGTCACTCAATTTCCTTTGCCCACAGTTACACTGGTCAAGGATTAAATGAAAGAGCTTTTTAGAATAAGTCTAGATCAATAATTACACATATGGGAAATGTATATCTACCATGGGAGAGCGATTTGCTAGAGCTTTTCACAGAAAAAAAAATGGTTAAACTTTAACATAATTATATTCTTTTGTAACTTCATCAGATGAAAGTATAAGCCTCTTAACTCATCATAAGTCAATCAAAAGAAGACCCAATTTCAATTCCATTAATGTTGTTGTCATTGAATACTAATTTTCATAATTCAAAATTTTTCTAACTTATATATATACTTATTATAAGCTCAACTTGAAACACACCAAAAAAACCTAAAAGTTAATTTTTTTATTAATGTGTATTATTATTAATATAGAGTATATATATTAAAATTATATTTACTAAATATAATACGTAATTAAATTGAATGGTATTATTAAATATTCTATATTTAATTTAATAAATTTTAATTATTAAATATACGCCTTTCATATTACTCTCTGTATACTAAAAATATTTATTATTAAATGAAATGTAATACTTAAATGTTCATATATACATTGAAAATCTACATTTTATTTATTGTTTAAAATATTCACTTTATAAAATCTATTTTGCAATATAAATATGTATTAATATATATATATATATAAGAATATTTTGTATATTGGCAATTGAGCCATACTACTTTATTTAAAACAAACACGAAAAATAGGATTGAAAATTTAATTTGCGAACATTCCATGTAACATTGAAAAATATAATTAATAAGTAAAAAATTCAAATTAATGTTGTTATATGTTAAACTTAATTTAAAAGTAATTTTGTGGCACATATTTATTATTTAATTGAGATGATGTGCGTGTATTTTATTTTACTCATATTTTTATTTTATTTTGGAATCCTATGGTATAGTCTCCATACAAAAAAAATCCAATCTACATGTATTAATTTTATCTAATACAAACAAACTAGTCCTTTGGCATCATGTTTCTTTCTTTGAGAAAGATGCTTAAACAGTCTACACTAAACCAATATTCAACGTTAAAATTAATATTCAATTTATTAATAATGATTTATTTTGTTCATTACTTTTTATTTTAAATTTTTTCCACATTTTGCTTTTGAAAAAAATGGAAAAAAATAGTCTTAGTGAGATATCTAATTCTAAATAATTTTTTAATAATTAATTAACTAATTACATTAAATCTTCTGACATATTATACTGAACTATTAAATATTTGATTTCAAATATTACTCTTCACGTCTCTGTATGGTAGTCCTAGTTAGTTCTGTTCACTTTCATTGCATTGAATTGGTAAAAGGGTTTTATAATATTTTAAAATATCATGAATCATGAGTGGCTTGAGTGTTGGAATTAAGATAAGGAAGCTCCTAATGGAAGTGTTAAGTACGTAAAGAATCTGAATTGAGAAGAAATTTGACCTTAGAGATTGATTACCTTTTAAATTAAAGGATTTTGAGAAAATAAAATACATAACACTTAGTTAAACACGTGAACTTGGAATAGTAATAGTTTATTTCAGAGTTGTTTTATTAGACGCATTTGGTAAGAGCTGAAGAGTGCAAAAATATTGACTTCCGATTAAGTCCTGCCATTAATGTGCTTCTTCTTCTATTGGCTCTCCCACAGTCAAATCAAGCTTAACTGTACTCATTTTCTTATTCTGTTATGCCTTCTTATTCCCAAATTCTTTACCAGTTGAATTAGAAGAAATAAGAAACTACTTCAAATGCTAATAATTAGGAATCGACTAATTTAAAATGAGTAAATTAAATCCTAGTGATACTACTGCTAATAATTAGTATTAAGAATTTATATGATTTCAATCCAACTAATTGAAACGTAATTTCAAACTGTTCCTAAAATGGATGAAATAGTAGAAGATTTCTTTTATACGCTTATAAACTTAATACTTCACATTTACACGTATTCATAAAAAATAAATAATCAGTCAATAAAAGTAGATAAATAATATATATATATATATATATAATCACGCAACTAAAATAAATAATAGCTTATATTTTGAATAACTATAAATATGAAATGTGAAATGTATGTATATGTAACGATTCCTCTTAATTAGAAATGAACTGAAAGGAGTTGGAAAGAAATGTTCACGTATCATATTTCATAAAAATGTAAAATAAAATTCATTTGCATGTGAAGGGAGACAACTTAGAATTTGTGTTCATTTATTAATTGGCCCGACACACAGGGATGCGCAACGTTTGTCTTTCTACGTTGAAAAACCTTCGAGAGCAGAAAAATTATTTATGTTCTTTTAACAACCAACCTTCAATATCATAATTGGTATATTAAATATTTTTATTTTTTCAAGTTCATTTCTATCTGGATATACGAAGATGTTATGCAATAGTATAAAATCAAATTTTAATCAATTTTCACAATATATAATCGAAATTCAAACATAAAAATAACTCTAAACTAATTTTTGTAATATTTTTAAATTTTATATACTTTAACTTTTAAAACTTTCGAAACAATATATTTAATTATGATTAAGATAAACTAATATTTATTTTGAAAAAGAGACCACAATCATAAATATAATACTTTTACTATCTTATAATTGAACTATTTCCACTCTTGTTTATGATTATTTTCATTAATTAAAGAAGTATGCAAATTGAGAATAATGTAATAAAATATTTATGTTTTCTGTGAAGATTATAATTATCAAAATAGATTGGGTTTATCCGACTATCATCTAAATGATATTGGGTCGGTTCACCTATAAACTTATTATCGATTGATTTATTTTATAAAATAATAATTACATTTAAAAAAATTTAAATAATAATTACAATAATTAAGAAAAATAAATACAAAAAAAATATTACATATGTAAAATTGAAAAAAATTATAAGACTTTATTATTAATACGAAATCAATTCACATTATAATTATAATAATTAAAAATAAATAAATACATAAAACATATTACATCCGTAATATATCTTGAAGAGTGTTATTCTAATATTCTCATTGCCTATCGATATTTTTTTATTATTTTACAACCCTTTTAATGATCAAGAAAACAATATAAATTAATAAACACCAGAACAGAACAAAATACTTTTAAACGTATTTTAGATTATGAAAAAACAATAATTTATAAAGAAATAAAAATAACTTTTAGAAATGCAAAACAACTTTAAAAATAAACTTTGCGAAAAAATTGTCAATAGTTTTAAAATATATATTTGTAGAAAGATAAATGTACTTTTAAACCTAAATTTATTTAAAATGATAAAATTTACTTTAAAAAAATAAATTGTAAGAAAAATTGAAAAGACTGAAATAGAAATGTGTAAGAATAGAATGAAAAAACATAAAGAAAATGAATTAAAATGGTGAGTTAAATTGTTAGCCTTCTCAATAAATTTACCATTATTTCATGTTCTTTAACGTGAATGACATTTTCATCACATTCTTTAATAATATCATATTTGATTATTGATATTTCCTTAACTTTAATAGCTAAAGTTTTATTCTCCTCTTCATCAATTTCTCTTGATAACATGTTTACTCCGTAAGACTAAAGATATGTTTACAGTGTGAAATTATTTGAAAGAAGAGAGTGAAGGAATAAATAAATGAAAAAGGGTGTGGAGCAGCGGGGAGACCAATATTTGGAGCGAAGTGTCCATTTTACCTGTTCTGCCTCCTTCGCTTAGATCGAAGCCTCTTTCTACTTTTGCCGACCTCGTTCTTCGCTACCTCTCCTAACCTACCCTCTTCTCTTCTCTTCTCATGCCTATCTCTCTCTACACTCTGTTTATACATTATAATTTTAACTAATATTATTTTTAATTACTTCTCACTCCATAAATTATAAGTATTTTATGTAAAAATACGAAAAAAGGGTCATACATTTTGTTTTTGAGAAGGTAAAGATTACCTATTGCAATACCCAAATGAAAAGTGAACAAATTATGCCTAACAACTCTTTTTTTTATAATTTTCTATGGACGTAATTTTAGAAAGGGTTATATATATTTTTAAGTTTATCAACTATTTTGTCAAAATAATATTTTGTTTTTAAGATAAATTTTAAATTTATTTTGTCTTTACTTTTTATAAATAGATATAAATGATTTTCGATAACAAATAAAAATATCTTAAAAAAAAAAAAAATTAAAAGACGCATGACATGAAATATAAAACTATAAAAAAAGAAAATAAAGAAATAAAAAAAAATTCTATCATATCATCAAACATCATTTACACGATTTTATAAAGTATAAAAACGAAATAAATTTAAATCAGAAACGAAATATAATTTTAACAAACAATTTAAAAAATAAAATATATTTAACTTTTTAAAAAATATCGATCTACAATATTGTAATAAAAAAAATCTAAAAATAATTTTTAGAAGTATATTTATTTAAAAATATCAACAAAATCTTTATTGTGACAAAAATAAGAATAAGATATAAAATGGTTACCACTAATAACCTTAAGTTTAGTAAAAAAACTGTCCAAAATTGTTATAATTAAAAATGTTTATTTTTCATAAAAATTTAATTTGACAAAAACTTAGCTATACATCCAAATGATTATTACTAACAACCTAACAATAATTAGATTCACAATTTATAAAAGACTACCGCTATCTTTTTTTTAAAGGAAGTATTTGAATTGACAAAACATTCATAGTAAAAAAAAAGGTCAAAAATATTATCTCTTATATTTTCTTTTAACATTTTAGGAAATATTCATTTCGACAAGACTTTATAACAAACAAATAGAAAAAATAAATAAAACTAGTTATCCATAATAATCTGATGTTTTCGTAATAAACATATAGAATGAAAATTTGAAATAATCACCACTACATCAACCGTTATTCTTTCAAGAAAATAATTAATTTTAAAACACAGATATTTTTCTATTTGAAACTTCAAAAACGAATTTAAGAATAAAAATTATAGACAATTAAAAATTGAAGGACTGAAGTTACGGAAAAAAAACTAGACACCCAAAATTTCGTATACAGGGAGAAAATCATAGAATACACACAATATATATATATAATATTATAATCTAAATTATACTCACTCTCAATGAGATTAATCGAGATTAAACATGGTTTTATTGCAATGTGTTTTAAACCCTTAAAAATAATATAGTATTTTTCAAAATACTTTAGTATAAGAATAACAAAGAAATAAAGTAATAACATTTATAAAATATACGATGGATGTGAATGTTTGCATGTAATAATCACTCAAAAAGAAAAGACAATTCTTTGAAATTTATTTAGAAAATAATTAAACATAAAATATTATCAAAACTTTCAATTGAATAATCAACCCTCGGTTTCTTTAAGAAAGAGCACACCTAAATAGTCATTCCGACTAAAGAAAATGTAGATATAAATTACAAACGCTCAGAACAAAAAAAAAATATAAAGTACTTTCTCAAGTCTTTTATGTAACTTTTTATCATCAATAATGTATTGCAATATGTATATAATTAAATTTATTTAATGAAGTCCTAATAACTAAAAGGTAAAAATACCTTAAAAAAACTGAAAGGTAGAACATTAAATTAAATCTTGTTAAAGTTTTATCTCTTCCCCACCAAAACAACACTACTACATGTCTGCTACTCTGCTCCTATTCCAGGTTCAGTAACAAGTATGCATGGCCTCAGAAAAAGTAAGTTTACTTTGACAGCAGAATCCATTACCGAAAACCCTATTTGTAAATAATTAAATCATGATTTATTTCAGTATAAAATATTTTAATTAGAAGAAATCATTCGGTGAATTATGTTTTGGCTTAAGAAATGAAATTGTTTTTACTTCTTTTTTAAATATTTAATATACAATTACCAGTCAAAACATATGAAGTTTACACAGTGGCGAAAGGATTGATTTTCCATGTATTCACTTGTAAGTTTCACGAGGAAAAAGAGATAAAGATAAAGACCACCAAAAAAGAAGAAAACTTCTTGGAAGACATGAAATGGTCAAATTCAAATTCCACACATTCATTGAAAGAAAGAAAAATCTAAAAAACTAGTCATTTTTTACTTACAAATGTACCAATTAGCATCCTGTAGAAACAAACAAGGCATCATCAGGGAAGGTTGAACACCGAAATTGAACAATGAATAATACTAGAACGAGAAACAGCTTTTTCCTATCTTTACTTTTCAGCTATACTAAACGGAGTTCAGAATAACATCCTAAGAGACAACACTGATCATTTCCCCAGAAAATGGAAACAAAAATGAAGAGATACAATCAAAAAATGGATTCATGATTTGATATATATGACTTGATTGAGAGATTATATATAACAAAACTCTAACCCCTGAATCACAGAAGAAACATTCATTTCGTGTTAAAAATTGCAGGGTGGTAGCGATTAATGTACAAAAACAAAAATAAAAAGGAAGAAGAAAAAGTAAGGCAGGAGGTGTAAATATCAAAATCTAGACCTACCTTTCCTCTTCTTTTCTCTTCCTTTCTTCATTATCTAATTTTCTTCTTCATTATTATCTCTTCCAAATTCATACATTCATTCACTCACTGTCCCCACCCGCCCCAAATCCTTTCACCGATGAAACTCACAAACCTTCTCACTGACCCTTTCTCCTCAACCGCAACCCCTTCACAACCTTCACCACCGTCACCGTTAGTGCCGCTACCATCCACCACCGCTTCCGACTCGGCCGAGTCATGACACGGCAGACTCGCCAACTCGGACCGCTTCAACTCGCTCGAATGCGCGTGCTTACTACTACTGCTACTACTGCTGCCCGTTTTCCTGTGGTTCCTCTTCTCCTTCTTCGCCTTACCGTTCTTCTTACCCTTCTTTCCAATCTGGGCCAACGAGTCCTCGTACGCGTCGATGATCTCGTGTATGAGCTGGCGATTCGGCGACTCGTCCCACCTGACCCAGTAACTCGTGTAGCAGCCGAAGCAGCTGCAGTTGAACGCAGGGGAATGGGCGGTTTCCGCGGCGGGTTTCCGGCGGGGGTTGGCGGAGAAGGTGGAGGAGGCGGCGGAGGAGCAGGATATGAGATAGGAGAGAACCTCCTTGTCGTCCGGCGAGAGAGCGGCGGCAAGGGTGAGGATGGCCGCGGGGAGGAAAGCGAGATGGTCGGAGATGAGTGGCGGCGACGGATGAACCGTCCCTTTATGGTAGAGTTTCTTCATGAGGAGGGAGAAAATGGTGATAGAGAGAGAAAGAGGTGTGTTTGTGTTGCGTTGGTTACTCTTTCTTCGTCTTTTTCTTATCTTACGCTGAACAGAAAGTGAGAGAAAATGGGAGAGGGGGCTTTGGACTTTGAAGGGTTGGGACGGTTCTTAATCAGGGTTTTCTTTTTCTTCCCTTTTCCCTTTTTTTTTAAATAAACAAATGAAAGGAACAGAGAGAGAGAGAGAGAGAGAGAGAGAGAACTAGGTATTGGTATTGGAGGGGTTGGTGACGTAGATTTTGGGTTAGGGAAATGTTCCCCTGCGACGCGGCACTGCTTTATCTTATCAGTCACTGTGTGTGTGTAGACTTGGTATTAGGGCACCCTTGTCCTGGGACCATGTCCCTCTTTTGTCTCTGTCTTCTCATCCCTCTCTGCCTTCTCAAATTGCTTCTTCTAGGGTTCTCATTCTCATCATGACACTCTTCTTATTCTCCTCTTTTAATTAACCTCTACTTTCCCTTCATCCTATCATCATTAATGTGTCACATTTACTTTTCTTTTCCTAATTAATCCTACATTTCAAAAATCAATATTAACCTCATCTATATTTCTACATACATATGCTTCTCATCAAGTTATCCCGTAAGTTACATTAATGTTTCAAATATATATTATATTTAATTCATTTTTAACTACTATTTAACTAAAAATGATTATAATTTTTAAATTGTGTAAAATTAATTTTAAAAATACATAGTTGAAAATCATACTTCTGTTAGCTATATAATGATTTATCTACTAAATACTTAATTTATTTTAAAAATTTAACATGCTTATCATATATATTTTATCATTTTTTCTAAACTAATCAGAATAAAACTGAACTTATTCGTTTAAAATCATCAAAATATATTTAATTTTTAAGAGAAATAATTGGATGATTGATTGTGAAAAATCATTGGATTATTTTTTTTCTCCAACGTCAATTTTATTGAATTCATGAATACTCATATTTTCTGCTGCAAAATATACTCTGTCTAGTATCTCACGTCGTTTTCCTTAAGGAAAATATGTGTATATAGAAAACTAAAACATGCATATTTTTATAATTATATTATTGATAAGAATTCTATCAGTAACGAGTGATGATTAATATATATCCCAACATTAAATTAGTCATTTTAATAGGATTTATTTTCCAGTCTATTTTTTCATTAACAGTACCTAAACTTATAGAAGATATTATTAAAATTTCTTATATTTTTATGATAATTTGTTTATAAATTTGTAAAAAAAGTGTTTTTTATTATTTCTTTTATAAATTTGTAGAAATTTTTTTATGAAATATAAAAGATTCTAAAAAATATTTTGGTTTTCGTGGTAATGGTTTTTATTTGTGTATCACACGGAGAAAATTATTAAAAAAAATAGTGTGTTTGCATTTGAAATTTTAAAAATAGAATTTATTTTTATAGAAAATTTAAAATGTTTTATGATACAATATAATATGTTTGATAAAAAATAAAATTTAAGAATATTGACACAGTAACTAAATTATTTAATATTAGATAATTTTAAATTTCATTTTTAAATAATAATTAGAATTCTTTTATATTTTTAAATTTTTTCTATAAAGTAAAAATTTGAAATTATTCATATTTATATATTTATGTTTTTTTCATATACTTTCTTGTTAACTCGATTTTGTTTGAGATATTAAAATTGAGATTATTAATTTGGTTGATGTTGATCAGATTTATTTATTTGATAATAATTATTTTATATTCAAATTGGTATTATTTTTATTGTTGTAAAGCATTTTTATTTCTTATTTCATATTTATTATGATTTTCTTACTCAATGTATAGGAGACTATTTTTCTATGGTTTTATTTTTTTTTTCTAATACATATGATTGTTGTAATTATTTTTCTTGTTTCTGCAGTAATTTTTTTCATTCGCATCAACATTTTTATTTATTGATAATTTGTTAAAAAAAATCTAATGTTAACTGAGTAAATTTTCTATTCATATTAATTATGATTTTTTTAACATCAACTCGGAGAATTTTTAGCCTATATCAATTGAAAAGTAAAAGAAAAGTTTAAATAAATACCGTTGTTAAAATAATCTCGACTAATGCTTGTTTAAATAATTATGATTAATATCAACCAATATCAGTTTAGAAAAAGCTACGTTAATATTAATTGAGATTTTTTTACAAACTTAGATCAATGAAAAATTATTCATATTTTGAATTACTATCAATTATTTATATTTATTTTTACATTTTCTAATAATGAAAATATTTTATTTAAAAAATTAAAATTTAATAAATTTGAATTATTCTATCTAACTAAAACATTTTTAAAAAAATACTAGAATAAGATAAATTTAAATTTAAATTTAAATATTAATAAAATATCAGAAAAATAAAATAATTTAAAATTACAAATATTCAAATTTAATACATTTGAATGTTTAAAAATTTTGAAATGAAAGTTAAATATAATAATAAATTTAAATGTTTTATATAAATGATTTTAAAAAACCCTTTCGACATTACCATTAAAAATTGTAATTTTTAGGAATCATAATTGTTAGTATAAATGATTTTTTTAATTATGATTCTTATGTATGAAAAGAATTCTACCAAACGCATTATAAATATTGGATGAATAATCCCTTTCTAAGTTATGGTATGTATGATAGCAATGGCAGCAAGTTCCCCAAGTACGTCATATGATGAATTAGGGTTTTGTTTGGTGGGATTGGTTTGGCCTATATAAAATCTATGACGGCCTTTTTACTCCCTCACATGAACTTGTCACCTCAATTATTATTATTATATGGATTATAAATCCTTATCCGCGTAATGCTTTATCCTCACCACACTGTATTTATCTTCTCCATAATCAAACTCTCAGTTTCATAATTTTTTGTTTTCTACATATTTTGTAAATTTTCTTTGTTTGTTTTGTGTATATAGTTTAATATTACTATCACCTAAACACTACACTTCTTAATGTTTAAGTAAGGTGTGTTCAAGAGAAAAGCAAAGATTATTGTACTAGAGAATATAATTTAAACAAGGAAAATTTTCTCCAATGATATTATTTTGTGTATCACTTGATTAAACTTGTTAGTAAAAGGTTTAAGTGTTATATAATCATAGTTTAAACATTGTGCTCCATGTTTTAATAATTGACTATGTTAACTAATGTAGCTATGTACTATGATTTATACATAATTAACAAGTGAAACAAATGAGATTAAAGATATAATTTTTTGCAAGGTAGTTATTAAGTAATATAATCTAAGTGAACACAATATAAGTCATGGAATGCGATAACTGGATATCCAAGTTTTAAATCAAGATATTAAGTGGTGGAAAAATCTATAAATCTCTACTATTTACTACACACAAAATAAATATAATAACTCTCAACTAATAAAATTAAATTAAGACATTTATAACCATAAAAAATTAGTAATAGATACAAATGACAAACTAATAAAAATACGCGCTATTATATATATATATATATATATATATATATATATATATAATCATCAAGTATAGCAATTAACTACTAAAAGTCTCACAAAAACATCTTAATATAAAATTTTAGCATTAACATTGTGTTGTGTGGCCATAATATCTCATTAACAATTAATGTCAAAACGGGCGGCCCGGCCCAGTCTGGCCTGGCCCTACGGACCAAGTTCAAAAAATCTGATAGTCTGACCTAGCCTATATTTTAAAACGGACCACAATTTTTAGCCTGGCCTGGCCCTATGTTAGGCCAACGGGCCAACGGGCCATTTTTAGCCTAATTAAAAATTGAAAAAATATTACAATATATCTATAATATAATTTTTTATCAACAATATAAATATAAATATATAATATATTTACATGAATGTGTGTTTAAAATTGTTTACATTTGAACAACTTGTAAAAAAAAACTTAAGTACTTCCAAAAGAGTCAAGCACCTACTAAACAACATATCCATATAATATTTTATCAACAGTAAATAATATATAAATAGACAATATATTTATATGAAAGTTTGTGCAAAATTGTTCACATTTGAGCAACTTATAAAACAAATTTGGATCGCCTACTAAACACTTCCAAGACAAGTAATACTCTAAGAATTGTTTACTTGCAAAAGATAACACTCAATTAGTTAAAAATGTTTATATAAATATAGATAAAAAAGTCAAAATGTATGAACATGTATTAAGGACCTCTTTAGATATATTATTTCCTTGACTAGTTTGCTCGCTAAACAATTGTATCTCTTCCACATATAATATTTTATCAACAGTAAATAATATATAAATAGACGATATATTTATATGAAAGTTTGTGCAAAATTGTTCACATTTGACCACCACCTACATCACTTAAATGTACTTCTTCAACACATTTTCGAAATTCTCTTAACCTTCCTCTCGATGCTTTAACATATTTAACACTTTCTCTAACTTTATACAAAGCATCATCACTGTTATCTTCAACCCTTCTTGAACTATAATATTCAAGATATGTGCACAACATCTCACATGAAAATATTCACCTTTACATAGCAGTGCATTTTGCAAATTAAGTCTTTCTTTTAAAATTTTCACCATGCTACCATTAGAAGAGACATTGTCCAATGTGAGAGAAAATATTTTGCTTTCTATTACCCAATCCTTAAGCACTTCAAGCACTTTCCACGATAATTCTAACCCGAGTGTGTGAATTATCTAAGTGACAAAATGAAAGTAACTTACTATTTAATTTCCAATTTTGGTCAACATAATGAGCAGTTACAGTCATATAGCCCTGGGTAGTTACAGCTGTCCATAAGTCAGAAGTCAAACATATCCTACCAGAAATATTAGATAACACACTCTTTAGCTTTTCTTTTTCACTTATATACACATTATAGACATCATTGATTGAAATGTTTCTACTAATTGGTCTAAAATCAGGATTTAAAACTTTATTCACCTCCAAGACCCCTTCATACTCAGCATAACTAAATGGAAGATAATGCTTAATAATACATTTAGCAAGTGCATCTCGATATACCTTAGAGTCAAATTTCCATTGCTTTAACAAGTTTCCTTTATTCAACATAACTCCCACATCATGGTATTTAGGAAATACACTACATTTAGGAATATGTCTTCTGAGATGATTGGTCCCTGAAATTCCTTTACATGTATACAGTTTGTCACATCCTTTGCATTTACATTTCTCCACTCCTTCAATTAAACCAATTTTTTCAAAATAATTCCATACCTCAGAAGTCACAACCTTTGCTTTCTTAGTCTCTCCACATTTTTGTTCACCGTTATTTCTTTTGTTACCAGCAGCAGATGGATCACTAATTGGAGGAGTAACTCCTGATGTTGTCATAGGGAATAAGAACTCTGCAATGCAAGAAATAAAAAAACATAAAAACCTATTTAATAGTTATAATAATTTTACTTTATATAACTCAAACAAATATTAACAAAATAACACAAACTCATGATGATATGAGGAAAACAAAAGTAGATATAAAATTTTGATTAGAAATGCAAAAAATGATAATTTAAATTAACAAAAAATAAGAAAAAACCTAACCCAATGTGAAACAGAGAAGTTATGACGAAAGAGTGAAACTGTGGTGTTGAAGGTGAAAGGAAAGAGGAGTAGTGCAGTAGAAGAGATGAAAGAGCTTGTGAGAAAGAAAGAGAAGAAATGAAGAAGAAAAGAGAGACTCTGAGATACTAGGGTTTATTTCTTTGGTATGACAATATAACAATTAAGAACAAAAATTTAATATAAAAAATAAACGGGCCAGCCCATTAGCCTACGAGTCAGCCTGGCCTTGGCCCATATGGGCATCGGGCCAAATGGGTCAGGCTAAAAAAAGCCTATTGTTATATAGGCCACAATTTTTTAAGTCTAGCCTGACCTGAATCATAGGCTATACGGGCCAGCCTATCGGGCCAGATCTATTTTGACAGCTCTTCTCACTTAACCATATTTTAAGTTAAAAACTTACGACTAATATTTATTAATATTAAGGAATTTGTATGTAAAATTAAAATATAAATATTCTAGATCGATATTTATTTTTTAAGTAAAATAACATATTATTCAATATTTTATAATCGGAATGAATTAAATCAAAATTTTCAATTCTTTGAATAGTTTTTTCAAGATAAATTTTTATTTTTTTAAAATGGTTGCCAAATTGACTCAATCCGATTTCAAAATGAGAAAGTAATTACTATTTTTTAAAATAAAAGTTTAAAATATACACAAAATATCAATAAAATGTGAATATAAAATAAATAAATAACTAAAATTAATAAAAATATCTAAATCTTCTTCTTCGATCAAAATAAGTTTACAATTTATTTTTATATTATTTTTGTACAGTAACTTATAAATATATTTTTATTTGTAAGAAGATTTAGATTTATAATTTACTATAATATATATATATATATATATATATATATATATATATTTCTTAACCTATTATCTATATGCCTAGCATGGAAGAAAAATTTATTGAAAGAAACAAAAGTTACTTCAGTATCTTCACTTAGAAGAAAACAGTTTTCAACCAAAAAGTAACACACAAGAAAAATCTGATTAGAAAACAGGAAAAAGTAATACACAAAAATTTGCCTCCAACGATAATTTCACAAACTACATAGTCATATATGGTTTCGCTCATTGTTGGAGAAAAAGAATTTGTACAGAACGAAAATAAAGACGGGGATACGATACAAAATAAGGGAAATGAATATTCTTTCTTATCGTCAAACACTTGCTCACTAAGAAAGCTTAACACCCAAAAATATCAAATAAACTCTTCACCACATATCATTCCATTACACAATACTAACAAAAAAACATAATACTACAACAAAAATACTGTACTAATTTTAAAAGATTAAGACATTTAGTTCGCTTTATTTTAATTTTATTCAGTGTATTTTATTAATAACTATAAATTGTAACTTTTTTATATTTTATTTAATTTTCTAATTGTAACTTTTACAACAAAGAAAAATAAAAAAACATATTTTTTTATGTTATAATTCTTTATAACAATTTTTTTCAATTATCCAAATATTATAAATTATATATATATATATATTAAAAAATTAAAAGACAAATATTAGAATCAGTCTTATTAATTAATTTATTTTTAATATTTTTTTTTATTTTTTTTATGTTTTTTCCTAAAAAACTAATAATATAACATTAACATTTTCAAAGTAATTCTTCCCTATTTCATTTGTTCGCATACTAAATACATAACAATTTAGTATCCATAATCCAAGTTGGATGTTTCCTCTGGCACACAAATATTCAATATGTAATTAAAATAATAGACAATATACAATCATTGATTTTGAATGAGTTTAAAAATGAACTATAATCCAAATCAAATTTTTAAATTTAGAAAAAAAAAATCAATCCAAATTTTTTTTTTTAATTAGTTATTAGATAGATGTTTTATTATTTTACTATCCTAAATTGCAAATAATTATTTTATATATTTAAAAGTTAAAATAAATGTGTACTTTTACGATTATTTTTTTAATTTATAAATTTTATTTTAGAATTTTAACAAACAATTAATTGTAATATAAGATTATTTTTAACTATTGACAACTTAAAAAAATGTTATGCTTTAATTTAGAGATAAAATAAAAGATGATAAATTGAAAATGATAACCGTTAAAAAATTAAGTATATATATATATATATATGTATATATATATATATATGTATATATGTATATATATATATATATGTATGATTTTTCTTTTAGATTGATTATTTGATTGGTGCTTATTGGTTTAAAGACAAGTTCTAACTCTATCTTTAAAACCTCTCATTTTTATAAAGTTTTAACCTACAAAACTTTCTTGTAAAGTAGGTTAGGATTAGGGTTAAAATGAATTTAATCCAAATTAATATTTTAATTAACTTAAATACTCGAGTTTCATTCCAATATATTAATGTAGGTTTGATTTAACTAGGACGACGTGAGTTTAACATGGGTCTTTCTTGACTTGATTTACATAAACTCAATTAGATTAGATAGACTTGACAATGACTTGACTTGACCAATATTGGTCCAATTTGATTTGATGAATGTGGGCTAACTCGACTAGGCTAACATAGGTTTAACTCGACTACGTCAATATGAGCACAACTCGATTAGGTCGACATGGCCTGATTGAACATGACTAACTTGAGCTCTTCCTGACTCAGCTAACTTGGATTCAATTTGACTTGACTAACTCAGACTTGACTCAATTGTGACAAAATTGGCCTGATTCGACCTAGTTGAATCCCAACTCAACCCTTCTGACATCGATCTATATTGACTCAACAAATGAGAGTCCAACTCGACTTGGTCAATATGGGCCAAACTCGACCTGGTCGATGTTGGACTCAACACGGTCAATGTTGGTCCGACTCCGCTTAGCCAACACCTATCAGACTTGATTCAACATACAAGGACTCAACAGGACTTAGTCAACATGAGTTTGACTGAACATGGTCAACACCCAATTTGAGCTGATTGACGACTCAACTAACATCAGTCTAACTTTACCTAACAGTCACCAGCCAAACTCAACTTGATGGATGAGGGCCTGACTCGACTTGTCAATGTGGGTCTAACTTGACCCCGTCAAATTGGTCCGACTTGATCATGCTCTACGTGGTGCAAGCCTGGTTGAACTTGACCTAAACTCTTGGATTGATCTTGACCCATAAAACTTTCGTGGATGCTTTTGTCCATGAGTTGTTGGCAGTAATTCATTGTGACTCAAAAATAGAAATTTAATTTTTATCCAAAAGTATTAATGTTTGTTTTAATAATTAACTTGTGATAATTTGTCACATTTGTCATTGTTTTTATGGCCTTCTATCTCATTATTTTGATAATCATTATCAATATTTAGTATATTTTCAAGCTCATTTCTTTTATAATATAGAATTATTTGAACAACTAATTAAAAGATTATGAATATAATGATCTTAATTATATTCATCAATTTGCTTTAACAGGTTATGATTATAACAAACATTATTAATGATGAAACAATTTTTTTTCTATGATGTTAATTTTTTAATTCATGTTATTTTTTCAAAAACCTACTTGACAAACAGTAATTAAGCGCAAAAAAAAAATAACATAAAAAAAATTTATCATACTAGTAGTGTAGATATTACTGTAATACTACAACTACAAAACACTATATTATAAGAAAACATCCACACAAAATATATCTATCACTACTCGACTTCCTTCAACTACAAAACATAAGATTTTAAGAAAACACTCAAACAAAATATATCTATCACTAGTTTGCTTCCTTCTTAAAAGCTTGTTTACTTTCACAAAGAGTAAAATCTATTTTAATGTATATTCAATATTTACGTGTATAAAAGCATTTACAGAGCTACAAGTTCTAAAAAAATTAAATTAAAAAAAAATGTAAAACCTAGAACTTTGGAACATCTGTTGCCAATCTGATTATTCTGGACCTAAACTTATATCTATACTGGTATTTTTCATGTATTAACACTAATAATCATATAATTATAAAACAGCTACAAGAAAAAAATGTAATCTAACCGTCACAAATAATTCATATACATATAATTTAGTCAATAATAATCAAAGATGCCCATTACCTACCAAAGATACAAAATATATAAATTATAAAACTTAAGAACTAGACTACTCTTAAAATATTATTTTGAGTCTACACATTTATCATGTATCAAAGTATATTCGGTCATCAAATTATCAATTTATTTCAATACCAAAAGGTAACTTGTTAAAATCCTGTGCATGTTATGCCCACTTAATCTTTTTCTTCTTCTTTTACTTATTCTTTCTTTTCTCATCTTTCTTTTTGAACATTTTTCTTCTTTTATTCTCCTCTATCCTCCTTTTTCCAATATTAACTTTAATTATCATTTCCTTATCCGGCCTTATAATAGATGGTGTTTTAAGGATCAATTATATTCAAACAAATTTATTTTTGAACTAAGTGTTGTTTTGCTTTATAATCATTCAATTGTGTTTTTCTACTAATATTTGACTTCATTTGGTAAATTAAGAAGAGTTGTTATCTCAATTAGCTTAATTCTTAACTGAAATTTGGTTTTATTTGATTGTGTTTTTTAGGTTTCTTAAGTTTTGTTATTTTTTCAGTCATCCTTGGTTATTGTTTGGAGGGCAAGTTACTTATAGGCAAAAGAAGTTATACTTTATCAGTGATTACATATGAATTTATGTTTTAATTTGAGTTAAAATCTGAAATTGGGTTGTTAAGTTTATGCATGTGTGAATATAAGTTTTTTTATGATAATTTTGTAAATCACTTTGAAATTTTCTATGGTCTTGTTTGGTTTCATTGACTTATATGTGAATTTTGAAACTTCGACATAATGATTAGATTTAGTTTATTAAATTGCAACATGTTCTGAATTGAGGATTTAATTTGAGTAATAGATGCTTTTGAGCTTTGAAACTTAACATAATGATTAGATTTAATTTATTAAATTCTGACATGTTCTGAATTGAGGATTTAATTTTAGTAATAGATGCTTTTAATGATCATGCTTGAAACATTAATTTTAAGTAATAGATGATTATAATTAGGTAGTTTTAACTTAAAAAATGTTTAATCATGATATAATTTTTTTTCGTAAATTTTATAAATATTGCATAAAATTTCTTATATATTTTTATTCAAACTAAAATGAAACAAAACTTGGTGTTTATTTGAGTTGTTGTCTCACTTAAGCAATAAAGTGATAGTCTTTTCACTCAATTGAAAATAAGAAAAAAAAACTTTTTTTTTCAAATGAATCTCGTTTAAGCAAAGTTGTGGACTCAAATAACAATTTTTAATTTTAATTTTATATTTAATTTTATTATTAAATACAATTATGTGATGTTATAGTTTAAAGTGATATTATATTGGTTGAAAATTTGATGAATAATACATATGACATATAAATTCATAGATCACATATTTCAAGTTGATGATTACATAAGAGAACTTAACATGAGTCAGACTTAGATTTTGATCAAAGGTATTTTATATAGGTGCATGAAAAACATCTATAAATATATTTTCTATTAAATGTATTTAAGATATATATATTTCATGAATAATTTAAAGTTTGAATATATTATAATTAGATATAAATGACTTCATTATACATTCAAACAATGTTAATTTATTTTTTTAACAATTAATAATATATTTATATAAATATACAATATTATATATATTTTTCATTTGTAAAATAAATTGCAAAGGAAACTACATTAAATAAATAAAATAAATTCTTTTGTATCATATATAAAAGTAGAAATACATGTTATTATTTGATAAGCAATTTTGATTTTAATTATTTATGAATACTATTATTTTTATTCACTATTTATTTTCTTTTAAAATGGATAGAAAGTAAAAACATGTTATATTTTAACAAAAAAGGTAATTTTTTTTATTATTTACATTTATAATCATGAAAAATAAATTAATATTGGTTAATATTATACGAGCAATTACTAGTTTAACTTATTTATACATTTTTTAAATCTTATCATTTTACGTTTGAAAAAAAATATTCAAACAAATTTTATATAATTTGATTTGTAAATAATTAGTTATGATGTATTTCAGTAAATATACATTATCTAATAATTTTAACTTTAAAAAATTTATAATTTTTTTTGTTCTAAAAGTTTATAACAAATTCAATAGTTATTAATAAATTATATTTTGCTTACAAATTAGGAGAAGATTAGTATACATTAGTATGAGAAGATATTGTTTTAACTTATTTATTATTTTCATTAACTAACAAAAAATACTTTAGTAAATATTTATTTATTTATTTTAAAATTTTCAAGCAGGTGATTGTATTTCTACCAGTTTTCCTCCTCCAAACCAAAATAGGTCAACAAGAGAAAGGTGTTGACAAAGTTTAAGCCACGCGTCCCGTTGTGATTGAGTGCAGTTACGGAGTGGATCTCCTACGTCGTAGATGATTACCGTAAGTAATAATATTATTTTATATATAAATATTTTGCTTCTCTCTTTGTCGCAGTGGTAGAAGCTCAACCCGTTTCGCTTTCAATCGAAGGGAAGAAAAAAGATTCAATTCATGGCGGCTGCAAAGCTTCAAGCTTTATGGAATCACCCAGCTGGGCCCAAAACCAGTGAGTTTTTTTGCATTTCGTTTTGTGGAATCTGTTCGCGTTTTGTTCCGTTTATGTTGTTTTCTGGCGGTTCCGATGTTCATTGTTCTGTGGTTGATTATTCTTTTTATTAATCAGCGATAGAGTTTGACTTATATTATGAATTTTGATTCAGTGATTTGATTAAAGGTCACGTGCATTGCTTGGTTTATAACCTTATATTTATATTTTTTTTAAAAAATAACCTAATTTGGTTATGGTTGCATCTCGAAAAAAGGGATTTTTAGGGTGTGAAGGGTTACACAACTGTTGGCAAGATATTTGGGATTGTTGGGACCTTGAGATTCGTCTATTAATTTAATTTCCGAATACTAGGGGAGGGTTAGGTAGATAAAATTGAGACGAACGACCTGTTAAAATTGAATACTCATTTTTTTCATCCGGGCAAAGAAGAAGAAATCAGCAAACAAACTTGTGCATGCAAATGAGATACTGTTCTGAAGGATAAGATCATTTTCAAGTATCAACATTTTTAAAGCATAATTTTTGCTGGAATTTGTGTGGAAAAGATGGAAATGCAATTCCTGTTTGCTGTTAGTTAGAAGTGTGATGTTTTGTCACCTTCTGATATTACTCTTAAGGAATGCAGTGGAACTTGAATTTGTTATTGTGTAAAGGTAAATGAAGGCAAGAAATGTTGAATGCAGTTTCGGAGTTGCAGTTGAAAAGATAAAAAATGTTGAATGCAGCCCAGTCAATTATAAGCATAGATTTCCTTGTGTTATCCAAGTTTCTGTCAGTATTTTCCTCCTA
The DNA here is from genome assembly GCA_030347555.1 of Lablab purpureus. Classification (NCBI taxonomy): domain Eukaryota; kingdom Viridiplantae; phylum Streptophyta; class Magnoliopsida; order Fabales; family Fabaceae; genus Lablab; species Lablab purpureus. The sequence continues at coordinate 16,348,679 of CM059259.1, forward strand.
ATTCAAATTGTCACTTTTTATGTTTCTAGTGACCATGGTATTATTAAGTATTAGCATTATCATTGTCATTGTCAACCTAAGCAAGTGCATGAATTAACCACTTACTTTACGCAGTTCACTTCTGGGCACCTACCTTTAAGTGGGGCATCAGCATAGCTAATATTGCTGATTTCTCGAAACCACCTGAGAAACTTTCGTATCCTCAGCAAATAGGTATGCACGTACATAATCAGCCGCATTTACCGCTATCTACTTTACACCCCTCTTACTCTGACTATCCCTCTCTCTCACCCAGACACACACTCGCACTCCCCCGTGCTTTTATTTTTTAGCTTGTATTTGATTCTTAAGTACATATGCAATTGTGCATGTCTGGCTTCTTCTAAAGGTGCAGACAACACTTTGTATTCAAGTTGCAAGCAGTTTAAACCTCATACATTGGGTTTCATTTACATCCATACTTTGCTAATTTTTTTTGTTTTTATGCAGCGGTCACAGCCACCGGAATTATCTGGTCTCGTTACAGCACTGTTATCACTCCAGTAAGTTTGGTTTTTTGAGAGACGGATTCTTTTAACTAGTTCAGTAGAAGATGATGTATTTTTTTGACACTGAGGATTGTTTATGAACCTCCAATTCAAGTAAAATTTCATAATTTTGCTTCTTTACTTCCATTATAGTACATCCGAACTCAATTGCAGGTTGTGGTTGCATAATTATCTTTTCTAGTATTGCAAAAGTATGACATCTATGAGACTATAATATGGTACTTCTAATATGCAATTCGGATTCTAACCTTAAACTATTGGCTTCATGGTGAAATTGAATCATGGGATGATTATGTAGCTCGTCTAGACATGCTTTTTTTCATAATTTTGTGTCTTAGTCTTTTATCCTTAGTTTTGTTTGTTTTTTTCTGAAATTTTACTGTATACCAAGCAGCTCATCTCTCTCACCCGCTCTCTGCGTGCGTGCATGCAAACTATTTCTAGCTTAAAAAAGATTTTATTTATCAGGTTTTGTGTAAAAACTGGAGCGGACAAGAATTCTATTGTAGAAAATGGAGCGGAATAGAAAGATATCAGTCATCATTGTTTGAATTGTTTAAAGAGTAGAATGGTCTGGAGCCCGATGAAATATGCTTCATTCTGCTCAATACATTTATTTTCACCCCCTCAATCTAATGAAATATGTTTCATTCCTTTGCAATGCAATGGAATCAACATATTGTTCATTAGCTTTGTTACCATTCCATTAAAAAATATCTAATAAAAGAACGATAATTTTATTATATTTCATTCTCTCAATTTCCATCTCATTCCACCTATCATAGATATTCAAACAGTCATAGACTTAAATTAATTCGGTGACATCTAGGTACTACTTTTATTGCCTGACTGTTACTTTATGAACTTTTGCTTACTGATCATACTATACCGGCTGAAGAGAAGACTGAGAAAAATGGAAATTACTTAAGTAGTGTTTGTCTTTTGTGGTGGGAAGGGCATGCATGTACATTTGAGTTTTTGCATAATCCAGAAAATTTATCAGAATTATTTGTGTTGCAGAAAAATTGGAACCTGTTTAGTGTAAACATTGCAATGGCAGGGACAGGCTTATACCAACTCTCACGAAAATTGCGGTACGAGTTATTTTTTATTTTAGTTTTGGATGATTTCTCCTCCCATAGATCTTGAGTTAGAGGGTTATAGACACAGATTCTTCCTCATGTGATAATAAGGTTGCATACATCTCACCGCCCCAAAATAGTGGGAACCTCGTACGCCATGCCATTATTTTTATCAACCATGTAGTATTGGGTTTAGAGTTTAGGGAGGAATGAAACACAATTAGATCGCCAAATGAAACTCTGCTCTGTGATAATCTCCATGATACATCATATATTAACTTAAGTTATGCTACTTTCCAGGCATGATTATTCCTCTGAGGCTGCTATCACGAAAGAATGATGATAAAACATTTCAAGTTTTTGTGCATTTCGAAGCTGATGCCCTGGCTATAATTTCAGTTTTTCAACGTATAATTGTATTTTTACTTTTGGACGCGTAGTTCATTTGTACTTTTACAAGTTTCAAACTTTTGAAAAGTATTCTCACTTGTGGGCAAACTGTATTTGATTGTGGTAAAATAAAAAGGGAATCAAGATAAGTGGCAATACAACTGGCCTCTAATGGGTGTCTTTGATATTTGTTATCTTTATAAATCCATAGGTCTTAACGCAATCACATTTGTTGTCATCTGTCACTTGAACTAGCTAGCATTTTTATGCAACAGTATATGCTTTTTTAGAATGCCTGGAAGGGTCAAAATTCTGCTCTGGTGAATAATAAACCTACAAGTTTTAGGTATTCTTTTGAAGATAATTTGTTAAATAAATTATTTTACTGTCATCAAGTGCTGATGTAATTAACAGAGAATGATATCATTAAACGTAATATCAAATGTTGTGATTATCCTGTTTTCAAAACCTTCATGTCATTAGTACTAATTGTTATATATATATATATATATATATATATATATATAATAATAATAATAATAATAATAATAAATATTAGGGCTTAAAAAGTAAATAATTTACAGGAATTTATAATCTTCTTTTACAAAAATTAAAAGCAAAAGGAATGTAATCTACAAAAACAAATAAAAGGTGAATTGTAGTAGGGATGAAAAAGAATTTATGATTTAAATTAGATATTATTATGAAATAGGTACTAGAACATACAAACTTTAATTTTAAATAGAACTTGAAAAATATTAATAGATCGAGTTGCACTATTAAAAAGGTCGGATGAGTTTAAAAATGCTTGAAAAAATTAATTTTAGGTTTACAATAAATTTTACCAATGTTTCATTGTTAATAAATTTATATAAAAATAAATTTTGTAATCGAGCAAGAATGATTTTTTTCATGTTAAATTTACAATTTCATATTATAATGAATATAAATTGTTAAAAATGAATATAATATAAAGATTATAAAATATTTTCTAAGACATTAAATAATTTTATATTAAAATAAAATTTTGAATATATACTTTATGTAAAAGAAATTGTTAATCTAATTATAGATTTTGAAAAAAATATTATTAAATTAAAAGACTAAATAATATAATATTTGGTAAAAACTATACAAGCGTAATTTTTCAATCATTTAGATTTATAAATTAACTTTTTTAAACAAAATTATTTAAGCCAAAATGTTCATGATGGATTTTTTTATTGTCAATGCCGATAAGAGCCCACAAGATCACCAATGCCAACATGCACTAGTCATACACACATGTCAATCTTATCACCTTATCTTTGAAGTTCAAAAGTAATAGAATCAAATATAATTAAATGTTAAAAATATTATAAATATTTCTTATGGTAAGTTTGTTTATTATAAATATTTCTTATGGTAAGTTTGCTTATGATGTCAAATGTTTTTTTTTTCTAACCTTTGTTAATGATCACATCGTTTTACTTCAATATTTTTATTTATACAAAAGTTTGAAGTTGTTAATATTATAAAAGATTTATTTCAAATGGTTAAAACTCGTTCTGCGACCAATATTAAGTGTTTCATATCTAACTATGCATAACAACTTGTTTCTACTTATTTTTTAGCAACACAAGTCACTTTACATTAATCTTCTTGTGTGGAGAGACCTCAACAAAATTCAATAGTTGATAGAAAACATCAACACTTGTTGAATATGCTTAGGCATTCTGAATCATCAATAAATAATATTGATGGACTTAATGTCTTTGTTTGAAGATCATCTAGAGTGTCTAAGAAATCTTTATATTGTCAAACTATGTGTGTTCTAACACCTCATCAAAATACAAAATCTTTATCAGTTAAATTTCTACTATTTATGAGCCTTAATTTTAACATTGGACAGTATCCTATCTTAAATGAAAAATGTTATGACTAAAGAGATTAAGGTTTTAGAAGATAATAACACTTGGTCTCTAGTTCCTTTACCTGAAGGTAGAGCTGGGCATTTGGGCAAAAGTTCGCGAACTATCCGTATTACCTACATGGATGCAGACTCATATTTTTTGATAAATTTTTAGTGTGGGTATTTTTATACCTATTCTGCACAACGCGGGTTAGGCAGTTTCAGTCTTCGTGGATTACCTGCAGTCTCTGGAAGTTACCCGCAATATGTAACACTAAGTTGTATTTAACAAAAGTTCTAATACCCGTTGTTTTATAGGTTATCATCAAGTTTTATTCAATATAAAATCTAATATTTTTTTGTTTCTAATGGTTATCATTAAGCTCAATTCAATCTAAAGCAATAAAATGAAAAAAAAAGTTAAAAATGAGATTTTTGAATTAAAGAATAATGAAATAAAAGAAAAATTTATAATTACTTTGATTCATATAATAAATTAAAATTAATTTTTTGATTAATAAATTTATAATATTATCATCTTACTTTTAAATTAAAAATAAATATTAATAATTTATTTAAATTTATTATCTCATTTTCATTAAAAGATTATTCTTATAATACATTTTCAGCGTTCAATTAAAAAATAATTATGAATTACTAGAATCCTCCAATATATTAAAGAATATAATTAAATAAATTTCAATAAAAATTATAAAAAACTAAAACAAAACATTTATTTACTAATTAGTAGAACAAACTCAAAACATCCCTCCCAATCCAACTGTGTAAGGCGTAGTCAGTCCTGAAACAAAGAGAGCTGAAGAAGAGCGCACTTCTAGTATAAATAATGTACCAATTACGGATTTTCTTATAGATTTTGCAGCTAGGATAGGATAACTTTGGCTGTTTGGGGCATTCATAAATACAATTTCTTTATTCCAATGTCTATCTATCTCAATAGAGTAGTCTATTTTTTTTTTCTAATTTTTTTACCACTCAATTCCAATATATTCATTATCATAGTCAATATTTTAATCATTATTATTCCTTGTCGCCATTATTCTTAATCTCATCAATATTGTTGTTACCATTTTATATTCATAGTTTCACCCATCATTTATCATTATCATAACAATTATTATTAATTTCATTATTATTGTAAAAACTTTTATCACATCTTTATTATTGTCTTTATCATTATTTTCCTAATTATCACTATATCATAAAAACTAGCACTACTTCATCACCACTATAATTAATATTATTAATTCTATTATTATATTAATGTTTATTACTTCTATTATTATTATTATTATTATCCTAACTATCATGATCATTTATTTTTTATTATCACTATTGTCTTTATGCACATCACCAAATATCAAATATAATTAATGTTTGCCTACTATTTTTCTATTTCCACTACTGTCATGCTTTACATAAACACCGAATACATTTTTTTTTATTCTTATTATGTTGCTGACCACCAGAAGGACTCCGACATTAAATTAAAATGCATCTAAAATAAAAAAAATTAGTTAATATATTTAGGGATTAGAAAACAAATCTATTTATAATTTATTCTTCTATATCTTTTAAACCAAATAGCTTTATCCCTCTATATCTATCTATTCTTCTTAAGCCAAACGACTTCTATTTTTCGCATATTTGTCCGGTCTTACAAATGGCATTGGTGAGTGTCAGATAATATTCCACTCTATACGCGCACCCCAAAATTAACCAATCTAGAAAAATAAAAGATGAAATAAACTCAAACCTGGAAACCTACATAGTATTGTTTCAATTCAAAAGGCAAAATTAATCGATTCTAGTCAGTAGAACAGAAACATATTTTCATCAGGAATCCTAATTTCTAAAAAATTCAATGTAGCTCCATACGATTGTAGGTTCAAAGTCCAGAATATCCTATTTCAATAAATATCTGGACAAAAATATGTCCAATGATTCAGAAAATGGTACACTATCCGTTCCTCCAATACATATTACGATCAGCGCAGCAAGGACACTGAGTAAAAAAAATCCAAATTAAAGCCATATGCCGTTACAATAATCCAACCTACGATAACAAGTGGTTGAACATAAAGCCAGGGGAAAATTCCCTTCCATCAGACAAATGTATAGACTGAACCATTTACGTTCTCACTGACTCCGAGAATCATGAGACCCCTGTCCATGTTTCATTACCACTCAAGTTAACTACCGCTACTGGCCATCTCTTGTTTGATTAGTTTTTGAATCAGGATTATGTTCATCTTCGTGTGATGTCAAGCCCAAACTTAAATCCAACGTGCTTTCATTCAGATCTTGGCGCACCACCTGATTTTTGTACTGAGACTGAAAAATTCAAGACCAAAGTCACTATTTTTACACATTATATTAAAACGAAATGGGATCAAGCCCTTCAGTTCAGTGGTCACTGCCGTGAACTTTAAATTTAGTAACAGACAACATATTTGAGAAATGCAGACCACTGAATTACTGGTAATGCCCAATCCATAAATTTCCAAATTGCCTAATGCTTGTTTGAACCATAAAAATTGTCCAAAATTTAAAGACAGATGAATACCACCAATCATCATTGTCTAATTTTAACCGCATAAATTATTCCCTTTATTTAATCAATTTATGTGGGTGCAGAATAGCCTGTGGGCTGCAATTATTACTTTCTTGACAATACTTTATAAAAATGGAAGAAAATCTAGAGAGACATGACGCAAAGAAAGAAACCCGCATAGGTTTACCTGACTTTCTTCCATTGGAACATCATTTATGTCAGGTTTTTCATCCAAAGTTTCATTCTTACGAGCTGGCTCTGCTGCACCCGAGTCGGCATCAATTGGTTTAGATTCATCGTCACCTTTCTCAGCGCCCTCATTTTCAGCAGCCTCATTTCTCTGCTCCTCTAGTACAGCAACCTGCATCATCAGACAACCTAGGTTATCACCCCTTCCCGATCTTCATTGCCATATGAGAGAATAGTATCAATTTATTATCATCACCTAAAGCATGAAAATTTGAATGATTCATCAATAGTGCAAGTGTGACTACAAATGACTTCAAGTACACCATGGATCAAAAGCTCTGGCCAGTCCAGCATAGTTATTTTATAATGTCGAATATGATCAGTTCTCTTGACAATTTTTAATGACAACTCACAAATACAATACTGATTTGAAAGCAAAATCACTGGTGGTTCTTGTTCTGAGAATGCTTTCATAGTAAACAAGATAAACACCAATAATGTTGCACATACCATTTCCAACATTAGTGTAAACTGTAAAACGCCCAATGCAACACTATAAGCCTACAGTAATGCGACACAGAATCATGTCCCACAAAATTAATGAGAAGAAACAGCTAACTCTTCAGACAAACTGTAGCTAACTGCATCAATACGACCAAAACGAAATCATCCCGTTAATGCATGGCAAAACACATACTTTAGATTTAACAAACTACAAACACACTAGATAATTAAAAGAAGAATGAACCTCCATTTTAGCCGTCATGACTTTTGGAACATCAAGTTGACCTTCAAATATTATTACATCAATTTGGATTTTGACATCAAATTTATTCCACAAGTGACAGGACCAACAACTTTAGGTCATTGCTAAATTGATTTTGATAATATTCTGAGGAATGAATTGGGGGTATGTGGTTAACAATATCATTATGCTGGTTGTCTTGCCACTATAATGCAATGCTAGAATAGCAAAAAAGGTTATAAAAAAATGATAGATTAATAATCCTACAAATATTTACCAGGTGATTTAGTTACATTACAGTTGTTCAGAAAATGAGATCAACTATATCCACCTATAGATGTATGAATGTTTGGTTCAGCTAACTTCTCACAAATAATCACTTATTTTTGTCAGTTTTCTGAGAAAGCTTTTCAAACTAAAAATATTTCTGAGAAAAATGTTGTTTCCAATCACATGCACATTCAGCTAAAAATCATCTTCCAGTTGAATTACCCCCTGCCCCAAAAAAGAATATAGAAACAAATTATTGAAAACTAATTTAGCTGTGCCATAACCCTCACGAATAGAAGCCCTTTTTCAATTAAACTCTATTTAGGGTCACAACTAACTATGATATTTGAGTGATTGAGATTCATTATCTTATGCACTAGAGTTGTTATTTTCATCTATCATATAGATTGCACACTTGCAGTTTTCATTTGTTTCTAAATCACCATTTTAGACAAAACAAGCTCACTTCTTTTATAAGTTTCTCACTGATTATCTTCATTTTATCATCACTAATCACCTCTAGTTAAAGAGTAAATTCCCATCTTTAACTTCCATACTTACACTCCATCTTTGGCGCATTAAAAGTAGAGTGAAATTCATTTCTAAAACAAAGAACTTTGACACTTGGGATAGTAGCAGAAATGTAAGATGGGAGATAAAAAATCATGTTTTTCATCCTTCTTCTTCAATGTTTTGACCAACTGATAGCTCACTCAGTAAAGTGGGCAGTTTCATTTAATGACATCTAGGAATATAAAGATGGCCAGGTAATTTAATCTCTCTCCCCCAATAATTTTTTTTAGGAGTAATAAAACTAATTTGTTATATCTAAGATTTTTTACATACAAGAAGTATCAAAACAAAAGTGCATTTTCTTGATCAGCTGATTGGAAATCCCACTTAAAACTATATCTTGAAAATTAAAAATACTTACAGGGTACACATACATGCACAAGGAGGGATGACATTCAGCCCAATCCCAGTTTAAATTAAATGGCACTACTATGATTGAGTTTCTCAACATCTCAACACACAAATCTTAACCGATAAAGAAAAAAGGAAAGAAAGTTACTGTTAAAATCAGCTGTATTAATCTCATTGTTCCCGCATTAGATATCATTCATTACCTTTTATAAATAAAAATTAAAAAAAAAAAATTAATAGTAGGAAACAAGTTTCAATCGTGCTACAAGAAAAGGGGACAAGAAGGAAACAAGAAAAATCGAATAAGACACAAATTATCAGGATATTGTAGTCAATACTACAAGCAATCCATTCCGTCCAATGTCAAAAAACACTTTGGGAGCATATCAATGGTGTTTGTATAAAACCCTAAAATAAATTAACCATGAGAGGAACAGTGTAATTTGAATTTGAATATGAATACCGGAACATATTTGAACTTTCTGCGAGGCGGTTCTTCAGGTTGTTCCGGCGGCACATCCTTAGCGTTACCGTTGGCCGTGGCGCCGTTGGAGTTGTTGGTGGTGGAATTGTGGCTTTGGGTGATAGGGGTCCACTTGTAGAGGAGAAGATGAGAGGCGTTGGAAGAATGAGTGTGGTTGTGATTATGATTGGTGTTGGAATTAGAGGAAGCAGAAGAGGGTGATACGTGGACCCATTTCTTCTTCCACTTCCGCACCGGTCCAGTGAACACCGTGGCCGGTCCGTAACGGGTCGAGGACCGCCCTAGTCGGGCCCCAACTCCCTCCATCTATACCAGATCTGCCTCCGATCCGCCTCTGCCAAAACAAACACCCGCCCTTTTTCAGTTTCTTTTTTCTTCAGATAATATTTTGATTTTTCTTCTCTACAAAACCCTCTTCTTTCTTTCTCTTTCTCTCTCTACATAAATATAAAACACTCTTTTTTTCTTCCTCCTCTCCCACAGATCCCCTCTTCTGGTTCATGCTCTGGCCAATCAGGACCGTCCATAGTGTCTATTGATGTTGCTGAAGTGGGTCGGATAGCCTCGGATCGGACTCAACTTTGTCCACTTTCCATTTTTATTTATCCAACCCAAATCAAAATTGAATTATATTTTAATTTTAATATATTGAGTAGTTCTAATATTATTATTATTATTTTAAAAATTTGAATAATTGGGTTGCTTTTCATACAAATCCTTACCAAATGTAGGATTTAACTATCTCAAAATAATTATAAAATTGTCTGCATAGAAAAAAGAGTCATGTATACACAAAATCTGATATCCTTTCTGATGTATGCTAGTACAAACACATAAATCAAAGTAAAGACACATGGTTGTTTCATTGTTTTGTCTTACCTACCAGGTGGATATGCCATTTTTGGATTTTCATCCATGTTTTACAAAAAAAAAATTGTTAGCACTTAATTCTCTATATCTATCTCTCTAGACAACATGTAAATATGTTCAAGTTATATTGATTCACTGTGTATTTTACAAGTGAAGATAAATTAATTAATATTTTATGTTAAATTTCATAAATTTATAAAAATCTAAATATAAATGTTTCATAATATAAAGCGTTTTAAAATTTTAATAATTTTTTTTATATATTCTTATTAATCACATTATTATTTACATTAACATTAAATAATAGAAAGATAAATTAAATATCAAAAACTAAAAATTGATTTCCTTTTATTAGTTGGAGACTTCCTCTTTCACTATCATCTACTAATATTATGTTTTAATTTTTTTATTAAAGTTACATTTAATTCAATATTTCTATTTACAATTTGGTGGAAATTAAAAATTTTAATTGAAATTTTAAAATAAAGTTTAAGCATAGTTATTTGTAATTTAGTAGATTGAAATTTTAAAATAAAATTTACATTTGTAATTTAGTGAAAATTAAAAATTTTGATTGAAATATTTATTTAAAATAAGTAGTAATTCTAATTTTAAATTATTTAAAATGATTTTTAAATGAATTCAAAATATGTTAAAATTTTAATCTCAATCAATTTATAATTTTATTAAAAAATTAATTTATTTATAAAAAAAATTAATTAAATTTTAATTAATTCATTTTATAGTAATTAATAAAGATAAAAATGAAATATTTATAAAAAATTAAACAAATTAATTACTTTTATTAATATATAATAATTTATCAAATACGGATATTAAAAATAAAGAAGAAAATAAGTCAAAATTTTATAATTAATTTGATTGATTTAATAAAAAAAATTTATATATATCTAAAAATAATTTGTAAGATAATTTTTTAAGAATAATTTAACATAAAATATCTTTTAAATATAAATAAAAAATAAAATATATTTTAAATTAAAATAAAATTTTATTATAAAATTTTAATAAATAAAAGCTATATTTTATAATTAAAAATATATTAAAATTAATTAATTAATAAAATATAAATATTAAGTAATAAGTTTTAATTAATTGATTATTTTATTTATTTATTTTATCATAAAAATATAATTATATTATATTAAGAAATGATTAATTCTATTAAAATATAATATATTACTATTGTTAATGGATGGAACTGAAACTACACTTTTTGGGTAAACATATATGAAAAAAAATTCTTGTGTATAACTGTTCTCATCTTCTGCGTTTTTAATATTTTATATATTTTTTAAAATTTACCTTGATATAATATTTCTGCCTATATCTTTATTAAAAAACGAACAAGCTCTACATAGTTATAATAGTGAATGAATTGAATTTAATATAAGAAATTACTAAATTTAATTATATTTTTTATATAAATAGGTTGATTTGGGTTAAATTTCAGTAATTCATTATAATTGAATATAAATTTATACATTTCAAATCCAATAATAAAAATATTGTTTATCTAATAATTTTACCATATATATAAAAAATAATGTTACAGTTGATTATATTAATATTAATTTATGGATACTATAAAAAAATATTTCATAACACGTACATTATTAAAATAAACATTTTATTTTTTATATCATCTTATAAAATTACATTTTTTGAATGATGAAAAATTGATAATTACTTTTTTTATATTTATATATTTTAAAATTTATTGTTTATATTTATATTTATATTTTAGGTGTTATTTATATTTTATAAATATTAAAAATACTGATTTTGAGATTTTTATGTTGTTAAAAATTAAAGAGTTAAAAATAATCGTCAACCTAACTCAAATAATATAATTAAATAATTAAACTAAGCAAATTCAATCCAATTTATTATTTCTATAAAATTTAATTGACTCTCGAAAAATAGAATAAATCTCTTTCACCCATGATTACATTTATATTTTTTGTATTTCAATAAATATTATATTTTAATTTGATTTCACACGTGTATTTTAATAGAAGTCCTTGCATAAAATATGTAAAAACTGTTATGGTTTTCAAACTTAAAATAGTTTAGATTTTTTAAGATGGTTTTATATTTTGTTTTGTAAAATGTGCCATTCAGAATAATTAGAATAATTATTCTTTTCGTAAGAATCAATTCAACGCATTTACATATAAATTTTATCACACACACTTGTAGTAATCAAACCCATCAAATCTTGTAAATCCTTTTGACCATTAACTCTAATTAGTTTGTTAATTTTGTATTTGGCTTGCTTTCAACTTAAGTTGCCCTCAAATTTTTGAAAACTCCTTTCCAACATTCTTACTTGTGAACTATGAAAATGTCATTTCGTATTTAATTTTTTTAAAAATTAAAATTGAGTTAGTGCCTGTGAGGTAAAAGATAAGTCAATCATTTTCTTTTCAACAAATATGAACATTTAAGAGTGATATAGAAAATACAAATATTTAATATATATTTCTTAGACAGTTTTTTTTGTTTGGACACTTTTTTTTTCATTTTTTTAGCACAGTTAGATTTAGAAATGAGATTTGTTATCCTGATAACTCAAAAATATTAATTTTTCAAAAAAAATATTCTTATTGTTAGAAAATATAGGACTACTTTTTTAATAATAATAATATAAAAGTATCCTGCTATCATTTTATTCTTGTGTCTACATTTTTAGTGACAAATGGATTGATAAAACTAATATAAAACCATTGATGAATAATTTTCCTTGAAAAATTGGATGGATTATCTTTAGTAAACTCTACTCTTTCAACCCTATTCTGTTTATGGTTCTAAAATCTTTGGAGGATTAAAGTTCATATCGCTTAAATCATCAAAACTTGTGAGGTTAACAGAAGAATAATTTTTTTATTATAAAAAATAGTAATTTGTATGTAGATTTCATACATGAGCTCTTATTCATTTTAAGAAAATGTTTTAGAAATAAACTTATCACAATTTTGAAAAAAAAATATTTTTTAAGAACACTTTTTGTCTTTGGTTCTGGTGAAGTTTGAGTCTATTTTGGTTAATTTGTTTATGGGATTAATGGGCTATTAACTGGCTTTTTATTGTTCCAAGATTAAGAACCTCACTAATATCTAGTTGAAGACTTTTATCCACTTCACTTTTTTTTAATAAAAACAATGTTCACTATAGTGTTTTAGTGGTAAAAGATTTCATTAATAATTGGGGTCATTATCTGGAGACTAGAATTGAAAAGTGTTACACATAAGTTCACTCACTATATCTACACAGTTGCTTCCATTGAGCCTGTCTTGTTTTCTACAAGTGGTAAAATGAATTTGAAGAGAGTTGAATAACTTATATTGTAATATACTTTGTGGTGAATATTTTATCCACATATGCTAAAGTTTGTTTGTTCCAATGATGTGCCACTGAGTTATAGAATTCATTTTGGTGGACCACACTGGGCATAGCAAATTGGAGGCAGACCAATAAATGTCTTTCGAATTCTGCTATGAGAACTAATGTGCAGAATGAAAATTGAATTCGAAGGCTGTACAGAAAATAGACCATTTGCCATTTGTCAAGAAACTGATTCTTTATCTTTACTGTACATTTTTTTTTTCTTGAACATTATCTTCTCAAGTGAATAAAAGAAATGCTAGCAAATAGCAACCAACTTTGCTAGCTAGTTGCCACATCTATGATCTACCTAAAAGACAAAAATATACCAGAGCCGTGCATTAGAGAAATTGTTCTCAGGCACTCTTTTAGCAAGGCTAAGGCAATTCACATTCATTCATCAACTCCTAAGTTCAGCCACACCAAGAAAAGAGCTTCTATATAACGAATACTATGAATGTAACTTCAATTACACAAGGTTATCGGAATTAAACACAGCTGTCAAATGGCTGATTCTGAAACCAGCATTAGTGGCATAATCATCATCCCTGCAATTGTGTGCTTTCACAGGTCGCACTTCAAATCCAATGGACCTATGAGGAAACAAAGACTCAGAAGACAAAGGTGATGATGCCCTTTTGGTTGCAACTGCATTAGTTGTTCGCCTGTAAGCACTGAACCACTTGGCTTGCATGTATACATTTCTCCTCCATGGTGGTATGTGCAAGCTCATTCTTTTCATGGAGCCCTTAATGGCTGTGCACATTAGTCTCACAACCTGTTTCAGCTCATCCACTTTACCCACAAATATCAATGGGAAAACATCTAGCAAGGCAGATAATTGATTTGATGGACGAGCTATTTCGAATTCCAAAGCAAGGGAAATTTCTACTATATAGCGTTTTCCCTTCAAATTCACATCAATGTACTCATAATTACCAGCTGTTAATCTTCCATTTTTCTCCCACTTGGATTTGCAGAGCCCTGCAAAGAGAGGGTATAATTCATCAAACCATGTTCCCTAAATTTCATACAATATAACCAACCATACATATTGATATATATATATATATATATATATATATATATATATATATATATATGCGGCATCCTTGCATATAAAATTATAAGAATAAAATTCTTGATTCTAATTTGACAATATTGTTATTGTCATACAAGAAAAGAACATCATAAAAAGTTAACAGTTATATACTAACCAGCATCAAAACCTTTTTCCCTCAACTGCGACATCAACTGGCGTTTGGAATCGTTACCAGCAACTCCACATGCAACTTCAACCTCTCTCCTAATCTTTTCTTTTGAGTCCCTTTCATCCTCGTCGTCCTCTTCATTTCCGAAAAACAAACTCCGCAACATTTCCATCTTCTCCAAATCAGACCACTCGGTTTTCTCAAGCTGTTCTTCATCGCGATCTTCCTCAAAGTGAATAACGCCACCCGCTTCTTCTTTCTCTCCCGTCGTCTCGTTCTTCTCCATGAAGGACTTCACGAGATCGGACAAATCGGTTAAACTCTCCGGCGAGTGCTCGCTCCCGCTGCTCTCGCAGAGCCTCACACGTGCAACGTCAGCATCAAACGCCGCTGCCACTCTCTGAAACCTCACGGGAATCCTTGCCATGTGTGAAACAATATTAAGCGCCCCTTTCTCTAGTTTTCACAAGGAGCATATAAAGATAGGAAAAAGAAAGTAATGGTGGGGGTTACACTGTGTTATTGTTACATGTGACGTTGAAATGTTGATATTGTGTGTACATGAAAGAAGAGGAAAATGGCATCATTATTTATACATAAATGTCGAACTGAAACAATGGAGGGTTTTTTTTATTTTCTTTTATAAATTAAAACTTATGAATGTAGGCCAATTATTGAACTGGTTTGGTGAATCTGGCCTCAAAAAGCGTCCCCATTCAGTGTCACATGTTGTTCAGGGAATGAACAATTGCATTCTGCTTCTTATCAAAGAAGATTAAGCACAGTCAAAACTCATAAAGTTTATCTACAGAAGTACATGAAAAAATAAACTATGTAAAAGTTGAATATCTTACTTATCTCGTGTCATCATAATTGGAAAGGAAAGTTTCCTTGTAGTTTGTTCTTGGAATTTCTTTTATTATAATTTCAGTTATTTCTTGACTTTTGTATCATAAAATGTGTACATAGTTTTCACATAAAAAAGAAAACCCACATTTTGTTATGATATAGATTACATTTGGTAGATGTAGATCTGTCTTCTTTTTTTAAATCACAATCCTTTTGCTTCTTGATCAACCAGTGTAGATAAAATCTATTTAACATTTATTAAACAAAAACTACACACAAAATTTAAATTAATATGACATTTTAATTTTAAAAATTGATGTTGAAAATTTTATTTTTAGAATTAAGTAGAAGTATGCAATGGATTCTGTAATCCTTCCCAGCATATTAATAAATGTGCATAGATCTATTAATGAATGAAGTTTATTCCATCCACGTGTAAGTACTTCAGATTAATGAATTTTCTTTTTAACTAGTACAGTATAAAAAAATGAAAATCAGACCACATAATATAAATTTTGTAAAAACACTTCGTACCATGAAACCTTTTTCTTTTTAAAATAGTGGTGCAATACAATGCAAACAATGCATGAATACAACAGACTTTGTCTTAACTAGATAATTATCAATTTAAACAAGTTTAAGAGATGGAAATCAGGTTATATAATTTTGAGCAATGAATTTTGTAAAACTATTGTACAGTATAAGATGATAACTAAGTTAAAATGAAAAATATTATGAACAATAAAAAAAATATTTAAGAAGAACTAAAACAAGATAATCATAAAATAAATTAAAAATAAAAATTTTAGAAGGACAATAAGTAAAAAAATATAAACATCAAAATAAAAAAACAAATTACGACTATATTTGAGAGACTAAATAAAATATTTAAACCGTGAGAATTTAGGCATAATATCACCGTCGAAAAATATTATCTTATTAAATTATATTTATTTATTTATTTAAATTATCATCATGGATTAAATAAAAAGTAAAATAAAACAAGAAAAATAACATGGAATTTGTAATATTTCTTAGAACATCATATACAATAAATTAATATATAATAAAATAGATTTTAAAAATCTTTAAAAAAATATCAATATGAGTTGAAGTTCGGTCTACCTTCACATCCTTACGTTGGAAAAAAAAAAGATAACCATGTTCAAAGAACAAAAAAATGAATTAACCATTATATTTATGTTATGAAAACTATTTTATAAGAAAATAGATTATTTACTAATACTGTAAATTATATTATTTACTAATACAGTAAACTATATTATTAGTTTTATAGTATGCATAGCAGGTTTATTAACAATTACAACAATTACTTTAAAAAATCATATTTATGGGGATTTTTATTTAGTAAATATGTAAAAAATAGTGTTTTACTATTACAATATTACCATTGAAATTGTATGTCATACGAATAATGGTTTTTTATTACTATTACAGCTAATATTTGCACCTCGAGTTTTTTTTAAATAATGTATTTATAATGAATTAACCTATGTATTTAAGGTATTGTTTGATAATTTTGTTTCGGAAAGGTGTCTTGGTGGATTTAAAGAAGAAAGTATTTACAAACTACTCTTATTTTCAACTTATAATCAATATAAAAGTTTTGAATATTACTATAATGGAGCACTACGAGATCGGACTGGTCAAAATTCTCTTCTTCTTTTTTCTACACACGACACAAATATTTTTGTCTTAAATTTTCGAGAATAATATTATTAGATTTAATCATCACATCCAATGGTATATTCAAAAGTCTCTCAAATTGCTTAGATTACTTAGGTATTGAGACCAGATTAATTTATAAACATTTTTTCCTTTTTAATCTATTAATATGATTTTTAAAGATAAATGATCGAATGGCAACATTTTAAAATAGACAATTTTTCAAAATGGAAATTTCGTGTGAATTCCTTTTAAATCTAACCAAGAAAATAAATATTTTCAATTATGTTTATGTATTTATTTATCTTATATTCAAATATTTTTAGTATTTCATAATGTCCAATCATATTTAACTATATAAATTTATTAATAAAAATTTAAATAATTCATACTTTTAGAATTTTTGTACTTTCCTTAACTTCTTTCAAATTAAAATACTAATTTTGCTTTTAAATAAAAAATAAATATTTTTTCTGTTTTTAAACATTTATATGATCGTTAATTTTTTTCTGTTAGGAAATACTCCGTGTCATTTATATTTGTTTCAATGGGAAAAAATGAAAAAATAAAATACTCACAAATGCACCTTCATTAAATAAGCTTTTAAAAATAAATAGAGTACGAAAAAATGGAAAAAAAATGTATTATTAAAATAGAAAAATAATAAAGTGGACAAAATAATTGGCTATTAAAAAAAGAAGAAATGAATACAGAAATAACTGAAAAAGTAATAAATAATAATAATAATAATAATAATTGCCCACATAAAAAAATTACTTGGATAAACTTCTTTTTTCTCACATCACACTATTTATTGTTTATCCTTTCATTCCAATTTTTTACATTTAAAAATAAGTGTATAAAAATGTAATTTTTTATTGAAAATGTATCATTAATATTAGAGTTGTCAAAATAGGCCTGGCCCGATGGGCTGACCCGTATAGCCTATGATTCATGTCAGACTAGGCTTAAAAAATTATGGCCTATATAATAATAGACTTTTTTTAGCCTGACCCATTTGGCCTGATGTCCATATGGGCCAAGGTCAGGCTGACCCGTAGGCTAATGGGTTTATTTTTTATATTAAATTTTTGTTCTTAATTGGTATATTGTCATACCAAAGAAAGAAATCATAGTGTCTCAGAGTCTCTGTTTTACACATACATTTATGTAGATATATTATATATTTATATTTATATCATTGATAAAAAATTATATTGTAGATATATTGTAATATTTTTTCAATTTTTAATTAGGCTAAAAATGGCCCGTTGACCTAACATAAGGCCAGACCAGGCTAAAAATTGTAGTCCGTTTTAAAATATAAGTCAGGCTAGACTATCAGATTTTTTGAACTTGGCCCGTAGGACTAGGCGAGGCTTGGCCGAGCCGTCCGTTTTGACAACTCTAATTAATATATATATAAAACAAAAGAAACCACGTACATGAACTCTGACCCCTTAGTGGTTGGAATGGACGGACCTTAGAAGCCTAGCCCAGTGAGAGAAGTCAATGTGGGCCCATTATGTACACTCAGCAATATATTTTTGTTGTCGTTCAATTTCTTTCTCTGGTCTTATTGAAGTTGCGACGTGGAGATTTGGCGCTGTTGTGCATGCGGTTGCTTCTGTGATTTTTCCCCCTTCTATTTTGGTGTATATAGAAATGTTTTGTGTTGTGTTTAAATGAGACCAGGTTCACTGAACCTCAAATAAACGTCCATATTCATTGAATCCAACCATGACATTATTTTTGTGTTGTGTTGTATTACACATGATGAAGATAAGGTTCATGATTTAAGTTTAACTCATCTATTTAATTAAAACTTTGACTCTGGTTTACTAAACCATATTAAGTATTATAATTTAATTAACTTTGTTTCTATGAAAATTTTGAACTATTATTCGACTTTATCAATATAGTATTCGATAAAAGTATTAAGTTTTTAAATAATTAAATAATATTTGTCATTGTTATTGGCTTATTTTGGACTTAGTTGCATAGTTCCTTGAATTGGTGGCACCACACACTTAACCCTTCTATGGTAAGTTGGTGTTGGAAGGGATCAACCCGACCTATAGTGTTCCCAAGGTCAAAATAAAAACATAATATTATCAGTTTTTTTTTTATCAATCGCATTTATATTTCAAGGTAACCTTATAATTATGTCACCAATTAATTATTTTTTATAAAGTACTCATTATTATTCTTTCCTTTAGCACTTTTCATCTTACTCATTTTAGTTTTCTACGTTAAAATAATGTAGCCTTTTTTATAATATTACTATTTTCTATTACCAATTATGTATTGCATTTGTTAAATTTATGTATCAAGAAATTTATCTGTCAACTGTCTATCACCATGGTTAACATTCATCATTATTTTAATTGTTTATTTACTTATCATTAGAAATAAAACCCTATAGTTTTTTCACAGAAAATAAAATTCTAGTTATTTTATTATATTCATAAAATATTAATAGGTTAAAAATTATTACATTGAAGTATTTTTTATATAATTTTTTTATTAATATGAGTTATAATTTGATTCATTTTAAAAATTTATTAATAATAAAATAAATATATTTTTCTGGCGGAAATAAATTTTAAGTAAATGGTTCCTTTTAAAATATTAAAAGAATTGGTGTCAAAGAAAAAGAAAAAAAAAGTATGATATTATTAAAGGCGCCTTATAGTACTGGTGTTTTTTGTGTGGTGACGTAATTGTGTAAAAAAGTTAAAAATGATAATTAAATTTAAATTATGTTTAATCTTAAATTTTATTTAATGTTATGGTAATGAGGTGTATGGGTTATATGGGAGGTGTAGATAGAAAGTGGTTTCGAACCTTGCATGGTTGAGCTTGTTTTAGACATTGTTTAATTTGAGAATAAGAATAGGTAACAAATAAAAAAAAAAAGCGGGAGTTGGACTTTAAAACATTTGGACCGAGAGTAGTTAGGGAAAAAATGTAGATGGAGGAGTGAGTTTGAAAAATCGTAGGTGCAAAAAGTAAAATTCCTTATAATAACGCATATTCACTTTTGTTGTCTTTATTTTCTCAATTACCATTCTTTCTCCTTCCAAAACATTACAAAGAAAAGTATAACCCTCCTTTCCTTTTAGAGATTTCTAGCTTCAACGCAGTTAAAAGTTTTGTAGAAAATCTATTTTGGGTTAGGTAAGTATGCGAGGACTATTCAGGGTTTTAAGAGAAAAAAGTTTTTTTTATAAGTTTTATGATGTATTCACCTCTTTAAGTTATAGTTAGTTAGAACACAAAAAAGATCAAGATAAATGAAGCTATATTATAGAATAGGGTTTAAGCATATTTGACAATTTAAATGAAGCCCAACAATTTTTCACATACGTATGAAGTTGAGTAAAACTTGTAACTTGGTTCATAAATTAAATTAACAATTTTCATTTTGTCTTTGTTAGTAGGATGTTAATTGAAATAATGAGCTAAATGGAAAGTTTAGAGTATAAATGACAACTTCATAATATGATGTGTTGACATCCTTACACGTGAATATGATTAAAATGACATTATGGTTATATTAGTTCATTGGAGTGAATTCATGTATTGTTACACGTGAATTAAAGAGTTTTGGTGTTTAGACTTGTCATATTCAACTCTTTAGAAGTGTGGGATGACTAAAGTTTTTTGGCCAACTAAATTTTGTGAAAGGGTTGTTAATTTTACATATATTGTTTAAGTGAAATATAAATTTAAAAATATTATTTCAACTTTAAAGCTTCTTGCTTGATTGATAAAGTATCACAAAAAAAGAATCTCTCGTTATTTAAGCATATGCTTGTTATTTGAATAAGAAAACTATCATATGCGTCATTTATTTTACTAAAGAATATTATTGATGCAATAATACTTTACTCAACTCAAATTATATTTTCTACTAAAAATAACATGCTTTACCCCCAATAAACTAACCTTTTATTATTCTAAATTGATGTATTCTATAATTCAAATTTGTATTGAAATAATGTAATTATATATGAAAACTGAGTCAAAATACATATAATGTAAATACTTAAATGTTTGGTGGTCTATATGTGTATCCACTATTATGAATGTCCGAAAATTATTTTAACACATGTTTGATATTGTATGAATCAAATTAAGAGAAAAAATATAAAAAAATATTTTTCATTGACAATTTAAGAACCAAGTATTTCATTTAAAATATAAAAAATATTAGTTTTAAATATTTATACTTAATACAATCTTCTGAAAATTAATATTATTTAGTTTGATTTTTTGGTAAGACAAATAATATTGTTCATGTATTGTATTTATAATTTTTGTGTGAAACTTTATACCATTATAGTTGATATTTTATATCAAGTAATCAAGTAAATGTAAATAGCACAATAAATGTAGGTAAACTTTTCTAATTTGAAATTTTTTATTTCAATATATATATTGAGTTATTTTATATATTCATGTAATAGAGTGTTTATATTATATATATATATATATATATATACACGTGTGTATAGATATAACCCTAAACCCTAAAATGTATGAAAAGAAAAGAATTGATTCCCACGCTCCATGCTTTGCAAGTATGCTTGCATATTCATTACCTTCACGCAAAACATGCTTCTAATCACACAATTTCAATCCTCGCCGTAAAATATTTAAATTAATAATTAAAGATAGAAGCCAAGAGATTTATTATTATTATTATTATAATAGCAATATATATATACATATTATTAAAGATAGAAATTAATATTTGGATTTTATTTTAAAATATATTTTAAAATAATTCTCTAAACACCAATGAAACAATAAAATTCTAAACATACGTTTTAAATTATATGATAATTAATTTGAATTGTACTATAGAATTTGAAGACACGTATTTTGAATTTTATGATAATTACTTCGAACGAAAAAACCCACCAATCCAATAATTAGTTTGAATTTAACATGACATGGGCCACGTGCAAATAATATTCTATTTAAAAAGTTAAATGAATATAACGACCCTCATGACCTCACTTATGGAAAATTTAATATAAGTAAATAATTCACACTTTATTGGTTTCAGTGGTTGAAAAATTGATTTTCTCAATTACATCGTTCCCTTTGAACTTGTGTTTTGCCTATTTTTTGTGTTAGACTTATGAGTGATTAGGTTTTTTAGTAGTACTCGAATTCAATTTTACATTGTTTTAATTTAAAACTTTCCATTCTTGATTTTGATGAAGTTTGAGTTTAATCTGAAATGTTAGATAAATTTTGTGAATTTACTTAAAAATTTGGTTACAAGCTCTCTTTAGGATAATTATTTGTTACGATTGAAAATGATGTTTGTATCCCAAATTGCCAATTTCCGGAACCTCTCACTTTGAGTACAATAAATAAAGAACCCCACAGGCCATAAGTGCCCTTCTATATTCCCCTTTTTCTTTTTCATTTTTTTAGATGGTTGTTGCCTTGTTGCTTCCTCTCACAATGTTTCATTTTATCACCAACTTTTCTTCTACACAAAGTCTAAATTTCAATAAAGTAAGTAAATTAATCTCACTTTCTATTACTTCCACATTTTAATCCCTCACGTTTCAATTTTAACTTTATAAAGAGTTCTTTATTTTAGTTTTACTCTATTTTTTCACTTAAAATAAGTACCATTTCAAAAACTTTAAAAGTTGTTAGAATTTTTTAAACTAATTTGTATGGACTTATAGTATTCTAAAAGGGATTTCTACACCAGAAGTATCAACTTATGTTTTAATAAAGTGATTTAAGAATTACATTTTGGAAATATTATTTTTTATATAAAATAAAATATATTGTATTTTCGGTAAAGAATAAACAGTAACAATATTATACATTATAAAAAAATCTCAACACAAATTCTACAAAGTGAGAGATATGAGAATGGAGAGCTAGGATCCTAAGATAATCCTTTTAATATTAATATTCTTTTATTTTACTCCGAAGTCGTAAGATAATACTTTTTCCGTTTATAAAATTGAATTATCTAATTTATCGTATAAATAAAGCAATTAAGCTATTAAATAATAATACATCTATTTTTTTTCTCTCAAAATTATGCTTATGATTAACACTATAATCTCTTGTAAATGTATTATAAATAGAAATGAAGACACTGGTATTTCTTAAAATCATATTCATAGAAATGTATTATTAACTACGAACATTTTTCTTATAAGAAAATAAAAAAAGGGAAAAAATCAAAGTGAGTGAGAAAGAGGATAAAATGGTGTATGAATGGTGAAAATTTATGGAAGTCTGGAACTTTATTTGATATTTTATTACGAAAGAGGGCTTTCACTTTAGTGTGGTGAAGGGATAAAAAGAAGGGCAAATAAGTATGGAAACAGGTAGATTATTGCACAAAGAAACAGAAACACACACACACTCAGCAATTGACAATTGGTTGCAGAGAGTGTGGGAAGAGAGTCACAACTACCAGTCCTTGTTGTGCTTCCTGTGAGTTTGGGAGAGTGAGGAAGCCACCAGGAAACTCCTTTGCCTGCAAAACACATTTATTTATAACCAAAAGCCACCTTCTATTTTCGTTACCACCAATCCATCACTCTCTTCACAGGAATATTGAAAAATGAAAATGGGTAAAGGGATGATTTTTAGTGTTGCACTGGTGGTCATTTTCCTGAGCGGAAAAGGGGTGGCAGGACAAGTGCATCATGTGGTCGGAGCAGACCGTGGTTGGGATCCAACATCAGACCTCGTTTCCTGGTCTTCTGGCAGGCTCTTCAGGGTTGGAGACCAAATTTGTGAGTCTCCCATTCTTTCTCTTTTTTTCTTTACCGAATGCAAGTTTTTCCTTTATATTATATCAACCCTACCCATTGAGTTTCAGAGTTGTGATAAAAATGAAGAATCATGAAATATCCCCTTGTTTTTATTCTATTATTTACTTTTTATTACACGATCTGGGTCTTGGTTTTGATTGTGTGATGATATTTATGTTATCGAAAAACAAGGAATAATATAAAAGTAGAGCATTACACTTCAGCTTCGTTTCCGTCTGTTCTGTGCGTTCATTTAACCGGAGGAGTCCAGTGACGGCGGTTCATACATTGTATCTTTTAGGTTTATTTTTGTGTATACGCTATACTCTATACTCTATACTCTATACCGGTAGTTTTATCAAGTGGAAGTATATAGACTTAGCTCCTCTTTTTTGGTACGGTTACCTACTTTTTGGTAGTGTGATTTAGGTTTTCTTTTTCTTTTTGTGAACCAACAAAACATAATATTTCTAGGTAGTAGATTATTTGAAGCGCGCACTTAAAGAAAATATATTATTATTCGGTGTGATTAGTAGATACCATTTAAACTATTAAGTTGAGTCTTGAGAATAGTTGGTAAAAAATTTGTGAATAAATTTGTTACTTTTATTATATATACATATAAAGTAGGTGGCACTTTTTTTTTTAATTTAACGCGATACTTTGCTGTATTAAAAATTTATATTAATATAGTGGCATGCAAGGATGAAACGATGAATTAAACGGTGACTTCAAAGATAAAAATGTATGATGAAAAGAATTATATTATTCATATAATATTTTTCAACAACTCTTTTTATAATTTATTTTTCTGTCATATTCCTTTCATCTTATCATAATTTGTTCTTATCTTTTGATTTTTCTATTTTATAAGAAGAAAAATGCTATCAAGACATTATTTTTTTATATATTTTGTTGTAACATCCCTTGTAAACACAAGTTTTTTTAGGTATGATGAGACGTTGTATTCTTATCTTTATGCCGTGTTTGTTCTCTATTATATGAATATAACACGAGGATTTTGTGTGGATGCGGACGTGTAAAACAAGCAGGGCTCACATACTCAGTGGCTCAGGGACTGGTCGCTGAGCTGAAAAGCAAAGAGGAATATGAGGCGTGTGATGTGAGAAATCCCATCAAAATGTACACAGAGGGTTTGCATAGTATCCCACTTGAGAGCGAAGGAACGAGATACTTTGTGAGCAGCGAACCTGAGAACTGCAAAAATGGTCTCAAGCTACACATTGAGGTTCTGCCAAAAGCCCGAGGCATCACAAACAAAAAATCTTCTACCTTGTCTGATTTTGAGGCTGCTGCACCCACTACTCCTTCTGCCTCAACCCGTTATGGTCTCAGCACTGTGTTAGTGCTCACTGTAATGTTTTGCGTCATCATAGGCCTTGCTTATTGACATCCGCCACTAGCCTATATGTGAGCACCATTGGCTCTATATATATTTATATATTTAGTTACTGTTCTGGGATTTGGAACCCTGTTACCTGCTATCTTTTTTTAATGTGAGTATATGTCTTGCACTTTCGATTAAAATATTTGTTCTTTTATTCTTGTTTTATGAATTTATCTGTTGTAAGAATCTTCTACAATGTCAAGATTGATGAACTGTTCAGTGCATTTTACAATACACGAAATTAAAACAATCGTCAATTTTAATTTCCAAAGTATTACTCTCTCTAGATAGTTCTTAAAATAATGATATTATACTAATAATGTTTAAAGATATTCATCAGTTTAGTCCCAGACACTATGCATTTGACTAATGCTGAGAGATTAATCTTAAAGATTTTTCAATACTTGCGGGACTCTACTCAAAATCTATTGCTTAAGAAATTATCTGTATAATTTTACTGCTCAAAAGACTAATTAGAAAAAAGGATACTGGTTTAAAAACTAAATTGATGGCTTTTCTAAGAATAAAATTGGTGGTCTATATCAAATAATTTGCACATATTAAGAAAAATTCTGATAAACGTACATAAAATTTATTACTTATACAATTTGCTCATTTCTATAATGTTAATAAGAGGTAGATGCTGTTTATTCAATGCACCAGGGTAATCTCCATACCATATACTCGCATTTGTAACCCGATGAGACCTGATTTTCTCGAGTTCAAAAACAAAAAAGTCTCTTACACTCGATGGGCATTAACTTACTGATACAATCTCGACGGCGGTGCTCAAATGTGAAAAATATACATGGTATAACATCCTACTTTCTTATTTTGTGCTGCATTTTCTCCTAACCAATCTTTGGGGTCTACATGTCACCTATCTCTCAGGATAACATAACTGGATCCATTTGCAGTCTTCTGTATTTTAGAGATTCTCTTGAGGATCTCAGCAAATGCTTGCTTATCCTGCATGTAGCAAAGAAGCACAGGGTAAAGTTTCAACCAAAGATTTAAAAATTGAACTAGTGATGCTATCATATCACCGTGGGACCAGTTTAGCCATCAATCACACGAAAATTGTAACTAACTAAAGTATACAAAAAGGTACATATTAGATTACACACCCAAGGGGTAAAAACTTTTCAAATTTCAGCAGGGCAGTGAGAACAATTACAATGCCCATGTTGAGGCAAGGGTGAGGAGGCGTTTCTTCCTTCCCTCTCTTGACGCTGCCACCTTTTTTTTTCTTTTGGCAAACCATGTTGGCCTTTTACTTTGTACTGATACTAACGGTTAGTAATATTGTAGAAAATACCCTTCGATAAGTGGTTTATTATAAAAGCGCTGTTTATATCACTATTCAGTCGCCTAAAACTAAGAAAAGGAATCAGATAAGCATTCTTATCCTCACATAATATATAGTTCATGCATCCAATCATCTATCCAAAAGAACAAGGCAATATAAGCTATCAGTTGCTAGATTGACGTAAGAGTCACAAATTCATTATGAAGATCATTAAAATGCCAGGTCCACAAAAATTAGATGCATTGCATAATCTCCAAAAACTTGGAGCCAATTTGTAACCTTCAGCAATTATAGTAGACTAAATATTTATTAAGAATTAGCTTGCGGCTCCGGCGAGTATGCAGCAGTGAAAAACACACTTTAATTATAAAGATAAACGTAGTGTGGACATGGCATACACAATTTGATTATAACAATAAAGCAAACATATCAAGTTCAATCGAGGATAGAACAAATTTATCATTTACCTCTGAAGATCTTAGTCTTGCCTTAAATTTAGCTACAAGATCCTGAGTGGTCACTGGAGTCTTCTGCCTTAAAACAGCCCTAATTTCTTCCTCACTCACAGGTCCAGAAGTTGTTGCGGAAGACCCAGGTTTTGATGATGATGGAGGTGTACCTTTGGGAGGAGCGCTACTTTTAGATGCAGACCCATTTACATCTTTGGCAGACAATTTTGGTTCCTAGTTTAATAAAACAACAAAGAATTACAATGGTAGTTATAGGAAAACCAGTTGGATTAGCATTTAAAAATAAGTTCTTTTTGTAACAGAAAAATTTATTTGATAAAAGATTCTTTTAAAATCTCATCCTATATACAAATCTACAAAAGTCATGGTGTTTAAATCATCATTGAAAAATTCCTTCCAGGATAAGTTAAGATAACTTTTTGTCCAAATCTTCTAAAGACAAGTTTCCCAACTAAGCAGTATCAGCTTTCGCAATAAAATGGCTTTGTAAAATAAGCCAAGCACCACAGTAATTGCTCAGTGCTGAATTTATTGAAGTTATCAAAGCAGCCAACATTTTCATGAAAAGTAAAGTAAGCAATAATTGTAATCATCAAGAAATCTCACGAAAATCAGTGACCTACATTTTCCTGCTTCACCTTCTTTGGTGTTGCAGTATTAGATGGTTTTACTTCTTCATTTGATTTTCTCTTTCCCTTTGAAGACTTTGAAGATGGTGTTCCACGAGCAGGTCCTGTTGCTGTTGGCTTTGAAGGGCTAATCTCAACAGGTTCTTCCTTAGGTGCATCCTTCTGCTTCGTAGCAATCACAGGAGGATTGCCAATCTCATCATCCATCTAAACAAAGAAAAGTGACTCGTTAATCCATAAAAAACACTAGGATTCCAGGATTCCAATGAAGTACGTTGAATTATAGAGAAATAAACACAAAAGATGCAGAAAACTGTGTACGGACTACACAACAGAGTCCATTTTATATAAGTTGATTGCAATAAATGCAAATAATTATAGGAGATTTCAATCCTATATACATGCTATGATATGCCAATAGATTGTATTCTAACAAATATGATTCTAATAAGATATCTCCATAAATATTATAATTAAACAAGAAAATAAATCATAAAATATAAAAAAAGAATAAATGTTTTAAGAGTTCATTTAATATACTCTAAAATATTCTTTAAGATAATATTATCAGATATTGTTAACATTATAAAATGAATTTAAGTCTAACTTAGTATCACAAAACCAAAAGGTTTGCACTGAGTTATATAGTACAATTTGACCATATTTCCAATCACGTGGGATTTCCAACAAAACTAAAAGCAAGTTACCCACTTCCCCTTTTAGGGAAGTAAAAGATGTAAAAGCTATCTGTAGCTCGACACAAAAGGCATTGCAATTTGTACCGAGTAATGTTCATCCTTTTCATCCTATTAGTTATTAGTGGCACAACGTACAATAGCAATTATAGAACTTCTATAAAATGTTAAAGAAAATGGCAAACTGAAAAGAAAAAGAAGTAACAAAACTCATACATCATCGTCGTCGTCGTCGTCGTCCTCTGCATCAGATTCATTCAGACCACTAGCTTTCCCAAGCAGCTTCTTCAGCTCTTTCCCAGATTTACTCAGACCTCCCCCTTCTTCATTATCTTCATCCTCCTCCTCCTCATCCTGCAATTGCAATTATAGCAATGATTTAGGGGTGCTACAATAACAAATATGAAAATGTCTATCAACTCCAATTTATACCATGTGTAGAACATAATATAATACATCAAGCATCCCTGTAACCAAAATGACAATACCAGAAACATGGCTGAAAGCATTACATACTTTCATGGGAAAAGAAAACCAAGGCACTCATGCAAATGAGCAATGAACAAAGTAAATCCATTAATAAATGGTGTTTAATCAAGTATTAAAGTTATAATCCTGGAATCACAAAACAGGCCATCTGTGAAGGTTACTTCAGAACATTTTCTCTTCAAAATAGATCTTTATCTAACCAGGAAATCCACTTCCTGATTTTGAGCTAATTTTGTTCTCATAACAAAGATTAATTAAATACAGTGACAATGTAGCATCTAGGAAGTGACAAGAGAAAAGGGGCAGTTAATACTGTCTGTTGTCTCACAATAGTTTTGATCTCTATAAATAAATCCATACAAAATACATCAACTATCAAATATTTGAGGCGTTGAAACTAACCTGTTTGATTTCAGGAGGAGCAGGAACTTCAGGAGCCAACTCCTCCCTTTCCTCGGGATCATTTCCAACAGCTTCATCGTCATCAGTGAAAATCTCTTCATGCTCCCAATCGTCACCTGTAAAAGATGTACGAGTCAAAAGAGAGAATAAGCATGTAAATATGTTCAAGTGTCCTGTGAGTTTTCAACAAAAACAAAATCGGTTAGTCTATGCATGTGTAACTTAAAAACCATCTCCTAATGCTTTCAAGTTTCAATTCATGCCAATTTAAGATTTAATAAACAGATTGCAATCACTTGCAATGATTCCAATGTGACAATATACACGTAAATATATCAATCAACTCAATAGTCAAACTAATTAATCATGAAATAACACCAATGCACTGTTACTCAACCTAGATAACAACTCATGGGTTACCCCGGCAGTTCAGCCTATCAATTCAAGAATTAGTTTTCAAGATAAAAAATTGGGAATAATTTGTGCACAAACATTATATAATTCATGACTTCGCATTTACAGTTTACTGTGCATGCTTGACTGATCATCTTAGAAATATTATATGGGAAAAGTCGCACAACTTGTGCAACATGGAAATTGACGCTTTCTTGACAAGAGACAGACAAGTCCTGCGTGTCAACCAGTCTATTACTTACTGGTTTTGCTGACTGTCCAATTCATCAAATTTCAAACTAAACATTCTCGTGAACTAATTTTCATAATCTTCTTTTTCTGACAGCATTTTTTTAATAGATTACTAGAATAGTCATAATGCTAGAACATAAATAAACTCTATTAGATGCATTGAAGATACACCTGCCCTATAATATTTTTTAGGATTCAAAACTCTTGATAAAGAATGCACGTACAACTAACTTATGTTGAAATGCTATATGAATTCTATAATCCTAGTTATATCCAAGCCTAAAATAAATAACCTAATTTATATGAAGCCTATATTTGATTCGTGGAAGCATTCGGTTTTGTTTTTTACTCTCTAAGCAATATCCTCCAGTGAGTGAGCATATATACAAGTCACAACAATTAATCAAGTTAGAAACTGGAAAAGATGGACACTAAGAACTCCAATAAAACTGAACCAGATTTAACAGAGACATAACAGTTTCCTCTCACCTCCAACATTTAATGATGCATTCCCCCCCGCAGCTGTTGCATATGCAATATGTCTATTCTGATTAATTACGGCATGCAATTGCATACCAGGTAGGCCGTCACTTTATAAAACTAATCAGAAATAAAACGGCAATTCTACCACCATTTTCATCAGAAAACATAATGAACAACGAAGGTAAAAGATTCTGACCCTTCTCAACATCGTCATCATCTAGATCATGGTCCCCTCCCCTTGGACCTTCTTCATCATCATCGCCAGCTCTTTTATTAAGTCCAAGTCTATTCTTCCTTTCTGATTCCTCGTCTTCATCCTCCTCTCCCTTATCAGAAACGTGACCTTCATCATCCTCACCAGTTTTTTTACGGCTTCTCCCTCCACCTGTGTTGCTTTCCTTCTCATCAAATTTTCCATGTTCACCAAATGCAGCTGGGCCATTATTTGCTGCTTTCATCATCCATCTCTGATATCCATCTGCAGTTTTCTTTCTATTCTTCATTTTCTCTTCTGCTTCCTCCAATGTCAATTGCTTATATTGAGCAACCTTGTTAAAGTTGTACCTAAAAAGACAAAGAACAAATCTCATACGAGCATTCTTCTCACAGTCAAACACGATCCTTAACACAATAAGCGTACCAAGAACCAGCAGGAATGGCAACAAATTCCTTCCTTTCCAGCATTAGCAGGTAATATGTAGCCGATTGTGAACCTTCTAGATGACCCTGGTACTGGGACTGACCTGTTTCGTCCTCCAAGAGCCAAGGCTTGTTCTTGTACTTCTCCTATGTAATGCAACAAGAAAGTTTTCATTTAGAAAAAAAGGTGATCCGTTACAAGAATTATTCACTTCCTTCATTTTTTTTACTAATATAGATATAGATATAGATTCTTAGAACCCTTCTCCCCATATAACCATCTACTTAGCAATTCAAGCCTTGGAATCCAAATCCATACTCTCTGGTATCGAATATAAACAAAAATAAGATTCACACTTATCAAGAAATTTGTTAAGTAGCCTTTAATTGTAATAATTTCATTTAAAACTAAACACTTTTCCTGAATACCCTCTTCTGAAACTCGCTATCAGGAATAAAAGAGAGTAATTGAAAATAAAACCTCAATTGATTGAAGACATTTTAGAGATAAATTCATATGGTAGAACTAGTTGAGATTTGCTTGTATTCGAAACTGAAGAGTTTCCAATTTTTCAGTGACCATTTATTTTGAGAAATAAGGTGCTTTAAATCACTCCTTATAACTGGATGCCATGCAGGGAAGTTATAGCTACGAAGAAATGGTAGATTTCAATACCCGCAAAGTATCAGTAATTTGGCGACCGTGCAGTCCTTCCTTCTGCAGAGCCCATTTGTTCTCAGCACTTTTCTTTTTCGAAAAATCTGGTAAACCGGTCATGAACCTTCCAATAAAGTAGTTCTTGTCATTGGGAGAACTTGCACGAACAGTATATTCCTATCACAAACAACCATGAGAAAGAATTCACCACATCATGATCAATTACACCGACTGAAGTAAAGTCAGAATACGCGAATTCAATAACAGCAGAAAGTAAGGGAGAACAAATCGAACTCGAATCAAGCGAGTAAGGGTGACGCCACAATCGACGCATTTGGCGCGGTTCTCTGCCATGGTTTTGCCGCAGCGCAAGCACAGAGTCATGTGCTTGCAATTGCTTCCGTAGAGATCCGTCGTTGATCCGCATCCGCTACAACTCGATTTCAATTGGAGGTCCGTCGACATTTCTCCGCGTCTCAACAACGAACTCCGGAGAAAACGTTCACCGATTCCGAGAAACACACAAGTCCTAGGGTTCTTTTACTGAATCCTAGGGTTCCAGACTTCAGATTTCTGTTCAAATTTTTTGTCTCAGCTTCTATTGGCAGAATTCCAACGCAACGCCGACGCACGCAGCATAACGAATGTTCATTTTTGCTTCGTCTTTTAAGCACTAACCCGGTTATATAATACACTCTTTTTAACTTATTTTTTTTCTTTAATCAGATAATTTTATTCTTTAATAAATAAATAAAAATTACTTAAGAAAATAAATAATTTAACAACTTCTTTCTTTTTAGAAGGATAACCATAACATCACTTTTTTAAATAATCATTATATGTTATTCTAATATTATTTTATAAAATTATATATTTAGATTTTATTATTTTTAATATTATTCTTACAAAATTATATGTTTTTAAAGCTGTATTATTTTATCGTATAAAAAATGCGGATATACGATATAGTGTAAAACAGGGGCAACTCTTTTAGCAACACCAGAATTTTCTTAAAAAAATTAATTATAAAATGCATATCACTTTAAAAAACAAAATAATACAGTTGGGCCCATTACCGTACAAGTCCAATGATGCAAAGAAAATACAATGGTTCTTCCTATATCTTCGTAGTTTCTTTCTTACACACCTATATTTTTTTAAAATAGTTATTTAACCGTTTTTTATCTTCTTTTGTTTTGGAAAATATAGTCTATATAGACGTAAGTAAAAGATTTACAGTCTTTAAAAATGTTATCCATTTTTTTTGAAAAACTGCTGGTGCATTTTTAAGACCAAATGGCATTACATGTCATTCGTATAAGCCTTTAGAACAGGAAAAGGCTGTCCATTTTATGGATTCGGGATCCATTTTATGGATTCGGGATCCATTTTAACCTGGTGAAAACTGCTTTTAAGGTCAAATTTTGAAAATCATTTCGCATTTTGAATGCGGTTTATAAGTACCATTTTGATTTTTTCTTCGTCGATTGTTTGTAATTTCAAAGCCATTTGGGCTTCTTCTGCGGAATAGAATCCTTTGTAATTGGACCAAAATTGATCCTGTTTTGCCTCAGAGAGGTCTTTGTATGTGGTGTAAACACCTTTGTTGGGCCCTGTTATCAAGACATAATGTGTGAAACATTTTCCCGAGGGAGAGGCTGGAGAAGTTAACACAACTCCTTTATTGTCTGAGTTACAGAAGTTGTACAAAGCACTTATAATACTTTGCTTGACTTTTGCAACTTGTTGCTCATTTTGAGCTGTATGTTTTGGAATATTCCAAATATTGTCAATTAAAACATTTAATTTGACATTTGTGTTGTCTATGCCATTAAAATGGTAGACATTTGTAAGTACATGCAACTCTTGTTTGCCGTATTTTGTGTATTGTTCCACCATGAATGGGGATTTTACAACTTTAGGACCTAAGGGTCCTTTCTTTGTATTTTGTATAAAGTCCATTTCTGGATTTTTGTACCTGAAACATATGAAATAACCAGGTTAGGTAACAAAATGTCTTAGTTTTTGCATAGCCTTTTCTAGGGCTAAGATCTGTCCTTTGTATGAAGCAAGTGTATGAGTATATTGGAAAGGGTTGTGTTTAAATAATTGGGTTCGTCGTAGCCTGGTCCTTGCCTTAGAACCCAAAGCCCAAACATACTTCAACCGAAGAAACCCATGTACAGAATCTTCGGACTACTGCAAAACAGTAGACATAGATTGCACCTGCCAGATAAAATTTATTATCCGACGGGCCCAGATAGACCTAAAAACCTTCGCAAACCAGCTATACAGAGACTTAGTCATAAGTCCTCAATTACTATTAGAAGCTGGATGCTTACAAACCCTTTCTATCCCGCCTACAGAAAAATTCCAGGCCTTAACACCGGAAATTAATTCTGTAGTAAATGAAATACAAGCCGAACACATGAACAATGTGTTCTTACACATCACCTCTTCTCCAAGGAGTGCCTTATCTCCTGCTAGTATAGCGACCCATGTAATCAAGCTGTACATCAACACAAGACCAGAGAATTGCTCCTTGTCTGAAGATGATCCATTCAAAGGACTTTCTATCAACAAAGACAAGGTATATCAATACCAGTTATGGAAAGCCTACATAGAAGGATATAACTGGAAATTCACAAAGAAGGACATCTTAGAATTTATCCTTCTCAAAGAGACACCTGATACAAAACTGTACTGGAAGAAGCAGATGGGAAACAAATTCCATCCTTTCCCCATTGAGGCCAGCCCAGTGCTAGTTAAACACTTTGAGAAAGAAAGGATCTACAAAGAAATCTACGAACAGACAGGATGTCATGGCCAAGAGACTCTTGTTCCGTCCTTTCCTTCTGACAACGAAGAACCCGAGTTTTCAGATCACATGCTAGAAGAAGAACTCGGAGATATGACTTCCGTATCAGTAACTCGGAAGTAACTGTAACAAAAGTTTTTACCTGTGACACAGTAATTTTACTCTTTACAGGAGTAATAGACTGAAGGGTAAAAACTGGACACACAAGTTTTCGGTCAACAAGAACGACCGTTCATACAAGGGAACGCTCGTTCCCATAAACAGTGTAAATTTTCTTTATAAATAGACTCGTAAGTCCCTTATGCTGGGCAGAGCGCCCATTACACAAAGCCCCCTCTCTCCCAATTTCCTCTCCTCTCTCTCCCCTTCTTACCTTGTAACTATTTCCACCTATCAATAAACAAGGAATTTTTCAGCACCCTCCTTTTACATTTGCGAAGTAAGTAGCTCCTACATGGAGTAATTTTCTTTCAGGCATCTGCAGATGCCTTAAGTTTTATTCATTAAAAGATGCGATAATCATTTAAAGGTTGTTACTCCCATGTTGAATAATCTCTCGATAAGAATACAACACATCATGAAAGTGATGGAAGACCTATATTTTTTTAAAATAGTTATTTAACCGTTTTTTAGAAATGTTTTAGTGTTTTTGAATTTTATTTTATAATATATATTTTAAAAAATATTTTAGAATAGAAGTTTTACGATCATGTTTTATAAAGGATTTTACGAAACAAAAGTTTTATAACTTTTAATATATGTTTCAAATTCACTATTTTGAAAAATATTCTGGAATACCCAATTCCTAAAACATTTCAATTTAGAAAATTTCTGAAAAGAAATATTCTGGAACAAGTAAAACGCATGCGGAGTTATTTTGTATTTTCACATGACCTATGAGAGTGCAAGGAGAAGTTATGAAGGTGCAGGAAGAAGCCGAAAACAATTAAAAAGATAGAAGTTGTAATAAAGCCACTTTCTGCTCAAAAACAAAACCAAGTGTTTCCAACCCAAACTCAATATTGTCATTGCGAAACTTAAAAAAAAAAAAATAAGGGAAAGCCCATACTTTCTCATTATTAACCTTACCTCTTTAATGGCTTATTGTAGTAATAGGTCCAACTAACAAATGTTTCCTAATCACTACTACATGTTTCCTAATCACTGCTATCCAAATGATTGATTATACATTTTTTTTTATCAAATCTTTTAACAGTTGAATTATTCTTTCAAATTGTCTTTTTATAATTTTGTTTTTATCAAATTGATTATACATTTTATAATTTTCAAACTACAGGTTACAAAACAAAAATAAAACTAATGTATTTTATAATAAATATCTTTATTTTTTTATCTTGATATGGCTTAAAGAATAGATTTTAAATTAAAATAGATGAAGGTTAGAATTAAAAAAAGAGAGGAAAAAATATTGGCTTGGATCTCATATTATTATTATTTTTTCCTTTCGACACAGAACGAAAAAGAATGAGATTAAATTTGAGAAAAAGGACGTATCCACCAGTATTGGTATTAAGATTGTAATTTCATATATAGTTAGTAAATTAATAATTAAAAAATCAAAGAAAATAATTATAAATGTTTTTATCTCCATAAAATAAATGAGTTTTGATTTATATCTCTACATTTCTTTCATTTTTCATTTCTGTAAAATTTAAAAGTATTATTTTTAATTTTTATAAAATTGTGAATTTTTATTTTAGTTTCTTTAAAATTCTTTTTAATCTTTCAAATCTAATATTCATTTTTAAATAAATAAATAACATATATTTTCCATACCCTAAATCTAATTTTGGAGATCAATAAATACCATTTAAAGAAATCATTTGTATAAAAACCTAATTAATTTAAGAATAAAAGTAGTTTAAATGAAAAAGTATGCATATTTTATTGAATAAGTTAAAACCCTTAAAGATAGAAAAAGTTAATTATTTCAACTTTATTTCTCAATAACTGTTATTCTTCTAAAATACTTTTTTTTCTTTTTAGATTTTTAAAAGATTTATTTATTCTTTTCAATATTTGAGTCCATCTTAGAGATTTTGGAGAGAGTAAAATACTTCTATATGATCAAAGTTGTTTTTGAATAAGTTTTTCTTTGAATGATTGTCTAATGAGTGCATATCTATAGAAGAAACTTTGCATGTGAGGTTAATAGGGCAAAAATAATCTTTTTTAGTACATTAATGTAGTATGTTTAAATCATTAATCATAGTATTTTATGTACATATTTAACATTCTCGTGGGAGTAGTAAACTTGAGAACTTAAACCTAAGCAAAGTATTAACTATAAATAAAGTTAGTTTATTTATAATAATACCTTAGGGTAGAAGGATGTGATTTGGTCGTAATGATATGTTTTGTGCAGAGATATTATTTGGTAGAGATTGTTGAACTTGTATATTTAGAAAATGTAAAAATATATTATTGAAATAGTTTTGATATTTAGATGTGATTTTAATATAAAAAAAGTTATTAGAAAGAATTATGGTGCTAATTGTTTGTGGTTGAAATACTTGTGTAAGTTGTTGACAAACTTGGTTAATTTAGTTTGAAACTAATTTGAATTTTAGTATAAATTCAATGAGATATAGGTTAATTTTATTTTTGAAGGAAATTTAATATAGATAAGTTTTGTTTGATAATATTAAATTGAGAGGATTGAATAGAAATTCATTCTTTGAAACTTGTTAAGAACTTGAAAATATAAGTGTTGAATTTGTTTTTCTTGAAAAATGAGTTTTTTATGTGGTTATGTTGATATTTTAGCTTAAGAGAAATTTTTTGAAAATTATATGAAATTGTTTTGGAGACTATTTTTACTTAAGAGAAATTTTTGTCGCTTAATCAAAAAATAAGACTGGAAATATGGTTGCTATCTGGATTATTTTCACTCAAGCGAGATTTACGTTACTCATGCAAAAGTAAAACTAGAAGTGGAGTTGTTCTCAAGATCATTTTTGCTTAAGTGAACTTTTGTTTATTAAGCGAAATTTAGAATGGAAATTTGAGTTGGTCTTGGGTCAATTTTATTTTGGTGAAGAAAAACATATATTTTTTTTGTTTTAAAATATGTATTTCTTTGATTAAATGAGTACGAGGGTTATACACATGCACGAATTATAATGATACATATTTATATTATGTTTTTGTGTGTTTATTTATATGTTTATATTATAAGTTAAGAATAATGATTTGTGAAATCTAAAATATGTGCCAATTAATGTTGATGGTGGTATGTTAAATTTGAAATATGATTAGAGTTGAATGATATATGAATAAGAATATAGGATGATTATGTTGTGATATAACATGTGATATTTGTAGACATAATTATTTCAAGAGACCACACACTATGTTAAACTTTCAGGTGTATTAAATTTAGTTTAAGATTAAGAATGAGATAATTGACTCTACTTATGTATAATTGACTCTACTTATGTTAGATTCACATAAAAAAATATATCAGGTAGTGAAATTCGAAAAAGATTCTTCTGACTAGACATGATGTAAAAAAAATTGTCTAATAAATTGTAAAAATTTACCCTATGACATTAGATAAAATATGTTTCTATTATATAATTTTGTTGTATGAGACAACTTAGTAAAAATAGTTTAATATATACATATTTTTGGATCTAATTTAATAAATGTTATTTGGAAGTAAAATTAAATGTTTGTGATGCAGATATTTTAATAATTACGTCAATTAAAGAAATATGTGTATATTATTTTAATATATGCATCAATGTGAAATTTATAAAAATATCACTAACTCTCTTTTGCATGCTTGTGTTTTTTCCAATTACATATATATTTTATAAATCTCTGTAAAAAGTAAAATTTAAATTATTTAAAATTTAATATACATGTGTTTATATATATATATATTAATTAGATAAGGATAATAGCTTTTGCTGTGTTACAATATGATTTTTCTTTTAGTATCATGAAAAAGATCACGTAATACTAAAGTAATTTTTAATTTTAAAAGAGTTAAAACTAAAAAAAAATTCCGAACCATGATTAAAAAGACTCTTATTCTAGGGAGATTAAAAATGTAGTTAACGAATGCAACGTGCGGATGCTTGGACTTGGAGGTAGTTGGGGGACTCTGCACGTATCTAACCCCTTACGTTTTCAACAACCACTCCAAATCATCGTCCAATAAACAAATCCATTAGGTCAAAAAGCTAAGTAAACTAAATAATTAAATCTTTAAAACAAATTAGACAAACAAATATTTTAAACAGTTTTCCAACTAAATTTAAATTTTAACAGGAAAATTACTAAATAACCCATTATAAATATTAAATCCCTGATTCAGATTTTTCTAATTACATAATTAGTTCCACATTATATATGATACTAATTTAATCTTAAAATTCATAAAAATCCTAAATTAATTTATAAGATATTAACCATTCATTGTTTCTTTAAGAAATATTAATGATAATAATAATATTAAAATTACAATGGAAGTAGGTGCTCCCTGTAAATAAATAATTATAATTGTGGCATCTCTATCTCTCTATCTATAAAAGAAAACACGCTCTTGTTCCCTGTTGAGTGTCTCTTTCAAGGTGTTGCCAAAGATTGACATAAGCTGGAGCAGTGCAGTGGCATAGCATCATCACCATTTCCGTACAATGGCTGTGCTAAAATCCTTCATTGAGGTTCATCCAGATTCTCACTTCCCAATACATAACCTTCCCTACGGAGTCTTCAAGCCCCAACCCTCTTCGTCTCCTCGTCCCGGCGTCGCCATCGGCGACTACGTCCTCGACCTCTCTGAAATCACTTCCGCTGGCCTCTTCGACGGTCCTCTCCTCCGAAACTCCGATTGCTTCCTCCAGGTAAGTTTCTCAACTTCAATCTGCCTTTCACTCGTTCCACCGACTAAGACCATTTTTGGATTAAAGTTTTGGAAGTCTTTTTGTGTGGATTTCAATGCACTTTAACTAATTCTAATATACCAGATAAAAAAATCAAAGAAAGTTGCTTCCAGAGGAAAGATACTTTTGTGTTCTCTGAACTTTAATTTAAACATGCAGTGATGATGGATACAAGTTGGGAACCCGTTTTCGGATACATATTTCTGAATTTCAAGACACGAGATGAGAAAGAAAAAAATTGTTGTTTTAGTAGTAAAATTGCTCTGGAGTTGCTCTGACTGTTATCTAAACATGCAGTAACCAACCTGGGTAACTTCAAACTTTGATTTTCCAAAAGAGGGAAGAGTGTAGCTTAATTTTAGCCTAGGATGTCGTAATTTATGGACGTGTCACCATCTTTTCGTTTCCCGGTGAAACTGAAAGGACGGGAAGAATGTACCTTAATATTTGGATGGACGTTTTTACTCTCTCTCTCTTACATCTTTTTGTGAAACAAGCAACATTGTATTTATTTATTTTAATATAAGGTTTTACGATATCGTATCGTGGGTATGGTTTATGAGAATTGTTTTGGAAATGAGAACCTTTGGTCTGACTGAATATCTGTGTGACAGCCTAATCTAAATAAGTTTGTATCCCTTGGAAGGCCGGCCTGGAAGGAAGCTCGTGCCACTCTTCAAAAGCTTTTATCAGGTAGGTATATGCAACCTCACTTGTTTCTGTCCAATTGTTTAAGGGCCTGTTTGACGCTTCTTGCTCTCTTGTTTAAAACTGTTTCTAAATCAAGGATTTTAAATCTGAAAAGCTGAAAAACAGAAAAAACGGGAGATATTTTCTAATCTCTTGCTCAATTGGTCTCTATTCAAGTGCTCGAAGGACAAATTTTTGGAAAACATAAATGTGTTCATGAGACGAACACTTTCAAATGTGCTGAAGGGACAAACAAATTATAGAAAACATTATTAAAAACTGTAAACAAACAAGGCCTAATTGTTCACTGTTCTTTGCTTCTTCTTTTCTTTACACTGTACTACTTATTAAGGTGTACATGCATGCTAAAGTTTGTATGAGCTGCAAAGGTTGGTTCTTATGCGAATTGGGTTGTTTTTTAATCCAGCAACGGAGCCAACTTTGAGGGACAACACGGAATTGAGGCAGAAGGCACTTGCGCCTTTGGTATTGTTCATTTGCGTTCCTGATTATTTTAAAATAGCTTTGTTGAGTTTGTCTCTTCTTTAATGCTTGTAGTGTCTGGATTTTCAGAGTAGTGTGGAGTTGCTTCTCCCCGTTGTTGTTGGGGACTATACCGATTTCTTTACGTCTCTGCATCACACTAAAAATTGTGGGCTCATATTTCGTGGACCGCAGACTCCTGTTCTAGATAATTGGTGCGTTGATTTAAAGGATTTACAAGTGAACTTGAGTAGTTTTTTCCCTGTAAATAAAAAGTTAAACATGTTTCACAGGTATCGCCTGCCTATTGCGTATCATGGACGGGCATCTTCTGTTGTTATTTCCGGAACAGATATTGTTCGGCCAAGGTGATAAGTTTTGACTCTAACTGCAAATTTTTCTGGTCATGGGTTTGTGTGCTTGCTTAAGCAGCTTTTTGAATCTTTTGGTTTTTGTAAGTCTTATGGTTACGAACATAAGAAGAAATATAGCATCAATGTTTGCTTGCTTAACATAGGAACCTTTGTACTACATGCCTATGGCTCTAGCATATGTACTGGGATATGGTTTCTATTGTCAATCTTTATGTGTTGTGTATTCATGAAAACAGAAATATTTTATGGAAGCACCAGGCTCTAGCTCCTTTTGTATACATTATGTATTTAATTGATCTGCTTCTATCTGACAATGTCATGCTGCTTTGTGCTTTCCAGAGGTCAAGCTCATCCCTCTGGCGGCTCTACACCCTACTTTGGCCCTTCATTAAAGCTAGACTTTGAGTTGGAAATGGTTAGCTTGTTGTTTACACAAATCTTCTGTGGTTATTTACTGACTAAAATGCATATTTAAAGTTATATTTTGAAAATATAAAACTCAAGATGAAACATAGTGTCATTTTCTTTGTTTATAGTTTTTCTAAATGAGTTACCATGGCGCTGAATTATTTTTCATTTGTTTCATTTTAGATTAAAATTTTATTTTTTTGCAGGCTACTATTGTTGGACCTGGAAATGAATTGGGAAAACCAGTGGATATTAACAACGCTGAAGATCACATTTTTGGACTTGTTCTAATGAACGACTGGAGTGGTATTTTTCCAATTCAATATTTTTTATGTTACCATGCCCGCCCAATAAATGACGCCTTAATGAATTATATTTTGCAGCTCGAGATATTCAGGCATGGGAATATATTCCTCTTGGTCCTTTTCTTGGAAAGAGTTTTGGTAAGATGTTGCAAATAATTTCTTAATATCTTTAAGTCCTATTTGAAAAAACTTGGCATTTGGACTTGTGCAGTATATTCAATGCGGATGATTCCGTGTACCATTTGCTCTACATAGAAACTATCACCCTATAGTTGTTATTTTTGAGTTAACCTTCCTTTGTGGTTCTAACTAAAATTATACAGGTACAACAATATCTCCTTGGATTGTGACCTTGGAAGCATTAGAACCTTTTGCTTCCCAAGCCCCAAATCAGGTAACGAGTTTCTTTCTTTTGAGATTGACACTGTAGGAACTTTATAATTTGGTTGTTTATGTCTTATGTTCAGATTAACCATGTCATGTTATTTAATCTATCCATTAAATGCAGGATCCTCCTCCACTTCCATACTTGACGGAAAAAGTGTCCAAAAGCTATGATATTTCCCTAGAGGTATTTCAAAGCACCGTTATTATATGCATGCATGTACTTAGTTTTACTTCCTCTTGTTCTCTGATTAATTGTATTTCTTCATGGCCCTTGTGTTCTACTTAGTTGAAGTAGATTTTTTTTGTCTTTGTGATTCTTTTTCCAACACGATATATGATAAGAACTTCGGGAGAACCATTCCATAAACTAGCAAAAAAGCCAGTAGTTGTAGTTGGAGAGTCCAAAACCTTATAAACCCCAGACTAGAATCCATACTTCCAATGTGGGACTCAAATCCCATATATTGCAGTTGAATCCTAACAATATTCAGTTGATTTTTTTGGATTAATACGCTAATAATACAATTGTTTTTTGCTTCAAGGCTCACATAAAACCTGCTGGACATGAAGATTCAGGTGTGGTGACACGAAGTAATCTAAAGCACTTGTGAGAAATTTCTTTCAACTAATATTGATAATTCAGTTATTTAATTAGCTCTTTCTCTCTCTATACACACACACACACACACCATAGCTGGGAAGGGAATTGCAATAGCATTGTTGATTTAAAAGGAGGTGAATGACATGAAATTTATCAGTACTATTTTTGTGCATAGTTTTACTTGTGTTCAGTGATATTTCTCCTTGGTACACTGTGCCCAAGTAATCTCTCATACATCTTTCCTTTCCATCTGATAGTTGCTTGCTCCTTGCCTATTAGAAAAATTTATACTTTTTGAAACAGTTATACACAATACATATATTCACTTATTATATCTCTTTGTAGATATTGGACATTGACCCAGCAACTTGCTCACCATACAATCAATGGTTGCAACCTTAGGCCAGGCGATCTCCTTGGAACTGGGACAGTTAGTGGTCCTGTAAGATTCTATGTTTTACACAGTCTAACTTTTTTATTCCAGTTTCTTCGTTCTCTGAGGTAATTGTTCCATTTCAAGTAGTCAACTAATTCAGTTAAAATATGTTATTTTCACTGTAGGAGCCTGAGTCCCGTGGATGCTTGCTAGAGTTAACATGGAATGGACAAAATGCACTGTCAGTAAATGGGTTAAACCGGAAATTTCTTGAAGATGGAGATGAAGTCATCTTAACCGGATATTGCAAGGTTACAATCAATCAAGATCTGAACACCTCTGTTTTGTGAAAGTGCTATTATCTTTTCAATTTTTCACGTTAAAATTTCTTAGTTTTCGATTCCCAGTATCTAGTTTTTTAACTGTTCAAATTAAATACTGACAAGGTTCAATACAGTTGGTAGATAGTTTGAATTCTTTACCTTATGCTTATAGCAAAACAAAAAATTCAAATTAAGTGAATTTCAAACCTAGGACTATGCTGGTTTTGTTAGTTGTTAATATTAGTTAGAGTGGTATTAGTTAGTTGTTGATATCTGTTAGTTTTTTGGGTGGAGATTGAGAAGAATCAAGGCAGACTGCATATAAATTGAGGGTAGGTTCAGAGATAGATCATCTTGTCATTTTTGAGAAGATTGGGACCTTTAGGCAGTGAGGTGCAGACCCCTGTTCTGCAGCACTGTAGTTAGGGAAGATTTTCCTTACTCACCAGATTTTTATGAACTGGTATGTTAGAGTTGTAGGTCTCGAATCTTGACGATTTCAGAGATGGGTGGGAGAGCAAGCGTATTGGTATTTGGCGGCTGATCCAGGTTGAACAATATTTTGAAGCCATTGAATATGTTCCCAACTAAGCTACTGAGATTTTGATCCAGGAGAAGCTATTAGCATTGAAAGCTCTAAGAAGTGATGCTTTAATTGGTGGCTAACTAGGAAATGACACCACCCAAATGCAGCATGGTGAACCTTTTTGAAGGTGCTGC
This sequence comes from Lablab purpureus, assembly GCA_030347555.1. Taxonomy (NCBI): domain Eukaryota; kingdom Viridiplantae; phylum Streptophyta; class Magnoliopsida; order Fabales; family Fabaceae; genus Lablab; species Lablab purpureus. The sequence goes on from CM059259.1 coordinate 16,392,835, forward strand.
TCAAAAGATTAGAATGTGATTACGATTTTGATAAACTACTTTTAGTTTGGAAAGAGGAACTAGAACTATGGGAACGCAAAATAGACATGAGAATGAAGGCATTGAGGGGGAAAAAAGCATCATGGGGGAAAAGAAGTAAACCTTCGTACCAGAATCTGAAAAAAATTTAGAGATAAACTAGAATCAAGTTGACAGATCAATAGTGAAGTAAAAGGAACACAGAGCATTAAACTCTTTTATAATGGCAGGAATGGAGTTTTGATTTGTCGAAGACAGAATATGGGTTGTGACAACAGTTGTTTTGGGTTGCAAGTTGGAGAAGCAAATGAAGATTGATCCTGGTAAGAAAATGAATGTGAGAATTGAGAAGAAACCATCCCTGTGGGTGGAACAATGGTGGAGCAGAGATGGAAGGAACACGGAACAACTGAGAAGGTTTGGGGAAGCAAGATGGTCAAGCCACCAGTACTGCTGAAACCACCCGATGCAATTTCTCCCAAGGAGGCAGATGGGCCCTTAGTTGTGATTTAGTTTTGTATCCCAAGCATGTAGACCAAGCTCCCATCATTTGAACTGTCAAACTCTGGACTTTGTACTGTGGCTGATGGGAATGTTGAAAACTTCAAAAGACTTATTTTGCATCCTTAATTATTTTCTGTTAAAAGACTTGAATTGGTAAGTTCTTTATAATTATTAATTTTTATAATGAAGGAGACTCTTTCAAGTCTAATAAGTCCACATCGATTTTTCGAGTCTGATAACCTTAGTTGAAATAACTAGTTAAGTCTTGAGGAAACAAGTCTAGAAAAATAAGTCATAGATTATTTATAATATATTAGTGTCTAGGAAGTGTTTAGCCAAGAATAAGTGTCTGCATACTTTCATTATTCTCAAGCTGTGTTGAAAAAGTATCCAAGATGTGAGTAAAGAAAATTGTTTTTTTTGACACGGTTAGAGTGCTAGACACTGTTAGACACAATAAAAGTCTACTTTACAGAGGTGTAAGTGCTAGTTTGGAAGCAAGTTACCTGCAGAAAAATGGCAGCGGCAGCCAAAAGCTAGCACCTTGAGAAGGATGAGAAAGAAGGGTGCAGTCACTTAATGACTGAGTTGGCTAAGGCTAAATGTGTAAATTGAAAATTTGAAACTCAACAAAAATTGTTTTTCCAACTCATTGGACCTAATCCAATACTGATGAAGACCTAACATGGGATACAGATTACGATCATTCTGAAAAGAATCCAAAATACAAGAATTGAAATTAAATTTAAAATCTATAGTTGCTCCCTTCATGCCGTCTCATATAGGACTAGTGGGAGAGAGAGATAGGGAATCACTAAGATAATGTGGAAGTCCCAACACTATCAAAATAGGCCATCACTAAGCCAAACTATAGGTTTTAATATCAAATATATAAGCCACACTCCGGGACTTGGGGTAGGCGATGTGGGACTTGACTTCCCAACACTACCAAAATAGACAATCACTAAGATGAGTTACAAGCTTTGACACCATGTGAGATTTCATTCCAAAATTAATTAACATTAAGTGAAGTTGTCGAACAAATATATAAGCCGCACTTCAAGACTAGAGGCAGGCGGTGTGAGACTTCCCATCAGTACCATGGGATTTGTGATACTTTGTTAGATTTAATTTTAGATCAATTGGCATTTAGCGAAGTTGTCCATCAAATATGTAAGCAACACTTCAAGACTATTGCCTTCCAACAATTTATATATGATAATTTATTGATCTGAAATGGAGAAGAATTAAGGCAGATTACCTATATATAAACATCGGGAAGGTTGAGAGAGATAGAGAAGTTGTCATTTGTGAGGGGATTAGGGCCTTTGGGCATTGGGAGGGGCAGTCCCCGATATTCTGCAGTGCTATAGCGGGGGAAGAATTGCCCTACTCTATTAATAAAATACGGAGTTTCTATCATAGCATATAGGACCAATAAGGAAAACTTACAAGAAAAACAATGCAAATTTACTTTCTCAAATATCTGATTATTTGGACTGCTAGACCTGAATTACTGCAGCAGTCCTGTGAATTTAACTACCGGTTGGCATATTTCCTAGGGGAGAATGTCAGTTTCCCACTTTTTTCATTTTCTATTATGGTATATATTGTTCTCACTTATGCCAATTATAAGCATTTCCAATTCCAATATTAATTAGTTTGGTTTTTAAGAATGTATTTTGACACGAAGTTCTTGAACAGTTTTTTTTAAGGTTGTGTAAATGAAGAGTCAATGGGTGAGCACTTGTAGAATTGGTTTTGCTAAATTGATTTTTATTATAATCGAACTCTGGAAAGAAATGATATATGGTTGGAAACTCTTAAAAAATGCTCTATCCAATGCAAAAGCTACATAGTTGCTTGTACTATAATCAAATTTGGATGTTTTTCCCATTTGAAACATTTACCAATCATTTTTCCAAATATGTTGAAAATTGCTTTAAATCCTGTTTGAGCTTTCCAAATGGGTGTTTGGGTGTTGCAAATGCATCGCCAAAGGATACCCATATTAGGATCGCAAGTCAGAAATATGGATCCACGAAAGAGTGAATCGGGCTCTGCAGGGTACTGTTTTGAAGTCAAAATCCTGGCGAGTGTAGGGGTTTTCTTTTCCTTTTGAATTGTTGACCATAAGTGCAGCATGCCTCTAAATTAGACTGCTGAGATTGTTTAAAATGACGTGCCGTACTTATTTTGTTTATAGCTGAGGCATGTTAGTCAGTTTTCTGATCATCACATTAAAAGTTTTCTATTCATGAAGCAGTTTTTGGTAATTTTTATTTTAAGCCTTTATTTTATTGGCTGTAAAACTTGAATATTTATGAGAAGATCTAATATTTTTTGTCTGCAGGGAAGTGATTACACTATTGGGTTTGGTACTTGCTCAGGAAGGATTGTTCCCGCAGCTCCCTGAGGGCATTATCATTCCACAGTTACAGTGTGGAAGGTACAATCAGCAACAGGGCTACTTTCCACCGTTGTTGTTTTCCTTCATGTTTGTAATGTACTCGGCACATAATGATAGTATCTTTGCCTGATTTTTTTTCATATGCTTACCAACTTAACGCCTCACACATTCACTAAAAATGAACAACGAGAACAGAATAAATATTGAAAAGTGAGAGCGGGTAATAATGAGCAATGATGTGTTTTTAGTGAATGTGTGCAAAATATGAACTGTGATTGTGCAGGTAAGAATTGTTCTCTTTAACTTCAATAAAGCTGGCTTTTATGAGGATCATATTTTTCTTTTCTTTTTGGTGGATCCAACACTGAAATAAACTAATATTAACTACACGTTCTCTTCGGTCATATTTAAGTGATTATAACTCTTTTTCTATTTTAAGTGTTGTTCAAGTTTTGTTAGAGAAATTAAGAAATGTAATTGTTGTTTTAATTTAATAAAAATATTTATAAGATTTTTTATTTTTAAACCAAAGATGTAAGTGAAGAGGAAGGGTAAAAGTGATAAAATAATAATTAATATTGTTTTAAATTTTGAAAATTACAGTTAAATAGAGATTAAAAAAAGTTAACATTGTTTTGGATTTTGAAATTTATATTTAAATAGAGATTAATTTTTTAAAATCCGACACTTAAAAAAGTAGTTAGTATTGTGATTTGTTGCATGTGCCATAAGTGTTTCCTTTTTTAAAATTATAATCAATGGCTTTTGAAGTTTTAATTAGTTCTTTTGAGAGTATAATGAAGGTAAGAAAAGGATATGCACATTAGTGATTGTTACTTTATAAGGCCAGCTAAGTTGTAATACATTAATAAAAGGGTAAAATGTTAAATTTAGTTAAATATGTTATAATGATTCTGCCTTTAGATGCATTAAGTTTTAGAAGTCTTAATATGATACTTTTTTGTTTTCAAAAAAGTTTATTTGATTCTTTTGAAGTAGTGTTTGTTTATTATTAGAATTAGAATTAGAATTTTAAAAGTTTTAATTTGATATTTTATATTTTAAAAAATATTTATTTTGATATTTTTTATTCTTGAAAATGTTTGTCCTTTCTAATTAAAATATTAAATACACTAAAACATAAATTAATATATTGAAAATTTTAAAACTTAGTGTACTAAAATGTAAAAACATCAAAATATAAATATTTGTGGTTCCTTATTATATTCGATGACATAAATTTGCGTGATAAAATTTTACCTTAAATTTTCTGATGATTTTTATTCTAATTAAAACATTATGGAAGGAGAAACACTCAAGCGAATTAAATCTAAATATTATTAGAATTTTTCGTTAACTAGTTCAACAACATTACAAATTAACAAGTAAGACTACTAATGCTGACAATATCAGAGATTGATCTCACTGCTAGCAACAATGGTGTTAATTTAACCTTCGCAGTAAAAGAGAATTAGTCGAGGATTATAATTTCATACATAAGAATTACAATTCTGGACATGTTTTAAAAATAATATAAACAAAAATAACTTATAATAATTCATAAATAGTAATCCCTCCGTTTTAAATTATAACTCACGTACCAATAAAAATAATTAATTTATTAAACTTTTTATACATTTTCAAATTTTATCTTTATTAATTACTATTAAATGAATTAATTGAAATTTAATCAGAAATATTTATAAATGAATTAATTTTTTAATAAAATTGTAAATTGATTGATATTGGAATTTCAACAGTTTTGAAATCATTTCAGAATAATTTCTAAATAATTTAAAATCAGAACTAACTAATTATTTTAAATAAATTTCAATCAAAAATTTTAATTCCCACCAAATTGCAAATGACTATACTCAAATTTTATTTTAAAATTTTAATCAAAATTTTTAATTCATACTAAATTGTAAATGACTATGCTTAAATTTTATTTTCAAAATTTTAATCAAAATTTTCAATTCCCACTAAATTACAAATAGAAATAGTGAATTAAAATTAGTTGTTAATGCAACTTTAATACAAAAATTAAAATATAATGTTAGTAGATAATAATAAAAGATGAAGAGTCAGACTAATAAAAGAGAATTATTCTTAGTTCCTGATATTTAATTTCTCTTTCTACTATTTAATTTTAATATAAATAATGATGTGATTAATAGGGGTATATAAGAAAAAATAAATAAAGTTATTGAAATTCTAAAACACTTTATATTATGAAACAATATTTTCTTTTACGTCTTATAATTTGAAACGAAAGGAGTAATATTATAATAAAGTTACTCGTAATAACTGATAAATTTATAGTTATTTAATATAAATAAACTATTCAAAGGTAAATTAGCATGTTTTTCATCTTTATCAATAACATATTCTCCATTACTTTCACTGATATCAATATTTAGAGATAACTCTAAATCATCTACTGGTGCAACATCATTAACATCTTCGATTCAACTAAAATGTATTCATTTCAAAACATTTAAATATGAATTTGTTTTATTGTTCTCCAAAGTCTATTCATCATTAAATAAGATAATCAAAGTTATAGTCATTTTGTTTTTTTAACATCATCCATCTTCTTGAATTTTTTTTTCGTTGTCTTGTGTCTTCATAAGTACCATATCCTCTTGTATTTTTATTTTATTTTTTTCTAAACATGTTTCAACATCTTTCGAAATTTCTAATAATTTTTTCAATTAATAAAATTTCCCAATTAATACTTTCTTACAGTATTTATACTTCATAATTCTTGTTTTAACACTAATTGAAACACAATAACTCCAGTACTCCAATACCATTTCCTCTTAGTATGACTTAAATTACATATTTTTTTCCATCAATTTCTAATAGGAACATAACACTCTCAATAGAAGAAAGTATGAACCAGAAAAACTATAAAACAAAATAAAGTAAAAAAAATCAAGGCAATAATTGATATTGATATAAGAGTAGAAGATGATGACACCATAGTCGTAAGTGTTAGGTAATTAACAATAATAAAATAAACATTGATGTTAAAATAAACATTGATGTTAACAACGTTAGTGTTGCGATCAATGAAAATAACAATTATGTTGATGATGATGAGAATGTTGTGGAGATTTTTCTAGTTATGTTATGATAGGTGAATGTAGAGTTATAAGTTTATGTTACAAAAGAAAAATAAATTTAAGAAAAAGATATATTGAGTTTAATTTTATAATTTAGAAGAAAAAGAAAGAAGTGTAAAAAGCATTTGAAGAATTGAATATTAACCTGCGGTAAAAATTATACCAAGTAAGATTTTTAGTAAAAATTATAAAATTTATTACTTGTAATTAAATAATGATATAAATATTTACACTGCTATAATGTGTGTATATATAAATAAATAAATAAATAGGTCGTAAATATTTATATTATATGTGTTTAAAGTCTCGATGTTATTTTAATAAAATACTTATACAATATTTTATTTTATTTTTATTTTACATCATAATAAAGATATAATTTTTAATGCTATTTAAGATTCTTTTGAAAAAGAATCAATAAATACAATAATTTTTTACGATTTTAATAAAATATTGTTAAGATTCTTTTTTGCATTACATAAAATATATATGTAAACTAATTAGATATTAGATAGTAAATAAAAATAGTATTATTATTTTGAACTTTGAAAAATTATAATTGAATAAAAACATTTTAAAAAAAAAATAAACATTTAGAAAAAGGAATTGAAGGGAATTATGACGTGGAGTTGTGATTTGTGCATTGTGATTCAAAGCAACCGCGGAAAGCTAATGTAGACACAATTACGCTTGAGCATGTGCGATTTGTAAGTATAAGAGTTACTTATAACCTGAGATGGGGAAAATGTAATTATATAGTTAAATATTTTTTTTATTTAAAACTGTTTAAATAAATAACTAGAAAAGAATTATAAGTAATTTTTTAATTTTTAAAAGTTATAAATATTTTTTATACTATATCATTAATTTTAATAATAAATTATTATAAATAATTCTAACCACTAATTCTCATTAAAAATACTTTAAATAATTATTTTCAAATTTATCGATAGCACAAAACTTAAATTTAATACTTTATTACCTTCCAAAAATTAAGTAACCAAATTCATTCTTATTCCATTATTCATAAATTCATTAAATGTAATACTCTTTTTTTTTGGAAAATATGTTTCGTTTTTAAAATTTTAAGGTAATATTTACTTTTAATTTTATTTTGTGTTAGAAATTGTTTAGATAGAAAACCGAAAAAGAGTTTAATAGATAATTTATGTAAAATTATATTTGAAATAAAAATTAATTTTTGTTAATTTAAGTAAAATAACGGACTATTATATAAAGATAATTTACTATTTAAGAATAGTAATTTTCTAAATATTAAGAAAATGTAATTAACTTTGGATATGATGTTAATAATTCAAACACAGACGCCAACTCTGCTGAATTATTATAAAAAAGGAAAAGGAAAAATAGTTCATTATATTAATTTTTTTAATATGTTATTATTTGTATTAAAATGTCCTTTTCATGAAAAAAATACATATTAAGTTGTTTATTTATACTAAAACGATGTAATTTATTTTTAAGTGATTCTTATATAAATAAAAATATTTGTTTATTTGTTTTTTAAATGTTTTTTTTATTACATCGGTTTCTGCTTTCTTTTAAATAAGTCTACCCAAGTTAAAAGTTATACTGTAATAAGTAATTATTTAATTAAAAAACACTTTTTTTTCAAAGTAGTTATGATGGTGTAATCAAAAGTCAGACATTTATTAAAGTTGAGGTATTTTAAAAGATATATCGTTAAATAAAGTAAAAATAATTAAAAATTGTCTATTTCCAACAATTTTTTTTGCTATTACCTCAATAAATAAAAATGTGTATAATTTTACATAAGAATTATAAATATTACTTCCTGCTGTGATTAATATAAGACTCTATTTTCGAGAAGATAAATATCACCGATAACATGATATAAAAGCGAGAGAATTATATCAAAAGATAAATATTGTTCTTTTCGTAGCAAAATCGTATTAAGTGATTTGGAACAAATTAGTTTTTAACCTTAATCTATAGTTTCATTGAAGAACAAAATTGAATTCAATTGATAGTGAATTTAAATTCTGTACATTTTTTAAAGGATTTGAATCTATGCAGGAAAAGTTATGACATGGTTTGAATTTAAACCTGAATCCGAAGAAAGAGGTGAATGTAGAAGAGGAAGTGGGGTCATGCATCATCTAATTTTTCCATTATTTTCCATTCCTTTTCTTCCTCAATCTATCACTGTGTGCAATGCGCCACTTTGAAATCACCCGTTTCCCATGAAACCCTCTTCCAGACCAGATTCCTTCTCCACCACACTCACCAACACCTACCACTATGACCACACTCCACCTCCACCCGCCAATTCCACTCTCCGAGCATCTCCCTCCACCGCCGCTGCCTCCATCCAATCCGCCTACCGCGCCCACCGCATCCGCGCGCTCTACCGGAAAATAGCCGCTGTGGACTCCGAAGCCGACCGGCTGCAGCGCCTGATCCAGCGGCAGGACACAGTGGACGCCGTGCGCGCCAATCACCTGGAGAAGCTCAGAATGAACGAGGCGCTCATGGCCCTGCTGCTGAAGCTGGACTCCGTGCCCGGAATTGATCCGACGGTCAGGGATGCGCGGAGGAAAGTCACCCGTAGGATCGTGGGCCTCCAGGAGATACTGGACTCGGTATCGGAGACCCAGATTGATGAGTCCAGTTGGTGGTCCATGAAGAATTGGGACGAAGTTTTGGCCGACATGGAAGAAAGTATTTGTCGCGAGAGAGGCGGTGACGAATTGGAACGGTTTTGCGCTCAAAATCTCGGCTTTCGTTGCCTACAAAGGTTTCTTCGTGAACCTTGATTCACCCCTTATAGGAATGTATGCATGTTCGCGTACACACTCTCTTATGTGTTGTAACTGTGTAATATAACATAATCTTTTTTTATAGCATAATGTAACATGATCTCTATATTTACCCAATACTACCTTAAAAACTTTGTACTTTTGGTAGCTATATAATATAGGAAATACAGAGCATGAATTTGATATGGTCTGAAGAAATTAAGATAGTGCCAAGTAAGTTGCTTGGTGTAAATGGTAAGATTCTGTTTCATATCTGATAAGAAATCAAATTCTATTGCTGATTTGAGGACCTCTCGTAAGTATCTTCACATGCTCTCTTTGGGTTGTAATTATGTCTTGATTCCAGTGAGTTCATTCTCAATTTACTTGAACTCTTTTTGAATTAAAAAAACGAACTGAGATAAATTAAATGTATGTCTGGGAATCTTGGTGATGGGGGTAACTAAAGAATGTTGGTAGATGGAATCCAAGTGTATCTTTTGAGGTAAAATTATTTTTGGAGTGTTCTCCAAACATGCACTAAATCAGTTGAATTCCAACCAACTGCAATGAACTAATTGTACTGGTTTGAATTCCACTATTGCGATGATCTTATAAATAGATAATAATATTTCTATTAGAACAGTAGAGTTTCAACATACTAAGTGAACCTGATTATGACATATTCAGAACAAGTGCAAGATACATGGATTATAAGACTAACTTGTACATATTTAAGAAGAGTAAAGGAGCCAAAAGGAGTAACTTAGATGATAGATAGTGTGATAATTTGGGTGGGGAGGTGTGCTAGTTGACACAGCTGCACTTGCACTTAGACATGCATCTCTTGCAGTCTGAGAGTGTTGGGTAAGTGTCGTTGCTGTTGCATTTCTTGATGCAATTGGGCCTTGAACTGCCATCCCACAAGCAGCGAGCCATGCAGTGTAGGATTGGCGTGCAGGATGGACAGGCATTTTTCATCTGGTTTACAATGCAGTCCTTGCAACTCTTTCCATCTGTGGGTGGACAACTCATGATTGGTGAAGCCACCATCGCCATAATCAGCAACAGCACTTGGACCTGAACTTTTACTCTGAGCTTCTTCGTTTCCATGTGAACGTGAACCAGATATTTTTGCATTCACAAGATGCGTTTTGAGTAGTGTATATGCTAACTAACTATGCCACTTTTGCATTATATAAAAATTGGGTAGAAGTTGGTGGGAAATACAGAATTCTAAGATCCATAAAAGGCATCGGTAGTGTGGAAGCATTAAATTGCATGGCTGACCTTGCAATTAAACACCACATTTACTCGTATGAATCTGGCAGCTCATGGTTCTCTCGGTTTGCACAACCATCTATCTCATCACTATCCTCCTTTAAACAAACAACCGCAATCAATGGAGAATAAATACCTGACTCATGCTATTCTTTTTTTATGCATGTTTTAGAGATTTATATGTAGAATTGTTTTCTGGAAAAAAATTAGAGCAAATTAGAATGAAACAAACACCATATCAGTAGAATAAGAAGGGTAATTACATAAAATGACACTTATATTCCTCTAATTTTAAAATAGACAACACTTCCTTCTGTTTTTAATAATTTGATATTATTATCTTTTTAGTTTGTGAAAATTAAAAAAATTAAAGTTTTAAAAAATAAATATAAAAGTTTTTCTTATAATAAAAAATGATTTAATCATAGAAATAGTTTTTCATCTTTCCTAATGTATTCTTACTTTCAAATAATGTGGCAATATCCTTGAAGTGAAAAATAAGCGTTCCTTGTTGGAAACTAATTGGCCCAACGACAATCAAAATATGACAAGTGAAATTGGTATGTGACTAAGCAAGTTGGGACTAGTTTGTTGTTGAAAAAAAAAATATAACGTTTTAAATTTAAAATAGACATTTATTTTTCTTATGTTATTAATAAAATAATAATCATACTCTATGTTTTATTTATATTTATACTTTTTTGAAAATTATATAATAATAAGTTAAAATTTTAATCATATATTTTATAATTATTCATTTTTTATATTAAAATAATATTTCTAGAAAAATATACTTTCATATGTTTATAATACAATTTATAATTTTGTGATAATTTAATTTCATGATATTTTAATATATAATAATTAAACCATTTATTGTTTTAAAACATTTATTTTTATATTTTAAGACTTTAACTTTTATAAAATGTCGTGATGTTCTTAGATACAATACGAAGATAAGTACGCTTTATTAAAATGCAAAGAAAATGACAATTACTTAAAAAAAATTATTTCATAAACGACGAAATATGATCTAGGAACCTCAAGAAAATTAGGTGGATTTTTTTCTTAAGAAAAATATAGTTATATTCAAAATATTTTGAAGAAAAAATAAAATATTTTACTTACTAGAGCACTTAACACTCTGATTTAAACTTTAAATTTTATGTTTAATTTAGATTGGTTTGAAGTAAAAAAAATTACTATTATTTACAAAAAATTTATCACGTTTTTTGTGACATTAGAAATGAGGTAATTAAGTAACCTAAATCCTAAACTGTAAAGGTAACTTAAGCAACATAGAAAACCAATTTTATACTAGGGTTTGTTCCGTGTCTTTGCAAAAGTAAAATGTAAATATAAGTTTTTTGCTTTAAATTTAAAAGGAAACTTGAATATCCATATCTCGAAACTGACCTGAGAAGGAAATGAAAAGAACATCCTTAATACTTAAAGGATAAACAACAAATTTTAGAATTTCAAATTATATCTTAGCCTCTAGGTTTAAAAGGGTATTCCATTCTAAATTTCATATTCTTGAGATTCTTTTACTTGTATAAAGGAAATCAAGTTATATGGTTATAATAAAAATACATAATTTTGACTTTATCATCTTTGATGCACTTGACTTTAAAAATATATTTAAATTTTTTTAAAATAATCATGTTAGATATCATGATCATATTTTAATTAGTAAAAATACATTAATTCTATTAGATGAAATAATACAGAGAAAATAACACAAAATCTGAAAAACTTTTACAAGTTGATATTCTATATTTAAGCTCGTAAAACGTTTAGATCCAAGAAAAAATATTCAGAAAGAGACATAAAACCATTGCAATTGAAATTTTTTTTATGGTAAAATCTAATAGGAGACTAACATACTTCCACATGAATAAATTAGAGTTGAGAATTTTCGTAAATTTTAAAGGATTCCCAAATGTCATAAACAAAATATAGTGGTCCACTTCACTCTTCTTAAATTTACTAATTAGAAAAAAAAAATTAAAAATATATATTTTGACAATTACATAACCGCTTAAACAAGTTACTTTTAAAAGTAATATAGTCATTAAAAGAATGAACTTTTAAATTTATATAAAAAATAATATAATAAAAAATAAAATAACAGATATGGGATGATTGTGAAAATTTATTGGTTATGAATATATCATTGGCTAAAAATTAAACAATTACTTTAGTTCTCAGCAATATAATCCACTTATACTTAGGTTTCAAAAGTACTAAAATTAAAAAAAAACTATAAAAGTGCAATTCATGTACCACTTCAGATATATTATTAGACATAGGAGCTAATTATTTTTAATTTATATATCTAATACAGTGAAAAAAATAAAATGTTGTCATCGTGTGGCATTGATTCAGCAAAATAAAAATAGTGTGATAATTTGAATTTTGTAAAATTGTTATATTTTTTATGTATTTGGTATGTGGTCCTATTGCAAGTGGTCGTATAAGTTGGGCATATACATGGGTAGAGACACCTTCCTATGAGTCGAATGAAGTGAATACCGCAGCCACTATAGACCAGATTTTGAAATTTCGTCCCCTCACTCAACCTATTTCAACATTCCATTTTATCATATATAAAAGAAAGATAGTTGGAATTGAAATCTAATTTTCACTTAAAAATTCGAAACATATGATGAACAAAAAAAAAGACGCGGGTGAAACAACAGAAACAACACAGTCCGACTTCTTTTTTCTAAACAATTAAATTAAAAATAATAACAGATGCTTACGTAACACCATACGAGAATCTAGAAACAAGGAGAGATTTTTCTAGTTTTATGCAGGTAAACTTGGACCGTAAGGGAGAAAAAAATAAAATGAACATGGTAATGGCGCAAAATATTCCAATGTGGACATTGATATGCACTGCATGAATGAGCTTTGTTTATTTAAGTTATTTATATACATGAACTTTTCCAGTATAATCGCTTTCATGTGTTGGTGGTGACGTTAGAGAGCCTAGAAACACTGTACACATCCTTGACGAATTGGGTCAACGTCGTCAACTCTCTGGTTGCTTTCTCGTAAACATGGCACCGCACCAGCGCAGGCAGAAACAACAGAATGGCTGTGTACAGCACAAACACCAACGTTAGCAGCCACGACGCCACCCTCGGGAACTGCCATTTCTTCCCTTTCAGACCCTTTTTTAGTGTAACCTCCACAGCCACGCACAGTCCGTGAATGAGAAAGAAACACGTGGCATCCCACGACGGCTCCCAAGCCTCCCACGTCCGCGTCTCGCGCTTGATGTAGTAAAAGACCAGCTCGTGCATCAAACCGGACACGGCGAAAGTAGCGAGAATGGCGGGGATTGGGGCCCACTTTCTGCCAATGAGACGACCAGCGAGAGTGAGGACGGGATCGTATACTGTGGGGTGCAGGACACGGTTGACCATGATGTTCCAGCGCTTCCCCCAGAAGTCTTGCAGCGAAGTGCAGAGGTAGGGCTTGTTGAACTGCGGTTCCAGCTGAACGCCGAGGAGTTTCCGAGTGGTGGTGGAGACGGTGCTGAAAATGAACTCCAACCCGATGTACATGTGGAGGGCGTACAAGAAGAGAAGGAATTTGGGGTGAAGATATTCTTTTTTTCCGTAGAGCGGAATTAAGAGGGCGAATGTGACGATCACTGATGTTGAGACGTAATCGAAGGGCGATTTGGGGATTTGGGTTTTTGAAGGGGTGGTGGTGGTGGTGGTGGTGGTGGTTTGTTGGAATTTGATGGGGAGGCATGCGATGGAGACGAAGTGAGGGAGAGAGAGGGGAGGGTTGGAGGATAAGGGGCCCTTGCCAAAGGCAAAAAGGAGGAGCTTGAAGGTTGAAAGCCAACCAAGGAAGAAAGAAGAGGGTCCTCCAAGGTGAATGGAGATGAGCCTGAGAGGGAGGAGAAGGAGGAGCACTATGGCAGGGATGATGGCTATAAGTCTTGATGCACCTTCTGGAATAAGCTTCCCAATTCTGTGGCAGTAACACATTGTTACTGCAGCTATGCTCCATACCATCATGAAATTGTTAAGCTCTCCCTCCATCTCTGTTCCTCAATGCCGCCTCCACAAACTCTCTCTCTTTCTCACACCAACACAAATGTGTATGTATATACCCAATACTTGTGCAGCAAAGACTAGACAACTAACCAGCTCACTGCCAGCATGTAATTTCATTGGCAAACAGTGGCCTAACTAAAAACAATACCACCTTGGAACAAGGTTTGTTTGTTTAACAGTAGTTAATGATGCTACTATTAGACATATGTTGTTTATCTCTTAAATCATTTTAAGATTGTACAAGAGTACCAAAAGTAATAATACAAGTTAGTATGAGTTAATGATGGTACTATTAGACATATGTTGTGCCCTGTTGTGTGTATTTTAAAGTTTAATTATTTTATTTTGAAAATGAGTTCTGAAATAGAAAGAGGAAAACCAAGATTTGTACAGCATATAAAAAAACAATAAAAGACGTATATTTTCATTTTATATATTTTATAAATTTATAATTCTCTTTGTTACGGTAATAGATATTTTGAATTTTTGGTATGTAATAGATATTTTGAATATTTTCTTATAAGAAAATATGGGGTGTGGAGAGTTTTGAAATCTTATTGTGCATTTGATTTTGTGTTGAATCTAATCCATGAAATGGTTAAAGAACAAAAGAAGTTGAATGGTGAAAAAGTGCTTGATCGGGGTAAGGATGAGATTGGTGTGGTTGGTATGGTTGGTAAAATAAATTTATGTCACTCATTTAAAATTAAAATAAAGTAACAAAAGTGAGAAGTTAAATAAGTATAAAAGTTAGATATCGAGTATCACGCGGAGGATGAATATTCTTTTGTCATGGTTTTTCTTCCTCTATTCTGTTTTTATTCTCTTTGTCTTTTCTTTCGTGACTTAGAAATATGTGAAAAGTAGAAAAGCAAGTGTATTTGACAAAAAAGAAATCACAAAATAAAAAAATAGCTATTCAATTAATTAGTTACTCTTATTCTTAATTAATTAATCAATCAATCAAGTAATCTATTTATATCTCTTGTTTTTTTTAATTTATTAAAATAAACATATTATTTTTAGTTTAATTCACACTTATTATCATTCATTTTATTTTCGACTTGTTTCTTTTTTTCCTACCAACTGAATCCCATGAAAAAGTTACATTATTTATTCTCTTTCTTATTACACGACTATATCGTTTTTAATATTTATATTATATCCTTATCTAACCTCGACCACACATGTTTCAACCAATTTTTTCGTAATCTTCTTTAAAATATTTATGAAATAAGATTAGTTTATAATAAACTAAAAATAAAAATTTAGAAAATTACATTAAAAACTTTATAAATTATTTTTAACTTATAAAAAAATAATTTTAATTTTTCTTACTTTTCTACTCTTAAAAAAAACTTATAAACAATTTTATGTAACACATTAATATGATTTGTGTCTCAAGAATGAAACGATAATCAAAGTGCATATTTTTCAAAATTCTTGTGATAATGGTAAGAATAATATTGTGTCATGAATACTTTTCAAAATACTAAGATTTTGTTTTTTCTTTCCTACCTCGTTTGGATGTCAAATGGGTTTTAAATTGTTTGAAATTTCGTTTTTTATAACTAAAGGCCAAATTGAATACCTTTCTTACGAATCTTCCATAAAAAATTTAAGAATAATTAGCGATTTACATTTAATTTTTGGATGTAGGAACGAAAAGTACAGGGAGATTGAGAAGAAAACTAATAAACATAAATAACAAAGACTTGTATCAAAATGAGCGACTTTTAATTTTTGTTTCTATAAATTTCTCTTATTCCTCAAAAATTGAAAAACACCATCTTTATTTTATAGTACTACATGATGCTCATTATTTTACATGTTACAAAAATCAAATGACTAATTTGAATGTCAAACACGTATGTATTATTTAAAAAAAAATCTTTTGATTGTAAAATAAATATTATTTTATATCTCTTGAAATGAATATTAAAAATTAAAAATGAAAATTAAAAATTTTAGAAGAATAAAACTAACCTTTTTTACAAAAAATAACTAAAATTCACACATCTAATAAAAATAAAAAAATTAATTTTAAATTTTATATAAATTTTATAGGAATGAAAAATAAAACATGACAGGAATTGAAATAAAAATTTATTAATTTTACATAAACTAAAAACGTATTTAAGTCTATAACAAATAATGTGAAAAATAAAAAAAAAATAATGGTAAATTATAAGAGAAATTATATTTAAATATATGTTAATAATAATAATAATGTAAAATCTAATTAGGCTTGTTTCACGTCATGGTCTTTAATTTTTGTTTATTATTTTCCTTCCCATCTATTGACCAACTTGTTGATGTGTTTGTTTTTATGTGTTAAATTATTTGTACTGAGCAATAAAGTAGGGCAGATTATCACATAAAGTGATATATTTTTTTGTTATACATTAAAAGTGTTATAAATATGACCCATATATGTCCAAATTAAGTAATGGATGGAAAATAACGTGGTCTTTAATGTTCATATCCTCTAACTAATTAATTAGTAGTCATTAGGATGATAATATATATATATATATATATATATATATATATATATATAATTTAATAAAATTGGTAAGAATAATAAAAAAATAATAGTATGGGTATTTGTGAATAATGAGTAAAATTATTTTGATTTCTTATTTATTGATAAATTAGGTATAGATATTATGGTATCTAATCTATAAATATTTACTATCTATTAATTATTATTAATAAATAATTTATTAAAATAATTATTTTTAATAAAAAAGTATTAGTTTTAATTTTATATAGATATTTTTATTTAAATTTATAAAATTGAAGTTATTTTAAAAATTTAAATTTTTAAGTATTATGTTTTGTTGTTCAACTTATTTAAATTTAAATTTTTAGAAAAGTTAAATTTATTTACACAAAATTTTGTGATGCAAGTATATTTAAACTATATTTAAAATTAGTTTTTTATTTGAATTTATATTAAAAATTATTTTATTTAAAAAAATATATATTTACATGTATTCACGTATATTCACTTATATAAAATGAAAGTAGACATTTTTCTATGAATAGTTGACGAGTAACATAAAGAAGAAGGAAAGAAGAAACATTGTTTTAGAGTAAATGAATAACGCTCATCCCCTTATCAGGTATGCTTAAAGTGATAAAGGGATAAAAATGAATGAATATATCAGCTATGCTCTTCTTCTCTAATTATCCACTCTTTCAGATATTAATGCTTCAAAACAAAATTTCAGATTTCAAAAAATTTACATTCTACAAAACGTGACTTAAATATTTTAATTTGTCCCTTTTTAAACCAAAAAGTTTTTAAAATATTTACTACCTATATCTATTTCTAAATACTTCTTTGTTCAATATTTTTATTTTAAACTCAAAATAATAATATTCTACTAATTATGTAAGAGAATAAAATTTCAAGTAATATTTGAAAATACTTATTCATTAGTATTTTTAAGAGAAAAAAATAATAACAAAAAATGAACAAACTTTTTCATAAATTTCTTAATAATTTCTCTAAAATATGTTTTTTTCTAGTTTACACATAAATTTAATTTTTATCGTTATTTTTTAAGCATCAAGATTTTGTCAATCTGTTTACCGTTTTTACACACAAGACCTGAAAAATACATAAAAGTAATAAAAAATATCAATTAGCATATTAGTCTCTTAAGATACTTTATTAATGAATAAATGAGAATATCTCAAGTGTTGTCGAATTCATCCCGCTGTTTCTTTCTTTTATTTCAGATAAGTCTCTTTAATTAATTTTAAAATATTTTTTGGACACATTTTATAAATTACATAATACTTAAATATATTTTTTAAAATTTTTAAGTTTTAGTTAATTTATTTTTCACCTTTAAAATTAAAATTGATCTTTTCAGTTCATGCAGTTTTAAAAAAATCATTTTAGTATTCTGTATTTCAAATACGGTAAAAAAAATTCACTAATTTTTTTACTATATAATTAGTTATTGCAAATCATTTACATGATAATTTACTTTTGAATTTCATATTCTTATCATCGTCAAATAGTTAATTAGATGTTTATTTTACTTTTAAGTAGTGTTTAAACATACAAACATTTGGATAGAAAAACAGAAACAAACATTTTTTATATTACTAAAAATATTAATTCTAAAATTTGAGGATAAAATAAACTTATTTAGTATATTATTAATGATGAATATTTTCTTTTATTAGCATCAATTATAAATCATTATATTATTTTTTATTTTTTTTCATAACGTATTGTGGATTTTAACCAATACTTCTTAAGATCGATGCTACCATGGATTATCATAAAGTTTTGTTTTCACCAACAAGAGGACACATGTATGGTTGTATGCAAATATTACTAAAAGATAATAATATATGGACACTATAAAATGTTTATAAATTACTTTAATATTATTTTATAAATATTTTATAATTAATTTAATAAAATAATATGAATTCATTTGATATAAAAAAGATATAAATATAAAACATCTCCGGTGATATATTAAGTTTATCATTTTACATTTTTCAAATGAGCTTTACACATTAAGTCAAAACTTACAATTCTTGCAAAATTCATTAAAAGAGAAACAGAATCATTGAATAAAAAATTGTCACTATTTTTCTATAAACAGAAAACACTATTTTTCACAAGGATTAAAAAAGTGTCATGATGTTGAAGAGACATCAAAATGGAAAATGGTTATTGGAAAGAAAAGAAAGTAGTTAACGACATGGAAAGAATTAAAAAACAAAAAGGTTTTACGGATAAAAAGAAAAAGCTTTGCATGTTAAGTTAAAATTTAATAGATATCATCATATTCACTTACAGTGTTTATTCTCACGGCGAAAGAATATATGTTGAAAACTCAACTACTCATATTTGTATGTGAATCCTTTTTTACATGAATATTTCTAAGTCTGAGAATTAATTAACTTTAGATTAAAATTATATGTATATATATAACTTTTTCATTTCAAAAATTATATAAAGAAAAAAGTCATGTACTATAACATGATTGCTTTATAAAATAAAGAAATCCTACTCTTAAAACATAATTTTTCACGGTAAAATTTAGTAAAATTTACCTATTTATTTTGATAAATTAAAAAAAAAACGATACACTGCCAATTAAGGAAAAAAAGAGTCGAAAACTTGGTCTGCATTACATTTTTATCTTTTTTTCCACAGTAAAAAAACGTTAAAAATGTTCAGAAAGTTGATTTATTTGAAAAAGACTTAATAATTTTTCATATAACATAGAATAGCTTATGATTTATTCTTGTTAAAGAACCATATCACAAGAATATTTTGTTTTTGAAATAGTTCATCCCGTGCTCACCCAAGGTTGACAATTCCCACAAGTTCAGAGTGGATATCAAATTAGAATTGAAAACCATATGTATTTATTACTTACATTGCTACCAGGGAAGAAACAAGGAGCATAGTTACGTACCAACAGGTAAAACTCAATTTTATTGTCAAAACTCTTATCTATCAAATGAATACCAATTTCATCTCCCAAATCCTCTCATCATTGTTCAAATTACCAGCCTCAGACAGGATTAGAAATAATTAAACAATGAAAAAGAAGCAGGTAAACACTGAAAGAGATTTCAGCAAAAATAACAATGATTTAGGATTCAACGTGTCACTCAAAGACAAGTCCTTTGACTCCTCTCTACTGCCATTCCTTTCGGATATCAAAAGTGTAGTTGATCTCTAAGTAGCACTTGTTGTCATCATCAACAAACTGAAAAAACAATAAACGAAGTAGGAAGTCAATTAGTTCACATTATTAGACTTCATCATAACAGAAGTTCCTACAAGAATTAAATGAGACCATCTCAAATTTGAAATTTAAGTGAGTAGTTGAAGGTAAGCACATGAAGTCTGGCCTCAAATTTATTAGAACATTTATTGGTGGGCTGATATATCCAAACAAGGCATTAATTCAGCTACACTTGATGTCCAAAATAATGTCATAATAGCAATAAGGAAGGTGTAAGAGTATATGTTAGACTTAACACTTTTTTTAACCCATATACAGTAACGCAGTAACTTCTAGCGAAACCTGTGAAAGTGAAAGTAGCTGATCATTCCATTGATAAAGTTGCTTGAAAAATGTATGGGGATAGTAAATGCACAGAAGCTACCGTTGTTTTTACCTTTGTCGTGGGTCATTCTAAAATGAGGAGTGTTAATCATACTCATTTTAAGATACTTAAAATTCATTGAACACTATTAAAAAAAAGACAGAGACTTTGTTAAATAGGAAAGAGTACCCATAAAAATTTGTGATTTCAATAAATTTCAGTTAACAGTAGAAAACATGTCAAAAGGGTGTCGAAAACTGTTGAGGAAGCACATGACATAATAACATTACCTTACTTCTTGCTAAATATGTTCCTCTAGCAAACATCCCGGATGGTGTTGTCTCTTCGGGCATCTCGTGTGTGTAAGGCTCTGCTTGGGGGCTGAAGGTTCCAATCATTTCTTTAGTGCTGTCAACTGTACAAGGCTTAACAATGAGATGAACTTGTGGACAAGATATGTCTCACAAAATTTGATTGGGAGTCAGTCTTACATGGCACTTACCTTTCATACCAGTTTTCCACACAGTATTGGTGTATTTGAGACCTGAAACGATGTTATTCTCGACCTGGAAAGTAAACATCAGGCTGTAGCGACTACCCTCTTTCAAAGTAAACCACAAGCCCTTGGGATTTCCTCCTTCTGGTATTGCAAGAACGATGTCAGGTCTACCAGCAGCCTTAATTGCAAGGCTAAGGATCTTCACATTTGGCTCCAGAGTTTCTGAATTATTCACAGTACATATCAGAAGTTAGGTGATGACAAGCTCCACCGTAAAGGATTTTACGAGGGCAAGTAACAGAGCAGGGAAGAATTGAACCATATACTGATTCAATTATTAGTCGCATTTCACAAATCATGTTTTGAATATTCCCAATTCAAACTTTATCACTTATATGTATACGACCCATTAAAATAACACAACAATATTAAGATATTAACACATTTGCATTACCAAATAATTATAATGTGCTAACAACATCAACAGTACCAACGTTGACAACTGAAATGAAGAAATGAGATATCCAATTCTCCAAAGAGGACACGGATGTTTTTTTTTTGTTGCTTTTTCTTCTCTCAAATTGGGAAGAACGACACGTTTCTTGGGTTTTACGACTATGATTCAATATGTGTACGATAAGAAACATGAACAGACAAAACTTGAATTAATGGAAGCCAATTCTACACGCAATTACCTCCAACAGAATTTATGTCCACACTTCCAAGAAGCTGCTCCTTCCACCTCCTCAAGCTCTCGTCATCCTATACCATCTCAAACGGAAACCAACCCATACACACACAAAGGAGAGAGTCGTTGATAAATTCATATATTTTTCCGAAGCGCAAATAAATAAAAGAAGAGAAAGAATGCAAAGGCAACCTTATCCTTCTCGAGTTGTTCCTTCAAAGTGCATTGAGGGCCCAATTCAATCTTCCTATCCTCCTCATCCTCCTCATCCTCGGTAGCAGCAATTGAACTCTCACTCCTGTATCTGCTGAGGGTCCCTCCTTCATCCGCACTTTCTTCATGATCAGCACCGGTTTTTCCCGCGTGCACCCCAGAGGCATCATCATCCCCTGCACCCTCCTTGTCTTTCACTTTGTCATCAAAACCCATGTCTTTCACAATGGCCAGAGACATCAACAACCCATCAACGCAGAGAAAAAGACAAACACACACACGAAGAGAATGGCCTGAAAACACCCACTTGGTGGAATCTTCCACACAACGAAAGTGGCAAAAGAAAAAGGATACCTTGGGCTCAGAAAACGAAAGAGAAAAAGAGTCTCGGAGGAAAGAAAGAAGTGGGTCAAAGAATCCCCACAAAGGTGAAAACGCTCTCGTAGCAAGAAAAGACGCCAAGAAGGCAAATGAAAGAGAAAGAGAGCGTTTTTTTTTAAATTTTTTATTTGGTAAAATAACAGTGAAGGAAACGGTCATGTGGTGATCCGAAAGAGAGGAATTTTCAACGAGAAAATATGGTAAGAAAGAGAGAGAAAGGTGTGGGAGTAGCACTTGCTTCCACGAAGACCATCATTCGAGGAAACCCTCTCTTTGTCTTTAACGTGTACAAAAATGTAACTTAGACTACAATTTGCAGGGCTAGGAAATTAGAAAAAGATTGAATAAAACGCTAATTACGATGCACAGAACTTGTTTAGTCAAAATACGATATATGTCAAAATAGTGAGCAATTTAGAATTCTGGAAAAGGGTCAGTGAATGGGGATGAGCTAAAGTGGTTCTAAATTCAAAGCTTGGCGCTAAACTGGTTTGATAAATTATAAGTTTGGAATTTAAATTTTAAACCCACATCAAACTTCAACTTTTTCAGTTTGACTCATCAATATTCTATGTAGCCTCAACTTCGTTTTTATTGCCTTTGTTTCTATTTTAGAAGCTCAAATTAAAATCATACTTTTTTTAGTTGTTGCGTTTGCACGTTGAATTGAATAGGTAAAAAAAACTTACTAATTGTAAAAGTTCTTTTATAATAAGTCAAAAATAATATTATACCTGTTAAGATTAAAAGAATATTATGGCGTGTTTGATTTTTTAATGTATTTTGAATGTAAAAAAATTATAAAATAATTTATTTTTTATTTTTAGTATTATCAAGTTATAACATTTTATTTTATTATTATTATTATTTTATATTATACTTATTTATTATTTGATCGGGGTAGGATATTTAGGTTTGGGTTGGTGGATCACATGTTTCATCTATAATCCACACAACTTACAAGTATTTAAATATATAAATCATTTGGGATGTAAAACTTTTAGTCTCGTTAATTTAATTTGCAATTACACGGTATGTATTAAAGTGATTTACACATGTTAACTCATCCCAAGTTAAATTAAGAATGAATCAATTCAATTGATAAAAGTTTCAAGTCAGCATAACTCATTATAAGTGTGACAATTAGGTTGTCCCACTAGATTAAATAAATATAAATATT
Source organism: Lablab purpureus (assembly GCA_030347555.1). Classification (NCBI taxonomy): domain Eukaryota; kingdom Viridiplantae; phylum Streptophyta; class Magnoliopsida; order Fabales; family Fabaceae; genus Lablab; species Lablab purpureus. Next base: position 16,416,095 of record CM059259.1, read on the forward strand.
AATAACATTTTATTAACTATCTTTTATACATATATATATATATATATATATATATAATTACACTAAATATTTAAATAGCTAACTAATATCATTCTTTTTTTCAAATTGTATTTTTTTAACATGAAAACTTTTCTCCATGATTTTGCACTCCCCTCCATCAACATCATCATCAACTTTTATTAAATTTTCGATTTTTTTGTGGTATTTTTTCATACACAGTAATATGTGGGTAGTTCGGTTTAGCCCTTGGATTATGCAGTGTGATTTCCGAGTGCTTAAAATAAATTCCATTTATTTTACGAGTTCAATCAAGAAACTAAATAGTATAGATTATGAGTGTATTTTTTATTTTTGAAATTAACTGCAATTTTTTTATACATGCATCTAACAAAACTAATTCTACTGTAACGTCATTTTAACAAGATGTAACAAAAAAAGTAATGTAAATAAATATTAACAAGTAAGATCATGTCGTAAGGTGAGTTTTTCTTAAATATCTTTCAAATTTAACGTTTTTTTAACAACTAATTTTACGTTGATATACATTAAATTAAAAAGACTTAATTTTACGTTGATATAAGTTAAATTTTAAAATAATTGTTCATGCGATATTTTCCCATTCATGATATTTTTTGTTATAATAATGACTTAATATGTTAATTGGCAGCTCGGCTTCAGCTCTTGTTTTCTATACTTGTAGTTATAAAATAACTATAATTTTAATCTTAAAAAATATTAAATTGGCTGATATACTCTTAGTGTTTTAATAAAATATAAATTTTTATTTTAGTTAACTACCACTGTTGACTTCAAATTCTGTCAACCACTTTCAATTTCTTTTTATCAAATCTCTAAATTAAATTTCAATATTTTTAAAAAATCAATGCTTAAAAAAAATTTATATTATAGTTTAAATTTATTATTGTAATTTTTGTATATAAAAATAAATGTTTTGCTTGTACAGTACATATATTAAAGTGCTACTAATTTTTCTCTTTTTATTAAATCGATATGCTAAAAATTTATATGCCATTACATTGGATGCATATTGCAGTCTTACTTCATGAACATTGTTGCAATATCATTTGTCCTTGATGGACCAATAAAGGATCTAAATCTTTTCATATTTTCCCCTCATTTGACTAGAAAAAAAGAAGAAAAGAATGGACTTTATGCAAATAATTGTTGATTGTTTGCCTTTGTAGTCCTGTAACATCAAAGAAGGAATATAAGAGATCCCAAATCTTGTCTAGAAGGTTTCCTTGCTAAAGCCAAACTGTTACTTTTTGTCACTAAAATTGACCATGACATGATTTAAGACACGGTTTTCTATGAAGCTAGTTTCATGAAGAATAAGAAAGCAGCTAGGGACAACACAGCCAGCACTAGGGATAAAATTCGTTTAGCCTTATTCCTTGATCCTGGCACCATAAATGAGCCTATCTTCTCCATGAATTCTCCAAGACCTACTTTTGTTTTCTGCATAAGACAAACCAAAAGGGTAAGGCTATTTACACCAATATGTAGTAAAAAAACTTTATGTTCCTTACCAATCCGAAAGGTTTCAAGTGGCGTAGTGGTTCCATAAACATCTCTATATTCCTGAATTATACATAAATGGTGTCATCAACTGTGAAAAAATTTAATTAGTAAATTCAGTATCTTATTCTCCCCTATCTGTCTGAGTTCATGATCCAAGATTAAACAAACCTTATCACTGCCTTGCCGTGGTAACTGTGGTTTATGTGTAAGCTGAAACCCTTCCAAAGGGGGAGGTTTATCTTGTCCCATTCTGCAATTTAGAAATTTAAGAACACTTTCTTACACAAGTGATTCATGGAGATCAGAGATCAAGCATGTTTACCAAATTTCCAATGGAGACCAACATTTATGCCGTCATTCGGAGTCGGTTTGAATATGATTTGAATGTTGTTTCCAAATACAGTTGTCAGATAAGAAAAAAATTCCAACACTTGCTGCAACACAAAAAAAGGGTCACCACAAGACAATATGAATTACATATTTAACATGGTTAAGCATTATTTTTATACTGAACATTCTAGTGTATGAGCACTCATGACACGTACTTGAAAGTTGTACAAACGTTGGATCATAAGTCAACGTGTATATAAGTAATCAGTTAGTTAACTTTTGTATATTTATGAGACTAATTTTTTTAATGGTAAGTGAGGATATAACACATGAAAATGAGTAGAAAATAACTTATGTGCTTATGAAAACACTGATTTTGTCCCTCCTAAGCATGGAAATTAAGCCTACCTAAACAGGGAGGAAAAGATACCGTTCTTCCTTGGAAGGCTTCGAAGAAGGAGAGAAAATTGCTCACACGTTGGCGTTCATCTACAGATAATTCGTGTGTTCTTTTGTTCTTGAACGCAGAGTACAACTTCATTACTGTTTCCAGGGCATGGTTATCTTCTCCTTCTGATTCTGAGTTGTCAGCATCAAAGGCAATCAGGGACAAGCCTCTCTGGTTCTCAGAATACAAGCTCCCATGCCACGAGGATTGGTGTGGAAATGAAGGATGAAAATTGCCATGTGTATGAACTTTTCTTTTTGGCTTTCTAGGAATGGAAACACCACAAGTACTATAGGTTGTAGAAAAGGACAGTTGGGAAAACGAGGTAATTGTTTTGCATTTTATGGGGCCAGTGATAGAGAAGGATGCCATAGAAGATGGAACAATCTCAAGTTTTCAACATAAATCACTTCAATTCCGCATCTTCTTCTGACCAAAAGAGAGAGAAAATATATTGTATATATGGAAAAAAAAGCTTAAAACCAAAGGCATGGTTTAAGAACATTTGGTGATATGAAAAGGGATCAAGTAATTGATCCATGCTTCAACCTCAAAGGTAGGTATCTCCACACCAAGTCCTCTACTGTTTCCCACAATTTCAATCATATATATTCAGTGATAGTGTATATAAGGTGATTGGAGTAAATACAAAATAATTATTAGGTGTTTTTATATCACGTAGTCTAAATTAATCTGCATATAATTTGTAACTAAAAGCTATATTATTTTTTATATTCAGTTATACCATATACAAATTAAATGAATAATTGAAAATTAGTGTTTTTCGTATCATCTAATAATTTCTCATGAATATTAACTATATAGGATTAAAATCCTTTTAGAGTTATAGAAAATTATCAACTTAATAATTATCAATTATCAGAGTATCATTAACTTTCAATCAGATCTTACTTTGATCAATTCAACCTTTGTATTGATCCTTAATAGGAAATATGCAATTTATGGCAATTCTAAGATAAACAGTTAACAGGTTATAAGACCATTTTTATTACAAATGCAATCTATCATTAAAGTTTATGGCCTTCTTTGATTTATGAGTAAACTTTATTTGTAAAGACTTTGTTCCAAGTACCCTCTAAAATAAAAGTTCACGTATCTTCATTTCATATATATAGCCTTTGCCTTGGCAATATTGAATTGTATCATCATAAATGTCTAATAAGTTTCTGGCACACGATCCCTTCTTGAAGGTGGACAATATTTGGGTCTTTGGACACTTATAATCAATTTCTTTTAATTCTAACAGATGTTTCCATTATAAAATATATGATTGAATTTTTTAATATAAATTTGAATTACATTCAATAATTTAAAATCAATTTTATTAAAATGGTAAAATATGTTTCTTGTCTCTCAAATATTTTAGAGTATTATAGTTCCTTGGAAAGTTTTATAAGTTTTTAGTCCTTCCATTTTGATAGAAACTGGGCTTATTTTTAATGAAAGACTAAAATAACACTATTTTTTTGTAAATGTAGGGATTATATATGTATTTCTACGTTTTAATTTTTAATCTTTATTATACATTCTAAATATTTTTTAGGGACTAAACTCACATTAGGAAATAAAGGAGATGAAAATTTAAATTTAATCTTTTTTTTTGGTAAAACTATATTTACCATTACTAAAATTAATTCCACACAACTTCAAAAAACAAAGCCTAAATTTTACACACAAATCATGTTAAGGCCTTCTCAACCCAACAGTTTTTTCTTTGATGAAGTTCAAACTAATTCAATCATGACAACTGTAAAATAAATATGGAAGCTGAACTTCAACTAATATTTAAAGTATCTTTTTGGGCCCAACCTAATAAAGGTAGAAGGTTAAATTGGTTGGCCCAAATTCAAGTGCATAGCATCTTTGTTCATATTCAACTCTGTTGCAGAAAAAATTAGGGAGTTCCACGCATTTTGGTGAACCATGTTTTTTTTCCAGTGTTAATAAAAAAAAGTGTGGGTAGTTCTAGTTTCTCCATGATAATAAAGTGGCTATTTGTGGTTAAAATAAGGAAATGATATACTGTATCAAAAAACTTTCAAGGAAAATGATACCCTGTACTCCTATACCACACGCATGTTATATCTTAATTATTATTATTATTTTTTTAATTAACAAATTTTGTGAGTTGTGATAAGTGTAAGATGGTGGATTTTAAAATTCAGCGGGTTCGCCAATCATCTTCCTAATAAATATGGTATGCTGGTGAATAAATCCATAAAAACTATAACAATACTCACGCTTTAAAACCTTCATAGATACCAAGGCAAATATACTTGCAGTTTATAGGGATACCCTCTAATATTTGGAGATCAATTTGGGTTGGCTACTGTGTTAGAATAACCTTTTTATTAGGTAGGTTGAAAGATGTCACCATTTGCATCAACTTAGGTAAGTTTTGCTAATTAGGCATCTTTTCCCACTTTAGCTTATTCAGCATCTAGAGGAACTTAACTTATTACAGTGCAATGCATGGCTAAGCTATTATAATATTTATCTTCATATTTTAAATGATAAACAAAACTATATTCAATAAAAAAAATTACATTTTGAAAAACATAAATAAATAGACCGTTAAAATTAGAGATTGTAAGGTTAAACTCTTGTAAGAAAAAAAATATATAACAATTATGATACACTCCTTTCCTGATGCCAATGCTTTCATGTATGCGTTGCAATTTTAAGCATTTCAAAAAGAAGAAAAGTCCATTTTATTTAGTTTTCTCTTTTTTAAAATATTTATATTTCAACATTCGTTATATAAGTTTCATGCATCTAGAGTTTGAGTCTCTTTTAAACTTTGTTATTATTGTCATGTCTTAAGTAAAGTATGTTTGTGTGAGGGTTTTTTTATTCACACTCGGGGATTCTCAATAACTATATATACTTCCAGCTTGTTTGTTTGCATCTTCTTGTATTTTATAGAAGAGCTATCATATAATTTCTGCATAATTGTACAAATTTGATGTGATTTTATCAGTATGTCCATATTGAACGTGTGTCCAAACACACTCACTTTAATATGATTAATCCAAGACTCCACATTGACGCGTTTTCAGAAAATTTTAAAAATATGCACACAGATAAATAAAATATAAACTCTAAAAGCTCACACAAACATATATGTATTTTGCTATTAAATGTCAAAACCAGAATGGTTAAGAAAATACAGTCCAAAATACGATTAATCCAAATTTACGAATTTTGAAGAAATTAATAAACTTTCAGTGGTAATGATTGAGCATGTTGAGTGTTACCAAATGTTGAGCAGCATGCTGAAAGCAGGATTGGGGTAAGTTCGATGTTGAGTACTTCATGGAATGCACAGTACAAAGGACAACAACATTATATACTCAAACTATTGCTGTTGGCACTTCAGCATCCACCGTACTCAAAGATATTGCTCATCATGTTGAAGCTTAAGTGACCATCAATATAATTTTTGAACCTTAATCCTGGTGTTTCATACATTCATCATATTAATATATATTAGGTTGTCCCCAGAAACCATGATGTATCCATCCATCCGTTTCTAGTGATTACTTCAAATTTTCTTCAGAAGATTTATGTCTTCCCAAAAGTATTTTCACCTGTCGTAACTGATAAACTAACCCTGTTTTTTGTCTGTTTTTTGTTGTTTGCATAGATTCCAATAATACGTGTATAGCAGCTGGCAATGCAATGGTGCTAAATGCAAAAGAACGTCATAGTACGTGGTTGGGAAGGAATGTGTGATCTAGATAGCGGAAGACTGAAGCAACTTGGTTAAGGGTTGGGGTGTTAAGAGTCACAGAATCATAGCATGTAAGTCCAATCCATTTGAAATTTAGATAGGAAAACCATTACAATCATTCACGACAGTTAAAAGTTATTAGAACATCACACTATCCCTGTCCCAACTTTCACGAAGGGACCTGGTATGTTGCTAATTTGGGACACAAAACCATGAAGCAAACACATTATCGATAAATAATAAAAGAAAGTTCCAAAAAGAAAGATCAGAGTGAAAACGATGGTGGCCAAGTGGTCGTTTTCAAAAATGAATCGTGTCTCCCAAAAGCAACTTCTACAAACCCTGGGCTTGACTTTCAAACTTCATTTTCACAGTATGTTGGACTATCAACATTTAACAATTTCTTTCATGAATTAAAAGCACACTGTTCTATTTTCATTTTATTATATACCAAAGATGCACACACTCAAGTTTCTTGATTTAAAGTCGAACCTTTCATCTATTTCAAGCGAGAATATATAAGACCATTCAAACGGAATCCTTCCTTTTTCGCCTTTAATTTTTCTTTGAACATAATGGAGTTCATGCAATCCCCACAAACAAAAGCAACCATACTCCAAAAGATCCACATGGTCAAGAAATAAATTTATTTTCTTTGAACGTTATTTTTTAATGGCATAAAGATAAAGTTTATTTAGAACGAACTATTGGGATGCAAAGGATTTGAAAAACACCGATACTACATAATAGTATACTTATAGAGCTGTTATATATTCTGAGTTCTGATACCAACAGTGTATAGCAACTCAAAACTTAGGACATTTCAATATAGAAGTTCTATATACATTAACAGGAATTATATCAAGCAACTCCAGTATAATGTGTTATTTTCTCATTCCAAAGAAACTTTTTTTTATAGTGTAAAGAAGACACCACGTGGTACTACGATAATCGATTTTGGAAAAGTTTATTTGAGACTACTGTTTGCAAAATACACTCACTTTACTCCTATTTTTTATAATGAAATCTTATATTAGAATAATAAAATAAATATAAATCAAATATTATAATAAAAAATAATTTATCAAGATATAATGTGACCGTAAGAGAAAAAAGTTAGTGTTAACTTATAACTACTTTTTTATATTATTTTATAGAATTCACTTAACTTTTATATATTAAAATATTAGTTTATATCATTTTAATTAATTTTTAATTATCTATTAATTAAAATATATTTTAACAGCATATTATTTTCTATTACTTCACATGTTAAAAATATTATTATTTTTTCAGTCTTTTTTTCATCACAAAATTTGAAGTAAAATTTTATGTAATTAATTATTATTATTTTAAACAATTGACATGAAAATTTTATTAAACTAAAATTGATAAAAGAGTGCGTTTGATTATGGCTATATTTAAGTAACTTGTTATGTTGGAGAAAAAATTGATAGTTAGGTAAAAAATGAAAACTACATATCACAGAAAGAATTTTGATAAAAATTAAAAATAAAAATATAAGTATTATAGTGTGGTCAATTAATGGTACGAGTATCATTTTTCATTATAGAAAATTATAAATGTTAAGTTTCATTTGAGATAACCTAGAATTTTAGAAATTTGTGAAAGGGTTAGAAAATCTAAATAAGTTGAAAGGAAAAATATGTACCAACCACTATTCCATACTCACACCACATCTCAATTTTTTTTTATTTTTTTTTTAAGTATGTTATGTTAGATTTATGTTATTAAATGGGTGTACACCTATCACCATCCAAGTTGAAAATCTCACTTTAAATAAATGAACAAGTTAAATAATATATTAAAAAAATCATAAATTTAATATTTTAAAATTTTAAATTAAATATGGTATTAAAAAATTTGTTTGCAAAGATCATTATTATCAAATTTGTAGAGTTTCTCTCCCTCTAAAAAAATATAAAAAATTATATTAATTTTTTTTAAGAAAAAATAAAAAGAAAAACACACTTAAAAACAATATTATCAGTAATTTAAATATAAATTGAAAGAGTCACACTGAATATAAATAAATAAATTAAGCGATATATAAAAAACTAATATAAATTTTAAATTAAATATATTATATAAAAATATTTAAAATGAATTCAATTTCCCTTACTCCTCCATTGGAGCCTTTCTTTTTTAAGCCTCCAAATCTAAATCAAATGTAATATTCATTTTCGAAATGTATTTTAAGGAATTAATATATGAGGATCCAAAATTAATTTTATTTGGCATTAGATAGAAGATTTTTTTAATACTAAAAAATAATGAATTTTCATTATTAAATTTTTAGGAGTAATTTTTTTATCGATGAATAATATTTATGAAAATATTTATAAAAATCATTAATTTGTTACCCTATTAAAGAATTTAAGTAAAATAACATGATATGTTTTAGTAAAATTTCTAGTTTTATTAGAGAAAGTTAGTTTATCACCCAAAGAAGAGAATATTTTTGCGAAAATTTTTGTTATAAATCATTATTTTATAAGAATGTTATGTTTTATGTGAAAAACCTTATTTCTAATTTTAGATTCTCAATAAGAAAATAAAAAATTATCTTCTATCTAATATGCTAAAGTAGATCTCGTAGTAAAATTGTAAGTAGTTTAATACAACTCAAATGATTTCTTTTATATTAATGCCTTGTTTATATCGATTAGGACCGTGTTTAAATTTTTGGAACAATTGTGAAGAGATTTACTCGAAAAGTTTATATATTTGTGACAATGTTAAAATTGTGAAGAGATTTACTCAAAAAGTTGATATATTTGCAACAATGTTACAATCTTTTATTTATATTGTGTATACATAATTGATTATTTGATCAGGAATTTTGTTACGAATTATTAATTTTGATATTTTTCTTTATTATAATAAAATAAATAATTAAAATTGTGATAATAAACAAATAAAATAAATATATTCATAATAAACAGCTACATTTAATTCTCTAATAATCATTTTCATAATTTTTTTTTCTAAATCTAAATAACTTCTATTTGAATTTAACGGGGATTAAAGTTTAATGAATGGGTTCTGAATTGAGTTTCTTTTATCATGGAAAGTATAAACATTAAGTTAATTTGTGCTTTTATATACATAGACAAAAAAAAAGTATCGGAATGATAAAATCAATATGAAGAAATAGAAAACCAGATTTGTTAATGCTGAGAAAATATTTGAAGTTGCATTAAATAAAATTTAAATAGTTATTTTATGAATAATAACAAGGTTTGCATGGATAATATTTATTAAATAATACATACATAATTTGTAACTTTTGTCTGTAATGCTATATTAAAGAAAAGACTGACTGTAGTTCAACCTAACAATGGAAGACTAATATGTACAAGATTTTAGGTTTAATTCTCATTAACATTATGGTACGTAAAAGTGTTACTAAAGAAATAATGAGAATTATTTATACTTTTTTCCAAAAATAAATTATTTATTTATAAGTACAATTTGCAATTGAGCATTCACAACTATTGATAGTATAAAGAAGAAAATTAGCCATAAAATATATTGAATATGAATAGTTACCAATTAATTATTCATAATATTCTCCATAAATATGTATTATTTGAATATATGCCTATAATGATGAATTGTGAACAGGTTCCTTTAAACTTTTCTTTTGTAACGGATTTGTATAGATTCTCACATGAATTAATCTGTAGAATATTTAGATTTTTATTTTGAGGATAATAAGAGAACTTTCTATTTTGAGTATTTTGTTATATTTATTATTCTTATTTTATTTAAATAACATGGACAACATTATTTTTTGTTGATGATCATATATATTACAAGTTTATCAACTACATTAAATTGTGTATATAAGATAAGAAAAAACATACATGTACTTCTTGCCAACTCCCTTCCAATATCCTAAATTTCTTTTTCTAACTTTTTTATTCCTTGAATTGACTTTTTGTGTGTTATGACAGGGTATAGTATAGTAGTATCCATATGTTTATACTATGTTTATCTCTGTCCAAATGATAAATTTAGTGTGAAGTGAAGTGAAATTTTGATCATTTCTATATTATTTATCAATGTAAAAATGAAAAAAAATTAATGTAAAAATTTAAATTTGATAAAATATTTTTTTTAAACATAAATTATTATCTAGATTAAATTTTTAAGAAAATTTCATAAAAATATCATTATGTTAAAAAGATAAATTTTTTGTCTTTCTTTTTCAATTCTAGAATAAAAGTAAATTTTTTGTAAAAAAAAAAAGTTGAAACACAATAAAAATATTCAAATAGTGAAAATGAGAGAGGAAAGAAGTCTCATATCGCAAACATTACCTATTTACGAGGCTTGTCTAGTTCAATTTAAGAATTAGAATGCGACATAAATATTTGTTGAAAAACTTCGCTTAACTTCACCTGTCTAGTAGGTTATAGGCTCTGGTTTAAAAGCAGAAAGTGAGAATATCCAAAAAAATTAAAGTAAAAAATATTATATTAAAACAAAGGATGAGTAGAGTTTTGAACTAAAGGAGATATTCCTTTTTAAAACATAAATTATCATCTAAATTAAATTCTAAAAAAATTCATAAAAATACCATTATATTAAAAAAGTCATTTTTTTGTCTTCTTTTTCAATCCTAGAATGAAAGTGAACTTTTTGTAAAAAAAAACTTGAAAGACAATCAAGATATTAAAATAGTAAAAATAAAATGTGGGAAGAAGTCTCATATAGTCTACCTTACCTATCTAGGAGGCTTACATTGTTCAGTTTAAGTATTAGAGTACGACTTATATATTTGTTGGAAAGCTTCATTTAACGTCACTTGTCTAGTAAGTTTTGGGCTTAGTTAAAAAGCGAGAAGTGAGAATGTCTAAAAGAAAACTTAAGATAAAAAATGTTGTACTCAAATAAATGATAAGTAAAGCTTTGAGCTTCATGAGATCATGAAAGAAATAAAGGAGATATTCATTTTCAGAACGAACTTTTTGTGAAAAAATAAACTTGAAAGACAATCAATATATTCAAACAGGAAAAATGAAAGGGGAAAGAAGTCTCATATCGCCTACCTCACCTATCAAGGAGGTTTGCGTTGTTCAATTTAAGTATTGGAGTATGAGTTATATATTTGTTGAAAAACTTCACTTAACATCACTTGTCTAGTAGGTTCTAGGCTCTAGTTCAAAAGTGAAAAATAAGTATCTAAATGAAAAATTAAGATAAAAAATATTGTACTCAATCAAAGGATGAATAGAGTTTTGAACTTCATGAGATCATGAAAGAAATAAAGAAGATATTCCTTTTTAGAACATAAATGATCATCTATAAATTCTAAGAAAAAATCATAAAAATATCTCTATTAAAAAAGTTATTTTTGTGTATACTTTTTCAATCCTATAATGAAAGTGATTTTTTTGTGAAAATATCCTTGAAAGACAATCAAAATATTCAAATAATAAAAATGAAAGGGGAAGAAGGCTCATATCGCCTACCTCACCTATCAAGGAGGTTTGCTCAGTTAACTTATATATTTGTTGGACAACTTCATTTAATATCACTTATTTAATAAGTTCTAGACTCTAATTCAAAAGTGAGAGAGTGGAGATATCTAAAAGAAAAACTAAAATAAGAAATATTCCTCTTAAACAAAGGATGAGTAGAGTTTAATATTAGTTTGATCATGAAAAAAATAAAAAAAATTATTATTTTAAATAATAAAAAAGAAAATATAACACAATATCTATATCCATAAAACTTAACAAAATATTTTACACACAAAAAAACAATTAAATTTAAATTGTAGTAAGAACATTCAAATCAACTCTTTATTTTATAATATTTTTTTACTTTTTCATTCTTCCTATTATTCAAAGCAATTAAATTTAAATTATAATAAAAACATTCAAATCAACTCCTTATTTTATAATATTTTTTTACTTTTTCATTCTTCCTATTATTCAAAGGTAAAACTTTAATGAACATTCATCTAAATTTTTAACATGATAAGTATCATAAACAAATCTTTAATTAAAAAGAATAATGCAAGATGTTGTAAATAAATATTCATTAATAATAATTTATAAATAAAAGTCGAATATAAAATTTTAAGTATAGAAATTAGACATAAAATATTAATAATTATGTAATACTAATTAAAAATGGATAAAACTAATAAAAAGAATCATAATCATATTTCGTCACCATTTTGTATTAAATGTTCCCATCCTCTATATATGTTACATTTAATTAAGGGAAATTCTTCCTTATATTTGTGTTGCATTCTTGACTTTCTTTCACGGTTTTATTTGAGTTGAGAGTTAAAATATAAATCGTTATGATTAAACTTAAGCTTTTGGGTCAAATTCGAAAACCGAAAAGAAGTCACAGTATTGATGATTGTTTTATATTGATATGATGATAAATTTAAATATGTATTTTTGAATTAAAACAGTATTAGGGAAGTATAGTTTGTAGAGTGGATGATATGGATGGGTATTTGTTATCCTAATAATGCATGATGAGATTTATTTATTGATTGATAGGAAACAGAAAAGAAAAGAAAAGAAAAGAAAAGAAAGAGAGTGATGAATGTGCATTTGGCCAACTTTCTTATTCCGTGGTGACAAAGGGTCAGAGCATTTGGAACTGCAAATCCACAAGTCGCTTTCTCAAACCAAACTACCATTCACTCACTGCTGCACACCATCTTAATATTACGCCAGTCTACGCTGGACGAATCCTCATCATTATTATGCATTCCTCATCAAATTATTATTATTATTATTATCAATACAAACCATCACCTCTGTCATCTGATTCTTGCTTAATATAAAAAAAAAACATAGTATTAATCTGTAAAATACAAAATAAAAATTAAATGTGTTTAATAATATTTATAATATTAATAAACAATAATTAGAGTGAAGCTTGAAAGAGTAGAATATACGAGCATGATGATGATGATGATGATGATGATGATGATGCAGGAAGGGAATCTGCGATAGAGTAGGGCACGAGTGAAGGGCCCACATGAGATGGGCGATTATTGGTCCACGTCATCAACGTTGGAATGATTCGGTCACCTGGTTGGAAAACCGAGCATTGCATGTTACTATGTGAGAGAATCACGCATATAATAGCCAAGACAACCAAACGTGAACACATTCAAAGGTGTAATCCTAGTAAGCATCCACGTGGCTGGTTTCTACCGGTTGGAGGCTAAGGATATTGGCTTACAAATCATATCAAATGGAACAACTTACGTTGAGGATGTGTTGTGCCGTCCATTTTAGAGTGGGGACTCTCCACCGCCCCTAAACTTTTTCACCTAAAATTTGTCGCTTTACACCCAATTCCTTCTAACTTTTGTTGTGGTAAATATCAGAAACACCTTCCCCACAGTTTACTGCATCAACTGGTTTTAGTTTGAAGAACCTAATTCGGATTGCAAATTGCAATTACTTCATTTCGACAATAGTGTCTCTCCTGAATACTAAGAAAAACGGTAGAATGTCGGAATGATGATTCGTGTTTGAGTGATCATTTATAACAAGGGAAGGGTTTATCGAGTTGCTAAGATAGTGTCTTAAGGCAAAGGAGCAATGAGACGTGTAAGGGTTGAAAAGAAATATAGGAAAAGGAGAAAAGGGGTTGTAAAAAGAGAGTAGAGAATAGAGAAGTAATTTATTTAGTGACGTGGGAGATGAAAGAGGTGGAAAGCATAGGCATGTGGGGCCATGTGAAGTTTTGATCTTTTTGAAAAGGGGGGGTTCCCAAGGCCATGAGCAATGGAAATGGGCCGATTCAGGGAACCAAAAGTTGTCCACGCAATTAACTTCTTTTTTTCTGTTGTTGTTTTTTCTTTCCTATTTTTTCCCACTTGGCTCCACCATTTCCATTTGGATTTTGGAGGTTAATGATGCCCATTGATCATGGGTCCCACTTCCAGCACCGCCCTATTTCCCTTTGTTGCCTTTCCATTTGCCATTTTTCCAAACGTCCTTTTCAATTTTTCCTTCTTCCTTGCCCAAACCCTCTAACCTTAAAATTTTGGTTAATCAGCTTCACTTCACCATAACAGGGAAACCAAAAACACTCCCTTCTTTTCTTTATCTTCACAATAGTACACGCCAGAGTTGCTAAGTACCCACTAATTTAATTACATTTAATTAGCGCTTCAATTAGAAAACACCATTACTGAAATCAGTACAACATCCATTATAGCCATGCTAATTATCTACACAAGTGAAGTAATTGAGTACGATTTCAATTAAAGGGCTTTCATGTGTTGTTATTGTCTTTCAAAATTATTATATTTTTTCTTCATTTGTTTTCCATTATTTATGATTGCTCCATTTTGGGTGCCTAGCTGGCTAGCTTTTCGATCCAGGGAAAAGGTGGGTCGATTCTAAAGGGTAGAGGCGTAGATCACATCATTTTAAGGTGTTACTATATTATTCTACAAACACAGAAAATATAAAATAAAATAAGTGGTTTGATAATCATGGAAAAAAAGATCAATTACTCGAAAAACATATAGAACCTCACCTGTTAAACGGGGTCTTTTCAGTATTCACCCCCCTAAATTTTTTGTAATCTGAGTAAAATATAGACGATACTAGTTTGATTCTTTAACAATGATTAATGACTTGGTTTAAAATCTTTAATAATAAAGTTTTTTATTCAGTTAGTTGTCTTACAGAAATTTAGTCTACTCCATTTAACATTTTTTACCGTGAAATAATTTGATAGAGAAACCTGTTCTAAAATAACAGTTCGGAATTATACTGTGTTTAGTGTAAGACAGTAAAATGAACCATAAAAAGTAATGTTTTCACAGTTTCAGTCAATTGCTATATATACTATACACGTACCCCAAATAATTGTATCGGTAAGGTGTGATCTATGTGTAATTTTTAATGTTATTTTGCAGAGATAATAGATAAACAATGGAAAGGAAAAACATTGACAACTGGGCATACTACCAGTGTCTTTTATTTTGTGTCAGTGATATGAGCCATCTCTTTGAAAAAGATTCTTCCAAGTGATCACACCGCACACAAACACACTTCACACACTCTTTCTCTCTTTGGAATTGCGTCTACTGTTCATCATACTGCACCTCTATATAAACCTCTCTCACTTTGATCACCTCACTCACAATCACCACCACTCTTTCTCTCTCTGCCTTCTCCCTCGTTTACACGCCCTCCTACCTTTAACTTTCAGTTTTTTTAACCCCCCCCCTCTCCTTTCCAAATGGCCAGTGTTGAGGTAATTCAAACACAGTTTCGTTGTTTATTGCCTCTGGTTTTGTACATTCCTTTATTGGTCCACGTCTGTAGCAGTAGTTTATATGGTTCCTACATGCACACGATGAAAATAAAAACTTCAAAATAATAACCGTTTCTTCACTTTCTTTTTTGTTGCTATTCATTATATGTCGATCAAACAATCAGTTTGGTTTTTTTTACGTGCTAAGCTGCGATCTGCCACGTTATATATATCTACGTTGCATTTGCGATGGTAATTAATAGCTAGTCTTAATATAAAGCACCTTCATGTTAATTTCATTTTGGTTTTTCCCGATCTATCTTTGTTTTTGTTGCTGCGGTATTTTATAACCGTCAATATATACAATCCATAGATTATTACTGCGATCAGCCACTTAAAGTGCACGAGATTTGAAGGAATCAACGTGTTCCATAGTTTTTTTTTTATATCATTGATTTGTTTTTATATGAATCACGAACCATTTTCCCGTTGATTAATATCTTTGAAATATTCATTGATGCGTGAAATTTGTTGCGATCAACAGTTCTATGTGGAGCTCGTTTTTTTTTTTCTGGTATAAAGGTCCCAGTAATTGTATGTATCATCGAAGCAACATCGTAGATCAATCAATTTATATTACGTAGGCTTCTTTCTTTCCATAAGTAGACTATATTATTATAATTTCTTTAAAGCTCAATCCAACATAACCCAAGTAATTGTTGAAGCTAGTTAACACCCTCGAAACCAAGTTGAATATGTACATTAAAATAAGAAGAAAATAATTAATTTTATCACCAAGTTGACACTTCACTTTATAAGCTAGTCGTATTAAACGATTTACATTTATCTTATGAACACGTTAAAGTGGTGATTATGTGATCTTTCACCAGGGTCTCTTCCATCAACTTTGTTGATTTTTCCTGTTTTCCATCCACCTTTGTTAAGCTTGGGCCTAGACTTTGTTAAATAAAATTAAGAATGTTACAGGTTGCACAGCAAGCACCAGCAACAGTGCAAGATACGGAAGCAACAGAGATAACCAAGACACTGGAAACAACCCCGGAACAAGTAGCCACAGAGGTTCCTGCCTCAAAACAACCAGCTGCTGAGGTTCCTGCCCCAGAACAACCAGCCGATGAGGTCCCTGCCCCAGAATCAACCACCGAACAACCAAAGAAGGAAACCACCGAAGCAACAGCAGAAACAACAACTACAGAAGAAACCACAGATGGTACAGAAACCCAAGTTCCAGTTGAAATTGTGAACGAGGAGAGCGTGACAAAGGAGACAGAGGAAGCCAAGCCGGAGGAAGAGAAGTCAGCAGAAGAGAAAACTGAAGAAGTGAAAGAAGAGCCAACAGCAGAGGAGACCAAAGCAACTAGTGAAACAGAAGAAGCAGCAGCAGCAACCACAGAGGAAGAGAAGAAAGCCGGTGAGGCAGTGGAAGCCCCATTAGAGGTTCCTGTTGTTGAGAAGACTGAAGCTTAGACCTATGGACAGTGTGAGTAAGAAAACAAGTTTAAATGGTCCTACTTGTGGGGATCAGCTCTACCATTTTGCATGCCAAGTTGAAAAGCTTTCTCCTATTTTATTTCTTTAGTTTTATATTATTATTATTGTTATATTATATGATGGTTAAGTCTTCGGTTGTATGGAGGGTATACCTACGTGTAAGCACGACACCTGGCTCCACATCAACATGCTTGCCAAGGGATGAAATGAGAAATTTTACGAGTCATGTATTGAAGTGAGCTAGGCTGCTGGTGCGAGAGCTTAGGAGTGATGTTTATTGGCAGGGTTAAATGAGTTTGTGATGGTGTGTTACTGTGTTTCTTTAGGTTTGAATAAATAATATTTACTTTATATTTACATTGTTGTTTTTGCAAAATAATGTTTCCTTTTTAAACTTCTTGTCGTCCACATTTAACTTTTAATATTGCAAAGTAATTGTATCTGAATATATATCTTTAACCAAATCTGTTATACCCCTATTCTAAATGAACATCAACCAGTAGACTTACCTATATCTTAACAATATCTATGCAAGAGTTTTCTGCTTTGTAGACGCCTCATTTTCAAAAAAAAAATACAGGGAGTTGGAAGGTAAATAAAAAAAAATGGACAGAAATAAGTGGATACATAGATAAGAAAAAAACAGATCAAATTGTTTATTATATATGTTCTTGAAGTTTTCTAATTAGATTGTTGAATGTTTATTTAAAATCTTCATTGTTCATATTTAATATAGATTATTTATTCTTTCAAAAAATAATGTATTAACATTTGCTTACGAAACTAGATGGCAAAGTGAAATGAATTAGAATTTGTAATACTACATTACTACGCCCTGTAAAAAAGTCGTTTTATTAATCAGAAAACAATTATTAGATGAAAATTGTGATATTGTTTGTTTGAAAATTTACAATTAACTACTAATGCTACAGGAGAATGTAGTCCAATAAAAGGTCACATTCTATAAAATTCTTCAATTACTATTCTAATATAAAAATATTCAAACCAAGATTTATGAAAGTGTATGCAATCAATTTACAATACCAATTTATTAAATGAGATCATATTTAACGTTTCACAAAATCACATATCAATTAGAGAGTTAGTCAAATTATAATATATAAATAAATAGAAATACAAATCTTACCTTACAACATATGTTATGAGATTAAAGTTCTAACCTAATATTCTTAATTTTCAAGATGCTATATACACTTCACAGAAGATGAATGGCAATGCATCCAGAATTGATCTGAGAAACATAAACTACCTAGGCTTTTTCAATTTATCATTTTGAGATAAATAAGTCTATCCTACCCTATAATATGCACAAGATTGAGAACCTATATTTCTCCAATATGTAGTCAAACCCATTTTAGTACCCAAATTTTTGGTGTATTTAACTAATACCAAAACTGCAAGCAATGTGTTCCTGAGTGATGATTCCAAAGTGATTTTGCATGACAGTAATAGATGAATACTGGGGTAAAAACAGCTGGTAAAAACATGTTTGAGAGGAGGGCAGGCGATTGCTAGGTTCCGCAGTCCTGCAAATGAATAGAGGGGATGACAAACCACGGAATCCTTCAACTGGTAAATATTTCACAGATGTCCAAAAGAAAATCAGAACTCTCCTTTGTTGCGTTGACATTCTCCCAACAATCTGCCAAGTTTTTTCCACAAAATATTATATTAAAAATTAACGACTTAACATCTCCAATCAAATCTTGAAATAATGAGTTATTTGAAAAAATTAAGAGGCTTCAATAATCACAATACTTCCAGTTAAACAGAGATCCCGATTAAATAACAGTAAAAGACAAGAGAACTTGTTATTAAGATTTATTGCATCTCCAAAACAGTGAAACTACTACATTCAAGCATTTTGGATGGATTTGCCATTGCATTAATAGATTTTAACAAGACTCAGCAATTCAACTTCAAATCAGTTGATCCATAATGTTGGAAAACTACATGTTATCTGAATATGAGCTCAAAGGATGACAATCAGTAAAACAATTTTATTAGTCAGGTTTCAACAGAGGAAAAATATGTCGTAAACTAAAGTATCAAAATTATAATCCATGATTCATAACAAAAACACATTTGGAGACATGAATGAACTTATTGGAGACAATTGTACACACTAAGCACATCAAATGCTGAAACTACAAGGGAGGACTACATGAAAAGAATAACACGGACGAGATCTCTAACATGATCACATGATTGATGATCAGTTGGAAAAGTAGATTTCAATTGTGGTTTTAAGGTGTAACAAAGCAAACGATGCCTTGCTGGAAAGGGGGAGAACTTTATAAATAGCCAAGACAGTGATGCTATTCCAAGAACCAATAACGCAATAAAACCCTTTTTGCTACACTAGACAAAATGGAAGCAGAGACTGACATATGGGACACCATGCAGTAAATAACTGCGGCCCAATAAAGCTACTCCTGCTTATAAAACAAAATCATATTAGGGGAAATTGATTTAATATGTTCTTGAATGTTAAAATGTGTTGTAAAATTACATTAGCAAAGGAATTTGCAAAAAGGAAGAACAGGAGAAAAAATATTAATGAAAAGAAAAAACAAGGGAAGACCAGTAACCTACACACCTTCCAAAACCAAGATATCTGACAATCAGACTCTTTATAGCCCTTGTACATGGTATGTGCTTTCCAATCTTCAATAGAGATTGTATTTTCACTCCCATGCAGCATCCAATCGAGATCTTCAAGCTCTAAACATTGGAAGAACTGTTGAAGCTTTGAGCTGGAAAGAATATCAGCAAAACCCTGGGCAAAATTTGATACCTGCTCGGATATGGATGTTACAAAACAATGCTGTATAAGAAGATCAACATAGTGCTCCCTGTTCTGGCTATTCAATACGAGGTTTTTCCCACCAGGACAAAGTTCAACAACTTTCCTGCATCCTAATTCCTCCAACTCTCTAACAAATGTCAGTCCTAATGCATCTGAATCAATGAAATCGGCATCCATCTCCAATATTTGCTTGCAGCTTCTATACAAGTAAGGATCTGCATCCCGTATATCTTCTAAGGTAACATGAATTCCAGCCAATTGCAAGAAAAATACACGATCAAAAACAATACCAACTTGCACCTTTCTCAACAAAGCCAATGCAATGACCCGACCAGCAAACCGAAAATACTCAAGGTGCCGAGGATGTACCTTAGATGCTGCAGATAAGTAGACAAAGAATAAACTAAACATATGATTGTGCAAAAGATCTCTAACAATATCTACTGATAAAGATATATAGCAAAACACATCAATACTCAACACTCACTAAGCAACCACGGTACCTAGTATTAACTAATGGGAACTAAAGTTTATAGGCAAAATGCTAATTATTGGACATGTTACACAATGCAGCATATTGGTACTGATGAAAAGGTCAACGTTTTAGTTTTCTAAAAGATACAACCACACGTAAGTATGACAATTCATGGCATACAGAAAGCTATACACTTGATTTTTCTAAAATAACTGAAACTTGATTATGATTTAATATCGATAACTTTTTTATTTCACATAGTAGAAAGGCAACATCCCCTGTAAGCTGACAAAAACTCGATATCCAAATATTTTCTTTTGGAAACAAGAGCCAGGTTGGTTAAAATTATTGACCTCACTCACACATCTCCTCACTTTAGATCAGCCAAAATCAACAAAAAAAATAGTATGAAGATGGCATCAATATGGGAAAGAAAATGGCACTTTCCAGGTGAAAGTGACACTTTAGCATAGCAAACCAGTGACAAAGATAAAAAAGGATAGGATTATATAATAACAGACGCATAATAGTGATTGCTCAATAGCAGATATCACAAGCAGACAGTAATTGGACAAATACATCATGAGTGACTACGATCAATCAATTGCTAATAACCTTCAATTGATCAAATCTGAACTCTTTAGCTGTTTTGGCTGTGTCGCATTGCCCTGGCAATAACGAAGAGAAGTACTGCTCAGAAAGAAAAAAAAAAGATTTTACAGATGGAGCCCCTTAAAAAGATGACGTTTAGCAGATCAACTTTACATGCCAGAGGAACTATTGCTAATAATAGACAAATAAGACCTATTCTCAACTAATCTATGTGGGCATAGCCCCAAGTTTGCTACCCTTCAACTGCAGTCAACAGCTAGCACTTATTTCCACAATTTTTTTATTGCGTTTAAGCTGGATGCCATTTATTTAAGTAGGCTTGGTTTTAGCTCTCAACTTCCCTTATTTGCACAAGGATTTTAACCCTTAAACACTAACTCAACATATTTAATAAAGATTATGACTATTTGAAAATACTGAGTAAGCATGAGAAAAAAAACATAAATTTAGTTTCCAGATAAAACTTACCAGGATTCGGATAAAATCTCCTGCAGTCATTCGGGCAAGCCACAAAAAGAGCATGTCGTGGATCAAATACTCCACGACACACCAGAACAAACCACTCCCGCAACACACCCGGTCCTGTAGCTTCCTCATTTTTGAATTCTATAAACAGACCAGAACGCAAAGACTCCGGCTCCGCTCGTCTTATGTACTCAAAAGACTCCGCCAGTACCTGAGACCTGTCAATAAGCATCTCATGAAACAAGTCAAAGTCTTCGTTTACATTAGGGAACAGCATCATCGCCAAATGCCTCCTACACTCAAAATTGGTCACACTCTTGTTATCAAGAATCCACCGATGATCACCACCTCTCCTCGCAAACCCAACAACAAGCGCAGACAGCATATTCTTATGAAACCTCAAAACTGTCCAAAATATTTCGTCCGCACCATCAAAGACCTTAGAAGTATCATACAAATCCTTCAAGATACGAAGATACTCAGACCATGAGGGATAGAGAACAAAACCCCTCCCACCAGATTCCTTGCCCGCCAAGCATTCCGACATGCAGCGAAAACACTCATCCATTTTGCTCAACAACTGAACAAACACAAGCCGAAGATAATCAACTTCTTCCGCAAACAACTGATCATCCTCCTTCTCCACACTACATTTTCCATCGTCACCACTCACAACACCACCAACCAACAGTTGTTTCTGCAAAATAATTGTATTCCTCAAAGGGGCCAAGAATATTGTCAAATCCGAAACCTCTCCCAACGAAGGCCTCATGGTGGTATTACCACACCGTTTACTGTTATCCAAGCCCACTAACAGCGCATCCACAAGCTCAGGAACAAAGGAGAAAACATCGTGAAGTGAAACCCTCCTTTTCACACTCCCAGAACCATAGGAAATCCCAATTGTATTCAACAAAAGCCCCAAAGTGTTTCTACAGGAAAGGTACAAATGATCATGGCATCCACGCCCGAACTTTCTAAGCTGCTTGCAAAACTCCATCACCGCGCCAGTGGAAATACCCTGCCAATTCTTGGCGCGCGCACAACTCAGGAAATTGATGATGCAAGACTCGGCAAGTTGCCTGGTACCCGCGCCACGTGGCGAGTGGTAGAACGAGGCCAGCATCGCGGGGGCATTAGAGACCGCGAAAACCTCCACGAAACCGGGGAGGCTGAAGTGGCGCGTGGTGAGAGCCTTCACGGTCTTCAAGGCCTCGCATGCGCTCCGCGTATTGCTGGTACACACGTGCGCGAGCAAGGAGAGCACGTAGTCCATAGTGCGTGACGCCGCGGGATACAATCCGCTGCGCAAATGACCAACTACGTTGAGATTGGAATCGTTCTCGATGCCGCATTCTACCAGAGTCTTCTCCAATTGAAGTTGTTTGCCATTGTATATCAGTCTCAGTTCTCTCAGCGGCATTCCCGTCACCCATGCGATCTTCACAAGGACCGATTTCACCGTCTCTTCCGGGTAACCGGTCATCACCATGCTGCGCCCCGTCGACACCGTGCGGACGAAGAACTGAAACCGCCACCGCAACGAATTGGCGGAGCCTTCTTCTGCGCCAGACATTTACGGCGGCGCCGGGAAAGTGGTCGGTTGTTATTCACGGCGGTTACTGCGGTCAAAACAAAATGTTAGTCCGTCACCGCCTCCTGACTGTAATATTCACACGGATTTTACTTATAATACTAATAACCACTATATTTACTTTACTTCGTTCATTAATTAGGGAAATTAATTATTTTTTTACGATGAATTAAAGTATTTAATCTCTTCACAATTTTTTCACCACTGAAAAATCATATACCATAATAAATATTTACAAGTGTTGTGACTTTCAAAACAATTATGGTAAAAGATAAAAAGTGCTGAATTATTCTTCTTTTGTGATAGATTCATATCTTTATTTAAAAAATATAACTTCTATATACATTTGACACTATTAAAAGATAAAAATCATAAAATATATATGAAGAGATACAACTTTCAAAATAATTATTACAGTAAAGTTTGATAAGCTACTATTATAAAAAACAATTATTCTTTTATTATCTTAAAATAAGATTTTTTATCATTACTGAAAGACGTGTATATATTTATGCAGGCGGAAAGGTTACTTAAATTAAATCTTGAGTGACTTAGAAAAAGTAATTATTTTCCTTTTTATTACAAACATTATATATTTTAAACTTTTATTATACAAATTTTTTCTACAAAATATCAAATAATAACTTATCAGATATTAAATTCAATAAGGATTTGAATAATTAAAAAATCAATTAAATAAAAAGATTACTAAAAATAAAACAAAATTTCTACATTTGAAAAACAAATTATACCCAAACATTAATCAATACTATAGAAAGAAGAAGAGAAGATACCTTATAACATAAGGTTGGGAAGTAGCATCTCCAAGCTATATATCAGTGATAGGACCAGCATGTAGTTTAGTACTAATATAAATATAAATATATGTTAAGTATGAATCAAAAAGAAAGATTTTAAACTAGAGGAAAATTTAAAAATACGTAGAAAGTGTTTCAAACTTTCAAAGCAAATGTTTTCTATTATAAAAACATCAATACATATTTTATTTCCATGTTCACAAATTATAAAAGAATGCTTTTTTATATATATAATCTAGTAAAGAGAAAAAAGATCAGAAATTCTTTCAATGTGGGACTAAGTTATTCGAAAGACAATTTTTTTAATATTTATTCACTTTAAAGTACTGTATATATTATAAGTAGAACTATATATTATATTTAAATGCTGTGTGTTTTTAGAAAGAAGGGAAAAAATATTTTTTATTACCTTTTTGAGATTTTTCGGAATTCAAAGTATATGTGATAACTTAACCAAATTAAAAGATAAATATTTTCATAATTTATAAATTTAAATTCAATATAAAAAGAGAAAAATTTATTCGATGTGGAATTCGGTATCGAAGGAATAAGCATCGGTTAATTCTGCCGGCAATCACAGTAAGACAGAAGATGCAAGTGTTATTCGGAATGATTAAGTATAAAACGTTTGTAGGTAACTTTTTAAGTTCATATGGTGTTATATATCTATATCTATAAGTATAATAAGGATATAAGGACGGATTTTATCTTCCTAACTTTAGTATCTAACTCATTTAAGATTCATTATTATATATTTAGTAGGCATGACAATCCGATAGAGACGTATTTTACCTTTTAAGTTCTAATTTTTGACTCATTTAATTATAAAGGAGTGAGTGAAAGATAAAAAACATATAAAAGTGTCAAACATAATAAAAAGAAATAACATTTTATGTATGAAAAATAAAAAGATACTAAAAATATAGTTAATATTTTAGGGTTTAGGTTTAAATTTAAAAACGGGATAGAGATGAATACGAAGGTAGAGTAGGAAAAACATTATACATCTCTAACCTCATAATATGATTTTTTAATCAGGAAAAACCTAAAACAAAAATCAATTTTTCTCATCAAACTCATGACGGATACGTTTCATTCTACATGTGTGGGTTTAATTATCATCCAATCTAAAAATTATGTCTTTACAAATAATAAAAAGCTTAACCTTCTGGTACCGATTTAATTATCATCCAATCTAAAAGTTGTATATCTTTACAAATAAGAAAAAAAAAACCTGAAATTCAATATATTTATGATAAGTTAAACTAACAAACTTAAAAGAAAATAATAAATGTTAAATTCTATTAATTCAATTTAAGCTAAGTAACTAAATTTATATTTTTTTCTAGTTTTAATAGAATTCAAATTTTTTTTCCCATCTTAACTCAATTCAAAGAAGATATCCTGAAATATAACTAATTTTTAATTTCTTTTGCATATATTGTGTACCAATAACAAGTACCTGGAAAGTAACTGCTCAAAAGATATACATCCCAAAACCTGAAAAAAAAAAAAAAAGGTGATGATCTTTTAAAGTTGTAAATATTGAAAAGATTAATTATTAGTTACCGTTAATTAACAATAAATTATCAACAAACAAAACTCTTATCATGACATTCTTTATCAACAATGGAAAACTAATTTTTATAGGAGTACAGATACAAATATAAATCGAGTACGGATGAAAAAAATTGAACGAAGGAAAACTTAATACAAGAATTTGTGGGAAGTGCTTCAAACTTTCAAAACAAATATCTTTTATTATAAAATATATTCTATTTCCCTTTTCACAAATCATATAAGAATGCTTTTTTTATATATAGTCTAGCCCAGAATAAAAGAGAAGATATTCCTTCAATGTGGGACTAGAAGAAAGATTGATTTTCAATTATTGATTCACTTTACACACATACATACATACATACATATATATATATATATATATATATATATATATATATTTTGTAGAATTATATATTATATTTGAACAGAAAGGAGAAAAACCTATTTTTGATGGTCTTTCGTAGTCCTTACGATGACTTAACTCAATTTTCATAGGAATTCAAATTTAGTCTAGGTAAGAAAAAAGAGAAGAAATTCATTCTATTCTATGTGGAACTAAATTATAATTATTATTTTAATTTTTTATTATATAAGAAAAAGGTAGAAACTGTTAGACGCACATACTAATTTCGGTACTTTATTTCTAAAGTAACAAATGTTAATCACACGTAACAAACAACACTCTTTTAGATGCTACGGATTAAGTGAATTTTCATATTAAGAAAACAATTGTTTTCAACAATTAAATTTAGAAAAAAAAATCAAATTATTTCAAAGCATTATCAATATCATAAATTGAATTAAATTTAGTGAATTAACAATTACATCATCATCCTAAAGGGAGCAAATCACATTGTGGTTATTTTTTATTTTCTTCTCATCTTAAGCAATAATTTATTTAGGTAATCTTATTTCTTTTTTTATTTTCTTTTATGTATTTGATATTAACAAGAATTTTCAATGTATTGATTATAATAAATTTTTATAAGTGATGATAAAATATCTCCTAAATTTCAAGATCTTATGTGTATTGTGTTTTTTTTTAGAGGTTATTGTAAAAGTTAAATATAGTAGTTTGGTACAATGATTAAACAAATGAATATATGTGTGATAAACTCCACCAACATAAATATTTGTTTATCTCTTCTCTCGTACCTTTTCAATTGATATATTGTTTATTCCATTGTTCATTTTCTTAAAATTCAAATAACCATTAATATTGTGTCTCAAATATTTGTAAAATATGTTTTATAACTTTGATCAATTTAATTTAATGAAAATTAATCATATATTTTTTGAAAATCTTTCATAATTAAATTCACCTTTTTTTTGACTTAATTTACAATTTTTAACAATTATTTGTGATGTTGGAGTAAAATCTTTTTCTCAAGCATTTATGTAAATATGTCTAATGATGTAAAGACATTGTTGCATCATGATTTGACTAATTCCATGTGATTTTGAATTATTTTAAGATTGATGAGATTTAAAGCAATCAATCGATGGATTCGTAATTAAAGTCATCACCAAAGGTAAGTTATACTATTGTTGATCAATCGCGTATAACATTGGCTCCACAAGTCAATATAAGTTGTAAGTTGATGAAAAATTTTCTCCTTGATTGGTAGTTGTTGAGAAGGTCTTTGAATTGGCACAATGTTACACACATGGTGTCTCCCACCTCTCGTGTGGTGAAAGTCATGGTGGATAAAGTTTCTCATGATGATGTTGTGTCAATACTGTAGGTTCTTAATATTGCACAGACACTCAAGACCTTCATTGTCTAGCCTAGAAGTCTCATTAGGCTAACATAAGACACTTTATTATAACTCAACATTAATGTTATTACATTTGAAATGCTTTATTTCCTCACTTGTGTAAGTTGTTATTTACATGTAGCACGAAATTAAAAAAAAAGCTTCTTGTTTGATGCGTTAAAAAGTACATAGGATAATAAAAAATTCATAGTTATGGATTGATAGAAGCATGAAGGGGCCGACGACAAATCTAGGATTTTAGATTTAATTTTTAATTCTTGTAATTTGCATTTAATTTTTTTTATGGCTTTGTATTTGTTATTTTCTAGTTTGAGCCTGATTAGAAAATTGATCTATAGTCTTAGGTTCATTAGTATAAATAAGCTTGTCACAAACTCTTAGTATTCAAAATTCATATTTTAGAAATTGAAGTTTTTAGCTTTGTGAATTCTCCCTTGATTCTTCAAGTGAACTTTTCAGTTATTATCTCTGGCTTTTTGAATTTAGAGTGACAGATCTTTACTGAACTTATCAATCATTGATTGTGATGTTTTCTTCATTCCTAAATTATTTTTCATTTTTTTTGTTTTTTATTTGAAATTTTTTATCAAAATGAACCATTCATCTCTAATTGAAGTAAGATCTACGTGATAGATAATGTAAGTTTATTGAAACATTCGTTACCTGTATGTATATAGATGTTTTAAATAATTAATCAAATTTTAAATAATTTAAATATATATTTGGATTATATGTGAATAAAAGGAATAGTAACATATATGAACTTCTTAACCTTCAATTCATTCATGTGATAAACAATAACAAATCCAAATATACATTATGAATAGTTCAGTCAAATAAAGGAAATAAATTTACTTTGTTCATTATATACAGAGTAAGTCAATTTTAATTAATTAACTCACAATTAATTATTTAAATATCTTAAAATAATTATTTTTTAATATAGGTGTCATTAATAATTGTTGATTATATTATTAAAAATAATAAAAATTATGATTTTTCTCTTTGTAAAAGAAGTTCCTTTAGATATATAATTATGTAATATTTTAAATAAGATTATTATCTAAATTTGGACATAAAAAACAATAAATAAATATAGAAATATTGTTAATGGAATAGTTTTAGAAGAAGATTATTTAGATGCAAAACATTTATAGAACTTGTGATATTTTATTTATTATATTTCATATTTATTTTTTACAGTAAATCAATTGTGTTGTATTTTGAATTAAAAAATTAATTCTATTGATTTTAATAAAAAATAATTATATTATATTTGATTATGTTGTATTTTTTTTTAGAAAATAAAATTTTATTATACAAAAATTATTTAGTTATTTATCGTATTTAAATTTTTGATTGACTTTATTTTATTATTTTTGTGAATATGAATTTACTTCTATTTAAATGGAATTATATCACTGTTGTTAATATATATTGTTGCAGCTGTTAATCTATACAGTTGTTGCTGATAATATATGTTATTATTATAAATAGAATTTTGTAGAAAAATAATTGAAGATAAATTGTAGGAAGCTGGGATATCATAAGTACGAAAATTTTTATTATTAAAAGGAATTTATAATTTATTTGTGCGTAGTGTGATTTTAATTTGAAAGATAATGTGTAAAAAAGCTTTAATAATAGAAGAAGTAAAATGATTGAATTTTAATATAAAATTTTGATTATTTAGAAATTAATATTTTAATTTATTTGTTAAATAGACATATTCGAAAACGATATGATTTATTTATAAATATTTATGTTTGTTGTGTTTGATTTTGAATTTATCTTATTTTTGTGATTGGTAATAATTTTATAAATAAATTATGTGAAAAACAAATTATATTACAAATAATAAAAGTAATTATTTATATTAGTTGAACAAAATCTTAAAATTCACTTATTTACAAACAGAAGAAATTATTAAAAGTGGTTAAATTAATTAATTTTTATAATAGTTAATAAATAAAGTGACCCGTGACCTGGTAGGTTGGATCGAGCTCTACCAACTGTATTCCAGTGATGTGAAACTCAGTTTATCATCAAGATTGAATATATGTATGAAATTTTATAATAATATATATATATATATATATATATATATATAATTTGTTTGTATATATATATATATATAATTTGTTTGTATATATATATATATATATATATATATATTAAAATCAATGTAATATATATTTTAAAGATATACTAAAATATTTTATCATTTTGTTATTATTTTTTTAAGTTTTAAAATATTAATATAAATAATAATTATTATATGAAATTATATATAATTATAATTTATATATATAATAGATAATTTGATGTGACCTAATGGATCATTGAGCAAACTAAATAAATTAAAGTTTTAAGAATTTGAATTGGTGCAAATCGGTCTTAAACAGGATGGATGGGATGATCCATTTTGATATTTTTAATAAAAAAATCATTTGAAGTTTCTTTCTCATCATACAGTGTAATGAATAAGTGTTTAATGTATTTAAAGCAGAAATTGATGTATATGGTTTTTCAAATAACATGAGAAACTTGCCTGACAGGTAGGGCTTTGTCAACTCTCAATGGACATGAATATCACTACTTCATCTTCTTTTGTAGAACAATTGGACAGAGATGTAAATCCTTCATACTAATACGCAGAATATACCATGATTCAATATTCATATACTTCATCCTTTTACCAAATGCTTGCTTCTAACATCATAAAAGCCAATTAAGCATCTCAACATTTCCAAGAAAGACACCTTTTACTTGTTTCCAAATATTTTATTATTAATCAACATCACAAATCAACCAATGTCGAGGCTCCAATTAGGAATTTGTTACCAAAATGGTAACCACCCATATTACTTAAATCCAGGAATGGACGTAATATATTTTTAATATATATATTATATAAACAAAAGTTCTTTATGTAACCGAAGACAAGAGTTTTTCTAAATCAACTAAAACAAAATATGTAAAACAGATGTTTTAAAAAATAAAATTTTGAGAACATCCCTTTTATACTAACTCTTGATCTTTAATATAAAGAATCTTTTAGTCTCATGTCAATGATGACACTCAAAAGAAAACATTTCGAGTTGAATACATGATAATATTATTTAAATTGATGAAATGTGTAACTCAAATTTTGTAATACCCTGTCGTGGAGTCCCTTGGTAGTGACGGATTCGTAGTAGCTGCTAATAGGCGGCTTGACCATATCCGAACATGCGTATATAAATTTCATTTCATTTCAAAATATCTTAAATTTTTAAAATTATTTTTCTTCTAAACATACTCAAAACTAAGAGGACTTGCTTTATGTTTGAATTTTCTTTCTTAAAATCAAATTGACAAGTATTGAAGGTGATTCTGGATATTGAATAAGCAATGAAAGCACCTTGATACAAAATGTCCAACCTAGGAGACACACGTACTAAGTATATCAGTGCTCCATTTATTCTGTGTCTCTCATTCCAACATGGCAGCTAAAGATCATGGCTCCACATTTGACACCTGCCACACCCACATCCACATATCTGCATATACAAACATGGTATACTCAATAATTTAGTATTAGTGGGCCTCAATTCTTATTAATATCTCCTCTAGTTTTCACTAAGTATAATTAATATTTTGACATTTAAATAAATAAATTCCACCACCTATCCATTCAAATTCAAATTATTACAACAAAGACATATATATCCTTTTCAAAATAAGTAAACACCAAATAATTTAATAATTGCTAGTTATTTTATTTATAGATAAATAGAGTAAAATATCCTTGCCTAAATAAATAATATTCCATCTTTGACTGTATTATATTGATTGATGCATAAGATACAGTAATGTGCTAAAATAATTTAATTTTATTAAAAGTCTTACAGAAAATATACATACAATGTCAATGATGTCTGAACATTCATATTATGTTTATTGCAAGTTTATAGAAATTGCCATCCATTTCCAATACTGCTAATATATATAGTCATGGTTAAGAAAAGTGCTACCTAAAACATTAATGATTTATACTAGTTTGCCTAATTTATATAAATAATAATTATGAATTTAATTCGTATACTGTAAAAATAATGATCTTATATTTTAATGACATATTTTATCACTTAATCACTAGTATTTCATAAATTTTGACATCTAACTAATTAAATATTTTACTATATATTTTTATGCATGCGATATATTAAAAATGTAATGATGGTTGATAAAAAGTAAAAGAGAAACTAAAATAACATCATTTTACTAAATGATATCTTTTTCTTAAGATTTTTTTAATGATACATCAGCATTTATACATTAATAAATCAACAAAATGAAAAATTGGAAAATACATTTTTATTTATGTATTTTTTTGTCAAACTTACTTTTCATTATTGTACTTTCAAATCAATGAATTATTTTTTTTAATTTTAAAAAATGTATAGAAGTTTAATCATTTTATCAACTTTATAATAATAAAAAAAATTCATTCAGTGTTAAATATAAATATAAAAATGACTAAAATCACTTAATTTTAAAATGTGAAGAACTTAATTCACCAATTTAAAAAAGGTAACCGAAAATATATATTTTTTCCATTAAAATATAATGTGAAAAAAAAAACTGGGTGATAAAATACGGAAATGATAAAAAAAATCATTCATAAAAAAATGACAATTAAGTCTTTAAGTTTCAGTTTATAAAAAATGATTTATAAAAGCCATAGCAATGATTATCACTTCATGTAATTAAAATTTAAATATTAATCCCTCTTACAGGATAATTAAGTATACTGAGTACAAAAGAAATATACTTTCATCGAAGTAGTTATGCTCATGTCATTACCTCATTATTGATTATTGATAATAGACATTTGGTAATGGTCACATCCTTCTACTAGTATACATAGTTATAACAAATGTAAATTAAAAATGTTATTAACTTCAGGAGACAATTATTGGATGAATTGATGCACACAAAATTAATTTAGTAGAGTGTTAATACTAGTATTAAACTTAATGATCATAAATAGCACAACAATGCAGATTTGTAATAAAACATGGGTGTGGTTGCCATCCCAAAGAGAAAGATGACCAATAATATTGAACAAGTAGATTAGATGTGTCTCAACCACTAAAATAAAATCCTCGTAGGGTCATAGTTATCCATCACCAACCAAGCACAAAACTTTACTTTAACCAAAACAAATTCAATATCAAAATCCATAGGAACACTGATATCAATCCATAATATAAATATTTATTAAATTATATTATATTCACAATCATTTTTTATAACGTTTTTTCTTAGAAATAATATATTCCATTACTTTTCGAAACAACTTGTATCGGTTAGATTTTATTTATTAAAATTGAAATAGAAATACCTTTATCTTTTCGTACCGACCACGTACAATTTCTGATCAGATAATCATGAGAAAAATTATCTTTTTAAATATTTAATAAATTATAAAAAATTAGAATAAATATTTTTTTAATTTTTAAACTATTTATTAAAATTATATTTTTTTAAAACAAATTTTGAATTTTATAAATTTATGTGGATCATTTGTTTTAATTTTTTTATAATTTTTTATTTTATTATTATTTATCTTTTAAATTTTTTTTATTTTATTTTATTTTCGTCTCTATAAAAATATTTTTATTTATTTTTGAAAATTATTTATATGTTTATACTATATAAAAATAAAATAAATCAAAAACATATTTAATTCTAAAAAATTTAATTAAATATAAATTAATTTTAAAATAATAATTAATTAATTATTATTGACTAATTTAAAAATTATTTTATAAATTAAAAATTATTGATATTTAAAATAATTTTTATTATTAATTAAATAAATAAAAATTATATTTTTAATACTTGTCTTAAAAGTAATGAATTAATTTTTATATAATGATAATTAAATAATATTTTTAATAAAAAATTTAAATTAATTTTTAATAATTAATCAAATTTAATTATTTATTAATTAAATTAAATTTTAAATTAGTTACTAATTTAATCGATAACTAATTTTATTATTTTAAAAATCAATAATATAATTTTTTTAAATATTTTTTTAAAATAATTTTTTTATATATACTTACATTTTTTTATTAGTTTAGATATTTAGCTTCAAATAAATTTACAAAATTTACGCCATCACGTATACTCACTAAATTTACTACACTTATATCAGTGATAGATGGATTTGTATGTATTTGTATCCCAAAATATCAGAACAAAAAACTCACATGAATTGTTTACACAATAACTCAAAATATAATAATTATAGTTATATGGGAAATTTTTGTTCTTTGTAGACATATTAAGTTATTTTTAAGTTCATATTTAATCAATTAATATGTTCAGTTTTTAACATAAGTAAGATAATTACATATATTATTTTAACAGTAACTTGTAATTTACTACGACACTTATAATCTTTTATATATTAATTTTGATATTATAACTTGAATGCGTGTAACTTAATATACTTTTAATATACAATAAACAAATAGTTTATCTTAAAAAAATAGTAAATTTTTTAAAATTAATTATATTTCTGGAATTACCCATTATAACATATTAAAATTTATACAACATAAAATTACTATTTTATTTTTTTTCTTAATTCAACTCAATTCAAAGCTAATATGAATAATTTATTCATAATATTAGTAATATTTTTTTACATACAAAATGATAAATGTATAATTATAAAATATAAATTATATATAATATTCTTTAAATAATATTAATAAAAAAGAGACATTTCGTGTCTTATATTTTTAAAAGGTTTGCAACTATTTTTAATATCTACATAATTTTTTATATTTTAAAATATAACTAAAAATAAAATATAAATATAAAATATATAAAGTAAGAATTCTCATTACATATTTTTACTTTAAAATATATTAAAATAAAAATAAAAATACAAAATAATAATTATCAAAAATAAGAATTACATAATATATTATTATAAATGATAAATTATATATTATTATAAATTATAAATTTTTATTTTAAAATATATTAAGAATATAATAAGAATATAAAAAGTACACATAGAAAAGAGAAATATTTTTATACATTGTTATAAATTTTAAAATATATTAAAAATAAACAGAAATATAAAAATAGATAAAAAAAGAGAAATCCTCTTTTATACAGTTATAAAATTATAGATTATAAATTTTTATTTTAAATAATTTGACAGTATTAATTTTAAATTATTTGTAATTATATTTAAAATTTAAATAATATATATTTATTTTTCCTTTAAAATATATTAAAAATAAAATAGAAATATTAAAAATGAGTAAAAAAATATCTTTTATATATTATTATAGATTATTTGAAAAAAGTAATGAATATTTTAAAAAATAATATTAAAATTATTCATAATATATTAAAAGATAAAAAGTAAAATGATCTTACTTATGGAATATAGTAAATATATAACTTAATTGAATTATAAACTTAAAAATATATTAATTACATTAATTATTTTAATTAATATTCCATTTATATTTTTAAATTAACAATGATGAATTATAATTACTAAAAAATCACTCAAGAATATAAAAAACTAAAAGTGGTAATTTTTTAAAAGGTACAAAATAAAATAATAATTATGTTTTGATTTTGTTTTTCAAAATATTTTCTTAAAAAGTGAGCATGTGAAAGTAGCTATGAGTTAATAATGATTTCTAAGAACATGCCAAAACTAAAGAGACCTCATCTCATTTTATTCTTTACATGCCAAAACTTATAAATTAAATTCATAATAATATTGAATTCTTTCTTGGTAAATCAAACCTCCCTCTATTCTCCTTGCAAATCATGTGGATAGGATTAATCTTTTGAATGTTTTATTGCTTTTCCTCTCTCAATCACAGTATAAAATAATTTGGACATTTAATACAATAGCTACCACCACATTCATCAAATGGATCAATACCCTACCTTGTATAATACGTTCCACCTCACTTCCACATATAAATTAAGATTTGCATGAAACTTTTGATTTTAAACTCGTAAAATGTGAGCCACGTCGATACAAAAACATCCACATGGATTATGTTGTATGTTTGTAGATATAAGTAGTTGTAATTGTAAAATTATAATTATAACACTATTCTTACGTTCATTCTCATCCAGATAAGAATAAGGCACAAAATAAAAAACAAATTTGTCCACTAATTCTGAAAAGTTCAATAATAAAACTCCACGCATACTTTATTTATCTCCAACAAAAGCTTTCACGGCAAAGCCATTATTATCTGTCACAGTTTTTGGTTGTCCGCAAGATGATCGGAGAACACACCGAGTCACATGTTTCCGATGACCACAAGATACCTCTTCTCCCCGTTCACGAGGCAGCGGAGGGAACACACAGCCGCGTCTCCTTCACCTTGAAATCAATTCTAACACTGCAAAACTTCTATGTCATTCTGGGACCTCTGTTGTCCCTTTTCATATGCTTCTTCGTGAAGCTCGACGCTCCATCCACGAGCCAGAAAATGCTCGGTGTGATTGCTTGGGTGTTTACTTGGTGGGTCACCCAAGCCGTGCCACTTCCGGTCACCTCAATGTGTCCTTTGTTTCTCTTCCCCATCTTTGGAATTGCTTCAGCTGACAGCGTGGCACACTCCTATATGGATGACGTCATCACCCTCGTTCTGGGAAGCTTCATTCTTGCTCTCGCCGTCGAACGCTACAACGTTCACCGGAGATTGGCCTTGAATGTGAGTCACCCCTTTTCTATTCACTTTCCTCAATTTTTTTGCAGTTATTTTACCATCACAATTGAGTTTTCATAAGTGTCAGCTATCCAGAGTTTCGTGCCTCCCTCTCCCTCTCTCTATTCTTTTATCGATTTAATTTTCGTGATTTCTTTTATGATTATTCAGACTTTTTTTCTAGTACATAGCAATTATTTTGGGCAGACGATTTCATGGACACATATACTAAATTATTTGCTTTTGAAATAATAGAAATTTCTGACTTTTCTCTCTCTAACCATGAGAAAGACAATTTTATGTTGAATTTTTTGCAAATATTTGTATTAAATTAAGTAGTATATTTAATCTTTCATTTAATGTTTTTCAATTAATGCTGAAAAGGATTTATAAGAAGATAAATAGGAGAGCATGGAATTAGTGTTTTCTATTTGTGGCTGGTTTAAAAGGTGAGATAATATTTATATTAAAATAAAATATATTAGGTGGTGGGAAACGAGGCAATCTTCTCTATTATTTGTTTTTTTTTTTTGCAAAAAAACTGTCTTAGGATGTGATATGATTTGTGAACGTGGCGTGGGGCCTACAGGTAACGTTGCTGTTTTGCGGCGATCCGGTGAATCCAGCGCTGCTATTGTTGGGGCTATGTGCGACGATATTCTTCGTGAGCATGTGGCTGCACAACGTGGCGACGGCGGTGATGATGATGCCGGTGGCGACGGGGATCGTGCAGCGGCTGCCTGCGGTGCACGAGCAGTCAGAGGCGGTGAACAAGTTCTGCCGCGCGGTGATTCTGACGGTGGTGTACGCGACGCCGATTGGGGGAATAAGCACTCTAACGGGGACGGGTGTGAACTTGATAATAATCGGAATGTGGAAGAGCCTCTTTCCCGAGGCAAAGCCAATAAGCTTCAACACGTGGTTCTTCTACGGTTTCCCGGTGGCTATTCTCATCCTCATTTGTTTTTGGTGCATAATCTGTCTCCTCTATGTGCCCAAAGGTTCGGGTCGGGCTTTGTCTTCTTATTTGGATAGAGCTCACTTGAAAAGGGACCTTGAAGCTCTTGGTAAGTTTCTCACTTCAACCTTATACAATTTTCGTTTGCTTTACTCACCAGATTCTGCAAGTAGAAACAGAACAAGGGGCTCAGAAAAAACCTTCCCAAGCTTCTGCCTTGTCGTTTCTTTGTCTTACTTGCATACTTGCATTTGCATCTTAACCTGTTGCATCATGGGGCCTGCATTCACTAGTTTATGCTTATCTGGCACGCAGGACACGACACCTGTCACCTCAATTTACACATTTCCTCTATAAAATTACAAAAACAATTACTTTTTTACTAATATAAATATGACATTTAATTTATTTATCTAACCTAGGATTATTATTATTATTATTATCAATATCATTTTATGAGATGGAGAGGACACAACGCGTCAACTTCAGTTATGCACCACCATGCATAATGAATAAAAGGAACAAGCTTAGTTCGAGAAGGTTTAAGAAAAACTTTTTTAAAACAATTAGGTTAGTCCATCGTTATCTTTAAGAATATATATTACAATTTCATTTAGTACCAATCATCTAAATCAAACGCTCACTATTCTCACAAATTATTGTGAATCCATCTCTACAAATACCCACATTCATATCAAACAATACATAAAGCAAGTAAAATTTAAAACATTTGTTTTTTTCCTACTTCAATATTATTTAAATAGTTGTCCTATCGAAGAGAAGTGATTTGTGTCATGGCGTCGCTTGAAGTGGGTGAGAAAGATAATAATGGACATATTTGGAATGATGCATCCTATGGAAGTTGCTCATTGCTCGTTAACAATGCACATTATCGACACGTCTCACATGTCCTTTGTGGCTTAATAGATTAATAAACTACAGTCTTGATAAAAAAACAAAATACTTTTGACACGTCCAACAAAAACTTAAGGCAGATGCAATACTTTATTGATGTTTGCAGGTCCCATGGCTTTTGCTGAGAAGATGGTGTTGTCTGTGTTTGGGGTATGTAAGTCTAAATATACGTTTTAAATTTCTATATTTAATCACGGAGGAGCTCAATGCGTTTTCAATTAAGGCATTAATTAAAGTGAAATGGTGAATGCAGTTGCTGATTGTATTATGGATGACAAGAAGAATCACAGATGACATTCCTGGATGGGGATCTTTATTCCATGGCCTTGTTGGAGATGGAAGTGTCAGTGTAAGTATTGTGTTGTGTCTGCTTGAGTTTTTTTTTAGTTCATATATGACTCATTACACCAAAATTGGAGTCATCAATTAATGAAACAGAACCAAAATGTAGGTTATGGTGGCTGTTTTATTGTTCATAATCCCAAACATGAAGCAAGAGGGGGAGAAGCTAATGAGCTGGAATGACTGCAAAAGGTTACCTTGGAACCTCATTTTGCTTCTAGGAGCTGGTTTTGCCATAGCTGATGGAGTACAATCCAGTGGCTTAGCAGACGTGCTTTCAAGAGCCTTGGATTTCTTACAAGATGCCCCGTACTTGGCCATTGTTCCTGCAGTTAGTTTAATATGTAGCATTATTACTGAGTTCATCACCTCCAATGATGCTACTGCCACCCTACTTGTACCACTTCTTTATCACATAGCCAGAACTATGCATGTGCACCCGCTTCTTCTTATGGTACCTGGAGGAATAGCAACCGAGTTTGCTTTCTGGCTTCCAACTTCAACACCTTCAAACGTGGTTGGCTTTGCCACTGGACACATAGAAATTAAAGACATGCTCAAAGTTGGTGTGCCACTCAAGGTTGCTGGGATTGTCGTGCTATCTCTTCTCATGCCATCACTAGGTGAGTTACCTACCATATCTGTTCCGGTAGACAAATGCTTTGAAAATATTCAAAAAGGATTCTGACGTCCAAGTAATTCTGTTGTTGCAGGGTCATTTGTTTTTGGAACAAATACTGGTACTCATTAAGTGACATTGCCAAAAGGAAAACACTCGTTGGATAGGAAATTGTTTTCTTCTCCGAAATTTCATTTTGCTTTGTAAATTTGGGTGGTCTATAATCATTTGCAAAATGTTGTTTGTCTAGGAGATGAACGAAAGTTGAAATGTGCAGGGCCTTAATTATGCTATACTTGAGCAATGAGGATACCCTGGGGAGATATCAACAGGGCAAAGGAGATGGGAGAGAAAGAACTCATCTCTTTCGTTCTTGTTTTATTTTGCATTTGTTTGTTAATTTGTTTATAATTTTTTACAGGGTTTATATCATATAAATAGAAGGATCTATAGGGTGAGATTCCAACTATTGTAAAACTTTATACCAGTGCGAGAAGAAGAAGGGAATTGTTTTTTTTTCTGTGTAAAATGCATTTTGTTGATTCGATGGTGTGGGAGTTTATCTGCTTGCATTTTGGCTTTGTAATTCTGCAATGCACATTAATAGATCAGAAGCAGCCATGCTTCTTTACACTTTAATCCTTAAAATATATTTTTCTTCACGGGAAAGGCTTATCCCTAACCTACTATAACTTATGTTCAGCGATGATTCCAAACAACGCAGTGCTACTCAAAGAGGGATCAAGAACCAAAAAATATGACTATATATGCAAAAAAATAATTTATAACTATTTTTTTAATAAATATATTTTGATTACTAGAGATGTTGACCAAGAAGTCCAACTACGGTACAAGTTATACAAATCGGTAGTAAAAATCAGGAAAAGAAAACTATTAAACTTGCAAAAATGAAGATGAAAGCTGCAAGATCAAGAGGCTAAGAATTGTATGTAATACTTCTTTAACAATGGTTTGAGAATAGTAAAAGCATGATAATCGAAGCCAATATTTTCAAACATATAAAAAAAAAGTAAACATACACTGTATTGAAGTTGTGTTTGTCATTGTTTTATAATTAATTATAATATTCTTAATTTTTTACCAATTTTATTTTAATATAAACATTCATATATAGTAAAAAATGTTCAACTATCTTATCACACTTAACCTTGTTTTTATTATAACTTTTTCATCACTGTATTGTTGTTGACATAAACATCAATTTTTCAATCAAGGATAGAGAAGATTTTATTGGTCCCTCTAAAATATTATTTTTTTGACTTAGTTCATTAGACAATCTATATGAATCTTTTGACACGTCAAATTCATAATTTTATAATTTATTCTGTAGTTGAATCATTTGGGTAGAAAAAATTGAAAAGTGAATTTTCTTAACATGATGGCAAAATGACTTACATCATAAACTTCTAAAGCAGTATGCAAATAAGAAGCTCAATAATACTTTAAAAAATCCACAATTAAAGTATTTCTACCAATAATTTATAATAGTATTGAATATAAATATACAAAATAGTGATGCTCAAGTGCAATAGTATAATAATTTAACATATATTCTTTTATGTATTTTGTATACATACTATTTTATATATTTTCTTATAGTTGCTTTAATTATGACCACTGTTCAAAAATAAAACGAGTTAAAAGTGTATAATTAAAACTAATGAATATAATATTTGAATTAAATAAGATATTGTATAACTACTTAAAATTAAGCTATAAATTATAATATATATTATATGGTTGCATGGAGATTCTGAAAAAGAGAATGAGCTATAAGCACAACTATACAAGTGTATATGATACCATTTCCAACCCAAAATATGAAGGGAATGGATTTATGGCTCTTCTCACTTATATGATGTTCAACTTACTCATTTTTACTCAATATAAAACTCCAAGATCATATTTATATCCTAATAAATATTTACAACATACCAGTTAAGAATAACATCTTAATTAATTTATATTATTAATGTTGTTGAGACTAGATCTTTAAGCAAGAATATTTTTTACTTAAAATTAATTTGAGAATATATCTTAATTAATTTTAAATTGAAATTTAAGATAGTATAATTTATTTG
The DNA here is from genome assembly GCA_030347555.1 of Lablab purpureus. Lineage (NCBI taxonomy): Eukaryota > Viridiplantae > Streptophyta > Magnoliopsida > Fabales > Fabaceae > Lablab > Lablab purpureus. The sequence goes on from CM059259.1 coordinate 16,456,790, forward strand.
ATATCCCATTTTAACAGCCATTTGTAAAGGAGGAATATAGGGATTCCACATCACTTGCCTCCCTATGTTCCTCTTATTCTGGATATTTATAGTTAGAAAGTCTCATATCACCTACTAGTTTATATGTGATAGACAATTTCACCCTCTGGTAATTGGTATTAAACTTAAATCTAGCTTAATGAATTTTGTTAATGTGTATGTGGAATATTTACTAATTTCTTTTTCTTTTAAATTTTTATCTTTAGTATATACTTCTAATAAAGGGTGTGATTTTTTTTTACTTTATAATCACTTCCTCCTTATTTATAAAATCATTTTCGATAATTCACACCCTTTAGGAAAATTGTAAAACTAATCTAAAATAATAAATTTGACACAATTTGTATTATTATTCCAAAATTACCACTACATATTTCAAGTTAAATTCGTTGAAACAAACTTTAGTATATGTAAGCACTTATAATCTCAAATCAGATTAAAAAACCATTATTAGTTTATTTAAAACATTTAAGTAAAAAAAATAAAAATAGATATAATTAATGCATCGTTTGATTACTAAATGTCGTATAAAAAGGGATAAATAATTTTCTGATAAAGTTATTATAAACAACGACTAAGGAACTATTAGAGAAGAAAGTAAGAGAAATATGTACATAAATATTGAAAACACTAAAAAGAGAAACCTTACGCTTAAGCGAACAAACTCGGAATGAAACTTAAAAAATAATTGCATTGTGAAATAAAAAACTAAAGACTAAACTACATATTTAGAATCGGTGAAGCCTTTTGTATTTATTCATGTTAACAACCTGGATTGGTTGTGTGGGACAAGGTAAAAAATACTATTTTAGAGAACAAAATAACATTTCTATAATTTAATTAGAAAGGTTTGCATCACTCACTCTACATGTATCTATTATGATTAGTTCGTTTGTTAAAAACTGAGTTACTTATCATTAGAGTCCAATAATAAGACTTGTATTGTAATGAGTATTTGTATATAATTCACTTTATTATATTTTAGTAGATATAATATTTCCAGAGAACTATTCTGTCCATTTAGCTTATAATGTTGATCCCTGTCCCTCAACTCTTGTCACTACCATAATGCTTATAGAAGATTACTACCAAATCCTAAAAAATAATCACACAAAGGTTTCTAAATAAAAAAAATGGTAGAAAGCAAGTAACCATAATGAAAAGTTAATTCCAATAAGATAAAAAGAAAAGAAAACATAAATGCACCCAAGCGTGCACGTATCATTACAGAAAAACTCAGCAGAACATTAACAAACATTCACTTGAATCCAATAAAATAAATATAGACACCAAAACACAGGAACTATAATTACGACAATCATATACAAACAACTTTCAAAGATTTTTATTATAATTTTTTTCAAATCTAGGTGCATATAAATTATTATTTTTTATTTCGATTACAACTACTTTTACTAATATTTTATTCAATTATTTAATTTATATTTTAATTAAATCATACAATTTAATATTTTATTATTGTTCTCGGTTGTGGAAAAATCAATGTTTTTTTCCTATAATTATGACACCGACTAATCTCTTTTAATCTAAACTCCTCGTTCTCCCGGCAAACCCATCTCTGCGGCAGTTTTTAGTTCTACCGAGATGATCGGAGAACAAATTCCGTTACCTGCTTCTGATGATCACAGAGCACCACTTCTCCCTGTTCAGGAGACGGTGGAAGGAACACACAGCAGTGTCTCTTTCACCGTGAAATCAATTCTAACACTACAAAACTTCTATGTCATTTTGGGACCTTTGCTGACCCTTTTCATATGCCTCTTCGTGAAGCTCGAAGCTCCCACGAGCCAGAAAATGCTTGGTGTGATTGCCTGGGTGTTCACTTGGTGGGTAACCCAGGCCCTACCGCTTCCGGTGACCTCCATTTGTCCTTTGTTTCTCTTCCCTATCTTGGGGATTGCTTCAGCTGATAGCGTGGCGCACTCCTACATGAACGACCTCGTCACGCTCGTTTTGGGAACCTTCATTCTCGCTCTCGCCGTGGAACGATACAACGTTCACCGGAGACTGGCCTTGAATGTTAGTCACTCACTCCTTTTGCCTTTCAGTTTCAGACATTAGTATATATTTGTGAACGAACGTCACGTGGACCCTACAGGTAACTTTGCTGTTTTGTACTGATCCGGTGAATCCTGCGCTGTTATTGTTGGGGCTATCTGCGACGATATTCTTGGTGAGCATGTGGCTGCTGAACGTGCCCACGGCGGTGATGATGTTGTCGGTGGCGACGGGGATGTTGCAGCGGTTGCCGCCGATTCACGAGCAGTCAGAGGAGATGAAAAAGTTCTGCAGGGCGGTGATTCTGACGGTGGTGTATGCGACGCCGATTGGAGGGATAAGCACTTTGACGGGTACGGGTGTGAACTTGGTAATTGTTGGGATGTGGAAGAGTCTCTCTCCCGAGGGAAAGCCTATAAGCTTCAACACATGGTTCTTCTTCGGTTTCCCCGTCGCTCTTCTCATTCTCATTTCTCTTTGGTGTATCATCTGCTTCTTCTATGTGCCTCAAGGCACTTCTCGTGCTTTGTCTTCATATCTGGGTAAAGTTCATCTCAGAAGAGACCTCGAAGCTCTTGGTAAGTTTCTCAACAGTTACATTATATTTCAATTCATGCAACTAATGAATTTAACTAAAATTTAAACTGCAAAATCACTGAAACAATGAACAAGTTTTACTTTTTATATGTTTAATTGTGGAAACTATATCCTTTTTAAAATAATTATAAAAATGTTTTAATGCAAACTTAATTGTCCTGTCAAACTTTACTGTTTTGCACAATTATTGCATTTTCATTCATTCAAATTAAAAATATAGAAAATGTTAATTTAAATAAAAGAACTTTGTACTTAATATTTTTTTTTAAAATTTAAATAAAGTCAATACTTATTTCTGACGTAAAACATTCCATTAAATTTATATTCAATGTAAGTTTTATTTATTTATTTATTTTTAAAAAAATATCTTATATTTTTTTAATGTCAATTGTGTTTACTAACTATGTAAACAAGACATGTGCAGAATTGATTTATATTTTGTCATATATATATATAGATATATCCCAATAAGTTAAATCAATAGGAATCCTTTTATGGTTTTTGTAGGTCCCATATCTTTTGCCGAGAAAATGGTGTTGTCTATATTTGGGGTATGTGTGCCTAAATCTATGCCTTTTAAATTTTGTTATCTAATCATGGAGGAACTTATTGTGTTTTGAAATAAACTACAACCACATTAATGGAAACACAATGGTATATACAGTTGCTCATAGTACTATGGATGACAAGAAGAATCACAGATGACATTCCTGGTTGGGGAGTTTTATTCCATGGACTTGTTGGAGATGGAAGTGTCAGTGTAAGGATTGTGTCTTTAGAGCTTTTAGTTCACATATGACTCGTCAAACAAAAATTTGGTCTTGAACTAATGAAACAGAATGAGCCTTCTAGGTTATGGTGGCTGTCTTATTGTTCGTAATCCCAAACAAGAAGCGAGAGGGGGAGAAGCTAATGAGCTGGAATGACTGCAAAAGGTTACCTTGGAACCTCGTTTTGCTTTTAGGAGCTGGTTTTGCCATAGCTGATGGAGTACAGTCCAGTGGCTTAGCAGATGTGTTGTCAAAGATCTTGAATTCCTTGCAAGATACTCCATACATGGTCATTGTTCCTGCCGTTTGTCTAATATGCAGCACTATTACTGAGTTCATCACCTCTAATGCTGCTACTGCCACTCTTCTTCTACCACTTCTTTATAACATAGCCATAACTATGAATGTGCATCCACTTATTCTTATAATCCCTGGAGGAATAGCAACCGAGTTTGCTTTCTGGCTTCCAACTTCAACCCCCTCAAATGCACTTGGAATCGCTAGTGGACACATAGAAATTAAAGACATGCTCAAAGTAGGTGTGCCACTCAAGGTGGTTGGAATTATTGTGTTATCTCTTCTCATGCCATCACTAGGTGAGTTTCCTACCATCTATAAGTTCTGGTAGACAAAAATAATGCTTTCAGGAAAGCTTTTGGTTGAAAAAGGGATTTTGACCTCTAATTGAGTTTTGTTGTTGCAGGAACTATTGTTTTTGAAACAAATAACGCTACTCAATAAGTTACATGGACGAAGGAATACTCTTGGTTAGTAGGAAACTGATGTCTTCTCCCATTTCTACTTTGTTTTATAAATTTTGGCTGAGTCTATTATCATTCACAAAACACTGTTTGTCTAGGGAACTAACGAAATTTTACATGCTCAATGATAGCCTTGCGCTATATTTAGGAAGGAAATAAGGGGTATGCCAGAAGATATCAACAACCAAAGGAGAAGGCAGAGAAATTCAGATCTTTATTTTGGGCATAACTTTAAATATAATTTTTTATTCTCCTAATTTAAATCTTTTTTCCCTTTGTTATCTCTCTTCTACTACTAATAAGAACAACAGAATAATTCATTTAAATTATTATTATTAATTATGTTGTTAGTTATTTTTATTATTATAGTGTTTATATCAACATTTGTGGAAGAATAGCGTCATAGAAGAACAACATCGTGGCGGAAAGAAGAGGAAAACGATGGAAAAAAAAACCGAAAGTGTTGCTTGAGAATAAAACAGAAAGTAATAAAATAAGAGCAGTAAAAGGAAAATAAGAGAGATGGGTGAAAACAAGTTTACCTATAAATATTTTAGCAGTTAACAAAAATATTTTGGTGAACTTGTTAACAAATAAAAAGTCTTTGCTTTTACTTAGCAGTTAAACTACTCACGCTAGAATGTAATGGAATTTATGGTGTAAATTTTGTTGTCATATAATTAAGAAAATACATACATATAAAATATAATAACTAATAGCGATATTAATATTTGAAATTCTTTTTTTACCATAATTATCAGTTAATATATTATTGTGAATTACTTATCAACTATCAAGTCAAATTCATAGCAGATAAAATATTTATGATAAAAAAACAAAAATAATCTTATAACTACGCACACGTTACCTATATATACTTGCGCAAATGAACAGAACTACTTCTTTACTATATATAAATTAAATAGAGGATTAATTGCGATAAAATTATGCAGGAATAAAGCAATTTGTACCATTGAATTTAGGATCTAGAGATTTTTTTATACTTTTTATAAATGTTGCTAAGAAAATAAAAATAAAGTTAATTATTTTATAAATTAAAGTCGAGTAGAAATATTTTATATTAGATTTTAAAATATTTTAAAATAAATTAATTTTAGCATGAATATGTAGTGATTGTGGCGTGTATTAGTGGATTTGAGAGTCATTATGTGACAGGAGGAAGGTGGAGTGGGATGTCTTCATTTGTAGGTTGCAGCACATAATTCCTTTTAAATCTATCCATATGTTACATTAATTATCATTTATTTATTTATTTATTATTATTATTATTACTACCAGAAATTGTCCCAATCTGTGATTTGTTTGATTTGCACATGGTTTGGGCCATTCATGCCCATCCATTATTTCATGAGCTGTCATCAAATTTTATTAAGTTAAATGTGGACATAAGTTTGACTGTGGGAATAAAACGTATTTTAAAATATCTTATAAAAATATGTTAAATACAATAGTATCATATTTTTACATTCATTTTCTAAAACCGTTTATAAAAACAAATACTTACTATGGACCCAACCTCCTATATACCTTTAGAAACAAATAAATATTTTGAAAAAATCAACATTATTTTATGATGCATTATTATTATTATTATTATTAAATAAAGTGTTAAAAAGTATTTTTTAAAACATTTATTATATTGATTTCTTTACTCGTGATTATTTTTATTGTAATAAGTGAATAGATCAAAGAGAAATGTATAATGATATGATATGATAGGATGATACTGAAGTTTTTATCTTACTAATTAGGATACCTAAACCTTTATTTACGGTTACAATACCGATTTATTTGGCTGATAAAGAAAAGTAAATAGTGTGCCCTTGACTTTATTATAATATTTATTAAAATAGTCATTGGAAATACTAAATTATTCTCCAATTACTTCAAACATCAATTCATTATTATTCTTATTATCCGTATATAACAATTAATAATGTTAGGCAATTATATATTAGATGATAAAATAAACAATAATTTAATTTTGAAATACTGTAAACTAATTTTAAAAAATCTAGTTTAGCAGAGAAAAAATATGTATTTAACAGAGATTAAATTTAGCATTTTCAGAAGTTTTAACTTTTATTAAGTGTGTTATTTGTAACAAAACGAGCATCACTAACGGATTATTTACAGTTTTCCTTAATTCCTGAAATACCAAAATTTACTAATGATTCTACAAACCATAGTGACTTAATATATGTTACTTTACATCGTTTTTATAACCTTAAGGATTTTTTTAGCAGGTGTATCCTGTTATTTCTCCCCTATATAAACTTTTTTTTAATTTTTGGCGATTTGTAACTCCATAATTTTTCAGTGGTAGGAAAATATTACATGATAGAAAAATATTCGAAAGGCTTCCAAACTATTTGTAACTCGTGATTATTTTTATATATTTGAAATGTAATAAATATAAAGTCATTAAATCTCTTAATAAGAAAAAATTAGAGTTAATTAAGACCTGAAATATTAGTAATTGACAAAAGTTATAAAAAATAAAATGTGTTAATTAAATAATTTTAAAGAAACTCCTGAATTTTGTTAAACATTTTTAAAATAAAAAGATAAAAAATAATATAGTTAAAAATAAAAAGAATTAAATAAAAAAAGATAAATAAGATTAACGAGACTAAATGAAGAATAACAATTTTTTAATAGTCTAACTTTAGAATAATCATCTAAAAAATAATTTTTTTAATTCTAATATTTATAATAAAATTTTACATAGGAACCAAATTAGAATTTATAAGTAAAATATAGTTTTTAGTGTTGCTCATTTGTTTCTTCTTATTACTTAATAAATACTTAAGATATAAAATAAATAATTATAATTAATAACATTGAAATTACAAACTATATATATAAACTGGTCCACTGGTCCACTGGTGGTCCACCCGGGAGAAGGGGGTCTCTCGACCCTTAACTGATAGGCATGGTAAACATCAGACTTATGGGCATAACCTGACGGATGGTTTAGGAGGCTATTGTATACTAACTCCCGTGTTTCACATAACGGAATAAGTAAAAATATCATATTTGGATAAACTTTGAATAGTAATAAGAACTACCGTAACTTTATACTATTTGTTTAAAATAAATGATAAATTATGAAATAAAATTAAATAAAGAAAAGTTTAAAAAATAAATACTAAAATATTTTTTATATTCTTTAAAAAAACAAGTTGAATAAAAATATATAAAATAAATATTATTGAGATTAAATATTATCCCCTCATTCCCTTATTTCATTCAACTTAAAAATACGATTTTTTTTTATTGTCATTAATTTTTGTAAAAAAAATTATACTCTAATATCTTACAACAAATTCTAAATATACATTATTGAGTTATAAAATAAAATAAATTTGTATTATATTTAAAATTTTAAAAATAATTAGTCAATATTTCTTCATTTTCAACAAATAAATGTTGTTTTAAATTAGGAACTTATAAGAGTTTTCAAAATTTTTACTTTTTAGAACTTCAACTAATTTAGAGTTTATCAAGTCAAAATAAATATTAAATATAATTTTTTATAAAATTATAAAACATAGATATACAATATTTTTATAGTTTTTTAAATATTTTAGAGTGATGATATATATTATGTTAATACTAATTATTTTTTATGTATTTTTTCTATCTCTCGTTATATAGGCATTTTTCATTTTTAGACGTTGATTAGAGTTGCTTTTATATACTATTATTATTATTATTATTATTATTAATTGAAAAAAAAAATATTCCTTAACGCAGTAGTTAAGGATTTTATAAGGGACAGGAACGCGTGTTTCACCCGTAATATCTAGGAATTCCGGGGGCCAGAAAGTTCAGAATTAAACCGTGTTCTTCCTCTGCTATAAATAGCATCACCCACTCTTAACAGATATCCAAATCATCAGTAATTATCATTATCATGATGAGACATCACTCCCTTCTTCTCCTCTCTCTTATGATGGTGTCTTACGTTATGCGCTCCGATGGGGCGCTGGGCGGGTGGGAGCCCATCAAGGACGTGAAAGAGCAGCACGTGGCGGAGATCGCGGAGTATGCAGTGAGTGAGTACGACAAGCGTTCTGGTTCGAAGCTGAAGCTGGTGAGCGTGTTGAAGGGCGAGACCCAGGTGGTGGCTGGCACCAACTACCGCCTCGTGCTCAAGGCCAAGGACGGATCCGCCACCACCAATTACGAGGCCGTTGTGTGGGAGAAACCTTGGCTCCATTTCAGGAACCTCACTTCCTTCAAACCCCTTCCTTCCTAGATAACTCTCATCTTCACTTCACACCACTGCATTGTTCTCTATTATCATCTCCATTACCGCCTAATCTGTTGTTTTTATTTTGTCAATAAAACTGAGATGTGCTTAATTTGTACTGATAGTTAATGTATTTATTACTGTATGTTGGATTCTTCTATTCTCACTGCCTTCTTGTTTTCTGATTTCTGATTTGCAGAGGCTATGTATGCCTATGCCCAGGTTATAAACTACTAGAGTTCATTGGTAACTAGCTAGGGTTGTGATTACTGAGCTTTTTTAATCTTTTCGGATTAAAAAAATTTAAAAATTATATACATCTCTTTTTATACTTCTATGATACATTTCACTCAAACAAAAAAAATTGTGTTATTTAAATATAATTTTACTAAAAAAATAAAAATTATGTTACATAAACAAGACTTTACTTAAAATTTGAAAAAAATTATGTTAATTAAATATAACTTATTTCATTTCGTAATAAAAAATAATTTACATATATAATTATTTTTTATTTTTTCACCCTCCATGATACGAAAACCCAATTATTGAACAAGTTGTATAAAAAGTATGAATAAATTTTGATTGTGGTAGTTGTTGTGAGATGAAATGAATTATTAGTGTGGTATTTTGCTGGTCTGGTTTCAACATGTAGGGTCATTTCCATTGAAACCTGCTAACACTTTTTTCTTTGCCGTGTAGAGTAGGATTGGTGATATATTAAATTATGGCGGACTCTATGGGGAAATAAATAGTCACCCAAAATATAAACTATTCAGTACAATAAAGTTTCACAATAATTATTTTATATTATTTACTCAATGCTGAACGATAATTTTATTATAAAATGTCATGAGAACAAGGTGCCGTTTTAATTCTATTATATTTTATTACATTTCATTTCGTTTAATCATCCTCACGTTTCTTTCCTGGGCTACAGTATACTAACATAACAGAGAGAGGGTAACTAAGAAAACAGAAAAAGAATGAACACGTATTAAATTTCTGATATGGAGAAAACTTTGCGTACAGATGAATCTTTGTATCTACCGATTATAGTTTGCATTCATCGATTCAGTGTTAGTAAATATATTAGTGCCTTTATCAATATTACATGAAAGAGGGCTTTGACTTAAAACACTACCATTTCCTTCCTATAAAACGTAAACGTAATGATATGTTTTAGATGGTTGATCGAACTATTTTACGTATAAGTTTAAGTTTGTTACGAGAGCATTGAAGTTAAAAAAGTTTGATTAAGATATGGGGTAGCTTAAGGGCCAAGCAAGTAAAGCACTCGCTTTAAGCTCCAAAAAAAATACTCCAAAATTTTTTTTTGTACTAATATATCTTATTAAATTAATTATAAAATTATGTTTAAGAATAAAATTTAATTAAAATATTATGATTTTTTATTAATTTTTATTGGAACTAAAAATAATATTTAATGACATAAACACTCTTATCAATAAATCATAATTTTATTTAGAAAAAAGAGATTTGTTAGTTAATACTAATAACTAAAAAAGATTCAGAACCTTTTTATCTCTATTATCTTACCAACTGGTTTCTATCTTTTTCTTTTATCTTCCTGTGACTTTTCATTTCCAACCCTAATTTTAGAGAAGCTCTAATTTTTCTCTTCCAAATTTGCAATCTTCAATAATCTTTTTCAAAATCAAAGTCCACAACTGTGATATAGAGAGGGAGAAGAGTATTTCTACCCAATAAACTTCAGTTTCAGGTAAGTTTTGTCTCTCTCAATGTCCTTTCTTTTTCTATTCCTCTGTTCTTAAGGGTTAAACTTGCATGTTTGAATTGAATTTATGAGAATATTATTTGATGTGATGATAATATATATATATATATATATTATATATGTGTGTAGTCTGTTAAAGAACTGTGGTTTATTTTATATTAAATGGTTTATAAATGGTAGAAATTTTATATTATCATGTTACAATGATTGTGATTGATCTTTTCAATTGTGTTGCTAATGATTAATCTCAAAATAAACTGTGCAGGTTTATGAAAAGGTTGAAATTTGGAAATTAAATTTGAACACTTACTAAATAAGAGAAAGAGACTTGAGTCTTCAAGATACTACGAATCTACGATTAAACTATTTTCTTGACAACTAGAACCAGGTTTTATTGTTTTAAAATATATGAAAATATATGAAAATATTTTTGGTTTTTTATTTAGTGTTAAAAAATTAAAGTCATTAGACTCTATACTTTTGAAAGAAAAATGTTTAAATTTTGAAAAATCTTTCAAACATGATAATTTATTGGATCTTGATGCATTTGATTTATTTTTAGAATTAAATATCTTAAAGGAAATTATAAGATTGGAAAATGATAAACCAATTGACATTCTTAATTATATAAAAAGAATAAATTCTTTTCCAAATGCTTATAGAATAATGTTAACAATTTTAGTATCAGTTGCCTCAGCTGAAAGGAGTTTTTCAAAACTAAAGATAATAAAAACTTATTTAAGATAAAAAATGTCTCAACAAAGATTAAACAGATTAGCCTTATTATCTATTGAAAAAGAAATGTTAAATGAAATTAATTATGATAATTTAATAAATAATTTTGCATCGCAAAAAAGCTCGTAAAATAAATTTTAAATAAAATTATAATATATTTTAGCATAAATTTTTTTTAGTAAATAAAAAGGCCTCATTTTTTAAGTTTGCTTTAGGTCTCCTAAAGTCTTGAGCCGCCCCTGATTAAGATAATTGTAAATGTAAGATTTAATGGTTGGATAACCATCACTTCACTCAACCAAATTAAATTTAGGAAAACAAAAGGAAAACCTAAGAGTTTTGTTTACAGGAGACTAAAATATTGTTAGGCCAACAACATGTTTCTAAATGCCAAAGTTGTTTATATTTTACTAAATTGACATATTTATCAAACTGTTATACTTGAATATTATTTTAGCATGAATTGTTAAATTGAAATTTATTAGTATTTATTTTAATACTAACTGTGTTGGAATTTATATGAATAAGAATATATGATGATTATGTTGTTATATACATGTGGTATATTGTAAACATATTATTTTTAATGAAGGAATGCTATCTCGAGATATCTAGGTGCGTACTACATTTGAGACTATATATAAAATATTTTTGACTTTACTGAAATTGGACTCTATAGAAAAAAATGTCAAATAATGGAGGAGGTTCCAATGACCTAGTTTGTGATGTGAAAAAAAAAATTGTACATGAACTCACCATGTCATGTGAGTGGATGCATTACTATTATGGAGCTTTGATATGGTGACAACTTAGTGAAGGTAGTATATCATGTGAAGATATCTTAATATAATTTAACATAAATGTCTTCTAAAAATGGAATCAAATTTTAGTGATGCCAATGTTATTATTGATTGATGACATAAGATGTAATGTAACAGTAGCTGAGAATTAAATATGATTGTGATGTATGTTTATGGAATGAATTGACATTCATGATATAAGATGTAAGGAGTGAACTAAGAATTAGATATTTGATTGTAATGTATGTTTATGGAATGAATGAATTGGCATTGATAACATAAGATGTAGCTGTAAGCTAAGAATTAAATATTTGATTGTAACTTATGTTTATAGAATGAATTGAACTTGTATCTATCAAAGTGTACCAATAAGATATGAATAAATTTTATAAACTAAAAAAGCAAGTGTATATGATTTTAATATATACAAATATGTGAGATTTTGAAATATTAATTTATCCTATATAGTGTGGTTTGCATTCTCATGATCATGTTCTTATACAAGAACATAATACTAAAAAAGATGGTGTATGAATTAGTATAAGATAAAAATATTTAATATTATATGTTTTGATTAAATTTATTGTAAAAAAAATTGTATATGAATTAGTATAAGATAAAAATATTTAATGTTATATGTTTTGATTAAATTTATTGTGATGCACACAAATATAGTAAAAAAAAGTTAAAATTATTTAAACTTAAAATATGAGTGTATATATATATATTACATCATATATTTATTATTTATTAAAATTAAAGAAACAAATCAATATTAATTTAATTAATAATTTTATAATTAAATATTTCTAAAATTAATTTTCTTAATTTAAGAAATATAATTTTTATATTTATTTTTTAAAATATAATTTTTTATGTTTTTTTAAAAAAAAATATAGTGTTATTTCTATGAATGAATTGGATATTCATATATTAAAAAGAGTTGTATAAATAAGTTAAAATTATTTTTTATCAAATAAACAGAACTAGTTGAATTTTTAATAGATTAATGAATTTTTTTGTGACATGGAATTTGTCAGAGCTAATATAAAGAGACACTAAGATAAAGGTGGGGTCGGGCATTAATTGGGTAAATAAATAGCCCAAACATGTGAATGGGAAGTTGTAAAGAACCTTATGGGCTTAGTGATCCATCATGCTTGTCTCATCTCCCTTTCAACCTATGTTATCATTATCAAACATACAATGTTTTATTTTATTATTTTAAAAGCAAATGGCTTGAATATAAAACTTATGAAATTACATCAAATCAAATATATAGTGTCTTATGTTCTATACTTCTTTATTCCTCTAAAGTACTTTTTGTTAAATTTAGACATTTTTAATTTCAATTGAAATTTACATTTTGAATTTTAAATTTCAGTGCACCCGTCTTAAATTAATTGGTCTAGTAATGTGTCATATTGAGAAGAATTTGTTTCAATATTTTCTTTTATATCGCAAAAAATCTAAATTATTTATTTTATTTCTGTATAAGAAAATAGAGTTTTCATAATTAATAAAGAAAACATCTCTTTCCTTCCAAAGAAAAGAAATAAATAACGTAGACATCTCTCTTATTAACTTTGACTAACAACAGCATTGACACATTATACAAGGACTCCTATTAATATCACGTGATTCCATATGATAGTGCCAAACTATTTAAATCAATTTCTATTAATCTCTTTTTTTTTTCTTGATTTTTTCACTGCCCATATATATATATATATATATAACTATCAAGTGAACCCGTCATATTTGTTTATATTAATTTATATAACAACTAATATAAAAATTTAATTATTGTTTATCATGATGAATAATGTATATCAATATTGTAGTTAAACAAAATTAATACATACAAAATTATTACTTGTTTTAGTCGAGAGATATAATCAACTTTTTAATTGGTTTTATTTATATGTTTTTTTTTGTATTTTTTGATTTAATAATGTTTTTTTATTATATTATTAGTTATTTTCTTTAAACTAATAATATTTGATTAAATTAGTGAGATTTTAGGATTATTTATTTGATTCATGCTTTGATTTTTATATTTCTTAACGATTATTAAATATTTTTATGTTTATATTGACTAAGACTTCAATTTATCATAATTTTCTTTCATTTTGAGATTTTGTGATTTAATATTCTTATTTACTTACCTATAATTATTATAATTACGTTTTAAGTATGTGTTAGATATTTTTATATCATTACACATAGAGCAATCATTACATAGTCTTTAGTATTGGAACAAGCATGTGAGCAATTGAGACTAACATTAAGGTTGATAAGAAAGACTGATAACTTATAGGATAAAATTCTATCACTACACAACCTACAGTTTTGGAGCAAGTATGTAGGAGATGAGATTAGTGTTGAAGATGTTTACAATTAGTTTGTATTATGCTAAATAATGTTAATCTCATATTTTCTCTTGAAATCAAATGTTAAGTTACTTTGATAAAAAATATAAAATATTTGTTCTAGTCAAGAGATACAATGATCCATAAACTAGAGTATTATAAATTGTTTGCCTTTCACCTGACTAGTGGACTTTATTTATATTTTTTTTAACTTGTGCTCCTTGATTTAATAATTTTTATTTTTGATTATATTATCGGTTATTTTCTTTAAACTAATAATATTTAACTAAATTAGTGAAATTTTAAGATTATCTATTTGATTTATGCTTTGATTCCTAACAACGTTTAAACATTTATATAATTATACGGGTTAAAACCTTAATTTATTAAAAAACAAAGAAAATTTGAATATAAATCGTACTACTTAATTATGACTTCATTAAAAGACGAAAAAAAAAATTTAAATAAAAGTCATACTATTCAAACACGACTTCACTAAAAGATAAAAAAAAAATTAAAACAGAAGTCATACTATCTAGACACAACTTACTTCATTTTCGTAATAAAAATTTTTTTTTACTCCCTTCTCTTATAAAACCTCGAAATCAAATACAAGTTAGAAAGTTCAATGCATTAAAGAAGTAGAATAAATAAAAAAAAAAGGAAGAGGAAAGGTCCAACCATAAAGAGTAGTTTAACACATGCTTACTAACTGAAATTAAATGAAAGTTTTAAGATATAATCATATTTATTATTTATTACTCATTAGCACATCATTACACAAAGTAGATGCATAGTCAACTTAATTAATGTATTTGATTATGAAATTATTTTTGCAATACATTTAAAATTTATGTTACTATACCGTGGCTTGACTTTCCATAAGGCAAATATAATATTGAAGACTACCCTAAAATTGGACAAATTATTTATTTTAAGAATTTTACCTTCTTTTAAAATTTAGTATTTATGTATCCACATTTTATTGTATATACGTATTATATTTTTGTCCTGCTATTTTATTTTGTTAAATTAAAATTTAATTATTATTATAATTTTCATTTTAATATATTAATTTTATAGTAGAGAAAAAATAGGATATAGAAAAACAAAGAGATCTTGAAAATAATAAAGAAAAGCATGAAACAAATATGAAAAAAATAATCAGTTTTAACTATTATTTTAAAAAGATGATATATAAAAAAATAATTAAATCGAGAAGTACAATATGAAAAAAAAATATTTTTTATATATTATTATAGATTATTAAAAAATATGACAAAAGTTAATCATTTACAAAGTGCAATCACATTCGTTTTAAAAGCATATTAGTTATGTTTAACAATATTGAGAAAGTTAATAATTTTAGTACAAATATTTTAGTAAGAAGCTTAAACTATATATTTTTTAAAGGGTATTATTAGCCTAAATATATTTCACATGTGTATTTATATTTTTATTATATTAAAATATAATTTAAAAAATATATGTAATTTTATGTTTATTATTTTCATAAATAAATAATTAAAAAATATAAAAATAATATAATTTAAAAATTATGTCATAATTATTTTTATAAGATAAATTATTTAATTATTTTAAAATAAAGAATTTTTAATTATTTATTTTATTAAATAAATATTTTTTTATTCATTAAAAGATAAGATTGTCTAATTTAAAAAAATAATACAAATATAAGTGTATTCTCTTTATATAAAATAACTAACACTCACATACATGCACTTGTTGAAATTAAGTAACTTATTTATTTTTTATCTCAATCATAAAAATCAATATATCTTTCAATTTAAAAAATATATATTTTAATTATCTTTTGTCTCAAAATAATTTTCTATTATCTTTTTTATAACTCACATTATCTCTACTTATATATTTTCTTCCCACTATTTCTTCTATTTAAAAAAAAACTGTAAACATTTGAATTTTTACAAACTAATTAAAAATAAACATAATTTCTATTATTTAAAAATTTATATATATATATATATTAAGATTTAATTACAAGAAAAATTATATATTAAAAAATATTATAAGTATGACAGGGATGGTATAGAAGTGATGTTTTGTTAATTTGGTTTAGTTGACAGCAGTTGAATATTTTTATTTTTATAATACTAGTAAGTTAAGTTTTGCTAAAGGGGAGTATTTTTTGTTTGGCTGAAAGTTGAGCGGGTAAATAAAATTGAGATGAATTCCGAAAGCAGGGTTGTTTTTTCCGGTATTAGTGTTAGGTCCAATCCCAATCCTCTGCCTCATCTTTTCTTCTATCCATGTTCAGTTCCTCCATAATTCTCCACCAAAATCTCAAATCCTAAATAGATAAATAAATAAATAAATAAATAAATATATAACCATTATATTTGGAAATAATTAAAATATCCAGATTCATCTTGTTCTTAATTTGCCCCTTCCTTCCACTCCTGCTAATCACAAACCCTAACAACCAGAGTGTGTGATTTGAGAGAAAAGAGAAGATTAAACACACCACCTTGAGAAGATGAAGGGTCTCTTCAAGTCTAAGCCTCGCACTCCTGCTGATGTAGTGCGTCACACCAGAGATCTTCTACTTGTCGTTGATCGGAATCCCGAAACCCGCGAAAGCAAACGAGAAGAGAAGGTTCGCATGTTCTCTTATTTTTTAGATCGCATTTTTTATTTTTTGATTTACTTTTCTTTTTTTTTTCAATTCCTTACTTTTGCAAGAGTCTGATCTCAACTAACTCTGTGTAATTGTGCTTGTTAGCTGAAAATTAGAAGTTCCGCGTTGAGTTCCCAATGCTTAATACGTCACCATTGAGTGGAACCTTAGAGCCTTGATTTGTGAATCACGATAACCCCAACATGTTATTTAGGACATTCTTTAACTTATATTTGCTGTTGTTTCTCATTAGAGCATTAGTTTATAGCACATACAATTAATCACTGTACTTGGTGTCTGCTTTTTAATAGTTCAATTGTTGGTGGTTAATGCTCAGATTTTAATATTGTAAATTTTGTTCCTTTGTTTGGTTTGGCGGGTTGGAACTTATTGGTAAATTTGTTTGAGCTTGACATGCCATCATCATGCATTACTCGAGCTGTTGTGAAATTTCTGTGAGCAAATTGGAACTGATGAAATTATTTTGTTTGATTATTTTTTATTGGATATTGGCTTCTTGTGGGGGGGGGGGAAGTCGTCAGTTCTTATTTGATGTTTATTATGTTTGTGTGGTCCATCTAACAGCAAATGTCCGAGCTATTTAAAAACATCAGGGAGCTTAAGCAAATCCTGTATGGAAATAGTGATTCTGAACCAGTTGCTGAAGCTTGTGCGCAGTTGACTCAGGAATTCTTTAAGGAGGACACGTTGCGACTGTTTATCAAATGTCTTCCAAAATTAAATTTGGAGGTATTAATGAAATTTACGAAAGACTTTCTGATTATGCTGTTGGTCTACATGGTCGATGCTGTTAGATACCCTTTGTCCGATGGTATACTTATTAAGAATCTGGGTGATGGGTGGAATCACATGTTTATCTAGATGTTGTACTGTGATTGTTTATTACTTGCTAACCTGGAGACTGTGGGCTTTTGCAGGCCAGGAAAGATGCCACGCAAGTTGTTGCAAATTTACAAAGGCAACAGGTTCAGTTTAAGTTGATTGCATCTGATTACCTGGAGAAAAATCTGGATCTTATGGATGTCTTGATAGTTGGGTAAGAAAACATTGGATGACATTCTTGGTTTCTTGATTCTAGTTCTAAAAGCTTTGCAATCAGTATGGTAATCAAATGAATGTAAATAAATTTTTTTGGCCAACCTTGAAAATTTAATATCTCATAAATTAGACATGATAATCTCACATCCCGATCACTGGATTTTTGTGATTTTTAAATTTAGTTTTGTGACTTGTATGTCTTCTTCACTTAACATATTCCGATGCCTATGTTATTTCTAATGTTTCTCATTGTGGCTGTCAATAAATTATGCTTACCCTGGTATTGATTCTAATTCTAGTATGCAACTGACTAACACTAGCTGCCTTTCAGCTACGAAAACACAGATATGGCTTTACACTATGGTGCAATGCTAAGGGAGTGCATAAGACATCAAATCGTTGCAAGGTAAGGGAAAAAATGTGATAAATTCATTATGCTGTGTGTGCTATCAAGCTCAAAGCTACCAATGATTGGTGACTGCTAGAAACTACTGTTAGGGTTGCAATGTGTGTTAGAATAGTACTGCATTTCCCAGTCATGTTCTGGCTCTTTTGGTTCCTATACTTTTAGAATAAAGGCCGTTCTAGATTCTGCCTAATGAGAATGGTGCTGTGTGTGAAGCTCATGTAAAAAACTAAACACTTGAATTAGAAAAGGGAAAATGACCCAGGCCTTATGATTTTCCCTCTCATCATAACTATTTTGTTGCTTAATTCTTCATGGTTTAATATCAGATATGTTCTCAACTCACCTCGTATGAAGAAATTCTTTGACTATATCCAACTCCCAAATTTTGACATTGCTGCGGATGCTGCGGCTACTTTTAAGGTGCATTTCATGTGAAAGAACTTGTGATTACAAATTCCTTATTTTGTGCAATGCACATTTTTTCAACAGAGTTGATGCTACATAGTATTGTGTTGTTGTCGCAGGAGCTGTTGACTAGACATAAATCTACTGTAGCTGAATTCCTTTCCAAGAATTATGAATGGGTAGGTTCTCCCTTCAAAGTTCAACCTATGTATAAAGTAGCTTTTCAATTTTAATTTATACACTTGTATGCCACCTTTATATTTCCCTAACATTCTATTGCTAAAAGTGACATTTTTTTATTGATAAAGGTTCTCATAACAGTTTGTAATTTGGTGCTATGGACATGACTTCGACTTTGTTTTTGGTTTTACAGAGTTTTGATAGGCTAATGCATTCGGTATAAATTATAATAATCAGCTAAACAATTTTAGAAACTCGAGTTCTGATTACTCTTTTAGATTTTATTCTTTTCATTCATATGACATGGCCGTAGTAGATTTTTATTTTTTGTTTTCTGCTTCTAACTTCTAAGCATTGATTTCTGTACTGATAAAAAGTATGCACTTGTAGAAAATTATTCCGCATGCATTGTGGATGAACATATTGTCTATCAAATATCCATATTTGTTTTTGTGGTTATTAACCATGTGTTTAATTTTTTATGTGATTATTAACTACACAAGCATCTGCTGCTTACATATAATCTTTTGGTTGTCAGTTTATATTAATATGTTTTATTTGCACCTGGTTTATTCAAGTAGTTACATGCCCATTACTATATCAACTAATACTTACTTTGTTATTGTTGTTTTCAGTTTTTTGCGGAATATAACACTAAGCTGTTGGAATCTTCCAATTATATTACAAGGCGCCAAGCTGTCAAGGTTCTATGTAAATTTTTTGGTTATCCATATAATCTTAACTTTGATCTCAACTATAATTTTTGCCTGTTGAAAACAAAAATTCGGGTTTGAGAAATATTCGCCTGTTTGTGTATGCATTTGTAGTTCATTTGACCTATTACGAATTTTCCTGAAAATTGTAAACAAAAGTATCACAGCTAGTCAACAGATACTTTCCTAGTGTATTTCGTTTGTGTAGTATCTTTGGCTGTTCGTGTATATACATATTTAGTTCGTTTGACCTGTGAATTTTCCTGAAAATTAAAAATAAAAATAGCACAGGTAGCCAACAGTTACATCTTGCTAGTGGATTTTCCTTGCCACCCCCCTAGAATGTTGGAGTTTTGGTCTTTACAGTCTTCTGTTTATATAATATGATGTATATATGATTACTGAGTTGATTTCTTTCTCTTACACAGTTGTTGGGAGATATATTACTTGATCGTTCAAATTCAGCAGTAATGACACGATATGTGAGCTCAAGAGACAACTTGAGAATTTTAATGAACCTGCTAAGAGTATGAGCCCTTTACAAAAACTTAAATGACATGTCTTATTACGTACCTTACTTTGTTTGTGTGCTTCCTGTCTGTGTCGTCTGTCAATCCTTATCCATACTTATACTTTGCTATTTTTAACATGTGAAAGTGTATCAGTTCCGTCAAAATATGTGGCCCTACTACTATTGTAGTTTGTCAAGATTATAATACTAAAGACTAATGTTCAAATTAAGTTTCTGATGATAGTGTTATATATTGGAGAGAAATTTAGAACTTTGTTACGTGTTTAAAGTGGATTTTAATGGTCGGTATTGATTTCTTTCTACAGGAGTCAAGCAAGAGTATACAGATTGAAGCATTTCATGTTTTCAAGGTATTACTATGATAATAATATTATAGCACACATTTGGAAGTGACTGTTCTGAATCATGCGCTTATTGATATTTGCTTGTCATATCAGCTATTTGCTGCTAACCAACATAAACCAGCTGATATCGTCAGTATATTTGTTGCAAACAAAAGTAAGATGCTGAGACTATTGGAAGACTTCAATATTGATAAAGGTAAGTGATGCCACCTCTTGCAGTTGCATTTGTGGTATCAATTATCAGTTTGTCATGATCAGATATTTGTTGTGATTGTGCAGAGGATGAACAATTTGAAGCTGACAAAGCTCAAGTGATGAAGGAAATCGAAGCTCTTTAACCCAGGGAACGATGCACCGTTGTGTTAAGTAGCACGTTGCAATGTGGCATTTCACTTTAGCGAATTGTGTATTGTAATAGTTCTTAGTTTTTATCTTCACGAGACTATCATTTCATACAGACTTCGATGCTCTCTTGCTGTAATTTTATAACCGCCCTTTAAAAATTGTAGATAAATAAATTGCTTAATGAGCTACATGCGGTTTATTATGTCTTTATAGGTGTAAGCAATAAAGGTATTCGAGGATGGCGTGTAAATTAATTGTGCGAGGTCATGCAATAATCTCACAATCACTTTTGTTTCACTAAATCTACTTTTGAGTGATTTTTTGTTATGTCGCAGCTGCTGAACTATTCATGACTACTGTTTACATAACTTTTGTTATAAATTAAAAGAAAAGAAATAAGAAGTTAAAATCAATTTCCGTAACTTCATAGTTAGTATTTAATTTATACAAGTTTTGAGTTGTACAAGCTGCTTTTAGGTTGTGGGATAAGTTGAATTTATTGTATCTTTTTTCTTAATAAATATGTGGAAAAGTTTATCTAGATAACGTCTTTGTGGCAGAAGTACTAAAATGATGTAATTTTATACTCTTACTACTATTGCTATTATTATTGTGTTAAAGTTTTGTTTCGTGGCGTGATTTTAATGTTATTTTTTAAAATTTACTTAGAAGTCAGGTTTAGAAGTTCAATTTTAGTTTTCTTTTAATGTGGGTGAATTTGGGGTGTAATCTTAATTTCACTGAAGCCTTATTCACGAAAACAATTGTTTTAAATTAAAAAAGTCAAAATTATGTTTATACATATAATTTTAATGTGAATAAAAAACTATAAAATTGTACTTGTAATTACAACTTCAATCTAAATTTGAAAAAAACACAGTTAAAATTGTCATTCTAAGGGACAAAGTAGCAGTGGTGGGTGCCCATGGGATTTTGATCAGGATAGGTTCATGGTATTTTGTGAAATAATTGAGGTGGTTATATAAGGAGGGAGTTGAGTGTGAGAAGCAGGGGATAGGGTGGTGCACGCAACACCTCATCATTAGCATTGTAGTTGAAAGGTTTGGAGGTCTGCGGTCTGCACTCTCCACAGGCTTTACTGAGTTGCGTAACTTACTTGTTTTCTTAATGTAATTGATTGCAAATGACACAATTTCCAGCCTAAGCTACCAAAAATGGAATACACAATTGCATTTCTTGCAATGAAGAGGTAGCAGTCAACTTCTTCAGGTCCACATCCGATAAAGTATACATTGATTTGCCTTTTTCTCTATTCTTGTAACAATGTTCATAGTGGGCCTCTTCATTTGTGGTTGATTCTTCAGAGGAGGCTTTCACTAACCAATAAAAGAGGAGCACGAGATAAGGGTACTTATCACCTCCCCTTCTTCAGGTACATGTTTGGTACCTATAGACACAATGAGGGAACCTAAAACTTTGAAAAGTGTATGGTGCAAAACCCAAACAACCCATCAGGATAATCTCCAGCATATTCCATATTCCTTTCACTACTGCTACTTTACCTATAAATTTAGATTCTGAAGTTACCTTTTCATCGTACTGTACTGTCTTCAGAATTATTTACATCCGTGTCAATTTATTCCGAGCTATTTTTATATTTTTACATCATAAATAAATAACAAAAATACAGTTTTCTTTTAAGATTCTTTTTTAGTTCTCTATGTGCAATTCGAATATTGAATAATTAATCACTTATGGGTATATTTCAATTGCATTTAGGTGGAAAGTGTGTGTATCTATTTGTGCATTGACATCTTATTAAAAGTTAAACTTTTTTAAGTAATTATTATAGTTAAACTCATTTAATAATGATCCAACATTGTCTGAATGAGAATTTAAAACCTTTTCCATAGTTTTTAAAATTTCAAATTTAAAGAGAAAGTGAAGATTTAAAAGATTCACGAAAATGATTTTATTCTATTTTTTTTCAATGTAGAAGTGATAGTTATTTAACAATGAATGAATTTAGTTATTGAACAAGTGCGATTTGATCATTGGTGTGGTTGTGTAGTGAACGGTTAGCGTGATACATGCAAAAGCACAGCCTCTACTGCATCATCTCATTTCACCACCTTCTTCTTCTCTCAGTCTGAGTCTCTGGCACACAACCATTGAAGAAGAAAATGGTTGACATTGACAATGGTACTTGTACTATCCAACACAATATCTGTCTTTCTCTCTCACTTAATTATTATTTATTGCAAACTCTGCTCACTGAGATTGAACTGTAGATTCGCTATCGGAATTCCTCGCATCTGCGGTTCATGCGGCTCAGAAAGCCGGCGAGGTCACTTCACTTTAGTCCAAAATCTCTCCATTGATCCGTTTCTCGTTTCGTTCCTTTTCTCTCTACGCCTGTATGTATCTCTTTTCTTACTCTATTGTACGCGCTTGGTTTCCAGATTATTCGAAAAGGGTTCTACCAGACCAAACACGTGGAACACAAAGGCCAGGTTTGCTTGCATTCTCTCCCTTGTTTACTCTCTTTTCTTTTACCTTTCTCGCTTCAGTCCCTTCCTCACTATTACTACGGTTTGATTTATGCATAAACTAAATTAGTTTGAGAAATTTATTTTAAACTTTCCGTGTTTATGAGAAACTTTTGAACAGAAATCCTAGCTAATGCTCTATCATCACATTCTAATGTATAACAACACATGAAGTTCAAATCGGTTTCAGGTTCTTCAGTCTCTTCTATCAGCGTTGTTATCCTCTCTACCTGAAACCCTATAATTTCAATTAAGGTTTTAAATTGTTGATGAAAAGGTAAAAGTCCCGTACTGAAAAATAATATGACTATAATAGAGTTTATATACTAATATTATATACTAATTGGTTTTAAGTTGAAATTTATTATTTAATACCAATTAGTTTTAAGTTGAAATCTAATATTGTATAATATGGTATTGCAATTATTCAAGAGACAATACATCAGACAATCCTTATGTGATACCTTCATCTAAGATTTTAGACTATCATTGATTATTATGTACTCAACTCATTTAGACATATCATGCTTATCACAATCCAAGGTGCATTAACCTGGTAATAAACTCAAACTAGGGGCCATGGTTCACCCAGTGTTAATTCATAATCAATTCAATTGTGTCTAACCTCCTCCCACACACTACACATGTTTCGCATATTCTGTACTTCCTAGCATTTTTGTCGATTGCATTCATTATTCAAGGTCCTTCCAGGCCAATGGCTCCCTACGTCTAACTCTTGAATTTTGCTGCTGTTGTTATCTCTCTATTTTGCCGTCGAGCCCTGTGTTTGCACTCTGTGATTTCTGGCTGTGTGCCGAAAGGGTGAAAAATGAGTCACAAATATAAAGAAAGAGGTTGTTATTTTGTGAAGCCTCTATGAAAAGGGGTGTTGTTAAATTATTACATGAAGCCACTGCAGAAGCGTCCCCCTACATAGCCCTTACTTTATTTTGAAGTTCATTTTGACTATTATTCGTTGAATTATGATTTATTTTGAAGTTTATATTTCACTTCATTGCTATGCAATGAGTTATTCGACTTCAAAATGCCAATCTATAGATGTTCTTATTGTTTCTTTACATGAAACACTCTTAGATCTATGCTTTATAGATTTTTTTAGTGTTTTTTTCTAGCTGTATAGATCTATTTCTCTATCTGTATCTCTCTCTCTCTCTCTCTCTATATATATATATATATATATATAGTATTTTTAGTTATTGATTACGAATCTACTATTCTTTGTTCAATTAGGTTAATGTAATGTGGTAAAAATAACTGAAGGAGGGAAATAATGAATTAATGAACAATGGTGTTTATGGTTAGAGCTCTGTATGTATTATTGTAGTGATGGATCTATTACAATGAAGAAAAAAGGTTTCTATATAGCAATAGCAACTGCAGCGACACTAGAGAGAAGAAACAAAATGTAACAGTACCCATAACCCTCACTCCTTCTCTCATATACTTCACACATAATCCCGTATGCGTGAATTTGCCATCCTCAACCTTGCACCTTTTTGGTTTTCCGCAATCATAGGAACGTTTGACACTTGCCCATTCTTCATAACAAAATTATTCTTATGTTTTCCCATTTCCTGAGTTGTCATTGTGTTATTTCTAGTTGTGACAGTTCATGATTCAGAAATAAGAAGTGGGAATTGATCATTAAGATATTTCCACGTGTGTTATTTCCCATGTATGAGGGATTGTCATTGATATATTGAAAGTGAGAATTAAAGAGTGGGAACTGATCTTCAGTCTTGATTAGCGAGGGGATGCAAGTAGGGAAGTGTTTGAGTGGGGAACATGGAAATGGTGCGTTGGTTTTGCGACCCTATTTTTTTTTCATTAGGTCTTACGTTCATGCCGGAAATGTGAAATAATTTATGGTTGTATACATTTGAGTTTATCATTTATCATTTAGCTTTTGCTTTCTGCATTCTAGTGTCAAGCTAGGTAGAAATCAATAGAAATTTTGTTTAGATTATCACTTCTATTCATGACAAAGAGAGAATGATTTCACATATAGTGATGAATATGAAAACTTTTTTTGGTGTACAGACACAACTTGAAAATAGTATTATGTGTAGGGACAAAAACCTTAACACATCTAGTCGTACACATGTTAACATGAAGTCATAATCGGTTGTAGCCATGAGGGATGAGTAGATGGTGTTATAACAGTTGTAGATGGCAGTGAGTGAACTAAAATTTAGCATCTTAAATTGGAACCAAAAGTTTCCCTTTTGATTAATTTTATGGATTTTTTGTTTTTAATTGTTTAATGCATACCAATGTCTAAGCAACCAAGACTCACCAAGCTAAAAAATGTGGAATATGAATGACTAGAGTAGAAAATTAACGGAGAAGTTTGGTGTGCTTGTTCTATGTTCTTGTAAAGAAGTTCAGATAGTAATTTAAGTATTATGGGCATTATCATGGCAAAAAATGATGAAAGATTATGGGTCAATTTGTTTAAACTTGAATAAGTGTCTTTGAAATGATCAATTTAAAAATAATCACCTCTTTAGTAACGTACACCAAGAGTTTCTTATTTTTAAAACAAGCTTATTAGACGAACACAAAAAGGTAGAAACCTGTTTAATTTATTAAAATAAACACTTATTTTAAAAATAAGTACAAATAAACTTGCTCAATATCTCATTTTCTTATTGTCTTTTACTTTTTTGCATGATGCACAGGTTGATTTGGTCACCGAAACTGATAAAGCATGTGAAGAACTCATATTTAATCATCTCAAACAGCTTTATCCCACTCACAAGGTTAACAGTGCAGATAATCATTAATCTAGTTTAAGATGGGTGACCATTTTCTCTTTTTTGCCAGTATAATTTTCCTTTAAGTTATTTGAAATTGGTGTTCTTAGTTCATTGGGGAAGAAACCACAGCTGCATATGGCACTTCAGAACTTACAGATGAACCCACATGGATAGTTGATCCCCTGGATGGAACTACTAACTTTGTGCATGGGTAATAATCAATTCTGATGTTTAAGCTGAAAGTGGATTTGTGATACACTTATATTTCCATATTGGTTGACTATAATTCTATTATTTGCAGGTTCCCCTTTGTTTGTGTCTCCATTGGTCTCACAATTGGAAAAACTCCTACAGTTGGTGTTGTATACAATCCAATTATTGATGAGGTGAGAAATTTTCCCTCTTGCAGATGCTTTACTAGTGATTGACTACAAAACAATTAATTTCCGTTAGAAACGTTCAAAATTTTGAAGAATGTTCAATTCTTATTGTTTTATCTTTGCGGTTCTGGGATAATGGCCAAATGTAGAAACAGGGTAATATTGAATTTTATGGGCAAGTATTAATCAATTGTTCTGTTGTTTTCTTTTCTCTGACCTTAATGTGATAAAAGACTTCTTTGAGAATAGACATTGACTTAATTCGTTTAGGAATATGAGACTTTTATTTGTGTAAATTAGTCTTAATGGTATCACATTTTTTACTTTGTAGTATTTTTAATTGATTTTCCTCTCTTGCATAGTATTCGAACTAAAATTTGGGATTTTTGTATGTAGCTTTTTACTGGTATCCGTGGAAAAGGTGCCTTTTTGAATGGGAATCCTATAAAAGGTGTGTCATCTGTTCTTTATCTTTTGATTCATTGTTGTTAATTTAAATGTTATGCTTATGCTTGAAATTTCACAGTATCGTCACAAACTGAACTGATTAGCTCTCTTCTCGCAACTGAGGTAAGTCAAGTCTGTTATAGTTTATGTGAAATCCATTCTTATATTTCTTTTTATATATTTTTTGCATCAATGAAGTTTTCCTCATCCCTCTCCATAAAAGATCGATGTGATCATTTAGCAGATTGTAACTTGTGATTAAGTCTGTTTTAGGTTGTATCCACAGTGAGTACTCTGTGTTTTACCCGCATTATTGTGCTTAATTACTAGAATTCTGGTTCTTTTTGGTTAGTAAGGTTATCCTATGCTAACATGGAACACTGAGATTATTGATCATACTCACATAAATATTTTGCCTCTTGAATCAAGACAAATATAAAACTCATTTTCCCTTCTGTTCTGAAAGAGCAGGCTGGAACAAAACGTGACAAAGTAACAGTAGATGAATCTACCGATAGGATTAAAAGCTTGCTTTTCAAGGTAAAGCTGGAACTTTCTGTGGAATCTACTGGTCTAAGGTGATATTACTGTTTCTGCCATAACACCTTTTCTATATCAGGTGAGATCTCTTCGAATGAGTGGCTCCTGCGCTCTGAATCTTTGTGGAATTGCATGTGGAAGGCTCGACATATTTTTTGAACTTGGCTTTGGTGGTCCTTGGTATAAATATCTCGTACTACATTAATGTTGGGCAATTTGGTAATGTGATTCACAAGGTCTCTTTCTTTTTGTAGGGATGTGGCAGGTGGTGCTGTCATTGTTAGAGAAGCTGGAGGTCTTGTGTTTGATCCGTAAGTAACTTTGATTAGATATCCTTATTCTTCATGAAGGGACTAAGTATTAAGTTCTAGATAGTCACCGCACAGTTAGGTACATAGTCCATTTGGTTCTTGGCATGCATCTTCATCTTGTGGACAATTATGCAAACATTGGTGGATGGACATGCATTGTGACATATAGTAGAAACAGTTGACAGGACTTACTAGCACTTTTGAAAGCTATAATACTGATAGGGACACTATATTCTATAATTCCGAGATGACTAGTAGAACCTTCAAACAAAGAAAATAACAAACTGATTCTGAATTGTTCTCCTCTTATTCATATCAAAGTAATATACTGGCTGGACTAAATACAGGTCATTGGGATGCCTGCAAGTAAAGGAAACGGAATTAAAAAAATGCAGTAACATGACATCATAATAAAATTGCAGAACTAATAAAACTAGAATTTGTTAAATTGTAATGGAAGAGCCCAAGTCATTCCACTCTCTTTGGGGGATTGATTTTCCCTCTCAATGTGAGTCCAATTCAATAGGAGCTTTAGGACTCGTAGTAGTTGTGCTATCAAACACAGTTGCAGATATGTTGGAAAGATTTCATGCTTACCTCCAATGTTTCGCTTGCTTCAGGTCTGGTGCAGATTTTGACATAACATCTCAGCGAGTAGCAGCTTCAAACCCTTACTTAAAGGATGCACTTGTTGATACTCTGCGCCAATTGGTGTGAGGAAATTTACTATTAATCAGTGGCAAGAACTTGTCGTATAAGCCATCTTTGTTAGTTCTTTTTGGTCATTTAAATTTTAACATTCTACATTTTTTGGTAAAAATAATCTGATAAAATTGTTATCAGAATTTTTAAATTCTTGTATGAATCCAAAGTGCTCAATAGTATTTTTTTTTGCAATAATAAATCACTTCAAATCATTTAACAGAAGTACACTCTTTAAATTACATTGTCAAAATATTGTCAGTATATTATGAATGTTCAAATACCTCGGTTATTGTGTAGTGAACGGTCCGTTAAACAAACGGTTGATTTTAATTATGTAGCAAGGTTAACAAAAATTATCTAATAATATGATATATCAATGTTATTATTACTTTAGTTCAAGACCATTTTTTTACAATTCGTTTATTCTCTCTATTTCATTTTAACATTTATTTATTTTATTTCACGTTTCCCTATTTTGTTTCCGTCTCTTTTCTCGTTATTGTGAATATTGTAGAAAAAATTAGTGAAAATATCACTACAATAGAATTTGATGGGGGAAAATGTGATTGTTTGAGTATATCTATACTCCAATCTTGGTTCAATGTGTCTCGCGTGTTAATGATGCAAGTAGGCTTGAGCTAAGGAAATTGGGCAAAAATCTTGAAACTTTATATTCATCTAAAGTTTAATTTATTTGATTGAGATAAGTGTGAAGTATTTTTGGTACCGTAGTTAGGAAAATCGGAAAACAGATTATATTTTGTAAACATTGTATATAGACGTACGTATTAGTGAAATAACACAGTTCAGAAAATATCCCTTCCTATATGGTATCCAAGCTGCATAAACCCAATGGAAATTGCATACCATCATCAAAGCTTCCTTACCTGTAATTTACAACCATGGAAGACAGCTTTGTCAACACCCCTCCTAAACGAAGGGTTATTGCTCGACAAGTCATGTCGAATGATACCCATTTTGCATTTGGAATAATCTTGGATCATACGAAATTTTTGCTCTGGTCGCAACTCATTGAGATACTCATGGGTGCTAAAAAAATCCGACTTCCTCACTGGTGTTATATCAAAACCTCCTTTAGGAGGAGACTCGAAGTTGGAGTCGTGGTTGGTTGATAATACGAGTAAAAAGTTGGCTTATAGATCTATGAACCCAACCTTAACGCATGGATTTATTGATCTCCAAATAGCTTGGAAATTTGGATGCGGTTGTGAAGAGGTTATATGATGTCTCTGATAAAATCCCAAACTATTTGAATCGAACTAACTAACACTCATTTGCCCTTAAGCAAAATGGTAGGCCTTTACCCACTTCCTATAACGAACTGGTCGTTATATTTTATGATATTATGCCCGTACTCAGACAGAGGAAAGTGTCAATGGTGTTGTTTCCTTTTACAAGGCCATATATTTTTGGTTGGACTAGATTCTGAATTTAACTAAGCTTGAAGTGAGACTTTTAGGGAGAATCCTCTTGATTTTCAATCATGTTATGCATACGTTCGCAAGGATCATAACCAACTACACCCTATGGAAGCACCTCAAGCTATCTGACAGTGCATTTTTTGGTCTACTCGAAATCGTCCTGAACCTACTCAATCTTCGAAAGGAAAAAAATTCAAGCAACAAAACTAATACCTTCACATGTACTTATTTTGGTGAGAGTGGTGAATAAAGCAATTTCGCTACAAGATCATTGGCTACCTGATCACCCATGTTATTGTGGTAACCAATAAAGACAAGAATCCTTGTTCCAATGGTAAATCCTGGCATGCCAACAAGGATAAGTCCTATGCGCACACCTTGCTATGAATAGCACTCGGATTATTGATATTGATGCTAATGATCATATAATAAATTGTTGTCGAAAATATGAACTAAAGCCCTATATTAAATAGAAATGGAGAAGAGAGTAATATAATATTTTTTTAAGTTTAAAACAAATAGTGTAATGATCTTTTATATATAAGTAATAACGCTGTTATTTTATTTTTTATTTTTTGAAAGAACTTAGTCATCATCAGTACCATTTTTTCAAAAATAACTTAGTCACTAGTAACAGATGTTCTAAAACAGGTTGTGTTTGGGAAAGTTTTCTATAGCTCACTTGACGAGTTGGGTATGAATGGTATACACTTCCGAAGATAAGGTAGAGTTGTGGCGTGAGGCAAGAAAATTAAGAAATAATATTGGGGAGGATGTACAGCTTGCTATTCATCGAAAATTTAGTTTATTTGATTGAGATAATTAGGAGTATTTTGGTAATTTAATTGGGGAAATCAGAGAAGAAACTACAAATGTTATATATAGATGCAGATATATCCTTTCGACCGCTTTAAATTAAATCCATTCACATGGGGAATGAGACCGTAAACTTCCGTCTAGATTATGCTGCGATTCTTTTGACAACTATTCGTCACTCTTTTTCTAATTTCCTATGATACGGCTAGTGCCTAGTGCCTTGGCCTTTTGCCATGGTCTTAGAAAAGTTTGGCCGAAATACAAGAACAAATTGCATATAAAAAACACGATGGCGTGCGAAACGGCTTGTGGGTTCGGTTTTCAAACTCTCAGAAAAAAGAGATCACGGTGTATTAAATATTGATTGACGCAGAATAGTTTAAAGCCAGAATAGTCCAAATGTCCAACAGAGGAAGCAATGTGACAAAAAGAGCATAATGCATCCATCCCTTCGGCTTCATAAATTCAAACGATTCCAATGAGGTTAGGTCAATAATGTTCACCAAAATATGTCGTGTCCAGCCTGTATTCTTTATAGCATTTATGCTCTTATTCACAGCTCTCAACTGTTGAATCCCAAGGTGCAGACGGACATGCAAATTCAATACAAAGTTTTTGGAAAAACTTCACCAAATTCCACGTATAATCAAATGCACCCTGCTGTTGCCCCAAAGAAAAATTTGATAGCTTCATCTAACCCTAAGAGTTAACATGACAAAGATATTTGAAACTGAAAGGTATAAAGAAAGAGTAAGATGGAAGTAAATAAATACAAATATGGGAACCGATACAAAAGTATCCGCTGGAATAGCAGGAACTCACTAACTATCCTATGAAAGAATTTCATATCAAAACCAAACTCTATGCTACTGGGAGTGTCCTAAATACACCCCACGTGTAAACAAATATACAGACAGAAAAGGAGTTTAACAACAAAACTCATATAGATAGAATTCAGAACCCAAAAATCCAGTATCTATTCGGTCACTTTCCCTACACATGCTGTGCACTAGAACCATACCCATTAACTCCATTTGTTCCATTGATGCCATGTGCTGTCTTGTTCGCTGAGTTCTTCCTCTTCATGACAATGATCCATGTGTAAGCCTCCAAAAGCACAGCAATTCCACCCAGAGCTGCAATAATGCCGATGTAAGCATGCTTCCAGTCATTGTAGCGATCCCCTACGGAAACCTCCAATGCATCGAACCCTTTAAAGATGTTGACGATACTGATGATTATGGTGGCGTATCCAATGGCGTAGTGGTAAAAGTTCCAGTAGATTCTGATTTTGTGATCCTTGTTGGGCCTCAAAAGCAGAGCAAAAACCTGTATTCAGCGCAAGAGGTAGTTTCTGTGAGTCCCATAACATTCAAAAGAAGAGGCTTCGGAAACAAACAAACAAATGAAGATCATCTCATAAGTCATACCTGAAGAGTTCCAAGGCAGAAGAGGACGATTCCGAGTGTTCTATGGGTATTGTACTTAATACCAACTGAGTCATGGCCAAGTTTGAGACCAGTTCCCCAACCAGCAACACCAATTATGTATGCAGAGGTTTGGCAGGTAACATGAAGGTAAAACCAAGCAGGGTCAGCAGATTTGAACACCTTCAAATACCTAGCTATGATGGCACCAAGGGGCATCAAAGTCCCCCAGCTCATTGCATTTAGAATTCCATGGGTCTGAACAAATCAACATCCTTCAATCAATTTCTCAAAAAATAAAACAAAATTCCAAACACCTACTTGGCAAACCATGGTAGAATAAATCTTTAATCTCAAGGAAACCAACCAGAATAATAGGTACTTACATTTCTTCTTCTTCTAAGTGAAGCCCCACTTGATCCTGCTTGACTGACACCAGAAAGAAGATCCAAACTTTCCTTAGATTGGGTGTTAGCTGCAGCATGCTCTTGAGGGGTAGAACCTGAGAGAGGACCATCATTCCAAAGGTGGACCAAATTAGTGGTACCGTTTGTAAGAGTGAGGGAGGCATAGATTGTGATCTCGCTATTCTGACGGGTAGCCGTTAAGCCAGAGATAGGATAAGTGATGTTTCCCTCTGCCAACTGGGTTTGGTAACCTTCGACGGAAGAAGTGTATGCTCTTGGGGTGCCACCAGATTGTGAGACAGCCACCAGAGCCTGTGCTCCCATCATAGCTGAGTTGAGGTTATTGCTGGGATTTATCGCCCACGAAACCCACCTGTCTGTCGCAGAGATTCCAGTGTGTCTGAATGCTATGTCCAACCTGCCTGAGGCTTGATCATAAGTCCAGTGAAGGTAAGAGCTCAAGTGAGAAAGATCACGGCATGTGGCAAACACCCTGTTCTCAGTGAAGGTCTGGCTGGAGCATGCCTGTGACTGTGCCGAGGTTGTCAGAAGGAGAGAGCTCAAGACAGATATGGCCAACACAAGCCTCACCACCATCAACTTTCCAACCATGTTGTCCAACTGCACAACCTCTTTCACCTCTCTTGCTTGATCCTGAAAAGGGTGCTCAGCAATTTTAGAATCTCTCTCTGTTGGGTCCTGCTGAAAACTTACAATGAGGGAGATCAGAACTGGTAGTAAGTGGCTGTCGAAAACTAGTTCAATTGATTGCTTTGTTGTTGGTTTGTAGCAAAAACAATCCCTCTCAAGATGAATGAAGTGGAGAAGGTTGTGGGAGAGAAAGAGGGAAGATGGGGGTTATTATAGGAGTGGGTGGGGTTAGGTAGTTGAGTAGTTGATGTCCAACGATGACTAAAACTCTCACACAAGAAAAAACCATGAAGAAAAAACAAACACAAAAAAAAGTTTTATTTTTTAAATTAAACACGCATGATCTAGACGCTCTAATTCCTTTAAAGTATGAATTGATGTTACATTATGATATTCCGTCTCTCTCAAATAGGAAAAAAAAGGCTAAATTTTTTATTGACAAAGAAACCCCTTAAATTTATAAAATTTAAAAGCTTTTAATTATGAAATTATGTCTCCTCACGGGGCCCACCTTCTGTTCATAAAAGGAAGCTTCCATTACGTGTGTCATGTAGAAGCAATTTGATTTGTTCTAAAAACAACAATTGGAAATTTGAATCTCCGACCTGTGAAGTGGACGAGCTTTTCAACCATTATGAAACCACCACCCTTTCACATCTGTCTCTTTGCGCAACCTAAGACTTCACAACACACAACAAACACATTTGTTTTTTATTTCTTTCTATTTTTTGATATCTAAAGTTGGAATGGTGATTTTGATGGTTGAAGCGAAGAATGAGAAAATTGTTTAGCTGTTTAACCAAACAGCTGCCATGTGGACTGTGTGTAGCAAAGCAACCTCTTTCATCCCTTTCGTCTTTCTTGCGTACCCATGTCGTCACTCCCAAACCCATACCCATCAAGGTTGACTGTATTTTCACATAACATACACATACGCTATTTAATAATCCATACCAATACTTTCTTTTAATTTTATGCATTGTGCAATCTTGTGTTCCCATCACAAGCTTCACTTCAACTTTAATATATATTTTCAAACGTGCATAATTATGTTCCCAGATATTACTACTTATAAATCAAATGAATTTAAAGATGCTACATATAAGGTTTGTGAATTTATTGATGTAATATTTATCATAAATTTAACATTGATGTAACTTTTAGGAGTATTCATGTTGAGTTAACGACACAAGTTGTTTCAAACTTTGTTTTAAAAATAACTGGAAACTTAAAGTGGTTCCAAAACTCTATTCATTAGACTTCTATCTTAAGTTTTTGTGAATACTTTATATGAGAGCATCAAGGGGGGCAAAGAGAAGACTTCTTATATCCTGTACACCGTTACCATGTGACTGGAAATAAATTTAGCAGTGATGATTGTGTTATTATGGGATCTTAATCTAAGCATGTTGAATTAACAAACATGGTTGTTGAGTGTAACAAAATTTCATGTCAACGTTAGAAGATTCTTAGTATTTGTTCCTTTTAATCGTTCTATTTTTCTTCTCTAGCGATTCCTTGTGTAGTAGTCAACTCTGAGAATTGGTTTTTTCTTTTGGCGAAGTGCTTGGAGAATGTGTCCTTTTATTAATTAGGAGTAATTTATTTCAACTTTTGTGGCTGCTCCATTTGAGTGGGTCAACAACTGGGATATAAGAGTCACATTTGAATTGGAATACGCGTCACAAGTCAAGAAATGCAAGCGGAACTAAGCTAATGCGACCAAACCCAAACACCAAATAGGACTATGACTAGCTTAATCACCATAATTAGCATTAGCATAGACATTAACATCTGCTTCAGTTACTAACCAACAAATCAACACCCACTTGCACTGAGCAAGAGGAATTGGTTCGGATTAGGTCGTGTCCATTTTAGAAGAATAATGGTGCATTTTTCTCTCTGTCCTTTTTTAAACAAACAATGAAAATGTTATTTTTTATTAAGATGACCATTTGGTAAAAAGCTTTTAGAATGTCTGGGCAAAAGTGTGGTGATTGTTTGAAGTATTTATAGAATAATATACTCTTTTTCAGTCAATGGCATTAAGAAAATCATTTTGGATTCTGATTCAGAATAGAGCCAGATGGAGTACTACTAGCCTACTACTACAATGGTTAAATTTTTCTAAGGCTTATTTTTCAGATTCACAATATTTGAATGCACAAATATTACTTTTAGGAGAGTGTTGTTGAGTTTGCATAATTTTTTTAAGATATTCATTTTAGAATCCATATTATATATAATCTAGATTTTATAAGATGTATTTCAAAAAATTAGGTTGAAGTAAAAGTTTTTATATTTAAATATTTTAATTGAAAACGGGATCCTGACATATCAAATAGCAGTTATAAACACAGGTCCCTGTAAAAGTAGTATTTATTCTTTGGTCCCATGAATAGTTGAGTGAAGTGATTTAAAGTGATAAACACTGTTATTGCTTGAATTATACAAAAAGTATATCCAATCAAACTAATATGTGATCAACTGAGATTTTTTTATTTAACGCTTTTTAAATTTCTCGCATATTTAAATGCATTCGTTTGGTAATTAAATAAGTTATGGGAGTGCTTTAAATTTTCCACAACTTTTTCTTTACGCTTCCTTTAATTAACTTTTTGGGTTTTTTTTAGAAAGAAAGGAAATATGGTAAATGAAAATAGGATATTTGAATATAAATGAATGAAAAATAGAATAAAAATAAAGATGTTTAATTTAAAAGAAAAATAAATAAATAAAGTATACAAGGAATAAAATAAATATACTCAAAAAATTATATTTTTTATTTTTCATTTTTTTAATACCAGACAATCTTCTTAAATGACAATTATATAATTATGATGTCTAAAAATTCTTAAGAATAGAAGAGTAGATAATTGACTAACAATATCAAAATTATTGAGGAAATAAAAATAGGTAGAGAATGAAAGAGGGGGAAATGATAATTCCTAACTTTTTGTTCATTCAAATATTATCTTCTCTTGAATAGTTCTTAAAATAATAAAAGTATATTTGTCGTGTAAGAAAAATTGTAAAGCAATTGACACTCACAACACAAAGTTAATAGTATGACACAATGAATTAGAAAAACAAATCGTGGCAAGATAAAAAAAATACTCATCAATATTTTCTCACCTTTAATATGTTTTATTAGTATTCAAGGATTAATTTAAAATTTGGTAATCTATAGAAAATTATTTATTATAATTTATGATATTTGAATAACAAATTGTATAATTTGTTTAATTTATAGACTATATAGAAGAAGAAGAAAAATATTTTAAAGATTAAAATTATATTCATTTGACAAAAATGCTTTGGAATAAAGTTTCAAAATCCTTAGATATAGTGAAGTTAAAGTCGTAAAAAATATAATAAAAAAATTGAGTGGAAAAAATTAGTGGGTCATAAAGTTAATAAAGAAAGGTAGATATAACATTATAAAAAAGAAAGTATGGTTTCCGTGTGGAAAGTTTAAAACGGCAGTACATAGCGCGTCAAAGACTTTCACATTTCCGTCAAAATAAAAGACGGTGTCACGTTGCCTCGCCTTATATTCCCATTTTAGCTTAATTAACATTTTCATTTCTTCAAAAATATCAGCATTGCCTTATTAATCTTTACAACAACTTTAACGGAACGTAATTTTTTAAGGCTTTTTTTCGTCATTAAAATTACTTATTCCACTAGAAATTTGGTTAAAATTTATATTAATCTCTTGAGTAGTGTCATGTTGGATTTTTTAACATTTTTATTAGCACGTTTTATCATTTATATTAAAAATGTCAGATAATAATATAATTAAAGTTAGCTTTCTTATTATAAAAATATAAACACTAGTATCAAAATGTTCAACAATTAATATATTGTTATTTTTAATTGTCTTATTAACAATTAAACTTATTATAATTTTGAATAAAATATTTCTTATCAAGCCAACTTTCTTCTTTAAAACGTGTAAGATTTATATCTCACTGTTTGAGTTGATTTACCTACTTTTTATTATTAAACAATTAATGGCATATATCACAATGCTTATATTTAATAAATTTAGTTATAATTTTTTAAAATTATTTTCACTTTATTAACTTTATTTTCTGTTAAATCTTATATACAATTATTTTATTTTTCTTGTGTTATATACAATTCTTAGAGAATAATCATACAGAAAATATTTTTAAAGTATAGATAGTTATTTTGTCATCATATTATTTGTCTTGGATAATATTTACAAAATTTGAATGAAACTGATCTGGATTAAAAATTTTCTAGAGTAGATCGATATATATTCGAATGTTTTTATTTTGAAAGCAAGAATGATGCAAGACTGAGTATAATTAATCTTTTAAACGTATTTTAAAAAAATGGTTTAAATTCAAAAACAGAATAAATTATCCTTTTTTCACAAATTTTATTTAGATAGTTATAAAAAATATTACATCACTACAATATGTTTATATATTTTTTTTGCGAAATTATAATTGCATTAACCATCACGTTTACAACGTTTTAAAATAAAAACAAAATATATATTCTTTAATAAAAACAAATTATTTTATAATTTTAGACGTTTTAGAATTTTAATATTTTTTTTAAAGTAAATTTTAATAAAAAAACTTCTTTGAAATATTATTTTTATGTATATTCCTATTTTTCACTTAATCGTTTATTATTTTGAAGAAAAGTGGAAAAATAAAATAAAAGTATCACAAGTATTTTATAAATATATTTTATTTTATTTTTACATAACAATCTTTAAAAATGACAAATAAAAAGCGAATTACTTACTTTTTTTTATCAAGTACGGCAATAAATCCCACATTTTTTTTTCCGTGTTAATGATTTTTTCCTCGTTTGTTTATCGAAGTTCGGAAACTGGGAAAGGAGTAATTTTGTATACGTTCATTAATTATCCATCACTGATTTTGGAACCTCTCCATGAGTTATTGACTTTTTTTCATACATCTTTAGTACTGTAATTTTAAAATTTTATAATTAAAACGTATTGGTTAGTTGTCAAATAAGTTTAAAGTATTTACAAATCATTCTCGTGTTCTAAAAAATTAAAGAAATTTAAATTTCTAATAAATCATAGTCCAATGGAGAAAATTTACTATAATATTAATCATTATTTAATGAAAATAACATTTAATGGAAGTGTCCATTTTATAAGTTTAAAGGAAAAAATTTCGATTAAATAAAGAATAAATACTTTAAATAATAGACGTAAATGTGGATCTATATGACATGTGTAATATGTGATGGCGTAGCAAGTAGGTTTATACCGTTGTTAATACTTTCTTCACTTTACTATTCTATAAACTTATGTAAAGAAAAGTAATGGAAGAAAGAGTCTTACCAGAAACATGTTTGAAGTCATTTGTGGAAATCGATTGTATTTGAAGTCAAGTAAACAAGGTTGTAATTAATTGGTAAAACTGGACCGTAATTGCGTAAATATTTTTCTTTATATTAATTAATGACGAGAGATTGTACTAAAATGCCTCTAATTTAAACATTTTTTATGGTATCACTTTATGTACATTACTAAAATAATTAATCTATATACAAGTTTGTTAGATAGAAACGTTTGATACTTGTATTGTATAAACTACAAAACCACATGCATGTTCTTCTTCTTACGTGTTTCTAGCAAATTATATTTCCGTAATTCCATGTTATATCAAGGAGTACCCTATTTCATCATTAAACCCAAAAAGTATTATTAACGTGTGAACATGTTTAACCGTATTTGTCACGCCCTAAACCCTTTTGAATTTTTTTAACAAATAAATAAAAAAGAGAGGTTTATTTGATTTGGTTAATGTGAAAAGTTATTAATAAAATAGTCCAAAGAAGAACCATAGCGAGACCTACGTAAGCAAGTTCGAGGTGGAAAAGTAGAAAAGCTCCAAAAAAGTTGCATTTGAATATTAAGCCATGAGTTCGTCACCTCTTGGTTGATATATTATGAAGACTTTTTATTATATCACCAACTTTTTCTTCGTCCCACCACAACCCTATTTTTTTTCAAAATTTAGTGGCGTGTTGCTTGGAAAACTGACATGTTAATTATGACCTGTTGAAAATTTTAGCGTGAGATTTTGTGAAAAAAAAGAGAGAAAAAACTCAGATGATTTTAATGCTTGAAACTTGATTAGAAGTTAGGAGTAGTAAATTTGAAGGGGTTGTTGGAGATATCTTTTGTCAAGTCACAAGTGTTCAAGGTAATTGTCCATTAACGTTTCTTTATTTTATAATATTCTATTGCATTGAAGTACTAGTAATAAGTTCATTACGTGTGTGTAATGGTTGGTGAGCTGAAAGTCTCACAATCTAACCTTTGACCACCTCAAGTTTCTACAAGATCTTTCGTTGATGGGCATGGTGTTGGACAAGGTTCGTGTAACATCTCCATCAATCCACTTTTAACTCAATGTTTGGAGTTTATGATCCTGACCAAATGCTTTTAACTCCAAGCATTCTAGAAATGTCTTTTATTGTTTAGCACAAAACTGTGTTCATGTTTTGTTTACTATACTTCTCTTGCCCTTATCACAAAACATTTCTCATGTCCCTCTTAATGTATTTTCCCTTTCAATCACGTTATAAAAACATTTCATTACTTTAACATCAAACATATCATATAATTATGTTTATTTTTACTAAACTTTTATCTTTTTTATAAACACACGTCTCAAAAATATATCCTGCAGATATTCAAAAAATATTTGTCTGTTATGTTGATAAAATCCGGAAACTATTTCATATATAATTAGTTCATTCTATCCCGTATTGCTATTAAAATTTCTCGGCTTTTCAGATTTTTTTTATGAAAATAATCAAAGTATCCTTGGCATTTGTTACTTCACTATAAAAAACTTTTGTTGTATAACTCCCAACAAATTTTGTCAAGCATCAAAATTAGAATGACAAATGCACCCACTTCGGTGGTATTATCTGACTCCACATTGATTGAGTATGGATATGAGTATTGAGAATATCCGATTTTTTAAATTGGGTATGGAGACGGGGATGTGGATGTACATACCCGTCCCGTCCCCGCTCTCATACCTATTATAATGTCCAATATTTATTTTTGTTTTAAATTACTAAAACACATTTAGTTTATTAAGTAATTTTAAAAATTTATATTAATTTTTCTATAGTTCTTAATTTTGTAATTTATTTCTATAGCATATATTTAATAATTTTTACTTTTTTATAATTATTTGATCTATATTTAATTATTATTTGATGATACTTTAATTTGAGATTTATGCAGTTATAATTTTGTATTGATGATTATTATTAGGAAAAAGAATATATATATATATATATATATCATTTTGACTTTGATTCATTTATAATATCATGTTTCCTTTGTTATGATTTTTATTTTTCTGTAAAATAATTATTTAATTAATATTTGGAATAACAAAATATGAATACGATTATATCCGTTATACGGTAGGGATAGGAATGATACAAAATTTTCATACCCACTAGATATAGAGACGAGATGGGGAGGAATTTTTACTATGGAAATGGAGATGAGAAAATGAAATCCGTCATTGTCCCGCTTATTGCCATGCCTAATGAACCCTTAACTTACTTTTATCTCTATCTTTTATGAGGTTAACATTGATTGAGTCAGT
Organism: Lablab purpureus; assembly: GCA_030347555.1. Taxonomy (NCBI): domain Eukaryota; kingdom Viridiplantae; phylum Streptophyta; class Magnoliopsida; order Fabales; family Fabaceae; genus Lablab; species Lablab purpureus. The sequence continues at coordinate 16,497,641 of CM059259.1, forward strand.
CTTTTAATTATAATAATAATAATTATTTTGTCATGATAAGATTTTAAAAATATATTAAAATTTTATGATTTATTTAATTATTTTTCAAAAAACTGAAAAATAATAGAATAACAGTTTTATCTCTTATATAATAATAATAATAATAATAATATTTAATAAAAGTAAGTTAGATATTTAAGCCCACAAAGAGGCATTAATAACCTAAATAAAAGATAAATAAATATTCAATTAATTAAATAAAGAAAATTAAGAAATAAAAAGTATAAATCATTAAAACGTTAAACCTTAAGTCTCATTAAGCAACTTTTCTCTCTCCTCTCTGAGGAAGTTATTGTTTATTTTTTACTAAAACTCACTCTGAAGTTTGTTTTATTATATTCAGAAAGATGATTTTTTGAGGATTGTTGCTACGTACAAAACTCTTCCTTCTTCCATGCATTATGTCCACTCCTTCCATGCTTCATCAATACCTATTTAAGGTAGGAAAGAGTGAAGAATAATCTCTTTATCTTTTATAATTATTTAATCTATAATGATTTCTAAATATGTTGGTGTTTGTGATTAATCTAAAAATTGTTTTTGAAGATAACTTTTTGGAAACTACCCTAGATTAAGGAATACTTTGTCAATTTTTTATAGAATTTTCTAGATTAAATTTTTCAAGAATTAGCGGCATAAATCTAAAAATAACATACCCAAGTTCTTAACAAACATATTTATATAACGTTGTTTCATTGTATGACAAATGTCAACTATTATTGGTAAAATATAATTTTTTAAAATTTTCTTTAAAGCTCCCAATTTTCTTAATCTCTATTAAAAGTGAGTTTTAAATAAATATCATGTTAAGACAATTTAAATTACTAACCACGTCCTATTTTAATTACTTTGAAATTTGCCTTTACTTACTTTACATGATATTATATAATTGTTATGTATATGTATAAGATTAGTGACATGATATATGAGCTTTAAAAAATATTTACTAAAAACTATCCCTAATTATAAAAGAATATTCTGGAGGAGTACAATATCTTCTCTAGACATGTTGCTTTATATGGAAAGTCACAATTACATAACATGTTGAGTAATTGAGAAATTAATGGAAAGAATTGAAATTTCAATTTAACTAAACTTAACTATTTTAACAACTACCAAATTTTTATGATTAGTGTAAAAATACACCTTGTTTAGTGACAAATTATCCACTTATGTCCACTTAAATTGATATGAATGAGATTCATTAAAGAGATAGAATCATTACTTATAATATTAAGTATGTATGTACTTTTAATGATTGAATTTGGATGTATGGCTTCATTCTAGAGTCCAACTAAACATGTTATTGATGATTTATGGTAAAGTTGATGTCATAATATACATGTAAATAAATTATATAAAATTATATATTTTTCATATATTGTTATATGTATTTGAAAGTAAATATTTTTATGAATATATATATATATATATTATGTGTTTGAAAGTAAATATGTGTATTATAGATATTTAAATAGAAGAAATAAATACTAGTATAAAAATAATCTTTTATGTTAGTTATTTTTTTAAAATTATGTTATTTTTAGATTTGATATAAATGTAAGTCACATTAATTTTTTTTATTATAAATTAATTCAATAATAGAGAATATTTTTCCATTACTTTAGGGAGAAATTCAAATAAACATTATTTTTCATACTTAATCTACAAATAATGAAATGAAAATCACATAATATAAAATATTATTTTCTAACGAAAACATATTCATAAATAAAATGCATAATAAATTTAATGTGATTCGGTACCTCAAGAGTTACATCTACAAATACTTAATAAAATTATTTTATTACTCAACATGCAATTTTTTTTAAAAATTACAAATTTTCTCATTCAATTTTTTTGTGAAAGTTACAAATCCTTTTGTGATACACAATTACCAAAATTTCTTATATACCCAAAAAACTTATTGAATGGTGGTGAAAATACTCAAATCAACTTCTCCTTTTTATAGTAGTTTCCTACTTTTTCTTTCTTTATATTATTCAATGTGAGATTTTGATAAATATTTGTCTAAAAAGATGGCAACAAATTTATGATAGTAAGGTTCTCCCTAAACAATGCAGAGCATGAACAACAAGGCACTTGAGGTGCAACATGCTCATGAGGTTGCACATGTAAGGGGGAGATTTCAGTTAAGCAAGACTATGTTGGACTCTCTTACCATAGTGGGGTCCTTCCTTAACGACATGGAATAAGTATCGTAAGACATGAGTGGTTGCACGATACAGTATGTAATATTGTTGGATTGTGTGTGGCGACTGATGTGTGTTGAGCGATGGTTGTTGCGAGCAACACAAAGAAAAATGTAAAGAGAACAAATGAAAAGAGAGAGAAATGAACAACAACACTTTGAATAGGTTTAAAAGAGATATTTTATGTAGGAGTGATATCATTTTTTTATGTAAAATAATTCTTTTACATCTATTTAAATACAACATATGTAATAAAGTTTATTTACATTTAGTTTATTTAGTTTATGATGAGTCTCTATTTATATATATATATATATATATATATATGATATAGTATTAAGGCTCTTATTTAGTTAACATATTTGAATATTTTGGCATTTAACACCTGCATTGTTTAGAAAATCAAAACTATTTGTATATATTATATTTTGTGAAGAAGTAGATCAATTAGTTCTAATTTTAATTTTGTAGAACTTAGATACTAGGATTAGGATTTGGGGTTCACTCAAATTGCTCAGTCGTAACAAAGAACTAAATGAATTGGATTCAAAGAGTAAGATTGAGTCATACTTACTCACTTTCTAACTACTTTGTTTTAATTATTAAACCAAAAATTTTTGCACAACTTAGAGTTGTAATTACACTTAAAAGATAAATATTACAACATCTGTGTAATAAATGTTAAATTTTTTTTCTATATTTCCTTAATTATTTTTATTAACAACATTTGTAAGTATTATTTTATAAAAAAGAGCGTAAATAAAATAACTATTTATTAATTATTGAAGCTCGTTTTATTAAATACTTAATTAGAGTTGTTTATTTAACTAAAAAATAATATAACTAAGCTTAAAGTTGAGTTCAAATATTTTAAATAAGATTAATTTACCTCTTAGTAGTAAAAAGTAAATTATAACTTAGGCATGTATGGGTCATATTTTTATCTATTCAACAAATTCAGTCCTCGTGTATTAATTTCTCTTCCGAATTTTGCAATGGTTTGGAAAGGGATCTTCCTGCTTTTTATTAAAATAAATTAGTACATGGACTTTTGCACTAACAAATTATTTTTATTTGTTAAAAAAAAAAGCATTCTTGTTTATGCGTGTATTAAATATTTAAACATAGTAAAACATATACAATATATCTATGTAGTTCGTGATTATTATATACTCAGAAGTTTATATGAATACATATGGATCAAGTGTTATTTATTTTATGCTTATAAATGTAACTATTACATTGATTCATACAACAACAAAAATAACTCCGCTTCCTCATAGGTTATAGATTCTGTGGCACAAGAGACGTATATCGTCGTTAATTTCGGACTTTTTGCTATCCTTCTGCCAGAAGGAAATTTCTAAGGAACAACATGTATAGGTATCTCTTTACGGCCTGCAAAAGACATATGTAACAATTAGATTCAGGATATAGAAGTTTATCATACTAAATCAAGATTTGATTTATGAATAAAGCAAGAAAAAACGGTTTCGTGGGGACAACTATAGTATATTAAGAAATAAAAAATATGGATTAATTTACTTATACATATATTTATGTGTTGTTTGGTTAAAAGGAAGACTTATTTTCTTGTATGAATGAGTAAATGTGAATAAAAAACTCCAATTACAAAATCTCAGACCATTAGGATAGACATGTATTTTTTATATACTAATTTCTTTGAAGGAAAAGTAATATATATTCTTATGATTTGTAAAAGGAAAACGGGCAATGGTAATTAGAAAAAATAAATATTTATAATTGTAAAAGAAAAGAGAAAAAGGTGAGTAATTATACAGTTTTGTTGATGCACATAAAGGGAACCAATTGACAAGAAGTAGACATAGAAGATTCCGAAAACCAGGTACTTATATAAGAATATTCTCCCAAGAACTTACATTAATTTATTCTTTTTGTTCTAAGTGAAGACTTCCCACTTCATCCTGGGCACCTTGAACTAGAGAAGATCCAAGCTTTCCTTGGCTTGGAGGTTAGAAGTAGCAAGCTGATGGTGGGCAGGGGTAGAAGCAGATAGAGGACCATCTTGCCAAAGGTGGACCAAATTGGTGGTGCCGTTTGGAAGAGCGAGGGTGGCATAGATGGTCATCTCACTATTCTGACGGGTAGCTCTCAAACTAGAGATAGGATAACTGATGTTTCCCTCTGCCAACTGGGTTGAGTAACCTTCAATGGAAGAAGTGTATGCTCTTGGGGCACCACCCGATTGTGAGATGGCCACCAGAGCCTGTGCTCCAACCATAGATGAATTGAGGTTGTTGTTGGGATTGATGGCCCATGCAACCCACCTGTCAGAAGCGTTGATTCCAGCGTGTCTGAATGCCATGTCCAACTTGGCTGTGGCCTGGTCGTAGGTCCAGTGGAGGTAGGAGGTTAAGTGGGGAAGATCCCGGCATGAGGTGAAGACCTTGTTGTCTGGGAAGGTGTGGTTCGTGCATGTCTGTGACTGTGCTGAGGATGTGAGAAGGAGAGAGATGAGCACAGATGACACAAACCTCAACTTTCCAACCATGTTGCTACACCTTACACTTCTTTCTTTCTCTGGTTTCAGCTTGTGGAGGAGGTTGTGGCACAGAGAGAGCGAAGAAGGGGATGTTATAGGAGTGAGTGGGCTTATTTCGTGTGTCCAACGCCCAACGATGACTAGTCTGAGAAGAAAAACATAAAGAAAAACAGAAACATCCTAAAAAAGAAAAAAGAACATAAGGGAGTTACTTATTAATACAATATATCTTTAGGATGATTCTTGTTGTCCATAATTCCACCATAGTTTTTATCTAATGTGATTCATGATTCAACTATTTACTAATGTGTTATTAGAATGATTCAAGTATTTATATTATTTTGAGTGGATTTTAATTATGTGTATATATCTTTAGGATCATTCTTATTAATACCACCATGGTTCAAGTATTAACTAATGTGACGTTCATTAGTTCAATACATATTTAGGTCGCATCCATATAAAAACGACATACTTTTTACTATTTTAATCAGAACTATCCCTAATTGATACTCATACATTTATCCCATATACTTGAGGAGATATTTGAGACCATGAACCTTTTGAAAGAAAAATATATTTCATTATCTAGGTCTAATTTTTATTATATTCATTTTTATTTATGAAATATCTAATAACTAGTTTTTTATAGTTATACTTTAATTCATTAAAAAAATTATAAATAAAAAACATCAATTAAATATACAGCTGTAAATATATATAAATAATATTCAAAGGTTTTCTATATAAAATATTACAAACATGATTATAAAATATTTTAACAAAAACAAATTTACAAATGTCAAAGTTTGATGTGACAGTATTTTACACCTCCAAATTCAATATGAGATTTTTTTTTATTATTCAGTCACAATACAACTCTGTAACGCATTTCTCAATCTCATTTTTTCGTAATTTATATATATATATATATATATATATATATATATATATATATATATAAGTGATTGATTTGGTTCGAATGAGAATGAGTTTACCTATTTAACTCCGACTAAATTGGAAGACCTAAAACACATTATTTAGAAAAGTGACCACACTAACTAGTTCAACAAAGACCAGTATGGTAATTTCGAAAATCTAGAACACCTCAAAACTGGTGCAGAAAATCAAATTAAACTGAACTTTTCAAGTTTTTATTTTAATTTGATTTAAACAGCTTTAAGTACATGTTTGTGTATTTCGTATCAGTTTCAATTATTTTGTCATTTATATTAATTTACATTTTTTTAATCCTCATTTCTAATAATTGTATCATCTTATTAGTAAAAATATCGTACAATATTAAAAATATAAATTGAATTGTTATTAGTTAAACCATTGTAAAATATTAATCATTGTATTAACAATTTCACTCATTGAATCACATTCGATTTTGAAAGCATTGCTAAATCACATTTATTTTTCTATAAATTAAGGAAAGTTTGTGAAATCACAAATATGTAAGCATGGTTGCATTTGAATATTAAGCATAGAATTAGTCACTGCATCAACTTTGTCTTCGTCTCCTACTAACCCTCTCTTCTTTCCCTTCTCTGAATGGCGTGTTGCTTGGATTGCTTGGATCATTATTGTGATGATTCGTTAACAAATCGTTCCAATCTTAAATATCTTTAAGACATGTTAATATCAATTATTGCATATGAAATATTATTTACACATTTAAAATATTATATATTCTTGTTATAATTTTACTTTTAAAAAATACATTAAAAGATTAAGAAATAATGGAGTATATAAATTATTTTTTTAAGAAATAAAAGAGTATATAAATTATTCTTTAACATGACATTATTATTCAATCTATTGAAACATATATTCAACTTCTAAGATTTTCTTTTCTTTGAAAAAGTGGACAAAGGGATGACTCTGAAACTTTAAGCTACTATTAGACCTAGGAAATTATTCGAAAGCTATGGCTGCAAGAAACCTCTATTTCGAATGTTTTAGTGAACAAAACAATGCTTCGCTTGGATAACGGGCTTCTTAATAAGTTTTTCTTGCTTTCTCATGTCTCACAGTAATATTGCTTCTGTTTTTGTAACTTTCTTTGTTATTCATTTCTTATAAATCTATCCGAAAGTCCAAAAGTAGTTGATGGGTTATAATAAATTAGAGAAGCCCAATTGCACAGCCCATAATGCTGGTAATGTTTGGGTGTTATTCCTAACGGTCCTTTTGCTCATACAAACTATTTGCACCTCCTAAATGCTATTTAAACTCCTCCCCCAATTTGAGAATGAGTATAGATATAGGAAAAAAGAAAAGGAAATGGATCTGACAAAAGTAGAGACATGAAGTAAGGATGCAACCACCTCCAAATTTGGTGAGAAAGTGGTGGGCTTTTTCCACTATGCATGGTTCATTATTGCTAATTTTGTTTTTTTGTGGAGTCACAGTAAATGGAAGAAGAACAGTAATGCAGAGTGGTGGTAGGACTAAGTGTGAGGTTCCAGAAAAGTGGTGGGGTGATTAAAGTTGGGATTGGGACCACACCATAGCATTCAAGGGGCTAAACCTAAGTAAAAAATTATTATATATTATGTACCCAGACTTAGATAAAAAAACCTTTCTTTTATAAAAAAAATATATAATTTATTCTAAACTTTAAATCTAGTTTAAATAATTAACCTTGACCTTATAGTTCAACATAATTCAATAACTTAATTAAAAGTCTAAATTATAAAGAAGAAAAACTTATATTTTAACAAATAAAAAATAAATTATAAATTTATCTTCACATTTTTCATGTAATAATAATAATAATTGAAAAAGATAATAATATTAAATAAAATTATGAAAACAAATATGAAAAATATTAATGAAGAATTATAATTGATCCTAAATTAAAATGTACTTTATAATTAAATCATATTATTTTATATTTAATTTATTAAAAGGTAAATATATTTATACTTATTTTTGTACTTGGTATATCATAGTAAAAATATATTTATTCTTGATTTCTCTTTCTTATAAACTTTCTCAAACAATAATTTCATCAATTATATATTTTTTTTCAATTTCATAATAGTTTATTTTCACTTTTAATGATATTACATATTTAATTTTATAACATTATTAGTTTATATGCAATATATTTATTATTAGTTTATATTCAATATATTTATTAAATTTTAAGTAATATATTTTGTATTATTATATTTTAATTTTAAAATAAAAATAATGAAAAAGTAAAAATCATTAAAATAGCATAAGTTAATTTAATTTAGTTTTTTTATTTATTTTTTATTCATATATCTTTTAACAAGAAAAATTAAATCAACTACATCCTGATGAATACTTGATTTTTAATAAATAAATGTATCTTTTGTTTCTCTCATAAATTTTCTTTTATATCCTTTCTAACATAATTTATAATTATTTTAAAGAAATATTAAATACATTTTACACTTATTTTTTTAAGAAATATATAATTTAAAGTTTGTTAAAAGTGCAGATAGCAGGAATCTTCAAAAATATGAGATGACTCTACTCAATTTACCAATTGTAATCCCTTTGGCAGCCATGACTTATCAGATTTTGTAGAGAGAGATGAGATGTGGATATATTTAAGGGACGGTGCTAGATTCTGAACGAATACTCCAAAAGTTTGTGTTTCCATTTTTCAACCCTCACTCTATCACTATAATGCACCCTACTACACTGTGTCTGATTTCAATGGAACTTTGTAAACCATTGGCTTAATAAAATCTGCATTTCTTTTATTTCTATCTCAGGCATCAGCCCATACTGCAACTGTTCCTTATGAGGTTGTAGATTCTATTCTTCTGCATGCATGATTCATCTATCTGTCACTTTGGACTTTTTCTTATTCTTCTGCATGCACCAAATTGCTTATCAAGACATGATATAGCTGTATCTTTATGACTTATAAAAATTAACAATTTTATTTACCATATACAATTATTTGATGATAGATAACTGAAAAATATTTGTACTCATTTTCATATTTTACCAACATGGCAAAAAAAATATAGGTTTCTTGGGGACAAATGTTGGAGATCACTGAATAGGGTAAATAAATGTTACTCTCGCTATGCCATCTTGAAATTTTAATAATTTAAAAAACTAAAATGATTTATTATATTTAACTATGTTAGGAGGTGTGGAAGAATATAAATAGAAAGAAGGTACTTAATGTGTTGAGAATCTTGAAAATTAATTTAAAAATTTAAAAATAAAATTTATATTGTTTTAGAGTATTTTTTTATATATTTATGTTAAATAAAATTATAATACAAAAGAATTAATAAGTTGAATATAAATAATGTATTTTTAGATGAGATTTTATAAACAAATTAAATAAAAAATAAATATAAAAATTTAGAAATATGTGATGTAATAAAATTTATAAAAAAATAAATTAAAATTTCATGTTAGAATTCTTTTAACAGCGTGTAATGTCTTATATTACATGTAAATTGGGTAAAGTATGGGAGAGATAGGGTTAAGGAAAGAGAACATGGGAGGGAACTGTTTTATAGTATAAGATTGGTACATGGTATGGCCATACCATACACTTGTATGTACGGGAAATAAATGCTTCAATAAATAAGCCATAGTAAGGTATGGTGTGAAAGTCAACACCATGTTTTTAACATTTTATTGCCAAAGACTTCTAATAAAAAAAATTATATTTTTTTATTCATTACTTCAACTTAATAAAACAATTATATTTTCTTTTATTTTATCTTCTTAAAACTTTTTAATAGAGAAACTTTTATAAATATAAGATACATAATCAAACAGTTTTCTATTTATAACAACTTTTGTTTCTTTTTTTATGATATTACTTGTATAAATTATTTATATTTTTCTTTTTTTCTTATTAACAAAAGGATTTTACTATAGTTGTAATAATATAGTACTTAAATTCACTATACATGAGAGTGTGCTGTGTAAAAATATTGAATTAGATGGAATAAAGAGAAAATGAAAATTAAAAGCAACGACAATGTGACTCCCGACATACATTTGTAGGCATGATGATAGTAGCAGCCTAGTAACGTTTTTGAATGGTTGGGAAGGATCCGTTGAAAAATGAATCTCTATCTCTTGGATATACAGCCCCCACGTGGGGGTGTAAATAAGACCTTCTCCATAACATTGTAGCCTCATTCATTATTTTTCACCAACCACGTAATAATGTCAGGTCAACACATCATTCTTCATTTCAAATCACACATTTATCCTAACCATCATCAAACATATTATTTCAAAATCTTTTTTATTATAATCGCTACAACTTTATACTTTAGTAAACTTTTTAAAACCTCCTTTATAGCAACACATCCAAATACATCATACAATTATTTTTAATAATACACTTCACTCTTTATATAAGTTGATCTGTTTAATATTTTCTAATAAATAAATAAATATACTATTTTAATAAATTATAAAATGTATAATTATACTAAACAATATTTATATATTTAAACATATTAGTATCTAAATTTTCTTAATAGTTTGAAACTAATTGTTTTTTATAAATCTTTACCAGTTTATTGTTTGAAGAAATATTTGACTTTTTCATATGGGCTAAGTCATAAATATCTATAGTATTACTTTACCTATTTCCATCCTTATTTATTAAGAACCATTCTCATAAATTCATCGTTTTTTGTGTAAAATTTGAAACAAGCCTATTTCTTTAAATTAAATACAAAATCTAGGTAATGTTTAGTTCAATTTCTTTAAAAATCTTAAGAAAAGATACGACCTAATATGATTCATATTTAAAAAAATTATTTAGCTCTATTGAAGAAAATGAAAGAGTAGAATTTAAAAAAAGTTATGAAATTAGCGGAGAAAAATAGTTATTTTCACTCTCCTCTTCCTCTTCTCACGTTATCTATCTCTCATCTGCTTCTTCTTGCTCTTTCATCTCTCCACATGTTTTTGGATCAGTTTTTAAGTTAAAAAAATATTAAACTTTGTACTTTGAATTTTAGATTTGAAATAGAATGTAACGTGAAAAAAATAGGTGAATCATAACTCTATTGGACTGTAGGATTACAGTAAAAGTTATTCAACCAAAAATTTGTGTTAGGTGGTAGGGTTTGGACGTGGCTTGAGAATGCATTAGATAGTACACTAGCTAGGGTGTCCAAAGATGATATAGATTGATATTGGAGTTGAGTAATGTTGCACTCAACTTTAAATTAAGAAAGGGACAAATATACAATATCGTGTTACACGAAAACACGTTGGAAAACTTAAATTTAGTATCAAAATATTTTATATATACAAAATTTAATTGTATCTCTAAAATTTAGTCATCCTAATATTAGGAAGAGAGAAAAATAGTTTTTATTATAAAATGTACTCACAACAACTTCAATAATTTTTGGTATATTTTTACTCAGTTTTAAAATTCTTTAGTATTATTAAATGATTAGGTTCTCATTTATGTTTTATTGTCTTTAACTTTATTTTTCCTGCCAAATTTTTAAGACAGATTAAAAGATCTATCTTATTTTGAGTATAGAATAATCCCATCATTCTCGCGGCAAAGTAAACATAGAAATAGTAGCATTTCATAATTGTTGGTATGTAATACTTCCTCCGTTTCTAAATAAGAGTCGTTTTAAAAAAGTGATTTTGTTTCTTTTTCTCTGTAGTTTATAGAATTTAAGATTGCATTAATTATTTTTTACCAATTATACCCTTACTTTTGAAAATATCAATAACAATTAAATTCTTTCTTTTATGAGACTTTAAGTAGTTTGTTGCTTATATCAACCAATCAGTAATTTATTGTTTCCACCTTTTCATCTACCTTCTCTTTAATCATTAAAATGTATTTAATTTTAAAAAAAAAGACGTTAGAGAAAATTAGTTGAGAATTGAAAGATTTTTTTTTAAGTGGAGAAAAAATACATTGAGTACTCTTTATTATACTTTATTATAGAGAGAAAAAAAATAAACTCTTAATGACAAGGATATTATTGAAAAAAAAATTAAAAATTTATTGTAAATACTAAAAGTTATTGGTTTTATTAATCTATGTATCAAAACCTTAAACAACTCATATTTAAAAACAGATGGAGTAGAAGATTGGAGATATGTAGGCTGCAAAATTATGGTTTGAAATGGTGATTAAGAGCAGCAATAGAAGAGGTATTGGCAAAAGTGTATAAAGAAGTGGGAGCACAGAGAGTAATAAGTAGTAAGAAAAAGTAAGTGTGCACATCCATGATTATTAGTGTCATAAAGAGAAGAGATAAAAGTTGAAAAAGTATTGAATACAACAAGTGACAGAGTTGGGATTCTTAATGATATTCTTGTAAACCCCACTCTTCGTGATCTCACTTCTTTGCGTGTTTAACTTCCCAATTCCCTAACCACACTTTGCACCTATTCATGTAATCTATCAGTTGGTGGCTTTATGATATTTTTGGTCAAATACGCGTTATCGTGGACGACATTCGTTAGTTCAACTTATTAAACTCAACTCATTAATTATCACCTATTCCACCCTAATATTCTGCCTCTATTTAAATTATCATCATTACCACACATTTATACGTTTTAAATCTTTTAATTACAGTTTAAGAAACTTTAATATTGTAGCTCTATTTTTACAGCTCTCCAACAAGAGTCAAATTCTCCTATCAATCCTACCCATATGCATTTTCCCTTTTTCAAAGTGGATTTATTTAGCTCTCGTGGAGAGACCAAATCCATTAAGTGAAAAAGTGAGAATGCAAAATTAATCAACATTACAAGGTGAACGTATTTTCCCTTTAAATGAGTCAAATATCGCATTAATTACAACAATAATGCAAATTATTATTAAAATAAAAAACGGTGTACATTAATTATGCAAACTACAAAATTGCATATTGTTCATGGCATTGCTGATAGTCGGCAAAATGTTGGAGCAGCTCACGATTCAACTTTAGCACTGACGTTGAAACTATTATTTCATTTTCGACAAGTTGTTTCATTATTCATAAGAAATCAACTTGCGTTATTCATTAGTTATTTTCAGTCATTCTCAAAAAAAATACAAATTTTCAGCATAATATAATTGTCTTAATCCCTTACATAAGATAAAGAAATTTTACAGAAGAACGAAACCTGCAAGTATGAAAGAAACCAATATTCTCTACACTAGACAAAATCAATTTTAATATATTTATATTAAAATACAAGTTGGGTTGTGGACAGCTCAGAATGCTACATCGTTACATAACAATCAAATTAAATTATTACTTTTAATTTAGTTCTCGAAAGGTGCAAAGTATTATTCAGTGCAAATATCTATATGATGTAAACATATTTAGATTATTTTCAATATCTTATGTATATTTAAGGTTATTTTGAAATGAAGTTATACTAAGAAATATTACTATAAAACTTCAATTTTAAACACAAGTTTGGCATGCTGCTACAATTCTTCTCCCAAAAACTATTGTTTAAAATTGACTTGGGAGTGTGGTCGAGTCTAATCACGTAGGTCTACCTAACCTGATTCTAGAAACATGTTTTTCACCAAGGTATCCCTTCATTAAAGCATGAGTTCTTGGCAAAAGGCAATTACCACTCTTTGAATAGTAAAACTATTATTAGTGAAAAGATAAATACGATGTTCATTTAGTTCAACTTTTTAATGAAGATAGGTTGGAGATATTTAATCCACTATCTTCTTCGGCTCATCCTCATCGTATTTTAATCCACGAAACAAACGCATTTGTAATGGGACAAAGCCACACAATTTTTTCAGCTTCGAGGATTTTTCTTTTCAATTTTTTTTTAAAACTATATATAAAAAATAGCGTAGGGTTTCATGTTTCTGTTTCCTTTTTATATATAAAACTAATATTCTATTTGCTGACAAAAAAACTAATATTCTATTTATAACCCAAGATTTTAAGATTGGAGATAATAAGTGAAATTAAATATATATATATTATTTTATCTTGTTGTTAATGTATTAAATAAAATAGTTTTTTTAAAAAAAATTGAATTAAAGTTAACCACCTTATATATAACAGTTTGATTAAAGTTAAACCACCTTTTCTCTTTAGTTTAGTTTGATTATCTATTTTGTGCTTTATGTATGGTTTGGATATCAAAAGCACTGTGCAATGCATTGAAACAATAAGAGTTAAGAGATGTTTCGGATAAGTTTGGGTAAGATTTGAGGAAACTTATTATTCAATTTATTAAAAAAATATTGGGTTAAATTTTTTAATTTTTCATGTTAAATTGAATACAATCTAATTTACTCTTGAACGAATTGGATTGTATTCTATCAATTAGATAAAAAATAAAAAAAATAGTAAAAGTTATAAATTTCAAATATCATTCAAAATATAGATAAAAGATGAGATTATATTGGAGAAGACTTTACAAAGACAAATAACAAATATGAATGATAAAGACAAAATAGTAAAGACAAACAAAATATTAAGGTCAAACAATAAAGAAAAATGATGGAACATAGCGACATATAGGTGAAAATACTAGAGTTGATATGAAGAAGAATATACACTACAACAATGTTTATGTTTGTTTGTATAATGTTAGAATTATGATATGATGAAAACAAACAACATATATGAGAATGTTAAAGTTGATACTAAGAAGAAGGTGCATTATTACGAGAGTGTTTAAGTTTGTTTGAATGATGTTAGATGCAACACAAGTGTACATAGTAAATGACGGAGACCCAACAAATGAAGATGCACTATTATCGTGAGAGTTCTAGGTTTATGCTAGCTTCGATTGAGTGTAAGACAAGTATAAAAATGATTGTGAGGTTGGGTCTTGGGTTATCCATCACCCAACATGTATAAGAGTGTGTTAGATTGAGTTGGATTAGATTTGCTCAATCATAAATGAAACTCAACTCAATCTAATTATGTTATATAAAGTCACGTTCACTAGATAACTTGATCTCATGAACGTCTTTAATAAAAGGGAGTAAGATAACAAAACGTCAAAAGAAAAGGTTAAAGAGTAGATGAAATTGAGAAAAAAATAAAGAATAAGAGGAAACTTAATATATATAAAAAAATAGAAGAGTTACAAGAATTTCTTCTAAGCATATATGATAAACTAACAATATTAGATAAATAAATAGAGGAGAGTAAGAGAAATCTTCATAGCAAAAAAAATGATAAGTGAGAAACTGATATAATTTTGTGAAATTTGTAGAGTTGTAGGAATATTGGATAAAATTTAAACTACATACCAAATGGATAAAAGTTCCTTTTAAACTCTTACCTAAAAAAAACATTTTTTAATATAAAAATGACATCAAACCACTTAGTTATGAAAAAATATTTATGATATACTTTTCACTAACTCCTTATTAGTCAAATATAATAAAAAAATAATAGTCAAAACTTTGATTATTTTGAAAAGAACGTAAATAATACAAAATTTTATAGATTTTTAAATAAATTAAAAATAAATATTTTTTATATACATATTATTAATTATTTATTTTAAAATATATTTACTAAAATAAGATTGAATTTTTAGAAGGTGTATAAAATTACTTTTAATTTTTTTACATTGATATTAGAGAAATCAATTAAAGAGGTTAGATAGAGTAATATATTAAAGTTATTAGGTAAGCAATAATAGTAAAAATTGCGTTCTTTATAGAACATTTGATGTAGTTATTTTATTTCTAAATATAATTTTCATGTTGTTTTACAAATACGAACAATTAAAAATGATACTACATCACAATTTAATCAGTTTATTATAGAATAAGAGTATATTTTAACTTAAATAAAAAGCATTGTAGCGGCTTAAATTATTTTTTTCATTACATTTAGTTATTAGTTTAAGATTAGTTTTGAAAAAAGAAATAACGTTAAAATTAAAAAATAAATAAAACAATAGGATGCATTCTATTCTTAACTAGTATCTAGAAGGCCACCAATTTGGACAACACCCATTGACACAGGGATTTCCAATTGAATATTTATCCACGTGTTCCTTTAGAGCTTTTCTTAGCCTAACAACTTAACACTCAAGCCCACTCATTTTATTTTAGACCTCGGATGTCTAAATGAAGTTTCCCCTTCAAATTTTATAAATGAAAAAAACTTTATTAATATTAAAATTGGTATATACGTACTACACATCATAATTAATATATATATATATATATATATATTATTTAATCGGATCAAACTCAATACTTACTGGTCTTGCAATTCAAGATTTAAGTCTCTCTAAAAGTAACTTATATTACTGCTTTAAAATTAACTAAATTCATAAAATATTTGAATTTAAATAAATATTAATTAAATACGACGTTATTCTTTTTAGTTTAGAGTAAACTATCATTTTTCTCATAAAAAAATCATTATTTTAGTTTCTAATAATGTGTGACATTGGTCCTGAAACTTAAAAAATATAATTAAATTATTGAAAGTGCAATCTCTCGATTATATTTATTCAAAATTCAAAACACATTATTGACTATTTCTTTAATAAAGAAACATGTGTGGCTAGGTGACGATATTTTAGGGAGTTAAATGATTCTTAATTATATAAGTTTCAATGAAATTACTAGAGATTTAACAAATTTTAAAAGTTAATATAATAACATGTCACACTTTCTAACATCAAAATAATTATTTATAGTTGTATTAGAACGTGGTTTTATTTTTTCATAAAAAAATATCATATTGAATAAAAGTTTTTTAAATGACATAAATATGTTTTATAATACTTATTGGTCATTTTCACAATTTTTTAGGAAGAAAAACAACACAAATCGATGGTATTTTGATTAAGAATTTTACTAAAACTTATAAGAAAATCTGTTGGGTTTAAAAAATATAATTGTTTTGATAGATTATCTATTAAGATGTATTTTAATAACTTTTAAGCGATTTTAATATGACGCATAAACATAATACCCATCATCAAGCATTTTCATTCACATCATTAAACTTTTTTTCTGCCTGTTATATATATATATATATTTAATCATTATGCAAAATTGACCCTTATTTGTCAGTATTGTGAAATAATAAATGCAATAATTTTAAACATATTATTCAAATCTAACATCATGATCCATGAAGGACTAATGGAGATAAAACTAAAATCACGTAACTATTAAAATATTGAAATTATTATTGATACTTTTCTCTGTCCAAACATTATTATTATTATTATTATTATTATATTTACTTTTGTAATTTTTTATTGTTTTTTCTTAAATTTGTAGTTTTCAAATCTTAGACGTACATATACATATATAATCAATAAAATTTTAAGAATAAATCAATAGATGTAATAAAACTTTTCGATTTTAAAAATATTTATGGGGATTTTAAATTTTCTTTAGTTTTATTTTATTCCACGATAAATATATCTTTCTAGTTTTTTATTATAAACGGGTAAATAATAAAAAAAAAAGTGAAAAGTAAATGGTAAATGATAAAAACAATTAATTTGGCTCCAATATGTAAAAAGAAAACGTAAATAGAAAGAAAGAATTTAAAAAAGATGGTATTTAAAGAAGAATAAGGAGTAATTTAATTAGAAGAGTAAAATTTGAGAATTTAAAAGAGTAAATTGGTAAGTTAGTGACAGGCGATTGATTATTTTCAGGGTAGTGTGTGATTGAAGACGATTGATTTCATTTAGGGGTGCTTAGGAGCACCAAAGGGGAGAAGTGCCTATAATAACCTTTGATAAGTTATGGATAAAATAAATGAAGATGGAAGTAGATTTATAATTAAGAAATAAAAAAAAAAGACAGGGATAGAAATGGCCATGCAATACTGCCAATACACACCTGTGTGTCTAATGTCTTAAGCTAAATAAGGTAAAGGCATAGTCTGATACAACATATTTCGGTTACGTCCCATAAAAACACTTTGACTTGCAATAAATAACTCAGATAATACAGATCACTAGATCATACGGCGCAGATATAATAAGTTTAAGGTAAACTGCGAAACCCCTGTCTTCATCACGCCAACACGTGCCACTCCTTCCTTACACTTGACAACTGTCTCCGCCTCTTTTCCTGCACCTCCATCCACCAGAATCTTCCCATGTCACCAAACCATACCCAAGGTTAACCCACTCAGGGCTTTTCAGTCATTTCCTCCTCACACCAACTCAGCTTAAAAAAGCTACCACAAAACGACGACGCTTCTGCCCGACTCCCACCACCTCACATCATACTATCCCAATCCATTCCCTAATTCCTTCATCTTCCCACACATTTCTCACCGTCGATTCATAGGGTCCCATCTTATCACCACCGACCGTTACACTACAAATCTCAACGCCCCGTCAGAATAGCCCGTCCCGGATACCAAAGCGTTCACCATTCACAGCCAAATAAAAAAACGAAAATAGAAAACTTAAACAGTTATTCTCCTTCTCCTTATTATTCGTCGTCTTCAACCTGGCGCTGCCTTCACTCACTTCCTTTTTTCACTATGAAATTCTGAGCTAAGAAACGTTAATACCACATTACATAGAACCCTAAGCCCTAATTTGTGTGCTTCGAAGCTTCGAGAATGGTTTCGCTGGAGGAATCACGGTCGAATTCCAGTCGCTTCCCCTTGGCCAGGACTTACCAGTACCACTCCTCGGTTTCGTCAAAATCGCACCGCCACATCGGAAGGTCCATGCGCACTATACGCTCCAATTTCTTCCAAGATGATAACAGCAGCTGTTCCTTCACCGAGAAATCCACCTGTCTATCGGAGAACCTCACCGACTCCGTCGTCGACCTCCGCCTCGGCGAGCTCGCGTCGCGGAACAACAAATCGCTGAAATCCTCACTCGCTGAGGAGGACTTTCTCGACCTCTCCCAGGCCTTCAGCGACTTCTCTGCCTGCAGCAGCGACATCTCCGGCGAGCTGCAGCGCCTCGCCACTCTCCCATCACCGGAATGCGTGCAGAAGAGCGATATATCCGGAGAGGTGGAGCCGGAGCCGGAGCCGGAACCCTGCACGGGTTTCCTGCAGAGGGAGAGCTTCTCCACGGAGATTATCGAGAGCATTTCGCCGGAGGATCTCCAGCCGACGGTGAAGATGTGCATCGACGGCCTCCAGTCGCACTCGGTGGCGGTGAAGCGCTCCGCGGCGGCGAAACTTCGCCTGCTAGCGAAGAACCGTGCCGACAACCGCGTTCTGATCGCAGAGTCCGGCGCGGTTCCGGTTCTCGTTCCGCTTCTCCGGTGCAGCGATCCGTGGACGCAGGAACACGCAGTCACGGCGCTCTTAAATCTATCTCTCCACGAGGACAATAAAATGCTGATAACCAATGCCGGGGCAGTGAAGTCGCTGATTTATGTGCTGAAGACGGGAACGGAAACTTCGAAGCAGAACGCGGCATGCGCGCTTCTAAGCCTGGCGTTAGTGGAAGAGAACAAGAGTTCCATCGGGGCTTCTGGAGCGATACCGCCCTTGGTTTCGCTTCTTCTGAACGGTTCGAACAGAGGGAAGAAGGACGCGCTGACGACACTTTACAAGCTATGTTCTGTTAGGCAGAATAAGGAGAGGGCGGTGAGCGCCGGTGCGGTGAAGCCGCTGGTGGAGCTGGTGGCGGAGCAGGGGAACGGCATGGCGGAGAAGGCCATGGTAGTGCTCAACAGCCTGGCGGGGATTCAGGAAGGGAAGGACGCGATTGTGGAAGAAGGTGGGATCGCTGCTCTTGTGGAAGCCATTGAGGATGGGTCTGTGAAGGGGAAGGAGTTTGCGGTTCTGACCCTTCTTCAGCTCTGTGTTGACAGTATCAGAAACAGAGGGTTTCTTGTTAGAGAGGGTGGGATTCCTCCTCTCGTTGCCCTTTCTCAAACTGGGAGTGTTCGAGCTAAGCATAAGGTCAGTCAAATCAAACCCCCTTTTGATCATACCAGCAACTTCTATTCAGTCTTGTCATACTAACAAACTTCAATTCAATGATTGTATATAAGTAAGTGTTCTGGTTTTACATTGAATCATCCAAAATTCCAATAAAGTGATAATGTAATCAACATGATTATAAGCGAATTTTGACATATTTAATTCTATGTTGACAAATTAATCTTGCATCTAGATTTGATTTTCAGTTGATGTAATTTAAGTAGTTTTTGAATCGCGTAAGAAAAATTATCTGAATTAGTACAGCTTACTTTTAGATTAAAAACATCCAAACATAAATGGTTTTACATCAAAATTGATCCTAGCCAAAATCAATTTTATAAAATAAATTTCATACAAAATCATTTTTGCAAACGGTCCTCAAACAATTACTAAATACTAATTTGGTTGATTCTTTTCTCAAGCATTAACATGCATATGATGTAAGTTGTTGGGGATTTGTGGTATCTTAAAGAATGACTTGGATATTAAACTTCTGGCTTCTTTTTTTGCAGGCCGAAACGCTTCTTCGATATTTGAGGGAATCAAGACAAGAGGCGTCTACTTCGAGTTCTTAGCTAAATGATTTCGTTGCTACTTGGGAAGGTGGTAATTATACAATGTAATTGATTATTGTATATATAGTGATTTTGATGGTTTGTACAGTGTGGTCATGGTAGTGGGATTGGAGCTGGGTTTATTGAAGTTAGGAGAAGCTAGCGGCTATAGACTGACCCTTTTAGATGTGTGGATATAGCTAGATTTGGGAGTTTGCTTTCCCTTGTTTTGATTTGCTCGTGTTTCCTGGAGTAGTTACATGGTTGTTTTTTTGGGTTGCTTAGGTTTCTTTTGTTTAGATGACCCTAGTTTTGTGAAAAGGGTTTCAGATCGTATTATTGTATGGTAATTAAGTTGCACGCTCGTAATGAAAGTACGGAGCTTCTACTGAAATACCAGGATTGTTTGTGTCCATAATCTCTTTGAGGTCAACACATAGCATGTGTTTCGTTTATTAGATACTGCTCAATGTATTGCATATACTAGATGGACTGGA
This sequence comes from Lablab purpureus, assembly GCA_030347555.1. Lineage (NCBI taxonomy): Eukaryota > Viridiplantae > Streptophyta > Magnoliopsida > Fabales > Fabaceae > Lablab > Lablab purpureus. Next base: position 16,518,359 of record CM059259.1, read on the forward strand.
GCGTGGTGTTTTGGACGATTCGACTGTTACTCTGAAACGTATACATATTTTTCATACCGGGTACTTGATTTGATTCCTTATTTCATGCTTTTTTGCCATGAGTATTGGGATATGCTTGCCTTGAAAGTTGAGAAATAAAACATGGAATATGTTCTTGCTGAAGTCGACACAATCTGGGTAAAGCAACAAATTGTATGGCATCGAGAATACTCTTTAAGGACTAGGTTTGTGGTGTCTTGCAAGTGCTTTCTCAGCACTTTAACTGAAAATTGTAAAGAATCTAAAAACGACAGAAGAGTCTTTAGCAGAACATTTTTTTTAATAAACTGTGAAAAGAGTAAAGCAGGATTCTGATAAACACAGTTAAGACCGTTTAGATCGTGGCGTTATCTAAGTGGGGAAGAAGATCTGAAGCCAGATGGAGAGAAATCTTTGGTAGTGAAAAGGCTGTGTAGATGGTGGGATTGGGAGATGTTTAGGCTGATATGAAAACATGGAATGGGAATGGTGTAGGACCCTGGGCAGAAGGTACGTTGTCCTTGTTGTGAAGCGGATGAGCCGCTGCATGCTACCATATCAAGTTCCTAGTTGCATCTGTATGACAAATCATAGCCCCACCCTGCAGTTTAATTCCACCACAGATTGCATGATTTTTGCCGTACAAATTCTCCTCACCTAGCATCTTACATCTTGATTTTTATTTTCTTTTTCCGTTTCAAATCTTCTTGTCGCATATAATAATCACCAATTAGCTGGCAGAGCAGGTATGTTTTGTCCTGCCGTTTGTTTGGATGGTTGCACTTTCTAATCTCAGGTTTTGAATAACCGGGTGTCGGTGTTCTCTTCTTTCATTCATTTAAAAGTAGGTTCATTGCTTGCATCATCAAAAGGCGAATCTCTTTGGTGAGGTGGTACTGGTTTCTCTCAACAAAAGTCTGAACTCTCAATCATCTTCGGACGTACAAGATCTCACAAAGATTGTTCAATTCTTACGTTTCTATCACTAAACTCTTACCTCTTCGGTATTTTTCAAAACTTACACTCAAAAGTTGCTTTCTAACTATTCAATTTTTATATCTACGTCACTTCTGGACAAAATGAAAACAGAAAACCAGTACATATAAAATAGAATTCGACCATCTCCAGAATTGTATTCATAAATAATATTTAAAAAAATACCTAATTAGACCTTGGTGTACTTATTTATCATTGTAGACCTTATTGTTCCTGATCAAAATTCTTTTCTTTTAGGTACCGAATTCTAACCTTCATTTATACCGGGAATGAATTTATACCTAGTTTTTCACTTCTTTAAGAAAAGATTAATTTAGTAAATAATTAATACAAATAAAAATAAATAATGATAATAAAATCTATTTTTATTTTTTATTGGGTTTTAAATAATGAATTTAAATTAAAAAATAATTTTAATAGTAAAATAAAACAATTTAATATATGAAATTAATTAATAGAAATTAAAAAAATTCCATTAAAATAATGATTTTTAAACAAAACAAAACAAAATTATTAAATATTTAAATACATTGTTCATAATAGTTTAAAAAATATATGAAAGTATATTATTATTATTATTATATCATTAATTGAAGAAATAAAAACAATATAAATAATTTCACGTGATAAAAATAAAAAAATGTGTTTAAAAATGAAAAAATTAGTATTAAATTGATTAATACTATTTTATATTAGTGATTATTAACATAAATTAGATTTTTCTATGATATTCAACATTCTTATGGGATTAAAATCTCACACATATAATATTATAATATGATGTGTCTGATATTTAAACATTAAATTTATTTGAATTAGATATTCATCAAAATTAAATTTACTATTCGATATAATGTTTTATATATATATATATGTATATATATATATATATCATGCCTATTTTAAATATAATAAACTAAAAATCATACATTATGGTATTACTTACTCAATAATTTTGTTTTTAATTTATATTAATGATCACTAATATGAAATAATATTAATTAATTTTAAATTAATATTCATTTATTCATTTTCTACATTTTTTATTGTTATGATATAAATTTATTTACATTGTTCGTATTTATTTTATTAATAATACATTGTTACTTTTCTTAATCCATTTTCATATTGTTTTTAAACTAAACTTGATAATATATTTAAATATCTAATTATTTTATTTTACACTATTTTAAAATTATTATTTTAATATATGAAAAAAAAATGAAGTTCAAATCATTCGATTTGCTGTAAATAAAATTTTAGCTATTGACAGTAAAATAGCCCATTGTAATAAATAAAGTGATTTAGATTTAGTATGATAAATTTTTATAAAAAATATTATTTCATAACCCCCATCTCCACTGGACTTATATTCAGCAACTTTTAACAACAATTTAATCCCTACCAATCAAGCTTCTTTGCTGGGAGGGGTTTGTGTACCTGTTCTAAACTTAATGTTACTTATAAATTTTTTCTTTCTCTGATAATATACACCGATTTTCAACAACTCCCTACTCGTTGTTATTTCTAAAATTATAATAGCAAGTTTGGCTCTGTTTTTAAATTAATTATAATAGATGTAATTTTTTTCATATGTATCAAAATAAGTAAATTTTAAAAATAATAAATAAATTATATTTTCACGACTTCAAGTTATGTTTTCAAAATGTCACTTCTGTATCTAAATAGAAATTGTCATTTAAAAACAGAACAGAGTGTAAAGTTTTGAAATTATGTTTTTCACAAACTGGACTTTGGGTTTATAACATCAAGAGCCCATATCCAAGCCTCATTCTACACCAAATTCCTCAAGCGGGTACTTATTCATGCAGCTCCATGTTCCTTCCTCCACCTTCAAAAATTTTTAAACTACCAAAACTTCTTATGAAAAATGCCTTTCAAACTCTAAAATTCGTATAAAAAAAATGTGTTTTCCAAAAGAAAAATTATTTTCTGAATTGTAAAATCTAAAAAAAATTATTTTTCGAAAGAAAAATTATTTTTTGAATTATAAAATCTGAAAGTCAATCCCGATTCAAAATAAACTTTCAGATTGTATAATTTAAAAATTAATAGGTAATTTTTCAAAAATTTAACTTTCCTATAATTTAAAAGATAATTTTTCTCATAATAACTTCTGAATTCTACAATCCAAAAAACTTTTGAATTTTAAAATCCTAAAAATAATTTTTTAAAAACTTCACTTTCGAATTCTATAATTGAAAAGACAAATTTTTTCATATACAAATAACTTTTAAATTGTATAATTCAAAAGATAATTTTTCGAAAATTTGACTTTCACTTTTTACAATTAAAAAGAGAATATTTTTTTTATATAAATAACTTCTAAATTGTTTAATTCAAAAGTTATTTTACATTAAATTCACTTTTAAAAATATAAAAAAATAAACATTGTACAATTATGACATTTGATAAATTTTTGGAATGAAAAAGAAACACCGGAGGTAAAGAAAGAAACACGCTCCTCAACTTTGTTAGGCAGAGTAATATAGAAATAGGAAAAGTAATTCTTCCTCGATACCCATTCCTTGGATTACTAAACCTGCAGGGAAAACAAATTAAGAAAGACATTAATATACTTATATCTTCATTTTATATACATTTATATAATTTTTTTTTTATTATATAATATATTTTTTTCTATTTCTAGATGTGTACAAAATATAGATAAATCTTTTAATTATTAATGAATCATTTTCAAACAAATATAACTGACAAGGTGAAGTCCAATAAATAAATAAATGAAATAAAGAGAAATAGATTTTTTGTGTGTTTACATGTAGATATTTCTTTTTTTTAATACTATATAATTTTATGATATGGAAATATCTCAATTCAATATTGAATTTATTTATTTAAGCTAAATTTATGTTAACGTGCTCATCACATATATTATATTGATACTATATCGTTACTTTTGCAACAATATTAACATGGATTTAATGAAGAAAATATTAAATTATCTTAAAGTAAATTATTTTTTCTCAAAACTATAAAAATACATTAAAATTGTTTAAATATAGAATAGAAGACCTATTTAATCATCAAGCAAAAAATGTTAACAAGATGTTTATAATTTTGTGAATTAACACCCAAAAATATTTTTTCTCTACCTTACAAGCAAACAAGCTACCATTTTAAATCCCGAAATAGTTATAAATTAACACATCTAGGCATAAATTTGATTTTCTCATATTCAATTTTTTAAAATAAAAGATAATTTACATAGACGTTATTTATTATAATATTTTTCACAATTTATTCAAGTAAATAACAAGTTCATTCGAATCAGTTATAAATTTATGACTTCTTTTACCACATATAAAATAAAATAAAGTCATGGTGTTCTTTGTTCTACAAGTAAAAGATAGGATAATATTATTAAGAATATGTTTGGTAACATTAATAAGTTAATTATATTTTACTAGTTTATAAACTAAGTTTATCCAAAAAAAAGTGTTTAATATAAGTTTGTTAATTTATAAATTATAAATTATTTGAACTAGTTTATTATTTATTTATTTACTATTGTTTATATTTTAGTATAATTTCTTGTTATTCTTAATTTATTTTTACTTATTATTAATTATTTAAAAAATTTCAGTTATAATATCGAATATCAATGTTAATTATTTATTGTTTTTATTATACATTAGGATACTTTTTAATTCTTTATATAATTTAAATTTAAAATGATCTAATATTATAAATTAAAATAAGTAATATTTCATGTTATTTAAAAGTACACACAATAAAAATTGTACAAAAGAAATTCAATGTAACAATAAGTTAAAATAAAAGAAATTACATAATAATATATATTTATTTAGATCATAAAAAACTTATTTATATAATAAAATTAAAATAATTATATTTTTTATGTGATTATAAATTTATCAACTTGTTTATAAATTAATTTGATCAAATATTTAATAAGTTAACTAATTAACTTTGAACTTACAAATTAACAACTTATTAACTTTAAGCTTGAAATTAGCTGATGAGCTAATTTTACTAAACACTTTAAACTACTAAGTTAGCCCCCGAGATAGAAACTTTTAAGTAAGGAGTTTATGAACTATAAAACTAGTCTGTGGAGACTTACAAGTTAGGTGCTTACAAGTTTATAGCTAGATTTTGCGAAAATAGACTATGCCAAGTCTGGTTCTTTCCCTTGGTTATCCTCCTTTTTCCGGTTGAATGGAAAAGGTTTGAAGCCTTTCTGAAGCAACTTCTCAACCTCCTCGAACTGAAGGCCTTTGGTTTCAGGCACCAATGCATAGATGGCTCCAAGCCCCATGAGGGAGAACCCTGCAAATAGGATGAATGTGCCAGAAGTGCCAAGACTTTCAGTCATGCTTAAGAATGACTCACTCACAATTAGATTAGCACACCAGTTGGAAACTGCTGCTATACCCCCTCCAAGACCTCTGAACCTCAGCGGGTAAATCTCAGAGTTCAGAACCCAAGGCACAGTTCCCATCCCTGGAGAGTATACTATTATATACAGTCCAAGAATCACAACAGCAAGAGTTCCGATTTTGCTTGGACAACCTTTAGAAAACCATACACGATTTTGTGCTCGACACATGCCTCTGATTGTCTTATCTGCTTTCAAGCATGCTCCAGGAAGGACCTGCCAGATAAAGACAAAATGAACTCTTGCTTTGTCACGCTGAATGTTATTTGGAAAGAGTGAGACATATACGACCATACAATGAATACGTAAAGATTTTTTTGGCTGCCTTGCCATTCAATTACAAATTGTTAAGTATTGACTTCTGTGATAGTTGCTTTTTAAATGAGTTTTGGATCATAATGTAAAAATCTTTATCCTAATCAATATCAAAATTAATCTCAAAGATATATAGTACTTTAGTGAAACTTACATCACTCTCACCGCTAGCACAAAAGGCACAGTCCACTTGCAAACAATGCATGCAGTTCCACGAGGAGAAATTTGGGGCCTTTTTGTAAGGCTGGCAGGTAAAGTTAGCACCAAAGCTAAGGGTGTCCTGGTTACTAATGGGAGGAGCATGATGAGCTGCTAGCCTGAATGTGACACTTAAAGTTACGAGGCAAACTATGATGCCAATCATGGATATAAGCATCAACTTTCTCCTTCCACATCTATCAATGAAAACCACGCTCAAGATAGAGCCAACAGTGTTCAAACCTGAGGTAACCAGAGAAAGTGCAAGAGCTGTGGAGTTAGAGGCGATTCCAGCAAACTGAACGATGGTTGGGCTGTAATACATGACGGTATTGATGCCAACAAACTGCTGAGCCACTTGTACAGTGACACCAGCATAGAGTGCTCTTCGAACTACATCATTAGCCAAGGCATTCTTCAGTTTCCGTGATAGACCGTGCCCCATCAAACCTTCCTCTTCCCTCTCAGTTTTAACTGATTCTTGCATTGCTCTCATTTCCTCTTCGACTTCACTCGGACGATAGATTTTTGACAGAATGTTCTTTGCCTCTTCTTCTTTGTTCTGTGGAGAAGAAATTAAACACTTGACTAGGAATATGCTTCGGAAGTTCAAGCTGACTACAGGAGCAGAAGTCACTAACTTGTTCTCATACTAAATTTATGAAAAATTGAGGAGATTTTATAATTGTGCCTTTTGTTAATCATTCACGGTTAGACTTGGATCCATGCTCAATGCAAAGACTCCTCTGGATTGGAAAGAATTTAGTTGCACTTTATACACACATAGCAACTAAATATAGTAGTAATTGAGATCGCTCAAAAATAACCTGAACATTCGTACATCGCATGTGAAATACGAGAAAGCTTAAGTGTTTGTGTTTTGGTTGTGATGGAGCACAGTGTAGATTTGTTAGAAAATAAGAAAAGCCTTTATTAAATCAATCCTTATCATTTTACTAAACTACAGTGGTATTAGATTTTGTTGAGTTAGGCAGGTTAAAATGAAAGATTTATTCTTGTGTTTGATACCATTTTTATTTTGGTCTGTACTCGAAAAAAACTTTAAATTTAGTCCTTTACTTTGACCAACAGCAGTGACCGATTTGTAAACATTTTTTCATACAGAAATAAAAAATGTAGTGTTTTTTTTATGTTTGTATTACATAAAAAAAGTTTTAACATACTTAAGGACCAAATTGTAATTAATTTAACCTGTTAAAAAGGATAACTGATCCAATTTAGTAAAAATTTTAATATTACATCAAACCAGTCACCCAACAAACATTTAAGTACCTATTTGTCCCAACAAACATTGACATCTCTGAAAATGAATGCAAGAAAATTCAAATTTTCATGGCATGACAGGGAAAAGATGATGCTTTGACTAACGGCATTTTACCTGTCTGTAGAGCCATCTAGGAGACTCAGGAAGGGACAACATTAAAATGAACTGTATAGCAGCAGGAACTCCTGCTACCCCAAGCATCCAACGCCAGGTTCCTGGAGCCTGAAACAAACAAATCAAATTGATGACACAAAATAACCCATTTAAAATACCTTTTTAGTGTTTGTTATGATATACATCATCCAAGTTTAATGAACTTCAACAACTGCGTGCCTTTCAAGTTCCAATCTTGCATGTGTATGTATATGTACCTTGGTGAATGCCAAATTGATGAGGTAAGACAGAAATTGGCCAGCAGTGATGAGAAGACCATTGATACTGACAAGAGCACCTCTGATCTTGGCTGGGGAAGCTTCAGAGATGTATAGAGGGGCAGTCATAGATGCCATTCCAACTCCCAAACCAACTAAAATTCTTCCCAGAATGATCACCAATGGTGCAGGAGCAGCAGCCATAACCAAAGCACCAAGAAAGAATACAGCATCAGCCACCAAAATAGATCTCTTTCTCCCTAGCCTGTCATTCATCCACCCTCCAAATGCAGCACCAATTATTGCTCCTGCCACAGCCATGCTTACAATGGTTTCCTGCAGAACAATGGATAAAATCAATTAATATCTCTCCACCCCCTTAGTTTCAAAAGGAAGAAAGCAAAACAAACTTAACTTGGAGCCATGTTTTCTTGTCAACTTGGTCAAATTCATCACGGATGTATAACAAGGCCCCAGAAATCACCCCTGCATGTGAGTAATTTGGTCAAAACAAATGTCATGTAATGTGATCACAGCAACATGTCTCATAAGCCATTCACAGCATGTTTGCTCGTCAAAATTATTTTAAAGCATATTTTAATTTATAAAATCAATTTCTTTCAGAATCATGCTCAATCCAACACATAATAAAAGTGAATTGAACAAGGCTTGTTTTTGTGTGACCTGTATCATAACCAAAGAGAAGACCTCCTATGCCAGCAGATAAAGCAAGGCGCATGATATAAGGTGATTCAGTTGTTCTATGCCAGCATTCTGTGAACTCGGTCTTGTCTGCTACTCTTTCCTCCATCTTGCTTGAAACATACACGTGTTACGGATGATGCATATAGTGAAGTGCAAGTCAAAAACTCAAAATGGAATATGTAAAACGAGAGAAGAAGAGCACGGTTTTCAAATAAAATTAATTGATAATTAATAACCATGTGGAACTTCTCCGAATCCAAGTCAAATAGTTAAAGTTCTGTGACATAGGTCAGTAGCTTTCGGGGCAAAAATAGACTCTGCCTTATTTATATGCAGATAATTAAATGAAAAAAAAAACGAAACGAATCCAAAAATAAATGTGTTGGACCACATGGCGTCTTCTTGAATAACTGTGATGGTATCTTTTGGAAATTCGTATCATGGTATTTTTTGAAAAACAGCATTTGCATGAGTTTATTAAATTTGTCTCTAATTAATTCTGGATTATAAGGTTTAGTAACTTTGTTTCATAATAAATGAATACTTAAAAACGGTAATTTTGATTAAAAATTAAGAATTAAGATAATATAAATAAAAGGACTATGATTTATTATCTTAATTATAGGTTAAAATATCTCGTTTCCTTCTTTATTGTTGGACTTTTAGAAAGAATATTTTTATTTATTATTTCCTCTGTTTTTATATAAGGGTCGTTTAAGGTTTTCTCACATAAATCAATAAAAATAGTACTAACTCCTATAATTTATAGTAATAGGTTTTTAAATTTTTTTTCAATAATACTCTTAAAGAATTAAATGTGATTTATTGATTGACGAAAAAGTAGATGAAAAGATATAAAATAATTAGTTAATACAAACAGCTGGTCCATTAAAGTCAGGATATAGTTGGTAAAAAACAATTAATGCATCATTGAAGTTTGCAAACGAGAGATAATATGAAACTTTCTTATGAAGTAATTATTTTTTAAACTTCAAGATAATATTACTATTCTCAATTATATTCTTAGTTTAATTAATATAAAAAGAGAGAAGTTAGTTATAATAACAAAGGATAAAATTGAAAGAAGCAAAATCAGAGATAATTTAAATTAAAATTATATTTAAAAAAACTATTATAGTAAAATAAAACAACTGTTAGAAAAAAACTGTTAGAAAAAAACTGTTAGAAAAAAAGAGTCGAGGATGATTATTTTCTTAGCTCCCATTTCCATTGCTTGATGTTAAAGTTCATTTTAAGCATGGAAGGGTCATGTGACCCTATCTCACACCGAAATTTGGTCAAACTATTTGATGATGTAAAAGCTAAACTATTCATAAAATAAAAATTATTGGTATAAATTACTTTTAACATACTTATAGTTACTTTTAACGTTATTATAATATTAAGAAAAATGAATTTAGTTAAATCTTAAAACAGTATTATCAATATGCTAAATTTATTGTCATTATTAGTGAGTTTTAATATTCTCTTTTCATTGTTTATTAGTAATAAAAACAAACACAATCACTATATTCAATATAAATAAAAAAAGAAATTTAATATTCGTACTTTTATATTTCTTCTTGATAATACCCTTATTTTGATCCCAAGGAGTGTAGTATTTATTTGTTAAGGATTTGGATTCCTGCAAAAAAAAAGTAGTTTCACATTAATGCTATCGGTGTGTTTTGGATCCTCCTCCATTAAGGTCTCATGTGGACTTCCGAGGCAACCATTGACTCTTTTTCACATTTCAGAGGTGTTCTTTTTTTCAAATTAAAAAATTGTTATGATATATATATATATATATATATATATATATATATAAGTTGTATTTTAAAATATATCTCCTGATAAAGAAATATTGTTTTTAAAATAAGACTTTATTCCACCAAAGATATTGAGTTTTTAAATTCTTATTTATTGACATTTGTATGGTAGTATTAATCAACCTTAAAGTGAAAAATTGGAAACATGGTTGTTGACAAAGACATTGCAGAAACAATTTGTAATTGTTACCCTATCTAGAGTAGAGAACTTAAAAGGTAACTCAAGTTCAAGAGGATTAAATCCCCTCATCACATGACTTTAAATGATCTTTTACTCTTTGCATAAAAAATGTAGCAAAAAGAGTTAAGAGATAGTTAGTTGTGTTAAATGTTATCTTAAATATGTTACTCTCATCACCATGTCCTTGTCCTCAGTTTTAGTTAAAACGCAGCATTGAAAGGTTGGGTTTGGATGATTTCAACAATCATCTTCCTTAAATCCTTTCGTAAAACTGAAGGAATCTCGTTACAACTATGATAATCTTTCCGAAAATTCCATTTTCATGCATACGCACTCATTCAAAAACACGCGTTTATCCATCCCTAGCGTGTTAATTAACTTAATTACGCAACAGAAACGTACGTACCTTGATGAAACTATCAGTTCATGCAAAGACCAAAAAAGTGACACTCAGCAGAAAATCAAAGGCACACAAATACACAACTTAGGAGCATAGTTTTGTCCCTCTCTTACCTGCAGTGACACTGCGTCAAATCTGCGCAAACCGTTCTTGGACCCTTTTGACTTCAAACCAACTCTTCGTCTTCTTCTTCTGTTCTTATTCTTCTTTGTTGGTTTCTTTCTTTCGGAATCTGGGCTGTTCAATTCTGGCCATTCTTTGAGGAATAAAGGGAAAGTGCGCCTCCCACTTCAGAAAAGTCAAGAATAATCAATTTAGTACTTGCTGTTGTTCGGGAATTTTCCTGTTGTCAGAGATGAGTTTCACTTCTGCAATTCCTATTTCTTATCCACTTTAGGTTGCCTAATACAGTACTTGCATACGTCAAAATTAATTCACTTTTAACTTTAAAGAAAGTAAAAATAGTAATTAAGAGATAGGAAAAAGTTACTTAAATATATATATATATATCCTCTCTTCGTCTCCTTAAATATGAATTAATCTAAGGGGAAAATGACTTTGTAATCGTGTTTACTTGGAGGCCAACGAAGCACTTCCAATATGTGAAGGTTTCGTTTTCTTAAGCTTACAAATATCAGAGGAGAGACTGGCTAAAATTCTACAAAAACAAACCAACCACCTGAACTCTGAAAAAAACAAATAACTAATTAATATAAAAAAAATCTAAATGTGCAGATTTACTTACATGAAAATTAGAAAAAATTTGGACCAATCTTTTGTAAAATTGGTTTTGCTTTTGGTGTCTATTTGGAGGCCAACACAGAAGTTTGAATTAAATTGGTACTTCACTGTCTTGGGCTTATAAATAGTAGGAATAAAAAAAAGAGTCACAACTAGAGATCTTGACAAAAACCAACCAACCAAGCATGTCAAAAAGAATGTTAAATGTGAAAAATTACATCACAAAAGAACAAACCAAACAATCGTTCAGGTGAGCCCCAACTTTTAAACATAGAAGAAAGATTTATCCTGGAAATAAAATTAAAAAAGAGAGAAGAAAACACGAAAACATGATAGTTTAGAAAATTATAAGAGAAAAAAAATCAAATAGTCGTGAAGCTGAAAAAATAAAAACAAGTTCATCAAAGATGGAAGAGAAAGAGATAGTAAAGTGAAAAATGAAAAAGAAGGAGAAGATATTATTTTGATTTTATTCTATATGATAAAAATCAAATTGTCAAGAATGGGATTCGAACCCATGCCCTTTCGGACCAGTACCTGAAACTGGCGCCTTAGACCAACTCGGCCATCTTGACACTTGTTATTTTGACACACAAATAAATATTAAAACAAAACAAAGACATTTTCCAATTCATAAAAAAAATACTAAATAGAGCAAGTATATGACACATTTTTGAAATAACAGTACCTTATTTATTTACATGCACTGAAAAAAAGAGTTGAGATTTATTTATTAATTTAGTCATGATATATTTTTAAGTTTTACTTTTCATATATTTTTTTGGTTTTACTTCTTATATGAACTTGTTTTTATCTCATTTTAGCTTATACATATATATATATATATATATATTTAGTTGATTGTTACTTTAATATGTTTTGTATTTACAATCTTGGATGACAAAATCTAAATCGATTAAGAAAAATATGTACGTGAACTAAAACATAAAAAGCTGTTTTGTTTAGATTGAGAAGTGAATATGTAAGATTGAAAAAGGAAAAAAAAGAAAGATAGTGCAAAAGATAATTGTTTCAGTTAATGAAAAGACAGTAGAAAGAAAAAAAAATAAGAGAAAAAATTCTGAATGATTTTATTCATGTGAGATAATACATTTTTTTATATTCGTATATTTAGAAAATATTTTTGTAAAATAAAATTTTAAAAATAATTAGATATAAAAAATAATTTTATTGAATATTACTATTTTTATTCATTAGTATTTAATATTAAATAGTAATTTTTAAATATTTTTTTACTGTTATGTAAAAAATAAGAATAAAAGAACACTCATAATCAATTATAGTTATATGTTGTCTTTTATCTTCTTTCTAAATTCACCCGAGTTCCATTTTATATTCATTTGTATTAATTTCTCTCTCTACTTTTCCACATCTTATTGTGCATATAAGTTGAAGCAAATTACTACCATGCACTACAATATTCTCTTTTATATCTTCCCAAAGAGTAATCTCACAGAGGAAAAGAGGAGAAAATGTCAAATTTATAATCCATATACTTGTAGAATGTATTATTATCATTGTGAATGTATTATTATCATTATAATTTTAACTATAGTGTATCTTCTAATATTTTAGAGAATAGAAATTTTTTTATTTTTTTTATTTCTGTTTTTTTAGTTTCATTGATAAATTTTTTATATATAATTAAAATTACCATGTCTGCATTGTACTATTTTATTTTATTTTATCTATTTGTATTTATTGTTATTTATATAATTTTTAATTTTTTTATCTTATTATATTTTAACGTCTAATATTCTTTTATTATTAATATTTTTTTAAATATTTTTTATGTCTTTTTTATATCAAATATTTTAAATTAAAAAAATATGATGTAGTTATTCTTTCTATTTGATTTTATCACTTTTTAATATTATTTATATATTTTTAATTTTTTTTATTTCTAACATATTTTGTTGATCTTATTTATATTTTAATCGTGAGTGATTAATTTTTAATTTTCATAATAATATATATTAATAATAAAATAATTTTTATAAGTGATATGTATATTTTAATTGTGAGTGATTAATTTTTAATTTTTATAACTTATAGTTAATTTTAATTGTGAATGAATCTTTTTTAATTTTAGTTAAAATAAAATTAATAAGAGAGAATATTTGAATTTAAAAAATTAAAGATGTATGAAATACAGTAAAAAAATAAATTAATTTTTTTTAAGAATTATTCCTTTTTATTTTTTTAATTTATTATTATTATTATTATTTTAAAAACTATATAATTAAATTATTCTATTAAATTTTTATTTTAATTTGATATTAAAGTTATATTTATATTTTTAGTGTTTGAAAAAATTATTAAAATAGAGATAGAAATTTAAAATAGTGTTTGACATACCTTTTAAATTTCAAGTTTTTAATTTAAAAAAATGAGAGATCAGTAATCAAAAGAGTACGAGTAATACAATAATATTATATAAAGTTATATTTAAAATGTAGTAAAATAATTAAAATTAAAAGTTAATAAAATGTTAAATATAAATGAATAAAATAAAAAAATGTTAATAAAATTCTCACATATTTAATTTAGTTATGAGTCAAAAATTTATTATTAAAACAAAGAAAAAAATAAAAATAAAAAACAAATGATTTTTATTCTATTTAAATACAACAATCTAATATTAGGATCCAGTCTTAATATCCAATATTACTATAATTTAAGTTAAGAAGAATACATATACATTTTAACAATTCTTTCACTCTTTTAATTAAGAAACTAAGTATATGTTATGTAAAGAATAATTTATTTTTTAATAAAATTTATTCTTAATTTTATAATAAATAATTAATTTGGTTTATGAAATTGTATCTCATTATCATATTATTTTATAAAACTAAAATAATCCTTAAATAAATTTTTGAAAACCTTTAAGTTATTAAAGTTTTTTATACGAGAGATTAATATAATAATAATAATAATAATGAGATATAAGTTTCCTTTTAAAATGGATTTTAACCATTCAATTTTAATTTCCATTATAGCTCCGGTGAAACACATTACAAGTTCAACTAAGATTTAGCAGTGTGGGGTGGTTTCCCAAGATTTCCCTCCAACTCATACTGCATAAAATCCGAAATCTTTGTTCTTAGTGCCAAAACCCTTAAACCCCTTCACGCAATGAAGTCCCTTCTCAACCCCAAGTTTTCAGCTTTGTCTTCCAAAGCCTCTTCTTTTCCTCTGTTTTCACTACCTTCTCAACCCACACCTCGATTATCTTTCCCCAACATCCCACGTCCAATTCCCAATCGTCTTCTACGCCTCAACCCACCACCCTTTTCGTCCAATAATTTCATTTGCACAAATCAAAATCGAAGCTTGCAAACGGAACCCTCGCCACCTCCCTCCGGTGAGATCCACGTCATAGTGGGGCCCATGTTCGCTGGAAAAACCACCTCGCTCCTTCGTCGGATTCAATTGGAAACCGCCAACGGCAGGTCAACTATTCTTCTCTATTTATCTTTAGTTTTATAATTAAAAAACAAAAACCTTTTAGCTGAAGTTTTTGTTTGTTTGTTGTTTATCTTAATTTTTCTGCTTGAATAGTTGGTTGTTGAATGTAGTTTGTCATGGTCAGTTATAAGTGTGTCGTGTTTGCAACTATTGGTGCCCAAAGTCATAATGTGTTTTGTACTTTGAATTGGAAATACTTCTCTTTTGCAACGTCATATTGGTTTCAATCATCACTGGTCGGATATTTTTAGCTTTGAGGTCAAGCCTTACAGAGAAAAACCAAGTTAGGTTAGGTCATGAGAAGTCTGTGTGTATCTCGAAGGCTGGTGGAGAATTTTGTGCTCTTGTGCCGAACTGGATTGACCACGCAACAGAGAGCCTGTTCTGATCAGCAGGAATGCATATTCTCGAAATAGTATGAGAGGGGAAAGGGATCCTTGTGCACGTGATTGTTGTTGGATATGTTCTTAACTTAACGGTGTGGGTTTGAGTCTCAGGATAAAAATGAGGATTTTGAGTAACATACAAGGAGGAAGACTTATAAAGTCATAATCTTTAAATTTTGAGTTAAAAGTGATTTCAATTCCTTTGTGTGGATTAGTTCGTAATTCATTGGCTGTATCCCCAGTATATACCCTGTCGAAAGACTTTAAATTGTATTTATATGCAAAATTGTGATGTCTACAAACTGCTCACTTCCTATTCAACAACTTGGTGGAGAAGGACTTGTATTTTTGGAATGCTGTTATAGCTGGTTATGTTTAACAATACATTGAAGAAGTCCAATTGAACTTCTGTTATGTCATGGGCTAGTTTAAGACTAGATCACTATATATTTGCATCAGTTCGCAGTGCGTGTCCAGCTTTGGCAGGATTGCAATCTGGGAGGCAAGTGCATGGGGTAATCATCTAGTGTCAAATTAGAGACAACGTCACAGTCAACCTTGCCTGATTTACATGTATTTTAAATGCAGTTTCATTTGTGTTGGGCATCTGTTGTTTGATAAGTGTGGCCAGAAACACCATTAATTAGACCAACTTGCTTGGGATTTCAGTCTTTGTTGGTGAAAGGCATAAGTATTTTAAATCAATTATTAAAGAGTACAAAATTATGCTACAAGATGAACATTATGCAGCAATGGTTCATGCTGGGAACTTACAGGAATCCCATGAATTGTTTTGAAATCATTTTGTAAAGAGCACTCAGTGATATGGGATTCCCTACTTGGGCTTACAATATTAATGGTGAATTAAGCTCATAAAATTTGATTAAGAAGTACTTTAAATTTGAATGTGTAAAGGCTAGAGACTATCCTTCCCTGGCAATGCTTATGCCTCTAAGAAGTAATTCCCCTTCTAGGTATCTGTACAAAATTTATGAATGTATACATGCCAGTTAGTATGATCCAGTTCTTTGTACTCAAAATTCTCTCTCTATATAAAATATCTGATAATACTCATTTTATATTCTCTTAGAAACATACCTAGTTGAGACATGTTTGAATATTCTAGATTTACTGTTTGTGGACCTCGTATTGCCTTGGTTGATTTTATTGTTTCCCCCTACCAAAAAGAAAAGTCTCCTGTATATAATTTCTCTAATGGAAACAAGTATTTTTTTGCAAGACAATGAGGTGTCCTGTCACGCTCTTTGGGTTTGAGTCTAATCATCCCCAGCATTGGAATGTTGGCTTGGCCCTGAGCATAAGGAGCTTCAGTGTGTTTTGAATCTACTGTATCTTAAGCCTGCCTGCATCCCATAACATAACGTGCTTCTAGTTGTTTTTTGAATTCCTATACTGTGTGTTAAGTCTGCTCATCCTGAGCGCAATTTTCCGATCGAGTCACGCCTAGTAGTTAGTTATAAGTGGTTTCAGTTTCATACTTTCATCTCTTTTGGGAAGCAATGAAACTTAAGTCTGGATGTTTAATACTGATAGAATGATAGGTAAAGCTTATGTTGCTGTGATAGTTCTCGATGTATATAGCATGTGAGTTCCTGATTGGTATATTTGTTTATTTTCCTGGAATCTCACTGAATGGTTTGGAAATAGCATGATTCATGAGGTAAATATTAAATCCTTAGGTCTCTTTTTTGCAGAAATGTAGCAGTAATTAAATCAAGCAAGGATACAAGATATGGATTAGACTCAATTGTTACGCATGATGGTGCAAAATTACCATGTTGGGCACTGGCAAACTTATCGTCGTTCAAGCAGAAGTTTGGAATTGAAGCTTACGAGAAGGTATTATAGTTTGATGTTCTGAACATGTAGTTAATGATTTGTATTTACTATTTATTTATACAGTAGAAAATTCAATGTGTGGTTGTGTACATGGATTCTAATTGGTAATTATATGACTGGACTATGTGATGCGTGGCTGTTGATAATTTTATTTTGCCCCTTACATGTCCAAGTTATACTAGTTTACTGCCTGCCTTTTGTTGACTCTCACCACTGATAGATGATGACAGCTGGATGTGATTGGTATTGATGAAGCTCAATTCTTTGATGATCTTTATGAATTCTGCCGTCAAGCAGCTGATGATGATGGAAAAACAGTAATAGTTTCAGGATTAGATGGCAACTATATGAGGTAATACTACATAGTTTTAAAATTTCCATTTTTGTTGGGAGGGGTTGGAATAAAGCCAAACTTTCAGATGCTTTTGTAATGACACGAGAAGCTAGTATTTTTAGGCTTGTTTTCATGACCCATTTCATTCGACTAACTTGACCTGGCCCAAATTTTTATTCGGGTGGGTTGGGGTTTCAGCAATTAGTTATGTTTCAAAAACGAGTTTGAGTTATATTTTCATGTTGTCATAACTTGCTCAAATGTACTATACATGCTTTAAAAATGTATAGTTTTTAACAGTTATGTTAATAAGTTTTTTGTAGTCAAGGATAATGTTTTGCATAACATAATATTATATTTATATAGTATTGATATTATTTATTTGAAATATATATAATAAAATATATGTTAAATCAATATATGATGTCAACAAATCTAATCGACTTTGTCTTGTCTCAAGTCTTGATCCGGTCAAGTTCCGGTATAAATAAATGACCCTGTTAAAATTTTGAATTGATCAAGGATATAGATGAATCTGTTCCATGAACAGTTTGACTTGTCTTTTGGAACTTCAAAGTTGATTTTCATGACCTGATTAGAGCTAATTCTAACATTTTAGTGAAGCTTAATTTCAAGCACAATCTTGAATTGTCCAATCTCAGTTCCATTTTTTGTACTTGTCTATACCTGTCTCAGTAGGGATTTTATAAGTAGGTTATGGTTTAACTTTTATATGGTCAAGGTGATGGTGTTTCTGCATTTACTGGCAGGAGGAGTTTTGGTTCTGTTATTGATATAATACCCCTTGCTGATTCTGTAACCAAGTTAACTGCTACATGTGAAATATGTAAAAAGCGTGCTTCCTTTACGTTGAGGAAGACACAGGACAAACAGATTGAATTGATTGGTGGAGTTGATGTCTACATGCCAGTGTGTCGGCAGCACTATGTCAGTGGACAGGTAGCCATGGAAGCTGCAAGGCATGTCCTTGAATCCCACAAGGTTGAATGCGGCTCCCATACATAAGATGCTCTACATTTGTTTGCATGTCTGCCATTATTGTGCCATATCTATATTGTAAAGACCTAACGAATAGGTTATTTTTCAACTCTAAATGAAAGCTAGTATTGATTTTCTTTCGTTTTATAGACCTGGTACAAATATAATCTTATGAACCTGGATTAAACAGATCGAAGAAGACAGATGGGGGTGGTATATGACATCCTTCACAATTATAATTTTATAAAAAATCCATTGATGTATCTTGTGTTTGTGTTTGATCGAGGCTGGTAGATGAACTAATGCCTTGGTTAAAAAAATTTAAAAATAAAATTATTATTAAAAAATTATGTATAAACAAATTTTAGAAATTAATTATAGACTTATTTATTTTTTATACATTAATATTTTAATTATTCAGGTTTGCATAAAAGATCAATAATGTTGAGTGTCTTTTTTATGTCCCGGAACAACAACATTGTCAATTTTTGTCAATTTTTTTAGTTATAGATAACAACTATCTCATTTTTTAAGGTTATATATCAAATGTTGGCATTGTATTATTTAGTTCCAATTCCATTCTTGAATTGAAGGTCAAAATGTTTGTGAAAGTTATTTAGCTCAAAACTGGTGAAAATTGTTGTTTTTAATAAGAAAATATATTTTCCAGATTTAGATTTCCAAAATATATTTAAACAACAAATAATATTAAAATTTATTAAAATCCAGAAACTCGAAAAAAAAATTATGGCTAAATAATAACAGAACTATTTTTGAAATTTTACAAAATTATTTTTACAAACAAATGCCACATAACCACGGCCTCAGAATTGCAGAATAACAGCAAGGCATGAAATGCCATTCAGTCCCGAAAGATGGTTTTAGTGAATGTTATCATCACCAGCAGTGGCTATGTAATTTGGATTGACAAATGAAGAATTGGATTTTAAAAATCAAGTTTGGTTACATATAGTTGATGCAAGAGAAGAATTCAATAAGGAGCCTACGGAAACAATGATCCAACGAAAATAGAGGGCAAATGAAATAGAAAAACACAGAAGAAAATAAAAACATATGTTTATGTAGGCACCCATTGACGCAATCAGCTGGAATATCAAGGAAGATTGCCTGGAAAGTGACCCTTAAGTGTCTATGTAAGAGAAGGATCTTTGAAAAAAGCGGAATCCTAAGCTTATTTTCCTCTTCTCCCCTTCTCATAAAAAAAATTCAAGAGGGCCAAACAAAAGCAAATTGAACCCATGCATAAGAGGTTAAATGTGAGAAACTCGGTAAGCAGATTTGTTGACAGACACCCCAAGAGGATATCACAACAACCGGCCAGTTAGCTTCTCCAATAGATTTGATTTAGCTACAGCCACTATGGCACATTCAAGATCAAGGGTACAGCTTTTCGCTCCCACCCTTCCCTTGGTACATGCAGCATCACCACAACAAATTACCAATATTTTCAATTGGAATTACCAAAACACAAACGAGATTTTGCACCCACCAAATTCACAACTTCCTCAATCACAAAATCAAAAGGCAATTTTTTCAAAAAACAAAAAACAACAGTAATAAATAGCCTCAGAATTGCAGAATAACAGCAAGGCTTGATGAGCCATTCAGTCCCGAAAGATGGTGTTTGGTAACTGATATCGTCATAGGCTACATTCTGTTTTTCAGAATAACACAAAGGTAATGGAAACATTTAAAGAACAGAACATAGAAAGAAAGAGAGGCGGCACCAAAAATGAAAACTAGGTTTAGCAGAGGTTCCGAACTATGCCTATTGACGTTGTGGTTTGCTAGTCGCGTTAGGTTTGTTTATAAATACTCCACTTTGGTCATTTGGGCCTATGGGCCTCCCTCTTTCTTGCTTTTTCTGTTCAAAAATATTTGGGTTGACCAAAACAAAACCACATCTGTAAAGAATAAATCAAATATAATTAAAAAAACATTTTATACAAACACCTTTCAGAAAAATGATTATGTAGACATTGTGATCTACAGATTTTAATAAAGTGTATGGCTCTTATCATTCATAATTAAGCTGGAGATTTCTAAGGTTAAGTTCAAATGATTAGTTGATAAATATTTGTCATTTGTCAATTTTGTTTTCATCCTTTTTATATATATTTTTTATTTTTTTAATTCATTAAATAATAGTTTTATCCAATTTATAACTGTTTAAATAAATTTCTTTCTATTAAATTATAGAATAAACTTAATAGTTCTTTAACAAAACTTAAATTACTTATAATATTTTTGATAAATTAATATAGTAGAAGTTTTACAAATTAATTTATATATAACTAAAGTAAACACATGCGCGGCAGTGTGTCCGCATTTATTTTAATGTTTTATTTTAGTGTATTAATTATTTTATATAAAGATATTTATAAATTATTATATAATTTAAAAATAAATATTGAAATCAAAACAACAATATTGTAAATTAAGAAAAAAATTATACAAACGTAATAATGTAGAAATAGTGAAAATTATAGAATTTATAAATTTAATATGTTATATGAAATTTGTATGTTGTATTATTATATTGGTGGTTTTGAATTATTTATATTTTTTATTTTATTATATTATTTATTAAAAAGAAAGAAAAATCATGAAAGATAAAGTAAGTTGATTTTTTTTATTTATTTTTGTGATTTTTAGTTAATTTAATTTAAAAGTAAATAATTTTTTATTATATTTATAATTTTTAAATTTGAATTTGAATTTAAAAAGAAGAAGTTATTTAATTGTTCTAAAATAAAAAAGTTAATTAATTACTTTTTTTGTTTAATAAATATTTTTTTTAATTATATTTATTATTTAAAAATAATTTTTGAAAAAATAAAATATAAATATTAAAATGTATACATTAAAATAATTACAGAAAGATAAATCCCTTTTATATATATATTGATATTGATAATTTTAATTTATAAAAATTATTTATTTATTTCTCTCAAAATAACTGTGAAACCGTTATTCATATATGTCTTTAGTCATGCGCTATTTTTTAATAGCAATTTATTAGTAAAATTTGTAGAAATGGATTTGCACTACACTTATATTATCCGTTCACAAAAGAAGTGATACATATATTTGTCATCTTTTTGTATTTAAAAAAAAAAACAGGGACTGATTTATACACTAATACTATACTTATTAATTGTTAGTCATATTTTTTAGGGCTTTTCAAAAATTCCCATCGTCCTTATTTCTAACATTTTGTGAGTATCCTTATTTTAAATATAGTGTTTATCTTTATTTAGATAATCCATTTGGACAAATTTGTTTCTAAAAAATTTCAAAAGAAAAAAATAGAATGAATTTCTCTGAACTAATCGCAATTAGCTTATAATATGTTAAAAAGTAAAAATTTAAATAAATTATATGAAAGAACTTTCTATTGTTTATGAGTTAATTTAATATATAAAAAAATTATTATGTTTTTTTTAAATAATAATTCTTATAAAAAGGTTTGTTGAATCATATTCTATTTTTTTTACTCTAATGTTTAAAATAAAAGGGTTGTGGGCTGCCTGCATCTTTTCCTATTTTTTTTTCTTTCAACCCTTTATAAATTAAACTAATAGAAATAAAATACTCTTACGTATTCAAGTATGAGAGTGTGTATAAAGTTCTATATTGAGTAAAAATGATAAAGTTGAAATATATAAAAGAAAAAGCAAAAATCCATAGACATTGAGCCTTAAGATTTTTTATGTTGGAAGTGGAGTCATTTTTTTTCTTATACCCTTTTTCGAAGAAAATTTTTCAATAAATACAATAAATTAATTTAATGTTTCAAATATTTCACTTTTTACTCATGAAGTATTAACAAATGAAATAAAATAAATGAAGCGAGGTAATGTTTTCCAATAACTTATAAAAAAGTTCTTATTTTATTTTGATAAACTTTAAATATATTTAAATATTTAATATATTAATGAAATATGTTTAGCATATAAACGAATTTTAAGTATATAATAATTAATTTCTTTGAGGTAATGTGAATTTTTTAATTGATGATATGACTTACCGACTACTACATAAGCACGTTATTATCTTTTTATTAAAATGAAAAATATCTTATTTTAAAATTATGTTTATATAAATAAACACTTTATCTATATAGAATGAATATTTTAATCAATCAAGTTATTAGATGAAAATATGAGAATATTTATAATTTATGAAGAAAACTATATTGATGTGGTTTCATTACAGAAGAAAAGTAGTCTTATTATCCTTCAATTATTTCTAAGTTTGTCAAAATGCGATCTTGTTTTGTTATTTTTTTGTAAAACCTGGGTTTTTAGAAACATGTTTTTTGAATTCAAAAATAAGTATGGGAGTTTTTTATTTGTTAATTTAGAAAGAATGACGACTAAATAAAGTTTATTATTTAAATTATAGATTTTTGTTGTGTAGAATTACTTTTGACATTAAAAATATTTTGTAAAGGTTATTATATCGTGAGCTATGAGTACAAGTTGAGTTATGTTAATTTGGATAAAATAAATTATTTGAAATTGTTGAGATTATTAATTAGGAAAACTTTAAACATCTTTAACATACATACCAAAAAGTTATGTATTTTATTAGTATAAAGAGAGGTTATACCTCATAATATAACATTAAAAATAATTAACTTTATTTCTAATAAAATTGGGTTGAAATGTGTGTAGATTATTTGAGGGTGGAAATGAGAGTTTTATAGAATATAATTTCACCTATAGTAGTGATAATTTTGTTAGGGATTAGATGATTCAAAGAAAGACAAGACAATTTGTTTAGATGACAATTTCAATATTCCTATTCCAAATTTGGTCGAGTAGACATACATATTGACAATAACAATCAATGTGATGATATAATGAATGAGGATGAAACTAGTGAGAATGATAAAGACGCCAGTGTATGTTATAATGTTAATAACCCAACTAACACTGAGTGAATATATGCTAAAGTTGTTTATTTATCTGATGAAGAAGAAAAGTTTGAAATACTTATATACAATGGTAACTTACCCATTTCTTTTAGAGTGATGCTTAATTCAAGTCCATTAGAGATATGAAGGATTCTAAATGAAATGAAAAAAATGGTGGTAGACAAAATGTCCAACACATAAGGAATATAGTGCATTCAAATAGGTTTAAGACAATTGATAAGAATGCTACAAAATCTTTTAGGTCACAAACTATATGGATAAAAAACATTAAAGATTGATATATTAATGAGATGCTTAACAATGACTACAAGATAAAATCGGCCTAATAGGAGATATGAATGGCTTAAGGAGAAATGCTATATAAGCATTTTAAACATATATTGGGTTTAGAGTTTTGTTTTGTCAAGGAATTCAAAGAAGCTACGTTAGAGTATAATGTGCCAAATAGAAAAAATCATGTTTGATTTGAATGACAAGAACTAAGTAAGGACAAGATTTAAACATTGTATTGATTATCATGTTCATGTCAACAACGTTAGTGAATCAAATATATACAAACTTAACACTTTAAATCCTATACACATGTGGATGAGTTTTTTACAACAAAAATCAAAATCATAATTGGTTGCTAAGGTCTTAATCAACAAGATTGGGACTACATCTTTTGACATGCCACTAAAGGAATGTCTTGTTATTCAACTGCAATGTCTTATCAAGGGTATGAATGGTAAAAAATTGCAAAGAAAATAATTTATGGTAATTTCATCTAGTAATATACACAACTTTGATCATACATAAAAAAAAATGATGATGAAATTCTTTTTTGTTTAGGAGAAATAAACCAAACAGCGAGATACTATCAAGATTTGGTAAAACAAGGTGTACAATGAAAACAAGGTAAGATTTTATAATGTTTCTAAAATTTCAGAGTATTTCCAAGCTTTGCCTATTTAGTCTAACCCAACAAGAATTTTTTGAACATTTATTTTTAAGTTACACAACATATGATCAAATTTGTACATACCGTTGGGTGAAATTATCATCAATTATCTTCTTTACAATTTGTTTAGTCCTTCACATTAGAATAATTAACATTAATTCCACCAATTATTCTTAGTAACTCAATGATTGTTCAAGACTTAAAACTACATATGTTAGAACTCACTAACCGTCCTAACATCAACAACAATAATAGATGTAATGATTATGTCTTGTTCTTGTTCATTCATAGTCATTCAAGTTAAACATGATTTTTTTTTTCATTCAACACATTATACTCTAATATGACTTCTTTGACATAACTAACTCCAAAATCATTTTTCATTTAAAATTCATATTTAATGACTCATAATTAAAACTTTGGTATATCTCCATCTTTATCTCAATCATATGTTGAGCATCTCACTAATATACTCATCATTAATGTATTTTTAAGGAAAAATTTGTGTCCTAAAAATTCCTAAAGCCTTCTCATCAACTGTAATAAACCTATTTGAATGTGTTTTATATTCCTTAT
Source organism: Lablab purpureus (assembly GCA_030347555.1). Taxonomy (NCBI): domain Eukaryota; kingdom Viridiplantae; phylum Streptophyta; class Magnoliopsida; order Fabales; family Fabaceae; genus Lablab; species Lablab purpureus. The sequence continues at coordinate 16,543,389 of CM059259.1, forward strand.
GTATTGTACCTTTTGTCTATTACCCTTTTTTTTTCTTTTCTTTTAAAATCATTCACTTCATCAACATGTTTGCATTGAGCATCAATCTACAAGCCACTAGGTAAATCACCATCACACATAATGGCGACATGGATGGGGTGAAAAAAGGAAAGAGATGGGTGGGATTTCTCTTGCTTTTGGCATAGCGGGCCTCGGCAGGAGGCCCGCACAACGGGCTATTAGCTCAGTGGTAGAGAGCGCCCCTGATAATTGCGTCGTTGTGCCTGGACTGTGAGGGCTCTCAGCCACATGGATAGTTTAATGTGCTCATCGGCGCCTAACCCTGAGATGTGGATCATCCAAGGCACATTAGCATGGCGTACTTCTCCTGTTTGAACCGGGGTTTGAAACCAAACTTATCCTCAGGAGGATAGATGGAGCGATTCAGGTGAGATCCAATGTAGATCCAACTTTCTCTTCACTCGTGGGATCCGGGCGATCCGGGGGGACCATTACGGCTCCTCTCTTATCGAGAATTCATACATCTCTTATCAGTATATGGACAATTATCTCTCGAGCACAGGTTTAGGTTTGGCCTCAATGGAAAAAAACGGAACACCTAACAACGTATCTTCACAGACCAAGAACTACGAGATCGCCCCTTTCATTCTGGGGTGACGGCGGGATCGTACCATTCGAGAGCCTTTTATTCATGCTTTTCCCGGGGGTCTTGAGAAAATTGCAATCAATAGGATTTTCCCAATCCTTCCCGAAAAGAAGAACATGAAATTCTTTTTCCTTTCCATAGGGACCAGGAGATTGGATCTAGCCATAAGAAGAATCAAATGCTTGGGTGTTAAATAACTCACTTCTTGGTCTTTGACCCCCTCAGTCACTACGAACGCCCCGATCAGTGCAATAAGATGTGTCTATTTATCTCTCTCTCTCTTGACTTGAAAAGGGGGAGCGGGTTTAAAAAAGGATCTTAGAGTGTCTAAGGTTGTGTCAGGAGGGTACTGTAGGTGCGATGATTTACTTCATGGGCGAGGTCTCTAGTTCAAGTCCAAGATGGCCCAGCCGCGTCGAGGAAAATAATAGAAAACTGACTTAACTCCTTCATGCATGCTCCACTCGACTCGGGGGGAACTCGGGGGGATATAACTCAGTTGGTAGAGCTCCGCTCTTGCAATTGGGTCTGCGATTACGAGTTGGATGTCTAATTGTCCAGGTGGTAATGATAGTATCTTGTACCTGAATCGATGACTCACTTTTTCTAAGTAATGGGAAAGAGGACCGAAACATGCCATTGAAAGACTCTACTGAGACAAAGACGGGCTGTCAAGAACGTAGAGGAAGTAGGATGGACAGTTGGTCAGATCTAGTATGGATCGTACATGGATGGTAGTTGGAGTTGGTGGCTCTCCTAGGGTTTCCTCATTTGGGATCATCCTGGGGAAGCCTCATTTGGGATCATCCTGGGGAAGAGGATCAAGCTGGCCCTTGCGAACAGCTTGATGCACTATCTCCCTTCAACCCTTTGAGCGAAATGTGACAAAAGGAAAAAAAATCCATGGACCGACCCTATCATCTCCACCCCATAGGAACTACAAGATCACCCAAGGACGCAACATATTTTTTATTAAATACATAAACAACTTCAACACAAACATGTTTAATGTTAGTCGGCTTGTTAACACTATGACTAACATTGTTGTCTTTATCATACCAACCTTAGTCACAGTAGCATCACACCTTTTAGTTGTTATTGTTTTCCTACATATACCTTTCACTCGACTAACTATGGAATATGAATATCAGAATCATCATACAGACTAATTGCCATGTATTCCTTTGAGTCATCCAAATAATAAACAACATTAACAAAATTATTACTATTATTGGAGAAATGATAATTCATAACATCCTCGTTCTCGCTCTCACACTGTACAATCATTTCAGTATCAACCTTATTAGAAATAACATAATTAGTCATCTTTAATGATACATCATTAACCATAATCTCCTTGTACTCAAAATTGATAACTCTCCGTAAGAGTTATACTTGAGTCATCATTTTAGGCTCCTTAGTCCCAACTTAATGCATCATAGGATCTAATTCAAAATGATTCCCATGACACTCTTTTTATGTGAAAGATATCTTTACATCAAAAGTCAATCACAATTTCATTCCAAATTAATGTATAAAAATCTCCTGTCTATTTATCCAAATCAAAACACCATTTAAAAAAAACTATAATAATCAACGTGCTTACATTTATAAATGATTTTTTTTCTTATTTTCTATCTTCTCACTCTTTTTTTTCAACAAATCATAATTTTAAAATGCAAAATTTTCACTTTATTAAAAAATTTTAAATTTTAAATCAAAATTAGAGGTCAATTTTAAAGTGAGATTATAAAATTTGTTTATAAAGTATGAATTTGTCCATCATATATAATTTTTAAATGTATGAGTATTTTTTTTATTGAGGTTAAAAATATTGTAAAAAATGATACTAATAATGGATGCAAATGAAAGAATACAAAGTATAACATCAAAAACTGTAAAATATATTTGCATAATGTAAAAGAATGTTAACGAATCTCAACATTATGTAATAACTTAAAAGTGGAGAGAATCAAAGCTTTTCATTTTATCTTTAATTATTTAATATAATGACATGTCAACTAAAAAAATAAAATATATAAAATAAAATCTATAATCATCTATTATGATATGATTATTTTAGATAAAAAATATTACTCAATCTTCATACATAAGTTTTTCTATATGTATTAATTACATTCACAACTATCAAACCCTTTTTTCACATCAATAAGTTAGTTAAGGTTATGAGGTTCTCTCTAAGAAGTAATTGAACCCTCCTCTTGGAAAAGTAAGGTCATTCTGTTGTGCAGTCTCGCTATAAAAAGAATTTTTCGATCGGGCAAGTCGCTTCACACAATTCAAACGCAATGATTTTGTTGTGTTACCTGAACAATCAAAACAATAACACTTAAAGGTGCTAACAACATATTCTTTCATTACAAGCACTTACCAAACTTACCAGATATATCTTGATGTTCCTTAACTATCAATTCTGATGTAATCAGGTGAGAACAAAGAGAATCAACCATTGAATGCGTCAGGTTTCGCGCAAGATCTCTGACATGATTTAGTCGCACCCGCCTTGTTGAATTGACTGGTTTACAAAGTAAATCCAAGGGAACTGATTCTGTTGGGTCACATAACAGCATTAAAGAAAATTGAAACATAAATTTGTTAACTTGAAAAAAAAAAAATTGGTAATGTGAACTTAACAAGAATCACCTCCAACAACTTCTGTTCCCATATTTAACATTTGTTGTGTTTGGTTGAGGTCATGATGAGGGAAACCACTGACTTGAGGAAAGATTCCATATTCTACAAAGGTGGGAGAAGGAAAACCTTGAAGTTCATCACTGGTGCTGGCTTCACCAGCACTTGATTCTGGAGGTTGAAATTGAGAAAGAGAAGTGTATGGAAGATGAGAATTTGCAGCTCTTTGTCTTCTGAGTTGATAGTTTCTCCTACGTCTTGCAAGATGTCTTTCCCTTTGTTCTTGAGTCATTGATTGTCTCCTCTGTCGGTCACGGATGCGTCTCCTCTCTCTTTCTTGCTCCCTCTGCGTTCTCCTTAGCTCTCCCCTCCCTGAAAACTCTTCCATGCTCACTCACTCACTCACTCTTGTAACCTCTCATTTTAATATCCCAACATTTCGCTTTTTCTTTATGTTTTCGGGTGAATAACAATGGTTGATTCTCAACAAAACATTGACAATAATTTAATTTCCTAACCAAAAAAGAAGGGAAGAGAATTTTGTATAAGATGAAACTTTTAAATATAATGCATGCACATCTCATGTGGATAATATAAGACATTGTTATCTTTATCTAATAATAAGAATAGAATTCATGAAAAGCTGACAAATTCTAAAACAACTAGCATGAAACATGGAACATCAGAAGGGTCATTTATCAAAGTTGAACATGAAGTTTCTAGATTACATATTTTTATTGGCTAATTATATAATTCAAATTTAAGAACTTGAAAAGGGTTAGTATTGTTTGTGGATTTGACAAATGAAAATATGGAAAGAAGACATTTGTTACCTGTCACAGCATATATGAATTGATACTGGGGAGACAGACAAAGCAATTTGTTCGTAAAATGCATTAAAATGAAATGAAACATGGGATGTGAATGATAGAAAAATATTGTTCCTTTTTTTTAATTATTTAGTGTTGTTGTTTTTCCATTTTGCTTGAGATTTGCATGACAAGGTTCGTGGACCTCCCTTGCTTCTGCGTCCCATAATAACGGTTCAATGGAGAATTTGCCAAATCGATAGTTCCAAACCTGAATCTGAAACTATACAAGGTCCAACATGCCTGATCTTAGGTTGTAATCAATATATATGACTTTTATTTGTTTAAATTTAGTAGAAAACCCGAAAAAAGGAAAGATTATTTAAATTCCTTTAGTTAGAAATAACTTCTTTTAATATTTAATGATAGATATTTTTTCACCCTTTATTTTATTATTCAAAATTTATTTTTTTTCATTTTTTAAAAGATTTATTTTGATTTTTTATCTTTTAAAATTAGATCAGTGTTGTTATTCTGAAATGGATTTTTTTATTTGAGGACACAATTTTTTGTTCACGTGATGTTTACCATGTGTTTGTTTTTATTCAAAAAGTAGTGTTCCATAGTTTTGAACAAAAAATTGGGTTTCAGTGTACAAGTTCAGCATAGTTTTAATTCTTATACTTTCTCAATCCAGTTTCAATTTCTGTATAATTTTAGTGAAACTTGGTTTTGATTGTATACCTTCGAATTGATCAATATAATTATCTATTTTTTAAAATGCAAATATAGATTAAAATGGGTTAAATCACTAATTTTTGAATTTTTTTCTTAGTTAAAAATACATGATTTGACTTGTCTATTAAAAAAAAAGACTTTTGTTGAAAGTCTTAATTTGATTCACATGATGTGCTGACCTACATAAAAGTCTACCAATAATTGATGATTAATTTCTTTTAAGACGTGAAGATAATAATTTCACGTGAGACAAAAATATGAATTTCGGACTTTTCAAAAATTGAGCTTAAATTTATCTAATATAAACAGATTTTTATGGTCTAATGTGATATTCGTAAAAACTAATCACAAATTTACAACAAAGCCTTTAAATGTGACAATTTTATATATACGATTAATTTTATTCGGTCAAAATGCTTAATTTTTTAATAAATTATCAGAACAACAATAAATATTTATTTATATTTAGCTAAATAAATTGATTTTGTTAGACCTAAAATGCTTTCTAAATATATTACAGTCTAACCTTTTTAAGAAAATATGTTTTAATAATAGTCTTGGCCCAGATTATTTTTTTGAAAAAGCCATAGTCTAGTCGTAAGCTCCTCTCAAGCGGTTTAATCTATTTTCATTGGAATGAGTGAATTAATTTTGTTCCCTCTAGCTTGTAATTGTAAAAAATGGTTACTTAAAAGTTAAATTTAAATGGTTTAACCTATTTTTACTGATTTTTTTTTAATTTTGTGGTGATAAAAAATCGTTATTAAAAATTAAATTTAAATATGAAGAGAGGATAAAAATGTGTATTTTTAAAAGTTAGAGAACAAAATTCGTTAGTTTAAAATATTATAAAAATTAAAAATATTGTTTATGTACGAAAATTTAACTACCTATAACAAAACGATTTTAAACTGGGCCTAAAATAAAAATAATCATTATCTTTAATGAATAACATCAACTCAATTTTAAAAGTTAAAAACAAATATGAAAACAAAAATACATTTGATCCAACTTTAATTTAAGAGATGTTTAGTTGGAAGTATTAATCACAAAAGCGTTTCTTTATGAATATTATGAAAATAACAATAATTCAATAATATTATGAAAATAAATCTTAAAAGGAGGGCTTGAATTTCTATTATCTTCAGTGAATTAACCCTGACTGAAAAATAAAATCGCAACATGATTTACATGCAACAAACTAATCATGACATTCTTTACCTTTTAGCATACACGACTTCGTGTAGAACATCATGCACGACTTCGTTCTGATGTTTTTAACCAGCTGTTCAAAGTTTACTTTAGTGTTTACCTGTAAATAAATTTATTTATTAGTTTTTTCTTCAAAGTTTACTTCAGTGTTTACTTGTAGATAAATTTATTTATTAGTTTTTTCTTATTTACTTGAATAAAGTTTTAAAGAAAAGGGAAGGAAAACAGACAGAACCAAAATTCCTCCACAATTAGCTTGGTCTCCTCTCAACTTTAGAAAGGAGAGAAACTTTTATATTAAATAAATAAATTCAACAATTTTTTATTAACTACATTATTCCACATATATAATTATATACTTTATTCATTTTTCTTCTTTTTCTTTCAAAATAAACAAGTTGTGTTCTGGTTAACACCTCTTCCCTTTCTTTCCTACATAAACAAAAAAGTCATTTCTATAACTATTTAAAATTCATTTTTATTCATTTTAGTATTGACACGCACAACAAGTACAAAGACTCTCTTGTATAACCCACAAAAGTTAAAGATGCTCTATAGAGTTGCATTAATACGACCTTTTTTATAAGACCTTTTTTAGATAAAATGACAAAAAATAAATTAACATTAAATTAATTATATATATGAATAAATTTGTAAAAGTTATAAATTAAAATTATTGTTTTTCTTTTCTAGAAAGTTTAGAGAAAAGTTCTTTCAAATCTGCTGAAAAAATGCGGATACTACAGAAAAAAAGACTAAATGATAATAAAAGAGAACGAAGAAGGAGAAGATGTACATAGATCTATGACAGTGAGTCAGTAACATCTCCAAGCAGAAGATGTACACATGGCTCTTTTCTTCCATCCTAGATAGAGAGCACCATCTCTATGTTCTAGCCTATAATTTCCATTGAAATCTTTTAACATGTTTCTAACTGCATCAGTGACTGAGGAACTCAAAGGGCATGGTGAAAAACCAGCCATTGAAAATCTTGACCTCCACTTTCCGAAGAGTTCATGCCTTTCCACCCTCTCAGGGCCCTCACAAGCTATCATGTTAACAATGTCACGAGCCACACAGTGTTGTTCTGCACTGATCCTTTTCTTATCCTCTCTGGGAAGGGCCACATCTATTGACTCAAACATAGCACTGTAATAACTCAAAGTCTCAACAAACCTTTGGAAAAAGGGTGAAGTGTTGGTGTTGGATTCTTGCTCAACAAGGGTCACAACCTTGGGTGACAAGCTCCTCACCAGTCTTAATAGCCTGTCCCTATGGTTCTCTGTGCTCACACTCTCATCTGGCATGTGGTGCAAAACAAAAGGGAAATTCACAGCTAGAGCTTCCCCGGGTTGAATCACAAGGTTTTCTAGTTCAACCTCGCTTCCAGACATTGCAGCACTGTGGAACTCAAATGGCACTCTACAAGATTTGGCATAATCAGATAGGTGTTTTCCTACAATTTGAAGTCCTCCACCTCTTGCATGAAAGGATTCAGAATCATCGACACCAGTTACACGAATGAAAGGTGGTCCACCTGGACGAGATGCAAGAGCCTGAATAAGCATCATCCACTGAGTGCCCTGTGCAATTTGGAAGTCAATTATGTGAATCCTTGATTCATTTAGCATTGCTTCTCCAATGACAACGTTGGCAGATACGTAAGCAAACTTCCAATATGGGCAAATCTGGTACAGGATGTGCATATAACTCATGAGATCTTTGCTTGCTGGTTGTTCACATTTCAAGGCCTTGTAGATTAGGCTCCCTGAAGATTCCAACCTTGCTCTTAAACCCTCTAACATGTAGGCCCCTAACCTCTGGATTGGATCACCGCCAACTGATACCATCTTTGGCAATACACTATTCATAAATCCAACCACTGTTTCACTATCCTCATCAGATACAGCCTGTGCACACCGATTGAGGACTTCTTTCAAGTCTAGTTTTGGAATCATTTCTACAATCTGACCCCAATTGTATTTAGCCATTGGAGATGCTCCGTGGTGTCCACCCTTGTAGCAGCAGTGGCAACTGTCAACAATATCTGAATCAGGCCCCAACAATGAAATCTCAAGTTCTCTAAGCTTGTGCTTCAATTCATAGCTATCATCAGCACTAGAGTGTGCACTTGTTGGCGATCCATAGTTGTTGTCAGATGACTGATGCTGGTCTGAATGGTATGAATGAGAAGCTTGTGGAGAAAAAGGACTCCTATTGGAATTGGATGATACACTAGCACAGGAAGGAGAATCACAACCTATGAGATCATTGATTGCTGGGGATGATTCAAGGGTAAAGTATTGCTCCTTGCAGGGTTCAAACGAAATAGTGGTCCCCTGACTGCTGTTATCATGGATTTCATGGCAAGAATTGTGGGGCAATACTTGGTAACGAGTGTAGGGATTAATGTCTTGCGCAGATTGGTGGTATAAATGGATACCAGAAGAAGTTGGGTGTTTCTGGGACGTTTGCATCTAAAAGAAAATTATTTGCTCAGCAGGGAATATTGATTAAATAATGATGGTCAAATGTTGTAGTTGTAAAAGTGCTTCCTAACTCTTCCTTCCCTTCATCAAATGTGTAAAGCTCTACACTTCCGTTTTGTTGGATGGTCAATCTTCATTTTGATGAGCTGCCAAAGGCTTTAAATATCAGCAAAAATTGTTGTCTACAACCTGCATAGTAGGATAAATTGTCAGTGGAGATTCAACGTCGATTAAATAAAGCAGGAAATAAATTTTAATAGTTTGCCAAAGCAATGTCTGATCAAATGAAGATGTAGTAGAAAAAAGCACATGCTGACGCAATCTACAATACAAAGATTTCCGGCCACTGAGGAGTTTCTATATGAATGTTTCCATGTAGAGAAAAAAATTAAAATCATGATTGGATCCACCAGCACAAACACTCAAGGCACAATTAAACACTAAAAATGAAAAGATGCAAGGACTTCATCACTGTGGAAGAGAGTAGTTATAAATACTCACTTGTCTTTCCATACTCAAATAAAAATCAAGGATATTTTTGTATGTAATGAATCATGGTATATAATACACCACAACAGAACAATTTACAGCATGCACGCAACATATCCTACTCTTGTGATTTGGAAGGATTGCACAATTTCTAGAGGTGCAAAAGAAAGAAAGAGCTAAGAAGATTATATATTCTTTTCTATTTCAGAAGTTCTTTACCAGAAAACAAAGGAAGAGAAAGTTAATTAAAAAGGGGGAAGGGGTCTAGAAATCACGAGATGCAAACTCAATGTGAGTCAAAATTTAGAAAGGGGAAAGATAAGGAAAAACAGATGCACACTCTAATAAGGATTTCTTTCATGTAACAAGGAGGTGTTGCTGTCAAAAGTCTTAATATCTTATAAAGTTAAATCAGCATCACCTTTTAAAAAATCATCCACTAGTAAAACTAATAATAGTTTATGTAATTAGAAACCAGAGAAGATCTTAGCAACCAAAAGCACAGATTATAAAGCAAGGCAAAATTGAATTTTTTTCCTTTTTCCTGAGAACAAACTTTTGAGCATATAGGCAATCACATAACTCACTTTACAGAGCAGAAGAACTCTCAAAATTGAAAGCCATTAGCTCAATAAGAAAATCACTTGTAAAAACAAACAAAGAGACCAGATATACAACAAAATGTATATATTCCAAGAAAAGAGGTAAATTCTACAAAGTTTTAGGATAGAGAAAAAGGTAAGTTACTGCCAAAATAAAGAGAAAGTAGTTTTTTAACAAAGTCGGCAAGAAAAAAACAGTTAAACACAAGTAACAATGCTCAAAAAGCCAGATGTTAGAACAAAACACCCGCAAACACGGTCCAAGCGCGTCCCCAACCTCCATGTCAAAGAAATGGAATCAAAATGCTCGAGAAACAAGAAACATGTCTGGAGACAATAAATCAAATCCGAAAATTTTGACTGTTGAAAATAGATAGAAACATAAGTTTCAGCAGATTATAACACAAACCCAGATTAACTCTAGTCAAACACATGGTCCTCAAACAAACCACGATCAAAGTCCAACATAAACAGCAAGAGAAAACCACATGCCATCTCATCAACCTTATAGAGAGAGAACAGACAGAACATACCTTTTGTTGAGAACAAGGCTCAGATTCAGAGGCCTGACTTAGGTTAATATGTTGAGGTACATGTTGTTTGGCAGAGATTCGTGTAAGGAAGAGAGTGGTTTTGCAGAGAGAGAGAGAGAGAGAGAGAGAGCGGAGAGGGTGTTTAAGCTTGTGTGGAGTCCAAAAGGATGGATTGGTAAGCAGTGAGTGTTTTCTGTGATTTTATTGTTACATTACATCATATGACATATATAATAAATGAAAATAAATGGTAAGATTAGCCTTAAGAATGAACCATAATTACATGATGACCCTTACGTGGGACCTGCATGTCACAGTACTACTCGGTTTCAGAGTTAGCAACAACAGCCATCAGAAAGATACTACGAAATAGGATATAGCAGAGCGAACTTAATAGAAGCTTCTTCTCCGAGTAAAGTAGGTTCTCCTTAATTTATTACCAATACACTAAAAAATGAATATATAAACGCAACTCTACTCTCTCTCTCTCTCTCTCTTCCTTCGAGTCTCACCTGTCATACTACAAACACTTACAAACCAAAGGAAACAAAACAACATATATTTTATATGTACCTTATCTTGTAGTTGACTTTTTTTTACCTACCATAATAGTGTTTTAATCTGTAAACGATTCTTTTTACTCTCTCAAAAAATCAATTAGGGGCACAAGAATAAATTATCACGAGGTTGTTCAAGTTTTAACCATTGGGCAATAAAGTTTCATGGCGAAACATAAAAGAACAGCGCAAACAGAAGACAAGAATCAAAATTATTGTCTCTTGTGTAAATTGTTTAAAATAGAGTGCGAGAGGAATTTTATATAATGACACTGAAAAACTGCTCTTTATTTTGTAATTATAATAATAACTATTATTTTATTTTAACAACCAAATATATATTAAAAAAGTTGTGTGGTTTGTTATAAATAATAATCATAATAATAATAGTAATAATAATAATAATAATAATAGTTATATGAATAGGAATTGTGGTTTATTTTATTTGGTTAACAATAGTAGGATTGTTAAATGGGTGAGATTCTTGAAGTGAATTTAACCTTCATTTCAGTTAATTCTATCTTGTCCAATTTAGAAGCAGTTTTAATTCAATATGTACATTTTATTAATTTGAGTCTAAGGTCAGATTTAAATACAAAAAATAGAGTTAATAAAACCTGTGTAATTAATACAGTTGGAGGTGAGGTGATGATGGATTCAATCTAACATAAGAATCTAATAAACCAACCCAGTTCTTGAACAGAAGTAGAAAGGACAAAGAGAGGGTTTCTTTGAATATTAGGTTGAATTGAATCATCAAGAATGTAATCCAACGTTACCTCCACTCCCCGGATCATCTTCACTATTTTTTATTCCCTCCCATTTTTTTATTTTTTTTATTTTCTATCAATTTTTAAATAAATTATCAAAAAAATGTATAAAGTATGTCATAAACTCGACTATAAAATTAAATTAAGGAATTGTTTTAAAATTAAATTGTATTAAAATATATTACTCGTAAAAAATCAATAAAATGTCCCTAACTCTTTTTTGTAAATGTTATTCCACCTCTTAAAAATAGTTTGTGTTTCGAAAACTTAAAATGTTGAATATGTTGATTTAACTTCAAATAAAATTCAACTGATAAAGTTTAATGAAATTAATCCAACTTGAATTTCTTTGACAAATTCAATAATCCAAAACAAATTTAACCGAATTATACTATTTTAGTTTTAATTATAGTTAATCCAAGAATATTCCCACCAAGATCCGTGATTATTAAAGTTAAAGGAAGGTTGATCACGTACTAATAATAGTGATGTCAAGTTTGTGTACATTCATTAATAATAGTCTACTACTAATTTATTGTTTGTAAAGTTATAATTTTTATTTAAGACAATATTAATATAATTATATTTAATATGTTATCAATATTTAGAAACTTAATTTTATTTATACATATTTTTAACAAGTATTATATTTATATAATTTAATTTAATTTAATTTAATGAATTCATAGAGAACAGGTTTAAAATATAGTTATTGTGAAGTTAAACTACAATTTCAACTATTGTTGCATTAATCACCATAAGCAAATAGTTATACCTAAGTCGTATCTTTCTAATAATTTTAAAAATTTAAAACTCACAATCACACCCCGCAGAAGAACTAAAAATCATTTTTAAAATATGAAAGTGAAACCAAAATCAAAAAATTATAAACACTAAAATATTTTGTTTTGCTATTGATATTAGGTTACGCACACACCACATGGCATTGTTGAATATTTCTAAAGTCTGCGGGGGGTTAAATGACCGTTGTCCCCTCCAAAAGTTGACCAATATTTTTAACACGGTCCATAAAAATAAAAATTGTCCATAAATCAGTGTAATAAAAAAAATTCCCTCATTCTTTTAACACTCCATTCCATATAAGAATATATTTTTTTTTATTACAATTTTTCAAATTTTCAATGGCCGATTTAATCAACTTCAGTTTAATCTATTTTTTATCCAATTTAATTAAATTTAATTAGATTATTTTACTTTTTCCATCAACTTTACTTTTTATTTAGTATCTTCAACTCAAATTGAGTTTAGTTAAATCATTATATTAAAAAAATATTAAAATAAATATTTTAGAAAAACGTATTGTAATAATTTCAAAAAGTAAATATTTATAATATATAAATAAATAATATTTATAAAATATAAAATAATTAAAACATTTTTAATAAAATTTGTTTAACATGTATCTTAGCAACAAAAAATAGAGTCTATAAAAAATTAAAGTTGAAAAAATTATCTTATATGATAAAAGAAATTAAAAAATATTTAGATTTATTATTTTTTAAATGAACACTGTTTAAAATTCATTAACATTTTTTTATAAATTCTTTATTTTTTTAATTAATTAATTAATATATATATATATATATATTTAATACTTATTTTTATGTAATAAGAATATTATAAATTTTATGAAAAATCAGTTACAGACAAAAATTTACTTTTACAAATTTTTTCTTTTATTTTATAATACATTTTAATTTTAAATAGATATAATTATAATTGTAATAAAATTATAATTAAATATATTTAGAAGTATTTTTATAAATTGATATTATTTACAATAATTAAATAAAAAGTATATAATTTATAGATTTTATCTGTATTTTTTTATTCCAGAAAAATATGAATTTTAAATAATATAATTTTTAAATTTATTTTAATTATTTACAAAATTAAGTATCACTTCTATTTTCTATTATGAAAATTCAATTTGATTATATAATTTTTTATTATTATACTTTTATTTTTTTTATTATTCATATTTATATATTATTTTTTCTCAAAATCTTCATTTGATTATATGATTTTTTATTATTATATTTTTTATTTTGTAATTTTTTTATTATTCATATTTATATATTATTTATAATAATTATATTTTTAATATATTAAAAAGTGTAATATAAATTATCAAGAAATAAAAATGTTTATAAGTAATTTTTATTAAAAAAAATTATAAAAATATATTATAAGTAATTTTTATTAAAAAAAAGTTAAAAAATATAATATGAATTGTTTGTGAGTGTTATAAACACATGATTCAAACAATTCTAACTTTTATGTATTAAATAAATCCAATCCACTAACTTAATCTAATTAAAAAAAGTGTGTAATGTTGAATTGGTTTTATTGATAACTTAAAGTGCAATCTACTCATGCTCTTAAGGACATATGTAAAACTATGGGCAAAATTTATTGATTTTGTAAGGAAGATTCCTTAGAATTATTTTATAATGTGTATCAAATTGTTTTGAAATAATAAAAGTTTTTACAGTATTACAAACATCAGATACTCCTTCATTTCTGTTTGATGGTAATTTTTTTAATTTGATTTTAATGAGACTGCATATGCATTTTGTATTATTTGCGTTCTTGTATAATTGAGTTTTATTAGATAATTATTTAATTAGTATAATTAGTTATACACCTTCAAAAGGAAAAAAAAATATATATATATATACATATATATAGTTACACAAATAATAGTTTGTAGCTATACGTAATTTTGGCTATTTTGACAATTGTATATGTTTTTTGTCGGATTCTCTTTGATTTCATGTTCTTGCCGTGATTTATGGACAAGTTTAATTCATAATCATTAAATTTTTTATTAAAACAGGTCGCATTTTTTTCAAACTTGTGACATGATTAAAACAAAACATGTTTTAATTGTTTCCTGATGAACAATACAATTATATTTTTGCTAGCATGATAAAAAAAGATTAATTAAAAATTAAAAACATGAAAACAAACCATCACCACGAAAGTTTCTCATCATCTTTCTTAAAAATAAAATATAAAAATAGAGTGATATATTTATTAATAAAATATTATAAAACGACGAAAAAATTTCCTTTATTTTCCGTTAACACGTTTTTAAGAAAATTAGCCATTACTTTTTTAGCTAGGAGTTTTCTATTTATTATTTAGTATATCATTTTTTTGTGTTTATAAAAATGAAAACAATAATATAGGAAATCTCTTGAGCACTTCCTGCGTCCTGTTTGGATACTTTAGCTTGCCTTACTCGGTTTGGTAAAGCCTATTATTAAAACGTGCTTTTCAATTTCATCTCACCTTCTTTACACGTTTTTGTAATTGCACGTGTCATCTTTTTCATTATATAATCTTATTATTTCAAGACCAATTACATAAAAATAAATAAACTTTAGATTTAAATATAAATAAATTTCAACTATTCTTCTCCTCATTAATAATACTATTTAAAAATATCTTTTAATTAATTGAGATTATACTGTTTTTTTTATTATTTTATATTAAAACCAAAATTATGAATTTTTGTAAAATATATTAATCAGAATTATAATAAAATCATAAAAATATTATCAGTCTCTAATTAAGTTTCACGACTTGACTGAGCTCACAACCTAATATGAGCCACTAAAATGACCAGTTGTATTAAACTATTGCATATCATGAATATTTTAGTTGTTTTATTACTTTAATTTTTATCTATTGATCTATTTAATTTTACTGTTTTAATAAAATTATTGATATAATAAATATTGAAATTTTTTGCGTCTAATTTATTTTTAATATATTTTTATATACATGTATCTTAAACATGTTATCTAAAAACTGGAGATAGTAAAAGCTATCTCAACTTTATGGTAAAAGGAAATATACTTTCATTATTCACGGTTAAAATCTTTACATCACTTTGATAAAATAAAATAAAATGTAGACCACACACATTCTTTTAAAATTTAGAAATAAATGTGTTCTATTTAAAAAAACACTTTCCTATTTCGGAAATTTGAATAGATTTAGGTCCAGTACTATAAGACTACATTCAGATAATTAATCATGCAATTATGTCTTAATCAGATATTATTAAGGTAATACATCAAGCACTCAATAAAAGTTCATACAAGTATAAAAATTATTATTAAAATATCATTAACAGATTAAATTTTTAAAATATATTTTTTATTTATTATTTTATCACTATCTTAGTTAACTTCAATATCAAAGTGTATTATGTAAAACATACTAGTCCAACGTTTAAACAACAGAAAGATATATCTTGGTTCAAAAAATAGAGAACATTTTACTCAGAAAAAAGGACACAAAAATTCAAAAGTTAAATCTTAATACAATGTGATAATTTCGGTATTAGTCTTTATAAAATTTTTTAAAAAATTTTGTGTATTCAAAGTTTAATATCTATTTTAGGACAGATGAATCACTTTTATTTTACAATTTTTAAGAAATTTCTTAAAGTGACACACGTGTCACTTAGAATAATTATTTAAATTTTTGTTCAACATACAAGCAATTAATTAGTATGATAAATATTATAAAGTAAAAGTGTTTAGTTTTTATTTTTAGAGGATACAAAATCAAAACTCATTCACTTTATAGTAACTATAAATACTGATAATAAAATATAATCACAGAATTTTTGTATATTTAATAATTAAAACAAATAGTTCGTTTATAAAAGTTAAATGGATTAAACCCATCATTTATCCTTATGAGCTAAAATATTATTTAAAAACATGAGCGTACTTTTCCTATATAAATCTTTGTTTTGTTTTTGTTGTTGTTTCACTTTCTTTCTAACTCTATCCATGTGGTTAGGGCATTAAGATGTGAAGGAATTATCTGCTTTTAATTTTGTCCAATCAATCCTTCAAATTACACTTTTTTTTACGCGGAAAGAATGACTCACTATGTTTACCAGTAGTGTTTTGAAAGAAAAAAAATGGATATTTTTTAATTTGAAATTAAAATCGTGTAAGGTTTATATAAATAAATAATCAAGACATCAATGAATTGTAAATTGTTAATATACACTTTTTTATTTTATTTTATTTTAAAAATATGAAAATAAAAATTGAAAAATTAATGTTCCCTTTCCAATTGTAGGTTAACCATTTTGCAGTGAAGGAAGTCAGGTGTGAACTGCTTTCTGAAGCCAACCTTACAGCTCATCTCACCAACACTCACTTTTATCTCACTTTTCGCATTTACACACAAAGAGGGTTCCACGCAAAAATAGAAAAAAGAAAAAGAAAGCTCAGAGAAAACAAAATGAATCTCACACTTTTACCAAACCAGATACACATTAAATATTGATAATATTTTTTACATGATTTTCTTATCAATATTTATTCAATTTACGAAGAATATGAAAAAAAGACATTCATTTAGAATATTCGTATTTTATAAGATATTTAATTCAAAAGTCCATTAAACAAGATGGTCATATTTTTGTTTTTCATTTTCAGAAAGAAAAGGATGGTCAATGGTCATTTCGAAAATGATTGTCCAAATTTGAATTTATTGAAAATAACAGCAACTATATTCACACAACAATGAATTTTATGATATCATTATTAGATGAAAGTCCTTGGGACTCTTATAATGTGCAAGGGTAAAAAAGTTGTACATCAGTCTTACCAATGTTGTAAATTATATTGTAACATATATGAAAAAAGATACTCTCATTGCATTTTATTATTAATTATAACTATTTCTTAATACGAGTAAATTGTTTCTTAAAAGGACATAAACGACTGGTCCAACAACCAAGTACCAACGATGGACTAAACAGTAGTACGGAGGTAAAGCTCCCTTTTTCATTTAACCTTTACACTATTTCCTTCCGACCAAAAAATCTGTCTTCTGAAGTAGAAATAAAAAATAGTAACGATAGAGGAACAACTTGATTTTAAAATCTATTGTCTTAGCCATGTAACAACACACAAAATTGTAGAAAAAAAATTAAGGTGAAAAGGAATATGTGAATCATTTCTCAATTAAAAAAGTTTGTGAAATGTCTTTATTAATCCTTGAATTTATATTATAAATTATTTTAGTAACATCGCTTGTGACAATCGCTGTTTTAGTAAGCATAAGTCAGTGTGTTATATCATTAGAAGTGAACTTTTTAATTCTTTTGGTAGATGCGGTGAACAGTGAACTAAATGATAAATGACAAACTTTTTCACTGCTACTACAAGAACTGAGAAGAATTCCCATCACTACCTCCACCAACAACATAGGCCTAATTCAAAATCCTTCACCAGTAGGTAGTAGAACCTACAACTACACTACCTAAAGTAGCAAAGCAAGTAGCATCAATGAAAAAAATAGTTGCAACAGAGTAAGCTAGAGTCATGAGCTTCCCACTTACAACCATCTTGCTTAGAGAGTCAACTCTCGTCATCCATTTATAGAGGCACCACCTTGTCTAGCATCTCTTAAAGTTCACTTAGCAACATCCCTTCTATTTGGGGATCTAGAACATCCACTTTTAATTGGGAAAACCATTTTGTTAGTCATATCTTAAATAGATAAAGAGAGGCTATTTCTTAGGTGGGATTGGAAAAATCCAGGCAGTGCTGAATTCAGAAAGAAATGAAAACAGTAGCAACTTAGATTAAACAGTTAAAGGATACAATTGAAATATTAGAAAACTATTTCGTTTATATTTTCATTCCCTAAAATGAGATCAAGACACTTATAGAATAATCATTTAATTGTTCATATTTTTTCTAATATATAAATGTATCTTTTTACCTACAAATCATTGATAAAGAATGAGTATCTTTTAGTTTCTCTTACAGTAATAGTTCCGTGTCAGCATGGAAGAAAATGCGAAATGTTGCTCTAATTATCAAGTAGCATTCTATCAAGTTTGCCATCCGAAGGAAAGACATAAAACCCAAAATGAGGCCAGGGCTCAATTAGCCCAAAGTCTCAAGTGCATAAATATTTCAGCAACCTCCCAAGTCAGAATTATTTTAGGTGTTAATAAAGCATCCAAACACCTGAAGAACTCACCTATAAAATCTGACTGTTAAAAGGAAGAACAAAACATTTAAATACTCTCAGAACATCCCATACTATTCAATGAAACTTAGACACCTCGTAATAGTCGACTCCATCTCATGTAACCATACAAAAACGATCAACCAAGTCGTTTCGATTACCACATATTCTTCTGGCGAAACATTATGTTCAAGTTGAGTATTCCAGAATTCATAATGCAAGACTTAAACCTGAGGTTCAAACTCCACAGTGGATATTCTCAAGTACAGAGGCACGATTCATTCAACTAAGCAATTTATGTGAGCTAATATGGCTTACTATTGAGTAGAGACAAACATGAAGATGTTAAAGAAAGACAGACAAAACAAGGAAATAGATTATCAGTGGATCAGTAAAACAGATAAAAGAAAAAGGGCCACAATGGCCGTTTCAAACTTCACAATAAACCTCCATCATTCATAAATGGAGGGAACGACAATAAGTATGGCACGAGATGTCATAATTTTATATTATTACATAATTACAGCAAGGACACAAACATTTAAGAATTTGGATTTATTTCTTTCCATAACGAGATAAATGCCGACCTAGGAAGTTTCTTTAGTTGGGACAATATTTATACAAATAAAATATGATAAACTTCCACAAAAAAAATACAATTTCATGACAAAAAAATCTCAAATATTTGAGTCTGAATAAATTATTATTGCCTTTTCCACATTTTCATACTTTAAAAATATTGTATAAATTTTTCATTGTGAATATCAAGATTAATTTTAGAAGCAAATTGATAACTAGATATATAATACACTGTTTAACTTTGACCATTATAAAAAAAAATCAACCAACCAAATATGGTCTTCATTATGGAGACAATATCAAACTTTTATGACGAAAAAAAATATTACATATGTTTTAAGTAGAAAATTAAAATTAAAATCCTAGGGGGCCAAGCACCTTCTAACATAGATCCGTCAATGAGCCACTCTGACAAGTAAAATCAGTACCACATGCTTTCCCATTCTTTCTATTCACCAAGCAGTTAAACTGGTTAATTATTAATACATCTATATATGGTAGTTAATGGTATTCCATTGTATATTGCTATTAGAACACTGCAACTCTTAAGATCGAAATTCATTAACTTTTGAAAACAAGTTCTTAGAAAGGCACTCGTTTTTTTAAGGCATATGATATATATTTATTAGTCACACCAGACAACATAGAATTGTGTGCATGGAGAAACAGAGTGCAAATAGCACAATAGACAACACTCTCCTATCTGTTAACAATCGCCAACACAAGCTGTTCTTCCCTTCTCTAAAAAGGAACTTTTGATATGTAAACAGTATACTTTTAAATAGAATAAAGAAAGAAATATGTCATTTCATGATTATAGAGAACAAAGACATTGTTAAATTTCATGTTCAATGTGGTAACAGATTCATGACTACTCATAGGTATATCTACAATTGTGTGTTAGGGTGAGTATACACAAACTTGATTTCGGATGACCATGATGATTTTGATCAAAGGTAACAACGAAATTAAGTGATTTACATTTGATCTCAAGAGTAAGTCCAATAAAACTTGGGCAAACTTTTGGTCCCTAAAGTTTCAATTTCTCAAATATATTCTCCATACTTTTCAAATCAGTGAAACGATCATATATAGTTAATGTTTTGTTCATATGACAATTGGTGATGATGCAATAACATCAATAATATGGCGGTCCACTAAATAATGAGTATAGTCTAACCCTTAATATTTTGTCTGCTTATAGACATAATAAGCTGATGTGAAGAACCCTTTTGTGGCAGAACAACTAACAACATTTTTGAATGACAAGACAATCGATTTTGTAGCTTGCCAGCAATTTCAGTCTGTTGCCGTATCACAAAATATATCCACATTAGCTCAAACGTCAACAATTGGATGAAGAATGAATTAGTTGGACTGGATTTCGTTAACTTGAAAAGTATGGGGAGTCGGTTTAAGCAATTTAAATTAGAAGGACCAAAACCACCCGTGATAAAACTACATTTCTTCCCCTTCAAGTCTTCTGGGCTTTTAGGAGCAAGACAAAAACACAATTTTCAGTAGAATTGCATTCGGTCATCAAACAAGATTGTGAGGCTTGGTAAACTACATTAAAAAAAAAAACTCAGTATGATCATGCACTGAATTTATCCACGGGTTTAACTTTGACGACAGTGTAAGAAAAATTAACATTATCAACCAATTAGAAATCATTCTAATCATGACTTTTAAATAAAAAAGTTAGCAAGTTTACCTTAAATGACAACCTATGATTACTTTTTCACACTTTTTAGTGCATTCTAATCAAACTCTTATTCCGTTGCTGATAAAAGGCACACAACATAGAATTCATAGGCATTTGCATTCAAAGAGACTGAAAAATTCAATTAACACTATCAACAAGGAAAATGCACCTTGTCAAACAAAACACTAAATCCACAAACCCCCAACCAAATCCACACCCCCCCTATCAAATCCACAAACACCCCTACCAAATCCACCAACTTGCATGCCACAGTTTCTAAAAAGACATTACATTGACATTGCCTCCCTTAGGCGAAATTATAGAATCCAAAACTAGCAAGGTTTTATCACTCCTTTATAAGGAGAATGAAGTAAATTCGTTACATATAAAAGCTTCAAAAATAGAAGAGGCAAAATGTGATTATTGAAGTTCAAAAACAACTACAAAAGAGGGCTTTTGTAATGAGCAACGAAAAAGGGATTACTTTTTGTTGTATCGAGCTACCTCATCGTCGTTGGGGAAGAAACCCATGAGTCTCCCAGCAGAATTTTGGTAAGCATACATGAAGCCACCCATCACTCCAATCAGACCCCCTGTCACCATCGAAGGACCCCTAATTCCAGGCTTGATCCCTACCAAACACAATTCATTCTCCTAATTCGATTAGATTCGATACAGATTGACATGCGGCAAGAAAACAGGTGAGAGTACTGACCGGAGAGGTAGCCGACGGTGACGGAAACGCCGGTGATGGTGACGAATCGGAGATAATCGAGAGTGTTGAAGTTGCCTACTACTTTGGTGAAAGGAGGGTTGCGATCAACGACAGGGTACTCTGGTTTCGTCGATGCAGTGATGTCTGTGTTCATCTTTCCGCTTTGAACTCTCTCTCTCCAACAATGTTGCTATAGCAAATCACAAGAGACACTGCAACCTCAACACGACACAAACACACTCTTTCTGTGTTGCTGTTTGCCTAAGTGCTTAGATAATTTGTGTGATCCATTGGGCCCTATTTTCAGTTTTCACAGGCCGGTCTGTTTTTTGAATTGAATTTTCTCTTCACCGTGGGCTCCATGACAGTTTACCATCGAAAATATGGGCTTCATTATTCAATACCATTGCACAGTGCATACCCAAATCATTTTAGCTTTTCATTTTGCATCAAATTATCTTTGGACTAATGCTTAGATTGTAAAATCAATGATTATAATGAATTATTGTTATAATAGATTATTGTCCCAATCACTTTTTTTCAATGAATTTGTTGAAATGTGATTTTTTAAATCATAAATTTTCTTTAAATATAATAAAAATAATTTTTACATAGTTAATTATATGAAAAAGGGTATGTATAAAGATACAATGGGGTCTTAAATTAGGGACTTGAGTTTCTTTATATCCTTTCGAGAAGAAAAATATTAGTTCATGTAGAAAACAGAAATACGAGAACAAGAATTAGTAGACGAGAAGAGAACGTTTTCTTTTCAAAAAAAATAAAATTCACTACATCCTTACATAGCTCATTAGGTTTTACTCACATTTCTATCTTTCCAGTTTGAGTTGTTTCTTCTCTATCACAAGTATATGCAGGTATCTGTGAGTGAGTGAGTGAGGGGATGAGACAGAGAAAAAGCAAACTTATGTAATCAGTTGAGAGACAAAGATGTTTAAACACAATTGAAAAAAAATGTATTGTTTTATTAATGGTAATAGAATGTTTGTATATATATGAATGCAAAAACATTCACAAATATCATCATATCTTTAGAATAAGTATTTTTATAAATTAAAACAATATTGCAACATTAAACTATTTTAATATATATACATCAATATTTTAAACATGTTAATATATTTGTTAAATATGTATATATATATATATATATATATATATATATATATATTCTTATTATATTAAATTGGGAAATTGAAGGTTCCGTTTGCATTAATTTCTAAGCTTTTAATTGCTGTCAGTATTTTGTTCTTAATTTTTATAAAATACTATAAATAAATTAAACAAAAAATATTTAGAAGTTAACGTGCATAATTTAATTTATTTTTCTCATTCTATAATACTTTTGTCTAGAGTAGTTGTATAGATGTGTGTGGAAGGTGCCATTAAAATAAGAGTTGAATTGAAGTTGGGTTGAAGAGGAACCCGAGAAGAGAAAACATGATTTATGGGAACAAATTATTAATGTTATGTTTCAAATGGTGATGATAAGGCGGCTCAGAAATCGTTGTAGATAATCGAGGAACAGAGACAGAAATCTAAAGTTGTGTAGAGGCTGTTACCATATGCAACTACCTCATGTTGCCGTGTCTCTTAAGATCACAGGTGCCATGTCATTTTTCCAAAGCTCCAAATTTTGTTAACAATGGATGATCACGATCACGATATAAAAATCTATTGCTATTGATTTTTATACATGCTATTAATATTGTTATGTAGTGTATCTGTGTTCTGAGTTTGGGTAATGAAACCAAATGATGTTGTGTTTACATGCCTATTAATGTGCAGCCATATTTGATTGAGGAGCAGTGTACTTCAAAGCAAAATCCTTTCTAGCATTCAAACCAAGTCTTTGATGAAATACTTCAAATTACATTATCTTATATTCTATTACATATATTCTAGTTGTTTGTAAATATTTGTAAATAAGTATATAAATATTTATCTTCAAATTTTTTATTATAGTTGATAACAATACTTCTCATATACGTGTCTATCAACATTGAATCTCACATTATCATATAAATTGCACAATATTCTAGTACATATATTCTAGTGACAAATATAAAAAACCGTCTTATAAACAAATTGTAACATTTCAAACTTTTTACTCTTTTTTATCTTTATATTTATAAGCTTGCGCCCTTTTATATTCCTTTTTAATTCATTATTTTTGCAGATAAAAAAAGTCAACACTATGTAATCGATTTAAAAATCCACTATTTCAGTATATGAGTTGTGGTTTATCCATACAAGATTTTGATTAACAAGAGAGAAACATAATACATGGATGTTTGAGATTGTAAGTTAGATAGTAATACAACAAAAATAGTAGAAAACAAAGGTTAATAAAGGTTGTGAATTGGAGTGCAAATTGTAAAACTATATTTCCAAGTTGAGAGGTTGAAGTTTATTAAATGTAATAACCCCAAATGCAGTGTCAGAAATTGGCGAGTGAATTGAATTGAAAAGTTGAGGAAAAAGGGGGTTGGGTACGGGACAGAAGAGAAATGATTGCAAATTGAGTCAGTGACCACGTTAACTGGGAAGGAGGAACGTGGGTTTTGGTCCAGCTTCTTTATGGTGAGGCAGGAGAAGGATTTGAAGAAATTTGAGAGGAAGGACCACACGACAGTTGAGTCATGCACTCACAAACACAGCTGATGTTTCTATCCGACACCTGGTTGGAACTTTATGGTGCAATGGCAAAAACACCCCAATAACTCAACAAATCTCACCACTAACCAAAGGACCACCACCACCATCTATTATATTTATCATAGCTTCATAACCCTAATAATAATAATAATACTCAAACATTGCTCGATGCCACTCCCTTCTTGTGCTGAAACAATGAATGAATCACGGTTCATTAACGTTGAAGTGAGGTGAGTATAAAATATAGTATTTGAAAGAGAGTAACTGAAAAGGACTGAAAAGGTTGGTGAGGGAGCCTGAAAGTGAAACCTATGTAACCATGCTGCTACGCAGATTTCCTTTTTGAAAGAAGAGAAACTAATCAAGAAAGCCTCGGAGAGAGTTTTTATGTTTTTCTATGTCTCATTAAAAACCGTTAATACTGTGTAATGTACCTTAAATTTGTTGATTTTGTAACAATTAATTTGCAAACCATTAATAAAAGTGATACATTGGTCTCCATCTTTGTTTGATAATTTTTTAGAAAATTTCACTCTTAATAAGTACGTTCAAATTGGTATTTCAAATTGAAGAACTATTTTAATTTTTTATAACAGATTTATGTTCTTTATATCATAAATTCATAACTTTTTTAATTAGGATTTAAAAGTATGTGTAGTACGGTGCCTGGTGACTTAAAGTAAACAAACATTTTTTTTTTCGTTGAGTTGGTTTCGTTTGAGTTTGTTGTATTCTTTTTTCAAATACAAACCAAAATTAAATCAATTTTTATTGGTTTAGAGTTGTTCCTCGAACAGAATAAAACTATAACTTCTGAAATCCATCTACCTCTTCCATATCGATTTTGAACATAAACTTGAGCATATAATTAGGACTTAAAATTGTAATATTGCTACACGTTATTTATAATTGAAACTATTATTCTCGTAAAGTAAAATGTCATCAAATTCTATAAATAAAAATAGTATTTGTGAATTCTTAAACCTTATGTTTTAACTTACATAAATTTTCTACCATACAATTTTTCTTAAGTTCGTTGATCTTATTACTACCAACATCCTCATGATATCATAATTTTTATAACTATATACTATGATTCATATCATTATTGATTATATATATATATCGATCCATTTGTATCATTTATCAATTACAGTCACTATTTCATTCATCTCCCTTATACATTGTTGTAATTACCATAATTTTTTGTTGTTGTGGTCTCTATCATTAACATCAATTCTTATCACTACTACTGTCCAATTGCCTCCCATTATTGTGGGTTTTTTTTTTTTAAATTCAAAGTCCCTCTTAAGTAACCTTACTTAGAGGTGTGAAATAAAAATTAAACTTAAATATATTTTTTTTTTCATGACTCAAACCTATAAATTATATTATTTAAGCAATTATAGTTTTGACGGCACAAGAATTCAAATTACAGTAAATTATTATTCAAATTCTATGCCGCAAACAACCTTTAAGGAAAAACCGAATAAGCTTATAGTAGAAAGGACTCACTGTTTCTTACCACTTTCAAAGACAATTAACAAGGTAAATTTAGGAATAATAGACCACTCTAAATAACCGTCTCATTATTATCAAGAATGTTAATTAGTAATTATTTAACTTAATTTTATTGTTAACAAATAATTTGCTCCTATATTAAAAATTTGAATTTTAATGTGGCGCATTTATCTGATGAATTTCAATTCGAAATAAAACTAATAACTTCCTTTTGATCAAATGTACCAAAATCTCATCAGTTTTGTTAATCATTTTAGCCCGTATTTATCCATTTGGCTTAAACAGTCAACATCTATGATTTTGGAATTAAATATCTTCCCTATTTTCTCTTATAAGCTGTGAATCACTATGGACTTAAACATTAGGTCACAGTCAAGGAAATAATAAAATATAGTATAATGCATCAATCAAGTTAAAGATAACTATTATTTTCAGTAATGCATACCTATCAATCAAACTGTGCCATTGATAGTCTCGAGATTCCATTTATGTACAGAAGAATGTTTCTATTAGTACACCTTGGTTTCTATTGTTTCCTTTGTTTTCCCAATTAAGTAACTGTTAAAAACCAGCAAATTCAAAGCGAAATTTGACTGTTTCCTAAGCATGATTTGATGGTAGTTTTAGATCTGAGGTTTGTGAATGAGCGGTGTGGGTAGGAGTTGAGGAAGTTGAGACATGAGTGCTGTATAATGAGCAGGGTCTTAATGGATAGAATCCCCAACAATGGGGTCAAATGAGGTGATTAAGAATTGTGTTGATTTGAGATAATGCTTTTCTATTTTGTTTGAAGTCACCTAACCTCTTTTTTTTTTTTTTTCTTCTGATGAGGTTGAGGCTGGCTGGTATGGTACGTCCATTCAAACTCAGCTCCAAATGCCTTTTTCTTTATTGGACATAGTGATGCACAAGTTATAGCACTAACTACTCGGCGGTACTCAGAGCTACTGTTTGAGATAACTGGATCTGTGAAGTGTAGTCCCTTAACCTGTTTTGCATCACCAACTTCTTATGCTTGTATGTTGCTAATTTGGCCTAGATTGCTCACATCCTTCCACCAAGATGTGGTATAATTATATTTAAGTAAGTGGCCAATGAGAATGAATATAATAGGATTTATAATGCACGCCTTGTCCATGTTTGAGTCTAGTTTAATTAATGACAATGAGTGAATGAGTGAGTGTATTATGGTTTAAAAGTCCAAAGAAGCAAAGAAAATAATGGAGGAGAGGAGAGGAGAGGAGGGGGGGCGCTTCTGCCGCATAAAAGAAGCATCCAATCGAAGCATTAGTGGCATCTGCAGCTTTCATTTCTGCATGCCATTCAAGTCCAAACACTTGGGGACAAACAAGTTGCATAGAGATAAAGAGAGAGAGAAGAATGTTGGTATGTTTGTCCTTGTCATACATAATTGTTCAATCAAAGCATGATGACCTCCCAAGATTATTCCTCCTTCTAAGCCTTGTCTTCTTGCTATTACACTGCCCCCAATTCCTCAACTTCCCCTTCTCCCAACAAAAGGAAGAAGTTAGGAGCGCATTAGAGAGGAAGAAAGAAGTAAATAATCTAAAAGGAAAAGGGGAGATTAAATAATGTGATATCCAAACAAAGCCTACCAAAAAGACTCCACCATCCCCAAAGCTGAAGAGGCCTTTTGGGACATGTTGGCAGGGCATCACTCGACTTATTATTCCTCCAAACACACCCTTCCATGTGCTACTTCCGACATTCCCTTGTTTTTTCCCTTTGTACTCTTCTGCTTTAGTATGCTTTTGCCTCTTCGTACCGCAAAAAAGGAAAGATATGCTTGTGCCTCCTTCCCCCACATACACAGCCTAAAAACTCGCTTAGATTGCCCAATCAACATCTTCTTTTTGGACTTTGCAGCTTATCTGCCGATTCTCATTCCCTTTTTTAATCATTTACAATTTTATCGTTAGACTAAAAGTAAAAACATTCACACATTTTTTTATCAAGCATAATTTCTTAACCATGCCATCACCCTATATAACCTCACGTACATCTATCCATGCTTCCTTAGACCTCTCTCATTCGTTCCTACAGCTACCTACAACAACATATCACACTACTATTGTTATTTGCTGCTACCACGTATCACTCATTCATCATAATGGGTAGGGAAAGCCACGACCCCACTTCCTTTCACTCTTCCATTGCCCTTCTACAAGAGAGGTTTAGACAATTGCAGAGAGTAAAGGAAATGAGGGAGGAGAGGGAGCTCCAGAAGATGCTCAATGAACCTAAACAATTCAGTTCCAACACCACTCTCACTTATCACAATTCCAACACTTCGTCAATTCTCTCGCACCCTGAATTGATCATGCCATCGAGGTCACCACCCCATATTTCTCTCTCTCTCTGGCCAACATCTCAGGGAAAGCAAGATGACTATGGGAGTGCTCAGACCCCGGTCTCAATGAACTATGCACACTCTCAGTCGCTGCAGGTTTCATGGAAGAACGTCTACGATTGTGACTCTGGCGCTGATTCTGGTGTTGACACTTCTCTTCACCTGTGAAAGAATCTGTTTGTCTAATGATGTTGCTTCAGATGGATCATGTAAAATCTAGTGATTGTGATGTGACACAGTGGCCTCTCTAGTGGTTTAATTGGCACAGTGTATTATCATCTAATCATCAGCTTAGCTATTTGGTATTGTTACCTGTGTTAATTGCTAGCTAGTACTACGAAAAGATTAAATGATAAGGCTTGAGGCTTGAAATAGCATGACCATGCATGAGGGCTCTTTGGATATTTTGGTTACTCACTGAATATCAACGAACAATCTGTTTGATTAATTTTCTTAATTGGTTGGTTTAGCTTTCATCCTTTAATTTCTGGTTTTGGCCTATAAATTAGTTATAGTGTATTTTTAGTTAGCATCAATCTGCTTAGTAATCAACTTCATTTTTTTCCTTAAAAAAGGAACATGCAATTAAGGTATGTGTAAGAAATATTTGTAATATAACGGTAAAACGCCGTACTGCAATCTTGACATGGCCCGTAATAGAAATTCTTATAGGCAATGTGGTTTTCTCAGAAAACAATGAAAGAAGGAGAAGATAGTACTATGGTCAAGCAAATGTATAAAATAATAAAGTAATAAAAAAATGAAGAAACAAATCCCTCTGAACAAGTAAACGGTTTTCATGCAACAAGATTTACAAAAAATACAACGATGAAGATGACTTCAAAGTTCAATGAATCCAAATTGTTTTTTTCTGTATGTTTGGATGTGAGATAACCTCACAAAGTCCATGCACCTCACTTGGTAATATATTACCACTTTAATATTATAGTAATCGTATCTGTACATGTATATATTTAGAAGAGAGGATGAAGTGCATGCACACTAGTGGGGAATTTATGCCGGGCCTTTTAGTGCAAAAAATCACGGATCCTTTTCTACTGCTACAAAAATAGGTATACCGTTAATCTTAATACCATTTTATCTTCAAAAACAATTTTCTCTAATTTTCCCTTCTTAAAATACGGTGCTGTATGTTCTTTCATCACATCAACCTTCAAGATTTTGAATTAAATAAAAAATTAAAATATAAAGGACAATTTTCTCTGAGAAAATGTTTTCTGTTTTTATTTCCTAGTGTTATTTTTAATTAAAAACTCTCCTATTTGTTTCTGTTTTCAAGATTTTTATAGAAAATAGTTAGCTTTTTTTTGCATAAATCTTTAAAAATTTCAACAGATTTTTGAAACAGTTTGATAAGTTTTGTGATTAAAAAAATAAAAAAAATGAGTACAGAAAATGTCTAAATAAGTGAAAACAAACAACTTGAAACGCAGTAATGGTTTTATTCCTGTCGGATAGAGTTTGGAACATGTATCAGGACAAATGAAATCCTTTGTGATATTCAAGGTTGTTTGCACCTGAAGGATACTAATATACCTCTTCATTAATAATATGTAATGTATTTTTAATTATCATAGTCAATTATTGCATCAACTCCATGGCATTTGATCACAGAGTTCAAGCAAACATTGGCTGAAACAATTTTTGCACTATTAACAAAGAAATCTCCTTTGCCACGGTTGTGGATCCTAATCATTTTGGAGCTATTCCCTGAGGGAACAGGGGTCCCAGTTGGAAAATAAGATAAGTCATTGAAGTAATGAGGCATTGGTATGGCGCAAAAATTTTCCACTTCATCAATAGAAATAGAGGAAGAAGATAGTTCTTTATTATCTGGCATCAAGAAAAGTCAAGTCCCTATTTGGTTGTGCTGTTGTTCCATTGAGCATCTGCAAAAGCAGCTCTTATGTCACCAATTGCCGCTTGTGAGTCAGTGTGGTTAAAGGGGTGTGTGAAAGACTGTGATTCTGCAAAACCAAGAAGAAAAAGAATGATAAACAAACAGCACCTTAGTAGGACCATTTGGGGGAGAGAAGAGAAGAGAAGAGAAGAAGAGGGTCTTGAAAAAGTGATGGAGGAAGGTAGGGACGTGTGTGAATAAATAAGAAGACAGTGAGAAACTGTTGAGGGTATTTGCACCAGCAGAGTAAAAAGCATGAGGATCACAATATTCTTTAACAGAAACGTAATAGAGAGTAGGTTGTACATGGGGAGCCACTTTCTTGGAAAGCATACAAGCCTTAGCAGAGGTAGGCTTTCCAAAGTTAGGCTAGTAGTACAGTGTGCTATCAACTGTACAAATTAAGCATTTGTTTAAGCTTTTTATCTTAAGATCTGGTAGCACTAGCTGTTATGTATAAACCACTGATATTACTTCAACGCTTTTAATCCAATAAACAAAAGGAAAATGATGTAGCAACACTCAACTTCTAGTTGATATCTACAAAGCTGAAGAGAGAAAAACCTGGAGATAATAAGTACTAAGATGTGATAAAAATAAATGTAAAAACAGTAGAATCACGATCAGTGTATCCCATAGTATCTGCATAAGATATTGACATTATTTAATTAATTTTTGTAAAATTGAAAATTTTAAATACAGGGGGAAGTTTAATGAAAATTATAGACCAGTGAAAATCAAACTTACTAATAATTTATGGTATGGAGTGATAGAGTGTTCATATAAGTTAAATTAATTGTTTTTAATTAGAATTAACTTAGCGAAGCGCCAGATTAATTCATGAGTCTGAGGTGCAATTTGGTTTCATCTGACGGTAGATTCTGGACCTGGTCACCAAGTTTTGATGACAAAAACAATTGGCCCATTTTATTTCCACCTCCTTTTTTTCTTTTTGTCTTTCATGTATTTTTAGCTTTCGAAAGCTAGTTTAAAAAAATGAGTTGAACCATCTACAGAGCAGGTCCATATGACTGATAAATGTATTTCAATTTAATTGATTATACAATCTGACTCTTTTTATTTATATTTTTATCATTATTTTTTTTATTTTGACTTCAAAGATTTATTATATTTATATTTTTTTAGAAACTAATTATTATTCACTTCTTCAATTTTTTTAGAAAAATGAAAGCTTAAAGATATGAGTTAAGGAAATTCCAAATTTTTCATCCAACTACAAAAACGTCTTTTCTAGGAGGAGATCACCTTGTTGTTGGGTCACCAATATAATTACTTGAGATAAGGTTTGAAATATTTATTTATATGTGGACTCTCTCGCCCAATCAACAAGAGAAATTGGTCATCTAATAAAATGTCGCTTTTTAGATCACTTTAAAAAAATGATCTTTTGGATTCATTGAGAGGAACTTTTGGCATGAGAGAAACCTTGGACGAAAGAAGGGTTTAGATTGACTTCCATCTTCAAGATCATTCATTTCTTGTCAAATTTTTGTACTCCAAATATATAGGAATAGCTAACTCCCCTCTCATTGGAGTTGGATGTAATGAACTCAAATTTGATGTAGTTTCTCATTGATATATATATCTTCTCATACTCTTGTGTTCCTTCTTCTTTGCTTTACGTGCATGGCTTGATTTATGTTGTTTCTGAACATTGAAAAATTCTTTTTGAAACTTAGAACTCAAGATGGAACAACCTTAGGTTAGACATAATAATATAACACTTGGTCATTCTATACATACTTTCTTCATGCAAGCTTTAAAAGAGAAAACTAAGGAATTAGTTATTTATGTATTAAAGTTTAGAACTTATTTCTAAGGAATTAGGGCAAGTATGCATCTTGTGTAAATGTGTAGTCTTGTTTGAGATATATTTGCGAAGAAATTTATATAAGGTTGAGTTTAGGAAGTCCAACCCCGATGAAGTTATATAACTGTTATTACTTAATCTATTTCTAGTTGTTTATGAATTTTCAAGCTGAAACTTTGTTTGTGATCTTGATGAATTTACCGCTCATATAGGTTAAACAAACGCCAATGCCTTGGAAAACCGATGTTTGGACTTTCCACATTATTACTTGCTTGACTTAGTACACTTGTCAAGAAGTTAACAATCACTGATGAGTTTTAGTAGGTTCTAGATTTGGCCGTGAAAAGTATGGAATAATTGCAAAAAGATTAAAAGTGAAGTGTGAATGTAACAAATGCAAGGGACCATCCCTTGCGCCTTCTACAATTACCACCAGTTTAGCACAAAAGAGACTCTTCCTACTTCAATGATGTTACAATCCCATTGACTTGATCAAAATATTATCATAAAGATAATATATAACTGTAAAAAATGTCTCCTAATCAAATTCAAACTCCAAATATATATAAACACAATTTTAAAATTTGACCACTTTTGCGTGTAAATTAAATTATCAAACATTCAAAGGTAAGAATGAAAGAACAAGATTCTTTAAGATATTTTAAACACGAGAAAGATAAGAAGGAGAATTTCATTTATATTTGAAAAACTTATTACGACTAAGACTTCCTTTATTTATATAAAAAAGTAAGGATGCACAAAAATCTATAAAATCTATTCTATGTGATGCTCCATTGTACCATTGTCCGCCTACAATCTATGATATGTTAAAGTGATATTGTTGACATATTCGGTGACTCAT
Organism: Lablab purpureus; assembly: GCA_030347555.1. Taxonomy (NCBI): domain Eukaryota; kingdom Viridiplantae; phylum Streptophyta; class Magnoliopsida; order Fabales; family Fabaceae; genus Lablab; species Lablab purpureus. The sequence goes on from CM059259.1 coordinate 16,576,111, forward strand.
TGAAAAATTCAATTTTATCCATGTAAAATTGTATTTGATGTTTCATTGTTTTAACAATTTAACATCCGCACAACCTAAAACATGGTAAATAGCTTAGAAATGAATGAAGTAAAAATTGGAAAAGGTAATGCTTATGTAAAAACCATCAACTAGCTGCTCTTTGGATGAAATTAGCAGTAAAAGTAAGACTTACTCTTGAAGCTTGGTTCGAAAAACATGACAATCAATATTCAACTGCTTTGTTTTTTCATGAAAAATTGGGTTGACAGCAATGTGTAGGGTACTTTGATTATCACAATAGAGGAATGATACTCTAGATATGTAAGTCACGTAAAAAAAAAATAACTACTGGAACTCACTGGCAATAATGGAGAGTGCTTGATACTCAGCTTCATAGAAAGATTTTGAAACTGTTTTTTTGCTTTACAAAATTAATAATGAACCCCAAAAAAATTAATATTATGTGAAATGGATTTTCTAGAGTTAAGACAGTCAACCAAATTTGCATCAAAGAATCGTACTAGTTGAAATTTCTTAATTTCTTGGAAAGAACAAATCTCTACCTGGGTTTTTTAATATATCTTAGTGTTCCAATGTGGTTTATTTAAAAATTAGCAAGTTGTTGATTAGCAAATGTGATATCTGGTATAGTGGTATTTAAGTAAAGTAGTTTTCCAATCAATCTTCTTTAGGATGCTACATCTTCATATGGCTTCTCTACATCTTGATGTAACTTGATTGAATGATCAAATGGAGTTTTGGGAGGCTTTTGATCCAAGTAGACTAGATTCATGTAGATGAACTGAATAGTATTTCCTTTGTAGATTGATATTCCTAACTTGGAATGTATTGCAATGGGCCTAAGTTCTTGATTTTAAAATTGGAATCAAGAATAGTGTTTATTTTGGTGAATTCATCAAGACAATTGCCTCCAAGAACCACATCATCTACATACATGAGAAGAGTTATGAAATCCTTTTCATTTTTGAAAGTAAAATGTCAATGATATGCATTAAATTGCTCATATTCTTGATTGAGCAACAATTAAATGAATTTCTTATATCATTTTCTACTTGGTTGCTTGAGACCATATAATGACTTGAGTAACTTGCAAACAAATTGATTACGAGCACTTGACACCTTGTGAAATAAACATGTAAACATCCTCATCCAAATCTCCCATGTAAGAATTGTTAATCTATAACTTATGTAAATGTTAGTTGTAAACAGAAGTCAAGTCAATAAAATTCTCACTGTGGTGAACTTAACCACTTGTAAGAAAGTGTCAAAAGAATGAAGACCTTCAACCTGATTGTAACCCTTAGCTACTAACTTAACTTTGATACCATCTTAAGATTTGTAAAACACTAGAAAGAGAATAAGGATAAATTTTAGTGATATTTGAAAAACTAATTACAATAATTAATTGTATGTTTAGAATATAGTTAAAAAAGTTAAGTTGAATTGAACTTAATTTTTTAAATTTAAGTTTATTTAAATTTAGCTTAAGTTAACTTGATTCTTATTTAGATACTTTTATCTTAAAATAAAGTATTTTTATTGAAAAAATATTTGTTTGAATGATAATAGATGAAAGTACTTTTAAATATAATTAGTAAAATGGTTAGAATTTTATAATATAATATAAATGTTATTTATTTTATTATTTTTAAAATATATTTGAATTGATAATACATTATTATTAATAAAAAAATGACAATAATATTATAAATTAAAATATAAATATATTAAAATATTATAATAATAATATTGATTAAAATAAAATAAAATAGATATAAAAAAATAATAAATTTTGAAACCATTAATTATTTTAGGTGAAACTGATATTTTAAAAAAAAATCATTCAACCTAAAAAAAACATAGCCAAGCATGATGGCAGAACTTTCCGAGACTTGTGAACTTCAGATGAGACCTCTAAATGCCACTCCAAAGATAGCTCAAGACTTCCTTTATTTATATAATAAAAGAAGAGTGCACAAAATTGTACAAAACCTATTCTAAGATGCTTTATTGTACCATTGTCATGTGAAAGTCCAATTTTAGGGTAAATTGTATTTGCTCTTTCATTATTTTGATAATTGAAGAAAGACTATGAACATATTCAGGACTACAGACAGCAGTGCACCATAAGCAAAATAACAGTAATAGCCTTCCATCATAAAAGCTCCTAAATAATGTATATTAATTTTACTTCAAATGGACAAGCATCGTGAAAAATGGAAAGACATGAGATATGTACTAGAAAATTAAAATTTAATTAATTCAGCTTTTAACTCCATCTTTTAAAAAACATAGGATAATGCAATGTGTCTTTTTCTTGGAAGGACTTAAAAATGAATTATTTGAGATAACTTTCTTTAAAGACAATCTTGCAATTTTTAAGGATAAGTTACGCAAATGCTATGAACCTGTAGTTAGTGGAAAGAAGCTGTTGATATGTAGTGGGATGACATTATCTTCATTTTATACTTGGTATGGTTTGTTATCCTTTCATGTGACCTGTATGAGACCAATGACATACATAGAGCATAGTCACAAATACTCATACCAGTATATGACCTATCAAAGGATCCAAATAATCAAAGTTCTTGATGACCCTTAATGATTCCTCCACCAGCTTTTATCTTGAGTTAATTTTCAGCAACAAAATTTCTGCACCAGGACAAACAAGTGAATCTAACTGTTATTCTGCTTTATCAAGCAAGATATCTATACAAGGGAAGGTCACTTTTATCTGTTTAGACTTCATCCATTCCCTAAACCCCTAAAAAAAAAAAAAAACTGGTAAAAACTAGGCATCGTATCTTCTTTCACCATGCTTTTGGTATGGTCTAGGCAAATGGGGCATCATAACTTGAACCACGTTATATCCTTGGTTGATCAGGATTTAGGCACTCCTCATACTATCATCATATCGGATCGTTTCTAGGGACAGGAGACTGTTACTTCTTCCTAGGCACAATTAAGGAGCGCTCAAAACCAACATTTTTTTGCATTTATCGGTTCTTAAATGCAGAACCAGAGGTCAGAGCAGACCCATTTAATGCCAATGTATGTATAGATTGAAGCGCCTTTTATGTGTACCTACATACACTTTCTCTACTCTGTCCTAGTAGCCCCACGTTTTGACCACTTGGCACGCTGTGCAGCATTGCAGCTAAGCACCACCATCACAACTTTATAGGAGGAAACAAAACTGTCTATATAACTAATAGAAAGTTAAAGTTGGTGGTCATCCATAGTTCTCACTTCTCATTAGTTTTCTCTCTAGGTTGTCCCGTGTTTCTGGTTTCTAAGTGTTGATTTTGGAGGAGAAATGAGTAGTTATTTGGGTGTAGGTGTTAGTACTGGGACTATCCCAGCTAACCACAACACAAATGCCAACGTGTTTGATAGGAGGATCAGGATAACTGAGTTGGTGTTGAGGTGTGTGATTCTAGGTTTGGGAGTTCTTGCAGCTGTTCTTGTGGGAACTGATTCCCAAGTCAAAGAGTTTTTCTCAATTAGGAAGACAGCTAAATTTACAGACATGAAGGCTTTAGTGTAAGCTTCTTAGCTCCCCAATCTTTCCTTTTGATTACAAAACTGAGATTGTGATCGCAGTTTAAAACCTTGCTTTTGATTGTCAAAACGATGCAGCAGGTTGTAGTGCTCTAATTTTTATTGTTACTAACCTAACAGGTTCCTAGTAGTTGCAAATGGGTTAGCTGCTGGCTTCTCCTTACTCCAAGGGCTGCGCTGTATCATTTATGTGCTCAGAGGAAAAGCACTCTTGAGCAAACCCCTAGCTTGGGCGATTTTTTCTGGTGATCAGGTACATTTTATACACATAAAAAACACTGCGTATTTGCTTTTCTTTTGTTGTGACCAAAACTAAAGTATCAATATGCGTTATGATGTTATTAGACACCCATGGCATTTCATTTTTTCTGTTTTTTATGGGATTTTGAATCCAAATACTGATTGTTTGCATCCAATTAGTTCCTTTTAGTCTATCTGATAGATCAATCAATTAATGTAATTGTGAACCGATATCACACTAATTAGGCAAAACATCACAGTTCACACTAGAGAGCCACATTAGATATTTTTCTCTGGAAGTTTGCGCTCTACATCTGTCAAAAGCTCAACAAGGGTCAAATTTATACAGCAAAACATAAAACTTTGTCTTGTCAAGCAAGGATACTGTGGTGGGACCTTTCAGGGAACCGTGCCTGATTGATGTTCGGACTCCAGCGTCATTCACCGTTAAGACATACTAAATTCCATGATTGGGGAGTATCCTAGTGTGTGCTGGTTGTTGGGATTTTTAATAGCATTTTGGAATGAGTAATGACCAAAGCAATTAAAACAATGAGCATGGTAGATATGGCCTTATCCTACAACTTCTATAGACCCTTTACATAAAGAAATACTGTTGGATTCATTTATGGTTTCTAATAGATCCATTATGAAAAATGGTTCCTGAACTTACAGAACGAACACATTAGTTGAAAAAGTACTACACACTATAATCATAACTCTAAGACATACCTTTCCTGTGTATGAAGGTAATGGCATATGTAACAGTGGCAGCAGTGGCGGCTGCAGGGCAATCGGGTTTGTTAGCAAAGGTGGGCCAGCCAGAACTGCAGTGGATGGAGTTGTGCAACATGTATGGAAAATTCTGCAACCAAGTGGGAGAAGGGATGGGTAGTGCTTTTGTGGTTAGCCTTGGTATGGTGGTCCTGTCTTGGATTTCTGCTTTCAGTCTCTTCCGTTTGTATGGTGGTCACAAAATCAAAAATGTATATTGGTAGGTTGAAAAACACCATTGATTCAAGTTAATAGCCTACCTACCACTCAACCAAATTGTAAGTGTTTCTTGGCCACCATCATTGTTCTGCAACTTACAAGGTCCTTCGTGTATGGTGTGTACATGTTGTAGTAGTGAATGATTGTGGCAACACGAGAATACCTACTATTGCAATGATCAGTTAATAATTAATGGCACTAGAGTTTAAGTTCTTTGAAATATTAAGCCACTTTTGCATTTTATATGTTCAATCCTAACTTCCCCTATGACTAAAGTTATGTCTTTAATTAGTAAATCAAGTCTTAATTGATCATTAAAGAAACATTAACCAAATTAAGTCAAATCCATTAAGATAAAGATTCATCAAAATTGTCTAAATAAGTCTCAGATAACATCCCAATAGCATTTATTAGTAATAAATACCCAAATATTCAAAACTGACTTGAACATTCTATCTATAACAAGTGACTCATATATCTCAACATGAGAAAAAGAACATTGAATTAATCATACTAATTCGATTCTGTAATAACATTTATGATTAAATATGATTTTCATCATCAAATTATTTTTTAAAATTATATTTTATTTTTCGGTAAAATTATATACCTGGTTCATGTTACATTTTATAAAATCATGTATGATTACCAAACATATTTAACTCCAATTTTTTTAATAAATTTTAATGATTATTGTTGTTAGCAATGAATATTAATACAATCATTCACCTAATTAGCAAGCATCATTGTTGGATTTAGCATTTGTTAGCCAAGGCTTCAAAATCAGAATAAAACTTCCTTCTGCCCTTATATGGGACTGATTTACAATTTTAATAAGTAATCTCAATAAAAAAAATACTATTGCCATAATAAAAGTCTTTGACCCTAGTCGTTAATTAAAACATGAGCATATGAATAACAATGAGATAAAAAAAATGGAACTGATTTTCAATTTTTATACATAATTTCAATAAAAAAAAATCGTGTTGCCCTTACAATAACTTTCCCAAACTCAGGCTTATCAAAAAAACATTTGACAAAGAAGAAAGAAAGAATTTCACCAAAAGAGGATGAGAGATAAATCAAAAGAAACAAGAGGCATGCAATTTAGATCTTGTCATTGTATTAAAAGCCACTTTAAATTTTTAAATTTTGTTTTGCACTAAAAGGGCTTAAAAAATGTTAGAAACTAAATGACATAATTTGTGAGAAAAAAAAACAAGGACAGAAGTTTGAGACCTTGCTTTCCTTTACAAAATAAGAATAAGGTTCATTTGAGACTTTTCGAACAAGTTCTTTTATTGTTTTTAAGAAAAGAATCAACTTTTCTTTAAGTTAAAATTAGTTTATACATAAACCAATTCAATAAAATTATTTTAAATGACTTATCTCATTTTTTTATTCATGTGTAATTTAATTTTAGTTTAAGAAAAATATTATCTTTTTATGAAATTTTCTTTTAAAAGTACCTTTTAGAGAAACTTGTCTAATTATTTACTTATTCATGTAATAGATTTCCTTTATTCATGCCATTGTTTGGCATTAGTTGGAAGAGAGTGCTTAAATTCATACCCCTTTGATTTCTTGTGTTGTTAAACCAAGCTAACTACCGAATCAATTAATTTTTTCTATTATTATTTTCTTACCCCTTTTTTATTATTTTAAAAAAATATGTATAGATACATGTATATATAAAAAAAATAATTGTGATAAAAACAATAAAAGCAATAATTATATATTATTTTATTTTTTTTCATTTTTTCCAGCTGTTGACATATTCTGACATTGGTAATTTAAGTTTTTGGAAAGTGGTGTGAGAAGAAGCACGTTTGGGATTTTGATGAAGCATGCCTGAATCTCTTGTGACCCTTTTGGCTTCGCTTTTCTTGAACAAATATAGAAGCTGTCGCTGTTTTTATGTTTTTAAGTAAAAGCTGTCACTGCTGATAACTCTATATATTTGCATTTCACAATGTTTTGAAAATAATAAAAGCTTTTTGATGTCACACAAAAGTAAATAGTTTATTATTGTTTTTATTATTCAAAAAGCAATAAACGCAAAATTAAAGATTATTGTCTTTAGATAAAAGAATAACAAACCCGCCACAAGCTTACATTTTAAATTATATTTAATAACTTTATTTAATCCAAAATTAAATTAATGTTACAAAACATATTGTGGTGATGAAAAAAGAAAGTTCCTGCACACAGAAGTGCATAAAGGATAATAGACACAAAATGAAAACGCACACATTATTTTCAATTATGAAAAAAGAAAGTTTCCCAACTTTACATTCCAAACCATATTTATTAATTTGTATATTATTAATGTACATTTGCATACTCTATTTTAGAATATGTTTTATAAATTAGTTATGTTACAAAAGCTAAAAAGAAAATTAATAAATATTTAAAAAATATAAATATATATATATGCATGGATAATAAAAAGGAAAAGAAAACGGCCTACGTTTAAAAGGTTTATATATATACATATATAAGTATATTTAAAAAAAATTCTGAAAACTAATTAATTTAAATAATAAAAAACATAATGAATATTGTAATATGTGTATGTTTCATTTTTGCACTAACTGGTTTATGGATACATTATTTTAAAAAACATTTTACTTATTAATATAATTAAAACTGACTTCTTAATAAAGAAAAATACCATATTTATTAAAAATAATAGGCATGTTTGTTTAATCTTATTAAGAAAAAATCTTTTTTAATAAAATAACTATTTGTTAAAAAAGTTATACGTTTAAATAAACTTTAAAGAAGAGACGATAAAAAAAATAGAAAACAAACATATTTTTTTCTTATTTTGTAATATTTTTTAAAATACAAATAAACATATATTGTAAGTATAAAATTATATTTGCTAAATGGTCTAGGAATTATACAATTTGGTGAAATGAAATATGTGGATAATTTGGATGCCATAAGTCTGGTATAAATTTATTCCAAAAAAAAATTGATTATATTATTTATATTTTAAATAATTTTTAACTTTTACAGTGGTCTCAATACGGTAACAAATAAAAGTATAAAATATTAAATTTTAGATTTAATTAAACTTACAAATAATAAATAAAAATATATTAAATTTGAATTTGAATTAAGTTTAGCTATATAAACAATGAGTGACTCCTACAATATATGCAAGTCACACAAATTAGATATAGAAAATCTATATTAAGACATTATTAACAAATAAAGACTTACACTAGACAATTTAGTAACTTGTCTAAATTAGTGAATAATAAATAAATATAATATATTTGATAGAAAATGAATAAAGATTATTATAACGAGTGAAAAAAAGATATTTTGTACTTATATATATATTAAAAAGAAATTAAAAATAATGTTTAAGAAAAATAAGTGGTTATTATTAAAAGGTTTACCATTATGTATAAGTAATTAAAAATAAATTAAAATTATTTTTTTATTTAAATAATATTTTTATTTTTATTTTAAAATATAATGAATAATAAAATAATAATATAAAATATTTATAGATTTTTATTTTAAAATATAACTAAAAATAAAAAAAAATATAACATATATACATAAGAAAATAGTTATCATTATGTATTGTTATATAACTAATAATAAAATAAAAATAATAAAAATATGAAATTCAAGTAAAAAAATAAAAATCCCATAATATATTGATATAAATTTATAAAAGAATAAAATCAAAATAAATATCCCGTAATATATTAATATTTGGGTTCAAATGTTTTTATTTTTATATATTATATTATATTATATTAATAAATATCATAGTTAATACACAATTAATAAATTTGACTGCATAATAATATTAAATATAAATAATTATTTAATTTATTATCATATTTAATAATATGTTAGTAAATTTGACCTTCCAATGGCACATGTATCAATTGTTAAAATTAAAAAAAGACATGATTTAAAAAAATTAAATAACAAAATGATATTAAAATCATGATGATTTCAGTTACCATAAAAGTAAAGAAGTCTAACACAATTTAATTGATTGGAGACTTAATTGTAAAAAAACTTGCAAACATGCAATAGGGGCATTTAATTCCGATTGCAACGTATCCGTTAACAAGACAAACTCCCAAGTCACCATCCTAACGTCACTAATTACCTAGCATTTAATATGAGTCTGTCCTAGCAAAACGCATATTTATTTTCATATCATTTTTTTCCAAAAATGAAAGAAGAAAACTTCCCAAAGAAGGAGAAGAGGGTGAGTTTGGATAATCTCCACGAGTCAGCTTAAGGAGGTGACACACTCATACCTATGTGCCCTTTCCTTTCCTTTTCATTATAAGTACCAAAAAACACTGTTCAGCTTCCAGTGTTTCATCATTTCACAACCAAATCAAATATTATTCATTTCCTCACCACTTCCAAAGCCTTCTTGGGTTGGTTTCTAATCTTCTCACACCTATCACTATGGTAAAGCTTCTCCCCTTGTTCCTTTTATAATTTATTCTGTAATTTTGGTTCATTCTTCTTTTTCTTTTTGATTAATTTGCTGTTATTACTTTTGCATTTTGTTGATAGTAACTGAGATCCCGTTGACTTGTTCTACTGCTATACTACAGTAGATTTGCCTTTGTGCCAGTTCACTCTAGCCACCCCTCTCTATGTGGATTTCTCAGATACCTTTTCTTTTGCACAAAACCTTTCGTATATCTGATTGATTCATAATCGGGAAAAGAAAAAATGAATTTTGGGAGTTTGTAATTTCCATGCACGCAGTTAATTTCTTTGAAGTGGGTAAAGAAAAAGTGAATTGAATAGTAGTTTTAAAGCAGATTTCTTGAGTTTATTTCGTCGTCATTTTCTATAGGTAACCCAGAAAAAAATCTTAGCAAACCAGCATGTTTTTTAATCAAATTCATAGCCCAAATAATATTCTTTTTTCAATTATATCTGTATGATATTCAGAGACAAAAGTTCTGGTCTTTAATAGTGATTCACACTGCTCTCTATTACATAAGAATAAAATAATAAGTGTATATAAAGAGGAGCAATATCATAGAATTTGAATTTGGAGTACCTCAACCTCCCAAATGTTGTCCTTCTTTTTCTTTTTTGATTTTGGAAATTTCAGTTACAGAAGTCAGAAAAAAAAAAAGAGACTATTTTCCAGATTTTCATCTTTGATTTTGGTTTTGGAGCCTTTTGAATTCATCTTTATGCTTATTGATTGTGCTTTCTCTTGCAGAGTACTGAGCTGAGTTATTTGTCACTTGTATGATTGGTGATATTTTTTGTGTTCGCTTTAACTTGTTTGATTTCATAGACTACTTCAAAGCGCTTAGCAGACAGGAAAATCGCAAGGTTTGAAAGAAATATTAGCAAGAAAGGATCAGAAAGCACTAAGAAAGGATATGCATACCCTGTGGGCCCTATTGTTCTTGGGTTCTTCGTCTTTGTTGTGGTTGGATCATGTATAATCTTCTGCTTCCTTAACATTTTTTTTTCTAGTTTTAAGCACCAAAAGGCTACTTCGGTATTATACTCTTCAATTAATGAATAATCCATACTCACATGCGGGTGATAAAAAATCCATTCATACTTAATCACTCCGTGTCATTACACTTTTTTAGCCAATAATTTTTTGATACATTTACAGTTTAGAAAAGCTATGCACAAAACATACTCATCCCTTTTCTTTGTTTCGTAATTTTATTTAAACCCAATAAAGTTTTCCATGAGTGCCCTGATCTCTAGTGAAAACTATGCATTGTTTCTCAAACATATTTTCCATATCAAGAATTTAACTGATTTGCCAATATTTTTCTGAAAACAAAAACTTAATTACTTATATTGACATTGCAAATCATATTTTTAATTCTTATATAAAATTCATTGTGCTAGTTAAGCTTAAGATTGATGAGATTCCGAGGATATTTCTGTGTAAATCTTTACTCCTTTCAGTGAAGACATGACTCATTGTTGTTTTCTTGACAGCTCTGTTTCAGATCATTAGGACAGCTTCAAGTCGTGGGATGGCCTAAGGCTGGAGGAATGTTTGTCAAGTGTTATATATATAATGAGTGTTATATGTATAACAGGTAGGCATCTAGGAAACATAATAATTCACTCTTTACATCAGCGTTGAGTTGATGAAGAGTGAAATGAGATTTCATTTCTTATGTGGTGTATTAAGATTATTCTATTATTATATGCTCAGTTCTCAAGTGAAGGCCCTCAATTCCAAATAGCCTAAGTCACATAGCCATAGGAAATGATCTAGATTGAGACAGGACTCGTTAATTTTGGTGCTTTGCAATTGCGTTATAAAATAATTTCTTATATAAATTTTTGAAAACAGAATGACAGATTTATAATTGAAAATAGAAAAACCAAATATAAAAAAAGGTTATTACATTGTCACGATAGAAGTACAAGAGAATCAGATATAAATTATTAGTTCACCATGTAAGTAAGTCTCGTAATTTCAATATAAAAACCAAAGCACAACTTGAAATTGGGTCGGACTAAAATAAATGAAAATTTTATAAAAGTATACATATTTGTCAGTCCATTTATTTAGTAGTATCCATTTATTTAGTAGTATGGTAACACACACCAAAGTTAACAAAATTTTATTTAATTTCTTCTTTTTCCATCAAATTGTCATGAGCTCTTTTAGTACTTCATCCAAAAGTGAAGTGTCATGATTCGAAGCAGTATTCAACTATTCTGCTGAGTCTTAGTCCCTCCTTAATTTCAAAAATCGAACAAAAGGTAATTTTCTGATTATTATTGATTTACATAGATTCGAATTGATTTAAAACCTTTGAAACAAAAGGGATATTGTCTTGGTATGTATTGAATAAATATATAATAGTTTACTAGATAAACTTTACTTAAAAATTGTTTTACTTTTTTAATATCTTTCATGCATTTATCTACTTTTTATCATTCTTGTATTTTTATTTTGTGAATAATAGTTTAATATCAAAACATATAATTATGTGAATAATAGTTTAATATCTTGTTATATTATCAATAGCTTGTTATGATATATTGGTATTTGATTGTATAAGGATATTTTTTTTTATTAATGTTTTCAATATATAAAAAGGATTTTGAAACTCATAAACAAATTATTGATTTCAGGTTAAATGAACAATTTTCTTCTATTATTGAAGATATTAATGATTCTAGGATAACTAAGAAACCTAAAACAATTACATCTAAACATTGGGTAAAATATGCAAAGACAAAGCCAAATGCAATTATTGTAGTAACAAACAACTTGAAATATAAAGAAATAGATAAAAAAACATTTTGAAGATTTACTTTGAAAGGCTATTATTGAACATGTTATTATTTAGTTTTGTTGAGTATAAGTGTATTAGGAAGTTACTTTTGTATTTATATCCTGGGTTAAGATCACCTAGTAGGAATATATTTGTTTCTAACCATTGAAAGATTCATGATAAAGAAAGAATAAAGGAGGTATATATTTGTGTAACGGTTTATTTTATTAGTTCTAATTGAAAACTAAAAATAAGATTCTTGTCTTCTCTAAATAAGATCCTCCACTAAGTGGTCATAAAATGACAAAACAATCTTTAAAATTTTGTTATATAATTTTTATTTATAAAGAATCTCAGCTCATACAAGAATGAGTCATCACAAGAAAACAAGAAAACAAAAATAAAAAAGAATACTTACAAAGAAATTTCAAGAAAAAGAAAGAAAGAAAACAAAAGTAACATACAAAAAAGCTTGAAGAGATTGGAAATATTAATAGCTCTTATAATTTTCTTGTAAATAAAAATAAAAATAATTTAGTTTCTTTCTTTAAAATAAAAATAATAAACAAATAGTTTGATCACAAGGATAGACTTAAAAACAAAAGCATTGTATGGGAAACTTTGGATCATCATGAATCATCACCTATATTTCTTATAAGAATTCTTAACCCAAGATATAAATATAAAATTAACTCCCTAATAGACTTATACTCAATAAAATCTAAATAGTAATTCATGCTCAATAATAATATTGGAAGGCAAATCTTCAAAATATTTATGATTTATTTTTCTAGACCTCAACATGCCAGCTTAATCAATTATCATATTTTCAATTTGTGCATATTTTTATTTTTTCTTTAAGATATCACACTTTTGTAAATGACATAACATGGATGAAGTTTCTATTTTTATACCACTACAAACATATTCATTATCACAACAATTGTATTTAGTTTTTTCTTTACCAACTTTTACCCCAAGTTTAATAAAATTATCCCAAATTTTAGGAATAATTATTTTAGGCTTCTTAGTTGACCAAGAATCATCAATGCATTCAATAATAAGAGAAGGTTATTCATTTAACTCAACATCAATAATTTGATTATGGGTTTTAGATTTCAATTTGTATATTGAAAACATTACTAAAAAATCATACAATCAAATATCAATATATCATTACTAATAATATATAACAAGACATTAATAATATATTAAGACATTAAATTATTATTCACATCATTATATATTTATTTAATAAACAATTATTCAAAATAAAAAGATGAGAATGACAAAGGACAGGTAAACGTGTGAAAGATATTAAAAAAATGAAATGGCCTTTAGGTAAAATTTATTCATTAAACTATTATATATTTGTTCAATATATAGCAAGACAGTCAAACTTTAAATATTGATTGTGTTTAAAAGGTTTTTAATCAATTGAAATCTATGCAAACCACAAGTCAGCAACAATCAAATTGTTACCTTTTGTTTGATTTTCGAAACCAAAAAGGGATTGGGAAACTTGCAGAAGAGCTCGATGTCGCTTCAAACCACGATACCTCCTTTTTGGATGACTTTCCAAAAGAGCTCATGATGGTCAGATTGAAAAAGAAGAGATTAAATATGATTTTGTTTTGAACTTTAATTTGTATTGCTTAACTTAAAAATGGGTGAACTGGTGAGTTGCACATGTCACAACCCATTTTATCGACTCTAGATATAAGGTCACAACACATTTTAACAACTTTAGATACACATGTAAAAGTAGGTGATCTAATGGCAGTTCAAATGTAAAATTTGTGACTGATTATTCTTTGCAATACTAAAATCTAAGATGTGGGAATTTGTACTTTGTAATATTCGAGCAATACATCCAAGGATCAGTTGATTTCGAGGCCTTATTCACTGCCCATGTGCACAATATACAACGAGGAGTAATTTAATCTTACATGTTTCAAAGAGACAATGTCCAACTTCTTAAACAGAAATATCGATGGTATAATAATGACAAAACTGAAAGATGGTGTAACAGAGAAAAGAGATAAGAATCCCAACAGGGGGCAGGGGTTGAGATTATTTATGCAAATTTATGGTTCATTCTACCTCCATAGGCTAATTTGCTCTCATCAGATCTTCGACCTGCTTTGGTTGCGACACTTCTTTTGTTGGAGTTATGGCCACAGTCAGAACTTTTGGAAAACTTGCGATCAAGAGAGCTAAAATTCATCTCAGGATATACTTTAGCATCATCTTCGGATAAGCTTTCATCAAGTGTAGAGCCAGAGCCGCTACCATCAAATTCCTGCAGGAAATGGAGTCATTTAATAAAAAAGCAATTTGAGGAACACGGGAAATTTTACAACAAAGTAACTTGAGAAGTTAGTCACCCTTGATCTTGACTTGGCGTTGTTCGGTGTTAAGCAGGGATTTAGATCCTTTAGTAATAGGTCATCGGACTGGTCATCAGAGCTGAATTCCTGCATGAATTACTTAGCAGATTAACCAAAACGCTAGTAAGGTCAAAGATAATAATAGCAGGACTTTGGATTGGCTTCTACGATCTACAGTCGATCATATAATTACGATTATGAAATTTCAATTGTATTGTGACTAACTGCAAGCTTACCCAAGAGTTGCAAGCATCGTCCCGGGCATGTGTTGGTGTCCTCGGAGAACTTCCATAACCTAGAAGACCTGCTTTTGCTGAATATTTATCAGCCTTGACCTAATAACAAAAGCAAATGAAACATAAATAAATGAAGAAAAAACCAAGAAATACAATAACACTCTGCTCAACAATCAGTTTTTTCAAAATTTATGAACTTTTGAAATTGTTTCCAAAACAATAATTTTTAAAAATCCAAAAACAAATGTAGTTAGATGTTTTCTCATCTTCTTTTGCTTTCATTTCTTTGAACCACTCCTTGAATTCCATCCTCTACTTTTTGCCTTACACCACCTTTCCACCAGTTGAGTTTGAAAACTAAAAACAGTTTGTAATATAGAAACCAACACACCCTAAATATCCCAGTACAATAGCTCCTAATAGGAAATACTATCTTTTTCTTTAATTATTTAAGATAAAAGAAGATTCAATTCAATGAAAAACATAACCATGTATAGCAGAAACGTGTCCACCTCAATCAGTAACTAATTTCAATAACCTGCATTTGCGTCACAAATGACAACAAATTGCTGTCATACATACAAGGATGCAAGTTATGTATACCTCAGCAAGATCCTCCGCGAGAGTTTGAAGCTGACCGGTGAGAGAAGAAACCTGCTGTTGCAGAGCTGGAATAACCAATTTTGCCTGCTTCAGCTCCGAACCTTGCTTCTCTAGAAGCTCTTGAAGCTGAGAATTCATAACATCCGGGAACAGTATGGCATTCTTCAACGACTTGATCTCCTCCCTTTGCTTCAAACACAAGTCCTTCAACTTCTCCACCTGCAAATTCAAAATCCAAATCAAAATGCACGATTCCCTTTCCCGTTCCTTGGGTGAATCAGATCCAAAAAACACAACACAAACATTATAACAATTCGGTTTGCAAGCATCCACAAATGGTCTGATAACGATTAAAGAAGAGTAATCAGACTACTATAAGCTCAATAAGAATCACCAGAAAAAAAAAAAAACTTGAGTTTTCAAATTTGGAATTCTATACTGAATGTGATATTTGCTGGTCAGTTAACAATCAAATAATAATAACTCGATAAGACCAGCAGAAACACATAATCATTAGGATAAACTTCGATAAAATTTTAAAATTTGGATTTAAAAATAAATCAATCAAAAACTAGTTCATGAGATTAGGATTGTCTCCAAGTTACATTACATTGTTGAACTAATCGGAGATCTCCAACAAACACATTTGAGTATTTTTACCTCTTTGTTCTTGTCCTCGAGCATTTGCTTGAGATGAGAAATCTGCTCATCGTGCTCCTTGTTGATGCTGAGAAGCTCCCTCTCGCTCCTGAGCACCATGGCCAATGTCCTGGTGTTGTTCTTGACCTCCGTCAAGGCCTTCACCTTCTCCTTCTTGTCGGAACCGCCCTTTCCGAAGAGCTTCTTCTGCAGCGCAGAGAAACCCGCCACTCTCTTGGCATCCTTCTTCAAATCCTGCGCAATCAAATCGGAGGGTATAATCAACCTGGTGGAGGTAGCGGAGGAGGACTTGGGCTTGCGGTCCATGAACTTCTTGACCATGGTGGTGAAGGTGGGATCGACCTTGGCGGTGTGAGAGGGTTTGGTCTTGACGAGGGCGCGAGAGGAAGAGGGTTTGGTTCTGGGGTTGTTGAATTCATGGGAGGAAGAAGGGTCGGAGAAATGAGAGGAGGTGGAGGAGCGTGAATCGTAGGAACTGTAGCGCGAAGAAGGCTTCGCACCGGAGGAGGCCATTCAGAACGGTTTCAAATTGAAACTGAAGAAGTGAAGGTTTACAAGATTTGAGGAGAAAAAGAAGAAGACGGAAGGAGTGTGAAGTGTTTTTTAGTAAGAGGATGTCATGGTTGGGGGACACGTGGCGGGTGATGAGATGTGTATGTTAGGTTTGGCGCTGTAGCAATTCAAATATTTTCACGTGTTGGGCGCGGGCTTCGGTTTTTGAGCGATTGATTGATTGCATTTGTTTTTGTTTTGAAATTACCCTAAAGAACAGACACGAATGAAGACACCACTGTTTTCTTCATTCAACACTTGTTTTCTTTTCTTATTTACTCACTGCACGCGTTACCCATGTCTTTCTTTACCCTCCTCACTTCAAATTTTAACGTCAAAAACTTGAACTATCTTTATGTTTTCATCACCTAAAATACAAAAATACTCATTACTCATTTCACTTTTAAAATACAAAACAGCTAATAAGAAAGAAAATAAAAGTAATTTTTTTGTTTCAAAATAATCATCTTCTACCATTTTGACACACTAATTAATAAACATTTAATTAATATATAGTTAGTCAAACTAACTCTTAGTTTTTTTAACAACGTATATATTTTTTAGTATCAATAATACTATGTAAAACACTCTTAGTGTATGTCAATGTATACGTGTATATATTATTGAAAAAGAAAAATAAAAAAGTATTATTTTGAAATAAAATAGACTACATTTAGTGCTATACTCTATTGTAAAAGGCTTAAAACTTGAGTTATATTGAAGTATATTTACGTTATAATAAAAGTAAGATCGAGAATTTTCAAAAAATCCTACCTTATAAAATAAAATATTAAAATATTATTTACTTGTATTAAATACAATTATAGTGTAAGAATTTATAGATTAAAAAGTAAATAATATATTATTAAATAAAATATTGCAAAACTTTTATATTAGAAAAAAAGTATATATACAATTTTAAAAATTAGATGGTATGATATAACTTATAAAAAGTAACTTAAACATTTCACGTTATAACCATTTAGATAGATATACTTTTAATATCAGATAGTGAAAAGCCAATATTTCACATGTATATTTTTCATTTTTTTTTATCATGATTAAAGGAAATAAAGGTGCAATTCGAGTAACTTTTTTGTGTTATCTTATATTTTATTATAATTTTTGTAATTAAATATATAATTTTTAATTTAAATAAAAATAATGTTAAAAAATAATATAAATTATATACCTACATAAAATGGAAAAAATACGTAAGTATATTGCAAAATAATAGAAAATAAATTAGTAGTTCCGTATGTGGATAACTTATCTTTGATATTTTTAATTGTTAACTAGCTAATAAAATATAATTATAAATTTAAAATATTATAATTCTAAAATATAATTAAATGTAAAGTAAGATGTGACATAAAATTAAGACATCTTTATTATATTGCTATAAAAGGTTTCACTAATTTCTTTTCTTTTTTTTATAAATTTGTTTTTGTTATTTAACCACACTTTTGTAAGCTTCATTTTTTATCTTTGCAGTCTGCGTAGATAAAACTCGAAAGAAAGTGATTGCTTCAAATTTCAATTACAGTTCACACATATATTTATTTTAATATTTGTTTCCATTCTTACATTTTTTAAGTATTAAAATA
This sequence comes from Lablab purpureus, assembly GCA_030347555.1. NCBI lineage: Eukaryota > Viridiplantae > Streptophyta > Magnoliopsida > Fabales > Fabaceae > Lablab > Lablab purpureus. Next base: position 16,594,257 of record CM059259.1, read on the forward strand.
TTTTTGGTTAATTAGATCACTTAAAAAAGTTATGTGAACCTTTATATGATTTTTTGTTCTGTAACTTATTTTTAGGTGTTAGAAAATAATGAGAAAAAATTCATATTATTTAAATCATAACATCTTATTAGAGAGAGAAGCCATAAAAAAAAATTATCTATAGAATTATATTAACATAATACAAAATAAGTTATTAATATTTTCTTGAACTTATGTTAGGGTCAATTACCACTATAAGTTTATCCCAAAACTAATAAAAAGATGTATCACAAATAGGTTCTCTAAGAAGATCAATAATTTGAAAATGGATTGAAAGATGAATGAGGTGTGCAAACTCCTTTTAAATAAAGACGAATATAATGTAGATCAAGTTTAAAGTGTTTTAATTTTTTATGCATGATGGAATTAGTAGTAATAAGGACAACGTTTAAAATGTTTTTATTTATTTTTTAAAAGTTATATATATTTTTTAGATTTAAAAAAATAATTTATTTTAATTTAAAACCTTTAAACTAATTTTGTAATTTGTAAACTTTTATTTTAAATTATATACAAAATTTAAAATAATTTAAAAAATACTAAAAATAATATAATAATTAAAATAAAGTTAATATCTTTAAATTTCACTTTTATTAACTTAAAGTAATAAAAAACAAGTAAATAAATTTAAAAAAAAATAAAAATGATTAAAATATAAAAAATAGTAATAAAATTAAATTAAATGATTATTTGTGGTTGGTTTATTGCGCAACATTATACACATTAACATAGAGTCATATAGAGAAGAAATTTACTCTATTTTTAAAAAATGAGGTATATGTAGGTGAGTCTAACAACAAATTGACTCCAATAGAATTCAGAGCTAAAGTAATTTAATTATAATTTTTATACGAGGTTTGAATTTTATTTTGTGACATATGAATAAAAAATATTTTAAAAAACAATTTTTTAATTTTTAACCAGTTAAGTGGATTTGAGTAAAAGTATGTGGTAGATTAAAAAATATTATTACGTATTTTACTTTTTTGTAATTTAGAAAATCAAAATTAGATTCACTATAAATTTGATAGTAAAAAAACACATTATTAAAGCATAAAGATAAACATATTTTCTTATGAAAACTTTGAACTGATATTTCAAGCAAACCAATAAATATGTGTAGAATAACAATTTTATGTTGTTAGCATTATTCTATACACAACATACAAAATCAATTACTTTCTCCTTTGTTTGTTGTTCGGAGATTATTCTTCCCACGTATAGAGAGGATCGCATTTACATATGTTGATTGGTATAGAAAAGAAAAAAACAATTTTGTAGTGGAATTTGACTCACTTTAAAATAAAATAAAAAATACAATAAAATTTAACTAAGAAAAGAGGATTCATGAATTCACTCTTATTTTCCTTTTTATTGCATTACAAAATTCACATAATATTAAACTATATTTGAAGAAATAATAGATTATATATAGTTTTTATGTTTACACTATAAGCAAACATATACTCAATTATATTATATAATATAATCAATTATAATTATAATTATATTATAATACAATAAATTAATAATGGAAATATTAAATAATAATAATAATAAATTATACAATAATAGATAATAATAATAATAATATAAATAAATTCATATAATAATAATAAATACCCATATTGCTAATAATAAAATTGTTAATAAAAAAGGAAAAATAATAATAAAAAAATATCATTCATAATAATAGCAATAGAAATAAATTCAGATAATAATAACAATAAAAATAAATTCATATAATAATAAAAAATAATAACATTAATAATAAAAATATAAAATTAAACCATAAAATTGCATTAATAATAAAAAAAATTAATATTTAATAAAAATTAATTTAAACATCTCTATTTGAACACCAAATCTTAAATTAGTTTTTATGAATTTTATTGTATCCTAAAGTTTTGATGAGATATATTTTTAAAAATAAATTACAAATAATTACCATAAAACATCATACTAAATATATTTGTTATATATAATTAAGTTATTCAAACTAAACCATTACACACTACAATAAAGATATTTGATGTATTCAATTAAAGTTGGTCAAAGCAAGTGAATAATATTAAATCAAAGTATTTGAAATACTTTCGTTCAGTATAAATTATTAACATTAATAAAAAGATATCTGATGTACTCAATGAGGTCGTTTAAAATAAAGAACTAAACATCTAATAAAAAATTATATTCAATAGGCTCAATTAAATGACTCGAAGTAAACAGTTAAATATAAGATTAAAGATATTCAATACACAGTACATTCCACTAAGTTGTTCAAAATAAATGTAACATCGTATTTAATTTGTCATATTAAAGATATTTAATACATTTAACTTAGTTGTTGAAATTAAATAACTAAACATTAAATCAAAATAAACAACTAAACATCATTTATGTGTACTAGACTATTTCATTAAAGGTAAACAACTGAAAAAAAGATGAATAAAAATTTTCAACTCAAAGTAGTGGAATGAACATATTTATCTAAAAATACATGGACAAATGAAAAAATTGGGCCAAACTTGAATAAAAAATTTCAATATAAACTAATCAAACAAAAATATTAGTCTATATACATTGTTGAAAAAAATGTTAAATAAAAAAAATTTAACTACAAATTTATACTCAAAAGATGCAAAAGTTTGGTTCTAATTAAATAAGTTGAAAAAAATAATTACTCAAATTCTAACTTTGGTAAACTAATGGACCTTCCTACTCAGACATTACTCAAATTCTAATTAAATAATTATCAATTAAATTCTTTCAATAACTTATCAACAATAATATAACACAATCTTTTATAAAATTATAATAAACCTATTAATTTTTTATCTTATTTTATCTTTACCTTATTTATTAACTCAAAAACCTATAAATACATTACATCACAATACTATATAAACTAGTCACTATTATACAATGCTTTAATATACTTTCTATTATCTTATACATACTTTCTATTATTTATACAAACTTATATAGAAGAAATTTTAATAGATGAATATCTCTTCTTCCTTCAGCAAATAACTTCACTTCCAAATTTAAAAATACTCAACTCAAATATACCAATACATCACTCTTTCTACTCCAAACAAACAACAATCTCATTCATGGTAAAAACAATAGTTATTTAATTTAATTTAATTTTAAACAATACTTTCTTGTTGTTTTTAATAATTTCTAAGTGTCTAATAATTATACTAAAATAACTAAAAGGCATTTTTTTTATAACATAAAAAAAATATTTTTTTTACTTAAAGTGGTTTTTTATTGTGAATAGTTAATTGAGTTAAAAAGTAAAGCTGATAAAAATTTATATAAAAAATAATTAAAAAAAAAACTCCTGTGATATATATCACAATACTATATATATATATATTTATTGGGAGGGGCCAAAGCCCAATATTTTTTTTAAATTAGACATAAAAATAAAAGGGATACTTCTTCCTCTACGTTCATGTTTTTTCCTTTATCTTAAAATTTCAAAATTATTAAAATTGTCACTGTAAATTGTAAAATCTAAAAGTTATTTATATAAAAAAATTTAGAATCTAAAAGTTAAAAATTAACTACTAAATTTTTCAATCTTAAAAGTAAAATTTTTAAAATTTGACTTTTAGATTAGATAAATTTTTTCTGTTATGAATCTGTTTTTTATTTTATAATTTAAAAGATAATTTTTTAAAACTTAACTTTTAAATTTTATAATTCAGAAGATAATTTTTTTTTCTATACAAATAATTTTTGTATTTTAGAATTAAAAAATATTTTAAAATCTTGTATATAAATGATTTCTGTATTTTACATTCTAGAAATTATTTTGCATTGAATTCACTTCTGAACGAAATGGAAAAATAAATAAATTTTTGAAGGTGCAGAAAGAAATATTGGGAGGTGCAGGAAGAAGCACCCAAATGAAAGTTTATTAGTTGAAGTTGAGGCAGAATCCTCGTAGCTGAGTTCGACATAGGCATCATCCAACTCTACTTGGTTTGACCCTGTGCAGCACTAAAACATAATCGTTGTCGCTGTTCTTTTCGACAATTCCCTCTCTCGTTCTATTTTTTTCCCACTGCATTTTAGCGCCTAATGCAGAACCCACACCAAAATCCTCCGGGCCAACGTAAAAGTTTCCATATTTATAAAATTCCTATCTCAATTGTAATAACAGAAATCTAGGGTTTTATTTTAAAGAATTATAATTGGTGTGTCCCTTTTCTTCCACCGTGATCTTGCGCGTCAACAAATCGTTCAGGAGTACTTGCGGAGAATCAATGGGTCGTTCTCGTGGGAATTTTCATCACGCGGATGAGGACCCCAACCAGAGGTCTCTCTCTCTCTCTTATTTTATTTTCTTATCTTTATCTGATTATACTTAACGATTTTAATCCTTCGTCCAAAATGCAATTCTAGTTGTGAGAGAAAGGATGTCAGTTACAATTGAACCTTGATGTTTTCTTGAATGTGTATAACTGATCACAAATACAGTAAAATGCTATGTTTATTCTACTATTTGATGCTCAACTAAATCTTTCTTTGCTCATTTTCTTCTTCCCGTGTGTTTTTTCTGTTTAATTGGTTTTTTGACCCTCTAGATCAAGGAGAAAGAAGAATGCCGCCAGTGGAGAAAATTCCGAATCTGGAGCTACAGGTAATTTTTTTGCATTATTCTCTTGTTTCTGGATAAGTTTGATCCTTCAATGTCATATGATATTATAGGGTTTATTCAAAAGGTGGGGTTCTTGGGGTTGTTTGATTGTTTGAAAATATGCGAGAACACACCTTTTTCTATCCTCGCTGATTTGCATGGAAATTGCACATTATCAGTGGGACATAATTGATCATAATTATGAATTCTTCATAACCCATTGATGTCATGTGATCCGTAGAGCCTATCTCACATTTCGGGTGAAACTGTATTGTTGTAAAATGAGATAATCACAACCGTTTTCATGTATGTACCAGTACTACATATTGACAATGGGTATATAATGATGTATATGTTGAGCACTAAAGTTTGTTACTACAGTGTATTACTGAAGTAACTTTTAAATTACGTTTTCAAAGTCCATCAAATACAGAGTCTTATCTCTCAATGCGTGTACTCAATAGTCCTTTGATGAAGATATTATTTGTGCGTGGCCTGAATTTCTTTTTCTATTTTAAATAAAGGAAACTAGAAGAAAGGTTGTGTTGTGATTGTTGTGGTTGTTTTTGGAAGGCTTGTCGAATGTCTGTTAGGTTAAAGAAACTAAACTAATTATTTTTCAGACATGAAAAACTATAGCTGTACTAGTTACTTAGACTTTAGATTGCCTTGTTGATCCATGAATATTGATGTTTGATTTATTTTTTTGTTTTCATGTGAAGCAGGCCAAGGAGCAGGTGAAGGGAAAAAGGCTCTGTACCACTGCAATTATTGTAATAAAGATATAACAGGAAAAATTCGTATTAAGTGTGCCATGTGCCCAGATTTTGACTTGTGTATAGAGTGCTTTTCTGTTGGAGCTGAGGTGACACCTCACAAAAGCAACCACCCTTACAGGGTTATGGTCAGTTACTGTTAATCTCCCATGTTTTTTTTTTAATTTGAAGGTTTTTTTATTGCGGAGAAAGTTTTGTTATTTTTCCTGCTAGATTGCTAGGTTACATGATTACTCACTTAAGTTTCATTGGAGTTTTGTTTTGAAACTGTTTTGTTACCTTGTGTAAAAGATGATTCACATTTGTGAGAATTTATGTTTAAGTGAATGTCCAAGTTGTTAAGATAATTGTGTTATGTGATTCTATTTTGACAGGATAATTTGTCTTTCCCTCTTATTTGCCCAGACTGGAATGCAGATGATGAAATTTTGCTTCTAGAGGTACTTCAAATTTATTTCCGAGTAATGATGACTAGTGGTGCGAAACTGTAAAGCATGTTTTCCTAGAATACATCTCTTATTTAGGGTTTAGGGAATATATCCTGATTTTTTGAGCAAATTTTTTTTTGGTTTTAGGGAATTGAAATGTATGGCTTGGGAAACTGGACAGAAGTCGCTGAGCATGTTGGAACCAAAAACAAAGAGTCGTGCATAGAACACTATAAGAATATATACTTGAGCTCCCCATTCTTTCCTGTTCCGGTATGATGGGACATCAAATGAGGCTGCAATGAATACTTTTTATTATTTTCAGTGGTATTTTATATCCTGGTCTGTCTTATTTTCTAGGACATGTCTCATGTGGTTGGGAAAAACAGAAAAGAACTTCTTGCCATGGCAAAGGGGCAGAGTGAAGACAAGAAAGGTTTGTCACCATCCATATCATCACATTCATTTATTTCTAATTTAATTTCACTTGTAGTATATTTACTACTTGTTTTGGATGGGATGAACTTGTTTCCTTCTACTTAAGTTTGTATGTACAAATAACAATACTTGGATGCTTGCAGCAGATTGTCTTAATATAAATGTGCCAAATAACTCTGATATTTGCATAAAACATTTTAGGTTAAAGAAAAATAATTTAAATCATGCGTGACTTCTGATTATTTTGCGTGATTGATAGGTTTGTGTTTGTGACATTTTTATGTCATTTGGTCACTTGTGATTGACACAGGAATTTCCATGGGGGATCTTAGTTTAAAGGCAGAATCTCCCTTCTCTCCATCTAGAGCCAAGTAAGACTGTAATTTTTATATGCTTCATCTCATGTCACCTTTATACTATATTCTTTATTGTCTATTATTCATTGATTCAGGGTTGAAGATTCACATAAAGCCGGCTCTGCTAATCGTTTGTCTTCCAATTTGAACTCAGGTAAAGCAAAATAAGTTTACAGAGCTAATTAGTTAACCATGCATCGCCTTACTCATTTTCATATTCTTTGGATCTCTATCTTGTTTATGCGGCAGAATTAGATTCTGGTCCCTCGGGTAACACACACTCTGCAGCAGGTGCTAACCAAAAGGCATCTAATGTGGCCAGGGGAAAAGGTGGTCCCGGAGTCGTTAAAATGGAAGGTATTCATCTTTGTGTTTGGTTCTTGGCCCTCATTGGTTTTTAATAAAGTTTATCCTTTCTAATTTCGCTTCCATAGAAAAATTTAAAAACCAACTTCTTGGAATAATACCTTTTACTTTTATTCGTATAAAAGAAAGAGGTGAAAAATTTATGTGTGTTGCATATTTTTCAACCATAACAGTAAGTTATATTTGATGAAATGAAGCAGTTCTTCTATTACTAGTATAACTAAAACTAAGATTTTGTGTATGCTGAGGTAAGATAAATGGGAAAATTTCCTGCTTTAAACTCTTGACACTTCTGTATATTTTTCTTCGCGTAGTTTAATTTTCCATCATGCATGTTCTTTGAGGAAATTAATGACACTCTGATGTATGAAATTTCCTAGTGTCTCTATCATTGGCAGATTCTCAAATAGACAGAGATTTTGGAGGAAAGAAGCCAACTTCCTCAGGAAATGAAGGTCCTTCTTTAGTAGAATTGAGTGGTTACAATGCTAAAAGACAAGAATTCGATCCTGAATATGATAATGATGCTGAGCAACTACTCGCTGAAATGGAATTTAAGGATACCGACTCTGAGGAAGAGCGAGAGTTGAAACTTCGTGTATTGCGTTTATATTCAAAGAGGTAAATAACCAATTTAATTTTTTTTTTCTCTGAGTCGTTTACGGGCAACTATTATTTTATTAATGATACATGGATACAATGCGTGTATCTGGATACTATGGCATAACATAATACGATATGCAGCAAACACGTATTTAAAAATGTATAATTTTTTTTTAAACATACTAAATATATAATTGTAATTGGACAGTCCAAATTAAAATCACTTTTCTTAGATCTTATCAAAATAAAAAAATTATAAATCACTGTTATCATAAAAACTTTTGTGCTTCATGTGTTTCGATACTTCATCAATACATATTGCTGATATATTTGTCACATATCGTAGAGTATGTATATCGGATATGGATTCCTGACACAAATTGAAGCATTAGGGCATTAAAGTTTGGATGTATAAGAATTTTTTATTTATAATTGTTGCAGGCTTGATGAAAGAAAGCGGAGGAAGGATTTCATACTTGAAAGAAATTTGTTATACCCAAATCCATTTGAGAAGGATTTAACGCCGGAGGAGAAGGCATTATGTCGAAAATATGACGTATTCATGCGCTTTCATTCTAAGGAAGATCACGATGAATTGCTTAGAACAATGCTCTTTGAGCATAGAAGTTGGAAAAAAATTCAAGAGCTCAAGGTTTGAAACATGACTTTAACCTACTATTAACATCACTTTTATTTGTTGTCCCTTGGGGTAACATTTGTGAAGAATAGAAAATTTTTCATACTAATCAAGCACTTAGAATGCTGTAGTCAAATTGATATCCTGTTAGATTCTACGTCTCACATTTAATACGTGATACTGCAGGAAGCCCGGCTAGCTGGGTGTCGCAATTCAGCTGAAGCTGATAGATATATCTCATTCAAGAGAAAGAGGGAAGCTGAGGAAAATGCTCGAAGGACAAGGACAAAAGAAAGTGGTCTGGTTGGCCCGAGCAATCAGGGAATTCCAAATGCGTTAACGTCTCCAGATTCAGCTGGTAAGGATCTGAGTGCAAGACCTGCAGGGCCAGCTACTTCTAGTTCTGTCAATGAGATGGATGTGATAGGATACTATGGAGCAGATTTACTTTCTGAAGCGGTAAGTATGTCAGCTTCTGAAATTATTGAGTTAAATATAAATTCTAATAGTTTTCTAAGTTTATTATTTATGAGTGCTTTAGCCAACATTTCTTTATATATTTAAGTAATCCAGTTAATTAATTTTCTAGGATCTGTTTTGTTTATTTTTCTCGGCAGGAGAAACGTTTGTGCTGTGAGCTAAGATTGCCTCCAGCGACATATCTAAAAATGCAAGAGCAACTGTCTCTGCAAATACTTGCTGGCACTGTCTCTGCAAAATCGGATGCTCATCAATTGTTCAAGTTGGATGCCATGAAAATTGACAGGGTCTATGATATGCTCATTAAAAAGGGGATCGGTTTACCCTGAGACTATGTTGCTTCGGATGTGTAACTTGGAAATAGATTATTCTCTTGTAGCCTCCCATAATTGAAATTTAGTTTGTATAACAGGTTGATAGAAATTTTGCAGTGCTGTATTATGTTTTATGTAATATAGACTGAGCTAGAGCTAGTTAAAGGATGGATTATACACACAAGTGAATCATGATTCTGTCTCAGATGTCTTATGCTTCTTTCCCAACCCAACTAACATGCATTTGTACGAAGTGGTTAGACATGGGAAGCTAATATTAATGTATTATCATTTTATTTCATAAACAAGGTTATTGGAAAAAACTCGTGTAAGTGTAAATTAAATTTGTTTTTCCCAACTTCTCAATTTCTACAGAGCTTTTACTGCATTTTACCTTTGAGGGTGCCTGTACATTTGATGACTTGTTGCACATTTATTTACACCACAAATAAGTTCGAACTTATGGATAGTGCTGGAGTTTGTTTTGATTTTGATAAATAATTTTTTCATTCATATGTACAGGTATGGATAATGTTTAAGTCGGGTATATGATGTGAATAATATATATCCATTTTGTTTGGTTTTACTTTATTAGAACATTCTTAATTTATTAGTTAAACTAGTTTCACTGTTTTCTTCTCTTTTTTTTCATTTGAATTTTTTTGTTTAATAACTTTTTATTATTCTCCGATTTGTTTTATATTTATGAAGTTCACTCCGATTTGTGAAGTACTATTTATCTTATCATAATATCATATATTTTTTTCTTTGTCCGCTTTTAGTTTAAATAATGTATTATATTTTAAAGAACACATTTTAATTTTAAAGTATACATTTCATTATTTTTAGTTTTAATATTTTTATTTTGCTTGCTTTTAATCATGTAAAAAATATTTTATTTGCAATTGAGTGTTCAATAAGAACATAAATTTTTAATTTATTAGATAATTTAAAAATTTATTGTGTTCTTTTCATTTATTATATTTATTAAAATCTTAAGATATTTTCCTCGACATCTTCGAAAAATAATAGATATGTTGATAATGAAATTTTAATCTTTTATATAATTACTTGACAATTATATAATTATTTAATATTTAAATAAATATAATTTTTTATTATATTTGACACAACAAATAAAAAAATATTTTTTATATTAAATTTTTAATAATATAATGTTTTTCATTTTTATAAGAAAATTATTTAACTTATATTTAAGATAATATAAATATGGATAGATACTAAAAAAACATGAAATAGAAATTTTTACTTTGATAGAAAAGTATAGTCAAACTCTTACTCAAACCTTGTTTTTCCGCTCATTCTCGTCCTATATTTATTGGTTACCTGTTTTTCTCACAATAAAGTAAAAGTTTAGTTTAGTTTTAATTTCTTTACTTTGTTGAGCAGGAAGTAAGTTGTAAACTCCTTTTGCATATGTTAAATTTTACTCAAAAAGTCAGTTTATTAGCTAAATAAGTGTTACTTCTAAAATCAACTTAAGTTTATTTTACCATTATTTTTTTTCTATAGAAGATATTCAAATTATTATCTTTTAATTCAAATATTTGGCGGTTTATGATAAATTTGAGTAATTCTAAAACTTCATAAATAAGAAATGTAATTTTTTTATATAATTTTTTTTTTTTATATAGGATGTGAGATTAGGGGATGAAGTGGAAAACTTGAGATTTTGTTGGTGTCATTTGATGTTTATGTTCACGGGTGGGAAATGTTTTAAATAATTTAATTTTGTAAATATTTTGGGTAAAAGAAAATAAGTTTTCTATTTTTTTGAAAAGAATTAACGGTAAAATTAGGTTGCTTAATTGTAAAAATAATGAATTGAGATTAGAATTATTTCAAAGGGCAAAAACAGAAACATTTATGACAAGAAAAACTACTTGGACAATAAACACACATTTGGTTAATTAGATATAGAATAATCTCGACATAACAGATATTGTAATTCTGTAATCTTGTAAGATTCATGGTGAAAAGCCAAAACTACTGAAAATCATTACAAACTTTACTCATGGGCTAACTCTATAATATGCAGTTACAACTGATATGTGCAGTTGCGCATCTACCAGCCACATGACCTAATAATATGGAGCCTATAGAAGTTGATCTCATGAACCCAAAAACATAAGGCTATAATGCTATACACTACAATTATCCTTAAGTCAGAAACTTGAAAATCATTATCCTCTGCATATGTAACTTACCTCAGGGCTTCATATGGTTTTATATACAAGCTCATTCCACCTTCAGGTAAAATCAGGAGAGAAAAAAATTCCCCATTTAGCTTCTATCATATATTCATCATGCAACTTGTATTGCTTCTGCTGCATCAAGTTTTGGTTCAGAACAATCAAAATTTTCCTCACTGGCCTCCTCATCGTCAACACCATCACCATTGACATTATCATCATCCTCAATGTCATCATCATCGCTGCCTCCACAAGAGTTATTATCCTTGTGTTCATTTAAGGCCAGAAGTGTCTTCACAGCCTTGTCAGCTTCATCATCACAGCCACCACCAGAGTTGTTATCCTTGTCCTCATGAATGGCATAGAGTGGCTCCCTCAGAGTTATTCCCTTCATATTTTCCAGATCAACAGGGGTTTCCAAACCAGACGATTCTGGCTCAACCTTCTTAGCAACTACTTCAACTTTAGGAATTGATGACGATTTACTTTCTAAAGCAGAGCAATCAGACATAGATCCGTCTACCACTGCAGAGTTAGCCGACATCCCGATGCTGGACCTGACATTTGAAGTTAAATAACTGCAAATGTCAGGCTTTCCTTGTATATCAACCCATCTGTTATTGATCCAATCTCGGGAAATCCGAATGTTCTTCTGCTCAACCTTTAGGAACCTCTCTTCACCTAATGAGAAAATCATAATTACCAATCGTTAGATATCAAACCCAAACAAAACATGATTCACAAACTCACGGAACCCATGAGCCAGTGAACTATATCACAATAATTAAAGAAAAAAAATGGGTATCCTACCAGGGGTATAAACTTGAAGGATTCCATCTCCACTGACATTAACTGCAGTTATGACACCTTCCCACCATCCATCACACCACCAGGCATCCACTGGTGCTCCAATCTCTAAAGTACGACCTGAATTGTATTCAGGAGGGCATGGCCGGACTGTTAAGCGGCCTGAACATCGCATACCCAATTTGTCAGGAGCTGCCACTCTAGATGCAAGAACGCATTCCTGCAAAGTGTTAACAACAGGACTGTGAACCATACTCTTCACTAGCTTCATGGCTCAATACACAATTTTTTAGATGATTGGACTTCTATGTCCAAAATTTCTACAATCAGTATTTCAGCAATGTTTATATAAGATATATAGATAAATACAAAGAATAAAGAGAAAACAAAACACAAGCCATTGCATACCTCTAGTTTCTGTGGTCCATCTATATCAAGCAAATCATCATACTGGACCTTCAGCAGCCTCGGAGACACACTCAAGATTTTACACCTAAACCAGCATCCTCTAATTCCACTATCTTGACAAAGAATCTCAATCTTAGCGCCGACCTGAAAAGACTGTTTAGGCTTTGGTCCAATAACCTTAATACCCACCGTTTTTCTTGATAGTTTTAATTTTAAACTAGGGTATTTTGGTCCACATTTTGTCATTTCATTGGTAGGAACAGAGATTTGCAGACCAGAAAAACCCCTCTCAAATATTTGATCCTTAGAACTTCTGATCCTCTTATTGCTGGACCTTAAAGGATCATCTTGAGTGAAGTTCTCATCATCTGTGTGCGACTTTTCACACTTTGCCTTTCTCTTGGAGAGAATAGGACTATTTAAACAAGAAAGAACCGGCTGGTTACCATATCCACGCAACTTTGTAAGTGTGAAGGGCTTAAGCTTATTGTTTTTAAACTGCCTAAAGCACGTATGGATCTCAGATAAAGAGGTATGAGGCACAGTAGCCAGGTATTTCTCATAATGCTTAGGAGTCAAAACAGTTGCAGGACCATTGACACACTCAGCACTGATCACCTGAACATGAGGTGTGATAAAAACCTCTCCCTCTTGCAGATTCAGCTGTGGAATCACATGCTTCACTTCCTGACCATGGTGAAACCAACGCACCTTCACCTTTTTTTGTCTCTTCTTGTCTTCATACATATCTTCCAAGTAACCAAGATAGTGGCTTTCTTCTTCAGCCATAATATATACAAATGAATGAACCTAAAATTTAGAAAAAATATCTTGAGAATCATAAAAATTAAACCTCTTCCAAAAACAGAAAAAGTATATGGTACCAAAAAAGTGGGTGATGAGCACCCAAGCACTTCCAGAACCCTTATCACCCCCAAGCACTTGGGAACCCACCCTATCTATCAAGGAGAACCCAAACACTTAAATACTCCATCAGACATCCCATATGACTTGATGTGTTATCTTGAGAATCATAAAAATTAAACCCCTTCCAAAAACAGAAAAAGTATATGGTACCGAGAAAGTCGTGATAAGAACCCAAGCACTTTGGGAACCCTAATGCTACGTATCACGAGAACCCAAACACTTGAATACTCCATCAAACATTCCATATTATTCAATGTGAGACTTAGAGACCCCCATAATACCCAATCCCTATCACAGCACTCTACTATACTTGATGACACTTTACTCAACTCATTGTTGGCCAAAAACCTCCACAAGTAGCCCTTCCTGAGACACCGACAACCAACTTTGATACTGTTTGATAAGCACTTCAACACTTAGGGAACCCATCTCAAAAGCTAGCTATTTGAGGTGGGGGAGGGGGGAGAAACCAAACACTTAAATACCCCACCAAACATCACATACTACTTGATGTGAGACTTAAGCACCTCATAATACCAAGTCCCTATCAGTGATGAAAAAACTGAGATATAATGAAAAACAAAAACATTTTTCTCACATTTATGGTAGTTCCATTCCTACAAAATCCCGAGTAGTGCTTCAGCTGTTTAGCACAAAACCAAGTAATGCCTGACCATTCAATATCCGAGCTTTGGAACTTTAGTTTCCTAGAAATCTGCAGTACAAGAAAGAGGCATGGTCAATTAATCGCATAAAGATAGAAAGGAAAATATAGAGACGAATTTAATTAGTTGTCATTTCCTTACCATTTTATCAGGTAAAATTTTATTACTGACATTAATTCCAGGCACAAAAATCTTGTGAGATTCATCAGCTTGAGCTAAATCATCCAACTGTACACCTGTGACAGAAAGATCATGGTTTCTTAAAATGTCTTCTTTCCATAACTATAGAAAAAAAAAACATTAGATGAAATTGTACAAAAATAAGGACAAGACAAACAACAAAAATATCCAGTAGATTAAAAAAAGAGATTCATCTAGGAAAACCAGAAATTAGTTTAACATCAAAAGGGCATAAAGATTTTGTTTGGACTAAGGGACCCCATGACCACATCAATAGTGCTCGGATTGCCATTTAAAGCTTGTTAAAACAGACACTCACACTTTGCTCTGTTGAAAACAGAGAAGCACGTTTTTTGTTGCATTGATGAAAGTTACGTTGAACGTAACTGTTAGACAAACACATCCAAAAATGGTGACATCCAATTCAATTCAATTGTGATCTCAGTTCATATTTGGTTCCTCTGAGCAAAATGTTCAAACTATTGGTCTTCTCAGTATTTGTACCAACCTAATACTACATAAAGATATTTATCTTACTTTATAGAAACAACAAAAATAGTGAATTAGCGAGACATATCAAGTAAAAAGGATTGAACCATTATTCTCTTCAATAGACGGTTCTGATGTTTTTTGAACCACATAATTGTCTTCTAAATAAATATGAAATGCAATGGGATAGCATGAAGTGTAAAGTTCATTAACATCCCATGGAAAAAATGCTCCTAAAACTGATTCAAGAAACTATTGACATCACTAAACTACCCAAGTCCATGCGATAATAGTCTTCATGGTAACCAGACAAACTTATCAATCTGTCAATGGATACCTTATCAAATCTTTCTTGCCATGATATCAAGAGGAATAAATATAGGGTGAGATAAAATTGACTTCCAAATGTAAAGAGGAATAATATAGGGTGAGATATCAAGATTAAGTACCACATTTAGTAGTTTATACTTGTCAATGTGGACTCACAATGATTTCCACTTTATTGACACTTGCCCAACGATAGTCTACCTTTGATGACTTCACTCACCTATCAGCATTGGATTTCACCTCTATAAGTTGCCAAAAGAATTATATGCCGAAGTTCCAATTGGTACTATTAGAATCTTGTAGATATGTTAGAATCCAATAGATATAGTAATTGATAATATTAGCATTATTTAGATTGATTCTATATTTATGTTATTAGCCTAAAATAGATTAACTAAATATCTTGTAATAATGTTTTTACCTTACAAATTCAATAGTTGCTTTGTGGTCTAAACACATGGAATTGATCGTGTGCCTTCTTGACTTCTTTCTTCTCAACATGGTATGAAATGCCTTACAAGAGGGGAACCACCCTAATTTGTACTTACCTTGTAGGCCCATTTCACATAAATATAAATTTTTATAATGCATGTATAGTTTCTGGTTTTTGTTCTTTGTTTGTCGTTTTTCATTGATCATTGTCAACGACTTTTCGACGAGCATTTTCCGGTTGACAACCGCCATTACTAGCATCGCTTTGCAATTGCTCTCCAGACATTTTTTTCTCTCCAGTATATGTTGTGTCCTTTGAGCATTTTTTCTACCCAAAAATTGTTCTCTCAAAGCAATTTTTGTTTTTCAGTAGTTGTCGCACTCTTTGAGCACCTTTTTTCCTCTTCAATGGTCATTGTGGCCCTTGACCAATTTTGCACTCCGATAGTTGTCACGTTCTTTTGACCAATTTTGGTCTTTGACAACCATTGCGCTCTCCAAGAAATTGTTGCTCTCCAACAACTATCGTGCCCTCAGAGTTTTATTTGCTCTCTTGCAATTGTGGCGACCTCTTACCTCTACATGACCCTATGATTGGAGTTGCCATTTTTTTGGCAACAACCACAACTTGCCTCACTAACGACAAACATTGTCATGTGCCACTAGCTACTTAGCACATCATCTTCACACACTAGAACCAAATGGATGTGTGAAGTTGAGTCATTATTTACTTTGTCAGCTTTAACAACCAACTGTCTTTGTAGCAAGCTTGACTTATATGATACTAGGCACGACAACGAGACGGGGACAGGTTTTGCCTTCCCGCCTCCCATCACCGACTTACTTAATTATCTCATCCCCATCCTCGATCCCTGTAAGGGATAGAAATTTAGTCCCCATACACATCCCATCGGGGGTCGAGTTTCCCTGTCCCGCCCCATCCCATCCCAATCCTATTTTATTTTTTAAAATATAAATTTTAAAAAATATTTAAATAAATCTAAAAATTCAAGCATAACTATAATAAATATATAACATTGTATATACGTCAAAAAAATAAAGTACTAAAGATAAATTTATAAAGACTAAATATTTTAATATTAAACATCTTTTTCTTTTATATATTGTTTTCTTATACATAAATTAATATTTCTAATGTTACAAATTTTAAATTATTTTATTGGTGAAGTATATTTTAGTTTATTATTTTATATTAAAATATCTATTTATATTAAAATATCGATGTAAAAAAATGTTTGATAATGTATTTGCTATTATCACTATTGCTACAAATTTGTGTGGTTTCTTCACTATTATCATGTATTTGCTACCATTTCAATCTTATTTCTACTTCCTTTTGCTAGAGATCTCATATCAACTAGATGTGACCAAATTATGCTATATAAATAGGTGCAAAGTTCACATTCCAAGTTGATTATATAGGGTTGAGTTAGGCATAAACTCTTTCTAAGATGGTATCAGAGTCTATCATGTCACCCACTATTAAGCCGTCCATAAATATCTAGTCCCACGTCCAATATTTCCAGTCTTCAACATGAACGAATGTGTGGGGGATCCCATATTGACAAGAGATATGATTAAATTATTAGAGTGCATAGAGAGGTGTGCAAACCTTGCTTTACAACCGTTTTGTGAGATTGAGTTAAGCCTAAAACTTCTTTCTAAGACTTTCTTCTCAATTCTATCTTCAATCCCTCTAAAATTATGAAGCAAAAAAGTACTTCTTAACTTTAGGTGAGATTTTTCTTTATTTTTCATCATATATGTGGTATAAGTTTATGCCTAGTGTTTAGGTTCAAAATAGTGGTCATCCCATTGTCTCTTGAGCTATTTTGGGGTTGACCACACCATGCTACAATTTGGGATTGACTTGTACTAAGTTGCCATATAATATATTTAGGATCGGAGTGGTTTCTCAACTCTAGAACCCTAATTCTTTTATTATTATTAGCTACATTTTCCTCAATCTATCACAACTCACAAGGCTCATGTTTTTTTGACTTGTTTCATAATGGTAGCAGGCAATGATGTGATATAACTTGCTCTTCCTCCCAATATTCATAAAATATCATTCAAGCCATATGCCAAATTAAGTCGGTAAACAATGTTGTTTCCAACCATAAATGCAATTATAACGTAATATCATAATGTATTAATTAAAATACTTGATAACCCCAGTTCCCAAGAAAGGAAAAAGAATGATTATTTGATTGCTAATGTACTAATTACATAAACAAAATGACAAACCACTAACTAGAATAACAAACCAATCACAACTATTCTCACATTTATTCACTTGCCATGGAAACAACAATGACAAATGCTAAGATGGTGATTATTAGTCATCCTTAGTAACATATTAGGAAAAAAGTTAACACATGAATTTCATTAAATTTGCACCTAGGTAACACATAAATTCCATTAAATTTGCACTTAAGTGAATACAAATAAAATATTTGATTTGGTAGTGACATCATTTTAAAATAAACCAATTTACTCAATTCGAACAAATCTCTTATTTCCAAAATAAATTCACATGCCATTCATTATAAATCATCAATATGAAAGTCCAGAAGACAGCATCCTCTGAATAAGGTGTGTGTAAATAACTTTTATATGCAGGCAAGAATAACAGGACTTGACCAAATTCCTTGAAAAGATAAACTCACAGGAAGTACATTTACGTTATTAATCAGAACAAGTCTTAAAGCTTTCTGGAGAAAATACAGGACAAGCGGTTACAAATAATGACAACCAAGCCTTATCCCACTAAGTGTCGATAAAATCAACCGCGTCAAAATTTCACTATTCAAAACCGTGCACAAAGTAACTTCTAGCACATGCATCCACCATCAACATTTCCCAGAATCAAATAACCCAAAACAAGAAAAACATGAGATTGTGTGCTGAAAACCAAACTACTGCATATGAAGTGGACAATTCCACCAAACCAAACAAGTGAGCCAGTCGATGTGACCATGCAAGCAAGAATGACCAACTATATAACTCAGCACAGACTTGACCAAATTCCTTTAGTAGATAAACTCATATGTAGCGAGGTTGTGCAATTAATGAAAAAAACCCTGTAGCTTTCCAGCATCAATATGAGACATTGGTCGGACAACTAAAAACAACCAAGCTATCTATTGATTAATCAGAACAAGTTTTGTCGCTTTCGGGTGTCGGCACAGGACACCGGTTTATGACCTAGTACTACAACTAACAACAACCAAGCCATTATGCAATTAATCAGCACAATATAGCACAGGCTTGACCAAATTCCTTTACTAGATAAACTAATGGGAAGCGAAGTTGTGCGATTAATCAAAAGAAGCTCTTGTAATGAGACACCAGTCAATTTATAACTGACACTAAACAACAAGTTTTTTCTTGATTAATCAGTACACGTTTTGTCGCTTTCCGGTGTCGGTACAGGACACCAGTTTATGACCAACTACAATTAACAACAACAAGCCATTATGAAATTAATTAGCACAAGTCTTGTAGCTTTCAGGTGTTAGTTCACGACAACTGTTAACGACCAACAACTACCAACAACCAAGCTGCCATCAGGCTGCGAAGGTTTCAAACTGCAGTAACAGTTGATATTGCAACGAAGTGTTGCAATTAATCAAAACAAGCCCTTATAGTTTTCTAGACTCAACACAAGAAACCGGTCAGTTTATAACTGACAACTAAACAACCAAGCTATTTCTTGATTAAGCAGAACAAGTTCTGCTACTTTCAGGTGTCGGTACAGGACACCAGTTAATGACCTACTATAACTAACAACAACCAAGTCCTTATGCAATTTAGCAGCACAAGTCTTGTAGCTGTCAGATGTTAGTACACAACAACACACGAACCCACAACTACCAACAACCAAGCCTGCCATTAGGCTGGGAAGGTTTCAAACTGCAGTAACAGTTGATATTGCAGGAAATTACGGACAAATGCAGGCCCAATTGCTGTCCTGGTGATCCCAAAAACCTTATTGTAGTAGCTGAAATAACAAACCACAGTCACAAACCATTTTTTTCAAATAAAAACATCAGGGGGATAACAAAACATACAATCTCCATGGTAAAATTTCACAAGACAAAAAACCATGCACACAGCAGTAAGTAACATTCAGCACATGCATCCACAATGAACATTTCATAAAACCAAACAAATCACCCAGAAGACTCTCAAGAGCCAAACTACCTGCATGGTGTGACCGATTCCGGGAGACCAAACAAGTAAGCCAGTCGACAACCTCTCGCCGCGCCCTCCATTTGCAAGCATTGATGGGCTGTGTGGATCCATAGGCCTGCAAGAAATGGTCATGGACAACATACATCATGTGCCTCACACTCCTCTCGGTCCCCACAACGGCCAGCACCGAATTCCCCAAGGCATCCTTCAGGTAGAAGTGAATCACCCGGTTCCCACGCTCCTGGCATATCACCTGCTCCTCCCATGCCACAAAAGCACCCCCACCACCTACCTCCCCACCAGACATTCTCAAACCTACCACGGCTAGTTCCTCGACCAACGCAAATTGGACTAGGAAAAACCCTAAGACAAACCACCACCCCCTAACTCAGACCATTCCACAGCATCAAAACCTGCAAAAGGACAGCAATTCAAAAAACAAAAAACTAAACCGCAAAGCAAAAGGGATCAAGTTCTGGAGAGAAAGTGAAACGTCACCGCGAGAATTGAAGCGGAAGAGCGAAGTGAGAGGAGCCCTGGAAGTGAAGTCAAACAATGCCCAGCAAAACGAGGGAAAGGGGAGGAAAAAAACACAAATGTTAAAGCGCATTCAAGGGAGTGTACAATAACTAGGAGTGTGACGAGGTTTGTGTGTTAAGTGTGTCTGTGACAAAGGTTTTGTGAGGTGGGGCCAGGTGGGTTCAACGGAGGGGTGAGTGAGACGACCCAGAGAGAAAACAAAACAAAAACAAGAAAAGAAAAAAAAAAAACTTTAAACTCTTGGGGAGGGGTTAGAGTATGTGGTTGGGTCCCTTTAAATGGGAGAGAAAATGGGTAAATGGGGCAGAGAAAGAGAGAGACAGGGTTGAAGCTGCTCTACTGCTGCTACCGAGTGACCTCTCTCTTCTCTTCTTCTGTTTCTGTGCCATGTGGTGTGAATCAATGGGAGGGGAAGGGAAAGAAGGAAGAGAAGAACTTGAGGGTATTATGGGAATTGTTGTTGTTCTTTCCTGGAGGGATATTCCGGTGCTGCAACTACATTGTACTCACAGACACGTGGCGTTTCTATTTGACCACCTCCCCTCCCTCCATCATGCCCATGCTGTTGCTTCTAGTTGTGTCTTATCTTTACGACCGTTACTATAATAAATTTGATTGTGTTTTCTCATGTCAAGTTTTTATCTTAATTTTCTCTTTCAGTGTTTTTGTTACGTCCTATTGAGAAGAGAGACAGTTGTAGTCACTTTTTTAAAAATAGGCTACAGAATAGTGATAGTGGTTTACACTTGTAGACTTCAAAGTCAAAAATTAAGAAAATAATTATATATAAATATAGAAGTATTGTTTTTTTAATAAAAAGTGGAAATTAACTATTCCCATTGCCTAAAATGTTATTTATACCAAAGATTTATCATAAGATTTTACATCAAAAAAGTATTTGAATGTTTGTTTTTTTCAACCACCATTTTAAGTGTAAATTAACTAAATGTCACCACTAATTATTCTCAATTTAGTTTCACTTGTTTTTTATAATTTTACTTTTAGCTTCTTCTTTAAAATATTAGCAATCTTAATTATATTCTAATATGCAATATCTAAGCACAATGATATAATCAAACTCATAACCCACTTTTATTTACCCGAGTATGTATTTTTTTGGAAGATGCTTGATATGATATGATAGCATACAAAGAGAGTGCGTAAGCTCCTTAGTTACTTAACACAGAATAAACAATAATAATACAAATAGTTGAAAATAAATATACATATTTCTATGTATGAAAAAAGAATTAAAACATGATAGTAAAATCTCAACATTTTAAAAAATATATACAATTATTTGATTTTTTTTGGAGAAATACAAAAATATTTAAACATATCTTATATTATCTTTATCTGTAACGGAAAAATTCGAACTTCGAAATCGTCAAAATAGGTTTTCTCATTGACGACTGTTTTTACATACAAATTAAATTAACCACTGTTTTAACTAAACACATATTTTTTTTAAAAATAAATTTTATTGTTTTATAAATATAAATGTGTCATAATTTCCTTCTAATATTTTTTTCTAAAAAAAGCTCTATATGTTTTTTACTTTTATTTGTTTAAAGTCAAAATTTGAAGATTAATACTAGTAAAAACGTTACATTATATTGGTTAAATTACTCTGTAAATCATTATACCATATAATCTCCAATAAAAATTACTTATAATAATTATTTATAAATAAAAAAATTATTTTAATATAAATATTATAAATTAAAAGGACTTATTTATACATAAAAACTCTCTTCATTTTATATAGATAATTTTCTTTAAATTTAAGCAATCATGTATATATTATTTATATTGAAATAATAATTTAATTTATAAAAAACTATTATAAATAACCTTCATTAGATATGCTTAAATTTATATATTTTTTAATTAAGCGTCTCGATTATTATTTGAGGAAAAAAAATAACACTCATAATCCCTCTAATTTTAAAAATTAGTGGAAACGTATGTGTAACTACGAGGTCACATTTTTTACGATTATATAAAAACAATTCATATGATTAAAAATCTGAGTTATTATAATAATTATAAAAAAATATAAAGAGTAGAATTATAAGAAAATATGTAAAAAATAGCTATAAAGAAAGTATCCAAAGATAATATATTAGTTACAAAAATTGAGAATTAAAAAATTTTAAAAATAGAATTTTAAAGATTATAAGAAAAAACAAAACTAAATTATCTAATTGTAGAGAAGTTACACTTATCCTTTTGTGTTAAATCTGTATCATACCTTTTTGTGTTAAATCTTTTATCAGATAACTGGTTAAGATAGTCAAAATCCAAATAAAATTAGTCTCTTCTCTTATTTAGTGGTTATTGCAGGATAACAAATATTACATTTTAATTCTAAATCATCAGTAAATTAACATTTGTGGTCTTTTTTATTTATATTTATTTCCATCTAACACATTAAATATATGACGTATCTGTATATTATTTAAATATTATAAGACACTTTGGGATAAAGAGTAATTAATGTGATCATCAAATGTCAATTCATATTTTAATGTTTTGTAATTAATTTAATGTAGTAAACCTCAAATCTCCCTCCATTATATATTTTTTTATTACCACTTTGGTTTCAGTTTAAAAGAAAACAGCTAAGCTATATTAGTATAGAAAATATTTATTCAAAAAAATAAAAAGATTTTAAACAAATAATGTATACGGAAAAAATTACTTAAAGTTATTTCAATCCCAAATGATAAAAGCGGGACAAAAATTTGAATGTCAATTTAGGATTTTAAATGATCTTGAAAACACAAATTAATCTGTAATTTTGGTTTTTCATTGGCTATAAATGTCAATAATTTAATTTAGATGTGGTTTTTAAATTTTCCAGTTTACTTAATCTGTGTGTCAAATTAAATAAATTCTTCTTTTAAACGTGATGTTTTTATTTATTTTTAATTATTAATTATCAATTTTTTATATTTACCCTATTCCTTTCTTTTTTAAAAATAAGGTAAGATAGTTAAAGATAATATAATGCGTCGTGGTATCACGATATAATTACGAGAAAATATTTTCTAAAATTCAAATATCATTTCCCCCAATTATTTGAGCAAAAAGATAAAATATTATATATATTTAGATTTGGGTTAGAAAATTAAGTTAAGTTGAAGTTATTAAAAAAAATAACTCATTAGAATTTTTAATTTCAATTTGATTTTTTTAATTAATTTAGAAAAAAAAATCAAATACGTTAGTATATTCTTCAATGAAACTAAAACGTCCTATTTTTATATTATATACATGTGAATTGCGTTTAACTATCTACTTTAAACGATGAATAGATCCTTTAAAAAATTTGGAGTTAAAAAATTTGCAAGCTCAAATGTATATACGAGGGTTTATTTATTTAAATAAAATTTTCCATAAATATTTATAAAATAATAAAAAAGATTATGAATTATAATTAATTTATACATAAAATACAAGAAAGATTTACTAAAACTAATATAAAAAAAAAACCTTTTATAAAGTAGGTTGCATATAAAAGAAATTAATTTGAAGTTGTGAAAAACATGTTGTAGATGTGGTTTGAATGAATATTTAGAAAGGAAGGTATTGAAAGATGGGAGATATATGTAAAGTGGTTGAGCTTTTGGGAAAATGGAAGGGAATGAAGAAAGGACAAGAGGGTGGGGGGAAGTGAGGTGGTGGGCCCCACAGGGTTAATGAGAATGAGGGAAGGGAAAGATAAGGGATGAAGAAGATAAGGTTTGGTGAATTGTAGGTAGCAGTAGTATGGTTGCTGTCAACTACACCTTCATTTCCATCCACAAACACCCTCAGTAGGATATGCCACAATTCTAATGGGACACTATCACAACCCTTCAAAATCACTTCTTAAGGGCTTCTCATCTTCTACGAAGCAGATTTTCTATTCATCTGTTTGAAGTCCGCCACTGGGAAAATGAGCATTTGAGGTTTGAAGGCTCTCAGTTGTTGAAGAGGTCTGGAACAACATCAGATGATCTGCACAGTTTTGAGTTGCTTTTCTGCTATTCTCAACTACAGTTGTCTTTGGGATACTATTCATACTAGGTTGTTGAAACATGTTTGTTGTTATCTTGGTTCTTTCTTCACCCTTAGTATGAAATGTTACTTTACATAAATTTTATACGGTGAATTTCAGAATTTAAGATGGAGATAAGAGGGAAAAAAAGACAAAATTGAAAAAAACGAGGAATGTGAAGGAAGTGAAAAACAAAGTAATTATAAAATTACTGTGAGAACTTGTTACTCAGTGTAATATTCTTCCTTATAAAGTATTTCAACAAATTGTTAGAACTTCCAATAGTTTCGGAGTACAGTATCCGAATTAAGAGTATTTTCTTATCCGTAAAATTATGTGTCAGGCTTTGTTAAAATTAGATTCTATGATTCAGCTTTTAGGGAGATATCCTAACAGAATTTTTTAATTTCCTTAGTCTAACAGAACTTGTGTGTGTTTTTTATTTATCTGTGTTGCTTCTTATTATTTTTATTTAAATACTATATATATATATATATATATATTATAATATCATTTCTATTTTTAATAGGTAGATTAGTTTAGAATATAATATTATTAGATATTTTACAAAAGAAAATGTCACTTTTTACCAAAAAAAAATAATGGTTGTCACTTTATTTTTGGATTGTTGAATCCAAAATCTAGAATTACATTTGAGATTATTACCAATCCAAAAAGTAAAGAAATCCAAATTAGTAAACAGAATTTGAATTTTAGATTGCGAAAATCAAGTGGCCATTAGGCTCTGATTGGGCCTGTAACTATGAGATAACCTCGAAAGCCCACTGGACTATGATTCTAGATATTTGGTTTAGGAAATTGCTAAATACACGTCCCCTAGTTGTTTAATTCTATCTCTTCTTTTGTTTTTTGTTTTTGTTTTTATCAATAATACCTTTTCTTTAAATTAGTTTCTAGAACTCGTAAATCATTTTCGGAACGGTTAAATTAGTTTCTTTAAATGTATGCTATTATTTGATAGCTTTTATTTAGGCCCTTGAATTTCTAAAGCTTTTTGTCAATAATTTCGTTAAATTTAACCCAAATAAAAAATAAATATATGTCTCATTTTCGTTCGAAGTAACTAAAAGAAGATAAAAGAAAATTCCATTAATTTCTATAATAATTTTATAATTTAAACAAATAAAATGTTAAATTATTTTTTAAAATAATTTTTTTATTTTTAGTATATACTCAAATAATTATCATAAATAGAATCACAAAAATTGAATGTTAAAACCAGAATATACTTTAGTAATTTAAAACCAAAAGATACAAATTGAATGTAAATAAACGTTATATAAATAAATAAATTATTAAAAAATATAAAATAAAATAACTATAAAACGTTGATAATTAATTAATAATTGAAAAATAAAAATGTTAATAGTTAACATTTACAAAAACTAATGAAAAAACAACATTTTAAACTGAAATAATTTTCAATTTTGAATCCTAATTTTCATTTTTTACGAATAAACATTAACATTAAAAAAGACAATTTTTACGTTGATTTATTTTTTGAAGAACATTATATAAATTGACATCCATTTTATATCTCCCTACAAAGTTGAAATAAATATTTTCTATAATTCATTTTACGGTTTTTGATTTTTTTAAAATTAAGATTACTTGGTATACTAATTCAGTTTTAGGTCATCATTTTTAGGTCTTAATTTTATCTTTTAAGTTTGAAATCAATCCAAGAAAAGAAAACAAAAATATTAAAATTATAAACTAATATTTAATCTTTCTTTAAATTCTTATAAATTTTCAAACTATTTTTTTATCTTTCATATCTAGTTTATATTATTTCATATTGTAAAAAGAATTGCTTTAATTGTTTTTATTTTTATATTTATCTTTTTACTTTGATATTGTCATCTATTTTCTTGCGTTGTTCACTATCCAGTTTTACCTTATATGAATTACGGAAAAAACAATTTTTTTCTAAAAATAAAACAGACACCATAAAAAAAATATTTTCATCGTAATTAGAAAGCTATAAATAGCATTATTGATTTATGACGTCAGGGTCATGGACACGAAACATCTTTTTTATCAGCAATAAATAAAGAAAGTGATGTATAAATGGTATAATACCAACCAGAATGAAAAGGAAAACAATATAAATTACCAAATCTTCTTCATTACCACAATTTACTCCCTAATTTTGATCACTGCAATTATTACTCCCTAATGACACAGTGATATTAGCTATATATGTAAGGCAAGTATCAACCAAAAAACAAAAAATTAATTAAATAATTTAAAATTGTTAATATCTGAAATACTATAATGTTTTCTTAATCATCCATAAAGCAATCATTGATAACAGCACATAATATACGTAGCAAGTAAAATAATAGACCAACTACCATCCAAGACAACTTGACCTATTAATACACTCCAAGCAGCCCCTCCCACAATTTCAAACATCACATAAAATATACGAATACTAAATTTACAGACATGTCGTAAGGGATTGTTAATTTGCTTAATTAACGCGTGTAATGCGCACTTTTTTGTCTCACTCAGGTTATAATGCGCACCTTCTCCTATATATAGTGTTTCTGTCCTTGTAGTATCTGTTTCTCATAGGAACATAAAGATAGAATTCATATGAAAATGGCTCTTAGATGGCTTCTCCACTCAGCTTGCAATGTTATAGGGTACCCTAGGAAAGAAGAGGAGTGCAAGAAGATAGAAGGTTACCCTAATGGAGAGGTAAAGAAGGTGAAGGACTCGTGCCCTTCAAACAATTCGAAGGATCCTTGTTCAGGGTTTCAAATGCCACTTCACTATCCACGTTACACCAAAGAAGACTACGAGAGCATGGAGGAGTGGAAGGTGGAGTTGCTTCTTAAGCAATATGGTTTAAGTTTGAAGGGTAGCCTTGAGGAGAAGAGAGCTTTTGCAATGGGAGCATTCTTGTGGCCATGATCATTATCAAATGTCTTTTTTCTCTCTCTCCAAAAGTCCTTCTGCTAGATATGCTAATAATGCAAGTTTTCATGTTTTGTGTACTTGACCGTGTTATGATGACGCACGTGAATGTTAATAAATTGATAATGCTATGGTGAATGTTACATACGTTGTGTCCTTGTCCACGTAGGCTTGTATTTGTTGTTGTGTTGACGATGGTGTATCCTTGTTTTTTGAGGTTGAGGTGGTTGATGGTGAAACGTGTCGGCAATGTGGCAGTTTCTGTTTCCACAGAAAACACTATGTATGTATAGCTAGCTTATCTGCTTCCCAATTATTGGACTCTTAAGCTGGTTTACCTATGCTGAATAACACCCCAGATTACTCTTTCTTTTTACTATTTATCAGAAAACATCAATGCTGATTTTAAAACATCTCACAATATTTATTTTTACTTTAACTACATGGACGACATTAATGTCGCATTCTTTGTCTATAATTTTTATGAATGATACTTGTTGTCACAAACCCATATAACTGTGGTAAATCTTAAATTCCGATACCCAAATATTTAGTAGGTGACAGATTTTTAATTTTCTAAAAATATGAATTTTAAATTTATATCTTTCATTTTTGGTTTTAAAAGATAACATTCCCGTACATCGATGTTCTCAAGAATGATTTTCTTCACAAGAAAAATTCTACAAACATGTGAGAATCTAATTAACTTTTCTAAATTTAAAAAAAAAAATCTAATGAAAAAATACCGTATTACTCTTATAAATAATTTAATATGCTAATAAAATAAAAAAATCTAATGAAAAAATTCTGATTTCTAGAAAATTTACGTAAATATTCTTCTTAGTAATATTTTTGGTTAACCAAGTAAAAATTTAATTATTGTTATTTCATGTAATCGCTATTTTCAAATATGAAAAAAATTCTGTATGATCAAACGTTTTCTCTATTAACAATTTTAAAACCCGAATGACATTTTATTATATCTCTCGAATTTTAAACAAGGGCGCAAAAATAAACTTTTTTTCATATATGAGAATTGTAATGTTCTTGAAAACAATCAATTTCAAATAAATTACTAAAAATTGTACAATTGGTCAAAAATAATTTTTAGAAAATTCTATATAATTTTATGGGAATTAAAGAGTTACGTGATCTTTTTATCATAAATTTTGATTATTTATCATATAAAATAATTTAATGAAAATAATATGATATTAATAACATTGAACAATTTCGTGACATGCTCAACTAAAATGTATTTAAAAAAACATAATTTCCTAGGATTGTTATTTTTATAACACAAGCCAAACATGAAAAAAATAACACTCTTTTCGAAAAAAAAGTTTACCTTGTGCCAAACACTCCCTACAAGAAAAATATGATAATTTGAACAATTATTTTACTAGCAAAGTATAATTTAATTGGCTGGAATTGTAGAACATCATTGATAAGCACCACTACTCAACTAGTGAAGAAAAACAATGCTCACAAAGTGTGAAAAAAAGAGTTAAAAATTGTATTAACATTGAATGATTCCTAATATATATATAAGATAGTTACGATTCATGAACTTGTTAGGAAAGAGTTACTTACATGGACGCTTTGGTTGTTGTGGTTGAGACAAGTGTGATATGATGGGGTTGGATAATAATGGATCCTTGTGCATGATTCAAGGATTGAAGGTTCAAATATTTGGTTCCAAAATGGGAGGGGTTGATTAAACTATTTATAGGACAAACATGACACGTGGTCACGTCTTCAAAAGCTTTTTAGAGGCTTCAACTTTGATGATTAAACTATAATTAATTAGTGTCTACATCCACAAATTTTTGTACTCTATTATTGTACCAAAAATATCTCTGTAATTATGGAATCACTACGTTAAAAATATTAGCATCATAATTTAAGAGAATATCACATACCCTTTTTCTACCATTTATTTTTCATCATAAAACCAAAAGAAAGAAAGCCACTTTTTCTTTTAATATGCCAAAGATAATTTTCTTCAATCTCTCTCTTTTTGTTTATTGTTTTTCCAAACTTTCCATGTCATCTACTCTACCAAATGTGTATGCCAATTTCCCAGGCAAGTTATTATTTTATATCCCTTCTAATTTGCTCAAGAAAATTTAAACATGATTTTTTTCAGAAGTTTGAGAAAAATTAAAATTAAAATTAAATTATCAGAAAAAAATAAAATAATATGCTATAACAAAACTGTTTTTTTTACATGTTTATGTATCTTATTTTATTGATAGTTTTTTTTCAAAAAAAAAAACTTATATTTAAGACAAAAGGCATGAAACAAATGGTAACAGAAGATCTGAGGCAGGAGATGTTGTAGACCTGAAATGATAATTTGTGATAGGGTCCACGAATTTCAGAATGTACAGAAATTATTGAGTTCGTATTGTTGAGGGAAATTAAGCACAAAATCATTTTTTCTTTCACCTAGCTTATGAGGAAGAAAGGTGACACCTAGAACCTTCATTTCTTTTCCATTATTTACTTCCAATTCTTTTTCAGAGTATTTATTGTCTCTTTTATTTTGGAGCATCGTTGTTAGCTATTGATGTAAAAAATTTAAGATTTGGAACACAATTTGAAACTTCCAATAATGTTATGTAATTATGATGAGTTTTGAAAATTTTCTTGTGCATATCTTTCTCGTGTCCGTACCATCCATAATGTTAGGCCATTTGGCTTAGTTACGTAACAACCCAATAAACCATTATAGCTTTAGGCTTAGTATAAATAGATGAAAGCATGGAGTTCAGTGTTCACTCAACACCACACAAGTAAGTATACACACCGAGAGACAAACTACAGAAACTCAATTCATCATTCGCTTCAAAATCTCCTCCTCAAACTCTCACAAAATTTTCACTCAGTTAATATATAAATTCTTTGTGGTTTCTTTTGCAAAAGGGTTAGCTAGGAAAAAAGGTAGCAGCTAGCTAGCTAACATGGATCAAAACCAAAGGGAGGATAATGTTTTGAGGGAATATTTCAACAACAAACAGCTTTTGAAAAGAATTTTGCAGTTTGTTCTCTCAGTTTCTGTGTTTTCTGTTTTTGTTTGGTACTCTTCTGGCTTTTCCATACACCCTCAGTCCTTCAATGCCTACTTCTCCACGTGCCTTTTCGCCATGTTCACTCACGCTCTTGAGAGAAAATACATGTTCCTCATTTGTAATGGAATCCTTGCATTTGTAGCCAAGACGTCACTCATGAACTCTTCATCAGGTTCTGATTTCGACCAGCTTCTACCTTCCAATCTGTCAGAGACAAAAACAACAGCAGTTTCTGAAATGGTAGTTGTCCCTCTGGTCGAAAGTTTTGCGTCCCCAGAGAATGTTTCTCTTGTGGTTGAAGAACAAAAGAGGCAAGAGGAATACAGTGAAGAAGTTTCTGAAGATGAAGACCAAGAACAAGACACTTTGTGTATCAAAACCGAAGGAAGAGAAAGTGAAGGTTACATTACAGAAGAGGAGATCAAAGAAGGAGAATCAGGAAGTGAGGTTGAGATGGCACAAGATGATGAACTTGCAGAAACAACTACTACAACAAATAATGAAGAGTTATTAAATACCGATGAACTGAACAGAAAGTTTGAAGAGTTCATAAGGAAAATGAAAGAAGAGATAAGAATTGAAGCTCAAAGACAGCTTATTGCAGTTTAATTAGTGCATTTGATATAATAAAAGATGACAAAAAATAAAGTGCTTTAGTCTGTTTCAAATAACTGAAGCCTTATGGTTCTATTTCCTTGCAACTTAGCCACTTTTGTAGTGCTGTTCATTCCATGTTTTCCATCTCTCAAGCTTCTTTCCTTTTCAGTAAGCAGAATTTCTGCCATGTCGTTTTTAAGTTAGTGTTAACAGTTGCATCTTAGCCTTATAACCTGATTGTACTTTTATGTTTCTCTCGCTTGTCTTTCTTGTTCTATTTCTCTTTAATTTACAATTGTCGTTTCTTTTAATTCAAACTCTGAATAATGAACACACAATCCATAGAGCCAAATTGAATATGAACTCATATATGATTTAAAATCTCAACATATACTACAGAAAAAGAGAATGATATATTCCAAGAATTTTCCACAGAATAAGAATGATTAAACGAAAATTTTCTTTTATGTGAAGGAAATACAGGGAAGGACAATAATGTAGAAAAAAAAGGCACAAGAATCAAGTGGAAATTTACATTAAAATTTATCTTATGGTTATAAAAGGTAGTATCTCAATTGTTGAAATTAAAAAGAAAGACAAACTTCAGGTCAATAAGAGAACTTATGATATATTATTTTTAACTAAAATAAATAAAATATTTTTATGGCATAATATTATGACCAAGGCTATTTTTCTCTAAATTTTAGTGTTGATAAAATTTTAAGTGAAAATAGTATTACTCTTAAATTGTATATGGCAGTTAAACTTTGTTTCGGGTCATAATTGCAAATGAAAATCTGTAAAAAAAAAAAACTAAAAATATATATGTGATTGTTAAAATTGAAAATGATATTGTCAAAAAAATGGAAATGTCTAGATGCTACGAGCAGATAATAAAAATAATAATGTATTATGGGACTAAATAAATAATGACCTAAGATCTGTTTTGTTTTGTTTAATTGATCCACATAACTTAAACTAATGTAGCTGAATTCATTTTCGGAAGACACGTTTTTTTTTATCATGTATTAATTTGATTACTGCAATTTTAAGGTTATAAGATGGTCTTTATCTTTTTTTCACATAGCATTGTCTTATCTTTCCCGAATCATGTAAAAAAAAAAAAAAATTTCCAAACCGTAATCAATGTTTTTAAATAAATTCGTCAAGAACAAGTAAAAACATTATAATATGTAAAACAAAATTTATTTTAAAATAACCAGTATTTTATACATTTCTTAACCAGTGCTCTTATTTGATTACTTATTACTGAAGATTCAAAATGTCTTGAATTCAGAGGTGTTACATTAATTACTTACGGAAAAAAGATGGATTGTTATTATTTTGTCATAAAATACCATATACTAAAGAAAAAGATAATGTAAAAAAGTTAAAGGTAATTTAAAATTAAGCACTAATTATAAAAAATTGAATTCTTTAATTTAATTTTTCAATATTTGATGTATTTTTATAAAAATAGTTTAAATTTTTTATAACCATAATTTAGTGAAATTTTAGATATTTTCCCGTTAAGGTTTTTTTTATACTGGCTACGTTAAGTCTTCATAAGGATTAGTGATATTTTATAATTTGGTGACAAAAAATAACTAATAATATGATGATTATTAAATTTTTAAGACTAATTTGATTATTAATATTCTTAAAGGATCATGTGGTAATACATACAACTTTGGAAGATTAAATCGAGAATTTTTTTCTACAAAAGATTGAAATCCCGTAAAAAAGTTATTTACTAGATTAACATAATTTTCTAAAACATCCTAAGAATTTCTAACAAAATTCTTTAATATTTTGAAATGCATAATAAATTGAAAACAATAATTTTGTATTAGTACTAAATCAATCAGTACAATTAACATATTCTCTTATATATATAACATTTAAAAAACTTATGACCAAGAAAATGATCAGTGTTATTCTTTATCAACATATTGTGACCACGGAGGGGTATCATGCCAAACAATCACCTGTTCACTTTTGAAAGGAAAAATCTGGAAGTTGCATGATGAGGAAGAAGCCATGCAACTAAAGAATCCAACCAATTATATTTGTAAACACATGTTCAAACAAATGGAATTATACAAGCGTGCAACATAATTGCTTATAGCATGGATCACTACAGCAACAATTTTTAACAAAATAACAACTTTGTTGAAAACTTTGTCTGAGAAAAAATAAAATTTGATGGTAAAAAGACAAATGCACAACTGCTGTTCACTCATCAATCACTAACGTGGGTCCACATGTTCAGCAAAGAAGATGGAAGGAAAAAATAATTAAGGAGAATGTCGCCACTAGTTCACTTCATATGCAATTAACTAAACCAACTCAGAAGCTGCTCATACTACACTAAATCAATTAGCAGAAGATCTGAAAATACAAATATTAAGATATTAATCACTCAGACTCCGGCAAAATGATATAAAATTGCTTGAGCAAATTAAACTAATGAAAGTATGATCGCCATAGCACTTGTCCAGAAATTCCATCAGTATCAATTCGTATCAGTGGTGAACCTTGAGACTTATCACAGTAATTACTATCAAATAATTTCAATTTAGTTTCACATATTATGTACTGTGCAGTTTACTCATTTCATCTTGGATGATGTTCTATTCATTCCTCAATTTAAGCTCAATATTCTATCTGTTAGTCGTCTGTTAAAACATGATGAATTTTCTCTCATTAAAAGCTGATCATTATTAGGGATTCAAGACCATATTCAAGATGATTGGCAATGTTGTCAAGGGATGTGATGTCTCACGCAGACAAATGTTCTCAACATTTTCTTCTAATTTGGGAAATTCTACTATTAACAGTTGTAACAATGCCACATTGTGTGGCATTAACATTTGTCTGAGGATTTTTAATCACTAGAGCAATAAGATTCTCTTTTAAATGTCAAATTCCAAAACAGTAAGACTAGGCTTTTTAGCAATTTCTCTTGGCATAATGAACTTGCTTTGTTGCCTGATTTCTTGTACAGGAGAAAACAAAGCAGTACGCACTAATGCAACAAATAATATCTGAATGTACATGTAAAATAGCTAAAAGTAATTTTGACATTTTACTTTCATCACTTCCTGTGCAGGCATTCTTTACTTAGTCACTTCTTTCCATTGTATTGTGATAAGTACATTGGAGGCAAACTTGCATGAAGTATATACAACTAAACATATAAACTAGTTGGCTGGTGAAACTGACATGTTCATGCAGACTCCGTCAGCCTCAGGGAGATTTCTAACCTCGTTAAGAATCCTAGTAAGTTCTTTTGTCAGTTCTTTACGCACATAGTCAGATCGCTCCTTTGTAATTGATGATTCTTGAAATAAAGTTTCAGCTAGGGACTGGTATTCTTGAAACCATTCCCCTCCAATACCTTGATTGTTATCATCATCATCAACAAGTAATGAGCATTCCCGTCTCCATCTACCTAAAAAGTATTTATCAGGTAACTGAAAGTAGTTCTTTATTACAAATACACGAAGAGCATGCCTGCATAGTATTCCCGAGGATTCAAATTCCTTGCAAGAGCAATGTATCTGATCATCTTCCACCAACCATATTACAAGCCGTTCTCCGTTCATCCTTTTGAAATGCCGAACAATATAGGATCCATTGGCCATTTCGGATGCAGCATATTGCATTGCCAGCAACAGCTCTTGCTGCAAGGCATTAAAAGCAAAAGGAGTGAGAATACTCCGTGCATGCTCTTCAATCGGTATGCAAGTTTTGAGCTGAATATATTGAGTCTCCTTAAGTGCTTGATTTTGAAAACTTGCAGAAATGCCAACCTGCAAGCATAAGAATGACAAGTGAGCATCTAGGCTAGTGCAAGCATACAAGACAAGATACTTTTCGCCAACATACCTGCTCAAAAAAGCTACGCAAACAGGTATGAGCAGAGAAAATCCCTTTCAAAAATGCATCTATAGACTTTGCGTAAGCTATTGTCGCCATTTGAGCCAGAAAGTAACCTCTCACATAGGCTTGTGCCCAGGATGCTCGAACAGAATATAGTAAATCAGTATGTTTATCTGAACCAAGTCCAAACACAGAAATCATGTGGCTCCACTGAAGTTCAAATTCCTCTGCATTCTCAATGTGAAATAAGGCATCGAACTCAGATTTAAATTCTGCATACCGAGAACCCAGAGTAGGAGAAAACCAACAGGGTACCTTGTGTAGAATATTCCACTGTGGAACGACATGTTTAGTTCCTGGAAATTCACTTATAATCGCATCCCTAAGTCCCGGGTCTAGATCAGTTAGAATAGTTTGTGGACATCTTCCTCTCATGAACCTGAGAAAAGTCTGTATTGAGGAATAATCACCATAAGTGGAGTTTCACAAAAGCACAAGTAAAATCTTATCTTATACAGAGGATGCTAGTAGTAAACCTGTAATGCCCATGAGAAGGATTGAGGTGTTTCATCCTGCAATAAAACACAACCATAAAAAATAGTTCTACCATAGCTATCAATACCAAACCACACTCCAAAAAGCAATCCATAAGTGACCGATCTATAAGAAGTGTCAAAATAAACCACATCACCAAACATAGCATTTGCATTAACTGAGTCGCCATATGACCACGCTACATTTTCAACCTTATCATTCCCATCCAGAGTAAAATCATACACAAACTCATCATCTGCTTCTTTCATCACTTTGCACGCCTCAAGAAGTTCCGATACATCATTTTCTCTTTTCTCACTGAGCAATGCCTCGTTCTCTAGAACAACCTTCTTGCGGTTTTGAACAAAGTTCCTCACATCCCTTTCCAAGAAAGGCAGCTGGCCGCCTTGAATCCCCTTTTCCTGCTCAAGCATTTTCACTATCCGATGAATTGGAAACCCTGCCTTGGAGAGCAAGAGTATACGCTCTTGATCAGCCTCATGAATTTTACGATATGCTGGCAAAAGACGCACTTGATCATCTTCCAAAAGTTCATGATTGTGCACATTACTAAACTGCACAACAAACCACTGGGAAACCCCTTCTATAACCTCCTTGGATAGATACATCTTTGCATCACATCCACATCTCACCGATTTCCTATCTCTATGGTGTTCTCCATTAGGCTTCTTCTTCACCGGGGCAAAGCCGGACCGGTAACAAACGAAGTCTCGCTTGTAAATCCCCAACTGGGGGCTAATTCTAGATCTTTCCTTCCTAATAGAGAACCCATTCTTCCTAGCAAAATTGCCATAATACTCAAAAGCATCATCATCACTCTTAAAAACCATTCCAACATAGGGAGTAATCATAGCCCCAGAAGATGCTTTCTCTTCCTTCACCAATTCAGGGGCCGTAGAACCCTCTTCAGAATCACCCTCATAAGTAATATAACACTTCCAATCTCCACAAGGGCATTGTTGCCTCCGAACACATAGGTTTTTAGAAGGTATGGACGTCATTTGAACGGAGTGTTAAAGTGACTCAGTTTCAAACCTTAAGAGACCCAGAAACAGGTAGTGTTAAAAAAAACCAAAAACCTTAACATGAACAAAAGAATGAAGAATATCAAAGAATAGGCAAGGTAAATAACAAAAAAAAGACTTCTTTTCTTATCCCGAAAATTCCCAAAGGAGATATTGAAATTGCCAAGATAAACAGGTTTTAGGCTGATAGAAAGAGAAGCTTGAAAATATTGGTCCTAAGGGAAATGAAAACTTGGTAAAACACAAATTCGCAGAGGTTTCAAGAAAATTAATGAAAGTGAGTGAGTGACATACCACAGAGTGAAGAGTGCAAAGAGCTTAAACCCTTGTTCTCTGGTTCATCTTGTTCCCACCTCCTGTTCTGGTTTTTGACATGTTCTGACAATTCCACCAAAAAGAAAAGAAATTCATTTTGGGATTTTCATTTTGGGCTAGTTTATTTATTGGGCCAAATGAAATTCAGTTGATTGAAAAGAGATGGGTCTGTATCTCATAGATATATTCAACCTACACTCCCGTAATATTAAAAAAATTTAAACCTACTTTTATGTTTTCGTTTTCAGTATTTTTAAGTGGTAGAAATTCATTTTGAATTGTATAACTCGATTATAATTATACTATTTAAAAATTAAAGTATATTTAAAATTTGATTTTTGTATTATATGATTTAAAAATCATTTTTAACTCATAGATTTCAGGGGAAAAAATTGATTATGAATGTAATATGTAACTAAAATTGTATTTAAAATTTTTTATTTCTAAATTATATAACTTTCAAATTATATTATACAATTTGACTTTTAGATTATATAATTCATAAATAAGAAATGATTTTTAAATTGAATAATTCAAAAATTAAAAGTAATTTTTAGATTATATAATATAAAAATAAAAAATAAATGTCCATGGCCAGAACTATGGAGGAGTGCAGCTACATTCAGGGTCTTTTTCTCTTTTCAATTGTTCATTGAAGGTGAAGTTTGAAGCGATGGAAATGCATACAGAATCAACCTTGGATTAGGATTTTAAGGCCTCGGCCCGCATAGCGTTTTGAGGTGATACAACCAAATTTAAATGCTAAGGTTGATTTCGTTAAAAGGAAAAAAAAGGTTACTATCATTATTTTGATGTTTAAT
The DNA here is from genome assembly GCA_030347555.1 of Lablab purpureus. Taxonomy (NCBI): domain Eukaryota; kingdom Viridiplantae; phylum Streptophyta; class Magnoliopsida; order Fabales; family Fabaceae; genus Lablab; species Lablab purpureus. The sequence goes on from CM059259.1 coordinate 16,631,817, forward strand.
CAAAGTTGAAATTTCATCTCTTTACATGCTGCATTTATATTGATGACTAAAAGTGGTTAACTAGTATCTATGTTGTATCTAATTTTTGTCTAGTGCTAAATTGTCTGTTTGGGAGTTAATACAACTGTTTTACTATGTATTGCTGATGAATTTTCAATTTCGAACTTGCTCAAAAGGGAGAAAAAAGCGTTGCTCTTTTGGGATAATGTGATAGAATTTCTCAAGGGTTCAAAACAGATATCAGGTTCCTTTCTGGATAAGTTGATGTACAAGATGCAACTTTCTCAGGTTCTTATTCTTGTGCCTATTGGTTGTAATGTCTTTATGTGCATATTTTAAAACATGGTTGATACTCTTGCTTTTGTTCTTATGGGCCCAAAAAGATGGTATAGCATAAAGTTTGATGTGCATTGTCAAGTAATTTTACTTGAGAGAAAAAGTCAGATTATTGTTATTTCAGATTTCAAAATTACTATGCATCTGTAGAAGATTGAAGAACTATATTCCCTTATGCTTTCTTAGTAAGTTCAAATGCGTTTGTTGGTTAATACATCTGTTCAGACTTTTTATTACCAGTAATATAAATTAGTAAGTAAAAGCATTGATATACTGAATGATATGAAGCTGATTTGCTTTTGGAAATTTTCTGATAATTTCAGCTAAAGTTTGTAGTTATATGAGGTAACTTCTGGGGATATTATTTCCTGAGTTTACAAATAACAAGAACAAGGACGTATCTAAGTTGGAGAGGAAGCAAATTTGTTTTAGGCAATCACATTAAAGAACCACATATTCAGAGATTTCAGAAACAGAACTTAATGCCGTTGGTTTATCAAAATGTGATCTTGAGACAACAGATCTTTGATCAAGGCAAAGTTGTATGGTAGGACGAATAATGAAGGAAAAAAGAAAAAAAAAACTGAGCTTGAATGGATTTTCTCTCTCTAATCTCTACCATTTTCATATCTAACACTGATTTTCCATCATTGATAACTTTCATCTTTGGTTGAGCTTTACCGTTAAATTCTGACATTCAAGTTCAACATTTTCCTTCCATGCAGGCTACTCTTACTAATATAACTAATAAATTTTTTTATTGTAATTACTTTTTATTTTATTTTTAATGTATACAAGTTTTCACTATGTTACCTTTTAAATTTTATAATTATCATTTTTCAAATTTAATTAATTACTTCTTTTTCAAAATCAAATTAAAATTCAAAAGTCATAAACACAATAACTTTTTTTTCACATTCAAAAATTACAACCAGAATTTTTTTTTTCATATTCAGTTAACTACTTATAATAAAAATCACAAATACAATAAAATAATTACTTTAAAAAATTATAAAAATCTTTTTTAATTTTTATTTTTCATTATTAAAAAAATGACCACACATATACATAATGGAAAGTAAGTTATTAGGGTTTTAAATTTTTATAAGGACATATAATTAATTTAATAAACATTAAAATGTAAAATTAATTATGACAATGAATAAAAAAATAGTGAAATATTTAAGAGAAGAAAATAAAAAAATTATATTCTCTTATTTTATCTATTTGTTCATTTGATCTCTCTTACGGAAAGTAAAATATATTCTCCTTCTCATTGTTAATCTATTTTATTTTATCTTTAAAAAAAAAGTAATTCTCTTTTATCTCACTTGAAAGTGTTAGTTTCATATTATATAATTTCTCATAAATTTTACTATTTGTCATGAATTTTTTTTATTTTGCATATATAAATAATGTATAGTTTTTTTTTTAAGTTTTTACAATTTAATTAATTTAAGTGTTTTATTCCTTTTAAAATATTTTAGTATGAAATTCTTTTAGAAATATAATAAAATTTTAATTGTTATGTTTAACTAATATATATTTATTAATATTTACTCAAATTTTTATATTTTATTTTAGTCTTTAACAGGTCAAATATATTTGTATTGTATCACATAATTAGTTTTATTTATATTTTTCTTTCTACATCTACAACATAAAAGCATTTTTTGTAATAAACGTTGTCAAAAGAAAATTATGAAACAAAATGAAAGATAAGAAATTTTTTTACAACAATATAATTATTTATTTTGAAAAGTAAATAACATAATATTTTATTTTTGATTAAATAATTGATGAATTTAACAATTTGAAGTAAGAAACGAATAATAATTCTATAAAACATATGATTTTTTATAATTATTTTTGTTGTATCAATGACAATGATAATATATAAATTTTGAATATATTATTTTGGTTCTGTTACTTAGAATTTACCTTTAGTTGTTATCATTATTATTAACATTAGTGTTCACGTGCATAACTTTAGTATTAACATTATATTATAATTGTCGTTATTGTTATCAGTTATCATGTCGTTGCTCTTGTCCTTATCGTTGTTGTTATCATTATTATTTCTATTACCGTTATCGGTTACTGTTATCATTATTGTTTATTGTTTTCATTATCATTATCTTTTGTTATCTTACCATCATTATTATCACTAAGGTTACTATTATAATTAGCGTTACTATCATTACAAATAACATTACCTATTGAAATACAGAAATAAAATTTAGAAAGAGGTGAATAGATTTTATAAAAAATTAATTGGTTATAAATACAATTTAACTTGTTAAATAAGAAGAAATCAGACAACCATAAGTTCCATCACTAGTGCACTGTTGCTTTCGAAGCGTGGATATGCGAAGACGGAAAAATAGTAAAGAAAGTTGGAAAAACGAGGTGAATAAAAATTGAAAACACAAAAAACGAGGCAAATTCATCGCATCAAACTTTCTTCGCTATATTGAAGAGATTTGCAAAGAAAGTATCGCATAATCGATTATATTTTAAATCATAATCGATTATGCTTTTCTATTTTCTTAAATTAAACTAAATTATTATATAAAATTAATTATTATTTAATATATAAATATTTATATTTTTAAAATAAATAAATAAAAATAAATATATAATAAATTATAATACAAGTAATTAAAATATATTTTTTAAAATTAATAATATTATATAGTAATCGATTATATACTTTTATAATATATAATATTATATTATAATATAATTAATTTTAATATATTATATAATAAAATAAAATTAAAAAATAGTTAAAAATTTATTTTAAATAGAAATTTAATAATACAAATAAATAATATTAACATAAATAAATTTATATAATAATATTAAAATTAATAATATTAAATAAAAATTATTATTAATAATAATGAAATAATTTTATCTATTGATAATAAATAAATGTTTAATAAAAATAAATTTATATAATAATTTTAATAATAAAATTTAAATTTAAATCATAATATTAATGAAATTAAAATTTAAAAAATAAAATTATTTTGTAAAAATTTTAATTAAAAAATATTTTTTATTTATTATATCAATCAAATCATACAGAAACTTTCTCTTCATTTCCATTCACTTTCCTTTAATCCAAACAACCTTACTTTCCATTTTCTTTCTCTTTAAATCTATTCTTTTCCTCTCCCTCAAATCCCCTCTTTGAAAGGAACAATGCCTAAAGGGAAGGAGAATAAAGGTAAGTGGACACATTATGCAGCACATGAAGAAAGTAAATAACAAGCACCATTAATTTGCTATGCATTCTAGTTATCAGCCATATAAATCAATTCACGTATTTTCATTTATTAACTTACGAATTTAGGGAAGCTGATCCTAACATAACCATATGTTTTATGTTCCATCAAACGGAGACAAAAATAATCCTTTGCTCACCCACATGCTTGGCACATGGTCCTGGTTTTGACACAGATGTGGCACACATTGCATTGGAAATTTATGTCCCTTAGGGAAATTTATGTCCAATGCATAGATCTAAGTATAAAATATCTTGTGTGATGGACATCAATTTTCCAAAACGTATTTGTAAGTATCATCTATATTTATACATTTTAGATTAAAATATCTCAACTATAGATTTTATCTAAAATGTATTTATTATTATTATTTTAAATGAATGAGGCCAAACCCAAAGAAAACAGAAGGGAAGGATAAATGCTCCTTTCACAAATTATTTATTTTAGTTAATCAGTGTATAGATTTTATAATATTAGTGTGTGTTTTAGTTTATATCTAGAAGCATGTCAACATAAGGAACTTGCCAGTTTAACTGAAGCCGTTTGGACTTTTTTCTTCAAACACACACTTAGTCTGTTTGGTTTAGACACTTGGAAACTCAATTCTGTAATAAAAACACACATAGGCAACCTTTTTGAGCTTAATTAGATAGAAATGCATAGACATAAATGTAAAATTCAAAATGGTGAAAGATAAATCTTTCTTCCCAAGTATATGGCCAATTGATGAGTGGATGCTGTCTTAAATATTTCATAGATGATAAGGAAAGTGAACAAATTCAAGATATGGTGTGAGCGTATATATGGCCACTTGATACTTGAAAGGTTATATGCTTTCTTTGGCATTTTGTCAAACAGAAAAAATAGTCACAATAAAAAAAGACCTAAAATAAAACAATGAGATCATGCTTCATAAGCTACATTTTGTGGCTGTTTAATTAATTCATGAGACCATTCTAAAAGCCTTAATTTCGTTTTCCATGTAGATACCTGCTCAAGTGGCTCTTAATGAGTGGCAACCATCCAAGTCTTTGAGTTATATTATCCACTCAAATTAAAAAATTCATTTTAAAATCAATTTTTCTTCACTGTGTACCAAGTACATCAGGTTACTAAGAGAAATAGAAAGTTTTTATTAAGAAATAAAGAGTTTATAGCTTCAAAATCACAAAAATCCTTTATTTACATAAAAAAAGTTCTGCTTTCATTAAGCTATGAACTAGGTATACAGGATAGGAAAATTGTTTCAGAATGTAGCTGTAGTTATTTTTAGCCTCTCATCTTACTCCACTCAGAAAAGAAGATTCTCAAATTTTTAAAATCCTAATCCATTGTATAACTTTCTGTTCTCTTCTTGGTGCAAAACTTAAAAAATAAACACAGATTTTACCCCCCAAAAGGTTGCACAAGGTTAATGCCAAAACTATCACGTTTTAGCCAGAGAGGCATGAGACAAGGAGACATAGATTAAGCTCAAGAAAATTTCGAGCCTCATTATTTCCAGAAGTTTACTCTTTTTATTTTCGTTCTTGTTGTTTGCTACAAATTTAAGCACATTGGATAAATACAATACTCATTTCAACAGCAATTCGATGACAAGATCACGATATATTAAATATCATTTAACACGGATTTTATACTTGAAAGGTTCTAAGCCAATCTAAACTAAGCCTGAAATTGGTACACCCTTCATTCAGCTAGAAGTGTTTGAGCCTCCTGAATATGTTCAACCCTTCCTGCTACATAATCCAGTAGTCCTTCACCAGCCTTTTCACCATGATCTTCAGTTGAGAGCTTTGAAATGCCTCCAAAGGCTATTATTGCTACCAAGAAGACAGTAGTGGAAGCAAACAAAGGCCAAAAGTAGGCCAGAATGGTCAAAAAGCGTGGGGCAGCATATAACACCAAAGAGAATGATAGTGAAACTACTATTGCTATGGTTATGTGATATCTATATTGTTGAAGCTTTTCTGATATATCCATACCAGATACTTTTACTCCAAAGAGAGAAAGGGAGAGAAAAGAGGAGGAGGAATGGGAAAGGAAGGTGAAGAAAGAGAGGTTGGTGGAGAGGGAAAGTGTATAGTTATGTATCCTATAACAAGTTTAGTGTTTGGCAAGCATTATATATCCAAAGAGATTCTACTTTGGAAATGATGGTCTCAATGATTTTCGAAGTTTGCTTGGCCCATTTGCCACTTCTTTTCTAAATGGCACATATGTTTCCTAAACTCTCCTTCCATTAATAAGTGGACTTAAATAGATATAGTAAAAATTCACTATCGATCTTGAATATATATTGGTATCTATCTAACTATTATGGTTAAGTTGACAACACACTTTACACTTGTCAAAATTATCTGAATTTCATTTTCCACAAACATACATATCTAATTAAGAAACAGAAAAAACTACAAGTATGACCTAGTCTCAGACTGAAGATTAGTTTTGTAAAGTCCCACTGAAAAACCAGTAAGATTAGTTTTATAATAAACTTTATCTTGTGATGTAAATTTCTCATGTATAACTTTTCTTTCATAGCATAATTTGATTACTAGGTTCCTCCTCAATGTAGCTAGAACTCTCTCTTGCCCATCACCATAATAGATAAATGACACCACAAGGTTAACTTTCAAATGAGATAAAGAAGATGGCATTATTCTAACATCAAATCCATTTACATCAGAGTAGTGACTCTAATGGACGGCCAGGGCGGGGGAAGAGATAAGCCTTTCAATAATTGTTCTGAGGACCAATTTGAGAAGGGCATATTAGTCACTAAAATAAGGTGATGAAATGCTTTTGGTATAGATTCTTTGTCAAATTTCTGATTGGTGTTTGAGGTGTCCTTTTTGGAAGTGGATGCTTTTTAATTAGAATTTTGGAATGAAGATTAGCCTTCAGGAAAGCCATATCTTCTTATTTTTCTCTTTGGAGATGTGTAGCAAAGAACAAACATATTATATTAATCCATGAACGATTGAGAGTCATTTGAGCTATGCTTTGTCTTTCCTTTGGATTTAAGGTTTCTTTGAACCAAACACTGTCATCACCCTCAACCCTTACATGGGAAGTCTAGGCCTAATCATTAATTACTGGAAAAAAATATATAGAAAATTTCCCCACCGTGAACAGGTTAAGGAAAATCAAACTTTACAACATGTTTGTTTCAAGGTAAAAACAAATTCTGGAAAAATACACTTCATAATATCATAATCCCATGCCTAACGCAAGTATTGAAAAAATATTTCAGAGAAACTGTTATTTATCTTCTTCCATGATAAAATGTGAATATTGTGTGCTTAAATCTATTTCGCTAATATTGGTATAGTTTACTTTAAATGAGATTTATGCACATAAAGAACAATAAAAAGATGCACTGATAATATACAAAAAAATAGTGAACAAAATAAAATGTATGTTAAGGACTTTTGATTCAGAAGATACGCGTCTGAGTTTGTGAGTTTGAGGTAAGGGGTAACATTCAACCTCATAGAGGAGATGAAAATTGTGACTAAGTTTGAGGTAAGACGTAATGTTCAACTTTGTGTATGAGATAACGACAAGAGGTAAAAGTCAATCGACAATAAATCATAAGGCAATTGTGTTTTTTTTCCTTCAGACAATGAGCACAGATCTCAGACTTGTGTTGTGTGGGTCAGTGGGTGCTTCAAATCTGGTCATTGTTCTTTTGTTAGCAAGAACCCTAAGCCCACCAAAGATTCATTTGCTTTGGTTCCACGCATTCTCTTTCAGTCCATTCATCAAACTTGGATTTAATATCATTATCCCTTGCATCATGCAGAAGTGGACAATGAAGGATGCTTCATGAAATGAAAATGGGCTGAAATCAGCAAAAGCCCAATTCTTAATGAATTTTTCCACTTTTTAATGCAGTTTCAAAATTTAATAACAATAATAGTAGTTGCATGTGATTGAGGAAATTGAACATTTTCAACAGAACTTTTTTCTCTCTCAATTGTTACATTTTTCTAACTATCATATGCTTTTTTTTTTAACTTTGGATCCATGAAAACCTGGTAATTTTTTTACTACCAACAACTTGGAGTATGGCCCAGTTTTCATCCAACTATTGGAAAAATACATTGTGTGTACAATTTAAGATCATTCATAAAACAATAGTAATCATTCAAAATTAATCAAGACATTTTTTTATCATAAAATAACACCTCTCATTATTAACTTTGTTTAGAAGAATATGTAGTGTGGTATTTTAATGTACCTTTTTAGTTTCCCTTCGGTAAATGTAGGAGCATCTGAATAATATTTGAGGACATTTTTCTTCCTTTTCATGCTTTCTCATCAGAATTGATGGATAAAATAAAAACATCCCTTTCTACAACTACCATTATCCAGTGACAGAGACTGGTCCGAGGCAGAGGGATATATATATATATATATATATATATATATATATATATATATATATATATATATATATATATATATGTTTTTCTTACTCACCTGAGCTTGTTCATAATGATCATAGATCGCTAGAAGTTCAACAGATTTTGACAAGATCTTAAATAAATTCTGAAAAGTTTACAAAATTCTTAAAAAAAAATTGAAATCACTCATTTTTTTAATCTTTATAAAGGATGTGAATTTTAGTCTTAGGTCTGTTAAATATCTTTCTTTTATTTTTTGTTCCTCTAAATTTTTTAATACCAATATGTGTTATTTAGAGGGATTATTTAACTTTTTTCAACATATAAATACTTAATTAGTGTTATTAGAACATATAAAATAGTTAATTAGTGTCATATAATATTAGAGATAAAAAATGATAATTTCAATTTTAGCGGATAAAAACAATAATTGTTTTCTGCAACCAAAATAAAAATTCACTCATTTTATACAAATTAAAAACATATTTAAATCTTAAAATTAATTATGTGAATAATTAATTTTGTTAAATTATATTGATTCGCTTAGTATATTCACTTTTTATCATTGCATGGAATAAAAATTATTTTATAGTGGAAACATCGCGAGATTGAGAGTGATAAGTGTATTGTGTATATGTGCATTTCTACTATATTAAAATAATATAATTAAAAAAATTAAGAATAGATAATTTTGAAAAGGTTATGTGGGAAAAAAAAGAAAAAGATTTGATAGTGTGAGTAAACGATGTCTACTTCAAAATTATCAACACTTGTCTTTATTTTTCAGGAAAGAACTTATATAGAGTGTCTTTACCCTTTTAGTAAAACCAAACTGTATTAGTTTTAAATAATGAAATTAATTTTATTTGGTAGAAGACAGAATAGTATAATAGAAAAATTATTGAATTAATACTAAAATTTAATTTTAGAATCAAAGACTTTGAAAATAATAAATTAAAAACAAGAGATTTTTCTTTAGAGGCCATTGATTTTTTTTATAAATGATTGTTTTGAGGAATAGAAATTAAAAATAATCTCATTCAGGATTATTATATATAAAATTATGTTTCAATGCCAATCTAATGATTTTTTTTTCAAAATTACAAAAGTTAGCAAATTTTAATTTAATCGTTAAGAAACATTCGAGTTCACTTCATTATGAAAAACTGGTTAGACGAATTATAACTTTGAGTTTTTTAAAATTTTATTTCATTTTTTTAAATTATAACGATGATTTTTTTATTTATTATATTTACCTTTTTTTAATCTGAATCTATCGAAGTTGCTAATTTAGATACGGATTTTTTTATTTGTTATAGAAGTAGTAGTGAGGAATCATATAACTTTTTATTTTGTTTTATTTAATGAGTCCATTTTTACTTGAAGTTGGTGAAATTCATGGAACTGAGTCACCCAGAGCTAATGTATGAAATGAATATCTCAACAGCTAAGTAATTCTCATGGATTCTCAAATTGAGAATATTAGTTGAACTTATTTAATATTTTGATTTGATAAAATAAAAAATATTCTTAAAAAATTATCAATCCTATCCTAGGATGTTTATTTTGAAAATAATATTAAATGAAATTGAGGTGAATTAAATTTGTTTAAAATTGAAGTGTTTTAAATAGGAAAATTGTGTGGTAAGATGAGGGACAAGATGAAAGTATTGAGTTTAAAAAGGAATGAAGTGGTAAAACCATTATAAGTGTTCATCCAAACCTTGTGGTTAAAGAAATCCTATAAATTGCAAACCTACCAATTCAAACCATATGCCATTAAGTGAAGAAGCACTACAACTATGGCAAGTTAGGAACCTCTTCCATCACATCATTATCCAACCATTCTTAGCTTAGCAACACACAAATTCAACCCTTTTAATTTTCTAATGTTGTGTTCATTGGACTTTGTTTCTGCCATCCTTGGTTGTTGGTGAAGCCCTCCATTTGTTGTCTCCATCCAAACAAAAATGAGAAAAAATAAATAAAGGAAAACACCACATAACATGGTGTGCAGGAACCGTAATTTTATTTTCTTTTTTTTACTTTATTTAATTATTATACTTTTAAGCTAAGATGAGAGCTTCTCTGAATATCAATCCAAATTCATTTATTCTTCGAAGCCACTTTAATTAGTTGGTCGCTTTCAGAATTTGAGTCCTCATACTCATTTCTTTTGTTAATTGAAATCGCAGTCTTTTCTGAATGACTTTCACTTCGCCAAGTAAAACAGAAGTGATCTCAGAACGGTTTTAGCGCTTAAGCAATACAATAGTCTAAAGTGATATCCTTCCATTGACACAGATATATAGAATACGACAACTTAGGGAGTTGAACTTGAAACGCATTACTGAGTTTGCCAATTCAAGATACCTTTCTGTTTATACGTAATTTTGTTGTAGATACACTTCAGATACATTCCTCTTAGTACACGATGAATCTGACAACAGATTTAGAGAGTATTGAATTTGAATCCAATTACTTTTTCTACCCTTACTGTGAAAAATGTTCATCTCAAGCCAAGAATTTAAAACATAGTCTTATAACCCTTTAAGTCGTATGATACAAATGAAATTCTCATACTCTTTACTCTACTACTCAAGATTTGAGACTGAAGCAAAATGTGTCAGCAGAGAAACGACTTATGCACCACTTGTTATTCACCACCAATATGATTCAACCTGAATGTTACTGATCACAAGTGAATTTAGGTTCTTAAAAGAATTATTGTTGCCGACAATAACATGCTTAATTGGCATTGGTCCACACATCTTTGATGTTCTCCTTCCCTGCTGGCTGTATCCAATCTACCTTTTCAATGTGCCAAGAGTAACTTGATCAACCTTGCTTTTAACTTTATATCAAGTACACACTAAAAAGTTTCGTATACTTTATCATTTTGGCATATAATTCTCAAATATGAAGTAAAAGTTTGTGAAATGTAGAATGGGGTAAAATCCATGAGAAAGTAGTATACTCTAAAAGGGTTTTTATACTGTAAAAAAACCTCTATAATAAATTCGTCAACTTTTATTACAGTTATTCTAACAATTGTACTACTAATTATAGTGCTGATAGTTAACCATACATAGAAATTAAATTCGAAAACTATAAGGAAAACAGACAGAAGGTAACTGTTGCTGTCAAGCTAGAGAAGATAATGAGCTAAAGTAGAAGCCGACTTATGCATTTCATTTGTCAAGTTTAGTTTGCTTCAGTGCAGGGAAAACTCGTTCCTCTCTTTGCGGTCAATTGATTTCTCACACGAATACACTTTTTTTTCTTTCGTAAATCTCTCTTGTTCTTATTATTATTATTATTATTGTATGCTACCCTTTTAAAATAAATAAATTTTTTGTTGTTGGTGTTTTAGGATTAAACCTGAACAAGTGCACTTGTCAGCATCAGGTGAGAAAACCAAAGCACACAAAAGAACTATAAATAGCCAGTGAGCAAACACCATATTTCGTTGAACAAAGCCTATTTGTGTGAGGATTTGAGCGCAGCAGAAAGAGGAGAATGGTGGTGAGCGAAGAGGTATACAGCGGGGAAGAACTTCCTCTTGTCCAACCAGACCCTGTGGGGTTGCAGATTGATAGTTTGCAAAACCAACTCACAGGTTTATATCATATCTCTCTGATAGTTTTATATTACTTTCTCTGCTTCATTATTCCTTTTAACTTGGTTTTTCATAATCTTATCATGTTCCTGAATGCGAAACACCAATGGGATTGACTTAATTGCAGTTAAGTGTGTGTTTGAAGTAAAGCAGCACTAATTGGATAGTTCTTATCATGTACTTACAAGAAAAGGGATCAAATGAAGAGTTTATCTTTTGCTTAACGCGGTTTACTAATTAAAGAGCATGCCAATTAAACAAATTTTTTAAACAGGTTTTTATTTGATCATCACTGCGTACAAACTTTTCATTCAAATGGCTAAATTTTCGCCTAAATAAAATAAATTTCTAGTTTAGGTTATAATTACTTAATAGACCTCTTGAGAACTAAACTTAAATAGTTGACTTTATATAATTGATATTTTTTTGAAAAATTTCCTTAAAGATTAGTATACTTCCCTTTTTAAGAGAATTTTTTTTTGAAAAAGATTTAACATATATGAAAAGAGAATAAATTATATTAAAAAAATTAATAAAATTTTCAACACAAAACTTTAAAATTTAATATTTATGAATTTTTTATATATAATTTAACTTTTTTATTTTTAATTAATATGAGATTTTTTTCAAATTCTCATACTTGAATTAATAAAAATTATATAATTATATTCTTAAGTTTATTTAAAGGGTATTTAAATTTGAATTGATCCAAAAACACAATTCAAAGTTTTTTTATTGATTTGAATATTTTTTTATTTCAAAATTATGTATTTAAACTTTATATTATTTATCATTTCACTTGTATACAATAAATGTATAATGAAGAAAAAATATAATGTATCATGTCTATAAACATGTAACAAAAAGAGTTTAATATATGAGTGAGATTACATTATTAAAAAAGAAAAATATTAAAATAAAATAAAATATTTCTAGAAGAAAATAATTAAAAAAATTAATTTTAATATTTATATTTTAAATTTTAAAATTTAAAATATATATATATATATATATATATAATATGTGTGCAAGCAATTTGTTAAATTTATAAAATGTGAATAATATTAATTATTTACTTGGTATAAATATGACACATATACAAATAAAAAGTTAAAACTGTAAAACCTTATGCAAATTAAACTATAAAAGTTAGTTTGAATTATTTGAATTTTTTTATATTCAAACTCAACCGCATCTAAATTTTATATTCGGATATATTTTAAAAAAATCGAACCAAACCTAATTATGAACACCCTTAATTTATTTTAATTTGTATGAGAAAAATTATCTATATTTTTTCTTTTACTTAAATAAATATTGAAAAATTATCCAGAGTACTTGTCAACTTAACTTCCAAATTGGTTTTAAGTAAAAAAAATGTGATTGGATTGATTTATGTGTGAAAAAAGTTATTTTTATAGAACATAATGAATAATAAACGATGTTAAGACGGTCTTAGTAGAAATTAGTTTTATACATACAATAACTCAAAAATGACTTTTATTATGTGATATTATTATTAAAATAATAATATAATTAAGTTGAAAAAATATTCTATATATATATATATATATATATATATATATATATTTGAATAACATTTTACTCAAAGTACAAGTAATAAAATGTAACTTTCACGTTAAGAGAGTTAAAACTAAAATTTAGAACCAAACTTCAATATATGCACGACATTAAAGACTAAGCCTATGTTTTTTGAAATACTGTGACAAGTTATGTTGAGAAGCAAACCTTTGTTACTCTTTTTTTTAGTTGAACATATGTTCACACCCTCCAAACTGGGGTTTCGCTTAGCTTAAACAAATACAAACTTAAACTCTTAAGTAAACTATTATAAATGCATTTTATATCTTAAAAATTAAGGACACATTAAATTTAAGTGTAAGTTTTATTGCTTTTTTCTTATTTTATTAACTATTATAAAAATTATACATATTTTTACTGGTTTCTTATTTTCCAAGTTTCTTATTAAAATAATGACAACAATGTTACTTCATTCTTTTCTTCTATGTACTATTTCGAAAAGTAAAAATAAGGCAAAATAATATAATTGTAATTATTAGTAATAGGGAAAAAATTATATATTAACAGAATAAAATAAATTCTACACCGTAATCCAATAACAAACGAGATAAGTTTGTTGTATTTTAAAAAAATTATCTTAAAAATCATACTAACCGTACCTACAATTAAATAATAGTATAAAACACCATTAAAATCTATTATTAAACATAAAAATACTATCTTCTTTCTATGTGTTTAAATGATTCAACCTTCATTTTTCTTTTCGCAAAATAATTGGTACGTTAGAATTTTAAAGTGTAATTAGTTTCTTCTCTCTCAATTATGCCTTTATGTCATAGTTACCAGGAAATAAGTAAAAAAAACTGTAATATAATTTATCACCACTGTTAAATAAGTTTTTTTAGTTCAAATATGTCCATTAAATATTTTTAAAATCCATATGAACTCATCTTAAGTACTTAAAGATATAGGAAAGAAGTGGTATTACATCAAACCAAATCTCTTACACTTTAGGTTTTATATGTTTAGTTGCAGTTAATGGCCTCATATTAGTATTAATTATTTGAAATAGGAGGCTTAAAAATAATTACTAATAGGATAAATGTTTGTTTGGGTATATAACATACAATAATTTAACTAAACTTTTACTTAAATTGATACTTTTTTTTAAAGCGAGAAAAGAACTTTGCTTTTCCTTCAAAATTGATTGCACTGCGTTAGAAAACTCCAAAAAAAATAATGAATTTCTTTTTTATCTACTTTATTTAAATCTGTGTTTCATGTATAAAATCATGAGTGAACCTCGTTGCAGAAAAGGCCAAGGAACTAGCAACTTGCCAGAGTGAAATCAAGGCCTTAAGGGCAACTGAAGCTAAAAAGGACAAGGCCATAGAAGAGGTATTTCTTTCTAATTTAATTGAAATACACTTACAATGTAAAGGCCTTGAGGGCAACATAAATTTTCTATTTTTATGATAATTATTTTAAAATCTTAACTAACATGATTTCTGATCAGTTGATTGTGTCAAAATCTTTAGGCATATTGATATACAGTTCAGTTTTTTACACTTAGTTGATTAAATCAGATAATTGTTTTAGATGTAGTCATTCTCACTCTTCATAGAACTGATTCAGTTGCACCATTCATTTGTTTGTTTATACAAGATATGTAAATTTCTCAGTTACTAAACAATAGCTGTAATTATCATTCTTTAATTCCAGCTGAGAAATGAAGTGAGTAAGCTGGAAGAGAGACTTGGACTTACTCAGGATCATCTTACACACAAGGTACACCAAACTGGCGCTAATATCTCTTGAAACCTGGAACCGTGTCAAACAATGGTAAATTCTGAAAATGCATATTTCTCAATTCTATGCAGAAGCTAGAAATCAAAAAACTGACAGAGGAAAAGAAAGATGCATTGGCCGGACAATATGCTGCAGAAGCCACTCTTAGAAGGTTACATGCAGATCAAAAGGAAGATGATTTTGTTCCTCTCGAAAGTGTCATTACTCCTCTTGAGGCTGAGATTAAGATGTATAGGAATGAGGTACTAATAATGCAATTTCCACCAAGCATGCTCTTACAAGGAGTGAATTGTGCATGATAATGAAAATTATAACATTCAGTTTGCATTCAGATTGCAGCTCTCCAAGAAGATAAGAAAGCTTTGGAACGTCTCACAAAGTCAAAAGAGGCAGCATTGCTTGAAGCAGAGAAGATTTTAAGAACTGCGCTGGAGAGAGTTTTAATAGTTGAGGAAGTTCAGAATGAAAATTTTGACTTGAAGAGACAGATTGAGATCTGCCAGGCATACTTTTTATGATTCCATTTTCACTTGCAGTTTCTGTAGTAACATTAAGTATCTTGCTAAATTACAAACGTCCATGAACAGGAGGAGAACAAAATCTTAGAGAAAACACATCGCCAAAAGATTTTGGAAGTTGAAAAACTTAGCCAAACCATCCACGAACTTGAGGAAGTCATCTTATCCAGTGGAGTCAATGCTAATGCTGTTCGTGATTATCAGCGACAAATTTCTGAATTGCAGGTAGACAATACTTATATGGCTAGTGCCATTTTGAACTGGATTTCAACACATTGACTTTCTTCTTTCTTGTTGGTCCATTTACTGACATAATTTAACACAAATTTTCAGGAGGAGAAGAGGACACTGGAGAGGGAACTAGCAAGGGTAAAAGTTTCAGCCAATAGAGTTGCAACAGTTGTGGCGAATGAGTGGAAGGACGAGAATGACAAGGTCATGCCTGTGAAGCAATGGTTGGAAGAGAGAAGGATAATGCAGGTATATCTTCCCATAACAATCTTCTTTGGAGCTCATATTGTTCTGCCTATTCAATCCGATAATACTACTATTTCCGTTAGTGGCATAGCTTTTCCTTTAGTAAATCCAAGACCATGATAAATAGGAAAATAATTAAAAAGGTCCAAAGTCCAATGAAGAAAAAGAAAATTTCAACACCTAACTATACCTTAAAATGATGAAGAAGGAAACTCAAAAAGGATTTTTTATTGTAAGTTTTGGTCATTCGAGTGAGCAAAAAGTTTTACGATCAAGTATGTCCATGCATATATGCAGGCAGAGATGCAACGCTTGAAAGAAAAGTTAGCTATATCAGAGAGAACAGCAAAGGCGGAGTCACAATTGAAGGTAACTTTTTTCCTTTCATGTAAGCATGCAGATAGAGCTTTTAGTGATAACTAATGTTATCTGGTAATTTTCTCAGGATAAACTGAAGCTAAGGTTAAAAACACTAGAAGAAGGTTTAAAGCATTTCTCAAATAGTTCAAATTCTGGATCTGCAAAAGCAGAAAAGTCTAACATCTTAAGCTTCCTAACGACCAATGGTGGACTGAGAAACAGATCCACATCACAACCAAGGGGATCTATTGCTGGAAGCTCTTTGTTCCCAAAGACAAATGTAAAAAGCAGCATCGACAGTGTTACTGCGAACCTGATGCCGGGCAGCATTCTAAAGAAGAAATGTGGTTCTGCAGAAAACATGTTGAAGAAAGGAATATGGGCATCAAGAAACAAAGTTGTTGATAGTGATGAAAAAGAAAATAAGATGCAGGTGAACTCAGGCATGAATTCAAATAAACGCATTGATGAAAGAGAAGCAGCTCAAATTAAAACCATTGTTGAAGTTGATGAAGACTCTAAAAGCAATAGCTGTTATGATTTAGGCAGCAATGATGTGGTCTCTGGTTTTCTATATGATAAGCTTCAAAAAGAGGTCATCAATTTGAGAAAGTCTTGTGATATGAAAGAGAGTAGTTTGCAAACCAAAGAAGAAGAAATAAAGGTACTAGTAACAGCTATGCCCATTACCCTACCTCTACTTTAGAACAGAAGATAAGAAATATGCTTTTATTTTCAGATGCTCACAAAGAAAGTCGATGCGCTGACAAAGGCTATGGAAATAGAGTGGAAGAAAATGAAAAGGGAAGCAGCTGCTAGAGACAAGGAGGCTGCTTCAATAAAATCAGATGATAACAGGAAAATCAGACGCTCAAACTCCTCAAGAAGGTTCTATAACTTTTTCCTTCTGAAAGACCAAAACCAGTGTCTGTTCATTGTCAAATTTATTGATACTATCCCTTAACATTTTTATAAAAAAAATACTGCAGGATGATGAAAGATCATTGAAGAGTCTTTACTTAGAGAAACTGAAGGAAACGGCCTCTTTGTGATTTTTCTTTGTAAATAAAAAACAAAAATTTAGTGAGGTAGTATGTTGAAATAAAGTTCCACCGGGGAAGGCTGACTCCGTACATACTACATACACTAAATTTAAATGGCATCCTATGTGCTGTTATTGTGAGTACTGCATACATACTAAACACGTTTGTCAAATGTATCTTCAGAAGAGATGAAACATGACGAACACTTGAAAAATAATTGAATTACATTTCTGCATTTTGTGTATCAGAAAACTTATTTACCAAAGATGATTATAAAGCAATTATTCCTGAATCCTGAGTGATTGTGAGAATCATTCTACAATATAAAAAAACACATGGTACGAACGAGTATGACAGTAACCTCACTTATAATTGAGCATTTAAGGATATATCTAAAAATCACTAAGCAGAAGCAGATCATGTACTGTCATAGAATAAAGGACTGGCGTCGATAATTTCCACTAGTAGTGTCACTTAAGCAACAGAAATTGACAAATATGTCATTCGCATTGTTAATCCAGGAACATGAACATCAGACCGCATTCAATACTCCTATACGTATTCTATGCATGAAAAACTTTGAACCATAAGAGAGAAAAAGGGATGTACATTGAGATTCTTCTGTTTTTTCTTCCCCTGCTGCTATATTTAAAAAGTTGAGCAGGTAAATATCCTTAATTTACTGACCAAATACAACCTAGCATCTCTCAGAAAATTTGCAAAAACTGCAAATAAACTTCACAACTGATGATAGGAACTTAAATAGCAATCTTCCCATCGTTTAGTAGTTATGCACCTCTTGAATGGTTGGCAAAGATGGAAACCATTTTTGGCACCCTCTCAACCCTGAACTTCGCCTGACACGAGCCACTCTACGTTGGATTTGGAACTTCTTTGATCCACGTAACAGCAATTCCAATTCTTCTGCAGTGACCACAATCTTCACACTCCTAGTCTTCAACTTTCTGTTGTTAGTTGTCCTACAAGGTACCAAAGGCATATCAGATTGCAACATGAATGGTGCAAGCTGGTAAGACTCCCCATGCTGCAGCTTCCTACGAACCACGATGTAACGCTTTTTGGAAGCAGATTTCATCTTTTCAACTGCCACTGGGATATCAACCTCTACATCTTTTCTTTCTATTAGAGGATATCTGGTTTGCTTCTTTGGTTGAGAATGGCAAGCCATAAAATTTCCCATTTTGCATACGATGAAATGAACAAGGACTCGCCCTTATATGGAGAGAGTTGAGTCCATTTAAGTTGGATTAAATATTAACGTGCAAACCATCATTGGTCACATTCCTTTCGTTCTAAGTTTTGACTTCTTTTAAAATAAGAACATACAGAAGAGTTATGTTCCATTCGGTCGAAAAGCCAAAATGGGGTGTGACTGGACAGGCACTCAGGTCCAGGTGGGACTTGAAGTTGCAAGCACATTACTCCTAAAGCATTCTCTTAATAAAAGTCAAAAGCCCCTTTATTCGTTAATTTGCCAACCTTTCTCCAGGCAATTAATTATTAATTATAATAATAATAATAATACACTCAAACCACAAACTCAAAGTCAATCCCACATAATAAAACAATTGACAAAATAAGGTCAACCTCAACTTTCTTTTCAGTTGTGTATTAAGCTTTACCAAGTGCATGTGGAAATACTAGTTATTGTAATTTTAGATAAATATACATATGTTTAGTTCTATGTTAAAGAATTGATTTTGACTTAAAGTAATTTTAAGCAACTTTTGTGTTAGATAAAAAAATGTATAATAAATTTTACTAACCTGTGAGATAAAAACATCTAAACATAAACCACGTCACTTTAAAATTAATTTTACAAACATTCATCCAAACACACAAAATTGGAATAGTTGAAAATTGGAAAGGACTAGGACACTTGATTCTTAGCTTAGAACTAAGCCTTGTCAATGTTTTCTTGTACCATAAAAAAATTGGTAGGCTGTTTTCACTTTGTTGATCTCTACCATTTCCCAAATTTGCGGTCCTCAATTATAGGATATAGATCCTGACCGCCTAAACCAGCTTTCAGTTTAGAGCGAAAGGTATCAGATTTTGTTTGTTTAAGTTGAACAAAGTAGGAACATGCCCGGCATCAACCTTGCCATAAATGAGAAACGCTTTAGTATACATACTACCATAAGACCAACTTGCACCCTGTTCAGCTGCCTGTCCAGGCCAAAACAATTCCAGCATCTAATATCCTACAACATTCGGGTTTGAAATTCACCAGAGCCAATAACTAATTACTTACATTTACGCTTGCTATATATTAGTATCAGTTCTTCTCCATTCACAATGTAAGACATCCAAAACAAAAACAAATTTTCAGGAACTACTTAATACCAAAATTTTCTCCCACGGTATAGGAAAATGCATAAAGTCAACATGGTACAAAGTTGCCTAAAAGTAAACAACAATTTCATTAGGGAAGAGCCACTGTTGAACCCCTAGACTGCAGCCATGATGTGGCTGCTTCACTGGTAGCCAAAAACCAGCCATCCTTATTGGCCGCCTTATGGAATGGAGCTTTAAGTTCCTTCAGATATGATTCAAAAACAGTAGGCAAAACTTTATCTGAAAGCCTGTGTTTCCCATGCCCAGTGTTGATTCCAAGTAGCGGTGGAAGCTCTTCCCCTGATTCCAAAGCCTTAGACAAGTCATTTATCCAAACACTTAAGGCAGTCAGAGCAGCTCCAACAGAGAGTCTCTTTAGATGCAGAGACCACTTAGCTTGAGACCTTGACTGTATATCAGTATAAATCCGAAGAGTCAAACCCAGATCCAAAAGGTCACGAGCTCTGTCGGGCACATCCAAGTTCACACAAAGATCAATTAAACAATTACACATGGACTTTTTTACATCAGGCTCAGTTGAATTAAAAAGTTCTAATGCTTCCTTTCTAAAATCTTCCCCACCCTCATGCTTTTTCATCAAATGCCTTAACACAGACCCAAGCATTGGATTAGCTTTCTCAATGCAACCTGCGAGCTTACAAGGTTCTTCTTTTGGTACTAGGGACATTGCATACAGAAGACAATCACAGAAGCGGCCATCAGGACTGATGCCCAAATCCATGAGCTGATTAAATACCTTTACAACATCATCAGTTCGCTTGGCTTTTCCATAGCAATGGACAAGTGATGTAAGAACTATTACATCAGGCTGAAATCCAGATTCTATCATTTCATTGAACATGGCTTCCATCTCTGGAATTTTGCCAAGGCAAGAGTACATGTTGATCAAGGATGCATATGTGAATCTGTCCGGTCGGCAAGTGCCAGAACTTTTCATGTCTTCAAAAATTTTAACAGCTTCATCAACACAACCAACATTTGCACACATGTCAAAAAGCATGTTATAAAGAACTACATCGATATCCTTCCCTTTTTCCTTCATTTCCTTGTAAACTCTCATCGCATTCTTGGTGAACCGAGCTCTACAATAGGCTTGTAACAGAGCTGCATAGGTAGGCCAAGTTGGTGACAATCCATTATTTATCATCTCCTCATATATAGCTTTGGCTTCCCTGGCTCTCTTAGCTCTCCCCATGGCATACAACAGAGCATTATATGTTACCAAGTTCGGCTTCGCACCAAGAACCTTCATATCATTGTAAACTTTCAAGCACTCATCGTAATTTCCTGACATCCCAAACATCTTAATCAATCCCGAGAACACCACCGTGTCAACATGCCATTTCTCAGCCTTTGCACGATCATACAGTTTCAAAGCCATGTCAGCATTACCTGTTCTTGCATAAACATATATCATAGACGAGGACAAATTGTTATCAGGTTCACACCCGAAAGAGGGCATCATCTCAAACCACTTCACAGCCTTATGCGGCAAAGAACACATGGAAGCGCAACTAATCATAGTTGAAAAAGTAATGAGATTAGGGTGGACGCCTCTTTGAAGCATTTCATCAAACAGCTTCTCTGCTCCTTCGAAATCCTTAACCTCCCTGAACAGCTTCAGGGTAACGTTGTAGAGAATAACGTGTTTAGAGGGTTTAATCTTCTGCTTGAAGTAGTTAACAGCAATGAGTGCAGTGTAGGGATTCACCATGGTGTCGAGAATAATGACGGCATCGCGTTCTAAAACGTTGTCCCCTAAAACGCTGAGGATTTCAGAGACGTGTTCGCGGGTGGGATTGCATGAGTCCAGAGACTTGGCGAGTTTGGTGAGAGGTGATGACATGGCATGACTGGAATTCTTCCAAAGCCGTTTGGCTCTGGGGCTTTTCGGATTGACCCAGATGGAACTTTTGGATAAAGATGGAGATTTTGAAACTGGGTCGTCGACTTTTGTGTCTTGTAGATTGTTGGTGGCTTGGAGCAGGGTTTTGGGTTTAGAGAGGAGAGGAGAGAGTTGATGGGGGGAAGAAAATTTGGGAAGTTTGAAATGGCGGGAAGAGTAAGAGAATGAGATGGAGGTGGTGATGGCGATGGGTTTGCGATAACAGAGGGTAGAAGAAGAAGGAGGAGAAGGAGATAGAGAAGGGGAAGAAGATGAAGAAGAAGAGCTTAGAAGGTAAGATTTAGCCATTTTTCCTTCCATCTGCCAGACTGCGGAGCCTCCAGAGTATATGAAGCTCAACAATGAAATATATTATATTTTTTTACTTTTTTTATATTTCAAATTTAGATATTGAATATATAAAAATTGTGAAGTTACAAACTCATATAGATACAATAGTGTAATAATATTTATTATTTTATAATATATTGCTCCCACCAATCCAAGATTTTACATATGAAATTAGTACAGACTATATACTTTTATATATGGCAACTATAATAGAATAAAATTTAAAAACGTCTTATTATCAATTTAAATATTAATATTTATTATTATAATTAATTATTAAGTAATTATATAAAATAAAATCATTTGTAAATATTATATTATTATAAAAAAGTTTATCAAAATAGTATATAAAATGAAGGTAGTGAAAATATTATTACTTAGTTATAACTACAATAATTTAGATTTTGCTAATTGTTTTGAAAATACTAAGGAAAGAAAAAATATAACTCTAAATAAAATTGATATTTTTTTTTTTTTTAATTCCTAGTCGTTCTTCTCGCCTTAGAAACAAAGAATTAAAATGATATATATATATATATATATATATATATATATATATATATTAAAAGATGAAAAAAAGGAAAAGCTTCCATTAAAAATAATATTAATACGCATTTATTGCAAACTATTTTCATTGTATTCTTAATATAAATCTCAATAAAGTTTTTCTATTTTAAATTTCTTAGCATGTTATTTATAGATATTAGATATCAGGACCTTTAAAATTTGTGTGTTGTTTAGACTGAAAAGAGACAATTTAAAGAGATTAAAAAGGAAGGATTTTGTGGATGTAGGGATGAAATAAGTGATTAAATAAAAAATAATGGAAACATACTGATTAATTCACTTTGTCCGCTTAACCATAAATAAATTACTCGTGATTGGATTAAGATAATTTTTACCATGTTTAAGATCAAATAATTGACATCAAGTGGATTTTAATAAACTCTCAATAACCAATCAACCAAAGATGAATTTAGTTATATAATTTAACTAAATACTTAATAACTATAAGTTGTTAAAACACTTATTCATAAGCTTAGTTTTTAAATAATTAAAATAAATAAAAAATACATTTCAATAAGCTCCTTCCAAGTTTTAAGTAAATAAATTAAAAAAACTAATAACTTTAATTTCAATATACAGTCAATAGAAGACAAAAAGTTATGCAATTAACAAATCATATAATTGGTGTGACTTTTAAAGTATTAATTTTTAAAATTAACAAATTTATTTTACACAATTTGCGATTGGAAGATAGTATAAAAAATGGGAAAAACTCTATAAAACGTTAACAAAATTATGCTTAGATTTTAATTACAACATCTAAATCAATTTTTAATTTTCATTTAAGATTGCTAATATGTTTGATATTCAAATTTCATTTTACTTAAAAGTAATAAATATTAATTCATTTACTCAATATTTATTTGAAAAAAAAAGTAATTTACTCTATATAAAAACCATAAATTATTGTTGTCCTCCAAATTTCAATGACACATATAATTATATCTCATGCAAATTCAACTGATTTACTTTAAAAACATATTTAAAAGTTATTTTAATATTTTTTTATCTTTTAATAACGGTGCTGATAGTAATTTGGTAGCAAATCCATGTAAACAAATCGCGCTTACTATAACACATTGCACATTTGTAGGCTGTCGAGTCTCAAAGACACTACATAAAATTTTCAGGTTATTTAAAATAAACATGAGCAGCGACAAGCCAAAATTTCCAGTTATTTACATTTTCATTGTGAAAATTACATCAAAACAATGCTCGCCGAGAACATTTTTTAGATGCCTTGCTCGCCAAGTGGAAAAATTACATAAAAAAGTTCTAGTTATTTTTTACAATTTCAATCTTAATATTTGTACCGGTAGTAACAACAATTTAGGACTAAAAAATAATATTAAAATCGTGTTGCTATCTTTTTTTTTTCTTCACAGGAAGTTTCGTGCAGACATATACAGTACAAATTCCGGCAAAAGGAATAGGAAAAAGCCAAAAAGAATAACATGATACTAAAGGGCCATAGTTGGAACACCTAAAGCCAGAGTGTTCAAACCAGCAATTGATTCTGTTGAACCCCTAGATTCCAGCCATGATACGGCTGCTGCCTTTGTAACAAAAAACCAGCCAGGCTTAATTGAAGCCTCATAGAATGGAGCATTGAGTTCCTTCAAATGCGATTCAAATACAGTAGCCAAGCCTTTGTCTGAATACTTGTGTTTTCCTTGCCCAGTATTAATTCCTAAAAGTGGAGGAAGGTCCTCCCCTGATTCCAATGCCTTAGATAAGTCATTAATCCAAACATGTAATGCAGTCATAGCAGCTCCAACTGAGAGTTCCTTCAGATGCAAAGACCAGTGATCTTGAGATCTGGATTGTATATCTGTATATATCTCAAGCATCAGTCCTAAATCCAGAAGGTCACGTGCTCTTTCAGGCAAATTCAGTTTGACACAAAGATCAATTAGACAATTGCATAAAGGCTTTTTCACTTCAGCATCAATTGAATTTAGAAGTTCTACCGTTTCCTTACTAAAATCACCATTGCCCTCCTTCCCTTCCACCAAATATCTTACCACAGTCCCAAGCTTTGCATTAGCCTTCTCAATGCAATATGTTAACTTACCGAGCTCTTCTTTTGGTGTTTGAGTCAGAACATTTAAAAGACAACTGCAGAAGTGATCATTTGGATCAATGCCCAATTCCAGAAGTTGATTAAATGTTTTCACAACATCATCAGTTCGCTTAGCTTTTCCATAGCACTGGACAAGTGATGTCATAACAAAAATATTAGGCTGAAATCCAGATTGGATCATTTCATTCAATATCCCTTCCGCCTCTGAAACTCTCCCACTGCGGGAATACATGGTAATTAAGAAAGAAAATGTCCAACTGTCAGGCTGGCAAGACCCAGAACTTCTCATATCATAAAAAATTTCAACAGCTTTATCTATGTAGCCAAGATCAGCACACATAGATAAAAGCTTGTTATAAAGATCCGAAGTTACATTCACTCCGTTCCCTTGCATTTCCTTATAAAGACCAAGAGCATCTTCACCACATAGTGCTCTAGTAAAGACTTCCAAAAGTGATGCATATGTTATAAAATCTGGTGAAACGCCAATATTTTTCATCTCATTATATATAGCCTTGGCCTGTCGGTGATTCCTAGCTCTCAACATGGCACCCAACAGATTGTTATATGTCGCCACACTTGGCTTCACACCAAGATCCTTCATGTCTTCGTAGATTTTCAAACATTTATCGTAGTTTCCTGCCACGCTAAACATCTTGATCAATGCTGAGAACGCTATTGAGTCAATGCGCCATTTCTCAGCTTTTGCACGATCATATAGGTTCGAAGCCTTATCAACATTATTTGTACGTGCATAAGCATATATCATTGCTGAGCATGTGATGCCATCAGGTTCATACCCAAAGCCGGACATCTTTTCAAATAATTCCACAGCCTTATCCGGCAAACCGGACACACTAGCACAGTTAACCATTGTTGAAAATGTTACGTTATCTGGTTTTATCCCTCTACAAAGCATTTCATCAAACAACTTCTCTGCTCCTTCAAAATCCCTGGACTTCCTAAACAAATTCAGGGTCACATTGTAAGTAATCACCTCCTTATCTCTGGTGAAACTAATCTTGCTCTGGAAATATCTAAGAACAAAGGAGGCAGTGTTGGGATCCACCATCTTACTGAGAATAAATATAGCATCTCCTTCTGAAACCTTGTCCACTATACCCTTCAAAATTGTGGAGACCTGTTGCTCCCATGGATTTCTCGACTCCAAAGAATCGCCGTGTTTGAGATGGGAACTGTACATGTTGATCAAGCACGCGTATGTCAAATTGTCTGGTTGGCAAGTCGCCGAACTTTTCATGTCTTCAAAGATTTCAACAGCTTCGTCCAAGCAACCAACATCAGCACACATGTCAAAAAGCAAGTTATAAAGAACTACATCCACGTCCATTCCCTTTTCCTTCATTTCCTTGTAAACTCCCAGCGCATCCTCACGAAACCGTGCTTTACAATAAGCTTGTAAAAGAGCTGCATAGGTAGGCCAACTTGGTGAAAAACCATTATTTATCATCTCCTCGTATACAGCCTTTGCATCCAAGGCCCTCTTAGCTCTCCCCATGGAATACAGTAGCGTGTTATAAGTTACCATGTTAGGCTTGACACCAAGAACCTTCATATCATTGTAAATACTTAGACATCCATCAAAATTCTCCAATATCCCACACGTCTTAATCAATGCCGAGAACACCCCCGTGTCAACGCGCCATTTCTCTGCTTTTGCACGATCGTAAAGTTTCATAGCCATGTCGGCATTACCACTACTCGCATAAGCACGAATCATAAAGGGGAATATACTATTATCAGGTTCAACCCCAAAGGAAAGCATTTTCTCAAACCACTCCACAGCCTTGAGCGGCAAAGAACACATGGATGCAGAGCTAATTATAGTTGAAAATGTAATGATATTTGGGTTGACTCCTCTTTGAAGCATTTCATCAAACAGCTTCTCTACACCTTCAAAATCCCTAACCTCCCTAAAGACCTTCAGAGTAACGTTGTAAAGAACAACGTGCTTTGCGGGATTAATCTTTTGCTGGAAGTACTCAAGAGCGAGGAGTGCAGTACTGGGATTGACCATGCCATTGAGAATAAACACGGCATCGCGTTCGAAAATGCTGTCCCCTAAGACGTTGAGGATTTGAGAGACGTGTTCGTGGGTGGGGTTGCACGAGTCCAGAGACTTGGCGAGTTTGGAGAGAAATGATGACCTGGCTTGAGGGGAAATCTTCCAAAGTTGTTTGGCTCTGGAGCTTTTGGGATTGACCCAGACGGAATTTTTGGATAAAGACGAAGACTTTGCATCTGAGTCATCGAGCTTTGCGTCTCGTAGAGTGTTGAGAGGTTGTACAGAGAAGAAGCGTGGGGCGAGGAGAAGGGTTTTGAAATGAGAAGGGATGATGGTGAAGGGTTTGCGAGAATGGAATGAGAAGGAAGAAGTGGAACGGTGGGAAGAGCAAAGAGGGTGAGGCTGAGCCATTTTCCCTCTCTTAGTTATTGCCTCACCATAAGATAGATGACATACAATCGTTCGACACAGGAGATAGAATCTAGATAGGCTTAACTGAAGAACACAGTCGACAGAAGGAGGGCAACACAATTCACCAATAAAAAACAAGAAGAAATTACCCCATACCAACTACTCATTTTTTATTACCCAATAAAATTGATGGACAAAAAGAAAAGGATAATTATAAAGTGTTTTCTTAATTAGCCGTTTTGGATTTAGATATATTTATAATATATCTTTTAAGCTTAAATAATAGACTCAAATTGGATTTGAACTTATTTATTTTGCCCAAACATGATTGATTACAGTGAAGGATGTATTAGTCTTTTAATACATCTTTAAAAAGTAATTAAGTAACTTCTTTAATATTTAGAATCGTTTTGTCATCACATATTTAAATTTGGTTTCTGCTTAGTCTTTAAAAAGGTTTTAATAAAAATAAATAATTACAAAGGTTACATTTTTTTTCTGAAAGATTAACTTAACAATGAATTTCTTTTTTAAAACGCTAATTCGGTATTGCAATTTTTAAATATATTTTATTGTACTAATTTCTTCACTGTTTTTTTTTTAAAAAAAATAATATGTCAATCAAGCTTTTTTCTTAGTGTGTTTGGATAACACCAAAAATGGATTTAACTTCACAAAATTGCATACATTCCATGAAGATATATAAAGAACCAAAAGTTTTTAAACTAAAAATATTCTAAATAAAGCACTGATCTAATAATTTTTTTTTGTAATTTAATCTCTGGAATTAGTTTATATTAAAAAAACAATTTGTGATAGTTTTACTGACTTCAAAAACTCCAAATACAAAAATTATAAAATATTACGATCTAATACATTTTTTATTTAAGAATAATTTTCAAAAGAATTAAAAATCTATTAAAAAACAACTCTTAAATAATTATAAATAAATTTTATATCATATTATTTTATTTTAACAATAAATTATTTTAAATAACTTTTAATATTCCCATCAAAGATGCTATAATGTATTAAGTCAAAAGAAATAAAAACATTAATCTATCTACCAATCACAACAAGGAAGTCCAAGGCTATAAAAAGAGAAGGTTACCATGGCATTTTGGGCTGGCAAAAGACAAAGAATGTTACAACATACACTTCCTAGTCAGAATAAAGAAAGCGGGAAGATCTGATAGAAATGTACAGATGTTCCCTAGCAACACTGTGTGCTCTCTTCACTTCTTCCCAGCCTCTGACATAGGAGGAAAATAGAAGGCCCTAGTATCCTCCTTTATTGGACTGTTTCTGTATGAAAAATGCTCCATATACTGAATTCCTCATGAACACTGTGCTTGTTCAATTCTTCATGAATACCATATTTACGTTGTGTCCTCAATATTAGAGGCGAGACATTTTATACTGTACCTATTGCTCCTACAACGCCCTGAAGTCTAACTATAACTATCAAATGCACCTGGCTCAGATGAAAGAGGCTGCAAGATATCTGTATCAATATTTCAAGTATAGAGTAGATATCTTAATTTGGAGCTATGATGACCGGATTGAAGCATTTGGTTTTAGTATACAAATGATGGCGACATCAAAAATAGAACCGTAGAACAAATAAAAAGGAAAATTAAGCCGGGATACAATAAATATGCATCTCCTTAGACCATGGAGCATCTGCAACGAAATCTAGCCACTACACTAGATACTAGTATCAGGTCTTCAGTTACTCTACAAGATAACTGATATTTTAATAAATATACATATCTGGAATCTACCAATACAAAATTTCCACTGAAGGAGAAGAAAAATGCATAAATAACATGACATATCGTTCTTAAAACAGAATCTATCCATACTGAAAGGCCACTGTTGAACCACCTGAAACCTGTGAGTTCAAATCATCAATTGATTCCGTTGAACTCCTAGACTCCAGCCATGATTTGGCTGCATACTTTGTAACCAAAAACCAGCCAGCCTTATCTGGGGCCTCGTGGAATGGAGCATTGAGTTCCCTCAAATGTGATTCACATACACTTGCCAAACCTTTGTCTGAAACATACTTGTGTTTTCCCTGCCCAGTATTAACTCCAAGTAGAGGTGGAAGGTCTTCCCCTGATTCCAGTGCCTTGGTCAAGTCATTTATCCAAACATTTAATGCGGTCATAGCAGCTCCAATTGAGAGTTTCTTCAAATGTAAAGACCACTGATTTTGAGATCTGGATTGTAAATTTTTATATATCTCAAGCGTCACTCCTAGGTCCAGAACGTCACGTGCTCTGTTCGGCACATTCAGGCTGACACAAAGATCAATTAGACAATTGCATAAGGGCTTCTTTACTTTAACATCAATTGAATTAAGAAGCTCTGATATTTCCTTTCTAAAATCTCCATCACCCTCCTTCTCTTCCACCAAATATCTTACTACAGAACCAAGTTGTCTATTAGCCTTCTCAATGCACTCTATTATCTTACCAAGCTCTTCTTTTCGCGTTTGAGTCATAACATTCAGAAGACAACAACAGAATTGAACATCTGGAACAATGTCCAAATCCACGAGTTGCTTAAAAATCTTCACAACATCATCAGTTCGCTTAGCTTTCCCATAGCACTGGACAAGTGAGGTCAGAACATAAATAGTAGGCTGAAATCCAGACTGGATCATTTCATTCAACATTCCTTCTGCTTCTGAAACCTTCCCATTGCAGGAATATACAGTAATTAAGGATGAAAATGACAAGCTGTTAGGCTGGCAAGTCTCAGAATTTTTCATGTCTTCAAAAATTTCAACAGCTTCATCTATGCAACCAACATCAGCACACATAGCCAAGAGCCTGTTATAAAGATCTACACTCATATCCATTCCATGCCCCTTCATTTTCTCATAAACACCGAAAGCATCTTCACTATATTGTGCTCCAGCATAAATTCGCAAAAGAGTAGAATAGGTTATAAAATCTGGCAAAACCCCATCAGTTACCATCTCTTTATATATATTTTTGGCCTGCCAGGGCCTCTTAGCCCTGAACAAGCCTCCAAGCACTGTGTTGTATGTCACCACGTTAGGCTTCACGCCAAGAACCTTCATTTCCTGGAAGATTCTCAAGCCCTCGTCATAGTTCTCTAACACGCCATTCATCTTAATCAACGCTGAGAATGTCGATGAATCAAGGCTCCATTTCTCAGCCTTTGCACGATCATACAAGCTCAAAGCCATATCAACATTATTAGTTTGTGCATAAACAGACACCATAGCCGAGTACACCATGGCATCGGGTTCACACCCGAAGCTGGGCAGCTTTTCAAACCATTCCAAAGCTTTATTGGGCAAGGCGCACATCCTAGCAGAGTTAATCAAAGTCGAAAATGTAATGTTGTCAGGTTTGATCCCTCGTTGAATCATTTCATCGAACAGCTTCTCTGCGCCTTCAAAATTCCTGGACTTCCTAAACGCCTTTAGGGTGGCGTTATAGAGAATCACCACGGTGTCTTCGGCGGGTTTAATCTTGTCCAGGAAGTGTCTGAGAACAAAGGGCGCGGTAGCGGAATTCGACATCTTGTCAAGAATGAAAACAGCGTCACGCTCTGAAACATTGTCTCTTAGACCCTTTAAAATTGTGGACACATGTTGCGCGGTGGGAGCGCACGAGTTCAATGACTCGGCGAATCTGGTGAGGTAACTGTACCTGGAGCTCGACGATTTGGTTCGGAAGTGTTTGGCTCGAGGGCTGTTGGGGTTAACCCAGACGCGGGTTTTGGATAAAGACGAGGAATTTGCATCTGGGTCGTGAGAAACAGCGTCTTGGTGCGGCGCGTGGGTGTTAGGGTGGTGAAGAGAGGTTTTGGAGTGAAGCGTGAGGTGTTTGCAGGAGGAAGCGACGCTTGAGAATAGGAAATTGTGCAGAGAAAATGAAGAAAAAGAAGAGAATGAAGTGGGAAAAGATTGACGATTATGGAAAAGCGAAGAGTGAGAGCTGCAAATATGTGAAACCATTTTGCTTCGTTATTCAGATACAGAGAAGTGTTTGCGCTAATGTCATGGCCTGTCAACAATGGATGTATGTTTTGCGCGCTAGGAGAGTTGACAGGGACGAGGATCGAATGTAATATTTATTAAAATGTATTCTTTTTTTACTCTAATAAATTTAAAATTGAAAAAAAAATGTCATCTAATAACTTATGCATAAACCTCTAAAAACTATATATCAATTAAATAATTCAAGATTTGAAAGTAGCCTAAAATATTTTTTGAAGTGACTAAAATATATTTTTGGTCGTTCATCTTTTTGTTAAAATCTTGACTTTTTATTTTTACAAATTGAATTAATGCTATTTTTGTTTTTTAAATTGATTTTTTTTTATTCGTTAGAATTTGAAATCTGTTTCGTTGAATTTTCATGTGTAAAAAGTAAAAGAACAAATAGAAAATAGATCACACAAACAATTAGTTGAGTATCCATTGTTCCTACTAGTTGAAAGATAAAATAAAAACAAAAATCAGTTTTTGAATAAATTTGTGTTTCATTCTTAGATTTTTCTTCTCTATTAAATTTGTCAATAATTTTGGATATGATTTATTAAAAAATTCTATCTATTTTGTTATTAAGAATTTTTTTTGAAACAAAATTTTTTCTAATGAACCCATCTTATGTTTATTTATCCAACTAGGCTCCTTTATGGTAACATTGTCGAATTCAGTTTTCAATAATTTTAGAAGTTAATGATAATTCTTCATCTACTGTTATAAAAAAAATCAAAAATTTCTGTAAGTCATTAATTGATTTTTGTTTAAATTTTTATTGTATTAAAAATTATAACATACTAAAATTTAAATATTATTATATTTAATATATTTTTATAATTTAAATTCAATTATGTTATTTTATTTTAGAAATATTCAAGATTATTTAATATAAAAATTAAAATACTAAACTTTTTTCATTAAATTTAAAATAATTTTATTATATATTTTTATATATATATATATATATATTTATATATATATATATATATATATTGTTGAATCTTTACTAATAATTTTTTAAAGGGTAAAGTAATATACTTAAAATTTATTTATATATTATTTTACTTATACAAATATAGAAAGTAAGTATATAATTTAATGTTATAAAAATTATATTTGATTAAATAATTATTTTTTATTTTTAAATTTTTTTAATTTATTTATTTATATATTATATTACTCATACAAATATAAAAAATAAGTATATAATTTAATATTATAAAAATCATATTTAATTAAAGAATTAATTTTTATTTTTAATTTTTTAATTAATCAATAGTTGAATTTAAAATTTTTAATTATTTTTTAATATAAATAATTATATTATGGATAAGATATTACTCTTCTATTCTCTCGCAAAAATAAAAAGTTAAAAATTAAAAAAATAAATATAAAAATATAATTAAATATTAAGATATATAAATTGTAAAAAGTTAATATTTTATTATATATAAAAAAGCAATTTCTCATACTAAAATATTTTAAACAGTAAAAATACTTAAATTAATAGATGAGAAAATTTTAAAAAAGATAATAAAATATTCAAAATATTTTTCATAAATTAAAAAAGTATATATATAAAGGTAAAAATTATATATGACAAATGTTATACTAAGATGGAGAAGAGGATTTGCCTTTCTTAGGTTCTTAAATAACATAGAACAAATAAAAAACAAGTAAAAACAAAAAATTTATTTTTCCCATGTTTGAAATAAAATAAATTGAACAAACAAATAAACAAAGATAATATACAAAAATATACTATTTTTTTAGAATATTTTATTAATTTATTTTATAATTAATTTATATTTTGATATTTGTTAATAATAAATAATTTAATTTATTAAAAAATGAATTTTTTTCTAATGTTGATATATTCGTTTATAGCAAAATTATATTTCGTGTTTTTAGTTTAGGATTAGTATAAACAACAACGTGGGGTTATTACAGCTCACATATATAACAAGACCTCTTCTTAGATTCATGTTATATAGTAGCTTCTAAACATTCATATAAAATTAAAATAAGTATCCCAATGAATAATTTTTAAACTGATATTAATATTTCTTGAAATATTTAAAATGGTAGAAATAAGGTTGATTTAATTAAAATAACGTTTAAAAGTTAAAGTTGAAATATTTGTTATTCTTAATAAATTGATTTTGATGAACTAAAATAAATAGTATTAAAAATTATAGATTTGAGGTATGTAGTAGAGTAGAAAAGATTTAGATGATAGTTGGTTTGTTATGTTAAGAATGTGACGGTGCCGACACGATTCTTGGTTTGGGGTTTGTAGAGAGTTGTGATTATGTGTGATCACATGGTGTTAGTATCTCTAAGCACTATTCTACTGCAATTTAATAATACAAGCTTTTCATCAACATATCTGTCCAAAGCATGTGATGGTGCAGGTTGAAGTAGCTCACAAATTTTCTATGGCCTCGTAGCTTCCAAAGAATTTTGAAATAAATAATGATGCTTAAGCATTAAGATCACCCTATAATTGAGTTTTGGTTCTTTATGGTGGGTCTTCCTATTATTTATTATTTATTATTCATTATTCATTATTCATCTCTATATTACCTCATCATGCATCATGTGATTAATACCCCATTTTCCGCACCCAATTGCCAATGCCTTTCATGTACAATATTCTACGTTTCATTCATATTTTCAACTCCACGTTACATCCATCATCTTTCTACCTTAGTTTTTTTGTTCTTTCAATTTGGTCAAACGTCAAATGAAATTAAATAAATAAAAACATAAAATATTGGGTAAGATTCTCAATCGGATATTAATCTCATTTTTCACTGGATTCATAATTATCTTAATCATATTTTATTATTAAAAAATTCATCTCATAATTATAGAAAGATTTAATAATAATTAAAAATAATTTCTGATTTTAATAATTTAACTGAATTTTATTACATTAAAATTATAAGTCACAAAATATTGAGAATCAAAGTCATCAAATCAAAACGTTATTACAAATATTAATGAAAATCAACTATAAATAACATTATCATAATTAAATAAAAAAGGAAAATTTTAATATTTTAACTTATAAATCACTATATTTCATTGTTAGAAGAGGAACTAATGAAACCACAATATAATAATAAATAATAAATAAAATTATTCTACTTGTGAAAATAAGACAAAACTAATAATACAAATTAAAGTAAGAATATCTTTTCTCTTTAATTCAATTTCACATACTCTCTCTCTCTCCTTTACTAAATTGAGAAGAAACAAAACGTGGCATGGACCCAGAAAAGCTCTCTTTCCCTCTTTATTTAAATAATAATCAAATAAAGAAAATTCCCTTTTTTTCCACTCTTTAATATATTTCTTCTATTTTCATCCAAACTAAAAATAGCAATAATGTCGGCACATCACCCTTTGGCAGCCTTCTTGAGTATGAAGGATGGATTATTGTATTCTAATAATAGCTTCAAAACTTATTTTGTGTGTGGAAAAAGTTTTCATAAATCACATTTTAGTATCTGGTTGAACTCATTGAAATTATGTTGATGGATCTAATCAGGTGGGAAAAGGGCAAGGAAAAAAAGAGATCATGGTTGTCAATTTCTCATCATTCTCTTCTTAGGTCATTCATCATTTATCACTAACTACTAAATCTTCTCAACAGCAACAAAAAAAAAATAATTCTCATAAATAATCTAATAAACTATAACAACCTTTCTAGGTCTAGGCGTTTGTTTTATCTATCCAATTATAAAGAAAAATGTAGGAGAAAAAGAAAATGGTGTAAGTGACGTCCTTATTATGGACCTGACCTACTAAAAAGTACTGGTGGGTGATATGGGTTAGAAAGTTATTCACTTTCAGCAAAATCAATTTGAAAAGGCAAATCCACTTCTACAGTCAGATTCCTTGTTGGTAAAGAAACCTTATTTTATTAACTCATCAAACGTAGAACAAAACATATTGGTAGTATAGCATTTATCACATTTAATTAAATAATAACCTTTATTTTTTTCCCCTCATTTTTTGAATTTTAAATAAGAAAAACAAAGAAATAGTTGAAGATCATGAGATTGAGACGAAGTGAAAGGGCACCATCATTTACAGATCCAATAATGCAGTCACATAATTGTGCATCCTGAAGGGTTCTCGTCGCTGAAATATTGGTCACAACGGTTGTTCACATAACAGGGCCTGCCGCCACCGTAACTGTCGTAAACGGGCCTTGCATAGTACCCGTCGTAATAGTTCATCGGCCCACCGTATTCGTAGCCGGGCCCAACGGGCCTGCCTTCGTAGCATGGAGCTGGAGCATAGAGCATCCCAACTGGAACCGCCATCGGTGGTGCGATATGTGGCTGAACGGGTAACGCAGCAGGTGCGGGTTTGTCTTTGGGCTTTTCCTTGGGCTTCTCAGCTTCCTTTTTCGGAGCGTCTGCTTTGGGCTTCTCAGCTTCCTTTTTCGGAGCGTCTGCTTTGGGCTTTTCTGCGTCTTTCTTTTTCTCAGGCTCAGACTTAGGCTTCTCCCCGCCGTCTTTCTTCTTCTCGGGTTCGGCTTTGGGCTTACCGGCTTCCTTTTTGGGAGGGTCAGATTTAGGTTTCTCCGCGTCTTTCTTTTTCTCGGGTTCGGGCTTGGGCTTGTCGGCGTCCTTCTTCTTCTCAGGCTCAGCGGTCTTGGGCTTGGGTGGTTCCACTATCTCAATGCTCTGGATAGAGCCTCCACCTTTGTAGCAAAGCTTGTCCCTGATCTTCTCGGGGCTACAACACACCACTGTAATGATCACCATGTTTTCCTTCTCATCGAACTTCTGGTCCCGAATTTCTCTTGTTCACAAAATTTCCCAACATAAAAAAAAATTAACTCAATTTGCTACCCTCATTCATGTGTTGTATATCCAAAAATAAATGCATGCAAATTGAAAAATTTTCATGTCACGATTGATCGTGATTCTAACGTATAGATAATAGATAATACATGTACGAGAGAAAATTAAAGCGAGTGGTGATGAACTCACGAGGATATTTGGCCAGAACTTTCTTAACCTTTTTGTAGCACTTCCCACACTCAAGGTCAACCTTGAGTTTCATGGTGGTCACCTGAATTAACGTGTTCAATAAAACCACCGATCAGAACTATTTATAGTAGTACCCTATGTATCCAAATTGTGTCACAGAATAGAAGAATGGCTTCACCATTATGCCACAAATTCAAGCAGAAAAGCAGAAAAATTGAAATGAAATTTTCACTTTGTAAACAAGGAAAAGATGCAAGTGACATTAATCCAAAAGGGTTTGATTTGGAGATAAAAAAGAGTGATAATTCAGATGGTAATTGAAAGCTGTTTACCTTTTCAGCCATGGTTGTGGGTCAAAAGAGCAGATCTGAGGCTCAGATGAAACGCAGAGAAAAGTTATCAGAGCCGCAATAGAAAGAAAAGTGATGGAAAAGCAAACTTAAGAAGGCCTTAGCAGACAACACCAACACGTAATCCCACAAAGTTAAATTTCATGGTGAGTATGAACACTTGAAAGGGTGGCCAGAAGCAGAGGGTGTCTATGCTGTTAATACTTATAGTAACACAAAATTGATGGCTTTGCGATTCAGCACGCATGTGCTGTCTTTGAATGGCACGCCCAATCTTGTTGACTCAATGCACCTTCCTCAATCCCTATAAATAGCAATCAATTAAATGCCATACGCTAATGTGTGTGCTACAAAATATTCATGGTGGTTAATTTTAATATTACTAGAATTATGGGTTTTATGAGCTTTGTTGTGTGCAATAATGATCATGCACTACCTCATGCCGACCGTACACGTGTCTAAAGGGAAGTGTCTCAGTCGCATCTATAATGTCAGGGTCCTATAATATTTATAGTACAGAAGAGATCATGCTCCATTCATTGATCAGTAATGAACATAAACCTAACTATGGATGTTTGATCATGTTTGGAGGGTGGAATTGAGTAAAGCCACCACTACCTAATTAATTTGGTTGTAGTTTTGGAGATGCAGTAGTAGGAGTTGAGAGTGGTCCAAATTTGTGGGCTCCAATTAGTCCACATTTTCCTCCATCCACTGAAACCCAATCATGCTCTCTAACCGAATCTCATGGTTGATGCTTCCAACTTGCGTTAACCCGGTTAGATACGGCAGAAATATGGTTTTTGCTTAGTTACACTTCTCACAATTTTGTAACTTTAATCTTCTAAATATGTCATTCTTTCCAACTTTAATCTTATACATGTTACACGTCAACAAATTTCAATCAATGATGAAACTCAAGAACTAAAATCGCATGCTTATTATATATGAGAGACTTTGGCAGAATTGAAAGTTGAAAGATCAATTTTTTACCCATAGGTTAGTAGAAACTCATAATGGGGGACCCCTTTGTTATGTAACAGACATCCACATTTTGATGTGGTTGTCCCCATTACTTTTATTTTGATTTTGGCGAATGTATTTTCTTTCATTCTGTCTGTATCTAACTGATAAAAAGCTCCATCTAAGGTCACACGAAACATGATGTTTTTGGTTACAACCTCTCAAATTATCACATAATCAAACATTATGCTTAAATACTTTGATTTCTCATTGGATGTCCACAAGTTAATGATAAGTTTAATGGCATGGGCGTGGTTTGGA
Organism: Lablab purpureus; assembly: GCA_030347555.1. Classification (NCBI taxonomy): domain Eukaryota; kingdom Viridiplantae; phylum Streptophyta; class Magnoliopsida; order Fabales; family Fabaceae; genus Lablab; species Lablab purpureus. The sequence continues at coordinate 16,669,601 of CM059259.1, forward strand.
TGATTTTAGTGCCTTCCAAAACCTTCTTTCCTACATAAATGGAAAATTTTACGCCAAAACACTAGTTAGTGAATTATAGTCGATTTTTTATAATAATTTCTTTTAAGATTTTAACGAATATGCGTTGTTGGAGTAAATATTTTTACATTATTAACCCATTTCAATTTAACTTTTCTATTAGTAGATAATATGTACCCAGTATTAATTGGTAATATTTTAATTTAAATTATAATTTTATCTCTCATGTTATCACTTAAGACAGAGAGATTTTGTAGATAAGATTTTGATTTCAGATACATTATTTTATTTTTTATTAGAATTTTTAATTGCTTTAATCATTTATTATGATTAAAGAAATTAAATAATCAACTTATATAATTTTAGAAATATTTGATAATAATTAAATATGATCATAACATCAAATAAAAATTAAATATATAATTACAAATTTCAATAATTTAGTTAAATTTCATTAAATTGTAAAAATAGTTATTAAAATTATAAGAAATCAAAATTATTAAATTAAGCAAAATAATTATAAACAATAAAAACAATAAACTATATATAAGATTATTATGATTAAATAAGAAAGAGAAAATTTTAATATTCTAGCTTAAATTTAGGTGGAACAAACTTTAATATGACTTTTCAATAAAAAAATATTAAACTAATTTATTTTGAAACATAAAAGTAGAAGAAAACAAAACTAATACATAAAAATCATGTGTAAATTTGTAATATCCGTTGACAATGGTTTGGACAAAAATCTCATAAAGACCCAGCACAAATAAATCAAATCCAACCCGTAGAACCGGAAACGGACTACCCTAATCTGCTAAACGATAAAGTGGGCTTTATCTAATTATTAGTCCAAGAACAAGTATTGGGCCTTCAACATCAGATAGGATCCAACACTCAAAAGTGGCCCGAGTTGCTCTCCAAAATTGAAACCAAGATCCCCTTTAATTAGATGACAACATAAAAATTAAAGGTTCTAAGTAAAATGATTCTTTTATTTGATAGCTTTATCATTTTAAAATTAATATTTTTGTCGAAATTCCGCACTTACCTTTTTAAGAAAAGGACGGGGTTTCAAATATCTAATAGAAGAAAAAATGTTTACTAATAAACTATCAAATTTAATTCTTGAAAATGTAATGCTGTAAAATTAGTTTTTGAAATTAATAAAATAGTTCCTAAAATTGTACATGATTAACTCAATTTAGTTATTATGGTTGTAATAAAATATTAAATTGATTTAGAATTCAAAATTTTGTAAAATTAATAAAGAAAGATAGGATAAAACCCCAAATCCATCCCCTTTTCCATTATTCACCTCCTAAACCTAAAGCTTATTTGAAACTACATTATAGGATCATTATTGTATGAGATGATTGCAATTTTAAAACGCTTGTTAAATGTCAAATCAAATTTATTAATAATATTTTTTTACAATAAATAAAAATAAAAAATGTTGTTTTCATACAATTCAAATTTACTTAATATTATAATATTTTTATTATGTAATAATTATTTTAAATAAAAAAAATATAATATTAAATTAAATCAAATATGCATAATGGTGAAGCATTAAAAGTGTAATCAACCTTGTATTGGCGTAACAATATTAGAAATATACAATAAATAAATATGCTAACTTAATTTTTAATATTTGTGTAAATGAATATAAACATATAATCATTTTTCTTTTTTCATCTTTTTATTTCTACTACATCACTTATACTATATTAAAATAAATAATATAGTCTTATATTTAATATACTAAATAATGTAAATACAATAAAGTTAAAATAAATTAATAACATTGTAAATATATAAGATAGATAAAATAAGTAAATATATTTAAATTGATATTTGAAAATGAGTATACTAACTGATGTATCCTGATTAAAATATATATATATATATATATATATATATATATATAAATGAAGGTCTATGTCTAAATATATATTATCAAATGGTGATGATAGACTTATAGGTTATTATAAAAAAATTTATTAAATATAAATTAATTTAAAAAAAATCAACTATTACAATAATTAATTATAATTTATTTTATAAATTAAAAATTATTAATATCTACAATAATTTTTATTATAATAGAAATGATATTTTTTTACTATTAATTTTAAAAATTTAATTTTAAATTAATTTTTAATATAATGTTTATTATTTTATAAGTCACAGTAAAAATAATTTTTTTAATATATAAATAAATGAATTTTCAAAAACTCGTTTACTTGAACATTCTTATAAATCAATACATTTATCTTTTCAGAATTAATTTAAATATTTACTTAAAATAAAAGTAATTGTATGAAAAATAAATTATATGGTTTATTTATTGAATAATTTTTAATAAATTTATTAGCTATAAATCAGATTTGGATTAATAACATGTACCATATCTAAACCGTCACTATATTGGAGTCAAGGGAGGGTTAGTTTGAATCTGAAATTTGATAATAATGAATATATATATATATATATATTAAGAAAAAATCCACTTGTTTATTAGTTTAAGATTTTTGAGTTGCATGTTTTGATTTATGAGTTTATTTATTTGGGTTGTACGTGTTTTTATTTAAACAAAATTATACTGAGAATTGGAATCGCATTACAGTAAAATCAAATAAAGAATTTACAAGGATATTTGAGAACTTCTTTTAATAAAAAAAGATTCAAAATAATATTAATTTGTTTCCGAATTTATGATTTGATACATTTTGATTTAACGTTGAATGAAATTTATGTTGAACGTTTTAATGAAATTTGGTTTAAATAATTTGTACTTTTGGGAAAAGGTAAAATTGAAAACATCAAATCGACCTGCTGCTAATTTTACACTATCACCTCAAGTTTTATGTGACTTATCTATCAGTATCATAACCTTTTCCAGGATTGTAGCCGAATCACATAACAGTGTTACACTGTCCCTTCAAATGAGACATATTTATTTAGAATTCTCAGTTTAACTTCATCATCTTATAAAGGAAACAATATAAGTATAAAATATCTTTAATATTCATGTGGATTAGTTTCCTTTAATTTACTCACTTTTTTTCATCTGTTTCCTCCAACAGTGTTCGGTTCTGCTATTTCTAGCTGTTAATGTTTTGAATGACTAAGTTGTTGAATTTTTATGTGACAGTTTTGATTTCACGAGTACATTCAGGATCACTGCACCCAATAGTAGAGAGATCATTTATGTGTCCCACAATTTCGCCATAAATTCAACACCAACCTTATAAAAAAGCTATACGTAATAATAATAATAATAATAATAATATTATTATTATTACAATTATGAGAACTCCCTATTAATGTATTTACTTCTATTATAAAAAATTACTAGCATAATTTTTTCGTGCGGTAAACAATTTCTCTTTGAAACTCTGTCTAATGTAAACATTTTTTTTAGATAAACGCTCATTAAATAGCCATACTATTAGGAGCAGAAGTATCTATTTTCTACAGGTCGGTGTAGAGAGGTCAAGGCATAAAATGAAGTTTGAAATGTGTGAAAAAGAAGTTGGACCAGTTATGCTTTAGGATTCAAATTTTTCAAATAAAGATAATGCCAGTTCTAGCTAAAAATTACTAATAAAATTATTTTATCAAAAATCATATAATAAATACATCAAAATTAAAAAATACTTTTAAATTTTATTTTGGCTTTCAAGTTTTTTTAGCAATTATAGTACCTTCAGAAATAGCATTTGTTTAAAATAAATTATGCAAGAGTTTTCACCAACTATGTTGGTCCACCTACCAGTGGCGAAGTTGAAATTTCAAAATCTATATATATTTTATTTTGTGAAAAGTGTATATATTTATTTATTTATTTGGTGAATGAAATTGGAAAGAGGTACTTAGCCTTGTGGATGCTGAGTCAGCCATATGGTGTTACATTAAACGGTCCACCTCAGATTTTCAGAATCCCCACCTTAATTTAATGTGCTTCCTTCTTCTGTCTGAACCTTTAACATGCCTAGACAAGGAGTGCAAGTAAGGAAAGAGAAATAAGAGAGAAATCAAACAAGAGAAGAGCATCAATTGCTACCTCCAATATATTACACCACTGCAACATCTCTGAAGCAGAGATCATTGTCCATTATCACACAAATGGGTGAAGTAAGAGTTCTCTCTTACACAAAAATTCTTGTCCATATTTATTCTTAATAAATCTGTCTCTTTCCTTTTTCAACAACTTTTTGCTTTGAAAACTAACTACACTATAGGACTAGGATCATGTATATTCTCTAACTTTTGTGATCTTTTATAATGTCTGCTCTGTGATGGTGGCATCATTATCGTGTAATGCATGACATGTTACTCATATGGAGATCCATTTTTCACTCACATCTTTCTATATTTAATTAATGTTCTAAGAACAAGGAAGAGGAAAAGAAAGAAGAAGCCGCAGAGGAAAATAAGGAAGAAGAGAAAAAAGATGAAGAGCCTCCAGAGATAGTACTCAAAGTTGATATGCACTGTGAAGCTTGTGCAAGGAAAGTTGCAAAAGCATTGAAAGGATTTGAAGGTCATTTTAATTAAGTAATTCAGTTTATGCTCTAAGCTACTCATTTAATCTTATCAATGTAAATCCATGAATGCATTTAGAGGAGAATCAAAGTTCAAAAGAGCGGTTTGTACGTTAGTAGCTTTTGAGGATTAGTGTTAGCTTGTACTTTTGTTCTCTTTTTTCCCTCTCTTTTTTCTTGTTAGAGGGATCTGTTATCTATTATTGGTTTTAAATTTAAGAGCATACATGATGAAGTAGTTTGTCAGTTATATATTATTCTCAACTTTTAGAGGTAATTTTACACATGTCCATTCAAATGGCGACAAAAATTCATCATGGCATTTTGTTTAACATAGATAAAGGTATAGGTGGTGGAAAAGATTAACAACAAAGTAATATTAACAAAATTTAAGCTATAATCTTTTGTGTGAGACAGGAGTGGAGGAGGTGACTGCAGATAGCAAGGCAAGCAAAGTGGTAGTGAAAGGAAAGGCAGCAGACCCCATAAAGGTGCTTGAGAGGCTACAAAAGAAAAGTGGTAAGAAAGTGGAGCTCGTTTCACCTTTGCCAAAACCTACAGATGAGAAAAAAGAAGAAGTCAAAGAACCGCAGCCAGAGGAGAAAAAAGAGGAGGTAAATCATTCCCCCTTGGCTTATTATCTCGATCGCTTAATTTCTATATTAGATATAGCAATGCTCCTTTTGTTAATTTGTTGTGATAGAGATTGACTAAGAATGGGAAAACGTTGTAGCTAATCATTGATTCTCCTTAAGAGATCTTCTCAGTACACAGGTTTGGCTTCAGGTTGTGTAATAAAAAATGACACTGAAATATATACCATGCTTAATTTTCATGATAAAGAATTTAGTTTGAGTACAAAATAATTGTATGTAGTTTTTACTTTTGATCAAATGTTTTCTACTAAGTTTTACTACCAATATCTTTAGAATAAAATCACTCAAACATATCACTCGCTTTACTATCAAAACCATGCAAAATCAATTTTATAAAGTTCACTAGACACACTAACCTCTGGAGTTTCTTTTTTTTTAACTTTGAGATTAAGATGAATGGCGATGGTACATGATGATAAACACGACCAACATGCTAATCTTACAACAAAGTGAAAATGAGAAATACTTTGGTTGGAGTTTCCATAGTTTGTTCTCTTTTGGTTTCTTGTTTCTGTTGTTTCCAAGGAGGATGGATGCTATGCTAGCATGAAAGTAACGAAACAAAGTGAGCAGAATGATGCCATCTCCCACAAGGCACGTGCAACGAGGGCAACGGTGGTGACAATTAAGAGGGCTTGACCCCACCCCCTCTTGCAACTTGACATGCATGTAGCTTGCAGCAAAATGGGGTCACTGTCACGGGCTTATTATATATCCTGTTTTCACTTTTTACCGTGCCTACCCTGTCAAATAGGGAAGTTGATAACACTATATGCTATATGCCACATATTTCACAATTCTAAAGGCACACGCATAAGTACAAACAAAACCATGTGAAGTGGGATAAGTTGAAAGTTGTAACCACAGTCACTCTCTACTAGATGAGCTCAGCAGGTTAAGGTAGTTCTGTGAGACTGGTCCTCTGCAAACTGTGTTTTGTGACCAAGATCATAGTCTTTGCTCCCTTGGCTTTTAGTGTACAGTGGGAAACCCCACATGGCCCATTTCTGAATTCACAAAATAGAAGTTAGTGGAAGCACTTGGAGGCCTCTTTTATTTCACCAACTTAGTTATCACAGCAACTAACATGTTGAATATCTAAAAATTAGACATATAATCAAAATAGGCTATAAATGAGTATAATTCTAATTTTACAAATTGATTTTAAAAGACTATTTCTATTTTCACAAGTAGTGGAGTTTGAGTAGTAATTATGCAGTTAAATATTTTTTTATGTATAGTTTAAACTTACATTGCTCATACATTAGTTTTGGCAAAACTGATATTTGTATGTATGGTTCAATCATTGTAACATGTCTCATTGTTGTTTCAATTGTTTGTCAGCCACCTCCTGTGGTAACAGTAGTCCTCAAAGTTCGAATGCATTGTGAAGCATGTGCTCAAGTTATACAAAAGGGAATCCGCAAGATTAAAGGTACATAGATTCATGTTCTCTCTTTTTCTTGATATTTCATGATCTCAATATATAAAAAATTATATTTATGATCTCTCTCTATCTTCTGTGATGAATTATTGATTGCTCGTGCGAACTGTCTCTCCTTCCCTCGTGCACTCGCTATCTTGGAAACTACATGTTTAAAATAGTTCCTTTTTTTCTTCCTTTTCCTTTGAATTTACTTGCTCGTTATTTTCAATTTAGTATTGATTTCATAATGAGGAACATGTACTTCTTTATAATGTTATTTTATGTGCAGTTTTAAGATATGAAATCCATTCGTTTTTACATATACTTACAATATAAAAAGAACTTAAATATTTTTTATATCCTTTCTCTTCAAATCTTTTAATCCAGCGACATCTGACTTAATTTCGAATGCCAAACTTTCATATCAATACTAAGAGCGTGTTCTGAACACACTTTCTGGTACATTGTTTCCTTCTTTAGTGTTGGATAAATTTTATGCGGTTCTCACCAAAAAGATCAAAGTGTGTTTTGGATTTTTCAGTAAACTGAAACGCAATTCTCTCTGCAAGACAATAATAGAGTGTATTGAAAAAACATGTCATTGTCTCTGTATTGAAAGCTAGGTTAAGGAGCATATTCTTTACTGTTTTTTTTTTTTTTTGTATAAATCATGGCGTAAGAATCATAACGCGTGGCGCTAATCCCGTTCCTTTCAAAATGTGCTTGATTTCAAGGTTTTACCTGTAGCCTTTTGACCCAAAGAGTTGTGATGTTGATCTCAATTGGATCTCGAGGATTATATATTAATCACAGGGACAATGGCGTATGTACCTATTTTTGTGTGTGAAAATGCCACACGTACACCTAGAGTTGGGTATACCCACACGACAAAACACTCTTCTTTAGAGTTGGGTACATCCAATTAACCTCGGACACACAAACATTAGTTTTCATAGTTCACATTTTAATTGTTTTTAACTTCTACAAACTCTACTCGTTTAACAAAAAATTTGTGATTAAACGGATTAGTTTGAACTTATAAAAATGTATTGAAATTCTTTTTATTATTAATTTATATACTAATAATTTATTCAATTTATTAAAAAATATAAAAATATTTATAAAAAATATTAGATTTTGAATTAAATTAAACTTAATTATTAATAACCAATAAAAATAATAAATATTGTTATGCACACTAAGTATAAATAAATATAAAAAATTCTACATGTAGTGAGTGAACTTTTGCCTATAGCTCTAGATATATCTTAAATTGTTAAAAATTTGCATTTCAATGCTGAATTATGGGGAGGTGGGGGAGAAGGGTGTTACATGATGTTGAGATATTAATATTTAATAGCATCAATTTATGGTTTCAACTTTTTCTTATGTAGGGTATAACTTTAACTGGTATTGTAAACTATCAATTAAAAACAGACTTTGGCGTTTAACTCGTGCTTTTAATTTAATTAATCTCTAAACTTTAAACTCAAATAATTCAATGATTTGAGTTTAGAGCAATCTATGACATGCTAACACGCATTGATTAATGCAGGAGTAGAGTCAGTTGAGACAAGCTTGGGAAATGATCAAGTGATAGTAAAAGGTGTGATCGACCCAGCAAAGCTTGTTGATTATGTGTACAAGAGAACCAAAAAGCAAGCTTCTGTTGTGAAAGAGGAGGAAAAGGAAAAGAAGGAGGAAGAGGAGAAGAAAGAGGAAGAGAAAGAAGAGAAAAAAGAAGGTGAAGAAAGCAAGGGAGATGATGGTGAAGAAGAGGATGATAACAAAGCTGAGATCAATCGAAGCGAGTACTTGCCAATGAGATCCTACGTTGACTACTTTGACTACCCTTATGATTCTCAGATTTTCAGCGATGAGAACCCAAATGCATGCATTGTAATGTAAATCAGTCTTATTATGTAGTAAATTAACTTGGTGTTTTAGTAGCTGATCATCAAGTGAAGCAACTTCTTGTGCTGCGCCTGTTGTTGGAGCATGGAATAAGATGCACAGTAGTGATGAATATTTTAATGCTTTGTATATGATTTCAACGGCATCCCTCAGAGTTGGCATTTTCTATACATGGAGCTAGATGCCTTATTTATTGTGTTTATGAACTTTCTACATGTTTCCTTGCTGAAGGCTGGCAAGAATTTATGCAGTGTGTACTGAATTTTGGCCTACATTTTCAGTTTGATATGTACCTATAATGATGACATTCATTAATAATTTCAACTCATGTTATGATAAAACTTGCTACCAAAATGCTCTTCAGGCGGAACTTTACTGAAGTATTACTCAATTAACAGAATTCACAAGCATTATAGCCATCAACCAGTATATTAGCTTCTCAGTTTTTTTTATAAAATATAAAGTTTAATAAAATTTATTGGTTGAAACAAAGGGAAATTATCTTGTGACACCACTAATCACAGTATACACTTACTTCACAACTGCTTTTTACAATAAAATAATAATTTATTAACATGTGGATGTAAGAGAAAATGGTAAGTGTAAAAATATCAGCACCTGAAACAAAACATTACTACTAACATTATATCGATTCAAGGATAATTCAAGTCAGATCCTTTAAGCAAGATCTTACACGGAGTCTTACAAATAAAAACAATGTATTAAAAGAAAAGATGTTATCAGAAGTGACAAGCTTAGTTTTAAATAAGAATGAATCATTCATGAGTCTTTGAAGTTGTGGAAATCTGATTTGGATCTCGGCTTCTTCCCCTGCTGCTCAAGGAACTATAAGGTTGAGGGCTGTCCTTTATATGGACAGCTGCTGAGTTGGGTAGGGTCCAAATATTGGCCAAAAGATTAAAGAAAAAAGTAGGAACAGTTTTATATGGTCTTTCCATTTTAAGCAATTGTTAGAAGCCTCATAAGAGAAATGTAGTCAGTTAACTAGTAATGGAACAAAATACAACTTCTAATTATGCCGCATTGTGAGTAGCAGCGCTCCAGATTTTGACGTATTCTAAATCCTCCTACAACATATTTTAATCTTCTTACGAGCTGAATAAAATAATAATAAAAAAATTCTTCTTATGTTTTCAAAATATTATTTATTACACATGCTTTTCATCAAGTGCTTTCTTTATAAAAGTAACAGGAAGGTACAGTGTTATTCATTTGAATATAAACCAAAAAGGACGTGTTAGTTGCAATGTCATGAGTTTTGCAGAAAGAGGACGATGCAAAGTAGTGCCGGGGAACCTAATTCCGAAAGGAATATGATGCATGCAATGGAATCTACGAATCTCTGGAGTAATGGGACGTTTAAGATAGCGAAGGTGATATCTAAATAGATGCATAAAATTAAAAAGGCGAATCAGGGGCACTTTATTCTTGTAGAGGTGGGGTTAACTGCATTTTTTTTAGTTGGCAAAAGCAAAGTAAGAAACAGAAACGCCATGACATTGACTTACAAGGTTTTCTATTTTTGTTTTTTTGGTGAATCAGAGACTAGTAGATGTTATAATTGTGTGTATTAATCCATCGTTTTAATGGGAATAGAATTCAACTTGCATAACGCATTAGATCAAACAGTGGCTATTGCAGAAAACTGCGACGCCTACTTTCTAGTTCTACTTCAAATAAAGAGGTAGGACCATTCGTCAAGTAGTGCATTACGGCAGATATTTTGCTCCAGCAAAATGACAATATTGCCACTAGTGATTGAATTTACAGAATCTGAAAAATTTTAAAACATTAAGGCATTCTCAGATAGTTATAGGTAATTTTGTTTAGTTCTGAAAAAGTGATTCCGGAATAAAATAATGTAGTACTTATTTTTTAAAGATTTAAATAGAAAACAAAAGCTGATTCATATTTGTTTCCAGCAACAAATCACATTTTATAAAGTAAACTAGTTGATGTTATGATAACAGTTTCAAATAATTTCTGGCCAAAATCAACATTTCTAATTATTTTCAGCTTCTGATGGCTTTGAAAACATCTCTAACTATTTTAAGATTCTGATTATTTTGAAAAGTTATTGCTGTTTAAAACATGATAATTTGATGAAAAAAGCTTAAGCAAGCATGCCCTTATCCGTGTGTAGGAGACGATTTAATCTGAAAAGTACAATTTATGTTACCACGGACTTCTTCGAATTTTTTGAAAATTTCAGAAGCAACATATTTTTGTATAATTCAGGAAATTGAAACACAACAAAAGCCTGTTCTGAAAACCCATAACATCAAGATTTCAGAAAAATAATGACTTATTTTATAATGGGATCTACATATTTTAGGTGCATGCCTTGACATATGCCAACTTTATTATAAAAAATAAAAATACACATGATAAATCATCCACATATATACACACGCGTATTTGTGAACGAGAAAGAGGTGGGTGGATATGAACAGGAAACGAGATTAGCCACACAAATATAATGAAAACACCTTTTTTTTTCGTTCCCCTTTTATTTGAGTGTGGATTAATCAAAATTCCTAGATAATATGTACGAAAAAGAAATGTACCAAAAGAAAGTTCCTACAGAATAGCATCATCAAATGATGTAAAAATGAAAACTGAATTGCATGATGAATAGCCATCAAGCAATTGGCATTATATGTACCACAATGTTTACTTTCATGTAATGATCCTTATGGAGCTTAGAATTTCTCACTTATAGCCGTACTGGTCGAAGCTATATTAGCTAAAAGGAATTTAAAGGCTACAGAGTCCATGTAATTTATGTTTACCTCTGCAAAGACTTGTACAGCACCACAGTCACATACTTGGCTAGAAACCGATGAGTTGTACCAAGAGCGACCACTGAAGGGCTACCCTTTCCTTTCTGCATGTAAAGATGATTGAGCACTACATGCTGAGGTCTGGCTGTAAGAGGTTGGATTTCCATATTTGTCGACGGAACATTAAGAAGCGTCATTTGCAAATATGGAGGAACCAATGGTGGCTCCTTTGCATAATCTTCAGAACTAAGTTGTAAGTTGTTATAACTAGAGTCTGGTGATTTAGGAGGTTCAAAACTAGAAATGCTTCCAATGTCCTCAGGAACATAATCCTTTATGTAATATACAAAATTGTTAGTCTCACAATAGAGATGTCAGGGCTTTCTAGCAGTAAAACATAATGCAGACACATCCCGTGGTTATGAATTGCAAGTTCTACCGATCACATACAAGTTTTAGTAGAGTGACATGAGAAAAATTTGCATGTATGAAGTTACAAGACAATAGAATGACTCTAAAAGAAATGGATAAACTGATATGTAAAACCGGTATAAAAATTCAGTCCATGGATATTAAGGGTGGTTATCTAAAAAACAAAGGAGACTTGAAGAGTCACGTAAATGAGTTCAGGATCCTAGACATTGAAAACAAAGTTCTTGCTAGTAGAGAGAAGAGAATCCAACCTAAGAACATGAAATAAATGAGAAAGGGAATGACATTCTAAGGAGAAAACTGATGCGAGGGATACTAAAGACGAATTTCAAAGCCCAAAAGAAAAATAAGAATTTGATAACTTGAAAGAGATAAGGGAAATATATCCCAGGTTGCACAAAATAAGGTCCTTGACAATTCACGCATACAGGGTTCCTAAGCAATTAGATACGTTTGCACAAAATCACCATCACATGTCAATTTTGATCACAAGCCCAAAAAAGTACCTGCAAGTCCAAAATGTTGTAAGCATTTCCTGCATCATCTTGAGCCCAAGGCAAGTCAGGCGCATACCTCCACTGGCCATCCACAATAAATCTAAATTGGTATACACCAGATGGCAACACTTTCATTATCGTGAAGTCCTTCCCTGATCTCTGTAAGGACATTCTGATGAACCAAGAATATTAGAATCTACGCAACAGCTATAGCAAGCTTCGAAGACAAATGAAAAGGACATTAAGTATGCGTTTCATCTGTTTTATGTTTTCATCTTCAGTTAATATGTCTCCACTAACAATTCAAAATCGCCACCTTGTTTTTTCTTTGGTTCCAGCTTTCAAGAATTTGCACATGAAACAATGAAAACAAAACAAGGTGACGATTACGTAATTATAAGAGAAAAACATATCCACCGAATATGACAACAAAGAACAAAAAAAATCATTACCAAACACATCCCAAACATTCCAAACCTTGTTTTCCAATTATCCCATGATCCCTCCACAGCCACTTCTTTCCCATCATAGCTCCAAGTAATCATCGTTGGAATTCCTAGTTCACTGTACATATCCTCATACCCTGACGTAGTCTGCATCCAGGAAGGGCTTGGAGTATGCATCTCATCAGGCCTTTGTAGTGGAACCACCGGAACCTAAAAACAAAGAAAGGGAGCAGTTAACAACTGCCAAAAAACAGAGAACACCAAAGCAATACCTAGACACAGACAACAGCCAAGCACGTATATTCAAAGCAACGAAAATTCAGAACCAAGCTTCATAGAGACCAAACAGCACATCTTATATGATTGACAAGAAAACTTCATGTAGCCTCTAGTGTCCACAATCAACCTAGGAGATAGTAAGGGGTAGGGTACTTGATTCCTGAACTGGACAAAAATTTCAGAAGATGCGAATATAGTCCTTTAAAGCAATCCCAGTACATTAACCAAATTGCTTCACAGTCATAGCAACACTGAATTAGGTTCCCACACACGCTGATTGATCCGATTACCAAAAACACAGGGCGAAAGAATGGAACCCCAAAGTAGTAAATAACAATAAAAAGAAAAAGAGAGGAAGGAGTTTCGGAACTTAATAATCCACCACGCGAACTTGCATCAAACAGCTAGTCTACAACAGGAGTTCTTTTACAGTCTCAAAAAGCCACAAATAAAAAGTTACATGATTTGCACTCTGACATCATGGCTCGTAAGAGACGCCGAACCCAGAAACGTGTACCAACATTCAATCAAAACGTTTGACTTTCGCTACTGATTAAGCCATGAAAAGGGAGGCTAAGGGGAGAACAAAGAAAAAAAAACTTTTTTCTAACAATCTGAAGAAAACAAAAGCTAACAAAAAAGACCCATTTACGACGAATTGTAAAGAGAGGAGTTACTTGTGGGGTGAACATGAAGGGAGATTGGGTGGCTCTAGGGCTAGCAGGGGGAGAATGACCCATCATATCGGAAGGCGCACGATAGCCAGGGTTGGCGGACATGCAATCGGCGACACCGTCAGCAGCAGTAGCAGCAGTAGCAGCAGCAGGTTCGTCGTCTTCTTCTTCTTCTTCTTCTTCTCCTTCGGTCTCGGAGGGAGTACCGTTGACATCGTCTCTCCCATTCACATTGCCCATGGTAGTTGTGGAGGGAGAGAGAGGGAGGGAGTAAGAAGAGGAAGAAAAAAAAAGGGAAAAAGGAAAAAGAGAAAGGAAGAGAGTGGGGTAAAACAATAATTATATGATAGTAAAAAAGAAATGTGATGGGTGGAAAGAGAAGAAAGAGAAAGGAGTTGAGAGAGTGGGGTAAGGTAAGGAGTGTTGTGTTGTGCTGGGTAGTTGTTGTGTTGGGTTTTGGGGATGGTGGTCACGTCATTATAAGGAGGTTATATTATGTTGTGTCGTTTTTTTGTGCTGTGTTTGGAGTGTTTGCTCCGACGGCATGGCATGGCCGGACGAGAAGACTCCTCCACAGTGCTGCGTTTCGGGCTCAGAAAGCCCAAACTGGAGGAAAGTGGGTGCAGTATTCATGTGGACCGTTTCTCGATGATTGGCCCGTTCAGTTGCGTTGGATGGGTTATGACTCATCACTTACGAGTACGGGTGGTACTGGGGCACATGAATTTAAAGGGTTTAAGGGGATTTTCGTTTTTACTCCGTTTTGCAAAAAGAAAAAATAGAGAGGAAGGAAATAAGTAAGAGAACAATGGAGATGAGGGAAATTGAGAAAGCTAATAAGGTGAAATTCTAAGTATAAGAAAAGTGGAAAAGAAATAATATTTGAATTTATTTTACGTTGTTTGATTTAGCTTGAAAAGAGAAGAGAAAGGTGGGGTTTGAAAGATAAAAGTAAACAATTATTTTATGAGTTTTTATTTATTTGGTTATTCAAAACTTTTTTTTATATATATTAGTATATGAAGCTTTTAAGGTTGATTTAGTTGTCACCAAAAGTACTTAATAAATAAGAGAGGTATACAAATAATAACCTGTTAATGATGATAATTTCATTTTGTTTGATGTTGCTCTTATTCAACTACATTCAAACAATTGGACATTCTTAAAAACCTTTCATTTTTTTTGTCCTTAAACCGTGCTAATATGATGATATCTTTTTTATTTATATAACTTTGTTTAAAATTTTTAAAAGTGAATTCTTCAAGATCAAGTGCTTAAAAATTGACAGTGGCTAAAAACAACTAAAAATTTTGTTTTTCTACCTTGATCATAACTTCTTAATTTCCATTATATTACAGAAAAAAAGTAGAGAAATTGAAGTCTCTAATACAATATATGTTGATACAATTTTTATTTCATAATACTTTTGTAGCTTCTTTCGACGTGGAATTTTTAAAATAATGTGAATGTTTTAAAAAGCTTTGATTCGAATGAGACTGTGTTAGTGTGCTCTATGACTATATTAATTGACATCAACTACAATATTCATATTTTACAACAATAAAAAAACACTACTTGAAATCTCAAAGTACCTCCATTGAAAAATAACATTAGTTCATACTGACAAAAAAAAAATAATCCAAACAATATCAACTAGAAAATAGTAACAGTCAACTGAAAAAAAACTTTAACAACAATTGAAAAAGTTATGGTTAACTCACACCATCTCAACAAGTTAATATTGTCTCGATCAAGATTCAACTAACAATGTTCTGATTTTGATCAAAATGATAAGAACTTAACTAAGATTGACGTAACAATATTTTTCACTTAAGTTGAATTAAAATGACATGACTAAAATCAAATCAACCAAATAAAGAATGTGAAAAAAATATATATAAGAAAAAACAAGAAAATATGAAAAAATTTAAATTGTTAATCTTTATGAAATTTAAAATTTTATAATTTTAAGTAATAAAATATTTTTAGATTTAATTTTAAATAATTTTAACTAAATCCTAATTAAATTATTTTCATAATTTTTTTTATTTTTTAAAAAATTATTCAAGCTTTTTTTCACAGAATATTTTAAAATTATCTTCTAAAAAATTATTCTTCATTTTTTCTATCCAACCATATTTTTAATGTTCAAAATTGTATTTTGAATTTTTCAGCCAGATTTACTATCACTTGTATTTAAATTAAAAGGTTGATGTTTGACACAATATTTTTGTAAACTCTGACTATTTGTCATATCAAAAGTTAATTTTAACTTCCAAAAGTTCAAAATTTAGAGAAAAAAAATACTCTTAAATTCCTTTTTTTTTTTATTTGAAGCGACAAACCCTTGTTATGGGTAGTTCGTTTGACTTGAGCAACACAAATATAAATTTCTATCGTTCTAGATGAACCGACACTTTTATCTATTTAAATTATTATTTTTAAATTTAACATATGCTAAACTTATCATTTTAATAGCATGTTTGGAAAAACAATTTTCCTAATAAAAACGAAACAGATGCAAATGTTCATTTAATTAACCAAAGATTTGCATTTTGTCTCGTTTTTATTAAAAGTATTGGTTTTAATTTTTTTTATTAAATTGAGTAGGTGCTTCAATTGGATTATTTTGTGTTATGGAAAAATACATTACTCAATAATGAAAATTAAGTTAAAGTTCTAAATTTGGTTAAAATTAAATAAAAGGGAGGTGCTAGGTGGGGGCGAGAAGGATCGAAAGTGATAGAATATAGGAGGCTGGTAGGAGCGTGCAAGAGTGAGGTTGAGAAATAAAAGAGTGGCATTATATCAAACACCTACCAGACAACTTCATTTGTCAGTATATCTGACAAAATCGCTGCCACTGCGCCGAATCTCGTGAGTACCCACTTCCGTCTCTTCCTCTCTCTGTACATTTTCCCACTTCCAACCTCATTTCCTCTCATACTTGCTTTTCACTTGGTTTCTATTTGATGAATGCTATGCTATGAGTAGGTTTAGCCACTCTTAGATTGTTATATCACATGGAAACATGATATAACATTTCAGGTGCATGTGTAAAGTTGTTTGTAATATATCCCTTTCAAGACAGTTTAATGGAAACGTGTTGATGAACTGTGACATTCTGTTTGCAATGTTACCTCTGTGATGACCCTTGGCGTTTCTTGGGAATTTCCCATCTTCCTTGACCCTGACGGAATGTAACGCATACAGTTCCTGATGCCAAGGAAATAGGGACAAGATAGACAAGCACCTTTCCTTGTGTAATTCTTGTATTGGTTCTTACCAGAGGGTGATATTTTGTTTGACAAAAGGCCTGGCTAATGGTCTTGGCATCTGGGGCCTTTCAAGTCTTAAATCATGTCCAGTCATATTTATAGCTCCTAGGATCCTGCTCATATACTATGGCTTAGTTTTCTTTAATTTTTTTCCTCAAACAGTAAATTTGTGTTTCTTGAAATTTATTTTACAATGTATTTGCGTTTTGGCTAATTTTGATGGGCCATACGATTTGGTTTATTGCAGTGCTTATACTGTTATACACTGCAGAGTTTCTTAGCTTCCACTAATTATTTAAGGGGAAAAACTTATCTGCAATTTCTTAGATTCCTTTTTTGTTGTTCTTTTATTAGAATTGAAGTTTAAATAATTTTCTTGATTGGAAAACAATTCAAAAGACACATAAAAATTGCATCTACTTTTTTTCTTAATTGTGTGGAAGTATTAGCAGTGTTTTGAATGAGAGGAAGGAGAAAAAGTCCTTTATTATCCTCACTTCTATAGTTTCACTCTTTAATTGCACTTCTATTTCTGAAACTAATAATCTTGGATAACTTTGAAGTAGTGCTTGCGCTGCTTGGATCATTTGCTGGTCTGAATATGCAAAGCATAAGGAAATCTATCTTGACTCGAGTGAATTTGAGGAGGTCAACTGAAAGATGGCTTTTGACTAGGGATGAAGGTGCGAATATGCAACTGAGATGTTGGTGCTCTGCAACAGCTGCCGGTTCAAATGAAATACTGGACCGAGTAATTGCACTTACCAAGAAGTATGATAAAATCAATGCCTCAAAGGTATAAAATTAATGGTCGATAGAGATTTATCACTTTATATAGCTATATTTAGTGCTGGATAATCCATTTTTCGGTTTTTACTATTCATGTGAAAACTTCGAAATATTGCTGAATCATCTTTTATGCTGAGGGATAACATTTTGGGAAGCTTGCTATAACTTCTACAATTCTACTCGACCATTTTGTAGGTTACTGAAACAGCTGATTTTCAAAAGGACTTGAACATGGACAGTTTGGACCGAGTGGAACTCATTATGGCCCTTGAAGAAGAATTTTCTATTGAAATTCCTGATGAGAAGGCAGATAAGCTTGCTTGCTGTGGTGACGTGGCGAAATACATAGCAGAGGTTGATCAGAAAAACGTGGAAAAACCCTAACTTCTTAATATTGCTTGGAGATATACATTCCAGTTTTTTTGGCTGATCTATTTAGTCAGCTTAGTTACATTTATGCATACTATCTACGGTTTGTTTTATTGACTTTGAGGTAGTTATTGGTAGAATGCATAAGAACCCCATTATTTCCATGGTGACCTGTGAATGTTGAAATGCACTCATTTGAAGAATGCGAAGTAATCGACCATCCCAAATTCTTATATATATATATTACCTTTGGGGAGATTATTCTTTATCTTGGTGTTGTTACAGGAAAGCAAAAGTAAAATGTAAATTAGGAGGAAGATCTATATAAGATATTGTTAACATCAAAGTTATAGTAGAATAAATTTCTAAATTAAGATAACATCATAGGGTTAATATTCATATCCAAGTTATTCTTTGCGTTAGAGTTTGATGTTGTTATCATAATTTTGTTCTTAGAATGTGTTTTAAAGGGTTGAAAGAGAAGAGTGTATACAAGTTATCTTTTAACCTTGAACAAGAGTTTCAAGTAATTTTTATCTGCTAGTCTCAACTGGAATAGTCTTACATTATTAATAATATGAGATCAATAATAATTTGTACATACATTCTTCTCTTAATTTATTGATGTACTTTTTAAAGATAAAATTGTGCAAAAGCAACAAGAATACTTAATTTAATTTTCTAGTTGCCAAATCTAGCTGTATTTACACAATACCTTAGGTAGCTCTTGAATTTCATCTACATATCTTACAAATTGATATAATTGTTCTGAAACTTTTTGGATGGTGAAGTACGTGGTCTCCTTATTTTCTACTCGCTCTTTGCCCCAATGGTAAATGCTTAAACCTTATGTTTCCTGCACTGTAATTACGGATGCCATACCCAAAGGATAGCAGCCGAAGTCCCTTCTCTTGTGTCTCTTGAAATTAGTAGTTAGTGGGCCAGCATTACTATCCCTTTGGAATCTGAAATTTTTTTATTCTGCATATCTTTTCCAAGCTGGAAATTGCATGAAGGTGAGAAGGGATGTAACAATGAAATCTCCAAATTCATCCGTAACTACCTGTGCTACCACTGATTTCCCATTTCTCCTCTTGGTGGCATGACTGGCAATTGCCAGCAGCTGAAACTCCTGTATGATCAATAGAATTAATCAAACTTGCAGGTAAAGAAATTTTCATCATCTTTGAAATTCCAAAACTATATTGATTGCTTTTCTTCTTATTACACACTCAGTTGAAACAATGTTTTTCTTCTTAAAACAATCTTTTTTGGCTTTACTTAAAACGTATTGATTAAAGTGAGCCAACATGAAAAAGAGACTTACAACTTACAAGGCAATCAATCCCTCATTTCTGTACTGGTCAAATTAAAGGTTTGGCTTTTCAGTTTAAAGAGTGAAAGTTTGCCGCGAGCATGTATGATAATTCTATGGAGTACTTTTTAACAAAGTATGATAAACCAACTTAAACTCTACCTTTTTCTTACTAATTCATTAAGCATGAGTTTGCTTATCGGGGGTAATAAGGATGAAAGAGGACCAATGATTTTCGTTTATGCGAGTGTGCATAAATCAATGAAAAGAAAACTGTGAGACTACACATTGAAACAGTTATTCAATTTGAGAAGATTGTAATGAAAAGTAGAGGAAAGTCAATCTGATATAAGTTATTTTACAGAAATAAATTTACCAAATGCTCAAGGTTTCACTGCATATGATTATATAAGAGTATTTTGATAATTATTTAAATAACAGATTAATATATTTTTTATTTTATCTTCCCTTAATCTAACTGATTTCACTTTTCACCTTTTTTTTTTCTTTTTTCTTTTTAGTTTTTTTTCTCTGCACTTTTTACTCATCTAAACAAAGACTATTCTTTTCTTTTGAAAGGGCAATGAGTGATGGGAATGAGAGGGGGAAGTTGGGATAAGTTAAAAAAATTCAAGCAACTTACAATAGAAAGGAATTGAAAGTGTACAAGATTGGTATAGGCTTATTTATAGTGCACGTACCTCATCTTCAAATTTACCAATAGCTCCTCCTTTCTTTTAACTATTTTTTTCACCTAATAAGAAAAAACAAAGCTTTGATAGGGGCTTTTCACAAACCTAAGCGTAAATATATCATTTCTATTTATTTCCATGGCCAATCCCAACCAGACCGATTGTGTGATTAAATAAACTAACAAAACATGTCATTTTAACAATTTACATATTATTTTTCTCATTTTTTTATAAATTATCAATAATTCTTTTATAGTTATTTTTAAAAAAATTAATAAAAATTAGAACAAGAGTGTTTAATATATTTTATGATATAGTAAATTACAAATAGAATGTTAGTAATTTAAATTTAAATTTTTCTAATAAAGTACAACAATAATAGTAGTAGATTACCTACTAGACAGATTTAGAAAACTATACTATATCTACAATTACCTTTTTTCTTAGTATTAGACTTTTATCACTTTTTTATTTTCTCTTAAATAGTGGGCTAAGTAGTGGAAACATCACTTATTATTAATTAATGTTTAGTTGACTAATTATTGTTTTATTATAATTATTTTATTTTTCTAATAAAACATACATGTTTTAGGGTTAAATATTTCATTTTGGTTTTTTCTATATTTGGTATACTAAGAGCTAACTTTTATAAGACTTGTAAGTGAAAAAGTCTCATCTAATTCGAATAATTTTGGATTTGTAAGTTTGAATATCGATTCACAAAAATTAAAAAAAAATATTTTAAATTTAAATATCTTATAAAAATAATAATTTAGTATAAGTAATAACAATTAAAAATATTCTATTTATTACAAATAATTAAGAATATAAAAAATATTGAAATGATAATAAAATAAAATTTAGATTTGTAATTATAAATATATAATATTGATAAAATAATAAATAAAATATTTAGTTATATTAATTCAAATATTACACAATAATAAAAAATAAAAAAGAAGTATTAATAAGTTATCAGAATGTGAGTTATGTGAAGTATCTCTTTTCAAGTCTTAAATCTTGTCTATGGTCATCACTTTTCATGACTATCACTTTTTGTAACCATCTCTTAATAATCACTTTTTGAAATCATCTTTTAATGACAAATCACACTTATTATGTACTCATTATTATAATTATTCTAGTTGGAATAAGTCCAAAAGAGTATAATAAATTTATCATGTTTTCTCTCTTGTAATAAATATAAAAATAAAAATACAATTTTGAACTAGTATTTTTTTTAAAAATTGTTTTCCACTAAACAACTTCTATAGAGTAATAGTATATAGTCTATGGAGTTTGGCAGTGCAATAAGAGAATTTGTGAAATCAAGTAATCTAGTGTTGAGTTTGGCTTCCATAAAGAATGGCTCAAGGTGAAATTTCATTGAGAAACAAAACTTGTATTTTAGTTACAATAACAAAATGAAGAAACTTATATAAAACCAACCATTCTAAAAAAATATTTTGAAATATAAAGCTAAAGTAATACTCCTGTCAAACAGTTACTAAATAAATAGTTGAATTTCTTATATGTATTAATAAATATTTAATTTTTATAAGGTAAGATGGTCTTTTTATTATATTATATATATATTTCTAAAAAAATATTATTAAATATCTCATATCAACTAAACAAATTAATATATATATATATATATATAAAAAGGAGGATAAATTTCACTTTATAAATAGATTATTAAGAGTTGAACTAAACTTAAAATTTATTATTTAATTTAATATTACAAGTTCTATTATATTTATTAAAAAATTATTTATTATATTACTTATAATATGGGTTATATAAGGAAAAATATCAGAAAAATTTGATACTAATGAATAAAAAAATTTAAAACTTTTTAATGTTTTTATTTATATATTACTGATTGTACTTATTTTTATTTAATATGAAATTTTTAAATCACTATATATTTTTAATATATATTTATATATATATATATATATATTAATAGTGTGGGTCTCAACATTTTCTTTAATGGATATACTTCCTCCAAACTTTGACAAGTAATCAAAGTTTATTCTTAGAAAAATCTAGGAGTTCATTTTTCTTATATAAATCAATATAAGAACAATATATAAGATTTAAGAAATATAAGCATATGAAAAAAAAATGAAACGTATAAGGAGATGAAGGTATATATAATCTGAATGGGGAAAAAATATTTTTACATCATGCTTTTATAAACACATTCAACAGTGATTAGTGATATAGTATTAAACTAAGATATTAAATTAAAATATAAATTAAATTGTTGAATAAAAAATATTATAAAGAGTAGAAATTGAAGAGTGTGGGCACTCAATCTGAATTGTGATAAACAAACAACTAGAAACTCAACTGGTTGACCTTTTTGACAGAGAGAATTAGTCCAATGAACTTTGATCTTCCTAAATTTTTTTAATGAAGTGTTTTCTGCAAATAACCTCACATACAGGATATAAGATATTGAGTCAAAATAAAATTCGTTAATGTTTTAGTACACTCAATAATTTTATATTATTTAAAAATTTATATTATTTAAAAGTTGAGATAAAAAAAACTATTTATATATATATTTTTTTAAAAATATAGTTTTTTTATAAAATAATGCCTTTTACTTAGAATGCCCTCGTTAGCTTTAACCTTTGAAAAAATTTAGTTTTTAATTTAACTTTGAATACTCATTGAGTCCCTTGTCAAGTAAATGCTTTATAATTCAAACAAAAAATATAATGATAATTAAGAGAGTTGACATATAATGGTAACTTAGTTGCTTAATCACCATTAACACATTAATAATTTTGTAATGTAACTTATATCAGGAAAAAAAAAATATAGAAAAAAATATATGAGGAACTATGATGATTTATTTGATGGGCACAGTGACCTTAAGAATTGAAAAGAGGGAGCCCAGTGTTGATGAGAAAGTGCCACGTGGCTGAAGGTGGTGGAATAGGAAGAGAAAATGGAGAATCATGTTTTGAAGACCTTTAAAATTAATCGCAAATCAAGTTAACAGTGTCACTGGACTTCTCTCATGTGTGACGCACACCCTCACTCACCACTACATTTCAATATCTCATCTCAATATCTCGTCCCAACTTCTCATCTCACCTTTCCGTATTCTTTTTATCATACGTACTTTTTCTTAGTTTAAGAATGGTGTTCTTATGTTGTTCTCTGTAATTTTTGTAGGGCTCATCCCAATAGGAGAAATTTCAAGCAAAAGTATTTCGCATATGACTTTGATATAAACTTTATGGAGGTAAAGAAATTTATTCCAAACACTCCTAACTTTGTCAATTTTTCCGAGCAAAATTTTGTAAATGTCATGCTAAAAATGGATTCATTATATATGAAGATCTAAAGTTTGTTTTGAGATAATTATAAATGATTTTTTTGAGCAAAAGTTATAATTCAATTAATTTTGAGTATTTTATTGCACTCTTTTTGGTCTGCAATTAAATTCTTTTACATATAAAAATCTATTATTTGGCTTAAGAACTCAAAATGGAATTTCTTATAAAATTTATGATTTAATCAAGTTTTGAACTTTTTCATGAAAGATTTAAGAGAGATGTATGGGAAATTTGAAAAGTAATATTTTAAAGTAGACTTATCTTATTTTTTATATTTTACTATATTTTTAGAATTATATAATAATTATTAAAATTCTAGGTTCATTGACAAATAAATAAGAGAAAGACTCTGAATCATGTTTATGGTCTTTATTTTTGTACATGTTAAAATGTATGGTCTTTTGTTATAAGGATGATATGAGTAGGTTTCACTATACTTGTATTTATGTTTTACTATTCAAATGATTAATTAAATAACTTTTTATAAAAAAATATAGTAAATAAAATATAATATTATCAATAATTTAATATTAAAAAAACAGATTTTTTCTTCTATATTAAATATTAAAAAAAATTATAATTACATAAATTTTAAAATAAAGTATCAAATCATAATTTCATAAATATAAATAATTATAGAACAACTTCTTTTGCTGTAATAAAAATAATTCAAGAATTTAAGTAAACTTAATAAATATTAAAAATGTTGAATAATTGAAAAAAAATATAAAATTATATAAAATAATCCTTTAAATAAAATAAAACTAAAAACTAAATAAAAATGAAAAGTCAAATTATTTGATTATCTAATAAATTGATGATTTAGATAATAGATATAAGGGATGAAGAATATACAATAAAATTATAAATAAATGACATAAATAGCTAATAAATGAACTTTGGTTCAAATCTAACTCACCTAAAATGATTATGTAGTTTGGGAGAAGAGAGAAGTAAAATTAACTACCTAATAAATACCGATTTTAATTATTTTACATTGAAGGTTGAAAATGGAATCAAGGAAAATTCATACTTTTCTATTATAAAGTTGAAAATTGAAACTTAACTAATTCAGTTCAACGCTATTTTTAGAAGAAGAAAAAAACATTAGATTATTTATGAGGTTTAAAGATTCTTAATATAAAGTCTAATTATAGGGCCAATAAAATTAAACTAAATTAAAGACTCATATCAATAATCCTAACTGTGAAAATAATCTTATGTATAAGTTGTTCAAATATATGTAACATTGTAACACCTACAAAATCAATATAAACAATTTATTTAAATAACTACCCATAATAGATATTCTAATAGATTATTAAACAGTTGAATTACAAATTTCTGATAAAATTAATTAATTATCTGATTTAGTAAATTTTATTAACTATTATTTTTATTAGGAAGTACAGTATCTTCTTCTGTCAAAATAAGTCAGTATATTTTATTTAATTCATAAAATATATATATATATATATATATATATATACATATTTGGATTAATAATAATGTGATAAAGTGATTTGAAGGGTAGGGTTGAAGTTTTTCTCTTGATGAGCCGATGGAGCCGTCCTACACAGAAACAGCTTATTAGGTCTTCTTCCCTTTTTCCACAATTCAACGTCCACGTGGATCTCCATCTTTGCTTCTAATCCAACGCTAATCATCAAACATACGCGTCAATTACTTAACCAATCACATAAACCAACGCCCACAAATTATCCACGTCTCTTAACTAAGAACACACCATAATAATTAAACATGATTTATGAAGTTCAAACACCTCAATTAAACCCCTCTTAATTAATCAAATTCTCCAATCCAACAACATCCACTTCTCCCACTCCAACCCCCCATTTTCCAGCCTTCCTTATTTAATTCTATCCTCTCCCAAACCCTTACCTCCTCAACCCCAATCATTCACACTCAACCTTCTTCATCACTTCCTCTCTATATCACTCCCATAATCCAATCTTAATTATTATATATACCACACATCATCCACTTTAATCACTCAACCCTTCTTATTACCTATCTACTGATCAAATACTATTATTAATACTTTATATCTATTTTTTTCATAAAATACACATCTTTATTTACTTCAAACAATATCATTCCAATCAAATCAAATCAAATAAAACTATCATCAATAACAAAATTTATGCCTGTTAGCTAATTAGTGGAATAATTTTGTAACAGTAATCTACTATAGTTGTAGTAAGTGATGTTAATTAATACTTTGTATGTATATATATATATAGAGAGAGAGATGATAGCATAAAAACAGTTATGTGTATATATAATAAGTTTGTGTTTGGTGGCATTTGTCTTCTTTGAGTCTCTAAAAATATAGTGTGAGTGAGGCTATGGCTGAGTCTGATAACGATTCAGGAGGTCAAGCTGGAAACACAAGTGGAGGCAATGAATTTGCAGGGTGCAGAGAGCAAGATAGGTTCCTTCCCATAGCAAACGTGAGCAGGATCATGAAGAGGGCGTTGCCGGCGAACGCCAAGATCTCCAAGGAGGCGAAGGAAACCGTGCAAGAGTGTGTGTCTGAGTTCATCAGCTTCATAACAGGTGAAGCATCTGATAAGTGCCAGAAGGAGAAGAGAAAAACTATCAACGGTGATGACCTGCTGTGGGCCATGACCACACTGGGGTTTGAGGAGTATGTGGAGCCTCTCAAGATTTACCTGCACAAGTACAGGGAGATGGAGGGGGAGAAAACTGCTATGATGGGAAGGCCACAGGGTGGCGGCGGCGGCGGTGGTGATCAGAGGGATGAGGCTTATGGCCATGGTCATGGAGGCGTGGTGCCAAACTCTATGATGGTGATGATGGGGCATCATCAGGGACACGTGTATGGATCTGGGAGTGCTGGATCAGCATCTTCTGCAAGAACTCGATAGTAGCAGGTTTATGCATGTGTCTGTTTAAGGTTAATTGGTTCTATAAGATGATTATCATTATTTAGATTCGTATATGTTCGGTTTTAGAAGCAGCTCCACCTTGTAATTGCTTGTTGAAATTTCGTCGTTGAGAATATGGACATTATCATGGATGGTGATGTGGCATACACAGAATTTTTGTATTCTTCTTTATGTTTTTATGTGTATTTGTTTGCTGATCCTAGTATGGAGGTATCGAGGTTCAGATATTTTTCTCTTGAAAGCAAAATATATAAGGAAAAGGAGGAAAATATTTTGGCATTACTTTTAAATTAACTAGCAACTACAGCTAATGCTTCTTTATCTTCTTTTTGGAGTAACCGATAATTGTTGCATGATGCAGTATTGTATAGTGTGTACCATTTTGTCTTCTACTCTTCCAATTTCACAAGTTCAATATATAAGATGTGAAGTATCTGTATATACTCTCCTTAATCGTGAGCTGGGTTAATGAATACAGATTATGCAACAAAGAACACTGAATAAATTATTAGGTCTTTTTTCAGAAAAAAGCTTCATATTTGAATGAGTATATGAAAAGGGTTTTATTAAAAAAGTTAAAAAGTTCACTTATTGATATATGTATATAAAAACTTTAAAAAATAGTTTGTCAGTGTTAAATTAATAAATAAATATGTTGGTGGAAATAAATGTTTAAGGGGAAGAGACAGGGGGCAGCAGCATATGAAAAGAGGTTTTGGTTAGAGTTGACTTGAAATGGTTATGGTTACTGTCTCATGTTCTAAAACAGCAAAGCTTGACAATTATTTATTTCATCTGCAGTATTATAATTTGTATCCACACAAATTTTGCACAAAGATAGAGTATAATTTCGTTTGACAGCATAAACACAGAGATATTTTGTACCAATTTACAATTATAATTGATACTAATAATATCTTCTGTCTTGAAAACCACTTTCCTTTGAAGATAGATAATTAAAAAAAAAGACATAAATCATATAAAACTTACATATATAAAGTAAAAACAAACCTTAAAGAGTATGCATCGAATGTCTTTTAATCTTTGTTCTTCGTGTCCAAAATATGGAAAATTGTTTAGAAACAAATTAACAAGTATTTTAAGATATTAGTTAAAAGAGTATAAAAAATCCATTTAATAAAATAAAGATACTAGTCTATGATACGAAACACATTATATTTATTTAATAATTATTTTAAAAATTACTTGAAAATAAATAAATTAATAGTTATATGAAATGTTTCTTCATCAATAGTTTTAAGATAATTGTAAACATGATTGTTTTATTTATATAGTAATTAAAGCCTATTCTAATTGAAATTACTCACCTAAGTTGCTTCCAACATTCAAAAAGATAAAAAAAAAAAAAATTCTGTCACATCAATTTTAAACTATTTATGATCAAATTTGTTACCATTAAAGAAATTTTAAAGAATTTCGATCAACTCATTATTTTTATAATTTTTAATCACTCCTTTTATTTATTTATTTATTTATTTATTTTCCATGTAACATAGCTACTCTCTCTTGGTCAAAAAATATATTTTTTATTGATACATAATTATTAAATAATTTTAAATAATTTTTTATATATTAAAAAATAATTTATCGTTCTTACTATGTCACTCGATCACTAAATAACTTACATTTAATTTTTTAAAATAAAAGAAAATTTAAAAAATTTAAAAAACTTATCGTTTATTCTTTTAATTTAACTTGATTATTGCATATAATAAAATTTATCATTTTAATAAACAAAATAATATTTTTTATTCTTTTAAGATTGAGTCACTTAAAAAAATAACTGAATTCTTTTAAACAACTTTAGAATACCAATTAAAACGCCTAACCATCTTCCTAAGGTCGTTCTTACATATAAAAACTAAAATTTTATTGATGTGTGGCTTAATAAAATTATCGATACAAGGACAAATATTATCCTGGTCATATTGAGTTGTTCAATTGCTTTACAAAAGATTTATTAATTAACTTTTGGATTTTAGAATTATTCAAACATTTATTTTCATTGCTTTTTTTTAAGGCTTTTTGATACTGAACTTTGAATCTTGTCTAATTTATATGAATTGATCCATACAAATACTTTAAGAACACTTGCGTTAATGTTCTTTAAGAAGGCAATTAATTAAATAAAGAGGTTTAAGACTACTAACATAAAAATATACATGACTAATTGATTTATCTGTATGTTATGGATTAATTCCTTACTGCTATGAATAGCAGGAATTTCAAAGTATGTTTAACATTAATAATTAATAATCAATAACATTGCATAATAGTGATACAAATCTCTTCCTGTTATTTTAAAGAACAAGAAATTAAAAGAAAAAAGATGCTAGTCTTTCTAAGTAGTCATAATTGGTTAAAAGATTTTGAATGGCTTACATTTGTAGGCTCGTACCATATTAGAGTGAAATTTTTTTGCACGAATATCTTTTTGTCAAAGTTTGAGTAGGATAAGGTTTGTTTTATAAACTAGATTATCTAAAATGTTTTAGAAATTGAAGTGAAGAAGAGTGTGGTTAGACTTTAAAGCAAAGTATGGACAAGCATTGAAACATAAACAAGAGACATCAGTTCCGTGTTATTCGGATTATTTGACCTTTGTTTCAATCAGTGCCTCTACTTTACTCTCATCCTTCATGTCTACTATATATGTATATATACATATCTAAAAACACAAAGGTGTTAGCATCAGAATTCAATTGTTTAAACACGAACCATTTGATATGATATTGTATTGGTGAATTAGTTGGCTTTTGGTCAAGGGAATGAATAAATGGTCCCTGAAAGGACGTTTTGGCCATTGGTCATTGTCTTAGGTTAGATTCTTAAGCAAAATAACAGTAACTAGGTGGAAATTGAAGCAAAATTAATGTTACAAGGCCACCAGGGGTTGTGAATTAGATTTCTTCCTTCTGAAGAATTAGGGGTTGTCTGTTGACGCTTCAACTACATGTGAAGGCAGGGCCACACAAAAGTCTTGAATAGAATCTAGTCTCCATGGATGATTGATTTTCTTACTTAGTCAATGTTTTGAAAATCATTACAATATAGGTGAAGGGGTGAAGAATATTTATTCACCAAGGCCTATGTTATCAGATCTTTTTTCAGGGAAAATAAATTTACCATATCCATAAAAAAGGCCCTCCCCACTATTAAACTTTCTCAGAGTTTTATTCTTAAAAAGTGATTAAATTTATCTATTTAACATAAAAAAGATGGAAGGTAACAGCATGATTAAAGGAATGACTTGTGAACTGTAAATTTAGGACAATGAATAATTGTATTTGGCAAAGTCTTTTTTTTAACTTTTCCTTAAAATTTTAAACCCCTTCAATTAGCTTTTGTAAAAGCTTAACTTTAGAACTTTTGATCAATAAATAAGTTGCTTTTAATTTAAGAGTATTTTAAAAAGACTATATTTGATCCGGCTTTTTTTAAGAGAGCTTGAAGGAAGTTTCTTTTTCCTCTTGAACAAAAAAAATATCCAAAAATAATACGCAGGTAAAGTAATTAAATATCTTCATTCAAAACAACACCAAGCTCTCTAATATACTGATATGTACCAATGTATTGTATGATCCTTTTACACTGAACATATTATGAAACACAATGCCCTCATCGATGACAAAAATTATTTAAAGATTTTTTTTGTCTAACTCGACAAAAAATAATAATATTTGAATAAAGATATTGAGTTGAAAAGAGGAGGAGCAAAACTGGGAAATGATTGGTCCACTCCACTCAACATAGCTTTTGAGCACTGTGAAACTAATCAAATAATCTATGCACTGCACCAAATGTGCGCGCATGACAATCAGCACTAACAAGCTGCTACCAAAGTCACGGATGATGTCAACATTCATGCAAGTTCTTTTATGATGTCTGCATGACTCCAAGTAACTTGCAGTACAATGATCATCATAGGCACACAGTCACAGTCACACACTTCTGTTATAAAGATCAATCTGAATAAAATTTTTACAAGTGTTTACTAAAGAAGAAAACAAAATGCATTACGTGAAAAATGATCGCTTGTTAAATGTTAACTTTATCCTAACCATTCTTGGCTGAAACTAAATTTTATTATCAATGAAATTGCTTTGAAATTTGGCTTCCATCAGCATGTTCACATAATGAATCAAATAAAGTAATTGAATGTCCTTTCTTTCCAGTTGTGTAATCTGTGATGATGCTCACGAAGAATTGGAGCCCTTTAAGGTCCCAGCATTCAAGTACAGATAATTCTTTTGATCAGAAAAGTTCGATGACGTAGATACAGGACAAAATCCAGAATATTGTCCACCCATCTTTGCCAAACATGTATCATTTACGTACTTCAAAAGCTCACTCTTTTGGACGAATGGCTGAGCTGCATATTCCTCAAATGGCATCCACTGCAGAAAAATAATCACAGGAAAAATTGATATCTTCCTTTCTCTATAATGCTTTTACATTTCATTGGGATCCGTTCTCAAAGTATAATTTAGATTTAAAAGTTAGTTTTAGTTCCCCAGCTTAAATGTCTTCTACCTAAATGTCATTTGAATGAATACTTTGAAAGAAAAATAAACATATGATGTGATAGGATGTTCGATGATAAGTATGCAAAATGAAAATAGGTTGTCATGTAAACGACGACTTTCAATTAGTTATACAAGTGTTTGGTGTAGAGGAACTAAATCAAACAAGCTTTTTTCAAATTACAAGAACTAAAAAGATTAATTCTAAATTTAGGAGACCAAAAAGTAACCGATTTCCCCAAATTTGAATGACTGACAACGTATTTAAACCTATAACTTAATACCAGATAAGAACGGAATAAAAGCAAGGCTTAATGGGCAGGGGGAGATTTTAAATAATAGCTTAACAACATAAAGAACAAGAAAAAATGATACTATGTTTTAGTTTTGGGGTTTTGCTAACCAATGCACACTGACACCGGTTAAAGAATTAAAAAGAAGAAAGTTCAGTGGAAATCACACGAGAGTGTATTAAAAAATATAGAGACACATTCTCACTTATCCCAATAAAAAACTTTTCCTTTTAATTCCTTAACCATTGGTTAGCATTTCCCTTAGTTTTTTACTCTCACTAAGCGTTGAAAGACATGGAAAACACACTGTAATTACTGCTTGGCCTCATCAGAATTCGCATACCTGTGCATCCAGTATCTCAAATCTCTGTGTTTGGATGTTAAAAGAAAGAGGCCGCAACATGCACACGAAGAATAAGTCTGACTTCTCAAAGAATGAATTATGACTTTGTCTGTCGATCAAATATTTAGATGAAAGAAGAAAAGAATTCTCAGTCATCTATATTGCAGACTCACAAGAATCCAAGAAACTTCAAAAGAAAGAAATCACTAATTTACAAAACTTGCAGTATATAAATATTTAAAGCACATATTTTCTTAGAGAAAATGATATAGCTAAAATGGATATGTTACATAAGCAAACAACTCTTGCTAGACACTGCAAGACCTAAAAATTATCCTGCAGCTGGTTTATGAACGTGATCAAGAATTCCCTCATCCCCTGTAGTTTTTTGGATTATATCATGTTGTCCTTTCTTTCGTTAGTCCCTATTCCCTACATCCATGATCAATGAGATCTGAACATTCTATCTCCTATTTGAAGTCTCCAATATCAATCATAGAAACTTCCCATATTCAAATTGTTACTATATTCATATAAACATGATACCTGAATGCTAATACTTCCACAAATTCTGAATCAACCTGAAAATTGAGAGCATCCAGAACAATTAGGCTTCGAACAAACAACCATAAACTTTCCTGACACTAGAACAAATAACCGATTTCAGGACTAGCCACATTTAATTGGTACAGCAATGATATTACTTACCCCTGTTTCTTCTTTGACCTCTCTTACTGCTGCTACACAAATATCTTCTCCCTGTACAGGTTGAACGAGTAGATTATATGCACACAGTATAGACTTTTAGACCATACTGAGAAATATATTCAACACATCTACCTGATCAACAACTCCAGTAGGGAATTTCCAGATTCCAGTTCCTTGAAATAGTCCACTATTCTCTTGAACAACTAGGACCTAAGATTATTAAAGAAGTAGAAAGTGAAATGTTGATCGCCAATAAGATTAAATTCTTCAGATTTTATATTAGTAAGAGAGACATTTTATTATTTTTCCAGTGAAAATTCTGACAATGGACCTACCAGACAAAAGCTGACAAAAATAAAATAAGCAGGAGCAATGGGTCAAAAAATGAAGAGACAGACTAAAATAAACAACAAAGAGACAAACTATAATAAACAACAAAGAGACAAACTATAATAAACAACAATGAGACAAACTAAAATAAACAACAAAGAGACAAACTAAAATAAACAAAAAAGTAATTTAAATGTACTAGTTCCTTTCTAGAACAGAATGCAACACATAAACATTAAGTTCTTTTTCATCTTCATCTACATTATCATTTTATCAATATACAGGAAAGGCATAACAATATTTATCAAAGATATAACCCTCAAACAATAAGAGATTCCTTCCAATTAGGTATAAGCCTGATTATGGAGTTGCACTATACTGTGATTGATAGTGGGGAAAAACCTCTTGTTTTTCATTCATGACAAATGAACCAACCCCCACCCTGTGCGTGGCATTTGCGGGAATAGTACTTGGACTGTCAGGAATCCAATATACAAGCATTAAATAATTTGGTTCTGCATGATGATACCAAAACCCCTCCTGCATAGAAGTGTACCAGAAACACTAGTTAATAAATAGAATTGATACCTTATTAATGGAACACCAATTTTCATCAACTAAACTTATCAAGAATAACCATTATGATTAAGGTAATCAATAATCTTAGTCACCTTAACTAAAGCTTCAACTAGACTGGCTAAATGAATAGGTAATTTTATCCAAACACCTTTCTTTCCCTGCATGACAATGTTGATTCGTTAGTGATGGATTCTGGATTCTCACAACCTGCAGTTCAGATAAAAATGCCCAAGTTTTGAGGCATATTACTGACAAGCTTATTAGCTTGTTTTGCAAAATAAAAAAGACAAGAAAGTGAGCTTATAACCATCATTAAATAAAAGAGCTTAATGCAAATTTAAAAGGAAAATTGTCCCATGTCTCAATTGCTGTACTAGGATATGAGGGTCAGCTAACATTTTTTTATTGAATAACCAACTAAACTTAACTAGAGGATAATGATCTATATACCTAAATGATAGGTTAATGACAAAAGAAGAAACTACAGTCACTTAAAAATAAAACTTAATGTGTGTGTATGGTGCATTGGTGATCAACATATGCTATTTATGGCTACACAAGGAAACAAAAGAAACAAAAGGACGGCCACTACATGTACATGGAAATTATCTATATATCTCGTTGGTCTGCTAGTATTATTTAACATGAGTGCCTAATCAGGCATAGTTTTAAAAGAAAAAGCCTTACATTTTATTAAACAATTCACCAGTATATTTAGATCAATGACTGATATCAAATATGATATTCATTAAGCAACTAAGTAGAAAGGTTACCTACCAGCTGCTTCCAGTGAGAAAC
The DNA here is from genome assembly GCA_030347555.1 of Lablab purpureus. Classification (NCBI taxonomy): domain Eukaryota; kingdom Viridiplantae; phylum Streptophyta; class Magnoliopsida; order Fabales; family Fabaceae; genus Lablab; species Lablab purpureus. The sequence continues at coordinate 16,703,627 of CM059259.1, forward strand.
TGATGCTCTAAGCACTGAGATAAATGCTGAAGAATCCATATGATGATCCAGTTCCACAGTAACACCACCATAATTATCATCAGTTGATGTTAGTAGCTTAATCTGTTGAACTTGATCTTCTGCGGCAGTTTCTGATGCAATTGCAGATGAAATTATCGAAGTTGACTTGGATAGTATAGGAGCAGTGGTTTCCGCTCCAATGTTGACTATTAAGGGAAAGTGAGAAAAAGTAACATTAGATTATTATAATTAAGCATTCCTTATAACACGGGAACAGTATCCAGTGTAAACAAGGATTAGCATTCCTGACAGCCAACCTTTTCCCAACTGATTGGGAAAAATATACAACCAAACTTTTACAATACCATATGTGGATGCATGAATAACTCATTTGAAATTCAAACTGAATCTTACAAGATTGTAGAACAGTTAAGCAGGAAAAAAAAGTGATTTTCTGAATGAGTAAATTTGTTCACTCTCCCTACTATTTTCTTCATTTTTCAGTTACCTCAGTGAATGTTGAAACCGAGCAACGATGACCTTTGGATAGGAGAACTTTGGGAAAAATCAAGAAAACTAAGTTAAAGTAATTCGCCCTTGGGAATGTTGCAACTTTTAAGAAATCTCACTAACATGCGTCTGCCATGAAATTTTTTTACTTCTAGTGAAGCTACTAGAGATAGCTTTTGCATCTGTGACATGATTATTTTTGCTCGAAAATATATTTCCAAAATGCTATAACAGTGGACAATATCAAAAGCAGACAGCCACTTTTGATTGCAGAAATGTTGTGTGAATTGTGCCACAATGAACTTGATGATTCTCTAAGCTAAAATACGCTACACACACACACACATATATATAGATGTGTGGGTATACTAATTAGAATGAACTAACAAAGTAAAGGTTTACCCTGTCATATAATCACAAACTCTCATGTATGATATAAATTTGTTAATTTTTATAATAATTACTAGAAGTGTTATTCCTGAGATTATTTTTTACTAATGTGAATAATACATGAAGATTAGACTCATGCATATATACTTGTGTTCCTGAATCAGGAAGATATTGATGAGATATAATATAACAATATAAATATATCATAACAACACTCCTCATGATACCAGAGACCCCAAAAAAATATGCAATAGCAAGCCACCTAGTGAGGTATACCCAGCATATGCAGATTCAAATCGAAACCGTCACGGTCAGCTTGTGTGTGTTTGGACTAGTTATTAGTAATATTCAGTTCACCTCAGGATATAATAATAAAAAAAGATTTTCACTAAATAATACTAACGATAAAAAATACAGACAAGTGCGTTGGAAGTTGGAACCAATAAAAAATGGTTGAATTTTGACAGTGATAAACCATACCCAAAAGCGAAAAGAAACAGAATTGGAAAGAGGGTCAGTGTTAATCCGACAAAGCAAAAAAAATAATAAGGGGGTTTGGTTAATTGGTTTCAGTTGAAAACATACCTCTTGAAGTTGGTCTTCTCCCCTGAGAAATGAAACGCTGAGCAGTTGTAAGATAAAGGGGATTCCTAGCTGAGGAAAAGAGGGGTGATAGTTTGGGCAGTGATCTGATCATGTTGTTAACGTGTGAGAGTGAATCCAAACCGACGAACCACAGAGGATACGTTATAGTAACATTTCAGCTTAATTAATCTTTGGGTTTACCAGGACAAGTAATGAACCTGTGAGTGCGTTAGGAACTGAAATTACTGAATCAAAATTTGACGTTGAAAATGAATGGAGTGAGATTGGCGTGTTATATGTGTTTGTGTGAAGAAAATTGAAAGTTGAAACAAAAAAAGGGCATTTGAATTAGCAGAATCCCCATGGAAGAAAAGGAAGCGGTGGAGAAGTGGACACGCAAGCGTGGGGATACCCTCGCCATTATGGACCAACAAAAGGTCAGATGGGTAACTCAGTTTGAGAGCTCATTTTGTTTTGTTTTTTTTGGACTAAATTACAATTTTGTTTTATCCAGTTATCTATTTTTTTCCATTAATTTTTTTTTTCTAATTTTGAATTATCGGTTTCCTATAGATTTATCTTTGTTTTAATTGATTTAACATTTTTAATAGCATTTTAACTAAATATGCTAAGTTCAAGATTCGGTTGGATTAAAATAAAATATATGCTAATTTAAATTATTAATTTTTAAAATATATAGATTAAAAGAAAAAAACCAAAATTATGGATTAAAAAAATAAGAGAGAATATTTTCTATATAACTTTATTTTATATAATAATAATAATAATAATAAGCACATTCACAATATATTTATTTTTTAAATTAATTATTTTATCAGATATTAGTAAAAAAACTATAATACAACAATGAAGTTATTTAATGAGATTGAGAGTTTATAAATAAAAGATTCACTTAAATATTTTTATAAATTTGATATATTGGATTCTTACTATGTATACTAATAATATATATCAAATATATTTTTATACATTTAGGTAACAAATTATTTCATGACTTAATTTAGATGAGATAAATTATAATTAAATTATGATATTTAAATTATTATAGAAATGATTATATTTTATTATTGGATATAATTATTATTTAATCATAAATAATTGATTCAATAATTAATATTAAAGTAAAAAATCTTAACAAAATAATTATTGAAATTTTTTTATTGTAAATAACAATTATGTATGTAACTAAGTTAACCAAATTACCATCACAATTAAGACCCCTAATTTAAACTTGAGTTATGCTAACTTAAAGTAATTTCATAATTTTTAGTTAAGTGACAATGTATAACTTTTTATTTAATTTTTCATTAAATATTTAGAAAAAAAATACAATAATAACTAAGTCCTTTTTAACATAATTAAAATTACATAAATAATATTTATAAACAAATTATTTATTTAAATCTCTAGTTCTCTAGTTTAAACTAATATTAATTAATTTATAAACACAAAGGTTCTTTATATAAAAATGTGGAAAATAAAAATGATTATATATATATATATATATATATATATATTAAGACATTTCAACTATATGTTTCTTGTTCTTCAAACATAATATTGTAGTTATTGAATGCTTCAATTCACAAAAAACAATCACATTCAATCTCGAGTTTAAACCATCTAGTCTCATAAGCATACTTTGTTCCCAAGATGAAAATAACAATCAAGTTGTCAAATAAATTATTAATATAACAATTTGTTAATATTGAATTATGCTCTTATTAAATGTTTAATATTTTATTGTTAACAATTTAACATGTTTAGCTTAACTTTTAAACCTTAAATATTTTAAGTATTAGTAACTTTACCTCCAATGTTGAGCATCTTTAGCGTAATAAAATATTTTAATATTTATCTTAATTTAAAGATACCTAAAAACTTATATATATATATATATATATATATATAGAGATAGATAGATACTTTCATTTCATTGAATGAGTAACATAATTTATTTTATACCGTACTAATTTTATACTATATATTATTATTTTGATATTTTATTAATTTATATGTTGAAGAGTTTTTCTTTTCTGATAAACCTCCAGTTAAATATTACATGCCAGAACTCATTTTCATAAAGTTCACAAATAATTTTTTTATCATTTCCAACAACTCATTCATTCCATATTTTGGTAATAACAACTTTCTACAAAAACATATTTAAAGAAAATTCTAATGGACAAAAATAAAAGCCTATTATTTTCCTTTAACGAATAGTTTTCTTGAGTAAAAAAGGATCTCAGAATCCAATTTACAAAAGAGTCTTAATTTTATATAAACTGTAGACTAGTTTTCTAAATTATATTTAAGTGTCAAAACAGAAATAACTTTAGCCCACATCTTTCCACCGACACAAAATTTGAAATTCAATTGAAGGCTGTAAAAGGAACACCTTAATGAGAGTAAATGCTATTGTCTAGTGTCTTTACTAATCAAACATTACATGTACCTAAGATAAAGGGTGTAATAAGACAATATTTTGGGCACATTACAAGTTACAACAGTGCACGACTATGCACTTCACTTCTTCTATGTTGTATATTCTAATTCTAATTTACCAAGAGAGTAACGCAGTAGTCATTTTACTGACCAACCAGTAACCACACCATTCTCCTTCACTTTTCACCTCTTCCCCAAACCCTCGCGCCGCCAATTTTTTTCCCTTTTTCATTTTTTTTTTACCATTTTATGGACCTCTTCGCCGCCGATCACTTTCCTGTCCCCGACCACGTTGCTCCATTTCCTGATTCCGGCGACCTCCTTTTCCCCGCCGACCTCCTCTCCCAACGCCACAACCCTCAGAAGCTCCGTCCCATCCGGTCCCTCCCCTCCGCCCTCAATGTCCACCCTCGTCCACCCGATCCAATTGCCTCCGGGTCGGGTTACACCCTGAGCCACGAATCTGCGTGAGTCCATTTCTTCTCTTCCATTCCTTCCTATGTTTTTCTCCCTTTCTTTTATCTCATCAATTATTAAAAAAATCCCCTTTTTCTCTCTACCTTTATTTTTTAATTATTAATTCTATTTGAATTTGTGTGACTTTATCTTTTTATCTTTATGTTTATATTATAACCTGTCTTTGCGGAATAGAGCGGAACGAAAGACCAATAAAGTGATCTCCTTTTTTATTTTTTAGTTAATTCAAAGAGGATTGTGATTTGCCGTGATGGCAGAGTATGTTGTCTTTTTGATGGGTCTTTGCGATTGGGCTTTAAGCACGAACTTGTGCTTAGAATATGTTGCATTGCAGTGTTTTCCATTTGATGCCATAGGCTCTGTGTTGCGTCATTATGAGAGAGAAAGAGGATGAGCCCACAACTTGGTACTACTTTGCACCATTCTTTTCTGATTCGAGAATGCTTTGGTTTTTGGCATTGTGCTTTTGGTGGATAAAAAAAAAAATACTTCGTACGGTGTATTATTATTTTTATAGTTGGGTTGGGTCAGGAGTTATGTTTTATCTTCACACAAGTATCTGTAGGATATGGAATGTTCTGTGTGGTAATAGACAAACAAGCCTTGTGGAATGGAACCATTTTCCCAATGATTCAGCAACACCAACTACTGTCAAAGAATTAATTACATTTATTTACTAACGGGAGTTGAGTCTGGCTGGTGAAAGGGTTAATCTCTTGTAACATGAAATATCAAGGATCGAAATTTTACCAAAAGAGGTGTTTCATTTAGTACCTGAGAGTGTTTTTGATCAAGATTCACTCTGACACATGTGGGAAATAACGAAAGTCATGACAGTTTTAAGATTGGTTTGGACTGTTCTTTTAATTTGTTCATCCTTGTTTCAGCTCGGCTTTGGATGCGGAGGATGAAGATGAGGATGGTGACAATTCATCAGCAAGTACTGAAGAAAATGGCCCTAGGAAAAGGAGGAGAAAGACGGTGAGAAAGCTTGAAGGTTTTGTCAAGGATTTGGTGACAAAGGTGATGGAGAAGCAAGAGCAGATGCACAAACAGTTAGTGGAAATCATAGAAAACAAGGAAAGGGAAAGGATAAAGAGAGAAGAAGCTTGGAAGAATGAGGAGATGGAGAGAATTAGAAAAGAGGAAGAGGCTAGAGCCCAAGAAAAGTCCCGCAATTTGGCCCTCATATCCTTCATTCAGAATCTGCTGGGCCACGAAATTCAAATTCCCCAACCAGTAGAAGCATGCAGCAAAAGAGAAGAGGATGAAGTTGAGGTGAATGCTCAAAAAGAATTTAATAGTGATCCTAGTAAGAGTAGATGGCCTGATGTTGAAGTACAATCACTTATCACTGTGAGAACTTCATTGGAGCACAAGTTTCGTTTCATGGGATCGAAAGGCTCAATATGGGAGGAGATATCTGAAGCAATGCATGGCTTGGGCTATAATCGCTCTGCAAAGAAGTGTAAGGAGAAGTGGGAAAACATCAACAAGTACTATAAAAGGACAATAGGGAGTGGCAAGAAAAGGCGTCAAAATAGTAAAAGTTGCCCTTATTTTGATGAGTTGGACATTCTGTATAGAAACGGCCTCCTAAGTATTGGAAATTCCTTGAGCAATACCACTGATGCTCCCCAGATTGAAGAAAAGGAGTAGAGTGCAACTTGAATACTACTTGATAGTCATAGATACGGCTTATGCATAAGTTCTCTCACTTCAGTATTTATTTAGTCATTCTTCTTTTGAATTTCCTCACTGATTACTTTAGTGGACAATATACCATCCTTTAACTCTGCATTTAAAATTTTAAATATTAAGTTCATTGGGTTGATATTTATAATTTTTTGGTTGGGGTGACTTATGGCAACAGACAAAGGCTTATTTTACATCTTTTTGGTGGTTTACGTTGAAATTGGAGTTAAAAAACAGTAAAAAAATAGAAATACTTTTTAATATCTGCAAGTTGTTAATCTTGATTTCAAAACAGTAGAAAAATGACAAAGTACTGCATTTATGATTCATCCTACGTTATAAAGGTACTAAGATAGTTTAGTGTCATTTCCATCAGTTCAGCAATTTTAATTGGAGTAAACATTTACATATTAGAAACCTATCTGTAGCCTTTTCAAAGCTTGGAGGATCACATGAAGCTCGACTTGGACGATAGAAACTTTTCCATATTACTAACAAATACAAGGAGGAAAGACCCATGATTACCAAAGGAAGAGTAAGAAACAACTTCCAGAAACATAACTTGTGGAGATAAGGATTGATTAAATTGTAAGTTTTTGCTCCTTAATGAGCAAACTCTATCGGGAAAGAATTTGTTTTGGTAACTTAACAATAGTCAATTTTTTTAGTGGTTTTATACCTGTACAAAATTTTCATAATGATATACAAAGTTAAAACACAAGAGTTTGAAAAGGTATATACGGCCAGATATAAGTAATTAAAAAGATCTCAAAAGTTATGCTATACAACCATTACAACACTTAATGAACTTTTCTTTTTACTAACTTGTTTTAGAAAAAAATGAATAAACTTATATATAAAAAAAAAATTAGTAAGTTAAATTAAACTTTTTTATATATGATAAGTGTGAAATTAGGTTAAATTATTCCGTAAAATTTTTAACTATTGACTATTTAGGTTTTTAATTATTTATTTAATTGAGTCTTTGAACTTGTATTTGTTTCTTAATTGAGTCATTCCTTATTATGGAAAAGTAGTTGTGTTATTATAGGCACTCATGAAATCTTGTTTCAATTTTTGAAAAAAATTATGACATGCCAAGGACAAATACGTTTGCTTACCAAGTGAGTGTGAAGCTATATCCTTTTGTATTTCTATTACAACTAAATTTAGTATATCATTCACATCAACCCCGTTGCTATGTAACAATATGTTAAGAAGTGTTTCAATTACACTCTTATAAATTGTTGCACAAACATAATATATTGGGTCGATTTTGTTTATCCTATTTTTTAATTATTGTCTAATAATTTTATGTATTTGACTAATTTTTTATTTTAAAGTAATCAGTTTTTTAAGAAGTTAATCCCGTTTTCTTCTTAAATAATGGATTTAAAATAAATAAATAAATTTACTTATTTTATAAATACTTAGTTTAAATTTAAACAAATTATCCTATTATGAATAATTTAAAAGGATTAATTACAAGTAAAGAATATTCTCAATATTTTAAAAATAATAAAAAATATTTTTAATAAAATTTATTTAAATATTTGGATAACTTAGTTATTTCTTAGTTAAACTTATTTTTCCCCCTTATTTGAATATAAGACGGGAGAAATGAAGTTTTTGATTATGCTCCCTACATTTAAGTCTATTTATATAAGGAGAACATGCATGCAAAATTTGGTCACAATATGTAAAAGTGTTTTCTTTTTGTGAGTGTAATTCTTCTTCCCTTTTAGAAATTTTTTATCTTGGGAAGATCTCAAATTATGATAATCTTTTTGAAGCTTAAGAGTCATCCATCTCCTACCATAAACCTTTCTTGCAAGCCAACCTCCCTCTCCACCATCAAAGCATATAAAAGAAACACTAGTGAGAAAAAAAAACATTACTTTAGTTCCAAAATATTATATTATTTTCATAATTATGTTGTATTTGTTGTTTTAAAATTTATGTGAATTCTATTTGTATAATATGTAATGATAATGCAACATGCATCTTTTCATATACTTAAGTGAACATAATTATACACCATTAATTAGATGATATTTTTTTTAAATATTTAAAAAAAGTCAAACAATTATGCATTTGTGACTTGTGCATTGCATGCTTAGTAATTTTGGGGAGAATTAAAGTGAAAAAAATGGGTGTAAAAGGAATAAAACAATTCCTTATATTAGTGTAATGGAAAAAATATTTTAGCATTGACCAATCCTCTTTACTTATTCCTGAACATAACAACAATGAGTTGTTTTTGCTAGTTCATAATAAAAAGAATTTCTAAATTACAATTGAAATTATGATATCTTACACAATTGCTCCAATTTCCAAATGACAACAATATAAGCATTAGCTATAAAAGAATAACAATCATCAATATCCATTAATTGTGCATAAAATTATATTTAATTACTTAAAGTACTAAAGGAAAAACTTAGCTACTCATATTCATGAAGGAATAATTCTCCTCAAAAGAAGAGTTTCCCCCACTTCGATGTGTCTCAAGGTAAGTATCTAAGTGCGTGGAAATTGCCCATAAAAAAGGGTGTGGAAATAGGGTTCCAAAAATCTTACTTTATGTTAACTTGTCAATTTGAGACAATTTAAGCCCAACGAAAATACCACTCTCTCTATTTTGATGTTCCCGATAACTTCTAACTCATTTTTAATTTGACAATTCAACCATTAACTTTAAAAACTAACAAAGCTAACTAAAATCAAATACAATATATGGTAAAAATTAAAAATAAACTTAGAAAATATTTAATTAAAACTAAACTACAATTCATCACCATTAAAATTCACTTAAAATAATTACATCTAAAGTAATGCATATATATATAAATTAAACTCATATTCTATAAAAAAATTGCTAAACTTGTATTAGATTATTATATTTTTTTAATCTGAGAAAATTTTAACAACATTTTTTTGGATTCTCCATGGGAACAACTTAAACAAGGGTGACATTATCATAATTATATATTTTTCGCTTATAGTTGAATTATTTAACACATAATTTTTATTTATTTATTATAAATGATTAGAAAATTATAATATAAAAAATATATTAAAAAAAATCATAAAAAAAAGTAAATCTTTTACTTATAAATATATAATATTAATAAAATAATAAATAAAATTATATAATCATATTTAACTCAATAATAATACTACATAATAATAAAAAAATAAAATATAATACAGACTACTAGATAGAACGAACTAGATTAAATATAGACTTTATCCCAAACTTTTTTTGGACAGGCTACATGCCGATCTCACCCGAAACCATATTAGAAATGAAAAGAAACTTCATTGCTAAAATATGTAAATTAATATTCACGTGTTATGATAAGACAAATATATGTGACATAATATTTCAATTCTTAATTATATATAGTAACATCTATTGGAATCTTTTTTTAAAAATAGTAAACACATTTTCATGGTTTGGTGAGGAAGTAGTCGAGATTGAAAAGTCACAAAAAGGTCATCTCCATTACGTATATAATTTGTCTCTTTTATAAACATTATAGTTATTTCCGTTACATATCATATAAAAATACTTTGATTTTATAATTAATTATAAAATTAGCTATAAAATTTATATATATTTATAAATTATGAATTTATTATATCATTCGTTATATGAAATCTCTATATATATATATATATATAAATAGATACACACCTAACATTATTTAATAAACAATTTACATTTTTCTATATAAATACTATCTAAAAATATTATATAAAAAGATCATTTCTTATACTTATAATTTATTAATGATTGTCACCTCTTACTTCAAATATAAATTAATTTATATCACATAATATTTTAATCTATAGAAATATTGTATTATTAAAATTAATTAATAAAAAAAATATTATTAATCTTTCAGTCAAAAGATATAAAAATCTTTAAATTAGAGCATTAAAAATAATAATCTTATTTATAATTAAATATTCTTAAACTTTTTATGAATATTTTTTTTATTTATCTATTTATTTTTTTACTATATTATTAATTATTTTTTTATTATTCATTTATTATATTATTATTTTATTTTATTTATTTTTTAATTATATTCTATTCAATAAATTTTACTAAATTATATTTATTTTTTAATTATATTTATCTATTATCAACTCTTTAATAAAAATATTAACGATAAAATTAAGAATTAAATAAATATTACCTACCACTATAATTAAAATTTAAATATTTTAATAAATCATTAACTTAATAGTTAACAATTTAGTAATACTTTTTCCTTACCTACATAAATATACATTCTTCAAGTTAAAATTTAAATATTTCAATAAATCATTAACTTAATAGTTAGATAACACATTAACAATTTATTTAGTAATACTTTTTCCTTACCTACATAAATATACATTCTTCAATGTATTATTGCTTTGCTTATTACTTACCATCTTATCACATATTTAATTTTAGTTTATCATTCATATGATAATATAAATCACATTATGATAAAGATTAAATATTTTGGTTTTAATTATTTTATATTATATATTACATAATTTTTATTTATATTACACATTTTAGAATTTGAACGCTTATAATTTATTTTATTTGAATCTTAGTAATTAAAATATTATTATAATCTTGAAATATTTTATGTTTAAGTAAGCATTAATTTTTTTGTTAAGAATTAAGTTGATATTGATTCTCATTATTCTTTTTTCTATGACATGAAGGTACTAAAAGAAATGCTAACAAAATAAATTAATTCCCTCTTAAAAATTATCACTACTACAGAAGTATGAATTAACGTCGTCATTCTATGTCGGTTTAAATTTAAATGACGTTGAACGTGTGAAGTGAACATTCTACGTCGGTTACTGATGTGAACCGACGTAGAATGTTTTAACTTTTACATTCTACGTCGGTTGTTGTCTCAACCGACGTAGAAATGAAGGTTATTATTAAAACCTATCACGCGCTCTTCCCTCGTCACTTTTCCTCTTCGCGTTGCTGCTGCTCGTCATCGTCTCCTCCGCCGCGACGCTCCCTTTCCTCTGCGACAGCGACGATCAGCTCCTCTTCGTCAGCGGCGTTAACCCCTGATTCTCCTCCGTGATTCTCCTCTCCTCCGTTTGGCTCCCGTCGCCCTCTCCTCCGTTTGGCTCCCGTCGTCGCCACGAAGCTTGTTGGTCGTCGCCGGCGAGGTTTTCGTTCCTTGCAGGTCTCCTCTTGGCCGCTGCCGCAGTCCCCTCCCCTCCCCTTGCCGTCAGCTTCCTCGCCGCCGCCGTCGTTGCCGCGCTAGGTTAGGTTAGTCCCTTTTTTTAATTTTATTGTTTTTTTGATTTTTTGTTTTGTAGAATATAATGTTTGTATGATTAGTTTATTGAACTGTACAAGATTGTTATGATAATCTGGCTGTGCCCATGGGGCTTTATTTGATGTTGATTTGTTGTTGTTCAAAAATTTGGATTTAGTCAAATAACAGAGGAAACTCTGCTGAAATTTCGTTAGAATGATAGAGTAAACTGTACTAATTAAATAATGTTATAGTGTTTGTATGATTAGGTTATTGAAATGCCTGTAGATGATTGTTCTGATGGTATCTAGTCATACATATAATAAAAAAAAAAACCGTATGGTATGTTGTATGCTGTATGCAAAATGATGCAATTAGGACAAAAGAAGCTGCAATTATGAAATTTCTAAGATGTAATGACCTGATAATTCTCTGTTTGGTATGACACAACTCCACAAATTTTTTCTAAATTTTTTGACAAGTGCAAGTTAGTCACATAAATGGCCAAAATTTAGGAAAATAGGTAAAAAATACTAAAATAATAAATAAGTTATAGTAAATGGAGGATTTTTGAAAATTTTTTTCCCAAAAACTTTCATTTTTTACGCATCTTCATCCGAGGTCCGTAGCAAAAGTTATGATCGTTTGAAGTTTTTCTACACCTAAATTTTGTATTTTCAAAACTATGATTATTTTGGGGGATGTGAGGCCTCTTTATTCAAGTACATATCAAAAGAACATAACACAACAAAAATTAGCAGAAAATTCAATGTCTAACTATTTTTTATGATTTTTTCAAGATCGATTAGATCCATCCAATAATGTTGTTTTTACATCAATCTTTCTTTTTTTAAATTGTTCTTCTAAGACAAAGCATATAGAAATTAGACATCATCGTTTCATTAGAGATCATATAGCTAAGGATTGCATTATAGAATACATAGATACAAAACATCAATTAGCTCATATTTTCACCAAACCTTTACCTAGAGAGTCTATCTATCTTTGAAATTTAGCTATTTGAAATGTATTATATATGAAGTTGTGGCTGGTTTGCTAGTTTATTTGATATGCAGGTACTAAAATTTAGGGAAAATGAGAAAATTAGAAACTGCTCTGCAGTTAGTTTGGTGACACGACTTACAACGTCGGTTATTACTAGAACCAACGTTGTAAGTTTGGGTGACACTTACAACGTCGGTTCTAGCCCTAACCGAAGTTGTAAGTCTGTGATTTTCAACGTCGGTTCAATTTGAACCGACGTTGAAAATATTATTTTTAACGTCGCCTTGTTCAACGTCGGTTTTGGGACCGTCGTAAAATGATCCCCAGAACCGACGTGAAAAGTGGTTTCTGTAGCAGTGTATTAAACTATATTAAAATCTTGATTAAAACATATTTATAAAATATCACTACCTATACTTATAAATATTTATCATTGTGAAAATAACTTTTCAAAATTACAATTTTAGATTCTAAATTTTAATTGATAATTATATAATTAAAAAAGTTAATATGTTATATTAATTAATATATTAAATATCAAATAAAAAATTTACACAAAAAAAGGCTCAAAATTTCTAAACAAAAACAGTTTATATTATCTTCACAACACCGAAACACCAGCTTGAATAATGCTTGTTATCCATAACTTTTTGTTATGAGAGACTCAATGTTTTACCTTTTAAGTTTAACTTCATTCATTTTAATTGTTTTCTTTTTCTGTGAATACTTCATTCATAACATAATGCAAGCAAAGGTCCTGTGACATTCAGCAATTATATATATCAGTTCATGGTTGGACATAGATTTTCTTAACCCAGGCTATATCAGAAGTCTATGTGACGAATGTCTGAGCATAAACGGCAGATTAATAATCGACAAATTATTGTATCCCTGCCCATTATTTGTGTTATTTCACTTTGAATTGGATGTCATGGAAAGCAAAAACGAGCCAATCATACATCTACTTGCTCGTCATTAATTTGATGAAGTTAGTATAAGAGTTAATATATATATATATTAATGTTTACACGAGCATGAATATTGAATCGTTATGTCAATTATATATGTCCTATAAAAAGAAAAAGAAAATGAGTAACTGTAGACTTTTGGTGCTACAGTGTTGGCATTACGCATCATATGATCCCTCGTGTTGCCCAGCCAGGGTGCCAGCTTGTGAAGCATCTCAATTATAATCCCATAGGTTCACGGGTTCTCCTAACTACTAATTTAAAACAAATACACCAAAAACCACTAAATTAGTTACCTATAAAATCCCCCTCACACTTCTCTAACTTTCACCAAATTTGTTACCATCCTAAAACTTTTCTTTCTGATATATCCTTAGTTGGGTGAAAATGGCTTCCAAGGGCCCTGTTGTCGTTGCTCTTCTCCTTTGTCTCAACATGCTTTCCTACACCATTGTGAGCTCAACCTACATCCCTGGAATCCCAGACCCATCAGTGCCCTACCAAAAGGGTACATGTCCGATAGATGCAGTTAAGTTGGGGGTGTGTGCTAACGTGTTGAACTTGGTCAATGTTCATTTGGGGTCACCACCAACCCTTCCATGCTGCAGTCTCATTAAGGATTTGGTTGATCTTGAAGTTGCTGCTTGCCTTTGCACTGCCATCAAAGCTAACGTTCTTGGCATCAACCTTAACCTCCCACTTTCCTTGACTTTACTTCTCAACAACTGTGGAAGGAAAAGCTCAAACATCGGTTTCCAGTGCCCTTAAATTCATATCTCCTCCCACGTGCATGTTGTCTTCCTCGTATTTCGTATCTCTTTATGGTTGTTTTTCTCCTTTCAATTCATGTTGTGCTCCGTGTATTATTTTTTTGGCGCGTGCCATGCATCCTAAATTCTCACTCTTTCAACATTGTTCTACTATTGGACGGAGGATTACTCATCACCCTCATCGTCAGCATCTTTGATTGCATGTAAGCAGTGGTAACAATAAAATTATGCGATTCTTATTTCCGGAGAAATTTGTCATTTGGCATGAAGCATATTTTAGAGAGTGACCTACAAAGCTTTATTTAAGGGTTAGTTGTATAACAAGTTAAATTTGTTATATACAAAACTATTAGATCAAAAAGGATGACAACTGTGATTTTATGAGAAAATTACATTTTACTCCTATAACTATGTTGACCGACAGAATCTAATTATGATACTCTCTCTGTTTCAAATTATAAGGCGTACTTTTGAAAGAAATCTTGTTTCATAATATAAGGCGTTTTAGAATTCCAATAACTTTGTTCCTTTATTTCCTTATATACCCTTATTAATCACATTATTATTTGTATTGACATTAAATAGTAGAAAGAGAAATTAAATATCAGGAACTAAGAATTAATTTTCTTTTATTAGTTTGACTCTTTATATTTTACCATCATCTACTAATATCATATTTTTTTTATTAAAGTTGCAGTAGTAAGTAATTTTAATTCAATATTTTTATTTGCAATTTGGTGAGAATTGAAATTTTTTTATTGAAATTTTGAAAATAAAATTTAAGGATAATCATTTGCAATTTAGTGAGAATTAAAAATTTTGATTAAAATTTTAAAATAAAATTTGAATATAGTCATTTGCAATTTGGTGGGAATAAAAAATTTTAATTGAAATATTTATTTAAAATAATTAGTCGTTCTGATTTTAAATTATTTAGAAATAATTCTTAAATGATTTTAAAACTGTTGAAATTCTAATCTCAATCAATTTACAATTTTATTAAAAAATTAATTCATTTATAAATATTTCTGGTTAAATTTCAATTAATTCATTTAATTGTAATTAATAAGGATAAAAATGAAATATTTGTAAAAAGTTGAACAAATTAATTGCTTTTATTGGTATGTGAGATTTTGTCAAGTACGCCTTATAATTTGAAACGGAGGGTGTATAGAATATTATGCTTTGATCGCAAGAATTAATTAACCATAATTTACTTTGATAAATCTGTTAAAATGCGATTGAATATTATACTTAAATGTGATTAAACATTTTACTTTAACTCTGAACAACTATAACCATTATTATTGTTTTCTAGCATAATTTATGATTTCGCAAAGCTCGTCAAATTCATGATAAATTAAGATTGATCACGGATAATAATTATTGCTCTTGACAAATGGCACAACTGGCGCACATTCCGTGTTCTATTTTCTCTACGCTCTTCAATGTGTAGTGAATGTAATTTTTAGGTGTATTTGAAAAATAAAATTATGATAAAATTGGTAGATATTTGAAATTTGAAGTATTTTTTATTTGTTATTTTTTTGTGATGTATGAATAAAAGTAGTTTAATAGGAGACATTTATTACAACACATTACTTCTCATAAAAAGCTGAAAAGTAAAATACCTTAGGAAAACATAGACAACGATCCTTAGAAGAAGGTTGATTGTGTTTGATAAAATTTATACTATCATTTTTAACCTTTTTACTATTTTTTAAGTTATCTTACTTTTTTTATTGCTCATCAAATTTTGCATAGTAATGTGTGTGGGAGAAAACACTCAATTCTTTTTATAGATATGAACAATTAAACCTGTACCAAGTGCACTTCATTTTGTATGGAGAGAATGAACCAAGAGAAAAATTAAATTTAATAAATAAAAGGATGCAAGTATCTCCCAAAATATGTGATTTATGTGCTTCGAGAATGGAATCAACCTCACATTTGTTTTGTTGAATGTAACATATCTAATTTTACTTGAAATATGCGCTATAAGTGGATAGGTAAATATTTAATACTCAACTCAATCAAATTTTACAAAATTACAATCATTTTTATATGTTTGGGATAAACAAAAAGGAAAATAATATAAAAGAGACCTTTTACATCACTAATTTAGGGTTTAATAATAATGATAATGTCACTGCTGGATTCGTACCAACAATTTTGATAGAACCAAAATATTATTGTCAAAATTTATATATTACCATTGTTACCAATACAACCAAAATAATTACAAAAAATCATGTTTAAAAAAATTGTCATTCATTCCTTCAAATTGTTAAATTAATCAATTATTGAATCAAAATTGAAATGTTCTATTATTTTTTTATATAAATAATTGTATTGTTGGCAAGAAATTTTTTATCTTTCATTTTATTTCTCAATCTTTTTTTAACAGTGCTCATTACAGAAATAATTTCTTTTTGTAGATGTAGAAATAACAAGAGTTAAAATAAGATCAATTCAGTGATATAGTAAAAATATTTTTAACTTCTCTGTTAAAGACTAAAAATTAAATATAAAAATCCAAGTAAATACTTAGAGATGTAGATTATTAAAACATAGCAATTAAAATTTTCTTATATTTTAAAAAAATTATACTAAAATATTTTAAAAAAATAGAACACTTAAATTATTAGATAATAAGAACTTGAAAAGAAAAAAATATTTCAAACATTATCTACATATGCAAAATAAAAATATATTTTTTTATGAAAAATTATATAACATAAAACTAATATTTCACTTTTAAAATGAAACAATAAAAAGTTACCTTATTTTTTAGAAATGGAATAAAATATATGAATTATATGTTTTACTTTCTTCAAAGAGATGAGCTAGGCAGAAAGGTGAAATGAGAGAATATAAAAGAAATTAATTTTCCTCTTTTAAACATTTTAGTAATTTTTCTTATTTTTTACCATAATTAATTTTATATTTTAATATTTATTTTAATTAATTGATGTGGGTTATAAAAATTTAAAAAACTCTCAACTACTTTTATATTATGTATACGAGTGGAAACATATTCCATCAGGAACATGTGTGTCCACTATTTTTTTAATAATAAAAAATTAAAATTAAAATAAGAGTTTTATAATTTTTTAAAATAGTTATTTTATTGTATTTGTGATTTTTTATTATGAGTAGTTAATTGAATATGAAAAAAATTGTTATGTTTGTAATTTTTGAATTTGAAAAAAACATTATTGTTTTTTACTTTTTAATTTTAATTTGATTTTGAAAAATAAGTAATTAATTGAATTTAAAAGAAAGATAGTTATAAAATAAGGTAAAACAGTAAAATCTTGTATACATTAAAAATAAAATAAAAAGTAATTACAATAATTTTTTTTATCAATTATATGGATAAGAGTAAAATGAAGAAAAATTATGTAGATCAAATAATGATTACAAAACATTATTGTGAGAGGGGTATTTCAGACTCTAAATTTATTAAAAAAATAAAAAATGATAATAATGTAAAAAATGGGTGGTTACACTTAGAAAAATTTATAATTATTTTTAGTATTTAAATAATTTTTAATTTTAAAATATAATTAAAATAAAAAAATAAAAAAAATATAACAGGTGTACGGTCCTCCTTGTGTAAGATTAGGTTCAATTTTGGAGAAGATGATGATTTGATTGCGAGAAACAACTAATTAAGCAGTTTATGGAATAGATATTAATTATTATGCCAAAGGAGTAACAATGTTTGGTTTGAAACAACTTGGTGAATTTGAATAAGAATAATGTTATAGAGGTGAAATACTAAATAACATAATATTGCACATCAATGAATAAATGAGTCAAGAGTATAACACTCAAAAAATTAAAACGGTGGATGCAGTTAATATGCAATCCATAGATTGTTGATTCAACTTATAAAGGTACGCAAATATGTGGATTGCATACCTTTCACAGTTGTTTAGGGTTGCATTTCATGTATCTTTATATTAGTGATTGAAAATTCAAACTCTTATCAGTGAATCTCAATTGTTATATTCGATTGATGAGTGCTTCTTGGAACCCTCCACAAACACACCCTAGACACATTGGTCTTTTCATGAAGTTTCCTCAGTTGCTTAACAAAACATGTTAAATGTTATGTAGCTTTCATACTATATTTCACAGATAAAATTGTTCTTTTTCCTTTTGGTTTAGAAAATTTCTTAATTTTGATGGAATTGTAATAGTATTTAGCAAACAGAAATCCAGGCTACCAGAAGTCTATATATGACTGAGCTAACACAGCCTGTTGTTAAAAGTCCATTCATAAACTATCTAGGAGATTAACAACATAATCAACGAATTATTGTATCAGTGCCAATCACAAACAAACCTCGGTTTTTTTGTCTTGTCTGTGTGATTTCAGTTTGTCTTGGATGTCATGGAAAGCAAGAACATGGCAATCATACATCTACTTGTTTTTTTTTATGCAGCTATTATTTGTGTAAATTTTATTCTATAAAGGAATCACTAAGTATCTTCCCTCATATTAACCAGGAAGGGTGCCAGCTTGTTGAGCATCTCAATTATAATGCCATAAGTTTCTTAACAAGTAAATTTAATAAAAAGACACCAAAAACCAAAACTAGTTATCTATAAAATGTCCTCTACACTTCTCTAACTTTCATTGCTCAAATTGCAAACAATAATTAGCATCCCAAACCTAATCCTCCTTGTGATCCTTAGTTGTGTATAGAATGGGTTTGAAGGGCACGATTGCATCCACATATGTTGCTTCTCTGATCCTATGTCTCAACATGCTTTCCTATACCATAGTGAGCTCCACCTACATTCCTGTAATCCCAGATCCATCAGTGCCCTATATAAACGCAAGTAAGTTGGGCGTGTGTGCCAAAGTGTTGAACTTGGCCAGTGTTAAATTGGGGTCACCACCAACATACCCATGCTGCAGCCTCATCAAGGATTTGGCTGATCTTGAAGTTGCTGCTTGCCTTTACACTGCCCTCAGAGCTAACGTTCTCGGCATCAACCTTAAACTCCCACTTTCTTTGAATGTACTCCTCAAAAACTGTGGAAGGAAAACCTCAAACACTGATTTCCAGTTCCCTTGAATTCACTGTGCCATCAACATATTCCACATGTCTTCTTTATCATATTTCACATCTCTTCATCGTTATTTTCTCTTTTCAATCCATGTTGTGCTCCACTTATTATTCATCGCTCTTGTCGTCAGAAACTTTGATTGTTGTTGGCAAGTACAAGTTCCATCTTAACGCATGAACTTTTTTTCAGCAGATCTTAACGGTTGAATAATCAATTGAGCTTAATTAATTATTATAACTCTAATCTTGGAAATCTTTTCAATATTGAATTTTTTTCTTGATATTCTTGCCTTCTTGTTTTTTTCTTTTGAGTTTGTATTCTTATTGTTGTTGATTTTTTCATGATAATCTTAACACAGTTTTTTAGGATAATGGAAAATAAAAATTTGTTTAATTTTACCTCTAAAATTTCAAAAAATACCAAATAAATCCCAATTATTTAACTCTCTTTGAATAAATTTAAAAGTAGTATAATAACTATTTAAAATAAAATACTGTTTTTTCTCTAATATAAATTATTTTTACTAAAACTGGAGCCAATTAGGTTACTTTTTGCGGGCCTTTTTTTTTAAATATATTATAATTATCTAAATTATTTTTAATTACAAAGCGTTTCTTCTATATATACATCTCTAATTAGGTTTAAAATGTTGGTTATCCACCATTTAAATTTCTATTTCATTAAATTATTTTATTTTAGATTTTCTATCCTCTAAGGCTACTTAAAACTTCAATTTTTCCCCACCACGATTCTAGATCTCAAAAAAAAAATTATCTAAAAATTTATTGTTTATTTTAGAAGTTTGAGAAATATGACTTGCACAATTTCTCAAAAAAAAAATAACCAAAATAAAATTTGGGACAACTTACCAAAACATTCGCATACACTAAATACTTTTTTACTATAGAAAAGTAGTTTCTATTTGACTTCAATCAAGAACTATACGTATATTCTTTGTTATTGATAAAAATAAATAAATGAAAACAAAAAATTGGATAATAAGTTGAAAACTTCTTCATAACAACTGATTAACAGGCTTATAGGCAAATGCACATCATTTTTTTTTTCTTTGTATTTTTAAATGTCGACTTTGTGCAGCTTTAAGTCTTGAATTCTTTTGTTTAATTATTTGCATCCATAATCTGATTGCCTTAATATTTTGTTCTATCTAAGATGTATTTAAATTTTGAAATTAAAATATGATCAATCTAAAATTATTCATTTTTTTGTATATATGACATGTATGTATCATTTATGAATGGTGATCCTACAAACTAGAAAACTTTAAAATATTGTAAAGTTATTTTCCTATATAAGATATGAACTCAACAACTTTGCTAACCTCTAATTGAGTTTACAATAACACTCTGTGTATTAACATGCTTGTGTGGTTATAGTTACTTCTTCTTTTTTTCTTCAAAATAAATCTCTATCCCGACATAAATATTTCTGTATTAATAACGGGAATAAAATTATATTAACTTTATATTATGCATATATTTCTATAATATATATATATATATATATATATATATATAATTTTAAAAGATTTAGAAGATTCAGGAGCTGACTTGCTCTCCTCTACTTAAGTAATTAGTAAATATTATTAGTCATTCTTTTTTCAGAGACAAATTGTTTGTGCTTTAGTGTGCTTTGCTTATTTGTTTTTACTTTCTCATTGTACCCAAAAAAAAGTGAAAATTAGTTGCTTTATCATTATTTCTAAACAATACCATACTTATATAGTAATTTAATAACTCCATGGTTAATATCTATAGATATTAAATTTACTTATTTCTTACCTTTAATTTCTTTCTTCACTTCCAACTGGTTCATTAAGTTTTCCCTTTCCCATACAGTGAAATAGTTCATCCTTTATTAAATATCAAAAAACAAGTCAAAACTCATCTAATCAGATTATATACGAGTTCCTCCCTAAAGTATTTAAAAAATATATAAAAAATCAAAATTTTCTCATAAATTAAAAATGATTTATATGAAAGTTAAAAATCAAAATTTAAACAAAGTATACAAATTTTTTAATTTTAAAATAAGCAATCTAAAAATTAAATTTATTAAGATAATATAATTTAAACCTAACTCAAAAAACAGCTCAACTTATCGCTAATCTATGAAAAATGGTTTGAAAAATCTAAACCTTACTCACCAAATTAGTAAATGAGCATGCAAGTCAACATCCACTTTATTATCTCTACAAGGACCAATTCAAAATTAAGTAAGATTTATATCTATTTGTATATTATTATTATTATTATTATGATTTATATATATATATACTCGAAGTGAAATTTCTAATATAATTAGTGGAACTGAAATTTCTAGTATAATTAGTGGTTATGGATTATAATATTACGATTAAAATGAGTCAGTAAGTAAGTAATATAGGAACAACCTTCGGTGGAAAAAATGATATTACATTAAAGTAAATAATATATTTAATAGGATGACTATTTGATGCTTGAATTTGATTTTGGTAATATTATTATAAAATTAAAATATATTACCAATAACATATTAAAAGATTATATCATAGAGGATTTATCATGCAGGTGTTATAAACTTATAAAAGAACCTTATACTATTTTAAATAGATCTCATCATATCATATTACTTTTAAACAACCCACACTTTTGATCAATTTTATTCCACTAAAATAAGAGCTTACATTTTTATATTTCTATTTGCACTTGATTCTTTTTTTACAGATTAAAAAATTGCAAATGTTTAAATGACAAATTACAAATGTTTCGGTAAGCCTAATTTTTATTAAAAATTAAAATACTACTTCTAAATATTAGTTAATATATGATTTAATTGAATATAAAATTAAAAATAGTTGATATATAAGGTTGAAAAATGTGTCTCATATAATGACAAAAAGGTATGAGATGTTAATATAAATTTAAATCTTTAAAGGCCAATTTAATAATTTCACGTGTATATTTTGAAAGTAAGATGGATTTAATCTAACAGTTGAATTATTTAATCTTAAATATAAGTAAATAGGTTCTAACTAGCTTTCATAAGAAAAGAAGGTTCTAGCTAGATATAGCTAGATTAAAGTTTGAATCTAAGTAGCATTTGCCTTGTGTTTGGCATTTGGTTGTTTATTTTATTTTACTAGTTTAATAAATATATAATATAAAATAATTTGTATTTTGTAAATTTAAAATGTTTTTATTTATAAAATATGTTAGTAAATATTATATAATATTAAAAAATAACAAATATATTCATTAAATTTGTTCAATTTAAAACTTTAGTAAAATATGATATACTTAAAAATATCTTATTCTCTAGACTTATTAAATAGGTTTTGGTTTACTGCTGTAGTAAACTCAATACCTAACTGATATATCCGAAAACAAACATTTTACGGTACAATCAGTACAACTAAAAATTTCTATATCAGATTGTAGAACTTGCTATCATACGGGAAAGTATAATTAATTAAAGTTTTTATTTTATTTTATTTTATTTAGTTTTATTCTTTTAGTATGATGAAAATAATCTTTAGTTTTAAATTTAATTATATCTGAACCCTTGAAAATGTCTAATTTTCTATTGAAATAGAGCACACATTATTTTCAAAACGCTGCAGTTATTGTAGTTTAATTTTAAACTTTAAATAATCTAATGGTTAAGAATTCAATTCATATATATTAGTAGATATGAGAAAGTTAAGAAATGAATAACAAAAAAAAGTTTACAAGCAAATCATCTTAAAAGTTTAGTTCGAAATTACCCAATTCGCATTGTTTTCGCCAAATAAAAAATATAATATTTAGAATAATAAGTCATTTAAGACTTTTAAGTATGCAAGCTAGCTGTGTGTATGCCAAAACATTCAACCTTCATTAGTTTAAGAAATTAATTGTGAGTAAAAGTAAACGTGAAACAAAAAAAAAAGAGAAGATTTTTGGACTCGTGACAATTGATATCTATGAGAGGAGGAAGTATATAGAGAAAATATATAAATTTAAATGCCTTTTTAGTTGTATAATTGTATAGTTTTGACTTTAATATTTATAAAAAATATTATTTATCTTTATAAAATGTTTAATCTACATTTTAAATCTGTATAAAATCAAGCCTTTCTATTTTAATTATTATTAAATATTTTTCTTTGATTTTCATTATTTTAAAAAGTTAAAATCCCTCCTAACATTATGATAGAATGATAACATGATTTTAGGATTTTTTTTTAAATGTGACATGTGCTATATTATATCACAAATATATAGTGAGTGCTATTAAAGATATCCACTAGATCAAAATTATGTCATTAAAAATGTCCACTTGATCAAATTAAAATGTCTATATTTTATAAGAATTAAAAATGAATTTAAGTTATTATATAAATAATTTTTATTATCTTGCATAAATTTTATCTTTAGTGTTTGTACTTAAAAAAATTGTTTATTTTAGACTTCTAGGCAAATTTTTAATATATTTACTTATTGTATATTCTATTTTTAATCTCTTTTTATCTCTACTATTTAAATTTATAGGTATTAAAAATAAATAAAAAATGGTAGCTGAGCTGAACTTACAAATAAAATTATAATTTTCAATACAAATTCTACGTATGAATTGTTTAAGTTTAAAGTGAATTTGCTTATAAATTGAAAAAAAGTTGTTTGTCCAAAAAAAAATTTTTTGCGTAGAAATCCCACTTCATTAATACTTTTTTTAAGTTTTAATGAATTTATAAATATAAAGACTAAAAAGTAAAATTTGTATATATAAGTAATTAAATCTAAATAATATGATGTAATAAAAAAATGAAAAAGATAATTAACATTGATGAAGTGTATAAGATTATGGCTAACCCAACAGGACAAAGTTTGGATACATTATTATAGAACACTTCTCCAATTAGAAATTTAGGTTAATAGTGTGCATATAAATAACGCCTATAACAAGTTTAATTTTATCCAAACAAATATCATAATAATAATAAAAATCCCTGGCCTATATATAAAGTGGGAAAGTTGAGGAAGAAGTAAGAGCACTTGTTGATCAAATAATTAAGGTTTGAAGAGAAAGTTTGTGGAAGATGGGTTCCAAGAGTGTAGCACCCCTTCTCCTTCTCCTCTCCCTCAACCTCCTCTTCTTTTCCATGGTTAGCTCTAATAAGTCCAGGACCCCTCCTCGGATTGCTCCGCCCTCAATGTGCGCCCCTCGCAGACCACCACCACCACCCCCACCACGCCAACCACCACCAGCGCCACCGCCCGCCGTCACCGACTCCGCGTGGACGAAGCGCATTCGAACAGAACATGTGTGACATCCTTCATCATTTTCTGTTGTGTCACTTCGTATCGTTTGTGTTGTTTGTACGTGTTTAAAGTTAAGGGTGGTTGGTGGCAATGGAGCCACTCTATAAAATATTAATAGCTAATAGCCTCCATAATAATGAAAAATATGTAAAACTGAATTGTGTTGTACGTGCTGTTATTCTAGTGGATGGGGATCTTATCTTCCTCCTCCGTTTTCTTTCTTTTTTGTCTTTCTAAAGATTTTCAATAAAAAGTTCTTTGTTCAATAACTTATTCCAGGTAGTTCAATTCCTTTGCATGTCTCTTTCTTTGTTTCACTGAGTATATGATCTTGGATTTGGTTTATATCTGATAATATCATATCCTATAAACTTACGAAATTTAAAACTAATTATGCAATTGAACTAATGAAATATGCTTTTATTGTTTTATTTGTAATTGATTGATATAAGATATTGTAATAACATTAAAATCAGTTTGCTTTTGTGGGAAAAAAAGAAGCATGAAAATATGGTCAAGATTGTTAATTAGCAAAGAAAAATTATCTTTTGACACCAAGTAACTGAAGACATATATTAGTCCTACAAATTACTATAGTACGTAGTATTATATTTAACTACCGAGTAACAATGGAAAAACCAACTGAAGGAAATGTATGAACTCCACATCCCTTACAATGCTAACTACCTGGAATTTTTGTTCACACCTTTATTCCAATAATCCAACAAATTGGAACATTGTTATTTATAGAAGCAAATCTTCTTAACTATAAAGGATTATGTATAATCCTCATTAGTTTTTATTATAAAAAATATATATTAACACTCTTTTTAAAAAAAAAACAAGTACTTAACCATTCTTTTTATTTATAATAATAAAATCTTTAAATTTTAATGTTTATTTATATTTATTATTAGTATTTATATTAATAAAAGAGTTGTTAAATAGTTATTCAGAAATGCACCACCATACAGTCTCTGCTGATAACCTACAAACAAACATCTAAAAGACAGCCCTCCTCTTTTGCATGACAATGAACAAATAGACCAGAACCAAAATACCAAACGACCACAATGTAGTTTTAGTTGAAGGGAATCACCATATAAATGGAGAATCTGATATGTATATCACACCACGGAATAGAATGGAATAGTGTGCTACAAAACAGGGTGTGTATTGATGATAAAGCCTAAGAATGAGATGCAGGGGTTGAAATATGTGAAACACGCAAACTGCTATGTGAAAAGGCTATGGCTCTATATAAGTGGACAGACTGTGATTTGGCGGCTTAGAGGTTCTGCAATACATTTCGGTTGTATATTTGTATGTGTTTCCAAGTTAATTCTGCAGGATAACAGGAAGCTTTGTTGTTCATATACACACACACACATATATATATATATATATATATATATATATATATATATATATATATATGTTTGGGAAAAATTACTTCTGGCTTGGTCTTGGTATTGATGTTGGTTGCAGGCATAGTAGGAGGTGCTGGTTGATGGAGTGATGAGCATCAAATGGAAGAACATTGTTCGCAAGGCACAGATACCAACCTTGCCTCACGCAGATTGGCTCTCAGTACTGCCATCATAGATGGTGCTGTTGCTGGCACTTGATAAGGCTGCTGATGCAGCTGGCGCAATGCTCTCTCTGGAGAAAGCTGCAGTTAGCACATTTTCACCTTGTTTCAATCACTTTGGAGACAGGGAGGATTAACCATGGACTGGTTGTTGAAAGGGCAGGGGTGGTCTAGCAGAGAATTATTTAGATGGGGACAACATAAGTGTATGGTCTCGATCAGCAGATTCGGTTGGTGGAAGCCACTTGAGGGACTTTTTCATAGAGTAACTTAAATAAGTCTATACTGGAAGAACCCGTGGGTTTTATTCTCCAAACAAGTTGATGTATGCTTGTGTGATCATATACAAGGGATGTATTGATGGTTGGATCTGTTTGGGTGTGTGCTATGTTTTATTTCCTTTGCTTGCTGCTTACTAAGGGGCTAGTAATAGCATTATTTTTGTTTTTACATGGTTCTTATCACTAGGTTGGATGTATTCTTTTTTGTAAACCTCTTTCTGTTTTCCTTTCTTTGTACGTGGGTTCGAAGACCCTTTGTGTTCTATTTAATACATTCTTTAGCCGATAAAAAAATGTAGTTTTTGTTGAAATAATCCAAGAAAACTATTCATCCCCCTCTGCATACAATCTAGCCCCCTCGTTCCCCCTATAAAAGTCAGTAACAGTTCCATTTTCTTCTACTGTTCCCCCCTTCTTCCTATGCCTCCTTCTTACTAACATTTATGATTTACTGACATTTATTTTCACAATAGTTTCCATCACAAGGCTATGTTATCAAAATGATCAACTAGTTTATTCACGTGTCTTTATTGATATCAATTCAAACATCCACTTGTGATTCCAGAGCTTCTCACTAGCTCAAGTGAAAGATAAATCGTTCAAGCCACAACTCATTCTTCAACCAAAGAAGAATGAAATGCATCCTTTATTTTTTAGGTTGTCACTCCAAATATAAATCAAATTTTAAATCAAAATGATTTAATGATGATCTAAAAATATAAAAAAATAAATGATTTTTCTGTCTAATATTTTTCCAATCAAACTGGACCACACCCCCTTCTCCAAATGATAAATTTCTCTTACCGATTTTAATGAATCCATTTAACAACAAAACAATTGCCATGCTCATCCAGGCATAGTTATTTTGGTAAATACCTGTTAATTTTAATACTTGTTTTAAAAAAATCTCAAGGGAATATCTCCTTAATTCAAGTTATTATAGAAATTAATAGAGTTTGTGGTTAATAAATTAAGGAGAACTAACCAACTTTTTAGTGGTTTTGTTAAGTATATTTGCTTCTATACCAATACTGTACTAAAATTATTATGGGATTATTGATTGGATGAAAAGTGTACACACAGGTTTCCAGCTAGCATTTGAACTTGTTACCATGGCGTTAGTTAAATACACTTCTATTGTAGGATCAATATACATGTCTTCGCTTTGCTGGATGTTATATATCTTCACCCTGCTTTCATGCTTTATTGTTTAGACTTTGGACAAAAGGTTATCATCGGTAAACCGATTTGAATATGATATTACATGATCAATGCTCCGATCTGGACATCAATTGAAACGATGATATATAAAAATACATACGAAAGTGAAAAAGACAGAGACGAGGAATTGAATAACAGGAATCACTTCTTAAACAAGAATTTTATTAAACAACTTTGACTAATTAATAAGATGATAAACAAGATTGGGAGGCGGAAGATAGAAATCCCCATACACGGCAAGAAGAAGTATTTGTAATTGTATAGCATATTTATTTGTTCTTATCTATGGACGTTTATTCATAATATTATAGTGTCTACCGGCATATATGCACGTGCATATATATAAGTAGCAGGCACTAACGGTAATGTCCTTCACTTTTTTTAAACTCACAAACATAAACCTAAGATACGAAGTAAGACAACATAATACGATGTTGAATGTCATGCTTATTCTATTCTTAATTGCAACTGAAGTTGTTTGCATTGCGTCCACAACTGAGCATTACGCTTTTGATACGATTGGTTAAAGTAGAAGTAGCCAATTGAGGAAACGTGGCCCTGCCATTGGCGCACATGCACCCAGCGGCTTCACTAGGAGAACGAGCAACAACGAGGGAACAACAAAGCCTACCTGAAAGTAATGGAATTGATGGGGAAGACAAAACTGTGGTGCAAATATTCAAAGTTCGACAAAGAGGTGATGGAGGTGGAGGAGGAGGTGGTGTAACAGGTCGGGGAGGAGGTGGTGGTGGAGGAGGAGGTGGCGAAGGAGGAGGGGGTGGTGGTGGCGAAGGAGAAGGAGGAGGGGGTGGTGGTGGTGAGGGAGGAGGAGGTGGAGGTGGCGAAGGAGATGGAGGAGGTGGCGAAGGAGAAGGAGGAGGAGGTGGAGGTGAAGGTGGAGGTGGTGAAGGAGAAGGAGGAGGAGGTGGAGGTGGAGGTGGGGATTGAGGTGGTGATATAGGAGGTAATGTTGGTGGTGTCACTGGTGGTAAGACAGGAGGCATCAATGGAGGTAACATTGAAGGTGGAAACAATGGTGGTAAACTAGGAGGCAATAATGGCGGTGAGTCAGGAGGTGATAATGATGGTGGTTCTAGAGGTGGCAACGATGGTGGTGAGATAGGAGGTGGTAAGGAGGGTGAGATAGGAGGCAATGTTGGTGGTGTTACTGGTGGTAAGATAGGAGGCATCAATGGAGGTAATATTGATGGTGGTAAGCTAGGAGGTAACAATGGTGGTGAGTCAGGAGGTGATAATGATGGTGGTTCTAGAGGTGGCAACAATGGTGGTAAGGAGGGTGAGATAGGAGGCAGTGTTGGTGGTGTCACTGGTGGTAAGACAGGAGGCATCAATGGAGGTATTGATGGTGGAAACAATGGTGGTATGCTAGGAGGTAACAATGGTGGTGAGTCAGGAGGTGATAATGATGGTGGTTCTAGAGGTGGCAACAATGGTGGTAAGGAGGGTGAGATAGGAGGCAGTGTTGGTGGAGTCACTGGTGGTAAGACAGGAGGCATCAATGGAGGTATTGATGGTGGAAACAATGGTGGTATGCTAGGAGGTAACAATGGTGGTGAGTCAGGAGGTGATAATGATGGTGGTTCTAGAGGTGGCAACAATGGTGGTAAGGAGGGTGAGATAGGAGGCAGTGTTGGTGGTGTCACTGGTGGTAAGACAGGAGGCATCAATGGAGGTATTGATGGTGGAAACAATGGTGGTAAGCTAGGAGGTAACAATGGTGGTGAGTCAGGAGGTGGTAATGATGGTGGTTTTAGAGGTGGCAACGATGGTGGTAAGGAGGGTGAGATAGGAGGCAGTGTTGGTGGTGTCACTGGTGGTAAGACAGGAGGCATCAATGGAGGTATTGATGGTGGAAACAATGGTGGTAAGCTAGGAGGTAACAATGGTGGTGAGTCAGGAGGTGGTAATGATGGTGGTTTTAGAGGTGGCAACGATGGTGGTAAGGAGGGTGAGATAGGAGGCAGTGTTGGAGGTGCCACTGGTGGTAAGACAGGAGGCATCAATGGAGGTATTGATGGTGGAAACAATGGTGGTAAGCTAGGAGGTAACAATGGTGGTGAGTCAGGAGGTGGTAATGATGGTGGTTCTAGAGGTGGTAAGGAGGGTGAGATAGGAGGCAGTGTTGGTGGTGCCACTGGTGGTAAGACAGGAGGCATCAATGGAGGTATTGATGGTGGAAACAATGGTGGTAAGCTAGGAGGTAACAATGGTGGTGAGTTAGGAGGTGGTAATGATGGTGGTTCTAGAGGTGGTAACGATGGTGGTAAGGAGGGTGAGATAGGAGGCAGTGTTGGTAGTGCCACTGGTGGTAATATTGATGGTGGAAACAATGGTGGTAAGCTAGGTGGAAACAATGGTGGTAAGCTAGGAGGTAACAATGGTGGTGAGTGAGAAGGTGATGATGATGGTGGCTCTAGAGGTGACAATGGAGGTGATGTTGGAGGCGGTAACAATGGTGGTAAAATAGGAGGTGATGGTGATTTTGGATTTAAGATAGGAGGTAGAGGTACTTTTGGGAGGTTTGGAAGTGGTGGGATTCGTGCGAGAAGGCCATGGGTGTTGGAGCTGACCATGGGAAAGAAAAGGAGGCACAGGGAAAGGAGAAGGGCGACGGGTGCAAAAGCACCCCTTGAAGCCATTTTCCTTCTGATTTTTCCTTGTGGCTTAATATGTGAACAAGTCCTGGTGCTTGCATAGCTGAACTTTGGGAGAGATTTTATAGGCCAAGGATGTGTGTGTTTACATTTTGCGTGGAATGTGTTAATTTCTTAAATTAAAATTAAAGAAGGTTGAATCTTTGGGTATACATAGGTAGCTAGAATCTTTATCTTTAAAGTTAGGATCTAAATATCTAATTTCCTATTTGACGGAAGTGACATGACAATGCAAATGGCGGCAATTTCTGGATATGAAAGAAGGAAGGCATAAGATTGTTCAGTAATTATATTTGTGTTTGTTTCCTTTTCTTTTGTTTGCTGCATTGTTTGTTATATATTATGTTTGAGTCTATAGTTACTTTTTATTATGGGTTTATATTACTTAGAAAAGAATGAGATATTATTTTGGAGCGTATAAATAGCATGCCCATGATTAACAAATTAAGTAATGGGTGTATTTGGGTTAAGAAATTAACATGATTTACATGACAGTCTTTCACTGAGTATAATTGTGAATCTAAGTTTGGCAAACCAACTATATTTTTATTGGATTGGACTAATTAAGATTAGGTTGAGTAAAGTTATATGGGCAACTAAGTTATTCTTCTAAATGATTATCTAAAGCTCTCAAAAAATAATAAGATAGATTAACCGAATGAAAATAATCGAATTCACATAATTAATAAGATCTGTATATAGTTTAACTTTAGTCATTAAACTTTAAATTTACTGTATGCAATGGGTTTTAAAACTGAAATATAATTCCCACTATATTTTTAAATAATTTAAAAATTAAATAAGTATTTTTCAATTCTTAATTTAGATTGAAAATCACATAGGGTTTTTATTGAAAATAATTTAAAATGAAATAATTTGAATGAAAATAATTTGAATAAAATAAAATAGACTATCATTATTTTTTTATTGAAGACTTTTATGCTACTTTGTTTTCGGGTCACCATATAAAGTTACTAAAAGGGTATGCTGCTTAGATTCAAACTTTAATCTAGACGAATAACTTTAATTTTATATTAAAAAATTAAAAAATAATCATGGCAGTGTCATAATTCATATATGATTACACATTCATCTTAACTTTAAAAGATGCATGGAATTTTTAGATTGACCTTCAAATATTATAACATTAATGTCTTAACTTTTTTAGTACGTACTTTTTTTTTCAACAAAATTAAGCTTAACGAGATTAAGCTTAACGAGACATTTGCAATTTGTCATTAATCATTCTACTATAAGATAATACATAAAATTCCTTCAGCCAAAAAAAGTAACACTTACAATTTTTAACTAATTTTTTAATTGTTTGTATTCCAAATTAATTTTTATTATGAATAAAATAAATATCAATGAATTAAAATTATTTTTAGCCTTGTAAATTTTGTACATATATTTATAAATACTTGTACAATATATATTAGATACTTAATAGTAATTAAAATAAATATTAATATTCATCTTCAATAATTTTTTATATATCAATTTCATTTCTAATTTTTATTATAATTATATTATTTTTTATTATTACAAGAAATTTATTAAATATAAATTAATTTAAAAAAAAATAATTAGTTATTATAATCACTAAATTAAAAATTAATTTATAAATTAAAAATTATTAATATTTAAAATAGTTTCTATTATAATAGAAATTATATTATTTTAATAATTATTGATTTTAAAAAATTATAAAATTAATTTCTATATAATGATAATTAAATTATTTTTTAAATTTAAATTTAAATTTGTTTCTAATATTAAATATCAAACTTTTAATTACTTATTAAATTAGACTTTATATTAGTTTTTAATTTAATTAATGATTAATTTAATTATTTTATAAATTACTAATATAATTAATAAAAAAATTAATGTATGTACATAATAAATTGAATAATAGTAAAATCTAACATAAATTATATTTAAATAAATTTTTATAATTATTAAAATTGACATTGGAAAAAAATATGTATTTTTTATATTAAATTTTAATAATATCATATTTTTTTGTTGTAATTTATAGTTTTTAAATATTTAATTAATAATTAAAATAATAAGAACGGACCTACGAAATAAAAATGAGAAAATTTTGATAGCTAATAAATATGAGAATGAAAAAATATAATAAATTTGTTGAATCTCAATTAATTGAAGGACACTAAATAACAAGATAATGTTATTATATTAGATTTAACAACTTGCAATAAATTAATTATCATATTTTATTTGGTTTTGTTTTGTTTTGTTTATACACTAATGGAACCTAATATTGTTAAAAACAACAATTCTATCTAACAAATTTTTATTTCTATGTTTTACAAATTTGACATGAAAAAGCAGCTTTCGATAAACATAAAAGGAAAGATTTTAAAAGCAACTCATTGCAATTTACACTGGCTAGCTCCTGCAAACAACCAACCACCTCAATTTACATTAAACTAACCATTTTTTTCCTTAAAAAAGTTTTTTTTATTATACATATAATTAAAATTGGTATTAAAACACTCCTATTGCTTATTTTTTATAAAAGAAAACTCATTGAAAATAAGTATTATTAAGAAGAAAAAGTATTTAACTGCTAAAAACTGATGTTCATAAAAATTAACAACAGTCACATTAATTCATTGTATTTAACATACACTGTATTTTTTTCTTAATTAGAAAATTGACTTCCTTTAAACTTTTTATTTTTAAAATTATATATACACATATATATTAAATAACAAGCATCACTTTATAAGAAATATATAAAATTTAAGATAAATTTTAAAAAAAGTGCAAGTTAATTAATATTAATCTTATAGAGCGTGAACATAATTATCTATTTTTATTAACTGTGCAAAATATGAAATAGTTTTAAAATACTAGGAATTTAAATTAAAATATTTTCTTTAAGGGGACACATTATAATTAATAAATTTATGCATTTCTTCACTGTATATTAATGAAAGTATTAGACTTGCCTGTGAGGGCAATGGCTTCCAAATTGCATTTAAATTAATTTGTGTTGACCTTTCATAATTTATGTTATCATGCCAAACCTAACAGGCTAAGGTATGTTTACTTAATAGTGCTTGACTAAATCTTTTATTTAATACAATTTCATTAATGTAATTTTTAATATAATTAATATTTAATGTTATTAATTTATAAATTTTTGTAACATGTATCTACTTAATTTTTTATTTGATAGTGCATATTAAATATTTAAATAAACAAGTTAATAAAATGATTATAACTGTAACTATTTTAAATATATTTTTAAAAAAATCAAGTTGCTGTACATTCATTAGTAATCCTTGTGAAATTTACTAATGTATTCTTTTTTTTTTTTTTTTTAGCAGATTATAAGCACAATTATATTCGAAGTGTAATTTATTGGTGTACTTTTTCCAAAATTCATTTGGATATAGTAAGTAAAATTTATTAAAAATATTTCTATAATAATTTTAATATTTTAATTATAAGTTTATTTATTTTTGAAAAAATATTTTATTTTATTTATTTAAAATTAAAATTAAATCAACTATTATCGTTTAGTATGTTTTGTTAATTTTAGATATCTTATAAATTTATTAAAAATGAGACAACTTACTATAAAAAAAACATATAAAAAAAGCTAAAAAAATTATATAAATGAAGATGTTAACTATATTTATAGTATTTATTTCTTTTTTATAATTCTTACCTTATCAAGAAAAAAAATTCACTGATATTGGTCAAAATCAATATTTTAAATTACAAAAATATATAAATTTATGATACATAAATAAAATTAGAGTCAATTAATTTAATTAAATATTAAAAATAAATTAAAATAATATCAGTTGAATTAATATCAATTTAAATAAATATTAAATTTTTAATTTTAACTAAAATTAAAATTAATGTTAATTTTAATAAATATAAATAAGAAAAATAAATAAAATTAATTGTTACTATTTTTAAAAATAATATATAGTATCAAATAATTTCAATAAATATTAATATTTTTTATTGATGTATAAATTAATATATTTAATTTTATTGACTTTTATTCTAGCATTAGTTAAAATCTGTATTATCGATCCTAGTTTCGTGGGTTATGTAATTGTAGATATTCCTGGACAAGTAGATTCTAATATCCTTATATGTATTTTAAGAAATATTAAAATATGAAATAACTAAAATTTTATTTGTAAAAGTAATTGTGATTATTTTCTAAAATAAGTTAAAAATTTATTTTGTTAAGCTTATCTTAAAATTTATGGAAATAACTAAGTTAAAATAAACTAATTAGAAGTCATTACTTATAAATCATTTTTTATAAATTTTAACGAGATTAATGTTTTCTTTAATTACTAGTTTTATCATCTTAAAATAAATAATAAATGTTTAAAAATATAAATTTATATATACTGTCATTTACATAATAAAAATAATACATAAATTAATATAATTATAATACATAAATTTATATACACTGTCATTTACATAATAAAAATAATACATAAATTTATATATTTCCCTTACTCAAATTCTTGAATGCATTTAAATCCAAACTAAAATTTTCAACCATCTTTTCCGAATGTAAATAATTATATTATATTGTTGACAAAAATCTCTCTTCCATTCTATCTCGCAATTTTATTTTAATAATTTTAATTATAAAAAATATCTTTCTATAAATAAAAGTTAAAATAAATTTAATTAAGTGATAAAAAAATAAAATATGTTGTTTTTTGTAAAAAATTAACATCATTTAAACATGATTGATGAGATACATAAAAGCATATTATAAAACACAAAACATTTAAGATTTTATTTTATATTTCTAAAATAATTTTTATATAAAAATATTTTTTAAAAAATAAAAACACTTATATTTATGAATAAGAACTTAAAAAATATAATTATTTAATCTAAACTTTGAAGATAAAAAATATTATTTTTATATAAAAAATAAAAAAAAATTATATAAAAAGTATCATATTATATTTCATTATCAAATATGTGAGTGATGAATAAAAAATAAATTTATATCTTACTATTAAAACAAGAATAAACTGAATATATAAAAAAATATAAAAAAAATATCTTCATTTTTCTTTTTCATCAATTTCTTTAATTTTTATTACATTTAATTTTATGTTTCGATATTTATTAAAATTAAATAATGTATATCGTAAAAAAATTCATTATAAATATAACCCATCCAATTTTGCTTATAAAAAAACCAGGCCAATCTAATTTCATAAAGAAAAAAAGTTTAACTCAAACACCTCTATTACATTGAAGTGGACAATTAGATAAAGTAAAAATAAAATTCATGGTTTATATTTAAATTTCTAATTAATCGCAACTTTATTTTCTCTTTATTGCAGTGAAATTGGAAATAGAAAAAGTGGGGGATGGGGTGGTTGTAGCAGAGTAGAAGAAGCAAAACGAATTGTGCAGAGCATAGGTTTTTGTCATTTTTATTTTTATAAGTTTACAATTAGGAAATTTTTAATATTTTTTTATCAAGTACGTAAAATGGACTACACTTTCTAATTTAAAAAGAAATGAGGCCCAATGCACTTTATGTAGCTGCTTCCTCTACCCCTGCTCCTATCAAAAATTATTTTTATATTATAAATTTTGGAAGTTATTTATATTAGAAAAAATTTGTTTTTTATTATAAAAGTCAGAAGTTAAATTTTAAAAAAATATCTTTTGAATTATAGAATTTGAAAGTTAATTCTGGATTTAAAATAAACTTTCTAATTATACAATTTTTAGGTGATTTTTTAAAAGTATAATTTTTGGATTGTATAATTTAGAAGGTAAAATTTTTCTAACACAAATACTTTTAGATTATATAATTTGAAAATTTATTCTAAATCTAACTTTTGGATTCTACAATTTGAAAGTTGATTTGTATCAAACTCACTTTCAAATTATACAATTTAAAAATTATTATCAAATTACACAATTTGAGAAATCACTGAAAAATATTTTTATAAAAAAAATGGAGAAATGAAAATCAAGAAAAATTTACAGATATAATTTTTATATTTCATAAATTTTTGGGATGTTGAAGAAATGTTGGGAGGTGTAAGAAGAAACACCTTTACTTATTATAACTATTCAAATTTTTAGAATGCACTGTTAAATACATTACATAAGGGAGTTTCTTTATGCACCACATTATTTTTATATATACTTCTACTGTGTGAGTAAAAAGATAAAACAATCCCACCATTTCTAGTATAGTTGTCGTCACCATCCTTACTACTACCTTTATTGTCACCCTCCTCATTGCTGAAAAAGAATGAAGAAGTAGAAAAAGAAGGAGATATGACTATTAAGAGATATTTTTAACTTAAAAAAAATTTATAAAAAAAATTATTATTTCATTGTGTTATTTAGACAAAAAGTTTTAAATTGTGCAATTTAAAAAAAAAATTCGAATTAGATAATTTGAAATTTTTTTTATATGAATATGATTTTTAAATTATATAATTGAAAGTATTTTTATAAATTATGTAATCCAAAAATTAATATTTATTTTTAAATTGTATAATTCAAAAAAATTTCTGTCGATAAAATAGAAATTTTCATATATATGTAATGCAAGAAGAAAATATAGCGGTAGATAAAGAAACTCTCCTCACATAAAAAGGGAAAAAGGCTTTGGGTTTAGATGGCCCAATCGAAAATGCAGTAACAATAAAAACCAAGATAATTTAAACATAACTCTCAGCTAGAAAAAAGTTTATAAAAATCGATAAAATTTACTCCCTAATTCCTCAAGCGAATGGTACATTAATGTAAAACTGATTTTTTTAGGAAAAATGAAAAGGAAATAAAATTTATTATTATTATTATTATTATTTAATCAGTGAGTTGATATACCTCAAACGATTTATTTTGGGATGTTACAATAAATGTAATAATTTTTTTATTCAAATAAAATAGTTAAAAAAATTTCTTTTTTTTCTCTATCTGTATAATTTGAGAAATTTCTATACTTTGTTCGAATTTAGATTTATACATGAAATTTGGTTCAGTTTTTGCATATTGATTTTTATTTTTTTCTTTTTAACAATACTTTATCTCTCTAGATAGTAATATGTTATTTAACTTCAAAGTGTCAACATAATTATAATTTTATAGTTTGATAGAGAAGATTTTGGATAAATAACTTCTAAATAATATAATAAATATATGTGTAAATAATTACTTTTAAATTAGAAGCACATAAAAATGTAATAAGAAAAAAAAATGTATTCTTAAAGTTCTAAAGATACAAATAAAAGTAACATATTATTTTTAGAATTAAGACAGGTTAAAAGAAACGGAGAGTTTATATAACAAATGTAATAATTAATATACAACACTAATAATGAGTTCAATTATATATCTTCATAATTAGTACTATATTAGAAGTTATTAGTATCTAAAGGTAGTTTACTTTGCAAGAAAAGAAAATAAACTCGAATACCTAAAACTAAAAGTTTCCAAATTAACAAACGAATATCCGTCTTATGTAACTTCTAAAACTTTGACCTATAAAACCAACTTGTTCATATTTATAGAAAATTCTCATTCTTCAATTAATTCATATAAATGTTCTATAAAATTTCCAATTCCTAAAAATGAATAATAGAATTATAATCAATTATAAGGGAATGAAGAACTTATCTAAATAATAATTCTAATTTATCCATTTCGATTTATGTTCCCTTCTCTCCTTAAAGATGTGGTATGACTATGGAAAAGATGAACTACCAATATAAAATTTTAGAGAAAATGTATAAAGAGCTAAAATCTTGAAAGATAGAAAATATGAAGAATGAACTATTTTTAAACTTATTTATAAACTTTTCAAAATACGTCTCGTTCTCGCATTTATTTTAAAGTATACATTTTAGACTCAATTAAACGATGAGGTGTTACAATTTTTTTTCACTTAATTACTTTTCATTTTTAAAATAATTATAGAAATAGAGAAATGATGAATTAAAAATATTAATTATATATGAACAAAAAAAATTAAAGATATTTTAATAAAACAAATATAATTAATGCAATAGACGGTTATAAATAAATATATAAGTAAATTTTATTACGAATACCTTATAATTTAGCAGAGATAAAGTTTCACTCTAAACACACTATTCTGTACATTGTGGAAAAATAAATGAAATATCGTGTTACAATTGAAAACATTATTAGTTTTTAGCTTTTAAAAATGATGTTTAATTTGTTTTCTTTGTAAACTTTTATTTTTATTATGTTGCTGGTCATTTTGAAAAATATAAAATTTTAATTTTTAATATTTATATAACATTTAGATGTAACTTAAGCTGAAAATCTCCTCACTCTCTACTCTTTTTTTATCAGGCGTTATATTATACTAATACTACTTACTTTCGTAGAGTCTTAAAGGAGTAGTTATCAGTATTCGTATAACAAAAATGTCCGTATAAGAAAGATATTTTCAAATAATTTGAAATGACAAGGTTTTTTTTTTTCATGTATCAGAACATCAAACTGAATCTCCAGCGACACCAGTCTTTCTATCTGACTATGAAAAATGTAAGAGACAATCCTTATACAAAACACCTAAAAGATGTAACCAGCACTACTACAGAATTAGGAATCAACATCGCCATTCTACGTCGATTTAAATACAAACGACATAGAATGTTTGATTTGACCATTCTACGTCGGTTGTAATCTATAACCGACGTAGAATGTTTTTAATTCTACATTCTACGTCGGTTAGTTACAGAACCGACGTAGAATGTCAACACTATTGTCGGTTGTTTCTTAACCGACGTAGAGTGTAGAATTCAAAACATTCTACGTCAGTTATAAATTACAACTGACGTAGAAACTTCTTAGAAACTCCTTTAAAACCTATTCCTCCCTTTTCTTTCTCACTTTTCGTACTGTGGTCGACCCTCGAAGCTCCGCTCTCCGTCCTCTCTGCGCGCTCCGTCTTCCTCGTCACCGGTGCTGCGGCCGGTCTCTCTCCTTCCTCGTCGCAGCCCCCTGTCGTGCCGCCCCTACCGCTGCCACCCCTGCCGCCCTTCCTCTTTGGGTTTTGTCACCGCCGCTTGCCGCCCTCCTTGTGCCTTGCCGGTGCACGTTCATCCTTGTGCCTTGCCGGTGCGCGTTCCTCCTTTGCCGCCACCGCCACCGTTGCTGCCGCTGTCGCTGCCAGGTTAGTGGATTTTTTATTATTTTTATTGTTTTTTGTTTTGTAGATAGTGTTTGTATGATTAGGTTATTGAAATGGCTGTAGTGTAGATGATTGTTCTGATGTTCTGGCTGTGCTCATGGGGCTTTATTTGATGTTGTTTGATTTTGTATAAAAATTTGGATTTAATAACAGAGGAATTATGACAAAAACCGTATGCAAAATGATGCAATTAGGACAAAAGAACATGCAACTATGAAATTTCTAAGATGTAATGGCCTGATAATTCTCTGTTTGGTACGATACAACTCCACAAATTTTTTCAAAATTTTCTGACAAGTGCAAGTTAGTCACATAAATGCCCAAAATTTAGAAAAATAGGTAAAAAATAGTAAAATAATAAAAAAGTTATAGTAAATGGAGGATTTTTGAAATTTTTTTTGCCCAAATCGTTGGGTCATTTCCAAAAACTTTCATTTTTTACGCATCTCCATCCGAGGTCCGTAGCAAAAGTTATGATCGTTTGAAGTTTTTCTACACCTAAATTTTGTATTTTCAAAACTATGATTATTTTGGGGGATGTGAGGCCTCTTTATTCAAGTACACATCAAAAGAACATAACACAACAAAAATTAACAGAAAATTCAATGTCTAACTATTTTTTATGATTTTTTCAAGATCGATTAGATCCATTCAATAATGCTGTTTTTACATCAATCTTTCTTTTTTTAAATTGTTCTTCTAAGACAAAGCATATAGAAATTAGACATCATTTCATTAGAGATCATATAGCTAAGGATTGCATTATAGAATACATAGATATAGATACAAAACATCAATTAGCTGATATCTTCACCAAACCTTTGCCTAGAGAGTAGAGAGTCTATCTTTGAAATTAGCTATTTGAAATGTATTATATATGAAATTGTGGCTGGTTTGCTGGTTTATTTGATATGCAGGTACTAAAATTTAGGAAAAATGAGAAAATGAGAAAATTAGAAACTGCATTGCAATTGTAGAAGCGACTTACAACGTCGGTTAGGGCTAGAACCGACGTTGTAAGTTTGGGTGACACTTACAACGTCGGTTCTAGCCCTAACCGACGTTGTAAGTCTTGTGATTTTCAACGTGTTGAAAATATTACTTTTAACGTCTCCTGATTCAACGTCGGTTTTGGGGCCGTCGTGAAATCATCCCCAGAACCGACGTGGATTCCGGTTCCTGTAGCAGTGCAGTTGTAACAGAGGAGCCAATTCCTTATCATCTTCCATGATAAAAGCCAATATTTCATGAGAAGACTTTAGGTCTAGAATAAATCTTAAACTATTAACCCTCTCTTTCTCTAATGTGTTTCCCTCACTCATTTATGGCGTCATGTTATTTTTTCCATTTCATTTCTATATGCCTTTCAACCTTAATTCTCATTCCATCATATATGCATTCCTCAATGTGTAAGACAAAAACCAAACCCTAATACATCTATATTAAAGTAGTATTTTTTATTAGGAGTGGTAAGTGAGCATTCATCCCCAAGCTAAAATTGGATATATGAATGGATCCCGCAAAACTTAAGTTAAACTGTACAATGAAATTTTTTAATATTTATTTATATTACAATAATTTATTAAATTTATTAAATAATACACAATTAATTAAAGTAAAATAAGTATTTTTTATTTAGCCTTAGTGATAATTAATAAAATAAAATAAAAATAGATTTTAGATTGAATTAAATTAGATTAAAATCTATATAAAATATAAGTATTAGATTTTGGATTGAATTTGATTTGATATTACAAGTTACGGAATTTGCATAAATGATGGATAAAAATCGTTTGTGCAGACTAAATATAAGAAAATCCAAACTAAAAATTTAATAAAAAATACAAGTTCACACTTGTACATGTTAATAGTCCACGTACTTTATTTAAATATCTAATTTCACTACTACTACTACAATTTGACAGGTCAAATTAAAAGTTTTAACAACTTTTTTTTCTTAAATTAAAAAATGATTTTTTTACATATTATTATTATTTAAAAGTTATATAAATATGTAATAATATTATAATTTAAATCATTAATACTTAAAAATCAAGTTGTAATTATTAATTATAATAAATTAATTTAACATTTAGAAATAATAATTATTTTAATTTATTTAAATAAACACATTAATTAATTAATTAAAAATTTTAAAAATATTTATATAATTAAGTGTACTTTTAAATCAAACAAAATTTTAAAAAAATTGGTTGATTGGTCTGCAGGCCCGTCCTCTAATGGAGTGGACCAAGAAATAAGTAGACCAACTATCTAACCTTGTCCCAGATGGAGCCAAAATAGGCTTCGAAGAGTCCCTTATGTCACCCTGTATGAAAAGAATCGTTGAAAAAAAGTTGAATTTACTTTAATGACTTCTATTGTGTTTCTAACTTTCAGTTATGTTCTAGAAAAATAATTGTAAAAGTCAAGATGTATTCTTTAAAGTATAAATTTTAATAACTGAAACACCCTTTGACAGTTATATTATATAATGTAATAATATTAATAGATGATTAATAAATTGAAGGAAATTATCATCTAGTTGTATATTTAAATGAGTTGTTTAT
Source organism: Lablab purpureus (assembly GCA_030347555.1). NCBI lineage: Eukaryota > Viridiplantae > Streptophyta > Magnoliopsida > Fabales > Fabaceae > Lablab > Lablab purpureus. The sequence continues at coordinate 16,745,745 of CM059259.1, forward strand.
ACATTATTGTTTTAAATTAAAATAATTATTTTTGTAAAAAAAATTAACTACTATGTAAGAAGTAAGAATTAGAACTTATGATTAAAGAAGAATATTTGTTTCTCATAATTAGATGAGTTCATGTTTAATTTATAATAATAATTAGGAAAGATTAGGTAAAATGATGTTTCTATTCACTTGGATACTATAAATTGACTATATTTTTAGTCAATATCAAATCTTATACACCTTCTCACGCTTATTATGGAACATCTCAAACGTGAGATTAAGAGAAATTCCATAAATTCAATAAACTTGACTAAGATATATGTTGAATGCATATTAGTGAATGATTATATATTTAATTCAATATTTTAAAATTGATAAAATTTACACCAAATTATATAACAACAATTTAGTTATATTTTCATTCGATGTAATTTTTACAATAAAAAAATATAGCACTCCGAATGCTTTGCATTCTTCAAATTTGATTCAATTATATATATATTATTTTTAAAATATAATATTTTAAATAATTATATATTAACAATACAGCTTCTTATCTTAATAAATAATACTTTTTTCTAACACAACAAAATATTATATTATATTTATATTTTTCTAAATAGACCCTCTCAAAATTTTGGACAATACACAGGTGCAAATAAATCCGTCCCATTCTACCGTACTTTGACGCTCCGATTGACTTCAGGTTTAAGCCGGAAATCTCATTGAAAGCACAACATTTGTTTCGACCAAAAGATCCAAACTAATTTTCCCTCTTGATTCAAGGTAATCCAAAAACTGAGTTTAATGTCATTACTAGATAAATTGACAAGCATTTAATACAAAGAAAGCGAAAAGAAGACAGACAAGCAATTTAATAACCTTGAATCAGTTCTTGAAAAAAAAAAAGAACAAGTTTCAGTAGGAAGAAGACGATAAACAAAGATATGAAGGAGGAAGTTAAGATCTCATCCAGAAGAAGAACAAGAGCACAAGTTACCAAACGTTAATTTATTAATATAGTGCCCACAGGCATATACATGTAGCAGACACAAATGGTAATATCATCCCTAACTTAAAACAAGGAAAACAAAGAGAATGGTAGGAAATAGCAGAACAGAATAGGATGAATGTGAAACATGTTGTGTTCCTATTGGCAAGTGTAGGTGGTTTCTTTGCGACCGCATGCGTTTAATAGAAGGTTGACGAGAAGGTCTAGGTCAACCTTAATTATTCCGAGGTTAAGCTTGAGAACGGCGCAGAGGCACACGGCGGCGTCAAGGTCAATAAGTCCACCGAGGAGGGGGCAGCAGTTGGGGTCAGGTTTAAAAGGAGGCAGCAAAATGCCGAGGCAAAGATGCAATCCCGGGCACTTAATTGGTGGTGGTGGTGAGGCACATGCAGGGGTTTTGCAGCTAAGCGCTGAAAAGAGAAGGAGGTTGAGGGAGAGGAGAAATGCAACACTCTTGGAACCCATCTTCTCTTTTGAAGGTTTAATTGGTGAACAAGAGCTCTTGCTTCTGGCAAGTACCTCAAATTTCCCACCACTTTTATAGGCAAAATATGTGCTTTTTTTCAATCCTTAATTTCCTCATATCAAGTGCCCAGCATTAGAAATGAGTTTTTATTATCTTTTATTCATTAAATATGAGTTATATATCTTACTCTTCTCTTTCTAAAATGATAGGATTTTCTATTTTTTATATTTTTAAAATAACATTTTTGACATTTTTGTTAAGCTATTTTTCTCATTGTTAAATATATATATATATATATATATATATATATATATATAATGTCAATTTTAAAGTTTAAGATAATATTTTTGTCAATTATATTTTTATTTATTATTTAATATTTATATAAAAGGGGTCCATCGCTTACTATATATCATATTCTCATTTTATCTAATATGTTAAATTTTTAGTCTTTCAGAAAAATTATAAAGAATACTAACATAAAAAAAGAGTTATTTTTATTAATTATTTTAAAAATTTAAAAATTTATAAAATTGGTTACTAATTAAATTAAAGACTAATATAATGTCTAATTTAATAATTTAATAAATCACTAAAATTTAAAAATTAATTTTATAATTTTTTAAAATTATAATTATAAAAAAAATATACTTTCTATTATCATAAAAATTATTTTAGATATTAATAATTTTTAATTTATAAAATAGTATCTTATTTAGTCTATAATCACTAATTATCTTTTGTATCAAATTAATTTATATTGAATAATTTTTTAATGTAAAATCAAATGAAAAGAGTAATTAAGAGTAACAACAATGGGCCACATTATATTATGATTTTACCTTCCTGTTACTACTCTTGATTCGTATGAAAATATAGTATTAAACAATATTAATTAAGTAGAAAGGTTATATCAAATAATAGTATTCACAATCATAAGTTTAACTAGTCAATTTTATAAATATCTTACACTGACAATAAAAATAAAATTAAATATATATATTAAATATAATTCTCGTGTCATAAATTTTTAATTAAAGTATAAATTATATATTATTAAATAAAGTGTTATAATACTTATACATTAAAAAAAATAAAATCTAAAAAAATAATACGACATGTTAAAAGCTTTTAAAAAAATAACTTTTCATGTTGTCAATTTTACCATTAAAAATACTTTAAGACATCTTTATTATAAAAGTGATAATATAAAATTTTAATTTAGTTTTTATAAATATTATGTTACATCATTTTTAAAATTTTATGATATAAGAGTTATTTTTAGTGTAGAATATAATTTTTTATTTTAATAATAGAGATTTTGTTTAACAGTAGGAATCTTAAATTTATTATTAATTCAGTATACTATAATATAGTTTTTAAAAAAATTAAGGTATTAAAATTATCATCTTAAAACTCTTAAAATAAAGGTATCTAATATTTTTCTTTGGTCTTATATTCTTAAGACATATTTATAACTTTTATTTTGATATTTGTAAAAATTACATTTTGATAACTTTTTTATTTACTTATTAACAATAGAAATGTTTTGAAAATAGATTTTTTTTTTTAATTTTATGATTAAGAGTCTTATTTAAAATTTGATATTCAAATTTTATATGAAAAGGTTTCTTTACGATGTAATTCTTACACTTATTCCTTTAAATATAACCATTCATACTCACTTAACATGTTATTCAAATGTTACCGTTATTCTAATATTACAAGAGTATTGACTTGTCACTAATTAAGATATACAAAAGTAATTTAAAAGTTAACGGTAATTTTAATCAATAGCGAATTAATTAAATGTTTTTTATTATATAACCATTCCCACGGAGTTAACATCTTATTCAAATGTTACTATTATTCTAATATTGTAACAGTATTACCTTGTCAATAATTAAGATATAAAAAAGTAATTTAGAACTTAACGGCAATTTTAATCAATAGCGAATTAATTAAATGTTTTCAATTCATGTGAACATTAAAGTACTATTATTTTGGAATAAGTGACTAAAGTCATATTCATTATACAGTATTGATAGAAGTGTTTAATTTTTTTTTTTGCATTTTTAAGTTTGAATACAAAAGGTCTTACAATATCTTACTTTAGTACTAGTAATTTTTCTAACAATTTATTTGAGGAAGAGTTGTTTTTAGAGCAAAAGAATTTTTTATTTATTTTATAACTTAAAATATTAATTAATATTCAAAATATGAAATTAAATTTTACATCAGATTAGGTGGAGTTCTTATAAGAACTTAGTCTTCTTAAATATATGATTTAAGAGTATTTCCATTACAGAATCTCACTTCAAAATTATAAGTTTAAGATATAAATTTTTTAAAATATTTCTCTTAAAGTAACTCGATATTATAATAAATTAAAAAAATTTAAATCCTGAATTATATAAATAAAAATATATATTTTTATTAAAACACTCTTATATAGGAGAACTATTCCATAATAATAAATACAAAATAATTATTCACAATAACCAATCATAAAATTTAAAATATTTAAAAAAGATCGTTGTATTAAATGGATTTATAACACCCTTCTACTAAAAGAAAAAACATAAAATCCTAAAAATAAAATGGTATAGTAAAAAAAAAAGTAAAATAAAACTTATATTGTAAATCTTATCATAAATAAAAATGTCCTAAGTTACACTAGCGAACAATTAAATGTGGTATGAAGTCTTAAATGTAGCATTTAATATTTATTAGTAGTATTTATGAACACAGTACATAATTAAACGGATTATTTTTGTATTGTAGCAGTTATTATAAACTTAAGCATAATATCATTAAATTAAATACCATATGAAGAGTGTTAGGAACCACCTCACACACTTTCTATAATATAGATAGTTAAGTATTTATCATTTATGATTAAAATAATTAAGAACATTTTAATAAAAATAACAATCAATACAATAAATGGTTGAAACAAGTGGTATAAAAAGGTGTTACAAGAAAAATTCAAAACAATGTCTTCTAAGTTAGGACGGAAGAAAAAAACATACTTTTGAATAAAAGAAAAATATTTTTTATATTTTTATTTTGACGACTCAAATAAAATAATGTAATAATAAAGATGAAAAATGATAAATTAAATATAATTATTAAATGATAATATATTTAAAGAATGAGCGTCAAAATATCCTTGTCTTCCAATATAATATTATTCTTCTAATTTTTCTCTATTCACGAGAAAATCCTTCTTAAAAAATTTTACAAATAATACTATTTTCATAAACCATATAACTTTCTAATTAACTTAATTTATATAAAAAACTTTATGTAAAAGTAAAATATTAAAATATACTAATTAATTTTAATATAATTTTACAAAAAAAATCTTACAAATAAAACTAATTATTAACATTTGTAAATTTTGAGTTTTTAAAAGTTAGTTAGATTTCTTCGTAAATGTATATTTTTATTGTATTTCTTTTTATCATTTTGAAAAATATATAAGATTAGTGTATATATAATTTTTGGATGTACTTTAAGCTTATAATCCCCTTCTCGTCCACTCTTTTAACCTGACTATGTTCTTCATTGTGATGTGAGACTTAATCTTAGAGATAATTCTTAAAAAATAAAAAGTTAAACAAAAATTTGTAATGAAATATATGAATTGGATTTTTAACTTTTTAGTTATTCATTTATAAAAGAAAATCATAATCTCTTTTAAATTATTTCCATTAAACTTTATATGACTTTACTTTAAAATTTTAGACTTAATTCTCAACATTTTTTTTCATAAGATAATATTATTGAGAAGGTGATAGAATAAGAATATTTTTAATTGATCAAAATCTTTTATAGAATAAAGTCATTTATGTTTTATAATTATTTTCTAGTCTTATATGAATTTTTGAATTCTCACTAGTTTTGTGAGATGAGAAGATGACATTTCATCAAAATTAATCTTTGATTTTGGCACTAGCAATGTTTTTTAGGTGTTCGAAACTTTTTGGAATAGTGTTTTTTTAATTTTTTTTTCTACTTTAAGTTCTTGTAAGTTAGAAGGCAAATATATATTATATTAGGTAAGGAAAACTGATAAACCACTTTACTTAAGTTTATTCAGAATTTTGGTATGGAATTGGATTTGAGTTGAAATTGAATGTTTCAATATAAGTGAGGTTATATAAAATTGAGTTCAATCTTAGTTGTTAATTAGCCTATTCACGAAGAATTAAAAATTGTCTAAATGTATAAATAGTGTAGTCATGAAAAATTAAAAAATTGTCTAAATGTATAAATAGTGTAGTCATGTGAGATTATGAGATTATGAGAGAATATGAAAACCTATGAATTTTTTACTTTAGGCTAGAAATTTTACAGTTGATCATTGAATTATTGAATTTCTATATAACTGGATTATTTTATATTATGATGATGATGTTACTTGATCTTGGGTTGAAAGTAATAATTTTGGACTAGACTAATGATATATGGATTTTGAATTGATAAGGTAGTATTAAATGATGTTTTAAATTTGTTAAGAATATTTGAGCTCATAATATGTTATGTTTGTAGGTATTTTTGGGTTGGTGCATAATTCTGGAATTCAGTTTTAGTCCAACATCCTATAAAATTGAGGGATGTTGTTATCTATGTTGTTATATAAGTAATATTCTCTAAAACTTTTAGATACACCTAAAAAATAAAATACCTCAATGTAATTGTGGATGTAGGTACATACATTATGTGTTGAACTACATTAAACTTTTTTGTTGTTTCTTTTTCTCTTTTATTTTTATCGATGACTTTATAAGAAAAATATTTCTCTATTTTTTTATAAAAGAATTTTTCTATATTCAAAAAGTAAAAAAAAATGTAGAAATTCAAACATATTTAATGTTTAAAACTCTTACATTTTATAATTGGGGAGATTATAACAATAGGAAATTCAAGAAATTTTATTCAGGAAATAGGATAAGAATGATTAAGATAGTATTAGGAACACCAGAACAAAAAAATGTAGCAAAAAGGATAAGCAAAACCTTCAAAACCTTGAATGAGAGACTTAGGTTACAAGGATCCAGGAAATCCTACCTAAGATGCTTTGGGCAAAAGCAATGAACACATTAACCAATCTCATAAATAGAGGATCATCAACTCCTTTAGACTAATAGTTACCTAAAGAGGTATGGTTAAGAAATGAGGTAAATCTTTTACATCCGAGAATATTTTTATAATGTCTCATATATTGTAATAAACTCTAATAGCACAAATAATCTAGACCCCAAAGAAAGATGATATGTTATTTCATAGAATATGATTTTTACATGCATGGCTTCTGGGATTAACCAAAATAAGAAAACGGTAGGAAACATAAATGTTACTTTTATTGAAAAAATGTTCTATATAGATAGGTATGTGTTGACACATATTTTTGCACACACTTATAGATTTAATGTATATTGAAAAAAAATTCATTATACTTTATTTTTAGTTTCTGAACTAAAATTCTAAACTATTTCCTTTTAGTTGTAATAAATCAAGTTTAATATACATAATTGTTTTAATTTTGTATTATCAACTAATCTGACATTTGTATAGTTTTGGTCATATCCTTTTATGCAGATATAATTTTTGATTGATTTTAAGTACATTAGATTCTAAGTTTTTCGGAGAATCGAATTTCGAGTGACAGGAAAAAAAATTGAAATACCCTTTTCAGAATTCGATTTTCTAGAGACCGAATTCTAAGTGTCAAAATGGACAAACGTGAATGTGTCGTGGGTCAAAATTTGGTTCCCTAAAAATCAAATTCTGATATGAACAGTAAAATGTGATATCTGTATAAATAATATCTCAAAAGTAATAAACCACTCTATAGCAGAACACATGGGTTTTGGTGTAAAATACCAAAGTTATTTTTCTCCTTGGCATGGTCCCTAATGGGTAGGTATGAAATTGTGGGACCGGATGTACAGATAAAAAAATAAATATTTTATTAAGATAATGATACACATATATTTTTATCTGTCATATATTTATTTTATGTTTTTTATCTATCTTTTTCCTTCTATCATATCATATATTTTATAAATTTATAATTTTTTTTCTTTCTAGATGTAGATTAAAATTTTAGGTGTATATAAATAATTTTCTATTTTAGTTTGCTACTCTGTATAGGTCTGTTTCACATATTCTGTAATTCACGGGAGTCAAAATAAAAGTTGGTTCACATTTTATATTATATTTTTTATTTTTTTATTATTGTATAGTATTGTGTTGAATATGATTAAAAAATTTCATTGATTATTTAATTAACATTATATATTTACACGTATAAATTTAAATTTTATTTTATTGTCTAATTTAATATATTTTTTCATACTATGTTTCGTTACTTATTATAGATAATAAATAATTAGCTTTTATATTTTTTTAATTGTTATACTTGTACTAAATTTTTGTTTCTGTATTATACTTAAAATTAAGATTAAAAAACTACAAAAGATCTTTTAGATTTTTTTTTATTTATGTGAGTTAACCACAACTATATGGGATGTGCCAAACTTTTTAGCTTGCGATTTGTAAGTGACCAACCACTCCGATCCGCTTTTGAGAGTCAAATGGAGGGTGAACCAAAACAAGTAGGCAACCCGCTTTATCACCCCTACTAATGATACATCTTATGCATGAATAGTTTCTTTACTTATAAAAAAGAATCACCCTCTTTCTATCTTTCCATACACAACCAAATTAACCATAACAACTCACCATTATTATATATTCCACTTCTCAATAAATGGTAATCTAGTTTTGATTTTTGGAGAAGGGAGTTATATATAAACTTAAAGTATCTAATCTCTTTTACAAAGGTCATAAATGTAAGACATTGGTTGTATAATATGATGATAAAAATAAAAGAAAATATAGTTTGACAACCATTACACTCATTTTACAACTCTAATAAATTAATATAATAATGAAGATGAAGAAATGATAAGTAAAATGAAGTTGTTAAGTGGTTATATTTAAAAAGTGAGTTGTAAAAATATTATTGTTTAAATTATTTATTTACATTAAATATAGTTATGATGTCAAAGAATTGATAGATTGAAGTATAATATATTATTAAATGAAACTTTCTAAGACTCTTGTATAAAAAGAAAAATAAATATGAGATCTTAAAAATTATTAGTATAATAAAACCTAAAAAGTTGTAAATTAAAACTAATAAAGATGCCTTAATGGTACTAACATGTGATATTAAAGAACATAATACGTTTTAATAAAAGTGGGACCACAAAAGAACTTGAATTTAAATTAATAAGTGAAAGAATATATACATAAAAAATTACAAAAATTAATCATTATTATTAATTATTAATTGGTATAGATATTATTTTCTTGAAATACATCATAATTTTGATTGTATAATTTATTATTCAATTTTATATTTTTATATAATATTAAAATTAATATATTATATCAACAAGAGTTGAATAACTAAGAACATCTCCATTTCAGAATCTGAGTTATAAAAAACAAAATTATTTTTTATATTAAATATAATTCTTGTTTAGTAGATTTTTTAGGTTAAAGCGTAAATGAAAAAAATATGAAATGAGATCTTATGAAACTTTTACTTTAAGAAAAAGATATAAAAATCTAAAAATGATATGATATAAATAGAACTCACAAAAAGAAAAATAAGACTTTGATATAAGTAATTTATAGGTTGGACATAAATTTAAATAGTTTGAATATTAAAAATTTAATTTTTGTAAAAGAATGTTTTAGTAAAAAATTTATTTTAGTCAAACTTTACTTATGTATCAAAGAAATTAGTTAATTACTTTATACTCTACTTTGGGTTAATATTTTCTCAAAATATTTTAGTGAGGGGACCACGAGGGAACAAAGGATTTGGAAAATCATAGGGTCCTTAAGGTGTCACCTTTTGTCTCTATAAATGCAACACTAAAGAACCATGTTCTCTCAATGTGGTTATAGGTTCCTAGATAAGTGCCTTTTTTGTCGTAAAAAAAAAACCAAACATCTAAATGGCCCTATACACAAATGAGCATGAATAAATGTCCAAATTCTAGTTCGATATCCTATATCTTTTAAATATCGATATGGGAGAGACGGTACATAGCCTCATGAGCTCAAGCTGTGAGAGTGAAAAAAAACTATTAACTTTATATTAATAAACCACTAAACTTCAAAGTTTAATATTTTATGTCTTCCCAATATTATATCAAATATATGATGATACACAATCTCACAAGCTCGAACGATAAGCTTAACATAAATAAAAGATTGAAATAAAAAATTTAATATCTCACGTGAGATGGGAGAGGTCTAACGTTAAAGGTAAAATTAGTATGACATAAATAAAATTTTGAAAATGTTAAATCATTGATGGAATAACATATAATCCAAATAAATATGAGCATTAATTAGTTTAATCTTATCATATGGCATATCTTAATAAAACACAGTTCATTATCTTGACCAATTTCATACTCTAGTTCCCACCTTATGTTTAAGCAGGAAATCAAATTGTAACGACAACTTTTGTTTTGGTCAAAATATCCAAACTGATTTTAATATCATTACTGAAACAGTTAATGCATTTTCTACTTTGCCACCTTATACTCAAAGAAAATACAAAACCGAAAACAAAGACAGAAAAACAATTTAACAGCTGTGAATCAGTTCTTGCCCAAAGGACTGTAATTGATGAAGTTTCACTAACAAAGATAACGAGGAGGAAGATAAGATCCTCTCCACAAGAACAACCAAGAGCACAAATTTATTATAGTAATAATATTATAGTGTCCACAGGCATATAGATGTAGCGGACACGACAGCTAATAACATCCTTATCTTAAAACACTGAAAAACAAAGAGAATGGTAGGAAGTAACAGAGCAGAATAGGATGGAAGTGAAACATGTTGTATTCTTATTGGCAAGTGTAGGTGGTGTTTTTGCGTCCGCAGGTGTTTAATAGAAGGTTGACGAGAAGGTCTAGATCAACTTTAATTATTCCGAGGTTAAGCTTGAGAACGGCGCAGAGGCAAACAGCGGCGTCAAGGTCAACAAGACCACCGAGTAGGGGGCAGCAATTGGGGTCAGGTTTAAAAGGGGGCAGCAAAATGCTGGCGCAAACATGCAATTGCGGGCACTTAGTTTGTTCGAGATTGGCTAGGTTTAGGGTGTTGCAGCTGACCATGGAAAAGAAAAGGAGGTTGAGGGAGAGGATAAGGGCAACACTCTTGGAACCCATTTTCCAAACAAGTAGAGATTAGTTAGTTTCTCTAGAAGGTTTTAATGGATGAACAAAGTGCTCTTGTGAATTGTAGCAGAAATTTCCCTCAATTTATAGAGGGAAGATGAGTGGGTTTTTTTTTTCATGTGTTTTTTTTATATGCTTAATTTTCGGATATGAATGATGACCAGAGTTTCTGCCTTAGAATTGAGTTTAATAGCTTTTATTGGTAACTGATGAATACACAACTCACGTGGACCTACACATTCTTCAAAATAGTAGTATTTTTATTTTTTATTTTAAATATTAATCCTCTCCACTCCAAAATAATACTAGTACTTTTAGGTTTTTAATTTTTAAAACAATATTTTTATGTTTTTTTAATAATGGACGGATTCATTTGTTCTTTTTGTTAAAAAGTATTTTTTAATATAAATAAATAAATGTGTCATTTTTATGCGTTTATGTAATTTGTTTATGTAAAAAATAAACAGTTTCTTTACTGTTTTCAAAAAGTAAATAAATGACTTTTTAAAAGTTACGTATTTTAAAAAATTATTTTAAGTTTAAGTAAGGTGGATAACATCTCAAGGGCATTTCATGACATGATCATAAAATTTTTTTATCGATTTTTTATGGATTATATAATGTTACAATAATTCTAACTCATATATATAAAAAAAATTATAAAATGTTATTTAATAATATATTATCTACGTTTTAATTTATTAAATTTTATATAAAAATTATATTTAATTTAAAATAAATAATTTTTTATTTATAATTTTATTTGAAATTTTGGATCCTACTTTTATTATTATATAAACATATTTGAATATATGTGTTTTATAAGACTAAATCTAAAGTTTATGAATTTAAATATGAACTTTGTAAAATGTGAGGCGTTATTTTATTTGTTATAAGTCCTCTTATATTACATCGAGTCTTTTTCGATGCAATTTTTATTTCAATGCAATGTCTAATAAAATTCATATTTTAATTAATGGTTTTATTTGATTATTGACATGAATATATTTTCAAGACAATAAAACAAAATTTTACTCTCATAACTAACTATCTTAATTAAAATGTGAGGTATTAAATTTTCTTTCATACTAATAATATACTTTAATGGTGAAATCTTAACCTTGTAATTTTGTAACTTTGTAAGATCTCTTATTATACAACAAATATGTAACTAAAAACTTTACGTACATATGAGCTCTTTTCTGAAATAATACTACTTTTTTTTAGTGTTGTTCAAGATTGTTTTCAAGAAATAAATATAGAGAATAATTTTTTTATAAAATACTTTTATTTTTTTCATAATAATATATGCATGTATGTAATATAAGATTATATAAAAAGTAAGAACATAAATAATAAAGGAGTAATTAATAATGCATTGAGTTTTTAAAATTACAGTTCAATAAAAATGAAAGTATTTCAAAAATATGACCGTTAAAAAGAAATAAAAAGAACAGTATTTTCAGTTTTTAATTAATTAATTTTTAAAGTATATCTTTACGTGTGATAAAGAGTAATTAATATACTTTGCTTGTATGCAAAAATACACAAAAAATAATTAAGAAGTTAAGGACAGTTTAGATTGAATACAAATTTAATAAATATTTTTAATCATTGTGCCAGAGCATTATTCAAACTTGGAACTAGAGATTTATAAGTTAGACTTGATTAAGTCTAGAGTAATATTTATTATTAAAAACATAGCACTAAGATACACAATAAACGGATTAGTTTCTTATTGTATTTATTATAAAATTAATTTAATAATATTATTAAATATTATATGAGGAGGTTTCATTGTGTATGTTCAAGATCTTTAAATATTAATAATTGTTTCGGTGTTAAATAATTCCTAAGGTAAAATATATAAAGAGTTTTCTTAATCAGAAAAAAATAATATAAACAGTATTAGAAATATTTTCTTTAATACACTCTTCCTAATAATTATTACTCTTCCCTTCATTTTTTAACTTTTGTTTAAGGTTAAATGTAGAAAAATAAAAAATACAAAAAATTTTAATAAAATATTTATATATTTTATTGATATTTGTTATGTTACTATTTTTATTTTTTACATCAGAAAAAATATATATAAATTAATTAGAAATTTAATAAAAATGAATTAATATTGCTTTAAAATTTTAAAATGATATGAAGATGACTTTTTTTAAAATAGAACAGTTAAAAGGAAACTGAGGATTACTTTTTTATTGATTACATTCAAAGACGAGAAGATTCATATTTAAATTAATTAGGTGTAATCGATCAAGGACATTAGTAAGAAGTATTTTATTAATATTTATATTTATAATTATTAATAATTAAAATAATGATAATATTATTATTAATAAAAATTATCTCATCTTTTGTTTATTTTCATTTTTAACTTAATTTAAATAATTCTATTTTTTTCACTTTCTCATTTTTCATCATATAATTCAAATAAGACATTAAAGTATATTCTCTTTCTCAATTTACAACTCTTCATTGTGCCTCCTCTACTCATTCATTCTCATTCTCATTCTCTTCTTCTTTATAAGTATATATATTTTCTAATATATTTTAGAACCCTCTACAAATAAATAGGTGGTTATGATAATCATAGAAGTTGTCATAATTAAATATAGATCATCCTCTATGAGACTAAATTTCAAATATTGATGATCTCTTGTCAAATTGTCACTCTTTATTGTTTAAATCTTAATTTAAAAAAGAACATTCATAATTTTACAAGTGAATTCAAGTTGGTGTTTACTCTTTTTAGTTAGAAGTATTTGTTCAAATTCTTTTATTAAAAATTGAAATTGTCTAGTTTACAATTATTTATTTTATTATAGATTTTGGACTGATAAAAAAGATTAATTATTTTTTTTAAAATAACTCTTTTTTTTGCCCATTTATTAAGTCAGATCCAAACTGAAAGCTAGCAGTTATCTTTAAAAGACGTAAGTTAATATACGTTACATAATATCTTTTCTTTATATTTATATATATTAATTATATTAACAAACAACTTTAGTTTATCAGAGTTTCCATAACAAGAGAATGAATTTATTAAAGTTTATTATGAGTGAATTTATTTCTACTAATAAATTTTAATATATAATTAAAATATATATGTTATTATTTTATTAAAATATTACTATTTTCATTTTATTCACTTATATATATTTAAAGGAATTTGTTTATATTTTTATTCACTAACAAATTTAATTTGATTAACGGTTTTAACTTCTTAAATTCAAATTTTTTAATAATATTTTTTTAATTAAAACTAATAACAATGTACTAATAATTAAAAATTATTTAAAAATTGTTATTAATTATTAGAATTAAAAATTAATCAATAAAATTTTAAAAAAATCATTATTTATTAAATGCGATTATTTTTCTTTCTTAATATAATAAATTAAAAGACACTAAAATATATTATTTTTATTTTTTATCTCATTTTTATTTTATTATATTTTTATATTCTTATTTCTTTTATTTATATTGAATAGTTTTTAATTTTTTAAAAATTTTTACTTTTTATATATATAGAAAGAGGTGTTTCATGATAATTTTTAATTTGAAATAAGGAGAAAATGTGTACTTATTAAATATTCACAAATGAAAATACACATTTATCCACCTTTTCTCATAAAATAATAAAAAAATATTATTATAATTATTAAATTTTTTATTAAATATATAAAAATGCATTCATAAAAGTAATTATAAAAATAAATTCTTTTTATGAATTATATAATTCTATCATCTTTAATTTTTATTTTAACAATTTATTAACTTTTAAAAAGTAGTTATAAAATTTAAAAAATAAAATAAAAAAATTTGTATATAAGAAATAATTATAAATAAAATCTTTTATGCTAGTATAAAAAATTGTATACGTAAATAATCATATTATATATATAATAAATTCATATTAAATATGATTATATATTTTAAAATATATAAATTAATAATTTATATGTTATAATTATATATATATACATAATAGTTATAAAATATTGAAATTTTATAGTTTTATTTTAAAATTAATTATACTTTTGTTAAAATATTTTAGAACTATTTATTTATTTATTTTGTTCTAATTTATTATTATTATTTTAAAAGTTACATAATAATATTTAATATTAAATAATTTTTTAATTTTTTATATTAATTTGATATTAAAAGTATTTTGATATTTTTATTGTTTGAGATAGTTACATATTTTACAATTAATTTTAAATTAATTAGTTACAATTATGAAAATATATATAATATTAAAAATTTTAAAAAATGAAATAAAAAATAAACATGTAAACAAAATTCAAATATATGTATATTTTAACGTTGATGAAATAAAAAAGAGAAATAATTTGTATCCCGAAGCAAGATAGGGAGGAAGAAGACAGAAGATGTTATGCATGCAGGAGATGAACAAGAGTGCAGTTGCATTGGAACAATTGATCTATTTATTAATTAGCACTATGTATGGACGTAATTATGGGTAATAAAGTTTTGGTCCTTAACATAAAACTGGTAGAAAGAAAGAGGAAGAGGAAAAGAAAAGATTATGCGCAATGGAAGTTGGGGGGGAGTTTGCGTCCACAGTTGCTGAATTGTACCTTCATGAACTGATCACGAGGGAGAATTGTCTTACGCTTCAGCTGGTATACTGCGCAAAGACACACAGCTGCATCATAGTCGGAAAGATTATCCATGGTAGGGCAGCAACTGCCGTCTGCTAGATAAGGAGGCAACAAGAGTCTGTAGCAGATACGCATATCCGGACACTTTATGTCCACCTCAACTTCTGACCTAACCATGCAACACAAAAGGAGGTTCACCCACACCACAACAACCCCAACACTCTTCCTGCAACCCATTTTCCAAACAGATTATGCAACTCTTTTCTCTCTTCACTCTGCAAGCCACCCCAAATTTATAGCCAAAGGATCTATATGCTTTTCTCAATATTTACATATTTTCTATCCTCTGGACACCTGTCAAGTCAGCAAACTTTTTCTTATTTCATTTTATAAAATACAATATTTACATTAAATTTTAATTATATTTTCATAAACTTTAATTTACTATATAATAAATATGTTTTACTTTTAGAAAGTTCTTCCACAAGTACACATATTTCTTTATTATTTTATCATTTTCTGAAAAAAATCTCGTTTTAAAAAAAAAATTGTTTGTTATTAAAATTTAATATTACATTAATTAATTTTTATCAGTCATATCTTTAAGTTTGAAAATATAAAAAATAATTAAATTATACTCCTTTGATTTCAAATTATAAGACATACTTAAATTTTCACATACTAATAAAAATAATTAATTTGTTCAATTTTTTTATAAATCTTTCATCTTTATCCTTATTAATTATTATTAACTAAATTAATTGAATTTGAATCAAAAGTTTTATAAAATGAATTAATTTTTTAATAAAATTGTACATTAATTAATATTAGAATTTCAATAGTTTTAAATTTATTTCAGAATTATTTTTAAATAATTTAAAATCTGAACTACTAATTTTTTAATTAAATATTTTAATTAAAATTTTTAATTCTCACCAATCTGCAAATGACTCAAAATTTATTTTAAATTTCACTCAAAATTTTCAATTTTCACCAAAATGCAAATAGAAATAATGAATTAAAATGACATAGATACTGCAACTTCAGTCTATATTACAACTTTAAAATGTCAATTGATATAGATTTGAATATTACTCTACCTCATTCAGATAATGAAGATGAATCTAATTCATTTGAATGGAAACAAAACACTATCGATACTCATGAAATGGAGGAGGAAAGAAATTTAGATATGATATCTTATTACTTGAAAGATAAAAAGTCTATTGAATGAATGAAGAAAGATGAACGGAAAAAGGTAAAAGTTAAATTAGTACTCCTAAATATGAAGATGATATTAGTAGATGATAATGAAATATGAAGAGTCAAACTAATAAAAGATAATTAATTCTTAGTTCCTAATTTTAATTTCTCTTTTTACTATTTAAAATTAACACAGATAATCATGTTATTAATAGGGTTATATAAAGAAAAAAAAAGTTATTGAAATTCTAAAACGCCTTATATTATGAAACTATTAAAAATAGTTTGTTATTTGTATTAATAAATTATTTTTTATCTTTTCATCTATTTTTTCATTAATTAATAAATATATTTAATTTTTTAAACAAAAAGAAATTTAAAAGTTTATTATAAATTATAAAAATTGATGTTTTTATTGATTACTAAAATCTTAAAGAACATTTATTTATACATAAAATAAACACATTTTGTAGTTTCTGCATAAAAATATTCAAAAGAAAAGAAAAGATAAGAGTAAAGAGATAGAACTAATTTATATTATATTTCATTATACTTAAATATAATAATAAGAAAATTAAATATTAATTTTTTAATAAAAATAACTATTATATATATTTATATATAAATTGCTTTGCTGAAAAAAAAAAGTGCTAGAGCATTCAAACAAAATTTTTGGAACTAGAGATGTATAAATTAGACTTGGGTGCAAGTCTTAAATGTAATATTTATTACTCAAAGCATATCATTTGTGAAGATATAGAATAAACGGATGAGTTTCTTATTTCTATTTATTATAAAATTAAATGCAGGAAGTTTCCTTGCATATATTCAAACATCGTATTTTAATTTATTTATTTTTTATAACTTACTATCTGACGTTATTTTTAAATTATATATATTAATTATATTTTCTTTTTACATAAAAGTTTTATTAAATTTTATTTAACATTCTATTAAATATTGTTTATACTTTAATCTATATTTTATTTACTGATAAAAATAAATGTTTTATCTTCTCGTCTTTCTTTTTGTTTTATCAATAAATATTTTTTATGTATAATTAAAATAGACATGTCAATATTTTATTCTCATATTATCTTTTTCTATTTTATTTATATAAATTTAATATTGTCTATTTAATTTTTAATTTTTTTATTTTACTATATTTCAAATATAATATCAGTCTTTTAAATATTTCCTTTTACTAATCTCTTCTTTTTTACATCAAAGTCTTTAAATTAAAAAAATGTATATATATTCATTTCTTCCTGGTCTAATAATTTTTTAACTGTATTTATATTTGATTTAAATTAAAAAAATGTATATATATTCATTTCTTCCTGGTCTAATAATTTTTTAACTGTATTTATATTTTTATTGTGCTAAATTTCTCATACACTAAAATAAAAACATATATTTAACTTTAAAATCAAATTAATACAAAATTTTTATAAAATAATTTGATAATAATTATTATTATGTAGTTTTTAAAATAATAATAATAAATTAGAAAAACAAAAATTTTAAAAAATAAATAATTCTTTAAATTTGTTTTCGTTTAATTTTTTATTGTACTCCTTTAACTTTTTTAACTTCTTAAATTTAAATATTTTTTTATTAATATTATTTTAATTAAAATTAAAATTTTTCACTTATAATTATAATTCACTTTCAGTTATGAAAAATAAAGATTGATCATTCACAATTAAAATTTACATGTCTATTATTGACATGAAAAATTATTTCACTATTAATATATATTATTATAAAAATTAAAAATTAATTATTCACAATTAAAATTTAGGTGTTAGTTATTGGTATGAAAAAATAATTTATTATTAATATATATTATTATAAGAATATTTTAATTTAAGAAATTTCAATAATTGTTTTAAAAATTTACTTTTTAAATTTATTATTATTATTATTATTATAAAAGTTACATGATAGTATTTACTATAAAAAAAAATTATTAAATTTTTATATTAATTTGATATTAAAATTGGATTTAGTGTTTGAAAAATTTACTACAATAAATATGACATACTTTTTTATTTTTAAGTCTTTGATTAAAATAAACTAAGCTTAATACGAGGAAATACATAAAAGAGTATAATAATATTAAGGTGTTGTGTTTAAAATAAAATAAGATAAAAAAGAATTAAAGGTTAAACAGAAAAATAAAAAAAAATGTATAAGTGAAATGCAAATATATCTATTTGAATTGTGTCTAAAAATTTTATTGGTGGAACAAAAGAGAGACAAAAATATGAAAGAAGTGATTTCTATTTATTATTTACACTTTAATCCATTAATTTATATAATAATTATATTTAATATAAATAAATATTGTTTTATTCTATAATTAAGTATCTTAATTTTGATTATATATCATGTTAATATATTTAAACATAAATTCATAAAATCTAAATTTTAAATATTAATAATTGTTCCGGTGATAAGTAATTCCTAAGTGTAAAAAATTTAAAGAGTGTTAGGAATGTTTTCTCTAACACACTCTTCGTAATAATTATTACTCTTCCCTTCATTTATTTTTAAGTGTTTTTTTAAGGTTATTTTCAGAAAAAATACAATAAATTTTAATATAATTTGGTTGAATTTAATAAAAAAACTTTACGTATAATTTTTTTTATTTCAGATTTACACGTGATTGTCATTTTATATTATTATAAGAAAACTATTACCCCATTAACTTTAAAAAAAAAAACTATCTTATCTTCATTAAGTTTTTAAATCACGTAAATTAAAAAGAGATTGATCATGAGCTCAAGAAAAATTTATTGCATATATGAAACCCTTCAAGTTACAATATTAAATTTACCCTAATTTCTAAAGTTGAAGTTCGCTTATTAAATATGATTTGCTTAATAGATGTGGGTAAATATTTCTTAATGTACATCCCTTCGTTTATACACATATCCAGAAGATGAACAACAGTGCAGTGGCATTGGAACAATTTATCTATTTATGGGATACAAACGCAGAAGACGCAAACACTTACGTCCTTAACATAAAACTGGGAAAAAGAAAGAGCAAGACAAAAACACTAACTGTGTTGTTATACGCAATGGTAATGGGGGGGTTTGCGTCCACAGTTGTAGAATTGTATGTCGATGAGATGATCCCGAGGGAGAAATGTTTTACCACGCTTGAGCTTGTAGACGGCGCAAAGACACGCAGCTGCATCATGGTCTGAAAGATCAGCCATGGTACGGCAGCAACTACCATCTGCCGGATGAGGGGGCACCAAAAGTTTGTAGCAAATACGCATATCTGGGCACTGTTTCTCCTCAGCTTCTGACCTAACCATGCAAAAGAAAAGGAGGTTGAGGGAGAGCAGAACAAGAGCAACCCTCTTTCTGGAACCCATTTTCCAAACAGATTCACACAATTATATATATACTTAGTATCTGCTCATTACTTTTCTCTCTTCATTGTGCAAGCCACCTGAAATTTGTGAATTTATAGGCAAAGGATGTATGCTTTTGTCAATTTTTACATGCACATAAGTCTGAAGTTACCCAAGAAAATTTATTGCATTTTGTAGTTTTCTGCATAAAACTCTTAAAAATGAAAGTAAAGGAAATATAAAGAGTAAAGGGATATAACTAATAGGTTGATTTTATATTGTATTTATTTATACTTAATTACAATTATAATAAAATTAAATCCGTATTTTAGTATAATAACTATTAAAAAATACCATTTTTTAATATAGAATATTAAATTTAACGAATGTATAATTTTTCATAAAACTTATCATTTATTAAGTTGATAAACCAACGTATCATTAGTTTAAAGTGTCACTAAGATTTTTTAAGGTCTCGGGTTAGAATTTTATGGAAAAAAATTATTGAAAGGTGTATTCAAAGTAATTTAGTCAGACTCTTTTTTTTGAAAAATTGTTCTCCGTAAGTTTAATGGATATTTCGGTATCAAAATTATATTGATTAAAATATTTAAAATTAATTTTGCATTAAATAAAATAAATAAATGTTTAAAAT
The DNA here is from genome assembly GCA_030347555.1 of Lablab purpureus. Classification (NCBI taxonomy): domain Eukaryota; kingdom Viridiplantae; phylum Streptophyta; class Magnoliopsida; order Fabales; family Fabaceae; genus Lablab; species Lablab purpureus. The sequence goes on from CM059259.1 coordinate 16,766,360, forward strand.
TTAATCTCTGAATATATATAAATTAAATTGTTCGTTATTTTTATAATTTTTTATACGTAGTTTGTTATGTATATATTAAAATGGAAATTATATTTTTCATATATTGTTAATTATTATATTTATAAAATATAATATCTAACTAATGTTAGTCATATTTGAAATATCTAAATAAAATAGATCTAGTAAACATAATATTTATTAAACGAAATATTTGATGAACATTATATTTTATTAGTCAACATAATTTTTAATTAATATTTTTTATGAGTTAAATACAATATTTAATTGCATTACTTTATATGAATCAAATATAATATTTAATTAACTTTATTTACATTTATACATTGTAACATGTTTTTTAAGTCCATCTAATCTTTGTACGTATCACTTGTTATCATACTAAATAGAATAACAGGAGGTATTCTAACTCGTTTATATCAAATCTAAAATTATACATAAAAGTAAAATGATAAATTATATATAATATATCAGGAGACACATGTAAATTACATTTTTTGTATCACTTTACGATTAATTCACTTATATCCAGTAACAATATAAGAATTTTCAAAAAAAGAAATATATACATATATATAAAGACTAATTACAATATTAAATATGTTTCACCAAATATTAACATATTTCTATTATAAACATCTCCAAAATTTATTTTCCATTCAATTCTATGTGATAAGACGGTTCCTTTCCATCAATTTAAAATTATTCTGCTGAAAAAAAATCAATTTAAAATTATAAAGAGCTGAAACTAAGTGTTTGACGAAAAATATTAAAATTAACTTTTTCTAAAAAGAAACTTGTCTATAATAAACAATAATATAGAACTAATTAAATAAAAAAATATAGTTTATCTGTTTTCAATTTATTAGAATTATTCACTGAATATAATAAAAATATAATTTATGATAAAACATATTAATTTTATTAAAATATGCGTTTTTTTAATAAAAGAAGAGCTTTATTAAAATAAAAGCGGTGTAGTCTACTGATCTCGGAGGGTGCTAAAAGTAAAACCTAATCAAAACATGAGTTACATACGAATCTCATAACAAATTTATATATATATATATATATATATATATATATATATATTCGAACTTGAACAATTAATAAGGATATGTTTCTTCTTTTAGTTACAACAGTTAAAATCGTAATTAAACAAAAAGATTATATCTTAAGCTGAGTTTAATTGAAATTTGAGGTGGCTGCATCTGAAAAAATAAACATGGCGTGAATGATTTAGTATCCTTATAAAGTGTAAGTATTGAAAGTTTCACTAAGAGACGATGAACAAAAATAGCGAGAGCAAGATAAACATAAACATGATCCCCCATAACCGAGAAGAACAACGCAATTGTAGTGGCACAATTTATCTATTAGCATTATGTGAGGACATTAATTTAATGGTACTATTTTAGTGTGAGCTCAGCTGGCATATATAAGCAGAAGGCAGGAAACACTAACGTCCTTAACTTTCACAAAAGAGATAGATCTGAGCAAGAAGCATAGTAAGCCAACAGAACATGACGTATGAGATAGATGCATATATATGTTCTTATTGGCAATGGTACTTGGTCGGTTGGCGTCCGCAGCCCTCCAATACGAGGTTGATGAGAATGTCTAGGTTAACGCCGATTATTCCACCGGCTTTGACCCTGAGAACCACGCAGAGGCACTCCGCGGCATTTATAAAAAATACCGACTAGAGCACTTTTTGCCATTTATAAATTACAAGTCGAGTAAATCAGGACTTAAAGTGGTATATATAAAAAAGTACACTTAACAAAAAAAAATTTGACAAAAAAGATTTTTTTTTTCTAACAGTGAATGTTTAGGTGTTAAAAATTATTTTTCAAGTGACAGAGTAGGTAAGCAGGAACATTGATTTATTTGCTGAACTTTAGAATATTGTTGGTAGGTATAGCAAATATTGTTTACTAAAGGACTAAAGAGTTGGTCATTGCTCCTAAATTATATTGAGTACAAACTCACTTTCCATATATAGTAGTCATCTTGATCTAAGGAGAAGAACACCTCCACTTGGTTCTTCCTTTTATAAACAAAAAAGTATATATTATAAATAAATTAGTAGGCATCACACACAAAAATTGTATGACTGGAAAAGCATTGTTTAGTTATTTACATTGACTAGTTGGAAATGATATATTAAAAGGGTAGTGACGATTGTATAGCCAATATAGAAATATCACCTATTAACATCTCTTATTACACATGAAAACATACTTTAAATATAAAAAAAAATTGAAAAATAAAGGGAGGTGCTGGTGTGGTTTAGAGATGTGTATAATTTTTTTCATATCAAAATAGCATAGACAAAGTTGGTTAATCAGTTGAATATTCAGAACATTAAATCTCATAAAAATGAGTATAATATACTTTTATGAGGTCTTGTAATTTTCAACAGTAATGTTTAACCATTGCTTTTGTTCAGTGTCAAGAAGAAGTATACCCACATAATTTTTATAATTTTTTTATAATTTTTTAATACATTATTATTTAATATGAGATGAGACTGGTTTAACAACCACCTAAAAACAGTAATTTTCATAAATTTGACGAGACCATAATGATTATCATGCCACTTTAAATTTATACAACTAATTTATACTTACTATTTTACAATTTTTTTCCTCCACTTTTCCACAATTACAAAAAATTATTTTTTTAAGCACTACATTATCTTTAAAAAGCAAGTTGTCTAAGTACTTGTTTAGGTGTAAAAAGTCATTTTTTCCAATGAATTATATCAATATCAATAATCCTCCATTACATTATATATTACATCAAATATCCATTTCTAATTGGATTAACCTTAGTATTTAGCTATATCAATTTTGTAGTACTCAAAGGCAATTTAACATGTTTGGACCAAAAGATCATGCAGCAAACCGATCTTAACATGTTATTTAAAGATCAATTCTCCTGCTTTTGCCCTTAGGAAATGGCATAACAATTAGGGTATTATAATAGACATATTGCTCTGTTGTAAGTATCATCATCTTCTCAGACATTCTTTTCTTTCACAAAAAATAAACAAAGTTTAAAAAAAAAAATCTGTGAAAGTGTGTAGCAGCGGTGATGAGGGATACGTTATTCATTTTCCTAAAAAATAATATATGAAAGTGAGAAAAAAACAGTCGAATCACATCTTGCAACAAAGGACTTCTGTAACAAAAGAGGATGAACAAAGATAGCGTGAGGAAGATAAGAGTCCCCACCCCCAGAACAACAACAGCACAATATAAGCATTATTTATTTATTGTTGTGAACCTTTATTGCTGTAGTATTACAGTATATCCCTAAGCATTATGCAGTGAAACGTCATCAACTTTAAGCAAACACCCTCGTACACAATCAGTTCTTAATTGCAAATGTAGTTCTGGTTTTGATCACAAGAGTCTAATATTGTCTTCAACTGAAGGTCAAGCCCTATGGGGATTCCTACGACTTGGGACCTGAGTATGTCGCAAATGCACACTGTGCCATTAGCCTCCACAAGAGCACCTACGATGGAACAGCACCTTGATCCAGGGCGGAGTCTCTCAGACAAACCCAGAATGTCGAGGCAAAGACCCAGCTCGGGACACTCACGTGGTGGTGGTATGAGTGGTGCAGGAGCAAGGGTGTCGGAGCTAACCATGGAAAACAGAAAAAGGTTGAGGCAGAGGAGAAGGGTAAGGGATGCAATACTCTTGAAACCCATTTTACAAACACTTTCTCTTCAAATTAAGCTTTTTATCTGAACAACTTCTCTTGCTTGTGGTGTAGATAGCTGAACTTTGAAACACATTTATAGGCCAAGGATCTGTTATTTTCCCATCCCCCAATGAGTTCATTTCTCACATTAATTAATTAATTAATTAATTAATTAATTAATTGAGTTGAATTTTAGGCAGATGTAGCTCTAAATATTTCTTATTTGGTACTCCAAATTATGGGACAAGATAACAGTAATTTCTTTACTTCAATGCGCCATGGACCATCCATTAATTCTCTGTAGCATTACTTACTCTTCTGGGAATGATTGAAAATTTGTTGTAGGAAAAACTTAACATTAATAGTAATCCATATAAAAAATTTCACATAATCTCTAACACAAAATTTTAAAGATTTTAGTTTATATTTTTATTAATATAATTGATTGAGAGAGAAGTTAAATTTTATAAAATATTATTTTTAACTAAGATAAACAATATCAAAGAATTAACGATATCGCCTTTGAGTTCATTAAAATAAAATGGATATGAAAAAAATATTCAATGTTTTTCTTAACCATAATCTTTTATATGAAAATCTGATTCCCTATTAAAACTTTTTATATTGTTAAAATAAAATGGATATGAGGCAGATATTATTGTTTGAAACAAATATTTAATGTTTTTCTTAATCATAATCTTTTATATAAAAATCTGATTTAATTTTAAAATTTCTTATATTTCATAAGAATTTTTCTATAAATTTATAGAAAAATTATAAAAAAGTAACAAAAGATTTTTTTTATAAATTTTTATAATAAATTTGTAAAATTTTTTGATAAAATATAAAAAATTCTAATAGTATTAATCATTATATAATATAGTCTTTTATTTTTAATTATATTTTTATTTATAAAATTCAAACTTTTATACTTAAAACATCTAAAATTAATCCACTAGAACAAATAATATATTAATATCCTATTTAAAGTTTTAATTTATAACTGATTGTACATTTATATAGACCATGATAATTTAATAAGTTTTGCAAGTAATATAGTAATTTGTTTTGTCTATTATTTACAAACATATTGGTATTTGATTAATTTAGGTCAATTTGAGAAAAAGGACAATGGAGGAAGCTATTGTTTCAAATATATTGATATAACTGTATTTCAACAAAATAATTTAATAAAATTTATAAATTAATACTATAATTGAATTTAGTTATAAAATTTTAATTTCCAAAATATAATTTAAAAAATAAAGCAATTTTTGTGGTTCTTATTATAAATAAAAATGAGATAAATTATATGTATTTACGTAATTTTGTAAATTTTCGGATTAAAAGGTTTCCATTAGGTCATAAAATTAAATCTTAGTCTTAAAATAAAAGTTAATATATAAGATTTAAAAATAAAGTGGCATAATAGATTTGGCAAGAAATAAATTAAGACTTTATGACATCAAAACCATCTATATGCTGTCAAGTTGGGATGTCTAACCAGAAACTTTTTTATCATTAAAATTTAATTTTTCAAGAGTATTTTTAAGTGTACTGAATCATATATATTTTTAAGAACCGCACTTAACATATTATTATACTTAATAGTATTATTTTTTACAAATTACTTTTGCTTACTTTTTTATATGATTATTCTTTAATAAAATTAGAATTATTATAGATCTGATATCCTTCAATTATTTTTTTCATTAATTAATTTCGTGTTGTATAAAAAATCTCTCGATGAACATTGAAATAAAAAAAATCAACTTTTAAAAATAATGTCTCATTTAAATTTCTCTATTTGTATAACATAAAAATGTAAAAAAAAGGTAACATATATAATATTAAGGTATAGTTTTCCAATTTTCATCATTTCATTACTTTCTAAATACTATATATATATATATATATATATATATATATATATATATATATATATATATATATATATATATATATATATATATATATATATATATATATATATATATATATATATATATATATATATATATATATATATATGTACATGGGGATTTCACCGTCCCACACTAACATAGTCTAATTGATGATGATATAATGGTCATTGATGCACCATATCTTATACACATAGCATGTACAAATGCTCAAAATGAACTTTGTAATTATGACATGACATGATTATATGCTCAAATAGAGTTTGGACGTGAGGACCTTAAAGTCCACTACCAAAATTGAGCCTTCTTTATTTTTATAAGTGTATTTTTCTAATTTATATTTATTATTGTTACTATTAATGTATAAATATAAATATATAATATAATTCGTATCAGGGGCGGCTCAAGAATTTAGGAGGTTTAAAGCAAACTTAAAAAATGAGACTTTTTTATTTACTAAAAATATTTATACTAAAATATATTATAATTTTATTTAAAATTTATTTTTTGAGCTTTTTGTGATGCAAAATTATTTATTAAATTGTCATAATTAATTTCATTTAACATTTTTCTTTCGATAAATAATAAGACTAATCCGTTTAATAGAGCCTTTTTCTACTAATAAATCTCTTAAATTTGTATCAATATTTCTACTAATAACATCTAGCCTCTTAATCTCCTCCTTGTTATCATGGGTTTGAGAATCAGAATTATTCTTATCACTAACGGCATCTCTTTCTTTATTGTTGTTTTCATCTATATATGTATTGTTATTATTTTGTTCATTCAAAGAGCACCTACCTGTATTTTCTAATTCATTTTTCTTATCTATTTTTATAAATTTATCCATAGTTCCTTTTTGTGATGCAATTAAAGTTTCAACTTTTCTCTTCTTCTGAAATTTTGAATAGCCCGATTCATATTTTCTAGTTGACATGTCTATATATTTTTATATAAAACACTACTAAAGATAAGTAAGTATATAAAATAGAATGAGTTAAAACAATAAAATCTTGTTCTAGTTGTCAAGAAAATAGCTTGATCGTAGATTCATATTATCTTGAAGACTCAAGTCTCTTTCTCTTCTTTAGTAAGTGTTCAAATTTAATTTTCAAATTTCAACCTTTTCATAAACCTGCACAGTTTATTTTGAAATTAATCATTAGTAACACAATTGAAAAAATCAATCACTGTAACATGATAATATAAAATTTCTACCATTTATAAACCATTATAAAATAAATCACAGTTCTTAACACACTACACACACATATAATATATATATATATATTATCATCACATCAAATAATATTATCATAAATTCAATTTCAACATGCAAGCTTAACCCTTAAGAACATAGGAATAGAAAAAGAAAGGACATGGAGAGAGACAAAACTTACCTGAAACTGAAGTTTATTAGGTAGAAATATTCTTCTCTCTCTAGATCACAGTTGTGGACTTTGATTTTGAAAAAAAATGATTGAAGATTACAAATTTGGAAGAGAGAAGTTAGAGTTTCTCTAAAATTAGGGTTGGAAATGAAAAGTCACAGGGAAAGAAAATAAGAAGATAGAAATTAATTGGTAAGATAACAGAGATAAAAAGGTTCTGAATCTTTTTTAGCTATTAGTATTAACTAACAAATTTCTTTTTTCTAAAAAAAATTATGATTTATTGAGAAGAGTATTTAACTCATTAAATATTATTTTTAGTAACAATAAAAATTAACAAAAAATCATAATATTTTAATTAAATTTTATTCTTAAACATAATTTTATAATTAATTTAATAGGATATATTAGTACTAAAAAAAAATTTTTTGGAGTCTTTTTTCTTAGAGGCTTAAAGCGAGTGCTTCACTTGCTTGACCCTTAAGCCGGTCATAGTTCGTATTTGCTAATATTAATTTGAATACTATTTGTTTATATATACAGTAATATTTATAATATTTAATTTAAAAGTATATGCAATTATTGTCTAATTTGAGTTATATATAATAATTTCCATTTATATATTAAGTAAAGTTATTGGCAGAGTAGTTATAGTATTGATGGTAGACTTCAATGGTAAAGGTTCACTTTTTTTTCTTACTTTTGTTAGGTGCTATACCATCTTTGGTGCTGGAGTGATCTATGCATGATATTGTCACGTCAGCATGTGTTACACGAGTATAATGATTCATCCAATTTTTATATTCGTATCAAGTCGTTATATTTATTTTTGTTTCAAAATTTTAAAAGTATTTAGTTTATTAAATAATTTTAAAAATATATATTAATTTTATAACTTATTTTTAGAATATATATATAATTATTTTTTATCATTATTTAATTTTTATTCAATTATTTTAATTTAAAATGTATATAATTATAATTTTTTTTAATATTTGTCAATGAATAAAAGATGTTTATCGTTTTAATTTTAAATTATTTATAATATAATTTTTTATGATTTTTATTTTTATAAAAAGTTATTTAATTAATATTTAAAATAATGAATAAAATTATATTTATCATTTAATAGAAATATAATTGTACTCGATTAAAATGAGATGAAATTTATCGATGAAAAATAGAATGATAAAGTAAATTTTGTCCTATTGTAGTTATAAGAATTTTTTTGAAAATACTTTTACACACATCTCTTAATAGTTTATATTAAATGAAATTAATATTTTAATTAATTACTTATTAAATTAAATATTTATTACTTTCTTTTATTTTTTTAATATTTAAAAAAATTTCAATCAAATTAAAGCATAGTGCAATGTATATTAATTAACATAAAATCAATTTTTTAAAATATTATTATATTTTAAATTAAAGTTTATAAGGTTGTTTGGATTAAAATAATTAATCCAAAATCAATTTTAAAAATGAAATGAAATTATTTTTTTTGTTAATTTGAATTATTTTTTAGAATAAGCAGTTTGAATAAATTTGTTGGTTGAAAATTTCAAAAATAATTATTTAAATATATTATATTATCTATTATTTTATTTATATATAAAACATGTATACACAATTCGACCATTTAATATATATATATAACTTAATGACAGATGAATAATATAATATATTTAATATAATGAGATAAAATAGGAGTTATTATAGTAATGTAAATATTATATTATTAATTTTTAAAAATTACAAAAAATAAAATAAAATATTATTGAAAAAAATAATCTAAAAGAATTAATTTTGATTTTTTATATTATATAATACTTATTTATAAGAGATTCATTAAATTTTAAATCATAATTTATAGATATAATACATATATTAATAAAATAAATTATACAATATAACCGATCTAAATTAAACTGTAAGAAATATAAAATTAAGATAAATATATGCATTTTTTAAAATAACAAGTATCGACATATAAAAAAGTATAAAATTATAAAACTTGTTTTAAAAAATTTTAAAATTGTTTATCTAAGAATAGTTACATTGATCTTCTTTTGATATTACATAGTTTTATTTATCTAAGAACGATTGGTTACTACACTTTTAGGCACCTTTCTCACATTTTATCACAAAACATAACAAAGTATAATGTTTAATTAAGCTAAAGTTAAAAAATTTAACTAAAATTACTTGATTAATTATATATAAATTTGGATAAAATTAAATTAACATAAAAAGTTTATATTTTTTTATTTTTCTCACAATATTTTTAATTCTTATTAGTTCTTGAAAATTATAAACGAAGTATATCTCTTCTTTGGCATAATTTTGAGATTTTTAAAAAAAATTATTTTATCTTTTATTATAATTTATATGATTTATCCATACAAATAAAGAGAAATATATGTATTTGTTTTCTAAATAAAAAGTATAGAAGTGTAAGAAACATATAAAATTAAGAAGATAAATATATGATTTTTAAAAATATGTATGTATAATGAATAATAATTGGATATGTTCAATAATCTCATATCAATTCATTAAGAATAATTTATGTTTTTATTTTTCTTAATCCTTCTATATGTCTTTTAAAAATAAGAATGTTTTCCAAAATTCAAAACCGATAATATCTCATAATTAGGTTAAAATGTTACAAAAATAAAGTAAAATACTTGCTATAGGCGAATTATATTTGCATTGCATTTCTTGAAATATTTTTATTGAATGCATAAGACTTAATTGTGATAGCGACGGCTAGCAAAATTCGTTTAAATTACGATGGCTTCATCTTTTATGATGCCGAACCCTAATAAGCTCAAGCTTGTTTACGGAATAGTGTTTGACTAATTATTTTAATTAAGTGTACATTAATGCAATTTTGTTAACATACAAAATATAACATTTAATATAATTAATATATTTCCAGTGTAATTTTTAATGAGAATTATTTATTTTTCTTTAATCATTACTTTGTAAACTAAACTTACAATATAACTTTTTATTTATTTTCTGGAAAAAAATATTTAATTTCATTTTTCTATTCAAAACTTCAGGCTATTATGGATTATATGTTTTTAAATATCTTGTTAGTTGTTAAATATTATGTAAAAAGTTTTATAGATAAGAGGTAAATCATTTTATCAGTCATATTAGAAATTTAAATATTTTTTAATGCAAACTGATTAATTATATATTAATATTAGATATATTTAGCCTTTTTATCTAGATAACAAATCGACATGTAAGAAGTGAAAAAGATTGAGAAGATAAATATAATTTTTAAGAAAATGTAATTAGTGTGATGTAATGGATGTTAATTAATTTAAAGAAGGTATAACTGTACATTTTCAAAATATGACATAATTAAATTAAAATACTTGCCTTTGGATGATTAATTATGTTTTATAAATTATATATTTGAAGGGTGGATTGTGATGACAACTGCCTCTAAGTTAGGTCGCTTTCACCTTTTATGATAGGCTGTGTAACACCCAAAAATCTGCACATTAAAATTCGATAGTACGATCATCACCATTAACACAAAATTAAAATGTAGACTAATTATTCAACTAAATATATACTTACATTAAATATATAATAATTTATATATCAAACTTATCAAAGGCTATATATATTATTCATAAGTTTAAATAGAAAAATTAATTATATATATATATATATATTATAATAAATATATAATAAATTCTCAATTTTATAAGAAATTGGAATATATTTTAAAAGACCAGTAGTAAGTTCGGACATCCAAATACTAACACCCAATAATACCTCGTCTATATAAATAATTTATCATTTTCATAGATTTTCTCTAATAATATTTTATGGCAAGATATTTTTTTATATATTTTATTAAGTATTAATAACTATTCACTTTTTGATTTGATGTTAAAACTTTTATTAACTAATCACATAATAATTTTGTCTACTCAGTTGAGTAAAAAACCTTATCATTTAGATAATTAGACGAACATTTAAGATGCTACAACTAAAATGATACATTCTTCTTGTACCTTTCTATTTCATCCTCTACATAAAAAAATATCAAAATTATTAAATTATTCATGTACCTTCGATTTCTTAGGTAGATTTTCTTTACAAATTTAGTAAAAACGTTTAGATTGTATAATTTAACCGATTAGGCGATCTACAAGTTATATGAATAAATTTATACAATTTGAAAATTATTTTTAAATTTAAAAATAATTTTCAGATTTACAATTTAAAAATTATTTTTAAAAATAAATTTTTGAATTATATAATTTAAAAGAAAAAATTTATTATTTAAATATGATTTTTAGATTATATAATTTAAAATGCTAATAAAAAAATTATATTTTAAATTTTACAATTTAAAAGTTAAAATAATGATTTTCAAATTTTATATTTTACCTTTTGAATTTTATAATTTGAAAATCAAAATTCGAAATATCATAAAAATAATTAATATTTTCAAAATTTTATTCAAACAAAAACCAGTGATAAAAACCAGTGATAAAAAATGATAGGTATCCACAAATTTGAATACCACAAGTTTTAGTGACACCGCTTCTTTACTAACTAACACCTCACTCATAATATTTTTTTCTAACTTTAAAATGTCCTCACCCCATTCAAAGCCCAAAAAGTAAGGCCCAACTTGTCGTTTCGTTACTATTTATTACCCCTATACAAAGAAATATCCTACATAAAATATGTCATCAAATCCATTAAAACTTCAACAAAATATAAATTTAATTATCACTTTTAAATTATTTTACAGACACTTATATTAATCACATAAAAGAAAAGAGTCTTCATAATTTTCTTTAGTAATAATTATTTTTTAATGTTGATAAATTCAACCATTAAATCTATTCATATTCAATAACACGTAATATTATTACTAGAAATACATGCGTTCCCTTTTATTTATAATAATAAAAGGTAAAAAATTAATTATTATTAATAATTTTTAAGATTTTCAAATAAAAATTTAATTTTTTGTTAGTTTTATTATAGACAAATTTTTATTGTATTTGTGAATTTTTTTTATTGTGAGTAGTAGTCAATTAAATTAAAAAGTCATAATTCTTTTATTATGTTTGTGATTTTTAATTTAAATTTAAAATTTAAAAATAATTAATTTAAAATAGGAAAAAATGTAATTACAATTAATTTTAAATTTCAATAATTTATTTTAATTTTAATATTAAAAAATTAATTAAAAGCAAATTGAAATATAAATATGTTCACAAAATCCCATAATGTCCATCGATGTTACCTTAAAGGCTAATTTATTTTTTACGTTAAATCAGAAATAATTAATTTTTTTATTCTTTTAGGTTTTTTTATTATCAATATTTTCTTATCGTTTAGTAAATATTTTGTCACGATTAATAATAACAAATATATTAATACACATAAACTTATATGTTTACTAACGTAAAATTAAAAATATAATAGATAAATAATAAAAAATAATAATCTTTTTGTCTTTTGTTTAACCAATGGCTATACCCTGGGTATGATGGTTTGAGTATGGACATATGCATAAAATAAAATGTAAGTTTTCTATGTTTACGTGATTATTTAACTAATATAATATAAGTTTTCATGTTTACCTGAATTTTATATCAATTTCTATGTTTGCAAAAAAAACAATTGAAATTAGCTACTAATTAACTTTTCAATACTCAGTTTCATTAACTTGAAATTGCAAAAATTGATTAATTAATTAATAGAACACCTAAATTAATAAAAAATATTTATTAATCTTATATACTTCTTGCATTCTTCTTGAGAAAAATCTTTTAAATAATTTACTTAGTCATATGAAAATGAGTATAAAAAAAAAGGGAAAATCCTATCATTTTTTAAATAAACAAAATAACAAATATCATATCATCATGGATAAAATTCATCAAATCCTATACACAAATTTAGCACATTTATTTATTGTACTTGATTCAATAAACTTATAAAGTACAAATTCAGTACCTTTATTTATTGTACTTGATTCAATAAACTTATAAAGTAGATTATTATTCTCCAAAATCAACCTCTTATCAACTCGATTATATTAATAGATTTGGAAAACATAAATTTTGTATTTTGTTACATCATTATCAGAGAATACAATTATTTGATCATTAATGGAAGTGACTATTTACACAGATTAACAATTGTGGTAACAGAATTATAGATCTCTAACTAATTAAAATAAACTGTAACCAGCTTATATGAATGTTGGTAAGTGAAATATAATAAGTTGAATAGATAATATTGTGAACAAAAGGGTAGAGATTAATTTAAACCAAGATTAAGGAAAATTATATCTAACAATCTCTGTATGTGAAAACGAAAAAGCTTTCTCATCTTCACTGGAAAATCTTCCTTTCTCTTCCTTCATTTCAACCTACATTCAGATTTGATACACATGAAGAAAAAATTAACATTGTTAAATGTCCCTTTGCTGTTTCTTCCTAACCATTCGTGTCGTTCTTGTAATGTGAGAGTGTGTGTTATCAAATGCAGAAGAACAACACAACAAAGCTCTCGTTCTTGTTTTTTCCAACTCATAATTAAATGAAAAAATATCACAATTTTCTCAATTTCCATAACCCTCTTTTTTTCCAGAGAACATTCTCATCTCTTTCTGTCATACATTTTACACGTAATTAGACTGATTAATTAATTAATCAAAGGGGCAAAAGTGATCAAGTTCAAAGCGGGGATGGAATCTTTCTAGGGCTTGGTTCCTCTCATGGAACTGCACGTTGAATGCTTGATTGCAAACATAAGAAAACCAACGAAACGCAAACGATTCATTTAGTTCTACCCTAAACAAATTCTGAAAGAGCGAGAGAGACATGAAGAACAAATTGCTCAAAATTAACAAGGGAAGCACTTACACCAGAAAATAAATCGACAGAAAATGGATTATATGTATATATAGAGAGAGAGAACAATGCCTTCGATCCATATAGAATAATCTCCCAGCAGCACACAAAATATTACACATACAATCATAATAAAGAAAACTATAGCAAACTCAAGGCCTATATAATAACATTATTCAACAAAACATAACCTAACTGATGAATTACGGTGACCATGGATGAAGCAGCATCATGTAGTGTAGTACTCAGTCGGTGATTATCACCAGAAAGGTCAAAATGGCTATAATAACCACCGGAAACACCATAAGCAAGGGAATTCCTGGTGGTGTAGGAGCACCCATGACAAATGGACCAAACAGAAGAATGGCTACAATGATCAAAAATATCACAATGGAACCATGACCCCATACTTCAGGTTGCCTCATTTTCCAGTGAAAACAAGTGAGACTCTGCAGACTATGTTCTCAAGAAGGTTGGTGAAATGAAGAGAAAGATGCAGTGGTGTAATGGTGTATGCAGTGTGTGTTATGGCCTATATATAGAGTTTGAAAGGTGAAGTTTATTGGTGGCGATTGGCGAAAAGATGAGATGATAACAGCGGTTCGAACAGTCTCAACTTTCTCTTATTCATCACAAATCCTGCATTTTCACTAATAGATTTCTACCAACTTTAAAAGGGTAATTGATAATTTCGTATCTAGCTCTTAAATAAAATGGAAATAATTTAGTACTTGGAAAATAAATTAAGTTTATGTTTTATGCATTGAGGATCAGTAAATTTTTATATCTTTTATTTTTTTATGTGAACTAGAATAATTATTTTTAATGAATGCTTTTAAGGTTTTTCTATCTTTTATATATATATATATATATATTAGAATAATTGCTTTGAATTTAGAAGTTATTTTAGGTCATGAAACGATTTTGGATTTTTTTTAAATTTGTCTCTGATTTATTATATTTATCGCTTCTTGTTAAATTGAATTTCAATAATAAAATTATATAATATTTACAAATAACCTGTATAGTGATTTTTTATCTTAAATCTAAAATTAAAAAATACTTATTTATTTTAAATTTTAATTATAACATTTTTTATCAGCATTTTAATTATAACATATACTTATCTATTGAAAATATTTATTTATTATAAATTTTAGTTGTATAAGAGAAATATTTATTATTTGCATGGCTCAGAGAATACTAGTGATCAATTAATTATAGATCAAATATTGTATTACTTCTGAGGTACAACTTTAAAGAGTTTAACTGGTATATATTGCGAATCTAATTTTTTTAATATATCAATCCATCAAACAATATTATTTCTACGAATATTAATATTTATAAAAATTAATAAATTTGTTACAATAATATTTTAGGATTAGATGTGTAAAATTTAATATATTATCAAACTCAATAAATTATAAAAATATTTATATTTTTAGTAAACAATTTAATTAAATTAAATCATTCAAATTAATGAGAATGAAGTAAAAATCATTAAAATTTTAATTCATTGACAATTGATAAGTTCACAAATTTGTTCCCTTTTTTCATTAATGTCTTGAAAATTACATATGCGAGTTTACTAAAAATGGTAAATGAATAAAAAATTACTGAAATAGAAAATTATCTGCCTGTATTTTAAAATTATATAGATGCAAAACTATATATATGGAAAAGTAACTACAATAAGAAAGAGAAATGGAAAAGGTATACAACTTCTTATTTTCCATTATTGAATTTTCTTTTATGCTAACTGAAGCTGGTAAAGAATGTAGTAAAATATTTTTATACTACAGTGGTCTAGTTTTCACTTAAATTTATTAAAATAAATAAATATTTTTTACTACAATGACTATGTGTTTTCAAAACATGACATTTAATTATTGCTTTATAAAAGTCTCTTTTGAATATATAATTTCTCATTCTTTCTTATTTTTAACAAAGTCGTATTTAATATGTATCATTTTACTTTTAAATTTTTTTCTGTTGATTTCAGATAAATATAATTTTTATTTTTGAATATTTTTTAATTAATAAATAAATATTAAAATATTATCATTTTAAAAACATTTATATATTTTTAATAAATAATAAATATATATAATAATCAAATTATTAAAAAAAAATATGTTTATATAAAAATTAAAAAAATGAAACAAACTTAAAAATTTAAAAATATTTTTTAAAATTTAATTTATTAATTAAATTGCTAAAAAATATCTCAAAATAAAAAAAATATGATAAAATTTTTAAAAATTCATTAATCAAATTATTAAAAAAATATTTTTAAGTAAAAATATTTTTTTTAAATTTATAAAAAAAAAGCTGTACATGTTAAGTACAGTTTCTACAAAAAGAAAAAGTAATAGTTATTTTTTAATTTTTCTTAGCGAAACTCTGATGAGAGAAAAACTCGAATATAATATTGTTTATATAGTTTAAATGATTTGCTATACACAGTTCTAGTTTATTTTAATAGTTATAGAATATGTTCCAATGCTTATGGTATGATTAGTATAAATTGGTGACTTATAGATGGTTATGTTGTAAAAATTACTGTTTAGATTTAAGTGTTTAGGTGGTAATTTTTATGACTTAAATGTAGCCTATTGAATAATTGAGTCATTAATAGAAAATATATACAAATTTAACTAATTTTTAAATCATATAGACATGTAAGATATGATAGAGATTCTTGTAAATTTACTTGTTATAGTAAGTACAAGAAGATACTTTGACTTCTTCTAAATTAGTGTGTTCACTTGAGGATTCTGATGTTAAATCATCTTGTTAGTCTCCAAAAAAAATCTTTTTAATCTCTAATGAATGTACTCAATAATGATCTTTTGGAAAAGAATAATACTTAAATAATTGTATTGATTTTTTTATCTTATTTTAACATTGGTGCTATGTATTTATTATGATAATAATGTGTTGAAAGATGAAATACAATACTCTCTTATTGATTAACATAGGATGTTTCCTCCAACTATTACTATTACTTCTATTATTATTATTATTATTATTATTATTATTATTATTATTATTATTATTATTATTATTATTATTATTATTATTATCTATTTTATGGATGTTTTGAATTTTTTTTATATTTATATTTTGATTTATTCATTTATTTAAATTATTTTATATTTACTTATTATGCATATTTATATTTCATACTACACATTTAAATGCAAGAGATAAATATTAAGTATTTATTAAATAAGTAAAATATGCCTTTTCATATTATTTGAGTGTCATAACATTAGAAGAAGAAAAATTTAACTTACTTTTTCATATATCCGAACTAGTAGTTGAGCAATTAAACACTCAAAGAAAGTAAAAAGAGAGAAGGAGTATTGATTCTCATAACTTGAAAATTTATTATGCCATTTGAATAAGAAAATCATTAAAGGAGAAATTTATTATGTCATTTGAATAAAAAAGTCATTAAAGGAGAAAAAAAAAATATTAAACTTCTTGTACATCATTTCCCAAAGGACACATGACACTTAAAGATGAGACTCTAGTATGATAAAAATATCATTGTTTTATCATTGCAACAGTTTCTCTTATTATGTGTTTCGAATGAGAATTTCAATAATTTCAAGAAATTATAATTAAATTGTAAGATATTTGAATTATTTATAATTAAATTTTTTATTTTTTAAATAATTTATTTGGACGATATAATTAAAATATCTTATATTTTAATTTTTTATTTAAATAAAGAAATTTAACTTCTTTTTTAAGATGAAATTTAAGTTTAAATTTTTTTAAAATTAAACTTTAAAAAAAATCCATCAAAGTTAAATATTAAAATAATATTTAATAATTTAATTTTTTAATAATATACGTACAATTCAGTTCGACGTGAGTTTGACCTAGCTTGACAATATAGATATGAACTATGTTGAACCTAATGTATGTCTAATACGACTCAGCTTGGGAGTCCAACTCGACTCAGTTGTGGACATATTTGACTCAACTTGGTCCTTAGTAAGCTAGACTTGATTCGGTCCTAGGAGAGTCAAACTTGACTCAGCATCGAGTAGATTTGACTTGACTGAATTTTGGGCAAGCCCAACTCAATTATGTCCTTGGCAAGTATGACTTAACTCGATCGTGAACAAACTGGACTCAAATTAGTTATGGGTGGGCCATACTTGACTTAACTTGGAGCTTACTCGACTCGACATAGGATAGGTCTGATTCAAGTTAACCCAGGGTGAGACAAACTCAACTCTGCCATGGACGAATTTGACTCGACTCAGTTGTAGACGGCTCTTACTCGACTTGAATCGGCCATGAGCAACACTTAACTTGGCTCAAGGTAGATCCAACTCGACTCAGCTCAAGATGAACCCAACTTGACTCAGCTCAGGACGAGCCTTACCCAACTCATCCCAGACAGACCCGACTTAACTCGACCTTGAACGAGCACGAGTCAACTTGACTCAGGGCGGAACTGGCTCGATTCAATCCACATAGCCATGCATTGACTCAATCTAGAATCCGACTCAACTCGACCAAAAATAACATGACCATATCTAGTAATGAAGTTTCAATTTTCTTTTTTTTTTAATATTTTAAATTCTATTATTTTAATTATTTAAAATATTTTCTTAAAACTTCTAAATTTCAATTTCATTCTATTTTTCTTATCCAAACAAATTAATTTACTCTAAAACATTTTAAATTCCTAAATAAATAAACTATCCTCTTAAATTTACTCATTCAAACACGATTAAACTATCAAGAGATCCACACTTAAGTTCTTCATTCCAATTGATAAAAAGAAATCTAATATCTTTCCATTCAAACATTATTCTCTATCATATAATTCAAAATAAACTTGTTTTATTTCAATTTAATTCTAATAAGTTTTATAAACTAAAATAGTTCCATATCAAAACTAACTTTTCACAACCAACAAAACAAAATAACTAAATAAACTGTATCAAAATAATTACATTCACAGAGTTTAGGAGTTTACATAAATTTTATCTCTCCATCAAGACTATTCCACCTGTACTAACTCAATATCATCCTTGGCATACCATACTTTATGAAATCAAAATCAAATCAACAATAATGCAGCATAATTTTTATTCTTGAAACCGACTTGTTATTTTCATATATTCTAATTAACTTGAATTAAATAAATCAGGTTAGTTTCTTTTATCTGATAAAAAAGAGTTTTTCTTCAAAGAGTATCTTTTAAGAAAAAGTTGAATTGATAATGCTTACAAAATGGCTAGGTTATTTTCTAAAAGTCAAACCTAATAAAGAATCCACCACTATGAACTTAAATATAAGATAAAAATCTAAAAAGGATGAACAACTTACCCTACTCTAAATTTTGTTTGATTATTGTAGTTTTACTCTCTGCTTCTTCCTAACCCGTGATTTCAGAAAAGGAATAGAGTCAAATGAGTGTTACTAAAATCTAGAAATAGGATAAAGAGTTTTTAGGATTTTCAGAAATAATGATTTTTTATAAATGAAGAATAAACCTATTTTAGTTTTTATATATAACCCTTAAGTTAAATCACTATTATAATTTTTTTTATTAATTTTATCTTCAAGTACTCTAAAAAGAGGTTCTTACCAAAAACAATAGTAATAATACAATTAAAATATTTTTAAGAATTTATGAATCAAAGCGATTTTTCTTCTGAATCCCTTGTTGATAACTTTCGTTTAATTTCTTGTTAATAATTTTATGTTTAATTTCTCTAATTGATTTAATTTAATACAAATTCCACAGGTAATATATCCTTTGTCCCAAGTATGAACCCTTACTTACAAGAACAAAATTAGTCAAAAGCATTAAAGAATAAATTTCACACAAAAAGCATAATTATCTAGTTAACATTCCTATGCTAATATTTATCTAGTGATAGTTGTATTTACAAAAAGTAATGAAAAACTTCGAAAAAATATTTATTATTACATAAATCCTACCCATAAAAATTTATTTACTCATATATATAAATATATAACAGTAATCACATATAATTAAAAAATATTATTTCTTAAGTGATAGTCTAATCATTAATATATGTTTGTATAACCTAAAATTATAATTTTTATTTCTTATAATATAAAATTTCACTGTATATACACAAATATAAGTTACAATACTTTTGCTTTACTTCTATCTCTTAAATTTTAGAAAATAAAAATAAAAATAAAAAATATTTATTTTTAAAAAATTATATAGTATGTCAATTTTAATGTATATAAATCAAGTATCAAATATTTTGGACTGATGATAGAAATTTTAGATCCAATTAATTTTGAAAATAAGTAATTAAATAGTCTATTACTCTCTCTTTTAAATATGAATAACATTATACCATGAAATTAAGTTTTATTTTTAAATATGACTTAGAAATGGTAGTTGTATCTGTGCACAAGAGGTTAATCTATTGTATATTATAAATGAAATATTTTTTTACGTCTACATAACTGGTTATCTTTCCACTTCCACTTAGTTTTTTTATTTTATTTTGTTTTATTTTCAATTAATTATAGTAATACATTTGTTTATAAAAAAGAATGCATTTTGATTAAATTGATCAATAAAATCACAAATGAAGTTTGATTTGTATAGAGTGTTTATTAAGTTTTATGAAATATTTGTATAGTCATTGTAAAATTTGGTATATTATCACTTATTGTTATTACGATAATTAAACTGATTAGAACCTATAATATAAAGTTGAGTTAAGTAATTATAATAAATATAGAAAACTTTCTTGCTTTGATACATACAAACAAATCAAGATTTAAATATTTATTTTCTCAAATTCTTATTTCAAACTATTTAAGTCAATATATCATGACACTAATAATTGATGCCTTAAAATATATTTTAAAATAAAATTACATAGTTTTAATCAAAGTAATTTTTGTAATTAATATATATTCTAATTTTTAATTTTTTTTTTCTTCATTATCACTTAATCTGTTCTTCTATTTTTGAATTTACTTGTTTTATTATTTTTTTTCATAATTGTTATTTAATTTTTTAACTACATTAGTATATATTCTAATTTTAAATATTTTTTATTCATTATCATTTAATTTTTCCTTCTCTTTTAAATTTACCTGCTTTATTGTTTTCTCATAATTTTTATTTAATTTTTTAACTATATTATCATATATTCTAATTTTTAATTTTTTTCTTCATTTTCCTTCTATTTTAAATTTACTTTTTTTATTGTTTTATTGATAATAGTTATTTAATTTTTTTATAGTATGAGTTATTCATGGTCGAAGGGATTATTACATTATTATCGTCTTAGCATGAGTGAGTATTTTAAGTCTTAACATTGTGTACTTTCAATTTTCTTTATAAAATTATGCATATATTTAATTTTTTTATGTGTTAAAAGCATTTGAAAATATAGAATTTAAATAAGAAGTATTTTTACAAATTGTACCATAAAATTATTATTTAAAACAGCAATCTCTATGACTATTAAGAAAGATGATTATTTTTTAACCTGTGTATGCATTTTATTACCGGAATTACCCTTGTGAGTCCAATTTATTTTATTAATTTTATTATTATGAAAAAACTAAATACAATAAATAATTATCTTTGATTTGTAATTATAACATTATAAAAGTTAACAAAAAAACATTTATTTTTATAATTATTTTTATGTTAACATTTTTATAACTTCATATAAATTTTATAATATTTTTATTTTAATAATTATTATAAGGTCTAATTTTTAATTATATTTTTTTATCTTTCATTATTAATTCCACTAATAAAAAATATTTTTATAATTAATTTTCATATGAATTTTTTTATAACTTCATACAATTTTTAATAATATTTTTATTTTGATAATTATTATAATATTTAATTTTTTTAACTATATTTTTTATCTTTAGTATCATACAAAAAATCGTGTTTCCACAATTTTTTTAGTTTTTTCTACATTATTATAATATCTAATTTTGTAATTATACTTTTTTCATAACTATATTTTTAAATTTTGTGATTTAAGTTTTTGATTCATATATTTTACACCGTTATTTTTTTCTTTTTTCTATACTTTCACAAATTATACCATTCTTTTTGCTTACCTTTTATAATTACATTTTTTCAATTTTAAAAATGTAATGATAAATTGTGAAAAAAATTATATGATAAGATTTTAAAAATAATGATAATCAAAATATAAACTATACCATAGAATTTTAAAATTCATAAAAAATGTTTGATTAATTTAAAGACAAAAATAAGCATTTAATAAGAATAAGAATAAAATACATGACACGATCAACTTGGAATTTCAAATTTATTGAAATAAGAAAACTATTTCTGAAAAACTTCTTTTCTTTATCTATTCTCCTTTCATTATAGATGGAAAAGAATCACTGCAGTAAAACTCTTACGTTGTTATTTGCTACTTCTGGAAAATGGTAGTCCTTCATCTTCAGCCTCCATCAATGGCAGTTTTTCACCAAACGAAGATCGCCAGAAAAATAGAATAGAAAAGGACGAAGATGGGAATAGAACTTATGCATATGAGCAAGAAAACTGGAGGTTCTGGAGCCATCAAGTAAGGGAATATCAGCACAGAACAGACTAATAGCAACACCATCAATATTGTGGCTAAAGTTCTGTTGTCTCTGAATCTGTCCCAATCCATCTCCTTCAAAATTGTAGTTTTGGTTTTGATAAAAACACGTTATTATATGGTTATGTTTGTGTCTGAAGTAACGTTACCACAGTTATATTTTAGGAAATAATGGAAAAAAGTGGAAACCATTTTTATGTTCATGAATTCTAATTAAAACTGATGTACTGAATACATATTATTCTGTATATGTGAAATAGAGAAAGAACCATTTACTTAAATAAGTTATTTACCTTTGTTTCATCTTCTATTTTCTAAACAGGTCTTGGCAAAATTTAATACTCCAAAACAAGATTAATTCTCTTCACACAAAATTATATTAGTGTAAAAAATGAATTGCAGTTAATAAATGAATTGAGAGATGCATGTATCTTATGTTAAGAAAGAAGGGAAAGTTATTGAGATTTAAAGTTTGATTCTTAGAGTATCAAGAATTTTGTGACAGTTTTAAAATTATACTAAATATATGAATGCTTGTGGACAGAATAGTTATGTTTGTTGCTTTATAAATGTTTTTTTAAAATAGTGTCATTCGTTTGTGTAATGTTTTCTGCTCTTAAAAGATGAAATGCATGATTAAAATATTTTGAAAAACTTGTATATTCATTGTCATATGCAACCAGGTTTTATATTTTCTATATTATAAATTTTTTTAATTAATAGTATCATTAATTGGTGTAATGTATTATACTTTTTAAATATGCAAGGCACCATTAAAATATTTAGAAAAACTTTTATATTTATTATCAATACAACAAGGTCTTTTTAGGAATGACCATCGTCAATTTCTTTTTAAGAATCACCCTCATGTTAAATCAGTTTTGTATTTATAATTTATTAATTTATTTGACTTGTTTTATTTAATATATATAAATACTTATAAATTAAGTTTTAATTATTAATTTTAATTAAATAATTTTAAAATAATAATATTTTTTCAATTTCTTTAATTAAATATTATTTAAAATTATTTACGTTATTGTTAATATATTTAAGGAGACACTAGATATAATGAGTTGATTTATATTATTTTCTATACAACTAATAATATATTAGACAACATATCACATGTGTATATATATAAACATTACATTATTTTCATTACACTTGTATACAATATATTTATAGGATTATAAGTTCTAAAAAATATAATACAAATTCATTGTATAAATCCTAAACTACATCCTCTTAAAAGTTTGTTTATTTCCAGTTTTTTTTATAAAAAAATCTACTCTCATATAAAGTACAATAATCGCAATGATATCCATGTATACAAAAGAAGAGTAAACTAATAGAAATAACATATTAATCACATGTTCTCATCAATATCAAATTATACAACAACATGTTATTTATCAACAACATATAACAACATTAATCTCACTTTTAACCACACATTCGATTAAAACTAAATATGAGGTGTTTTTCATAAAATTTTACTTATGCTAAACATGTCTCATCGAGGCTAACACCTAACCCTTAACATAGAACAAGACTAGAATTTTCTAGAGTTAAGGTAATACAAAACATCTATTATCTAGAGCTAGATGTACATTTATCATCAATACAACAAAATTTCCTTTTAGGAAAGACTGTCATCAATTTGGTTGGACCACTTTTGTACTTTCAATTTATTAGTTTATTTAGACTCATTTATATATATATATATATATATATATATATATATATATATATATATAAATTAAATTTTAATTATTAATTTTAGTTATATAATTTAAATAAATATAATATTTTTCAATTTATTTAATTAAATATTATTTAAATTTATTTGCATAATTATGTGTATTTTTAATATATATATATATATATATATAATATATATATATATATAAACTAAAAAACACCAATAGATTGCTCCTCTAGCTTGCCCGACTATCAAAAGTGAGTTTGTCCTAAATGTAAGGCCCAATTTATTTAATTTTAAAAATATAGTTTAAATTAAATGAAGAATTAAAATATTTCTTTGGAAAAAAATATATAAATAGATTTAAAATAATTTATTCTTTTAATAGATTTCATCTTTCTAAATCTAACATTTTATATATGTTTTAGTATTAATCTTTTTTCATGTTCACAAACAGATCACACATTTTAAGGAGAGAGTAAACTATAAATTAAGATGACTTATCAAAATCTTAATCTAAGTAAGTTTTTTTCATACAATAATATCTCCTAACTCGTAATCTATGACTATAGAAATACCGAAATGTATCTCCTATGATATGAAGGTATTTGTTACAACTTGACACTTCCTGAAAGATCCATATTAATCTAATCTTTAATAATCTAATTGTATCTCTATATGTCAAGGTAATTCTTTACATAGACACTTAGCATTATACAATAACCTTCTTTAACTTCTTATTATCTAATATTTTAATTATGTGCTTTGAATTATTAGTGAAGATGAAATATATATTTTTCTTAATATATTCATTTACTCAATACCATAAATCACAAGTCATTCACAATATCATTTCATATATTTCTACCTTTTACCATTTCAATTCTTTCCAACACTTAATCCAATCATTGCATATATATAAATTTAATAACCTCGCACAAAGACACCACCACAAACACCACTTCCACACACCCACACCTACACACATATTTAATCAATTGTTGAAACACAACTTACCTTTTAGGCAAGGAAAAGTATTTATAAATTGAAACATCTTAGTTCTTCAAGGAGGAATAATTAGTTCAACTTTTTCTCATTTAAGTGTCCAGGTAAAAAAAGAATCAACACTGACTCTTGCTATTCAAACATTGAATAATAGTTTGAATACATGACTTATTGCTTGAGCTACAAAATTTGAGAAATTATCTTATATTTATAGACTCTTTGTCACTTAAGTGATTACTTACTGCTTGAATTATGAAAATTTTAAAGAAGAGTGAATATTTTGAGTGTCTCTTTTATTCAAACTCCAATTTGACTTTAATAATAAGTATTGGTTTTAAGTGACCAAAATGATGTTTGAGTGATGATAAGATTTAAATTTTAAAAAAAATGAGAATTAGATTTAGAAACTTAAAAAAAATGAAAGAGGAGAGAAACTAGATAGAGGAGGAAAACTAGAGAAGAAGTCAAAGTTTTTTGAAAGAAAGAAGAAAAAAAATGAAAAAGAAAGAAAGTAATGGTTAATAGACCTTACCTATGATGAAAAAAATATATATTTTAATTATTTTCTTGTAGTTAAATATGTTAGAATGCTCTTGTACCTTTTTTTTAATTTGTTGAATGTCAATGAATATATTTTTGAAACTTTCACAAACAAGTAGATTTAATCTTTAATTTAAAAGTCTTTTAATATAATATATAGTAATAAATTAGAGATTAAATTTCTATATTTTTTTTAAACAAAGTCAAATTTATTGATATAAAAATATAAAGACTTTATCCACATTAAATAAATAAAAAAATGAAACTATTTTTTTCTTTAATTATTTTATGGTCGCATTGATGAAATGCGAACTTTTCTCCTTTTGGTGCCTTTCAACTGGTGATGGATAAGCTCAAAGGTGAGAGTTGTCACAGCTTACATATTACATTAAGATTTGAGAGTAGGGCGTTGCCACCTACCTCTAACAGATATTTCTTTCAGTATTACGACGCCAATAACTTGTTCACTGAATACTACATATATATATACAGATTTCACGTATCTTTTACCCAAAATAATGTTGTACATATAATCACATTCAAAACTTAAATCGACATATGTGAAAAATTAAACTCTCTTACCATACTCAGCCGGTCGAATGATGAATGTATTTCCAGATGTTAAGATGAATGAATGTAAAGATGACTGAGAGATGAAAAGAGAAAAGGAGAGAACAAGTGCAGTAATAAAAGAAATAGTAAAAAATATAAGGTAGAAATGAAGAAAAGGAATGTAAATATAATTTTGAATATTTGTGAATGAATACAAAACCTAGGAGCAACATTCAAAAAGAATCATTCCATTTCAGAATCATCAGGGAGGTACTTGTACTCCGGAGCAACACCTGGAGGAAAATCCCGTTACAGATTGTTACAAAGCATATAAAAATTCTGCCAATTCCCTGTCAGTATTAAAATTGCATGTGAAGCTCTGATTTGAAGCTTCTGTTTCGATGTTGGCTTTTTCCAGAAGAAGATCAACAGGTTTGTAGGGATACTTTGAGCCAGAGACAATTCTAACTGTTAGAAGGGACCTCCTCAACACATTTCTTTTTACTTGCCGTTGGATCATCGTTTTGTTCGTGTTCTTCCTCTACCGTATCTTCTGCATTTCCTTCTGAATCGGATTGACATCTTTTTCGTTGAGGGATAACAGCAAAAAAAGATGTTTTCCAATCCCTTGTCTCCAAGAACTTGAGTAATATTTCTACCACTTGATTCACAGTAAGAACCTGAAGGCACATACGAGAAATAAGATGAGTTATCAAACAAAAGGAAATTTGCATTTTCTAAGGAGAAGACTATGCAGGGTAAAAGATCCTACCCAAATATCAGGATCAACTCAATAAAAGGAAAGTATAGAAAAACAAAGTGCAATGCCATAAGATGTCCAATGATTCTAATTACAGCAAATCCCTTCTATGATATGTGAGTAACATGGAGGCAAATTCAAATGTCAATAAATTACTACCCAAAACCGCAACCTATTAACAAGTGTACTCTACCAAGTAAATAACTTGGAGAATAATCTCATCCCCAGAGACTAATTTGTACAGATTCACAGAACAAAAGCTTTCAGGAACTAAAGCAACAGAAGTTATCATTCTCAAAACGAAATGGTATAGTATTTACTATTTACTACGAGATGAATAATACCTGAGAGCTAGACATCTTCATGAAATTTCCTATGGGGAGTTTAGCCGTTTGGATTTCTTGCTCTTGTGCTTTCTTCAACGTTATGCCCTTCCACCGGTTCCTATCCACCAACCCGCCAATAACATAAATCTTCTTCAAATCAAGTTCTTCAAGAACAGTCTCTGAATCCGCAGTGAGATACACCAAATCTTCCTTTCGATCACTCAAGGCTTCAATGTAAGACCTATTCTCCTTCTCAATTATCCATTTATCAAACCCCGGAATCCGCTTCAATGCACTATCCATTTCTCCGTCGCAGCCAGTGAGCCAAAGATGCGCAGGGGAAGCGCACCTTCCATTCACAGCATAACAATACATAATCTGCAAATTCAATAACAGCACCATCAACACTTCCATTCCATTATTCATTGACTTCTAAGAGAGAGAAATATGAATAAAAAAAATTAACTTCTTCACAAGTTAAGATTAGTTTATGTGCAAGTTAAAAATTAAAAATTTGAAGTTATATGATATAGCTTCTCCAATAGATTAATTTTAACTTGAAAATGTGGATGTCATTTTATTCTGCTTACTTCTTTTTCTCTTAAAAGTTCTTTTGAAACTTAAAATTACAAAGTTTAAAGATTATACAAAACCTCTCCGAAGGAAAAAATAAAAAAACTTATGCCTAAACCATTTTATAGAAGCTATATTTTGTTAGCTTATTATGAATTTATGCAAAGTTTATTTCATTTTTCTTTTTCAATTTCTTCCTGTTAAAGAGAAGTTTATTCAAAACAGTGTCTAGATTGCAGTTGCCACTAGCTATCATTGTTATTGCGAGAAATGGCGGATAAATGCACCGCAATTGCAGCCGCCCGAGAGTCTAAAAGCCTTCACATAGTGATCGCGAATTGCTTATTAAAACATTCTCAGAGTGAAATCGAGTAATTGAGTTGAGGAACGAACCTGCTGAACGAGGCTGTGGATTTCGTTAGGGTTCATGAGGTGAGAGAACTGGAGATCGACGACGACGTTTTGACCTTGTTCTCTCGCTACATTCAGTCTCTCTCTCTTGCTCTCTTTCTCCAGCGACCTTTTCTCCATTCTCTCCTTGCGGAGGCTCCTTCGAGACTCCAACAGCTTCGCTCTCTCCTCTTCCGAGACGCCGGCGAGGCTCTCTTCCCACTCCTTCCGCTTTCTCTCTACGTCTCTTCGCTTCTGCTCTTTCGCCGCGGCTTTCTTCTCCGCCTTTTTCGCCTCGAACCTCTGCTGCTTCGCCATCTTCTTCCGCGCGTTCTTCGAGAGCACCGGAGGATCCGCGGCGTTCTGGTCTGCTTGGGGCTTTTCCATTTCCGATGTCAGTGGTGGACCACCGGCGTCTCCGCCGCCGGGTGATTCCGGCATTGTTTAGATTAGGGATTTGTTGGGGACGCTCTCCGCGGAACTGTGCTCTCTTTAATAATTTGGTTAGTTTTTATCTGTTGATAGTTAATTTTTTTCAAAAATTATAAATGGTGTTCGGTTAATAGCTCTGCCTCTAAGGTCATTTCAAAATAGGTTAAATATGCATGTTACTCAATTATTTTTTAAAATTTCCTTTAGTTTTTTTTATGTGATAACTTTTAAATTTATTTTATTTTCATATTTATAAATTTATGTAAGTGATATTTAATGTCAAATATTGAAAAGATGAATAGAAAAAGAGACAATATCAAATAATGTTAAAATGAGAATCAATAAAAAAAATAAACATAAAATAAATTTTAAAATTTATTTTAATAATAAAATATAATTTTAATAAATAATTCGTAAATACAAATATATTCAACCTTTTGAAATATGGAAATACAAAATATTGTTAAATTAACTAATACTTTTCATAAGTATCATTGTGGAAGAAAAGAATTATTTTTTATTAAATTAATTACTTTTTATCAAATATATTTTTATCTATAAAAATATAAAAAATAAATTAAAAATTATTTTTTATAAACTTTAAATGTGTTTATATTAATTAATTGTATGATGAAGTAAATTTATTAAATTAGTTAATACTTTTTAGTAAGTGTCGTTATGAAAGAAAATTTTATTCTTTTATTAAATTAGTTAATTTTTATCAATTATATTTTTATTTCTAAAAATATATAAAAAATATATTATCTTTTATAAAATTTTAAATGATCTTCTTGTATTAATTAATTGTTTTTATCTTTTTTATTTATTAATTAATAAAATATATTTAACTCTTTAAAAATATTATTAAAAAAATTAAAAATTTATTATAACTTGTAAAATTTAATATTTTTATTAGTTTATATAATAATGTATTAAAAACATTATATATACCTTAAAAACACATTTCTTATAATAATAAAATTATACATAATTAAAAATTAGATACTATAATAATTATTAAACTAAAACTATTACTAAAAATTGTATTAAAACTAAAATAATCAATAAAAAATATAAAAAAATTATTAAATTTTAGGATTTAGGATTTAGAGTTTATAATTTAAAATTTAGAGTTTAGAGTTTAGGATTTAAAGTTTACTAAAAATAATTTATTAAATTTTATAATACAATAATTACATAAAGATTTTAAGATAATTAATGTTTATTACATATTATAAATAAACAAAATTAATTGTATTTATAAATGTAAAATCATTAACAGAATGTGTATAAAATTATTCTTCACGTGTCATAGATTAAATGATAAAATTTAGAAAATATAATTATATATATATATAACAATTATAATATAAATATAATATTGTGTTATTTAAAATATTATTTACTGATTGGAAATTGAATTTCAATTTAGACTTCGATTAAATAATTGTTCAAAGTGTAAAATGGTATAGTGATTTACCACTTTATAAGATACTTTAAATTGGAAAAGAAAAATTAAAGCTTTTATTAATATTTGCAAATTGTTTTTCTTAAATTTAAATAGTAGTTCTTCAATTAATATTAAGTGTTGTATTTTTTTATTTATAGTTTCTTTTTGTTATAATTTTAATTATTATTATTCTTATGTTTTTAATTTTGTTTTTATTTTTTTATGTTAGTTTTTGTGTCTCACAATCATTTAATATTTGATATTAATGTTAGATTGAAGACTTGCTACTATTATGACTTGTTCTACATTATTACTAAGAATCCATCGTGTGTGTGTGTGTAACATTATTTATGATACTAATTGTTTCGTTGAATATTTACTATTAGGTAAAAAAAATTATAGTTATTAGTTAATAGATAACTCTTTCTACTTAAGAGCAAAATAGTCAAAGCGTCATAATTCAGTTGTAATTTGATCCACGTGACTTTTGGTCTACCCAGTTTTCGCTTTGAGACAATTGATGTCACTCGTAATAATTCAGAGTGTGATGCAATCCATGGCTTATAACAATGGAAGTGTATGAAAATGACATATCAAGGAACTAGTAGCACATAACAATGGTTATATTGAGTCAAATAATGTAGTGATTACTAGAGAAATGTAATTCTAATCTAAAGGTCATATTAGAGGTTAAAGCTCACATGGAGTTGAAGAAAAAGAAGGAAAAAGTGAAAAAGAAGATCAAGAAGAAAAGGGAGAAACAAAGAAAGAGGGGACAAGGAGGGAGAGAGAAGAAGAAGTGGTTGTAAAAGATAATGATGAATTGAGGATGGAGAAAAAAGTAAAAAAGAGTTTGACAAGACTATCGAAGATGTTACAAGAATCGGAACAAATATGTAAAGAGAAAGAACAAAAGAAAAAAGAAGAGATTTAGAAAGAAAAATCTAAAATTTTGATATTAAATGTGTATATTTTTTAGGAAAAATAAAGGAATAAGATCTTTTATTTACTACCAAATACAATTTTTTATTATTAAATAATATTTAATAATTAAAAATATTAGTTGGTGATGTTTTTAAGTTGATATAGATCACTATTACTTTTCAACTAAAATTTCAAAATTTTGTTTTAAACTTACGTTGATACGACTTTTTTTTAATTGAGATTAACTAAGCTTATTTACTAGTGGTAAACACAATTATTTCTCATTAACATTAGTTATAATTATTTTTTTGACAATATTAGTTAGAATTATTTTCAACTAACTTTTCACCTATTTTAACTAAAAGTTTTACTTTTTAAGATTGTCTAGAAATAATTACAATTAAAATTATCAAAAGTTATTTTAGTTGACATTAAAAAAAGACCAAATTTTGTTAAAGGTAACAACATCAATTTTATCAATTAATTTTTTTTTCTCCAAAAATATCAACAAAATAATAATTTTGATAAAAAAAGCGATTAACGTCGGTTGAAAATCAATTTGTTGATATTGATGAAAAACTTTGACTAACATAGATAGAAAAATAACTTCGATCTACACTAATAAAAAAATAATCCCAACAACATCAACTAAAAAATAATTTTGGTCAATATCACTAAATATCTTAACTTGTATTGGTAAAAAATTAGTCTGAATAACATTAATAAAAAATCGTATACAAACTACTCTATTTAGGAAGATAGAAACCTATTTTTCCCACCTCTCAATTTTCTTCTCTTCCTTCTTTTATGATATCTAAATATTCCATTTAATAACAACTCGATTAATTCCTAGAAAGCTTTTGCTTCTAGTTTGTATTTACTGTGGCCTGCCTCCACTTTAATGTAATAATACTTATGTTTAATTAACTTATTTTTTACTTCTACTTTTAAGAAAAGTTTAAATAAACACTTTAAAAAATGCAATACGTGTTTTTTTAAAAGAAATTGTTTTTTAAAACTCAAATGCACTCACTAAATGTTAACAATATGTATTTACAGCTGAGTGTTTGGGGATAAATTGGTCTTATTCCCAAATTTACAGAAACTATTTAGCTTACATGTTAAGTCAATAAAGTGAATCTTTATATTTTATTTCAAACATTAATCCACGACCGTATCATATAACCTATGGACTAACTCATAAGAATAAAAAATTAAAAAAATCTAAAATTTAATCCAAGTCAATGGAAAGAAAGTGTAAAATCAACTAGAAAAATATTTGCAAAGGAAATAAAACACTATTTTTTGAAAACACTAAAGTCAAGCCGATTTTATGAATTTAAATAGTTAGTTTATGATTATTTTTTAACAATTTCTTTGTCTTTTAGTTCCATAACATATTATTTTTCTTATTTAAAAATTCATTTTTATTACACCAAAATAAAAGTAATTATCTTAAAATAATTTTTTAGAAAATCTATAAAAAAGAATTGTAATTAGAATTGGTTATTAAAATTATCTAATTATTTTTTAGTGACTATTTCAAACCTACAGTAATTTTATTATAAGTTCATCAATGCTGAAAAGGGAAAAAGTAGTAATTTTAAATAATCAATTAAGCTAACACATAATCCCATTTAAGCTGAAATTTGACATAATTAATCATTTAACAGCAATGCTGTTTCCTACAAAGGTAACATGCTCGAATTTTCGCACATACAAAAAATGTGAAATGTTTTTTTAAATAATTTTAAAAATAAAAAATCGTCATATTTGGACAACAATGATTATTTGTGACATTTTTAACAAAGGTTTTCGCAATAATTAAGATTGTGGATGGTTTAACATGTTCTGATAAATGCATGTTCCGAAAATGGAGTAGAGTACGTAACTGACGGCAACTAAAAACACCACTTCTATTTCAAAAAAAAGGTTAACTTCATTAAAATTGTCCCTTGTGTTACTTACGTACTTTCTCAAAAAAAACCAATTATGACAGGGGCGCAATTGCAAGACGCGCGGGGCAGAAAAGGGAGGTTTCGGAAATACGCTTAAAATCAGAGGTCACAACTGCAAAACAAAAAAGTAAAAAAGTCAGCGCGTGAAGTTTGGCGTAGATTTGGATTTGGCTTCGCTGTTCGAAAATCGAACTTCTAAACACAACACAACACAACACAAAAACAAGATAGAGTGAGAGAGGCGAAGAAAACCCTTCTCTTTTCTTATTTTCACACTTCTTCACTTTCTTCTTCTTCCTCAGCTCTTAGTCTAGTCGAAACTCTATGAAACTGCACGCGCTTCGCTGAAACGACGTCGTTTTGCTCAACATGGCTCAGAATCCTCACCTTCTGCTCGAGGAGCTGGGATCCAAGCTCGAATCTCTTCCCTCCTCTGATGACGCCCTCATCGAGCTCTTGCAGGTGTGTGTCGTCGAGTTTCTCGCTGCTTCGTTTCGCAATTCGTTTAGACCCCCCTTCGAGAATTTCGTGTTTTTTAACGGAAATTTCGAACTTTTTCTGTTTTCGGGGGTTAGTTATGTCCGTTATTTTCTGTTTGGGGAGTTCAGGTCAGGAAAACTGTGACTCTTTTTCTCGGTTAAGTTGATTTGTCTGCTGGAATGAGTGAATTGAGTTCAAATGCGTATATTTGTCTCGTTTTTATGGTTCTTCGTGTGGGTGGTTTGTAAATGGTTGATGATTTGGGTTTTGGTAGCTGGTTTTTCGTAATTGAGAGGGACAATTGAGAGATTGAGTGTGTTTCATGTGAGACTTTGGTTAATTTGAAGCGTGTTTATGGAGTGGCTTTGGAGTTAGGTTAATTTGTGAATGGTTTTTGAACGGGATTTAGGACTGTTTTCTGTGTTTGATAAGTTGGTCTTGCCTTGTGCTCTAGTTAAGTTTAATAAAACTGTGGATATTTTGGATGGATAAGTGGAAAAAGGATGAAGCTACTGAGTATGCGAGCTTGCACAAAGATGGTGGGATTAGAAGTGAAAAGGAAGATACTTGTTCAAATTACTTACTTTACTGAAGCCATATTTTATCAAATTAACGTGATGGAATTTGACATGTATGGATGAATTATGGTTCAATTTCCATTTTCAAATGTCTTTGAGGTTGAAAGTGTTGATTACTAGAGTTAGATTACGAGATAAATTAAGAAGGATACCCCCATCCCCCACCACAAAACATTGAATTAGGAAGATGTAGCATCACACTTGCTGAATGTTTGGTCTGCTTATTAGTATCAGTCTTAAAATCTAACTAGTTTACGTATACTGTATCAAGCATATTAACTGGTTCACAGCACAACATGATACATATATGGTAGTAAATTTGGTCTTTCGCTTAGGAAAGCTATTAAATCTGTAGTTCCTTAAGTGTTATCTTGGGAAAACCTGAGGATCCTTTTAAGGTAGGATATGGCTGGCTAAGGCTTGATGTGGTTCAATATGTGTGCTGTTCCTGCAAGTTGGTAACCATATGGCTAGTGACTAGTAATAGTGGTTTAGTCTCAAAATCCTAGGTCCTGGTTGTTAAAACAGTCAACAACGTGATGAAAGAACATTAACGAACATATTGAGGCTTCACTTAAGATTTAGGTGCGTACGACCGTTTAGGTTGGTCATATATGGACGTATGATTCAGTCTTATGAAAGTTCTTTGTTACCTTGCTACACTTCTAATTCCGGACGAACTTTCTAATCACAAAAAATAATACTGTTTTTTTAAGTTTTTGTTGAAATTTCTTTCTTTCTGCTCAACTTACTATTAGTTGTTGAAAAGAATGGACTTCTCAGTAGTACATAGCATTTCTATGTTGTGGATTTTCTATTTTCCTATGGCAAAATGAATGTGTGCTACTACCAAAAAACAGAAAACCAAGTTTTCACTTGACAATTAAAACTAGTTCATGGGCCTACAGTGCAGGTCAAAATCAAAATGGTAAAATGTGTGCTATAAATTTCCAATATTTTTTTACTTGTGTTACTGCTGTGCTGCATTAAAATTTGCCTTTCGAAATGGAATAATTTTTTATTGGCTATTGCTAACCTCCCGCTACCTTCCTCTCTCAACAAAATGTTGTCCTATCTGCAGCAAGCTGCATCATGCCTTACTGACTTGGATCAATCACCGTCAGCTTCGACATTAGAGTCAATGAAGCCCTTTTTTAGTGCAATCGTTAAGCCAGAACTGCTAAAGCACGAGAATAGTGATGTCAAGCTTCTAGTTGCAATATGCGTTTGTGAGATAACTCGAATCACCGCACCTGAAGCTCCTTACAGTGATGATGTTCTAAAGGTATCTTTCATTTACTTTGGTTATCTGAAAAAGTAATTTCAAGTATCCTTTTGCTTTCAGTCAAACAAGAAGACAAATATAGTTGGGAACATAGTCTCCTTCATCCTAATCATTATTAGATCACTTTGCAGGACATATTTCAGTTGATTGTGGGCACCTTTAGTGGTCTGAGCGATACAAGTGGCCCATCCTTTGACCGAAGAGTTGCTATACTGGAGACTCTTGCAAAATATAGATCCTGTGTTGTAATGTTGGATCTTGAATGTGATGATCTGGTGAATGAAATGTTCAGTACTTTCTTTGCAGTTGCCAGGTTAGTTTACCACAAAGTCTTTACTTAGTTGTAGGTTTGAGCTCATTTTAAAGAGTTATATTTCCCTTAAAGGTTCTGTTCTATTTCTGATAAAGAAAAGAGAAAATGAATTTAAGATAATTAGACAAACAGAAACTTAAATATTTGTATGCTTTGAATGTGATGTTTTGGAATGGAGAAGCAAATATTGTAATTCTGAAGTAGCGAAACTAATATCTCTCATTCTATTGCTTGTCGTCCTGCTGTACATTGGGATATTTTATGTGTGATGATTGGCATATTTTTGTACGTACAATATGTATAACGCTAGTTTTTGTATACTTAGATTGATTGCTTCTTGATTTGTTGACTGTTTTTTTATATATTACTAATTATTCCACCAGTTCTTTGTATTCTACTTTTGATTTATGAAGCATATGTATTGAGTAGTACTCCTGTGTGCTGTGTGCTGTGTGATGTGATGTTAGCTTTGAAGCATTGATTAAAGATCCTCTTAGATCAACGAGTGATACCTGTGTTCTTTATTTCATGCACAGAGATGATCATCCAGAAAGTGTTCTGTCATCCATGCAAACTATAATGGCTGTTCTTTTAGAAGAAAGTGAGGATGTCCATCCGGATCTTTTGTCTATTCTACTGTCTACACTAGGCCGTCACAAAAGAGTGAGTACTTTTCTTGTATACTTTTTTTCTTGTTATAGGCTGGTAGCTGATGCACTTGGAGGATGAATCTTGTCTTCTGTATTATCTTTAATATTATATAGTAAGCATGATTGTCTGAATTTTCTTTATTGCAGAATGTTACCGGGGCTGCAAGAAAGCTTTCCATGAATATCATACAGCAATGCATGGAAAAACTTGAACCGAGCATTAAACAAATTTTACTATCATTAATATCAAGAGACAGCCAGGAAATGAACAGTCAAATTCAATGCCATGAAGTTATCTATGATCTCTATTGCTGTGCTCCTCAGATCCTACACGAAGTTCTTCCTTGTGTCACAGGAGAGCTAATGGTAAATACTGATTTATCGGTTTTTATTTACATTAAACTGACCTTAATGCTATTGTAAAGAAGTTTCATTATGTAAATTTTATGGTATCATGTTATGCTTTGTAAATAGCTATGCTTTAGAATTTGAATTTCTGATAAGAACCAGGGATAGAAAACAGAGAAAAGGATGATTTTATTGTTTGAATGAAAATGAACAGAACTAGGAAAAACATATCACCATTGCAAAGAGTCACTTTTGAATCTTTTTATTCCCCCATCAAATTTAGTTTGTGTCATAGCTTGTTATACTTTCGACTGTCGTTCACATTTGATGCCGGGTTCTCATTTGTAATTGAACGTTTGCAGACTGACAAGCTGGAAACTCGTTTGAAAGCAGTGAACTTGGTTGGGGATATAATTGCTCTTCCTGCATTCTCCATTGCTGAAGCATTTCAGGCTACATTTTCAGAGTTTTTAAAGAGATTGACTGATAGAGATTTTGGGGTTCGCATGTCTGTCCTTGAGCATGTAAAGAGTAGTCTACTGTCAAATCCTTTAAGGGCTGAAGCTCCTCGAATAATCTGTGAGTCCATTGGATGCATGTACAAGATATTTAGTCCCAGCTTTTTATATTTTGTTTCTATATCTTCTAAATTTATTTGGGTACAACTTTTTAGCTGCCCTTTCTGATCGTCTGCTGGATTCTGATGAGAAATTTCGAAAGCAAGTTGTGGATGTTATATGTGATGTGGCATGTCATAACCTAAACGCAGTTCCTCATGAAACTGTGAAACTTGTTGCTGAGCGGCTTTGTGATAAATCTGTATGTATACCTCTAAAATCTAAATTACCCATTGCCTAACATTCTCTCTAAACTTTGATTATTTTAACTTACCACATCTCAAATCCTTGTCTGGCTTTACATTTCCAGCTACTTGTTAAAAAGAATACTATGGGGAGTTTGGTTGAGATATATCGAGTTTTTTGTGAGAATAGTTCCGACACAGTTAATCCCAGTGAATATGACTGGATTCCGGGGAGGATCATTAGATGCTTCTATGACAAAGATTTCAGGTGAAACACTGATTCTGCATAAGTTATTTGGTTATATCTCTGTCATTATTTGCATTGTGGTAATTTTTTTGTATAGGCTTTTGCGTTTCCATATGATGTTAATGAGAGCATAATCCGTTACTGTTATGTGAGAATAGAATAAGGACCCACCAATTATTTTCTTAAAATTAATTTTAGTTGTAAGTTTAAATACACTCTTCATCTGAAGCTGCATACTATTCAGTTAATTCCTCAGATTATTGAGAAAGTAGAAGTCTTTTAAAGCTTAATATAACACCAATAATTACATATGTTGAAGATCTTTTTTAAATGTGAGTATCTTGGAGTAAATAAATAAATGTCATACCGTGTGCATTAGTTACATGTTAATATAAGCTTTTGTCAGTATTTGTGTGCTAATTTTTCTTTATGAATACAGTTTTTAATTTAATTTTGATTCACTATCATGTTATGAATATCTTGGAGTAAATAAATAAATATCATACCTTGTGCATTAGTTACATGTTAATATATGCTTTTGTCAGTATTTACATGTTAATATATGCTTTTGTCAGTATTTGTGTGCTAATTTTTTCTTTATGAATAATGTTTTTAATTTAATTTTGATTCACTATCAATATAACAAAGTTTGGTAAGTCATTTATCGAGTTTGACTTCTCTAGCAAACTGATTAAACAAGCTACTAAATTTGACTTCTCTAGCAATTCTTAACATAGTCAAACTGATTAAACAAGTTACTAATACAAGATTGGTTTATGGTGCAAAATATTGTACAATGACCGCACATCAAATTTAAAATCTCTATTTTATTTAGAGAATATCAAGATTGAAATAGTTGTAAAATTTCAAATGGCCCCTCCTTATAGATAACCTGTCATTCAGAAAGGCCTTTGCTGTACTAGTTCAATGACTTTCAAGTTGTTCTTTGCTTTGATTTATATATTTTTTGTGCTTGTGATGGTTTTTTTTTCCAGTTTCAACATACTTGAAAGCGGTGGTTGTCTAAACCATTGTAGCCTCTAAGCTTGTTTCTTCTTTCTTTTGCCTTTTTTATATGTATTAATTTTCTTGTTTTTTGTTTCCTTAGGAATAAAATGTTAGTTATTGATATTTCTTTTGTTCACTTCATTCTGCAGATCTGATATAATTGAATCAATTCTTTGTGAATCCCTGTTTCCGTCAGAGTTTTCAATAAATGATATAGTTAAACATTGGGTTGGGATTTTCTCGAGATTTGATAAAGTGGAGGTCAAGGCTCTTGAAAAGATACTTGAACAAAAACAAAGGTACATTTTCTTTTTACCTCTGAATGGCTTATATTCCTCCAGGTGTCTCAATTTTTTACTTTTCATGGTGCAACTGTGGTACCAGATTACAGGAAGAAATGCAAAAGTATCTAGCTCTTAGGCAGACTAGTCAGGTATGTTACCATGGATGTTGGAAAGATGATCTTTCAAAGGATATTTGATGTGAAAATGGGATTGATCTCATTCAAATGCAGGGGAAAGACATTCCTGAGGTTCAAAAGAAGATTGTGTTCTGTTTCCGTGTAATGTCTCGTTCATTTGCTGACCCAACAAAGGCAGAAGAGAGTTTCCAGATTCTTGATCAATTACAAGATTCTAATATCTGGAAAATTTTGACAGATCTTGTTGATCCAAATACTAGCTTCCATCAAACTCGTGTATACAGGGTAATATAATCTAAAACTGGTAGATATGGTTTTAGACATACTAATTGGGGACGTTATAGCTGCAAATTGCATGGGATTTGGTTTTTGAGGTGAAGATACCATACCCAAATCCTGTGGCATAGATTTATAAGCTTTAGAACTTGTTGCTAATGCATTTTACAGTGTCTTTGTATCTGCATTTCTGTTACTTGTATGAACTTTTTTAAGAAGGTGCCAATTAGATGAATTACATAGATATTAACATTGTAATTTCAATGAGCTCTTAAACTTTGGGAGTCTATTAGGACTTAGGAGAGTAGTATTTGAACATCTAAATGGTAATATCTCATTATGGTTTGGACTAACTGCCCTTATGTTTTTTTTTCTATTATAGAAAGAAAGGAACCATAATTTGCAGTTTGTTATTTACTGATGTTGGTTATTTATTTGCTTTCTATCTCCAGGATGATTTCCGTAAAATACTAGGTGAAAATCATCAGCTCTATG
The DNA here is from genome assembly GCA_030347555.1 of Lablab purpureus. NCBI lineage: Eukaryota > Viridiplantae > Streptophyta > Magnoliopsida > Fabales > Fabaceae > Lablab > Lablab purpureus. The sequence goes on from CM059259.1 coordinate 16,806,458, forward strand.
ACTTTCTGAATACCTTCTATATAAAGTGTTCCTATTTGCTTTTCAACAAGGAGCATGTGAAAGCAATCCTTTCAGAAATCATCATAAATAAATCCTCGGAGAATGATCAGCATATACAATATTGTATGAATATATTAGTGGTAAGAATATGTCATTTCTATGTTTATTGACTTTTTCCACTTGTTTTTTTTTTATATTTGTATCGTGTATTGGATGTGCTAATCATTCTTCACTTTAGTACAATGCAGAAGGGGTGGGGATGGCAAAGAAATAAATCCTAAACTTTTCTATAGCTTGTTCTGATTGCAAAGCTTTATGTCTTTGCTAGTGGATGATTACCTCACCCATAAAACTTAAGTTTTAGGAGTCACCGAGAAGGCCAATGAATGGTTTTCTTGATTTCTAACACAGTTTCACTTGTGGAATCCCTTTAAGCTCAAACTGTAGAGAAAGCACACATTTTATGATTAGAATTTGTTTGTGGAAATGGTGTGACAAGCATTGTGCTTCTTTTAAAGAGGCACCGTGAAGGATATTCATCTCTTATATTTAAGCTGTCAGGAGAAGTCCCAATAATGGTTTATTGTTATTTTAAAACAGCATTTGTGAGTTAGGATGCTTGTGTATTTGAAGTTCCCCTTTCTATTATTTCTCACGCTTCCATGATTTTGTCATCAAGCAATATCATATTTTCTGTCATTTTGAACTGGAAAAATTAAAATACTTAAATCTTGTTTTCTAATCAAATTATATCTAACACCTTTCTGGTTGATTAATGATGAGATGCAGATAATTGCTCGATTCTTTCCATATCTTTTTAGTGGCACTGAGGTGGAGCTGGTGAATTTACTTAAGGATAATACTGATTTGATTAAAGAGGGTGTTCTGAATGTTTTGGCAAAGGCTGGTGGTACTATTCGTGAACAGCTTGCAGTTACATCAAGGTGTCACTTTTATTTTGATAACTCTTAGATCCACTTTCTTTTATAATATTCCCATTGCTCCTTGTATCGTCAATTTTGTAGATCTTATTGAGAGACTATACTGTTAAATTTGATAACTCTTTTTTATCCATTTCCTTTTATAACGTTCCCATTGCTCCTTGTTTCGTGCAGTTCTGTAGACCTTATGTTGGAGAGATTATGTTTAGAAGGAAGTCGAAGACAGGCCAAATATGCTGTTCATGCACTGGCAGCAATTACAAAGGATGATGGCCTCAAGTCTCTTTCTGTTCTGTACAAGGTTTCATATATATTTAATTATTTGTTACAGGATAATTATGCTGATCCTAATTACATGGAAACACTTGTTTTAAAAATTACTCCTACCTCCTGTGCTTTGTCATTTTTAAGGGGACTATATGGTCTCTAGATAAATAGTAAGGGGTGTGTATATGTGATTTCTTAAAAACTGAAGATGTCAAAGTACAAGAACATATTTGAAGTATGAGAGAGAGTTAGTGGTAATTTTCAAAACAAAGAAGGGTATAAATGTAATTTGGGCCTCAAAGGAAGTTGGTGATTTTCCCTGTATTTCTGTTTTTTTTTATATTTTTTTATTGTTATCACCTTATATGCAGAGACTTGTAGATATGCTGGAAGAGAAAACACATCTACCTGCAGTATTACAGTCTCTGGGGTGCATAGCACAGACTGCAATGCCTGTATTCGAAACTAGAGAGAGTGAAATTGAAGAATTTATAATAAACAAGATTCTGAAAAGTGACAGTGTAAGCCTTTCAAATTCCATTCGGTGGTGTGCTCCTTTAAAATATAATTATGGAAGTAATTAGTTTCTATTTAAATGCTTTTTTCATGGTTTCAGAAAGAAGATCACTCAAGAATATCTTGGGATGATAAAAGTGATCTTTGTGTTTTGAAGGTAGGACGATATTCTATTGTGATTTTTTAGATGCTTTGGATGGTTACCGTATTCTGTAACTTGACTCATTGGACAGTTCTTGTATGTTATCCATATTGAGCCATCTTTCTTTCTTTACTGCAGATATATGGCATTAAAACCCTAGTGAAAAGCTACTTGCCAGTCAAAGATGCTCATGTTCGTCCGGGTATAGATGGTCTTCTGAGTATCCTAAGAAACATGCTGTCTTATGGTGAAATATCAAAGGAATTACAGTCAAGGTAGATCAGCTTCACAGAGCTAAATTTTTTCATTGATTTATCTGAGCATTGTCAGTTTTTTTCTTTTTCATTTCAAATGGTTCTGCGGTTTAGATGCCACTGTGCACTCATTTATGCCCTCTTGCAGCTCAGTTGATAAGGCCCATTTACAGCTAGCTTCTGCGAAGGCAGTTCTCCGTTTGTCAAGGCTCTGGGATCATAAGATACCTGTTGATATTTTCCACTTAACTCTAAGAGCAACAGAGGTATGTTCCTCCTTCTATATACTTTAATTTCTTTAGCATTTATGATTTATTCACCACATTATTGCCATGACAAAATTACGTGTAGGAGAAATTAGTTTGTTGAAAACTTCATTTCAATTTATAAATAACTGCTTCTGTCTTCTTTTGGGTCTGATAGATTGGCTTCCCTCAAGCTAAGAAGGTTTTCTTAAGCAAAGTTCATCAATATATAAAGGACAACCTTTTAGATGCCAAATATGCATGTGCCTTTCTATTCAACATATTTGGATCTAAGGATTCCAAGCCAGAAGAGTTTGCAGAGGTAATATTTTGATTGACTCATTCCTTTTTGCAATTGCAAAATTTCCTTGCTTTGACGTCAATTTTTTGTCTTAACGATGACTTGTGCATGTTAATGCAGGACAAGCAGAAGCTGAATGACATTATTCGCATGCACCACCAAGCAAGGGCCTGGCAGCTTTCTGGACAATCAGATGCAAATTCCTTGAACACTTACCCTGAATACATCCTTGCATACCTAGTTCATGCCCTTGCTAACATATCCTGCCCCAATATTGATGACTGCAAAACTGTTGAAGCATATGATAATCTATACAGGTACTATTTCATTCATCTAGGACATCTCTGAACTGGATACATGTTTATTGAGAAAAGCCCAAGTTGACTAGAGATATGTCCAAGTACAGAATATAAATGATGACAATCCTCACTTTATAAACTTGTTATGTAGGGTTGAGTTATCCCTAAACCATTTTGTAAGAATATTTAGCCTATGTTTAGAGACAACTTCATTTTGAGAAATAATCATATTTGTTTCTTCACCTTGGCCGTTGGGGTGGGGAGGGGAGCTTGAGTTAGCTTTGGTATTTCAGCTGTATGTTAATAGCTTAAATTTGTAGAAAGCTTTTTTCCCCTTCTGAATAAATAAGGTGATTAATGAATCTGAAAATTTGTAGCTTATTGATTATTTCCAAAATTATTTTTTCCTTTCAATTTCATTCATGTTTTTTATGTAATAGCTGAATTATTTTGTTGCATTAAAAAACAATTAATTATCTTAAGAATGAACTTTTAAGCAAACTTGCCCAAACAAAAAATTGATTATAACAATAATCAATTATACTTATTATCAGTTATTAAAATAATTTATTTTTCATGGCTATTCCAAATACACTCTTAGAGGGGTGTATACTGATGTTATGATTTGTATTACTAATAATGCTTATTGGCAGTTGTATGCAGATTAAAAAAATATAAACTAAGCCACATGCTTTCCTTGAAAGTTTTTCTTTCAGTTTATGAAAAACCACAGATAAACCATACTTTGGAATAATTTTAAATCTCACTTGTGTGTGCAGTACAGAATTTTTGTTTCATCAGTTCCCTGTGTTAATTTATAATTTATTTGCCCTGTTTGAACACTGTCTACATGTACGGTCTGTATGCATAGTTTTTTTTGTTTGGCTGTAACACTTCAATTTATCTATTTACTAATTTGGTTTGTACAGCATCAAAATATGGGACATGTAGAGAACTCTCATTCTTATAGAATTTTCATTCTGTCCTGAATTTTCAGGCAGCTACACTTGATACTATCAATGCTAGTGCAAAGAGATGATGATGTCAAGTCAGAAGTAGCTATTAACAATGAGAAGGAAATTATATCTACCATTACTTCTATCTTTTGGAGTATTAAGCAATCTGAAGATGTGGTTAATGCATCAAAATCAAAGGTTGAGGCTAAATAATTTTTTTTACAATATAGATAAAAATTGCTAATGTTAAACCAATGAGACTGTAATCTTACATTTGTGATCTATGAATGGCCAGAATTCACATGCCATATGTGACCTTGGGTTAGCAATTACTAATCGACTAGTACCGAAGGATGTTGATTTACAAGCATTGTCTCCTTCAGTTTCTCCTCCTCCAATGCTATATAAAGCATGTGAGAAGGAAAGTGGGCCCATGGTATTCTTCTTTCTTGTCATATTGTATAGTTTCCTTTTGGTATGCTAAATTGGCAAGTGTTACTATTTCATGCTATACAAAATGCATCCTAAATAGTTGCTAATTCTTGAATATCCTTTTATTAAATGAGATTGATTTGTAACAATGCTATTGCCAATAGCTTGCATCATGTTACCTCATATTAGTCCTCTTAAAACTTTTTAAATGTTTGTGTTTTAAGTTGTAGATTTTATTGTTATTTTGGCCTAACACAAGGTACTTGATCTTTTTATTTAATTACACTTTTGTCTTTTGTGATGCTAGAGATCTGATGTATACATTCACTATAGTTAGAAGGCACTTCCTTGTGATGACATGGTTGATAGCATCTTATTGTTTAATGAAATGTGAATGTGATTGTGTTGGAGATCCCATGTCAACTAGAAATATAGCCAAATTATAATATATAAGTGGGTGCAAACCTCACCTTGTAAGCCACTTTTGTTTGGTTGAGTTAGACTAAAAATTTACTTTTTAAGTATTTTTTTTAAGTTTTATTTTGTATCTTGAGATGAGAGAAACCAAGAAGACATATGATTAGTTCTATGTGTTTAGACCACAACAAAGCTATTTAATTTATAGGGGAGAGAACACAATTGTAGAATATTCAATTACTCTATTTTTAGGATAGTAACATAAATATAGAATCAATCTAATCGATTCTAATGTCATCAATTGGTTCTAAAATCATCAACCACCGTATCTATAGAATTCTAACATATCTACAAAATTCTAACACTGCGTATGTAAGTTAGAGCATATAGGTCATATGCACCAAATTCGTTACATATGTAGTTAATTTGAGGACCTTTGAGTGACTTTGTGAATATATCTACTAGTTGAACATGGGAATTTACAAAGCAAGTATATATTTCCCCAAAGATGACTTTATTTTTGACATTGAGAATCAAATTCAATAGGCTTCGTCTTCTTATGGGATACTGGATTTTGGGGGCAATATGCATGGCAACTTAACTATCACATATAAGTGATAACTATGTAACCTCCCCAAACTTTAATTTCTAAAGCAACTATTTTATACATATAAACTCCTAACTAGTTACAACTATAACTCGATACTCTGCCTTTGTGTTGGATCTGGCTACAACATTTTGCTTTTTACTTTTTCAAGAGACAAGGTTATCTCTGAAAAATATACAAAAACCAGAAGTGAACCTTTTATTAGTGGGGGAGTCTGCCCGATCTACATCAGAATACTCCATAACTGAAGTGTGTCCTTTGTCTTCATACAAAACAACTTTTCTTGGAGCTTGTTTAATGTATCGAACAATACAAGTCATTGTGTCTTAATGTTCCTTTCATGGAGAGTTCAAGAACTGATCTACTACCCTTACTAGGATCAAGATATCTAGGTGAGTAACGGTAAGGTAGTTTAACTTCCCTACCTAGGCGAGATTGTCTATACATTTCAGGACATGTAAGAGACTCCCCTTTTATTTGGTAGAGGTTTGACATTGGGATCCATTGGAGTGTTGACTATCTTGGAATTTAACATTCCTATCCCTTCTACAATTTCCACTACATACTTCCTTTAGGATTTGATGATGTCATTTTGGACTTTATTACCAGTATCCCGAATAAATATTTTAGTTTGCTAAGTTCCTTCATTTGAAAATGCTTGAAAAGATGTTGCTTCACTTATGAGATACTGAGATGATCACTACCTGTGATGGTGATGTCATCAACATAAACAACTAGCAACAAGCTAGTGAGTGATGATAAAAGACAGAGTGCTCGGCCTCATATGAGTCATTTCAAATTGTTGAATCACAATACTAAATCTAGTGACACACTAGAGTTGGAGATTCCCCTTAAGCAACAAAGCAAGGAAGTTGTTTCATGTAGACTTCCTCAAGTAGATCACCATGTAGAAAGACATTCTGCATGCCCAATTGGTAGAGGTCAATGATGAATGATTGCAATGGACATGAATAGTTGTACATAGGTATTTTGGTAATAGTAGAAAAAAATATTCCCATACTTGCCTAGACCTACCTTGACCATATACACCACCAACAACGTACCTCCTTGGTAGTAGAGGAATGGGGTCCCAAGTCTCACTATTTTGTAATGCACAAGTCTCATTTATCATAACTTATTTCCATCTTGGATGGACAAAGGCTTCACTTGCATTCTTAGCAACAAAAATAGAGGACAAGGAAGAAACGCAAGAATAGTAAGAAGGATAAATGTGATGATAATGTAAAGAAGTATAATGAGAAGAAAGATTACTAGTAAAAGGTATATCTATTTGAAGAACAATGAGAATTTCGGATTCAAGAGGTAGCACTGGAGGATGTGGCAAAGAAGTTGGTGCCAAAGGTGAGTTTGTTGTGTTGTTTGTGCGAGGTAGCAATAGTATAGGACAAGTACACCATTGATAAATATGCAAGGGTGGAGATGGGTCAAAAGGGGATGGAGAAGTACACCATTGATAAATATGCAAGGGTGGAGATGGGTCAAGAGGGGATGGAGACTCCTCTGGAGGACAAAAATGGAACGTGATATGTGTAGGTGTAGAAAGAGAAGTTTCATATATAAATGGTGCATGCCTAAAAAATGGAATTGTTTCATAGAAGGTAATATCAATAGAGATTAAATACCTAAGAAGAGTAGGGGAATAACACTTGTATCCTTTCTTAGATTGTAGGTATTCGAGGAAAACAAATGAGGCTGTGGAGTGAGTTTGTCAATGCTAGAACCAAGAACATGAACAACACCAAAAGCCCGTGACAATAATGGATGAAGAAAGAGGTGGGGATATAGAACTTAGTGAGGGATTTTAGGAGTGGGCATGCTGTTGATGAGAGAACATAAAGTAGTGCATCACCCCAAAATTGATAACCAACACAAGAGTGGAGAAGAAGAGTTCGGGTGGTCTCAAGAAGATGATTGTTTTTTCGTTCAACCATCCCATTTTGTTGGGGGTGGGGGGTATGAGGACAAGATGTTTTATGCCACACCCCGTGAGTTGCCATAGAGGTTTGAAATTGAGTGGACCAAGATATTCACGTGCATTATTAATTTGTAAAGTACAAACATGGACATCAAATTGATTTTTGATTTCATGAAAAAATGACCAAGCAACATAGCAGGAAAAAAATTGTATTAAAAATAACAAAATATCTTGACCCTAATGTAAAAGAGCTATTCAATTTATAGAGGTGAGAACATAATTATAGAATATTCAATTACTTTATTTTAGGGTAATAACATAAATATAGAATCAATTTAATTGATCCTAATATCATCAATTATTATGTCTACATGATTCTAGCATATCTATAAGATTCTAACACTGTACATAGAATTCGAATTTGTAGTCATTTCATTGACTGATTTGAACATATATGTAATATCTTGGTTTATTTCTATTAATTAAAAAGAAATGGTTATTAGTGTCATTTCATTTGGCAGGTAAGCAAAGCGAAATCCTGGCTGGCTGATGAAAGTGTCTTGGCTCACTTTGAATCACTTGAATTAAAAATGGTATGTTTGATGCAAATGGTAAAGTTAAAAAAGCAACTTTAAGTGCTTCTTTAATCTAATTAAGTGACTGTTTCTTCCATACGTCAGGTTTCATCTCAATCAGCTGAGGATGACTCTTTAAAAGACGGTGAAAAAGATAGAAAAGAAATGTCTCTTGGAAAAATAATAAAGGACATAAAATCTCAGGGAACCAAGGGCAAAAAAGTCAAAAAGAAAAAGGCGGTGCCAGCTGAAACGAAAAAGGCTGAAAATGATATCGATATCCTAAATGTGGTCAGACAAATTAATATAGATAACTTGGGTTTATCAACTAATTTTGAATCAAGTAACGGTCATGAGAACTCATTGAGTAAGAAGTTGCAGAAGGATCCAGAGCGGGCAACAATTAAAAAGCGAAAAGGAGAAGACTTAACCCTGGTTCCAGTGCCTAAACGTAAACGGTCTTCCTTTGCCCATGGAAAATCACGGTCAAGTAGTACTCCATCAAAGGCTCCTCCGAGAGTTTCTGGTGAAGACTCCTCTACAGTGAAGTTGCTGTCAGGTGCTGCATTTAACCCCGTTACAGATAGCAAAACAATTCAACGAAAAAAGGTTAAAGGCAATGAGCCCTCAACACAAGCAAAAGTTAAGGCTTCCAAGAGCTATCATGATGACTCTAACAAATCTAAAGAGCATGACATGAAGGTGAAAACTGTCAGGCAGATTTATACCACTGTGTGTAGGATTTTAAAGTTGAATTTATCATGTTATAGACTTTTGCTTATTTAATTCCTCTTGCAGAGTCCTGATAATTCAAAGCCAACTGACAAGTCTAAAAGAGACAAATTTAAGGCATCCACAGGATCTGCTAAAAAACTGAAAAGAAAAAGTATTGGAGGATTGGCTAAGGCAAGTTTCTCCACCTCTTTCGTAGTCAATGTTGTAGTTCTTTTCAAGTAATTAGTGTCTCTATGGCATGCTATAATGTTTGTGTTCCCGTGAGTCTCTTGGATATTAGTTTGATTTGATTTTTTTTCCCTATAGTGTACAACAAAGGAAGGTGATATTGATGCTGAAGATCTAATTGGCTGCAGAATTAAAGTTTGGTGGCCTTTAGACAAGAAGTAAGTTCTTATATTAAATATTGAGAGATCAGTCGTAGAAGGAAAATGGTATATTGATGATGCCACCAGTTTTACTAGTCCAAGACAGACGAGAAAAAAAACTTGTATATACTTTGTTAGTTATGTCTGAAGCATTTTTTCCACATTCTCTAAAGATGACTCAGAGATTTAGCTTATTTGTTTTTTACTGCATTTTACTTAGTTTGCCTAGTTCTAGAGTTTTTCATATTGCTTCTGCACTGATTAACTGCTTTAAATATTTCTGACTGTCTCTCGATTAATTATCTGTGTAAGGCTTTCTGACATCTAATGTGTTTTTTGTATGTTTTCCTTGGCTTGATCCTAGAAACAAATTTTTAAAATCCCCTTTGTCTTTTCGTTTTCCTAGGATTTCTAATTAAAGTTCCATGTTGATCCTATTGATGTACTGCAGATTTTATGAAGGCAATGTTAAGTCTTATGATTCTTCAAAGAGGAAACATGTGGTAAGCTTACATTCTGAACTGGTGCAAATATTCTGCCTGCTAACTTACAATTCTGACATAATTGGACTGTGGCATATCATGTGGAAGATATTATATGATGATGGGGATGTAGAAGTGCTCTGTTTAGAAAAGGAGCGATGGGAGCTTATTGACAAGGGTGGCAAACCTAATAAGGTCTCCAATTTTCCATTTTTCTTCATTCTTTCTCTGACACACTTTTGCTGTTCTTCTGTTTCCCCTAAATGATATCAAATATCTTTGAAGTTTGATACAATTTTATATTATGTTTTTTCCAGAAGCTAAAACCCTCAAAAACTATATCTCCCCGTGAAGTGTAAGTATTCCTTTTACAAATTAGTTTTAGTTTATTTGTATTTGGAGGAATATGTTTCATTGTACATCTGAATATTAAAAATTTCCACCATTTTGGAGAAGTTGAATGTTCATCTGCTTAAAGTGTGTTGTGTTTTATTTCTTCTAGCTGCATTGGACGTCTTGTACCCCATTCTGAATGTGCTATTATCCTTTGCCGGTTATTTTTCTCAATTATTTTATAGGTCTACTGGGAAGAAGCATAGAAGTTCTAGTGCGTCAGCAAATAAAAAGACAAAACAAATGTTAGTGGAAAAATGAGATTCTATTGTACATTTATGATTTTATTCAATATTCTATCATTATAACTTGTATCACTTGCTATTTAGAGTTAATGGTAAATCTCCTAGCAAGCAAGTAAAACATGGACAAAAAGGCGCCTCAAAAATCGATTTCCATCACGAGGATGCCAAAGAGAGTTTTGACTTATCAAACCCTGAAGATACTATTATATCTAAAGCTGAGATTAACTCAGGTAATGTAATTTAAAAGGTTTGATGTACATATTGTTTTTCATTTACATCACCTGATTGATTACATGTGATGATATTTGTGTAATGGATCTGGATTTAACGCTTCAGGACCTGCAGAAACCCGGTAGTTCTGTTTCAATGCATCTTTGTGAAATTAAAAAAAAAAACATTTGTACAAAATAAAACTTAACTACTACTCTCAAGGAGGTTGTATATCTTCATGCTTGCTCTAAATCGTCTGTTTGCTGTAGATTAGGTGCTTGGTATGTTTACGTGTCTTACCTAGGAGGTATGCATAACGTCTGTCTGTTAGTATAATAATAATTTCATAATTTTCTTTTAAAAATACGGGCTAACTGTCCAGGTTTAGATGTACTATTCATTCAGATAAACTGACAGTCTTGATCTCAGAAAGGAAATGAGTTCCGATCAAATGATGACAGCAATCTTTGTCGGTTAGGAAAATAATTTTGTGTTGTGAATGCAGTGGAGTTTGTGAAAACTCACTATCTTTTATCTGCCGTACCCAGAAAAGGGAAGCCTAGTACACGATGCTACCAACATTTTGGAAGTCGGGAAGGCCCAAAATGAAAACAGCCCTTACCCTTGTAAGAGTCTCTTCCTCCTACTAGAACCTGTTACCACCAGATCACAAGACGGTAACTTACTGTATGGCGAGGGATTCTCCCTCTTATCCGTCCGTCGTACACTTGAAAAGAAAACTATAATTAGTAAAATAATGTATTTGATTTGAAGTAGCTAATCTTTGACCAGGCACGTAGATGATTAAGAGGAGAAAGCTTGGAAGATTTTAGTAACTAAATTCATTTAATTATAGGTTTTGTTAAAATCAACCGTGTGGACTGGTGTTAAGTATGCAAGACGGATAGTTTTTATTGGTGAAGAAGAAAAACGACCTTGATATTTACTATGTAGTAAACGTTTTCTTTCCCCAATAAAAAGCTTTCCCTTTCATATTCCTAACGTAGTCATAAGTTGCATATATTTTGCTTGGGATATTGAATCTGAGATAGATTTTAACTTAATTTTTCTTTAATTAGTTATCATTCAACTACCTATTTATCATGATATGATCCGTGAGAAAATTCTTGTTTTCGTGAAATGTTTAATTCTTAGTTTTCCAATTACCTTTGGAAATGACTATTATGCTTGGGGTTTCAAACTATAAATATAATTAATTGTCTGCTCTATAAATTTTGTTTGATTTTCTATTCTAGGTGGTTCTGAAGCGGAACAGGCCGGAGGATCTGATGTAATAATAACTAAAAGGAAGAAAATTAGCAAGAAAGCAAAATCAATTGTACATGGAAAGAAACGCAAGAAAGAGAAGAGCTCGAGTTTTAAGAAAGAATCAGATCAAGAGAAGCAGGGGAGGCTTTCTAAAGAGAGTGTCCCACAAGGAGATCAAAATGATGATGCAGAAAGTAGTTCAAAAGAGACAGATGTTAATGAATCAAGAGGAGCTTTGAGAGAAAATGATATTGGAGAAGAGTCAGGTTCTGAAGGGAACCAAAATGACAGCGATGGGGAGAGTAGTCCTAGAGAAGTGGAAAAATCACCTATAGGGTCAGCGAGTCCTGATGGTGCCAAAATCGCTGAAGTTTCTGATGACGAGCCGCTGGTAAATTACTCGTCCTTTTATAGAATTGTCGCACCTACTTTTATTTACCTGATAAAAATCTTGCACATTTTATTTTTTTAAGTTAATCACTAAGAATGACTTATGCAGAGCAAATGGAGGCGTCCTTCGGGAAAGAAAAGCTCAGGGAAAAAACGGTGAGCAGTTTGTCAGTTGTAGCACAAATCTCAGAACATTTCAGTAGCAGTAGTGCTGTGGCAGCATGTAGTGTGTTTCAGTGCAAGTATAGGTTTCAGTGTGGATGATGACTGCCATTTATTGACACACTAATAGATGTTCTATGCATTTCTTGCAGCCACCTGTAGATGTAATATAACAGTTGTCATCCCCACGTTTAGAAAAAAGAAAAAAAAATGGTGTCTTAGGGTTATGTTATGCTAAATGACCTTTTATTATTAGTGTAGGTGATAGGTTTAGCATATGATTCATGAGGATGTTTTCATCCCTCCAACACAATTGATATTTCATTGAGTGGGCCAACATGTACAGTTATACGTGGGGATAATTGTATTTGTAACTCTAGTTTGTTCATACTTATGTAGTCTTAGCATCCGTCACAGATTATCTAACCATCGGCTCCTTCTTGTTGTTTTTGTTGTACATGGTTTATGAACCTCCGGTTTTTTATTTTATGAACTCAAACGAGTTTCACAACTTCCACGACTTAACTTGGCATTTTGGCTTATGATGCAATGTATCTGTTTTGTTTGTCTGTCAGTATAACTATAGTCATATTTTCCATCAACAAATATAAAACAAGTTTATTTCGTAACTTTGAGTTATTTTTTAAAAATTAAATAAAAAGTACAAATTATTTTATGCATAAATTAATTTTAGTTTGTAAGAAAAATTGTTTCATTTTTCAATAAGTTTTTATAAAAATGTTTGTCTAATTAAAATTAAAAATTTGTTCTTCTCTCTTTTATATAGTAATAATGGAATTGATAAAATATATATTTGAAAATAAAATAATTATTGGAATAACACTAGGTGAAAATGATTTTTTTCTCTATACAAGTTTATTTCTCACTATTTATTAAATACCGTTTTATGTGAAGTAAATTAAATTATCTTGTGGCTATGAATGATTTATATTACTTACGTCTTTCACATAATATTTCGAATGAAAAGCGTAATTTTACGTGAATGTCAAAAAACTCGATCACTTTTTCAAAAGATAATAGATGGTTTTGGACAGGTTTCAACTACTTTTAAGCAATATTTATTATTTTTAATTAAAAAAATATTTAATTGTAGAAATGTCGAATTACTTCATAACTTCTCTTCAATGATCACAAGCAGTGGCATTACCACTCTAACGAGTTTTGAAAGTGTCTATACTCACTAGTAAACTCTTTAATAGATTATTATATTGCAAATGCTAATTTAACTTAGAACCCACTAACTATCACATCCCTTGTGCCATCAAGTTATTTGAATATTACCATTACAAGTGACTTTGATAGCATCCCTTCGCATAACCTTTCTACTCATGTTATTAAAAAAATTATATAACCATAATTTTAGGAGTAATATGACAACATAAATTTATCATTTAAGTCCAACAATTATCCGAACAAATCACTAACTAAACACATTCATGAAAAACTAATAACATAAGTACACGATAAACAAAAAAAAAACTAGGACTCGGTTAAGGTTACATGCTAAACAACATTTAAAAAACATGGTTGAAATTCTCAGATGAAGAATATAGTGTGGTCTGGTCGATAAGTTACGTAATTTATAATTTGATTTGTTTAATGGTGACGGTGGCAAAAGATCGAGAAGAGTATGATCGAACTGTAGGAAAAGCAAGCTTTGTGGCGCACGCGGTTGAAAGTGGTGTTACAGTGAGTAACGTAAAGAAAGAAAATAACAAGAGCGTTGTCAGAGTCAGCACTGAACCCAGTCACCAAACGCGCACGCACTGCTACCGTAAACTTTCATAATAATAATGATGAATAAATAAAATTAAAGCATGGTAAATTTCTTGTATTATAATTCTATCACTCTTTAAATTTAAAAAATTTAATTTTTTAAAATTATTTTTTATACTTTTGTCTCTAAAGATATGTTAGTAGTGTCTCTTAAATATTTGAGTAGAGGACAAAATAAAAAAAATGAAACCAAAAAGTTTCTTAGAATTTATTTAGATTTTAAAGTGGGATGGATATCAGAAGAAGACCAGGCCTGGTCAATCCTGCGGCCAACAGAGTCGATCTGTTAATAATTCATAATCATATCCTTTGACCGACAGGTGTGAGTCTCACATTTTCCTGTCTTTATATACCCTTCTCATTAACACACCTGTAGCTACCGGTGAAGAGGTTGTTCCACTGTCTTTAAGTCTCATCATCTTCTCTTTTTGCTCATTCACAAATCACAGCAACACAACACACACACACACATGATATATTAACACACTTCCCAAACCAAACCACCTCACACACACATATCCATTGGTAAGTTCCAACATCCTTCATGTCTTTCTTTCCTTTGTTTTCTGGCTTTTAGCTCCTCAAAGGGATATACCCTTTTTCTTTTTTTTATCCTTTTCCTTTTTCTTCAGTTTAAGTTGGATCAGTGTGCCAAATGCCAAAGACACTTCACTTGGCTTTGGGATCGGGATCCTTCTCCTACCTATGATTCTTTCTTTTGTTTAATGAGGATTTACAGAGGAATACACTCCTCATTGCTCACTTGCTTTTTTTTTTTTTATTCGGTTCAATGATCTGTTGATTTTTGTTGTCGGTACTTCCCCTTCTATGCCCTCAAAATGCTTTCGTTATTATTATTACTATACATATTTGGAATATTTAGTTACTTGAAAAAGCTCAACTTTTGATATGGGTAAGTAAGAAAAGTATCTTTCTTCTAGAAAAGGAAGTAAAGTAACTAGTATTTTGCTATCCACTACTAGCTCCCTTCTTCAGCTTGGTTTTGGTTCATTTCTCATTATGCTTACAATGGGTTTCTTTTCCTGGTAATTTTGCTGCAAAAATTTTATTAACAGAAAGGAAAAAGAAAATTCAGACTTTGATTTTTTTTAACTTTTCCTTCTATTTTTCCTTTCTTTTTTGCTATTTGGGTTAAAAGAAAAATGAGACTTCCATGTTTTGGTTTTTGTCTTGGGGTTGATAAGTTGCAATTCTTTGTAAAAGGGAAGTGTTTTCCACCATTTATCATACGCACTCGGCTTCCTTGCTATGTTTTTCTTGTGTTTGTTTCCTAAATGAACGGTGGATATTGCAACTGCATATTTTGTACTTCGGTTTGGACCTTGTTTGATTAATGTTTTAACTTGTTTGCAGGAGTATACATAATACATAATGAGTGAACAATTGGGGCTGCTAAAAGTCATCGTTGTACAAGGGAAAAGGTTGGTTATCCGGGATTTCAAGACCAGTGATCCTTATGTTGTGCTGAAACTAGGGAACCAGGTAAATATGGCAATTTCATATTTATCTTGTTTCTGTGAACATTGACATTATGTAGCATATTTAACCTCAAAATGTTACTAAACTATACCAGACTGCAAAGACCAAGGTAATTAACAGTTGCTTGAATCCTGTTTGGAATGAAGAACTGACTTTCACTCTTACAGAACCCTTGGGAGTTCTGAATTTGGTAAGTTCCATAATATTTTGGTATGCTCCTTCATTCTTCTTTTCTTGAATCTTTATCTTGTTCATAGTCTTTTTCTCAAGGAAAGTACTCTAGTCAGTGTTTGTGAAATAGATTGGTGATTTTTTCTGGTAATATTTTTTACAGAGTAAATTTTGTTTTAGGTCCTTTAGATTTTGGTTAAAAATTAGCTTTAGTTCTATACTTTATAAACAGCGATTTGGGTTCTCTTATTTTTTATAATTGGCAAATTTTGTCCCTTATTCTAGTATAATGTTCAACATTAAGGATTAAGGGTTGAAATCATGAGAACCAAGATCCTTTCTAGAATAAATAGAACTAAAATCAATTTTGACCAAAAATAAGAATCTAAACACATATTTTATCCTCTTTGAATACAGGGCACTGTTTATTAGCTCTTGTTATTGTATAACAGTATTGCTTTTTCATTTTTTATAGGAAGTGTTTGATAAAGATCTTTTGAAGGCTGATGACAAGATGGGAAATGCTTTCCTCAACCTTCAACCATTAGTCTCTGCAGCCAGATTAAGAGATATCTTAAGAGTGTCCTCTGGTGAGACAACCTTAAGGAAGGTCATACCTGATGCTGAAAACTGTCTTGTCCGTGAAAGCAGTATCAATTGTGTTAATGGTGAGGTGGTGCAGAATGTTTGGTTAAGGCTTCGTGGAGTAGAGTCTGGAGAATTAGAATTGATCATCAAGCTGACCACACCTATTACTCCTGCAACATAGTGCTGAAATTGCAATTGTCCCAAGTGAAAATCTCTAACAAGATCACAATTGTAACATTTTATGTGTAGTTGAGTCTTGCTTTTGATTAACTTCTGCATAGATGAATTTCTACCCAAAATGAAAAAAAAAAATCATTAATAGAGGCACATTGCAATGAAAATTAGCCATGAGTTGGCGATACCTCATCCCCAATTAGATAAAAGCCTCTAGAAGCTGCATTTTGAAATCAACATGTGGTGATTTATGGCTTCTGTTTTATGGTGTGCTAAGTTTGTTACCATGTATTACATACCCTCCCCCCAAAAAGTAGAAACTAGTACTTATTTTAGCAATGATCATTCATTGGGTATTTCGTAAGTTTTGATGGTATTGTATTGATTTTCAGTTAAGAAAAGAAAAGTTGTTCTGCTTACTACTTTATACTTCTACTTCGACATCTGATAAACAGTTCAACAATAAAAGGAATTGCTCTACTTTAACAATGTAACATGTTGTCAAAGTATAATTACCCGGCCATAATTTAGCTATGCACTCGAGTTGAAGTAACAGTGCAGACAGCGAGGGAGTTTTCTTGGGTCAGATTTCATTTTTTTCGATACATAAAAAATACTCATGGATGACTTTTGAGAATAAAGAATCAAGATGCAGACTTGCTGAGCCAAAACATAAAAAGGTTTTGCTAACAAACTTTTATTATTGGTTAACTAAGACAAAACATTATCAATCTGTATTTTAAATTATAGAACAATAATTGTGATCTTTCTATTTTTGCTTTTATTTAACTAGTTTTAAAGAATACTCTTTAGCATACTAAAAAATATCACATGTTAAAAAGTAGTTTGATGTTGAATGCTGAACTAGAAAGAAAATGAAGTTATATTTGATAGCATTGATCTTGATGTAAGTTCCTTGCATTTATGAAGAAGAAAGAATAATGTTTGTTTACTTGACCATTAATTCTTCTCTGCATCACAAATTTCTGCTGCACTAGTAGATGGTTTTGTTTAATTAATCAAAGTTCCTCCTCGTATTAAAAAACACTTTAGAGAATTAAGAGACGCTGAATAAGTATATAAACTATCTCGACCTTTATTTAAAGTATTGTTTATTTTAGAGTTTGAAATTCTGTTTCACTGAATTAAGAAAAAGAGAGATATATAAAGTACCTTAACTTCAATTTCTAAAGGATATTAAAACTATTAGATATTATAAAAAATAAGAATAATACCTTAACATATTTTTTTTATAAAATAATGTATAGAAGCTAAACATTTTGAAATATTTATAATGTTAATATAGAAATAAAAACATTAATTAAAAAATAAAAAATGTTAGAATTATGTTTATCTAAAAAAGATTGATATAGGATTATTTTTTACATAAATAAAAGAGAAGTGGCTATAACTATTTCATCCTGTAATAAAGTATAAATAAACAATTTACCAAGATTGCACTTCTATTCTATGAATAAGAATGTGAAGAGGCTATGAACATTTTGCGATAACAGATGAATGTGTTGAAGCTGAAGGCGGTGTCAGAGGAGAACCCTAAGGACAGTGTGAAAAGAGAAACGGTGGATCTCGGAAACGGAAGCGACGTCATATACATTCAGAGGTTAATACCCTCCGATCAATCGTGGAAATGGTTCCAATATCTCGACAAACACATTCCATGGACCAGACCCACCATTCGCGTCTTTGGAAAATCTTTCCTTCAGGTTCATATCATTCCCACATTTCTTTCAAATTCTACCCTCCCTGGAACCTGGGGTTCTACAAAAATCTAATCTTTTGTTGTTTACCCTTTGGAATAAAAAATAAAGCTATTAACTATTAATCTAGTTTATAAAACATGCCCCTGTTCTTAGACAGCAAGTGTAACAGATGATCATTTTATTAGATAGGTTTAATTTTCTTATTCGATATTATAGTTTCAAAATCTTTTCCTTTTAATCCATTAATGCCAACATCACATCCCTATTAGTTACACTCTAGAGATTGAAAGCAATTAAGTATCTGAAGGTCTAAAATAGAGAATTTTCAAGTACAATAACTAAAAGGGGAAGTTTTTGTAACTATAAGGTCACATGAGTAACTAAACCTTGAATATATGTACAATCTATGGTTTCGAGATGGAAATCATCAAAATCAATTTTGCTTTGTACCGAACATGAGTGAAAAAAAAATTGTCTTATTGTGTAGGGTTTAGGGTAAAATTGATTTTGTCCCCAAATCTCAGGTTGATTAGAAGTGATAACAAGTAATTATTGCGTTGAATTGAAAAATGTTACTCTAAGTTTACTGCTTTCAGAGTATAATCATCAAACATGTATCACTTTACTCCAAAATAAACTTTAAGCAATTGCAAACACCTATCCAAACACACTTAATCTTGTTAGCCTAACTTTTTTACAAAACAAATATTTCCGGAAAAGAAATGTTACCACACAATTTTGACATAAGATGTTAGGAGTCTCATTGAGTAGGATGAACTATTTGATGTGGTACTTAAACCTTGAGACTCTTCCATCTAAGGAATTACTTTTTTGTGTTGGGTTCTTCACTTGTGCTTAAGTCCTAACATAAAATGAATCATGGATAGGATAGATGAAGCAAAAGATACTAATGCCATGTAATGTAATTCTCTACAGCCTCGAGACACATGTTATGTTGCAACTCCAGGTTTGACTGAGTTGACTTACAGTGGATATCAGCCGCATGCATATTCTTGGGATGATTATCCACCACTTAAAGACATGTTGGATGCTGTAAGAATGTTTCTCAATCAACATTGTTCCTCATCAATTCTGCTATTAATGACAATATATTTGACTAATGTCTTTTTTGGCCCATGTTTGTCGTGTTAATATTTCTTTCTACTTACTTCTGAAGGTCCATAAAGCTCTCCCTGGGAGTAGTTTTAATAGCTTACTCTTAAATAGGTACAATGGTGGTAATGACTATGTTGGTTGGCATTCTGATGATGAGAAGCTTTATGGACCAACACCTGAAATTGCGTCTCTAACTTTTGGATGTGAACGTGACTTTGTTCTGAAGAAGAAGCCGTGTAAAAAATCTTGTGGTATGAATTCTTTTGAATGTAAAAAATCTTGTGGTATGAATTAGTAGTGGGCCCCTTATGTTGGTGTGCATGAACTGTTATCATTTGTTGTGGATCTTCAGATGGAACTGATGAACCTGCCAGCAAGAGATTAAAGAAGGGTGGCCATGATGCTGATCAGCATACTTTTAGACTTAGGCATGGATCCCTTTTGGTGATGAGAGGCTATACCCAAAGAGATTGGATTCACTCTGTGCCCAAGCGTACAAAAGCTGAAGCCACACGCATTAACCTTACCTTTAGGTGGGTTTTTTGATTGGTCTGTGGTCAGATCAGGTTTCGGTTAATATGCTAGAAGGAATATATGTTTTTGTAACATGTTGATATGGAAATTATAACTCTGTAAAGTTCTTATCTTAAGTAATATGAATATGCTTATGTCTTTCTATTTAATATTTCAAGCTTTGTATAGATGTTAATGTTACTGATACCTTTGTCTTTTTGGTGGAGTTATGTGTTCCATGTAGTTTCTTGTGATGCAAATACAGTTTTGTAAGTTGTTGATTCTAAAAGAACACTTTTCTATGTAAATATCCGGGTGGTATTTCCTTCTAGGCTTCAACCACATTCTATAAAATGAGTCAGATAGTTACCCGTGTGTTCACGTGGGTCGCCTTGGTTTATATGCATTCTTCTATTGGTCATTCGTAACTTACAGAGTAAATATAGATATATGTTGCCCAATGACAATGAAAAACAAGAACGTGAATGCTTAATAAGAATAATAGAGCAAGAATGGTTGACAATTCTACAAATTGTGATCACATATAATGTAAAATAAAATATTGAGATCTATAAAATATTAAAACTTAATAGCCAAGAAAAGAGTGAGGGGTGGTAGCAAATTCTCAGCATAAAAAGATCATATTTCTATAGATCCATTTATATGCTATATGATAAACTTGAAATCTACCACTTCAATTTGAAGCAGATTAAAATCTTCTTGTGGCCCGATACAATTCTTCCTTTGTTAAGTTACGCATGATGCATGATTCTATTCTATGATATAGGTGTCTACAAAATGAAGAATGGATTCATGCGATTTAAAACGAACACCAACCTTGAACAATATTAGTTAAAATTGACTCAATTTGTTTAGTACGATAGAATATCATCTTATTATCTATTATTTTATGTTCAAACCAAAGTATCATCTCAAGATTCAAATTGGGTTATTATATCATGTTTCGACTGATATATTATATGATGGATTTGTCTGATTATATCATCTAATGATTTAGTTTGATTGTATCAATTAATGATTCAATCTATACACATAATTTGTGTTTAAGAGTTTTATTTTCTTAGTGTATAAAATCTTAAGTGATTTTAAGTCATTTGTGCAGGACACGAAAGTATGCACGAGAGGAATGAAACAAATTTTGAAACACGAAAGTATGCACGAGAGAAATGAAACAAATTTTGAAACACGAATCTAATAGTTCTAGTTTTCTTTCTCTATTACGTTTTTTCTTGTCTTTTTATGTATTTGTTTTCGAAATGGCTACGGAAGAGTTAACTTGTTTGGTTTAATAGTTTTTTTTGTGTGTATTATTTTCTTTCATCTATCAACTCAGAACCAGTAACACTAAGGAACAAATAATTGAAAAAAATTCAATATAACGAGCAGTTAAATTATTGGATGAGATTAATCATTGAAAAAAAAAGTTTGCTATACATTTCTCTCATGATATTGAAATTTTAAGGTAAATATTAGAAAATTAGAGTTAAGTTCAGAACATTAAAAAGCTACATATCTGGTTGTGTAGCTAACAGCGTTTTCTATATATTCTTTTAAATAATTTCACTTTTGAAATTTTCAATTTAGTAACACATGTAGTTTTTTTATTTTCAGAAAATGAAATAAAAAAAGTGTTAGGTTTAGTCATTTAGAGACAAATTTAGAGAAATGGTTTATATAAAGTTTACAAACTTAATCACACTTGATTATGATAATTGTTTCAAAGGCCCAATCAAATATTTTAAGTGTCATAATTTGAGACATTTTTAATATAAATGTCTGAAATGGAACAAAGAAGGACCTCCTTTGATAACTTTTATATTTTTAAAGTAAAAATGAATTATATATAATTTTTGGACTGAGAATGTTCTAATCATATGTGAAGGTAGATGAATGTTCTCTAGCATGATAGAAGAACACAAATATTATGTTAAATGTGGAAATTCTTGAATGTCTATTGTTGGAAAAAGTATGATAAAATTAATTATTAATCACACTACTTTTCTCATTCTAAATGTATGTTATGTATCTGAGTTTCAATACAGGTTGTTGAGTATGGGTTATAACAAATGGGATATGCAATCATCTATCCAAAGAAAATACGAAGATCAATATTAATGATATGTTTAGTCTTCTCATCACCTTGTAGTCGCAGATGGACACACAACCACTAGCTTCTGATCCATTTAAGTGTAAAAAAGCAATAGTATTGCAACCTGCGGCCACAAATTTGTTATGTTCCTGGGAATACACGAAAGGACTTCCTTCCAGCGACTGGTTCTGGTTTAGCCGCGGAGAATGTTTGGTTCCACAGTTACCATGGTTGATAGAAACGGCGCCTCCCTGGACATCAATGGATAATACTTCCAGTCCTATGGACTTCAGATAAGGTGTGTGATTGTAATTGCCATATGTGGAAGTGTTTGTGCATTCTATTTCAAACCACTTCCTGCGTAGCAACCCGAAGTCTTCATTCCAAAAGGAAAGGGAATGTCAACATCTCCACATTGCAATCACAGTGAGGCTTTGATATAGAAGGGTAATGTTGTGCTGCTACCTGTACATCTACTGCCCATATCACCAACATGATGAAATGGATTACCAAATTTCAGAATTATTGTGGCTTGCTGGCTCACTCAAGATTCAAGAGGTGTTTGTGCATGCTTCCAACTTCATACTAAGATGGGTGTTTATATTACTATGATTTTTTTAGGTTTGCCAAATGGTTAAACAATTTCTTGGTTTCTTCTTAATCACTCACCTGCAGTGTTGCTAGTCTAATTAAGCGTGGGAATATATGTGCCCACCTTTCAACGAATTTGAATAAGATAATTAATAAGATATAAACTTAGGACTGAGTTGATAAAAAAGGAAAATAAGAAAAAAAAAATAGTCAGGGTACCCTAAACCCAATCCATTATATGTTATTTATTCTTTATTTTATTGTTTGATTAAATTTTTAAAGTGAGACAAGCCTCTTTTGATTTTTTCTAAAGTGGAGTAAACAAAATATTAAATTATCTGAAAAATAAGGTGAGATAAATAAATGGAAGAAAGAAATGAAAAAGAAAATAGATTAATAAGTATTTCTATATCTATTTATTTAAATAAAATTTTACATATCATTAATATAATTTATAATTTATTTAAGTATCAATTTGTATTTTGTTAAATTTTTAAAGTGAATATTTTATATCTAATTTATATATAATTTGTGGATTATGTGAATTACCAACATATATCAATAAGTTTAATTTAACTTAAAATTCAATATTTAGTATTTTTACATATTATTATTAAATTAAATTAAATTTAAAATTTAATTTTTATTTTTATTTTTATTAGTTATGCATTATTTAATAAAAATATATTATTGTTATATAAATAAATATTAAGAAATTTGAGTGCATTATTCATTCTTTCAACTAGTTAGTTTTATAGAACATATGTAATTTATAGAAATCAAACATCATTTCAAATAAAAATTATACAAGCAGATATTTTATAGTATATTACTTCTTTTGGCTACAAACTTTCTCTATCTATCTCCAATAAGAAATCAACAACTTTCTATATCTTTCAAACACAACAATCATTATTTAGTAAGGAAAAAATAAATAAAAATGCAAAACATTTTGAGTGCAAAATATAAAAAATATTTCTTTCATTAATTAAACTTAATTAAACTAGAAGAATTTAATTAATTCCTAAATACTTTTTAAAATTGAATAAGTTCTAAAACTATTCTCAATTGCAAATTAATAACCAAAATTTTTTACATTAATTAAAAATTGGACCTTAATTAATTTTTATTACTTTCAATTTAATTACAAGGTTAGGGCCCAACCCAACTTGTGTAGGCTAAACTCAACTAAACATGACTTTAGTTTGGCTTGCCCAGCCCTATGAATAGGTCAACCCAACCCAACTTGGGTTCAACCTGACCCAACATTGCTCAATCTAGGTCTGACCTTGGTGCGTCCTATCTTATCTTGACCTAACATGGTTCAGATCTAAACTTGACTCAACTTGATATTAAGCGATTTTTTAAAAAATAATTTCAGCAACTGTACTAAATCAATGTAATATTTTTAAAGTGTCTGAACTTGTATGATATTCATTAAGGATTACAATCTCTTTATTGACTCAAGTTAAATATATACAATTTTTTTATTATATTGTTTTTCATAAAAAGGATTGAATACTATAATTAAATTAAAATCTAAATAACAATAAAACTATATTAAGACGATAATAACAAGGTATTGAGATCGAATTTCATCTATCTTTCTCTTCTACAATTATTTGATTATCAATATATGTGCCAAATTATTCAATTTTATTGATGTTATTCTAAACCAATCTCTTGATTCAAAGTTTCTAAGAATTAAATTATAATAATTGATTCTTCAAATTATCATAACAAAAACTCTTGTTAAGTTCAAAAACCAAATTCAAAAATATATTTAAATTTATTCATTACATTCAAACATATAAGATGATTTAATTCAAATCAAACTTAAAATCAATTTTTCAATATAATCTTAAATCATAAATCAAATTGTAAACTCCAACAAAAAAGTAAACATCATCTTTACAACTAGTAGAATAACTCGATTAACTAAAAGTTTTTTATGCCACAAATTTTATGTCAAGGATGTTCATTGCATCCTTTTAATCAAAATAATAAGCAACATCATCCATATTATAAAATAGAATATTAAGAAACCATAACCTTAAAAATAAACTTCATGTCTTTATCATATATTCCAATGGGTATCCTTCATAACCGAATAGTCACATGTCCTCAATTCTTCTTCTATGAACTTTCATGAAGTCAATAATCTCACCATCTCACCAATGAACACAAAAACCATAAACAAACATCAATACATATATACAATCATGATATACGTCACATAAATATAATATACACAAACACTTATCAATAATCACATTTGGCAACATATCATAACAACATTAAAGTATATAACCTTCAAAATTTAAAATGGTTAAAAGTTAGAAATTTTGAAGGTTATATATTTTAATATGTTCAAACATAGTGATTTTATTTAACACAAAAATTAACAATACTCACCAGTTATATAGTAAGAATACGAATATTCTCCAAAGTTTGTGTACTATTTAAATAAAAAATTGATCTTATTTATGAGGTAGTAGAATACTCATCCCAAGATTGATAGTCTTTACTTCTAACAAGTTCATTATGTCTTTCTTGTACGTTGGACTTTCCTTCCAATCTTCGGATACCTTCTAATTTCAATGTGAATTCCTTCATAGTTGGTCTTCTCTTTCCATTTAGTTCTAAACATCTACTTGCAAGATTAGCAACAACCATGATATCGTTTTTCTCCCCTTCTTTCATAACGTTTTCATCAATAATATTAAACAAATTATTTTCCTCCATACACTTGATAAAATATGAAGCTAAACTTTTGGTTTCCTCTGGACTTAGGAGGGATATTGGCTTTTTTCCTGTTAAGAGTTCAACAAGAACTACTCCAAAGCTATAGACATCACTTTTATCCGTGAATTGACTTGTTTGAAAAAATTCAGGGTCCAAATATCCAAATGTTCCTTGAACTACTGTAGTGAGATGGGTTGCTTCAATAGAAATCATTCTTGACGTGCCAAAGTCTGCTACTTTTACCCTGTATTTTTCATCCAATAGTATGTTTGTTGACTTGATGTCTTTATGACAAATAGGTTGGGAAGCAGCAGAGTGCAAGTAAAATAAAGCTCCCGCAATTTCAGTGGCAATTCTCAAACGAACATCCCATGTCATTGGTAAATCCTCATTTTGTTGATGCAAGTACTCAAAAAGGTTACCATTAGAAATGAATTCATAAACAAGTAAAGGAATTTCGGTCTCTAAACAACTCCCCAACAACTTGACCACATTTCTATGGTTAATTTGTGAAAGAATGACAAATTCATTGATGAATTCTTCAATTCTTCCTTGAACCTTAAATTTTTTCACCGCTATAATTGTTCCGTCTATCAACATTCCTTTGTAGACAGTAGCTTGACCTCCTTTTCCAAGTACTCTATTTGTATTAAAGTTGTTGGTGGCCTTTTCCAGTTCCTTTAAACTGAAGAGTTTAACTTTATCTACATTAACTTCACCTGAAGACAATCTTTGTTCTAACAATAGTCCACCATTTTTTTTGAAGATTTTTTTCCTCTGTTTCTTTTTTAAAACTTTTTTTGTAACCTTAACCACCCACCATAAAATAAGGAAGAAAATGATGCTTGCCAAGCTTATAGAAATTCCTGTGTTTGACCCATCAATACATGAAAATAATAAGTTTTTCCACTTATATGCAAGTGTGAGCATTCAAAAAATCCAACAATTAAGGTTAAACTAACAGACATTTCAAACATTGAGAGCCTTATTTATATATGTGTGCATGCAAACTAACAAGGCAATTAGTAGTTTGAATACGTTAAACTAAGTTTTGAAACCTTTTCTTTCAGAAAAACTTAAGCACATAAGAGTATTTAAATAAGATAGTTTTGTTTCTTAGTTTGGCTCATGAAAACAGGGAAAGAGTGCACTCATGTGAGGGGGACCATGGATACAAAGCTGAGTGTTTACACTATCAATACATTTAACATGCGAGGATGTTTTGGGCTTTGAGTGTAAAAGCTGACCAAAGGTTGATTGATGTTTTGAGCGAAGGACATGCTAGTTTTATATTTTCCTCTATAATACTAAAATAGATTTAATAAGGATCTAGTATGTCATTTGTTCATATTTGAAGGAAAAAATATATAAATATAAGTCAATACAACTCAAACTATATTAGTCAGTTTCGATGGTAAGTTTGTTTAAATTCAATCCCACTTCTACATATGTCACCCCTAAAGAATTTGTTTTCATACTGAAGAATTATACAGTAACTTAGATTATTATGTTGTTAATTAATAAACTTTTTTTAATTAAGGGGTTTTTAATTTTTCTAAGGATTCAATATTCATTTGGAAATAATATGAAATTTATACCTTGGATTTTATTGTGTAGACTTTTTTATTCTTATATATTATATATTTTTATTTTTCAAAACATATAAGAAATTCAAGTTAAAAAAATTTATATATCAAATTAGATGTGACAAAATAGGTTAGGTCTCACTAGTTAACCTTCATAGTTTATGTAGTTTATCAGTCCATTGGATCATAGGTAGAGAAAGATGGACTAATGACTAATCTTTATTTGTTTGAATTTATATATTATATTTAAAATCTTAAAATTAAAATTATTATAATTTGAAGGATTATGTTTTTTCTTGTGTTATGTTGTCTCAAGAATTCAAAAATATTTATAATTAAATTTAAATAATAGATTTTAATCAATTAATCTCTTTAATTTTAAACAAAACATGTATGGGTCTCGAAATACTATTTTTATTCATAAACAAATTCTAATTATTATTTATGTATTATTTATATTAATATTTTATATTTTAAATATAAAGATAACATTTTTATTATATGAAAAAAATATAGATATATTTTTACTTGTGTGTACTTAAACAAGTAATTTTGTATTTTAAATAAAAGTTGTCATGATAGATCTCTTTCTTTTAAAGAATGTGTATGTAAAAAATAAAAATATTAAAAATTTAAAAATTTATGCAAATTAAAAAATAGAAATATAAAATATATAATACGATAAAAATAAAAAATAATAACAAGTATATTTCAGTATTTATCAATTTATTATATTAAAAATTTATTTTATTTAATTATTTTTTATTTAATTATTTTTTTATTTTATTATAATATACATTATGAAATAATTTTTTAAATTAATAACTATAAATTTTAATTATAAATAATTAATTTTTAATTCTTACTAAGAAGAGTTTTTAATTTTGAGTTAATTATTTTTACTTGTTATTTTTTTACTTAGGTTTTAAAGAGATTAATTTGTATTTGAATTTATATTACTGGACATATGTTTTAAATAGACTAATTTGTATTTAAACTTGTATTATAATTTAATGTTTTATTTTTTTTGTTCATAAAAGTAAAAAGAATTTTTTTTCTTTCAAAGATCTATGGACATCTTTGGGTATACGAGAGTAATTGCTACAACGAGTAGATGAATAAAATTTCAACCACTCTTACAAAAATAATTTTATTGAAAAAATATAACATACAATAATTATTAGAATGTTTTATATTATCATCTACTAGTACATCATTATATATATAGTAAGTTTTTTTCCCCTTACATGAGTTCCTTAGGTGTTGGTTTGACAAGCTTTTGTACATGATAAATATTGACACATGTTTCTTACTATATAAATAGGTCTTATATATAACATATGAATGTAAGATATCCCACCACACTTACTATTTATAATAATATGTAACGAAAATATCCTCATTTGGTGGAGAACTTGGAAAGGGGTGACAGTAGAGTGGTTCGTTCTCATGGTGGAAGTTCTTCTAGTGGAAAGACTAAGCCCAATCAGTATAAACCATATTCTAGACCCTAACAACTTAAGACAAGTGCAGTCATTGTTCAACCACAATCGCCATAGCCGTTCAAAGTCGGATGTTTTCATTGTGGTGTACCACATTTGAGAAAGGATCGTCCCTAATTTTCTTTAACGAGAAAATGATTTGTATGTCAGAGAGGAGGACATCTAGCCAGAGATTGTCCTAGTAAGAAAGGGACAACGTATATAGATAGTTCTTAACAGGGGAGAGGAAAGGGTAGCAAACCCCGGGTAGCTGGTAGAATGGTTGCTTTTACAGGATCAGAGGCTTCAAAATCAGGTAGTTTTGTGCAAGGTGTTTGTTCTATAGCTGGTAGAAGTTTGAGAGTGTTATATGATTCTGGAACGACACATTTTTTGTGTCAAGTGTGTGTAGATAAATTGGGTTTACTAGTGAAAGAAATACAGATTGAGCTTCTAGTTTCGATACCAACATCTGGGGAAGTGTCAACCTCCTTTGTTTGTTCAGGGTGTCCTATTGTGATAGAGGAACGCAGATTCAAAATTAATTTGATTTGTTTACCACTAAAGGAGTTGGATGTAATCTTAGGAATGAATTGGGTATGTTCCAATCACATTCTTATAGATTGTGTGTGGATTACCGGCAGTTGAATAAGCTTAGTATTAAGAACAAGTAACCATTACCAAGTATTGATGACTTAATGGATCAGTTACATGAAGCAGTAATATTCTCAAAGATAGATCTAAGATTGGGGTACCATCAAATTTTAGTAAAGGTTGAAGATGTACAAAAGACAGCTTTTAGATCCAGATATGGGCATTATGAGTATGTGGTGATGTCGTTTGGAGTGACGAATGTCCCAGCCTTGTTCATGGATTACATGAATAGGACTTTTCATCCCTTCTTGGACAAATTTGTTGTAGTTTTCATTGATGACATACTTGTTTACTCCAAGACTCGCGAGGGACATAAGGAGCATCTAAGGATAGTGTTGGGCATTTTGAGAGAGAAACAAGTATATTCAAAATAGTCAAAGTGTGAGTTTTGGTTGAAGGAAGTACAATTCTTAGGGCATGTTATATCGGCCCAAGGGATATCAGTGGATCCCGGCAAAGTGGAAGCGGTTTTGAGTTGGGAGCGCCCAAAGTCAGTGACTGAAATCAGGAGCTTTGTTGGGTTGGCAGGTTACTATAGAAGGTTTATTGAGGGGTTTTCCAAAGTAGTAGCCCCTTTGACCCGGTTAACTAGGAAGGATCAGCCTTTCATCTGGACGGATTAGTGTGAGCAAAGTTTTCTAGAGCTCAAGCAGAGATTGACCAGCTCACCTATATTGATCATACCAGACGCAGACAAGCAATTTGAGGTATTCTGTGATGCATCTCACCAGGGGTTAGGGTGTGTTCTGATGCAAGATAAGAAGGTAGTGGCCTATGCCTCTAGGCAGTTAAAGAATCATGAGAAGAATTACCCTACTCATGATTTAGAGCTACCAGCTGTGGTTTTTGCTTTGAAGATTTGGAGGAATTATCTGTGTGGGGCCAAGTTTGAGGTGTTCAGTGACCACAAAAGCCTAAAGTACCTGTTTGATCAGAAAGAGTTGAACTTGAGGCAAAGGAGATGGATGGAATACATAAAAGATTTCGATTTTCAGCTGATGTACCATCCAGGAAAAGCTAATGTGGTGGCAGATGCTTTGAGCAGAAAGGTGATTGGGGTTTCTGCACTGATGATCAAAGAGTTGGAGTTGATAGAGAGGTTCAGGGACTTGAATCTTAGCCTTGAAATCTCTCCAACCAGTTTTAGCTGTGGCATGATGACCATCACTAATGGATTTTTGGAGTTGATTAGAGAGGGGAAAATGAAGGATCACAGTCTGGATAAAATCAGAAACTCCTTGGGCACGGAGAAGGTCAAGGACTTTGTTTTGGGGATATATGGTATCCTCAGGTTTAGAGGCAGAATATGCATTCCTGCTAGTGTTGAGTTAAAGGGGACAATCCTAGAGGAAGGTCATAAGAGCAAGCTAAGTATACATCCTGGAGTGACTAAGATGTACCAGAACTTGAAGGAAACCTTCTGGTGGCCTGGTATGAAACAGGATATAACTAAGTATATGGTGAGTTGCCTAACCTATCAGAAAGCTAAGGTGGAGCACCAGAGGCTGAGTGGTATGCTTTAGCCATTGGAAATGCCTGAATGGAAGTGGGATAGCATAGCCATGGACTTGGTTACCCACTTGCCTAGGACGGTCAGAGGGCATGATTCTATCTGGGTCATTGTGGACAGACTGACTAAGAGTGCTCATTTTCTGCCTATCAGCTTAAGAATGCCTATGGACAAGTTGGCACAACTGTACATTAGAGAGATAGTGAGACTACACGGGATACCCTCCAGTATTGTGTCAGATCGAGATCCCAAGTTTACTTCTCGGTTCTGGCAATCCTTACAGGAAGCTTTGGGATCCAGACTGAAGCTTAGTACAACTTATCACCCTCAGACCGACGGGCAATCTGAAAGAACAATCCAGACTTTGGAGGATATGTTGAGGGTGTGTGTGTTAGACCACATGGGAGCTTGGGATGAGATATTACCTCTAGCAGAGTTTACATATAACAACAGTTTCCATGCTAGCATTGGGATGACACCGTTTGAGGCCCTGTATGGGAGGAAGTGTAGGACTCCCTTGTGTTGGTTCCAGGATGGTGAGAAATTCATTGTGGGCCCTGACTTGGTTCAGCAGACCACAGATAAGGTGAAGATGGTCCAGAGTAGAATGAGGACTGCCCATAGCCGCCATAAATCTTATGCGAATTGAAGGAGGAGACCTTTGGAGTTTTTAGCCGGTGACCATGTATTTCTCAGAGTTGTCCCTACAACTGGTGTTGGAAGAGTCTTGAGACCCAAGAAGCTGGCCCCTAAGTTTATTGGACCGTATCAGGTTATCAAGCGCATTGGATTTGTGGCATATGAGTTAGCCCTCCCCCCTCCTCTAGCCAGACTACATAATGTCTTTCATGTATCTCAGTTGAGGAAGTACGTGCCTGACCCAAGTCATATCCTAGAAGCTGATGAGATTCAGGTGAAGGAGGACTTGTCTTTTGAAACTACTCCAGTAAGGATTGAAGACTCTCAGCTTAGGCAGTTCAGGGGCAGAACAACCAATGTGGTTAAAGTGATTTGGGACATCAAGTCAGGTGATGCTACTTGGGAATTGGAAGAAGACGTAAGGAGAAGATACCCTCATTTGTTTGTCTGGTAAGTATAATTTTCGGGGACGAAAATTTTTGTTGTTGGGGAGTATTGTAATATCTCAATTTTTTTTTAAGAGAGAGGAGAGAGAAATATCAGATTTCCTTCTTCCCCAACCTTCTTCCCTCTTTTTCCTTCAAAACCCTCATTTTCCATCTTCTTCTTCTTCAGAGAACGTCGCTCTCTCTGCCCATCCTCTCCTCAAGCTGAAGCCACCTTTGTGCTCTTTGGAACGAGTCGGAGACATTCAACCGAACAATTTCCTGTTTCGGTAAGTTTTCGTAACTTAGGGTTTAAGGGGTAGGCATTTGGGGCTTTTTGCATTTCTGAGTAGGATTTCGAAATTGAGAGCTCTTTTGTGTTCCTTTGCAACCCAAATTCATGTATAGGGGTCTAATTTTCGTTTTGGGGCAGAATTTTGTACAATTAGGTTTTTTTGCGTAACTGGAACAAAGTGCTCACCCGTACAATTTGGGGCTTTGCTGTTTTGAGCTTGGGAGAAGCTCTTTTCCCTAATTTCAGGTAAGGGGAGTCTTGCTTTGGTCAATTCTAGTCAGTTTGATATGTTTAAGTGAAGAAATTTTCAATTGGGATAATTATTAGATTTAGGTATTTCTGCTATTTTGGTAGTACTTGTGTAGTGGAGAATTGTTGTTTGATTTTACTGGTATTGATGGTAATTATATCCATATGAACCTGTGTAATGATATTTGTTTATGTTTTATGAGAAAGTATTGATGAATTACTATGTTTATCTGTTTGGAATGAGTTAGTGCTTGAGTACATGTTATTATGGAATGCCATTGTGTGGATTATATAGTCTTGTACTGCAAATGTGAATCTTGGCGATTAGAAATTGGATTAAACTGATACAGGTACATGAAACTTTGGATAAATCCAAGTTTCAAAGAACTGTTGTCCAAGATCTCTTTAATGTGAATTTTCTTATGATTGGAACTGTATATCTTGAACATGTATTTTCTTGTGAGATTGAATACCTGGGATTTTATGTAGTATGAATGATTATATTGATGTTTATGAGTATAAGGCAGTAAGACCTGATGAGTTAAGACAGGCAATGAGACCTTGATGAATTAGAAATTGACTATGAGATGGGAATTTTCTTATGTGTGCTTGTATGATAGCTTAGTGTGTGCTTGTATGATAGCTTAGTGTGTGCAGAACTAAGGAAAAGCCGAATAGGGCATCCTGACTTCTAAGGTGATCTGAGTCACATAGACTAGTCACTTGTGGTGTGGAGTTGAAGGAGGTACCCCACAGGATTGATAATAGGCTTCGGCCGGAGTGCAATACCTATGACGGTGCTATCCTGACTGAGATGATTCCTTATATGATATCAATATTGGCATGAGGCCCACTGTTCCTCATCAGGTGGTTAACCCCACTTGTCCGAGTTCTGCACAGTCTTCCGGAAAGAGTCTGTGTGTGTATGTGGTTGTAGATACTAGGCTCTCTGGTGAGTCCTAGTTAGGATTGATTGTAAATAATTGTTTTCTTTAAATCATGATTGAAGTGTTATTTTGTATAAATTGGCTCACCCTTGTTTTTGTTGTATGTTGATCCTCTTGGGATCCTGCCATGATCGTGTTCTACACGTGAGCAGATTCCAAGTCTGATGAAGGTGATGGTAAGTCCCAGTGAAATGGGCTCACAAGACAATGATTTTCTATCTTTCGAATGCCTTTTTTTTGGAATTAATATAGACTTCTAGTTCTTTTTCTTTACGTGTGGGATTCTATCCCTTTTTTTTATTCTATTTTCATATTTGAAATACTTGTTGTAAGGATGACTGTATGAATCTTAATTTAAATTTCCTTTTCTTCATTTTCCTTTTCATTAAATATTAATATTATAAATATTATCTTTCAATTAGTAAGAGAAATTAATTTAATTTTTATCATTTTTTACAAATTAACCGTATACTCTATTTTATGTATGCTCAATCATGGGTTCTTCCAAACTTAATGCACCATATTAACAATTACTCCCTCATTTCATTTTTAGGTGTAGTTGTTCTTCACAATTTTTAAAATTTACTATAATTTACTTCTTTCAATGTAATCATTATACTTATATTCCGATATTATCTTAAATAAATGTTTGTACTAATTTATTTTTGTTATTAGGTGGAATGTGAGATAAACCCTTAAATGCACAACAATATGAAAAAGAAATAGATAAGATTATAAAGATCTTGTAGTAACAAAATTATATTCAGTAACTTATTTGATATTTTTTTAATGTGAGACAAAACTTTAAATGATAAATAAAATAAAATAAGTATTTAATTTAACTAAAAATATGGACACATAAATATCAATGCACGTGTTTCCGTTAGTATTTAAAGATAAACTGAGTACAATTTTTTAATAATTAAAAATAAAAAAAAAAATTGTAGATACTCCTCAAACTCTACTTCTCCATATCATTTCTCTAAGGTAAGACAAAGTGGGAGAAGAAAAAAGAAAAGAAATATAGAGAAACTATAATTTGATAAAGTGAAATAAGATGAAAGTTGAAAAGTCAAAATAAATAAGATCAAAGTTTTCCACACAAATAGAAGAAGACATGAAAAATTAGTTAAAATACAATATAATTCGTCATATTACTAATATAATCCATTATGGTATTTTTTTTAATAATTTTACTTTTTTATAATAATAATAAAAAATAACAGTCGTATATTAATTTTTATTTTTAATAAAAAATATCTATTTCCATTTTTTTCTCACATACTTATTTTCTTTCAAACTAAATTTTATTTTCACTCTTTTTTTTTCTTTCATTTCCAGGGATCATTACTACAAAAATAATTAATGTTTCTAAGAACCATATAAATTACTTACCACTTCATTGTTCATACATACCTTTTATGATGGATGTTGGTTTGGTTGGTGGTATTACAATGGGTTTGGTGTGGTGCCAAGAGGCTGAAATGTCAATAATAAAGTTTAAAACATTTATAATAATGTTATTCAGGACAAATATGCTGATATCAATGTCTAATATAATAATAGATGATTGGAGTTAAAATCAGGAAATAATAACTGATGGAAAAAATTAGAAGCTCACTGGTTTATTATAAAAAAAAGAAGCTTTTTAACTGCAGTAAGGAATAAGTATAATAATAATAATTAGGTAGGGTTCAAATTATATATTTACCTGAACAACCTCCTTCAACATAGGGATTGGAACCGGAACCGCGGCAGAAACATCTCTGACCCGAAGCTTTATACAGTGGAGATGTGATATTAGTCTTATAACAGCTAGAGTGTGCAGGGGTTCTGAAGTTCAAAGTGTTCACAATCTCCCATTCAAGCACTGCAGGGATCAAATCTAAATCCTTCACCTCAACATCCTC
Organism: Lablab purpureus; assembly: GCA_030347555.1. Lineage (NCBI taxonomy): Eukaryota > Viridiplantae > Streptophyta > Magnoliopsida > Fabales > Fabaceae > Lablab > Lablab purpureus. The sequence continues at coordinate 16,841,322 of CM059259.1, forward strand.
GGGAAAGTTCCAACCTTGGTCTACAACCATGGCGTAACTGCAGTTATGATCCGATTTATTCTTCTTTAAACCTATTATTTCATTGCTGTATTCTGTCAGATACGGTGGCAGCTCATTCCGACAGCAGAACTTTCCATTGCAATCACTGTTTCTAAGCATTTTCTCCGTATCATCCACCTGGTTGTCCTTGTTGCAGATGGACACACAACCACTAGCTTCTGACCCATTTAACTGCAAAAAAGCAATAATATTGCAACCTGCGGCCACAAATTTGTTGTAGTCCTGGGAATACACGAAAGGACTTCCTTCCAGCGACTGGTTTACAGGCAGAGAATCTTTGGTTCCGCAGTTACTATGAAAAATGGGATTGTTGATTGTAACCGTGCCTCCCTGGACATCAATGAATTTCACTTCCAGTCCTATTGACTTCAGGTAAGGTGTGCGAGTGTCTTTGCATTCTATTTCAAACCACTTCCCTGCATAGCATTCGGAAGAGTTCATTCCAAAGGGAAAGGGAATGCCAACACGTCCACATAGCGACTCACAGCCAGGCTTTGTAGAAAGGTAACGTTCTGCTTCTGCCTTTACATGTACAGCCCATATCACCAAGATGATGAAATGGATCAAGAATTTCAGAATCATTGTGGCTTGCTGGCTCACTCAACAGTCAAGAGGTGTGTGTGCGTGCTTCCATCTTCCTACCTAAGAGGGGTATTTATTCTGAACAGTGATGCTTTTATTTATAAAATTAGGAGTAATAATAGAATACTGATCCTTCTTCCATGAACCCTACGTGCTTTCATTACACCTAACATGGCGAATGATGTAGCTATGGGATTTATGGTGCGGGCCGGCCTGGCCGCAGGAATAAAGTGGTGGGACCCGCTCCCATTTAAGGATGTCAGTTTGCATAAGTCTACATTGTATATCTTGCAACTTGCTTCAGCAACCAGCAGCTCGGATAACTATGTCCATCTTCTCCTCTTCTATATATAAACGTCCACATGTTTTAAATCTTTACCTACAATTATTTATAATATTTTCATTTATTATTAATATTATATATTTAGTAGTGTGCATGTAAATTTTATTCCATGTTTTTTTTTATGTTTCCTTACTTATTTATATTTTTTTCTTAAAAGAAGTTTTTGGACTTATATACATACCAAGCAAAAACTAAACAAATAATAAATTAATTTAAAAGATAAGAATTTCAAAAACGTGTTTATATGCACAAACATTTTAGAAAAACACCAAAGCATTCTATGAAGTATGATTCTGATTTAAGAAATAATAATCAAACTAAACCAGTGTTTAAAAGTATGATTTCTTTATTTTTAAATTGTGTTTTTAAACGCAATTTCCTTAAATGTGTAATTTTTTAAAAATTTATCTATTTATATAATAACTAAGTAGAAATACATCATTTTCGTAAAAAAATACTTTTATCTCATGTTATTGAAATTTTAAGGTAAATATTAAAAAATTATAGTTAAGTTAAATAATTAAAAAGCTACATGTCCGTGTACATTATACTTTATGTGGTTGTGGAGTTAACAAAGTGTTTTCTACATATTATTTAAACAATTTTCACTTCTGAAATTTTCTATTGAGTAAAACATGTATTTTATTTTATTTTCAGAAAATGAAATAAGAAAATGTTTACAGACAAATTTCGTGAAATATTTTCATAAAAAGTTTACAAAATCTAATCACACTTGACAATTGTTTCTTTTTGTCTCCAGATGACATTAAAGAACACTCTAACCCTTGCCAAAGCATCCACACTTCTCTTGTGTAGATATTATTCAAAGTATTACAAATATAGAAATTTTCTTGAAACTTATTTTGATTTATAAATTCATTATCCATGTCCCCTAAATCAACACAACCTCCAAGAACAACCATCACACAATCACTTTTTTTTCCCTCAAACTTTCCTCTTCGTCTACAAGAATAAATCTACAACTTCATGTGTCTTTCCACTTTGAACGAACCTAGGAATCATTATATGGAAATCGAGAGCACATTGTAATTCCGCAAATAAAATAAATGCGAATTGAGTAGTGAAATAAAAATATTATTTTCATTAACTAAATTAGTGTGCCAAGAAAATCAAATATTTAAGTTTAATAGTTACATATTTTCAATACAAAATTATTTACACGGCTATAAATAGTAATTGATATAAGTTCCAAAACCTATATTTTGAAAACCATTAAATTTATGATGTATGATAATATGTAATTTGAATGACACTGTAAAACTTCTTTATATTGTCATAGTGCATAACTTATTTTAGATATTCTTCATAAATGAAAGGCAATAAAGGTTTTATTATAAAACCTTTCTTCATAAAAAAGAATAAAACATGTCTTTCACTTCAGTGTTTTATAAATCCACAAGTTAGGACAATAAAGTACATTCCTAGAATAAGATAGGATGATTCTATGGAACATAGCAAATTATTATCAAGTGAAAGAAAGACAAAGCTTAAAAAAATACATAAAAAAACAAAAATTATCTTTTTAATTAACAATTATTAACTTTTATATACCACATGATTACGCCTTTTAATGACAAAATATCAAATTGTAGGAGTAGTATAGTGATTATAATCAAAATGAGTTAATAAAAGTACTAGGAGGATGGTTGTAAGAGATAATAGATTCTCAATATGTGATAACTCTAAACTAAAAACAAGTACTACAAAAGAAAACCAAAATGCAAATTAGTGCTCTAACTAACTAAACTTGTAAAGTCTAATAAATAAGGAAGTCTCCTCCTTAACTACAGCTATAAGGACGAATAAGAAGGCGTGACTATGGATCACAAGTTGTTCATCTCACATAGTTGTTGCTAGGGATGTTCACTGCATTCTTTTAGTCAAACGAATAAGCAACATCATTCATTACTATGAAACGACAACATTGAGAAACCACAACCACCAAGAATATATCCCATGTGATAGTCTTCACAATAAATAGCCAAATATGCTTAATTCCTCTACAAAGTTTCATGAAGTCGATTTCATCACATAAACCTAATATACACATGAACACTTATTAATAATCATATTTCACAACATATAATCGTGATATTAAAGTATAATCTTCAAAATTTTAAATTTTTTTAAAGTTATATACTTACTATTTAGCTTAAAAAAGAAGAATACTTACTAGTTATATGGTATGAATATGAATATCCTTCAAAGTTGGTATTCTGCTACTTATGTCAAAAGTTGACCTAATTTCTGAACTATTAGAATACTCATCCCAAGATTGATAATCTTTACTTCTATCAAGTTCATTAAGTATTTCTTGTGCATCAAATTTTCCTTCCAATTTTCGGATACTTTCTAATTCCAATGTAACTTCCTTCATAGTTGGTCGTCTCTTTCCATTAAGCTCTAAACATCTGCTTGCAAGATTGGCAACTTCAATAATATGATCTTTCTCCCCTTCTTTCATCACTCTTTCATCAATAATATCAAACAAACGATTTTCCTCCACACATGTGATGAAATATGAAGCTAAACCTTTGGCCTCCTCTGGACTTAGGAGGGTTATTGGTTTTTGTCCTGTTAAGAGTTCAACAAGAACTACTCCAAAGCTGTAGACATCACTTTTTTCTGTGAATTGACTAGTTTGAAAAAATTCAGGGTCTAAGTATCCAAACGTTCCTTGAACCACTGTGGTGAGGTGAGTAACATCAATGGAAATCATTCTTGATGTGCCAAAATCTGCTACTTTTGCCCTATACTTTTCATCGAGTAGTATATTTGTTGACTTGATGTCTTTATGATAAATGGGCTGAGAAGCAGCAGAGTGCAAGTAAAATAAAGCTCCAGCAACTTCAGTGGCAACTCTCAAGCGCGTATCCCATGTCATTAGGAAATCTTCAGTTTGTTGATGTAAGTACTCATAAAGGTTACCATTAGGAATGAATTCATAAACAAGTAAAGGAATTTTAGTCTCCAAACAACTTCCTAACAACTTCACCACGTTTCTATGGTTAATTTGTGAAAGGATGACAAATTCATTGATGAATTCTTCAATTTTTCCTTGGACCTTAAATTTTTTCACTGCAATAATTGTTCCATCTATCAACATGCCTTTGTAAACAGTAGCTTGACCTCCTCTTCCAAGTACTCCATTCATATTAAAGTTATCGGTGGCCTTCTCCAACTCTTTTAAACTAAAGAGTTTAACTTTATCCATATTAACTTCACCTGAGGAAAATCTTTGTTTTAACAATAATCCTCCATTTCGTTTGAAGAAATTTTCTCGGTATTTTCTTATTATAGTTTTTTTTGTAACCTTGAACACTCGCCATAAAATAAGGAGTAAAATTATGGATCCAAAGCTTGCAGAAACTCCTATACATTTGACATGTAAATACATAAAAATATGTTAAAATATGTTTTTCACTTGTGTAGAAGTGTAAGCATTCAAAAAAACCTAACAAAATTAAACTAAGAAATTTAAAACATTAGAAAGCTTTATAATATTGTATATGTGTGCATGCAAATTCACAAGGCAATTATGGGAGTCCATAAAATTATGAAGTGTATTTTGTTTTTTAACAATTTTTGCTAATCACATTATTTAGTATAAAAAGAAAAACACATTAGTTTGTATAGGAAAACGTAGTTTCAGAAAATGGCAAAATATCTATATCTGGTGGAGGTGTGGAATTCAATTAATAGCCCAATACGTTAAACTAAGTTTCAAATAAGAGTATTTAAATAAGATATTATAAGGCAACATGTACGTGGGTTTATTCAATGTATCTACGTAATATGAAAAGGACATATGCAAATGTAGACACGTATATCAGTCCAAATCCACTTGTGAAGTAAAGGTTATAATAATTTTCTAGGATGATATTGCAAAATGAATAATCACACTGAAGGACTTTAAAAATTCATAATTTATCTTATTAATTTAATGTTAAATCTTTTGTAATGTTATATTTGGTTAGAATTTTTGTAAAAATTATATTTCTTATAGATTTATATTTAGTTAAATTTTATCTTTTTATCAGAAATACATTTCTTATGTTGTTGTCAAGATTGGTTAGTATGATAACAAAATATCCATATTTTTAACAAGGTATATAAAATCTTTAAAAAAACTATATTTTTTAACCATAGTATTGTGACATATTAGTCATCATCGGAAGTATAGATTAGAATAATGATAATATATATATATATATACATATATACATATATATCTTTATTTGATATGTATTTATTTAATATTTATTTTTTTCTCTGATTATATTATAAACTTTATAAATTTATAGTTTTTTTTTTCTTTTTTAAATGTAGTTTAGATGTTGATGGAATTTTCAAATGTATGTGAATAATTTTCTTATGATTAACATTTTCGAAGACTTTCAGTACGCACAAGTAAATATTTTTCTAAAAGAAAGTCACATAAAGTATGAGTTAGATGATTATAAAAGATAATTGTATAAAATAGTTTGGCATGGTGAAGTTGTCCAAAACAAGGATTAAGATTTTGTGAATTTAATTTTTTATTCAATTTTAAATCATAGATTAGTTGCCAGGATACTATTCACCTTTTTAAAATTATGTTATTGGTATAAAATATTCACCGATTTTAATAATAACAATTATTAATAAAGAAAGTAAATAATTACTTTTCAGCAGGTACGAAGAAGGATTTTGACTGATCGATTTTGTAAAATAAGTAAATTTTTTTATATTTTTTAAGTTTCAATTGAAAGTGTATTTTAAGTTTTTGACGACAAGAAACTAATCAGTGGTAAACTGAAATGGTGTCCAGATTTTGATTAGATAAATGATTTAAAGGTGAAAGGTTATTCTCTAGAGGAGTCAGGAAGCCAAAAGAATTCAGGTCAGGGAAGCTTTCATACGAAAATAATAGATATATGAACTTTTGTGATTTTGAATGATAAAATAGAAATGGAATTGACGTATCAATCAATAAGATTGTTAGAAAGGAGTTATATGATGGTTTGACTAGTTTGTATGATGCTAAAGGAGGTAGATAATATGTATTTTGGATGGTAGGGGGGAGAAACCATGGTATCTTCGTCTCTGGGTTTGCTTGTGGCCCTATTTTCGCTTAAGCGAAGTTTTTCTCATTCAAGCGAAAGTGAGTTAATGTTGTTAAGAGTCAAGACGGTGGAATTTTTGCTCAAGCGAAAGAAAGACAGTGTTGAGGCGGTACAATTTTCGCTTAAGCGATAAAAATTTCACTCAAGCGAAAAATGACACTGGAATAGGAGTTACTCTTGACCTTATTTTCGCTCAAGCGAGTCAAGCTTTTGGAATTAGGATTAGTTATCTTCATGAAAGTTGTAGCTTTGGATGTTCGCTTTCTAAGGGTTTTGTAATAAATTAAAAAGGTCAAGCTGTCAACTAGTTGAAAATGTTGCAGATTTAAAAAATTTTATGAGCTAAGAAGCTCTTAATGATTACTATTGATCATGTTGTGAGTTGATAGATTCGTATATGCATGTTTCATTTATTCTTGACGTATATGAGATAAATTAGGCCAACTAGAGTATGATATTGTTGTCTAAAATCTACTGAGTGATGCAATAGGTCAAGTGGAGTCTCTAATTGTTATTCAAAATCTATTGAGTGATGCAATAGGCTAAGTAGAGTCTGTAATTGTTATCCACAATCTATTGAGTGTTGTGGTAGGTCGTGTGAAGAGGTAAGATCTTATAGACTATTTACATGATTGAGATATGGTATATGTATGCATGCATGGTACTCAGGGTGGTATATTATAGTAGTGTGGCGAACTATACTTGTGCAGATTCAATGAGGTCTCCGGTTTCACTAGTAGTCCTGGTCACGTAGACTAAGATATCAGGTATTGAGGAGTCAACAAAGGGATCACTAACGGACCTGTCTAGGATTATGAGATGAGGTACGTCGAGAGTGGTTGTTAGGGCCAATGACCTACTTAGTGAGTAGGGTGGTCTGGGTCCTAGACGTCCAATCGATGCGCTTAGTGTAGTAGACGATCACAATATGACTCACAAATGGTAGTCTCTAAGTTTGGGTATAGTAGTCTTAATCTTTCGAAAGACAATCATGATATGTGATATATGTTGTGTGGATATCTAAATATGTTTGGTATAATATAAGAATATTTGTATTCAGTTTAATATGTTCTGATATTTTTGTTGATATTTTATTAGTTAAATTATTTATAAATATTATTGTTTTTAAATAAATGTTTATTCTAGTATATCTTCGGACTTGCGATCATCTTATTTGTGTAAAAAACATATTTTTTTCAAAGTGATTTGACTAAAAATTCAAAATGATAAAAATATATAATAATTTATCATATATATTAATTGTATTTTTGTATGTAGAGAATTCTTTACTAATAAGAATTCTTTTTAATAAACAATATAACTATAATATATATATATATATATATATATATTTTATATTCAGTTAATGGAAGATATTAAAATAATAATAGTAGAAATTTTTAGAATTTATTACATTAAATAAATTTAAAATGTTTAATAGTTACAAAAGTATAATATTTCAATAAAATCACATCTCTTTAAATTATTGTTATTTTTAAACTAATATTTAATGTTACGAATAAGAAATGTAATTTTTTTTTCCTTTCACTTCCTGTGTTCTTTCCTTTACTGAATAGATAAAGGTAATTAATTTCTCCAATTTAAAAAAAAATCATATAAATTATTAACCTCTTCATAGTTCATACATACCTTTTATGATGGGTATTGTTATTTCACTTATCGGTTTGTGGTAGTGGTAGTGATCCTCGGCTGAAATATCAAGAACAAAGTTTAACATATTTATAATAATCATTTTGTAAAAATGCTGATAAAAATGTGTTTTAATTATTGGAGTAAAATACAGAAAATAAAAAATGTTTGAAAAAAATGGATTCACGAAATTTAATATTTTTGTATGTCATTTCTACAGAGTGAAACTTAAAAAAAAATAGTTATAAATTTAGGTCAAGAATAAAGTTTGAATTGAATATTTATAATAAAAATAATAATTTATGTATACTTAAAGATTTTATTTACATTTAAATTATATTTTAAAAAAATAAATTATAAATTTATAAAATATATAATATATAATATGATAAAAAGATAGAAATAAAATGAAAAAAAGTAAGTATTAAATAAATATATAGTAAATAAAGATTTTTGTGTATCATTAACTTTATAATAATGAAATGCATTTTGATAATATATTTTTTTGTAACATTACCTGTTGTAATTAATTTTTGAAATATTAAATTTTAATGTCTTATTATTTATAAATCAATGCTTCTTAATTATTATTTTTACCTCATTTCACTGGAATTAAAGTTGAATTAACTAAACTATATCCTTTTTATTTTATAATTTCAATGAATAAATCATTTGGTATATATCTTGTTTCATTCAATATTTATTGACTGAAATATTGAATTTTACTAAAAGAAAAAATTCTAAATTTTTCTATTCTTAAACTTATAAGCTTATACATTAGTTAGCCTATTAAATCCTCTAAAATTAATCTCAATTTTATGATATTATTTTTCTTTCAAAATATTTGTTTTAAGGACATATATATAGACTAAAAATTTTAATTTAAATAATAATAAACAAAGTAATATCTGAAATTTAAAAATAAGAAATAGGATAAAAATGTGATAAAAAAAAGAAAATAATGTTAAAGTTATCTCTTTTTTTAATTAATTACAGCAGGATTATATTACTTTAGGTGTAAATAGTTGGTTTGTTGTTTTATGACCTTTTAAAAAATTATAGTTTCAGTTTTTTTAACTATGATATTTTTAATTTTAAATAAAATGTTATTTTTTATTCTCAAATCGTTTTTAAATTATTTTATTAATTAAAGTAATTTGTACCCCTACACTATAAGAAAAAATTATGAAAGTAGTAAATTTGATTTGATATAAATTTAGTGAATCAAGTCATGGGATGCAGAAAATATATTTAAAGAAAAATAAGATTATTTTAGTAAACTTACTCGTTTATTTATCTATACACTAATAGGTAATGAAAGGAATGCATTCTGTTGTACAACTGTTTCATACAAATATTAAATTTGGTAATTTTTTTATAATTTTAATTTTAGCCACAATAGTTTTCATAATTACATTCTTTTTATAAAAACAAATTTATTATAATTTTTTAATTATAATAAATAATCTATAATAATATATAAAATTTACGTAAAGTGAATTAATTTATATATATATATATATATATATTTAAAATTAGTGTTTATTCATAATTATATATATTATACATACACACATTTTTATCCATAATTTTCATGCTTTGAAATTATAATACACTTAAAACTCTTCTACTAATTTTACTTTAACAAATACATAAAGAGATACTGTATAATAAAGTTTCTCCGTAGAAAAAAAAAGACGAAAAGGCTACAAATATTAAATTAAAAAAATAAACAAATTTTTCTCTTTGACTTTCCTTAAAAGATGTGCAAAGAAAAAAAATTAAAAAGAAATTATGATCTATAATATTTTATTATAAGCGTAATAAATTATTATTTGACTATCAATTATTAAAGATAAATATAATAAATATTATTTTTTTAATTATAATATAATAAATAACTAAAGTAAATAATATAATAATAATAATAAAATGATTTAAATTTAAATTTTAAAATAAATTATTTTAATAATTAATTATAAATTTTGTAAGAAAAAAATTTTAATATATATTTTAAATTATTATGTAATGCATAATAATTATATATTCATAAATATATTTTATTATATTATAACAAAATGTATCTTTAAACTATAAATATTACACTATTTAATAAAATAAATTAAAATTAATTTAATATTTTTAATATATGTTTTATATTAAAATTAATAAAATAATATTAATTAATTTAAATTTATATTTTATTTTAATATATTTTTATCCTGAAATATAATGTTTTATTTCTTAAATTTTTATAATAATTTTGTATTTGAATTTAAATTTATTTAAATTTTAACTTATAATTTTAAAATTTTATTTTATTAATTATTTTTAAAATATGCTATTATACAACCAAATTTCTTCTTTCGCATCAATCAAATTTGTAAAATTTAAGAATATTTCAACAGGGGAAAATTTCTGATAGCTTAAATAGAAAGTAAAAACACCAAAAAATAATTTAAGAAAAAATAATTTTAAAATTAACTATAATAATAACAAAATCTTTTCATATTAATATTATTAATAATTTATTTTAAAATCTACTATTAAAATATAATTAGATTTTACAGAATTTATTTTAAATTTTCTTTTATTTTTCAATTATTTTTTCTCAATTAAAAAAACTCACTTTTAATTTATTTTTCTTTTATTTTCATTCTCAACCTATCTAAAAAAATTATAAATAAATACAAAAATTATAATAAATTTAATTGATGTGATAAGAAAAAGTTTAAATTAATTAGATAGTATAAAAAATTACAGAAAGAGCTTTGATTTTATTTTAATATAAATAAATATGAATTAAAATTTGAAAAAGATTAACTATAAAGTAATTCATTTATAAAATTGAAAATAATATTTAAATTTTTTATAATATTTCATAAAAATACATTAATTTAAATGATAATTAAGTTTTTAATATAATTTTATTTTTATGAAAGTATTTTTTTAATAATAATGATAATAATTGAGTAAGGTTCAAATTTTATATTTACCTGGACAACCTCCATCAAGATAAGGATTGGAAAAATCGGAATAACTGAATGGGCAGGTACATCTCTGACCCGAACCTTTATACAGTGGAGATGTAATATTAGTCTTATAACAGCTAGAGTTTGCAGGGGCTCTGAAGTTCAAAGTGTTCACAATCTCCCATTCAAGCACTGCAGGGACCACATCTAAATCTTTCACCACACCATTCACAGGAAAGTAGTAGTTTTTGGGAACATTATGAGATCGAAAGTAATATATGTATCTATAGTAGTAATCTATGTTCAAATCTTGCTGTACAACCATGGCGTAACTGCACTTGTGATCGGTTTCATTTTCCTTTAAACCTCTTATTTCAGTGCCATATTCTTTCATAAATGGTGGCAGAGAATTCTGACAGCAGGACTTCCCATTACAATCAGTGATTCTAAGGTTTATTTTGCCGATATCATCCACCTTGAAGTCGTCGTCGCAGATAGACACACAACCACTAGCTTCTGACCCATTTAACTGTAAAAAAGCAATAATATTGCAACCTGCGGCCACAAATTTGTTGTGTTCCTGGGAATACACGAAAGGACTTCCTTCCAGCGACTGGTTCTGGTTTAGCGACAGAGAATGTTTGGTTCCACAGTTACCACGGTGAACCGGATGGTTGATCGTAACGGTGCCTCCCTGGACATCAATGGATAATACTTCCAGTCCTATTGACTTCAGATAAGGAGGTGTGGAATTGTTTGTGCATTCTATTTCAAACCACTTCCCTGCGTAGCATTCCAAACTCTTCATTCCAAAGGGAAAGGGAATGTCAACATCTCCACATCGCGAATCACAGCCAGGCTTTGATAGCTGTGCATGTACAGCCCATATTACCAAGAAGATGAAATGGATTAAGAATTTCAGAATCATTGTGGCTTGTTGGCTGACTCAAGATTCAAGAGGTGTGTGTGTGTAAGCTATTCCAACTTCGCACCAAGATGGTATATTAATATTATGGACAGTGATTACCCATGTCCCATCTAGGTGAGAGGTCCATGTAATTTTGCTAGGATTTTCCTAATAATTAAGCAATTTCTTGGTTTCTTCTTAATAAGTCACTGCTGCATGCCTAGTCTTATCCCTGTAAATACTTCTGGCAGTTTTCCACACGGTTGGACTAAGAAACTCAACCACTGAGGTGCACAAAAATCAAAATAAGAAAAAGATTAGTCAAGATAATTGACTTACAAACCCAATCCATTATATGCTAGGGGTGATACGGATACCTGTAAGGGAAACAAATATTTTTTAACTTAGAGAAAAATAATTTAAAAAATCAAAATTAGGGTGTGGGTGAAGGGTGAGAGAAGAGTACAGAGAGTTTTTTTTTTCCTATATCTTATTAGTTTTAAAGAAATATTATTCTTTATTTTATTGAATCATTAAGTTTTTAATTTGTGAGGTTCTTTATTAAAATTAAATTATTTTTATTTGGATAGCAATTATGATGCCAAAAAACAACTTTTTTTATAATTTTAATTTATATTATTCTTAATTATAGAATTATTATAAATAAGACATCAGCAATTTATCTGATAAAATAATAAATAGATTTAATTTATTAATATATTCTATAAACGTGCATGTGATGTCATCGTTAACCTGAGTTAATATGAGAATTTCTAATAGGTAAATATTAGATTGTTAATGTTGTTCCAACTGCTAACCAACAACCAATTATAAAGAAAATTAAATGTTGTCATGTCACATCAATAGAAATAATCAAATTATGTTAAAATATAGTATCAAAATGTATATTTCGTGAAAAATACACTCTTGACTTTTGTTTTGATTGAGTGCGTCTAATTTGGGATGGAGCAGAACCAAATAATCAAATAGAAAATTTCTAATATATATATATATTGATTAACTTGTAGTTTAATAAAAAGCAGATGTTTCTTGAATAAAATTATAGTAAAATTAATTTACGTAGTAATAAGAGTTTCAAAAAGTAATGCTTAAAAAATAATAATTAAATTCTGTTCATATTATCAAAAAATAAAATACAAATAAAAAATTTATAAAAAGAAAAAATATTTATAAAAACAATTCATTCAAGCAAATTTTAATATATTACTTAAAAATATGTAACATCTCCAATAAGAAGTCTATCTTCCAGTGTGAGACAAAGACACGATGTTACATGTATTAATTATCACAGGTTCCAGGAAAAGTATGAGAGCAGTCTCATTTGACTTCTCCAAAGGGTAATGTATCATTTTCTATAACAAAATTTACAAATAAATGGTTATAAGCAGAGGGAGGAAGGAATTTAAAAGAGATGTTCTAACCTTTGTTTGGATGCACCAGACACCAATAAAAGGAATACGGTCCCTTCTATTAATGTTTTATCATTTCTTTAATTTTAGACTTTTTTTTAAATTATACTTTGATATTTAAAAAAATCATTTGATATCCTTATATTTAATAATAATATATTAATATTTTTAATTAAATATATATATATATATATATATATAATTAATTTTTTATGAATGGTATATCCACATATTAAAGTCTCTTTATTTACCTTACAGCAGACAAATTTTTAAGAAAAATAAAATCTTTTATTTTTCAAAATTTTGAAATTGAAAGAAAAAATCTTCCGTTTTTTATATTTAAGGATAATATTTTATTGGATATGCTAACACAATATAAAATTAAATAAAAAGTATTTTTCTTTTTTGAAAATGTATATTTTTATCAATAATTAAATAAAACATTAAAGTATCTTTATTATAAAAATTCCCGAGTTAACTTGTGTTTATAAAATTTTTATATTAAAATATTTATATTAAAATATTTATATAAAAAAGTCCCTAAAAATCAATTTCGTCTCTGTAGTGGAAAAATTATGTTTGATCTTTATGTAAAAATTTGTGAAGTCGACAATAATGATGTACTGGATGGATGAATTAAAGAAAGCTCGCGCTAAGAAAATTAATATAATGACATTTTTTTATAATTTTTCTTATAAATTAATTAAATTCTTCATAAAGTGGACTTATTTAAGATCCTTTAAAACTTACTCATGAAATTTCATAACCAATAGACAAGTAGAACAATACACATAACTACGATTACAATCAATATATAGAAAATGATAAAGATATGGTAGCATGCATTTCTACACATATATGATATTAAAAAAATTATCATCTCACTTTATCAGACATACAATATAATAATTTTAAAATATTAATTAAGTACTATTAAATTTATATATAAACACTTTAATAATATATTTATCAAAACTCTTTATATTTATATATATATATATATATATATATATAAAGAGAGAGAAAAGAGAGAAAAAAGATATAATTAATATATTTCTATAATTAATATATATATATATATATATATATAAAGGGGTAAGATGATCAAAATCAAATTGTTTAACACAAATAAATCCATTTAAAAAGCTAATAATAAATTAATTTAAATATTTTATTTTCAATAGCTATACATTTCAAATTGATTTATGATTTAAAGTTACATAAATTTAAATAAACTGAAATATAATTAATTGAATATTATTTATTATTTATATATATATATATATGAGAAATGTGTAGGTGAGAAAAAAATTTAACTTAAAAAATATTTCTAGTAGTATGAATGTTAAATTATTAATTTAAAAAATAGTAAAAAAAATAAAGTATTATTAAATGGAAACATATATTAATTCGTGTCCAATTTTTTAATTTTATTTTGAAATTCTTAAAAATTTTCAACTAAATCCAGTTAAATCATAAGCAAACGCACGATAATTTTGTAATTGAACATATAGTAAAACTTTTTACTAGTGCATAACTTATTTTTGCTATAGATATTCAGGAAAAAAAAAGGAACAAAAGTTTTACTCTTAAAAAATAATAAAATGTGTCTATTCTAATATTTTACAAATCTACAAGTTAGAAAAATAAAGTAATAGCAAACAATGATTGTACGCAACATAACAAAATAGTATCGATCAAAAGAACCACAAAATTTAACGAAAATGTTTTAAAAGAAAACTAAAATCTCCTATGGAGACTGGGACCTAACTAATTGAAGAGTCACATGCCCTTTGTCCTCTAGAGTCCTTCATGAAGCCATTACCATCTCACCATAAACACAAACAACAATCACAAAAAAGAATAAAAAAAAAATGGGTGTAAATATTCAATCATTTATACAATCTAGTATACGTATAAACATTCATCGTAAACCCCATTTAAAAATGTCTCATCATAGCATTAAAGTGTATAACTACAAAATTTTAATAGTTAAAAATTGAAAGTTATATTCTTTTTAATACGGTGAACCAAAATGATTTTATTTAACACAAAAATTAAAATATTCTCAGTTTATATGATAAGAATATGAATATTCTTTAATGTTGAAGTTTCGCTATTTAGATCAAAATTTAACTTTATTTTTCAGAATATTCATCTTAAAATTGATAATTTTTTTTAACAAGTTTATTATTATTTTTAGTATTAAATTTTCTTTTCAATTTTCGAATATTTTCTACTTTTAATATTACTTCTTTTATAATTGGTCATCTCTTACCATTCAACTTTAGACATCTACTTGCAAGATTAGTAACTTTTGTGATATTATCTTTCTCCCATTCTTTCATGACTTTTTTTTCAATAATATCAAACAAACAATGTTTTTCCATAAAGATAATAAAATGTAAAGCTAAACAATTTGTTTCCTTTCGACTTAGGAGGGATATTGGCTTTTGTTCCAAATAAAGTTCAAGAACTACTCCAAAACTATAGACATCGCTTTTTTATGTGAATTGACTAGTTTGAAAAAATTCAAGATCCTAGTATCCAAATGTTCTTTGAACTACTATAGTGAGATGTGTAGCTTTAATGGAAATAATTCTTACCAATAGTATATTTGTTGACTTGATGTCTTTGTGATAAATAAGTTGAGAAGCAGCAAAATGCAAGTAAAATAATCAACAACTTCACTAACAATTCTTAAATGTCTATCTCATATCTTTAGCATATCCTCATTTTGTAGATGTAAGTACTTAAAAAGGTTACCACTAGAATGAATTCATAAACAAACAAAGAAATTTTAGTTTCCAAATAATTTCCTAAATATTTGACTACATTTGTGTGGTTAATTTGTGAAAGAAGGACAAATTCATTGATGAATTCTTCAATCTTTTCTTGGACCTTAAGTTTTTCACTGTAATAATTGTTCTATCAATTAACATGTCTTTATAAAGAATAGTTTGACCTTCTTTTTCCAAGTATTCTGTTCTCAGTGTTTTCTCCAATTCCCTTAAGTTGAAGAGTTTAACTTCACATTAACTTCACCAGAAAACAATCTTTGTTATAACAATAATCCTCCATTTCTTTTGAAGAACTTTTCTATGTGTTTCTTTACTATGGTTATTTTTGCAACTTTAAACACCCACCAAAAACAAGGAGTAAAAGGATAGATTCGAAGCTTATAGAAACTCCTACATATTTGACACATAAATAAATAAAAAGTCTAGTGAGCATATTAATTTTCATCTCAATTAAAATAAAGTCAAACTAGTGCACAAAAATAGAAAGTCACGTTATTTATATACTCAAGCAATATTTGTGGTGATGATGCATAGATTTTGGATGTATTAAGATCATGCAATTACATTAGAATACTCAAGTGATAGTTGGTAGGTCAAGTGTTAGATAAACACTGAGTTAATATTCTAGAACTTGTTAGAAGGAATCTAACACTAACTTCATTTCTTTATAACATATTTTCTAATTTTTTTAAGTCTAGGTTGAAGTTTTGGATTTTCACAAGTTTTTTTTATGTTATGTTATTAGAGTGTTTTTTAAGTATTTGTAGCTTTTTATAAGTGGCTTTTAAACCAACCAAGTTAGTAAGTGTTATGGTAATTATTAACTTTAACTTCTATATTATTGGTAATTTTATGTTGTTGTTAATTTGAAATCGTAATTTTGAACTAGTATAATGATACATCAATTTTAAAGTGACATTATAGTGTTAATTAAGGTTTTTTAACTTGTTTTATATTGTTGTAATTGTTATAATGAATTTTTGTTTATTTGTGGTATGATTTTTGAGTTTAAAACTGTTATCTAAAATTTGAAATAGTATGTTGATGATTGGTTTAAATTTGTTAAAACATTGGAATTGGTAAAATAAGATTTTGATAAGTTTTTGAAAGATTTATAGCAAGACAATTATATTTCATGGAAGGATTTGACTCATGTGAAGCTTTTGTTACTCAAGCACATATTAGGTCAAAATGTTTTTCAAGACAATTAATTATTCAAACAAAGAAAAAAATATTTCTGTTTAAGTAACATATTTTCACTCAAGTATCAATTTAGTCCTTCAAGAAAAATCAGACAATAATTATATCCAAATTATAAATCTATAGTGTAGATTTTTGCTTGTATATAATAAAAGTGACATAATTTTAAATGAATGAATGTTACATATACATCTATGTACGTGAATAATAATGAAATTTTTTTAAAACATATTATTCTATTAATTAATGATATAAGATAAGATATATTTTAATAATAATAAGTTATGAATCAATAAAAATAATTAATAATAAATAGTGAATAAATGTAATTAATAATAAGATTGTTCATATAGTTATGTGTAATATTAATGTAATGTATAGTTAATAGATAAGAAAAACTATTAAAACATATTTAAATATTAAATTAGGAAATTAATTAGAGTCACTAATATTTAACTACTCTTTTATCTATACTAAAATACTTTGTAGACTTTTAAAATTCTTAACATATGTTAATCTTTATATATGAATTTAATATTAATTTTTTGAAAATGATCCATGTCTATTTAATTTATGAAAATATTTTATATGAATGATTATTATGTGAGACTTTTTAATTGTTGTGACCATTCATAAAATATTTTTTTATCAACATCAATTCATAAAATACTTGTATATATTATACATTTATATTTATATATATATATATATTTTTAAAAAAGTTGTATATATACTAAAATAAAAATAAGATATTTAGAGACACTAAAAAGAATTTTCTTAGAGACTAAAACTTAAAACTAATATACTTATTAAACTAATATTATATGGACAAAATTGTTTATGGACAAAATTGTTTATGGACAAAATAAGATATTTAGAGACACTAAAAAGAAGTGGAAAAGAAAGTAGATGAATAGTTACAGTTTTTCTAGTTATATTATATGGACAAAATTGTTTATGAGGTTTATGACGAGAGGGAGAAGACGAAATTTGGAAGGAAGTCAAAATCAAAATATTCTTATTTATGTTTTGTTTTTTATTTAAACCATTTATGTCATATTATAATATATTATATTTGATTTTATTATAACATGTTATATTATATAGATATAGATATTCGTTATTAGCAAGTTAACTTTACTTTTTTTTTAACTTAGACTTAGATAGGAAATGTTTGACAAAAATCTCTTGACCTCTTTGGTGATTACAAGCTTGTACGGGTAAATGAATAGTTATCACAATCAAATGACTAAATCGGTATGAAGCTACTATACTTGTATTGATGGGTGCAGATTAGCAAGGTTTACTCAAATTTGGTAACTTATCCACCTTTAGAACCCTAAAAGTAGGGTGAGTAGCCACCTTTCCATAATCTATCAATATAAGGAATTGTCAACCTCTAAGCATCATGGAGTGAGTTGAACCAGGTTGACCCTTTGGTAAAATTGTTTTAGTAAATTTTCCAACTCATATTTACTGTGGAATGTAATATCCATCATGGCTTATTTGAATCTTCCTCATTTTCCGCATGTACCCCAAAGTTTTCCCAACTACAGAATGCAAAAGGGTCATTTTTGCATTTGACAACCTTGGTGCATGGTTGGCATTTTCTGTCAGCACGACCACAAACCCTCTTCCCCTTGAGCTAAATATAAGTTATATATAGCCTATTCTACTCCAAGCAAATTTAACCAGCCATATTTTAGGTTGTTCCTTGCTTCAACGTTCTCATCAGGAAGGTAAATAAAAGTTGGACTTAAAAGAAACCCAAGTTTTCATCTAGTTTCTTTTGAATTCCAACACCTCCACTTTTCAAATTCATTATCTGGGGCCTACCATCAAGTGCAAGGAGGAGTCTCTGCCTCCATATTTGCTTCATTATATCCTTTGCTGTAACATCAAATATTAGGTAAGCATTACATAACTCTGGTCCTTTCGGGTAATATCTAAATTTTATAAGAAAATGTGGAGCAATGATATATTATACATCAAGCTGGTGAAGTTTGAAAGCGTATAAAATATGTTGTTATTATGAAGTTTCATGTAAAGAGATTTATCTTCACAATGCTCATTGCCACGTATCATCTGTTGCACGCATGCAGATACCTTTTGCAAGTATATAATGAGTTTCAGAATTAGAGATCAAGAAAAGGACTCTGATTCTCCAAGAGAGGTTGGAGAGATTGACACAAGAGCTCCGTTTCAATCTGTTAAAGCAGCTGTTAGTTTATTTGGTGAAGTAGCCGTCTCAAGGGAAAAACGTTCTATCAAGAGAAGATCATCAGAGGTAAACATCAGAGATAACTTTTCCTTAAAAAAACTTTCAAGACAAGGATTCAAAACTCAGAACAGGAGAATTATAGAGATGACCCTGTATGCTGGTTAATTATAGAAACTTTTACCTATCTGAAAATACATATCTGCAATTTGAAAATGAATAATTTAGTTTTTAAGAAATTTGTTAAGCTTCAAGTGTTTCAACTCTTGTTTAGCTTTTAATATTTTTAAATTTTTAGCTCTATATATAAAACTGGAGATAAAAGTTTAGTAAGATCCTTTTTCATAATACATTTCCTCGTTTTTTTAAAATATGTTTTTCTTAAGAAACCAAACAAGTCCTCTATATCTTTGCAAGGCAGAGTTTGAGGAGATTTTCATGTTTGCGTAAGTACTTCATTTGCTTGATTTTGGGTGGCAACAACTGTGACATTTTCATTATTAAAAGTGTCATTCTTTGAGAATAAATGATTCGTGATTAGTAAATTGTGTGACTTGCAGAATGTGCTGGAAAAGGAGACTCAGCTTCTCTTGGCCCAAAGAGAATTACACAAGATAAAGAAAAAGCTGGATAGTTCTGAGAACACGAAAGGAAAAGCATTATCCGAGCTTGATAGGGCCAATGTGACACTTCAAGAATTGACAAAGAAGCTCAACAGTGTGAGAGAATCTAAGCAATCAGCAATAGAAGCTGCTGAAGCTGTGAAGAATCAGGCCAAAGAACTTGAACAGGCATTATCCCAAAAAGCTATAGGATATGAAGCTTGGAAACAAGAACTAGAGCATGCAAGAAAAGAATACACAACAACAGTAAAAGAACTAGATGCTTCCAAGCAAGAACTCAACAAAATTAGGCAGGATTTTGACACAGCTTTGGAGGCAAAATTGGCTGCATTCCAAACAGCAGGAGAGGCTCAGCGTTCTGCAAAATTGAACTCAGAAAAGCTCCATGAACTCTCAAACCAAATTGCAACCATGAAAGAACAGATTGAACATTTGAAGGCTGCCTCAACACAAGCCCAAGATGGTCAGGCGAAGGCCATGGAAGAAAGGGAAGCACGACTAAGTTTCTATCAAAAAGCCAAGGAAGAAGCACAGAATAAATTAGTGGCTTTGGAGAATGAGTATGACCAGGAACTAACTCAAAGTCTAGAGGACAAACTTCATGAAACAAGTGAAGAGATTCAGGTTCTCCAAGAGCAGATGAAACAGGCACATGCTTCAGAGATGGATTCTATGAGAATAATAACTTTGGAGATCAAAGAAGCCACGAAAACCCTTCAGGAAGTTGCTGAAGAGGAAACCTCTCTGAGAAACCTAGTGGATTCCCTCAGGACAGAGTTAGAACAAGTCAAGAAAGACCAAGAGGAACTCAAGGAGAAGGAACAGGTAGCAGAAGCCCTTGCTGCTACCCTAACTGATCAACTACAGAATGCATCAGAAGAGACAAGTTCGGAGGTGGACAAAGAATCTGAAGACAGTGCTGCAGTAGAATTGAAGATCAAACAGCTTTCATTTGAGACAGAAGCTGCAAGAAGGGAAGAAGAAGAAATAAGAAGCAAAACTCAAGAGCTGAAGCATGAGGCTGAAATATCCAAAGCTGTGGCAGAAGAATTGGAGAAGAAACTAGAGCTTTATCTGAAACAGGCTGAGGAAGCAAAAGCAGCAGAACAAAAAGCCATTGAGGAGATGAAGATGATGTCTGAGAGTGACAACACTCAAGACACGGTCTCAGTTTTAGATTCCAATGGGAAGATTGTGTTGACAGTTGACGAGTTTGCAGCATTGAGTGGGAAAATCAAGGAATCTGAAGATTTGATTGACAGAACAGAAACAGCATCAATGGCTCAGGTGGAAGCAATCAACTCAAGAAAGAATGAAGTGAACAAAAAGGTGGAGGCAAACCTGAAAGCAATTGAGGAAATAAAGGTTGCAACAGACATGGCTCTGAGGAATGCAGAGATGGCAGACTCTGCAAAGGTTGCTGTTGAGGGCGAACTAAAGAAGTGGCGTCTAGAAGAACAAAACTTGGAAAACTCAGAGAATTCTCCAAGACCAATCTCTCTGCGTATTTAAAAGCGAAAATCTCAGTCTCTGTTATGTAGCGAAAGGGGTTATCACTTGTCAATATTCAATAGCATTCATTGGCTTTGTGCTTTAATTTCTCTTGGGAGCTCCACATGATCAATCATTTATGCATCATAAACTCTCCCATTTAGCTTTCAAAGCCATATCATTGTTTCCATCTTCCATGCAAATGTGAATGTTTATTGTCGAAGTCCCTGTTTCTTCAGTTCCTAGGGAACACAAAATTTTCATGTTCTACATTTTTATGGAATTTGTCCTGATGTAGCTGTTCTTTGATGTTCATCATTTACAAACGTGGTAATTGAGGTGAGGAAGCTTGAAGCAAGTACAACTTTAAATAATCTTCTCCTAACAATTTTTCTTAAAATAAAATAAAATGAACTTCGGTCTCATATAACTATAATATACAAATTAAAGAGAATGATATACATATACATTTATATTTTTTTTTCTCTTCCTATTATATTATGTATTTTATAGATTTACAATTTTTTTAGATATATATTAAATGGAAAGGGAAATGGAAATTTTCAAAATCCTTGATATTTTCCATAAAAAGAATTGTAGGCATTATCTGTTTCTCAACAAGCCATTCAAAGTGGCTGAGGCTACCTTCAGCTTATTGGTGTGCATGGAAACACGTTTTAGGATAATTTTCTTAAAAATGATAAAATAAACAGAATTTGTCAGAAATAAGGAGTTGCTGCTGCTGAAATTAGTTTTTTTTTTTAAATAATTCATACAATAATCATGCTTCTACCATCTAACATTTTAGGAGTATTAATGAGTCATCAACCACATGAAGTAGAAAAAATAGGTTTGATAAATTTTGTTTATTTATTTATATATATATATATATATATATATATATATATATATTTATATGTACTGAAAGCTTGACCTTGATCTGAAAAAGATCAACGTTTAAAATAGACTTATTTTGTTTATTTATAAATAAAAAAATATTTTATAAACTAAAATATTATTCGAAAGCGCTTTTATACAAATTGTAAATTTATGCAATTTTAGTTTTTTGTAATAAATATATGAGCTCTTTCCCAAATTAAATAAATGAATTTAATATCTAAATTAAATTTATTTATTTAACTAAATAAATAAATTATCAAACATTTAACGAATTGAACCTAAATAATTAAGAACAATTAAACTCCTTTTTATTTAATCTATCATATTCGGCTTCTCAAAATGGTAATAAATGATGGGTTTTTGCTTTCTGCATTTCATAATTACTATCCGCACTTAGTAATTTTTAAAATAGCCATTGTATTTTTCATGATTATTTCAATTGATGACTATCACTTCTTTTAAAATAAGTTTTTTAAAGAAACTTTTCATATTATTTAATCATAAACAATTTTTTAATTCTGAATTCTGAAAATATTTTAAAAAATTATTTAAAAAAATTTAAAATAATTAATTTAGAAATATATTTTGAACTAAAAAATATAGAGAAGTGTTATAAAAAAATTATTAAAAAAAATTCAAAATAGATAACTTAAAACATGAATATATCCTCTTCCGACCTCATTTTTTTTTTTCTGCAACATGTTTTCATAGACATCAAGATAGTTGTGTGGAGGTAGAGCTAGGTATAAAGACATATCCATCCATTCAAGCATGCATTCATATAAATTTGCATTATAAAAGACTCATTTGTTTAGTTCATATTTTAAAAAGTTTTTAATTTTTATAAATTACATCTATTCCACAAATTTTATAGGTTAAATGGATAAGTTCGCACCAGTAAATATATATTAATATTTTTTAACATTCATTTATATAGTAACAATTTACTTAATTCATTCAATATTGTACGACCAACAAAAATAAAATAAATAAATTGAGTTGAATTGAGTTTGGTGATAATCACTAAAAACAAAAAAAAAATATTTTAAATTGAAGTAGACTATTTAATAACTTATAAAAACAATAGATATTAGAATTTTTGTTAGATATAATTTGTTATTATGAGTTATTGATTGCGAGTAATCTATGAATAAAAATCAATTAATTCATAAGTTATAGTAATCATATTGAAAAAAATCGGTTACTAAAAAAATATAAATCTACACATGTACATATTGCATATAATATGAATAGCTTATGGATGTTTTGCCTAAATATTCCGCTGGAGGTGATGGAGGCTGGCATAATGAGAAAATAGGATATATGTAATGAAGGAGGATGATTGAATCTTTTCAGTATTAGTATGGGATTTAAATAGTAACAATGGGGAAGAAAAAACCTAAATGTATTTATCATCACATTATTATCGTCCACACTTGAAAGCAAAATCTTTAACACTTGCTTTCGTCCAACCGACAGCTTGTGTTTATCAATAAAAACTACTTTTTTTAAGCAAAGTAAAACCACTTTGATAACTATTTTTCTAATAACAGTTAGTGTAACAGTATTTTAAAATTTCAAATGGTGAATATATCTTTATAAAGGGAGGGCATGTTTAAACTTCATAAACACTTTTATAAGGTAAAAATTAAAAAAAAATCTCTAAATTGATTCATACGGGTTATTCTAAATTATTTTTTTTATAAAATTTGATTTTAATTTATGTATAAGTTAATCCAACTTAGGAAGATGTTGATTTCATTTTTTTCATAATTTTTTTAAAAGTGTTTATTGATAAGCTTCTCTAAACATATTTATAGAAAATTAAGACATAAGAATAGTGAGTATGATAATAAATCAAATGAACAATTAAGAAAAGAAGGAAAATGATTAAATTGTAGTTTTGAATCTTAAGAAAATATGAAATTAAATACCATAAAAGTTTAGGTAAACCATCCCTCAAAACTTTTATGCCTATTTTTTTATAATTATTAACTCTCTTTTTTCCTTTTGATTATGACTAATCACTCATTATGTTTCATTTAATTTATCTACTCTGTCATGTTGTATTGCACTAACAATTCTTTTCAATCCACACACACACACACATATATATGTGTGTGTGGTTTCATCATTAAAATTGAATTATGAACTATTTTCAATGCATTATACTAATTATACATAGATTATATAGTTCACTCTGAAAAAAATGTAACAAAGCACCTCAACTACTCAACATGACCCATTAAAAATCGATTATATAGATTACACTAAATAATCAATTATACAGTTTTGTATAATTTGAATCGTGAAATCAACTTGTAAAAAATAACGAAAGGTAAAAAATTACTTTTATTAATACATTATTTTTTCAAAAAAAGTCATTTTCACTTTATTTATTTTTAATTAAGAAACTTAATATTTACCTTTTTTATTGTGATTACTTATTTCTTCATCCTCTATTTTCTTTCTGTCTATAGAGGGTGACAAACAGTTGGAGCATTGAGGACGTTTTTATTGACAAACCTTCTTTTCTTCTTATTTTGCACCAATATTTAATTTTCATTACTTTCTATTTATATCACTCTCTTGACGAGAATTTTATTTCTTTTATCTTCCTATTCCTTTCTTTTTCTCCTAAGTCAAATGGCATTTGCAAGTGGCATTTTTGTTTCCCAGGTAAAAGAAAATAAATGATGACAGAAGAAAAAGGTAACTCCCAAAAGAAGAAAAAGTTGACTGCTTTTTACTGTTCAACGATGGACCATAGAGTATAGTCAAATTTAACAGACATTAAAATCTGTTTAATGCTAAGAGGGTCCAGCTAGAATCACGTAGCAGAGTAGGAAGGAGGAAAGTTTGAATGTGATATAAGAATATAGTAACTAGATATGAACCAACATAATGTATGGGTAATTTAATCTTGAAAAAAGGTTGAAAAAATAATGAAACTTAAAACTAACATTAATAGTTTTGAAATAGAAGTAAATAAACATCAATAGTTTTGAAACAGAAATAACATAAGAACTGAGAACATGATTATTACATATTTTACCGATTATACTTGATTACCATGAGTGTAGTCCTGGTTATTAAGCATTACATTGGAGGTGGACATGTCATTGGATGTCTTTCCATTCTACTATTTTATGTAGATAAAAATGGAAATGAGTAGGTGGTTTTTTCCACAAATATACACTCTTTATTTCCAAGTTCAGTACTTGGAACACAAACTGTTTTCTATTTGAATATTTAAATTGAGAAGGGAATTTGAAGATTAAAAATGCATATATCAATCTTTAGAAGTAACATGATGGGAATGATCACATTTAATAACATTTCTTACTTGCTTTATAGCATAATGCAAATCCAGGATCCGCTTTATTCTTACTACTCCCTAAATTTCTCAAGCTAACATAAACAAGGCTAACAACTAGTACAGCGGAATCCTTGTACTACATTAGTTTGGTTCAAATGGTTAGTAGGACTGGCAAAGACCACATGGCCAAGATTGGCAACAGTATCAATCAATCTTCAATCACAAGTCCCATTGCCGATCTTAAACTTGTGTAGCTCAGACTCTAAAGTCTTGACAATCTCAGCTTTCTCAGCAGGAGGTTCAGGAAAATCAACATGGAATGATCCCTGCTTGACTGGTTCAACAGCTTCATGGATTCTAGATTGCTCCTTTATGTGATTGTAGAGCTTCTGATGGAAAGGATGATCCAAGGAATAGCAGTTTTCATTTCCATTTCCATTCTCTGAATGTCTGGATGATCCAGAGCCTTCTCTTCTACAGAAATGTGGCAGCGATGCATAATCCATGATCTACATGCAAATTTTATTTGTAAATTTCAATTGAAGGATATAAAAGCAGACAACAGGTTACCAAGCATTTAGCCAAGATTTTTCTATTTACTACAGAAAAAAAGAGGAACTACCACAAGCTTATTAATAAGGACTGAATGGAAAAGTAAAGAAATTTTCAGGATAAGATTGCATGCACTTCCACAGGAATGAACTGTGCTGTCCTGGCTACTGCTAGCTTTTATGGAAAAACAGTGAACAGATGTATATATGGCAGAGAAACATAAAATACGAGATCTACGGATCTGATAAAGCACTTATTCTTGTGTGATGTACCTTTTTTAATTACGAGACAAGTAATCATTTACTGCTATGATGTTCTCGATTTAGGCAATGAAGGGCATACATGCCGTTAGAAGAAATGCAATAAAGATTCTCATTCATAGGCATATGCTACTGTCTCTTTTCTGGGGATAAAATTGCCAATTTAGCGTCTCTATGACAAAAAATTTCAAGGACTGCCTAACTTTTTGCTTTTCCTAACATGATTTTTCTGTTTGATTGTCCTCTGCCTTTGGACTTCTCTTTTCTATTCTGAAATTAATGCTCCAGTAGTCAATGTTTTGAGCAATTGAGATCAAGCTTTGTGACAAAACAAATCATAGATAATCTCTGCCGTTGGGACTATGTACTTCCATCAGTCCTTATCTAAGAATTAGAACAAAAAAAAAAAAACAACCACTTTTACCTTCAACAGTTCATCTCGCCCGCAACCTGGCAAGACTTGCACTTTTCTTCTAGTCCTCTCTTGTAGAAGTGGCTTCACAACCTGCCAATCCAAAGTGTTTAGCATTATCCCTAGGTGCACAACTTAAACAAGTATAATGAGCAAAACTATCATACAGAAAACCAAGTCACAAGAAATACCTTCCAACAAGCTGAAAATATGTATGGGGCATTTACAATGTAATAAGTATTTGTTTTCTCAGGGTAGTTCAGATCATCGATGGATGATATTATTGTCAACAACTGCATCAGCATCAAAGACAACTCAGTGATATAGGAAAATATTTAAAAACAAAGGCAAAAGGTTGACCAAGTCTACTGCTTTATGCATATGTGCAGAAAGTAATAGCAATAATAGTTTAATCTAAACTCAATCTTGAAGTGAACTTTGAGTAAGTTCATTACTACCAGATATGCTCTAGTTTATTGAACATGATACGTTAATAATAATCTACAGACACAAATATCTTCACCGTACTGACTCTTAATTAATGGCTGCATTACCATTAACATGCATGATTATTTCCAAACCTCAAAATGCATTATGAATACATTCAATTCCCAATTGTGCTATAAACCCTGCTGGACCAAGTAGCTGTATCAGTTAGAAAGTACCTTGATCTGATTCAGGGCTGACAACTTCAGACCAGTCATATCCAAAACTTTTACACATGTGGTGATAGGCTTCCCATGCTTCTTTGATGCAGAAGGCTACAAGCATATACGGGTCAAAACAAACAAAAGGGCAGAAGCCAAATTAGCAGGTTCACAAAAATTAAGAATTGAAGACGACTCCAAAGTGAAATGCCCACCAATATTACACGATCACGATATTCGTTAATTTGAATATGAGACTGCACATAATAATGGACCTGCAATCATACAAGCACGCAAAATAGTGTTAGAAGAGATAAGAACATAAGCCTTTTAAGATAAAGAAGTAGAAAGTGCTCCAAAGTCCAAACATAGTGCTTACAGATGCTTTGTCAAATGTGCTAAGCCCAACACCAATTGCAAAGACAGGAAGACCCTGGAAAGTATGGCAGGCAGAACAAGCATTAAAATTGGCAAGAGGAGATATAACAAGCAAGTTAGGTGATCTTGATTAATGACAACAAAAATGTGCATTTAGATAAGCACAACTAAGATGATATGTACTGAGAAAAGATTGTGTTTGAATAGCACCTCTCTTGAGTACCCTGACAAACCTATAAGTTGTGAATCGCGAATGCCTCGATAAAAATCAGTAGGAATTATAGGTTTCTGAAAAAATGAAACAGCATCCAGACTTAACATGTAAGAACTCATAGTCTTGAGCAATAACTATACTTTTTAATAATATTTTGCCAATAAATACATAAAGGCACACGATGAGAACTTCTCCCAGTTACCGACAACTCCTAACTAAAAAATAGGACCCCTCCAAAAAAATGTCTAAACAATAATATACAAGGACCGGTGGAATCTAGACTTACCGATAATATGTTGTCAATCTCATTTTGCACTCTCCAATTTAAACAATCGATTACCTGAAAAATAATACAGGCGTTTACAACTAAATTAATTGGATAACGTAGTCCATTTCCAACAATAAACCAATATTGCCAAATAACAATTACAGCACCGCCACAACGCTATGACATGACCTTTTATACCCCTCCACCATAGGAAATTTGTGAAGGGAGACCCACTTCAGTGGTGCCATAGGTCACAACAGCATGTGTATATAACAGAATTTCGGCCTTCTGCTAGCCGTCTTTATCTTTGCAATAAACACATATTTGCAAAGCATTCAATAAAAAAACACTTCCACCGCACATGTCTTACCATTTTATGTGCCTTGGTAACATTCCACTCCCTTGCTTTAAGAAATCGAATTAAGGTTTCCGTGATACATCCTTGATGAACATTCTGCAAAGCGCAGCAATTAAATTCCAAAAGGGGAGATAGAGTGCTTTTCTAGCGAAAACACTAGTCCTTAAGCAGTTGCATTAAGTTGTTAAGAGATCACCAGATTTCACCAAACCCCGTCATAATTAGAATAGGTAGATAATCGCGCGCCATTGATTAAATTAGCAGCCATCCAGAAATAGAAAGATTTACCAATTACATATATGTCAGCACACTTAAATAATAATAGGAGTGAAACATAAGAAATGATTGTCCCCTTCAACCAAGTTAACATAGAGAGTTGAAGAAAAACACAGAAGTACAACATTGATTAACCTACACACTTGAAATCAGATCTCATCCCCCTCCCCCTTTCTTTAGCTGAATCATCACTACCTGTGAAAAGTCTTAAACGGGAGAGGAGGAATGTAGAAGAGCCAAATTAGTCAACAGCATCCATGAAACACAAAGACACAGCAATCACGAGAATTTCAGGGTTCCAAAGACCATAGCAAACAAAATCCATTGAAACACCACATGCAATTTACACGGGTCAGACACAAAAAGAGAGAGATCAGGGTCAGCACCCAGATGTTGAAAACAAGCAGACATCCAAGAAGCAAAAACAGGAGAAATAAATTAGAATGTTAAAATCATATGGGAATGAGTAACCACAATGGTCACCTGAAAAGTTCTCAGCAGTGGCTCCTCCTCAACTAGCATCATTAGAAAGAAACAATTCAATAAACGGAAGAAAGAAAAGAAAAAGGGGTGAGAGAGAAAAAAAAATAGAGAAAGATGAAAAAGAAAGAGAAGATGTGATAAAGGTAAGACCTTGATCCATGAGAGCTTGGAGTTTGTTGAGGGCATCCTCAGAAACAACAAGGCCCATTTTTTTGTGTTGGTGAGAGAATGAAGAAAAGCAAAAACCCCAGAAGAGGAGAGAAGAGAAGAAAAAAGAGTATTTGTTTGGTAGTTTAGTAGCTTTAGCTTCACTCACTCACTATCTAGAGTGTTTGCATTGCTTGACTGTTACAGATACAGTACTGCACACCAAAGTTTGATGTTATATGCAGTCATTCCACTCAATACAGTAAGTGACTCAGAGGTAGATAGTTACATAGATATACCCAAGATTCAATCAACCATGTCATTCACCTCCCTCCTCCTCTCTCTCTCTCTCTCTTCTCTTTGTATTAACTTTTAACCATTGGCTTTGCAGTCTAATTATTTGTTTCGTTGTCTTTTTCAAGATTACAATCTTTTTAATTAAATCTGTCATCATTTTTCTCAAGCTCAGATATTAAAAATGTAATCAATTATCTTAATTAAATTAAAAGTATAAAATTATTTTATGTTATTATCTTTATTTTGTATTAACTTAAATTATAACTATTAATTCTAAATTTAAGAATATAAATAGTTATACATAATCAAGATTATCTTGAAGTTTGAAAATAAATAAATAAATAAAATTTAAAAAAAAGGGAATATCTTTCATACTTTTATCAAAACTACTTCATAAGTTAAGTAGAATTCTTGTTATAAAGGATCAAAATTTTCTTTTTAATATTTAAATTAAAACAAAATATTTTTTACTTACTCGAGTCGATTTGGTAAAAAAGTATTTAAGTAGTTTGTATTAAGAAAAATATAAATAATTTAGAATAGAAATATGTATTATTAACTTTTACTACAATTAAAAAAAACAAAACCAGAATGTGTTGTTCTTTCAAAAAGAAAATAGATTAAAGAAGTAATTACTTCATAAAAACTTTAGTTCCTCATAGGCAACAATTTATTTCATTTAATATATATAAATAAGAAATAATTAATGCTCTTATAACCAAAGTTGTAAAAGAAGGAAGTACTTTAAAAAAGGAAAACCTTTTTTATTAATACAATTTTTGTCTCTCATTTTATTTGATCTGTAAGTTTCTTTTTAAAAGAGATTGCATGTTTATATTTCCAAACAATTTAATTTCAGTATAATCCTTAATTTTAAATATCTTTTATTTTAATTTTATTCTAACATATATTTATTGAAGTTACGGTCAAAATAATTAATTAGTTAAGTAACTTTAAAAAATGAATATATAAAATTTTAAAATCATAATTATAATTATATATTTTTTAAAATAAAACAATGAAACGTATCTATTTTGAAAACAAAATAAAAATATTTTTGAATAAATTATATATATATATATATCATGGATCTTCGTTTATTACTGTGAGATGGTAATGTAGGCATGACTTATTGGGTCCCGGGTCTCATTGATCTATTTTTCACCGACTGATCTAAATTTGTATTTTTTGCAAGTTTGACAATAATAGATAATTTAAAATTTTCGTTGATTTTAACTTATTTATTTTATCATGCCCTTTATGGAATCAAACCTAACATATTTTCATATAAATTTTTTTCCAAGAAAAAGATTGAATATACTCTTAGCATCATGATTCCAATTCCCAAATAATGAAGTTCCTATAATAGGTTAGATGGATGCTCCACTGGGAAACCTTAAATTTTATGGTTTTTCCATTTATTATTCAAAGTTAATATATTAGAAGGGAAGCCTCAATTATTATTATTTTACGGTGTTTATATAAGATAATATATTTACTTTAATTTTTATAATTATTATATATCATTCTATTATTTTCTCTTTTCTAAATAATATTATCAAGAAAAAGATGATGAAGTTTGTCTTGTTATATGATTAATACAGCTGAGCACAATGTATAAAATTATAATATTTAAATATTAAATTTTTAGTATATACTGTGAATTTTAATTTATTGTTTTCTATTCTAATATATTTAATAGTGTTATATTGGTAATAGTTTATATATTTTTTTTAATTTTATGATTTTGGAAACTTATTATTTATCTATATAATATGATAATAGGTAGGTTAATAGTTAACACCAAAAAAGTTTAGAATAATAAATAATGTGGCTAAATTTTTTTATTAGAAAGAGTAGAAAATTAAAATTAATTTGAACATTGTATGAAATCAAGGATCAAAATATATTAGTTACTTTTTTCATTTTATATGATTTTTAGTGCACCTATTATGCTAAGTAAATAAATATTACATAAGTTATAGATAGGAGTGATGAATGAATTTGAGGTGTATTGAGATGTATGAGAGTGTGGTAAACTAGTTTCTAACGATACAATTGTATATTTTTTAGTTAAGTATAATATATTCTATAAGTCAATAAAGACATTTGATTTTTAAGTTACAAGATATATCACACAAAACATAATCCAACATATAAGAAATTTATGAAAGATAATTTTTAATAATACACATCATTTATCGAAGATAACCACTTTAATAATACACATTGTTTATCAAACACATAAGCTGTACTATAAAATTCTCTCCCATATCCAACTCTAAAGACATCTACATTTATTTAAGTAGAAATAGGAAGAAAATTTAATCTAGCAAAAATCTTTCAAATCCCTTGATTACAAGCTTAACAACACTTTTTTCTATCTTATAGCCAAATTCTCTAAAAAAATATATAATCATGCAACAACAAGTCTAATTTTATATATATATATATATAGAGGCTGTTCTCTAAGAATTTATTTAAGACAATAACCAATATTTTTTAATTATATATTTATTATTGATTGTCTTGTGATTCTAGATAAGAAGAAACTATTTTTTGTATAAGAATTTTAATGATTTTTTAATTATGATTTTTTTATGAACTTACATGTGATTTTAGATAAGAGGAGACTTGAATTTGTACCATTTACTACACTAGTTGTTAAGTGAGACTATTTTTATTGGGTTGTGAATATATTTTTTTTTGTAATGTAAGAATTTCTTTTATGATAGTTTACCGTAATATTTTGGATAATGAATTTAGAATGGATAGATTCTAAATTTATCATATTTACTTAAAAAACAATTATTTAACATGTCCTTTGTTCATATGTCAATCAATCTTAAATTGTTTTAAAGTATTCTTTGTATATTTTATCCAAAAGAAAATGTGTTGTTATACTTGTCTCATTCAAATACTTATTTTTATTGAGTTATATGTTGTAAAAAGAAAATAAAATTAGTATATATCCTACAACTTATCACCATTCGAATATAAATTATCAGTTAAATTATTTTTGTAGGTATTTAGTGTTTATCTTATTTTTTAATTAGGATTTTATAATCTAGAATTGTGTAACCAAATTATTACAATTTAAAAGTTAGATTAAATTCACTTCTGATAATTGTAGTTTTGTAAATAGGTAATCTTGATCCTTATAAAAATTTAATTGTATGTTTAGTTTTTTTATATTTTAAAATTAATCAATTTTGATCCATTCTTAGTATCATCAATCACTAATAAAATAATGTTTTACGTGTTCGTGAATGATAACAATATAATTTACGCTAAATAATAAGATTTAACAGTAATGCTTAATAATACCATTTATCAACTATTATCATTAATATTTTGATGTTTGTAGTTTGATGATATATTAATTTATGTTAAAAAAAATTAATCTTACAAAAATTCAAGAACTAAATGTGGAGTAATAAAGATTTGATTGAGTGAAAATAAGAGAAAATTTCAAAAATTGAAATTGGGTAAAAAAAATAAAGTAAAAATTGAAAGGCCATGATGAAAACATGATATGTAGTTTTATAGGAGGTTTTTGAGACTAAATTTATGATTCCACACAAATGGTATATATTAAATTTTGAAGATAGAACACAAGTAATTAGGGTTCTTCATCCCGTCAAAATTGGGAATTCCATGTCTATAACCTATCACTGTCCTTAATTGGGGGACATAAAATGGTTTCAGATGTGGAGAATTTGTCAGAAAGCAAAGGATTCCAGTGGTGGTGGCAACATAACATGCTAAAGGAGAATGAAAACATATCAGAAATATAATAAAAATTAGAACTCTTTTTTTAATAACAATATTTAAGTGAAGGAAGTTAAATTAAATGGAGAATGGAAATATTTTTTTAAAAAGATAATACAAATAGTTTTAAAACAAAAATATTTTATTTATTATTTTTTTTTTAAAACTTAAAATATTTTCTTTTATCTCTAGTTTACCCGTCTACTTATTTATCTTTTTGACAATCAAAACACCTCTACTAAAAGATGATGAAGAATAAAATGAGATAAATTAATAAAAAATTTGAATAATAAGATAAGTTTTTCTACTTTCTTAGTTTTGTTTATCTCTTTTTTTCATTTACGTGGTTAAATTTATTCTTTATAGGTTTGATAAACTCAAGAATAGTAATTTTCAGTTAGATTAAGTCATTTAAATTTTTTTATTTTATGTTTTTGTATTTTTAAAGATTTTTGGATTTTTTTTATGTTCTTTATAAGGTTCACGAGATTGTATCAAGATTTTCTCTGCTTAGCAAATTATCTCTAAATAAGTAATATAATTAAATCCTTTAATATTTTGTTTTTGCTTATTTTTAAGTGTTGATTAACCATAATTTGTTAGAATTGGTAAACATTCAAGTTTCAATGAAAATCAATTTTTTTTTTTAAATTAGTTAAAAGAGTTAAAATTGATTGTTTTGATTATGTATATGATAATTGAATTATGTTACAATTTTTGTCTTCGTAAATTTGTTTAGGTGACGATTGGTGTTTTATTGATTGGTGTTTTATTAAAAATGTATGTAGATATTGAATGGGTTATGAAATAAGTTGAAGTGAGAATGTATTATAATATTCAATAATTGATATTTATATAGTATAACCGTGATGAATATGTCTTTATTAATATTAGCTTACTCTTATATTATTTTTGTTATATGCTTTTATGATCATATTTAGTATAAAAAAATACATAATTAGAAGTTGAAACATCAGTTTCAAACAAGTCTATAAATTCTATATTTTTCTTTGTTGACATTTTGAGATAGAGCTCCTATATTTGTTTGAAATTATAAACTTTATTTTTTTTATTGACATATGTATATAAACACATGTAACCCTTCTTTAAAATTTTATTTTTAAAAAAGATTCAACCACGGGATTGAATTAGAAAACTACATATTTGATTGAAGAAAATAGAAAAGAATAAAAAGAAATATAAAAAAATAAGTGTAAAAAAATAAGAAATATATAATGATTCTATTAATTTTAAAATTGTTTTATTATCCTATTCTCCCTCGTAACATCACAACTAATTGTTTCCTTATTGGTCCTTTCCATCCCACAATAAAGAAAAGTTTAAAGTAGTAATAGTTAAGGTTGACTTTAAACCAAAGACTGGGTTAAAATTTCATGTTCCAAAGGTTGCAACGATTACATTTGAATTCAAATTCATAAATTCATTGTAACCCAACTTGAGACCATTATTTTCTTAAGTTATGTTTTCATATTTCTCAAATTTTAATTGTGTTTTCTTAAAATAATTATAATTTGTAATTACAAGTTTCCGGACTAAAAATAATTTATCGTAGATTGCTTAAAAAATTTAAAAAGATTGTTTTGCTGAAGTATTTTCATATATTCTTGTAAATCGAATGGATCATCATCGTCCTCCATAAACTGCATGCATACGTAGGTTCCACAAAACAAGTTATTACGCGATCATGTTCCACTTATTAATTAATTAATTAATTAATTAATTAATTATCTAATTAAGAAAGTAAATACATTTGGAAGGTTGCACTTTTTGTCTAAAAAGAAAGTTTGCACACATAAATAAAAACCAGCATGTTCATGATAACTCTACATAATGCAACTTTTACTTTTTACAAAGGATCTTACTTAAAGGGATTCATAATTTTTTTTATTAAAATCACATTGAAAGTTCGTGATAAAGCATATTAACAAAAGTTTTAATTAAAAAAAACTTAACCCTTTAACTCTTTAATTTTTCATCCTTCCACCTTATCCAACATGAAAGAGGCTCCCTTAATCAAATGTATTGGTTTGATTGTGATATTTTGTTGTAAGGTCAAAATGTTAGGAATGCTTACAAATTGGTTTTTGTTTTTTATTCAACAAGACACAAAAGATTATATATTTTGGTTTTAAAATTTTTAATCAACCCAATCTAAATTAATTCAATTAAGATATATTAGTTTATTTTGGTTATTGGGTTTAAGTGAAAACATAAATTGTTATATTAAAAAAAACATTATCGTTCATACTTTTACCATTATACTTTCATGTCTCCATAAATATTTCTGTGAGAATATTATAACATTAATTTATTCGTATTAAATTATTTTATTTCACCCTAAGTAAAACATCAAATTCACTGTGTATGATCTAGTTAATATAATAATAAATACACATAAAATTATTTAATTAAAACAGTTTTTGTTTGTAGGATGAAAATAGATTGGATCGGACAAGATATTTTTCTTAAATTAATAGGTTTGAGAATGAAACATGCTACGCGTTATAGAGTTTTTTCTTTTGGCTTAATATGTGTTCTTTTAAAAAATATATATGGTTGTTAGCTTATTTAAAATTTTGTTTGCATATTAAAGCTTAAATAGGTTTAACTTAGCTAAACAAGCTAATCATTTAAGAGTTCATGAACAAAATATTTATGTGAAACAAACCATAAATTATCATGATTAAAATCTTTTATTCAAGACATGGACCATGATGCAAATAGATAGGTTAGACTTTGTAAGAATTTCTAAGTGGAATAAAATATAAACTTATTTTTAAGATCCCGTATTAATTACATTCATAAAAAATTATTTAAACATATATTTTAAATCAAACCTATAAACACTATTTTTTTTAAGTTGACAGATATTTTATGTGATTAACATTTCAATACTAAAAATAACTAATAAATATCTGATTTAATATATTATATAAAATTAAAATAATATTATTAACAAAAAAATGTTATTTATGTTTACTTAAATAAGTTAAACACATTAGATTTAAAAAACTTTTTGAATGATTTCAAACTTAATATATTCCATTCCAAACTTTATTCTACTTGGGTGTAGCCCTAGTCTGGGCTCATAGATGCTTCATCAAGCCTATGCACGTATTTTGACTAAAGCTTCATTAGTCAAACGTCATTATTTGACAAAACTAAATTATTTTTTGCAAAATAATATCTTAACACATATAATTTTCCATATATAAATATTGAAAATATAAAATTATATTAACATTATATATATATATCAATATTAATAACTATTTTAATAATTTTTAAATATTTATACGCATATATATGTACTAAGACATGCTTTTATACAAGATTTTTTAAAAGAATAAAAATATAAAAAATTCATAATAATAAAAATTACAAATAACTCCTACACTAGCTAGTTTGTTGGTGTGATCAGGTTAATTAGTTACCTGGAAGTTTAGCAAATTAAAAATTAGGTTAGTTAGAATATTAGTTGGGTTAATTTAAAACACAAAACATGATTACGTTTCTCTACTAATTAGATCAGGTACACGTACATACTTACTTTCCCTAGTCTCAGGTTTGTTGTTAATATTTTATAATAAATAAATAAATTGCGTAATATTTTTTAAGATATTTTTAAATTGCATTGAAAATTTATTTTTAATTTTTTTTTGTATAAATCTCTATTTTATTTTAAAAAACCTATGTTGTGATTCGTCTTTATATTTACATATATGTCCATTTAAGTTTTAAAACATTACACTTGTAAATCTCGATGAAAGCTCAGTATAACAATGAGGTGCAAGCGTATTTAAAAGAATCTCAGAAATATCATTTTAATTTACTTTTTTTAATAAAATTAAATTAATTCTCTATGAGATTTTGTCAAATTTCTCACACTTTTCTCTTTATACTACTATTTGATTTTTTCTAAAACCTTTATGCTTATATTTTTGTTTATTAATTATATGGACACTTTATATTAAAAAACACCACCTTATACTGTGCTTCTTTAGAAAATTGTTGTAAAGATAAAGAACTTAATCACAAAAAAATCCGAGAACAATTAGTGTCATCTATAATTAATTAATATATATATATAACAATATAACAATATATATTAATTATATTTTTATGTGCACGCGTGACACATCGTAGTCATTAGGTGTGAGAAATTGTTATTTTAAATATCAACGTTTTTAAAATTAAACGGAAGTAAAATACTGTGATGGATTGGACTTTGTCATATTGTATGTACTATGTTTTGAGCTATTTTTTCTATGTAAAACCATATAGTGAAAGAAACATTACTTTAAAAATGCGAAATCCATTGCTGAGTCGTTAAAAAGTAAAATGATTTTTCATTCTATATTGAAAATGTAAACTCCTTTAGCTTTATTTTCAGAATTAAATTAATTAAAAGTTTTTTTCATTTTTAAAGACACGCAGAACAGTTTAAATTTTTTAAAATCTAGCCTTTGAAGACAAAAGTAGAGTTTTAAACTCTAAAATATCTTTTAGTTAAGTATGTTATTTCTTAATTAGACTTAGTCTCCCTAAATATAATGTTATTTTTTAATTAGACTTGGTCACCCTAAATATAAGACACGGAAAATTTCAGTTAATTTTTTTATATAAATTATTTTTAACCAATATACCTTCAATTATTTTAGTTCTCAAGCGATGGATAATACTATGGACTCCTTCTCTCTCCCTTCTAATTATTAGAGAAATATAAAGAGATTAATTTTAAAAAATAGACTCCATCTCCATTACTATTACTCTCTTTCTAAGTTAAATATATTTTTAAATTTTAACTTATTTATAAAAAATTATTATCTTTTAAATGAACTTTATATCTATTTAATTCACAAAAATGAATTTCAAAAAATATTAAGTCGTCATATATATAATAATACATTCAACATATTATATATATGTATCACATGCATTAGTTATTAATAACGACCATAAGTCTATAATCATATACTTTATTTTTTCAACATTTTTACGTTGAATTTATCTAAAATTTTATGTTTTTATTACTATGATACATTAGTAGAACACTCACAGCTCACATTACAACATAATTACCAATATGTTGGATATTGTTTAAATACATATCAATATCAACAATAATATGGTAATTACTCTAGTCTTTAATATTTTCATTTGTTCAAATTTATGGATCTTCATCAATCCACATTTTAACAAGCTCCTTACAAATATAATATTTTTACATCTTAATAGAATATTTTTTAACCTTTTGACAAGTCATGTAATTGATGAAGAAGAAGATAATAATAACAATAATGATAAACATGGAACAAAAAAATCAATTACTTATACCACCAAAAACTTAACTAACAAGAGTCTTAACAAAGACCTCAAACACAAACTAAAAGATTGACTTGTGGACAAATTTCATAATTAATTTTATTGAACCATTTTGTTGTTAAAAATCTTACTCTATGTGTATTCATTAAAACAATTCTACTTCATTTTAAAATATTTACCATAATCATTTCCCTACTTGTACTCATAACTGATGGATGAGCTCCCTCCTTGGGGAA
The DNA here is from genome assembly GCA_030347555.1 of Lablab purpureus. Lineage (NCBI taxonomy): Eukaryota > Viridiplantae > Streptophyta > Magnoliopsida > Fabales > Fabaceae > Lablab > Lablab purpureus. Next base: position 16,880,589 of record CM059259.1, read on the forward strand.
GAGAAAACATTTGATTGAAAGAAAGATGTGAAGCGCGAAAGCTTGAATTGAAGTGGAGAAATGGAAAAAGGATTCGACTAGGTGATGCTTCTAAGAGAAGTTCTAGAAGACTTAATTCATAAGGAAGGTTCCTTGTGGCTAGACCTAAGTTGGAGAGTGCTCCTATGGTGACTCAAGAAGAGAGACTATGACACAATTTTGACATCCAATTTTTACTCTATTCAAAAGTCAATTTACAAAGAGTGAATAACACCTAATTCTGAAATTGGAAGAGCTAAAAAAGGAGACTTCAAATTTTAATTCTCCACATGCTTATTTTGGTGTCATACAAAGTGGATCAAGTGTCACTTGTCCACTCATGCTTTCCATGTTTGTATGTGGAAAGTGTGAGTGTTAGACACATGATCAACCCTAATCTGTCATAGGATTTTGAGTGGTTTGATGGAGCACAAATCAAACCCTAACAATACTTTTATAAATATTTACAAATTCTATACTATTATTCTACACTACAAGGTCCAAATAGAAACTCAAACACCTAGTCTACTTGGTCCACATATAAGGTATAAATATCCTAGACTAATTAGAAGTTTTCTTATTCCTATTTTATACATTTTATTACACACTAGGGATTGATCTCTTTAAGGTTGATTTTGGATCCATCAAGATTAGTCAAGATCCAATTTTCATGCATCTTCCTGATTAAATCTCTAAGTCTTTTATCTCTTTATTTTTGACATGGTGTGACTGGATAATTTCTCACCACATGGTCATAACATGGAATAAAAATTCAATTACTTATATCACCATATTAAAAATTTAATCAATAAGAACCATAACAAATCTTAAATACAAACTAAAATATTGATTTATGAACAACTCTCATAATTTATTGTAAAAAATCTTACTCTAAATGTATTCATTAAAAAATTCTATTGAATAAAACTCAATTCAATAAGCTTAAATTAAAAAAATAATTCAAAATTTATCATCTAAAAAGTACACTAACTACGTCTTAAAAAAATACTTAACTATTATTTTTAGAAATATAAAAATAACATCATTATAATTAAAAAAATTTAAATAGTAAGATTTAATGAAAAAGCCTCAATAAGTTTAGTTTCTAAACATATAACTAATTAAAAAGAAGAAAAAATAAAGAAAAGTGATCATTGAGATTTGTTAAAAAAGCAAATAGAAGTAGTACATTTAAACGAGACTATTAAATGAGGACTTCAATTTAAAAGAATTAAGAAATCATCATTTAAATAATACTCCTTCGTAAGTTTTAAAATATTTGAAATAATAGCCAAATTCATAAATCGGCAAAAAAAATGAGAGTATTTTAGTGCCAAAATATCTCAAGTCAAGCAACACAATTGGGTCGATCTAGAGAAAAATAAAAGTCAAAGATGATATTCAAACTCTAAATTTCCTAGTCTACGAACCACATGGCTTTTCACATCCTCAAATTTGTCCCTTAGGCCGGTGCTACTATTAATTCAACTCCATACATTTCTCTCTCTCATTTACGCCACACTTTCTCTCTTCATTTACACCTTCTACTCTCTTCCAAACACAGCTGTTACTGCCCTTTCACCAAAGCCAAGAACACACACCAACAACAGCTGTTCAGTCATATAAATGTCTGAAATCTTAACTGAGACCTTGCACCATTCAGATGAAGCTGTGTCCCTGGAGGTGGAGCACAACTACCGTGGAAGAAGGAGCAGCAGCGTGAGTGAGATAGAGGAAGATAACTCCTCCTCACACTTGCCCTTCAACAATGATGCTCCTAAACCTATGCTTACCATTAGTGAAGGAGAGAGGGAGGAGGAAGACATTGTCTATGTGGCAGTGGGAAAGAGCCACAGCAGCATCGAAGCGTTGTCATGGACCCTCAACAACTTCACCACTCCATCTACCATGCTCTATCTCATACACGTTTTCCCAGAGATCAAGCTCCTTCCAAACCCATGTAACTTTTCTTCTGAATTTCTCATGTCCCTTTTGTTTGTTTGTTTGTTTGTTTTGTTGTTTTGGATTTTGGATTGTAGCTTTTCTATCATTCTTTCTTTTCTGTCTCTATGGTCGATAGGTGTAAGTTGTTCACACCCTTGGCCTGCCTGTGAGGTTGAGGTCTTAACCACCATGCCGTTTTCAAGACCACAAAAAAATTATTAGTCTCTAAGAGGAACGAGAGATATATGTATAAAGATGGTTGACTGTTTGAAAGGTCACCATGATTACTTCTTAATTTTTTTTCTTTTGTTTTCATTTGGTCTTCTTCAGTATAACCCGGGAATCAATTTTGAGGGCTTAGAAAATATGATAATCCAAGAGTCAAAATTGTCTACTAAATATAGAGTTCTAATGTCGTAACTCGTACAATGATTGAAATAAAGGAATGTGAATTTCGAGGACAAAAAGTCAAAACTCGTTTGTTGAATTCTTCTGATTTTTCCTGTCGGAATGCAAATGAGAATTTTCTCAAGTTGAAGATTCTAATTAACCAATCCAACCATATGCATTTGTGAGTTTGTGAATGTCTCTAACTTTGCCGCTGTTTCTGTTATTACAGTGGGAGTGGGAATGATTCCAAAGGACCAAGTGAGTCCTGAGCAGGTAGAGAGCTACATGGCCCAAGAAAGAGGCAAGAGAAGAGAGCTCCTTAACAAATTCCTCCAATTATGTTCTGCCTCCAAGGTACTGATTCTACAACTACAATGGAAGTATTTTCCAATTTCACCCAAAATCAAGACTTGAAGTAAGAAAAATATCAAGCAGGTTAAGGTGGACACAATCTTGATTGAGAGTGACTTGATTGCAAAGGCTATCATCGACCTGATTCCTATTCTTCAAATAAGAAAACTAGTGATTGGAGCCAGCAAATCCCAAATAAGGTAGAATGCCACACTATCAATGTATCACTGTAGAATTTCAGTTTAGGCTATATAAGCATTTTTATTTGAAAAAATTACACCTGTGGCCTGTTGATTTTTTTGAGATTCCACACAACTCTTCCACTTTTTTAACAATTTTGAATCACTTAACTTTTTGGTTCCACAGAAAATTGAGATCAAGGAAAGGGAGTGGCATGGCTGATCAGATACTTCAGAATGCTCCAGAAAGTTGCGATGTGAGTATCGTATGTGAAGGAAAGGAAGTAAATGAACAGATAGCTGGTGCCATTGCCACTGATACTTCCATGTCCCAGAAAAACAAGCATCAGCAAAATTCTTCGGTTTCATGTGTCTGTTTCAACTTTTAAAGCCGGAGCTTTTCATAAGCACTGTGTGTCAGTCACTGAATTTCAGCATAGGGAATAGTTCCCTAAATGAATGTTGGTTTTAGATTTTACCCTTTGAAAAACCAACGGATGTTGATGAAAAATGAAGTGTTCAATGAAAATTTTCATGCAACATCACCGGTTTATGTAACTTGGTTGGGCTGCTAATGTTTTTAAGTAAGGTAGTCCTTATTGTAATGTTGTAGCACTATTGAAAAGGAGAAAAGTTTGAAACAAAACATGGTTACTTTATGTACGTTACACTTCAGAAGGAGACACTGTTCCAAAACCGAACAGGTAGGTACATTGCTCAACTTCCCACCTTGGATTTTAGCTGATAAAGTGATCTGTTAGTAATGGTTGATTGTAGGCTGAAAATAATTGAAGCATATTTTGTTTTACAAACTCATCTAGCAGCAACCCACAAGAACGTTGACTGTTTAACTTGGCTTTTTCTACAGAAAAAAAAAATGTGATATATTCAGATGTTGCAGTATGATCTATTTGAATTATATACGTAATAATATCCCTAATAATGATGTCATGAATCCTGATCTGCAATGCTTTTATATTTATAATAACTCCATATGGTTTTAAGTTAACTTAAATAGGATTTGAAATGAAAATCTAAAGAATTTAACAGCTATGTAATACTGGTGTAAATTAGTTTCTCACTATTAATCAATCAAACATTACTGCTTGTATAATTTTCAAGATAATTAATGCAAAAGTCGATAAGCTTAATTTTGGCTGTGATTATTTGGATGATGATCTAATATTTTTTTTTAAATTTATCTTTTAACTCAAAAAGTGAAAGTGAATATTTCCAGAAAATTTATTGTTGAAAAAAAAAGTCTCCCAAACAAAAAGAAAATTATTTATGTATAAATTTTATATTGTTTAATAACTTTACTTGAATTAATTTTAGATTGACATCTAATATCATATCAGGACTCTATTGTGATTTTTGAACTTATCATATCACTTTATATCGGACCATTATCAAATTCATCTATAAATATTTACTTTTAAGTTTGAAATATCTAATCTCTATAATCGATTAAAAATAAAATGAAGTTAAACTTAAAATTTACTTTCTACATTCATTTAAAAGTACATACTAATATAAATTTATTAAAATTAATAGTTTATAAGATTTTCGATAAAAAAATGTTAATATTAAAGCTATATTAAATAATTTTTATTAAACTGTAATTAAATTGATAAAATATTAATTTGTATTTTTTAGTTTAATGATGAATTCAAAATTAAAATTGATGTGTTTAACAATATGTTGATCAAATCGTCAACTCCATTAGAGTATTCATCATAACTTTAGTAATACATGTGCTTTATCCAGCAATTTGTGAACTGGTCTGAATTCACAGTTTTTCTGAACATTTGTTTATGTCGACTTTTTGGTTTTATAGACTTTATTTTTTTTATTTAAATATGTATTTAATAGAAGTAAAATAACATTTTATTTTGGTTCCGATAAAGAAATGAAAAAATAGAAAAAAAATTATAAGAATTAGAATGAACATCATATTTTTATAAGAATTAAAAATAATAATTTTAAATTTTACGCGAATGAAAAAAAATTATAACGACAAATCAAAATTCGATTTTGAAAATTATAAGCTTTGTTTTTTCATCACATAAGTTAGGGCTACGGGTAAATTCACCAATTTTGATAGCTAATATAATCTAAATTCCTAAGTTATTTTCTGATCAAGTCATATAATTGAGAATCAATTTTTTAAAAGACAAAAGGGTTTCGGGATATATATATATATATATATATATATAATATGTATATTATTCAGTTATCAAAATATGATAAACTAAAAATGATGATTTTATTTTTTTCATTTGATATATTTAGAAAAAAGAACATAAAAAGTAAAACAAATGCGACTCAGTTTGGATTAGTTTTTCAATCTATTGGAGTTTTTATTTTTATTTTAAAGTTGTGCAATGAAATTTTTTAAAGTAGAGGGTTTTAAAAATAATTGAAATATATAAATTGATTTTAACCTGTAAAAAATTTGATTCATTTTATCCTTTTAATAAATCTGTTTTTTTATCTTTCTTTTACATATTTATTAACTTAATTTCACAAGTGAAGTTGTATGTGAGATTTCTCAAAGGCAAAATGCTAAAGATGGAACTTGTTGTGTGATAGGATTAACAATGAAAAGATTTAATATTCATATGCTTGATTAACAATTTCTCATTATAAGTTAAAAAAGAATGTACTTAACTCATAACATTGATTACAATATCCAACTATATATAATTATAATTGTTATCATCAATATCTTTTATTTCATTATTATATTATTTCTATGTTGTATTATTATTATTATTATTATTATTATTATTATTATTATTATTATTATTATTATTATATTATATCATCCGTTATTTCTTATTATTTGTGGGCAACGAATCAATTTTTCACCTAAAATCCTTAAATTAGAGACCACAAACTATTATTATTAATCAGCTTAAAATTATATATATATATATGGAATTCTGATATAAAGAACTAATAATCTTGAAATTATAATTCTATTTACTAGCGGAAAACAAAAATCCACCAATAAAAACCCTACTAGCTATATGTTATGATGAATAATTAGCTTAATAATATAAATTTTAATTAATTAACACAACTGTCCAATCTAGTCATTATCTATTCTTCCATTTCAAAGAGATGAGATCATCATATTAACGTGTCCAAAATTATTTGACTTTGTCGTAGTTTTCGTCATCACAAAACCCTAACTCCATCTTCATTAATTTCTCTTTCTAATTTTCTTAAAGAATATTTATAGTCATCTTCACATCACTTTCTTACTAATTAAAAATCATCCTCTTGGCACTTTCTTTATTATTCAAAACAAAATATAAACCATTGGAAATGCATGTAAACTCACTTGAAGTTATTTTAACTTAATTCCAATAACATTATCTTAAAGTTTTAAACTTGAAAATGTATTAAACACTTGTATAAAACTTTCCCTCGTAATATTTTTTTCTAGTTTGAACAAGATTAACTTCAAAAACAAAATACCTAGTGTCTATTTTTAAAAAACAAAATTTGCTCATAAACCGCGTACTCATTGGACTTTCGTTTTAGCTATGCTTAACACAATGAAACTCTAATCTAATTCAAAAGTTCTTTCTTCTTAAAATTTTTAATCAGAAAGTCTACAAAACTCATAACACAAACCCAAGTTGATGTAAACTTCTCACAATTGTTATCAAAGATGTCAGGGGAAACGAGGCATGATTGTTTGCACTACGAATCTGATGAAGAAACCTCTAGCTGCTCTTGCGGTTTCATTGGGTTCGGGAGAAACCAAGTGTATGATTGCAGCACCAACGAAGTAAACAATGAAGATTCAGAGGAGCTATTTGAGATCAATCTCAAGGAGCCATTGGATACAATATCAGAAGACTGTGAGAGCAGTGTGTTCTCTTTCGACATTCACAACAACAACGACAAAGATGTTGTTCATGTGGCAGTTGACCACGTTGGAGAATCAAGCATAGAAGCCCTTTTATGGACTTTGAAGCATGCTGTCACACCCTCTACCACTGTCTATCTCATACACGTTTTTCCTGAAATCAGGCTCATCCCAAGTCCATGTGAGTCATCTTCTTTAAGTGTGTATAAAGAGAAGCTATTACATAGTTCATCATTATCACATGGTCCAGACTAATTTTCATGAAATATATATAATTAAGAATTATTAGCTATTTTTCATAAATTGAAAATTTTGATTATTCGTCGTGATGAAAAGATTGGTTGTAAGTATAAATATATGGTGGTTTTAGACCATGTAACAGTTTTGCTGGTAGAAGACTACACGTTAGTTGTTGTTGGTGTGATTCCATGAATAACATGGTTGTTACCATTTTGATTAATAAGAATGCTGAAGTCAACGAATGAATGAAGTGGTTGTTTCCATTAATTAATGAAGCCATTAATTAAGCTATGACTTTGTGTGCTTGATCGTGTTGCTTTTGATGTTTGATGGCAGTTGGAAAATTTCCAAGGAGTCGTGTAAATCCAGAGTATGTTAACTTTCACTTGACTCAACAGAAATGCAAGAGAAAATTGCTCCTTCAAGAGTTCATTGACTTGTGCCTTGATTCCAAGGTAGAAAACTCTCTCGCACAAAAACATAGCACAATTTGATACTTGAAATATATCACTTTTATGGAATTTAGTGTATAGAGAAACATTACAGATTTAAGTTTAGTTCTTCGCCTGTTTTAGTTAATATGTTTCTGAACTAATTGGAGTCAGTAATAGTTTATTAAGGAATTAACTAAATTGATACAGACACATTTTTGAAGGTTAATTATACATTAAAAATAAAAAAATAACTGAAAGACTAAAGTGCGTTAACTTTGTAATCTTGAAGAACTGTTCAGTGGGATGTTCAAGAGACTGATGTGTGTGCAAGAACTAAATCAGGTCAAGTGATTTTTTGTTTTGAGAAATCAACTTCTGAATTGATTGTATATATATGTAACACACCCAACAGGTTAAGGTGGAGGTGATGCTGGTAGAGGGTGACAACGTTGCCAAAGCAATAACAGACCTAGTTAGAGATCATGATATAAGAAAATTGGTGATTGGAATCACCAAATCTAATTTAAGGTACCATGCTCTGCAGTATCTAAAATTAATTTAATAGCAACAATTTTCTACTAATCTGTCTCTAACTTTTTACTGTGATGAGTAGCAAATCCGTCTCTAGAAGGAGAAATGGCATAGCAGATAAGGTCCTCAGAAATGCAGCAGAAATCTGTGATGTTAAAATAATATGCGATGGAAAGGAAGTAATAGATCAAATGATTGATTGTATTTGGTCATGTGACATTAGCAGTTTCAGAGAAGCACATGAAGAGAATGAATCATGTGGGTTTGTTCCTCTCATGCGTTTTGTGCCCAATCCTATATGGCTATTTAGACTCAGATTTTGATGAGTGAGGGTTCTTTTCATTCAAACCAAGTCATCGAATATAGTATTGCTATACGTTAAGAAAATGTGTTACCTTGCTGAAAAACAAGTTAAAAATCATCCAAGAGAGAAACAAAATGTCATTAATTAGTGATATTTTAAGTTTAAAGAGCTAATTATCATTAATCAGATGTATATATTAGAAAATTCTAAATACTGAGAAGGGTAATTAGTGGCTGGTCAGCATGTGTGATGCATCATGGTAAAATTGGTATAATGTGTGGTAGTTGCAGAGCCTTCAAATTGTTGCTCTAATGCATCAAAATTACTATAATCTGATAAATTTGTATGAGATTTGTTGATAAGATAATATTTATATCAAATAAGATAAATTCAATTGACCAAGTCGTAGTTTAAATGTTCTACTTCCTAAAATGGTTTTAATTTTAAATTGCTACTACTTTTGAAACAACTAAAATATTCAATAATCTATTTACATAATTATTTGGCATTAATTTCTGAAATAAAGTCATGTTTTATTTTTATTTCCTAAAATTTTACTTTTGACTTTTGATCAATCTTATTTATTTTAGTTTTGGTTCTTGTTAATTTATTTTAGTACCTCTAAAGTTTTTCTTTCTTTTGTGCTTGTATAACATGTAAATTAATTATCTTTAGTTTCTGCTAAATGCTTTTCGGGGATTAATTCAAAATAAAAAATATTATAAGGACTAAACAAAAAAAATATTTTGTAGGAATAGAACAAAATACTTAAGACCAAAATCAAGATGATAAATTTTATATAAATATTTTTTTAAATATAGAAAATAAAATAAAATTTCAATTATATTTAATTATTCTTTATATAAATCTATGCTCATAAATGATACGCCGGTAAGTTGTATGTAATTTAACTAATCCATATTCTACTCTTAGAAAGCTAATTAAGTAATGTCGAAATTAAGAGATTAAAACATTCTTTATTAATTAATATTACATAATTAGGATTTAAAACATTTTATAAGATTTGCTTTGTAGCCAAAATGGAGCACGTGCTTTTGACTGTGACAACTCAACCTTTATAACCATACATCCATTCTCAAAATTGAAGTTTTAATGTTTAATTACTCTTTTCAAATTCGATAAATGCATAAACTAAAACCTTGGTATGTGATTCGATCTAGATTAAACTATTATTTTATTTTATTTTTTATATGTTTATTATTAATTTTATTTTTCATTAAAAAGGAGAGTCGTTTATTGTTTATGTACTAGTAATGTTATAGAATTTTATTTTTAATTGATATTTTAGATATTAGGTAGTTAAAAATATGGACCTGTTATGAACTTTATTTGCTATTTGGAATATTAAATATTTTATAATGATAATCTGATTTTAAATTTAGAGTATACATTGATTAAATTAACTTAGCTATATAATTTTTATTTTTTTCAATATATATATAATCTTTTACTCATATAATTCGATTATACAATCTGAAATTTATTTTTTTATAAGAAAATAAAAGTAATTTTATCTTTTACTCGTATCCAGGTGCCGGAAGAATCTCATGGGAGGAATGAAAGACTTTCACAAACACATGATTGACAAAGTATTAGCTGAAATATACTAAGAATTTATGTTTTTTAGCTTATTTGTACTCCCCTTTTAGAAACAAACATGAATAAAAGTGTAAAGTAATTTATAATTTTTTCTTTCTTTCAAAAAGTTAAGTTGATGGATGCAACATCTTTTCTGAAAAGCAGACAGGAATTATCTATTGTAATCAATGCAGCAGTTTTTAAGGAAAGGATCTTAAATTAGAATTTAAATAATCTATATGGAAAGAAAATGGATTTGACTTGTAGCGCAGTACAGTGTAATATGTTTTCATGAAAATTAAGAATAGGACTTTTCTTTAATTTTTATTTTATGGATATATTCAAGATTCTGTTATGTTCTAACGTCAGTTTGTTTATGTCACCCTTTAATTTTATTAGAAAAATATAAATAATTATAAAGTGAGTAAAAATAAGAGTAGGACTACTACTGAATTATGTATAATTTCATCTAATAAAATAAATAAATTTATTGTACTTTTGATATTCAAATATTTAGACAAAACAAAATTTAGCTTGCATTTAATTGATTTAGGATTTTAGATCCTAAGACAGGGCATTCAGGCAATGGTACTGGTGAGTTTGTAGGCACAGTTTTTTAGGACATGACACTTGTTAAAGAAAAGACTAAAGTGAGGATGTTGGTTGATGCACATGTGCTCCAGTATCCACAATTGCATACTTACTTACCAATAGAGTGATTGGGGACCTTAGAGCATCGTCACCACCCCCATTGGCTGGTTGGAGTTTCTAGTGGTGCATTGGCAGGTAGTGAATAAATGTTCGTTTTTATATGACCTTTTTTTTAGATGACAGAGAAGCCATGCATTAATTGTGCCATACAAATTTGAAACTGCAAATAGCCAACAAAAAAGCAAACATACAATTCCTCATGGTCTGTTTTCTGAAACATTGAAAAACAGTTCCTCCCCTCTTAACAGAAACCATTTGCAATCAATATTGTCTCTACCTCTAGAAGAAATCAAACTCCAGATAATTATCAGAACCTTTCTGATTAGCTATTGACATGTGGTTAACAGCCTTTTCACCAGCACCTGATGAGGCTGGGGAGGGTATCTTCTCAAACTCTACAGCCTTTGGGATCTCAGGTGGGGTAGCACATCTGATCAATGCCCAGTTCACACCTTCGAAAAAGGGGTGTTGCTTGATCTCAGTTGCACCTCTTTTGTATGCCAATCTGTGCTGAGGTTCTTTCACAAGCAACCCCCTTATAAGATCCCTTGCTGCAAAACTGACAACAGGTGCTTCTGGAAATCTCAGCGGCTGTCCCACAACGTTAAACAGCGTGGCTCGGTTACCGGATCCCTTGAAGGGAGTTTTACCGAACAACAGCTCGTATAGAAAGATCCCAAAAGTCCACCAATCAACTGCACTCCCATGACCTTCACCCTTAATAATCTCAGGAGCCAAGTATTCATGAGTTCCAACAAATGACATGGACCGAGCATCAGTAGGCTCTGCAATCAGCTCAGGTAATGGACTCACTTGGTTGCCAATTTCAGTTTTTGGCTTCCGGTCTTTCTTTGATTTGCTAGAGAATAGCCGGGGTGAAAAGCATGTCGTAGGGGCAACACAGGATGGTTGGATGCAGGAAGGTGGCTCAATACATGCAGGTTGGACACAGTAAACAGGGTTCTTTCTTAAAGGCTCAGAATCGGTGGATGAGGTTTTGACAAGAGTCGGACTGACGGCACATCGGAGGGAAAGATCAAAGTCAGAGAGCATAATATGTCCGTCGTCCCTGACAAGAACATTTTCTGGCTTAAGGTCACGGTAGACAATCCCAAGCATGTGGAGGTACTCCAAAGCCAGAAGGACCTCTGCCACATAAAATCTGCAAGTTACAAGGAAATTATAATTGATTACCATCAAATCACATTATCATAACAGCCAAACCAGACAGAATTACCCAAAAACGAAAAAGCAAGAAAAGAGATCATGACTAAGAGGCTTAAGGAGCATGCAGACATCTCATTTTCAGCTGAAAGAATTTATAGAAAACCAAAAGGTATCTGAGCATGATCAGAAGGCATATGCAGAGCAAAATAAAAAGATGCCTTAGAGTTGTTTTGATACACTAAGACAGTTAAGATTTCCACTTAATTTATCTTCCACAAACAAGCTTTCAAAGATTCATTTTACTCTGGTTAAGGTTATGTATTGATTTGTTCATTTAGAAAAATGAAAGCAGACATCAAACCCACAATTGATATCTGAAATTGTCTGGAATACAGTATTTGACTTCACATAGGACTTGAATAAATCAACCAGAAGCATATTAAACATTTGAAAAGTAAAACATGCAAACCCACATGGAATAGAACTCATCACAACCTCCACCTATACTTTTCATGCATGCATGCATGAGAGGAAGACCTACACTTAAAATTTGATGTTCTTTACATACTAAGTAATTAATTAGTCATAGATGCTTGTATAATGGTAACCAGGAATTAGGTTGTTTCAATATAGTGCAACAATTAGAAGCACAAATAAGGATGAGGTCACTGCAACAGCCTCCATTAAAATTAAGGGATTATCTAGGGACAATTTTAAAAAGAAATTAAATGATGAAAAGCTGTAATTGTAATTACAACACTCTGAGAAGACTCAAATCTAGTTTCTTTCCCAGTAGAACAAGCCAGTAAAGCATTGTATCCAAAATCGGATCCAGTTTTCATCCAAAAGTAATATAAGAAAATGGAGAAACTCAAAAGGAGAAATACAGTGAGTATAATAATCAGTATGAATGAACCAAAATTAAGTTGTAATTTAAACATACTTTACTGCTTGCTCAGGAAAATGCTTTCCTGGTTGCTTCTGCCTAAGAGTATGGAGGTCACCACCTGGGCAGAATTCCATTACCAAACATGAGAATTTCTCAGTCTCAAAATGGGTGTACAAAGTTGGGAGAAAAGGGTGGTCAAGAGACTGTAGGATTTCTCGTTCTGTCTGGGCACGGAGCAACTTTTTACGACTAGCTAGGGACCCTTTGTCCATTACCTTCATTGCAAAGTAACATTTAGTTCCACTCAACTCAGAGAGGTAAACACTTCCTATATCCCCACAACCCAGCCTCTTCAGTAGTCTAAAGTGACCTAATCCCAACACCCCATCTCTACTTCGAACTGCTTGAATGGCTTCCCATCTCAAGTCATTTGCCTTGTGAGGTTTGTTTATGCTGCTGCTAAAGCTACTACAAGTACTCTCATCACTCACATCACTGCTTGTGCTTCCTCTGTAAATACTGCTCTTACCACTCTCAACAAAATCAGCTCTGTCACTAATCTTGGCACTTCCACTTGTCTTTGCAAGACTGCTGGCCCCATCACTAACTTTGGCAGAAACAGAACTGTTCTTAACACTTCCATATTCGGATGTCTTCTTGTCTTGATCAATGGAGCTTTCCTGTGAGCCTATGTTCTCATTAACATCTCGATCTGCCTTATCGACAACAGATGAAGAAGCACCAGAACTATTTTTATTGCTCAAGTAATCAGCAGATCCCTTTTGGATTGAAACTCCTAACTTCTTGTTTTCACCAGTTTCCCCAGTATTCTGTTTGGACAAGTTCCCTACAGACCTTGATAAATCCTCCTGACCGGGTAGTTCAGTTTTCCCTGTTTTCAGGGAAGCTGGACTGCCTGAAGACCCGTTGTCTTTTGTCTCAAGAGTTTGAATTCCAGCTGTCTTCTGATGGTGTTTTGGGAGAGATCTAGAACTAGTTTTTGAATCCATCAGATATTCTAAAAAGTTTCAATCAAGATCAAATTGTCCAAAACCGTGGCTCAACATCCATTTATGTCTCCAAAAACAACAAACAACCTATCAAAAGACACCAACATCACAAAAAATCAGTTAGCCATCATCCCACAGTACAAAAATACGTGTTAACAGATATAACATATATTCAATAAATTCGTAACATAACTTCCTCACAGCATCAGACAAATAGATCATTTAACAAATAAATCCAAAACAGTTACTCCCCTTGACACATACCAACACAACTACATCACAGCATAATCAAAACACAAGTTAATTAACAATTAAGACGTGAAACTGCACCAGAGTGGTGAACTCTATCCTATGTTATCCGTAGTGGATAGAACCCTAGCACCAATTTGAACAAAAAGAGATAGCATATATCTACATCCCTAGCAAAGCTGCATGCAGAGCACTATAAAATTAGTAAAGCAGAACAGTCATGGAACACCAACAAGACAAGAACTAACAAAAAAACAAAAAAAAATCAGAGAAGAACAGCAAAGGGTTGGACTTGGATGACCAATGGAAGAGTAAAGTAAAAGAGTCAAATTTGCCGGCAAATACGGAGAAATTATATTTTAGAGAGATAAAAAGTATTGGAGCGAGAGGAAAATTACCAGAAGCAGGTGGAAGAGAGTGATCCTGAGAGGATTGAATAAAAGATGGATCTTGAAGAGAAAAAGTGGTTTGGAATGGAATCTGAACGGATCGGAAGGGGGAGAGAGAAACCCAGATGGAAAAATAGTTAAACTTGAAGGACTCCGGCGAAAAGGGAGAGGAGATGAGAAGTGAAGAATTGGAAGAGGAGAAAGTAAGAAGAGAACAAAAGAGTACCTAATTTGAAGGATCAGAACACAGCTTGGTTGCTTTAGCAGAGAGAGAGAGAGAGAGAGCACTGTAGATAGGGAGCTGGTGGTAGCTTAGAGAGAGAGAGAAAAGAGAGAGAAGGGTCAAAGGTAAAGCAAAGTTTTTTTCTTGATTCAATAATTTCAAAGGGGTTTTGTCGCGAAAACCAAGAGAGGTCCAAATCACTAAACAGTTCTGAGGTCTTGCACCTGTCTGTCATGCCTTTGCCCAAATAATTCTTTTATCCTTTTCATTTTATCTCTTTATTTCTTTTATATTCTACTATTTTTTTTCAATAGTAATTCATAAAGGTTATATCAAGGATTATTTTTATACTTTTTTCATATTTTTTTTAATAATTTGTTATCATTTTTTTCTTATCTTATACTTTTTCAACAGTCTATACAAATAGTATTAATTGAAAAATCTAAAATAAATATAATGAATTGTAATATATCTTAATATAATTTCAATATTTTACTTAGTTATTTATAATCACTGTTCTAAAAAATATTATTTAAAAAACCCTTTTAAACTATTTTTGAATGATGTATTATTAATATAAACATATTATTATCTTATATGTGTGTGGATAGAATGTCAAAGTATACATGGATAAATAAAATCAATATTTTTTTATTTATTTCTCAACTATGTTTTAAAATGAGGTGAAGAAAATAAGAAAAGACTCAAAAGATAGTTAGATTCCATTGAAAAGTTAAATTGAAATGAAAAAATTATTTAGAGTTAAAATTTTGGTGATAATTAAATTATATGTATTTCTTAAAAGTATATGTTAAAAATAAATATAAAATGGTATATTTAACTGATATTTTATTCAATATAAGTATGTTTAAAATTATTTATATTTTTTAATAAATTTTAAAATCTTATAATTTATTTAAAGATTAATTATTTTATGTATTTAGGTTTAATTATTATAAATTTTAATAACTTATAATTTTATTAGTAATCTTATACAAAATCTTAAAATTTTAATTAAATTTAAAATCAAAATAACATATTTAATACCCAGAGAAATTTATTAGTTTATGAAAATCTTAATTTGTAGTTATTTTCTTACAAAATCATTTCCATACAAAGAATGTAACAGAATTAAAATAAGATTTCACTGTAATAAAAATATCATGTTATTTTAATTAAATTATTTAATGTAGTAAATAATTATAATTTCTAGTAAAATTAATATTTCATTTATTTCTTTTAAATTATAAAAATATTTCTATAAATATGTATAAATAATTAAAATTAATGAAATCATTTTTAAAAGGAATAAAATTTTTAAAATTCATTACTTTTATACATAAAAACACTTCTCTAATGTCAAACACTTCTTAGTTAATTGTTATTTGTTACTATGTTTGTTTGTTTGTTTGTACAGTGATTAAAATATCTTAAAATATAATAAATAAATTTTATTTAAAAAGAGTGAAATTTAAATTTAATGACTACTATGAGATAAAGATATAATAGGAGATAAAGATATAATAGATGTGAAAAATAATCTTTTATAAAAGATTCCTGCCAAAATAAATTTACAAAAACTTCAGAATTTATTTAAAAGAACTGGTTGGTTAAACACTTATGAGAACTTTACATCATACTTTAAACAAGTTTATCAAATATAATTTATAACTTTAAACATATTTTTAAAATAATAAAATTAAAAAAATAAATTAAATATTATAAAATAAAAATTTTCAATTCTTTTTTTATTTGTCAATGAAATAGCTCATTATATTCTTGTAAACCAAATTTTGGTGGTGATTTAAAAAAAATGTATTTTTAACCTATTTGACAGCTGTGAGGAATAAAAATAATGAGTTGAATATTTATGAAATTATTCTGCTAGTTGGTGAACAAGAACTATAAATATTAATTAAATAATTAATAATTGAATGTTTACATTTAAAAAATTACTGGTTCACATGTTATTAGAAAGAAATGTGACAAGGTTGAACAAAAAGACAACTTGTGCACAAAATCAAATACCCTCGAAACATGCTACCATTCTATATTTCTCTTAATTTTATATTCTTATATTTAAATTATTATAATTTTGACCATTTTTTTCTGAACTAATAGTCAAAATTTAAAATTTTTATAAATTTTAAAATACATTAAATTTTTAACCAAATAATAAAATGTTATAAAAAATAAAATGAAAGGAATGTTGCCGCATTACTAATATTTAGAAAATATAACTATATTGATGTGGTTGAATTATTTTAAAAAAATAAATATATTTTTAATTTTTAAATTATTTGTTAAAATTGTATTTTATTTTTTAGACAAACTTTAAATTTATTTTGTTCTTATATCTTATAAACTTATGTAAATGATGTTGATGATGTGTCATAATTGATTTTTATTCTTTATTTTTTTTTTATAATTTTTTAGTTCATTAACTTTTTTCTTTTATTTTTTTTTATTTTTCTCTTTAAAAATATTTTTATTTATCATTAAATATCATTTACATTTGTTTATAAAATATAAAAATAAAATATGTTTAAAATTTGTTTAAAAAATAAAATACAATTTTGACAAATAATTCATAAACTAAAAACATATTTAGTCTTTAAAAAAATCACAACATATTATTAATTTATACAAAAATAAAAATTAATTTATAATAAAAATATATATGAAAGTAGTAGAAAAAAAGAATAAAATGAATGAGAAACAAAATTAAAAAGAAAAAATAAAATGAATACATAATTTTCCTATAGACAATAATTGTCATTATGATTATGTTGGCATCGTTCATTTGATGGAAATACAAATTCCCATCACTTAAGCCGACATGAAGATTTTTGGTTACCTAAAATGGGTGCTACTTTCCCTTGCAGTCAATAAAATCACCAAGTAATGGACCAACGGTCTATGGAATGTTTGGGTGATCCAATGAAAAATAGAGGTGTATTACTGAATCATCCACCCTATAATAACTTTGGTGGACCACATTCCATCACTCACTGCAATGTCCTTATATACTATGTATGATGTATATCATGTCCTTTAATCTCTTTCTAAAATTAAAATATCACTTACAATAATAATGATGATATTAATATATGCTCATCTCATTCATTACATGTTTCTAATACTTCCCATGCAGGGCCCAATTTCTAAATGCAATTCCTATGATGGGACAAGGGATCACACAAGGATCACTCAACCCTTTTTCTACTCTTTATGTGACCAATTCAGAAAGAGAAATGTATATATATATATATATACTCATAGGTTGCATTAACTAATAACTTTTTGCCTCAAATTGGTTTCATTAGTGTGTGCAAGTAGATGGAGCTTTAGGTGTTTATTTTTCTGGAGATGAGTGGCTTTGCAGGTGCACAACTGTATAAGGTCCCAATTGAGTATGAAATCTCATAAAGAATAACAATGGAGGTGGTTGGAATTCATTTTCCCATATAAACACCCCTCAAATAATAAACAAAACTTGACCTTAATCTTCCTTTTGTGGTTTATGTAATCCAGATATCTCTCTTTCCAAAAGCACCATCCAGATATCTATACATCTCTGCTACCCTGGCACATCCACAAACACATTTTCTTATTTTGACAGTCACAGTGATATGTGCATGCACCAGAGCCAAGCAACCAAGTAAGCATTCATGTGTCCAAATATGAGCTACTAATCTTTTTAACCACCTCCTCGAAATTTGGATCAGGGGTGTAAATTTATTGAGAGCTATCACTATAACTCTTCCCTTAAATAACCACCTCAAAATTGACACTTGTCAGTTATAGCACATTCTATATCTACATGGCCCTAGTATAACATATTTCATCTAGGATATGACCAAAAATGTCCACTTCCAACCTCCACAAGTGTTTTTTTTCTTTCTCTACTTTCTATTTATTATATCTTGTATTTTTTTTTTCTGCTACAATGCTTTTAGGTATCAACAATTGCGCACCAAATTGGAAAAATCTAAACACGTAATTGAGAATCCATGTTTCTGAAAAACGACAATAAATCAACTTTGAAGTATGACTTGATTTTTTTTACCACGATTTTGTTTGGTTGCTGGTGTAGTGGACAACTTTCTTGGTTTGTGTCTTGTCTAGAGTCATTCAGCAATAGCCACATGGGAGTAATGAAAGGAGGGTTGTAAATTATATTAGGATTAGTGGGTTTTGGAATTTGACTCCACACTATAATACCTAAGTTTGGTCCCAAAATAAAAGCACTCTATGCTTCTTTCGTCCTTTCCCTCTCTCAAACAGACATTTTGTTTTCTCAATTGCTTTCCTCTCTTTTGTAGACCCTTCTCCCTAAAAATATTTTTTTTCTGGGTCAAACCAAACTTTATTATTTGGGTGAGTTTTATCTTTTTGTGTCTAGGCTTTTTTTTGTTGTGGAAAATGTTGAATCATGATAAGATTTTTCTTGCCTTTTTAATTTTCTAGGTTTAGAAACGTGTGGTGTGTCTTGAGAGTGAGTGGAACCAAACTAAGACACCTTTTCTCATATACAAAAATAGTGTCAGCTTTTGTATTTTAAGTTGATATGAATATACATCTCATTTCAGGATTGTTTCTTTTAAAAGTAATATTGATTGATTAAACTACTTGGTTTTGTTTATTTCCTAGTCAAATTTATCGACTCATCTCCAGCTATAGTAATCTATATTAACTCACTGTTCCAAAAGTTTTGAAACATGGCTGCTATAAAAATTTAGCCTAGTTTAAGAGAAATAAATTGTTATTTAAAATTTAGAGATAACATTGTGTGAAGATATAGCACTTTTTGACTCTTTTATGAAATTATGTGTGGTCTTCTAAGCCATGCAAGTTGAGGAAGCCTTTGTATATGTCTCTACTTACCCTGCTTCCAATTTTTACTTGAGACAATGAAACAATATATGGGAATACTAAAAAAAAGCATAAACAATGCAAAGGGAGAATTAAGTATAAGAGAAAAATCAATGCAGATCTGAGCTCCAGACATAGAGTTGCGAGCTACTTACTTACCCCATGCCCACATGCAGCTCTATTTGCATTTTGAATCAAAACTAGCAGTTTCATGCAGTGGTCCTTTCCTCCTCACTCATATTAAACTCATTATTATACTTTCTATGATTAAATATTACTGAGACACACTGATATTATAAGAGCAGCTACCAAATGGAAGCAGCAGTACAATCAGATTTTGACATGTGGCATGCATGTGAGTCTTGGGCCCCTCAACATAATTTACATATATAGTTATTTTTTAAAAAAACTTTGGGTCTCTACAAAGTTTGAATTGTTTTTTGTTTTACTGGTAGAAGGGAATATATTCCTTCAAGCGGGAGACTCTGATGATTCAGAGTTTGATAGTCTCACCTAGCAGAAAAAGCTTTTAAGAAAAGCATTGGAGATGTAGGATTTGGCTGCTAGCTTAACTTTTGGCTTTACTTTATAGTTTCTTTTGATGTCAAAATCTACACCACCAAAGGAAGTGTAAAATTTTCGGTTTTGGCAATTGGTTGGATAGAAATTTGACTGCTACTGTGAGCCTGTAACCTATTAACAAGGCACAACTCAAGGTTTTGGCATGGCTAAACGGTCCAACCTTTTCCTTTGATGTCTCTTTCTCACTCTTATCATCATTCACATCCTATTTGACCTGTAAAATGTCTGGAAAGGGGAAAATATGTGGACCAATTATGATAGGGAAACTTCTTTAATGTGGATTACTGAGCTTATAGGTGTCCTTATCTTTTTCATTGGAATGATGGAATTTTAACAGCAAGACTGAGTGATGAAGGAGTGAAGTTGAATGTTGTTAGTTAGCAAATATTGAGGAGTTAAATATTTTACTAGATATGCCATGTAAAATATGGTTTGACACCATGTGAAGTGAGTAATGGTATAACCGCATCAAACCTGTATGATTATTGATTGGTGCCACAGCCGAGGGATGCGGGAGTGTAAGAAGTCAGTTATTATGACAGACCACAGCGTGAGAATATTCCTCAAAATGTGACAAATCACAAGACTCTTTTATTTTCTTTTTCTTTTTTCATCTACAAGACCCTTCTGTCTTTTGAAGGTTTAATGTGGCTATTTAGAGTCTCATTAGAGTGTTGCCCTTGCAGGCCAGCCCAAACATATCCCATTTGGATCCAATATCACACAGAGAGCCCATGGCCCAATATGTGCAACGAAGGAAGGAAGGTAAGAAATTACTTAAGCTCAAGAGATTGGTTTAATATGAACAGAAGGAAAAAAGAGGTTGGTTGATGGAGTAAATGAAATGACAGCTGTTGCATTGATGAACTGAACAAAATGAGAAATGCAGATATGGTTGCCTCTGCTTTGGTTAAAGGGTAACACGTGAGCCGTGACCACTTTGCATGCTGACAAATAATAGGAGTAGAGGAGATTAATCTTAAAGGATTTAGTACCAAGAGATGTATGATGTCCTAGTTACAACTTACGGTGCCATTCCTGATGTGGCTCATACCATAAAACCAAACCATGACAAGCATGTGAATGTTGAAATGATCATACATAGTATACATCCTCAACTCTATAGGACACTGATGTTTGTGACAGTGGAGTGTATCCAAGTTAACTTACCAAAAATTCCGGGGTTGAAACCTGAAGAGTCATCTTTCTGATAGGACTTCACCTAACCTGCCACAATCGAGACCAAAATCAGATGCCTATTCAAAGTAATGGTCCTGTTCCACCTGAATTGGCAAGGTATGGAGCTTCCAAATTCAATCTGGGCACTATTCATGATGGTAGACCACCCAGACGAGATGACTTTGTGTTTGTTCATTTGGAAACTTCTATAGTTGGAGGTTGGCACTTTTAAAAGAGACAAGTCATAATGAAGTGTTTCGTGTGGGACAGAACATCTTGCCAGTGATACTTAGTAGCAGAATCCGTTTTCTGCGGATATATGATCGTTTATCAAGTTCTGTTACGATAGTCCTTCTATCCTCCCATATTGTGCTTAACAATATCCTGCTTATTTTTTGTAACAGTAATAGATATTTGTAGTGGATAACCTTGGATAACTTTTTGTCGTCTTATGAGACAATTGCCCTTGTCTTTGCATGGCTTAATTGGCTTTATCCAGGCCGTGCTGGAACTTTAGCAACATATCAGATTATGTGTTGATTTAGATTTTGAGTTAAAACTTGTGTCTAAAGAGCCAATCGGCTATTTAACTTATAGCTTATTTGTTCCAAACATTGTTTCAGTTTTGTTTTGTTTATGATCTATTGTGGTGCCAATACCTCAAATTGTGCATTATCTTTCCCATTTTCGTCATCTGGCAATCAGGAAAAGAAAAGGTACACAACAATTACCATTATCACCCAATTATTCTCTCCTCTCCTCGCACCGCCATGCACCAAAATTACCAACCCAGTCCATAGGCAAAATTACCAAATCACCAAAATTCTGTCTAGCTTTGCTTCTTTTGCGTCATACACTATAAACATAGATATGTTTCCGCGAGGAATATCTTTGTCAAAAAAATAATTAAACTAAAGCAGGTGTATACTTTAAAAAGAAAAAGAGGTGCGTTTAACGATGCCCAAAAGGTAAATACCACCATGTTGATAACGCGTCCCTCAGCCACGTCGTGGAAGTAAGGTTTTTGTCACGTGATACTTCTAAAGTTTCACGGTTACCAAAATTTTGAACCTTTCCTTTTGATCATGGTGCATGGTGCAGGAAGATATATAACACAATCATCAAAGAAAGGTGAGCTATGTATTCTCAAGGAAGTTCACCAACCCAACCACCTCTATCACTTTCATCTTTTTTCCTCTCCTTTTTCATATCATGTGCATACCAAAAATCAGGCACCCCAGAAATTTGTATACTCTGCTTGTGCTGCTTAAACTGTAATAATAGATGAGATAAATAGTAGAGCGAGCCGGTCGCTGCAAATTCTATGAGCAAAACTATATGTTCTAAGAACCTCGGCAGCAAAAACATATTTTATAAAGCATTCAAGCTAATGTTGGAGTTTTTAAAGCATCTGAATTTAAATCCAGTGAACCCGGTTGCTTTGGATGAGCAACCTACTGAGACTGTGAATGAATAAGCCGTACAATTATACAACAGAAGAGCCAAACTGCTAAAAAAAATTAAATGAAGTACTGCAGCATTGGAAATATCAAAATTTTTGCATTACAATGCCTCATTTATTGAAATGCCAGAACGAGTAATTTCCCCTCGTCGTGACTTATATTATGTAACGAAATGAGCATAGAATGCAACTAATACTGGGTGTAAATCACCTCACAACGAAGTGATGTAACAGGGATCCAGATATCAGCTATAATTAGATTGTGAAAAAATTAAATAGAAGAACAGTGTCTTTGTAGAACATAGCTGTAGTCTCAAATATGGGTCGTCAAAGAATGTCTAAATTGGGAAGAACCCATTCATGCTTTTGATAAGTCTAGCATGTCAGAAATTTTATTTGTATAGTAATCAGGTTGAATATTATTTGAAGGGTCTCGTAGATCTGATTGAGTTGTGACACCTGTTTGCACAATAAAAGAAATCGCAGTATGTTATGAACGACTTTTCTAGTTACATATATGATACAGAAAAAGACAAGTCCCATTACCTGAAAGAACTAGAAGTGTTTTGCAACCAGCATTTTGTCCGAACAATATATCAGTATCCAGCCTATCACCAACCATGCACATCTTGGAGCAACTTACGTTGAATCTTCCAAAAAGAGTAAGTTATATATGCTGAGAAAACTATAACATGAAAGACAAACCATTGCGGAAAGACAAAGATATTTAAGCATTTAACTCTTACTTCTTAAGTAAAAACTCCATCATAAAGGTTGATGGTTTCCCCACCACAACAGGCTCCTTCTGGGTTGATCCACATATAGCGGCAACCATGCACCCCGCACCTACCATCATAAAATCCAAGTTTTCTCAATTACGAGGCCATAAAATAAAGTTGAATACTAATTCTACACTGTTCAAGAATAAAATGGAGTTGAATAAAGGACCAGGCCATTCTTGCAAAGCTGTCATATGTCCAACTGCATCACGGTTGGTGGCAATGAAAAGGCATCCCGGATTTTCTCGTATGCAAAGGGTTCCGTACCTATTTTGTGATAAAATAAAAAATTATACTATTCACCTAAAGTATAATTAAAGTAATATGCAAAGCCTATTTTTAGTTCCGCTTTGGGTCAATTAACAACTAAAAAACCACTTAACACATCATTAATGCAGAGCCTATTACGAACTTATTAGTCATTACAACAGTCTACAAATACATCCATACAAATTGTTGGAAAACTTAATTACAGTGACACCTAGTACACCTAGTTTGCATTAGTTGCAGCTTCTTTAAGATACCTTAATTGTAGCAGTGGTAGTTTAATATCACATCAACTTGAGATATCAAATATGGCTTAATAGAGCCAATAAAGCTAAGACAATCCTCATTACAAGCTGATTTTGTGTACTTGATTTGGATCTTAAGTCAAACTCTAAAATGGTATCAACCATTATCTTAGATCTATTGTTGGGTCATGCATTCGCCATGCTCTAGGATGGTAGCCACGGACATGAAGAGGAGTGATTCAAAGCCACCTTAATTGAAGTCGCCCCTAGTTTGTCTTAGTTGCGACCTCTTGAGATGTTTCCTTTAAGGTGGTTTAATCTATATCAACTAGAGACTTAAATAGAGCTCATAAGGTTTGGACAGTATTCACCTCTCGAGGGATACTATATGTTGAAAATTTCTTCTAATACTAGATGTTGAAAATATGATTTGATTATTGAATATATGATCTGATTAGGTTGAATGTAAACAGGAATATAAGATATATTTACCAGATATCTAGGGATTTTATTTTATTGTTACCTTAATTATCCAATACATATGATTATAAATAGATCAGTGTTTATGCCCATAACACACAATTCTTGTAATCTACATCATATCAGATCTTATAACTCATCTTGGAAATTTACCTATTCTGGTAGACTCAACTAGTTGCCAGGCATATGTGATAATTACCTATTTTGGACAGCTCATCTGGTTTGGATAGCTACCTCAATTCTTAGAGTGTGGCTCATATATCTGTTGGGAAATGGCAATCAAACAACATCCAAATGAACACAAACAGGGGTTCGCTGGAGCAGGGGCATGGTGATGTGGTTGTCGAACAGTGGATCATGCCAAAAAATTGGTTCTGCACGAATGACAGGAGCATATACTACATGTGCACGAAGACTGGGGCATGTGACAGTGTGTGGAACGGTGTATGGATGAATGAGCGATTCGTGGCACTGGGGTTACTGGAGGAATGGAACGATGATCGGACAGGTGGGTTGGTGAAATGCCAACTATATATGGATGTTGTTTGACTGCAAGAAGCATTCACAATACCATTCACCACAACGAACAATAACTGCACAACAAAAGAGAGAGATCAGGGGATCAAATCTCAATCCTAAATATGTTTGCATTCGTCCGTATTACAGCTTATCTCCTTACTATTTTTCCTTTATTTTGGATTTTGAGTTTATTCCTAAGTCTATAGGTGAAGTTATGGCTAATTTGGTGATAAATGGTGTTAGACGACATGATTGTTTTACATACGAATGGCATATGGGAGTTGGTCCAACTACCTACAACTAAGACTACTATAGTTGTTGTTAGGTGTATACAATGAAGGTGGACTGGATGGTAATATTGATCAGTTCAAAGCTTGTTTAGTGGAGAAAAGCCATACTAAGATCTTTGGTCTCAATTATGGGCACACTTTTTCTCTTGTGAGCAAGATTACTTTGGTTAATCTATTTCTAGCCATGGTTGCTATTTGTCATTGACCACTTCACCAATTAGATACTAAAAATGCATTCTTACATGGTGAGCTACAAGAAATGGTTTACATGGATCAACCCCCAAGATTTACTGCTTCTACGGGTTCCCACCTTGTTTGTCGCCTGTGAAATTCCTTTATGACTTGAAGCAATCTTCGTGTACCTGGTTTGGCTATTTCAGCTCGGCTCTAGTTTAGTTTGGTATATGACTTGTTGAAAAGTTTATCACTTGGTTTTCTTTATTATTCATTTAGCCAAGGCTTTTATTTGGTGGTATATGTTGATGACATATGATTTTGAGGTATCGATTGAATACACTCTTGTTGGAAATCAGTTCCAGATAAAGGATCTTGGATTGCACAAATATTTTTTGGACATTGAGGTTGCTCAATCTACTTCAGGTGTTGTCATTTCCCAACAAAAAATATGCTTTGGATATCCTCACTGATATTGGTATCCTTGAGTGTCGTCCTAGTGACACCCCTATGGATCCTCACCTTAAACTTCTTTCAAGCAAGGGAACCTTTGAAGTAACCTAAAACATATTGTATTCGTTAGCAGACTCAATTACCTCATAGACACTGGGTCCAATATCACATTAGCAAGAAGTGTAGTAAGGCAATTAATAAATACCCCTTGTGATAGTCATTTGGGATATCTTCATGTGCATCCTCTGTTACATAAAAAATGCACCAAGTCCCGAATGCTTATAAGAGGACAAAGGCAATTCCTAAATTGATTGTTACTGTGATGCAAATTGAACAGAATCACATCAGACAAACGATTTACTTCAGGCAATTGTGCTCTTGTTGGAGGTAATTTAATCTCGTAAAGGAGCAAGTAACAAAATGACTAGGTGTTGAAGCCAAATATCGTGCCATGGGAACAGCTGCAAGTGAAATTACATGGCTATGACAACTCCTTTTGCAGCTCCAATTGGGGGAGATTTAGGGCACTAAGCTTATTTGTGATCAAGACGCTTATCATATTGCATCTAATACAATCTTACATGAACAGACTAAATACATAGAGATAAACTGTCAATTGGAGAGAGAAAATACTCTCAGGAGAAATCACTACCAATTTTGTCAGCTCTAGTAACTAGTTGGTAGATGTGTTCACATAATCTCTCAAGGGGTCTCATGTTGATTATATTTTGTAACAAGCTTGACATATATGGCATATATGCTCCCACTAGAGGAAGAATGTTGAAGATATGATTTGATTATTGAAGATAAGATCTGATTAGGTTGAATGTAAAGGGATATAAGATATATTTAGCGGATATGTAGGCTTTTTTTTTTTGCTACCTATCCTGTACTTATAATTATAATTAGATCAGTGTGTGTATGCCCATAGCACACACAACTCCTGTGATCCTAAACTTTCAATCCTAGTTTGGGATTCCATATATTTGAAAGTCATTGAAGGCTACGAATCAGGAAACATGAACCAGAAGCTAACATTCTAAATAAAAGAGGAAAGGAGTAGATGTTCTTACTGAAGCTTGTAATAGTTAATGTTTGGATCTATACCAACAACAACAGCTCCAACCTGAAAGAAGCGCTTCAGTTAACTGCAAGCACTGATCTCAATGAAGATATTCAAAATTAACAATGAGCAAGGTGTCATTACACTCTTATCATGTTCAACAAAGCAGTTCTGCTTCAGGTCTATTGTTTTATTTGCATCGTCCTGCACCAATGAATGCTTTAGTGAGAATAACTTCAGTGACAATCATGTGATTCACATCCATCTGTTACTGTGTTGTTTGATGTCTGCATTGCTGTTAAGAAAAAGTAGGCTAATAATAGACTTGACTATGATCACTTGAACCGAAAATTATTGTAATAGTTTCCTTTTTAATTTTAACAAGGTACAAGTACTTGTTATCCCCAAGACGTTTAAACTCAATCAAGGTGAATAATCATCCAAACCAACAAACTTTACAAGCAAAAGAGAACATGAACATGAAAACTAATCTAGTAGAACAGCAGTGGGAGCCTCCTAAGTAACTCTTTGAACAACATGAATTCAATTTCAATGAGGAAAAAAGAAAAAGAGGGAGACAAGTTATAACTTATAAATATGCACAACTTACTGGTCCACCAAAAGCTGTAATGCCAGCAAGCCGCAACTCCTCCAGTATACCCTCCCCACCAATCACATAAACCTGAAAATAAAGAACACAAATGGAAAAAGTATCACATATATGCAAATGGGTGATTTACTATGACGGCAAAAGTCTGATGAGAGGAAACTGAAAATGTAATGTAAAGAAAATATTCTCTGTTTTCACTGAAAATTACGAAATCATCACCCTGATTTTATTTTAATTAAATAGCAAGCATTAAATGTCAAGTCAGTTTAGCGTTATTTCAGTTAGCCTAGCTGTTACTCAATCACCAGTCACCACCAAATGTGCACTGTATATAAAGCTTGTTGATCATTCAACTTGGATTCAGTTTTTCATCATCCCTGATTTGAAATCGCATTTGATGTAAGATGCCAACTTAGTTGGATTATTCAACTGTGCTGCTTAGCGTCTTTATCTTACTAAAAAAGTAAAAGAAAAAAAGTTTTTGGAGTTTCTACCTTTCACATAATCAATTGTCTGTCATGTAGAGCTCATGGTCTTGTTTTTGAAAAGTGTCTTGTTGTTTAGGGAAAAAAGGTATTTAGCAATGATCCCCGGACAAGATTCAATAAGACAAGATTCAAGAAGAAAAATTCAAGAAGAACAAGAACATTTTCTTTATAAAAGATTTAAGAAGATTCATGAAGAAGAATTCAAGAAAAAGAAGATATAAGAAAAGATTCAAGGAGAAGAAGAAAATTCAAGAACAAAGATTCAAGAAAGGAAAATTCATGAAAAAAAAAAGAAAAGAAGAAAATTCAAGAACAAAAGATAGGAGAAGAAAAAACTTCAAAAAGGGAAGATTCATGAAAAAAAAGGAAGAATCAAGAAACAATATTCAAGAAGACAAGATTCAAGAAAAATTCAAGAAAAAGAGAAAATTCAAGAACAAAAGGTTTAACAAGATTTATGAAAAAGAATTCAAGAAAAAGAAGATTTACGAAGAAAAGATTCAAGGAGAAGAAAAAATGTCAAGAACAAAGATTCAAGAAGGGAAGATTCATGAAGAAAAATAAAAAAAAAAATCAAGAAACAAGATTCAAGAAGAATTCAAGAAAAAGAAGATTTAAGAAGAAAAGATTTGGAAAAGAAGAAAATTCAAGAACGAAGATTCATGAAAAAAAATTCAAAGAAAAAGAAGAATAAAGAAATCAAGAAGACAAGATTCAATAAACAAGATTCAAGAAACAAGATTCAAGAAGACAAGATTCAAGAAGACAAGATTCAAGAAGAAAAGAATAAAGAAACAAGATTCAAGAAGAAAAGAATCAAGAAACAAGATTCAAGAAAAAAAAATCAAGAAACAAGATTCAAGAAAAAAAATCAAGAAGACAAGATTCAAGAAGAATTCAAGAACAAGAACATTCAGGAATTATGAAGAAGAATTCAAGATAAAAAAGATTTAAGAAGAAAAGATTCAAGGAGAAAAAGAAAATTCAAGAAAGGATGATTCATGAAGAAAAAAAAAAGAATCAAGAAGGCAAGATTCAAGAAGAAAAGAATCAAGAAGAATTCAAGAAAAAGAACATTTAAGAAGAAAATATTTAAAAAGATTCAAGGAGAAGAAGAAAATTCAAGAACAAAGATTCAAGAAAGAAGATTCAAGAAAGAAGAAAAATTGCAAAAAAAGAAGAATCAAGAAACAAGATTCAAGAAGAAAAGAATCAAGAAACAAGAAACAAGAAGAAAAGAATAAAGAAATTCATGTAGAAAAATTCAAGAAAAAAATTAAGAAAAGATTCAAAGAGAAGAAGAAAATTCAAGAAGGGAAGATTCATTTAAGAAAAATTAAAACAAGAAGAATCAAGAAACAAGATTCAAGAAGAAAAGAATCAAGAAACAAGATTCAAGAAGAAAAGAATCAAGAAACAAGATTCAAGAAGAAAAGAATGAAGAAGAATTTAAGAAAAAGAAGAAAATTCAAAGAATAAGAACATTTAAGAATAAAGATTTAAGAAGATTTATGAAAAAGAATTCAAGAACAAGTAACAAAGAATTCAAGAAAGGCAAGATTCAAGAAAGGCAATATTCAAGAAAGGCAATATTCAAGAAAGACAAATTTTAAGAAGAAGAATTTAAGAAGAAATTCAAGAAGAAGAATTTAAGAAGAAATTCAAGAAGAAGAATTTAAGAAGAAATTCAAGAAGAAGAATTTAAGAAGAAATTCAAGAAGAAGAATTTAAGAAGAAATTCAAGAAGAAGAATTTAAGAAGAAATTCAAGAAGAAGAATTTAAGAAGAAATTCAAGAAGAAGAATTTAAGAAGAAATTCAAGAAGAAGAAATTCAAGAAGAAGAATTTAAGAAGAAAATTCAGGAAAAAGAAAAAAATTCAAGAGGAAGAAAATTCAAGAACAAGAAAATCCAAAACGAAAAAGAAAAAGGAAAATTCAAGAATAAGAAGGTGATTAAAGATTCAAGAAAAGAATAACAAAACAAGATTAAGGAAGAAAAATAATAAAAAAGAAAAGATTCACGAAGAAAATTCAAGAAAAAAAAATTAAGAGGAAGAATTCAATAACAAAAAGATTGAAGAAGACAAGATTCAAAATTCAAGAACAATAATAATTAATAGAAGTGTATATTTCAATTATTTCAGTAAGCCTAGCTGTCACTCAATCACCAGTCACCACCAAATGTGCACTGTATATAAAGCTTGTTGATCGTTCAACTTGGATTCAGTTTTCCATCATCCTGATTTGAAACCATATTTGATATAAGGTGCGAACTTAGTTGGGATCTCATTATTCCACGATGTTGCTTAGCGTGTTTATCTTAATAAAAACAGTAAAAAAAACAACTTTTGGAGATATTAACCTGAAAGAGTTTCTACATATAAGCTAACAGAATAAAATGTCTGTCATGTAGAGCTCATGGTCTTGTTCTTGAAAAATACCTCGTTGTTTAGGGAACAAAGGTGTTTAGCAATGACCCTTGGTCAAGTTTCAATACTTAAGTAATCTAAGACTCTTTTTTTAACCACAATAGAGCCCCCAGTCATGGGTATAGGCCTTGATGCCCACACGTGTATGGCCTATGCCTCCTTATAGTTTTAATGTTGTGATCTCAAGTCTGGAAGATTTTCATGTTCATCATATTGGAGATATTGTCCACTTTGACTCGTGTGTGCCT
The DNA here is from genome assembly GCA_030347555.1 of Lablab purpureus. Taxonomy (NCBI): domain Eukaryota; kingdom Viridiplantae; phylum Streptophyta; class Magnoliopsida; order Fabales; family Fabaceae; genus Lablab; species Lablab purpureus. The sequence continues at coordinate 16,911,244 of CM059259.1, forward strand.
TATAGTTTTTTAAACCTCCTTAAAAAGTGCCTTGGTGAGTTAAGAAGCAAAGACTTATATTTATAAAGTACCTTCACTTCAATTCCCAAGCAATGTAGGATTTTTTTGCGTGTAGCAGACAGTAGCATCAATAACATTCTCCATTCACGAGTAACTAATAATCACGCAGAAAGATATTAAATAAAACAAACTATGACTTAGGAACCTTGTTTTGTGAAGGGAAATCCTTGACTTTCAAATACATAGCAGCCGCAAACGACGAGGAGAATATCTCGTCCTGCGAAACGCAAAAAGAACAAGATTACAAGAAGAATTCAGCGAACATCAAAGTTGAAATCGTAAGTGAAAGAAAGAGAAGATGAGTGAACCTGCGAAACGGAAATTCCTAAGGATTGGAACTTTTGAGTGTACTGAGACCGCGACTTCCAGGAATTGTTGGTGACGAAGACGAGCTTCTTGCCCTTGGAGCGAAGCATTTGGAGAGTTTCCGGAACGCCATGGATGAGTTCATCGCCCTTCCAAATCACACCTAACGCATGCAAGAGTGCCAAGAGGAATGATTCAATACATGGAATTGAAAGTAGGTGAGAAGAATAATACAGAGTTACCAACCGTCGCAATCGAAGAGAAATGCTTCCACGGAATCGAAGAGATCTCTGAAATTATTTGGTGAAAGAGGTTGGGAACTCATAGCAGAAGAAGATAGAGAGCGAATCGTGCTTTCACTTCGTCGCTTTGCCGGTTCAAACGCCAACAACAATGACGTGTCTCTAAGTTAGTGGTCCAAATGAAAAAAAATAATAATAGTAATTAGTATTTGGCAAAACTAGTATTCATTGTATTAAAAAGTTGTATAAAAGTAATTGGTACTTTAATATAAATATATAATTATAAATTTTTTATTATTATTTTGTACTTTTTAAAAAATATATATTATTCTTGTGAAGTAATTATAATTTTGATTTAAAAAAATAATTAAAATTTTATTAGGTGCAAGTTTTTCTTCCTAATTGTGTTAATTTTAACTGACAACTTCTTTGTTTTTGTTTCTTTCAAATTTACAATAACGTACAACATTAATGCATAACATGACATATTCTTTGATTTTGTTTCTTTCAATTTGATATGAGCTGCATCAACACATACACAAATAAATAACTAAAAAATTGTTGGCAGCGAGAGGTATATAGCCGATACGGCGGGCAAATCTTTGTTGGCAGTACAAGACAGTTTAGAAATCATTGATTGACCCAAGAAAGAAACCTATTTCGAAACAAACTCATTTACCTGATCAAGAGGCCTCTATATATACAAATTGAAATCTTCATATCCAAGCATCAAACACTTAACAGAACAAGTAGAAACGGAGAAGTCCATAGGTAGAATGAAAAGGTTTTGCTCAAACGCATCCTTCATTTTATTAGCCACTCTCATCTTAACAAGTTGTTTTGAGTCAGAGGCTCAAAAGTGTCGCCCAAGTGGGAGAATTAGAGGAAAGAAAGCACCTCCAGGACAATGCAACAAAGAGAATGATTCTGACTGTTGCATAGAAGGAAAACTGTACACAACATATGAATGTTCACCACCTATGTCCAGCTACACCAGGGCCTACCTCACTCTTAATAGTTTTGAGAAGGGTGGAGATGGTGGTGGCCCTTCAGAATGTGACAACCAATACCATTCTGATGACACACCAGTCGTGGCACTGTCTACAGGGTGGTTCAACCACAAAAGCAGGTGCCTCCACAACATCACCATTAGTGGGAATGGTAGAAGTGTGGTGGCCATGGTGGTTGATGAGTGTGACTCAACTAAGGGATGTGATGCAGACCATGACTATCAACCTCCATGTCCCAACAACATTGTTGATGCTTCTAGGGCTGTCTGGAAAGCATTAGGAGTGCCACCAAATGAATGGGGTGGGTTTGATATTACGTGGTCTGACGCTTGATATTGTAAGTGTAATGTTTAATTCAATGTCTGTGTTTCTGTATTGGGTAACATCTTTAGTTTTTCATTCTGTTTGTATCATCTGTCATGTATATGATCCGAGAGTGTGTCAGTGAGGTTATCAACCTACTGTATCATATTAACTTTTATTCACTGATGCCTCAATATCTAATTAAAATGAAGAATGGTAAAAATTCACATTGAACGCCCATTGAAATTGTAGGAATGTCAATGTGACCTAAAACGCAAATCAAACCATCAAACAAAGTTTCTCATTAAAGAACAATAAGATTAAAAAAAACAATGAAAAAAATCAAGAACAAAAATTCAAAAGAAAGAATTAAAAGAATTTAAAAAGAAGAATTCAAAAAGATAATAAAAGATTAAAAAAATAAAAAAAATATTCATGAAAAATAAATCAAGAAAAAAAAATAACAAGAAGATTAAAAATAAGAGGAAAAAAGAAAAGAAGAATAAGAATATTCAAGAACAAGAAGAGCACGAAGATTGAAAAACAAAATAAACAAGAAGAAAAATTCAAGAACCAAGAATTTAAGGAAAAGAAATTAAAAAAAGATTCAAGAAAAAAAATTGGAAGGACATCATACCAAAATTGTGAATTAGGACCTTGGTTCTATTCCGTTCATCGTATCTGAGGTTACGTTCCTTTTTGCTTTTTTTGAATACCCCTATTCTCCTTTCATCCGGAGCAGCCGTAACTTGGGCTCATCATGCTATACTCGCGGGGAAGGAAAAACGAGCAGTTTACGCTTTAGTAGCTACCGTTTCACTGGCTCTAGTATTCACTGGCTCTAGTATTCACTGGCTTTCAAAGAATGGAATATTATCAAGCACCCTTCACTATTTCGGATAGTATTTATGGTTCTACCTTTTTCTTAGCAACTGGCTTTCATGGTTTTCATGTGATTATAGGTACTCTTTTCTTGATCATACGTGGTATTAAGAAAGATATTATTAAAGAAGAAGAACAATTAAAAGAATTCAAGAAAAAGAATTCAAATAAATTAGTACATGGTCAAGAAAAGAATAAGACAGGATTGAAGAACATGTAAGAAGGAAAATAAATTTTTCGAGAAGAAGAATTCAAGAACAAAAAATTAAAAAAAACAATAAAATTTTTTTAAGAACAATATTCAAAAATAATTTAAGAAAAAAAAATTCAAAAATATATTTAAAGTTTTTAAAAAAAATTTAAAAAAAATAAGATTTAAGAAGAAGATTGCAAGATGAAAAAAATTACCATTATGGTTACCATTACGATTATTGTCTTTATCATTACCATTACTATTGTATATATGTTAGTGTTGTTTTTATCGTTATTTTTATCATTATCAGTATCTTTACCGTTGTCTTTATCATTATAGTTGTTTTTACTATTACCATTATCTTTATTCTTAATATTACCATTTCATTGTTATTATTATTATCTTTATTGTTATAGTTGTTTTTATCATTATTATTATCGTTATTGTTATTATTATCATTATCGTTATCCTTATTCTTATCTTTCAGATTTGATTAAACAGTTTATATTTATCCAATATAATTTTTTGGACTTGGTAGATGATTAGTCTAAGTTGATTAGATATAATGATCAATTAGTTGAGATTTTATATCTATTATTCTCTTTTTACGAAAAGGCATGATGTATGGGAAACATTATTATAATTTAAATAAAAATATATTTTTTTATCTGAGTAAATATTTTTTAATGTTAGTTTTATAAATAAATGTTAAAATAATTATTATATTTTTAATTAAATTTATTATTAAATATTATTGAAATTATTTTTTAATCAAATTTATTATTAAATATTATTATAATAATTATATTTTAATTAAATTTATTGTTAATTTTTTTCTATAAATAGAAAGTATCTTAAATAAAGAATCCTAAATCCTAAACACATACAAAAAATATAACAATTTTTAGTTTTATTTTTTTAAGTTGTTTCTAAATAAATATCATTTAAGGTTTTAATACACACTATTATAATTTGTAATAAATTTTAAATTCTTTTTTAATAATACTCTTAAAAAATTAAATATAATTTATTAACAAAAAAATAAATAAAAAGATAAAAAATAATTAATTAATATAACTATCAAACTATTTAAAGTTTATAAAAAAATAATTAAACTTTTAATACTTTTAAATTTAAAGGTATAATAGATAAAAAATAATAAATACAACATTAAACTTTAGAAATGACAAATAAAAACAAATAAAATTTCTTTTTTAAAACACATTTAATTAAGTATTCTATAAAAAGAAATATTAGTGTTCATAAAATTTAAAAATGTTTTATTGTACTCAATTGATACGAGGGTCCGACGAGTTGTTATATCTTGAAACAGGAGTATATATTATTTTGTCAGTTTATTTTTTGTTTTTGTCTTTTTTCTAACACGGTGTTGTTCAATGGAAAGTGATTCATTCTTAATACACTGAAACAATAAACAGTGAGTATAATATATAATACTTGAATCTGTACCTTTCTTCAAACATGTTGCTGATGTAGTTTCCAGCAACAATAATATTTAGTGTTTAGTTTTCATTCTGTCTGTGTGAGTGAGGTTCTCATCCTACTGCATGCACCAAAGCCTCAATAGGATTTATATCTAATGAAAATGAAGAATGGTAAAATTCACATTGAAGGTCCATAGAAATTGCAGAAATGTCAAAGTGACCAAAAATGCAAATCCAAACCATATTTCTTCTATACAGATTTTGTTTAGAAAGTAAGTGAATTTTTTTAGAAGTACTTCTCAAGCAAAATAATATATTTAATGCTTCTTTTGACCAAGTTCTCAGATATAGCTTTCATAAAGACAGATGTACATAGCTTTCAACCATTACTGTTCGTAGGCTCTCAAGTTGAGCAATGGAGGGTGGCAGCTCAGATTCTTGATTTTCCACGAAGACTAAGATATCTTACCGTTATCGTATGGTACAATAACGTTTAATTGCAGAAGCTCATCATCAATCACATCCTCGCCCACTTCCTGTGCTGTATTTGTAACGAGGCCTTCTCCAATTTATCAATAAATTGTTTCTCTTTTCTTTAGAACAGCATCCCGAGGGAAAATTGAAAGAGAAAACAAGAAACCTCCTCGTAGATTTCTAGCAAGTCCGGTGTTAGATTGAGATCTTGAGGGTGCACTAGCTGATTAAAGAATATAAGATTCAAGAAAAGAATTCAAGAACAAAATATTCAATAGCGAGATGTTACATTGCATCCTTTGGACATTCAGAATGAGGAGAAAGTAGTTGCACGCATGTAAGGACTTCTTGATTCTTCTTCTTTCACCTCTTGAATATTGTTCTTCTTTAATCTTGTTAACCTTTTCTTTATATTTAATCTTCTTAAATCTTTTCTTCAATTCTTTTTCGTAATTTTTTTCTAATATTTTTTTAATTCTTTTTCTTAAATATTCTTTTTTTAATTTTTTAAAATTTTTTTTAACTCTTTCTGTTTTTGAATTTTTCTTGTTTTTCTATAATTCTTCAATTTTTTATTCTTAAATTTTTCCTAAATTTTTATTCTTAAACATTCCTATATAATTTTCTTCTTGATTTTTTTGAATTTTTTTAAAGTATTAAAGGTTTTAAGAATCTTATATCTTAAATATAGCGATTAGCGGTGAGCCGTGACCGGGGAGGGGTAAGCATTAGCCATCGGTCGTTAAGTGTTAAGCGTTAAGTGGTTACCGTTTAGCTGTTGGCCGTTTGTCGCTAGCCGCTAGCCGTTCCCGTGTTCATTCCCGTTCCTGTTTCCGTTTCTGTTTTCATTTCCTTTTTTCTTTACCATTACTGTTACCATCTTTGCTATTACTATTAGCGGTGATCGGTGACCGATGAGCGGTTACTGTAACCGTTACCGTTACCGTGACTATAATCATGACCGTGACTGTGACCATGACCGTGACTGTGACCGTTACAGTTATCGTTACCATTGCCTTCTATTACCATTTCCATTTTCGTTTCCCTTTATCATTAGTTTTATCTTTACCGTTACCGTTATCATTATCATTACCATTTCCGTTTTCGTTTCCCTTTATCGTTAGCTTTATCTTTATCGTTACCGTTATCATTATCGTTACCATTTCCATTTTCGTTTCCCTTTATCGTTAGCTTTATCTTTACCATTTTCATCTTTACCGTTACCATTACCGTATTTACCATTATCGTATTTATCTGTTACTGTCTTTACCGTTACCATTACCGTCTTTACCGTTACTGTTACCGTTACCATTACCGTTACCATTACCGTCTTTACCGTTACAGTTACCATTACCATTACCATTACTGTTACCATCTTTACCATTACTATTATCATTATCGTTACCGTTACCATTACTGTTACCATTATTATTACCATTACTATTATTGTTACAGTTACCATTACCATTATCATTACTGTTATTATTACCGTTACCGTTTCCATCTCTGTCTTCCATACCGTTTCCATCCATTACCGTCTCTATTTCTTTTTGAATTTCCATTTCCATTACTGTTTTTGTTACCGTTACCATCTCCGTTTGCATTTCCATTTCCGTTTATCGTTTGCGTTATCGTTAACGTTATCTTTACCATTACTGTTATCGTTACCATTTCCATTTATGTTACTGTTACCGTTTCTGTTTCCATTACCGATTACATCTATATCGTTACCATTACCGTCTTTACCGTTACCGTCTTTACCATTATCGTCTTTATCTTTATCGTTACCATTATTGTTACCATCTTTACCGTTACCACCTTTACTATTATCATTATCATTGTCGTTACCGTTATTATTACCATTATCATTACCGTTATCGTTTTTGTTTTTGTCACTGTTTCCATCTCCGTCTTTGTTATTGTTTCCGTCTATTAACGTTTTCGTTTCTGTTTGCATTTTTATTATCATTTTCGTTATCGTTACTGTTTCTGTTTGTGTTTTCATTTCAGTTTATCGTTACCGTTATTGTTACCATTACCATTATTGTTTCCATTTTTGTTTCTGTTACCATTTCCGTTACTGTCTTTACCGTTACTATTACCATTATCGTTATCTTATTGTTCACGTTGTCATTGTTGTTGCTATAAACTACTATCATTGTCATTGTTGTCGTTATCATTATCGTTATGTTTGTCGTTGTTGTTGTCGTTATCTTTAATGTAGTCATTCTTATTGTTATTATCGTTACTCTTGTCATTACTTCTTCCTCCTTCGTGTTCTTTTTTTTTGTTTTCTTTGAATAAGAAATTAGAAAAAAAAAATATTCAAAAGAATGAATTCAAAAAGATGATTAAAGATTCTAAGAAAGATGAGTCAGATAAGATTAATAAAAAAAAATTAAGAAGAAAAATATTCAAATATATTTAACAAGAGAAAACAAAAATTAAGTGAAAAAATTCTATAACAAGAAGATTGAAGAAGATCACATTTACAAAAATGATAAAAAGATATAAGAACAAAAATAATTAAAAAAATTAAGAGAAATAATTTAAAAAATGATTAAAGATTAAAAAAATTAAAAGGAATAATTATATGATAAAACATTATTAACTAAGAGATTAAAAAAAATATGGGTTGAGGAACTTAAAATAAAGTCTTTAGAAAGAAACAATTCCATTACACATGATAAAACAAAATAATATATGTTTATTTTCAAAATGCAACAACTCATCGTATCACTCAAATACAACGAATTATTTCTAAATCTTATAAACATCAATATTTTAAAGAAATAATATAAAATAAAAAACGAAAACTTAATTATGTGTTTTGTAAATAAAAATAATAATAAATAATAAATTTGATTAAGATGGAATAAGTACAATAATTTATTCACTTAGTATTAAAAAAATCATAGGCGTAAAGCTAAATTGAAATTTGTTTTTTTTTAATTTATATTAATATTTCCAACATTAAGAACTACTCCTCATTTTTTCTTCAATAAACCATTAATTATTATTATTGTTGATTGGTTTCGTTTCGATCTACATCAAGATTGTTCATCTAGAATATAGCTAGAATATTTTCTATTTTGGTATAATTGATATGCACTTTCTAAGTATTGATACGACTATCGGGATGATTGCAGGAGTCAAAACTTCTTTTTGTATTAAAATAAATAGCATGTCTTCACCCAGTTTATCTGCAATTTTAAATTTAGATAAAATTTATAAATATAAGATTAAAGAAAAATATAAAAGTATTATTATAATTAGATTAGTAATGTGCTATTTTAAATATATAGGCTGTTTCGGGTTCATGGATACAAATACAATCATCTTCTGTCATTCTAACTACAGATTCAGAGATCTATGAGATCTATTAAATAAATATACCACGTGCTCCATGCACACTTAGACTTAAATAGTTCAATTAATAAAAATAAGAAGAGTGTTATTTTGATTTTTTTCAAAATTTACATTAATAAATACCTTTTTATTACATTAGATAAAAAAATATAATTTATATTTTTAGATTTTAATATGTATTTTAGTTATAATATTTTATGAAAATTTATAATATTTTTTTATGTTTATTATTTTTTTAATTAAATCTTAAATTTTATGATTTTTTTTATCAAAAATTTATATATTATAATACTCGTATTTATATTTTTTTACTATTATTTATATGATATGAATACGAACTTTGAAGTTGTATAATTTATTTCATAAATTTAACAAAAAGGATAAGAATACAAATATTACATTATATTATCTTTTGACAAAAAAATTATATTGATAGATTTTAATAAAATTTAAAATTTAATTAAAAAATAAATAAACATAAAAAATTACAAATTTTTATAAAATATTAAAATCAAAATATTTATAAAATTTTTATTTTTATTTCTTTTTAATGGGTCTGAATTCTATTTATATGAATAAATTTTTATGAAAATATATTAAAAGTCATATAAGTAAACATTTCTATAAATATTAATAAAATAGTTATTTTTACGACAGGTTTGTTGAAGGTGGCAGAATATAAACTCTTGATATTGACAAGGGATGCACAGCAAAGATCTATTTAATAAATATGCCACGTGAACCATACGCACACAAATATTAAATATTAAACCATTAATACTATGGTTTCCATATATTTTAAAATGTAAAAAGTATAATTTAAAAAAAATATAAATAATTTTATAAAAGTAAAAAAATTAAGGAATAATATATTTATTTTTAATTAAATACTATACAGTTACTTTTAATTAACAAACTGTTTACATATATATTTTTAATACAGGTATCTCACATTTTTTTCTCAACCACCGATTCATCTTGACCACACATTAGCTTAATTTTGACCGTCAGATTACGGGTTTAGAAATTTAAAGATGCAGTGGATTATCTCGCCTTTCGCGATCCTTCCTCGTGGAGTTCGTGTGGGAACAAACGAGGGCGTCCTGGCAAAAAAATTGGTTTTTTATAAAGAACAACAACTCCAAGCTGTCACCTTGCAAAGTTAAAAACTACTCTTTTGTATTGTTTGATAAAATTAGCAGAATTATATTTTAATTTTTTAATTTATTTGTTTACTCCATATAATGTTATATCACTTTTTAATGATACTGTAAATAATTTTATTTATTTATTTATTTATTATTATTCAATATTTTTATGATATAAAATCTGTATATAATATCAAAATATATTTTTTATTATATGATGTATGATCTTAAATAAGATTAGGTGTTTTGTTTATATTATTTTGTAAGTATAATTTAATGAAGAGTTTTATAAGATACACAAACTTCTGACTTTGTAATAGAGATATTTTAATGGTTTTAGCATAGGAAACTTTGTCAAATATAAAATAATGTGTATATACATAATTAAATATGGATGTATTACATAACAAATACGTTTCATTAATTAGTGAGATTAGTTCACGTCTCTAAAAAAGTATAAAAAATATATATAAAAGATATATAATTCCTGTTTTTAGTAATTATCATAAATAACACATTGGGTATGGGAGAACGCAAGTTCAATAATCTAGGGAACACGAAAATTCAATGCGATTTAGATTGAAGAAGACAAAGTAGATAGTTGTTGGGAAAAAGACGAATGAGAGTTAGGAGTGGCAAGGATGGTAATTTAAGCATAACTTTTTTCCTAATATTAAAGGGTGCAACGAAAATAAATAATAAAATAAAAATTATAGCCTTGTTTAGCGTGCCAAAAATTAACCTAAAAAATTATTTTGTGGGTCTTTCTTTCTTTGATACCTGGTTTGGCCCTGGGTTATGTTATGTAGTTGCATCACACACGTGTGACAGACAGAACACAGACTCACATGCAGGGCGAATAGCTCCTCCTTCCTTAAATTCCTCTTCCCCTCTCTTCTTCTCTTCATTTCATTTATAATCTCACAATTCCAACACCAAATTCTGAAACACCATTCCAACTTTCCGCGTTCTGCTTTAATTCCATATATTTAATTCTCCCTCCGATCCATGGCGGATCTCAAGTCCACATTCTTGAATGTCTATTCCGTTCTCAAATCCGAACTCCTCCACGACCCCGCTTTCGAGTTCTCCGATGACGCTCGCCAATGGGTTGACCGGGTATGCATCTTTTTTTTGGAGTTTTCTCATTCTAATTTAATCGTCGTTCATGGTGAAGAGTTAAGTGATTGATATTGCAAAAACAAGGGAGAGTGGATTTGGTTTGATTACGGTACTAGCATTTCTGTCATTGAGCTCTGAATGAGTAGATCAACAGAGATAAGTTTAATTAGCTTAACCTCTAATCGGGAGTTTAATATTAGAAGGCCATAGTGGTAGATCAGCTGACATAAGTTTAATCAACTTTACCAGTAACCTCGAGTTCAATTTTTAAAGTGTTTTACCGCCATGGTAACTTTTATCTTGTTCGAGTAGATTTATCTTTATTGGAGAATATATTTGGTTTTAAAAAATGTGTCATTTGGATTAATTTGAGATTGATGTGATGTTGGTCTAAGAAGTTGTCGGATTCAGTGGAGTTTAAGTTACCGATTTAGAGGTTTTGTTGTGGGATATTTAAGTATTCCGTTACTTGTGTCTGTTATGTTACAGGTGTTTGCTATTTCATTGAAATATATGTTATGAGTTGTGTTGTGTTACTTACTGTGTTATTTACAACTTGTTGCAGATGCTGGACTACAATGTGCCTGGAGGTGTGGCTTGAGAATTTCTTTTGTGTTTGTGTTGAGTGATTTTTTAGTTTATTGTTTGTCTGTTGCATTCCTAGCTAGGAAAGAACTGAGGGGAGGAGGGGTTCTGTTCTGAAGCATTGTTAAAAAGAGTATTGATAAAAAGATGGATTATAACTGCAGGAAAGTTGAACCGGGGACTCTCGGTCATTGACAGCTACAGATTGTTGAAAGAAGGACAGGCATTAAATGATGACGAGATATTCCTTGCTAGTGCTCTTGGTTGGTGTATTGAATGGGTATGGCAATTGAAAGCTTTTGCTTTTCTCGTTTAAATGATTAAATTAAACTACTTCTAATGGTTTCAGACGTTTACTGTGATGGCATTGGGGGGGTCTTAAAATTGTCTGTTGTTGAGTTTTGCAGCTTCAGGCGTATTTTCTTGTTCTTGATGACATTATGGATAATTCTCACACACGTAGGGGTCAGCCATGCTGGTTTAGAGTGCCCAAGGTTTGTAGAAAAATAAACATGAGTCATTGTGTTATCTTTATGCTGCTGTTCTGCAAAAGTAACTATCTCTGATTACTGTATCGTGTAGGTTGGGATGATTGCAGCAAATGATGGAGTTTTACTGAGAAACCATATTCCACGTATACTTAAGAAACATTTTAGGGGAAAGCCATATTATGTTGATCTTCTTGATTTGTTTAATGAGGTAGTACAAATGTCAAAGCTTAAATTATGTGGGTTTCTTCTTCTCAATAAAATATGCTTAAATGTGATATCTTGCTTTTTTTTTTAGGTTGAGTTTCAGACTGCCTCAGGACAGATGATCGATCTGATTACCACGCTACAAGGAGAAAAAGACCTGTCCAAATACACATTAACACTGTGAGTACGGTAACGAAAGAGCACAATGGGAGAGAAATTATTATTGCTTAACCACTTTTTTGACAGACATGAAATGCTGGACCATATTTGAATGTGACTAAAATAACTTTAAAAAAAGGAGAAATTCTTCTGCCATAGAGCAATATCACATCCTTTCTGTAAAACCTGACCAGAAGCTAACACCAGAAGAGAGATAACTGCTTGCTTTGCCTATTTTTGTCTGCACTTGCCTATTTGATATAGACGTGGCTATCTTTATGGTTTTAAATGAAATATGCCTAGTAAGTCTGCTACTTTGTTTGCTGTCCTTCAGCAAAATTTGTGAGCGTTGCTTGAAATTTCCAAAACTAATAACGCCAGTTCTTTTTTGGCTGGGCATGGTGAAGAATATGATGAGAAATTAGCAATGTTCTATGTTTCAATGCAATCTATATATTTTCTCTTCAGTTTCTTGTCCATTTTCGCTTTCTGTCTTCAGAAATCAATACTAATGAGAGCATATGGATATCATCTTCTGCAGGCATCGGCGTATTGTTCAGTACAAGACTGCCTATTATTCGTTTTACCTCCCAGTAAGTACTACTATCCTTTTTAGGTATAACCTCGCTATTTTTGGTTTCTTCCTTGCCCTTTTCTTTGCAACACTAGTGACAAATAGCTAATCAGTCGCACACTATTTTACACTACTGGAATCTTTAATATTTTTCTGACTAAACTAAGAAACAGATAATAAAATGCATGTAATGTGTTATTCAGTTTGAAACCACATCTTTTCTTTTTACCTCCTTCTGAATTGAAAGTTTGATATGTTTCTAAAGAGTTATTACTTAGATCAAATCTCTTGATCGAATATTTTTATACTTACAATAACATTTTTAAAACAAGATACGTGATGCATCTTGTTATAAAAATGCCACTTATTGTCTTTTTTATTTTTTTATAGTTTCTTAGGTTTCAATAACAAACAGATCTTTAATATTAAATAATACACATCTCTTTAGTATATATTTAATTAATCTCTTTAGTATTTTTGAAAAAACATTTCTTATATATTTTAAATTTTGATCGAACAATTCTTACGTGTATTTAGAAGTTTTTTATATTATTATCTATTTGATTCATTTCAAATGGTCCTATTGGCTATCCAACAACTCAAGTGAAAGTTTGATGTTTTTAGAGTGTCACTTAAAAACAAGTTGTCTTTTTGTCATCTATTGTATTCATTTCCAACACTCCTATAGACCACACGGATATATGATCTGTTATTTATCTATGTATATATCTCCTTCTTACACAGGTTGCATGTGCTTTGCTCATGGCGGGTGAGAATCTGGATAACCATGTTGATGTAAAGAACATTCTTGTTGAGATGGGGACGTACTTTCAAGTACAGGTTTGACCTCTTCTCTTAAGGCCATTTAGACTCTAGATAGAATGATGTATGTCCACTGTATACTTTCACTACCAACTTAAAATATTTTATAGAAACTGTATTTTAACTTACCTTTTCTCTTGCCTTTTCCCCTCTAATTTTAGGATGATTATTTGGATTGCTTTGGGGACCCTGAAACAATTGGAAAGGTGAGCATCCTGGAAAACGAATGGATACTGGAAACATCAATTTCTCTTTAATCTCATTCTATTTATCTATGGGACCAGATAGGTACAGATATTGAAGATTTTAAATGCTCTTGGTTAGTTGCGAAAGCATTGGAACTTTGCAATGAGCAACAAAAGAAAGTTCTATATGTAAGTGATCCTCTTGATATTTCCCGCTTATTTCTTATGATTAGACTACAATAAATCACCGATTTTTGCGGTTTGCAGGACAACTACGGGAATACTGATCCAGAAAATGTTGCTAAAGTAAAGGCCCTGTATAACGAGCTTAATCTTCAGGTTTGAACTTCATCTATATCTAGCTCATTAATAATTTATTGGGAAACGCTACCCTTGACATGCATGATGCATCTTTGCCTTATTAGCCAAACGATAAGGTCATACAAATTTGGTTGCAAACATCTGTGCACATCATGATTTGTGTTATTTTCTTTGGATTATTTACTCTCAAACCGAATGAATAGGGTGCATTTGAGGAGTATGAGAGCGGGAGCTATGAGAAGCTTGTAACCTCCATTGAAGCTCATCCTAGCAAAGCAGTTCAAGCAGTGTTGAAATCCTTTTTGGGTAAGATTTACAAAAGGCAGAAGTAGAGTCAATGTAAGGCGAGGACCAAAATTGTTGTTAACGTGCAATAGAAACTAGAGTTCTGATTTCTATCTAGAGCCAAATAATATTAGGTGGCCTGGAAATTTTTAAAAAAGTGATTTTCTTGTATTTTTTTTTTCCATTGATAAGATCTTGTATTTTATTGTGTTAGCTGTCTTGGGAATACTAGTTTGAGAATCAATAATGTCTTAATCTTTTTGCTTATTATTGTCAGTTATATTATTTATATAATATATTTTAAGTATTATTATTAGTATTATTATTATGTATTATATAAATCATTTACATTTAAATCTCATACCACTGGTTAATATGATTAACTTATCTTACAAAAGTTAGTTTTATAATATTAAAGAAATATTAACATAATGGTTGATCCAATTCGTACTTGAATGGATTTAAAAGAGGTAGGTATGATCTAAAACACTAAAAAAAATTAGTCCAAGTTGCTTTACGTCTCAATCCTAACCTTACTTAAACACTTTTGTAATGGTGTATTTTCTTCTTTCTTGTCAATCCTAATAATCTCTCAAGATATACTTATTCACTTTTTAGGTAGATGATGTAACTAAGTGGCTTTGATAGTTTTAAGTTGATATCTAACATTTTTCTCTAAGTCTAGTTTAGTCTTACAAAACTAACTACTAAGGTGAGATATTATATCCATTTATATGTATTAATATGATCTTATCTTTAGTTAATGTGAAATTTCTAAACATCTCCTCACGTCAAAGACTATACATCTCAAACGTGAAACTATATATTTGTGAGTGGTCTAATAACAGTTCGATAACAAGTGGTTCGATAGGTTCAATAATCTTACTATGATGGACTTATTATATGATTCTAATATATATTAGATTTCAACCTAAAACCAACATTCTCTCCATCATTTGTCTTTATTATTTGTTTATGTTTTTTTTCTATAATGTTTATCTTTGTGTCATTGTCTCTATTGTTTGTTTTTATCATTTTTTCTTCACCATAATCTTTATCTTTAACTTATGTTTTAGGTGATACTTACAAATTATAATTATTTTAAAAAATAACTTTTTTCAAATTTTTGACCTAATTAATCCAATATAACTCGTTCAGTAATGAACTATGTTGAATTGAAATTAATATAAAAAATACAAAAAAAATCAATATAACATAATATTGTTTAGTAAATTCAATAATAATTTTATTTAAATCATACCAAACTCGATTATAATTGTTAATTTTAATATATTTTTAAATGATTTTGTCGTAACAAAACTTTAAAAATTAAGATATTGATTATTTTATTCGAAGACGGATTATCATTCAACTAATACTAATAAAATAATATTAATAATCAAGATCATAAAATAATATGAAAAATATTTTATATAACTTTACGATAATAAAGAACTAAAATGAAACATCTTTTTTTTTTTAGTTTTTCAACATTCAACGTATAAAATCAGTCTAAATTGAATAATTATATACTTACATTTAAATTTAATAAAATGCAATAGTGATAATTAACAATAAGAATTTATATGACAAATGATAAATTATATTATATAAAACTATAAAATATAAAAAATATATGTAAATTAATATAATGATTAAATTCTATATTTTTCTAAAAATAAAAATAACTAAAAAAAATATTTTTATATATTAATTACATTTTTGTACTAATGTTGTTTATTTTAAATATTAAATTAAAATTAAAAAAATACTTGTCTAGATGGATTTTGTTTTAGCCTGATCTTTCTTAAACTGGCCTATCCCGTTTACAAGGTGAATTAGGTTGGGAGTTTCTTTTGGCACCTCTCGTGTTTTCCTTGTGCACCTCATCGGATGTCTAAGAGACAAATTTAGGAAAAATATAGAATTTTATTATGACATCTAGATATGATTAAATATGATGATTTTTTATACATTTATATATTTATTTAGGAAAAAATAATTTACTTAGAAGTTAAAAATTATATCAATTTTAACTAAAATTTGAAAATTTGACATTTATTTATTATAATGTAATTTGAATAATTAATATTTTTTTATTTATAATATTTTTAATTTAAATAATAAAATAGTTATATGTCACTTTGTTATAACTATTTCTATTCTTGGATAAATTAATTCATCTCTAAAAATAAAAATTCTTTTATAACTTAAATATGATTTAGGGTTTATGAAATATATTTAAACTTTATAAAATTATATATAAATATAATTAAAAAAATAAGGAAAAGTCCAAATCATCTACCAGTACCAAAAACAAGGTTCCTTTCAGCCATCATTGCATACCTAACGGTTTTATGGGATGTGACCATGACAGAAAAGAATAATAAAATTTTAATTAAAGAGCCAACAAAAACTTGTATTTGCAAATTCACCACTATTTATATAGATCATTAGATTTCAAAAATAAACATTATTTATGTGTTATGAGAAGCAAAAAAAATATAAAAATTAAGTTCGTTATTTTTTGGTACAAATTTAAATTTATAATAAACAGATTACCTATATATATCAACTTATTCGTATTTTACCATATTTAATGACAGATTTGTAAAACAAACATTATTTTAATATTAGCATTAAATTTGAAACATTAATTGAGCATTTATTTGAAACACTTGTACTAATAGGGCAAACAATGAATTCATTTATTTCTCTCTTTTTTTACCTCTTACTTTTAACAACTTTCATTTCTATACTTTAGCTAATATATCAAATTAAATATGAACTTAAATCAATTTACAAATCACTAATTATGTTATTATTTATTAGTTTACTTAAATCAAAATAAAATTCAAATTAAATCTACAATTTCATTAAAATCTTTTATTAACTATTATTATTATTATTATTAGTAGTAGTATTAACAAAACTTATAAATTCATTCATATAAAATTTATAAATAATATTTGGACTTCAATAAGATCAAAATTGTAATGGAAATGGATTGTAATAAAATGTCTTGATTAAGATTTACATCTTATAATTACAAAAGAATAAAAAAAACATAAATTTATGTAAATTATTCAATATTTAAAATTAATGTTTATCGATCTTTTAAGTCAAATTTAAATTTATAAGAATATTGACTTGAATAATATAAAAAATGTTTAAATTTATTTTTACATTTGGTACTAGACAAATTGTTGGAAATTTTTTTTAAATCGAGAAAAATTCTATTAGTGTATAATATAATTTAAAAAAAATTATAAATAAAAAAGTGTTAACTATTCAATTTTTTTCTATAAAAAATCATTTTTTAAAATATTTTTTTCCTGTTTTTATTTTAAATTTATAAATTAATTTTTCATTCTTTTAAACATCCGAACCAGAAATTAGTTTATCAATAATTTTTTTAAAGTGAGTTTCTTTTTTCTCTCAAATTATTTACATGTGCTTTGCGAGATTAAGAAAAAAACAAAAATTTAGTAAATAAATGATTATGAGTATGAAAATATTGAATTTCTTGTTTTACCATTATGTTTTTATGTAGATAACTATTTTTTAATTAGAAATATGATTATATTAATTTTTATAATATTATTCTAAGTAAATATGATATTAAAAATATAATAAAAATATCTAAATAACTATTATACGATATTTGAATTATATTTTAATAAAAAAATTATACTAAACTTTATTAAATAATGGGTAAATAGTGAATAAGAAGGATAAATAACTTAAACTCTACTTTTCAAAATTACTTTTACATCACACAAGCAAACTTTAGGTCAACTTTTTAACATTACTCTGGCATACAAGTAAACTTTAACTCTACTTTTTAACATTGTTTTTTTTTATAATTAATTATGTTTTATTAACTATTCAAAAGCACTTTATACCAGAAGAAAACCATAATATATCATTCAATACAGATAACAAAGTAGTATTTAAGAAAACTAATAAAAAACATGATGAAGAACTTTTTTATTTTATGTAATATGATAAGAACAAGAGAAAAGCAAAAACGTGTCAAGCAAATTTGACTCGTTTTGTTAGTGTCATAATAAAAGGGTCCCTTGCAATGCAATTCATCAAGAAATAGAAAAGAACCACAGAAAGAAAATTCCTCTACATTATTAATCACAAAAGATAAGCCAAACCAGTCATAACTTTGTTGCAAGAGCTTTTAATTGGGTTAATGGCTTCTACCATACCATTCATTTTGATTAAGTTTTTTCAAACCAACAAGGAAAACATGGTTTTGTTTTTAAAACTTCATATAACTAGGTACATAGTGAGGTTTTTTTTAACAAAAAATAGTAAAAATTTAAGACTTTGCCCTTAGAAGGGGCTACGACTTGTGGGTGCCCTCCAACTTGGACCCCATAGCATTTGTTGTCATTTGACAAAAGGGTGGGAACTCTTCCACTCAGTATTAAATTCTGAGCCATTTCAGCACGAAACAGAAAGTGGACAAAAAAAAAATATCATAAGCATCTATCTATCTTTATCCCAATTTTCTGGATTACCACGATTTTAAAAACAGAAGTTTAAGCATAATTTAGTATAAATAAATACTTAAAGAATATATATTTGATAAGTTGGTGAAAAAGAAAAAGGAAAAAAAAAGTTACTTTGTATAAAAATAAAAGTAATTTAATAATTGTGTAGGATAAAGGTAAACCGTGGAAGTGCATGATACTACTAGGAAGGTCCAACATCACACGCGCCGTGGCTAACAGTTCAACAAAATTTGTCAATTTAATATGAGAAAAGTATAACAACTTACAAGCTTGATTTCATGTTGTTCATTCTCGCTCTTTTCACACTTTAATGTCCAAAATTTCCTTTTATTCAATAAATAAAATCCTATACCTCTTCCACTCTCAATCATTCATTCCATCAGTAATATCTCCCTCGTTATCCTCTCTCGAAATCTAAGTTCCTTTTTTTATACCCTTGTTGCTTTGGTAGTTGACAAAATCTTCTGATTCTTTCTCAACTGTTCCAGCCGTTCACGCTTAATTCGTCACAGAAATCTAGTTCTGAATTCGTTCCTACATAGATCAGCAATTCTTTTGGCCCAAACAAGATTTCTGTTTTTCCATATGTTTGTGTCTGATTCATGGCTTGATTTTTCTGCTTTTGGCTGAAGAATTTGAGTTGTGTGGAACAATTTCATTCATGATTTTCCACTTTCAGTTGATTCTTTCTACGACTTTGTTATAAACTGCATTACCCTTTTGGAAGATCTTTCTGGGGTGCTCCGTAGTTTTCAGGGTGGTTAAAAAAGTTGACTTTTTTTACCCCAAGATTCTGATTCTCGTTCCCTTTTGAGTTCTACAACGTGGTAATGAAGCTTGTGGTTCGTGTGATCGAAGCAAAGAACTTGCCACCGACGGATCCTAATGGGTTGAGTGATCCGTACGTGAGGCTGCAGTTGGGGAAGCACAGGTTCAGGACCAAAGTCATAAAGAAGAGTTTGAATCCAAAGTGGAATCAGGAGTTTAGCTTTGGGGTGGATGACCTTAACGAGGAGTTGGTTATATCTGTTATGGATGAAGATAAGTTCTTCAATGACGATTTTGTGGGTCAACTTAAGGTGCCAATTTCAATTGTTTTTGAGGAGGAGATCAAGTCCCTTGGCACTGCTTGGTATTCTTTGGAACCCAAAAGCAAGAAGTCCAAGAACAAGGAATCTGGTGTGTTAAGCTGCTGAATAGTACTTTCCTCTACCTTATCCAATAGTTTGCTTCTTGCCTGACATTTGAGGGACCATGTTTATTCTCTCTCCCTCTCAACTAGCAGTTTTGTTGTTTGTTTATTTTATATTGGCACTAAATTTGTACAAACAATTTTATGTCATTGCGTGACATCAATTTGTTGCTAGTGAACATCTACTTTTACACTATCTTGGTTTTAAAAAAAAATATCACTGTAGGACCAAATTGATATAGTAATATTTTCAAGAACCAATGATGTTTCAAACTCTTCCTAAGATGAAATGAGAGGTTTAATCTGGTTTTATAGAAACTACTCATACTGTTGTTGCATTGTTTCGTGCTTAAAGTGGGACGGATAAAATGGTGTGAATTGCATTTGTCAATTTTGAGACTGTGGAATGTGGATCATACCTCTCAAGGGGTTATCCACCTAAACACCATCTGGAAAGTAATTTGGTCACTAACTCTGAATACGAATATATGAAACAGGTTGTTGTTTACCTTGAACTTAATTCCAGCTTCTTTTTACCTTTTCCTGGCAGGTGAGATTCGTTTGAGCATATATTTTTCACAAAAGAATGCATCCATGGAGTCAAATGGTAATAGTGATGATCTATTATTACATCCAAGAACGAAAGAATCACCTTCAAGATCATCCCCAGACCATTCAAACTCGTCTTCCCCTTCCAGTGAAGAAATAGCATCTGCTAAGGATGAGAAATCTGGTACACAAAAAACAATAACAGGTAGAATTGCTCAAATTTTTAATAAGAGCTCTGATGTGTATTCAAACAACAGAAGCATTGACTTGGACCAATCTGAAATTAATAAAGTTAAAGTTAGTGAGATGAATGATGAAGATCAGTCCTCTAATGAGACTTTTGAAGAAGCTATGAGAAAAATACAGTCTGAAGATCAAGGCAATGAAATTCCTAACAATTTACCAGCAGGAGTGTTTATTGATCAACAATATGTTATTGCACCAGAAGACTTGAATGAGTTGCTATTTTCATCAGATTCAAATTTTCTCAAGTCATTGGCAGAGGTACAGTGTAGTACAGAACTGGAAATAGGACCTTGGAAGTTTGAGAATGATGGGGAGATCTTCAAAAGATTAGTTTCTTATCTTAAGGCTCCTAGTAAATTAATTAAGGCTGTCAAAGCCTACGAGGAACACACATATTTAAAAGCCGATGGCAAGAACTTTGCTGTTCTAGCCAGTGTCAGCACTCCTGATGTTATGTACGGGAGTACCTTTAGGGTAGAAATACTCTATATAATCACACCCGGACCAGAGTTGCCTACAGGAGAACAGTGTTCACGTCTGATTGTTTCATGGCGAATGAATTTTTTACAGAGCACCATGATGAAAGGAATGATAGAAAATGGGGCTCGGCAAGGCATGAAAGAAAGCTTTGATCAGTATGCCACTTTGTTATCCCAAACTGTTAAACCAGCTGATCCAAAGGACCTTAGTTCCAATAAGGAGCAAGCTTTGGCGTCATTACATGCAGAACCTGAATCAGATTGGAGGCTTGCAGTGCAGTATTTTGCTAATTTCACAGTATTCACAACAGTTTTCATGGGATTATATGTGCTTGTTCACATTTGGCTGGCTGCGCCCAGCACAATTCAAGGGCTTGAGTTTGGTGGGCTGGACTTGCCAGATTCAATTGGTGAATTGGTTTTCTGTGCAGTCTTTGTTCTTCAAGGTGAACGTATGCTGGGTATAATCTCACGCTTCATAAAGGCCAGAGCACAAAAGGGTAATCGCAGTGTTAAGATACTCTATATTTCATCAATCCGGTTTTTCTTTTTCTCACTGACCTAGTGTTGCTTTTAATAAAGTGACCATGAGTTTGTCACTCTTCTCTTTTAACGGTTTAGTGCCTATTTGCTTCATTTAATTCCCATCTGTCTGTGATTATATTGACATTCTTGGTACTCCAATATTAGGTAGCGACCATGGAATTAAAGCCCAAGGAGATGGGTGGTTGCTAACTGTTGCCTTAATTGAAGGAAGCAATTTAGCCTCTGTTGATTCTAGTGGGTTGTCTGATCCCTATGTAGTGTTTACTTGCAATGGGAAAACAAGAACTAGTTCAATCAAGTTCCAGAAATCTAATCCTATATGGAATGGTGAGTGTTTATCTGGATCAAATCTCAGAATCCAGTGATCTAATAGTATAATACAAAACTAGTTTTCCCTACACGGGATATGTATTTTATATGATTTTTTTGTTGTTAAGAACATTGTATATGTTTGCAGAAATATTTGAGTTTGATGCAATGGATGATCCTCCTTCTGTGCTGGATGTGGTAGTTTATGACTTTGATGGACCTTTCGATGATGCTGAATCTCTAGGACACGCTGAAATTAATTTTCTGAAAGCAAACATAGCAGATCTTGCTGATGTATGGGTTCCTCTTGAAGGAAAGTTGTCTTTGGCATGTCAGTCTAAGTTGCACTTAAGAATTTTTTTGGACAATACCAGAGGTGGCAATGTTGCAAAGGAATATTTAAGTAAAATGGAGAAAGAAGTCGGGAAGAAGGTAATTAAAACACTTTGTCTCTGTGTTGTATTGTACTCCTGTTTTGTCACCTTTCTGTTTGGCTTATTCTTTTATTTAATAAAATTGTAGATTAATTTGCGGTCTCCTCAAACAAATTCAGCATTTCAGAAACTCTTTGGGCTTCCAGCTGAGGAATTTCTCATTAATGATTTCACCTGTCATTTGAAAAGAAAAATGCCCCTGCAGGTGTGGTTATTCTGTTATGCGATGTCGAAATTCATGGTCTATTTTTGGACTCTGGATTTTACTGGTACGTACTTCTTTGGTGTCATCTCATCAAATTGTGAATATTTCTCTGCAGGGCCGCCTATTTCTTTCAGCAAGAATGATTGGATTTCATGCAAATTTGTTTGGAAAGAAGACAAGATTCTTTTTCCTTTGGGAAGATATTGAAGACATTCAGGTCATTCCTCCTACATTTTCTTCAATGGGGAGTCCAATAATTGTCATAACTCTTCGGAAGGGTAGAGGTGTGGACGCAAGGCATGGTGCAAAAACACAAGATGAACAAGGCAGGCTGAAGTTCCATTTTCAGTCATTTGTGTCTTTCAACGTTGCTCACAGGTAAAAAAGGGGAATTATATAACATTTGACAAATAACTTGTTTCCTATATATCTGCAACTTGTAAGAAAATCTCTCCTATTCTGTGCTCAGGCTCTCTTTTTTCTTTGACGTGAGTTTACAATGTTTCCTTTTTGTTGATCTATTTGTGGTTTTTGGATCTAATACAGTGAGGCAGTTTGATTTGAACAATGTATCGTGTTAAAGATGTCAGCATTGGCAATTCAGAATTTCAACTCTTTTTGTTTATAGCTTACTTAACAATCAAATTTATATAAATGTAATTTCATGTAGTTGAAAGAGTAATTTGTGAAAATAATTTGCCCAATTTGTTTGTATGTAATTTTCATTTCTTGTATTACTCAGTCATAGTAGAAAATCAAGTTCAGTAGTAATGAAGAATGACGACGTGTCATTAGGTTGATTTTGTCTAGTGGTGTCAAAGGTCTCCTTCCATAACTTTTTGTTCAGTGCATGAAGAATGAAAACGAGAGCTTGTTACATGGAAATATCTGGAGGTGTTTCCATTCAAATTATCTTTCACCAAATCTAGTTGTTTCTCAACTGCCCTATTCTCCACAAAGCTTTTGGTGTGAAAGTTTTCTTAACCACCAAATAATAATTTCTTTGTTTTGGGATACTTATGTCATCTTCTCACGAGATTCTTGTTTATTGATGCTGGCATATAGAAAATATTATTTAAGGTATAGTGATAAAAAATAGAATAGAAGATGTCACATGTTACTAAGAGGATATTTCGGTGATGTAGGACCATCATGGCTCTTTGGAAGGCCAGATCTTTGAGTCCTGAACAGAAGGTTGAGTTTGTTGAAGAACAATCTGATAGCAAAAGCCTTATAAGCGAAGAGAGTGGCTCATTCCTTGGTCTGGATGATGTTAGCATGTCTGAGATTTATTCTTGCTCTCTTTCAATTCCTGTAATCTCTCTCTCTCTCTCTCTCTCAACACTCAAACATGCACTAATCCGTGCATGCTGTGTATTATTGGCATAACTGCAATTATTGGATCTTTATTCATCATTTTCTTTACAAGTTTGCAAATGCTCCTGTTTGATTATAGTTCTTTTCCTTTCATTAATATAGGCAAGTTACCTCATGGAGATATTTAGTGGGGGTGAGTTGGACCGCCGGGTCATGGAAAAGCTTGGTTATCTTAATTATTCTTATACTCCTTGGGTATCAGAGAATCGGGATATCTCTGAGAGAGCTGTATATTACAAATTTGAGAAACGTATTTCAAGTTATAAAGGTGAAGTGACAAGCACTCAACAAAGATCTCCCCTTCCAGATGGAAAGGGTTGGCTTGTGGAAGAGCTTATGAACCTTCACGGAGTTCCTCTTGGTGATTATTTCAATGTGAGTCAGCCAAGTGTAGCTTGTTTCTAGACTTTCAGTGCTTGTTTGTTATATCTTTGTTTTCCGTGATTTTCTTGTATCCTTCTGTTTGTTTTCGCCTTTTGTATCACTGAATTGTCTCATATATGCCACACAGATACATCTTCGATACCAAATTGAGGATTTACCCCCAAAAGCAAAGGGATGTAGAGTGCAAGTATTATTTGGAATTGAATGGCTGAAAAGCTCAAAGAATCAGAAAAGACTTACAAAGAACATCCTACAAAATGTGCAGGAACGTTTAAAGGTGACCTTTAGTCTAGCTGAGAAGGAGCTTTCACCAAAATAGCAAATGAATCTCCCTGGATTTTGACTTAAACAAGTATTGGAGCTAGCTGAAATTCTGTTACTAAAAATGTTGTGTCCATTCGTGGTCTTGGACTGGAATATATGATGCATCAGATCATAAGGTTCGTATGATTGTACTGTTTGGAGTTGGTTTCCATAACTTCATTGAAAATGTCAGTTGAAACAAAGTACCTTTTAGTGTGGGGGCAACATTTATCAGAGCTAATGATGCTGAAAATTGTTGTCATATGCTGACTTGCTACCAACTATATTCTTTGAACCAGATAACTAAATACTAACAGAAAAGGCTACCAGTTGTTCCACTGTACATGACTAGTTTGACTCTGGCAGAAGATACTCACTCAGATTTCCAACCGCAGTGGCTAGCAATTCAAATTTTGGATTTTGTTCTTGCAGTAGACATCCTATTACAAAGGTCACTGACATTTAGTTGCCTCAGTAACTAATTGTTAAGAGTTGTCAACAGTTGAGACTTTTGGTCATATGGGAAATGTTGTAAACGATTATTTTTTTAGGCTTGAGACCATCATGACACGAAGCTCAGGTCCTTTATTCCTTGTAGAGATTCATTCCTTAGAATTGAAATGTATTCAATATATTGTGGCCTTCTGACCATGTCATGTAGAATTTGTTGGTTGCTGATTTTCTTACATAGCATTCTTCTATTCTGGTTTGAGAAGACTGTAAAAAGTTTGATAAAATCACACTAGAAAGTAAATTCTAAACTTGTAGGAAATTGTTGGAGAACAATTAATTAATAAGACTAAGCGAAAGAACTCTTGTATGGTATGAAATCATAATATAGCAGTTGCTTGATTTACTTGCATTATTTTCTTCTTTTGGCGCACTGCTATATTGATCTTTTAATATTTTATTACATTTTGTTTGATTATATGAGATTAAAGATATTAAATTTACTAATAACTTTTTTAACTATAATCCAAACGCACGTTAAAATGTCAAACCATGATAAAACTAAAGTAAAGTAATGTTAGTGTTGAACAAGCGTATCAAAATGAATAAAAAAAGCTATGAATCAAAACAAGAACTAGCTATATCAGAAGTATAAACCTATGTTATATGACTGCACCCCAAGAAAATGAAAAAGAGAACTACAGAAATTCTTTCTTGATTCTTCTGTAAGACAATATAAAATTTTCTCCTATTCTTTCTTATGTTATCACATCCATTATATAATTAATTTCTCTATTCTGATTCAAATAATAAATAATCTATTAATAATTGAATAATATATAAAATAAGTACTCTATAAAACTTCATAATATTAAAAAATTGAAATAGAATCGGTTTTCAACTATCAAAATAAACTTAAAATCTAATCAAATATATAGTAATACTTAAGAGTTTAAATTTTAATAAAAGAAACAATGTTCATTAATAATAATAATTTTACATACAAAAAATAAATAAATTAATATAATATAATTATAAAAAAATATATAAAAAGTTATACACTAATATAAATGATAAAATTACATAATTTATAATAATAATAATTTTAATCAATTTATAATTTTTATTATATGTATTAGGTTTATTTTTTAAAACATTTTAAATTAAATTATTTTTTTAATAAAAGTAGAACTGAAAAGCAAAATTATATCGATCCAAACTTATTTTCTACCTGTTTGTAAATTGGTTTTTAGTAGTACTAGTTCCGTAAGTTCTCCCCAATTATCTTTTATTAGTCACATTATTTCATGGATATATGAATCTAACATGGATTAAAATAATTATATTTATAATATATAAAAATTAAACTCTTAAAAATATCATTAATTAAATTGTAATTAAATATATTAATGGAGCTAAATTTTTGTAGGAAAATAAACAGCTGATTGTTATGTCCTATGAAAATTAAATTCAGCATTTCTCTTACCCTCTCATCCTCTGTCTACTCCTCAAAGACGCAACGTTCTAAAACCCTAATCGGTAAGATTCTCCAACTCCCCATCTCCTCTCAGAAACCACCAAAATTATTCCTTTTTCTGGATTTCGATTACACTTTCATAATTAGATTTCAATTTGCTTTTGAATGGCTACAATTATTGTTAGATTTATCCCCAATTTTATAGCAGATTAATACTATGTTAGTGTCCTAGGATAGATTCATTCAAGCTTCTTGCTTTCGGTTACCCATTTGGCATATAATAACCATGTGTCCTTTTTTTCCCTTTCAACGAATCTCTATGTTGTCATTTCTTGGTGCCCTTACACACAGGGTGTGTTTTTGATGGTTTTTTTTTCAACAACCTTTTAGGATATGTGCAAAGAGAGCTTTGTAGCATTTTCTTAAGGTATGTTTTAAGCAGTTGCTTGTTTTATTGGTTCCTTTCAATGTCATGGTGGCACTGTGATGCAACATGTCTGTGAGCTCATACTGAGAAGGAGCTCATCTGCTAAGTCCATTTGAGAGAATGTATGGAAGGGCTTCGTCTGGTCTTGATAGATTTAAGAAGGCTCAGTCCTTGGAACCATTCTCTGTTTCTGTCAATTCATCATCTTCCAAAAATGGTGCCAATCCCTCTAGTAAAGTAGTTGGTCATTCCTCTGCTTGGCCTCCACAGTCTCATGTTTCTGGACACCAATCCCAGAATCAGCATCAGCATGCTTCTCAGAAGACAGTAGGAGTGGAAGCGGCCCCCTTGTTGGGGCAGAATCAACTGGCAACTCAGGTTGGGGGAGGGCAGTCGACATGGCAGCCACCAGATTGGGCGATTGAGCCACGGTCAGGTGTGTTTTACCTGGAAGTTTTGAAGGATGGTCAGGTGCTAGACCGGATTAATCTAGACAGACGGAGGAATGTCTTTGGGAGGCAAATCCAGACTTGTGATTTTGTGCTCGATCATCAATCTGTCTCTCGCCAACATGCTGCTGTTATTCCTCACAAGAATGGGAGGTTAGAACTTTGCTCTCGCAAATTTAACATTATTTAAATGGATTCACTGGGATATAAATATCATTGACATTCTTGTGAATTGCATATTCTGAATAAACTGTCTCAGACCTTGTTCAAACAAGTTAATTTATGTTAACTGGCCATTCCAAAAAAAATGAATGTAGTTCAGGAAGCACTTCAGTCCTTTCAGATATTTAACTAAAGAGAATTTAGTAGGAGTGATGATTATGTGAGCCTCAAGGGACCTTGAAAGGAATATAAACCATTATCTTTCATGTTAAATGGCAGACACATGCCATGTTTTGGAGTGCATGGATTAGTTGTTCTCTTTTTGGGTTTAATTAAGTCCTGTGAAAATCCCTTGCAAATTGTAATTCATTGGCATTAACAATTTCTTTTAATTACAGCATATATGTAATTGATTTGGGGTCTGCACATGGTACATTTGTTGCAAATGAGAGGTTGACCAAGGATTCACCAGTTGAGCTTGAAGTGGGACAGTCTTTGCGGTTTGCTGCATCAACAAGAACGTACATATTAAGAAAGAACGATGCAGCTCTTTTCCCTCGTCCTCCACCACCAACAGAGATTAATTTCCCACCGCCACCTGACCCAGCTGATGAAGAAGCTGTTGTAGCGTATAACACACTACTGAATCGATATGGTATCAACAAGGCTGATCTAGTATCCAAATCTGGCGAGTCTGGTAGTTCAGCTAGTGGCAGAACTAAAGATTATCAATCTGAAAGGCCGACCAAGAGAATTAGGAAAACAAGAGTTGCCTTCAGGGATCAAGTTGGGGGAGAGTTAGTTGAGGTTGTTGGAATTTCAGATGGTGCAGATGTAGAAACAGAACCTGGTCCAGTTGGTGTCAAAGAAGGAAGTCTAGTAGGTAAATATGAATCTCTTGTACAGATAACTGTAATACCAAAGGGGAAAGAGCAGACCTCTGCCAAGGAGGCGGATTCATCCCCAAAAGGTGTGACTGATAAACTACAAGAAGTCTTAAAAAAGATCAAAACCCCAGTTAAAACCGGCATTTATGATGACCTATATGGAGAATCATTATCTGTTAAAGTTGGATCTTCCTGGGCATATTCACCTGCACTCAGTACTGGTGAACCAGTTCCAGATAAAGAGGATGGTGAAGGGAGTGGGAAGTCAGACAGTAATCCTAACACTGTTGATGGAGATGATGATGATGATGATGATGATGATTTGTTTGGGTGATCATTGAACTTACGCAGACTGGATTTGTAGTAGCTCTGTATGAGTATGACATCATAGGGAGTTGATGAAAATATGCAAATTATTATGTTGCATGCTTCTTTTGTCTTCTGGAGTTAATTGTTTCAATGCATAGCCATAGATAGAGATATTGATGTTTTGCTTTGCATTCCCCCATTTACTCTAAAAGACAGCAGGTTCATGGCTAAATGGTGTGTTAACTTTGTATGGAGACATTAAGGTGTGGTTTGTCGGTACTTTCTGCTATGCATATACTGACATGTCATCACTAATAAGGATTGACCAGAAAGCCACATTTTGTGTTGTTTTGTCTTAAACTTGATGTTGGCACGCTTTGGTTTTTGTCTGGCTTCAAGCATTCATCTTTGGCTTGCACATAGAAAATCTTGCGGTGAAAACAACACGTCAAATTTGATTTAGCTGTCCTCTTTTCCTCTTAGCTAACCTTTCTCTCTTCCATAGTAAAGGCTTCCTTGTCTTCATGGCTTTCTTTCTTTCTAAGAGCATCTTCAACGCATTCATGATCTCTTATTTTACTTTAAATAAATTTCATTTTGTTATATCATTTTTAAGACATTGTTGTCATATAAAAAAAAAAAAATCTTATAAGAGTTACATTTTTATAATTTTTTTATTTGTATTTCAATCTTTTACAATTTAAAAAATTAATTTAATTTTCATGTTAAGATGGGAAAACATTTTTTAATTCTTGAAATTCAAGGTTTTAAATTTAAGATAATCTGTTATTAGTATATTTCTTTTTATAAGACTTAAAATATTTTTGTTTCACTTTCTACTTATTAATTTCATTTCTTGATGTCAATAAAAATGTATTAACTAGTAAATTGATCGTAATGGTTGTTAAATTCACTTCAATCATCTATCTTATTTTTGGGTCAAATTTGATTTTTGCTAAGAACAGTTTTTGGTTAAATTTTAATTATGAAATAAGCATGTAAACAATGATGAATCTTGTTCATGGATAGAAAAAAGTAACTTGGCTTTAAGTCTTAAAATTTATTTAAAATAATCCTTGTGTCAATTTATAATTAATATGGGTGATGATGTTAATCCTTGTGTTATAAGTTTTTTCATAAACATGTTCTCCCACCTCCATTGATTTTTAACACAAATAAATTTAGGATCAATTTGTAATGGAGAACAAACATGTAGTGCCTTTCAACTCTTCTTCTGCGTAACCTGAACTTACTGGTTTCAACTACAAGAATCTGAGTTCGGCTTTCAATCTAAACTCAGAACTTTTCATATGTGGCTGCTTTTTCTTTGCAACTCCATACTTTTTCCCTGCACCCCTACAGGCAATGTGAAATTACAATTACAAAATAATCTTGCATCCAAAAATTTTCTCGATTTAGGTATTTCGAAATATTATCGGATTGGATGTTTTAGAATAGATGAATTCAGAATATATATATATAAGAATTCATAAAACTTCTATTTTAAAAAGTTTTTTTGGAAACATAATTATAAAACTTCTATTAAAAGATAATCTTTTCAATATACATATTATGAAATAATATTCTGTAACATCTGTTGTAAAAGTTTTTCAAAAGGATAAAATAGTTAATTTAAAAAATATAGGAATGTAGGAGGAAAGTTGTTCATCAACTTACCATATTGGAAGTGGTGTTGTAATACTATTATTTAAATCTGGATTTGAATCTCTTGTTAAAATTAAACTAAATTATTTTTAAAACATAAAAAAATTGAACCTTTTAATATATAAGACATTAAACTGAATATAAAAATTAAGATAAATTACTAAAGTATAATTTAACCTTAAATTTAAAATACAAATTTTATGTCGAATTTTCTGAATAAAAAAATGTTTTATTTACATAACATTGTACTTCTCATTGTGCTACAAACTCATGCTAGTATTTAATATATACTCAACAAATCCAATGGTTTGAATAAATTTGAAGTTTTAGCATGCTCTCGCTTATTAAAATGGGGGAAAATAAGTTGATGATATCTTTAAAAAAGACTTTTGAAAACATTATTTATACTAATTTCTGCGAAATAGAATTTGACATGTAAATTTGCAATGGAAAACCCTTAGTAGGTCTTGTATTTGAAGTGTGATTCTGCAATTAAAGTTTAAGCTTTATTTCAGTAATATATGGAACAAAGATGGACATTAAAAGTTGGTCTTAAAGGGTAAATAGGGCAGAAGCAGAACTAAGAGTCAAAGAAAATTGTTGCAGTCAAAAAAGATAACCGAAGCAAATGA
The DNA here is from genome assembly GCA_030347555.1 of Lablab purpureus. NCBI lineage: Eukaryota > Viridiplantae > Streptophyta > Magnoliopsida > Fabales > Fabaceae > Lablab > Lablab purpureus. The sequence continues at coordinate 16,942,435 of CM059259.1, forward strand.
TCGAAAATATGGAGAAGCAGAAGAAGTGATAAGCACTTTTTCTAATCATTGAAACAAACACAGCATAGCCTAATACAGAGGTGACATGGAGAAGCACACAACTTTTCTGTGTCCCATCTTTTAGACCATGCTATATTTCCCAACCTCCTTTTCAAATCATTTTCAGGCTAAAAGATGCAAATTATCTTGGCTAATTGCAAAAGATAAACTATTTAATAATTAATTATAATTGTAAGTACTTCTAGTTTTATTGAAAAACAATTTTAAGATAATTAACTACGCATGAATGAAAAAAAAAGTTTTACATAAGAATATATATATATATATATATATATATATATATATACACACACATAAGTTGCCATTAGGAAGTCTTTTTTTAACCGTTGAATTGGTAAACAAAGAGCCATGTCTAAAGTATTATCATCATGAAATTTGTGTAGTCGATATGATAGACTTTTATGTTGGGTTTATATTGAGATTTTTTTTTCTTGGAATTAGCATTTTGATAATTAACGATATAACGAATTAAATCATGTTAATATACTGTTATTTCATTTTAAAAGTTACCGTAATTTGTATTATTGGAACTACAATATTGAGAGAGAGAAAAAAAACTTCAATAAAGTTAGAAAATTCATAGTACGTAAAAAATTACCAAGTAAGAGGGTTTTTGAGTGAATTAAATCTTTATTATTTGTTAAGAATATATATATATATATATATATATATATGTATGTGTGTGTGTGTGTGAGAAATAAAAGAAAATAGAGAAAGTGTTTGTAGGAAATATTTACTAAGTGAAAATGTGTAAAAGGTAAGAATTAGATCTCAAACAAATACAAAACAGTAAAAATGTATGAAAGGTAAGAATTAAATCTTAAAGTGAATATTTAGGTAAATATAAAATTTGCTTAGTTAATGAATTTGCTTGAAAATATTATAATTTTAGTTATGTATACATTATAATATATTTTTCCGTATAGTGTGAAATGTTATGATATAATATGCTACATGTATTAAGTATGTTATATAATATGTCATTATATATATAATGAAATAAGAAGAATGAAGACTTAGTGTGGAGAGATGAATTTGACATGTGATAAGTAAGACCATATGTATCTTGTATTATGAGAAGAGAAATATACCAATACATTATGAGCTTAAGAGATGTTATAAAAGATTGTTAAATCTTGACTTTAAAAGTGTTGGTACTTGGTATCGATAATATTGTTTGTAAGAGCAAAATTTATTACTAAGACAAATATCATTTGATGTATTTATATTAAGTATAATAGGTCTGGATTAAACATCTTATGTTTTGAGTATATGATACATCTGTCTTGACAATATTAATAATATGAGATTGTTATTTTAATATATTGAACCTGAATTTTGTAAAGGATTGAAGTACTCATTTTGTATTTCCATTAATTTATATTTTTTTCTGTTGAAAGAAAAAACTTAATGTACATATATAAATGATATGTTAATTGAATCTAGAAATGAGATGGAAATAAAAAAAATTAAAATTAGTACTTGGTTGTGAATTTCATGTGCTCTTCTTGGGTCAAAGACAATACATTAAAAAAGTATTGAAACATTTTAAATTGAAATGTGTTAAAGTTCTGAATATACTTCTAACCAAATTTATACCTTTTTTTTAATTTAATATTATTTAGAATTTGGGGTTTAATATTATTAAATTTGATGAAGTATTTCATGATGTTACATAAGTAATACAATAAATCTCATCATTTCAAGCCTATCTAATAATTATAAGATATATGTTTTTAAGAAAGGGTGATTGAGATATATAATCTAATAATAATAATAATATTGTAGTAATGTGTCTACTTATTTTCTCAAACTACTTTCACAACTTTAAATGATACGACATAAATATGCGATTAAAAGAAGAAAAAACATGGCATTGCATGCGTATATGATTACGAGTGTGTATGGCTTGTGGTTTTGTGACATGCATGCTAAGTGCATGTCTATCTGTGTGTAGTACTTTTCTTTCATTCTTACATTTGAGCATGTAATGAGATATATATATACACTCTCTTGCTTTTATGTGTTTGTGTGCTTCTGGATTAGTTGAAGACCAGCTCAAAAACACAAAAACACTCAAATCTCATTCACGTAACTTATTTTTCGTTTAACTTCGAAAATTTCTGAAGTTTTGATAGATTGTGAAATAAAGTTTTGAGTACTTATGCTTGAATTTATTTTATAGATCTTCTACAATTATAATTACATTTGGATAAATAGCTTTTATGGAGCCAAAATACTGATTAAGTTTCAAGTTAAGATAAAATGTAAGGGAGATCTTTACTTGGACACCAAATTTAAAGAAACTTAACATTTTTTTTTACATTTGCAATGGCTTAATAAATTAGATCTATTCTAAAAGTAATCGAAAGACAAAGAGTGCCACAAAATAAATAAACTAATAAATGACGAAATTCTTTAAAAGTAGCATCTCACGGAAACCTAACACAAGATTTAGAATAAATTCAAATAAAACCAATGAAAGAAGCTGAAAATGTGGGTTACATGTTTTATTTTTGGTGATGGCTTGAAATACATTGTTTCTAGAAATGTTTATTTCTTAAAAGGAATATAATTAATTACTTTGTAGATTGTCAAACATTCTATTATGCACTAAACTACTTGTCTGCTCAAATGGGTGGCAAAAAACCCTAATTTGCTACCAAGTAGTGGGACCCATTATGATGAAGTAGCATTTGACTACTACCATGCATCTATCTAAAGCTTGACCATGCTTTTTATTCTGTACTGTATTTTAATTGGAGGTTTGCACATATATCATTGCCATTATTCTTAATATCTATACCAATTAATTCATGCTCCATGCCTCACCATATATATATATATATATATATATATATATATATATATATATATATATATTCACAAATTATCAAAAGCAACCCATTAATTACATGACAAGTTTCAAACTACCACTTCACATAAATAGACATAATAATCAATAATTAATTGCTATTATAAGAAATTTTAATTGTCAAAACATGTCTATACTTGAATCATTGTAGAAATGGATCATCATTTTGTATATGAAAATAGTAATAACCTTAGCCATTTATTTCCCCACCAATATACATTAATGTATTTATACTCAATTACCACTCTTTTAAATAACAATAATAATGATGATGAAAGTTATTATACGTGAAAGAAGCCACATGGATAATAATAAAATAAAACAAAAATAATGAAGTTTCAAATGGAGATATAAAATAAGGTAATTAATACAAAAATAAAAATGAAAAGAAAAAAAGGGACCTAAACCAGAAGATATGGAAGCACGAAGCTGTTCTAAAAGGCTAAAAGCATTAGATCTCATCGATTTGTTTTAACATCTCATAATAACAACAATAATTGATGTAACAAAAAGTTATAAGTTTCCTTTTAGTGAAAGACGTGTATAAATAACTTATATAATTAAAAGAAGACGTGTATATAATAATAATAATAATAATTGTCAAATTCAAAAACCAGTGCTGAGGAAGATAGCTTGGGAATAAATAAGTTTAATAATTGTTTAGATTAATTTATTTTCTATTTAAAACAATTTATGATGAACTTCTTCTTGAGAAAATCCTTTTGAATAAAGAAGGGTTTTATCAAAATATGAAGGATAAAACAAACATAAAAAATGAAAGATATGTGAGAGGAACACTATTTCACTAATTAAGTATTAACTAAAAATTTGCCGATAAAAAATTAACTAAAAATTAAAAAAAAAAATAAATATATATATATATATAATATATATATAATTAAAACACTATTACATATGAAAAGGGTATGTATTATAGTATCATATAAAATTTGAGGAAGGTTAAAAGAAAAGAACATCAATGGAAGTGGTGCATGCACAATAAGAAAAAACAGGTTGGCATGGATTGGCACAAGAATTACTGACAATCTTCATGGAAAATCACATGGTCGGTTTGTAAATTGGTTTGGAGACTGTATAATAATAACAACATATCTTATTTACAAACTCTAAAGAAATTGGAGATAATCATCACCATTATCATGATCATGTGTTATTCAGATCATCTCAACTTCATCATGCCCATCCACATCATCATCCCTTAGTCATAACATCATTGGGGTTGGACTTGACCAAAGTTTAATCAACCAAATATATTGCTTTCACCTTATCTTTATACATTTTTCTCTGTTTTTTTCCTCCACATCTATCTTTTTCTTAAGTTTGACACGCAATCCAATAATGATATGTTTAGATTACACCTAAACATGTTTAAAGCAAATAAATTGCTTCTTTGTTTAGGATTCGAACAATAAATTCCAAACATATGATTACTTAGATATTTTTCATAATCACTGTTTGGAAAAACAAAATTTCATAAACTAGTTTATACAGGTAAAAAAAATAAAGAAGAAATTAGTTTTCTACTTTATTTTTTATTTTTTAAATGTTCATAGAAAAGATAGTTTTTTTTTTTCAAAAGTTTAGTCCTTAATTTGTTATGTTCATAAATACTAGTTTCTTTCGCCAAACCCACTTGCTGGTATCAATCTTCTTCTGCTAGCTAGCTGTTCAAGATTGACACCAAAACCAAACCATTCATTTTTATTTTGCTCTCTCTATCTTGTTGCTTCTTAGTGCTAATTAAAGACTTTTTGATAATGGTTACCCCATCTTCTTTCAGCTGAAGGGATTGGTGAGGGGTCCCTTGTCTTTGTCTGTGACATGAAATAAAATCATCTGGGGACCCCAAGGGGGAGCTAACACTCCATGCACGAATGAATGAACAGGAGCAGAGAGAAGAAGCTTTCACACATGAATGATTAACCAAATATGAAAGGACAAATTTTTTTATGGTTGCTTTTAGTTTTAGTTTTCATTTTAGTAATACGTGTAATAAGGATTTATGTTAAAGATCAATATAGTACATATCTAAATGCATGGTGAAAAAGTAATGAAGGCGCGTTTTTCCTAATGGATTAATATCTTATAGCGGCTTCAAGGCCAACAGAGAGAGATTGATGATTACTAAAATAAAACTTCAATTCTAATTAAAGAGATAGAAAAATGGATGCAAGTTTTTTCCAGAATAAAATCATGCAGTGACAGGGAATAGGGAGGAGAAAGAGAAACGTTTGTCTGTGTTTGGTCTTCAAAATAAGCCAAAAGAGAGAGGTCGGAGCAATATCTCAAGAGGGTTGATGTAACAAACGGCACAGAAATGGACACGTGGCCAACATGCACACAAGGGTGGCCCAGGCATAGGCCTAATAGAAGAAGAATATCCCAAGGTTTAGTGGGGGGAAGCATGATGATGAATGCACAGTGTATCTTTCACCTATGTTGAGACTAGGCCCCACACAAGCTTCTTTTTCAATTAGTATAGGAGAGCACTCCAATGCCTTAACCCACTTGTATTGCATGCTTTTTGTGGTTTAATCATACAGCACCAATTTTGAAGCTGTCGAGGTGAAGACTGAAAGACTTCTTTTTCAATTTCCCCCCTCTCTATTGCGTTCTATTTGCCATTCGAAGGACTATGTCATGGCATGCTTTTGATGCATTACTATGTTGACTAATTCCAACGAACCACTCCTTCTCTCTCTTTTCAATGTTGTACTCTAAAGCACTCTTGGTTAGGAGACATTGTGGTACTCGTTTTTCTTCACTTGGTGTTGGTGTTGGTGCCTTCCCTGGTTGGTTCTACACGAGGCTTTTCAGCTATAGCCTAACCCTCTCTCTATTTCTTTGTCTCTGAGGATTACATGCATGAAACTAGTAAAGCATTCACTTTCCTGCTTCACATGTCCATGCATATATGCTTGTTTCTGACTTTAGGCCACCACATATCTCTGCTCTACCTTTACTTCAAAAACTGATGCTTCTGCTTCATCTACTTTCTTCATTTTGTACAGTTACTTCGGAACTGCAGCTTTTTCAGTCGTGAATGCCTTTCTCTGGTTCCTATCATTCAAGTAGCATCAATGATATGTTCACGGGTACGTTTTCTGCTTTCTTTACTTTTTTAATTTCTTTGGACATTTCCAATACATTTGTTTAGTACTGTGATGAGAGGCCTAATTGTGAAAGCATAGGAAGATAACTACGGAGAGTAGGGAGCAATTTTGATTAAAGCATTTCTGTTTGACTTACCACTTCACAACCAGTTAAAAACCTTTTTCATTCTGTTATACAGATGAAGAGCCCTTTTGTCAGATATAAATTTGTTTTTCTGAAAAAGCAGCATGCATTAGGTTCTGTTTGCTTAAAAAATTCCAAGAGAAAAAAGACAAAAAGGAAGTGGTAAAACCTTGTGAAGGGTGAGAGGAGAGTGACTAGTGGAGAGAACTTTTATCAATTGGAGATGAGAAGAGCCTCATAATTAGCTAAATGCCACCCAAGAATCAAATAGGGAATGTCATTGGTTCTGTGTTGAGCAAAGGTAGCTGAAATTAACTATACACTTTCTGAATTTTGGCGCCGATCATGAAATTGGGATCTGTGAGAGTTATTACCTCTAAGAAAACAGTGCCTTGTAAGATTCTGAGGCCATATTATTTGGAAGAAAAACATGAAGCACTTTTTTTTGTGTCTTGTTGAAAGCAATAGGTGCTGTGCTACAAACACGGTGCTTTTTGCTTTACCTCCACTTGTCTGTGAAAGCACAGACCAAATTGTATGCCAGATTTTAACAATTGAACGGTGCAAAAGGCCTCACAGAAATAGCACTAATGTATCATATCCTCAACTTTGAGAAGCATAGTATATAGGTTCTTCTTTAATTCCCTTATATTATATGAAACTTTCCTAAAGAGTTACTTTTGTGAAATTAATAATGCTGAGCTCTTTCAGCCATTATACGAACAAAATTGGGAAGAAAAAAAAGAAACAATTGAAGAAAGAAAAAGTTGTCTTCCGTCTTTCTTGGTTCCTATGTACTTGATAAAGTGTAGGATAATTGAGAAGACCAAACTTTGAATAGGGACCAATGCTGACCAATTATAATTTTCTATAGAAAAAAGGGTCTATGTTAGTTTATATATATCTAAGTTCTTTGGATACTCAATGAAAGCGACTGAGCAAGGTAGCCTCACAAAAATGATGCATGGATGACATTTGTATTATCTTAGGAAGGCATTGTCAGTGGTCACATTTGATTGGTGCATCACTTTCTCTCGGATTTCCATACTAGTATTTTCTTAACACAATCATGCATCCTTGTATATATGGAATCAAAAGCTTTTCTGAAAAGATAGCTGTGTGTATTAGTCCATATTTGCTTTGGATTTATATACCCTCAGGATTCAACAGGAAGGAGCACATAGTATATTTTTTTTGGTCTCACGTGATAGTTAATTTTCAACTTCCAAACACATGCGCCATCTATCAAGGTAAAACATGTATGTTTTGCTGCATAAAGGCATCTTTTATTGTGCTGCTGCTTTTTTCTTCATATATAATTTTTTGGGTGGGTTGGATGAGTATTCATTCAGTACACAAAATAATGAGAATATCCAACTAGAAAAGTCTATATGTGTGCGTGTGTCTGTGTAATTAGTTCTATATCCTTTTTTTTATTGTGGATTCGCACAATACATAACTTTTTTACCAATGACATTGAATTTGTTATACTCCCCCATTCTCTAATTAGTCTCACTAGAGTACTGTACAAGGATTAAGGAAATGAACAATTGTTCTAAAAACTATGAAAAAAAGCAGAACAGGACAATATTGTCCTTTTCTTGAAAGCATATGCTGTTAATTTATGCTCATGGTGAGAAAAAAAAGGTAATAAATGTTTTCTTGGCAGTGAAAACAACAGATCATTTAGAAGAAAAAGTTTTGCTGAAGTGACATTTATTTGAGAATGGGGGCAATATATACTGTTAAGAGGAGTGTAAAAGGCAATAATGTTATGTCTTTACTTACTTGGTTACATACGTTGTATTTATTGCTTACCAATGATTATCATAGGACTAACAAACTACTCGTGCATTTTCCATCAGTAAACATTAAACATCATCTATATGATAAATAATTGGCCCAAGTACGAGTAATTGAAACCAATGAGTCATATTTGATAACTGCCAAATTTCCTCTAGAATACCAGAATAGGAACATTAGTAAGGTAATGGAATGGGTGTGCATCAGTCGGGAGATTCAATGTAGTTTGATTCGGATAGGTCGGTATCCAAAGTTGCATACCATGGTCTGACACCAAAATAAAAGTAGGTATGCATCAGTTACGAGATTCACCTTGCGGATTTGTCCAACAACAAAATCCTAAAGTTGGTTTTGGATGCAAGGATGATTTTCTTCTCCAAAATCAAATTGAGCAGTGGAACCAAGTATTAGCTCTAGATATTTATCCACACTAGTTTTCTAAGTTATATATGTAATACAGCTCTGCAGTTTGTTGGAAAGTTTGAAATTTATGCTGTTTGCTGCATTATACTTTAGAGTAGTTACTGAGTTTTTACTTTTTTACTTTTTCCAATAATCATTGGAGATATTTAGAGTAGGAAAAAGATGCTGATATGTGCAATAATTTAAGTCAAGTTTAAATCATGTTGTTGCTTTATCCTATATGATTTCTGAGAAAGAAAATATATGCAGACATAATTAGAGAGTTTGGTACAAATACCTTTAAGATCATTTGAATATTTGCCCAAATGGAATGTATTACTTATAATAGAGGGTGGCTTTTTAACATATCAAGCGATCACCTTAGAGACAAAGCTCTTGAACAACCATGTGCTATAACTATTAAGGTAGAAACAGGACAAAGAAACTTCACTTCTAATCAAAATCAAATGGATACTACTTTGTCGGCACAGTTGCAAGTGCAGGGGCTTACATAGTAGTCATGTTATTATAAGGGGACATTGATATTAGTATTTTTCCAATACCAGTTTCCTTGTTCTTCTCTTTTTGATATAGGTTTTCCTTTCTCAAAATTTGAACATCACAATTCATATGAGTTGCATAGTGTAATAAGTCATCAGTATTCATCAGTATTCAAATTTTGAAGTTCTTCAGTTTCTTAGTAGTTATTACATGTATGGACCTCTCTGGCTTAACTTAATTAGAGTATCCACGCCCACCTAATTTTAATTATTAGCTTCATCCGCTTATATTTGCTTGAACTTGGAAGTAACTTCCAAATGCTCTAGAGTAGAGACAAACTTGCACCGATGCATGTCATCTAGCATAAGTACTTCTCTTGCTGTTACTGTTCTGCATCAATGGATCGCATCTAGCTAGCATAAGTGCTTCTCTATACAGTTACTTTTCTGCATACTCTTTCTCAGTGCATGAAGGCAAAAACTGGAATTGATTGTTTCTTGTTTCCTTTAGTCTGTAGATGAGGAATCCACATCTATAAATTGAAGTTCTTGCAGAGTCATACGCAGATAAATGAGGTTGTGAGGGCATTGTTATATTAAAGTTGAGGTAAGGTTTTCTTGCATGTCCTTTCTTGTCATTTATTTTCTGGATTTTTCTCGCACATAGTAGTATGGAGATGACATGGTATGAAGTGAGTTCGTGTCCTGGTCCTCAACCTTCGTCTATAGTGATTTCTTCACCCTCTTCTCCACCTCTTAGTTTGAGTGTTGCATAATCATGAGCCAGAACCATGATATAATTCGAGTAAGCATGTTTGTCCAACATGACCCTTTTGATTCACCCATGAAAAGGGATTTCTTATACAATACATGTTCTTCTCTCTCTCTCTCTCTCTTTATGTTCAAGTAATTAAGCACGGTATCTTAACCTTTACTTTATGGGATCTGTAGTATCATTAAAGTTGCGGTATTCAGAATTTGTTCAGGCTCTCAAGCAGAGGTTTTTCTTGACCATTGGGTATAGATCACAATCAGTAGATATGAAGTTCATGAAACTTGGTACAAGGCCTGATACTTTCTACACTGAACGAGCTACCAGGTATTTTTATCGAGCTTCGGTCCAAGAGTGTCCTACAACCTATTTTCCCTCTCTCTATTTATGTTTACACAAACTAACATGCATTAACATATCATAAATGCAGGAGTCTGGTTTCAGATGTACAAGCTGACCTTGTGATAAAAATCAATGATAGTACTTATCTGGTACACAAGGTATAAAAATTACACTGAGTGTGATGTGTGCAAAAAAATAATAGTAACTCAATATTTGTTAATCTATAATGCTATTTTTGTTGGCTGCAGTCTTCGCTTCTTCCAAAATGTGGCCTTCTACAAAGACTTTGCTCAGATTCTAGTGATTCTGAGAATGTTCCTCTAGATCTTCATGATATGCCTGGAGGTGCAGATGCTTTTGAACTCTGTGCTAAGTTCTGCTATGGAGTTTCAATCAACATCAGTGCCCATAACTTTGTACCTGCACTCTGTGCCGCCAAGCTCCTACAAATGAATGAGTCCATAGAGAAGGGAAACTTCGTAGGCAAACTTGAGGCTTTCTTCAGTTCATGCATTCTCGAAGGATGGAAGGACTCTATTGCAGCATTGCAGGCCACTGACAAGTTACCGGAGTGGTCTGAGAATCTCGGCATAACAAGAAAATGCATTGATTCAATCATTGAGAAAATTCTTACACCCCCACCACAGGTCAAGAACTGAGACCATAAATTATTTTCACATGATTGATACTTGAGACATTTTTTGGTTTAACAAGGATGATTATGTGCAGGTCAAATGGTCCTACACCTACACAAGACCTGGTTATACTAGAAAGCAGCATCATTCAGTCCCAAAGGATTGGTGGACTGAGGATGTGTCTGATCTTAACATAGATCTTTTCAGATGCATAATAATGGCTATTAGATCAACATATGTGCTCCCACCACAGCTTATTGGTGAAGCTTTGCATGTCTATGCTTGTAAGTGGCTACCTGGCATCACAAAGCTTAAAAATTCACTCGGTTCTGCTGCAATAACAGAAGAATCCAAAGCGAGTAACCGAAAAATTCTGGAGACAATTGTGAGCATGATTCCTGCAGATAGAGGGTCGGTTTCAGCTGGCTTCTTGTTAAGGCTTCTCAGCATTTCAAGCCCTCTTGGTGTCTCCCCAGTGACCAAAACAGAACTGGTGAAGAGAGCCAGTATACAGTTTGAGGAGGCAACAGTGAGTGACCTGCTTTATCCTTCAACATCCTCTTCGGACCAAAATTTTTATGACACTGAGTTGGTTCTAGCAGTGTTGGAAAGTTTTTTGAAGTTTTGGAAAAGAATCTACCCTGGTGCTGTGGATAACAGGCACTTGTTAAAATCAATCAGAAATGTTGGTAAGCTCATCGATTCCTATCTTCAAGTGGTGGCAAGGGATGATAACATGCCAGTGTCAAAGTTTGTCTCTCTGGCTGAAACTGTGCCAGCTATTGGCAGATTAGAGCATGATGAGCTTTACCAGGCTATCAACATCTATCTGAAGGTGAATTTCCATGCCATACGCAACAATGTCTAGCCTTTTTTCATTAGATACAGGACAAAAGTTTATTTTAGTTTCATATGAAAGTTAATTTCAACTTAACGATCAACTCTTATTTTTTGGTAATTTGGTTCTTATTATGGTGCATGCATAATGTGACCTATGTTCAATGCATACACAGGTGCATCCTGACCTGAGCAAGGCAGACAAAAAACGTTTGTGTGGGATTCTGGAGTGCCAAAGACTGACCCCAGAAGTGCGCGCACATGCAGTCAAAAATGAATTTCTGCCATTAAGAACTGTGGTGCAGCTCCTGTACTTCGAACAAGAAAAAGATTCTATGGAAACCACTAGTTCCAAGCTGCAAAAATCACATGATCTACTTCTAGGAGCAAAAAAGAGACCAGCCACAAGAGATAGCCATGGCAAGAGGTCTTTAATAAACAAAGAAGAATTCAATAGAGAAGAAGTCACAAGAAGAACCTCTCATGCTGAAGATAGAGAAAAAAGTCAACACAAAGCTAAACAATCAGATGCTAAGTTAGCATTGGACTTGGAAAGAAAGATGGTTATAAGAGGAGACACTGAAGATATAGGGTCAGAAAAGTTAAGGGGAGCCAAAGAAGAAAGAATGTCAAGCAGCAAGTTGGACTTGGATTCTAAGAATAACATACAAAGGGCAAGAAGCAAAAAATCAGAACATGGTCGTCAAAAGGGAAGATAGACATAATAGCAATTATAAAATCCTTGAAATTGAAACATTCAGAGCAATCCTCATTTCCCTGCGTATGAACTTAGTAGCCTATATTCTTACCATTTCTTTTTTACATGTCATAAAATGTAAGCAAGATATTGTCCTTTTCTACTTTCTGTCACTGTTAAAGAGTTGTATTTATCAAAAAGAGGTCATTGCAACAAATGCAGTTGACTTCTCTCAGATTGCTACTTTTTTTCATTACATTTCAATTGCCTTATATGAAAAGGAATAAAACCACTTATCGTGTTTGTGGCACATGAAAATGAACCACTTTAACCGTTTAAAAGTGATGTTATCATTGGCCATAGTTATGCTTATACCAAAAAAATAAAAATTGGGGTATGCTTTATTTCCATTTTCAGAAACTGCTTTTAAGAAATAGAAAAACTTGTTCGATGGGTGAGATCATTCAATAGAAGCAAAATTATTATATTTAGACCATAATATCCTAATTTAATACTTTGATTCTTAATGTCTTTCCTATATCTTAATTCCTTTTTTAAGTCTACCAACAAGTTCTAACAAACAAAATGTTCCCATGATACACATTTCTACAACCAATATCCTATTTTTGCTTATAAATGGAACAATCACATAAAAATGCATAAAAACTTCGATACATGCTATTTAACTGAGGCTAACATGTTTTTTATTCTCCAGTTAAATTGTCGCCAAAATTTTATTCAACAAGTTCATACCAATGTAAAACAACTTCTCAAGAGAGCTTTATCATTTTCACATACTACATTTTTTTTTACCAACATATCTAAAATTTCACTTCAAGAACATTTTCACTAACGTTTTAAATTTTCTAACATTTCAAATGAGATTTCATCAATTCAAACACATACAATATATTGGTTATAACTATATCACTGAAAACTCTAAACCTTAAACCCACAAATCAATTATATTATTATTGTTATAACAATTTCTCAAAAACAATAACTATTTCACCATTTGCATGCAAAACCAAGTTTCTCCAAACTAATAAATATCTTTTAAAATTAGACAGTTAATTACAATTAAGAATCTAGTTTCTCTTGTATAGATTCTTGCTTGTATATTAAGATACTTAAAATTTTTGAAAGACATGGTGAGAACATGCACAAAAGAAGTTGTGATTAACTCAAACTTAAAAACCTAACAATCCATTGCCAAAGATTTACTCAACCATACCTAAAACTCTTTTTTCGCAACAATTTTTAACATGCATAAGGTAAATGAAGGAAAAGAATAAAAGGGAACTTAAAGTATTCAACTCCTAATTGATATTATTTTCTTGTCTAAAAACAACAAGATCCTAAGGAGGACAGTGAAATTAAAATGGTGTGAGAAAAGAGAAAGAACGTCTTGTGAGAATTCAACTCCAAATTGGCGTTATTTTCTTAATTACTTGGTTTTATTTTCTTTCCATAAATTTAAGGTTTCTTTTTATCAAAGATTGGGAAAAAACACACTTATTTGTAAGACCTCACTTGATGACAATTAAACAAAAAAGTATCATTAGTCGTAAGCACATTTTTGTTTCATTTTAATATATGAACTTTGTAGTTACCCAATGAGAAAGAGATAGAACTCAAATATCTTAATCTTTGTAATTCAATATATCACTAGAACTCGAAATCTCATCAAATTCCCTCACTCCATACCCACAACAAAAAGTCAATATCTCAGTAGAACTTTCTTAATTACAATTTACATAATACATGTATTTATTATAATAATATTATTTTGGTTATTACTTACAAATGTTTTAACAACTTTCATCTAATACGAAATCAATTTTATGTAATATTCACATAAGAAATATAAACACCAAAGTGTAAAGGTTTTTTATATATATATTTGCATTTCACTTTTAGAGTTTTGGACATTATTTAAGAATGATAATGTACATAATTAGAAAAATTAGTCAACATAAAAATTGTAAATAATTATATTAATTTTCAATTACGATAAGAACAAACTTGTTAGAATTAATATAACTTTACATATTGTATTTAGACTCTAAAAATGTCATGAGTATAAAGAAGTTGTGGATTAAAAGTTAACAATTGTGGTTAAATTTTTTAATGTAAATGATTAAATGACTTTGTATTTGAAATTTTATGATATCTTTACCGTATGACGAGAAAGGGTGATGATATGTGTATTTGTGAAAGTTATATCAAAATAAATAATATAATTTGGTGGTTTATAGTCATAATTTTGTTGTGAAATTTTGTATTTTGTATTTAATTAAATTAATTTAAGAAGTTATTCTAGTTTTTTGCAGGCTATTCTATGAGTAAATATGTTTTAATATTTAGTCATATGTTAGTTTTTAGTGAACGTGCTCTATATTTAATTTTTAGAAGTGATCATGAATCAAGTTTAGTTCTTTTAATTCTTATAGACCTTGAGTGAAGTTGAGAATGTATTTATAGACAAACTTATGACTGCATGTGATGTAGATTATATTTTGTTAGATATATTTGGTGGGTTTATTTTGATTTAGTAAATGAAAACTTAAGAAAAAAATGTACATATAATAAAACTATTTTGAAAAATTCATAAAAAAAAACTAATTTGCTTGAATAATAAGTGATACTTAATAAAATATGTAAAAAATTATCATATCATACAAAGTTATTAGATGAAATTTACACAAGATACATTATGGTACAAATTAGGTATTATGAGATATGTTTTTCTTAGTTTGAACTTAACACTTTTTGAGTTTGAACTTAACACTAATACTCTCAAAGCAACTAATATTACATGTCTTTGATTGATAAAATAGATAGTCTTTAATAGATTAAATGTATATTTATGGATAAATTAATAATATTAATATATATTTAAGTAAATAGATACTTCACTCTTACTCTATTTTATGATTTGTAATTTTATTATGATGATAATTTTAAAATCGTATTTAGTTTTTCAAGAATATTAGTATTTATTATTATAAAAGTTAACAAATAACAACGAAACCAACCTAAAATTACTTTACCCTATCATTATATTAACTTTTTTAACATAATTTACTTTTAAGTTTTTTTTCACAAATAAAACGAGTAAATACGAATTAGTTAGTATGGGAAAAGTCAAACTGAATTATTGTAAATAACTAAAATTTTCAAAATTGAGGGCCATCATAAATAATGATATTAATTTGTATTGACTTTATTTGTGAATTTCATAGCTTATATAGACTATCTCATTATTTTTGTTTGAAAACTTACATGAATAATATTTAATTAAAGTTTTGTTGTCGATCCTTATCTGCTCCAATTCACAAATTACTTTTCACAAAAATACTTATAGTATTAATAACAAAATTATCAAAAGATTTTGGTTAAAACTAAATTAGTTTTATGTTGGTATATCACTAAATATATTATTGTTAATATTATTATTAAAATAGATTTAATTTATACTAATTCAACAAAGTGCTATACTGATGAATTATTGAAGAGTGTTTTTACCAATTATCTATTTTTTATTTATTTGTAATGAAGTGTAGAAGTTCTTATTTTATCAATATGAAACATCAAATGACAACATGTACAAGGCACAAATCAGTTCCCAACAAAACCAGAACTTTTAAAATATATTAATCTAATTATAATATTTTATGTTAGTATATCACTAAATATATTATGTATTATTAAAAATATATTTATTAATACTGTTTAAATTCTAACTCAACAATGATTATATTAATGGAATATTAATAATTCCTTACTAATTTAATGATGGGTCTTATTTTTAAATTGCTTACTTGAATTAATAATAGGTAGACTTTTTTTTCAATAAAAACATACAAAGTCAACAAATAGATAAGTCGAATCAGTTTCGAATTCTAACCAACTAGCCATAAATTTTTTGAACTTTACTTTTTCTTTAATTTTTATTATCATTAAATATATAATAGTATTCATATTAATTTAATATTTCATACATTTATAACCAGTTGTATTAATATTATTTCAATTTGACCATATTCTAAAATATTAAATGCTTATTTTTTTTACATTTCTATTTTTTATATATTTATTTATTGTTTTTTTTATAATTTAATGTTATGAAGAAAAAAAATGTAAAAGGAGCTAATATTTTAAGGTATTAAGTATTTTTTTTATTCTCAGTAATTATAAAATAAAGTAGTAACATACCAGTCACTACTATATTTTTAATTATTTTCTTTTCTGAGAAAACAGTTTTATTATTATTTAATAATAACTTGACATATATTTAACAATGATAATAACTTACATATATATTTTAATAATCTGATAAATATACTGAGATGTAATAAAGAAAAACTTGAAACTAGTATAAAATTGTGTTGGGTTAGTCGTTTACAAACAAAACTCATCTCAAAGAAATAACTAAGTTTCTTTATAATACAAATAATACTTATTATTTAATTTTTGGTTAACTATATTTTTTACACTAATAATCATGATTACTATCTGAACTAAAATAAATCTATACTGAAAACTTAAAATTGATCTCATAGTAATTAATATATCTAAAACAGAATATAGAGAATCATTACTGTTACCAGAATTATTTAATGTTTGGAATCATGATTGCAATCATCCAATGATTTATTGGTTCAACTACCAATAAGAAAAAACTAAAAACACCCATAAAAAAACTGAAACCACCAGTCAAAAGCCACTTGTCATTCATTAGCTAAGACATAACAGTGGAGTTTCTGCTTTCCAACTTATTTTCTCTTCTTTTCAAAAATGGTATTCCCCACTTTTTAATATCCCGTATCTTTTTTTCACAATCAAAATTCTTTCAATTTTACAATTTAATTTATACAATATTTTTTTATCAAAGATATTTTTTTCAAAAATATTTTTTATGTTCCATGACTTTTAATATTTCAATTAATCACCTGTTTACCAAGGATATTTATTAATAAAAACTCATTTTTGCAATTAATAAATAATGTTTTTCTAAAATAAATATAAATACATACAAACAAAAATTGTTCCTCTTTTTTAGTTTCATAGTAAACCACATAGACAAAAACATGTTCAGTCCTTTTCTTTTCTCTGGTTTCTCTGAAAGGTAAACCCCACTACTCCATTTTCACTCAGTTCTGCAATTCGTCGTCTCCATCATTTGCAAGTTTTATTTTTATTTTGTTATTCAATACAGATTTTGGAAGCTTTAACTTTGTCTGTTATTTATTCAGTGATCAAAGAAGATGAATCTGTTTAGTTTTACATTGTTTCTGTGTCACTTTTTTTATACGCTCCTTAAAAACGCCATTTTGAAACCTCAATGGGGATTCTTCAATTCAGGACCTCGTGTGTAGTGTCACGCAGTTATTATCTTTCTTGGCTTGCTTGATGTATGTAAAAGAAACATGTGAATACTGTGCTGGTGTTGTGGAAACTGTGATTTTTCGTTTATCTGGTTGTGAGTCATTTTAACTTTTTGGTCAATAACTGTGCTCACCTCTAAGTTTTTAGTTTATCGAGAGAATGAGTTCATGTGTGTGTTTCTTCAAGATCATGTTTCTGCTTTCCATGGTTGTGGTTTCTTCAATATTTTCTTTAAAGAGGAATAGGGGGAATCTGTTTGATGGGTCCAGAATTATTTTTAAGTAATGAAAGCATGTATTGTTAAACTATTTTTCGGGTGAAATATGGAACTATTTTTCTACTATATACTGTGTCTGTGGTAGGTCTGGTATAAAGATGTTTTCTTCACTTGTTGAATTATTAAGAAAGACAATGAATACGTGTGTTTATTTATAACTTTCTGGATGGTGAAACCAGAAATTTATTCTAGCTATGTACTGAATGGAATTATTCTGCATGGGTGACATACTTCAATTTATCATTATATGATATAACATTTTTTCTTTTTCTTCTTTGTTGCTTGGATTGACTGTATGAGTAATTGCATATTAAATTCAATAATCCATGTGATAATGAAGGCAGGTGGAGGGTTTCTTTAATGGTTGCTGAAATGGAATGTAGATTAGATAAAGAATGATTCTATTGGTTTTGACTGGTGTTTCCGGATTTGAGCAAACATTTACTTTAAGTTATACCAATTATAGTTGCATTTGTTGGCTTGAAATATAATTGGTTTCTCCTCTTAGACCGGAAGAAAACACTTGAAGTTGTCTATCTTATATACCTTCTCTTTTTCGATGCCTCTTGTCTTTTGTCCAAGTGGTGATGAAGAAAAGGGGACATTTAATAGGGAATTTATATATGTGACCTTTAGTCTTCGAATAAACATTTCTTTTGTTTTTGTCGATTTGATTACAGTGTTTAGTTCTTCTACTGCTTGTGGTTTTGTATGGTTAGTGATGTGTTGAATTTAGCGTACCGTGTTTATGCGTAGCTTATGTTGTTTGAATATATTATTGGTAATTGTTTTGTGTGACATTTTGTTTGCATTCCTATTGGTAGTGTATTCTTAAACATAGTGAATTGACAATACGGTTGTGCTTAACCATAAAACATTGACCAGGAGTACTATAGTAGTTCCTCTGCTTCTGTTTCACCTGCATCAAGGAGCATTCCATGTTCGTTTTTCAATCATTATGTGTATATCAATGCCCTTCTCCCTTTGGAATAATATTTTATGAAACCTAGTATTGTAGAAGGATTCCCTCCTTTTCCTTCCTGAAACCTATGATTATTAAAATACAGCAAATATTTTCTTTTATGATGTGACTAATATGAAATGCTACTTAAACTTTGTGTTGTGCCTTTTTCATTTAATAGTGAGTATTCACCTAAATTATTAAATACTGGAATGAGAATTTCAAGTTTATGGTAGTGAATGCAACCATAATTTGGAATTTGAATAAATATTATTAAAATTGTTAATGATGTTTACCTTATTAATTCTATGCCATTCAAACTTGGTAGTCTATTTTAGTTCTCGTTTTAATTAATCAATTGGAGTTCTCTCCATCCCTTTCCCCCTATCTCTGGTCTTTCTTTTCACCCCTTGTCCATGAGCACATGGAGAGACAACCTGGATTGAGAAAATGTAGGTGATAATGTGAAAAGTTCTCCATAAGTTTTTGTACAGTTATTTCCTTTGTTTCTATAATCTTTCTGTGTGCTTGGGTTATATTAGTTAGGAAATTTAACTTGTTTTCTTTATTAAGTACTATAGTTGTAGTTTTTCTTTCATGACACTGGCACATTTTGTTGATGTTATTTTTTTGGTGGGGATTTCCAGCTATGGAGTGTTTTGACATCTGGAAGAGATCATGGTGCAGTGCTTTGATGGATTAAAGCAGTTGTATACTGCTGTGATAAACTTTTGTGATGCTGATTTGTCCCTGCAGCAGCCTAGAGGTTTACAACATCCAGAAGCACTTGCAAGAGAAACAGTGTGTATGTTATGATCGCCTATTTTTTTTCCATTTTATGATATTAGGAACTTTAGTTCACAACAAAAAAAAGTGATTCGTCTTGCCTACTTCGTGTATAGTATTTCCAAATTAGCAGAAATTAGATAATTGAATTTGCTCCAATCTTTTCCTATTCTATAATTAGAACCCTCAACTTGGAGAGTGAAAGTCTCACTCACTTGATTAAGCATTTTTAACACTCTCCTCTCTTCTTGGGAGGTGCATTTTGCGCACTATTTCCACAAGTAGCAAAAAAATTATTTCCTCTCTTTGGGAGGTGCAATGCGCGAGCTACTATATTAGTTGTCATTATTTTCCTGCATGTATTTGCTCTCTTATCTCTCCTATTATCCTTGAATCTTGTTGTGCATTTTTCTTCTTGGCTTTCATGATCTTTTAGAAGGCATTGACAGAAAATATTTGATTGGTTACATAGTTTTGGTTGTTAACACTAAATGGTGATCTTATATTATTGAGAATGGAATTAGTTATAGCAGTTTCTAGTATACAGTAAGATTTTAGGATGTATAATTTAAACCGAATAAAAGTGGTAATAAAAACAGCCTTTTCAAGGCCTTTGAAGACTCTGGTGTTAAGTCAAAATGAATCTGTATAACCTTTAGTATTCTACTTGTGCTTTTATTAAGACTTAGAACCTGACTTGTTTTATTTTCAATCCAGTTAGTGTAAGTGAGATTGAAGCACTGTATGAACTATTCAAGAAAATCAGCAGTGCAGTAACTGATGATGGACTAATTACTAAGGTCGGTAATCTTGTATCATGCTCAGAGCTTCAATATGTTTTTGTAATGATATTTATCTTTTCAACCTCTTGGAACAATGAAATTATTTCTACCATATCTCTAAAATAACAAGTTCTCTGTTTTACTTGGCAGGATGAATTTCAGTTGGCCTTATTCAAGACAACAAAGAAAGAGAGCTTATTTGCGGATAGGGTACATAAAAGCTTTAATTTCCTGTGGTGTTGTCTTTAAATTCTTTTAACCTTTCCAATTCAAGGAAAAGGATAAAAATTATACAAAACTAACAAAGTAGCTTGATGATTTTTTTGGGAAAATTCAACTGTTCCAATATAGTTTACCTATAGTTCGATATTTGGGTGATGTCATGATCCAGTTACTTTGAAATTAGTTACATGTCATATACATTTGATATGACCCCTTTTAGAAATGTATTTGCCCAATTCATGATTTTTTATTGTTTAAATTTTGTAGGTGTTTGACTTGTTTGACACAAAGCATCATGGGATACTTGATTTCAAAGAGTTTGCACTTGCTCTCTCTGTCTTTCATCCCAATGCATCAATTAATGATAAGATTGAGTGTAAGCAACTAATATTTATTAAGATTTTAGACATATCCAACAACAATTATTAAGGATTAGAAAGGAAAGAGTATTTGTAGAATTATAGTTATCTTTTATTGGTATATATATGCTTGTTGGGGATTCCTAACTTTCCCTTTTTGCAGTTTCATTCCAATTGTATGATCTCAAACAGCAAGGATTTATTCAGAGACAGGAGGTAATTTAATTTATTCTTATATGATGTTGAATTAGAGTTTTGGTCACTCACTATGTAGGACTACTATTCGTGAACTGCTGAATGGATATATGCGTATCTATTTTTGAGAATTTCATAACTTCTTTTCAAAGGTTTCTGATGTTCAAATTGAGTTGAGAATAATCTAGTGTTAGCCATGCACTTAGAAAGGTAGGTTGAATAAGTTCATAATTGAATGATTTTTCCTGTAACAAAATAACCTATTTTGTCAGGATCTACATACTGCTTTTCTTCTTTACTTCAGATTTTTTTTTGCATAATCTCAAACTTGAAAGATCTGTCTAAAACTTAATTACAAAGGAAATTAAAATTATGTTTTGGAATCAAAGATCAAATTTTGTAATTTGTTTCATTGTTCCTTGGAGTTTGTCTGTTCCAACATGCTTTTGGAATCAGCATGTATTAGATATGCTCACTTTTTTATGTTTAGTTAAAACAAATGGTGGTGGCTACTCTAGCTGAAGCTGGCATGAATCTTGCAGATGACGTGATTGAAAGCATTATTGACAAGGTATTTCTTTATCTGATAACTTCAATGTGTATTTCTAATCTTGTGTTCACAAGTCTAGGTATATTGAAGCACTGATAAGTTCTTTTTTTGTTATTTCTTTCGTTTCAATTTATGCTTGGCCCTTTTTTGGTGTCTATGAAATTTATTATCTTTTCCCCTCTTCTTTATGATCTAAAGAAGTAAAAGCAATCTTATAAAACATGTCAGTTATAGTTAATGCATACTTTGAAAATAAGCAGTATAGATTTGGAGTTTCTGGTAGTTGTCATTTCCCAAGTTTAACTGTTTAAGTGTTATTTTTGTGGAAGACCCCTTCATTGTATCTCATACTAGTTATTGATCAGTCAGTGTGACTATTAAGTGTTATTTTTCTCATGTATGGACAAAAGCTTCAAGTTTGTACTTAATTTGTCAGCTAGATAAAGCACATTATACATGTTATTGTTGACTTGATGATCATGGCATACCAAGTCATTCTTTTGCTATTACAATCGTCTGCATTTAACTGTCACTAACATTGCTAAAACTACTCAGACATTTGAGGAAGCTGATACAAAACATGATGGGAAGATTGACAAGGAAGAATGGCGAAACCTTGTCTTGCAGCATCCTTCCCTTCTTAAAAATATGACTCTTCAGTACCTCAAGTGAGTTTCTTTTTGTTACTAATAGCATCAAATCTTGTTACTTTATATTTGGACGCTTGCATGTTCATTTGTTAAAATAAGCCATGATATTTGTGACCCAACTAATGTGCACTTTCTATTCATTAAGATGTAGAAACCGAATCTATTTGTTTTGAAATAATTTAGAAATGGAGATTTCGGACTTATATAATATGCGAACAAGTCTGACTGGACTTTGATTTTGTCTTGGTTGGCATCTCTAGTGTATCCATAGTGTGTGGTTGTTTGGTTGAACAATGATTAGCATTTTGTTATAAAGCTTAAGCATCTAACATCTGTGAAATTGTTTCTTGGCAGAGATATTACAACTACATTTCCCAGTTTTGTATTTCACTCACAAGTTGACGATGTTTGAGGCAGCTACATTATCTGGGCCAGTTTATTTGGTCTTACAGAAAATGTTCTTGCTTCGCTTCAGAGGGGTGGAATTCTGTGAGAGATATGATGAAAATGGAAATGCATTGTTCTTTGCTTTATTGAATTGAACTTTGCCTTCCTTTTTTGGGTAGACAAGGTTTGTATATTGAATAAATGGATTATTATTGATTTGTTCATTAGGAATGAAAGCAGAACAGGATATAGGATCAGGAACATCACCTAGCTTCTTTGTAGAGTTAAGCATTTTTCTTCAAAATACTGCAGTTTGTGGTAAGAATAATAAAAAGAATAACAAAAACAAAATAAGAATACTACTACTACCAATACCAACGAAAATAAAGTAATAATTTATACCATAATAAAAATAAAGTATTAAGAATAACCATAATAAAAATAATAGCAATAATTTATAGCATTATGTGAAAGGAATATATATATATTTTTTTTTAACTATCTTTCTTGCAACTTCAATTGGACAATAATTTTTTATTCAATACAATACGTAAGAGTAAAATTTCTGTTCCTGAATATAAAGAAGAATTATTTTTGTAATTTTTTAAAATCTTACTCGTTTGGATAATTTGAAAAGGAAACTATACTAATCTGTGATTTTATATTAAGGTATGTTTGATAAGATTAACTTACAAAATAGTTTATAACTAATAATCGACTTAGTTAATAAGCTCCACAGTTAACTTATTAGACTACAAATATTTAATAAAACAACATTATAAATTAATTGGTAAATTTAAAATAATATAAAAGTATAATTACATAAATTTTATTATATAAATAAAAATTAAAACATTTAAAAAAGATGTATTATTATATAATTATAATTATATTTTTAAATACTTAAATTTTTATAGTGTTTCTATTTATCTTTTAGAAGTTATATACATATTTTTATTTGGAACGAGAATAAATCATCCTCCACTTTTAGATGTAGTTTAAATCGAGTTTCTTTTTCGTAGTTACGTGTGATTTTCAAATGTAGCTACTTTCATTCCATTTGTAATATTTCTTTTCTTAATTTGAATTACATAAAAATTAAACAATAATCTAAAAAATACTAAAAATAATGTAGTGATTAAAATAGAAAAATATTTAGTCTAAAGAGAAGGACGGACTGAATTTTTTATTTTTTTATTTTTACTTTCTTTTATTAGTTTCTGTAATAATTATTTTAGGATCAGCAAATTATTCATCTCAAAGACTTAAGTTAAATCCTTTCACTAATTTTTTTATATTAATTTTTTATTTTTTCTTCTTTTATTTATTTATGTATTGTTTTCTTTCTTTACTTAAGTTTTTCTGTTTAAAGATGAAAAATTATTTCTTCTAAAAAGATAAAGAGTCAAACATTATTACTCAAGTTTCTTTTATCTATTAATTTTGTATTTTTTTAAAATATTTTTTTTATTTTTATTGTTTTCCATAACTAGGTTGTCTTATTTATAGATAGAAAAATGTTACTACATAATATCGAGATGATCCTTCTTCGATGTAGGCAATCCTTTTTCATAGGCTTTAGACTTCAGCCCTTCTCACTTATCACTTCCTCAACTATCCTTCTTTCACTTGTTGAGATGTTCTTCGACACATAACATTAGAAGTTGATGCCCAAATTAAGATTAATGATGTTCGGATGTGGTGACAACATTTCATTTTTTTCTTTTATGGCACCGATTCAAGCTATCAAGACAACTAATATTTGGGAATCTCAAATTTAATATTTGATTTACACTTTAAATGAAATCTAGTACTGTTTTATTTTAACTCTTAAGTGTTTCTTATTCACCCACTAAACAAAATATAATAAGATTAATAATATTACTTGAAGTAGTCAATATCCAATAGAAAAAAGACTAAGTAAAAAGAAGAGTTGAAGACTAAGTAAAAAGAGAGTTGATTTTGTTAATTTAAATGACAAAAAAATAATAGTAAAAATTAACATGATTAATAATTCTTATATTCTTTTATATTTTTTTTGTTTTTATCTGTTTTTCAGAATATTACAAATAATAAATATAATATAAAGTGTGAGGATGGTAAGATATAAGTTAAAATTGTGAGATTTTCTCTACTTTATACAAAAAGGTATAAATTTGAAGAAAAATTATAAATTATTATTATTTTAAATATTTTTTTCATAAATGAAATAGATGTTAAAGATATCATGAAAATAATTAATATTAATTTGTAAAGGTAGTTTTATATTAAATAAATAAATAAATAAATAAATACTTTATATAATATTTTTATTCTATCATTTTGGTTATACTTTTTTGTCATTTTAATTCTTGTTATGTAAAATTCTAATGTTTTTGACATTTCGTATGATATATGAAATGTAACATTACTATGTGATATAGTATCATATATTTCAATGACATGATATTTTACATGTCACATCATCACTTAATAATTAAATTCTAACAAAATAGATTAAATTAATAAAAGTTTATATGATACAATATGAAAATGATCAATTTTAAGTATAGTAATTAAAAAGTTATAGAAAAAAGAAAAATATTTTTTAAAAATAATTTTAATTTGTCTTTTATGTGTGAATTCAATTATAAAATATTATCGGTTATATGCCTTATTAGATGAAATAGTTATATTTAAGAATAATTTTAAAAAAATTGTATGTAACAGTCTATGGAAGCCTTGTTATATACTATTAAAACATTTTGAAAGTCAAAGTTCTTAACGAGTTTCATAGCTTAAAACTGAAATTGAATAACACATCTTATTAGAATATGCTGATTTGAAATAAACTTTAAAATATAGAATTATAAAAATGAAAGTTATTTTCTTAAATTATGAAAATTTAAAATGCAAATAAAAATTTAAGTTTATTTTGGAAAAAAATAAAAAATCTTAAAAATGATTTTATAGAATCAAACTCATAGAATAAAATAAGATAACGGATCATTGCATTAAAGATAAACTTATTTATATAAAAATAGTGCCACGTGGAATTGTAGAAGGAAGTTGGAAAAGACCTACGTACCCTTTCATAATATAATCTGTTGTTTGGGACTCTCACTGATCACGCTCAACTCAAATTCTCATCTTCTTATTCTTCTTGTTCCCATTCTCTCCAGCATCTTTGCCCATTTTCTGTGGTAAGTCAAGCTTAGCAAACCTTTCGTGACTCACCCATGTTTATGTTTTGTGTAAAACTGTCTCACATGTTACCAAAATCCTTTCCTTTTCAAAATCTGAATTCAATAACGTTCCCACCAACACTCTGAACCCTCCAACAGCACTTGCTTTTCCGATCATTCTGTTGTTTGTTTTACCTGCATTGTCCTCTGATTGAAATTTTGTAGGGTGAGGCGACTTTTTGCGATGTCGGAGAAGGGAGGAAAGGCCGGTTCTCTATTAAGCAAAGGGGGTATGTGTTGGATTGGTCATTCCATTGTTTTCTGTTTTGCCCTCAATATGAAGTTTCGATCCTTTTCTCTTTTTTTACTTTTTGGTGTTTGGTTTTCTCCCTGTGGTTTGAATTTTCTGACTGGTTTATTGGGTCAACATGCATAGATACATGGTTGGGTTTTATGTCTTTTGACCCCCAGGATTGATGTTGATGCTAGTGGTCTCTTGGGAAATTATGATGTTTACTCGGTTGTCAGATATCATATGGTAGAACTGATTTTTTTTTATTGAAATGTATTTGTGCCCACACTCCTTTTTTTTATTAATAAAATTCAGGGGAGGGGTGGGGTTCAAAGAGCTTGCAATCATACTTACATTTACCTTATTTGGGAGAGATGATGAGTGGGGTTCGAATATGTGACTTGTTAGATGCAAAATTTGGGTTTAATCCGCATGCCCAACCCCTTGGGGTTTGCTCCCACCCCTTTTGTTGATATCATTGATACGTTATCCTTTGATTTTGCATGTTTTTTTCTGCCCTTATATCTTAGGGTTCATATATGGTTTGGAAAAAAGAGCTGTGTCTATTTTTGTTTGATTTTAACAATCCTATGCTGTTTCGACTTTGGTTTTGTATTAAAAAAGTTGTATAGGAAACCGTGAAAGCAGACAAATGAAAATAAGAAGTTGATTTCATTATTTCGTATACAAATTTTTGAAAACAGAGGACAAAGTGAAAGTAAGGTGATATTTCTAAAATTAAAAAAGATAGAAGATGAAAACATAAAACGTATTTTAAAACCAAATGACCAAATATTTTTGTTTCTTTTGATTATTGATATGGGATTCTGTTTGGATATCCTAACGCCTGTGTCCATTTTGCCATCGTTAATCAGTAGCACATGATGGGTGCGAATGTTTTTGAACCAGTTTTTGATTTAAGCACCTAACTGATAATGTTTTTTCTGCTTTTTCCCTGGTAGGACTAGGATCCATGAAAGGGAAAGATGACAGTGCAACAAAATCAGCGAAGGCAAGGAGGGTTCAGTTTTCTGAAGATGGTTAGCTTCGTTATTCTACTACATCTTTGTACTGCTTCTCAGTGGAGTATGGAAATACTAAAGCTTCTTTGTGAATTACCTTACTGAAATTATTGCTTGATTTTCTATTATAGGTCCATATGAATCTGGAATAAGTGGTAGTTCACTCACTTCACTAAAATCTGGTGGAAAAGGTGAGAGTGTAATTCCCGATGTTCTTATTGTATTCATCAGTTTGGTAACATTGCATTTGAACACATCTTCAACATAATCTTTAAATTGATTGCTGGTTATTCTTTTGCTCTCTTAATCATGTTCCTTTTTACTGGACTGCTGTTTTTTATTATTTTCATGGTGATTTTATTAAAGGAGGAAAGGGGGATAAGGTTGCAAATGGTGGAAAGAGCTCTCAGTCAAAAGACTCGCAATCATCAGAACGTAGAGTGGATCAAAGTTGGTGCTTGTCTTCATTATCTCTTATGTGTTTTTTCTGTTAATTTTTGTAATTCAATATAATATTAATTTGTACTTATATTACACTCACATTGTGATTTAACCATTTAGGGGAAGTGATCATGTGAACTTATTCTGCATTGCATGAAGCTATACTTTTCTTCTTACTAATATCAGCCGTATTATTTCTTGGGTGACATGCAGAACTTCCAGAAAATATCAAGTGCCTTATGGACTGTGAGGCTGCGGATATTTTACAAGGAATTCAAGACCAGATGGTCATGTTATCTAGAGATTCAACTATCAAAATGCCCACGTGAGGGAGACACAACCTTCTTTTTTTATTGAAAATGATCATGATCATTAGAGTTGAAAATCTTTTTGAGTGATCTAAATCTCTTTTTTGTCCTGTTTTAGGCCATTTGACAAGGGACTGCAGTATGCCAAAAGCACTAGCAAGTATACAAATGTGCAGTCTGTTAGACACGTTCTTGAGTATCCTGAACTTTTCACAATGGCGTTTGTCTGTGCATCTATTGTTATATGACTCCCGTCTATGTTTTGTTGACTTTATTCTCTTGGACGTATGTAAATAATTACTGTTATACTTTGTACGATTCTGCTCTCTTTTCTCCACAAATGTTGATGTTCATCTCTTGACTCAAATATCAGACCTCTTGCAAATAATGGTCTCAATGACAGTGAGGTATGATATGGAGCATCTTATTATCATTTACTTTGTTCCTTATGTATTATGTAGCTTTCTTGACATCATTACCCACTGCAGATATGTGTGCTTGGTAATGTATGCCCAGAAACTACTGATGAAGTTTTTGCTCTTCTCCCGTCATTGAAGGTATGGCATGGGGCATTTTCTTTTCCTTTCATTGAAATCATTAATGGATAATCATGTAATAAGTTTTCTTTACTATTCATAGGTAAGTGTTTATTAAGAAAAGAGGTCTTCCTTGGATAAGAAACAGTAGTTACAAAAATTGATTTCATTTCAGACCAACAATCTTCGAATAGGGTAGGTGTCATTTTGATTTTGGATACATTGATGATAATTTAACTAAATATATGTAGGAAGTCATGTATGTAGTTTGGCTGTGTTCTTGGCCCATTGTTGATAGAATTTCACTGACTGACTAGTGGTCAGATTATTAATCCAAAACTACATTTGTGACCAAGCAACAATTGCTAGAAATACTTACTATTTTATTAAATTTCAACCAATTAAGACTGTTAAGCCCAGTGTATTAGAGAGTGTGTTGTCAGTACTTCTTATAAGGAATACTATGTCATGTAGGTATGAATGAAAATGCCATCTCATTGTATGTATGTATGTATTTCAGGGTAAGAGAAACGTTGACAGAGAAGTTCTTAAAAATTCATTGAGTGAGCTTGCGAAGCTTAGACAGCCAATGTAGAGCCTAATAATAATGAAAGAACTCATGGGTGAGTATTCTCGTTTTATGTGTTGATGCAGTACCTTTCTTTGTATCAGGTATAATTTTTCATGTTTTGGGACAGGTTTGGCGTGTAGGAGATTTGTAGCACGTGGAACAGTTTTCAAACTTTACACTTGTGTAAAACTTTAATGAATCCATGTGTTATTTTGGTTTTCAGTTTGTAGTCATATTTCCTACTTGGCTGTACAGAGGTCTACTGTAGAACTTGTGGATAACAGTTGGATGAATTTTGCATGCACAAGACCATGGATGGATCTTGTATATGACAATGGTTTGACAGAAAGAGGCTGTAGATTAATTAAGAAATTTTATTAGGAAAGGAATATACACACTAACATGGGAGTTATGTACCCGAAACTAAGTAAGCATATTTAGCTGCATCAGTTAATTTGTATAAGCTATTTTCTTTTAGTTTCTCTAAAATTGGTTTTTCAACTTTAAAGTTAATTTTAGATTTATGGAGAAATGTTTTTTACATTAAATGTTTATGCAGAAGGATTTTTCAAATAAATTTCATTAATATTCTTGAGTTTACCATATAAATTAAAGGGAAATGGGGATGTTATTAAAGAGAGATAAAAAGAAAAATAAGATGGAATGGATATTGGTAATAATTAATTCTAAAATTATTTGAACCAATTTAATATAAATAAATTCGATTTGGGAACCGGTGATAGTGAAAATTTCAATTTGTTGTTAGTTAGGACCAGTGATTACGCAACCAGAAAGTAGATTTTTCTTTTTATGAAAATAATGTTTTATTTTTACGTAATAGGTCTTCTTGAAAAGTTTAATTTATCTTTCATTATTATTATTATATGAATTAAATATATTTTTAATTTTTAAGTTATTTATTAAAATTGTGTTTAGACTTATTTTATTTTTATATTTTATAAATTTGTGTAAATAATTTTTGATGACATCTTAATTTTTTTTTCATAAAGTGTCTTTCATTATCTTTTTTTTTATTTTTAAAAATATTTTTATTTGTCATTAGATCCAAAGTTTGTTTCATGAACAAAACATAATTTTAACAAATAGTTCATGAACTAAAAACATATTTAATCTTTATTATATTGATTTGAAAAGAGTAAATATTTTTTTATTCTAAAATAACGGTTTTAAATTTGAATATTAAACCTGTCAAAATATTTGATTAAAATTTAATGGTTTAACTGACATTAGAAAAGTTATTTTAAATATTTAAAATACACTAGTATTAAAAGTATACAACATTGTAATTTTGTGATGTTAAAAATGAAAATAAAATATAAATGTATAGATTTAAAACATTTAATATATATATATATATATAAGTTTAAATAAAATTTGTATTTTATACATAAAATTTGGAATTTTAATAATGAGTATCAACATTTTATTAAAGATAACTTTATATGTAAAATTAAAAATAAAATAATTAGTGTTTTAGTTACTTTTTATTTTTTAAGAAAACATAATAAATAATTAATTCCATATTAATATATAAATTATTTTTCATTAATATTTTTATAACATAAATTTTTTAAAGCAACAGTTATCTATATAAGCATGTGAATTTTTATAAACAACTATTTCTCATGTCTTTACTTAAGTTATTGGAACCTTCCTAATCAAACTCCATTTGAGATGATTTCGTAACCTTAGAAGACCATTTGCAATAGCGTTTATTATTTTTATGATACTATTTAAGAAAGGAAAAAAATGATTTTGTTGTTTGTAAATTTTTTGAAATTTCATTTATTTTTTATAAAAAGAAATTCTAGTACCTCTAGATAAAATAATATATTTTAACATTAGAAAAATGAAAAAATAGGCAATTTTAACCAGGAAGTAAAATTAAATTAAATTTTTTTAATTTATCCTTTAAAAAACTATATTATAGTATTTATTTTATGCATGTATTATGGTAAGTTGTGAAGAAGCAGGGAATTGTGTTGATTTTTGGGGGGGATTGGTTATTGCAGGCTTCGTACATAGAGAGGGAAAAAACAAAAAGAATGCAAGAAATTTGATTATGTCATAAAGGTGAATTATTGGTGAATGGTGTTGACAGTGAAAGTCCATTAGACTATACTACACCACCAACGACCTATGCAACACTCTTCAAAGTGGATGGACACACCAAATAATGATGATGATCATCTTCATACTGGTAATTATGATCAAGACTCAGAGTTAAAGGAAGAAGAATCAGCAAAGGCAGAGAAATGGAAAAAGCATTACTCATCAAAGCATAGGATTCTCCTTGTTGGGGAGGGTGACTTTTCTTTTTCTCTTTGTTTGGCCAGGGCTTTTGGTTCTGCCCACAACCTCGTTGCCACTTCCCTCGATTCCCACGGTCAACCCCATCAAGCAAACTTTTAACTTTTCCCTCGATTTTCACCCATGGAAATGGAAAGATTCAATCTTGGACCCTTTTCCATCATACCCTTTTCATCGTCTTTTTTGTTCTGTTTTTCCAGATAACATTGGGAAGAAGTACTGTAATGGACTCAGCAATGTGCTGGAACTTGAAGAAAGAGGTTGCCGTGTTTTTCACGGGGTTGATGCAAAGGAAATGAGTCGGCATTTTTTTCTTAAGACTCAGAGGTTCGATCGCATTGTCTATAATTTCCCACATGTTGGCTTTCTGTACCCAGAAAATAGCCATTGCCAGATCCAGTTATGTTTCCTTTCTCAATGACTTTTCTTTCTCTCTAATTTTTATGCACTTTCTTTTCCTTTTTTTAGTTAAATTTGCTTTAGTTTTTCTTTTTAGTTGTTAGATTTTGTTAGTGGCCATTCCTTCTACATGCAGGCTTGATTGAGGTTGTTGTTGGTTTCAAATATCTGGTTTTGTTCATAATTAACTTCATTCTGTGATTGTAAAAGTGTCAGCTTATTGCCATCGCTAGCAGCAACTTCCAGTAATGCAGCTGTTTTGTTAATTGCCTCAGAGCTTTGGCTAGAAGTCACACTTGGGCCCAAGACTAAAATTGAAAGAAAGGAATAGTTCGTGTTTTTAACTATTACAGAAATAAAATACAAAGTCGGTTTATCTAATAGAAGGGATGAGTGAAATCAGAGAGATAGTTCTCTACTTTCCTAAAATATTGGAAGTTGCATTTTTTATCAATTATTTATATTTACTCTATTCCAAAGTCTTGTTATCCAGGACTTGGAATTTGAAACATCTTTGTACTCTTTCCATATTATTCATTCATTGCACTGTATAGTTTGATTCTCTAAATCTTTCTACTTCCAAAGTTAAGGAAAATGTATATATGGCAACACAAATTTTGGACAAGGTTACTTCCCTAAAGTAAGCAATTAGGAGGATATTCTCTCTTGAAGTTGTTTTGTTAATTAAAATGACAAAAAATAGTATGCAAAACGTGGAAGGTGAAAAAGTTGGAGTGAGTTATTTCAACAACATACAAGAAGAAAAATAACTCATTTTCAGCTACTAAACTAAGTGAACCCTTTGATTTTCCTTTCAAGAGTGGATTTATTAGAATCAATGCTGGACCCTGATCATCATGTAGTTGTGCTTAATTTTGACAAAATTGAGATAACACTGTAGTTTAGTGATGTATGCATTCTTGTCTAGTACACCATGGCAAGGACGATGGAAGTAGAATTTGTTCTTCACCTATTGAGAATGGGCATGGTTACTACAGGTTGAACCAAAGGTTGCTGAAGGGTTTTATGGCAAATGCCAAGGCTCTATTAAAGAAGGACGATGGGGAGATTCATGTAACACAGAAAGAGGGCGATCCATACAACAAATGGGATTTGGTGAAGAAGGCAGAAAAGAAAGGGCTGGCCTTGCAACAAGTTGAGCCATTCTTAAAGGATGAGTATCCTGGTTATGACAACAAGAGAGCCCATGGAAAATTATCTGATGCGTCTTTCCCGGTTGGGGAAGCTAGTACTTACAAGTTCAAGCTCCAGACATCTAACACTAGTAAGAACTGAAAGATTTCAAATGTATTTATTTGAAAGATTACATAAACAAGTAACATGATGCCAATCTTGGATTTGCATCTTCTGTAAATATATGGATGCTGATTCTTAGTCTGTTATTTTTCTACTGGTTGCTCTGCTGTAGTTCTTTTAAGCAAACTTGTGTTTAACTTCACTGACGCCCTTAAATTCGTGAAAGAGGAAAAGTAGAAATTGGGAAATATTGTTTTTTTTTTAATTTTTGTAAAAGATGAGTTGTCAGTTTTGGCCTAATTTCTGATCGAGCCATTTGATTATTGTGGTCGAAATGAGTCTAGAGGGATAACCATGCGATTTAACTTTTTCGTTTCAAACTATGCTTGTTCTTCAATTTTATTTTATTTTTTCTTTTATTTCAGAATCCTTGCTTCGAATTAGTGGAGGAAATGACTATTACACAGTGTTGGAAAAACCCGGAGAAAAAGAACATCTGGGTTATGTGAATACTAAATCGACTCCAAGTAAAATTGATGAAATTTACCTTCATATTTGCTTTTCATTTCAAATTCAAACTATTGCTGATTATTTCAAAATCTTAAGCGTAAGCCAAAAGTGAGTTTTTTAAATTCGATCTTATGTTTATCAAGTTAGTTGCCCAAATATACACTGAATAAGCCATGCAAAAAAACAAAGTTTTGAACCAGCAGTCAAGGTTTTTGAGCTAACAAGTCGTATTAAATACGGTGATAGTCAAACTTGCTGAGCATATAAAAGATGAGGACTAGTTTAACAGACAAATAATGCCCATGTCTAAGTTAGAGATATGCGTCGCTAGTTAAATATCAAGAGACAAGTTGTAGAATCTGCCGCGTTTTGCTCGTAGTGCCGTCCAAAGTGAACTTGCTATAAATAGATGCAAAGAGAATGGAATATATAGGCAAGGTAGAAAAAATGATGAGAAAAGCAGCTTTGATCATTGCCGGTTTTTAAGTTAATGTAATCAAAGTTTGTCTTTCTATATGACTAACCCACCAGAAACACTACTTCCTTTAAAATGAACTAAAATTATGGATGAGTCCAAAGTTAGAGAGTATGTAAAGGGAAAAGGAAAAGGCTTATGCATCCCTGGATCGAATTAAAGTATCCTATAAACTAAAAAATTTGATGGTAGATAGACATTAAATCTAAAAAGATACGAATTCAGTGCTTCTGCCAGAAATGCAGAGCTCCTTCCCTTCCAGCAGAGGTGATTTAAAAGATTATATCATGATCTATTCAATTAATTGAACAGGAATGGCCAGAACAAATATAATTAAATGTGTAATATTCAATACACAGCGATAGTGTTTATACCGTCTCTGATATGATACAACAATGGCTTAAGCATATGCTGGCCTACAAACCATGAATCTTTTGAATATTTCTTAGGTTAAATAATATATCAGCTATTCTAGATCTAGCAGTCTCAGAAGAGGGGATAATGAAAAACCCACTAATGTAAAATCAGAACTAACAGCAGAATCCACCACTGATATGTTGTTTGAGACGTCGATGAATCTGAGCCTTTGTCTGTAACGCCTACAAGAAAACGACAATCGCCAATTGAAGGATCTAGGAAAGTAACGATGCCAAGCCCATCAAAATCGCAGCTACGTGAGTCTTGCATTTGTAGCTGATAATAACTGTTAAAAGCATGATACATTTCCCTTCTCACCAATTTCATTACATGAACCACCGTAGTTAAGGGTAGTGCAATACGCAACACTACAGGCTAGTCTCATATGGTGTACTGCATTTGTCAAATCGCTGGAGTGGTTTGCCACACACCATCTTGATGGAAGATACTCAACATTCCTTGCATTTTCAATTCCTTGTTTCCAAGTAAAAGGTTTAGCGGATACTTTGCCTGTCCATCAAAAGAGAATATCCCCCAGTGTCTTTCAAAGTTTCCAGGAAGTGTGCTCTTAGCTCCTTCATCAAACAGACTGAAAAGATAAACATCCATAGGTGGAGCATTAGGCCTCAAGGGGGTCCCTTTGTTACTTGCAATGTGATTGATAAAGCCTTGATTGAAAACCTTTACAGCAGTGGTATTTGCACCAATGGCTCCATCGGAGGGCCAACCGATTTCTCCAATAACTCTAGGCATCTGACTGTATCCAAGTTTAATGAGGGCTGCAACTAAAGTGTCATAGTTTCCATCAAATGCATTAGTGTAAACGTTGGAACCATTTTGGACAACATGAGTAGTTCCCTCTAAAAATGCATACTCTTGTGGGAAATCACTGTTGTCATACAGGCTAAGAAAGGGGTAGATATTAACAACAAATGGGGAACCATTTGAGTTGAGGAACTGAACCACTTGAGTCATAATTTGGGTCAGTTCAGGCCGAAATGCCCCTTGGGAAGGAAGTGCCGAGGACTGATAGGCATCTGCATTGCAAGGGACAACTAGTTTTACATAACCAGCAAGATTTACCTTGACTAAAGACTGTTGTATATTGAGTATAGCGCGCATGACTAAGCTCTGATATTGACCATTATAAAAGGAAAGGCTCGTTTCCAACAGCAACATACCTGCCATACAAGGTACAAGTGTTGAAAAGCTAGTAGAAATCTATGCATGGATGCAGTGGCCAAAAGAAGAGTAATAATAAACATAAACTCGGTTTTTATTTCATCTCCCTTCCCCCCTCTCCCCATTTTCTGTCTCTATTCCTTTCCTACCATGTCAGTTATCACATTTGTACTTTCTCTTTCTACTTTTTTTTATCCTTATCTTCCTTTCACCTTATATATACCATAATGGGAGCGCACATCCCAACCCTCAATGACAACAACAAAGTTTTATCCACCAAGTGAGGTAGAGTATTTGAATTATTAGTCATCACCATGATTCGAATCTTGATCAAGAAACACAAATCACAAATCGTTAGGACGTCTCAATCAATATTAAGGTAAATGACTTATTTCTAAATATATGATACACATCTCATCTATTAAAAAAATTAGTTGCAGTCATTTGGTGCATGTACATAATTGTTAAAATCTATTGAATTTCTCATCAATTGTGATATTTATAGCTATTATCATCTCTCTGGAGAATTACTCCCTTTAAACGCGTCACACGCACCATTTTACAACCATGTAAAAGTTGAAAAACATCACCAAGACCTTCAAAAGCAAGAGTTAAACTGCATGCAAAATAACGCTAATAATTTATAACTTATACAGCTAAAACCACAAGTAAAACGTTATAAAAAAAACCCAAATACAAACTTGTCAATATTAAATGAGTTGTCTTAAGGAATGTCAATAGAAAATATATAATTGCAGTAAAACGTTAGTTGTGGACAAAAACATTCATCGGTACACTTGTTCATCCTTCGAGGGTAAATATTTAAATCCAAATTAGGAATGGCAGGCTACAAGTTTTTGATCCTCAGAGAAATTAACATATGACAACTAAATATGAATGTATCAAAATTGCAGGGTTCCCCGAAGCGCTTTTAAGAAATTAGCAGAGTTAAGAGGACCTGGCTTAGGAGCACCCCTTCAATTTCATTTCAACAATCCAATATTTCATCTCCTGGCTACACTTTTAACTTTTTCCGCTTACTTAAAGAGGCTATCATTTTATGCAGCGTGGATATTTCAAAATCTTTCTGTGTCAGCTGATTCCTCAATGATTCGACCTCCAATTCACTTTGCTTTAGTCGCTGATTCAGTGCTTCAATCTCATTTGAATGGGTGTCACCGCTTGGTGCATCCTCTTCAATTTTATCTATCTTTGCTTTCTTGGAAACATCAACAGCCTCCTCCGTTTGTAAAGCCCTCTTATTAGATTGAGTCTGGTCATTGGGTTCATTACTTACCATTTTCCGAACATATAAAGTAACAGGCATGCCTGTACTAAGCAGAAATGTTACAAGTTTCTGCGGACGCCCATATGTATCCTAAGATAAAGTAAGATTACATCATTAGATAGAAGAGCGATCCCTGAGTAAATAAATGTACTTCAGTGATATACGACTGCAATATTAGTTTATCAACAGAAGAATTGACCAAAAAAAATATACACCTTTCGTAGAACAAGTACGGAAGGAAAAGTTATCAGGTTCATCCAATTTAGGAAGGAGAATCAAACATATGTCCACCTCTCAAACATCTATTGGGACAAACAGGTTCAGGTATTATAGTGGATAGTGGAATCCACATTTATGCACTTCATTGGCTCAGCTAATCAAAAAGCAATATTAAGTAGCAGATTACACACTGTTATAAATCATGTATGTACCTTTAATTCGATTCCTTGGACATTTTCATAGGCATCATCAGCCTCTTGTGGATTTTCAAAAACAGCCAAGGCAGAATAATGTCTTCCTTGACCTTTCCTGGAAGGCTGCAGCAGATGCGTCAGAACTCAAAACACAAAATGTAACCCAGTAACAGACTGCCAACGAGATTACCGTGAGACAGACCTAATTATTTTCAAATTGAAGAGATTCACACTATTCAAATACTTACAAATAAACTTCTTCAATAGAACATTGAGATAGTCATAGGACACACTACCTTTAATTCTGTTTTGAATTCTCCAGGAACAATTTTATGCAGTGCTTCAGTGTTTACAGTGTTTGGTATCTTGTGAAGAAACAGCTTTGCCATCTCACTTTCTGGAACTTCTGGAACCTAAAACAATATAACAATAGTATTGACCTTTAGTCCCAATAAACAAGATTAAAACTACAATGTAATACTGGAGATGTATATGTCGCTTACATGCTCTTGAACCAATGAAATTGGGAATTCCTTATCAACACCATGTTTGATCTTCGCAAGGACGAGATTCATAGCTGCACACGCATCATCTAGACAATTATGTGCAGCACCTTTTTCCCGTACACCAGAACCCAACACAGCCTGTCACAACAATTGGTGGTAAACTATAAATCAAATGTTTATACTACTATGTTGCAATAATTTTCTTGTGCAAGCCTGGATGATGAAATATCTAAATTTCAAGACATAAACCAGCATAAGTGCACAAGAAAGAGACTTCGCATCCAAAACGTGATTCCTCCAAAAGAGTGGCTATGTGATCATTTCTCCTAATATTTCCATAAATTAGATGTTTTGTAATGGAGAACATTAATTTTTGCACATGAAATATTTGCCGCTTTAGTACCTGACATAAACCATTCAAAGAAGGTCTTCTGTGCGTAGATCCATCCAAGGATTGGAAGATATAGGCAGTGTCAATCACTCTGACGTGATCAAGCTTCAGCACTGCAAACAACTGACATTAGTATATAACATAAAAATAATTCAACAGAGCTACTCCTTCATATACTCAAAATCTAACAGTAGGTTTAAAGACACAGCAAAGTTAACTAAATGTTTATCACACTTACCACGTAGATCATTATGCAAACTGTGTCCCACTAATATGGTTCCATTTGATAACAACTTCTTCATGGATTTCTATGGAAGTACAAGACATGTATTCATTATGCACATGAAAAGACGATACAAAAAGCAACAACAAAGGAAACCACAAAATACCTGTATATCAGCCAAGGAGCAAGTCACTGACTCTAGATCTTGAGAAGAGACACCAGTGATATCTGTTCTGTAGTCCACAATTTTTTTGTTGGGTTTCACAAATTCATGTAGTTTGACCTGAAAAGTTCTGAAAATTATCAATCATAACCCCAAAAAGGAGAATGATTTTAAATACAATTATGTGAAACCTTTTCTTGGGAGAGGATGCAATAGGAGGAGTGTGCATAAATTACCTCTAAATTATGGTCTACCACACAGACTCTAACGACTGCTTCTGTCCCGTCTTCACAAAGAACCATTTCACAATCAACAGCAAGCATTTTAGTAGACTTCATCACCTTGGGTTTGGTTTTAACATTTACAACTATCCACCCCTTCAAATTCACATCAAAAGCAACATAGACGACATATCAGAATAACTATTGACCCCTTCAAATTCAAGTACAGAAGATTGCAACAAACCTCATCAATTGATGGAAATGAATAGTCCAGTGGATATAATGGATGCTGCAGAGTTATTTGAACTAGCCTCTGTGCTGCCAACATCAAACGGTTAGAAAATTTATAGTAAATTTTTCTTTTTATAAATACACATGTTAATGAAATCAACAACATTAATTAAGATTTCCACTAACTGATTTGAAAACAATGTGCATAGTCATTATCAATTACACAACCTAGTAAGAAGAAAAAGAATAATTATCAGCAAAAAGTAATATCAGACTATATGATTTTGCTGAATCATAGAGATTATGCATCATGTCATTATCAATTGCAGTCTCTTCAATTTTAGGCTTTAGTTCTACATCCAGATTTGGTTGCAGCATCAACAAATATTCAACTTGGGAGCCAACTTCAAATTGGCATGATGATTTAAATGTAAAACAGGAAAACAATAATTCATAAAAGTATAAGTTTAGAAATATGTAAAAGTAATTTAAGAAATAAAGCAGAAGGTACATGTGAATAGTACTTACTTAGGACCAAGGTTCTTAGAACCAGACCACTCACTGAACCGGTAAAAGTACAGGTTTAGGGTTCAAATATTTAACCGGAAGTTCAACCAGTATCAAACTTGATTCAATAAAATAATATCATTTTATTTTTTTTTAATTTAGTAATACAATATACAAAGTAGTATCAATAAAAAATAGATGATATATATAAATTTACAAAATTTAAATTTAAACTTCACTTATAAGTGTCATAAGTCATAGCTTATCAAAAAAGTAAGTTATATATGAAAGCAAAAGTCTAATACATCATATTTAAGTCCAAAAATAACAAATAAAATCCATTAGCAACTACAACTTTTTTAAAGAAAACTACAACAAAAAAAAAAAACATGTTTTCAGCTGCTGCAACACTAAAGGGAGAAAGAATGATGGAAAAAAGGGGCCAATGGATATGTTATATAGGAATCCTGCCCTTGCTTTAGAGAAGGGAAAAAAACAGCAAAACAAAGACAAATTAATATTAAAGAGGCATGTGACAATTTTGAAGGTTCAATTCATCAATATATTGCTCATTTTATTTAGGTACCAAGTAGGCTTGTCATTTAATCTTGTTAAATTGAAGAGCTTTCAAGATATGATTGATGCTATTGGAGCTTTTGGTCCACATTTACCAGCTCCTTCTTATCATGAAATTAGAGTTCCACTTCTTAACAAGGAGATGGACTACATTGAAAGATTGTTAAAAGATCATAAAGTGCAATGGAGCAAACATGGGTGTTCTATCATGTCAGATGCATGAATTGATAGAAAGCAAAGATGTTTTATTAACTTTTTGGTGAACTCTCCTGCTAGGACAATGTTTGTGAAGTTCATTGATGGGTCAAAATTTGTGAAGACAAGTGAGAAACTGTTTGAGATGCTTGATTTCCTTGTGGAAGAGATTGGAGAAGAGAATGTTGTTCAAGTCATCATTAATAATGGAAGCAATTATGTATTAGCTGGTAAGCTACTAGAGGAGAAAAGACCCAATCTATATTGGACTCCTTGTGCTGCACATTGCATAGACTTGATGCTTGAAGACATTGGAAAACTTCCTTTAATAAGGAAGACAATCCAAAGGGGAGTTAGGCTGGCTGGTTTTATATATAGTCATTCGAGTACCTTGAGTTTGTTGAGACAATTCACAAACAAGAGGAAATTGGTAAGGCATGCTATTACAAGATTTGCTACATCCTATTTATCATCAGAAAGACTTCGTCAAGAGAAAGGAAATCTAAGAAAGATGTTCACTTCTGATGAATGGAGCAAAAATAAGTTGTCTAAGGAAGCTAAGAGGAGGGAAGCTTCAAAAATTGTTCTTATGCCTGCATTTTGGAACCATGTGGTTTTTACTTTGAAAGTCATGACTCCTCTTGTTCGGGTACTTCATCTTGTAGATGGGGAAAGAAAAGCAGCAATGGAATATTTTATGAAGCAATGGAGAAGGCCAAAGAAACTATAATGAAGTCTTTCAATCACAATGAAAGTAAATACAAGGATGTATTTACAATCGTTGATAATAGGTGGACTTGCCAACTTCATCATCCATTGTATGCAGTTGGTCATTTTTTGAATCCAGAATTCTATTACTCTAACCTTGAAATGAAGTTTGATTTGGAGGTAACTAATGGGTTGTATGCTTGCATCAAAAGGTTGGTGCCAAGTACATATGTACAACAGAAATTTTTAACCGAGCTACCTCTTTATAAAAGTGAAAGTGGATTATTTGGTGATGACCACAACTCCTGGTGAGATACTTAAACAATTCCAAGTGTTCTAATATATTACTTTAAGTTATAATTTATAAATTTTAAGTTAATTTATCTGTTTTCATAGCTCAATGGTGGAAGAATTATGGTCATGCTGCTCCAAAT
Organism: Lablab purpureus; assembly: GCA_030347555.1. Lineage (NCBI taxonomy): Eukaryota > Viridiplantae > Streptophyta > Magnoliopsida > Fabales > Fabaceae > Lablab > Lablab purpureus. The sequence continues at coordinate 16,983,937 of CM059259.1, forward strand.
CTACAAAGGCAAGCAATCAAGATTTTAAGCTTGACATGTAACTCATTAGGATGTGAATGAAATTGGAGTGTATTTGAACAAGTAATAATTGTTGTTCATGATGCCTCATTCCATTGTTATATTTCTACAAAGTAGAAAGAAACTAATTATTATTTTATTTATTCATAATGCAAATTCATTCAAAAAAGAGAAATAGACTTGAACACAGGAAACTGCGTGATTTGGTTTACATCAAGTATAACTAACAACTTGTCCAAAGATACAATATTAGAGATGAAATTGACCCTATTGTACTTAATAACATTGATGAGTGCAATGAGTGGTTGGTGGGGGAAGTGGATGATGATAGTTAACATGGGGGCAATGAGTTGGTTTTTTATGATGATCCCACTCTCAATTGGGCAACAGTTTACGAATCTTCAGGTGTTAGGGAGCCAATAATTTACACAAGAAGAAAAGAAAACAATAAAAGAAAGCAACCATCAAGTGGTATTGTTATTGGATCTTCCCAACCATCCAAAAAAGGAGGAGGTGCTTCTTTGGCCTCAACACAAAGGAAGAGCAAGGAGAAGATTCAAGTTGGAGTTGATCATGAATTGCAATTTGATAGCTTTAACTCTAAATCTAAAAATATTGAAGAATTATTTAACTTTAACCAAGCTTTCTCTAAAGGGTTATGTTGGGGTTGAAGAAGAACCTGGTGATTAGAAATTTAGGATATTTATCATATGTTTTGTTCTTGTTTTAATTCTTAGAACTTGAAATTCTATGGTAGTCTTTCATTATTTTTTGGATTTCAATTATATTTATGCAGTCTACTTATTTATTGAAATATGTGTGTGTGTGTGTGTTCTTTTTTTACCCCCAATGCTTACGCCATAACCTGTTATGGCATCCGATATATTTTCATAAAGGAATTTAGAGTTACCGATATTTTCCGATATCGATAACACTTGAACCAACCATTTGAACCACTGAACCCACCAGTTTTCCAGTTCATGGCCGGTTTTACCTCAGTTCAAATTTAAATCCATTAGTAACTACAACTCTCTTTAAAAACCAACTACAAAAAAAAACACATGTTCTTAGAATCAGCCAGTTGAACCTCTCAACCCCCTAGTTTTCCAGTTCATGGCCAATTTGACCAGTTTTATCCTGGTTCAAATATAAATCTGCTTTTTAGGAATATTTGGACCAAACACTAGGCCAATTCCTGATTCAACTGATTAAACCACCCAGTCCAGTTTTGACAACATTGATTGGAACAAACTCAGATGAAATTGAATAATAATGTTGAATCGCTTAAAGAAATAACAACAAAGGGTTGGTATAAAGTCCAAAACAAATGCTGCCAGTATGACTTTTATGGGAAGGAAACTCAGCCTTCAACAGAAAACTAACAAACTGAAAACAAAAAATGTTTATTGATATTTGAGTCATAACTCATAAAATAACATTATTACTTACTACTCTAATCCAGGAAAGAAAGTCTAACTGCAAATCTAAAACAAGATTTTAGCATAACAATCACCATTAAAATGTACAATGTACCTGCTCTGGCGACTCAAGGGATTTATCTTTCAGTCGCTCCAACGTGTATTGATTAGCATGATGTCGCATGACGTTATCAAAAAACTGAACATAAAGAAGAAATAATTGAAACTGACTTCTTTACGTGCGCATATATGGTACTCTAAAGTTACTTACCTTCAAATCTTCCTCCTCCGAAAATGTCTTTAGAAATGCAGCCAATATCTCATGGGATCGCTTTGATGGATCACTCAAATTGGCCCCAAACCTTTTGTCATGACTGTCCAAGAATTCTTTCCAGCCTCCAAGCTTACCCTTCAGGCCTCTTTTTTGTACCAATTTTACAATGTCAACCAGCACCTACCCATATGGAAGCACTGGTTATATTGCGGGGATAGAGGAGAAAGAAGGAAAGGGAAAGCAAAATACTAACAAACAATAACGATATTTCATCATCCATTTAAACTGGCAGACATATACGTCTAAAAGTCTCAGAATGTATTATAATTTATCCATTTATCTATATGACTACTGATGACATCGCTAGATTTTATTATCATCATCACGGACAAGCAAAAAAGTTGCAAATCATTTTGGCAAACATAAGAGTCTAAAACTAATCTCTGATTCTCTATGAACTGATTCACTGGGTTCACAGAAAATGTAGTCTTTCATAAATAAGTATTAAAGCATAGGCCTTTAGTCCAATGATTTCATGAGAGTTGAAACTACAACAGGAAACAAACTAAAAATAAGAGTATATAAAAGACAATTCTTTCTAACCAGCTTTTTAGCTAAACTAACAGTGTATACCACGATTCTTATGTCCCCATTATCATTTAACACACTCTGTTGAAAACCTAGAATCTGGAAGTCACCTTGGGCCTCAACTCATTCATGCCAAAATATTCAACCCAGAATCCCCATTAAAATTCACGACCTAAAATATTCAATTCGTTCCTCGGCAGTACATTCAAAATACAAAAATACAAGACATCTAAGGAAACTTAAAAGCAAAAAGCGCACAAGTTGAACTATTTTCCAAAGGTGTTGAAGAAGGAAGTTTACCTTCTTGTCTGCAGTATCTATCTTTTCTTCCATGTCGAGTTGCAGCGAAGCAGTGGCCAACTCTCTTTCCGCAACAGCGTTCAAGGCGCGCCTCTAGGTTCGGCGTTCAAGCAAGTGATAAGCTGCTAATGCTAACAGCTCCAAGGTTTATTAGACATGTTGGATTGAATTACCATAATGCCCTCACTTTCTGTTTTTTTTTTCATGTGGGACGCAGATTTTGGCTATCTATCATTTGTAGACGTAAAAAATAATTCATCAACTAACCTAATTTTTTTAGAACTATAAATAACTCTTAGATCCTCCAAAATGAGTAGTAATAAATCTTTTTCTTGCTCTAATTCTCTATAAAAAATTATTTTAATGATTGAATATGATTGAAACACATTTTTTTTCTCCAATAATTTTTTGTATTTTACTTAAATTTACAACCTACATAATATTTTTATTTTTGTTTTAATATTTAATACATCTTTAAAAATAATGATTTTTTCAAAGTGACAATGCAAATAATTTAGTATAATTGAAAAAAAAATTAAAATCATATTTTAAGGAAATAAATTAATCAATGTGAAAAAATATTGAAAATTAAAAAAAAATAAAAAATTATAAAGATTGACCTGTAAAAAAGAAATACATGTGACAATCTTATTTAACTGGTTTAATGAAAGTAGTAAACTATATTCGTAAAATAAAAATAAAAATTTTATCAAACTGGACGATTTTTTTTATCATGGAACAAATTACTATTATTTAATAGAATGGTGTCAAAGGATAATTTTAAATTGAATGAAGTTTTTTATAATTTTAAAAAATATATTTATTTTCATAATTGAAAGATTAGGAAGATTTATTGTTTGACGAAAAATTGAAGAAATAATTTTACATGATTTTATAATTTATTTATAATATGGATAAAAAAGTACTTTTAAACTGTTTTGAATATATAATTTTATTATTATTTTAACCTGAATATTTTAATAATTATTTTATTATTGTAACAATGGTTACAATAACTTAATTCTTTTAATTGTATTAACTACTTTTATCATTGTGAAAAAAGTATGGATAGGCACAGTATATATTGGATCAAATTTTAACTAACAATTTTGTATAATGACAACTTAAGATTCAAGCAAACTAAAAGTCAGCAACCACTATGACACTTTTATGTGAAGGTTGTAGGTGTTGCTGGTTCATATGGAAGCCAATGATCAAATGTTGGAGCGTATGCTGTGGAGATGGATGTTGCTCTTAAACTTATGCATCACAAGGTTGAAGCATACCTCCTATAAGTTCTAAGAGTTCTATATATGTTTCTCTTTACCACTCAGATGCATCAATAATGTATTGCTATAAATAATTATCCAGGAATGCAAAAAATTGAATATGTACTCTGCAACAAGTCTCAAGTGTTACCGGTTTTTAAGTTAATGTAATCAAAGTTTGTCTTTCTATATGACTAACCCACCAGAAACACTACTTCCTTTAAAATGAACTAAAATTATGGATATGAGTCCAAAGTTAGAAAGTATGTAAAGGGAAAAGGAAAAAGCTTATGCATCCCTGGATCGAATTAAAGTATCCTATAAACTAAAAAATTTGATGGTAGACAGACATTAAATCCAAAAAGATACGAATTCAGTGCTTCTGCCAGAAAATCAGAGCTCCTTCCCTTCCAGCAGAGGTGATTTAAAAGATTATATTATGATCTATTCAATTAATTGAACAGGAATGGCCAGAACAAATATAAATAAATGTGTAATATTCAATACACAGTGATAGTGTTTATACCGTTTCTGATATGATACAATGGCTTAAGCATATGCTGGCCTACAAACCATGAATCTTTTGAATATTTCTTAGGTTAAATAGTATATCAGCTATTCTAGTTCTAGCAGTCTCAGAAGAGGGGACCATGAAAAACCCACTAATGAAACCTAAGTCACATCGGAAGCACAAAAATCCCCTGTAAAATCAGAACTAACAACAGAATCCACCACTGATATGTTGTTTGAGACGTCGATGAATCTGAGCCTTTATCTGTAACGCCTACAAGAAAACGACAATCGCCAATTGAAGGATCTAGGAATGTAACAATGCCAAGCCCATCAAAATCGCAGCTACGTGAGTCTTGCATTTGTAGCTGATAGTAACTGTTAAAAGCATATGATACATTTCCCTTCTCACCAATTTCATTACATGAACCACCGTAGTTAAGGGTAGTGCAATCCGCAACACTACAGGCTAGTCTCATATGGTTTACTACATTTGTCAAATCGCTGGAGGGGTTTGCCACACACCATCTTGATGGAAGATACTCAACATTCCTTGCATTTTTCAATTCCTTGTTTCCAAGTAAAAGGTTTAGCGGATACTTTGCCTGTCCATCAAAAGAGAATATCCCCCAGTGTCTTTCAAAGTTTCCAGGAAGTGTGCTCTTAGCTCCTTCATCAAACAGACTGAAAAGATAAACATCCATAGGTGGAGCATTAGGCCTCAAGGGGGTCCCTTTGTTACTTGCAATGTGATTGATAAAGCCTTGATTGAAAACCTTTGCAGCAGTGGTATTTGCACCAATGGCTCCATCGGAGGGCCACCCGATTTCTCCAATAACTATAGGCATCTGACCATATCCAAGTTTAATGAGGGCTGCAACTAAAGTGTCATAGTTTCCATCAAATGCATTAGTGTAAACATTGGAACCATCTTGGACAGCATGAGTAGTTCCCTCGAAAAATGCATACTCTTGTGGGAAATCACTGTTGTCATACAGGCTAAGAAAGGGGTAGATATTAACAACAAATGGGGAACCATTTGAGTTGAGGAACTGAACCACTTGAGTCATAATTTGGGTCAGTTCAGGCCGAAATGCCCCTTGGGAAGGAAGTGCCGAGGACTGATAGGCATCTGCATTGCAAGGGACAACTAGTTTTACATAACCAGCAAGATTTGCCTTGACTAAAGACTGTTGTATATTGAGTATAGCGGGCATGACTAAGCTCTGATATTGACCATTATAACTTGAAAGGAAAGGCTCGTTTCCAACAGCAACATACCTGTCATACAAGGTACAAATGTTGGAAAGCTAGTAGAAATCTATGCATGGATGCAGTGGCCAAAAGAAGAGTAATAATAAAAATAAACTCAGTTTTTATTTCATCTCCCTCTCCCCATTTTGTTTCTGTCTCTATTCCTTTCCTATCACATCACTTGTCTCATTTGTTACTTTCTCTTTCTACTTTTTTTTATCCCTATGTTCCTTCCACCTCATACATACCATAACGGGAGTGCACATCCCAAACCTCAAAGACAACAACAAAGTTTTATCCCACTAAGTGAGGTAGACTATTTGAATTACACAATTAAAAACAAAAGGTTCAAAAATATTATTTAGCATAAGATTTCTCTTTTGCCTTTTTGTCACCCTCAATGGAAAAAAAAAACACTTTTCTTTGAACAAGAGTTTAATTTTGATATATAATGACATTGTGAATCAATTGAAAATCACATTAGACATTACTTTCAATCTAGTTATTACAAAAATCAATAATTTTGATAACACTATAAACGTTTCGTACTATCAATATATTCTAATTAATTCTCGTTTGAATAAGACTGATAAAAAAAATTCAACGGTGAACATGTATTATAAATTGTATAGACTAGATACTTAATACAGCCACTATCTATTTTCGAAATATAATAGTCTACAGAAAACATTCCTTATTAGCATTCTTTTTTATCAAAATAAAATATTGGGTTATTCACGTTTAAACAATCACCACTTGAGAGTAAATCTCAGACATTCTCAGGTAACTAACAAACAAAAAGTTTAGATTTTGAAACAGGAAAAGGACTAGATAGGAACCTGATATCAGCACCCCCTCTACCCACATAAGCAGAAACATTCTGTCTAACCCACAAATCAGCAGCAGCGGAGGAGGAACTCAAGAGGGGCAGCATCTCATTGGGGATCCCCACCATCACCTGAATGCCACTCCCCATGAGAGCCCTCAAAACATCAGAGTCTGCCTCAAAGAGCTTCACTCTTGAGATCTTGTTGTCCCTCAGCAGATCAACCACAGTGGTTGGCTTCAGCCTGTGGGAAGAAATGGTACCCCAGTTGACCCCTACGGCTGATTCCACCATTGGAACCAAAGTCCCACACAGAAGCCACAGGAAAAGGACACCACTGAATCTTGGCTCCAACATGCCACTCAAAATGCTGATCCCAAACAAAGGGAGACAAAACACTTTACCTTGGGAAGAGAAAGAGGGTGTTGTGAGTGTTTGGAGTTGGAGGATGAAGAACAAGAAAGAAAGACAAGAGGCATCAATGAGTTAATGTTGCATCACAGTTGATGTTGATGTTGCTCATTTGAGTAAAGCTCAAGATAGAGTGCACTTAGTGATTTGCTGCTAATGCTAACAGCTCCAAGGTTATTATTAGACATGTTGGATTGAATTACCATAATGCCCTTGCTTTCTGTTTATTTTTTCTTTCGTGTCGGCCGCAGATTTTGGCTCTCTATCATCTGTAGACGTAAAAAAATTCATCAACTAACCTAATTTCTTTAGAACTATAAACAACTCTTTCATCCTCCAAAATGAGTACTAATAAATCTTTTTCTTGCTCTAATTCTTTATAACAAAATTATTTTAATGATTGAGTATGATTGAAGCACATTTTTTTCTCCAATAAATTTTTGTATTTTAGTTAAATTTACAACTTATATAATATTTTTACTTTTATTTTAATATTTAATACATCATTAAAAATAATGAGTTTTTCAAAGTGACAATAATAATAATTTAGTATAATTGAAAAATATTTTTTTAAATCATATTTTAAGGAAATAAATTAATCAATGTGAACCAAATATTGAAAATTAAAAAAATAAAAAATTATAAAAATTGACCTGTAAAAAAGAAATACATATGACAATCTTATTTAACTGGTTTAATAAAAGTAAGTAAACTATATGTCCTAAAATAAAAATAAAATTTTTATCAAACTGGAAAAAAAAATTTATCATAGAACAAATGACTATTATTTAATAGAATGGTGTTAAAGGATAATTTTAAATTGAATGATGTTTTTTATAATTTTAAAAAATATATTTATTTTCATAATTGGAGGATTATGAAGATTTATTGTTTGAAGAAAAATTGAAGAAATAATTTTACATGATTTTATAATTTATTATAATATGGATACAAAAATACTTTTAAACTGTTTTGAATATATAATTTTTTTATTATTTTACCCTTAATATTTTAATGATTATTTTATTATTATTAACTATGGTTATAATAACTTAATTTTTAATTGTATTAACTACTTTTATCATTGTGAAAAAAGTATGGATAGACGCAGTATATATTAGATTAAATTTTAACTAAAAATTAACCAATTAGGATTAATACTTAATAGTGAAATATAGCATCATTTATCTCAAAACAGGTATGTTCTGTTTAAACTTTTTTTTACAAAAAAAAATATTTTAATAAAATAAAAATTCATTAAAAAGACAGATGTAGTAGAATAAGTTTTAATAGAAAAGTACTTATTTATCATAAATGAATATATATCTATTTCTGTTTATATATCTTTTTTAAAAAACAAATCCATTTTTAGTAATTTTAGTTAGCACAAATAAACATATTAAATATTGTAAAGAAATATGTGTTTATTTTAAGATGACTTTGATACGAGAAAAATCGTGTTTATTTTTAATAATGTTAAATAACTTAAATTTGAAGAAGAAAAATTCAAATATTTACAATAAAACACATCCTGTTACTGTTTTTACCCGAACATACTTTTCCGTAAAAGTTGGACATAAGAGAAAAACTGCGTTTAACAAAAAGCGGGGACGTAACTGTAATTTTGAAAGTTAATCAATAATATACAGTAAAAAAAGTGCCCAAAGATTTAATCAATGTTATGTGAATGGTAACATGGCATCACATGAAGATGGTGCCCAAGTTCTTTGCTTATTCCTCTTAGTAATTAATTAATAATTAATTAAGGATTTAGTTTCTTGGTCTTAATCATCTTTCTATTTTCCTCAGACAAATAGGAGAAAATAGAAAATTTTATCTCCTGCTAAACTAAAACACCAACACAAATATACCCAAATAATGAGAATACCTAAATAAGATAACTTTTCATTTTATTTCTAAATATAAAGATTAATTAGTATATATGTAGCATTCTTTTTATCATTTTTTCATGTTTTTAAACTTCAGCTAGAATTTAACCAAACAATTTATCAAAGGAATTGAATTATAAATATTTTAAATTAACCTATTTGACAACTATTTTGATGCTACTTTATATTACAAAATTAAATAATATATATATACTAAAAAATATGTACATATCTTATTTTTGAACAAATGATTTTCAACTCTAATTTGCAATTTCGTTTAATAATTTTAAGCAATATGTTTAAATTATATAAGTGATTCATTAAAAGCAAATTATGACAAAGTATTTGATACTTGGTGCAAATATAACTCAATAATACTTTTTAGCTTTTAAGTTGCAGGAGATTTAAATTTTAGGGTTTGTTTAAGGAAATTTTTATGCAAACACTTGAGTCAGTGATATATCAAACAAATTTAATATTTGGTTCAGTGAATTAAGAGCTACATGTAGTAGGAAAAAAATTACCTTTTATTCTATATTATTTTTTATCATATTACAACATATAAATCATTTAGTTTTTTCATGGTCAATTTATGTAACATTATAAATTGAGATAAAGGAAATAAATTTGTTGAACGATAAAAAAAATAATATATATATATATATAAAAGTATTTTTGAAGAATATCATATAATTAAATTTATACTATATCTTCATTTATAATAATTTTTATATTATTGTATTAATTTTTTAAATATTTTCTATATTTAAAAACGAAATTAAATTAAAGTAGATATTGTGCATAACACAAATAGAAAAGTAATATATTCAAAAAAATATATCCTCATTGAATAATTTATCTACAAAGTGTAATGAAAATAAGTATATTACAAGTAATATGTTACCCATCAATAAACAGATTCTCTATGTAGTTTTTATCTCTCATCATCATCATTGAACTTTTGGTTATATAAGAACAACTTTCTAAAAAGAATTTATACTCTTCATTGTTTAGCCATTTAAATAAAATAAAAGAGGATTAAATTGATATAGAATAAATTATAATATTATTTTAAATTTTTAGAGAGAAAGTTTAAATCTAACTCAATCCAATAAAATCAATATAAAGTGACATCTAACTCATGGTTAGGGGTGGCAAAACGGGCCAGCCCGGCCCGTTTAGGCCCGCCCCGCCATGAGCCCGCCAAAAATGGGGCGGGGCGGGCCAGCCCGCCATAGTGATACGGGCCAAAATTTCTAACCCGTCCCAGTCATAGTATGGTCGAGGTCGGCTCGCCTATATTTTTATTTTTCATTTTTTTGAAAAATCTATTTTCTGGATTTTTTATTTTATTTTTTTATCTTTGATTTTAAATTGGACTTTTTTTTTCTTTGCAACTATTTTGTTTGTGTCCAATTTAAATGAATTTTTGTAATTACAACAATATATTAAAGATGTATATGGTGACATGACATTTAAAAAATGCAAGCTAAAAGACATAATGTTTATTACAAAAGAAATTACAATCAGTGAGGTGTTGAAGGAACCCTAGATATAGCTATTTTCCCAAATTTAAAGAGAATGAGTGAGAGTAAATGAGGTGTTATATTTTTCGCGGCCAGTGGTCGGCTCGCCTCGCCCCGCCTCGGCCCAACGGGTTGGCGGGCTAGACGGAGCGCGCTGATACTGGGTTGGCGGGTTGAAAATGCTAGCCCGCCCCGCCTATATGCTGGCGGGCGCCAGCCCGCCGGGCCCAACCCACTTTGCCACCCCTACTCATGGTTATAAAACTGCCCTATCTTGTAAAATTATATGAAATAATTCTCTTTGTCTTTGCAAAAATAGAAAAAAGTAAAAGGCATGCAAAAAGGTTTTTTCACATTTGTATTTTGGATCTTAGTTCTAGTTTAAAATTCTCTTTTGCCTTCCTCCCAATAATATAAATATTCTCGAAAAAATAGTTTCTTTATTATTATTTAGTGCAATTTTAACTTTACTGCTTTGTTTTATTTTGAGATTAAATGGATGAATTATTATGTTATCCATATATATTTTAATAAGAAGGACATTCTACTAGATTTAAGATTTATATGTATATTTATGAAATTTATATGAGTTTAACTATATATTATAAGTTAATCTTATGTAGATCTATAAATTTGAAGTTAATCTTAAATGTTTGCAACCATTATATTAATAGACTACTATGAATTTATTCTCTCCTTAACTTTATCATGAAAATAAATTATTTAAGATAAAGAAAGTTAGTTATTTAGGTAAAAATTGTTAACTATTTAGATAAAAGTTTAATTTCTATTATTTTAATTTGAATACGTGTAAACTTGTATTTTGCTTTTATAAATTATATATTATTTAATAAATTAAGTAAATTATTATTATATAAATAAATATTAAAACTTTTTATATATATTTATAAGTATAGATTAATTTATTTAATCTTTAAATTTTATGAAATAGAAACATTTTATAAAAAATTAAAAACCATTTAAAATACATATTATATAAATAAATTTTTGTAAATTTTTATAATATAAATTTATACATATAGATGTTTAAACAGATAAGTTTGCCCATACACTTAACATTAAACACACTTATCATGATTCAACAATTATGTTTATACAAATTTTATTTTATTTAAAAGGAATAATATTATTGAATAAATTATCATTTCTATGGCTCACCATTAAAGAAGTTTCATTGGCAATCCACACTAATAAAATAGACACGTGTTTGGTTTTCTTAACTTTAGCAAAATAACAACAATAATAACAACACAAAAAAATCTTTTAAATTTTTATTACTTCTTTTAAAATAGTCAATAATTTGATTAAAGCATTCATTAAAAAGATATTAGAAATTAATTATCCTCTCTAAGAAAGATCTCTTATTGCGGGGTTTAGTGAATTATTAATTTATATTAATTTTTTATATCAAATTTAACTTTTATAAAACAAATAATTTGTTTGATAAATTAAGATATCTTAATCATTAGGAAACCAAATAATATATTTTAATAAATTTATTGTTTATGATGCATTTGTGTGGAATATTCTATTTTAGTCTTTTAGTTAGATATTTTTATCTTAATTTTAGATAAATAAGTACTAATTAACTGTTAATCTCAAATTTTATTTAATATAATTTTTTTTCTTTCTTATTTCATTCTAATTATAAGTAAATCAAATAGGAAAACACAAAATATTTTATTATAATCATTGTTAAATTATCACGGGATAATATTGATATATACAAATACACTTTATTTTTGTAATATTTCTCGCCAATATTACATATTTCATTCAAAATATTACTTAAAAATTATTTGGGAGCATTTGCTATAATTTTTTTTTTCAATGTTTGGTTTATTTTTTTAACTTTTTAGAAAACAATGTTTTTCTAAAATAATTTTAAGCTAACTTTCCAAAAAGAAAAAATTACTGACTTTCTTATATAAAAATACTAACTTTCCAAAAATAAAAATTTACTGAGCATTTGACTTTCTTATATAAAAATAAAAAATTTACTGAAAAAAATCATATTTCTTTTCCTAAACATAATGCATTACATTTTACTTTTAAAAACTTATTAAATTATTATATGTAAATATTTCTATAATACTTTTTATAAGAGAGTTCCTCTACTTACATTTTATTTGTTATATTCAATTTCCCAGTCATTTTAATTTTCTAATAGTTTTTTCTACATTCAAAGACTTTCTCTTTAAAAATCTTTTTATTTATTTTTATTTATGTTTATTAAATACGAGTCCTTAGAATCTATCTTAAATTCTTTTTATTTATTTTTATTTATGTTTATTAAATACGAGTCTTTAGAATCTATCTTAAATTCTTAATTAAATAAATAAATAAAACACATAAAAGCAAAAGTTAAGAAAGTTTGAAATTTTTTACTTTATTTTCATTTAGATCTTAATTAAATTATATTATATAAAAGAAAAAAAAATTATTACAAACTGATTTTGTGAAATTAAATTAAGTTAACAACATTCAACTATTTACAAATATTTAAACTGAAATAAAAATATTTAATCAATGTGTTACAAATCTACTAATGGTGTAATCAAATTATATAATATAACTTAATGCAAAGATGATCTATTATCTTAAAATATGATTATGTGAGGTTGAAAAATGAATGTCTCCAAAAGTTCTTCACTCATATTATACTTTTCAGCTCTTATTTTCAGTTCTGCTATCCAAATTTTCGTTGTAAAATGTTGTGGAAAAAATGGTATATCCATAGTTATAGGTTTGAGGAATAATAAAGAGATTGCCCTTCCTACATGTGGGGATCAAAAGGATGGTTCAGTCAAGCTTTTTGATGAATTGTAAAAGTATACATGTCGTTTTCTGAGACCAAGGGTAAAAATTGACACTCATATTCTCAACGAACCAAAAAAAAAGGCCGAAAAGGGAAACAATAAAGAAAAAAAGTGCTCCTATTTGCCAGCATTTCAGAGTTCTTTAATAAAAGTCAGCACGGCAAAGCAAGATCATGGGAAATTCTTCCTTCAGAAAATGCCGTGGATGATTCCTCATTCAGAAACACCTTATCTTCCCTCTGATCTTTTTAACTTTCTTGCCACTTTGATGGAATCCAAGCATCAACTGAGAAGGTTGGTGCAGATTCTACAGAATATAGAAAACTTATTAAACACTTATTGTTGAGTAGCTCTGTCTGCCACCAAAAAAGAGTGGAGAGAAAGAGTAAAGTCACAGTGGCACATGCTTATCACTTCCTCGTTGCTTTTGCATCAACATTGCATTTGCACCTAAGACTCTGCAATTTTTCATTCATTCAATGATCATGCAGATATATATATGGCCCAGGAATCCAATCACTAGCCACTTTAGTCAATCTAACTTCTTCGATGAAAGATGATTGCATATCATTACAACAACCAAATCCTTAACTTTCTCTGGGGAATCATTGCCTAGTAAGTTATCACTATAAAATTGTTGTCCTATTGATGATCACACCATACAAAACCACAGATACAACTTGTGTCAAGAGATACATGTAAAGGTTTTCTTTGAGAGACATTTCACATACTACTGCACACTATAAAAACTGAAGTAAGCTAAATGGAAAATGGTATAAATTAGCCAGAATGGTGGCCATAATGTATATAAAATAATTTAACATATTATAGCCATATCTTGTAAATAATGACTTCAACGTCAAGTGCTTTCATATACCCTATAAAGTTTTGACTTATGAGAACCTAGATTCTGAACAAATATTACACTTTTGACTGATGTTGAACGCTCTCAGAAAATATTAGTTACCTTCCAGCACTCTCAGCAACTAGAACCACTGTATGCCCCATATACTTGCTTAACTGTAAAAGGTGTAATAACTCAAATTTTTCATTTCAATGTTTAGAAGAATGGTTAATCAAGGCATATGAATAATAGCTTTCATGCTGGATAAACCAAATCAACAAGCTTTCAATCTAAAGAGAAAGTCTGAAGTGAAATATTTCTTCCATTACTTGACCCCAATAGTCTTACCTCAGATTACTATAAATTAATTACAAGGAGTAGAAAGTACAAGAGCAGTAAGAGTAGTTTTAGTATATGAATTTGATGGTTTTTTCAGTGCAATGGAGATAAGATAAGCTTCAACCTTTGAAGTTACATCAAAATCAACAGAGCTTTTCCATCATGATGTCACTGCTACAGAAACCACTTTCCACATCGGTTCTGGGGATCATTTTACGACGGTCCCAAAACCGACGTTGAACAAGGCGACGTTAAAAGTAATATTTTTAACGTCGGTTCAAATTGAACCGACGTTGAAAATCACAGACTTACAACGTCGGTTAGGGCTAGAACTGACGTTGTAAGTGTCACCCAAACTTACACCGCTCGGTTCTAGCCCTAACCGACGTTGTAAGTCGTGTCACCACACCAACTGCAACGCAATTTCTAATTTTCTCATTTTTCCTAAATTTTAGTACCTGCATATCAAATAAACCAGCAAACCAGCCACAATTTCATATATAATACATTTCAAATAGTTAAATTTCAAAGATAGACTCTCTAGGTAAAGGTTTGGTGAAGATATGAGCTAATTGATGTTTTGTATCTATGTATTCTATAATGCAATCCTTAGCTATATGATCTCTAATGAAACGATGATGTCTAATTCCTATATGCTTTGTCTTAGAAGAACAACTTAAAAAAAGAAAGATTGATGTAAAAATAACATTATTGGATGGATCTAATCGATCTTGAAAAAATTATAAAAAATAGTTAGACATTGAATTTTCTGCTAATTTTTGTTGTGTTATGTTCTTTTGATGTGTACTTGAATAAAGAGACCTCACATCCCCCAAAATAATCATAGTTTTGAAAATACAAAATTTAGGTGTAGAAAAACTTCAAACGATCATAACTTTTGCTAGACCTCGGATGGAGATGAGTAAAAAATGAAAGTTTTTGGAAAAGACCCAACGAACCTGTTGGCAAATGCCCAAAGGAGATTTGGGCAAAAAAAATTTAAAAAATCCTCCATTTACTATAACTTTTTTATTATTTTACAACTTTTTACCTATTTTCCTAAATTTTGGCCATTTATGTGACTAACTTGCACTTGTCAAAAAAATTTGAAAAAATTTGTGAAGTTGTGTCGTACCAAAAAGAGAATTATCAGGCCATTACATCTTAGAAATTTCATAGTTGCAGCTTCTTTTGTCCTAATTGCATCATTTTGCATACAACATACAACATACCATACGTTTTTTTTATTATATGTATGACTAGATACCATCAGAACAATCATCTACAAGCATTTCAATAACCTAATCATACAAACACTATAACATTATTTAATTAGTACAATTTACTCTATCATTCTAACGAAATTTCAGCAGAGTTTCTTTCCTCTGTTATTTGACTAAATCCAAATTTTTGAACAACAACAAATCAACATCAAATAAAGTCCCATGGGCACGACCAGATTATCGTAACAATCTTGTACAGCTTCAATAAACTAATCATACAAACATTATATTCTACAAAACAAAAAATCAAAAAAACAATAAAATTAAAAACCTAACCTAGCGCGGCAACGACGGCGGCGACTACTGGCAGACTGAGGAAGTCGACTGGCAAGGGAGGGACCGTAGCAGCGGCCAAGAGGAGACCTGCAAGGAACGAAAACCTCGCCGGCGACGACCAACAAGCTTCGCGGCGACGACGGGAGCCAAACAGAGGAGAGGGCGACGAGAGCCAAACGGAGGAGAGGAGAATCACGGAGGAGAATCAGGGGTTAACGCCGCTGACGAAGGGGAGTTGATCGTCGCTGTCGCAGAGGAAAGGGAGCGTCGCGGCGGAGGAGACGATGACGAGTAGCAGCGGCGCGAAGAGGAAAAGTGACGAGGGAAGAGCGCGGGATAGGTTTTGATAATAACCTTTCTACGTCGGTTATTGGTGCGAACCGACGTAGAATAGAATTATTTTAATATTTTTACATTCTACGTTTAAATTTAAACCGACGTAGAATGACGACGTTAATTCATACTTCTGTAGTAGTGTGTGATTGAGATGTAGACATGCAGCATAGACTGAAATTTGGAGTTTCAAAGGCAAAAGGAAAACTGATAGGGCTAGTTGATGAAAAAGAAGAAAACCAAGTATGGAAATTAATGGGGTCCACTAGTGTCATTTCAGAAAATTTTGTGATGCAGTTTTTTTGCCAGAGTGTTATTAGTCACACTTAAAGGAAATTAGAAAGAGAAGAAACAATTCATAAGCACAAGATCAGCAACGATGATTACTTAATTGAGCAAATCACTTTTATTTTTTAACGTTTATTCAATATTTTTTATATCAAATTTTATTACGTAAATATAAAAAAAACATCTTAATATAGATAATTGAAGTTAAATTACTAATAAGATTAAACTTTAATATTTGATTAAGCATAATATTAATATTCCAAAAAATGTTAAATTCTAGTAAATAGAAGATACTTTTTAATTTTTATTGTAATTATAAATTAAGTATAATTTATAGCTATTCAAAATTTGTAATAATTATAGTGTATATATATATATATATATATTCTTAAATTATATATTGTAAGTGACGTAGGATATGTTAGTTTACTAGTGTATTTTTTATGTGTTTATGCTAAGATTGTAAATTGATATTGAAAAATACACATAATTAACAAATTCATACAAAATTAAAATATATTCCTTTATTTAACTTCTATGTTTTAAATACTTTATTTATATTTTAGATTGATGTTTCTCATACAATTATAGAAAACTATACATACATATATATATATATATATATTTATTGAGAATTAGGTGTAGGATGAATTCCCTTATTATTACACATAGTGGTTGTGTGTTTATTTATAACTGAGATACAAGAGATGGAATTGAGCCCATTATACTAGAATAACAAACCCTAGATATTCTAACACTCCCTCAAGCCGGAGCATATAAATTGTATGAACCAAGCTTGTTACAAATATAATCAATTCTAGGTCCCCGTAATGACTTAGTAAAAACATCCGCTAATTGATCATTAGAATTAACAAACTTAGTCTTAATCTCTCCAGATACTATTTTCTCTCTGATGAAATGACAATCAATCTCTATGTGTTTGGTCCTTTCATGAAAGACAGGATTCGAACTGATGTGAAGGGCAGCTTGATTGTCACATATGAGTGTCATTTGAGTAACTTCTCCAAATTGTAACTCCTTGAGTAGCTGCTTAAGCCAAATAAGCTCACATGTAGCGGATGCCATCGATCCGTATTCCGCTTCGCACTTGATCTTGCCACAACACTTTGTTTCTTACTCTTCCAGGAGATTAAATTATCACCAATGAAAACACAATATCCGGAGGTGGATCTCCTATCGCCAGGAGATCCCGCCCAATCCGCATCCGAGTAGGCAACAACTTTGGTATGATTATCGTGTCCATACAATGCACCTTTTCCAGGGGAGCCTTTAATGTATTTCAGTATACGAATGACAGCATCCCAATGATCTGTGCAAGGAGAGTTGAGAAATTGACTTACCACACTCGACAAAGAAAAGAAATGTCCGGACGAGTGACCGTAAGGTAGTTCAATTTTCCAACTAATCTTCTATACTTTTCGGGATCCGAGATGGGCTCCCCGATCAGGTAGAAGCTTGACATTAGGATCCATCGGTGTATCAGTAGATTTTGAGTTCATCAACCCAGCTTCCTCCAAAATATCTAATGCATACTTTCTTTGAGAGATTACTATCCCATTAGTAGATTGTGCTACTTCAATCCCCAAGAAATATCTGAGTCTACCAAGATCTTTAGTCTGAAAGTGTTGGCAGAGATGTTGTTTAATTTGTGAGATGCCATGGTGATCACTTCCTGTAATTACAATATCATCAACATACACAACTAGATAGATACATCCAAAGACTTGAGTGGCGATAGAAGATCGAGTGATCCGCTTCACTCGCGAGTCATTCCAAATTGCTTAACAACCATGCTAAACTTTCCAAACCAAGCTCCGGGAGATTGCTTTAGGCCATATAAAGATTTGCGGAGACGACATACCATTCCTCGAAGACTCCCCGAGCAACAAACCCCGGAGGTTGCTCCATATAAATTTCTTCCCGCAAATCACCATTGAGAAAAGCATTTTTCACATCCAATTGAAATAGAGGCCAATTTTTCGAGAGCGACCATGGCAATGAATAGGCGTATGAAGCCATCTTTGCAATCGGTGAAAAAGTATCACCGTAATCTAAGCCAAAGATTTGCGTATAGCCTTTAGCTACTAGGCGTGCTTTAAGACGATCAACAGCTCCATCCGGACCAACTTTGATAGCAAAGACCCACCTGCAACCAACAACCGATTTTCCAGAAGGTAAAGGGACGAGGTCCCAAGTTCCACTAGTCCGAAGTGCACTCGCTTCTTCAAGCATAGCCTCGACGCCAACCGGATGGGATAAGGCATCACCTACGCTTTAGGGATGGATACAGAGGAAATAGAAGAAAGGCAGGTATAAAGTGAAGGAGATAATCTATGATAACTTAAATTAATATAGCGAAGAGGAGGTTTGCGGGTGGTTCGTATACCTTTTCGAAGAGCAATGGGAAGATCAGATTCAGTTGGCAGAACCGGAGAAACCAGAGGAGTTGACAACTGAAGTGAGTCGATGATGGAGGTGTTGGTGGTGGTGTTGGAGGTGATGGAGCCGTACTAGACTCAATCTGAGGTTCACATATAACCGGAATAGTAGTTGTTTCGTAAATGGGTGTAGAGGTAGAAGGGTTGGTCTTAAAATAGAGAGAGGACTCAATGAAAGTGACATCTGCAGAGATAAAATAACGATTAAGAGAGGAGAGAAACATTTATACCCTTTTGTGACCTAGTGAACCCGAGAAAGACACATTTATGAGACTTAGCGGAAAGTTTGTCGACATTAGGTCCTAAGTTATGAACAAAACATGTTGACCCAAAAACTTTAGGAGACAAAGAGTGGAGAGGTTCATGTGGAAACAAAATTGAGTGAGGGGTTTTATTGTCTAACACGGAGGAAGGCATGCGATTAATAAGATAGCAAGCACTAAGAACAAAGATCTCCCAAAAACGTTGAGGAACATTTCCATGTAGTAACATTGTTCGAGTTGTTTCAATGAGATGTCTATTCTTGCGCTCGCCTACCCCATTTTGTTGAGGTGTATAAGCACATGAAGTTTGGTGAAGAATGCCATTAGACGCCAAAAAGTATGAAAAGAATGAGAAAGATACTCTCGGGCATTATCACTACGTAAAATGCGAATAGACACACCAAATTGAGTCTTTATTTCATTAAAAAATTTTGAAAAATAGAAAACAACTCGAACGATTTTTCATTAAAAATAACCAAGTACACCTTGAGTAATCATCAATGAAAGTGACAAAATATTGAAATCCTATATTAGATCGGACACGACCGGGTCCCCAAATGTCGAGTGAACTAAAGCAAATGGACAAGAAGCACGCTGTGAGACACTAATCGGAAAAGAACTACGACTATGTTTGCCTAATTGGCATGACTCGCAGGAAAAAGTAGACAACTTGGACAGATCGGGAACAAGTCGCTGCATCTTAGCAAGGCTAGGGTGTCCCAATTGAGCATGAAGGAGAGAAGAAGACTCCATAACCGAACCAACATGGGCAACTGTCCGTAGGTGATATAGACCATGAGACTCACATCCGGTGCCAATCGTCCGTCCCGAACTCCGGTCCTGTAAAAAACAGAATCTTTAGTAAAAGAGATAGTACAATCAAGAGAACGGGTAAGACGACTAAGGGATAATAAATTAAAAGGAGAACCAGGGACAAAAAGGACATTATCAATAGATAGGGAAGGAAGAATTTGAATGGTACCAATGCCATGGGAAGAGGCTTTAGAGCCATCACCATAGTAATGCAGAGGGCAAATAACCTCGAAGTAGATAGGGATGTAAAGAAGGATTTATTACCGGTGATGTGGTCTCGTGGCGCCGAGTCTAGAACCCAAGGACTAAGAGAGTTGGATTGAGTTAGGCCAACGAAAGGAAATACCTGAATGCACAATGTAAGCAGTGAAACTCGAGCCCCGACGATCCCCATACCATTTTAGAAACTCAGTGAAGATAGCAGGTGTAGCCGAGGCATCGATGGTGGAGGTCCTAGAATAGATCGTGGTAAGTGGACCCGAAGTTGGTGATGAAGAGGCAAGCATGGGCTACTCGCAGCAAATTTTGGAGGACGACCATGTAAGGCATAACACTTTTCTTTGACATGGCCATACCTATGACAGTGATCACACTGAGGTCGCCCTTTTCCTTGTTTCCGAGGACGATTGCGGTTATCATTGTGAGAAACAAGTGCGTAAGATTCATCATATGTACCGTAGCAGGTGTTTCGATTGTAGACTTGGCCGGCACACGTAAGAGGATGGAAGATGTGGATGTCAGAGTAGGCACAATTGGAGATGGTGAGGCCATAAGGAAAGAGAAAACTTCTGGAGGAGAGAGAAAGCTGCTGCAAAAAAAAAGAGAAACCCTAAAATAGGGATAAATATCAAACGAACTCCGATCAACTATATGAGCACAGATCCGGGATCGGGGACGAGGAGACGATGCCGGCGATGCAAGGAGCCACCGGATACGGTGATCGACGCGGCCGCCACGCTGGCGGCGGTGGACGTGCTGCGCGCTCCTTCAGGTGGCGCGTGGGGCGCGTGCGGCGGTGGAAGGCGGCGATCCACGTCGCTACGGAGTCGCCTGGACGAGACGGCCGGTGGTGTGGTCGGCGGTCGGATCGGAGGCGCGAAGCGAAGTGCGATGATGGTGCAATCGCTGCGGTGGCGGTACTCGTGGCGGCAGCTGATGCACTGCTATGCGCGGCGGTGCAATGATGGTGCAGCAGATGAGAGAAAAAGGATTTCGGAAAAGAGGCTTCCGAAAAAAAAATTTTAGCACTGATGAACAGTGGGTTCACCAGGAAAAAAAAAATTTAACACTGATGAACAGTGGGTTCACCAGGAAGGAAGACAGGGATTTAACCTAGCTCTGATACCATATTAAGCAGTGGACTTTAAGCCTAACTCAACCCCACAAAACCGGCTTGGTAAGGTGAGGTTTGCACCCACTTATATAGACTAGATTGACTTTATCTCTAGTCGATGTGGGATTTCCAACACACCCCCTCACGCCGAGGACTGGACATCTCGAGCGTGGGACATAGATTTGTGGGTGGTCCAATAATGGCCCGATAGCGGGTGGCCCAACACCTTAGAATGGACTTAATCTGGCTCTGATACCATATTGAGAATTAGGTGTAGGATGAATTCCCTTATTATTACACATAGGGTTGTGTGTTTATTTATAACGGAGATACAAGAGATGGGCTGAGCCCATTATACTAGAATAACAAACCCTAGATATTCTAACAATATTAAATATTCTACTCTAACTATTTTCCGTAAATGCAAATTGCATAAAACTATAATCTACCTAACATGTATGATAAAATATTAATCAACTAATGATACACATACTAACTCAAATCAAACAAGATTTTTCAAAATCTAAACGTTATATGTAATAAAAAATAAGATTGTAATTAAAATGATCATAATTAATACAATTATATTTTTTATGGTTAAAAAAAGTACATTCAATGAGAAAAGATTTATAAGATTCCACCATAGGACTGATTTTTGCTAATATAGTAAACTTTATATATTAAATTACTAAGTATATATTTATGTTATAAAGTCAAATAAATCTTCCAAGATTTCCTAATTAAAAATAAAATATAATTCTTAATTAAAACATGGATGAATGTTATTAATTAAGGAGAATAATAAAAAATATTCAAATCATAAAGAGCATACATACCCTGATTAATTAGAATGATTTTTTGAATGTATGAATTAAAAGAATGAAAAAATCCATTTACATTTTGGTCTGAAATCTTGTTATTTATATGGTGGTAGATTTGATTAGGAAGAAAGGACATTGTGTTGTGTTGTGTTGTGTTGTTGTGCAGAGGTGTGAGCATGGGAAGAAACAATGAAAAGGTTGAAGAGTTGAACAAGAAGATTGAAGCATTTTCAGGTGTGATGGATACTGCAGAAGTTAGAAACAAGATTGAGTCTGATCCATTTATTCAACAAGTAGTTGATTCATTTTTGAAATATTCAGAGGCCAAGGAAAGAAAAGAAGAACATGAGAGCGAATGTGCCTTTGCTAATTCCTTACTGAAAACTCCAGAGTACAATAATGGAGAAGAATATTTTGCCAACCAAGAATCAACCAAAACACCATAAACAAAAAGGTCTACCTTCAACTGCATCACAATTTTGTTCATCCTCTTTGAATTTTCTTATTATTTCTTTTAGAATAAATACTTTCATAGCAAATATACTTTATCAATTCCTTTCAAATTATTATATTTGTCTTCTTAATTTATTTTTTCAATATTTTTATTTTTTATTTTAGTTTTTATTTCTAATTATTTATTGAAATAAAATATAAGAATTTTGTTGAAGTTAACTCTCTTTGTCTCTCTCTCTATATATATATAGTTTTTTATTTTTAATTGTTACTGTTTGTTAAATAAATTTTAAAATAATTAATTTTAAAAATTTGATATTGATATAATATTTAATATCAGCATTTATACATTTAATTTAACGTTTTATATCACATTTTTAATTTTAAAATATATTATTAAATTTTAATTATCGAAATTTATAACAAATATGATTAAATTTAATAATGTAATCATATTTTTAATTGGCTTATTAAAAATATCATGTGAACGTGGATTATTTTAGTTATTAGGTATAACATCAATTATTAGTTTTTAATAATGTTCTAAAACTATTCAAGGTCACTCATTAGTATTTTAGATGTGAATTATAGTAATAGGTGTTAACATTTAAGTGTTATAAATATGAAATAACTCTATTTATTTTTATCTATAATATATATAATATGAAAAAAATATTAATTTAATATATTTTTACACGCGATTTTTATGAAACCCATCATACTAATTTATATTTAATATAAAAATTTAATATTTATAATTTTTAGAGATTATTACTAAATTTAATTTCATCTAAAATATAATATTTTATATTTTTAATAATATTATCAAATTTAATTCAATTTAAAATTTATATATTTTATTTTTATTAAAAGTATGTTATTTAATTGATTGAACTAAATTATTATTATACAAATGTTAAAAAAAATAATATATTTTTATAGATATAAACTTACTTGTTTAATATTAACTAAATAAATGAATTTTTTAAAATATATATTTATGTATATGTAAATTTAAATGAACCAACTCACTTGTATATTATAATTAGCATTGGTATTGGTAAAATAATTAAAAAACAATGCTAACTAAGTTGCACATTTATTTATCAATAAATATTATATAAATTCAACATTTGTTTATACTAAACATTACATAAATGTGAAAATAAATCTTACCTGATATATAATATAATATATAAAACATAAAATCTGATAACGATATTAGTGAAGTTACATATCTAAACTAAAATTTGTTTTTCATCTTAAAGGAAAATTTAGGATTTAAAGTTATGTAATATATTTATTTCCATCTAATATCTAAAATAAAAAAAATTATAAATTTAAAAAATATAATGTAATAAGAGATGAGAGATAAAAAACAAAAATATAAAATTGATAAATGATTTTTCAACTTAATTGGCTATATTAATTCACTATTTTTATTTGTATTTTTTTTCATGTTCTGTGATTACTATTTACTTTGTTAAATTTTTGTAGAGAAATGAAAGTTTGAAGATTGAGTTTTGGAAGTCCAGAAGTCTTCTCGCCCTGCGAATTTATGATCATCATTTCCTTATCAATTTTTAGTGCTCCAAATGTCTATGAGTAGCTAAACTCCACTTTCATTGGGATTGGATGTAATGAACTCAAACTTGTGTATCTCTCATTGATATATATGTATATCACCTTGGGTTATTATATTAGACATAGTATGATAACACTTGGTCATTCTAAACACAAGTCCTTCATGCAAACTTTATTGAGAAAACTAAAGAATTAGATTTTTGATATTAAAGTTTAGAACTTATTTCTAAGGAATTAGGATAAGTATACATTTTGTGTGAATATGAGAGTTTTGTTTAAGATATATTTATATTCACGAGATTTATTATTAAACTGAGTTCAGGAATTCCAACCCTAGTAAAATCATCCTTCTTATATACATTAATTGTTCTAGCAGTTTATAATTTTGCAAGTTGAATTTACATTACAATAAGATTAAGTCTTTCACAATATATTCGAAAGTAGTATTCATATTTAATTGTTAAACAAACGTTAATCCCTTAAAAAAACAATACTTAGATTTTCACTTTATTACTTACTATTTGGTACAATTGCCAAAGAGTTAACAAAAATAAAGATATATGTTTATTATTATCATTTTCTATTCTAATATATTAGAACTTTTATGAAACAGTACACTTATATAAAAATAAGTTTTCTTTTATTTTATTTATAGAATATGTTCTTTCGTGAAAGTATTTGTGTTTTTACTAAAGGCAAAAAATAATGTAACATAAAATAATTAAAAAAAATATATGGAAACAGGTAAAAAACGTAACAATATACAAAGTAAGTGAGTTTTACATTTAAACCATTTTCTTCTTCGTCTCTTTTCCGAAGAGAATTAAAAATATTATTTTATATAACGTTATCAATTATATAAGATTGATTATCAATGCATAATTTCATCATTACATTCTTTAAATTCAATTTTACCTCAAATAATATGAGAGGTCAATCAACTTTTTTCTACTTATATATTTGTTACTTCATCGGTTCTTTTTCTATGTCGTTTAATTTTTTTTATAAAAACCAATAAATATAATACATTTTTTAACGGTTATAAAATTTTGCAATAAATACATATATATATATAAGCATTAAGTAAAAAATAATAATAAAAATAGTTAATATTATATTTCAAATGAATAAATAAATAGATAAAGATTCAAAGACCCCATTAGTAATTTTTATGAAAATACCATCATCATCTATCATTTTCTTTAACTCTAATATTTCTTCTTTATTAGACAATCAGCACTATCAATATGTTCCAACTATTTCTTCCCTTTCTATATCAACTCTACAATCTAATAATTACTACACAATGTGAATCTGCCCTATACATTCAAATTGCAATTTTTATATCACACAACACAATCAACTTTTATAAATAGTTTGAAACAAATGATTTATTAAGAAAAAATCACATATTTTTCTCTTTCTAATTTTTGTTACCATTAACTGATATGAAAGTTCTAATAGACCTTATTGGATAACAACTGAACATTTTTTACATGAAGTTTATAGAATTAGATGACATTTTCAAGGAAAAACTTATTTAAAAACTTGTATTTAAATTTAATCTCTTTTCAAAGTATAAGATTTGCATCTTGTTTCTATAATTTATTTGAACTCGATAATTAATCTATATGAAATCTGGACACATATGATGAAAACTGGACACATATGATGAAAACTTCACTCTTCACTCTGCTGGTGTAAGTAATTAAGTGGAAAGAAATTAAAATATGAGAACATAACAGAGATTAAAAGTGCATGAAAATGGTGGACATGGTCTTCATCATCACGAGCCTTTAACATCTGCAACAGTAACAAGATCAGTGTAGCCAACTCTTTTCCTCATGCAGCTCGTCAAAATGGCGGCATCAACACCCTCACCAATCACCACCACTCGATCTTTACTTTCCCCCTCTATGCTCACAGAATTTACACCTGCAATATATTACTTTCTGTGTCTGATATTTTTTTTATCTCAATTCATCAAATCAAATATCTTCTTTTACTTTTTTCTTTGTTTGTCCCATTACACTACAAATTATTAGTAGTATATGTTTGTATAAATATAATTTATATATTATATGTTTATTGTAATTAATAGGGTCTAATATTTTTCTGTTCTGTGATTTTTTTTTCAATTTTTTTGTTCCTTAACAATTTTTTTATCCCTATATTCCAATCTTTAGGTAACAGTGACAATTTGGTGACTTGTTGCATCAAAAGAGTCTAATGAAATCAGTAAGTATATTGTGTTTGGTGATTTATGATTTTTTTCTTTCTGTCTAGTATTAATTAATAGATAAAAATTAAAAAACAGTTTACTGAAGAAAATTACAACATAGTAATTAGCCTATAAAGATTAACATGATTGTTAGTAGTGAGTGAGGTGGTGGATTAAAATTGTTAGTAGATAACTATAACTAAACAAAAGAAAAATATGAACAAAAAGTTTAAGGAAACAAAGTAAATAAATAACCAAAGGTGAAAGTTGGCTAACCATATGTTCCAGAAGCAACCTTGAGTGCTTTAGTTCTGCACTTGGGACAATTCATTTGCACTTTCATGACAATCTTTTGCTGTGAGAGTGAGATTAATTACCACCACATGCACAAAGGGAGAAGCATTTTATATGCATTAAGCCACTAGAAAAAATTTCATATGCAAATGAAAAACCAGAAAGTGCGTTTTACCTGCATGTTTGCTAAATAAAAATATTCTTTGATGCAGGTTTATCAGAGCTAAGATAAGAACTCTGTTTAACAATACACACAGGTTTATCAGAGCTAAGATAAGAACTCTGTTTAACAATACACACAGGTTTATCAGAGCTAAGATAAGAACTCTGTTTAACAATACACACATGACCCTTCTTATATATGCTTTATCTGATATCATATCAGAGAAGTAAGTCAATGAAAAAAAGATCATTTTCAAAGATGTGAACAGAACACAAGCTTTTATCTTATAGGGAAAGATTACGTTTATGTGTTTCTTATTTTGAGTAGTGTGTAGAGCGCGTTAGGGAAAAGACTTAGGGTTAGGGTTGATGTTACCAAGAAAGTTTGTTAAGGAAGCTAACCTGTACTTCGTGAATTTTTTTTATAAATATTAAAATTTATAAGAAAAATTTCGTGAAATATATTTTCTAATAATAAATATTAATTGAATTATAGAGCGGTAAATATAAACCTTAAACCCTAAATATAAACAAGTGTTGTGATTGTAATTTAGAAATTAAGAAAATGATTTAATACTTTAATATTCGATATATAAAGATCATTATATTTTCTATTTGTTCGTATTAAGAATTTAAATATAAATTTAAGTCTTATATTATATAGAAATAAATATATTAAAATAATATAAAAAAACTTATAAATTTATTATATTATAATTTTATATTAAAAAAATAGTATCAATTTTTTTTACGTAATGAGTTGTAAATTGTATTTTTTAGAAAGATTTAACATATCATAATAGATGATTAATTCTTTTCTTCAAAAAATTCAATAATAATATTAGAACCAATAATTAGTTAAATAAAACAAATATCAATATAGTAGATGAAGTGGTCTTTTATATTCTTAAATCTCATAGAAATATATGTGGTTCATAGAGATTTATACTAAGAAAATATAAGTAATGTAAGATAAGTTTTTATCTAAATACTTTTAGTCAAAAAAATAAGGAAAAATAAAATACCTTTTTATAAATTGAAATTAATTATAAATTAATAAGTTAAATTTAATTTAAAGAATTTTTTTCTTATTTCTTCTTCCTTACATTAATTAAAAAACAAGTTTTTCCATACATATTATAATCTTTTTATTATTTAGTATTTTTATTTTGTATACTTTTACCAAAAAATTTCCGTGTTAGACAATACTTACACTCATTTTACATCATATAATTAGAGAAGTGATGTAATTAGAGATTCTTTATCCTCATTCTCTTTGAATTTCTTCTTTTATTAAAAAAAATCTCGTTTCTTTTTTTAGAAGAGTTATCAATAATGGTTACCAAAACCTTTTTTATTGACTAAATTTTGTTAAAGTATAAATTGTAAGCAAAACTCGTTAAAATTAAAGTGAAATTCACGTTATTTTCACTTGATAATAAATAAAGAATATATGAAAAAAGGTTTAAAATAATCAGGTCTTATTGTAGAGTATTCTAATAATAATTTACTAAAAATTACAAGTGAATGTGAATTAAAAATTACATCATGAAATTTTTTTGGTTTAGACACTAATTAATATTTTCTTATAAATATGCTATTAACATTTTTCTTCTAATTTATATTTAGACCTTTGAATTGAAAGGACAATCAAATTTCTTACTTGAGTCTCACGTTTGGCCGTAGAAAGTGGAAAAGAGAGAGGAAAATTATTAATCAATCACGTCTCTTTCTTTTTAAAGGCTTTAGAAATGCATATAATAAGACAACATATTTGTTTAGGATTAAAAACTAAATTTTGGATTTTTTAAAAATTAAAATTTTAAAAGTGACAATTTTAAAGAGATTAAAACCAAAAATTCGCTTCCATGGTAGGATAGAAAGAAGTGATTGAAAGAAGAAACGTCATTAAAATGTAGTTAACTAATTTCCCAACAAAAGTTAAGTATGAAAAAATATCCTAATAGTGAAATTTGAAAAAGAAAACTAGAAACGGAAAATTTATTTAAGTTATTGTTTTTGTAGTTTTTATTTGAGTTTTAAGATTTTGGAATAGCATGCTGAAAAATCACATGTCATTTCTCTTCTTCTTTTTTTATTTTTTAGAAAATATTTCACTCTCATTTTTTTTTAATATTTAGAGATGATTTTCATCATTTTTCTTTATCCAACAATGTTTATGATAAATATCGATTTCGATTACTCAAAATTTCAATAAAAATAAGATTTTGCCTGATGATATACGGACCACAAAAGTCTTTTCTATTTTTATCTAATAGTTAGTATGTTATACAAATTATTTTTTTATTATATAATTTAAAATAATTGAAAATAAAAAAATAAAGTAAAAATAAGATATTGCTTGAAAGTTTATAAGGACTCCATCAAATTTTTTCATTTTTTTCAAAACTTCAATTTTATTTTTTTTATATTAGTTGTAAAGTTTTGTATTACATGTGCTATGAGAATCAAGTAAATAAATCTAATTAAATATATGGTTATATATTTAATTTATGAATAAGACATCTCATAAGCAAGTAAAGACTTTTTGTAGTCTTTTTCATATTCAAGGTAATATTATAAATATTTTATTTTAAAGTGTTTAAATGAAAATATTTGTAATTATATTCTTGTTGACTTGGAATATGACAGTAGTTTTGAAAATGTTAGATATTTTATTTTGATGTATTTGAATTTAATTGATGAATATTTAGTTGTAATTGATTTAAAATAAAATTTTGGTTGGATTAGTAGAATTCGATAGATAGATGTAGTTTATAAATTGTAAATTATATTTATTAAGATCAAATGTTTAAAGAGAATTAGATGTTTATGTGTCTTATTATTTTTTGAACCTGATATTAGATCTTAAATGGTCAATTTAAATTAAAATGTTTAAATTGTTAAATAGGTGATTGTAATTGTACATTTTAAGCACATTAGAATGTGAATAATGGTTTATTTTAAGCTCCTTATTTATAATATCTTTATTATTGAACTCCAAAACTACTCTGTTTCTCTCTGCCTTTACAATGGAAGGCCATGCAGCATGATGCATGATGCTTCCAAACCAGTGAAATGCCTAATTCCTCTAAACACAAAAGCTGAAGAAAAAAATTTAACAACCACACCAAAATGAGAAGAAGTACAATAAATGAACATGGTTTTTTACTCTCTTGATCATGGTTTCAGCATTCTAACTTGCTTTGACCTCTCCTAGGCTTATGATATCGGTTTGTCCAACCTTTTTCCTCAATGAATTCGTCAACTTAACAGCATCTACACCATCTCCAATCACCACCAACTTGTCTTTTGATTCTCCCTCTAACCCTACAAAGTTCACACCTGCATTCACCCAATGTTTCGAGTTCTTATGTTAGAAAAAAAAATGTATACACATGCACAACTTGTATATAACATCAGTTTTTATGTCTGTCTCTTTTTTACCACTTTGACAGACAATGTACAGAGACAAAGATACAAGAAAATGTTATTTCATGTGCATGTTTCACAGTAAGATAAATTTGAAATCACAATTCAAACTAAAACTGATTAGAATAGTTTTCATTTGAAATCACAATTCAAATCAAACAACACTACATGTCATGAATTATTGGACAAACAACATAGTTCAAAAAGAGAAAGAAGGGAATGTTTTTGTGTGACCAACCGTTTGCTTCTGCAACAACCTTGAGTGCCTTGGTGCGGCACTTCTGGCAAGTCATGTGCACCTTCATCACAATCTTTTGCTGCCAAAAAACGAACAAGGGGTGTTAATTAGATGCATTAGTCTAAGAGAACATAGAAAAAGGTTCCTTAAAGAAAACAATAAAAAGAAGAAAGCATAGCATATGATGCATATACCTTCATTTTGTTATAAGCTCTAGGTTTGTTTGTGTGTATGTTGTTGTATGGTAGAACTAACTGTGAAAAGAGACGCAGTTATGTTGACATTTTATATGGCTATAGGGTATGTTTGCAAGCAAAGCAAAGCCAAGTCAAAGTCAAGTAATCTTAATGTTAGATGAAAATGAAGGCTCTGTAGTGATCAAATAAATATTGACCTATAGTTGCTTTCATACCATATTCAATTATTGAATGCATGAAAAGGTCTAAAACGTGTATCTTTATTTGTAATGGTACACACTCGCAATGTAGAAGCTTCAAGGAGTTGGTAACTGTTAGAAATTTCTTGGTAACTTACCCTTAGAGAGAGAGAAAAATGAAAACATGTTCATTCTACTTAAGATCCGTTAAAAACATATTCAAGTGAATTTTTATATTCTATTGTCAAATAATAATAATTAAGATAATTATTATAAGATTGATTTGTGTTTTGATAATAATGGAGAATTGTTTTATAATTTTTTTTAATTTCATTTCAGTGAAATTGATGGAAAAAAAATGTATGGATCCTAAATTTTAAAGAATAACAGAGAACGTGTGATCGCTTTGACGAAGCCAACGTCTCCAGAACGTCCTAAATAATTATTCTTTGAAATAAATAAATTAATAAATTATTAATTAGGTGCGGAAAAAAAAAGCATAGAAACTTTTAGGCACACAACTTTATTTCTTATTATCAATTCAATATAAGACTGTTTTTCTATCGATATCTATTGTATGTTTGGATTTGTTTCTTAAACATTTTTAGAATAGAAAAAAAAAGTAAAAGTTAGTTTTTATATAAATTAAAAATAAAAAGTTTAGGAAATTTTGTAAAAACATTTACCGCATAAGATAAATTTTATTTTTTTATATTAGAAGTACTTGTTAGAAAATTAATTAACCAAGTTCGAAGTTCTATTGACTTATTTGACTCCTCTAATTTAATTTAATTTGATCATATCTAAAAGTATAACTCTTAGTTAGAAGTCTATTACTTATATCTATAAAATATACTTAATAGAGTATGTTTATACAACATAAAATCTAAAACATTAAATTATAAGAATAAAAAGAAAATTTTACAAAGCAAATTCAATTCACTTTGTGTAAAAAATTATAAAAAAAAAATGCTGATATGACAGATAACTAAAATACAAAATATATAGATAAATGTCACAATCATACTAATGCTATCCAAATAATTATCTTGACCCAAATACTCTTTAAAAATTATTATTATTATTATTATTATTATTATTATTATAATTGTCTTAATAAATAGAGTAAATCCACAAAACGAAATTTGTAATAATTTACAAAATATTATGTCTCAAAAAACAACATTTAACAAAAAAAATCATTAAAAATTTAAAATTTTTAACTCAGTAAATCAATCAAATCTAATATATAATTTGGATGATTAAAAATATATTATGCCAAATTCAACCTTTAATATTTTTAATATTTATTAAAACGAAAATAGATACAAAAGTATAACTAGATATATTTTAATTATTTTTTACCGTGGTTGTAAAAGAATACAGAATAAAAATGATAATATTTTGTTTTTCTTTTTGAGACACATTTTTAACTATATTATTGGTGCAAAAGACTTATTAACTTTTTTAATAATTAATTTCCATAACACGATTATATGGGTTTGAGTGAAATTCATCTTCAATTTCTTAAATAAAGTTTTGGCTTTATTCAGCGTAGACCCCAAAATTGAGATGTGAGAGAAGTGTCAAAATGGTTTGGTAAAAGAAAACTTGTTATTTTTATATATTATTATTAAATTTTCATTGTTTTAAAATATATTTTAAGTTATTTATTATAAACTGTAATTGAACTTTTTCAAAAATAAATAATTTTTTTGAAGCTAGAGTGGAAAATGTAAATTAGATTTAAAACATTTATTTAGAAACATGCTTATTTGTTATTGATGTTTATTTAGTATATTATATATTTAGAGTGATTATATATATGTTATACTTAGTATTATTATTGTAATTTTGTAGGTGATAAGTGCCCATTTATGCCAACCATTGTGAAAAAGGTGTGAAAATCTTAACGTCATATAGAATTTATAGCTTGCAATTTCTAAATAATAATATGATTCCAATTTTTCAAGCGTGCTTTTTCTAATAACTAATCATTCTTTGAATGATCTCAAATTTTAGGTTTTTATTCTTTACCCAGACTTTCAGAACACGCATTCATAGAATCATGACTGAAATCATTCTCTTATCTTTGTTAATTTTCATATAAAAAAGGTATATTCTTATTCTTATTATAATTTAATTTAAATGTATTGGTGTGTATAAAAAAAGTTATGTTATTTGATTGATTCGTACACTAGTATTATATAATTTATAAATAAATATGTAATATAAATAATTTTCAACAAGCTGGAATAGCTCAGTTGGTTAGAGCGTGTGGCTGTTAACCACAAGGTCGGAGGTTCAAGCCCTCCTTCTAGCGAAATCAATTTTTTTTTCTTCAGAAATTGTTTCTTTACTTCAATTTTTTATTTTTTTATTTCTTTACTTCAACCCTTACAAAAAAACTACCAACTTCAGTCACATGACACAAATCAGAAAATATAAACTTTTTAAATTAATATCTAAATTTTTTAAAAAGAATTAGGAAGAAGTAACTGATAAAGATCAATAATAACAATATTGCGTTTAAAAATGTCCAAAATGCAGTCGTTTTAGGGATAAGACATAGCTATTTTAATATAAATATGTTCTATTGTCAATAGATTTGCACATTTTTTAAAATTTGTTTAGGATCCTATGTTCAAAATGCTTGTAATTTGTTTAAAATTCTTATTCTGTTGTTCATGTTGTCTTGTATTTTTAAGGCTGCTCGTACAAAGAAAATAATTGGATATCTCTGAGAATTAAAATCATACATTATATATAAAATTAATTGTTTTTTTAAAGGAAAAACAAAAACACAACATGCTAGCAAAAAATAAAAGCTTCCAAAATCTGAACTAAATAAAAAAAACTTGCAAATACTGCAGAACTGAGTGAAAATGGAGTAGTTGGATTTTTATCCTTTCAGACAAACCAGAGAAAAGAGAAGGAGTGATCATGTTTTGTCCTTGATTTACTATGAAACTAAGAGGGAGGAACAAGTTTTTGTTTGTGTGTATTTATATTTATAAACAAAATGAATTAAATAAAATATTTTATTTTTTTGCAGGTTAATCTAACTCATCTCATCTTAACTTGTTTGAATTATAAATTATGCGAGATGAACAGGTCAATGAATTCAAATGTTCATCCATCCTATATTTTGTCTAATGGAATAGTTTCATTACAAGAAAACTTCGATTTTGCGTCGACCAAAAATCGACGCAAGACCTGAAAAGCCGACGCTACATTGTTATTAGCGTCGGTTGCATAGTCGATGCTAAAACCATGGAAGCTACAGACATAGCGTTCAAGAAAAAAGCCGACGCTAATAGCGTCGACTTCACAGACGCAAGTTGGACGCTAATAATTTAAAAAAAATGGTAGCGTCGGCCCTTAAAAAAAAATTTAAAAAGTAGCGTCGGCTAGGCCGACACTACCCTAAAAAAAAAATAAAAAATAATCCTAAACATCATAAACCCTAAACATCATAACATACATTTGCCTAACACATACAATTCAACACCAAATAAGCATTCAGTTCAACGCAAGCTGCAGAACAAATTCATACCATTAAACCCTAATCATGCAGTTCAAGAGTCAGCTAATCAAACCCCAAATAAACCTAATATCTAACCTCGACGGAGATGCACACGCAGACAGAGACGGAGACGACACAGACGCAGACGGAGACGGAGACGGAGACGATGCAAGACGGAGACGACGCGACGGAGCCGGAGACACGAAAGTCGACGCTAAAATACTGTGCATAGCGTCGGCCATGCGTGGGCTGGGCCGACGCTACACTAAAAAAAAAAGTACCCTTAAAAAAAATTAAAAAATAGTGTCGGCCTAGCCGACGCTAACCTAAAAAAAAATAAATTAAAAACATAGCGTCGGCCTAACCGACGCTACACTAAAAAAAATTGAAAAAGTAGCGTCGGCTAGACCGACGCTACGTTAAAAAAAAAAAACTTTTAAGAAATAGCGTCGGCTAGGCCGACGCTACACCCCTTAAATTATTTTAGCCTCCCCTGGACCGACGTAACGTTAATAATTTTTAATTTTTAATCTAACTTGTGTGTCGGCTTAGCCGACGCTAATTTATATATATATATATATATATATTTTTTTTTATTTTAGACGCTAAGTTTTTTTTTCTTTCCTTAACGTCGGTGTAGAGTGGAATTGTCGGTTGCGAGCCGACATTAGCTTTTAACAGCTATTTTCACTCTTTCTTATAGTGTTCTAACAGCTATTTTCACTCTTTCTTGTAGTGTTTGTATAACCTATATGTTATTATGAAAAAAATAAATAAAAAATTAAATATTTCAATAAATTAAATGAAACAATAGTAAAAATCAAGTATAAATAAATACTTTTTAGAATTCAAACCAAATTTTATAATTTATTAATCATTCCATAATAGCAAAATTAAGTGAGAAATGAATTTTATTTAAATCTAGTTATTTTTACAGAAACTAAAAATGTATATAGTGATAAAGTAAAAAATATTTCCATAATTTACTTTTTTAAAGTCAGAAAACTAAAAATACTTTAAATTCATATAAATATCATGTCAGTACTTAAGTCATTAACAGTACGAATTAAATTAACATGAATTAAAATCAATTAATTTTACTCGCATGAAAATATATATAAGAAAAAAAAATCAACATGTGGTGAGCAGAAACAGTAGCCTGATCTCAAAGTCTCTCCCTCCTATCTTGAGGAACCGTAAACAGTTATACTGTTTCTTTAACTGTCAACGACACCACTTTGTTCCAAACCAGAATGTTCTCTTCACCTACGAAAACTCCACAACTCACTACTCCACCATTTTCCACGTTCCTTGCGCCACCCCAGAGACTCCTCTCAAAAGGGTGCAGACAATGGAGACATTCCATTTTTGTGAATGCAAAACCCCTTCTCAAAGATGGCACTCTCAGTGTTGATGGCAAGGATGCATTAAGGGGTGTCCCTGAAAATGTGGTGGTCACGCCATTCACTGCTTCATCTGCTTTCATAGGGGCATCTTGTGCTGATGCTAGTTCACGCCTTGTGTTCAAGCTTGGAGTTATCCAGTATTCATTTTTCTCTTCTGT
Organism: Lablab purpureus; assembly: GCA_030347555.1. NCBI lineage: Eukaryota > Viridiplantae > Streptophyta > Magnoliopsida > Fabales > Fabaceae > Lablab > Lablab purpureus. The sequence continues at coordinate 17,019,961 of CM059259.1, forward strand.
TGTTTCTGACAGACAGTAAATGAAAAGAAAAAAAATTCAATGTCTATCTTAAAACTGTTCAGCTACGTTATATGATGAATACAATAATCACTATTTATCTCTGGCACTTTGTATGTCAACTAGAATTCTTGATAAACTATTCTGCTAAGTTGGCCTATGAAAATGCTTATAATGCGAAGAAAAAATTAATCACAGTTTGTTTTGAGTGATGCAGGGATGTCAGATTATTGTGCCTATACAGATTTAAAATTTGGTGGATGATACCACGAGTGGGGAACTCGGGGAGGGACATTCCCATTGAAACTCAGATGTTGCTCTTGGAAGCAAGCGAAGGAATGGATTCACAATCATCAGAGGAACAGAATTCATACATTATTTTCCTGCCAGTTCTAGATGGTGAATTTAGAAGCAGCTTGCAAGGAAATTCATTTAATGAACTTGAGCTTTGTGTTGAAAGTGGTAAAGATTTCAGTATATTTATATATCATCCATTTTTCCCTTTAAAAACTCTTTAATTCAAGGAAGTAATAAAGTTTTTTTCTTCAAAACAGAATAAAGTGATATTATTGAGAGTCCTTTACCCGCAATATGAGATCCTAATTACCTAAACAATCGCTTCTACAATCTTCTGATGTAAGTATAGAGGTTAAGTGACCTGACACTTAATAGGAAAATAAATGGCGGAATGAAATAAAAAGAAAACATGAACCCAATTGTTCCTTATAAAATTAGTTATTATTATTATTATTCATATTTTTTGTCAGTCAAATAGATTGTTCTTTGAATTTTGTAGGAGATCCTGCAGTAGTTACATCCCAATCCCTAAAAGCTGTTTTCATAAATTATGGAGACCATCCATTTGATCTAATGAAGGAATCTATCAAGTAGGTCAGCAATTGAAATATAAGACAACAAATTTACAACTAGAAATACCTTTGCTACAGTTGAATTTATACTTCCTCTGTGTGTTTCAAACAATATGTAGGTTTTTGTCAGAGCACAGTGGTACCTTTTCACATAGGGAAACCAAACTGGTTAGTCAGTTGCCACTTTAAATCTTATAAGGTACAATAAAGTAAAAATCTGGAACTCTTACATTTTTATTTCAAACCACTTTTTGGGTGCAGATGCCCGGCATGTTAGATTGCTTTGGTTGGTGCACTTGGGATGCTTTTTATCACAATGTTAATCCTCAGGGAATCAGGGATGGACTAAAGAGGTTACTTCAGCTACTTTTCATCTGTTCATTGTAGCTGAAATTTTAAGATAGTTGATAAACTAAATTTCTCTGACAGGTTCAGACGATGAATTATCTTAAATATAACTCAATGGGAAGAAATGATAGCTTAATTTCTTTCCTCATTTCACTCCTATTCCACCCCTCTTCTTGTTTTATTACTTCTTTTAATTCTTTCTGTTTGTGGAAAATCTTCTCAATTAAATCTGTATCACAGTTTATCTGAAGGAGGCACACCAGCAAAATTCTTGATAATAGATGATGGATGGCAAGACACTGTGAATGAGTTTCAGAAAGACGGGGAGCCATTTATTGAAGGATCACAGTCAGTTTATGTTTATTATCTTTTTTTCTTGAGGAAATCAAACGCTTCCTTACTGATTTCTTTGGAACTGTAGATTTGGTGGCAGATTAATCACCATCAAAGAAAATAATAAATTCCGAGCAATAGGAGATGTAAATGAAAATGGAGCACCGGTTAGTCTAAAGGATTTTGTTTCAGAAATCAAGAGCACTTTTCCTCTCAAGTCAGGTTCCTGTACATAGATATTTTTATTAACATACATGAGCCTGTTCGGAAACAAAGCTAAAGTGTTTTTGAGTGTTTATCTACTGAGAAAAAGCTCTATATTTCCAGTCGAAAAACTCTAAAAGACACTTACACTTGTATCCAAACTGACCCTATTTATATTATAAAACATTATACATCCAAAACTTGTAAAATGTGGACCTAAGAAAGGTTATTACTTGCTGATATTTAACAAAAAAGCCACATCAAACTTAATCAATTTTATCCTTCCAATTAGGACAATTGACCTTCCTTTTCCTTTTGTTAAATTTCAGGTATGTCTATGTATGGCATGCCCTACTGGGTTACTGGGGAGGGTTAGATCCAAATGCATCTGGAACCAAGAAGTATGATCCAAAACTTAGATACCCAGTACAGTCACCAGGGAATTTAGCAAATACAAGGGATTTATCTATTGATGCCATGCAGAAGTATGGTATTGGTGTCATTGATCCAGCTAAAATTTCAGAGTTTTATGATGATCTACACAGTTATCTCGTCTCTCAAAACATTGATGGAGTTAAGGTTGATGTTCAGAGCATACTGGAAACAATTTCAAGTGGTCTAGGAGGACGTGTTTTTCTCACTAGACACTTTCAACAGGAGCTTGAAAAGTCCATATCAACCAATTTTCAGGACAATAGCATAATCTGCTGCATGGGTCATAACACAGACTCCATTTACCAGTACATACGTTAAACACTTCTCTTTTCTAGCAAATTATATCAATGCTTAGGCATTCAGAATCGGTTTTGCATGCTAAGAAAAGAAATATGCATATATGTATGCTAATTAGTTGGCAATATTTGTATTTGCACAATCTATTATTCTTAAAAGTTGCATCTCCCTACTACTTCTGTTGTAATTTTATCAGGAACTATAGGACTTGTAAGGATCAATATTGTGAGCATGCATTTTTTTCATGTTAAGTGTTCTTCGAGCAATTGCTCTTAAATATTGAAATGGGGTAAAAAAGAGAAAAAGGTTACACAAGTTCAAGAAATTTGGCCTTTAGTACTTTGGGTGGGAATCCTTTGTCATATTATCTTAATTTCTTATACATTAATGCATTATTCCCCTGGATAATAATGTTGCTACATTTTGAGTTTGATAGCTCAAAACAAAGTGCAATTACGCGAGCATCTGATGACTATTATCCAAAGAACCCTACAACTCAATCTCTACATATAGCTGCTGTAGCTTTCAACAGCATATTCCTTGGTGAAATTGTTCTACCGGACTGGGACATGTTCTATGTATGCTATGACATCCTCACTGTTTTATCCAGTTTATAAACTTGTATCCAGAATCTGATTAAATTCGTTAACTTTATTGTTTAGAGTCTCCACGATGCAGCTGAGTTCCATGCAGCTGCTAGAGCAGTTGGAGGATGTGGAGTATATATAAGGTAAAAAAATGTAACATGGAAGTATAGAATCTCTCAAATGACATAAGTAGTCAAAATATAATAATGACACGAAATTTTGTTTCACTTCAAGAGGAAGAAATATAGAATGTGAACCTTTCATATTTGCTCATCTTGCTATAATGGCGTATAATACTGACTACTAATCAAATGGCTTGGATAATATGTCAAAGAAATGAGCTTGCAGTGGTTGAATCAATACTCATTTGGTCTATATCGAGAATTTGATTTCATATACTTGTTCACTGCAGAGGTATACTTGTTATCTCAATTATTCATTTTCTGTAGTATTTTAGCAGCAACTAACCACAACATGGCACTGTGACAAACAGTGACAAACCAGGCCAACATGATTTCCATGTATTGAAAAAGCTTGTACTTCCTGATGGATCAGTTCTTAGAGCCAGATATCCTGGGAGACCATCGCGTGATTGCTTATTTATTGATCCAGTTATGGATAGGAAGAGGTATGTACTAAATTTATGCTGCAATCGAGTTTGACACATTTAAGATCTTCTTATCGCATTTTATGATTTCCAATCATAGCCTTCTCAAGATTTGGAACTTGAACAAATGTGGGGGAGTTATAGGCATCTTTAATTGCCAAGGAGCAGGTTCCTGGCCTGGTCTTGAAAGTAATGCTGAGGAAGACACTACTTTTGAGCTATCTGGCAAGGTATCTCCCTCAGATATTGAGTATTTTGAAGAGGTTTCAGGAGGGCCATGGACTCAAGATTGTGCAGTTTTTCGCTTCAATACAGGTTTGGATCATATTGTTTTCACAGTCCCAAATGTAAGCATGATATGTTTTTCCTTTTGCAATTTTGTGACAGAGATCACCAACAACTATGTTTCATGTTAACCACTTAGGAATTAGGAATGGTTAATGGATACATGTTTGGGTTTGCAATTCCAGGATCTTTGACACGACTATCAAAGGAAGAATCATTTGATATCACATTAAAAGTATTGGAGTGTGAAGTATTCACAGTATCTCCTATAAAGGTAGGACCTACACATCAATCATTACGTTTAAAATCTACAAAAACTGAACTGAATCTTTTTATGTGATATACATAGGTTTACAATCAAGCAATCCAGTTTGCACCAATAGGACTAACAAATATGTATAATTCTGGTGGAGCTGTTGAAGCAGTTGATTTCAGTGATTCTTCTGAATCAAAAATACACATAAGGGGTAGAGGAGAAGGTCACTTTGGAGCTTACTCCAACTTAAGACCAAAGTCTTGCAACGTAAATTCTGAAGATTTGGAGTTCAAATTTAGAGAGGAAGACAGTTTTTTTGGAGTAACAATCCCAGCTAAAACCACTTCATGGAACATCACCATCTGCTACTGAGGCCTTGTTTTTTCATGACAAGGCGCAATCTCTTTTCTGAGATTAATAAATGATGCTTGGAAAAATGTGTCTTGAAGGGTAAATTTTCCATCTTAATGTTGTCAAAGTAAAAGTTTCCATCTCTTGATATATATATATATATATATATATATATTAAATTAATATGTTCATTCATAATAATTATTGTAATAAAGATATCCTTATGAAATCAGTAACTTCTAATATGTTTTTTATACATTAACTTCTCTATAAAAATATCTATCAATGAAAATTTTAAATAAAAATGAAATTATTTTTTAATTAAAATTAACTTATGTATTAATTAAAAAAAATTAAAAGTGGTATGAGAGAGTTTTTATAAATTGATTATTAGTTTTAACTTTTGGATATTTTTTATTTTTACTTCTCTTTCTTAAAAAAATTTAGGGAGAAGTTTGTAAAAAACAAATGCATTTGCTAATAAGTATCAACTTTTAGATTTCTATGGGTTAGTATAAAAAGGATAAATTCTTCTCTTATATATGTTAACTGTTTATTACATTTTTATTAGGTAGTTCAAATAAAAGGTGGTTCATAGGAAAATCAACTCAGGATAAACAAGGTGGTAAAAAAAATAATGTTTACAAAATAGTTGACATTGAGAATTTAATAAAAAAATAGCTTGTGGTGAAATGAAACTAGCATAACTATGTTTAGATAACTTTTCTATAAATATTTATATGAAAAAAATTATTTTTTTATGTAAGTTAAAATTAATGTCGTTAAAAAATTTGTAATAAGATAAATTTTACAAATTAATTTATACTTAAATTAATTTTGATTCATTGATAAGTTTTTTTTTTTATTTTCTTCCAATAAATATTTATGGATAGGTTTAATAATAAAAAAAATCCTATGTAAAATTTATGTTTTATTGTTTGCCCAAATAATTACTTACCTCTAATAAAATACATTAGGGATTTGGTTCTCGTTCTTATCACTATTGTAGTTTTTTTTTATTTTCGTTAATTTTTCTTTTGTTGTATCCCTAATTTTTTCCGAATATTTAACTAAATAATATGCATTATGTTATCAAAATTGTCAAATTACCAGATTCAGATAACATAATCAAAAGTTTACATTACAAAATAATATTACCATGAACTAAAGTCGAGACTGACATATTTGCATAGAGTAAAATAACATATTGATAGAAAATTAAAACAAAAAAAAGACATATATTCATAAGATTAAAAAAAAGACATATTATAATCTAGTAGAAGTGTTAAAATTAAATTAATTCAAAGAATAAATAAAAAATTAATCTAAATAAAATCAAATTGTAAAAATATAACAAATTTTTTAATTGATTTGAATTTGTTTTTAAAAATAGTATGATTTAGTTTGTGATTTCAACTTTTCAAACTCATGTAAACTAAACTAAATCATAATATACATTTAACATATATATTTTATTATTAATATTATTATAATAATAATAAGTTAGTGTTAGAAATATTTATTTAATATTTTTAGTTAAATTAATTTTTAATTTTTTTTAGTTTAAAATATATTTTTATAAAAATAATAATATATTTAATTATTATTTAGATTTAAGAAATTAAAATTGAAATATTATTAATACTTAATATTTTATTATATTTTTATATATAGAGTACATCAATAAAATACAACTTTTTATATAATATATTTTTTATATATGATATATTTCTAAAATATATTTTCAAAAATCTTAAAAATCTCAACAATTATACATTTTATCATAAATTTTCTTATGAGAACAACAACATTTCAAAGACTTTGATTAATTTATAGATCTAAAATAAATGTTGTATGAGTGAAATATTTTAAAAAATCTATAATAAAATATATTTATATTTTTTTTATTTAATTATAAATAAATTTATATGTATCTTTGTAATTATTATTATTTAATATATTTATTAAATTTTGAGTAACATAATTTATATTATATTATTATATTTTTATTTAAAAGATAAAGAAAATGAAAAAATAATTAATAAAAAATAAAAAATTGTATAAATCAATCTAAATCAAACTGCACAAATTTATTTGGTTTGTATTTTTTATTTAAGTTCTATGTGACCACCATCAAAGAAATTCTTCGTTGTACCATCTCATTATAAATTTCTTCTAGTTTATGCTCAAACAAATAATTTCAATTAAAGTCATGCAACGTACAAAAGTATTATTTACTGTTTATTATATTATATTTATTTTATAATAAACAAATTTAATTATATATAATCAAACATATAAATATTTATAAATTAATTTTAAATAGTATGTGCGCAATTATTATTTTTTAATCTACTTGTGTCTTCTTACTATTTTTTTCCTTTCTTCCAACATATTTTAATTCTTTTATCTTTTTTTATATTAGTTTATTTTATTATAAATTTTGTATTGAGATTTTAAAATATTATCAATGCTGAAATAGGAAAACAATCAAAATGAAAAAAAAAATCTCATTATATATTAATATATTTTGGTCATTTATCTTATTTATTATGATATTCGATTTCATCCTTTGTTTTAATTTTTTATCTTTTGATTTTAAATCAATTTAATATTTATGAAACAACAACTGTTTTTTATTTTAAATTATTCTTTTGACTGAACTAAATTGTGAAATTTGCACTATTAGATTCACCTATAAAAAAAACATGAGACTCGGGATGTTTAAACAGAAAAAAAACATCATTTAACACAGTGAAATTTCTGTGAAAAATTAGGCATACAAACAACAAAAAGAGTCTGGTATTAAATTATTTAATATTTTTGTTACTTGGTAGGTAGATTCATTTTCATACTATTTCACAATGTTAAATACTATTTTTAATTTGAATATTGCTTCGGAATTTTTGTTCACATAAACAAATTTCATGATACACAAAAAAAAAAACTTTAAATTATTTTTCAAAGTTTAAAATAATCATTATCTCAAAAATATGAAATTGATTCAAATTTAACAGATAAATCCTCAAAAATGTATTCTTAAAAAAATAAAAAATTGAAACTGTAATATTTAACCTTAATATTATATAATGTTGTTGTTATCTAATTCACCTCAAATATAAGATAGTGATAATCTAAAAAGATTACCTCATCAAGATCCATAATTTAATATCAATAAACAATAAAATATTTAATTTAATATTTATAGTATCTTTATCTCTTATAACACGTTAACACATGGGCCTAGAAGGCCCAACAGCTTGGGCCTTAAATACGTATAGCTCGCGTATACTTATGGTGTATAATCTTAATCTTAAGAGAGAAGAAAGAAAGTGAGAAGGGAAAAGAAAGGTATAGTACAGAAAAACCATACGTATTCCCTTGCATTGCATTGGGATCGCATCGCTGGAACAGAACACAACAGAACTGTTATTAATTTCATTTGACTCTCTCTCATTCTCTCTCTTATTCTCTCTTTCTCTGTGATTGCTTCTTAATCATCATCATCATCTTCTCCTCTCTTCTTTTCCTTTTCCTTCCCCCGTTTCCTTTCACGACAATTCTCCTTCCAGATTCCAACCTTAATCGCCCGCAATGTCTTACGCATACCTCTTCAAATACATCATCATCGGCGACACTGGTAATCTCAATTTCCCTCTCTGATCTCGCTTATGCGCTCAATTTACGATCGGATTTACCTTTTTGGGGTTTTGTGACAGTGTTTTGATGGATGAATTGATGCGAATATGATACTGGATTTGAAGAAGGGATTCTGATTCTAATATTTCTACATCGTGTGGCTGCTGTTATATTTTTCGCACGATATCGTTATTAGTCTATTCTATTGAGTTAACTAAAGAAAAAATTATGAAACTGCTGATACTTTTTATTCTGTGTGTTTGTGTTGTGTTGTACCTGCTTCTGACACTGCTCTGCTTCACATGCTTTAACTATAGTGGGCTCTGTGTTGAGTTAACATTTTAATTTGGAAAGATGTTCTGTGATTTAATGTACTCTTCGTTGTTACTTACATCTTTTTAACTAAAATATGAATATTAAATGTTTGTGTCTTCCTTTGTTTTATCTGTGTATTTTGTTTACCATGTATGTGGTTTTAGTAGTAGTGGTTTATGCGACGAGGACTAACTGAGTCTGTGGCTTAATTATTTAATTTTGGTTTCTGTAGGAGTTGGAAAGTCTTGTCTTCTACTTCAGTTCACGGACAAGCGCTTTCAACCTGTCCATGACTTGACCATCGGTGTTGAATTTGGTGCTAGGATGATCACAATTGACAACAAGCCAATCAAGTTGCAAATATGGGATACGGTTTGTTATACACCACTTCTTGCCATTTATCCAATCAGTTTAAATTTTGAATCTGCGAAACACTGTTTTTTTTGTGACCCATGAGCCAAATTGACTTAGTAAAATATGACAATTACTTTTTCATCTGTGGGAGTAGGTAAATTGTTCGTACTCCAAGGCCTATTATTTTTGGGTGCAGTTCACCCTTAGCTTGTGTGTCCACCCAAAAGAGTTTTACATGTTTGAAGATGATAATATCATACAAATCCATGTCCTGCTTGTTTCATAAGAACATTTTGCTGAGAATGGTATTGAGCGTACTTGCATACTGACCCATTGCTATTGTTGAACTTGAAAACCTAATAAATTTGGGGTGATAGCCTTTTTTATTCATGAACTTGTCTGCGTATGCAAGTGGTTATGGCTGTGTATGATGACCTTCCCTCATATCTTTGCAGAGTGAGAAGCCTTCCATGTTAGTTTATGCATGAGATAGTAATATGTTTGGTTTAGGAGGTTGAATGCTTTTTATCTAGTGGTGACAAATTATGACATATGAGATATGGGTGTAACGGAAAACATTTAGCAGCTAGTGGGGAGTGCTGGGTAGGACATGACCTTTGGTCACCTGTTATAATCATCTTGCTAGCTTAAAATTTGGATTACATTTTATATATCTTCAGCTTAGATTCATTATTCAGATTTTGCTGGTGGAAAATATTTTACATTAGTTTTTTTAGTTATATAATTTGTACTTAAGATACTGAGTTTCCTTGTAATATTGCAGGCTGGTCAAGAATCATTCAGATCTATTACAAGGTCTTATTACAGAGGGGCTGCTGGTGCACTGCTTGTTTATGATATAACCAGGTATCCTCTAATTTTCACTTTTACAATATATGTTTGAAATCCTAAAATAAAATAACTGGTTTCATTTGTATAGATATTAGTTTCTTTTAGGAACTTGCAGTCTTCAAAATTTAAACTGTATATTATGTATCCGTCAGAGATGATTTGTATGTAAATCATTTTAATCCAAATGATTTTTTTTTTTTCATTTCTATAAACACAACAAAATTTAAGTGAATTTTAAACATAGTATATGGAGATATGAACAAAATCCATATATTGAAATAGTATATTGATAGAAAACAGCATTTTATGAGTTGTTATTTGCTTATGAGATACATGTTTTGAGCTTATTCAATTTGGTCCATGTTTTGTGGTTGTATGTAAGGATTATGTGTTCTATATCTTGAATAAGGAAATAAATGATGCTGACCTGTGTTTACCAATAGGAGGGAGACATTTAATCACTTGGCTAGCTGGTTGGAAGATGCAAGGCAGCATGCAAATGCTAATATGACAATTATGCTGATTGGCAACAAGTGTGATCTTGCTCATAGACGGGCAGTAAGCACCGAGGAAGGTGAGCAATTTGCAAAGGAGCATGGGTTGATATTCATGGAGGCCTCAGCAAAAACTGCTCAGAATGTTGAAGAGGTAAAAAATCACAGCATATAACATCTTGAATTTTCTTTACCGGTCCTCCCAACACCACTCCTAAGAGAGAAGTCTGATTTTCAACATATCTAAGCTTATAGGTTAACTCCATGTTTAGTAATACGTTCACCAATAATGGATCCACTTCCATCCAGCTGAAGCTACAGAGAGTTTGCGTCTGTATTTTTTTTTTTTACAAATTTGACATGAAATGGGGGTGTGTATCCAAACACTAAAATATCTTGAAAATTATCATCTCTATCAAAGTTTTAATATAGCCCATTCTTCTGTAGGCATTCATAAAAACAGCTGCAACCATATACAAAAAGATTCAAGATGGAGTTTTTGATGTATCAAATGAGGTTAGTATCTTTCTCTCCAGCTTTGTGTAATTCTTTACCGCATCTGTATATCAAATTCACATTAATGAAATATGAAGAGCCAGTAGGGTATTTAATTACGGGCTACCTTGGGTTTTTACAATCTGCGAATGTATTTAGGGGATAGTATTCTAAAACGAAAAACATTCTTTTGATTCAAAGAGAAAATACTTACGACACTGAAATTTTTGTGTGGTTTCAGTCTTATGGAATTAAAGTAGGATATGGTGGAATTCCTGGACCTTCTGGAGGTAGGGACGGCCCTTCTGCTTCGGCTGGAGGCTGCTGCAGTTGAATGGAACATATCAGAACCAATTTGCATCAATATAGTCCTTTATGTATTCTCTTCTTTTCTATATTTTGGGTTTGGATATGAAGATTAAATGTTCTGTCCATTGATAAAATCAGATAATTGTATAATGTTTTCTTTTTAATCTTGTCTTTGTTTCTTTGACTTGAACTGATTATTTGTCTATATTTGTGTGCATAGTTAATTGATCTGTTGTTTCATTCTTCTTAGTGTGTTTGGATCTGTTTTGATAACGGACGTTCATATTGATTACCACGTCTAACACGCAAAATCTACTATATATTGCTTCAAATGTTGGTGTTAGGTGACATTCAGGTTGAAACCTATAGACATCTCTTATGGTTGTACACAGAATCATACGACCTTGAAGATACGAGGCTTGTACTACCTTTTCTCTTTATTAGTGTATGTACATGACATTAAATTTAAGGTTTTGGGTTATAATTTTTTTTATCTTAAATATCTTTTGTCAACAAGGAAATAAAAATTATTAAAATGTAAGTTCATAAATTTTTTTAATTAGAATAATAGTTGCAAAAAAGGTTTTAAGAAATGTAGAACTTGTATTATGGTAAAAAGTATCTAATTGAGTTGAATAAGATAATTCGCGGTGAATAGAAGTTAAAACCTAATACGTTTTTTTTACTATTTGAAAAAGTTTTGTTTTTTTGCCTATACAACAACTTAACCTATTGACTAGAAAAGTCAAAGAGAGGAGTCAATAACAGTAAAATGCTGAAATACCAATTGGTGAAAAATTGCCCAAAACATGAAGGATGAGCAGTTCATAAACTAATGGCAGAATTTAATGTATTTCTACCGCAACCTAAATTTGAAAAGAGACTTATTCTATCTCTTAACTCAAACATGAGCATAACATCTGATTTTACACATTATGAATATTAGTTGAGTTTATTTATTTTTAATTTTCAGTAAAATAAGTGCTTTTTTTTAACCTTCTCTTGAATTATTGAAGATTTTTAAGCTTCTATTGATTTATTGAAGATGATGTTTAAATTTTAACATGAAAATATGTGTGTGTGTGTTAAATCTGATTTGTATGAGAAAAATATATTAAGTATGTCTGGATAGATGGTAGGTAATGAAATAAACAAAAATTGAATATAATGAAACGTGGTGGATTGAAATATAATGGAATAAAAATTATATTTTATTATCCAAAGATTTTATTTCAAAGTTTGGAAAAATGATGAAACCAATTAGTTATACTTTTTATACTATCTTTATTTTAAAATTTAGATATATTATCTTTAAAATATAGGTTTAGGATAAAGTTTGAAAATAAAAATAATTTTATTATTAAAAGCTGTATTCTACTAAATGCATCCAGAATTTGAGAGAAAGAATGTTACAATAAAAATTATATTATAATTTAAGTTTAAATTTTTTGTTATGTACTTTTATGATTTTAATATTTCGAAAATATAAAAAGTATATTTTTTTAGTTTAATTTATAAATTTAATTTCTTTAATATTAATAAAAAGAATTATTTAAATAAAATTTGTCTCTCTTATCAAGAGAACACAGTACAAATGTTGTACATGGGATATTTAATTTCTTTTTTCTTTTACCTTTTAGAGTAGCATGTCAGATAATAGATTGTATCTTCATTTATTTAGTAATAAATGTTTATAACTTTGTCATATTTTTCATCTTTTTTTAAATTTTGTTACGTCTTAATCGATCATATAATGAGTATTTCTGCGTAATTAAAATGTTTCCTATTTTAGCAAAACAAATACAGAAATGGACCTTAGAGGATAATGTACTAATACACCTCTTCAAAGTTTTGTTTTTATTTTATGGGGTTGGATAAAAATTCTTGCATCATTTTTATAGAACTCATAAACCATGCAAAGAACTTGCTGATGATGTTAGGTAACGTAGTTTTCCTTTACTTGCTCAAATTAAACTCTTCTTCTAAAGTGTGAAGAAAATAGGAACACTATAATTACATATTATTTTCAACAAATCAAGAAGCTATGAGCCTAGCAATACATACTTAATATTGAGATTTCACTTCACTTTTTTTAATTGTAGTATAACTACATATTATTCATGGTCAAATGAATAATTAATAGTGTTGAAACTTTAAACACATATAATTTATATATTTTATTTTTAACTTCATACCAAATCAATTTAAGATCCAATTCTAAAGCATATTTAGATGGACATTTTAATAGAAAAAATCACTTCAACTTCTAAAGTTTTAAAACTAATACAGAAGTTTAAAACTAGATTTAAGTCTTAAACCCAACTTAGAGAAGTGTAATTGGTCAAGTGAAATTTACTATTATTGTTATTAAACAATTCAATTCGATCTTAATTGGATTATTTTAAGGAGAGTAATCAGATTCACTGATTAAAATAATCGAATACTTTAAAATATAAAAAAAAATCAATAAGCAATGAACTATCTAATTTTCTAGAACTAATTATAATTAAGTATTTTATTTATTTTTTATATCTTCTCACTTTAATTTCTTAATGTTTCGTACATAATTACAAACTAACCAACATTATCAAATAAACATGAATAAAAATGGAACATCAATTCACTGTTGTTGTTAGAAAAAAAGAAGAAGATAATTCTATTGAATAATTATATAACTAGTAGTACCAAACTAATAATGCAGTCACATTTTCTTTACAAAATACACACATAATGAAAGTTTGAATAATTAGTTAGAGACAGTGCATTATCACTATTTTGGGGGGTTTTTGTGTTTTATTTTTTCACCCAAACAAATGATGGATCCATGAAATCCTGAGAAACAAATGTGGGTCATGATTGATAATGCCCTAGCCGTCAATCCTTAGTGCATGAAACTTTATGACAAAGACAACCTATGATAATGCCATAAGGGTAGGGAACTTGTGAAAGTGGCATCACAATGTTTGATCCATTAGGTTCTAATGTTTCTTAATTTTTTTTGTTTTCCAATGCATGTGCAAGAACTTCAGAGTACCATTTTCTCTGTACAATGAGAGAACCTCAGCAGCAACTACTTCAATTGTGGTGTCATTCATTATTTTGAGGTTCATAATTTGTTTATGATTTTTTTGTTATAACTTGATGCACATGAGATGCAAAAATCTTGCAATTCTTAAAGATCTTTTTTCTTCAAAATAATCTTTTAAATAAGAAGATTAGTATCAACACGGGTCTAAACACTTAAAATTAAAGCCAAAAACTAGTCATAAATTTTCTATTTAGTCTTTTGTCCTTTTGGACATGTAGTTTGCTAAAAGTTAAGGTACTCTGTTTAATTTATATGGCTAATTGTAATATAATATATACACTTCTGTAAACTTTCAGAATATTAAAATACTCATTGTACAAAATAAATATAAAAAAATTAATGGATAGATAATATGAGAGGATTTAAATTAGAGTTTACTTCTAGTCCTTTTCAATTTAAGAAGTTTTATAGTGCTTAATTAATAAAAAAACATCATAAATATATGTTCTTTGAATATTACTGAAAAAATCAATAAAAATTCAGCATAAAAAAGTTGTTTACACCATTAATTATACTACTTACTCTTAGAACTATTTTTTTTTGAAAAATCACTAAAATAACTGGGGTTGAGGATATTTTTGTAAATCTAAATTTGAAGAACCTACAGAGATGGTAAAATGGCGATGATAGGGGAATAGCAATAAGTTATTGTATCTAGAATTTAGTATAAGCTGCGTATAAAATAAAATAATCAATAATGATAAACTGCATTTATTTTCATTGATTTTATGCGCAATAAAGAATTGGTATACTAAATTCTAGATAGCAAAAATAATTTTTTATTAGATTTTGCTCCCTATCATCACCATTTTTACCATCTTTGTAGTGCTGTGATGCTTGCCATTGCCATTGTTCCCAAATCCCCATCCTTTGGCTGCTATTTTTTAAATTGGACGATGCAAAGACGAAAATTGTTGATTAAACCTTCTTCTCTTCACACCAATTCCCTCTAGCACTCGTCCAATTCTGGTCACACCAGAGGAGAAGAGGAGACCAAGACAAGAAGAACACGAAAAAAAAAACCAGAAAAAAAGAAAAACAAAGCAGAACCGAGAAACAGGTCTGTGTTAAAAACCACCATTTTCTGTTTTCCTCTTTTTTTTTTTTTAAATTTATTTATTTTTCTGGGAATACTAAGCTGGTACGAGGAAACACAGAGAACAAAGTCCGAAGTAGTAGTGTGAGGAAGAACGAGGAGGCACATAAATCAATCTCAGATCTCACAATCAGCACCCCCCAGATCCCATCTGATTGTTTGTTCATTCAAAAGTTTGGGTTTGTTGCCTTAATTTTTGGTCAAAGTTTATGGCTTCATCTGGGAATCCAAATCAACAGCAGCAGCAGCAACCGCAACCGCAATCGCAACCTCAACAACAACAACAACCACAGACAGCCCATTTTGATTTCAATAAGCTTTTCAAGACACCACCAGCAGCAGCATCAGCAGCATCACCCTCTATCCCTAATCCTTCAAATTTGAACTCTTCTCCATCATTCCCTGCTCCTTCTCCTTCCACACCCCCTCCTTCTTCCTACCCTACCCCTTCTTCCTCCTATCCCCCACCAACTGGCACATACCCTTATCACCACCCTCACTTTCTCCCCTATCCAGCCCTTCACCACCAACAACAACACCAAGAACACCCTCTTATCCTTCACCACCTCCCTCAAATGCATGCCCCACAAAGACCCCCTATTTTCCAACCCCCTTCTCCTTCTCCCTCCTCACCACACCTTCCTTCTTCCCCCAATCCCACATCTGGTGCACGCCTCATGGCCTTGTTGGGCACCCAAAACCCTCCCTCCAATCAGGAACCATCGGTTGTGTACTCATCTCCTTCTGCCACATCTTCATCAACTATGGTTTCTGATTTTTCAGTGCCACCAAACCCGGCAGGGTTGCCCTCCGGGTCTCCTGTGAATCTGGCTAGTCCTCAGTCCACTCCTACCAGGATGCTCAGCAGCAAGCTGCCCAAGGGGCGCCACTTGATTGGAGAGCATGCTGTGTATGACATTGATGTTAGGATGCCTGGGGAGGTGCAGCCTCAGCTTGAAGTCACTCCAATCACCAAGTATGCCTCTGATCCTGGCCTTGTGCTCGGACGCCAAATCGCGGTGAATAAGTCTTACATATGCTATGGACTCAAGCTTGGGGCCATCCGGGTGCTTAATATCAATACTGCATTGAGATACTTGCTTCGAGGTCATACTCAGGTGGGTTGTGTTGCGGTTGCTTTTGACCTGATTGCGAATGCGATGTTAAGTTTTGTGCTTCTGTAATGATTAATATGTAGTACTTCTTGTGTTTGTTTTGTCAAACGTGGCTTCTTGATGCGAGGAGTTGATGGATTGGCTCTGTGATTGGGTGGCTTGCCCTTTTTCTGTTTGACATTTTCCATTAACACTGAATAAGCTTGATTTTCAGCTGGGTAATAGTATAAACTTAGGTTTTATATGATGAAGTTATAGTATTTTTGCACTGACCACTGGTTGCGTATAAACTGCCTTTGTTGTCTGTGGCCACAAGAAAATAAATGAACGAGATTATGTTTTTACCTCAAATTTGTTAGGAATCTGCACCTGAGAAAGGTGAAGGACTGTAAGTTTATAGTGCGAAGTTTAAATAGCTGACTGTGAGAACGGCGATATATTGTTTGAAGACGTGACACGTGAGCTTTCTTTCTGTCTGAGAAAGATTGTTTTGGTGTTTTGTGCATGAATTTGTTTCTATTTTTATTTGGTTTAGATTATGATAGGTATGCTCTTGGTAACTGTCCGATTGGGTTGATAATACTCTTATAATTGCAACTTTCTACGTGCAAAGCATTCACTACCTCTTAAAAGTTATAGTGAATTTACTGTTGTTACATGCGTCTGAGATGTTGGTTTTTTCATTTTGTTCAATTTCCAATCTGTGTCCGTCTCAATTTATGCATGTCTCCTTCTTTATGTAGAGAGTAACAGACATGGCATTTTTCGCGGAGGACCTTCACCTGTTGGCCAGGTAAATATGCCTTTTCTGTTTCTTGTTTGTCGTTATGAGATTTGATTTACTTGCTGGTTTCCTCCATTATCATACCATATTTTTGTTTTTATTTGATTCGTATTTGATTTAAGTCACATCCCTTCAATCAATGGATCGTCTGATTAATATTTTTTCTTACTGCATCATCATAAATAAAGCTACTGAGGGGTCTTTCTCTTCAAGCATTTCTGAATATTCATGTCTGATTTTCAAGTGTCATTATTTTCAGTTTATTGGTTATTTTATCCTTGAATATAATTGTTCACAGTGCTAGCACTGATGGGAGAATATTTGTATGGAAAATCAACGAGGGTCCTGATGAGGACGACAAGCCTCAAATTACTGGAAAAGTGATCCTAGCACTTCAAATAGTAGGAGAGAGTGAGTCTGTTCATCCAAGAGTATGCTGGCATCCCCACAAACAAGTAACAGTGACTTTATAACTTTGCTCTTTAAGTTTATTATCTTCCAATTGGTCTTAACTCCTTTAAAAAATTTATCTTATCATTTGGAATTTGACTTACAGGAGATTTTAATGGTAGCTATTGGAAACCGTATCCTCAAAATTGATAGTATGAAAGCTGGGAAAGGTGAAACTTTTTCTGCAGAAGAGCCTCTCAAATGTTCCATTGATAAGTTGATTGATGGGGTGCATCTTGTTGGTAAGCATGATGGCAATGTGACTGAGTTGTCAATGTGCCAATGGATGAAGAGTCGATTAGCTTCAGCATCAGCTGATGGCACGGTCTGCATTTGTTTCTCTCCTTGCCTTGTTTCATTGCTTCCTTTAGTTTTTCATCCCGTTTTATCAGTGTAAAGGTTGGAGTCTCAATTTCCCTGGCTTTAAATAGGGCAGGGGAGGAGATGCTGAATGGTTGTCTTTATTTTACTTGAAGTTGGGAATATGTAGAAATATTTATAATCATTCTTCTATTTTTAAATTCTAAATAACTTGATTTTGCCAACAGGTGAAGATATGGGAAGAACGTAAGGCAACACCACTTGCTGTTTTAAGACCACATGATGGTAAACCTGTAAATTCTGTGACGTTCTTGACTGCTCCTCACCGTCCCGAGCATATTGTTCTTATCACAGCGGTATATGCTTCTAATCTTAACCTTTGTTGGAAATATATCTCTTGTACATTGCAAAAGTCCTTTATAATTGAATTTACATTAAAGTTTTAAATAAATTATTTTCAAAATATTTAGTTTTCTAATAAGTATAACAAGTATTATTTTGATACATCAATAATTGTGATAGGAAAAAATAATATTTATCGGTATCTCTTATCAAGTTGTCAATCATTATATATTAATGTTCATAGTAAGTTTACCCGTTAACTAAAAGTTAATAAATAACTTTTAATTGTCCAATCAATTGTGATTGAATCAGTATAAATAGAAAACTAATAAAGTTATTTGGTAGCAAATGCAATCATTTACAGTCTTTAAAATAACAATAATGAACTGTATAAGAAAAACACTATTAAAAATGATATTCAAATATTTTGTCTAGAAAGATAAAAGAATGCAATTCTCTCTATTTAATGTGGATCCTTCCTTGATCAGCCTTGTCAGCTTGAAGTGGTGTTAGGTTTCCCTCACATCTTTTAAAGCTAATTTCCTTAATATATATAAACAATTTTTTTCCTTTTCCACAGGGGCCACTAAATCAGGAAGTGAAGATATGGGTTTCTGATAATGAAGAAGGCTGGTTATTGCCTAGTGATTCTGAGTCATGGCATTGTATTCAGACTTTAGACATAAGAAGTTCGTCTGAATCCAACCCTGAGGATGCATTCTTTAATCAAGTTGTAGCATTGCCCCGTGCTGGTTTGTTTCTGCTTGCAAATGCCAAGAAAAATACAATATATGCCGTGCACATAGAGTATGGATCTAATCCAACTGCTACCCGTATGGATTACATTGCTGAGTTCACAGTCACGATGCCTATACTAAGTCTTACAGGAACCAGTGATAATTTACCAGATGGAGAGCATATTGTGCAGATATATTGTGTTCAAACACAAGCTATTCAACAGTATGGACTCAATTTGTCACAATGTTTGCCTCCACCGGTGGACAATGTTGAACTTGAGAAAACAGAATCCAATTTATCACGTTCTTTTGATGCTTTGGATGGATCCACTAATCTGGAAACTGGAAATATGCCACAAGTTCATACTAGCAGTTCTGAAAGTGTTCCTGTTGCGAGCCTTGGTGTAAATTTGCCTTCATCAGATATTTCAGTTCTACCTGAAGCTTCTATATCTTCTATATCGGAAGCAGAGACCAAGTCTAATGATTTACCTTCTCGTAATGGTTTTGAACATATTCAAACTGCTCCATCTCCACTTCCTCAGAGTCCAAGATTGTCCCAGAAGTTATCTGGTTTCAAAAATTCATCAAATAGTTTAGAGACTAGTTCAACAACTGCTGACCTCAGCAGTGAGCAGACTAATCTTGATTCTTCAGCTGAACGGAGAATGGAGTCTGAAAAAGATATTGCAGATGTGCCTGCATCAGGTGACAATTTGCGAAAGGACGATAAAGTTGTTCCAAATGATGTTTCTGTGGTTTCTAATACCCCAACAACATATAAACGCCCAACCCATTTGGTAACGCCATCTGAGATATTCTCTAAAGCTGCTTTATCTTCTGATAATTCCCATACTTCTCAAGGTATGAATGTTCAAGATGTGGCTGCCCGCAGTGATACAGAAAACTTTGAAGTAGATGTTAAAGTTATAGGGGAGATGGGTTCTAATCAAGAAAGTATTGAGTCTGAAAGAGACAGAGACTCTCACACCAATGTTGCTGAGAAGAAAGAGAAGTTATTCTATTCCCAGGCCTCTGATCTAGGCATTCAGATGGCTAGAGAGACTTATAACATTGAGGGAGCTCGTCAAGCTGATAATATTAAGACCATTGATGCACCTGATCAAAGTTGTAACTCAGTTGAGGAAGAAGTTCAAGACACAAGTAAGGATGTACCTGCAAACATCAGTGAGTCAGAAACCATGGCTACTGCTGTGCAATCACCAGCACCTTCTGGGAAAGGTAAAAGACAAAAAGGAAAAACTTCACATGTGTCTGGTGCTTCTTCCACTTCTCCTAGTCCTTTTAACTCAACAGATTCATCAAATGATCAAGGTGGAAATTCAGGAGGATCATCCATGGAAGCTGCCTTACCACAGTTATCTGCTATGCAGGAGATGATGGGCCAGGTTATTAATTTGCATTTGAAACTACATTTTTATTTTTACTGGCTACTTAACATGGTGCATGTTTTTCCTATACTTGTATATTACTCATGATTTTTACAGTGTTATGTGTAGAGTGATATGGATTCAGTATGCTGAAATTGTTTTCTAGATTAATAGTCTGTTCCTATTGTAACCTCATGGTATTTTTATTAACGATCTTTATCATGATCTAATTTGGGACAGAAGATTTTTTCTGTCAAACTTTGTGGAAGTGTCTACATGCATATAACTTTTAGATACAATGTGGAACATCTTTTTTGGGATAAAGACACAATGTGTGGCCTGTGGAGCCTTAGAATGGATTGGTGGAACTTACATGTCCTGTAGTGAAGCCTGGTCGTTTGTTTCATTTTCTTCTTGTGTATCTCGTCTGGCCTTTTTCCATTTGAGTTATTCTGAAAGATTGATTAGCAATACATGCACTATATGCTCCACGGGTATATGATTTCATGATATAATATAATTGTAAAATGAAATTGTTATTATTTTTGAACTGCTAGGTCTTGTAATTATGCCACTCCCCCTTGCACCTATCCAAAATAACATGTAGAACTATATTATTCTTAGGAAGGGATCTTTAAATGTGTTTACTATTGTTTTGCCTCTCATATATTCATGTCACTCAATGAGCTATTTTTAGGTTTTTTAGTTTCTTATTCTCCTTCGTTTCCTATTTTACAGTTGTTAAGCATGCATAAAGAAATGCAAAAGCAGATGAATGCAATGGTTTCTGTGCCAGTCACTAAGGAAGGAAAAAGATTAGAAGGATCCTTGGGTCGAAACATGGAGAAAGTTGTTAAGGCTCACACTGATGCTTTGTGGGCTCGATTGCAAGAAGAAAATGCAAAGCAAGAGAAGTTAGAGCGAGACCGTACACAGCAAATAACAAATTTGATCTCGAATTATGTAAACAAAGATATGGTATCTATATTGGAGAAAGTCATTAAGAAGGAAATATCTTCAATTGGAACAACCATCACCCGTTCATTAAGTCAAGTTATAGAGAAAACAATATCTTCAGCTATTACAGAATCATTCCAGGTATGTATTTGTTGAAACCCCACATTGATTATAGAAATGGTTAAAGTAGAAGGTAAGTCTTTGGAGAATTCTTACCTCATGAGTTAGCTTTTGAGTTTGATCGAGGCCCAACCCAAATTGAAGATAGTATCAAGTTGCAGATATTGGGCCACCTTCAACTGTCCAAAAATCCACTTGACACTGCAGCTTTCCAAGTACAATATAAAATAAATCTACCTGGCTGCACGGATTTTCCAGTGCAGTGTGCCTGGTAGTACAACTTTACTAGTGCAATATGAAAAAGAAAACACAATCCTACAATCTCCATATACTAGATGTCCAATCCTAGACACATGCAGTGTTTCGAGATCCCACATTAACTATAAATATGACAAAAGTAGAGCTTATAAAGACTTGGGTTATTTATCCTCACCTCATGATCTACCTTTTGGATATGAGTTTGGCCCAAACCAAATTCAAGTGCCTCTACTCAAATAGTAAATGTGTTTTTGTTTATGTTAGCTTAACTTTTTTCTTGTCGATTTACAACTTTTCGGACACTTCTTTGTCAAGTAGTTGGATGGCATGTCATATGCTAAACTCAAATTTTTTCAGAAATCTGTGTGCCAGTTATAGTTTGTCCATTGGTATTTCCCCTTCAATTTTTTTTTTGCTGCTAAAGTGCTGATTTTTGCTTGAATATGTTTGACTGAGGTTGTGCCATGAATTCTGCAGAAGGGGGTGGGAGACAAGGCACTGACTCAACTAGAAAAATCAGTTGGTTCAAAACTTGAAGCTACCGTGGCTAGACAGATACAGGCACAATTTCAAACCTCTGGAAAGCAAGCACTTCAGGTAAGCAGCTTGTGGTCAACACCAACAACGTCTATTAAAACTTTTTTTGCATTCTTATATTTATTTTTATCATAAGTACGAACTTCTGTCTGCCTATGGTTCTTGTGTTTTATCATTTCTGTATATGTCATAAGTTTCCAAGCACTCGGGGAACGCATCTTTGAAAGCTAACCAATCACTTAAATACTCTACTAAGCATCTCTATTTGTAATAATCAAAACCTTTACAAAGTGGAAGTAAAAACATATTGAAATGAACATGAAGATTCTGAAGATATTTTTTTTCTAATTATTATGGAGATATTGAGAATGTTTCTATCCTAAAACAAAAACCAATCACTTAAATACTCCTTTGAGCATCTCATGTTACTTGATTTGGGACTTAGGTACCCATAATACCCAAGTCCCTATCATAGTCCGGTACTTGAGAGCTAACTTCTTGATAGCTTTCACTCTACAACACTTTTATTCAGTGACACTTCACTCAACTTGTTAATTAGAATCCTCCACAAGTCAGAATTTTCATTGGGCAATCCTTTTTGAGACACAGACAACCAACTTTTATACTAGAAGCTAGTTGTTAAAAAGAGAAAACCAAACACTTCAATACTCCACCGAGCTTCACATGTTACTCAATGTGGGCTAGACAACCCATAATATCCGAGTCCCTATCATGGGCTGTTGGAAACTGATTATATTCTTAGGATTGATGTCTAGGCTAGTGGAACGGAAACAATGTCTTAGATAGTATAATGAAGTGTAACTCCTCGTAGTACTAATAGTCATAATATAAGAATCTGAAGATTCTATAGGTAAAATTGGATTGCAGTGAATTCCTTATCAAACTTTCCAACAATTGCTGAATCAGCTCCATCTTTCACCATTTTAACTGCTCCAGCCTCTTGATTCAAAGCTTCCTGGTAGTTATAGTTCAATATTCTAGCATGGCAAACATATAGTTGCTAGTTGCTTCACCTTTGACGTGATTTTCCACTTTTCAAATCCTTTCTTATCAATTTCTAGAAACAATTCATATCACAACCTTTCATTAAGCTTACCATGAAGAGATGGTAAGATGAAATGGGTCTAATATAGCATCTTGATTGTTGCTCAGATATGTCTGTATGCAATTTTAGATTGAGCCTGACCAGAACTCGACCATTTCTCTACTGTAGCACTGTTGCTGTGTTCTTTTTTTATTCAAGTTTATCAATGTCCATCTTTGGTTGTTCCTTCAAACAGCTTACAATTTATGGGTTCTAGAATTCTATAATTTGCTATAGGTTTCATTTTGCTAGCAGTTTAGATTGCTGGATCCTTAATAGGGTTAACCTAGATTTATTATATTATTGTTTCCAGGCAACATCCAATCATTCTTCTATACAATCTAATTGTTTGAAACCGATTTCTCTGAGGCTGCTCTTTTATTTGTTTTTCTGGACTAGTCATTATCCTTGCAGACCTTATTTCTTGTGGTATTACAATTCAAAATTTCTTCATATTTTGGGTTCATTTGATGTTTGCTTTTGAAACAGTCCGGGTTTGCTGTCCTTTTAGGTGGATTTGGTTAATTATTTCTTATGGTTTTCGTTTTACTTTGTAGGAGGGACTTAAGACTAGCTTGGAAGCCTCAGTTGTTCCTGCTTTTGAGATGTCTTGCAAGGCCATGTTTGAGCAAATTGATGTCGCATTTCAGAATGGACTTGTGAAGCACACAACTGCCATTCAACAGCAGTTTGATTCGACTCACTCTCCTCTAGCCATGACATTGAGGGTATGTGTAGGATGGCTATTTTGAAAACAGCTGTGATGACTTTTACATTTAATGAGTTTTTCCTGCCGTATAATATTTGTTTACTTTCTATAGCTGAGGATTCTATTTTTTATCTCCATTAGCAAAGATATTGTTACACCTTGGTTTTAAGCTATGTGGCACTACTCAAATGCAATTTAATTATTTTTTATAATGTATGGTTGAATAATTTGTTCTTTTGAGAAGTGTGTAACACATTTCTATTTACCTCGCTAGAATTCTTTTTAAAGGAGTAATCTGGAAAAAATTCTGATTATTTTTTAAACTGTCTTTTAATTTTCTCAGTTGTCATTACAAGAAAAAAATTTCCAGTTACTTTTTGTGTACATTGTCAGAATTGTTTTTACTCTGTAGAATAGGTTAACTTGTGTATTGTATTACCTATCTGACCTATGTGTAGGCTGATCATTACTTTTTTGTATATTTCTTTGATGTAAGGGTTCCTATAGATGAATGAATTAGCTAAGAGATCAAATAATCTCTCTTGAGCATTTTTTCCACAAGTCTCTTTCAAGTTACATACATGTCCACAAGATGTTTGAATCTTGTCTCATTATTGGGAAAGAGAAGCTAATTAATTATGAACCAAGATTCTGTCATGCAGTGGACCTACCTTGTCAAATATATTAGTGGCCTTTCCTTTCTCTCTGTCTTGAATGTCTGGTTTGTTATGTTTGATTACTCATGTGTAGTGTTATGATTACACAGGATACAATTAATTCAGCGTCATCAATCACCCAAACATTGAGTGGACAATTGGCTGATGGCCAACGTAAACTGTTAGAAATTGCAGCTAACTCCAAAGTAACAGTGGATCCCTTTGTAGCACAAATTAACAATGGCTTGCATGAGATGGTATGTTCGTTCGGCATTCCCTTTATCTTTCTATTTTGGTGAGTGTTCTTTATATTAAGTACTTTGGGATGACTTGCACTTTGACAGAATGAGGATCCTACCAAAGAACTATCAAGGTTGATAAGTGAGAGAAAATTTGAGGAAGCATTTACAGGAGCCCTTCATAGAAGTGACGTTTCAATAGTTTCTTGGTTATGTTCTCAGGTATGATGGACATATCTTTCTTCTGTTGACTTGAGTTGCTACTCAGAATTACATTTTATTAGAAATGGTGCTTAGGAACTAGCCAAAATGGAACGAAGTGAAAGGGGAGCTTTTTCCTTTTTTTGTCTAAATTCGACTGTGAGGAGAGGATTACTTGTTTCTGTATATTTCAAACAAATACTAAGTGATTCTGGGGAAACATTGTTAACCTGTGGACATTTTTTGAGTTTTTCCTAAGGTAAACAAGATAGTAAATTTTGATGGGGTCCCTACTAAAATAAATAAGAAGACAATTTTAAACGTGAAATGGATTTGCAGTTCCTATAATAAGTTGGGTCCAACTTTCTGTCTAACCTAAGAGACGATGAGCCTGGGCATGATGGAAAGATTTCTGCCTTGTGACCTGACACTAATGGGTTCAAATCTTGGAAATAGCTCCCTACTTGAGGAAGAAATGTCCTAAACATCTATTTTTCTCACCCTTCATTAGGTGGGAGCCTCAAGCATTGGGCTACCCCTTCTTTATGTCTAATTGTCTGTTTGGTTTGACATCTGGTCAAGTCAAATGTAGCCCTATGATATACATTCAAATTGAAACTATTTTGAATAATTTCAATCTTTCACATTTGAAACGCAGATCTGATGCTCAAAGCACCAAACCAAGCACACACTAAGTTAAGAGTGAATTCACATCTCATAAACCCATTCCAACCACTCCAAATATCCCAAAACAAAATCAACACACATGTGCATATCATTATTGGTAAACACCTTTTATAGTGTGAATGATTATATCATACAAATTCAACAATGATCAATTTTGTACCTTTTCCTATCCAGGTTGATTTATCTGGCATTTTGGCAATGGTGCCCTTGCCATTAAGCCAAGGAGTAATTCTGTCTCTTCTACAGCAGTTGTCCTGTGACATCAGTACAGACACACCCAGAAAATTGGCATGGATGACAGATGTGGCAGCTGCTATAAACCCGGCGGATCCAAGGATTGCAGCACATGTGCGGCGAATATTAGATCAAGTGTCCCACACACTTGGCCATCATCGGAATTTACCAACTACCTCTCCTTCAGAAGCGAGCACAATCCGTCTTCTCATGCACGTCATAAACTCGGTGTTGTTGAGCTGTAAATGACATTGTTGTATTTTATCATATGTGCAGAAAGTGTCAAGTATCAACTTTGGTTTGTAATTGTATAGATATTTAGATAGCTTGGAGGGGATGAAATGAACTACTGTACTTAGAGTTTTGGTACAATTGATTTGTGTGACATAGTTTCACATTTTTGTATGCTTATTATTTTACATTTTTCCCTGGCCCCTTCAGGTGTCTTTATCCTTTATAGAGACATTATAGTCTTCACCTTGATGGACAAGGAAAAATTTGACATCCTGATGCAAAGAAGTCAACGTTGCAATAACAGTAATGTGCAAGCTGCCATTGGAGTTTAAACAAACTCCAGGGTAGGTAGCAGTTGAGGCTGGAAATGGCTGTGGCAAGTACTGACCGGTCATTCCACCCTGCTACAGCAGGGTTGGCCTTGCAAAAGATAGTAAGCCTTTTGATAGTTGAGAACATGGGAGTGGCTTCAGAGCATGCATTCTTTGGCCATGATATTTTTTGTGGGTTGATTCAGGTGATCGTTTTCAAAGGAAAAGTTGTGAATGTCTGCAAAGAAACAGTTATTGATAATGATTTGGAATCCTCCCAGCAGAGAGACATCCCTCCCAGATTTCATGTTAGTGGTCCTGGATTGAGGAGTTGTACTCCACATTTCATATTCTTGCCAGAGCCTAAGTCTATATGTACAACTTTAGAATTAGTCCACACCCGTTTCCCCTTCACCAACTGAAAAAAAAAAAACCCAAGTCCTAAGTCTATTTGGTACTTGGTATAGTGCTTTTAAGAACCACAAGCGTTAGAAATTATTTTTTTAATGAAAAAAATATACTTTTGGTCATTTACAATATCATTATATTGAGTGGTGTACTGTTCTCTATCTGTTCTGAGTTGGCAAAACGAGTTATCCTGCCCAATGTGAAGCAGGTTACACGCTATGGTAGTCCGGACAAAACAACATCGGATCCAATTTGGGTCTCAATGAAGTCCAAATCCTATAAAATCCCAAGAAAACCCGCATTTTTTTTTTCTGTACTACCATAAATCTGAATTTTCACTTTGTCCGTAGAAACTGGATGAATAGTTTTGAAGTTAAAAAAATGATTTTTAGAATGTGCACCTAAGAAGTCTTTTTTTCTTTTGAAATTATATAATTTGAAAGTTAAATTAAAAAGAAAATTTTTAAATTATATAACCTAAAAAACATTTTCACATTTTACAATTCTTTTTATAATAATATTTTTTATATTATACAATTCAAAAATTATTTTTTATATTAAAAATAATTTATAATGATACCATTTGAAAATTATTTTTATAAAAAAAAAAATTTAGAATGTGTAATTTGAAGGACTTTTAAATTATATAATTTATAAGTCATTTTCTTATAAAAAAGATTTTTATATGGTATAATTTGAAAATATCTTTCAAATTATATAATTTTTTTTTATGTAAAATGAGTCACGTATGAAAGGTAATACTCACCTTGGGGTGCAAGAAGAAATCGTGGGGTCGAGAAAAATTTCCCTAAAAGCTCCCATTATAGAACTTGTGATGGGTGTTTTGGACTAATCTTTTAATTCAGCTTCTAAGTTTGAGTTAACTTTCTATATCTAGAATTAGCTAGGAAGTGTAAATATGCTTAACATGATCATGCTAGCACGGTAAATTACTCTAACGTCTTAATATGTGTTTGGAATAGGGGCAGTTGAAGTTGAATGAATGAATTTTTCATTGAAAGCAAAGCAGGTCATTGTCGCTGCCAGATTTTTCACGCATTTTATGTTATTTTTAGGTCTTCACCACCAATCCAAGTATAATGTTATAGTGTTAACGTATCTCATTTGAGTGATTGGTCCCATTGGTCCCAGTGAGGCTTAACATATATGCATGGCAGATTCTTGGCCATTATACGACAAAAGCACAGAAATCACAATACAACCTGCCATGCAGCAAGTACAGACTGCAAGCAGCTGAAGCTCGTTGGTGCCAAAATACCAACTTCTAGGGAAAAATGAAAATCCAGAAAAGATAAAAACAAAAGATCTTAATTAAACTGCGCTATCAAGGTAAATATTTTATCTAATAAATGTAGTTAAATTGATTTTTAACTAAGTTTTGAATTAAGCATTAGTTTTACAATCAGCTCGAACATCACATCAGAATAAGAATCATAGTTATAGAAAAAATGATCACTATTAATTTTTTCATGTATTATTATCTAACTTACATGATAAGATTATTAACTTCTGTAAAAGTTGTTTTAAAATTTGATATGATTTTTATTAATTTATCGTGTAAAATTAAACTCAAAACAAAATCTCAGGTGTAGTTGTTTGTGTTGAAAGTTGCAACATCTTATTACCACCACCCACGATTAGTGTGGTTCTGTGGAGAAATAACAAAGCCAGTAAGATGCATATTTTTATTGCTTTGATTTACTTTGTGGTCTTTCCTTTTCCAAAATTAGGAACGCAAAATGGGGAACTATATTCTGTCACACATGACATTGTAGGTGTCGTAGATAGGACCGCAAGTGAAGGGTAAAATAAATGTACTTGCACGTGTGCATGTGTGCAACTGATTAATATTGTGTTGTGTGTGCTGTGTGTGTTCTATTCTGCATTACCCTTAAAATAGCATAGGGTGTCTGTATCAGTTTTCTCTTTAGTAGTATTTCCTTACCATCTTCCAAATTGAAACATAGATATACCTGTTCCTTGGCATCTAGCCCTCGATTGAGTCAGGTATTCAACTACTGATCATTCTTAGGATTATAATCATCCTGAAAATTGTATTAATTTGTATCTTCATTTGTTTACGTGAAAAGAGGTTGTGTTGTTTACGTTTATTGTATTGTTTTTTTAACACATCTTTTCCTTTGTTTATTACAATTTTGATCTTAGTAGTACAACCTTTTGATGTGTTTCTGTGTTATTAAGAAGTGTGTCAAAGGGGTATTGGATGTATAGGAGTTGATAATTGTTTTTGATTAATCTATTCCTTTGACAGAAAATATATAAATGGAATGGGAGAAGAATAAGAGAGCACGAGAAGATGATGGAATTGAGATTGAATCTTCTTCTGAAAGTAGCAACGATGCAAAGAAGAGAAATGTATATGGCGTAAACTTCGCGAAGGAGAAGAAGGAAATGGAAGAGAAAGACTATTTGAAGGCATGGGATTCCCACTTGGCAATGGGAGTGTTTGATTTCCCTTGGCTGAAAGATGGTGTCATGTCCAAATCAGATGAATGCTTGGATTTTGAAGACAATTTCTCATCATCTCTAGCACACCAAGACACTTTATTCAAACATGGTGTTGATTTCTCTGAGGAATATGAACCAAGACCAATGGTTCATATTGAAGAAGCCAAGTGGGTAGAGGATATGAGGCAACCATTTGAGAGTAATGAGTTGGAGTTAGAAGCAGAAGATGGAGATTGTATTTGGAGCTCTCTTCTCACAGAATGTGGACTCTTGTAATCCACAAAAAGTTTTTGGGATTAGTGCTGAAGATTTGGAATAAGAAATGGTGTAGATATTGGATGAGTTCTATTCAATGCTAGATGCAATTTGATGTCATGTTCGAACTCACACTTTGATGATCTGAGGAAATGTCAGCAAACCCCCAAAGCTAGAGAGCAATTGGCAAACAAGATTGGATATTATTCCTTCAAGTTTATGGTCTTCAGTTAAAATCTTCATCATACATGAATTTCTCAACTTAAGGTATAGTAACCTATTGATCAATTCTAGTCCCAGACAAATTTTGGTTACACTTTTTTCTTTGATTCTCCAAATAAAATTACCTATTATGTGATCAATTATAAAACGTATTATGCATTTACTATCTATTCATGTATACCTTCCATTCATTGCATTCCACTCCCACAGATTCTATTATAAAATATTAAAATTTTAACCTAGAATCTCAAAGTGATGTATGAAATGCACCACCAGTTGATGGTACAACATATGGCATGGTCTTGAAAACACTACTGTCCAAATTAAGCATGGGAGAGAAAAAAAAAACTTCATATTCAGTTCAGAAAAAAGGAATTTTGTGAATATGATATTGATTACAGAGTAAATTTGTAGTTTTGAGGAGTTACTACATTGAAATGTGTGTAATGTTTTGACTGTTCTAGGGGCGCAAAGGTTGTCTAACATTTTTTTGGAATCATCAAAAGCAATATTTGTCTCCCTTTATGTCTTTTGATTGCACAGAAGTGTGTTCTACATTGGGAGTTTTCATCCATTCATATTTCCAAAGGATCTGGACCATGAGATGAAGATCAGACACTCATTTTATATAGGATTATTTAGAAAAACATATTAAAAGAAGAAAATATAAAGGAGTAAAAAATTAAATTTTGGAAAAGCTAAATATTAAACATCTTTTACCAATTTGATTAAGTGAATTTTTTATAAAGAAGTTAAGTTCATGTTTAACTTAAAAAGAGACATTGATTTGATTGGCTGACTTCATGAATGTGTGAAGATTTCAAAGAAAAATGGTTGATCATGGTGAAATGCATATCACATCCAAAATTTGCATGGTTTTTTCATTTATATGTTTAGTGGTGGACATATTTCATGAGTTATGTCATTTACAAAGCCATCATAGGTTACCTTCAAAATGATTGAGTGGAGCTTGCTGTATATCTGACTCAATTCCATTTATGTGAACAACTATCCTTGTGAGTGGAACCATTGAAAATGGAAATCATCAATGTGTGGATATGCTCTTCGTTTTAGACAATATCAACTTTCTCTCCACTAACAACAATTGTACACCATCAACTATTCTTAATGTTAAAATGAGTTTCACTCATTGTTTATGACTCAAGTTGTATCAAATTTTAAAAAACAATAAAATAGATATTTTTAGTTAATCCATATAAATCAGAATTAGATATGTGTGGAAACTAATGAACTAATTTATTTATTTTTTATATTAAATTTTTTATTTTTATTTTATTTTAATTATATATAATATATTATATTATATTATATTAAATGAGTGAGATATTAATAAAATTATTTTAAATAATATTAAAATATTATGTATTATATTATTGATAATACATTAAATTATTGAATATTAAAGTTTAATCATTTATCTAATAATATATCATAATTTATTTAATTTTTTAAAACTTTTAATTAAGTAAAAATAACTCTTTAGCATGTAAACATAATATCAAAACTATAAAATAATATCTAATTTTAAAATATAAATTATATTAAACTATCAAACTTTTAACTTAATCCATGAAAATAGGCTAAACTAGATTAGATAACCATTTTTATCAACTCTACTCATTGTTATTTAAGAACCATATAAATCAATGTAGAATTTGGACCTAAGGAGTAAACTTAGAAGTTTTACCAAATTAATATCACATAAAAATAAGATTCTGTAATATAATTTAAGCATTGAAAATGACATAAAGTGGTGCATGAGGGAATGGGTGTATGATAACATGATTTTTTATGTTATTGAAAGGTAAAGACGTGACTTGAGGAGGAAGTTTTGAATATAATAATATAACATGGTTTTTCTATTGTGATGATGTTACCATCCACAATCAATCCTGCAATATTTTTAAACCAAAATCTAGAAAAGGGTAGTTGGACAAATCTCAAATGGCAACAAAAGAAAGGTTGATTAGTACAAATAATTTTATTTTGAATGTCAAAGTTACTTGTGCCTGCTACCATGTTAGTAAGGACAAATGCACAAATTGAGTTGTTGAAAGATAATTAAAAATAAATATAGCAAGACCAAAACAGTGGTTAAAAGATAGAGAAGAAGAACACAAAATCACAATATTAAATCCTTTTTCAATTGATAGATTCTATGTATGACGATGTTTTTCATGGTGGTTAGCTCCCTTTTTTCCTATTCTTAGATTAAAATGCATCACAAATTCAAAACTCAAATGAAAAAAAAAAATTAAAGAACATCAATAATTGAAAATGGTTAGTACTTTGCACTTTGGTGGATAGTTGCAATCTTTCCTTGTGCCGACACTTAGGGTTTCTATTGTTATTCCCCAAAGTGTAGAGCAATAATTTGTGGTTTTCATATTTCTACAACAAAAATGTTCTTAAAAATAAAGCCATAATTTGCTATTTAAGTGTCACTAAAATGTTATATTTTGTTGCATTTAAGTTTCCATCTTCAAAGTAGTATCTCTCTAGCAATTATATGAGAAATAACCATTATATTAAATCAATTTAATTAAATTATATTAAAATTTTAGTCTAATTAATTCAATGATAATATGTTTATACAATCTACAAATTCAAATAAAACAAATTGTGTAAATTTTTATTATTAACCATTATACACGAAGTTCTTTTATATAATTATTTTTTCTGTTAGTTGCATAATATATTACTTGCATGTTTTAGTGACAAGATTATTGTAAGAATTTTTAAATAAAATAATATATTTTTAAAAATAAAACTGAATCAATATAAATTAGTTTTAATTATAAAAAGAAGTTAAATCTTATTATATAACATGATTTTAAATAAAAAATAATATTTTGTAATATAAATTTTGTTTAAATTTTTATTTTTTTCTCAAACAATGTCATGTTAAATAATAGGCCACAAAGAGAAAAAGAAAGCAGACATGGTGGTTGCACGTTAGTTATAAAATATTTTCAACCATATTGTACAAATATTTTAAAAATTACTTAATTAAATATTTTGTCAGATTCGTGTTCACAAATTACCCTCGCATGAAACATAACATGCAATGCTGGTTTTTCGTTGCTGGCATTTTTTTAGGTGCAACGTTTTTATTAATAGTTAATTTTACTAAAAATATATATTTTTTAACTAATTTTTTCTAATAAAAAAATTAATAATTTGCACAAAATTTAAATTCCGAACTTTATTAAAAAAATACTTAAGGTTAATAGAAGACAATTTGCATATATGATAATAGAAAAATTTATCGCAACCCACTTTATAGAAATGAAAATCATAACATAAAAACACTTTAGATTTATCTGCTGTAATATAATAAGTTTAATTAGTTTTAAGCATAAAATTAATTAATTAATTAAATCTATAATAATTAATAAACTTTTTAATAAAAAAGAGAGAAGGACGCGGCAATCACGCGCGTCTGAGTGGCCAACTAAGCATCACATGGTGAACAACTTCACGCATACCATAATTAATTAATTAATTTTACTATTGTCCAATTTTACAATTATTGACAAATCATAAATTTAATTGTTTTTATTGTAATTATTTCAAAAATTTAACATTAGTCTTTAACTAATTGATAAAGAAAATCTATGTGCGGTGAAAATGTAAAGAAATTAAACTTCAGTGTTAATCCATTTTATTTTAATTATTTTAATATACATTCATCCTATTATATTGTTTGACTAAAACTTTTATCATTAAAAATTAATAAAAGTTAGCATTTGTAAAACTGCGACTAAAAAATATTTTCCATTTTATAATCTTGACCATTTTTATTAAAAAATATTTTCCATTTTATAGTATTTTGTAATAATTAGTTTACATTTCATTAAGATGGTTTGTAAGAGAAAAGTTTCCGTTAGCAAATAGTGATACGCAAAGAAAGTTGTACATTCACAGATAAAGCTCCTTCATTGTTCTTCTTCTTTTCTCGTCTCTCTCTTCCCTTTTTCACCTCCATTGCTTTGCTTTTCTTCTTCTTCTTCTTTTCTTCTTCATTCTCCGTCGTTTCTCTGTCTCTCTTAACATTGACACCATGCGTAGAAGCTATTCAAAGCAAAAATCGCAGTCTTTTAAAACGCGTTTTTTTCTTCACTCAGTGTAACTGATTTCCTCCTTAACGCTCAGAGACAAATTCCACATATACCCGGAGGAAAAGGGAAAGTGGGTTTTCTTTTCCTCTCGGAAAGTTCCTTCTTGGCTCCTGTCTATTCGTTTTCTCCATCTCTTTCCAAAGGGTCTTGTCGCCTTTTCTTTTCTCTTTCTAAAAAAATGGTGGCAGTCAGAAACATTGTGCTGCTGTTGCTGTGCATTACTGTTGTGGCTCCGATTGTGCTCTACACTGATCGGCTTGGCACGTTTGAGTCTCCTTCGAGTGAGTTTCAATTGCTTTTCTTCCTCTGAATTAATTTGCTTTGGCTATTTGCTAATGATTTTTTTGGTTTCTTTGGGTTGGTTTTTATTCATTATGCAGACAAGCAAGAGTTTGTTGAAGACGTTACCTCTTTTGTAAGTGATGGTCTTGAAAAAGATTCTTCAGTTATTTTAGTCAGGGTCAGAGAGATAGAGATCTTTGAGTTTCTGAATCTTCTTTGATTTTGTTGTGTTAGGCTTTAAGTGCAGCAGACTCTAGCCACTTGAATTTGCTGCCGCAGGTATTTTAATTGTTCCCTTCTTCTTTTTTTCTTCTCTTTGGTGTTGAATCTGTGATAATTTGTTATTTATTGATGAAATATCTCATTTTACAAACAGGAAACTTCAACGACCGTTAAAGAACCTGTTAGGGTTGTGTATACTGAAGAGGATTCAACTAACAGAAGGAATTTTCCTCGAGGTAAATTTTTATGGGGGTTTCTCTGGTCTTGAGTGAGGTTTTGGATCCTTTTCCCCTTCTTTTTCAGGGGTCTTCTATCTTTTTTCGTCATATCTAATTAATAACATTCACTGTCATGTTGAGCTAGGCTTGCAATTGGTGAAATCTAGGGAGTATTTATCTGCCAGGGTGTTGTCAACTACAACTGATGAAGATCAGACTAAAAATGATAACCCCATTAAATTGGTGACTGATGGAATTAGACAAGGAAATCAAGTGGGCTTGGATAAAGGTGATGGTACTGGTGAAAATGTAAATAGGGAAGTTGCTATCGATGCTAATGACAATGATGGGAAACTTGCTAGATCAACTAGTGTTTCTACACAAGATCCTCAAATTAAGGTCGGTGAGATATTGTGCTTTGGTTGTTTTATATGCTTCTGTCTTCATTTTTGTTTATATTGCTGCCGCATTTTCGCGAAAGTTGTAAATAGTGATAAGGTATAAGAAAATTCATCTTGGTTTCTGTTCTTGTTGAAAAAGGTTTTGCATATTTATATCTATGGATGTTTGTCCATCATCTGTCAAATATAATACTTTGTACAGTCAGTGCTTCTGATACTTGAATTTGGTCATCTTATCAAGAGTTAAGTCTAACGACTGACTAGGTACACCGATGAAAAGGGGTGTTTCATTGTGTGAGGCAACATCCTCACTATTGTATTGTGCCAAGGCTCCTACTATATACTTTGATAGCTCTTACATAATTTGTTCTGAATTTCAAAAAGGAACTGGCAAATTTGTAGTTTGATAAACAAAATCCATGTTAATTTAAATATAGACAGGTTTATGTCTTAATGATTTAGGCATCTTTTTAGACCAGACCTGTGCATTTGTAGCAGAGGACGTGAAACTATTTTTTGCAGGATGCAATGCAACGCAACCCTGTGCTCTGCAAATACAATTGCATAGTCATGTTGAATTAACATCTTTTGTTTTTACAGTCAGTGAAAGGGAACAATTAACTTACTAGTAGTGTTACCTGTCAAGACTCATAATTATATTTTTCCAACTCTATTTTTTCAGAAAATTTTATCATTATAATTAAGGAAAACCAATCTCGATGCATAGAGTTTTTTCTGTTTCACATTTGATGTACTCATTTACATGTTGCCGAGCAGGAACGAGCAACAGAAACTTCTAGCAAAGTCAGCCAGAAAGGTTCTAGATTGTCTGAAACCAATAAACCGAATTATCAAACACCATCTGATTATCGGGTAAAGCAGCTCAAAGATCAGCTTATCCAAGCTAAGGTCTTTCTTTCCCTTCCAGTTGTAAAAAGCAATCCTCATCTTACTAGGGAACTTCGATTGCGGGTAAAAGATGTTTCACGTACACTTGGGGATGCAAGCAAAGATTCTGATTTACCTAGGAAGTATGTTCACCCTTAAGAAAGCTGTTATCTGTTTTCATTTCCCTGCTATGTCATGATTCTCGAGCTTGTACTTTCTCATTAAATTTCTCTTGCTACTAGTATAAACATGATTAATAGCTCAATTTCTGCTCTAAGCTGCATATTTGTGCAGTCTTAATCTAAATTTGTAATAATGGCAGTGCAAATGAGAGAATGAAAGCGATGGAGCAGACACTGATGAAAGGAAAGCAAGCTCAAGATGATTGTGCTGCTATTGTGAAGAAGCTTAGGGCCATGCTCCACTCAACAGAGGAGCAGCTTCACGTTCTCAAGAAGCAGACCTTGTTCTTAACACAATTGACAGCAAAAACACTGCCCAAAGGTCTTCATTGTCTTCCCTTGCGCCTTACAACGGATTATCATAACATGAATTCTTCTCAGCAACAGTTCCCCAATCAAGAGAATTTAGAAGATCCCCAATTATACCATTATGCCATATTTTCGGACAACATATTAGCAACAGCTGTTGTTGTGAACTCAACTGTTTCCAATGCTAAGGTAAATTCTTTACACTTTTAGAATGCTCTTGACATTCATTTTGCTGCCAAGATCATTGAGAAACATTGAATAAATTTGATATGGCTGTACTGTGGTGTAATTACACTTTATATGGTTTGAGTAATAAAAAACTTGTCTTTGTTTCATTTTAGGCCTGAGTTTATAAAGAATTCAGACAAAAAATATACTAAAAGTTTCAATATCATTGAAGCCAATGCATATTTCCTATTGACACCCGTTGTTCATATTGATATTATTTTAATGAATTTGCAGGACGCCTCAAAACATGTTTTCCACATTGTTACTGATAGACTCAATTACGCAGCTATGAGAATGTGGTTTTTGGTGAATCCACCAGGTAAGGCAACCATTCAAGTACAAAACATTGAAGACTTTACATGGTTGAATTCAAGTTACAGTCCTGTTCTTAAGCAGCTGGGTTCTCAATCCATGATTGATTATTACTTCAAGGCTCATCGAGCAACCTCTGATTCAAATCTGAAATTTCGGAATCCAAAGTATTTATCTATCTTGAACCACCTCCGATTCTATCTGCCTGAGATCTTTCCAAAGCTCAACAAAGTTCTGTTCTTGGATGATGACATAGTTGTGCAGAAGGATCTGACTGATCTGTGGTCAATTGATTTGAAAGGCAATGTAAATGGTGCTGTAGAAACTTGTGGAGAAAGTTTTCACCGATTTGATCGATATCTCAACTTCTCGCATCCTCTTATTGCAAAGAATTTTGACCCACATGCTTGTGGGTGGGCATATGGTATGAATATATTTGATTTAGTGGAATGGAAAAGGCAAAACATCACAGAGGTGTACCACAACTGGCAGAATCTGGTAAGTACACTTTGATTTACATTTCAGCAAGTATCCCATGCGATTGATAGTAGCATTAGTCATATGTTAGATTAGGAACATAGATTTGCTTTTATTTTTTAAATATAGAATAATTGAGTTACTATGAACATGTGCTTTGGCTTGTTCATTGATATTTGCTGCATACGATCAACTTAAAATGTTGGAAATATAGATATTCTGATTTTTTATATGGGTTGTGCAAAGTGTGAATATTTTATTATCAGTCCATTCAAATTGCATTTATAGTTGCATTCTATATAATCCATGTTGTTTTTGAAAAGTATTGTGTTTCTTTTTTCCTGATTTAAATTTGAACTGATTTTTCTTTTCTAACAATTACAGAATCGTGATAGACAACTATGGAAGTTAGGAACACTGCCGCCAGGTCTCATAACATTCTGGAAACGCACTTTCCCGCTGAACCGATCTTGGCATGTCTTAGGACTTGGCTACAACCCCAACGTTAACCAAAAGGATATCGAGCAGTCTGCTGTTGTACACTATAATGGGAACATGAAACCATGGCTTGAGATAAGTATTCCTAAGTTTAGAAGTTATTGGACAAAGTATGTGGACTACAATCATGTGTATTTGCGAGAATGCAACATCAATCCATAGATAGGTCTTTTTAGTTGTTTGATCATTGAAGTTTTCTCAGCATTTGCAAAGTTGCAGTGCACCTTTTAGGTCTACAATTCCATCTGTGTAGAGCTTCTATTTTTTAAAGCTTTACAATTCTTTCTGTATACGTGTTCCCATTACACATTGGTATTTTTTGGACTTGCAAAAACCTGCA
This sequence comes from Lablab purpureus, assembly GCA_030347555.1. NCBI lineage: Eukaryota > Viridiplantae > Streptophyta > Magnoliopsida > Fabales > Fabaceae > Lablab > Lablab purpureus. Next base: position 17,058,434 of record CM059259.1, read on the forward strand.
GAGAATGCTAACTGTACTGTACTTGTAAATGAAATGAAGAGGCTAGTTCTTTAATTTTTTTTCCTTTTGTGTGCTTCCCTTTTGAAAACATCTTGTCGTCTTGTAAGTAGTCTTCCTTTTATTTCTTGTACATTTTCCTTTTAATGTTCAATCTCCAGTAGTTTCTACAACGTAGAATCTTGGTCAGCCGTTTGATTTAAGAAAGAAAATGTTTTGTTTTTACTTATTTCAAAGATGTTACCATGACTTCTGCTCTGTTATTGGTTCTTAAAATGTATATACTTTCATTGTACTTGTATACTAACTTTTGAAAGAAACGAAGTAAAAAAAATAATGTATCAATTTTGGTAATTAAAAACAGAAGTTGTTAGATATAATCGCTTGGCTGCACCGACAATATGTTTGGTGGTTTGGGTAGTGCCTCTTCACTTTTTCAGTATTAGGTCTGTGAGCTTTCTCTTTTTAGGTTGGAAGTAGAGTATGGCAGAACAGAAAATAAATATATGGTGACTGAAGTGTGCATGGTTGTGTATTAATTATGAATATAAGATGGAAGTAGGTTAAAGTGTAGAATGCATGAAAATAACATTCATGTGCATAACAGCAAAACGTACGGTGGCAGGGCCCCATATTCGGATCTGTCACCCAATAGGACATGCAAAGAAATGATCATGACAACTTGTATATTTTGTTATCACGTGGTGGTGGAACCCACTGTTTATTTTATGGAGGGTGGTTTCTCACTGTGATCACGTGTACAAATCTATAATGAGTCAGTGTTTCTCACTGTGATGGGATTTCTTGAGAAAATGATAGTGTTAATGTGAGTCACAATAGCCCAAAACTGAAACAACAAAAGTGTGGAGTGCGTAGAACACTGATCAGAAAAGACATGGACTAGAGAAAATTTGTTGAAAGAGACTTGAGAGCAAAAATATTCATGCACAGATGTATGTATGGCATATATTGGCTTTATTTAAGTGAGGAAATTTGTTAAGTAATAAAGTGAAATTGAATTAGGTTTACCAGATAGCAATTATAGTACCGGTAAAAAAATGTAAATCCATATTAATATGGGATGAGAATATAGTGGGTTATATGAGCAAATATACATACTTTCTATATAAAAATTGTAGTTTTCAAGTATAATTTGAATAAGAGATTAAAGATGAGATTGTATTGGAGAAAAGGTAATAAATGTGAAAAACATGAGTGAACAACAAAGATAAACAAATAAGAGACAAACAACAATCAAGCAAAAGGCAAAAAATAGAGGTGAAAAACAAAAAAATAATAATAGAGATAAATGATGGAAGAGAATAACAAAAGCAAGAATGTTAGGATTGATACGAAGAAAAAAAATGTAATGTAACAAAGTTTATATTTGTTTATCTAATGTAAGAGTTGAGATGTGACAAAGATAAATAGTGAAAACGAATAATAGAGACAAATGACAAGGACAAAAATGTTATGATTTATACAAAGAATACAAAAAGAAGAAGAAGACGTATTAAGATTGTGAAGTATAAGAGTGAGTTTCATATTGGATCTCGAATCATCCATACTAAATACATCACTCAGCTCGTATAAGGGTTAGTTAAATTAGGTTGGATCGAATTTAATCTAATTATGATTAAATTCAATATAATCTAATTATGAATTAAATCCAATATAATCTAATTGGATTGGATTGAGTGAGTCATTGAGTAACTCAATCCAATGAACACCATTAATTACTTATAGTAGATAATTAATCATTATTTTTTAAGATTTTTTTAATTATTACTTGTATTAAATACTTGTTTCTATAAAATACTCAAATTTAAAATTAAGAATTATAAAATATTAAATTTTTTAAAATTTATAACATGTGATTATACATAATAGATTAGATCTTTTAACTATCAAATCTTATCCAGAACCAATTCATCATAACTTATTTTTAACAAATTAAACGTGAAACAGACTGATTCACATTGTTATTCTAATATTAACTTATAAAAATAAACAAATTAATAAAAATTTTAACAGAACACTCTAATTATAATTGTTATTCAAAATTAAAAAGTTGTGACTTAATCCAGAATAATTATAAAGTATACTATAACAAACACACTTTCAGAGAGTAAACAAAAATTATGTGTACCAATACAAAATCTCTTTCCAAATAGATTATTTTTTATTTTCTTAATTTAAAAAGTTTAATATTTTCAATTAATTTAGGTTATTCTGAAAATTTTAAATTATAAAATACTCTCACATGTTAGATTATATATATATATATATATATATATATATATATATATATATATATATATATATATATATATATATATATATATATATGTATATATATACAAATATAGTTTTGTTTCATTCGACAATTTTTTTTTTCAAATCTATCTCTGTAAAAAATTCCTATCATGAGCAAGAACATAATGCAATTTTATTATATAAAAATATATAATTAAAAATAAAACATTGGAAAATATATGAACTTCCACTTTGGTTTGAGAAATCAAAAGAATAAAAATTAGAGTAGATTGTTTGATGAGAAAGACAAGATAATTTGAAAACAATATGAGACAAATTTTCATATTTAAAAATAAACAAAATAAAATTAAATGACATGATTATTTAAATTAATTAAAAAGATAAATGATAGTGTTATTTAGTTATTGTAGAATAAAATAAATAAGTCGGCCGTAGTAAATGACATGTAATCATGAAGGCCAAAAACTCTAAAGAAAAAATAATTAAAATGAAATGAAAATTTAAATAAAATGAAAATGGGAAAGGTTAAGGGGAGAATGAGTTTAAAAAATAGGAGAAAATAGGTACATCGATCTAAAAAAATGTAGTGAGTGATATGTTTCTTTTAAATAAAAGTTGAAGGAGAATGAAATAATGCAATTTAAGTGAGAATGAGATAATGCACTTTATTATAAAAACTTTACAATAAATATGTTTTTAATGATAAAAACTTTACAATAAATATGTTTTTAATAAATATTCTCAATAGCAAACGACGTCAGCAATTGGTTCACGTGGCTAATAGAATTTTACAGTAACTAATTTTTAACATTCACATTATTTCATCATACAATGTCATGTGATTGCATCATATAGATAACTTTTCAACCACCACACCACCCCTCACCACCACACCCACCAGCACCCCCTATCACAACTCATTGACACCCACTATCATTATAGAACATTGGCATTGTCTTGGGTAAGTACAATTTTAAGATTCAGTTCATTGACTTGTGTTGGATAGATCATCAAATTTCTCCTGGTGAAATTCATTATTTGGCCCACCCAGAAAAAAGTCGTGGACAATTACATTGTTTCATGACTTTGGAAAGTTTTTTCTTGAACTGATATAACCAGTTGTAAAAAATGGACAAATTGTTTTTCTAATTTAAAATGTTTTGAAAGTTTGACAAAAGTTTCAATGTCAATTGATATAAACATATGTTTTGTATTGTTTTAGGAAAAAGTAAAATTGTGTGTAACAAGTTTAAACTTATTATATTACTCCAATCATACACAAATGGCTCAATAGATTAAATTGGATCACAGGTTGTTTGCAAAATATATTTAAATTTAGATAATACTTAAACCTCCAATATTATAAATCAAAAGTGATGGTGGGATCGTGGATATGGCAAGGTGTAGTTGGAGATGGTGGTAGTGGGGGTGGTGGTGGTGAGATGTGGTGGCGGGTGGTGGTGGATGTTAAAGATGCAAGCACGTGGCATATGCAGCTACGTATACGTTAAAAGTTATCTACTATTGAATTTTATCATTCATATAAACCAGTTACTAACATCATTCATTAAAAACATATTTAATCCTAAAAAAATATATAATAATAAGTTATAAATGAAAAGAGAATATCATAATAAATTTTTTAATTAAATTTTTTTAATATTAATCCACTATTATCTTTACTACATAAGTTATCTTTACAACATAATTAAAAATTACATGTATCACCATGAGCATTAATTGGTTTAGTCATGAGTTAGACAAAAAAAATAATGAATCTTATTAATCATGATTGAATTAATTTATTTATGATTATGTATATTTTTGTGTGTGACTAGAATATCTAGGTTATTATTTTTTTATAAATTAATTTTTGACACGCATTCAAAAATGTATATGTGAATATTTTCCTGTCTCTTTTTCTGTTTTATTTTTTTGTTTTTTCTGTTTCTCTAATTATTTTCACACACATTTAAAATATATATATATATATATATAAATATTTTATTTATATGTAGTAATTTATTTTTTATTTTATCCAATGATATTTAATTTTATTTATTTAATATTTAATTTATTTGTTTTATTATATTTTAAATATAACAATATTAATGTTATTGTTTAAACTATTTTTTTATTTATTTTTCTTTTTAGTAAAATACATTTGATCTTATTATTTTTTAATATTATTTATATATTAACTGTTTTGACTAATTACAAATAGAAATTTTTTTAAATACTAAAAATATAAATATGACTTTAATATCAAACTAATATAAAAATTTAATGAAATAATTTTATATAATTTTTAAAATAATAAAAATAAATTAAAAAATATTTTTTTAAAAAAATAATTCTTAAATATTTATCTATCATAAAAATATAATTAATTTTGAAATAAAATTACAAACATTTAACGAAATTATAAAATAATATTTTAATATAATTATTTTTATATATATAATATATAAATTATTAATTTATATAATTTATATATATATATATAAATTATTTTCTAATATGAAAATTTTTTTATATATATATATAAATTGAGTTTTTTACTAATTAATTTTTAATATATAATTAAAATATACATATTAACATTCCATTCATATAATTTTTTTTATTTTACTCACTTCATTTAAAATGACTTATTTATAATAATATATATATATATATATATTAATAATTTGTATGTTATGTATAGTAATAGTTATATTTAAATATTATTTTATAATTTAGATAAAATATTAAATTTTATAATTTTATTTTGAAACTAATTACATATTTTTGTGGTGGGTAAGATATTTTAAAATTAAGAAATTATTTTTTAATGTATTATTATTATTTTAAAAATTATATAATATTTTTTATTATCAAATAATTTTATTAAATTTTTATTTAGTTTAATATTAAAGTCAAATTTATATTTATACTGATTGAAAAATTATCTATTTCCAATCAATCATAACAGTTAAGATATAATAAAAATAATAATAAAATTAAAGCTATTTTATTAAAAATAAATAACTGACAAGAAAATTTAATACAGTAACGTTAATAATATTATTTTTAAAATACAATAAAATAAAGATAATTAAATGTTAAATAAATAATATTAAATATAATTGAATAAAATAAAAAAAGTTAAATATATATAATTAAATAAAATAAGAAAAAATAAAAATAAATAGATAATATATATGTTGAATATATTTCAAAAATTAATTAATGTGATAGAAACATGTATATGTTAAGTAGGTGTCAAATTAATTAATGAAAAGGATGGGACAAATGATTTCCCCATTGATATACATACCCTATGAGAGTTCTTATTTCAACACATTAAAGCTCTTAGCATTGACAATGAACAGATACAATTCTCTCTACTGTTTTGTTATTCTCATCTTTGTCTTTGTTCATTCCTCATGTGGTTGTGAGATCAGTGGGAGAAAACTGGTGGATGAAGTGTGTGCCAGAACTTCAAACTTCTCATTCTGCACTCGGTCTCTATATTCTGATCCAAGAGCAGCAAGTTCAGATAGATATGGTCTAGCTGATGTAGCAATTCGCTTGGCAAATCTCAATGCCACTACCACATGGAACTACATAACAACAGAGCTGCTAAACAAAGCCACTTCATCACGCCAGCATCTTCAAAAGTGTGCCTCTGATTATGCAAAGGCTATATCTGCAATTGATGCTGCTTTCAATGACTTGATCTCTGAGTCTTTCTATGATTTGGCTGATTTGGCTGGTCAGGCTTCTGCTGCTGCTCAGGATTGTGAAGATACTTTCAAAGGATACAATCATTCCCCTCTTCACTTCATGAACAATGCCTTAAAGGGTCTTTGCCAAATCTGTGTTGTTGTTGCTGAATTGTTCACCACAGAACAATAATCTTGTGCTCAGATATTTCACCCTTTGCTATTATTACATCATAACAATATCAATAATCGGTTTGAGATTACTTTTGCATGAGGTTGTCTCATATGAATACAAATAAGCCTATTTAACATGGATAAAAAGCTATATGCGTTTTCATTCTCAAACCATCATCATTGCAAAGGTTAACTTAATAGTCAAGGAAAAACAAATAAAAAATAGTATTTTTAAAGAAATTGTATGTCCATTATACTCTTATTATTCAACCACAGTTTCCCCTATTACATGGTTGATTGATAGGATTTCTCAGTGTGTATACTTTTAATAAGAGCTTACATTAGTTAGGGATAGCAACGTATAACTTTCAATAAGCATTAAATTTACTTTTAATTCAAAATTTTAAAATAATATAACTTGGAAGTTATTTTCACTTATAACTTTCAAATTTTTATATAATACATAACTCTAACTTAATACATACTTAAAACTCCACCTATAATTAAATATTTTGATACAAGAAATTTTAAGTTATATATATATATATATATATATATATATATATATATATATGGGTAGAATAATCATTTTTAGCATATTTTTATATATGAATGATGATATTTTAATTTTTTTTTAAAAACTTTACTTGAGAACTTAAAATATTAATATTTTAATTATATTTTATTTATTTATTAATGTAAAATATTAATATATATTATTATATTACTAAAATAGATTGTTAAGTGAGAGTATTTTATCTCATGAGTGTCAAAATAAATTTTTCTTTTATATTTAAAGTTATATTTTAGAGGACTTTCATCAATTGAGGCTATTTTTATTTTTATTTTTTTATTTTCATAATTATAATAATTATAATAATAAATAAAATAATTTTTTCTCTCTTTCTTCCAATTAAACGATTTATCTTTTGACTAATCTTTCTTTTCATCCCTATTTTTTTTATCTTCTCTACAGTACAGAGCATTATGTTTGTTTGATGAGAAGGAGGGGTAAGGAATAAAGTTATAAATAAAACTTGTAATACGGATAAGCCAAATAAAAAATTATGCCATAAATTGAATCATTTCTTTTTTATGTTACTTGTTTAGTATACGACTTATAGCTTAGTTTGTTTGATAAAATTATTATAATGTAAGTATTAAAAATAGTTTATTAAAATATATACACATTCTATAATTTATATATCAAATTATCATACCTAAAATAATTATACTTAAATTTTAAAAATATATATTTTCTAATTTCTTTTATTTATTTATTTATTTTTATTTTTTAATTAAATTAAACAACTCTCAAAATATTTCTTCTATTTATTTTCTACATAATAACTAAATACTCAATTATATTTTATAGTTATTTATCTTTTTCCGATTTGTTCATTTTCATTTTTTTTATTTCTTTCATCTAAACCAAACTCATTATTATGAATCAATTTTGATTCTAAACTACTTACTTTTTTTATAGAAGTTTTTTCTAATTATAAAAAATATATTAATTGATAAGAATCCACGATATCAACATAGTACTGATGAACATGTGTGTCTGTCAACACGGGCGGAGCATTTGTCAGCCTAGTTTTCGTTTACTGAGGCATTTCAGAGCATCAATTCCCAGCGACCAACAGAAGGGTTTGGTGAAAATTTTCAATGGGGCTGACATTTCGAACCCGGGAACCCCCTTAGTACCCAATAATTTGAGCTTAGTGCCAAGGTCTTTGGATGATGCACTCCACAGACGCAATGCAGAGATAACGTTTTTGGGTCGCCAGGGCAAGATTGAAGAAGCAAAGAAGCTGTTCGACGAAATGCCTCAACGAGATGATGTTTCGTACAATTCGATGATTACCGTTTATTTGAAGAACAAGGACCTACTTGGAGCCGAAACAGTGTTCAAAGCAATGCCACAGAGAAACGTTGTTGCAGAATCCGCTATGATTGATGGGTATGCTAAAGGTGGTCGCTTGGATGATGCTCGTAAGGCGTTCGATAGTATGAGTCACAGGAATGCATTCTCTTGGACTAGTTTGATTTCTGGGTATTTTAGTTATGGAAGAATTGACGAGGCTTTGCACTTATTTGATCAAATGCCTGAGAGAAACGTGGTGTCCTGGACTACAGTGGTTTCTGGTTTCTCTCGCAATGGGCTGATGGAGCATGCTCGGAAGTATTTTGATCTCATGCCTGAAAAGAATATCATAGCTTGGACAGCTATGATCAAGGCATATCTTGACAATGACTACTTTGGTGAGGCTTATAAGCTCTTCCTTGGAATGCCTGAAAGGAATGTTCGTTCTTGGAACATCATGATCTCAGGTTGTTTGAGGGTCAATAGAGTGAATGAGGCTATAAGTTTGTTTGAATCAATGCCGGAGAGGAATCATGTTTCGTGGACGGCTATGGTTTCGGGTTTGGCACAAAACAAGATGATTGGGATTGCTAGGAAGTATTTTGATCTCATGCCTCATAAAGATATGGCTGCATGGACTGCGATGATTACTGCACTTGTTGATGAGGGTCACATGGATGAAGCTCGCGTGATTTTTAACCTGGTTCCGGAGAAGAAAGTTGGGAGTTGGAACACAATGATCGATGGCTACGCAAGGAATGGTGATATAGCAGAAGCCTTAAGTCTGTTTGTTTTGATGTTAAGATCTTGCTTTAGACCCAACGAAACCACTATGACTAGCGTAGTAAGTTCCTGTGATGGCATGGTGGAACTCATGCAAGCTCATGCAATGGTCATAGAGCTCGGGTTTGAGCACAACACATGGCTTTCAAATGCACTTATTACGTTGTACTCCAAAAGTGGAGATCTTTGCTCAGCTAGGCTTGTTTTTGAGCTACTAAAGTCAAAAGATGTTGTGTCATGGACTGCTATGATAGTAGCTTATTCAAATCATGGACATGGTCACCATGCCTTGCAGGTATTCGCACGGATGCTAGTATCAGGAATTAAGCCAGATGAGGTTACCTTTGTGGGACTCTTATCAGCTTGTAGCCATGCTGGTCTTGTTAACCAAGGTAGAAGACTGTTTGACTCAATCAAGGGTACTTATAATTTAAATCCTAGGGCTGAGCACTATTCCTGCCTTGTAGACATTCTAAGTAGAGCAGGACTTGTGGATGAAGCAATGGATGTACTGTCCACTATTCCTCCTTCAGAGAGAGACGAAGCTGTTCTTATGGCTTTGCTTGGTGCGCGCAGGCTTTATGGGGATATTGCAATAGCGAATTCCATTGGTGAGAAACTATTAGAGCTAGAGCCGTCTAGTTCAGGGGGGTATGTACTACTAGCCAATACATATGCTGCAGGGGGTCAGTGGGATGAATTTGCACGAGTTAGGAAAAGAATGAAAGAGAGTTATCTGAAGAAAATTCCAGGATATAGTCAAATACAGATAAAAGGGAAAAATCATGTATTTGTTGTTGGGGAAAGATCTCATCCCCAGATTGAGGAAATTTACAGATTGTTGCAACAGAATCTTCAACCTTTGATGAAGGAAATGGGTTCTACACCAGAGAACATGTTGCTAGTAGATTAGTTCTCAATTAATTAAATGCTAACCGAAGTTACATCTAACATAAAAAATGTATACTATATTGTGTGTTATTATGAATTCCCCTGCTTAGTTCTTTCAAACTTGGTGTGCTATTTTGCATGATATAAATTTAAAAGAACATAATAGGTGAGAATACAAAGTTGGAACACAAGAAGTTAAGAAGGTGTTTTATGTTATAGGAAAGGAGAGTAGACACAAGCATAGAGCGAACTGAAAAGGTAAAAAGTGAAACTGTTGCTAACGGTTCAGTTCCAAAGTCCAAATCAAATTCAAATAAGCTAATGATTTACCCTTCTGTTCTAATCATGGGATTTCTTAAAGCTGTGGATATAACTCTTTCTTTTTCTTTACGTAGTGGTACAGATAGGAACGAAAAGATTCAGAAGTGACCGTGAAATCCAGTTGCATTATGATTAATGGACTACGAAAGGCAAAGACGTCAAACAATTAGAAAATGCCAAACCTTGGCCTCTTGCGAGTTGTGACTCTTGTGACCTGACTTATTAACAACCACCGGGAAATATGGTGCATGTATTAAGGAAAAACTATTCATGACTAAGAAAGAAGATACGGACAGAGACAGCAACATCTTGGAGTAAGATTAAAAACATATGCTCAAACTGCATACTAAACAGTTTAATAAAATACTTATTATTATATAAACCTTATTATGACATGATTTTTTTTAATCATGTAACTTCAGTGTTTGCTTCTTCTGTGAGATTCTGAAGTTTGCTTCGGAGTTTAAGTCTTCTGGTTGATTAGTCGTATTTAAAACCCAGAACTCTTTTCTATGGAGAATCTTTTTGTTAGAACCGAACACTAAATTCCTTTTATAAACTCAACACTAATTGTCAATTAAGAAAGAAATTACAGAAGCCATAAGTTATTTTCAAAAGGTTGAATTAAGTTCCAAATAAGTTCATGTTCCAATAATCCAAGTTCAACTCCCTTATACTTTGACCAGGTCAAACTGAACTATCTGAACAAGCAACCAGACACATTTCTTCTTTGTAGGCTAGCAAGCAGCAAGTTTTTGCGGACACAAGGAAACTTTCCCCTTTACCTTCTTTTGAGAGGCAAGAGAGGATCACCAATAGCTTTCCCATGTCATTCACAAAAAGAGATTCCCTAAGTTCTTAGTACTGTCATTATTTTCCTTTGGTGCATCCGTCGTTTTCTGGCTCCATTATAACAGCTTGCTTTCAAGAGAAAATATCCAATTTTGATACATTTCTCATACCCCACAATTAATGAGTAAACCTGAATCTGCATTAAAATTAGCACATTCAAGTTTAGTGATTTATTACCACGACAACTCAGTACAAGCTTGTACACATTAAATTTGAATTATTGGTTTTTTGTCATTTGTCTTCTTGTTATATGTCTTGCATGAAGCATGTGACGAGGAGCATCATCAATACCTAACTATTCCAAATAACTTGAAGACAGAAAACAAAATGATAATATTTGTACATGGACACAAACTTGCTATTCTAATACGTTTGTGCTCGTAATAATAATTTATGTACACGTTTGATTTCTTAGCTCGTTGCTTAAATTGTTGTCTAGTGTATTAGTTAACTCAGAATCCCTCCTAGTTTGGTGAAGAGCATGATCCAAAATTTAAACCCTGATATATTTAGTTTAAGATGTTATAACTGCTATAATTTAATATATTTTCATATAAACAAACTTCATAGCGTCACTTCTTTCTCATCTTATAAGACTCCGGCCTTATCCACTGTCAGTTTTGAATCTATAATACAAACTTTATGACTTTAAAAAGGTGAAATGAAGATTCTGAACAAAAATTGAAAATTGAAAAAAGATAGACAGTATGATTCAAAATATTGTTCTCTGTGCTAAAGCCCAAAAATTGATAACACAGGATTTAAATTTAACTGTCTATAACCTTAGAAGTTGAAAAAAGAAGAAAAAAATCCTTTAAATTGAGGTTCATTCATAATCACTCTCTAGTACTAACAAATTCACTTACATTAAATGGTCTAAATTATGTAAAAAAAAGAAGACGGAGACATTTGTAATTTAAACATCTCTCCAGGAGTGGAATATCTTTTACTTTAGTTAGGATGCTTATAGTTCGATATTTTTTTGTTAGTGACATAACTAGTTTATGATATTCATCTCATCTGAATTATTCATCTCATCTGAATATAGGTTACTACAGTAACCTAATATGTAGGTAATATTTTGGGACCCTCTTCTGGTATTTTGGGACACAAAAAAAGAGAATTTGGAAGGGAAAGAAAGGTAAAAAGGAGCAAAGATGCATTTGATGGTCACCTAGGGTAGTAGTTCAAAGAAGACCTATTATTCTAACGCGGTTTAATCATCAATGGGACAACTCATCCTTTTTCTGATCAAAGGGAATGGAAAGAAACTAAGCAACAACAAGCATGCAAAAGCACACATGAAACTACTAACTCCAGAATAACCCCTTTTGAGTCCCCTTCTCTTTTTTTCATTCACAGTATGCTTTATTGTGATCAAATAAATTCTACTTTGCCTTTTTTTCACATTGATATTCAAATAAGAAAATTCAGGACTAGCTTAACCATGTCAATTAATTATATGACTTAGATTCTGGATATCTCTAGTTAATGACAATTTTACCTAAAAGAAAACAAGAATTCTTTATTTAAGCACATGAACTATTGTCACTTATTTCTCCATGTCTAATCGAATTAAATTATGATTAGTTAAAACCACATTTACAATCAATTAATACCTCATAAATGACCTACAAGCTGGTTTGAATATGCAGTTGACTTTATGTCCACAACCAAAATTTCTCATTATCTAATCAAATACCTAGTGTAGCACACAAAAATATACCATGGCAGTCTCTTACTAGAAATTTTAGTGAGCCTTTCAATATAGATTTGTAAATTAAACTAAAAAACTAACTCAAGTTTTTTGTAAAATAAGTTTTGTTTAGATAATAGGTATTAAAAAATTGACAAATAATGTTGTTTAAAAACTTACAATCAAAATAGATTTTCAGTGTATAACTATTAAAATGACTTGAATTTAACTAAAAATATACATCACTCAAGTCAGTATTAATAGTTTCAATGAAACTAAGTCTGAAATTCAAAATTATATTTTCAACTCAATGCTAGGCATAATATTAATAAATGAAAATAAAATCATATTTGATCAATCCTAAACTCATCATATAAAGTGAATCTTAGCATACCCTTGATCCAAATAATTCCACCAACAAAGAAGCCATTAGATATCTAACCTAAAAAGCTAAACAATAAATATGTATGAGGTATAAAAGAAGAAGAATATAGAAAAAGGAAAAAGAGAGACATAATGTAGCCCATGTAAGTATATGAAGAAGACAAGTGGAATACAACCAGTGCAAGAAAAGCATTTTGGCGCCAGCCCATTGGTCTCTCTTGCTTTGACTACCTTTGCATTGCAAATAAATGTCCATTTATTTATTTACATCCTAAAAGGAAAAGAAGAAGGAAAAAAAAGCCAAAGAATGGAAGCTATTATGGATCAATGCCATGAACCTTTTAAATTCAAATAAAACGGTCATTTTCCCCACCTCTTGGAACCCTTTTGACCCTTCTCTTTTTCTCTCTCATTTTTTGTGTTTTTATATATTTTTTCCCATTTTTTCCTCTCCATTGCTTTGCTTTTCAATCCTGCCAGCAAATCAGATCTGTGTTTTGACTCTTGTGAGGCAACTCACAAGTTTCATTCTTTTTTCATTTCTGAAACAAGCTGGTACCAAAGTGATTCTAAGTTGTAGCTAACGCATGCTGAAAAATGGTACCAATATTAAAGATTTACATTGCTGCTACTATGTTTAAAAGGGAAAAAAAGAAGAAGGAGAAAAAATGTGTCCCTGTGCTATAAGCTGGTGGACCCAATTCCCTGTGTGGAATGTGGGGTGGAGTGCTTTAAATCTAATGGAAACTTGTCATGATTGAACTCATCTCATAAATTGTCATTATGTTTCACAAGCTCTCACTGCATGCACTCTAGATTTAGGGCCATAAAAATGTATTTTTTTTCCTCAAAAAGTGCATAAACTTATCACACTTGATGCATACATAGAATTTTCAAAACCAGAGTATTTGCAATGAACATTGGAAAAAAAAGTGGAAGAAAAAACGGATGAAAATATAAGCGTGGTCCAAGTGGAGGGATCTCACTATTGCTGTAAACAACTAGTATTGGTCAATTAGGTTGAGTGGGATGGCCCCATAATATCATTGTTTTTGTAAAGGGCCAAATTGGTCCTTTTCCTTCCTCCTCATTTCATGCTATTCCATCAATTTCAACAACCCTTTTTTCTGTTTACTAAAATATCGTTTTAAATGCAAAGTAACATTGATGCTTGATGCTACAAATTGTAGACTAATTAATCAAAATTTGCCTTGGTCTGTTTCCCATGGAAAAAGGTTACCCATAGGATCTAAATCTATGACTTGAATTAGAAACTGTCAAACCCAGCTTGAATTTTCCTTTCAAAGCAATCAAATTACAATCTTTAACAAGAATATTGTTGTTTACCCTAAATAGTAAATATAGTTCCCACACTCTTTTTAATAAGTATCAAATAAATTTTTCAGCATTTTACATTATTTAAAATTACTCACACTTTCATAATTAATACACATCAAATATTCAACCTTAAATATCTTTTCTTTTTCTCCATTCAAAAAGTTGTTCAACGCCAATATAACATTTTTTTCAATCAGGCTCATTTGTATTAAAAGTTGTACAAAACCTAAAAATACACCCGGACTATTTTGATTCAGGTATATTTGGATTTAAACTTTTAAAAAAATGTCAAATTTGAGTAATCTGAATACAAAATATCAAAATATTCCACTTGACTATAATTAATTAGCTAGATCTTCTAATAAAAATTAATTTTCAACAGATTTGATATCTATAAATAAAAAAATACAAATCGAAAAGACCATTATGGCATTATCTCTTACACAAATCTGTAAAGCAAAACTCAAAAAATAAAAACCCTATCTTTATGGATCAAAGTATAAAATGGAAATTGGGGTGGCTTGTGGGTTTGAACTTGAAGTGAAGACTGTAATGTAAGAGGGTAAAAACAAAAAGGGGTTGTTGTTTTTTTATTGGTAAATGTGAGTGACCATAAGGAAATATAATAATGGTGTAGGGGTGGCAGTGCTTAGAAGCGGTTGTGTGTAAATGTAATGTACTTATGTTATATAAGCGTGTGTGTGGTGCTGATGAAGAAAGAACACAACAACAATAATAGTGACTTACAAAAGTAACAGCAGCGACGGCAACAGAAGCTGCTCATTGCTGAATTTTGCAGAGCTCTTTGTCTCCTTTCTTTTCTCTCTCTTTCTCTCTCTCTCTCATCTGTTCCTCTGCATCACTTGTGGCCTCAACTGAGGCACAAACACAAAAAAGCTTCAGAGGGTAACTCTCTAACACTGTAAGCTTTGACACAAACAACCGAGTTAGTGAAAAGAAAAGAGAGAATGGGAGAAGGAGGAGGGGGAAGAAGAGGGACTTCAAAGCTGAGAGAAGCAGCGAGGAAGGTGGCTGTGGCAGCAGCATATGCATGTGGCTCATTCTCAAGGAGAAAGGCTTTGGTGGATCCAGTATCCATTGACACGTCTTGTAGTCTATCTGCCACTGTAAACTCCCACTTTCCCTTTTCTCAATACTAAGCATTTCTTTCTTCTTTGGGTGTTTGCATTTTGGGGAAAGATTCAAACTTTATCTGCATTTTGGGATGGACTGCAATTTTGCCAAATTGGTGTCCAATTGGATGGCCCTCTTCAGCCATCATCGGTTTTGGGGTGTGAAATCTTGGATTTGGGAATGCTCTTTCCTACTTGATTTTTGTGATTTCCCTTTTGTTTCTCTCTGGCAATATCTTTGATGATAGTGGTTAGGGGGTGACTTGGATTATTTATGAATTTGTCGTGGTTATTGATGTCATTATTGTTCTGTGTGTTTGCAGGCCTCAAATTCCTCATTTGTGTCTCCATCAAGAACAAAAAATTCCCCAGGGGAGGTAATAGAAGAAACAGAATCTGGTATCACTACCAACATCAACAATGAGCTTCATGGCAAGGTAATCCACTTTCAGTTCCTTAAACATCACAAGACTTTTCATTTTTCTCGGTTGGCAAATTAATAATTAATAATTATTAACATTGTTGATTCTACAGAGGTAACTTGGAGATTTATTAATTTTTTTAATGAATTAATAAGTTTATGGTTAAAGTAACTCTTCAACTTCTAGCTACTACACATTTTGGTACTCAATTCTTTCTTGCGATTTCTATCTTTGCATTCATTCTATTATTGCTTTGTAACACTTCGGAATCTAATGAACCTAAAAGTTTGACCTTGTGGAACATTTTTCCTTTCCTTTTCTTGCTTTTATATAATTGATGCTTAATTTTTCTTTTTAACTACCCTTTTGCTTTATTATTTTTCTCGTCCTGTTATTCGGCCGAATGGCTTTAAAGCATTTATTTTGGTACTGAAATATATATAGAACACCGAAGGTGGTTAATAGAGGATACTGGCATGTGAATACCTGCACATGGCACATTAGTGAAGCCAAGAATCAATTCATTAAATGCAGACCCCACGTTGGGAAGTTTCACCTGCCACTACATGCATGATCATACTTTTCCTTCTATTGTCGTGAAAACCTCTCTGGATATTATATATGCTATACACATGTCTTTCAACCAATAGCTTCATAATGAAGGCAATGAACTTTTATGATGAACACAATCCATTGTCTCTTTGAGTGTGGAATCTCAATTTTAATTTACCAAAAGTTTCACTGTATATGTATCTACTTTAATCCAATGGTAAAAAGTGACAAGTTTGATTAAATCATGCATTTTTGTTTGAATGTTGGCATGAAAACCACCGGAGTGATAACATTTGACAAATATTATACATTTTCTTCAATCTTCATCTGGTTTTATCACAACTTTGTTTGTATCCCATTTTCTTTTCATTAAAAAAGTGCCTCTTCAGATAAATTATTAATTGCTCAATAGTATTGTTATTTTGGAAAGAGTTCAATTTTGGTTCATTATCAGTGTAAAGACTTTTACACATCCGCCAATTAGAAATCATACAGATATGACTTCTGAAACAATTATTTTAAAAGTCAACCATATCATCATAAATGCAATCCATATTTTACATTATCATCACAATCTAATTAATTTCTTCTCAAAATGAGTAGAGTGTGATATTACTTTGAAAATATGGAAGTTATTCTTTTATTTTTCTTCTTTTCTCATGGTACTGTTAGCTCTGAAAATATAGGAGCTATGTATCTTATGTACATACATCTATACAACTAGAAGCTTCAAACAAACAAGGAAACTCGCATGGTTTGTTTTGTGGTAGTATAACATTCATTTTCTTGATTCATTTGTTCCTGAATCAAATCTCACTATCTTTCTTGGTCAGAATTATGAATGTATTTTGTATTTCTTCCTACTATTCATGAATGTGTACTTGTTCGTCTGACTCACCTGCTTCGTTTTATTTGTTTGCAGAATTTGTGTGCAATATGCTTAGATCCTCTGAGTTACCAAAGCAAGGGCAGCAGTCCAGGTCAAGCTATATTCACTGCTCAGTGCTCTCATGCGTTCCATTTTGCCTGCATCTCTTCCAATGTTCGCCATGGTAGTGTCACTTGCCCCATTTGCCGTGCCCATTGGACCCAGCTCCCTCGCAACCTAAACAACAACCTTGGTGGGCCTTTAACTTCTACTAACCAAAGTGATCCCATTCTTCGAATCCTCGATGATTCCATTGCTACCTTCCGTGTTCATCGCCGGTCTCTTCTACGCTCTGCACGCTATGACGACGATGATCCTGTTGAACCTGATGATACACCTGACAGTCCCAAGCTGTGTTTCTCTCTTGTGCCTATTCCACCAAATGCACCAACCAGTTACCATCCAGCTTTGCAAGTGACTAAACATGCCTCTTGCCCTTGCCATCTATCACTCCACCCTTTAACTTGCAGCTCCTCATCACTGCTACAGTCTCCACCAATGCAAACACCTTATATCATGTGTCCCTCCTCCAATAGAGCCTATCTCTCTGTGAAACTGACCCATGAACGAGCCACTGACTTGGTCTTGGTTGCTAGTCCAAATGGACCACACCTAAGACTCCTCAAACAAGCAATGGCTCTTGTGGTTTTCTCCCTCAGACAGATAGACCGCTTGGCCATTGTTACATATTCCTCAGCCGCAGCTCGTGTCTTCCCCTTACGACGCATGACATCCTATGGAAAGCGCACAGCCCTTCAGGTCATTGACCGGTTGTTCTACATGGGGCAAGCTGATCCAGTTGAAGGGTTGAAGAAAGGCATCAAGATACTTGAAGACCGGGTGCACAAGAACCCCGAGTCATGTATCCTGCACTTATCAGATAATCCTACTAGACCATACCATGCTATAAGCATGGAACTACCATCTACGCCAATTCACAGATTTCATGTTGGATTTGGCTTTGGTACTTCTAGTGGATTTGTCATACAAGAGTTTGAAGAGTTCTTGGCCAAGATGCTGGGAGGCATTGTGCGTGAAATCCAGCTGAGAATATGTGGGGCTGGAGAGGAAGTTGGGAGTGGCAGAGTCATAAGGATTGGAGAGATCAGAGGTGGAGAAGAAAGAAGGATTCTGTTAGACCTTGGTGACTGCACTCATGTGTATGTGGAATATAGCTACATTGAAGGTGAAATTGATGAGTGTGTTAGGAGGACAGGGGAAACTGTTGTAGGTGTTGGAGAACATAAAGGTGAGGCTTCAGAAGATGGTGAAGAAACAGTGAGGGATATGAACACAGGAGGTGGTGGTGGTAGGACTAGCAATGTTGAAAGTTGGGATTTTCATGACCCTTACATGGCCAGAAGATGGGCCAAGCATTTGCATGGTTATAGACTTTGAAATTACTACTATTGTTTGATGTAGACCAATGCATTTCTGTGAGGCTATTTTGTTCTAGGCCACCCATGCTGTCTTCAATATTTATAGCTAGACCTGTAATCCTATAGAACTGGAAAACATTATACAAAAGATTATTTCTTAACACAACCAAAAAACAAAGATAAGAAAGAAGAACACTGTATATGTGACTTGTTTATTTAATGTAGTTCTGTTTTGTTTCGTTTCGTTTTAAGTGTACGTGATTTAATTGATTTAAACTAATTAAAGATAAAGGGGAGAGTTTTTTCTAAAATAAGTTATTAGTCTCTAAATAAGTTAACACAATGCAAGTCTTTTAGCAAACTTACAAAATAACATACATTTGATTCATTTGAAATGAAAATATGAGAAGTGAAAGAATTTATTCTTGATTGATGTGAATTGAAGTACGAGAATGTTTCTCAAATAAAAAAAGTACAGATATGTTTGGATGTTTTAGAGGTTACAAGTATTTTTACAGGAGATAATTATTCCTGTTAAGAAAGACTTTATAAATAATAATTTAAATATTGTATCTATAACAAGTAATAGTGTGGATTTTTTTAATCATTTGTGGTGTATATATTTTTTTACTATTTTTTATAAATCTAATTAAATTTATTTATTCAATAATATGAAATTACCCATAAAAAATATTTTTGTAGCTTCTTTTATGCAGACATTTTCTTATAACTTTAATTTTTTTTTCATTTTAATAATTATTATAGCAAATAATTTTTTAATTACCATTTTTATTATAAAAAAATAACTTACTCGTTTGTACTAGTATTATTCCTGATTTGAATTAAAATTAGTAGATTAAATAAAATTATTCTATAACAATTAATCTATGCGTTCTGTTTGGATTATAGTTAGCTATCATAGTTTGACTTAATAAAAGAAAACACTTTTACTGAAACCATGGTCAAGTTCCAAAATTATATCACTTAAATCAAGTGTTACTCCAAGCTTATTCTCAAGGAAGAAGAAAAAAATCACCAACTCGTGCAGAAACTTTATCTACAGAGTATAATCTCATATCCCAAGTTGTTGTCTCACACAACATATGACCCTTGGTTTAGTTTCACTGGAATAATAGGAAATAATGTAGCAGACAATTTAGCCAAATTTGCTTTTACTGCTACATCACATTCACTTCTTCTGCAGTCTTATCTTCACTACCTTCTCACTTTAAGTCTACCAAATGCATAGTCAAAGAGAGAATATGGATTGAGGAACCCTACAAATATCTCCTTTCATTTGTGTTGATTTACAGATCAAGGGGGATAGGAGAGAATCAGAAAAGAAGTTACTGACACATGCATCTTGTAATTCTGTAGGTGAAATTAGAATTATTATATATAAAATGTAATCTATTTAAAATAATTTTTTATATGTTAATATAAATATGTGAAAAATAAATAAAAGTCATAATTAAATTTATTTTATTTTTAATATTTAATTTAGTTAATTTTTTATTTAAGATGTGTATACATTTTATGAGTCAGTCTTACTTTTATAAAAGGGTGATTGTTGTGTTTAATTTGAGGGGTGAAAATAATAATTTTTAGTGGTGTAGAAAGTAAAAATAGCTTGGGTTTTTGAGTATGGATTATAGAAAAATTAAATCATGAAAAGGGAAAGGGTTTTATTTTCTGCACCCCATACGCTAAACTTGTATTCCCATAATATTAAAAATCTTAATTATTTTGAATTATGTAATTTACTCATATTTTAGATTGTATAATCCAAAAGTTAATATAAAATATATTTTAATTTATGAATTACATAATATAAAAGTTAATTTTAAAATTCGAATTATATAATTTAAAAATCATAATAATTAAATAATTCAAATATCAAAATATATTATCAAATTTTTATTTTTAACTTATATACTCTAAAAGTTAAAATAGTGTTATTTAAAAGTTTCGAAATAGGGAAAAAAATCACTTTCTTATAAGAAAAAAAAAGTTTGAGTTATTTCTTCTTCTATTTTACCTCTTTTTCTCTCCTAAATAAAAAATTGAACTCTCCCCTCCCTACTTTAATAATTTTGGTTGTCAACTAGCTACTTAACAAAAAGTATAGAGTGTGGAATAGATAAACATTTCTTCTTTGTTTAATTTTCATCTTCTTGGTAAAAAGAACCATGCATAGCTATGAGTTTTGGGTGTGAAGTAAAATTTTTAGTTTAAGCTTAACTTTGGTGACTGGGATTTTTATCTTTGAAGAGATAAATTTACTTCATAATTTTCTTTAATATCAAGATTTATTAAAAGGCAAGAAAAACCAAGGTAAATAAAGTTAGATTTTCTTCTAAGTTTTTAAGTGATAACATGATTTTCATTTAGATAATATTTATGCATGTGATAATTTGAGAATAAATTGAAACTTTGTCAATTATGAAATTGTAAGAAAGTTGTACTTTAGGATTTGAGTTAGAGCTTAATTTTAGTTCTTAAATGAGGTATTGACTCTTACTATATATGATAAAAAGGAATTGGTAATATTTAAATATATTTTTAAAGAACATGTTTATTTTAGAATTTCACTCAAGCAATGATTCAATTGATCCTAATTAACTTACTTAATTTTATTACTGTAATATAGTCAAATTATATTTTTATTATTAGCATAATATATTAATTAACTTACTTAATTTTATTACTGTAATATAGTCAAATTATATTTTTATTATTAGCATAATATAATTAATGCATCAATAATTTCAGATAATGTATTTTCAATTACAATAGGAATCACGTGCTTTTTTTGCTAATATTTTGTTGTATATAGCAATGTTAAATATTAAATATTATATGTTATATGTCGGCATCATCCAGCACACATGCATGAATCGTAGCACAAATTGTCAAATAGTGGTTCAAACGTAAAACCTAATTCAATTTTTTCTTTTTGCTTAAACAAATAACCTTCTTCACCATGTGCTTCAGTAGATCATAAAAATGGATCAAAAAAAGTGTTGAAAATTCTTAAAAATTTTCAACAATTCTAAGGTCTTAATAATCCTTGCTGCTTCCACTTCATAAGGTATAAAAATAAAAAATAAAAAAAAAAGTGATATAGGTATCAATAAATATTTAGTTTTAGCAATTAAATATAAAGGAACAATATTCATTTAATGTTTTAAAAAATATCATGTATGGACTTTAAATTATTATTATTTATTAGGGAACTACTAATGGTTTTAAGATTAATTACATCATTTACTGTTTATCTTTTATATTATTTGATGTTTTTATTTTAGTTGTTATGTGATTTTTTATAATTTTGTTATACTTTAATTATATATATAAAGAGTCTATGAGATATTCATCTTGAGACATTATTTTTGTATGTAAAACTTTCTTTTAATAATATTTTTTTATTTTTATCTTTTCTTATAATTGTTGATTCCAATACAATAAGAGAATTATAGTTCAATTAGTCATATATGGAGAACCATGGTTCTTAAAGTGATCACACCTTAAAAGATCTAATAAGAATATATTTACATATATGCACAAAAAGCTTACTAAATTTAACTATTTGAAAGAAAATTATCATATGATGTTTTTTTTAATTTTATGTTTCAATAAAAACATTTGAAAAAAAATATATATTTGAAATTAAATGATATGGTTAAAAAAAAATATCGACTAAAGATGAGACTATAAGTTATAAATCTAAAATGAATTAGATTTAAATTTTACTATCTTAAAAAATATCAATTTATTTTTTAATTAATATAAAAAATGTTATTTTGTTTACATTCTAATGAAAAAATACAATATAAAAACTTTTATAATGAAGATTCGATGAAAAAAGTTTTTATAGAGAAAATTAAAAGAATGTTTAAAATTATCATCTTAATGTTTCCTATAAACTTTTATGCCTATATTCAAGTTTTTTAATCTCTTAAAAGAAATAATTTCATGTGAATATTAATGACAACATGTGATACAAAATCTTTTAATGATTTTTCATTCCTTTTGAGTGTTGAAATCTTAATTTATATATTGAGTGTGTTTTTTTCTCTATTTTATTTAGATATGAAAAAGAAAAGGATTGATTTTAGTATATTCTCTGAGTTTTTCTTAAAGAAAATAACATATCCACCATTGATTGAAAACTACTTTGTGATACATGCATGAGATCGTATAGAAAGATTACAAAGATTAAGAAAAAGTAGATAACAATTTAAAAAATATATTGATGTTATTATTACGTAAATATTTTTTATAGATTACAAATATTTCTCAAAAAGAATCGTATTCAAAATTTTATTACACGCTAAGACTCTTTTTCAAACTTAAAAATTAAAAAGTTTATCTAAATATACTTTTGTACACCTAAATTTATAAAAAAAGTCTTTCATCTAACTAATCCAAAGGTTAAAAAAAATTAGTCATCCACAAATTTTTTAGATAGTTCATCTCAATAACATAGTTATGCAAAAATTCTATAAGTCAAAGTATATATAAGTTGCCCATAAAAAAAAGTATATAAGTTGATTTTAAAATTCATTTTATCATTTTTTTTAAGTGTTAATGAAAAAATAGCACTTAAGGCAAATCATTATGAGAGAGATTATTTGTGCTCCTCTATAAGTAGATTTTCAATTCTTTTAACCTGATTTATTTTCCAACAAACTCTGGTTTTATTTTGAATTATTTTTGAATCATTAAGAATTTTTTTTAATAATAATAATAATTATTATTAAAAAATAACTAGTTATATTTTTTAAGTGTTTATAATATTTTTAAAATTTAAATATTTTTTATTTTAAATAATTAAATAATAGTTTTTATATATATATATATATATATATATGTATAAAATACATATTATAGTTTTTATTTTTTGTGCTTCTCTATGAGTAGATTTTCAATTCATATTGAATTATTTTTAGTGGGGAATAGATATTTCCTGTCTTTATAGGTTTTAAGAATTTTTTTAATAATAATAATAATTATATAAAAATAACTAGTTATATTTTTTAAGTTTTTATAATATTTTTAAAATTTAAATAATTTCTTTTATTTTAAATAATTAAATAATAGTTTATATAAAAAATAGATAATTATATATTGAAGTATTTATGATTATTCTTAAATTTCAAATATTTTATTTTCATTTTAAAATATATTAAAGATAAAATATGAACATAAAAAGTATATAAAAAATTATATATTATTATAAATATTTATTTTAAAATATATTAAAAACAAAATAAAAATATAGAAAATAAATAGAAAATTATTCTCTTTATATATTGTTATACAAATTTCAATCATTTTAATTATTTTCAAAACTATCCTTTTTCCTATAAATTCAAGTCTTCAAATTTTGTTCATTACATTCATATTTGAATGTTTCTATTTTTTTATGTTTCGAAAGTCTCCAAAAATATTTCAATTATCAACGTTGTTAGTTTATTTAATGCATTAAATATCAAATAATTCAAGAAAATAAAAATGATACTATTAAATTTATAAAGTAGTATATACAATAATTCAAAAATTATAATTTTAAACGTTTCGATTAAATTATTCTATGTTAATCTACTTAAATTTCTTATACTATAAAATAAATTTCTCACGTGTAAAATTTAATATTTGATTCATCTCAAGTAAATTGTTTTCACAAAATCATTCAATGTATAAAATAATTTCCACTTAATGGTTTGACGTGCTCAATACATAAATGCTACATTAGAATTAAAATTCCATAGTTCTAAGTAAAATGTTAATGTCTTTTTTATAATTGTTCATACTAAAAAAGAACACTAAAAAATTAGAGTTAGTTGTCATATGTGATTTGGTATAACCAAAGAGGTAAGCTTATTAATTAAGTTTATCTTTTAAAAACTATTATATTGAGCTTAATGGCTCATCTTAATTCATTGACCAACATTTCTTTGTGTTTGAAATATGTGAATGGTAGCTTGGTTAGGATTGATCCATGTTCATTCATGTAAAGCTTCAAAGACATCAAGGAGTGCTTTTATTAGTTTAGTTCACAACCTTTCAAAAGTCAAATTTAAAAGACATGTATAATTATTTAATTAGGCAATTTATAATTGGTTTTTGACAACTCAAACATCAAATTTAAAAAAAAAAAACATGAACACTTGTTAATCCAAGAGTTTGTTATTAGTTGGTTTACGACTTTTTAAGTGTTAATCTTCAAAGTTGAATTTTTAATAAGTTAATGATCTATAATTAATCAATTCATAGTCATTCAAGCAACAATTTGTAATGGGTCAATTTATTATCTCTAAAGCATTAAACTTTAAGGAACAAATTATATATAAACTATAGTTGTCTTATGAGATATGTTTTGAGAGATGATATTCTTATATTAATCAACTAATCAAAACATTGTTCTTAACTAGGTTGTGCTCAATTTCTTTTTTTATTCAACTTATTTTGAAATATACTAATTAATGGTGAGTAGAATAGATTTCTTGATTATGTTCTTGCTCTAAATTTTTTAGTTAAAGAACCTATAACAAAACATTTTGAATTTTCATTAAAATTTATAGATTTATTAGACAATTAATTAATTTTTAAAAATGCATATAAAGCTATTTAGTAAAAAATTATAATATTTTGTAATAAATAAATTTATTATAATTTACTTTAAACTGTGTGACCTTGACAATTATGATCACCAATCTTAGGTTCATGTATGAAGTTGTTTAGTGATGGTAGTTTTTTTGTATTTAATGAGGGTCTCATATTTTTATTGATGTATAGAAATTAGATTGTATATATGACGATGAACACTCAACCTTATGAAAAGACAGAAAATATTTTTCAAAGTGATATGAGTTAGAAGTTGAAGAATTAAAAATGTTGAGTTATTTAGGATTAAATTTATTTGGGTAGGGCACATGTTGGTTTGTTTTTCTTTGGGTGAAAAACTTTAGAAAAGATGATTAAATAATTGATTTGGTTAAGACGTAATTGAAATGAGAAGTAGGCAATTAGAGTTAGAACCAATGGTTTTGATGAACATGATCTATAAAGATTCAACTTACCAAATCACAGACAACCTCAATCACAAATGGGTTCCAGGTGGATTTTTCTTTTGCTTCTAAACTTTTCTTTTTCCACCTTAACCAAGACACACACAAAATCTCTAATAGCTAACTATTGCTTTCAAAATGTAAAACCATGCTAAGTGAAAACTACTTCTTCTCCAAATTTAGGTTAATATTTCTATTTTTCAATGATCTTTTTAAATAAAAATATATAGACTGTTAGTATTAAATTTAAGATGCTAAAACAATTTTAAACCCTAAATCTTGAAAAAACTTCAACATTTATATCTTTCATAGAATTCTAATTCTAATTCTAATAGATAAATAAAATAAATATAATAAAAAATCAACACAAAAGTATAAAACATGGAAATTTCAAAATAAAAAAAATTATAATAATTATTTAATGACAACAAAATAATAGTACTATATAATTTTTTTTATAATACATACACTATTTTTTTTGTCTTTGGCTAGATTAAGTATTTACTATTATATGAAAAATTATAATTATTAGTTAGATAGAATTTAAATTATAATTAGGATATAATTTTTTTTATTTAATAACATAATAATTAAAATATCAAGATTCGATTATAACTTCATTCTTATTATCTCTAACAATTCTTTCTAATAATTATTTTTTAAAATTAAATTCATAACTCTAATACCATAATCTTATATTTTATATAATGTCAATGCTATTTTTATTTTTTATATTTTTTTCATAATAATCATTACTTAAAAAGGAGTAGTAATTCCTTGGATATAACAATGGTTTGATGGCCACAAGTTATCTGCAACACCATGTTCTTCTTTTGTTAAAATATCTTAGTGTTATTCTAGTCCTACATTATACATTAGGTTTAAGATATGTGATTAGATGGATAAACTGTTAATTACTTAATAATTTTCTTAAGAAAATGTTATACTTTCTTTTTCATTCACAACACCCAATTATCTAATTTCATTAAAATAAAAAATAATTAATCCTAAATATTTTTAAGATAAAAAAACTTAAAATTTGGACTGTATTATTTTATAATGCTGTAATAATTATAAATATGAATATCTTACAATTATTATATGCTTAAAATAGTTTTTGAGTCAACTTCTCCCAATTGCAGAATTGATAGTGACTTGATATATGATTAAAAAAATTGTTTTTGTTGTCTACGCAAAAAAAAAAAAAAGTTCATTGTATTCTAACTTATTTTTTTTCAAAAAAATATATCATCACTTATTAAAAGCCAACTAACTTAAATAATTTAATCCTCATTCATAACCTGGCTATCAAAGTCTTCTAATTTTATAGTTCAATTATTGTTTTTCTCATGTGAACTGCCACCTATTATTTTTTGTTTTGCCATTGAATAATGAAATAAGCATTAACAATGACAATAATATATACATAATAATTTTTTCTTTACAAAAACATGGTAGAAGTAAAGAAATATGGTACATAGAATTAAACAATGAGGGAGAAGTTGACTAAAACAGTAAAAAAAAAGTAAAAAAGGGAAGTTCATGAAACTATGAACAAAAAGCTACTAGAATACATTATTATGAAAATTGGTATGATAAAAAAAAATATGAAAATTGGTCAAATGATGAAGTTGGTTTGTTGGGTTTGCTATATATGAATAAGACAGAGTGACATTCCATTTTGACACAACACAAGTGAAGTGGTCCTTCATCAATGTGGCACTGATTTCTCCTACTGAGCTTTCAAAAATTAATTATTCACATATCAATGAACTTTCCTCTCTTTGCATTTTAAAATAAGATAAAAGACAGCTAAATTCATTGCTAACTTCATTTTCATATGCTTTTAGTTGAGTTTTGAAATTGAGAAAATAAAACTTATTTTAATTGATCAAGAGATTTAACCATAAAAGAGTTGTTTAATTTCTCCATCTCTCAAAAAATCAATCAAAATTATCATTACTACCATAGTACAAGAGTAGATTTTAAGAATAAATAAATCATATCATTTTGTGTAAATAGATTTGTGTGTGATGATATTTTCCATGTTTTACGCGTCAAAGGATAAGGATACAAAAGCCAAACCAACCCTTAACTTCACAATGCACTAAAACAAAATTTAAAAGAAAACACCAATCATGAGAGGGAAGGTTGACCATAAAAAAACACCATCATAAACCATCATTTTTTTAGCTTTTCCAAAACCATAGAAAGAAGCTGAAAACAAAACCAACCAAAATCCATAAAAAATAACATCACCACCACCACCTCCACCACAACATGCCCCTTTACCTTTCTTTCTTTCTTGCTCCTTTCCTTCTCATCCATGCACCAAAAAAACCTTGATTAAAAAGAGACACACAAATCATAACAACAAAAGAAGAAGAGAAAAAGTTGTTGATTGATTCATAGGTAGGTGTGTGGTATTACACTATGTGCATGAATCTCTCTCCATACCCTTCATTTTCCTCACACACTTCACATCCACTCATTTCATCCAATTCTGAAGAAAAGGACAACAAAATAGTTTGTCACTGATGTGGTTTTAGTCACTTTCTTTTACTAAACTTTTCACAATTGAAAATTCAGTCACACATATATGTTATATAAGAATTAGTTGACTTCACTATGAAAAACATGTTTGGTTTTAGGTTGGAAACTGTCTCTATACATTTAACTCATATTCTTTGGCTGTCTTAAAACTAAGTTTAATATGATAAAAAAAAAATTGCTTGTCAAACTCCATTTACAAAATAAAATTTACTGAAATTAGGCTTTGCAACTTTAACTTACAACATACAATACGTGATCTTAATTAATTACTTGCTTGAATTCATTTTAATTTGAGCAAAATGAGTGAGTTTTTAATTTCGTTATCCAACTTTTTAAATTTATTTTTAGTGTTTCGAAAATTGAACATAACTATTTTTAATTTTTAATAATTTATAGCACTAATTAACTGTTTATGAATTAAACATAAGATTAAATAATAGTTTTAAATAAGGCATATATCAATTTTTAGTGTTTGAAAAATAGTGATTTGAAAGTTTAAAGGAATAAAAAATATGAAAAATAAAATCAAAATTCACATTTTTTATAATATTAAAACATTTCAAATTTATAAGATGGAAACAATTTTTTGTAGGAGTTCAAATCAAACTTTCTAACTTTTTCATGTACTAAAAACATGTTAATTCTTAATTATACAATGAATTTCCTATTGTATCCTTAATTATGCAATGTTTTTTCTATTGAATTCTTAATTATACGATTAGTCTGTTTGATTTTACTTTTGTTTTCCATAATTACGCCAATTAACATGATTTTAAATAAATTTCGCATATTTAAGTCCAAGTTTAACATGACTTGTTCGCCAAATTTCCATCAAAGTAGATGAATGGATTCCAAATTCATAATTGTTTCCTAGTTAAAATTTAGATAACTGTTGCTCTGAGTATAAACAATTATACCGAACTTAATATTATGTTTTTATAATAAAAGCATACAAATATAAATCACACTACTCTAAAATTAAAATGAACTAAAATTAGTTTTATGAATATATAATCAATACATAATACTCCCTTTAATTCTGTGGATTTTTTTATTTAATTATCCTTTTCAAAATTAAAACCCTTAATTACTTTTGTATTAATTGTATCTTTATTTCTTTACTTAATATTTAATCAGTGGAGACATATAAATTTATTACAATGTACAAATACAGAAATGTAAAAAAAATCTCATAACAATTTTATTAAAAAAATTATTAAATTTATTAGTTTCTTCAAAGGAAAGAATAATAAACAAACACAATTAACTTCTAACTAATTTATTTATTTATTAATTATTCTTAATTATATGAAAGTATTATTAGAAAAATAGCTTAAAAAGGCTCAAACTAGAAGTAGTATTATTTGGAAAGTAGAAACAAAAAGATAAACAAACTGTTGTTTTTGCAATGCAGGGAATATTTTTTTTTTCACAAAGTGTGAAGAAAGTCATGGAAATGAATAGTTAAAACAAAATGAAAAAAAATCCCTTACTATTATTGATTTTTTTTCATCTATAGAAATAAAATCAACTAACTGATTGTATGACCATAAAAATTAATAGTGAGTTATAATTTATTTTTTTGAAGCCAAACTATCTTATCTCTCTATTTTGACTCTTTTTCATGATAATCAAACAAATTTGATTTCTTTTCTTTTCTTTTCTTTTCTTTTCCCGTATATTCATTTCTCTTTTCTCCTTAATCTCTTAAACAAAGGGTGAGGTGATTAAAGTTAGAACCTTTCTTAAGAAAATGTTCACATTTGTAGCCAAAGCATCTGAGAAGAGTAGTTTCCAAAAGAAGATAAATGTGAAAAAAAGAGTACAATGATGAGTGTAAAATGAGAGAGTGACATAGGCAAGAGAGAGAAAGAGAGAGAGAGACAGCAATAATTGATGTAGACATATTGGCATGGAGAGATGGAGAGTCCCACAGGCACAGACAATAACCCTTAAAAACTCTCTCTTTTCTCTTTCCCTTTCTTCACTCAAAAGACCAGTAAGGGACAAGATCCCGGAAAGGCGAGCCAGCGTCAGACTCAGTTTTCCCTTTTGCTTTCTCACTTTCATCTCATTCATCATCATCGTCATCATCATCTTACGCCTCCCAACCAACCTCAAAGCTCGCTCCTTTCTTAGTTTCACCCACACCCAGATGGGTAGTCACCCTGTATCGGATCTCTGTCCCTTCTTTCACTGAAAAAGCTTTCATCTTTGGTCTCCGGGGCTGGTGGGGTTCCCCATTGAAGGAGGATGTACCCGAGACTCATACACCCCCATGATGGGATTGTGGCGCAGGATGACATGCAGGCTGCTGCCTCCAACCTCTCTCACTCTCACAAGGGAGACCCTTGTCTCGTTCTCACTGCTGATCCCAAACCTCGCCTTCGTTGGACTCAGGACTTGCACGAACGCTTCGTTGATGCCGTCACACAGCTTGGGGGAGCAAGTAGTGAGTCTCTTCTTAGTCTTTCTTTGTCTAAGTAGGTGGAATTTTTTCTATTGCAATTGCAATTTTTTTTTAATTGGGGTGGATTTGGTAGAGTATTTGTATTGGCTGCCTGTGATGCTTTGAAGTTTTTGTTTGAAATGAAATGAGTGAGCTTTGCATTTGGGGAGCAAGGGAAAATGGACTTTTCTTTTTACTGTTTTGAGTTTTAGGTGTTGTGGAGTTTGTTTGTGGCTATACTCCTGTTTCGGTTGTAAATTGTTATAATTGGAGTTGGAGTTATCAATCATGTTTATTTAGATTTGTTGGACTTGTTGAGGTGCATCTGGACTGTGACGAGTAGAACTTGGTGTAACAATGTAGGTGGAGAATACTTTCATGAGCAGATTAATGGTTGGCATGTGTTAGTTTGTTTGACTGCTTAATTGAAAATTTAACATGAGGCTGTTTTGTTTGAATGAGTTTTGTCAATCAGTGGGTTCTGAGTTTGACAACAGAGTATAAAACTTGTTGGAGAGAGTTTTTGTGTTTAAAAGAGATCATTGTTCAATTTCGGGCCACTCCTTTGTTGATGGGTGCTGAATCTTATCATGATTGACTTGGGATCTTTAAGCATTTGTTTGGACCCAATGAAACTTGTTGAAAGAAGTTGAAGGGTGGGTTGAATTGAAATTAATGAAGGGGGGAGCATGGCAGAGGTGGAGCTGCCTTCATTTTTAGATGCTTTGTTGAATGAGGCTGAAGGAGGCGGGATGCTTGCCTAAAAGAAACAGCGGAACTAATGATTATGTACAACCTTTGTGTTGTAAATGGTGGCTGAAATATAAATGCATGGCACTTGTGCGATACAAGGATTGGCTATTTTCCAGTTTCGCTTCATATTAAGAAATGCCAACTCGTGGAGTTTCTGACATCATAAAGTATAGTTAGAAACTACTTTTCTGTGTTAGTGCAATGAAGTTGGTATATTGATGAACATGTAAGGTACCAAAATAGCTTTGAAGCCTTTTCAATATTTAGATCTAGCACTTTGTGTTTATTACCATAGTTTCATTGAGCTATTTAGGTTCCACATTTGAGTTTTTTTAGCCTTTTGAATATGATAAAACATTACAATATATTTTTGCCCTTTAATTTGGGGTTTATCAATTATCATTGTGTATTCCCTCCCTGTGTCCTTTACATGATGGAATGGAATCATGTTGTAAGATCATGATATTATCCTTAGAAGGATGGATGGATCTTGATCAACTCAAGGAGATGAAGGAAACACAATCCTCCATGGATGATGAAATTAGAGTTGTGGAAACATGTAAACCCATGACGATAGCTTGCGGTTTCATTCAAAACAACAGAGTAAAACAAGAACAAACAACCAATTGAAAAAAAAATGGATTGAGATAAGAAATGAAAGAACACGCCACCTTGAGTGGAAGAACTCAAGGAGAAGTGCAAGAACAAAAAACAAAACAACATATACCCAAAATCAACCAAGCATCAACATCCTACCTATTTTTCCTAGAAGAGTGTGGCCAATTTTCAAGATATGGATACAATGACTTGATCAATGGATGAACATGTAAAACAAATGAAACCACATGTTCTAAACTCATCAACAAGCATTCAACCAACACAAGAAGCCAAGAAAACTCACGAATTCAAATCCACACAAAAATGGGTTTCATACCCTTTCATGAAGAACACTTACTTGGAATGTGAAGAACATCTCCTTTGAATGGGTTGATCTTCCTTGTTCTGGTAACTACTTGATATGATCCTTAGAAGGATGGATGGATCTTGATCAACCCAAAGAGATGAAGGATGCACAATCTTCCATGAATGAAGAGATT
Organism: Lablab purpureus; assembly: GCA_030347555.1. NCBI lineage: Eukaryota > Viridiplantae > Streptophyta > Magnoliopsida > Fabales > Fabaceae > Lablab > Lablab purpureus. The sequence continues at coordinate 17,091,060 of CM059259.1, forward strand.
AGAGTTGCAAAAGTATGTAAATCCATGGAGATAGCTTGCGGTTTCATTCAAAACAACAAAGTAAAACAAGAACAAGTAACCAAATTAAAAAGAAAATGGATTGAGATAAGAAATGGGAATAACACGCCACCTTGAAAGGAAAAACTCAAGGATAAGTGCAAGAGGATTCGTCACTTGAGAAAACTTCTCAAGATAAGAATCAAAACAAGAGAGAAATACCTTAGAATGACTTTCGAGATATGAACTCAAAAAGATTTTTACTCAACACTTAAAAATGATTTTTACAATGAGGGGAACTGACTAAAGGACATCCAAGAGGGAGCATGAAAAGACAAAAAGATTAATTAGTGTTAACTCTCCTTAATCATGATTAGTACAATTAATTCCACAAAATTAGGAGAAGTCATATAGGTGTTCCTTGAATCAAGGAAAAGTAATGATTACATTTGATCCTTGCATGTGGGAAAGGTTAAGAGAGCTCCAAGAGGAATGTGGTGTGCGCTCCGTGTGCCTAAATTCTAAAGAGAATCAATTTTCAAAGTTTGAAAGGTCACCCTACAAAAAGGCACTCTTCAAGCCTTCCAAAAAGCACTTCTTCTACTTAAAAAATTAAGGAATCTTGGACTTCATTTTCTTGGAATATTCTTTGGAATCTTATGTCTTTATTTTTCTTTTAATCTTCTCTTCTAAAGCTTGAAGACTTCCTCTTATCAATTTTCCTTCAAAATTCTTCTTTTGTTTCTTTCCCCCCTTCCTTTTTGGGTTTCCATATTGTGAATCTTTTGGAGAATTTTCCTAAAATCTTTTATTTATTTATTTTTGTTCTTTTCTTTGTCATGCTTCATATATTTATTCTTCAAGTTCCTTTTTTCTATCCTCAACAGATACTTCTTCATCTAGGATCATATTAATTTTTTTTTAAAAATAAAGTACCTAGTAGAGGTTTGGATTTTGGAACTAAGTGAAATTGCCATATACATACTACACGAATGAATGAAAGGAAAGACAGTGTGTTAATACTTGTCAACCTTGTAAGAGTTAAGAACGATGCAGTTCCCATTTGGGTTAGATTAGTAAGAGCATGAATATTAAAAGAATTGAACAAAATTGTAGAAAAATTGTTTTTAAACGTTGGGTTTGTTTGTATTATACTCACTTTTCGAATAATTGAAGTGATACTTTTGGAAATTACTAGGTATTACTCCTTAATGCTAACTGCAGAGATTTTCTTACTATGTTGTCAATTGTTTCTGTAACAGTTGCTTCAGTGGCAGAGCAGAGCTGAATGGCTCCTTGCTGCTTGGTAGAGTGTTCCATTGTTGTGTCTTGAAGAGCTGCAATTTGCAATGACAGACATAACATAACATATCCGTTCTTTAAGAAACCAAATTTCATGTTTGAACCTCACTAAAGTCTAAAACCCATCTTCATCTAAGGGATGCACAATTAGGGAGTTTAGGTACATTGGCACCCACAAAAGAATTTATGTATAAGAAATCTCCTTGACAGTATGGAGCTGTCTGTGTTCTTGTTCTCCTTTTCCTTCTGTCTACTATTATTAATGAATCAATGCAAGTTGTTCATGTTTGTAATAATTACTGTTTTATTAATCTCAGAAAGAATTTAGTTAATCTTGATCTGTCTTTTATAATAATTCCCATGTTTGATTTTTACTCTTCCATCATTTTCATTACTTATTTTATTAAACCCCTATTTTGGTCCTGAAAAGATTTGGAAAATCAATTTAATTGTCATTAGTTTTTTGACATCAATAGTTCAAAAATGATTGGAACCGAATTGATGTCATTAAACGACAGAAAATTAGCATCTTGGGATGTTGGAGATAGCGTCAATATAATTTTCTGACTAGGTTGTGGATGTTATCTGCAGAAGCAACACCAAAAGCAATCATGCGGACCATGAATGTCAAGGGTTTGACTCTGTTTCATTTGAAGAGTCATCTTCAGGTCTCTTTAATTCTTTTAATAATACTCTGCCCAATTTAAGCTATGAGCCAAAAATGAAACCTCTTTTTCTGAATTGCAGAAATACAGGCTTGGTAAGCAATCTGGGAAAGATGTGGGTGAAGTATGCAAAGATGGTATGATTGTCATTCCCCTCAATGGATCAATTTTGTTCCCGTCATCTGAGTTTGCTTGTCCAATGTGTTCTGTAGTTGTATTTCTTTTTTTCCCTTTCCGCAGAGAGGGGGTCCACCTGGACTCTTAATCTTTTAATCTGTACAGAGTATGAATCAATGCCATAATCATGTCACCTACTTGGGTTATGTTGTTGATACAGACCAATGAGGAACTTTCCATGCTGAATTTCAATTGGGGAGCAAATTGTTGATCGTCATATTTGCAATTAGGGAGCCAATTAGATTAATTCTGAAAAGTTAGATAGCCAAGTTAATATATGCTTAACATATTAACTACTCTTTGAATTTGAACATTAGTTATTGTTAATTTTTTTTTACACTGCAACCAACTTCCTAAACTGGAAAAAAGTTTATCAGGATTCAGTAATTTACTCTAAGCATTTTTGTTATTGTCTTGGCTTCAAACTGACTTCTTTTATGGAAGGAATATCAGGTTCATATCTTTTAGACAGCCCTGGCACTGAGAACACTTCTCCAAAGTTGCCAACTTCCGACACAAACGAGTAAGAATTTTCATTAATTCACAAATAAGAATTTTTCTTCTGGCAAATGTCTCCATGGATTTGAATTACCAAATTGAAGGAATGGTTAATTTTATGCCTAGGGGTTATGAAATCAAGGAGGCATTGAGAGCACAGATGGAAGTGCAGAGTAAATTACATTTGCAAGTGGAGGTAAATTTCATTTTTCTAGTGCAAAGTTTTGCTTCCAATATGGCATAACAAACATTTTGCTACATCGGTAATTCAGTAGTATGGTATCATACGTTTGCATATACTGAGTGTAACTGAAGCAAGTATCACACTGCAGGCAGAGAAGCATTTGAAGATTCGCCAGGATGCAGAGAGGAGATACATGGCCATGCTTGAAAGGGCTTGCAAGATGCTGGCTGATCAATTTATTGGTGCTACAGTTATAGACACTGACAGCCAAAAGTTTCAAGCAATTGGAAGCAAAACACCTAGAGGTACTTTAGTTGATCCTCTTGGATTTTATTCCTTGCCATCAGCTGAGGTGGCTGGAGTGAATGTTCCGGATGAAGAAATACCACCGAGTCTCCCATCCCAAAGGGCTGATTGTTCAACTGAAAGTTGTTTAACCTCACATGAAAGTTCTGGGGGATTGACTTTAGAAGGATCTCCAGGTGGGGGGAAAAGAAGGATGCTGGGCATGAACTCTATGGCAGCACCTTTGATCTGGAGTGAAGCTAAGATGAGAACTCAGGCCATCAATGTGGTCCAAGGTAATCATCCTCAAGGAATAACTAGGTATGGCATGTAGGGATGGAAGGTCTACTTGATGGTTCATCCTCTCATAATATTCCTTTGGGCTTCATTCATTCCTTTTTCTTTATAGGTACTTGAACTCATGTCTTGTAAGTTAGTAGTGAGACATAGGTGGAATCAATTTTACCCTTTTGTAAATTCAAACTTCTCTCTTTGCTTTAAACATTGCAAAAAACTAGCTTTTGACTATACAGAATATGTGTGTTTTGATGACTTTTATGGATTCCTTATTGCTCATTGCATCATGCTGAATAAAGGGTATGACCTCCTCTCCTTCAATTATAGGAGGGAAGTCATTAGTAAACTCTTGAACTCTTCTAAGAAGCGTTGAATTTCCAAAAGCCACGTTGATGTTGTAGAATCCTCGCCATTCAACAGATGTTTTAAACCATGAATATTTGGGTCATTAGATAGGAGATTCAATGAATAATAAGAAGAAATTTTTTAATTGGTTTGACTTAAAATCCATGTTTTTCCATGAACAAAATATTTTCCTCACCAAATCATGTTTTAAAGTAGTGGTATTTGCTTCCAATGTGACTTTTTGTTGTATTCTATGATTATACGTGTTTTGTAATGTGGCTTTAGCATTGAATAGTATATTATATTGCAATTGTTGGGGGGCTAGTGGTAGGTGGAATATGACAAGTGTTCAAATTCTGTTGCTTCTTAAAAAAAACAAAAGAAAAATTGATTATTTCATAGACTCACATCACAGTGATGCAGATGCGAACTGCTGTGTGCAGCCAGTCTCTTTGTGGAGAAATTCTAAAATTGATAATTTTCTTTATTTTAGACTTTCAAAAATTACTTTAAAATCTAATTAAGTGGAGTAAATTTACTTAAGAAAATAAAGTTATCATCTCATCTTATTTGTTTCATACACAAGATTTGAAATGAAGACTTTAAAGGTTTTATGACTATGAAGTAAAGGCATTATAGGTATTATATGATTAGTACTATGATAAGAGAATATAAAATTATATGAAGAAATAAATTCGCCCTTGTGAGACACGTGGAGGGTTCTTATTGATTACAGTTTGCATGATTCGGCATAGCTTCATAGTTGATATCATCAAGAGCAGCGACGTTCTCAACAAACAACACATTCATTCATCTTTCTTATTGGCACCACCTCTCTTTGACCGCCCAAGTGGAATTCCGTTTACAACAATGACATAATACAAGAATAGTTCTTGAGGAGTAAGAGATCAATGTCTTATTTGACAGAGTTGTTTTGTTTTAAGTTTGGAGGAATTTAATGTCATGCAATCTTCACGTTTGTCTATTTCTAAACGTTAATCTTTCACTGCTTTTTAAGTGCGGAATTTTTAGAAACTTGTTCTTTCTATTTGAAACCCTCAAGAGAGTATTTAACAGGTCTCTTTCTTAGATTTGTAGTTTTAAATAAATTTAATCAACATAATAGTATGTGCTAAAATGAATATGCTGCCACTACTACACTCAAACACCTAATCAACTTAATTTTGTTAATGAAAAAAATTATAATTTGTTGAAATTAAAAAGGTTTGGTTAAGAGGAGTATTTGAACTGAGCAAACAGAAATTTAGATATTCTGCAATTGTATTTGATTGGTGAAGGAATGCAATAGGAAAAGGACCACACTGGGAATATTTTTTTAACCAATGGGTTATTGATAAAAGAAATCTAGATGATAGTTTTTGTTAATGGAAGAAAAGGATAAGGGAATATTAGGAGGAATATTCCATCTTGGCTGATAACAATGCTACTTATTGTTGTGATGTTCACAACAAGCACTATTAACTATTACATTATTTCACTACTCATCCTCACCCACTTGGATCAATCCTTCTCAAACTAACCAATCATCCCAATAAAACAAAACTAAAAACAAAGTTTCAAAACAAAACAAATCTAAGAAAAAAACATTATACATGAAACTCACTAACCACACAACACAGTCTCTAGGAAACTAATCAAACCTAGGCAGACACAAAGGGGATCATTGCTATACCTTGTTTTCAATATCCATATACCTCACCAGGTATGTTTTCTTCCTTTCTCTATTCTCTTCATCAACTAAATCAAATTAACACACAATATTAGTTTGATGTTTTTTTTGTTATTGCTTATTTTTCCTTTTGTTTTTTGGTTGCTATATATATATATATATATATATGTGTGTGTTTGAACAAGTTCATGCATGTAAAGTTGTTTGTGCATGAAATCACGTGAAACAATAATTTGTTGCCATGTTTGGTTGCAATGTACATACGCATATGACACAAGCTAGCAATATAATGATGTAAATTTTGTGTTTATTTTTTTATCTAAATGTAGAGATTATATCAGATTTAAAATTGGTGTTCATATGCATTAATTAAATGGAAAGTGAAATCTTACTAATATAGGTGAATATATATAGAAAAAGTGTTTATGAAAAGAGAGTTATGAATAATTTTAAGCTATATGTGCTATTTAGTATCCAAATTATTGGTACCAATTCATGACGTCATAAATAATTAATAAAAGAGTTGTATAAACATTGAGGTAGGAAAGGGAATGAGAATACCATCTAAAATGCTCTAAAACGTCATTTTTAGACCTATTATATTTGTTTTCTTATTTTTATAGTTTTAAATGATAAAAACAGTTTATCAAGAATAATGTTGAATGAATATATTAAAAAAATTATAATGCGTGGATAATACTGTTACTTTTAATTACATTTTCAGCAAAGAACATGTTGATTTTGTTAATGTTTCATAAAACCTTAAAACTGTAATTACAATAATATGAAACGTTGTCTTGGGCAAGCACTTTTACTTAGCTACTAATTTTTTTTGTGATTGAAAAACTTGTTTGCCACATGTTAATAATGATTGACGAACAAATAGTTTTTAATAGAATACACTGTTTCTATATTTTATTTCAAATGGATTTTTCAAAAACAAAAGAGGGAAAAATATCTCAGTTATATTTCTTGACATGAGATTAGTGGATCAATCATAAATGAATAAAAATAAAATTTATTATAAAATAACCAAGTTAACATTATATTTTTATTATATGTCTTTTTAAGTTTTTTTATACTTCTTTAAAACATTTTTCCTTTTTCTTTATTTCCTATCAAATAATCCAAAACAATTATCAGTTTATTACATTTTTTATTTTGTTTTCATTCCTATAAAAGAAATCCAAATTATATGATGATTTTGTTTGTTTTTATTTTTTATTTTGTCCCTTTTATTTTCTTTTGTAAACCAACAAAGTTTGTAACTGGTAATAGCAGTGAGTACGGAAAAAGTCAAATGTGGATAAAAACCAGAAATGAATAGACAAATCGAAGAATGAAGAATTTGGTTCGTTGAACGGTCAAAAGTCTAATTTAATTTTATTAATTTTCATAATAGGAAAATTATTTTAGAGAAAAAATATCATTAAAATAAATATTGGGTCCGTTAATATAATATCTAAATTAAAAGTACTAAATATTAATTTAATTGACAAATTGTATGTTTCAGAAGTTTATATAATAATTTTTTTATGCCATTAAATAATCAATTTTATTTATTAATAAGTAATGATATATCCATGCATTATTATTTAGGAATGAATTTTGACAGTCTATTTCTCTTGAGTCCTATTTTGATAGAGCAGATACGCAAATAAAACATGAATTAGAGTTTAATTGTAATATATTATTAAATAAATAAATAAAGTTGAATAAAAAGCAGTATAAAAGGTTTTAACAGAACCATTTATTTATCATTAAATGATAATAGGGTAATGTAAAAAATGCTCTTAAATGATTTTAAAATCAGTACTTAAAAAGTTAATGACTCTTAATTATATCATAGGACATAATTATAATTTTAGAGTCTGAAAACTCTATCGTAATTAAACTATTTCTATCAATAGTATTACCTAAAGTGAGAAAGAAAACGCGTGGCATTAATTTTAGTTTTTGTTTTTTTTCATTTTTTAGTTTATAATAAGAAGATTAGAAACTAGTTTAATAATTTACTATAGAAGCCCCCTGCAAACCGATTAATTTCATTGGAGGGTATCACTGTGTATGAAGAGAGAGAAACGAAGAGAGAGAGAGAGAGAGAAACACAGAGCACAGCACTACTCAGTTCCGAAATTGGAGGGGGGGAGAAATTTGTATGCGTTGGATTTAGTAGATCTGAGTATGTATTTCTCTTCCCCCTTTTATTCCTTCTATCAATTTCTGTTTTCAATCACTCTTTGTATTCTCTTTCTCTCTCTGACTGAAGCTTGTGCTTTTGTGGTTTCTTTCATTTGTGTTTTTTTTATTTTTATCATTTTTGGTGACCCTTTTGGTTTCTTTTGTTTGAGCTTCATTTTAATGACGCTACTGTCTCTGCCTTGGCCTCAAGTTCGTGTTTTACATTTTCTTACTTAGATTTTTCTATTGCTCCACTTTTAAAGTTTTGGGCTTGGTGCTGGGAAATAGAACATTTCAAAAGAGTTGGTCTGAAAGGTGTAAAATTTTAAGTTTTTTCGTCATAGGAGAGAGTTGTTGGGTTCTTCTTCATGTGGGGCCAGAACCCCGATTACTAGTAGCGTATTTGCGTTTTTTAATGTTGTCTGGTTGGTTTGTTACATTTGTTTCAGCCATGGTGAGAGTCCTGCGGGTGTTCTCGTCCATTTGTTAAGTTTCTAATCATCGATTTTGACGATGTTAATTGATATTCAGAGGTGTTAGCGTGATGAAAATAAGTCAACTTTTAACACTTGGTCCCAATTTGCTGATGTTATTAGGTTGCATCTGAGTAATGAATTCTTTGCTAGCAGCAATTATGATATTGAAGTTTTAGCTCTCTACAAATTAGAATGATATCTCTGTCAATTTCCTACTATATGGAAAAATCAGCCTTGTTGGAGTGCAGGTTTTTTCTTCTCCAACATTATGGGCGGGTTTAAACTATGCTAGGGAAAGAAGGATTACTTTAAATTATGATGGGTTCTTTGTTATGTGCTCTTCGTTTCGAGCAATTTCGATATTTATACTTCAAAACTGCAGTTGATGATTTAGTTGTATTAAAATTTGGGTGATATTTAAAGGGTCCTATATGTAAAATTACATAGGATAAAAATTCCTTATAAGTTCAGTCGATTTGTGTTTCTATAGAGTCTTTCTTCAAATAAAAACACTGCAAAATTTTACCTAGTTATTAGATGACTTTAGGCTAAGAATCACTTGCTTTTATGTGTTGTAGACCAACAGTGGGCCTTTTCCATGAGGCTCGACTGTTTTCCTGGGAACACACCTGAAAACGAAATCAAGAGGCTTTAGGGAAAGAAGACCTTTGCAATAAAATGAATGAAAATTCTATTAAACTTTGATCAAATGGCCCTTTGTATGTCTGGGATTATTTTTAAGGTTTCTGTTGAGTTCTAAAAGATCAATTGTGTAACTTGTTAATGACAATCAGAAAAGTTGGTTTAGAGAGACTTACATAATGTAAATTCATTATGTAACCAAATATGAATTGAATTGATTCACATTAGGAATTGGGATCAGAAATGCTAATCTTGTAATACTTAAGAGAAATGTATACATTATGAAGTAGGAAAATTCAATAGGTTGCTCTTATCTTGTGGAACCAGTATATTTATGTATCTCTGTCTGCTTGCATGTCTAATTCTTCCCTCCGTTTTTCACAAACCTCTTCCAATATGAGGTCACGGTGAAGATGGTTGAATTAATTTCCATATTACATTATGTTCACTTTTATTTGTTTGTTGTCAGATAAATGACAAATGTATCATTCAAAAAATGTTCCTAGTGCAAGTTTAGTTGGAGGTAATTCATTAGTTCATGGTCAGCACATAGATTGTGGTGGCAGCGCAATGGATCCTGGCAATGGAGGAAACAGTCTTAGCAACAACTCTAATCTTACCTCAAAACAACGATTACGGTGGACGCATGAATTACATGAGCGCTTCGTTGATGCTGTGGCACAACTTGGTGGGCCAGATCGTGAGTATTTGCCCCTCTATTTTTGGTTAACAGGAACCTGGAAGTTCTTTTTTTTCCTGCTCCACTCAAACTTAAAAGATGATTTTAATCTGTAAAATGAGAAGGCTAGGTTGTGTAGCAGATAATAAAATAAATGCATCGACTTCATATCAATTTTACATCTGTATACTTATGTTGGTTAGATATCCTATTGTTAGCTAAGGAGTATTTCAAGCTTCTATGCATGATTTAAACATTCTTTATAAAAATGCTTTAAATTTAACTATCCTTTTTGCTAGGTGCCACGCCCAAAGGTGTCCTCAGAGTTATGGGTGTACAAGGCTTGACCATTTACCATGTCAAAAGCCATTTACAGGTAATGAGCACTTAAAGATCCTCTTAACACGATGTCCTTTATTCTCAGTATATATTTTTTCATTCTTCTTCTGTGTTTCGTACAGAAATACCGACTAGCAAAATATTTACCTGATTCCTCATCTGATGGTATGTCTATCTGATTTTTGTAATTTAAATTGTTTGTGTAAATCACGTTCAACTTGTTCTTGTTGTTATTTTTAGTCAATTAAGCATTCATTTTACTCTGATTTCTCCTTTAGATTTGTTTGGTATGATAATTTTTAAATTTGTTAATAGAGGGCAAAAAGACTGACAAGAAAGAAACTGGGGATGTGCTTTCCAATCTCGATGGTTCACCGTAAGTATTGCTGCCTCTTATTTTCCACCCTTACATTTGGGATTTCATACTTCTACAAGTTGGCGGTGGCTTATAATTAAAAAAAAAACTATTTGGGTCACTAAAGACATTCTTTAGGCTTTAACCATCAGTAATACTTTTACATCCCGAGCCAAATTTGCAAGAGTGTTAACAAACACAACATTTTATCTATTTTTCTATATTCAATGCCTTATAATTTTGAATGGGAATGTAACTCTTTTATCAAAAGCTCTTGATTGTTTGATGATTTCTGGTGGAATAAGTGATTAACCATTTACTTGTGGGTGCAGTGGGATGCAGATTACTGAAGCTCTAAAGCTTCAAATGGAGGTGCAGAAGCGACTACATGAACAATTGGAGGTATACTTTCCTATTTCAACTGATCTGATGACTCCACAGTATTACCTGATTGTAATTTATGATTTCTATTTCACGTAATCATGTGAGAGGAAGTGTTTTCTCCATGGATTTATGCCAGTTACAGAAATCAGTTATATAATCACTAAGTTCTTGGTTGTATGTAAATCTCATGATGAAACATTGAGACTTCAGTGGCTCAAGCTGTACTGCACAATATGAAAATGGAGTTTAAAATTTGTGTATTTCCCGCTTTACAATTTTGCTTTATAATTTTTCAATTTTGAAAAAAGTGAAGACAGAATAAACAGACTAATAGAAGTTTTGCATTTTGATGTGAAACAGGTGCAGAGACAGCTACAATTACGGATAGAAGCCCAGGGTAAATACTTGAAAAAGATAATCGAAGAACAGCAGCGGCTGAGTGGTGTTCTTTCAGAGGCACCTGACTCTGGGGTTGTGGCTGTAGTTCCACGGGACGTGTGCCAAGAACCTGAAAATAAGACCGACCCATCTACCCCCGACCCGGAAAAGGCTGCCAAAGACCGTGTCCCAGCAAAGAGTCTTTCAATGGAATCTTTTTCATCACACCATGAACCTTTGACACCAGATTCTGGTTGCCATGTTGGTTCCCCTGCTGACAGCCCTAAAGGGGAGAGATCAACCAAGAAGCAACGACTAAGCATGGACGGATCATATTCTAAGCCAGAGATGGTGCTTCCACTTCAGATACTGGAGTCAAGCATGTCATCATACCAGCATCCTAACACTGTTTTTCTTGGCCAAGAGCAATTTGATCCTTCATTGGGTATGTCTACCAGAAGTGGTGAGGAATTGGATAAGGTTGGTGTCAGTAATCTGTGATTTAATGTATGTAGGTTGTGTTCTAGGACTCATTCTATCTTTTTTCTGAGCTTAGTTTCTGTTTTATATGTATTTCCTTAATAGACGAGGGGGCATGATCATCATAGATTCCCAAGGTTCTTAGTTTTCTGTTCAAATGTTCAGTACTTACTAAACATCCAGCTTTTAATTGTTTTTTAGAGAACTAAGTTGAATTGGGTTAATAGAAAAAATCTTGTCATCATGCTCATTTATAAGAAATTATGGTGGGGTTATACTACAAATCACTTTACTTGCCAGAGGAACTGTGTGATCTAGCATTAAGAAATCGATAAAATATTTTAATAAGAAATTACAATAAAACTACATTATTAACACCTTTCTTTTTTTGTAAAAATGTTTCACTTATTCTTTTGATTAATGCCTTGAAGTTTTCTGATGACATTTTCTATGGTATTTAAGAAGACAATTGTTTCTATTTTTCAATGCTTACTTCATTAGGATGATACTTATTATGCATTCTCAACTTGTTTGTTATCTAGAATTTCACCCTTCTCTATTTTTCATATATCTAGATGTGTGGAAATATCATTTCAAATTATACATTTCAGAACCTTTTTTGTCAAGAATATATTTTTGAAATGTTTTTAATTACTATTTTAGAAGATATTTCACTATATTTTGGAATATATAATCCATAGATATTTTAATACATTTTTAGATAATTTTTTAGAACGTATTTTATATTTTTGTCCATCAAATATACTTGTATGTTGCAAATATACTTATGGAGTGCAAGGAAAAAAACATGGTGTGTAGGAAGAAAATCCCTACCTTAGATCTCAAATTAGAAACTGATACTATAATGAGTTAAAGAGCCCAAAATTATAATAAAATTCTGTAATTTGTACGTTTTTCTTTGAAAGTTTATTTAAATATTATTTTAAAACAGACTATTAGTTTATTTTACACACTGTTTAATTTTAAATATTTTAATGAAAATTAATACAATATTTTTACAACTTAAGTAATTAAATCATTTTAAAGTTAACAATTTTAAACTCTAATGGTGAAGATCTGTACTACACTACACAATATGAGCCTATTCTTAGTGTGCTAACCCAATAGATTGGGTAAACACAAATTAGCACACCCTTGTTATGGATGAAAACAATCTTAATAATATTTTCTAACGTTTTAAAAATATTTTTTTATTATTGGTTGGAATATATTAGGAATCACAAAATAGTATAGATTTTCTTCATTTAATAAATTTACTCATTTTTTAATATTAATAAACATCATTCAATAATAATATTTAGAATGTGGATATTTGAGAATATGTTGTTAAAATATTTTAGTACTCAACCTGATAAATAAAGGCATCCTTCTTCTTTTCCAATAATAGTCCCCGTGAAAAAGTGTTGAATACATGATATAAATTAGTGGTAAGATGCACCTTTTTAACATTGGAAGAGAGTTACTAACCAAATAAATGAAATTACAAACATTTCTACTGGTATCAGAGGAGAAATTTCCATGATGAAAATGCAAAAATAAATAAATAAATTGTAAGTCCATAATATATTCTAAATCATTATTATTATATTAAATTATTTTTTAAAGTGAGGTTTATTATTTACAACTTATAATAACAAATAAACAAATAAGCAATAATATTTTTGTTTCTAAGAATGTGATAGTAGGAATACATTAATAATGTCAAAATAATCTTTATAAAATAATTTCATATTATGAATATGAGTAATATTTTGATTTGTTAAACTATATAAGAAAAAAGATAAAAATATAGATATTTACTATTTTTTCATATATGTTCTTATTTTTGTATTCATTATTATTTTAAATTATTAAAACATCGTTTATTTATTATGTAATTTAAAGGAAGTTGAATGTTTTGTTTTGTTTTTAATTTTTTTAATTTGTTTATAAGATATATATTTGATTATTTTTATTTTTTATAATTATTTGATGTTTATTTTAATTTGATTTTTTATTTTTATAACAAAATTAATTAGTATGTAAAATAGTAAGAGAGCTATATACTCGTTACTAGACAAAATGATAGAAAAGTTTTACATTACTTAGATAGAAGGACGAAAATGAAAGTGAATTCTTACTTTAGAAAAAAAGGAAGAAAGTGAAATGCACACCAGCCTTTTGCTGTTACTCCATTACTATGTGATAGATACATTCTTGAAATTTTTTTTGTGACTTCTAAATCCTTCCAGTTTTCAAAGCAGTTGAATATATTAATTCTTCTGTTAAAATCAGTTAACTTGGTTTGAATGTAAACAGTTGTATCTTATGTGAAAAGATATCATTGTTCTGTCATAATTGGCGTTTGTCTCTCTGATATAGGTCAATGCGCTTCAGAATGAGCCTTCTCTTTATGCTTCTTATTCTTCTCTTCTTTGCACACCCTCCTCCTGCTTCATGTCCTCAACTTTCTCTTTTCTCTGCAATCACTCCTTCATTTTTGTCATCAAAGGGAACTGCAAACTAGGCAGCCCATTTCTCCAGCTAGAAAATGAACCATGGTCATTGAGGAAAGAATTTAGATAGTCCAGAAAGTGTAGGCTTCTAAATCCCAGGGCTTATGGAAATTTATACAAAAATAAATCTCAATTGGTCAAATCCTGATCATAGAATAAAGAATTGTAGCGCATGTATGGATTGTAATATGCACAATCAAAATCGTAGTTTGTAGATTGAAGTTTTAACCTTATCCGGGTGCTGATGGTTCTTATCTGGGTGCCATTTCATGGCTAACCTCTTATGTGCCCTCTTGAGTTCTTCATCCTGCGGTTCATCTAGAGGATCTAGTAATAGTTCCCTGCACCCATCTTGGTCCAAAATTCAGCCGAATTGTGGGCAAAAAAAGTTTACTTTTTGTTATGTGTTGAGAAAAGATCTGTGTTTTCTTGGGTTGGGAAAGATGGAGAGGGTTGGTTTTGACTTTGTCCACGTGACTGCAAATGGGGTTGTGTGGGTGAGTCCAATAACACAATCTACTGGTGCTTGCTGTGTAGGGAGGAGAATGCACACGCAAACAAATTGCAGAAATCATGTTCAATTTTTACAGATAGTGGGAGAGAAACACTGAAACAGAGAATGAGTCCGAGAGAGAAGGGAAAGAGAAAAATGAGCGTTTAAAGATCCCAATGATAAGAGAGAGATGAGTGAGAAGCTAGAGATAAAATGGGAGAAAATTGAGGAGAGGAAGCAGAAAGGTCTGCACAGAAGAAGATTAAGAAGCACAAGAGATTTATTTTCAAACCTGGGCAGACATTGACCTGGACAAGAGAGTGAAACACCAACTAGTAAAACCAATGACACTTTAACACTTAACAGACATCTATTTACGATATACTAACAGAAGGACTAACGTGTCAATGGTTGAAAATTATTAAAACCTAAATGTCACATTCTTTCAGCAATGTACCTGTCACCTTTTATATCTTTCAAAGACGAAAATGGATGTTCACTCGATAAATATAGAATAAAATCTACATTAAGAGACCAAAATATATAAATAGAAGAAAAACTTAAAAGACCTAAATGACACAAATGGAATCCAGAAGACCAAAATCACGCAATGATAAAAATATAATTAAGACAGAATTGATATTCCTGCAACAACATAACATAACAAGCACATTAATCCCCTAGTGTAGATACTGCTACACTAGGCAATAAGGTGCGAATGACAGGCAAAAATAAACAAGTAGTGAAAGATCAGCCAGAAAGAGAAACCAACATTTCGCACATAAATCCATGTTGAATTATTTTTCACAAGAGAATCAAGTCAATCAACTAGTTAACCTACAAACAAGTTGAGCTTCATGAAGTGCCTAAATAGCAGTGTCTTACATTGATGTTATGAAAACATGAAGTTAGCTAACTATGTAACACATAGCAGTCAAGACATGTCAAGAGGGCTTTGATCTCCGATTGGCAGATCCCTTTAGAATGCAAAGTCGCAGCTTTCGACTGAGGGACTCCCACTTCTCAAATCTGTCAGACTTGTGCTTCTTTGTGGATCTTTCAGCTTTCTTCTTCTTTTTCTGGCCCTTTTCCTCTTCTTTATTAGGGTCTGCGGATATTTCTCTCTGACTTCCGAGGGGTGTTGCGAATACCTTCAAGAGTATTTCAATATTATAAGACACATGAAGCACATAACAAACATGCCAATACCAGAAAATAAAATAGTCTATAAATAATGCCAGGCTTCGATAAATTTTTTCGTAAGGTTAAAATGCAAATCGACATTCTCTTACAAGTTAAAAGCAACTTATGCACCTCTACTTTTAGGGAAGTTAGATAATGGAACTTCTATAGAAGTTAAGACAGTAAGTTGATTTTAGCAAGAAAGAAGTTCAATTCACTTTATATTCTTATTTTCTTTTCCTATAACTGTTTTTTTGGGTACTGCTTCCTATAAGTGTTTATGCAAAAGTTTATTCAACCAGGGTTTAAAACACGAGAAGCAAAGACAGGGTAGCACCATCATATAAACTAGCAGACAAGTTACTATCAGATAAGTTTCTCACATCACTTCCTAATCATTTATATCCTCAACTAATTATTGTAACAAATATTATGTGCATTTGCATGCATGTCTGTGTATTGGAGACAGACCTCAGAACCATTATCATCATCCCTGTAATCTGGATAAGATTCTTCATCGCTGAATACTAAAGAAGAACATCTGCCCCAGCTTTCTCTAGTTGAGCTAGTGTATGAGTAATAATCTTCTGTCAGGTCATTTGGCTCATCCTGTTGAATCATTAAAAGTCCATTTGAGGACAAAATAAAAATGAGTCAAGATCTACAAAGGCATTTTAGACCACAGGATAGCAATGATTATAACAAAAAAAAAGTAATTAATTCCTATCTAGATGGAAATAGTGCGATCTAGATGTAAAATAGCCCTGAACAATTTCTTAATTTCAGAGATGGTCCTTTATAAAATCACCTTCATATCTGCAGGCTCATCATGGCCAGGTTCAGAATTTCCATGCATCAGTTCCTCTCTAATCACAGACTCCTGCATTAAAAGCGATTAATGAATTAATAGAAAAAAGATTTGTAACCAAAATTACAGAGACAAATGGAAAGAACCATCCTACAGGAGCAGCTACTGGAGCAACTTTTGGAATAAGTTCTCTAATTGAAGCTGTATTTGAATTTGAATTGATTGAAGGAGCGGAAGATGAACTTGCAGCATCAATAGTTGCAGACTGTAGACTAGAGATTATCCCATATAATAAGCTCTAGAATGAAAGCAAGAGCAAATTAGTCTTTTGTTATTCAAATAACACATAACAAAACTGAATGGAGTGACCATATATATTTACACAATAACATTTCACACTAATATTTTGAAAAGGTGAAATGGAAGTTGACATCTCAAATTTTAAAGGTTTCAGGCACTTAAGACTAGATGAGCCTATATCTCCTTTCTTTTGCTTTTTTGTGTTCGATGACAAGTTACTGACATTTGAAGTTTCCCAATGTATCACTGTTTGAGTTCACAAGCACAAAGTATAAGTTCATCTACATTTCTAGTAGACTCAGTTTCTCTCAAGTGCTACTTACCTCATTCACAGCAGAACCGATCTTCAAATCCCCTAGACCAAAATACCTGTGAAGCTTGCGAGCTCTGGGAATGTGAGGAGGGCGGAGGACATTGTAGAAGAAAACAGAAATGGAATCATAAAAGAACTGAGGTCGAGAGGAGTTGTGATCACCATCAAATTTCAGGATATTTTTGTCTCCCTACAAATTTAGAGACCAAGTTATATATATTGTTTATGTGAGTGCAAAACTACATACTCCTTTTAAAAGCATTAGCTGATTGTTTGAAGGAATACCGCATATGATTCACAGATGAGATCACAATGGTGAGGCTGAATGAATTGGTCGTCATTACCATGTCCAAATAAAACAGGAATGAATGTCTTCCGTGCAACCTGTAAGCTTTTAAAGCATTAAGATAGTCATAAAAGGAAGTGACTAAACTACTTGTTTAGCCAGAAAATGAATGCTATTATACTAAGATTATGAGTGAAATACCGTGTTCATAATAATTTACGACAAAATACTCACTAGAGAATAAAAAAAGTATTGAATTCTCCCTAATAATTAAGTGAATCCAAACATACAAGATTTCAAGGTGAAAATAAGATTGGGATCCTATCCTGTTTCTTGTTAACAGAAGATGTTCTGTTTAATAAATCCTAACCATTTATTACGGTTGAAATAAAACCAACTAACCCACTAAATCAAGCATGCATGTTTCCCATTCCTTTTTTATAGTTTTAATTGATTTTTATTTCAATGGTAAACTAAGTAGTATAGTGCAATAAATGGTTAAAATTTATTAAAAGAATATCTCTCTTGTTAACAATAAATAGAAGAGGAGGATCCAAATCCAGTAAAGACATACATGATAAATTAAGTTTACATTAATCATTCTCCGATTTCAAAAGTGGACCAGATCAAGAAAAAAATTACAGAATGAATCCATACCGGCAAACAGTTCAGGTCCATAATATCAAACTTTGCCTTCTTCTCAATAACCCGCCGCATGTATTGTATAGCCATTTTAACCTAATTGTGGAACAAATCAGCAAAATATTTAGACTAATAAAAACTAGCAATACTCAGAATATTACAGTCTAGAAGGCAATTCAAGTTTGTATGGCAGTTTAGGATTTAGTGGGCTGAAAATCAGAATGACAGCTTGTAATTAAGATTGTATTTATACAGAATTATCCAGCAGGAGAAGGAAGAGTTTTGGCCTCATGCTCTCTGAGATAAACATTTAGATCCACTTTGCATGAAAAATGAAAGGAAAGAACAAAAGGGCAATAGACATAAATGCAAAGTAAACAGATCCAAGCATGACAAGAATACACATGAAAGATTTAACATGAAATGCTTTACCACTTTATAGATATTACACAAGCATACTATTCCCAATCCATTAAATCAAACAAAACATGCATCTTCCAAATTTCATAAGAAAAAACTATAAAACCGACAGGTCTTCAAAACCTAATCTACAAATACATACTTGGATAATTGTAAAATATGACATTCACTTGGTACTAAACACTGTTAGGATACATGTGCGAGTTGTAGTCCCACATTGCGTAAGAACGGAAAAGTTGAATATCATATAAATGAGAAAGATCTATAAATCCATTGTCTTAAGATTTTTTGTTAGAGATGATATCATAAACACTTACGTAGCTATGTTTGTAACCTATTATTATTATTATCCCTAAAATCTCTCAACAAAAGGTTTTTTATTAAAGATGATATTATAAACACTTATGTAGTTATGTTTGTAGTCTATTATTATTATTATCCATAAAATCTCTCAACAAGTAATATTAGAGTCCAATTTCGGACTGAGTATCTAAGTGAAGTGTCTTAGAATACGGTCACCATGCAGGTGAAGTATCCAAAAATAGGTCATCAAGAGTCCTCCCTAGAATCTCCCAACAAATACAATAGTTCTCAAATTCTGCAAATCAATAAATTCCTAACTGTCATTTAAAACTGGAAGAATGTTAAATAAAAAAACTGGAAGATGCTAACTAAGGAATTAAAAGACAAGATTTTATTGGGAAGTGTGATAGAACACTCAGATTTCCAATGGAACCCTTCTATATTTTGATTCTTAGCAGGACCCATGGAAAATGCTGACTAGTGCATAGCTAGTTAAGGAATAAAATGTAGAAAGATTTTACTGGAAAGTATGATAATACACTCAGATTTTCAAATAGCAGGACCGTTTAGAATTTCTAAATAGAAAAACAACCCAAAAAGGTAAGAAACCTTAAATCCTGAATAAATTAATATTTAAAGTCACGTGTCAGATGTCTAAGGTGCAGGAAATAACATTGTTAGGAAGAATCAAGAAAGACAAGTTAGGGTTTCTAAAAATGAATAGGAGAGATCTCACGTCCAAGGTTTCACCTTCACAAAGAGCTAATG
The DNA here is from genome assembly GCA_030347555.1 of Lablab purpureus. Taxonomy (NCBI): domain Eukaryota; kingdom Viridiplantae; phylum Streptophyta; class Magnoliopsida; order Fabales; family Fabaceae; genus Lablab; species Lablab purpureus. The sequence continues at coordinate 17,110,445 of CM059259.1, forward strand.
CTCAATTTATAAAGAACCAAATATCTGAATCTCCCTTTCCCCTTACATCCTCCTGTTAATTATTTGATCAACCAGTAACTAACTAACTAATATCCTAACTGTCATAACTAACTCCCTCTTTCTCAGACTCCAAACAATACCATTCCTTCTAAAAATCAACCTTGTCCTCAAGGTTGAAATTCACAAAGGTATTGTCATTTGTAAATTGAGCACTAGCTCTGTGTGAAAGGGAAGCCCTTGGGAAGTTGGGAGGGAGATTTCTCTCCTATTCATTGTTATTTTCATCCTATTCAATGAAGAATTTCTTTCCTTTCTTATTTCAACTCCTAGTCCCTGACAAACATATATGATAAATTGTTCTTAAATTAAATGAAACATTACAATTACAATCTCTAATTTCTTCCCTATAAACCACAACTAAACAGTATTTGAGATGATTCACAGCAATGCAACGGTCAAGTCTTTTACAACCACAAAAAAATCATATTGATGATGCACACCACATGTGGCAGATATCATGAACTAATAAATCTATAGGTTCATATCATATCACTCCAAGAAAGTTACAATGCAACCAAATGAAGATCCTCTTTTCCTATTTTAATTCCAAATTTACTATTATCACAAAGGAGAAGGTAGAATCTAAAGTAGTACATATGCACACAGAGAGGCAAGGAAGGAAAGAGAACAAGTACAGTGAACTTTGGAAGTCGAATTTTGTAGACATCAGCAAGCTCCATCATCAGACTATACAAGTTTGAAAAGGCACTATCCAACACCATCCCAGCAATAGAAGGGTCTTCAGCTCCATAAAGAAGGCTACACCACACCAAAGCGAAGCGAGAAATCAATTACAATAGAGATTCTCATATATGAGGCTTATAATTACACAAACGGTTAAAACCCAACATTGAATTCTTAAGTTTAGACTTTCTTGAAAAGTCTTATTTGGAATTATGTACAATTAACATGTAACCTAACTACATAAAAAGAAATTACTACCACATCAAAAATCAAAGAAGCTGATTGAAAGAAGTAATACCTAGTAACAGCACCCATGGATCGTCCCCAAAGACCAATACGAGAAACTTGTTTGTTGCTTCTTAAATATGATACCACCATCTTGAGATCATCTTTCTGTCACAGGAAACATTAAACTTGAGAAAATATTGCAGGAACATTACACTGATAAGCATGCCAGTGTATACATGTGTTGCATTGTTGATTTCAGGAAAGATAAAATAAAAAAATACTCAAGAGGAAACTTAGTCAGATGGATAAACATATAATTTGGAAACTAAATAAATAAATAGGCAACTTACTTCATGCCAACCAAGGCTAACATGGTCTCCATCAGATAAGCCTGACCCCGAGAAGTCAAGAGTAAAAACACTAATATTTGATGGAAGAAGAATAACAGCAGCTTCATTGGCATCCGCCCTACATCCACTGGATCATTGTACATGTACATATACATCAAAGTAGAGAATAATGGAGTGAGCGTGTCATTCTGAAAAAAGAAATGTTAAAAAATGGTCTTTATGATTATTGCAGTGATAGCAGTATTCATAAAAGTTGACTTACCTATTTCCATGGCAATATATAACACAAGGAAGAGAAATATCTTCAGGCAAAGGTGAAGGTAGATAATGGCTACACCGCAAGGTATAACCTCTGGAATTCTTGAGCTGCAAGATTTATAAGAAAAAAGGAAGATAATCTATATATTTTTCAAAAATTTGAAGTAAATTGTAATCATAAAGTAACTTCTAAAAGTGGACAATAGTAGCTGAATCTAAAAAAAACTATGTCCATACTTGCCTCCAAATCCTGCCGTTGAAATGTTCTTCCTGCAAGGGTGAATTCCTTTTCCCATAGGTACTGATCTGGATCGTATTCAGCCCTGTATATTTGACAAAGCAGATTCACTAATACTGTAATTCAATTTACTTGAGAAAAGATAACCAAAAGTACAGCATCGGATGCAGGACCACTTAGGCAGTTGAATACAAGAAAAAAATTCAGACACAGCAGTAATTTAATTATGTAGTGAAAGTTGTATCAATAGCTTTGCCTAAAATGATTGGGGCATTCAGTTGAAAAGTACAGTGCAAGTCGAATTTCAATGGAATAAAAAGATGAATCTACCAGCTTGAACAAACAAGTCCTTACTGACACAACACAAGCTACGTATTAGTCAAACTCGTAATACAAATACATTAACGATAAGCAACCTACAAACAGAAAAATGTAATACCTTGGGGGCCGAATAATGAAATTGATGAATTGCTCAATCATCTTACTTCAACATGTATCTCAGAGAAGCTCCACTTCATAAGATTACAACTAGGATGGAGCCTCTGAGAAGCTCAAAGTCAATTCACCCCCATCCTTCCAAAAAACGAAACTCCTTTAGTTGTTCCTCAATCTCAAATCATCCAAGCCTGAATTTGAATGAAAGACGTTACTCAAGGACAACCATTTCCAGCAAATGCTGTTAATGCCCCATTCCTCTAAGAAACATACGCCAAACCTTTCTAAGAAAGTATCATTTTGAATCAAAGGCAATAGAGTAACATTTTCTTTTAAATTTACAAGCTGGTTACATGGGCGAAAACAAATAAAATGAAAGCGTTTCCATGATCAAACGCCATAATTTTTTCACAAAAGCTGTTTCAAGGGAAAAAAAAACATAGAAAATGCACAGAAAGCCCGAAATATCTACCCCAAACAAAAGCTCCTTTTGAACCCCACTTTTTTCTACCATCATTGCATCAACTTTATCCACGGCTAAAAATTCCAAGCACGTGTAACAGTATACACGTGAGTCCCACGAAACAGTCCCAAACGTTGCAACAAAAATGGCAAAAGCAGATTAAACAACTAACGAGCCATGAATGCAGGCAGAGAGATGAAACAAGGCATGAAAATTCCTGGTCCGATCCCACATTCACCATGTTCATGAATATCAATGCAAATGTCCTCAGAATCTGATTTTAATAACAAGGGGAAGCAAAGACCGGGAAAATGGAAAGAGAAAAAGATAAAAACTTTACCCGAAAGAAGAAGAGGGCATGACCCAGAAACAGAAGCAAAATGCCAATAGGAAGTGCAAGCTAAAAAAAAGGAATGAGAGTTTTATTGTTGTTTTTGGTTTGTCCTTTGGATTTTACTGAGTAGGAGAAATCATAGGAGATGGGAAATGAAGGAGAAGATAAAAAACAGACACAACATCTGAAGCAACCAGCTGGAAGTTCCTTAATTTCCACTTTTTCTCTCTTTCTTTCTTATTCATACATTCATGCTGAGCTTGTCTGTCTCATAATTAAACATCAACTAATGAAGTGTTTACAAATTTAGGATGTGATCTTATGTTTCAATCAAAATATTAAACCACTAAAGTTCCTACACTTTATGGCATCTATTTAATTACGTGTAGAGCATATTCAATTAAAATATTAAATGCCAGTTATTGTCTTCATATTAAAAATTTAATGTTAATCATAAAAACGTTAAATGTACTAAATGACAGTTACTAATTTTATTAGAAATAACTATCTTATTTTAATAATAAATTGTTTTAAATAAAAATATTATATAATTTATGTTTACATTTTTTTAAATAATAAATAATTTTTATATCATATAATTTTATTTTAATAAAAATTATTTTAAGTAACTTTTATCAGTAATAAGAAACACTTCTTAAAATTTCAACAACACTTCTTATTCTCTCATTTGCTATAATTTGGAAATAATTTATATATGTATTTTGTGTTAGATAAAGAAAGAAATGGATAAAATAATTTTATTAGAATGGATCATTTTTAAAATAAACTTAAAACACAAATAAATTATAAGAATATGTTATAGGAATAAAAATCAATTATCTCATATTTATGTTCCTTTCTATCTCAATATTTCACTTATTCAGAGTATTAATTTTCTCATTTTACTTACTTCTTTTATTTCTAACATTTAATCTTTTATGTTTTTTATTTTTAAAAAAAAACTCTAAATTTAATAAAATCATTTAATTATGTAGTTTTTAAAATAATATTAATAAACTAGATTTTTCTAATTTGTATTTCATAATTTTTAACATTTTAAATTTAAATATTTTTTTATTAATATAGTTTTCTTTAAAATTAGAAATAATGCATTCACAATTAAAATTAAGTGTAAGATATATAATTAAAAATTAGTCATTTATAAAAAACTTTAGATGTCAGTTATTAATATAAAAAATTATTTTGTTACTAATATATATTATTATGATAATTAAAAATTAATCATTTATAATTAAAATTCATGTGTTAATTATTGGTATAAAAAATTATTTTATTATTAATATATATTATTATAACATAAAAAATTAAATAAATAAAAGATTATAAGAATTATTTATTTCTAAATTTTTTTTCTAATTTATTATTAAAAATAAGGAGAGATCACTAAGATAAATATTTAGATAAAATATTTGAAAGAGTGTCATTGAATATTAGTAATAAAATATAATAAAAAAAATAAAAATTTAAAGTATAATATTAAATATAAATAAATAAATAAAATATTGACATGTTTGTTTTAATATGTGTCAAAATCTTATTACAAAATAAAAAGAATGAGAAAAATGTAAAACAGATAATTTTTATCCACAACTTTTCTATAATTAAATTAAAGTTATGTATTGCATTTAGTAAAATATAAATTCTCTATGTGATTATAATACAGGATAAAAGATTTTTGTCTTTTTTCAAATTGAACATCATTTATTAATAATTATAATTTTATTTCAAAATTATCTTAAATAAATACTTACCTTAATATAACATCGTATTTTTTAAAATATTTTTTTTATTTAATAATTATTTTTAAATTTTTGCAGTATTAATATTATTTCTATTTATGTCCTTACCATTTATCTGTTTTTTTATTAGTTTACGTGTATATTTATTTATTGTAATGAAAAATATAACCTAAAATTTTGTATAAATATTTTATTAAAGTTAATAAATTTGAACTATACTTAAAAAAATATTACTAAAATAATATTAGAACGTTAAAAATATTTTTATTTTATGAATTATTTGTTAGAATTTATTTTATATTTAGAATAAATTTTTTAATTTATTTAATTATTATATTTTTATAAATTTTTTATTTTTTTTTGTTTTTTTTTATAGTTTTATATTTTAGGATCATCTAGATCGTAAGTTTGTTATGCTTTTATTTTTTTTTCTTTTTTTTAAATTTTTTTTTCGAATATATTTTTATATCTCATAAAAATATTTTTATTAATTTATAAAATAAGCTTAAATATTTTTTTAAATATAAAACATAATTTTAAAAAATAATTAAAACATGTAATCTATTAGAAGATGCAAAATCAACAAAATGGGAAAATAATTTTTAATATTTCATATATTCATTAAACAATATGTACAGTTTGGTTAAGTGTCTTTATAGGAAAATTTAATTTTTTACTATTTAAATGTGCAACGATTACACATAGAGATAAAGAAGAGTGTGAACACAATGTAACTCAAAAAAAAATTCTATTTACAACTTTTTCTTATGTAGAAACTTATGCATTGCACTATAGGTACATGTTCTCAAATTAAATTTGGAGTTTAATTTACATTTGTTAAATATATTACTAGAAATGTGTAAAACTCCAAATTTAATTGAAGATAAACACCCAGTGTACTATAATATATTTTCTACAGTTTTAAATGTTTTTAAAGGTTATTTTGTATAAATAAAAAATATAATAATTTTTCTTGTACAAATTTTATTTCACATTTTTTTTATCATCTAATACAATAAACATACATGTAAATTATTTTAAAATAATTCTGAAGATATAGTAGAAAAAGAGTAGATATGTTATTGAAATTTTAAAGATACAAGAAAATATTTTTTCATAGAATTGAGAGAGATAAAAAAATAAAAAAGTATAATGTTGAAAAATTATAAAAAATAAAGCTTAAACAACTCTGAAGAGAATAATAACATTTTTTTTACAAGGGAGAAATATTTTTTCAACACTATTGTTATTACTTTTTTAACTGTTGATAAATGTTGAGAAGCTGTGGTTAATAACAAATCAATTAATATTTAGTTTGAGTTAAAATAAAGAGTATATATAAGAATTAAAATATACAATTTAGAAATGAATATTTTTATTATCTATTTCTTTTAAATGTGCATTCATACATTTTCTTACAATTAGTTTTTCTATTATCTTAAACTATCATCTTTTTACTTGTATGTTAATCAATCTTATCCTTTGGGTTTTTTCTTTTATTTATTTCTAAATTAATATTTAATTGTTTTTTATGAAAATTGTCTGTCGTGTTATAAATTATAAACAATATATATAACTTATTAAAATATTTTTATTTACTACAAGTATTAATTATAATATAATTTACATCTTAAAAAATATTTTTATTATAAAATTTAATTATATAACAAAAACCGTTTACCATTTACAAAATACATAGGCTGAAATTTAAATATTTTTAAAAGGTTAAACTTGGATTCACATAAATCATACTGCCTTTGTGATTTGATTTGTCACTTTTTGAATATTTCTTTATCTCAGATTATTTGCTACTTTAGAAAATTAAAAATATTAATTAATTTTTTCAGTAACATCCTCGAAAATAATAAAAGCTGTACAATGTACTAGTAATTAAAATGTGTGCATTAAAAAGAAAAATAAAATGAGATGAAAAAAGTATTAATTAAAAAAATTAGTGTTATTTGATGCAGTAGACCTAAAAATAACCAAAATAATAGAATGTCTATAACAAAAACAACATGAAAAGGGAATATTATTGATTATTGGAACTTTAGGAAAAGTGATTTTCCTGTCTGATTCTTTGCCTGCAATCCCTTAGCTTTGTGTGAATAGAGTGAAATGTAAGATATTGCAAGTTACTGTATGTGTTTGGTAACAGATCAAAGATAAGACTATTTTATTTATGTTTTACAATGTATTTTTTAATAATTTTTAATTTGTCTCAATAATTATTTATACTAACCTTTCAAAATAATTTATTTAAATAAATTTTTATTTTATTATTATGTCTTTTAAAATATAATAAAAATCATAATGTCCAAATCATATTTATAATTATGATTTTTGGATTACTGTTTTGTTGTTACCCTTTTTGCATTATTAGTTTAATGTTACATTTGTTAATTATTTTTTTTTAATTATTTATTTGCATTCTTAATAAAATATTTTTTTATTCCAAAATGATAACCATTTTAAATTGTAAAGAAGAATAAACTCTTGCACAAGTATTATTTGAAATTTCATTTATGTTAAAAAGTTTAAAATAAATTTATATATTTATTCATATATATATATATATATACAATTAGCTAATATTAAATTTGATTCAATAATTAATTATGTCGTAGCTTATTATTTATAACTTCTAATTACAAACATTTTCAGTTTTTAGCTAGTTTTTTTTTAACTTTTTAGCTATCTTTTCAACTTTTACCAAAAATAGTCTATGAAAGAGTATTGGGTGTGTCTCTATTTTTTTTCCTAAGTCATGTTCAGATGTCTTTATTTCTTTTAAGAATAATTTATAATATTATGCTTTTCAAGAAAATACAAACTGGCAAAACAAAATGTGGAAGATATGGGTGAAAAGTGATGCAAAAAAAAGATGGCAATGGTTATCCACTTATGCTCCTTTCAGCCGAATTTATGCAGTGCAATTTGTTAATGGTATCGTTTGCTTTTTCCTTTGCTCAAAAGAGGGTCCACTTGGAATTTTGATCTGTTTGAAGCATAATCCGATGTCATAATCATACATCATACACCAGTAACTGTGGTTACATAGTTGATGCAAATTCTTGAAGAAGCATCCCAGTAAATTAGTAATGGGGAATCTTTGAAGAGAGCAAATTATGATTGAACACGTTAATTACTGTTTGGTTTTGAACTTAGATTAAACATTTCTTTAGTGGGAATCTTACTATGCTAGCAATCTGGTTAAAGGAATGATATAGAATTTGATAAAAATACCTCACTTAACAAGTTTCTTCAGTAATGAATTGCACAGTTTTAGTTATATTTTTAGGCCCCTGTCGTCAGCATCCTTTTCTTCCAACTGGGCATCAATCTTGAATTCTTGATATGCAAAAATGAAGCTATCTGATTAGAATATTCATAATGCAATACATAAATTTAAAAACGCTGTAACAAAATTCACTCCACTTCAATGATAAAGGTTGTTAAAATGAATATTTAATATAATTGTCCTCATTTTTCTGCGTGTTCTTTACTCGAAAAATATATATTTTTATCTATAAAAAATAGTTAAGCAACAGTGCTTAAATAAGAGACGCCAAGTCAAATGTTCTAACGACATCCTTTGTTATTTCAAAGCATCTCAATTGAAATACAAGACCAGCCTACTCTTCCTCAATCATTTGAAAGTAATCTCCACAAGAGGAATTTTGCTCAAGTTGATAAAATATCTTGCTCTTCAATCTAAATTTAAGCCGAGGCTTCTTCCCTTTTTGGTTGCTGATAATCATTAAACAATACCATTTTGGTATTTCAAAATAGATTTTCAGTCTCTATTATCAAGATGGAAGAGAAGAGGAGGCAAAAAGGGAGAAAAGTAACAAGTAATGCTTATTCTTTTTACACATCATGTGATTTACAGAAGCAATTTTTTTTTCTTGGAAACCTGTAGTTGTGTGCGAATCAACAACCACAGAGCAGCACGAGTTCACTTCAATGAATACACCAAGCAGCATATATGAACCATTGAGATCCTGCACATTGTCCTCAGCAATGTATCATCTTGAATCACCGTGTAAACAATTCACAGATGCTAAATTAAACAGATCTAACTGAAGCTTTTGGCATCATATCCTCCAGTATATACGTTCTGAAGTCATCAGCTCTGTAGCCTTTACTTAACTGAGGCATTTTAGGTTTCCTTGAACAAGTATTGATGCTTCCAACCTCTTGCATATCTATTTGTAAGTTTACCCGGCAAGGAAAATCACAACAAGCTAACTACTTGGCTTTACTATGCCCTGAAGTTTCCATCCACCAAATCCTGCGGTGGCAAATGCCTGTAAGATACTAAGTTAGATACAACATCTTTTGTCACTTCAAAGCTGAATAGTTTTATCTTTTGGAAGCTAATATAATATTGAATGAAAGTCTTGCATTGCTGCAGAATATGCAAGAAATTAAGGTTTTTTACCCCTCTTTTTATGCCTGTGAAAATAAACTAAACGGTCAAACCACACCTATCAAAGTGTTTTCTAACCCATTCTATAGCATTTTCTGGGCATGGGAAGGGTTACAATAGCGGTACAAACTTTCAAACTTATACCTCTTGCCACTACCCTGGCATTAAAAACTAAAGCTTTGTGGATAATCATGTACCAAGTATACCAAGGATTTAGAGTTTAAAATTATTGACACTTTCTAACATAGATTTCAAAATTTAGAAAGTGAGTAGTGTGGTGAATGAACACAATTTCCCTGTTTCCAAAGTAAATTCCTATTACTAGTTTTTCCTTTTGGGGCAAGCGTCAGGAATAATAGCAACTAGTTTTAAAAAACAACTTTGCCAAAATTCAAGGAAGCAAAAACTTACTATCTTGGGTTACTGTTACGTCAACGCATTACGAGTCAGTTTTATCAGCTTCAGGGGAAGGAGTAACTTTGAGGGAGTGATGAAGTCCTCAAGGAAAAGACATTCTCCATTATGGCCACAATTACTGGAACTCTAGAACTAACAGCTTTACAACAAAGTTTGACGTTATAAGGTAATTCCCAAACAATTATGGGCATATTTGTTTTGCACTTGAAACAGCTTGAACTGCAGTTGAACTCAACTGACAAAGACACAAGCTTTGAGTTCATCTAAGTTTTAGGTTGTTTCCACTGAAAAACAAACATGCCATATAGCATTCATATCACAATCACACATAGAATTTTATTACTTATTTCCCAAAACCTCTAATCAACAAGAGTCACTTAACCCCCAAAAATGATATAAACTATCAAAAGAAAAATAAACATTTTCCATAAGTGAAATTATAGATATTTCCTCCACAAAATACTCTCAACAAATTTTAGGAGCTACAAAGGATGCTTAATCATACATGAGAAAAGCTATACGCTTCCAATGAACAGCAGCATTGCATTCAGGTAAAAGCAACTTGAAAGTTTCAAGGAATAACTCTACCAAGGAAAAAGAAGAACATTCCACTTAAAACATTCACCCGACACAGTTAACCATTTTTAAGGCACAGGGAACCACCATTAGACATTTTAATAACTTCATGACATTATCAACCACTTGTAACGTATATCTAACCATTAGTGCCAGAAGTATAAATTAATAATTGTATACAATCACATTCATTAACTCTTAACCACTTGGGACACAAAGTTAACAACCATTAGATATTTCAATAATTTCAAGACACTATTAACCATTTGTGTTGCATATTTAACCATTGCTGCCACAAGTAAAGATTGATAATCGTATAATACATTCATTACTCTTAACCACTTCTGAAGCAAAGTTTATCACCATTAAATATTGCAATAATTACATGACACTATTAACCACTTGTGGAACATACTTACCCGTTAGTGCCATAAGGATTGATCAATAATTATATACAATCACATTCTTTTACTCTTAAATCACTTGCGAACAAAGTTAACCATATTTTACACATGATTAATCATCAAGCAATGGATAGATATTGGGAAGAGAATCCCTAAGAACTTGTGTAGTTAGGGGAAGATCATGAATAGTTTTACTACATTTATAATATAAACAAAACCTAATCCAAAGAAGCACAAATAGAGTATCATTTCTTCATTTAAATGGGAAACCATAATTTCGGATGCATGGAATTCGGGGCATGTCCACTTCAAATATTATGGGTCCTAGTAATGACTGTTTACCAATAGTTGAGAAATTATGCACATTCCCTATAATACGATTTCTAAGAAATATAATAGATGCAGAATAATAACACACAATTAATAACAGAGTTCAACTTATTACGTCTAGGTCTTTGAGTTTGTCTTCCAGTTGCTGCACACCTTTTTGATTGAAAAAGGGAAAAAATAAAAATAGTGTTTACAAACACCGAACACACTTACACCCAAAATATATATTAATATTTTGTCTTACTAAAGTTTTCTCTCATTAAAATCTTTATCTATTTTGGAATGAAAATAAGTGGTTATAGCAGCATGGTATTTATACATGCATGGAGAAGTTTCATTTCACCCATCTACTTTCGCTATTTTATCCTACCCAATACTATAATGGTTTTCCTTCTTTTTCTCAACAAGAGAATGATACACTTCATTCATTTTATATGGTTCTATGACCACATCCAACAATATCCTTTCAATTTGTCCTCACATCTTGATCAATGCAACAACCTTCTCTAATTTGTTACTCCCATGGATCTTTTTTAATGTTAACATCGCATCCTCAAGTGAATAGTTGACGAAGTGATAACAAATACCAATATACTTTGCTCTAAAATAAAACATTCAATTCTTTGATAGATGTACTACATTTTGACTATCTCTATCGCAAACACTTTCTACTCGATGAATCTTGTCAAATTTCATCCTAAAACCAACTAACATTAAATGAAGTTGTCCAACAAATATGTAAGCCGCACTCCAGGACTTGAGGTAGGCAATATGGGACTTCCTAAGAAATCTCAACTTTGTTAACAATCCTTAAAGCCATATAGACTCTTTCCTCTTTTGTTGCTGCAGTATACATAGCCTCTATAGTAGATAAAGCAACGATTTTTTGCATCTACAATGTCCAATTAACAACTGTAGACCAACAGTAAAAAAACGTAACTAGTGGTACTTCTTCGGTGACCCACTTCATCTCCAAAGTCTTCATCTACATAGTCATGTACATTTAATTCCCCTTTACCAAAGTACATATTTTAATGTTGTGCCTCATAATAGATACCTCAAAATCCAGTTAACTGCTTCCAATGAACTTGACCTGGATTTGACATAAACCTACTTAAAACTCTCATTGGATGACCAATTTTAGTCATGTACAACAAACAAGTGTGTACATCAAACTTCCAATGGTTGAAGCATATGGAATCTTAGCCATGCATGTATGCATGCAATCACTTTAATTACTTGTACAGAAAATGGTCTAACTTGGAATTTATAACCTCACAATTGATTCAAAACTCCAATAATTAAAAGTTAATTAGAGCACATATAGTTTGCAGAAGACTCCACAAAATAGTTTTGTGATCCCCAGTGAATATTTTAGTAGAATAACTGGATTTCATAAAAGTATAAAACAGGGTAAAAATGATAGATAGCGCCTGATATTTGATGGGAGATAGTAAAGTCTTGAAAGGAAATTAGCTATATGCAGTCTTGTGCAAGGTAATGAAATCAAACCTCGTCCCAAGATTTTCCAGCAGTCTCAAGTAGTGCTGCATTGCATGTCTTTAATTCCACTGAGGCCCCAGAAAACATTGATGCTGCTTCTTCCCACCCCCTATTATGTCCCATGCACCTGTATACCACTCAATGATCAAAATATCCATCAGATCTTATCAATCTTAGATAAGTATCAAACTTTGTTTCTTAAAAATAAAATTGAAAGATATTATCCAAAAATAAATAAAGGCCCCTTAGAGAATTCTTCAAAATGAATTGTATTGTTTAGTATAGGTTTTATATTACCACCTACCCACATAGGGTAATTACCAGCTAGATTCAACCAACAGATGAGTCATATGCATCTCAATCCCCGTCATGGAAGAAGTCCAAAAACACTACTCAAGTAGTTCAAAGCAATTAATATATGGTTATGAAAAAGGAAAATTTGAAATGTGACTCTACTGACTTCTGTATTTGAAATCCACGCGTGATTTCTCAAGTATATCAAATTCAATCAACAAATATTGCATCAACTAAAGTATTGATAATAACTACAATGTTTCTATCCTTGGGTTCTGCTTGTGTAAAGTCAAAGACATTTTTAATGTAGTAGCTTCAATCATCAATATCCACCTTCAAATACCAAGACAAAAAAATTTACAAACCACCGGAAAAGTCCGGAATTTGTAGATACTCACATGACAGTAAGTATCTCATCCTTTGAATATCTACAAATAACCTTTTGAAGGTGCTCTGCAGTTTGCCCATCCATAGCTGCAATTGAATAGAAACTAGAAACAAAATGAACCTCAGCCTCCACCAGCTCCTGTACTTGCTCTTGCATTATCTTAAGGGTCTCCTTAGTCCGCGCTGCATCACTGCAACACGAGAAATCAATAGACAACTCAAAAGGCAGACTCATCCCAATGAGCCCCAATTCAAATGTCACGAACAAGCAAGAGCCACAAAATTGCTAACCTAGACAAGATAAGTTCAGGAATCCAACCCAACTCTTGGAGCTTGCGGGAAACTCTCACAGCATCCTCTTTCCCAGACTTGCTCAGAGGCCGGTCATGGTCTGCAAATTTTTTTCCCATTTATCTTCCTTTCAAATTCTTAAAATAAAGGCTTAAATACCCCTTTGTACCGACAAATATAACACCTTTTGCTTTAAGTCCCTTGTATTTTTTGTTTAATCCGTATTAAAACCTTTAGTTTTTATCCTTCAGAAAATCGCTTACATGACTCCACCAGGTGTTGTGGCAATCCCACCTTACAAGAATACTGATGTGACATTGTGAAAATATTAGATGGAGTTTGAAACAGAAACCTACAGTAATAACCAAAAACTTACAAAGCATCAAGGATGATAAATCAAAAAAGAAAAATACACATACTAAAAGCGAAAATTGGGATATTTGCATGAACCCAAAAAAGTATTTAAGCCAAAAAAAAAAAAGTGTTCCAAGAATCTGGGAGCATGCATGTCCCAAAACACAAACATTTTTCTCATGGGTAAGGTAATGAAGTTCCAGAGTTTGACCACGGAATCACACTTAGCAGAAGCCAACCAGTTATTCTACTTGGAAGCAGTAAAACTTTTTCTCCGTTTCCATTCCAATATGTTAGAAGACAGTGTTCTCAGCAATTACACAAAGATTGAGAGTTTACAAGTGAAAATTGAGAAGATGAGTGGTTACCGCGGAGAGAGCGGTTTGCCCAGGAACTCTTAGCATGGCGAAGCAGAATGAGGCGGCGGGAGACGGAGACGGAGTCGGAGAAGGGTTCTGCGAGCTGGGCATCCTGTTTTTGAATGAGCAGAGAGGATTTGGCGCGTAATTGGTTAGGGTTCCGAACTTTGCTCCGGCGACCGGAGAGGTTAGGTGTGACGGCGGTGCTGCAGATTACAGAATGCATCTCGCACAAACCCACATTCATGCTCTCTCTCCGATGAATGCTCACACTTCAACGATTTTAGCCTTTCTTTTCTCCTACTTTCTCAAATACAAAATTAACCACTTTCACATTTTTCAGAGATAGTATTTAAATTTATTTAATACTTTTATTTTAAGACAACAAAAAAAATATATTTTTTCTATATTTTTAAAAAAATAATTTCATTAAGAATTATGCATAGATTGAAAATTATTAAATTTTATATTTACTGAAAAATGCTCTATTTAGATTAGACCTAAACCGTAAGAAGTTTAAAAATAAAGATTATTTATGGAAGTGAAAATTTGTTAATGTTGAAAGTTCTGTGATTCTTTTTTGCATATATTTGAATTCAAAAAGTAATTTTTAAATTCAATCATTCTATCTATAAGATAAATAAAGGATAAATTTGACATAGATAAAAATGGGAGTTGATGACATTATGTACCAAAACACAAGGCTTAGATAAAAAAAAGTTATAAAAATAGAGAGAGAAAACCTAAAGAAATTTTTATTATGGTTCTTCTCTATCATGTTCACTTCTCCTCTATTCAATACTATTGTTTGTTTGAAGCTTAAAAAAAACCTACATCAAAATCATTTTCAGGACACGTGATTGATCCAAAGATAGGAAGGAGTTATTATTATGTAAGCATTTAACTTTTTTCATGATTGATCAGACCACATTTATTGATGGTCTCATAAAAGATTCAAATTATTTAATATGTATTTTTATCTCTCTTTCTATTATGTTTGTTCATAGAGCTGATAACATTTTAATAAGTAAATTTATGTTTAAAGTAACTTCAAAAAATTAATTTTATCAAGTAAAATTTGAATCCTAATCATATATTCTAAAGTTTAACAATTCATTATTTGAGGTTAATACCAAAACCATAAGTTAATATAAAAATTATAAACAAGTATGTAAAATTATATAAAAATTTACGAAATCTATAAAGATTAATTCAATAAAATCTTGTAAAAGTTCTAGCACTGTGAAGCAAAACTGTAAACTATTTCATTTTTTAATATATATTGAGACACTATAATAAAATTATTTAATGACATTCAAGCTCTAATAAAAGCTACTGTTCACATGTTTTTTCTATTAATATGTAGTATTTTACCAAAAATTATTGCAGTGATATTACAATATAAATAAGAGTATATATCATGATTAAGGTTTGAAATATTTTTAGTGAGAGTTTACTCAAATGAAAAATTTGAGTTAATATCTGATTAATATTGAATTATGTGATAAATATAAATTAAAATTTATTAGCAGTTGAGTTCAACTATATATATTACTTTTGTATATGATTTTTTTCTTAATTTTTTTATCTATTTATCTTCTATCATTTCAGCTACGAATATTTTTTAGAATGAATTTGTCTTTTTTTGTGAGCTATATTTACAGGAATGCCATTTACCATGGAGAGAATATTTTGCTTATTCTTGACAAGTTGTGAGGGTGGATGATTGAAGAGGGTTTATTTTGATGATGTTTTTTAAATGAAGCATTTTGATGTTTTTATATTATATACTTACAATGTAATTAGAAGATCTCAATTTGTTATCACAATTATTAATTTTATAATTTTTTATTGTTATTTATAATTATTAGATAAAATCTAATAAAAATAAAGTTTAATAGACATTTTGATTCTAATATTTAGTGAAAATTTGTAATATTTTTTTTTTATTTTTTTTTCTTAATTAAGTCTTAAATTTTATTAAAATCTGTCAATTTAAGATGAGCTGTGACAGACGTGTCATTTTGTAATTGGTTGAATATGTTTATATTGACGTCAGCTCCAAATTTGTAACCTTCTCTCTCCTCCTCTCCTTTCCCCTCTCCCTCTTCCTCTTCCTCCCAATCCTCTCTTCTTCTGTCTGACACCCCTAAACCCCACCCCCTCCCCCTTTCAATCTCACCCTTTAATCTTCCCGAAACCTTAATATATGCATCCCAAACATCATCCTCAACAATTATTGTTTGCAGGTTTCATTCCAAGCAAATTCATGATGACTAAGAATGTTGCAGATGTCATCATGCTTTTTCATCAAGCATACATATTGATCCATTAGAATCTGTTTATCAGATTGTAGTCCCCATCTAGAGCTAAATGCTTGGTCCAAGTGCATCCAAACTTTCTTATTGAATAAATTTTTTAATTTGGAGGAGAGGTAGAAGAATTTGCAGGGGTTGATGGTGACGGAGGAGGAGGTGGTGGCATAGGAAGGGTGATTACATTGTTGAAGAGGTTTATATCTTCGGAAGATGAGATTGGAAGGGGAAGGGGAAGGGGAATGGGGTGGGGTTTCGGGGTGTGCGAAACAGAAGAAGAGAGGATTGAGAGGAAGAGAAAAAGGACAAAGAGGAAGAAGAGGGAGAGAAAGAGGATCCAACCAATTACAAAATGACATGTGTATGTCACGTCCTCACCATTCACGTTAGTTTAATATTACAAATTTCTACAAAATATTAGAACAAAATATCTATTAAACCTAGAAATAAATATTAAAATTTGAAACCTAATAAAAATTGAAAAGAGAGTCAAATCGTGAGCGGCTCCTCTGTTGTGATGTCCATATTGATTTCGGGGACAGTACTATTATTTTTATTGTTAAAATATATATAAGAAAAAAAAGAAAAGAAAATCTTACAGAGTAATCTGTGTCTGATTTCATCAATCACAAACTCAAAGGTGCAGTTATTATAATCTATAAATTTTGCAAAGCTGCTTCATTTGTATGCGCAGATCCGATTCGGGTCCTTATCAGTAAGATCCAACAACTTCTCAACTACAAGGACCTGCTTTTCCCTTCGATTCACGAACCCAGAAAAATTGATTAGAAAGGTTCGATTTTTTTAACCTTTCAAGCCCCCTTTTCATCATTCCTTTAATGAATTGCAATTGCTTCACCCCCTTTTAATTTTCTTAATTCAATTATCCTTTTTCTCAGTTAAATTTTGTTTTTTTTTGTATATACTTTCTGCTAGTTCGTCTCAGGTTAGCTACGTTTAATTTGCTGTTTTTGGCTTTCGAATATAGTTTTCTGGGACCATGTGAAACCATTGTTTTAGTTTGTGAATCTAGTGAAAAAATATATTTTTTTCTGTTATGTATGCATATGTCTCAATTATCTCGTGGGGTAATTGAAATTTGCCCAAATTAAATGTGAAGTTGCTCTTAAGCTTTGCCTGCTTTTGCTTAGCTTGTCAGTTTAGGTTTGGAATCTAAATGAGATGAGATGGGATTTTTTTTAAATAAAGTAGTTGGTTTTAGGGTTTGTTTAAAGTTCTTGTTGCTGCTAAATATCTGTAAGTGGTGTTTTTTGCTCTGTAAAATTGAATCTACAGTATCTGTGGTGCCTACTATAACAAAGAATTTGGTGTTTTGGATTTTGTATTCTTTATAAAATTTAAGCTTAGTATCTGCGGTGCCTAGGTCATAGAGTTTGATGTTTTTCAACTCATCTTACTACACTCGCTCTATGCAGATATCGGTCGTCAAAATCTGAACGGCACCAGGAAACATGTCTCAATATCATGGTGATGAAATGGAGTATGCGGCAGATGATAATGAAATGGCAGAGGTAGAAGATGATATGTATTTTCGCCGCAGAGCATTTGGTGAATCAGATTCAGATGATGACGACGACTATGAATATGACCCTTTGGTGTGTTTCGACTCATAAGCAAAACTTTTTTGCTCATTCTAACTATGAAGCCGTATTCAATGTTATGTGTTTGTGCACACATATTTCTCTGTATTATTGTATATGTAGTTGCTGCCTTCTGGTTTTATTGGACAACTTAATACAATGTGGTCGTTGACATAATATTTTCATCTTCTTGCACGTCTCTCTTTTTGGTTCCCTGATGCAGGAAAACCGAATAACAGATACCACTGCTGCTGAAGCTAGGAGGGGGAAGGATATCCAAGGTATACCTTGGGATAGGTTGACCATTAGTCGCGAGAAATATAGACAAACTAGACTAGAGCAGTACAAGAATTATGAAAATATACCACAATCTGGGGAAATGTCAGAGAAGGTAAATATGTTAGTCTGATGGTGTCTGAGTAGTTATTTTTCATTTTTGGAAATATCGTTTGACCCTGTACTTTTTTCTCCATCTATAGGAATGCAAAGCAACAGATAAAGGGGGAAATTATTATGATTTCTGGCAAAACACTAGATCTGTTAAGTCAACAATACTTCACTTCCAAGTATGTTGATTTTGTAATTTTTTTTAATTCTATTCATGTGAGGATGTGATAAGATTTGTGTAGTCTGCAGTCCATGTTATCATCTTGTTTCTTGTGGAATGACTTGTACCTTGCTGTACACCTTTGTGATGACTGGCACTGTGTTTTGCTATTTGGGATATATGTTTTTCTTTTTCTATTTTCTTGTGGAACTTTATATTAAGCAGTTGTTGGCAATACTATCATGTGAAACCTCTAATTTTTCATTTGCAGTTGAGGAATTTGGTTTGGTCAACATCAAAACATGATGTATATCTTGTTTCAAATTACTCAATTGTTCACTGGTCCTCATTAAGTTCTAAAAGGTCTGAAGTCTTGAATGTATCAGGCCATGTAGCTCCCTGTGAGGTAATAATTTTTCGTGGTTCTTTTATTCTGTTGAAAACTTCACTTGGAAACAAAGCATATGAGATTTCAAATGTGTGTTTTGCTAATAGAAACATCCTGGAAGCCTCTTGGAAGGTTTTACTCAGACTCAAATTAGTACACTGGCAGTACGGGATAATTTGTTGATTGCAGGAGGGTTTCAAGGAGAACTTATTTGCAAGGTATTTTTTTTTACTTATAAATTATTAGTATTTTAGTGCATATAATTATTCATCAGATGCACTGAACCTTCTACTCTTCTACTTCTCTTGGTGGCGTTTCCCCACAAAATATCTTGTACAAAATTTATTTTTAATCTTTTGGCTTTTGTTTCACAAATTAGTATACTGGTTTTAATACCCTAACATGTTATACAGTATAGATGTTAACCTTGTTTTTTGAGATAGGTTGATTTTATTTTTTTATATGGTTAATTGAAATTGCTTATTAAAATCGGAATAATTTGAAGTCATCCTCAATTTTTTAAAATTTTTTCCCCTTGATCTTAATGTCCTGCAGTACTTAGACCGGCCTGGAGTTAGTTTTTGTACCCGAACCACGTATGAGGACAATGCAATCACAAATGCTGTGGAGATTTATGACCACCCAAGGTCTTTCTTCTCTGCTTTCTTGTTATCCTTTTCTTTGAGTTTTTTAGGTCTTAAATTGTTGATATGATGTTAGTAATAACTGTACAAGCCCTCAAATAGGGCTTCTTACTAATGATTGATTGATCTATCAGTGGAGCTGTTCATTTCATGGCGTCAAACAATGACTCTGGAGTTAGAGACTTTGACATGGAGAGGTTTCAGCTTTCAAAGCATTTCTCCTTTCCTTGGCCAGTAAATGTAAGTACTTCCACTTGAATTTCCGTGTTTTAAATAATAGATATGAGTAATGAGGTTCTTATTATTGTTATTTTGGTTATTGGGTATGATTATTGCTTTATGCTATGATTTTTGACCTATTGAGAATTGGCATGACTTTATGGAATAAAAAAGGCGTGGTTGTTGTTATAATTGGCATGAGTTTGCTAGCTTTGCACTTCTAAAGGATACAAGTAATGGAATGGAAGGGAAAAACAGAGTTATGCATTTATAAAGGACAAATGCTTGATTACAATTTGATATGGAATATATTCCTGAGTTCATACATTTTTTCCTCTTTTATTTTTTTACCTTTTCATTGCTTTATAAAGTTCTGCTCCTGCATTTAACTGTAGCATTATAGTTGTTGGGCTTTGTTGAACAGTTTAGTAATTGTAAGCTGCCTTTATCATTTTTTCGCTGAAAAAACATCTTTACTAATTTTATTTGTGAACTAGAAATATCATCTGGTTGTTCCTTGAAATCTAGTTTCTTTGAAGAATTTGTAGAAATTCAGTTTTTGAAACCTTGTTTAGTGTTATAATTCCACTTTTTTTTTTTCTGTTTTTAATAATTTTGACAATATACTTTAGTATGTGGGATATATGCATGTGTATATCGGCCTTCTGCACATGTATCTAAGAAAACCAAGAAAAGAAATGGACCAGTGAAGGTGGAATGAAGGAGACATATATGTGTATGAGAATAGAGGAAAGTATGCTGTTATGAATTAGGATGAAATGGTGGAAAGAGAGCAACACATGTAAATGTGGCAGCAAGTGATTGGAGAGGAAAATTACACAATGATGAGATAAGTAGGGGGTGAAATTGCAAGGTGGTTTAGTGGCTCTGGCCTGTGAGGGAAGAGTCTGAGAATTCAGCTCGTTATCTGTTCTGCCCACTTTCTCTGTTACTGGCTTAATTTCTTCTTTTGTAAATGAGAGTTTCTGGTTGAATATCAGTATAATTCTAGTCTCTATCAGTTTCTATTTATATATTCTCAATTTTTTGTTTGATGTGCATTGTGGATGCCTGCTGTTGGCGTTGGAAAATATGATTTAATGTCTATTGGTAAACGGCATAAATGGTAATATGAAATTGTTTTCTTTGGATCTGCAGCATACTTCATTAAGCCCTGATGGGAAACTACTTGCCATTGTTGGAGACAACCCAGAAGCACTACTGGTGGATTCTCAAACAGGAAAGGTTGGCCTGTTCTGTTTGTCTATGTTATAGGTTCCCGTTCTATATTTCTCAAAGGTCTCTCTTGAATGTGTGAAAAGTTGTGAATGTCTAATTTTAGTTTTGGTTGTTTGTAGACTATCACACCTTTGCATGGACACTTGGATTACTCATTTGCATCGGCATGGCATCCTAATGGGCACATATTTGCTACTGGGAACCAAGATAAAACATGTCGTGTTTGGGATGTTCGGAACTTGTCAAAATCTGTTGCTGTTCTTAAAGGAAACCTTGGAGCTATTCGTTCAATACGATTCACATCTGATGGACAGTTCATGGCAATGGCAGAGCCAGCTGACTTTGTGCATGTCTATGACTCAAAGCATGGGTTTGAAAAGGAGCAGGAGATTGATTTTTTTGGGGAGATCTCTGGTGTATCCTTTAGCCCTGACACAGAATCACTTTTTATAGGTGTTTGGGACCGCACCTATGGAAGCCTTCTACAGCTGAATCGACGCAGAAATTACATGTATCTGGACTGCTTGTAAATTTGTAACCTTACACCTTGTAAGTACCTACAGTCTATGTTGTGTTGTCTAGTTTTTAGGAATTTGAGTTTGGTGGTACCATCTTAGCAAAAGAAGAAAAACTGGTGGATTGCCTCATCATACATTGTAGAGCATGGCTTGAGGATGTTACAGTTGTTTGATGTACATCTTGATGCTAAATAACATTGACTTGGAATGTCTGTTTTACAATCTTGGGATGGTAATAAATTGGAGGAAGTTTGTACAGAGGATCTATACATATGTTGTTTGAGCCTCATATTTTACAACATTTGGTTGGTCTCATCTACCTTTTGGTAACTTGTGCTGTATAGTGTAGGTAGAGATGAGACACCTGGTGGATAGCTCTGAGTGTCTCTTCCATGGTTGGATGTTTGTGAGAATGAGTTAATGCACTGGTAGGTAGTCAATCATGTGTACCTTGCATAATATTGAAGAATGCAACAGAGAGAGTGAGTTGAGTTGAAGGGAAAGTTTAGGAGTTCATCTGTGCTTACCCCATACGGATTAAATTTCAAGGTAACATTGGAGAGACTTCATCTAACTTAGGAATTTGAAGCCTCACTTAGTTTTGGCCTTTTCTTGAACACAGTCTCGAAATTACTTTATTATTATTATTATTATTATTATTATTATTATTATTATTTTTATCATTGGTTTCAATAAAGTTCTTATTTTTTTACTTTAAAAGTAATTTTAAACAGCATTATACAATAAATTAAATGTTGTGATTTGTATTCAATTTGAAAATTTCTTTTGATTAATATATATGTATATAGAATTTATTGACACTTCTAAAAACTAAAGTTTTAGAAATATAAGTTGAAAGTTTTTATTTATTTCCATTAAATTAAAACATTAAAATAATTTACTAATGTTTTTATTTTTTATGAATGTTTATTTGGACAGGATACTACTCTTAAACAAAATCGAAGTTTTTACTTTAAAAGGTGCTTTAAAGTTAAAATAAAAAAAACATTTTCTACTTCTATTTTTATTTTTATTTTCAATTTTAATTTAAAAGTAACGTTTAAGTAAAAGAAAATAGATGGCCAAAAATACCTAGGTGAGATAGTAGTTGAAATCAACTTAGAAGTAGAAAAATGTGTCCCATTAAGACTTATGGAAGAAACGTACTACAAAAGTATTAAGTAAACTTTTTAAAAATATTATGATTTTTATTTTTACTTGTAATACCTTTTATTTATGATTTTCAAACCTTTTGTCCTTTATGTTTTTGTAATAAAATTGTTGATGGCTTCATCTGTTGCCCCGTAAAATATTTTGTTAACATGATACAGTGACGTGTGACAATGCTGATAGCCTCACATATCACAAGTATTTTTTATTGATGATAAAGATTTGAATATCACAAAAAACCAAAAAAATGACATTGACTAAAAATTATTTATAGCACCTTGAACATTTCAAATTTAAAAAGTATTAGAAATCAATTGTATTGAGTTAATGAAGGAAGGAGTACAAATCATGCCATTGACTTTCTTCATGAAATGAGTGTCAAACTTGTTCATATAAATATTTACTTAAAATCAAAAGTTAAACCTATCACAGCTCTTTGATTCAATTGCAACCATGACTGGAACCATAGTCTGGTGTAGTTCAAGATTCTAGATGGTACTAAAAATTCTTGTGGTAATTAGTAATGCTGAAAATTCCAATAACACTTGACTTACTCTTTGACTCAGTTATTTGCTGGTGCATGGTCCAAGGTCTGTCGTACCCAGTTAAGAAACTCAACAATCACTTTATTGTACACTCCTGCTAGCACTTGACGAGTTCAGTTTTTGATGACAAGATAATGGTAGGAAATCTAGATAAAAATGCGAAAATCTGGTTGTTTTATATTGAATAAGGTGAGAAAGTCATAAAATCCACTTGTATAGGAATCAAAAGCTTCATGTTACTTATTTGGCAATCAATTTTGTTCAAATTTTTTATAACTATGATATGATATACAAAGGTGGTCAAGGCATTGGATGTAGCATATGTGGAACAAACGTAAATTTACATTCACTGCCATTTAAATTGGCAACCTCTTCCCAAAATACTCTCGAATGAAAAAATGTGAACTGGAAATTCACATGCACACAGGCATTGAAGATGTGAACAATATAAAGGAGTAGAAATGAAAACATTGTCTATGATTTATCCGTTATAAACAGAATTCTTCTTAAGTATGAGTGTAGACTTTTATGCATGGTGTTCTTTCTTGGGGCTGCTTGCTTCTCTTTCTTCCTCCACATTCTCTACAATTTGATTCAGAATGTTCTCTTCCTCTGCTTCAAGTTTTTGCATGCACTGTTCAAAAGCAGACACCAACTCTGGACTAAATATAGAATCCTCACTAGACTCATTTGCATTACTAATGTCCATTATAGAATAAGTTCCAAATTTTGGGGTGACATAGGATCCAGGAGAATATATTCCACCTGCAGGAAGCCATTCTCTAAGACTAGCAATGGCTGGATATTCAATACTGGAAGGGATTCGAAGTGATTCTAGCCTCTTTGCCACAGCTTTTCTCTTATTTCCCTTCTCAATGATGCTTGTTTTATGACTTGTAACCACTTCCTCATTTTTAATACCTGGACTAGATATGTGGCTATTACAACTTGGAGTTGGAGCTACTGTGCTGCTTTCTGATGCTGTACTCAAGTTGTTGGACTCCACTATTTTTCTTTCCTTCAATGAATGCTTTTTGTTTAAGCTTGGTGCTTGCATTCTCTTGATGGCACAATCCTTATCCTCATTATGGCGAGTAGTATTAGTTCCTGAACCAGCATCTTCTTTATTATTGAACACACTTTGTTGATCTGTGTGACACTTGCTAAACCATATTTTGTTAACCATGTCGTCGTATTCGTTCACTGTGTGAAAACTCCTACTACGTACAGCACCCTTAGAGCTCGAGTCATGTTTATCTTCAAAACCAGATGAATTCTCCTGAGCAAGAGACTGCACAATATGCTCTGGAAACTGGTGCCAACTTTTAGACCTGTTCTTTTTATCTGTCTCAATTTGCTTCCCTTCTCTTTGATCTAGTCTTGCTGATGCAGGCTTCAACTTCTTGATAGTTTCAGAACTGGCAGGCTCAATGGCCAGTTTCGAGGTTTTGTTAGAACTAAGACTCCCAGAGTGCAGTTTGTTGGATACTGTGTTAGCTGCACAGACAAGAGCAAGGTACTGATCACTGCCACCGGTGGAGATGATTAGATCTTCCAACAATGGAATACCATTAGTTGTTCTCTGTGATCTCTTCTTTCTCTCTTCATGGAAACTAATTGATCTGGCTATGACTTTTGAAGAAAAACACCCCATGGTTTAAAGATAAGGCACACCTGACAAGGAAAAAGAAGAGATAGAAGCAACGAGTGTTGCACTAATCACTACATAGAAAACGGAGATTCACAAAATGGAATCAGTTCCTAGAGAGCATGAAATGTGACTTGTCTTAATGGCATATATTTAGATTAGTATGTAAGAGGAAAATAAGAAAACTCTAGAGTTTAGAGGATTTACATGGGAAATCCTTACCAGTAGTTGGTGCCTAACCTCAAGTTCCACCTACAAAATATACAGAACTGGTGTCACAGAAGTGTTGAATCAACGGATACTCTAAAGTAGAATCCTAATAAACCTTTGGACTTTGATAAACAAGCAGTGATAAGAACCCGAAACAAGAAACTTTTAAGATGAAACTGAAATCCAGCATGGCACTTTTAGACCTCAAGACTTTTCACTTTTCAGCTATGAAAAGCAAAATCCAGAAATACACTAGGGCACATCTTTATTACCTTATATTTTATCATCTCATTTGACTAGGTTCCTAAAATTTAAATACTGGCCTTTGATCACTAAGTGTACCAATACGTTGGAACTATGTCTTTCTATAATCAAGTAGTTGTGGCAGGTTATACTTAGAGTGAAAACAAGTGGAGCCAGCCTTCAATTTTGTTAACTTGAGATCTGGGAATTGTTTGTGAATTGGTAATAAGACCAAGGTGGAGAATCAATCATGATCATTCTTTATTTAAGGTCTAGAAAGTGCTATGATACCATCTACTAATGTCTCTCCATGTATGCATAAATTTATGTTCATTGCACAATGCTCAATGTTAGCTGCATTTTGTATCCGGATTTTGCGCAAAAGGTGATTCTCTCCATATAGAAATACCAAACACAGATTAACAATATGCACAGCTTTTCTGCCAACATCACTGACCATGATCATTAACAAAGATACAAATAATGTGCTCATGTGTCATATATAACAACTTACTTGGCTTAATGGATTTGGATGCACCACTTGTTCATCTTCAATTCTACTTCTGATTCTGCCTTCCCTTTGGATTTTATTCAAGGTTTGGACTTTGTAGATGGTCAGCATGAGAGGCTGCAAGAGACATATCATTTGACAATCAAATATGGGTGGACCCCACCATTAATTTCAAATTTTTAAGTTTGAATTTTGCACCTAAAACTTGTATTAAATAATGGTACCATAGTCTTTGTACACTGCCACGCAGTGTGGCCAACGCAATATGTTCTTATGCTACCCTATCAAATGCATGTTACCATCAATGGAGAAAAATGAAATTGGACAGCAGAGAATGGGTCCCTCATAGACCCTGAAGGCCCAAGTAAACTAATTCCTGTTCATACGTGATTTCCTTATTCTTAATTAAATTGACTAGTCACTGATCTCATGCTACAGTTACCATGCCCCCATGAAAGCAATTTCAATGACACCAAAACTGAAAAAACACTTTTTTAATGAAAGAAAGTCTCAAATTTCAGGTTAAATACATTTAGGGAATGAGATTGAGCTTTTGTGCAACAATAAAGTTGGTGTCTTATGACTAATGAGATAAGGGGTTAAAATCTTGAAAACAGTGTATACCCTTATGCCATAAGTTTGTGTTGCCGTGCTTTTGGAGACTGATTTTAAATTTCAAAGTAGGAGAACATTAATAAAGCTACTTTTTATTAATAATCTATAAAAATAGAAATACCACTTTTGCATGTCACAAAAGTCATTTAGAATAGAATCTATATTCATTTTCCAACATTTCTTCTGTTAATGTCCTAATAGACATTTTCGAAAATTCCTCTTCTATTTTATTGTAAAGTGTAGTTTTGATTATATTTTTAGGATATGTTAGAAAAAACTTATTCATGAATACATATCTATTTCACATAACAAGTAACTTCAATCAAATGAAAAATGCACCTTTATTAAAACCACATTTTAAGAAAATGGAAAAGTTAAAGATATTCTACAAAATAATCTCCTCCTATTGTATATAACCTTTGACAAGTTCCTACTGTGCATAAGAGGATTCTTACATGCTAATAGGAGTTTAAATAACTCACGTCATTTGATAAGGGTTTATTATGGTCCAACCTAATATATATATATATATATATATATATATATATATATATATATATATATATATATATATATATATATATATATATATAATTAAAACTTATTTATTTAAAAACCAACTTTTTCAGTACAACAGCTTATATGAAATAAAAGAGGTGACAATTTTTGTAATTAATTAAAACATTTCCATGTTATCCTGATATTGAAAGTATGTTAAAACCAATTCCCTTTACTATTAAATGTGTGTTGAAGTACGAGAAAATACATTAATCAACCTATTTAAATGAACATAAATATGTTATTAATTATTATATTAGATTTTTTATAATGTAATCGAATAGGATATTAAACACATTGATCTATCAATAGATTTAATCTTATAAGTTCATTGAAAAATAAACTTTTTACGACAAAGTATTTTTTAAAAAGTGATATAAAGAATGTTGAGTTATAGTTTAAAAAATATGTTTATACGTGAAACATTATTTTAGAGAATTGATTATAAAGAATCATATGGACTGGTTAAACATTTTTCACTTCAATATTGTGGGAATGTTCTATGATAAAGATAATCTATGGTAGAGAATCTATATATGCTTGACTTTTATTACGTGTAAGAATTTGTCGATAAAGTAATACTTGCAAAAACATATAGTGGTAGAAAAAAATATTAAGTATAAAATAAATTAAGATTTTCGTGAGATCTATTTAAAAATAAAAAGAGATATATTGGATTAAAGGAAAAAATGTTATAAAAGTATTTAAATTGATAAAAATAGAAATAGGTGATATCTACAAGTGATTTTCATTTAAGAAGTAAAAAAGTATCAGAGGTTACCTAAGTATTTTTTGTATTGTCTAAATTAAAACTAAAGTTTAACCTTAACATTTATTTAAATATCTGCACCCTCCTTTGTTGAATCTGAATTATGCAATTTGTTTGTTAGGTTTTTGATGGGGTCAACAATTTTGCCCTCAAAAGAGGAAGCTTTATTACATTGTGACACTTGATTTTCCACGTTAGGTTAATTGTAGCAGAAGCAATGTCACTTATTTTTGCTTTGGACACTGAGTTGAAGAGTGGGTCTAAGAGAGAGACAACAATGAAAATACTTTTTTTCAAATGAATCTTTTTTAAATAAAACATAAGAGTTAATGAGCCCTTTTGAACAAATCTTATGGAATACAATAATGTGATTCAATCTATTTCAAATTCCCTTATTTGTTCAAGTGTTTGGTCCTCTTAAATGTGCAAAACAAGTAACAACATCAGATCTGTTATGTAGCTATTTTTTCCCCAATCACCACTCTTCTTGTGTGGTCAATGAAATACCTACAAATCTTTTTCTTCAGTGATGAGAGTGACTTCTTAGCAATACACAGTTGAAAACCTCTGAAACTCCATTATTCCCAAGTGATGCATAAAGTGATCACTGACATGACTTGTAGTATTGTTTGTAGTGGTATGAATTTTTTTTGTTTTGTTTTGAGGATGGAGTTAGTTTAAAGAGTATTTCTAACACTTTAATGCGAGAACTTCATCATCTTCGTACAAATACTATGTTTGTAATGAAGTTAGATACTGTCCACGCAAGAAAACGAATATCTAGTTTGTATAAATTTTGGGTTTAAGGAATATCTTTGTATATTCATTGTACACTTTTTTTAAATAGTAAAAAGAAACAAGTGAAAAAATTTATATGATAAATCATTGAACTTATTCTTTCCAACTTGAGGAGATTTATTCAAGAATCTAAATCTGTTCGAATGTATGTTTGGAAAAAGGATCACAGCATGTGAATTTTCACATTAAAGTAAACGTTATTATTAGATGCAGTTTTTTGTATTTTTAACAGTAAACATGTTCTTTTAGTGTAAAATGTGCTTCCAGATATAAGTGGCTCAAAAATGTATGGAGCCAAGTTTGTTATAAATTATCCCATTAGTCATGTTTGATATAGCATGGAACTGAGAGCATATACCTGACAACAGTAAATTCTGGAATTTAAGTACTTCCATAAAGATAAAAACTCCCTCTCGAAAGTCTTGAACTTTGCATCATCTATCTTTGTCCACCTAGGGTTGGAATAATCACCAGTTACTTGCTATCTTTAAGGATTTCTATGCTAAAATGTTTTCTTTAAATAAGCATTACTATTTTTCTTTGAATTTTTAGTCACTATTCTGTCTCTCAGTAATTTAATATCTATACCTTTTCTTTGTGTTTTCTATTAGAATTATCTTTGTAAAAAATGAATTACCATTTGATCACTTGTAATATATACACTTTCTTTTCAAAAAGATTTTGACCTATCGATTTAATTATGATATGTAGTTTAGGACAGTAGGACTATTGTTATGATATTCAGGAAAATTTGCATTTTTATTTGCCTTGTGATACTTTGATCTCTTTTGCTTCTTTCTTAGTAGAAAGGTATGTCAAGAACCAAATGAGACTACTCTATGCTCAAAGTTGATGGACACTTGGGGAATATT
Organism: Lablab purpureus; assembly: GCA_030347555.1. Lineage (NCBI taxonomy): Eukaryota > Viridiplantae > Streptophyta > Magnoliopsida > Fabales > Fabaceae > Lablab > Lablab purpureus. Next base: position 17,140,012 of record CM059259.1, read on the forward strand.
TTGTGGCACTCCCTATTGAAGGCCACAATTGCACTATTGCACCAAGACTAATACAAGTGATTCAAACCAACACCTATATTGGGTTTCCCGTGGAACATCTAAGCATACACTTCAATTGAAGACCTGAGTCCAACTTTGTGAGATTGTGCAGATCCTAGGAGTTTTTCTGTCAGCTATCAGACTAACATTTTTTCCATCTCTTTGAGGGACAAAACGAAGGAAAGGCTCAGATCTCCACCACAGGTCCACAGTAAAGCATCACAATGTGGGAGGAATGACAGTGAACTTTGAATAACATATCATAAAATTAGTTACCCTTTTAAAAAAATATATTTTTATGATTATAAAATGAACAAGTATAAATCAGCTTTCAATTTTTGTAGATTTCAAAATATTTTTTAGATTATCTTACATCATAGTCATTTTTTTAATCTACAACAAACTGACTAAATATATACATTTGTCCAACTTGAAAGGTAGAAAGAAGCTGCAAAACAGTGTCAATGTTCCATAATATGCAGCTATACGTGCCACTGAGCGAATCATAATAGTTACTTTCAAAGTAAAAGTTCCAATCAATCTAATACAATTGCAATTTTCATGTGAGCATTTAATTTTCATTTCTGCTATTTGCTCACTAAGATACAGCACATGCCTAGTTCATTAATCTTTATTAAAGCAAATATTTGCAAACATCTGATAAATTGCACCCTTTGCTAGCTACCTTTGTGATCACTTGCAGCCACCAGCTGCAAATCCAATCTTGGAATTGGCAACATCATAAGCCACCTTGAATGTCTGTTGCTGGTAATTTCCAATAATGGAAATGGGGTTAGGGGTAGCAGCAAGGGCCAAACAAGTAAGACCCTTCTCAATTTCTATAAGGGAGTTATGAGCCTCAAGTGCTAGGCCAACACCCCCACGAAAAATCATCTGAATCTCAGGCACTTTTGACATTCCCTTAACACTCCCCTTGAAGCAAGTATCCAATATAGAAAATCCTGGGGCCTGTGCATACTTTTTGGACATGATCGTCACAAAAGATTTTTGCAATGCATTGTAAACATCTTCAGGTAGCCTTGTAATTACTGTGCCAGAGTCTATAATAGTAGGCACATTGTAGCTAGATGCAGAAACTCCTATTGGTTTTCCAGCCACAGTAATAGTTGTCAAATCAAGAAAGTATAAGCTTGGAATCTTTGTATTCTTCAACAAGGGAGTGAACTTGTATGGTGATGATGTCAATGATGAGGTTCCAATGGACAAGAAACCTGATAAGGAAGAGTTAGGTTGAGAAAAAGATGTGGGGAGGCAATAGGAGAAGGCATTGCCATATTTTTTGGACAATTGTGCAAGCATGGAGAGCTTGTCATTGGCTAAACCTATAATACCAGCAGCCCTTCCAAACAATCCTTGATTGTCCTGACCACAGCCATATACTAAATTTGATGGTGCCTCTGATGGGGTTAAGGTTAGTAAATCTCGACTCAAATAGCCAATTGAGAAAGAACTGTCACCGTAGCTTGCTTTGTACATACAAGCCCCAGTTGCATTTGAGCAACTTGGAGCATTTAGTGTGGAAGCCTTGAGAGAGGAACACTGGGGGGATGAGCATGGCAATTTTTGGTAAGTCTTGGACGTGGAAGGAGTGAAAATAGGGTCAACCTGCTCATGGCAGTAAATAACACAAGGCTGGCACTGGAGCCAGGAGAGGGAGCTACCAGTGTCAACAATCATGCTAAAATACTTAGCAGGGGTCCCAAGTCCTATTTTCACATAGTAATTGCCTGAACCAATTGATAGACCTGATTTCAGTGGTGTGTTCAAAAGGTTAGGTCCCCTCAATTTATCAGAAGAGGCAGTGGTGGCAGAATTGCTGACACCCTCCTTGTTTGCTAGTGTGGAATGGAGAGATCTGACCCGCTCCTCATCTTTTGTGATCATGTCAGAGAATGAAAATGGTGATGTGGAAGTTAGAGAGGATTCAAGACCTTTCACATGGTACAAATTAAGCTGCATGCCCTCTTTCTTGTGACTTGGATCCTTATCTGAAAATTGAACTATTTATAAGGTTAATATGTCTAAGTACATGCACAAACTCACAATTTCATTCTAATATTGAAAACGAAACTCAAGATTGCTTTCCTTTTCTAGATATCGCAGGTAATATTCCTGTAAACTAAAATAAAAGTCTCTATACATAAAAGGAAACTAGACAGCAATAATACAATCTAAGTTAAGAAGTAGTTAACAAGCCACAGAAATGCATGCCTTGAACTTCCACAACAGAGGATGCTATAGCAAGATGTGCAGAGAAAACCAGAAACCAAAAGATGCTCATCTTGTACACCTCACTTGGCAGGCTCTGCAACATTGGTTCTGGAACAGCTTTTACTCTTGCCTAAGCTGATATAAGGTACACTAGGCCTCTCCTCGTAGCCAAACCGACACTTTTTCCTGCAAGACAAATGATTAAATGGTGATGCTCTATTTCTTACAAATCTTTCTTTTATACAAAAATCATTAACTGAAAAATAAAATATTTAATGCCTTAGAAAAATGAAAAGTTTTTGATACTTACCATACAAAGAAAGTAGGAGAAGTAATAGAAAGATGTTATACGAGGATTTGGAATCACTCAAAAACAAATAGTAGGCTAGCAAAATTTGAAGGAGTTTCCTTCATTATCTGCATAGTGAATGCTTTAAATGTCCTCCAACCCAAGGAGCTCACACAGCTAGTGAATTACAACGGAGTAACTAGATACATGGTCCACAATGACCCTATGGTATTAATATTATTCTCCATGATAGACTAAAGTTGTTACAACAATATCTTAAATACTCAGTACCTACACTACACCTACATATCCTTTTTCAATAATAACAGCATCAATATCATTAATCACAACTCAAACATGCAAAAGTGAAGAGAAGAGGAAAAACAACCATGCTTGCTGAAGATAAATTTCTAATTGTCCTTGGTGAAGCTCTAACTTTCTGGCACAAGGTGAATAGATAAGGGAACATATGAAGAGGCCATAAACTGTGTGCTTCGGCTATATTAACTTTTTTAACATATCATAATATAAACTTGCTGGCATGAAATATTGCTATGCAGATGCCCCCATACCATCACAAGATAATAGTTACCAAAGTGTCTGTCGGCAGAAATTCATTAATAATAAGTGTAGGAGTTGACATGACATGATGATTTGGCCTTCATTTAAAGCCTTATTACTTATAAAAACTGGTGAGAGGGACATGCAACTGTAATCTGTGCCACATTATTAATCAAGGAGGAAAAGTTGCACAGTGAATACTGCATAGCTATATGATATCACTAGCTACTTGCCACTTGCTACATTAAGAACAAAAGTACTCCCTTTGAATGTAAACCAGCAACCTCGGTTATTATTTTTGCCTTCATGTGTGCATTGGGGCCATCTGGGTACACTGTCTTCATATATCCTCCACTGAAAGAAATCTTGTTTAATTCAAATAGGACCATTAGTTAAATTGAAAAAAATTTTAGACTGTTAATTGATCCAGGTATTTGATGTAGACTAGTAAAGTGTTTTTTTACAAAAAAAATTGAATGCATGAAAACGAGTTAAATCAAATTAAATTTTTGAGCTCAATTCCATGTGACAATAATTGATTTAGTTTAAAACTCCTAAGATAATGGATAGTTTAAGTATGTATTGAGTCGCTATTTTAAGGAATTACATTTAAAATATGACGAAGGATGCTAATTGACATTTGGAAAGTGCTTTTTCGTAGTTATTAACATTTGAGATTGAAAGACAAATTAAATGAGACTTAATTTAAAAAATGATTAATTTTAATTTGTGTGTTATAAATTTTAGCACACGCAATGTTTGAAAATATGCTGGATAGATTTTGTAGAAAAAGTTGAAATTTAACATTATGCTAATTTACATTTCAAAGGTTTGGTAGTTCTTGACATTTGGAATTATTAAAGGCAAATTAAATTACAGGTAACTTAAAAATTGTTTACTTTTAATTTGTGTACTATCAATTTTAAAGTACGAATATGTTTGAAAATCTGTTGGATACGTATAAGAAAAGCTGTGCAGTGTATAAATATATTAAGCGCAGAATGAAATAAAATACTCATTGAAATGATATTTCAATATTATCTAAAAAAGAATGTAGCAGAAATGTACTATTAAAAGTAAATGTCTTTAATTCTTCAAATAACTAAGTTTTTCTTTAATTATTGAGTTATTTGAAATGAAAGTTTGTTGAAGGATTATTCATTGGTCTTTTAAATTTAGTTAAGTTTTTAAAGTATAAATTGAAACCTATTTTAATTTTGCCATTGATTTAAGTTATTTATTTATAAAAATGTCATGAGAATATAGAGATAAAAGAAAAATCATCATAAATATCAAAACAAAATGTGTAGCAAACATTAAATGAATATTTTTAATCAATATTCTTGAATAATAAATATGGATACATGCTATTCACAAATTATTAACATTTTTATTTAAATATTTAAAAATAATTAAGTAATTAAAATAAAATTATTAATATTTTGATTATTATTTAAAGTATAATTTTATCTAGAAATGCATATTTTATTTATACTTATAAAACTGAAATTACTTTTAAAAAAATAATTTTTAAGCCTTATACTTTAAAATCCAATTTATTTAAATTAAAAAAAATTGTTTACACAAATACTTTATTATAAAATAAATTTAAATTAAATATTAAAATTCACTTTTTTATCTAAATTTACACTTTAATTAATTTTATTTAAAATAAAAAATATAAAAAAGATATCACATATATAAAAAAAATTAGTGGATATCTTTTCAATAAGTACCGTACAAGTAACAAAATAAACTTTTTTTAAATTCTTGTTGTGATCCCTAATAATAATTAATAAGAATAATAATAAAATTCCAGCATGTGTAACATAACTTACTTTTAACATGAAGACATGAATATTCTTAAATCACAAGGGAACATTAGAAATTTGGAAAATGAAAGAGTGAACTATGAACTCTTCATATATTATCTAAATAGGTTTTCGCATATTATACACACCAAAGGAGTCCAAGAAAGAAAGCACATGCAGGAGGGGTGTGGAGCAAGGGGAGATGAGTAATATTGGTGAAGAAAACACCCAGAATTCATCGCCGAAAAGCATTGCCCTCACCACCAGACCTGCCTTGAGAATAATATGTCCGACGACGAACACTCTCTGCTATTGATGCACTTCCCCCTTCGGCTGCACCATACACACTTTTCTGAGTAGTATCCAAGAAATTCTTTCCACCAGCGTTATTATTCTGGACTGCTTCACGTGCATCAGACTCCTCAGCCCTCTTTATACGTTTCCATCTCTGCTCTTCATGCACTTCGGCAGCCAATTGCATCTGTCTAAGTTTAGCAGCTCGCTCTTCTTCTGAGAGCTTAGGAGCCACGTTTCTGCGCTTGTATCCACGTTCATGTGAAGAAGCAGAATATCTATTGGAGCTTGCTTCAGAAAATCGCCCACCTCCGCTTTTAGCGGCATCTATATTGGACTGATCTTCTGAAGCATACCTTTCAGACTTGGACCTATTATAATTTCTGTCACCAGAATCTTCTTTGTAGTCTTTGCCATTTCTTTGTCTCTGTTGGTGACTGGGTGATCTTTCTCTGTATTTTCTATCTTCATAGTGATTCATCCTTCTCTTTTCTCCTTCACTTGATTCATAACCTGGATTTGATTGAGCGTTATGGAAATTCCTTTCTGACTTGGACCTGCTATAATTTCTGTCATCGGCATCTTCTCTGTAGTCTTTGCCCTTTCTCAGTCGCTGTTGGTGGCTGAGTGATCTTTCCCTGTATTTTTTGTCTTCATAGTGATCCTTCCTTCTATTTTCTCTTTCACCTGATTCATACCCTGAATCAGATTGAGCCTTATTATGCTTCTTGTCAATATCTCCATTATCATTCCTTCTTTTTCTCCCTTCAGTAGGGTCATCTTCTGAATCAGACTGTCTTTTATGCTTTGATTTACTAGAACGGTGCTTCTTCCTCTTTTCCTTTTTATGTGCTTTCTCCTTGTGTTCAGTTCCTTCAATCTAATAATAATACCAGGCACTATTAACACAAGCCCTAAATAAGACACAACATAAAGCTCTTACTGAAAGTAAACCATAATTGTTTTTATCATCCTACTATGTCAATGCAATTTAAAGATTCTTCAGAATCTAAATGCAATCGGCTAACCAGACAAAAAATATAAAGGGCCTACACGAGTTTGCAAAAAGCAACGCAATTCTTAATTTCGTAGAATTATACACCATATCAAACAGAAGCAAAAGTCACTACGAAAGAGAGCAGCAGCCTCAAATTGCATGGACACTTACGTGACTGCTGTGGGCACAGGTTTGCACGCAAGGGTGCAACGTAATCCATTATTCACAGTTCAGTCAATCCATCATACTTAAATATAATACAAAAAATAGGGCGGGAGAGCAGGAGAGGGTGCAAAAGGATAGATGGATTATTGTAATTAATGGATGGTTAATTACCAATTCGTTTTCCCCTAAAACCAAGCATTATTAAATTGTTGGAAATGGATCAAGTGCTTCTTCTTCCTATTACTACTGAAAGTTCATTACTATGTGATCCAGACATGGTGGGAGTGGAATTTTTAAAATTAACACAGGTTTGACAGTGTTTAGCTACTTGAATTGATGTGAGTGAAAATTTTTAAAATTAACATACCCTTAAGTTATAGAATGCATGGCAGGGGAAAATAGGAGGTCAAAATCCCTCCCTGCAACTTATCCTCCCCTTTAAATATTGAAGGGGTTTTATTTCCCTCCCCTCTCCTCAGTTCCTTTGAAACAGTTTGTAAAACAAAAACTAACATATTTTAAGCATAAGCATAACTGGAATGAAAGGGAAGCATAATCTACACCTGAAGTTGGTAATTCCTGGCAACAGCATCTCATTTTACAATTAAAAAAATAAAGAAAAAGACTTACTGATTTCTTTATCATAGCCATCTTAACAGGGTTGTTTTTTATCTTTGCGAGCTCCTCCTGCTCACGTTGGCGGATCATGAGCAAGGGGTCAGAATGAAGCTTTCTCCAAGCATCATTGGCAGACTGAGGCTTCTCCTCAAACAATGCCCCAGGCACACTTGCCCCCTCCTACAGCAAACAAACCCATTCCATCATAAGTAAAACAATTCACAGCAAACAAAAACCCCACCCATAATAAAAACAAAAACCTTAGCGGTTCACAACACACCTTAGAAGCAGAAGAGCCAGGCGCATCCGCCGCATCAGATTTCGGCAACTGTTCAAGAGCCTTAAATCCTTCGGAATTGGAAGATTTCCCAACGGACAATCCCGAATCGTACAGAAATTCCAACCTCTCCTGATGCCTGCAACCAAACAGGAATCAGAAAACCAAAATAAATTCCCTAACGAAATCGAAAATTAGGAATTTGATTGAATGGGAAAGAAGAAATTACGGAACGAGGCCAGCTTTCTCCTGAAGAAGACGAAACTCGGTGCGCTCTCTCTCCTCCTGGATCTGTTTGCGAAGCTCCTCCAACTTCTTCTGCTCCGCTTCGTGCTTCTGTTCCGCCTTCCACACGTTCTCTATGTTCCTCAAACTCCCCGTGTGCCATCCCTTCTTGTTCAGAAATTTCAACGCCATTTCTCTCTCTCACTGTTCCGATCAGATTCAGAAATAAAAGCAACAACAAAACGAACTCAAAACCCTAAACGTAGCTTCAAACTACTTCCAAAGGAAGGAAAACGATAATGGATATCTTATGTGATATTGTTGTATATTTTTTCCAGTGCCTAATTCATAAATAAATAAAATAAATAAAAAGATATATAAAGTTAAAAAAAATAGATATTATAATAATTATTAGAACGAAAGATATTGCAAAATTATTATTTTTTAAATTTTTATAATGTTATAATTAGATAATATGTGAGGATAATAATTATTTATTATAAGTAGTTTTTTTTATAAAATAATAAAATTAATAAAAATTGATAACAAATTGTTGACATTAAAACGGTTAGAAGGTGATTATAAAAATAAATTCTTGTTAAAGAGATATATTCAACTTAAATTTCAAAATATCTTTACATAAAAAAAACAATAAGATCAAGATTATGTAAGAATGTAATAATTAATAGATTTTCAATAGACTTTTATAATCAACATTTTGGATTTTTAAAAATCTATAAAATGTAAAGTCGTGATATTTGGAATAATTTTATGAATTTAAAATAATTTAAAGAATTTTATATATTTAAAAAAATCATAAATACTATTTTATTTTGTATAAAATATTTTATCTACCATCTTACTATGTAAATTAGGATAACTAAAAAGCATTTTAGAAACTATCTATGTTGATAGGTTATTGTTAAAAATAATAAATACTTGTATTGTTTCTCATTACTTAAACAGACAAAATCTTAGAAATAAAGTGAATATATATATATATATATAGAGAGAGAGAGAGATAGATATATGGAAAACAACTATTGATTAAATAGATGACAATGGTTTCATTAAATTACGTAAATTAAATATAAGTCACAACAACTATAAATTATTTATATATTATCAACTTAAATTATTTTCACAAGTTAGGATTTCCTATAACTATAAAATGTTTCAAAAAGTTTTATTTATTAATCTTTTTTCCTTCTTTTATATTGTTTTTCACGAAATTCATAATAGCTACATTTTCAATTTGTTGATCATAGATGAGTTTAGATCTTGTTGCTAAAATTCAATCATGGCATGGAACAATCTCATAATAATGTGAGCACTTTGATTTTATTAATTAATAACTTACAACTATGCCAAAATAATTACTTACATGCAAGAAAACTTAGAAATAACACATAAATAAAAAAAATCACACATAATCTATAACAACCCAATCAACAAAATAATTTATTTGACATTTATAAGATTTTGAATGTGAAATGATTTTTTTTATTTTTAAAAACGTCGATTGAATATCATTGAATTTTGTTACCATCTTAAAAAATTGTAAGAAAGAAAACAGGTTAATTCTAAAAAATATTAAATAGAATTTAAAAACATTTTTGAAATTTTTTACATATGGGTCGACAGATAATCTACTTTACGTCTAATTTTTGAGAAATTGTATAAAAACTGTGTTTAATAACATTGTACGTCTAATTTACGCGTCTATATAAAATAATTTCTCGTAAACACGAAAAGAAATATTTATGCAAAAAATAAAATATTTATATATTTGTGAAAATACTACTTTGAAAGGTGTGTTATATATGTAGAAAAAAAAATTATTTGGTATACAGTGTAGGAAAATATTATTTATTTGTATATTTTGAGGTCATATAAAAATAAATCTTAATTGATTAACAAATTTGTGTTATACTATGTTTTGAAAATATTATTTATTTATATATTTATATAAATGTTATTATTGCTAAATATATTATTAAATAAAAAAAATATATATTTGTGTTAGTCTCAATCTACTTTTAAATAAAAAATAATTATTTCTAAATGTAATAGTTATATATAGAGAAAGTGTTTAATTTTTATATATTAGCAATGTAAAGATTTTATGATATCAATCCATCATGGTAGTTATAAGCTGTAAAAAATTGTCATACAAAGTCAGCAAACTTACAAACAAATGTCAGTTTGTAATGATCATACTATTTACTCTTTCTTTCCTTTTTTCTCTCTTAACCATAGGACAAGTTTTCCAACATCATCTCATCATATATGAATGTGGTTTTTATCTGCAAAAAGGAAAACTTGCAAACATTTCATTCATTCAAGGACAAAGTGTCCTATTTCTATTATTGACATTCAGTGAGTGAAATGGGGAAGAGACCTCAAGCTTACATTGATAAGAGTACAAAATGCTTGTGGAACTTCATGAGAGTTGAGACAACATCCAAACAACTCCCCCATTTCTCAACTAATGGCAAAAGAATGTGAAAGATATATGAATCCGCAGGTCTTGTACTGTTGATGCTCCCTCATCAACAACTATCAACATTAGATGTGTGTAGGATTTCCACTTCTAACTTTCAATTGTGTTATCGGTTGATTGGTTGTTATTCTTTGTTCTTATTCTTAAGGCAAAATGAATGCAATTGGATTTGTTGACCCCTTAAGCTGCACTCCTCCACCTGAAAATTGGCTTCAAGATATGAAATAAACTGCAGTAGATAAACAGTCCTCTACTGATACATAAACATGATTGTAGAACTCAGCCGTTATCTACAGGACAAACCTGTAATTTATATGTCTTTGACAATAAATCTCCACATTCTCCGACAAGTGCTCTTTCCCCTCCAGAAATTCTGGCTAATTCTGAAATAGAAATATCTATTTCTTCTGCCTGAGTTTGACAAAGTTTTATTATCAGTGCAACATGCATTACAATTAAACTTAGCTGGATATTCTTAAATGTATTTTTCTTCAACTGAAATTCTAGAGAACCTCATCTTTTGAACCCTATGAAGTTATTAAAAGTGGTCCAAATCGGTGGCAAATTGAATGGAAAACCAGACAGGTAATTGTTCCACAACTTACTTAGTGTTCGGATATATGTTTTTATATGTGCATCAAGGTGAAAAATGAACATCATACATGGAAAAATAATCAGAAGCTGCAAATAATATCAATTCAAACACACTTGGAAAATTGATGAGCAAAAATTAGCAAAAGGCTTGTTTGAACAGAACTTTTATTTTATTTGTTATTTTTATAGAAAATTATTCTAAACTTTTTTCAAACAAATTAAAGGTTGATATGATGACGTCTACATATAGAGCTGACTATTATTTAATTTTCTATTTCAAATAAATTTGTTTATCTTAAAAGATATATAATTTAAGATTTCACTTAATTTACTTGATATTTATATCAGTTTATTGCTTAGTATATTATATAAAATTAAATATATATTTTATTATCACCCGTTCAACCACAATTTAACCAATAAACAGTGAAGTGACCTTCACCGATTTAATTACTACTCCAATGTTAAGGACACTGCTGGACCCTTTTGGCTGCATTACTAAGTTAAAAAGAAAAAGCAAGAAGGAAGATCCATTCTTTCATTTGTCTCACCTTCGGCACGAATCTTTGGATGTTGGAAATCATTGATTCCAACATCTTCAATGCTGAATTCAGAGCATCACCCACCTCTCTTACATCAACCTGTGCCATAATATATTTTTGTGAGTTTGACCTTGCAGATAATTTCCATTGAACAAGATTCACTGGTTCAGATAACCAATGAGATGGGGATTAATAATCATACCTTAACATTCCCACCAACTGGAAGTTGCACAGAGGCATTCACTAAAGCTTGAATTGCTTCAGTAATCGAGACTGAATATTCTTCTATCATATTAGACCACTCATCTAGATATGGTATCTGTAATTTTATCCAATGAAACACACAAATTACTGATACTGATATTACTGTACGCACACACATATATATAAGCATACTAGTAGAAAAAAAGCCCCTTGATCAATTGACTAAATATCATAATTATGGAATTAGGAAATAAAATTGATGGACTCCTTATCAATCTCCAAGCAACACCTTCAATTTATTTTTTAATTTCTTTTACTCTCAATCATTTTAAATTGTCCATACAGGTACAAAAACTTCAGTGATATATATTATATCATCCATGGAATTAATAGGTATCCTCCTCTTAATTTTACTTCAATATACATATACATACATATATATGTATGTATGTATATGTATACATACATATACATATATACATACATATATATGTGTATATATTAATTGCATGCGTTGGTTATGAAGGAAGGAACAGAATATACGCATATATAGATACCACAAGAAGTCAACAGATAATTATCTTTTCTTCACTGACTGGAAACATTGTTCTCAGGACTTGAATGCAAATTTATAAAAGTAGCATTCAGAAGTATTGGTAGCCTTACTTGAGCTTCAAGAATGCTTGACAAAGTCTTTGATCTCCGTAGAAACTCCAGCTCTATGCGTTTCTTGTTTACAGAATCACGCATTTCTGATATTTTCATTGCTTGGGAATATAGTGCTTTCTGCAAGGAACAAGAGGAAAAATAACAAATAGATTAGTGAATAGGATTAAATTGTACAAGATAGTCAAATATTTTAAGCTAAAGTTATAATACTGAGCAGGTGTAAATATGCAAAAGTTCTGTATAGTTAAAGCATACTAACACTTACTACATGAAAATATGTTGGTCAGTTTACACTCAGGTAAAACAAGGGAGAATAGGAAAATCTTATTCGGAATTACTGCTAAAAACGATTATGTTGCTTACAAAAAAGAACTACGCTACACTAGAAACAAATAGGGACTTATCCATTTGTATTATTTGTTGTTGACTATAACTAAGCTCTATTCTTCAGCACATCACACCTTGATTCTGCAATGGCAGTATCCAATCGCATCCAGTAATCACAACAACCACAAACTAACTCACAGCCACAATGTAAGGTGCTCCAAGGGAACAAAAAATTAGCAACAATATCTTTTAAGGTACAATCAATGCCATTTTAGCATTCCTCCAAGTCCAGTTTTGCAGTGTATCTAAAATAGACTCCAAAGAATCATGATCATAAAACAAACTGCATAGCCAGAGACGATTGCGATTTTCTGTCGTACCATCACTACCACTATAACATTTGTAATTTATTGACAAGTAGAAAGTGAAAGGGTGACTAACCTGGCTTTCTACTTGTTGAGCCTTCATCGTGGAGTGCCCTTTTGCATTGGCGAATCTCCATTGCAAATAACGATTATACAACAATCTAAGGGAATGCACATCTTCCTGATGACCCGACCCTTTCTTCCCTCTCCTCACATCCACCACTGGCTTTACACTCTGAGGAGGAACAGGTGGCAAACTAAGCCCCCCTGACTTAGCTAACTGATTTACATTCCCGTGCTGCTTGGAGACTGAAGAAGGAGGCTGCTTCTCAGTTCCAGAAGAAGGCAAATTAACCGACCGCGACAAAGGCGAAGGATGGCGAAACTTCAAGTCCCCGCCATTACCACCCCCAATTTTCTCACCCACCGACAAATTAGACTGAAGCAACATATCCCTATCCCCTAATTCAGGAAGTGACTGAACACTGCAGTTCACTCCAGAATCATCACTGGAGCAAACAGCATTAGGCTTGGCCTGATTCAACCCACTGGCTTGCATCAATTTCTCAGCAGCTGAGGCCATGCCATTTGCAAATCTATGATGATGATGGTTACTATGGTGATGGTGTTGTTGTGAGAGTCTATACCTTGAAGACACGTAAACCGAGGGAGTGGGAGTGCCAGGCCTAGAAACACAAGGTGTGGAATTGCCACTGCCGATTCTGCCAGAACACGATTTTGAAGGGTGTGGCGGAACCTGTTCGTGTCCGTTGTTCTCTTTGAAAAGCTTCATCATCGAACGTGGTTGTTGTTTTTTCTGAGAGACGGAACATCCCATCGGAAATGGCGTTTCGGAGTTCTCGTCAACGGTGGGATCAGACTCCGTCCGCGGGCGGCGCTGCACGGCGGGGGACATGAACCGGGAGCTGACCTCGCGGACCCTCGGCCGCCGCTGGTGGGGTGGCGGTGGAGGCGGCGGAGGGGCGGTGAGATTGGGGTTGTGCTCTTGCATGATCTGAACCCAAATGGATGAGAGCGACGAAAATGGAGTCTTTGGGGAGGGAACAGTGGTGGGTATAGAAGAATCGGAAGGGGTGAACGGAAGTTTTGAGTGTTTGGGGGAAGAAGAAGAAGAAAGGGTTTGGGTTGGAATGATGGAAAAGTAGCCGTTGGAGATGTGAGTTTACGTTGTAACGGTTCTAATTTCAAAAATCGATAAAGGGCTTTTTTTTATGTTAGTTTCTTAAAGGGGTAATAAATAAATAATGTCACTTGTTTCTCGTCAAACTTATTTATTTGTATTTGAGATAGGAGCCTTTCTCATTTCTGCTATGGCTAGTCTTTGGTTCATTTATAAAACAAGGTCGTTCATGTTCATGTCACAGGTGAGAGTAAACTATGGGCTTTTTATCTCGTGAAAGAATAAAATATATGATTTTTTTTACCAAAATATTTTTAAAAAAATCATTATAACGGGTAATAGTATCAAATCCAGTAAAACAATAACGGTAAGAGTAACGGTGATAGTGATAGTGACGGTGACGGTGATAGTGACAGTAACGGGGTAACGATAACGCTAACATTGACAACAGTGACATTAATGGTAGCGGTGACAACGATGACAGAATAACGAATACAGTGACAACGACAACAATGAACGATAACGGTAATCGGTGACAACGATGACAAGTGACAACGATAACTGGTAATGATGACAATAACAGATGATCGTGACAATGGTGACTGTCTTCATTTCACAAATGTGTGGTGAGATTGAAAGAAAAAATATTTATATAAAAAAGTAAAAATTCATAATTAAGTAAAAATTAAATTACAAATAATAGTAATAGAAAAGTAATTACCATTTAAAAAATAAGAAATAACTCTAAAGGAGAACATTGTTCTTCACCAATTGATCTGGTTCAGACTTTCCACTTATAATCTTCTTCCATAATATTATCTATGCATTATTCTATGTATGAGTGAAGAACATGATGATGTGTTCTAAAGATGAGAAAGATTTTTTAAACAAAAAATGTAATAAGTGAAAAAAATAATAATAAAATTATTACAATTTAAAGAATAAGAAACAATACTAGAATGAGAAAATTTAGATAATAACATTACATTTTACCCCATCATTTGATCTTATAGTCTTCTTCCATGATATCATTTACGTATTTTTTCATGTATGTACCATAATTTTGAGTATTGTAGTATAGAAAATGAGAGAAGAATAAGGTAATAATCTTTTTGAAATGAGAATTTTTTTTTTAAAATATAGAATGTTAAAAGTTAAAATTGAAAAGAAAAAAGTTAAAAATAAAAGATGGACAAGTTAAATTTTTTATTTAATTAAATTTATTATTTAAAAATAATTTTTAAAAGAATAAAATAAAAATATTAAAATATGTACGTAAAAAAAAATCTCCTATATACACTGTTATAAATTATTTAAAAATAAAATCGAAATATTAAATTATATACACCAAAAAGGAAAATCTCATCTTTATATTATTATAAATGATAAAATTGTGTATGTTTTTTTTTAAAATAAAATCAGGAAAAATTGTGTTAATAATCTTATTTTTAAACCAATGTTAATATGCAATCTATATCATTAACAATTTTTTCTATAATAATTTGTTTTGGTGTACACATTTTCTTATCATCTTACTTTTTATATTTTAAACATTTTTTATCATTTTTTCCTTTATAAATATAATCAACTTTATTAATTTTTCAACCTATAAAAGATATTCACAATAAATAATAAATAATAATTATTTTGATAGAAAATTATAAATACCCCTATTACGTAATTATAATAATATTATAAAATTAATAATAAGTTATTTTGTAGCTATTTTTATATACATACTTTACAGCTTTAATAGAAATCTCAGTAACATTTTTTATCTAATAATTAATTTTTATTATTATAAAAAGGTAATCACGTACGTATAAATCTACAAATCTACTCGTATGTGTAATGAGACTGAATAGGTCTGTGTTTCAATCAGTAACTATACTGTTTTCAATAATATGGGTAATGAAACACAAGTACTAATTTTGCTAAAGTTACGATTTCTGAAAAAAAAAAGAATATTCAAAACATAATTCATTCTAAATCTACATTTAACTAAATTTTACAAAATGAAAACCAATTAAGATTAAATTGGCACTCGACTGAAACACAAACAAACATCTGCCTCGGATCAACGCCGTGAAAATTTAAAGTGATGAAAATCCAGCACAGGCAATGCATGTCTGTGCCAACAACTATTTAACGAATCTTCAGTTACATGTATTAGGACTCATCCATAGTCCATGATGTATTTATTTTGTAATATAGTTTTCCATGACTGTATTCATTTTGAGATGATATAATTTGACTGTCAGTGAACTAGAATTTTCTCTAAATAAAAAAACTTGTAAAAATACATGTGTGGTGGTGAGATCCAAATTATAAACCTCCAACTTCAAGACAGAGATGTATATCTCAACTGCATGGAATGCTATCTCGGCCAAAATGATGTTGTCCAAACTCCAACCTAACGAGATTTTACATTCTCAATCGTACAACTTGGAACAATGTAGGAGAAAAATTCGATCTCTGTGTTGTGACAATTCCTACGAGCTATCTATAAAATTGCGTGACGGAAATTCTGTACAAAAATGCATTCAGTATGTGGCTTGGAAGGAATCATGATGAATAGGGGTTCTGCCCATGAAATCCTGATCTTGTAGAAGTAAAAGGCTCCGCTGTCAAAATCAAGAAAAACAAAAGTGACATACTTTATAATAACACACTCAAAAAACACTGTACCTTAGAAAAAGTCAAAAGTGAAATACGACCAATAACATAGATGAAAAATAATTATTTGAAACACTTCTACACACTACTAAATACTATATTGTCCTTTTGTATCATGGGCTCACGCAGAGCAGTATCTTACATTGCACAAATACTTTAACTTCAAATAACTGTAGACTCATTTTATAAAAAATAATTTACTTTTACTTTTTAAAAGTATATACTAATAGAAATTGGAATTCTACAATAATTAAATAAGACCGTAGCATTTTAATAACGTCTACGATGATTCATTGTAATTTTTAAACATAAATTTTCTCTCAATTTAATATTTTTATATTAATTTTATATGTAATATTGTAGCCACGTTTTCTCCTGTGATTTTTAAAACCTATGATATCCCCATGTCTAGGTCATATCCATGCTTCCTAGTTGTACCTATTTACTTCATCAATTTTTCAATGAGAATGACAATTTTACATAAAACTTACCTTCATCATCATCATCTCCATTTTGACTTGTAAAGAATGGGGTGAGGTAGTTTTTATCAAATGCTGTAAAAGATGCAGCACTGCAATGAAAAAGAGAAATCAGAAATTAGATTGGCAATATCATTATGTATTTACCCATATTTTGCAGTTTCAGAACATAGACAATACCTCTTGTGGAATTCTTTTAGCTTCATCTTGATTTTGTTCCCTGAAGACGACTCTTCATTGTAAGGAGGAGCAATATAACCATTGTTTCCATCAAAATTCTAGCAAAAAACCAAAAAATATTATTTGAAAGAGAATCAATTAAATAAATAGATTCGTTCGGTTGAATATTATTCATTGTCAGGGTCATTGGGACTCTCAAAATTGAGTGATCTAATTTTGGAATAAAATAAACAATTTGATAACAAAAATTCATAACAGGACATGGAGTCTTAAAAATCAAATTACACACAATAAGAACTTTGCAAGTATCATGAAGCATGTTTTACCTAGCCATTAGTTGAGCCCAGGATAATTATACCAAAGACGTGCTACTTGGTTGGGCACGTTTGGTAAGTAGAATTCTATTAGCCAGGGAGATCTACACCCTCTACTTTACAGGCTAGGAGTTTTTTCTTGTCTCTCTACAAACGAGTGGTCGACTAACATTAACGAAGTTCTAGGAAGACATAATTTATTAAGATCAAAATTCTTTCTTTTTTTTTTGAGCTTAAATTTGTCCAAGTGATCTTTTTTTTTTTTTTAAATTGTATTGTTCTTGACTAGGATTGTCAAGGAAGTTTTCTTGTTATAGGATTTCATAAGAGGACACAATTCATTCATAAACATAATCATAAGTTCAATGCATGCTTCCACTTCTTTCTACCAAAAAACAGTTCTCCTCCTAAAAGGAAAAGTTATTTTTATACATAGTTAAAAACTAGATCCACCCAAGTCTTAGACTTAGGACCTGTTTGGAACAATAGAAAGAAAATATGGGAGGGAAGAAAATTATGGAATTTGAATTGGTGGGAAGGTGGATGGAAAGAACTTTAAATTTGTTTTTAAAAGTAAACTTTTCCCTACTTCTTTCCACTTTCTCTCCAACTAAACAATAAAACTAACTCCTTGTTTCTTTCCTCCTTTTCTTTCCTCCCATCCAAACATAGCATTGGCAAAGAAGAATTCCCTTCCTGCATGTTTCTGCTATTTAAAGAAAGCAAAAGAGCCTCATCATGCATAACTATCACTAAATGACTAAAAACCAAAAATGACATATGCATGACTGACTTACAGAAGTTACCATTAAATTGTAAAGCCAAGCTACTATTTGGTCATTCATCTTCCAAATATTAATGATGAGTGATGCTTCCAAATGCAAGTTTCAAGGTAAAAAAAATACAAGAAACACCGAATATATAGAATACACAAAAAAATGCCTTAAATGGCATTATTTGTTGTAAAACTTACCGGGATAGTACCAACTGAAGCCAAAGGGCTATCATTATCTCCACCTACAACATCTAGAGCTTCCAGCATGGTACCTGTTGAACCACCAATAAGCAATACCTGAAAAACATAATGTTTCATGTTGAAATTACAGCTCAGGGATGGGAATTAAACAAAATGTGGGGGTAAAAGTTCCCTACTGCTAATAACCCAAATAAGAAAATTAAATAAATAGGACAAATCTTTAACTATGCGTCACTGATGTTATATTACTCATCAACCTCACATTTTCATCTTTCCTATACTCAGTTTTTGCTCCTATCGGCACTGTGCATGCAAATAATATTTACAATGTACATGATAGTCCTTTACCTCATAATACCTCCATAATTATTTTTTACACTAATTAGCTTAATGAATGGACAAGAGTGAGCCTACCGTTAAAACAACTATTGCAGTAGTTGCAGTAAAGATGGTCTGTCCATGTCCTTCTGGAAGATCATGAACTGATTGCAGAGCAAGCGCAAAAGCCATTGCTCCCCGAAGTCCTATTCACATGCAAAAAAGTTAACTTAGGCATGGCATTACAGAATATGCCAAAGGCAGGAAGCAGTTCGTTTTATAGACAGAATTAATCAACCTCACAGTAAATTCCATGATTTATGTGTTGTTTAGTTTCTTACCACTATACCAAAGTGCCTTCTGATGTTTTGGAGGTATCTTTCGATGACTGGGTCTGACCAGATTGACCAAATAAGCACAAGAGAAGACATTTGCAGCTCTACACATAGCAACCCAACAATATAATTTACAACTTCTAAGAGAAATACAGAAGTATAAATATGCTTAAACTGCATGCAAATATTTATACTGTAGAGAAACTATCCAAAATGCCAGAAATGAGCATGTGCCACAGTAATCAAAGACATAAAATGATATCAATCAGTATAAATTAAATACCTTGCAATTCCAATAAATATCTGAAGTGGTTATTATATGGGTTAAGGAAGAAGCACCAAGAAGAACATAAAATGCCAAGGCAATATAAATGACAAACCACAACAAATCTGATTTAGGGGTCAAAAAGGATACAATGGAGAAGAATATAAATCCAACATGGGACCAGCTATGTTGCTCCATAGCAATATCAAAGCCCATGTATATAAATCTGTACAATATAAGACAAAAGGTATGCACATATCATTCAAAGGAAATGTCTAAACACAACAGGGTAAGTACCACAAATGAAATCCTCCTTACACAAATGTTTCAGCTAAAGATGATATCAACTCGAAAAAGGCCGAGGCAAATCTTTGAGAACTTTGTGACAAGTTGGAATACGTGTAATGCTTCATGACCTAAAACAAAACACAAGAATACTCAGGAAGATGCCTTGACATGGACATGAAACAACACAGAACGTAGGTCACAGATTTCAGTATGTAAGTTACACCAAATGTTACACCGTTCAATATCTTCCAATTGGATCAATGTTTTAAAAAACTCACTTGTTAGATTGAAAGTTCCTATCACATAGACCCTATATATATAAAAAACTTTTTATTAATCTAAAATTATTTGATGCATCTTTTATATAGAGATCAAAATATAATAAATTATGAATCATCTGATTTTTTTTATTGTTGTTCAATTTTAACAAAATTTGACATGAATAATCATAATGATATTAAACTATATTTTTGAAGCTTCGATTGACAAAATTCACTTTTTATATAAAATTATCAACAGTGTATTATTCGTTGTAACTCACACGATTGTATATGTGAGTATGTATATATAAATAATATGCACTTACTATTCCAGTGAACAGTATTGATACAATACCAGACAGACCAAGGCCTTCAGCAAGCATGTACCTAAAGAAGAAAATATTTTTGTATTGATTTACATCCTGAATGAAAGTTGAGAAAATTGTATGGAAGTTATAAACAAATGATCCAAGAAGACATCTTACGAGAAATATGGGAAAAGGACAAAAAGACAGCTCTCCAAGTTCTGAAGGCTGGATGGAACCATAAAATTCTTCTGATCAGTTTATTCCAAACATGATGTAACCATCAAACACCAAATATTCCCAATGAAAACTAATATAAAATACTTACTTGTCAATATCCAATCCTGCATACTTAAATAGGTTCTAGTAGTCAAGGTTTCACAATTTATTTTGACTTTTAAATCTGAAAAGATGAGTACTACAAATATATAGGACAATAATGGATTTAAAAGGATATCAAAGCAGATATAAACCCAACTCCAACACCTGCAAAATCACCAAATGAATCACAAAACTAAGGAATAGAATCCATGATGCAAAGTTAACAAAATAAAATAAGTTCTTTAGTGAGGCTCCCCCACCCCCCTGAACCACAACCCTAAAAACAACATTTTATAAAGACTAACCTGCTGACATTGACCCTACAAAAGTCTCCAAAAACCGAACAACCACCATCAATAAATTTTGTCCAGATGGATGAGCTTTAACAGATGACATTGTCCTGCAAAGTACGTACTTAAGTTAAAAGTGAACCTTAATGATATTGGTCCACTTCAGATAAAAGCAATATACTTCAGAAGTTCAGGTACCTGTACAAAGAAATTGCCATCTGCCCATAACGCAAGAGGGAGGGTCAAGACAAAAAAAATAACAAACAGAACGTTAGAAAAATAATGGAAACGATCAGCCAATTAGAAATGTCTATCTTTAACCATATGTGCACTACAGAACAAAAAAAATTATGTAGATTCTCCAGCAACAGAAACTTACTGCATCATTCAAAACAGATTCCCCAAAAACCAAGGCATATAGATTGACATCAGTGCCCAGCTCCTGCAAATAACAAAGGTGAAGTTCCAAGTTAGAAATTAAATATATCAGATGATATAGATTTATTGTGCACAGGTCAGAATTATCATCGAAGAAAACAGAAGTCGATCTCAGATAGAAAATAGGAAGGCACAAAGTTTAGAGGTCAACAGCATGCTATAGCGGGATACTGGATTAAAGAAAGTAGCAAGTTTTCACAAGATATAGCAGCAATACCATGACAAAGGCTTCAAAAAGGCATTCTTACCCATGTAACTAGTGTCATCAGAGGTGGATGACAGAATCACAAAATTCCACCATATAAAGATGTCATTGCTGCCTATGGCACTGATACAACAGACCTCCCTTCACAAATTGCCCATGGCAGTTGGCAAAAAATTCACCACACCATACTGCCATGGTGCTGCCATTTAACAACATTGCTTGACTATTTAAAAACATTGCCTCAAACAACATTGCTTGGAGTTTTTTCGGGGTAAAATATTCCACATGTTACCACTGTTTTGATCTTAATTTTTCAAACTTCATATGACTATTTCTTATGCTGTTTCCATTATTTCTTATTCCTTTGAACTTGCCAGTTCACATTCTACTAATTTTTTATTGACCCTAGATTAATGGTTATTGTGTGTGCAAACTTTACTAATGATTTATCCTGAATTTCTTCAATTTTGGGGTTTTGTTTAGTATTTACAACTGTGGTATAAATTATTTAGTTTGTGTTATCATAGATAATGGAGGTCATCACACTTGCCTTTTCAGATCACTATCTCAGATGTTAACTACGTCACAAAACCCTGATGTGATTCATAACTTGGCCCTTTCATCCAGTTCTTGAAGAGTTGATGGTTTAGAATATTCGAGATTTGTAAAATTTGAAATTTTCCTCACTAAGGCTTCGTGTTATTTTCTTGTTAAATACTATTAATGAAAGTATGCTCTATACTGATTTTTTTGTCATTCATAATTTATTTATGTCATTATACCAAATGTTATGATAATCTAAACCAAGATCTGAACTTGTGAGAAAAATGTAGAAACATGAGCAAAAAAAGCAGACACAGGAGAGAATGCCAATCAATCCCGCCTATGGACGATCCATTGCCTTTTGTATTGGACATGCATATTGGATTAAAGAGCCTTATGGATCACAAACTAAGATATCAAAGATGCGTATGGACTGACAGACTAAAGGTATAAATGGAAGAATTACAAAATAAAGAGGTAAATCACCTGAAATATGGACAAAACAGTAACAGGATCAGTAGCTGATATAAGAGCACCAAACATCAGGCACTCTACGAAAGGTAGCTTATACATTAGAAAGAGCAAACCACCAAGATAACTGCAGCATAAAGGAAAAATAATAAGCACTTAATAAAAAAAATCCCGATACAGTCAATAGCACACTATGGCAGCATTATAGTGGAATAGTGGAGTGGAGCAGCCCTCAACCGCTGTGGGATTCAAATAGCAGAGTGGTTACAATTGCGGCCATTGTGGCTAGAATAGCAGCCAAAATGGATTTTTCTGAGGATAGCAGCACTACCATGATACAGTCTTCAAAACCCATTTTTACCCTAGAACACCACTTTTTGGGGGTTTTCAGGTAAAATATTCCACAAAAAAGTAACCTTTGTTCTGACCTGTGTTCCTAAACATTTTAAAAGACTCTTTCTTTCATGTATTCTCTTTTTCTCCTTCCCAGGTCACATTTGGATGATTTTTATCTAATTTTCTATTATTTTCACTACCGTATTTCATTTTTTGACATCACTATCTTGTTCTTATTGATCTAACATCGATGGTGATGTGTGTTTAACTTGTCGTGAGTTGTTATTTATCATGAATTTCTGGGCATTTTGTTTTGATTGTGAGTATTTATGTGTAGAATACACTATTTAATATGTATTCAAACTAAGGTTCTAAAACCTGCAATTGCAATTTCAGCCACAAGGTCAAAACACTACCGGTACCATGACCACAATTATGACTGCATTTGTCAACCATGACCACAATTATGACTGCATTGACCGCATTTGTCAATAATATCATACAATATCAAGGATTGCGGCGAAAAACACTACCGGTACCATGACCACAAGTTAAAACCTTCATAACATTTAAACGGTGGTCTTCCTGCTTCCCCTTATCCCTCTATAGCATTTTCAAAGTTAGTCACTAAGCACCACTATCCAAGATTGATAAAGGTCTATGTGGATGAGTTTCTCTATAAACACCTTTAAGAAAAAAACTTGGAGAACTTAAAGAGCTTCCACAAATTAGCTTAATAAGAAGTGCGTATCAGTTACACCAAGAGAGAAGTAAAAAAAACTTACACCAAGATACCCGTAACAATTGAAGCTATAAAGGTGCCGAATATAGCAAATGTGACAATTGCTCCAAAATTCGAGAAAAACGGTTTCTGCAAATGAATAACATCATTAACACCAAGTCAAGAAGGCTTGTCCTATACAACAGAAGAAGACCTGTTTGGGTACAGGCCAAAAAGAGTTTCCGAGAGCTTCTCTAAAATATAAAAGAGACTTTTTTCAGTAAACAAACTCTCAAAAGCTGTTCCAGCTTTGTATCCAAACAAGCTAAAAATATCTAGACAAAAGAGCACAGTGGAGGAACTCACAGGTGCGAGACTGAACCCAGACTGAGTAAGAGGAGTCAAGAAAAACGCGTGATAGCGTGGCCACAATACTTGAATAAAACAAATAACTAAAAAACTGAGAATAAAAAACAATAACAGTATCTATCGTAGGATATAATATGATAGGAGGTAGCAGGAACAGGAAGAAAAACTCCTCGTGAAAATTGAACCACGCCCTGCACAAATTTCACAATCCAAAATGTCAGCTCCAGAAAATAAACCAAAAAATAAAATAACGGAGTTTATTATTACCGAAAATAACCTGATACTAGTCTCGGTGTCTGAAATGTTTGCTAGAATGCCAACAATTAACCCTGGAGAGTGAAAGTTAGGTTAAAATAGCTGGAAAACAAGAAGAAAAGAAAAGGTTGTAAAAGGGAATGGAAGGTACCTATGAGAAGAGAAGCACTAGCTTCGGGGATGATATAAACCTTCTTGCGACGGAGAACGTGGCCGAGGACGAAGGACAAGACGAGCATCATGATCTGCAGAAGGATTCCGACGCCGGCGGCTTGCTGGTCCTTGCCGGGAGCCTTGCGAGCGTCGGCCGGAGAAATTTCAATCTCCGAAGCCATTGTCCTTGCCGGAAGCAATTAACCGATTGCTTCCGATTGCGATTGGATCACTGAGTTCTTGGCAAATCAGAACACAGCGCTGTTCTCCCAACAACTCTGTTCTTATTAGATTCTCTCTTTCAATTCCTTTTCTCCACTCTTCTTCTTACCTCTTGGACTCCGCTTCTACACGGAACATAAATAACAGTAAAAAAAATAAACACAGAAATTAACTATGATACAACTTCATAGTTTTTTTAATGGTAACTAAATAAAATAAAACTTTAAATATAAATATAAATATAAATTATTCACTCTTACAATTTCTTAAAAAAATTAAAGAGTAGATAGGGTAGAAATTTATTCATCTGATAATATTTTGAATAATTAAATTTGTTTTATATTAGTTTTTGTCTTATTTATCAACCTTCGTTTTTTTCGCCATTACTAATTAACAGTCTAACAATTTTTCCCCACCGTATTAGTCATGTATACCACAACAGATTAACGATTTCTCCTTCTAGAAACGCTATATATACCACATTAGTTTTTAATTAATTAATAACCATTTTCTTTCTTCCCTGCCCCATTTGGTGTGACGAGTCACGTAACCAGAAAAAGTGCACTTTTGACTTTTCCTAACAGTACTACGTCCCATAAAAAAGTGGTTTTACTTTTAATTTTAAGAACTTTATTTAAGATAAGAAGTGTGTTCTTCTTTTTTGCGTGAGGTTGATTGTTTAATTGGCATGTTATACAAGTGTTGAAGTTTATTCTGTTAATTGATAAAAAGTATTTAAATTTGACTTAATAATAAATATCTAAATTTGAATTAAAAAAGAAAAAACACTTGGCATGAGAAATATATATATTTGTGTCCTGTGGGAATCATAGTGGGAGCAGTGGACGAAGATGATCCTGCGCCCAGTAGTGCCAAACATCAGACAGAAAACGAGTTGCACACTAAACCTCAACCACCTTTCAGACATCATCGGAATCATCAACCGTTCTTTGCACGACCAAACTTTCACAACCAACTCTTCCTCGTCATCTCCCATTCACTTCTCCCAAGACATTTCCCAAACCAACTCCCTAATCGCCTCGCACGTTCGCCGAGGCGATCCTGTCTCCGCATGGATCCTCTTCCACTCTCTCCGTCGTGCGCGGGCCGACGTCGACGCCTACACCTTTACTTCCGTCTTGCGCGCTTGTCCTCTCTTACATATCTCTCAACTCGGGACACAAGTCCATGCCCAAATGTTAAAAACCGGTGCTGATTCCGGAACCGTCGCGAAAACCTCGCTGGTGGACATGTACTCGAAGTGTGGGTCTTTGGATGAAGCAGTGAAGGTGTTTGACGAAATGGGTCACCGAGATGTTGTCGCTTGGAACGCTTTGCTTTCGTGTTTTTTGCGGTGCGATCTTCCTGTTGAGGCTGTTGGAGTTCTTAGGGCAATGGTGAGGGAGAATGTTGAACTTAGTGAGTTTACTTTGTGTTCTGCGTTGAAGTCTTGTGCTTCTTTGAAGGCGTTGGAGCTTGGAAGGCAGGTTCATGGTTTGGTTGTGTGTATGGGGCGTGATATGGTTGTTTTGAGCACTGCTCTTATTGATTTTTACTCCAGTGTTGGGTGTGTTGATGATGCTTTGAAGGTGTTTTGTAGTTTGAAGGGTTGGAAGGATGATATGATGTATAACTCGTTGGTTTCTGGGTGTGTTAGGAATAGGAGGTATGTTGAGGCATTTAGAGTTATGGGCTTGGTAAGACCCAATGCTGTTGCGCTTACCAGTGCTCTGGTGGGGTGCTCTGAGAATTTGGATTTGTGGGCAGGGAAGCAGATGCACTGTGTTGCGGTGCGGCAGGGTTTTACTCGTGAGACTCAGCTGTGTAATGCCCTGTTGGATATGTACGCGAAATGTGGAAAGGTTTCCCATGCCCAGACATTGTTTGATGGAATTTGTGAGAAGGATGTGATTTCCTGGACTTGTATGATTGATGCGTATGGAAGAAATGGGCAGGGGCGTAAAGCTGTTTTGCTGTTTCAGGAGATGAGGAAAGAAGGGATGAAGGTGTTGCCGAATTCCGTGACTTTTTTGTCTGTTCTATCGGCTTGTGGTCACTCTGGACTGGTGGAGGAAGGCAAAAAATGTTTCAAATTGTTGAGTGAGAAGTATGGTCTTGAACCAGATCCAGAGCACTATGCTTGCTACATAGATATCTTAGGCCGAGCGGGTAACATAGAAGGGGTATGGTCTGCGTATCACGATATGGTTGAGCAGGGTACTAAGCCTACTGCTGGAATATGGGTAGCATTGTTGAATGCCTGCAGTCTTAATCAGGATGTTGAAAGAGGTGAATTGGCTGCAAAGCATCTCTTGCAGTTGGAACCCAATAAATCTAGCTCTATTGTGTTGGTATCAAACTTCTATGCTGCCATTGGCAGGTGGGATCGTGTTGATGAACTGAGAAGCATCATGAGGACAAAAGGGTTGGTAAAGGAAGCTGGGAATAGTTGGATCAATGTTCAGGGCTTCAACCAACATCCTAGGTCACTATCTGTTTGATCGTTCAGCTAGACGGGAAGTGAAGCTTTACTGCTATTGGGGGTTTTTCTGGTTTACTTGCCAATATAAAAGCATCCAATAGCTACATTTGACCTGGGAGTGTGTATCTATCTGCACCTCATTCTTTTAGATCATTGGTTAGCATTGGACGTTGACAACCAGTAACTTACCTTTTTCCTATTCCTCCAAAACATTTCATCTATCCATTCCTTTGACTTGTAAGAAGTGGTTCATATGACTTGATTCATGATCAATTCATCATCAGTGGCAGATTCTGAAATAGTTGCGATAGTGTCTGACATGTAGAGAGGAATGTACCCTAGTGTATCATGTATATAGACAATAGTCAATAGTCAATAGTCAATCTTTTAAAAGTACAAAATTGTTTGCCCAAGAATTATGGCCAATGCTTTTACTGTGTTGCTTTATTACTTTGTATAGTTTCATTTGTTAGCTTGTGTTGTCGTATTCATAATCACAAATTTACAAATAACGTGGCCTTGAACTGTGCAGAGGCGATGGTGGGAACTCAGAAAGGCAATAGGTACCATTCAGAATTGGAGAATATTAGATCCAATGCCTAATTGGTCTTGGAACGCGACCTGAATCAAAATAGAAACTTACTACACAGATGTTTCTTAATCAATGTTTGGAATGGAGCTTGTAAGTTCTTGTTCCTGCTAGGGCCGAGACAAGCACCTTCTTCGTTTCTAGCTAAGTACCGAGATGTTGCCTTCCATGGTGTTCGTTGATGCCGAGATGTAGCTCTTTGAGATCCTCCTAGTGATATCAGCTAAGGTCCGACATTCAAGTAAGTTTTCAGTATTCGGAGCAACAATAATAAGTTTATCAAAGAAGCAGAGCCTTTACCTGTAGATTATCAACTTATTTATAATTTACTGGTCCTCTCACTGGGGTGGGCCTAGATTATTCATAACCCTTGGGTGCTAGGTTCTAGGTGCTAGCTCTTAGGTTCTAGGCACTAGCTGCTAGGTTCTGAACATGCACGCGGGTGCCGACCGAAATCAGTTGTATAAGCATGTCGAGATCCTCTCGGCAGGGCAAAGTAGAGCCTCCTTCTAATTCTAATGCATTGACACCATGTTTATGTCAAACTTCCATTTGTGTTTGCACACGATATACTGTTCGTAGGTCTTGCAGTTATTCAGCTGGCAGTTAGCCAATCTCATGTTATATTTCTCTTAGAATTTTTTCATCTATGATGAATTGTTTGCCTCAGGTATTGCAAAAGAGGCATTTAAGTTCCAAGTTTAATGGTAATTTCACTACTACAGTATCAAATAAAGAGCAAGGCATTAAGAAGTTTGGAGCTCCGCAATTCCTTCTTTATATTATAAATCTACAATCCAAGAGTGCCTGTCGATGTCAAGAAATAGCCGGAAAAAGTTTAACTTTTGACAGGAAATTGATATATTTTAAAATGAGATATTCTCTTATGGTTTTAGCTGCAACTCAGAAGAGGGGTCGACCTAAAATGAGATATTCTCTTATGGTTTTTTGTTTTTGAAAATCTTTGTGAACCAGTGACCAGTCATCTTTAGGGGTGTCTACGCAATACGCTGATCTGTGACTAGGATGTGCTTATGTCAAGATGTGAAAAGCTTGCAAGAAATACCAAAATCACTTTTCTAGTTGTTAAACATGGCAGATTCAAGTATTAACAAATTCGTAGTTTGTTTAGTAAGCCAAGGATAACTTTTCGGGGCAATGAGAAATCAAGTATGTAGGAGCCTCTCCGGATTCAATTTTTATACTATGCAAAGTAATTAATATAATTTAAGCAGTTTAGTTAAATTAGTTAGTAATTTGTATAGTTGTTCCAAATTTATCTTTATAATATTTAAAACTAAATTAGTTAAGTAAGACTTCAATATTGGTGAATTCTTATAATTTAAAATCAAATTATGTTATTTATTTAAAATATTTATTAGTATTTTAGTTAAAATAGGTCAATTAATTAAGGTATTCAAAAAATAATTAATGTATCTTTCAACTATAATATGGACAAATAATTTTCTAAAGATAGTCCTGTAAATAGAGACAGAGGAAGTATATGTTATTTTACGAATGCATATTCGTTGCTATTATAGAAAGCTAAATTACAATTGATCCTTTTTAACAATTATGATGAATTGATTTGATTTTAGCTTATTACATAATTAGACAAAATCAATAGATATTAAGTATGATTGGGCCATTATTTTTAACATTATACTATTATTTTATTTCAAGTTTCAATCAATTAAATAAATCAGAAAACAAACTTTCAATGAGATGAATTCCAAAAATATTCTTTTAATTTTGAAAAGTTTTAAAATGTTGGAGAATATTCGATGATCTTGATTTATTTTTAAATTGAAAATATTAAAAGAAAAATATTAACACTTTAATAAAAAAATACTATAATATATTAAAATATTGGATTCTTTTCTAAATGAATATATTATTTATAAAATATTATTAAAAATAATAATAGATTTTGTTTTAGCTATATGAGCTTTTTGAGTCAAGTTATTACCTTCTAACCTATTTTTGCATTTGATTTTTTTCATGAAATTTGGTTTATTTCTTTTTCAAGATATCAAATTACTAAAGCCATAAGACAATACTTTAAAATGAAATATCAATAATTGGGTGAATTTGCTCTATCAGCGTAAAAGCACCCCAACAATTTGTGTACCCTTTATTTTTATAAACAATGCCTTTATTTTCGGAAAACTACATTTTAATTATTTTAACTAAGAGAGTTAAAAAAAATTATGTGCTACACTCACCGTAAGTAAAAGTTATGTAAAAAATGAGTTATACTAAGATAATTTAACTCACCGTTTTACATCTTAATTATGACTTTTTTTTAGGAATAAGTTAATACTTTAATTTATTAGTATGTCTACTAGCTAACATTTAACATCTCCGTTTATATATATATTTATATATATATATTTTGTTATATAATCAAACAATTATTGGATTAAGCAATTTCAATATCAATAAAATATCATAGTTTATCAAGTTTTTTTATCTAAAATTATTGAGTAAGATAATATTATAGGTGGACAATATCTTTTTTATTGCTTTTTACAATAACATCAACATATATAAAAAGATATATAATTTTTCAGAATAATTACAATAAAATAATCAATTATCAGTTTTACTATTTATCATTTTAAGTTGTTGAATAAGAGTTGAAAAGTGTTCAAACCATCACATATAAAGAGATTGTTTAAGTTAATAAAAAAACCTACAAAGACGACAAATTTATTGTGAGTAACAAATTCAAGAGGCTACTCAACATAAATTCATTATCAACATTTTCTTAAAGAAATTCATTATTGATATCGAGATGCAAAAAGATCTCAGTTATTAATAGTTGTTATGGTGAAAATAAGACTATGTAGATATCTTTTGGTGACTACGTGTAATCTTTTTTTATAAATATGTGTATATCCTCTAGTAACCTAGTGAGCTTTATAATAATTCATCTTACCATCACAACTAGATTTAAAAATGTACACACTGCTAACCTAACAATTGTTTTGTTATTTGGAAATAAACTAACTCATAAGTATCACTACTTTAGAGGGCACACATCAACAATTATCGTTTTTCGTGATTCTATGTAAGATAAAATTTCGTATGAAAACATAGAAATTAGGATAAAAGATAAAAAAAAATATTAATAAACATAATTTATGGAGGAAAGATGATAAACCTTATGGTAGTATAATGGGAAGAAAAGTTATGGATAGAATGTATATTTTTTATTCGTAAGAATAAACTAAATAACTTAAAAATAAGATATTAGATTGAATATGAGAGATAACATTGAAAAATATTTAGCCATAACTTTCACTATATCATTATTTGTTGGAGAAGAAATTGACAAATGGATATTAATAGATCATAGACATTCTTGATATATATGAAAAGGTGTTTGAAAAAATTTGTATAAAACATAAAAAAGTCATTTGATATTGATAAGTAAAATTTGGTAGAGATGAAAATTAACCACACTATTAGAAATGAAAAATGTTATATGTAAGTTAAACAAAATATTAGTTAAGACCACTTGAAAAATAAAATACTCTTATTTAGAACGATAATATTTCATGAAAAAATATTTAAAAAACTAAAGAGAAATTTTTTGACAAAGATTGAGATTTTGTATAAAATGCAATGACACAAAAGAAGATATCTAATAATTTAGTATAAATATGATATATGATTCATAAGATACTTACCATGTGAGGAAAACATTCCAAAAAATAATAAAAAATATATTATTATGAAAATGTTAAATTTGATAGATTTATATAAGATATCTGTTTTTATGTTTAACAAGTTCATTTTATTGAAAGTATATGTGTGAAGTTTGATGAAAGACGTTATTAAATGTTATAATTTTTTATTAAAAAATTAAAGATACAAAAACAACTTTTATAGAATTTCCATTAATCAAATCTAAGGACACGTAATTTAGTTATAAATAAAGGAATAAGAAATTTAAAATAAAGAAAAGTAATAAGAATAAAAAAATTTACAACAAAGAAAAGTAATAATATTGACAACATCAAAACTAATATTGTAAGAGACAAATGCTAAAATGTCCCTAGGATTACTAGTGATTCTAGAATTTGATCAACTTCATAGAAAAATATGTAAAAATTGACAAATTTGACTATTAAGATCCTTATTCAATTAATGTGATTTTAACTTCTTTACAAAGAGGGAATAATAAAAGTGAGAAAATGTAGAATAAAAGACACTGACTCATTTCATTAAACTAATTTTATTAAGAGTGTTAGAAGATAATAAAATCTACGAGTGAGAATTAAAACATATGATATTGAAAAAAAAATCAATAATTAAAAGTATTATCACCATTATTTTTTAAATATATATATATATATATATATAATTTACAAACAATGAATTAAATTAAATACATATAAAGTGTAGATATAGATCATGCGCACATTTTAGTTTTTTTTAGTGTTTTAATGAAAATTTCATTAGGAGTCCTCAGAGTTTGATATATTAGAGAGCAGTGTCCAGAGGTTGAAGAAGAAGACGAAAAGTAGCAGTATAACCAGCGTCGTAGCAGACACCTCTGCAATCGGATCCACCAGAAATCGAAGAGCATCAATGGCGTCGAGCACGCGAATTTAGAGATCCGAACGTTACCATCGCCATCACCGTTCATGCATTTCTGATTGAGCTCATTCTCGCCCTCACAATGGACAAGTCAAGTGCTCTGGAGTACATCAACCAGATGTTCCCCAACGGTACGCCACAAATCCCAATTTCACTTGCAATCACTTTATATTCCAACGTTTCCCTTCTCAAATCCGCGTTTCGCTATGCAGAGGCGTCTCTCTCCGGAGTGGAGCCGCTGATGCAGAAAATTCAGAACGAGATTCGCACCGTAGATGCTGGAATCCTCGCCGCCGTTCGTCAACAGGTGTTAAAATCTCTTCAATTAACGTCGCCTGATTTGGGTTTGTTCCGTCGTTTTCGCTCTCTCATGCCTCCGATTCTCTGATTTCAGAGCAATTCAGGAACTAAGGCGAAGGAAGATCTCGCCGCCGCCACACGTGCCGTCGAGGTATGCGCGCGTGCGAGAAGTAGTTTAGTCTCCTGCTTCGACCTTTGTGTTGCGTTGTGTTTTATCAGTGTCTTGTTTCGTGAATGCAGGAGCTTATGTACAAGATCCGAGAGATAAAAACTAAAGCTGTGCAGAGCGAAACAATGGTTCAAGAAATATGCCGTGACATTAAGAAACTGGACTTTGCGAAGAAGCATATAACTACCACAATTACTGCACTGCATCGTCTTACAATGCTTGGTAAATCTTGCTTTTACTCCTTTTACTGGGTGAAAAAAAGAAACGGTTGTTTATTAATGTTCTTAAGTGCTCGGTTTACCATTTAAGAAATTGAACTTTATACTGATGCGGTTCGTTAGTAAGGCTTGCTTGCGACTGCACTTGTATTTCCGTCTTAGTAACATCAGCACTGAATTAGACATTAGACAATTTTTCTAATGTAAACATTTAAACCAAGTCGATGCAGATTTAACTTACAAATGCAAAATGCCGCGTCTGTTCTATAGGCTTGTTGCATGCTTTATGGATTTCTAGACGCGTAGACATTTTTTGATCTTTTACTTCAACAAACTTACCTATTATATGGCAGTCTCTGCTGTTGAACAGCTTCAAGTGATGGCTTCAAAGCGTCAGTATAAAGAGGCAGCTGCACAGCTGGAGGTATCCAATATCATTACCACACTGTTTACTGTTGTGTACCGCATTGTGCGCATCTGTGGGATTAACTGTTGATATTTGTGATTATTATTAGTTTGGATGTATTTGCATTGGAGCTTGTAACTGGGGTTTGCTTATTAGTGCTTTAGCAGTTTGGGCTTTCAGTTGTCTCTTCAAAGCGTTAGGGTTTTAACTTTTAAGCTTTATTATTGATTTTGAACAATGATATTTGATTGTTCTACATGATAGTGGTGCTTAAACATCATGCTAAATGCAATCAATTCACCCAAACACGCTTATACTCTAGAGGTCTATTTTAGTTTATTTTCATGCAGTATCTGGTCATGGTTTATGGTCCTTTCTTTTCATATATCTGATATAGAAAGTTATGCTTATTGTTTTAATTGACTAATCTGTAAACCCAGCTTCTTGCTTTTGTTTATCTGTCGATTTATTCATACTGTCATCTTGCATTTCAGGCAGTGAACCAATTATGCAGTCATTTTGAGGCCTATAGGGATATCCCGAAGATCATAGAACTGAGGGAAAAGTTTAAGAATATCAAGCAAATACTCAAGTCACATGTGTTTTCTGATTTTTCTAGGTATATTATTCTTACTGATTTCCATCTTCTGCTGTGTTAGAAAATTTCTATGGGCCCTACAATATGAATTCGATATACAATGTTCATTTAGATTTCTCATCTATATTTTTTTCCTAATATTTCATTTTATAACATGTTATTAACCTCACTAGATGTAGAAGCTATTTGATCCAAAGAGGCTATGTATAACTGGCTTCCTCAATTTTCTGTTTTTGTCTCAGCTTAGGTACTGGAAAGGAGACAGAAGAAACTAATTTGCTACAGCAGTTGTCTGATGCCTGCCTGGTTGTTGATGCATTAGAGCCTTCTGTAAGGGAAGAATTGGTAAATAATTTCTGCAATAGGGAGCTTACTTCGTACGAACAAATTTTTGAAGGAGCTGGTATGTTTGATTTATCTGCCACATTAATTGTGTTAATTTATTTATAGAGTTCTTGTCAAATGTCTGTATTTGTTTTTTCCACCACATCTTTTAGAGCTTGCAAAGTTGGACAAAACTGAACGTAGATATGCATGGATTAAGCGCCGAATGAGATCAAATGAAGAAATTTGGAAAATCTTCCCAGCCTCATGGCATGTTTCATATCGGCTCTGTATCCTATTTTGCAAGAAGACGAGGTATGCTATTTACTTGTTTGTACAAACCGTCTTAATATAACAATGGATATGCCTTCTGCATTAAAGATACCATGGCCTTAGTAAAACATGTTTACCTCTAGTTTGTTGCAAAATGACATTTTAATTTATTGAATATGAATAAATTTATTGCAGCAGTTTGGGAGTGTTACTTGAGCTTCATTTTCCATCTGTCTGACTTTGAATTTCCAATGGTTTACCAAAAAATTTGGATGTTTTCTAGTATATTTTGTGTTATGGTTTTGCAAAAAAATGTGATGGAATCAAACATTTTACATAATATTTTGTCATTTCGTATGTACAAAATTTAGTTCAGGGTTATTGTATTATTGTGTTTATGATACTTGTTTTTACAGAAAACAACTTGAGGACATTCTTTCTAATCTAAAGGAAAAGCCAGATGTTGGAACCTTGTTATTGGTAAGCCATTAAATAGTATAATACTGAAAATGCTGTTTTGTATCCATTTCCCTTTCCCAGGACTTTTTTAATTACAAAATAACTGTAGATGGATGTTCTTATGTTATTTCATAGAGGCTGGTTACAATGTACAAGCTGTCAGTTTTGTATTTAAGATGATAACACTTAGATTTTTGTATTATTTCGGTGTTTCATCTGTTAATTTCTTCCAGGCTTTACAAAGAACTTTAGAGTTTGAGGATGAATTGGCTGAGAAATTTGGGGGAGGCACTCAAAACAGAGAGATTGCGAATGAGATTGAAGAGATAGGTAGGGGGACTAATTCTAGTAATACTGCCTTGGATATCCGGAAGAAGTATGAAAAAAAGCTTGCTGCACATCAAGGAGGTGACACTGAAGTATGTTTTATAAATTGCTAAATTTTACTGTACTTATTCACAAGTTATTTTCTTCTCCTTCAAAATTGTAGTTATCAAATGACTGTAATGTCCTAATTTTGTATAAATAGGAGAAAGGTGGAACTAAAGATTTGGCAGTGCCTGGAGCTGGGGTATGGTCTCATTTGACTATTGTCCTGTTTCTATAATTGGTTTTATAGATTAAGTTAATATGTTTACAGTTGTGGTCTGAGAGGTATTGTCATGATGATATAAATGCTTTAGGAATTAACCTTTTTGGTTTGTCTTCGAGTGATTTTTCTTTTGCTTTCTTTGTTATCTGCTGTGTGGCTCTTTATGCAATAATTCCAAGTTAAGTTTGTGACACGTACTTAGTAAGTTTTACACTCCAAAAAAAGGATGTATTACCAAATGACATTGCTTTTATTTTAAAATTTTCAAATATTGAGTCAAGGTTATTTTCTCCTATTTTTCCTCCATAATTGAAACCCAGGAATTTTGTGGATTATATTTTCTTGATTTCACAAATATTGTTGGTTGTAGTTGTGGCTTTCTTGGAGGTTTTCTCATTTTATTCCTATTGGCCTGTTTTGCCAAAAAACCTGACAGACATTTGGGTTGTTTGGACAGTTCAACTTCCGTGGAATTATTTCATCTTGCTTTGAGCCTCACTTAACAGTATATGTAGAATTGGAAGAGAAGACGCTAATGGAAAGTCTGGAGAAACTAGTTCAGGTAATTTGTGCACCACCGTTTAGATGTCGTCTTCTGTGATTTACATCTGATTTTTTTAATCATGATTAAACGTTTCATCCACTATAGGAAGAGACATGGGATATTGAGGAGGGAAGTCAGAGTAGTGTTCTATCCAGTAGCATGCAGGTGAGTCTCTCGATCTCTTAGCAGGTTATGTTAGAGCAGAGTAACATGCCTCTATATTATTTTATGTCTTATCAGCTCTTTGAAGTTCTTATAGGTGGTATCTGATTAACTGTTGTGAAAGACTAATGTGGCTAGATTGCTTTAGTATTTTTTCTCCCTTTTACAATCAGTTTTTGTTATGCTTCGTATTTACTTGATTTCTTTCTGTCGTTCTACATAGTTGTTTCTTATTATCAAGAGAAGCTTGAAGAGATGCAGTGCTTTAACAAAGAATCAGACACTATTCAATCTGTTGAAGGTAAACTCCTTAATTCCTGAGTATAATATTTCTATTTTATATAAGAAGTGATACTACATAAGCTTTTAATTCATTTTCTACCTTTTTATTTTCCTTGTTATGATAGTTTAGAATCATGGGTCAAAATTGTGGATGCTTGCTCATAATTCCAGTGAAATCAAAATATAATTTCGTACTATTGTCTGTGTCCAAATTTTGGACTAGTGCTTGTAATGTCTATTGAAATAAAAATATGTATGTCAACCTATTTAGTTGTATCAAATGAACTTCATTAATGAACAAAAAAAATCCTTGCTCAAATAAAGTTAAAGGGTTCCATTCCATCTATTTACTGATAAGTGGATGTGCCGACTCAAGTATGACAATTACTTGAACTCTGTTAAAGATGGGAGGCCTTTATCTCAATTTGTGGGACTCATTGAAGTGAGAACACTAGTAAAAGAAGCAGAATAGTAGGCATTGTTTCAGTGAGTCTTGTAATATCATTAGTCCTTACACTGTTCTTATTATTTTAATCCACCTTGTCTTAATGAAGTTTAATAATGTAATGTTTTTCTGACATTTCAGTTTGATCAGAAGTTGTTATCTTTTATTATTGTTAATGTGTTAGTCTAGAGTCCGGTCTGGATGTTCAAAGTGTTTATTTGACAGATAATGAGTATAATTGTGATGATGAGTTTGGTTTTTGCTTGTGTATGTCTTTTTTTTGCTTAGGATAATATCTTACTTTCCTCCACATATTTTATATTTCTTCCTTTTTAAAAATAAAAAGAGAGAAGACAGAGAGTGAGTTATCTGATCTTGGAGCGTCATGGGTTATTTTATATCAGGTTAAACATATTCTTTTTGCAGAACTTTTTGATATAATTTAGTGATGACATAAAATATTTGCTCCACATCTTATTAAAGAGTTGTCTGTTGTAGCTTATGTTAGTATTAAGTGTAGCTGAATGTGGTAGAAAAGTTAATAGTAAGGATGTGTCATTTTTGGCAGTAGTGATTTAAGTTTTAAAGTATTAAAAATAATATTTTTTAACTTTGTGGCTGAAAGTAAATTGATTTTTAATTGCAGTGCATACTGGATTGTAATGGGTCTAGCTTCACGCAGTTTATGATTTTATTCCCTTTCAATCTTAGGTTTTCCAAAGAGTTCTTAAAGTGTATGCTACAAAGCTCTTTGCTAGACTCCCAAAGGGGGGAACTGGAATTGTTGCTGCGGCCACTGGCATGGATGGACAAATAAAGGTATTTTCAAAACAATTGGTTATTCATCATAGTGAGAAGCTGCATATTCATGCTGTCAAATAGCTTTCATTGCGTGTGTTTTCTTATTCTCTGGAAATTTTGAACAGACATCTGATAGGGATGAAAGAGTGATTTGTTACATTGTAAATTCAGCGGAATATTGCCACAAAACGGTTGGTTTCTTTGACCTTTCCATCCATTTGATAATGAGTAAATGCCTGAAGCTTGATTTACTAACATTTAGCTTTGTACTTGATAGGCTGGTGAACTGGCTGAAAGCGTCTCTAAAATAATTGACCCTCAATATGCGGAAGGGGTGGATATGTCTGAAGTGCAGGTATTGATACCTTCTCTCTGTGAGTGACTTTTTTTTTTCTACAGCTCTCATTTTAACTATGCAATTATACAGGATGAATTCTCGGCCGTTATAACAAAATCACTGGTGACCTTGGTTCATGGCCTGGAAACTAAATTTGACATTGAAATGGCTGCAATGACACGTCTCCCTTGGGGTACCCTTGAGAGTGTTGGTGATCAATCAGAGTAAATTGAATTCCTTTATAAAATTTAACAAATGCTCATAATTCATGTGACAAAGTTCGTTACTTTAACACTGCAATTGCCTTGCAGGTATGTTAATGCCATAAATTTGATCCTAACCACTAGCATTCCTGCACTTGGAAGTCTTCTTTCACCCATCTACTTTCAGTTCTTTCTGGACAAGGTGATTCTCTATAACAAGGATTAATGCATGCAACTTTGGTTTTTAATGTGAAAACTGGTATTAAGGACAGTGTCTTTTCTAGCATAATAATACAGTTTTATAATTAATAAAGTATTCATTATTTTTTTAATATAACCTTTTCTCTTGAGTTTGCCATTCTGTTATTTCAAATTCATCTTCAATTGTTTCTGAAATATCTTCTGAAGTTTATTCTTGATAACATCTCCTGATAGTTTGTTAGTTTAATCATCCCTAATAATCACATAGTGTGCAGTTAGTTGCACTTCTTTAATCTAATCTCTTATTTTAATCTGCAGCTTGCATCATCTCTTGGTCCACGCTTTTATTCTAACATTTTCAAGTGCAAACAAATATCAGAAACTGGAGCTCAACAGGTACTGACTATTTTTTTTTAAATTACTTCTGTACATGAATGGTAAAGTCAAAGCTTAGCTTTGTCAGGTTCTTACTTGCGAGCTGGTTTATGTTATATGGATAAAGAAATTTATTAGACTGGAAGTACTATGCAGAGGACAAGGTATCTTCCAAAACCCTAAATTCAAAATAAAAAAAGGAATGAAGGACCTCTTTTCAAAACCCTAATAAGATCCCCATCAAGAACCCTTTAAAATGTCAGAAGATGGTTATTAATTGAATGATGTCTCTGAGCTTCTCTCTTGAAAGATTTTAAATTGAACTTTCTTCATTCTTACTCTTAAATTGCAATTTAATAAATTAGGGCAACTTTTCTTTTTTATACTTGAAAGGTTTAGACTTTAGAGTCAATAATGTTCCCCACTGCCATGGTTTTGGAAGGGAAAGGATGCCACTTGTTGTATAACTCGAGAGTGTTCCTCTTTGTAAGGTACACCTCAAATGAACAAAATGGGTACTCCATTTGTCAGGGTGCTCCCCTGATCCTAGATTGTTCCTTTTGGGTGAAGTGCTCCATTGACTCAAGTTTTGATATATTCTCTGAATAAATGACGTCAATTACAACCATGCTAATGACTGAATTACTTAATGTACCTAAAAGGTATTTATCACCCAAATATAATAAATCATAAATGAATAAAAACCTAAGATAAATCCTATTTAGATAGATAGTCTTACCAAAATATAAAGTTCCTTAAAGTAGATTTCTCATCAAAGATAAAATCCATAAAAATAAGAAAATATATTAATATCTTAAATAACAATTATTATCTAATTGATATATTAAAATAACAGAAATTCTAATTGTATTTGTATCATGACTGAAGTAAAATATTTGATGTTGTAAAGAAGAGTCCTTTGCTTCTTCTTGTCAATAAAATAATTGTTGGGTTTGGTGCAACAATAACAAGAAACACAAGAATAAGAATGAAAAAAAAACTATATTGTATGATCTCAAGCTTTTTTGTACTTCACATGTATTTTCTACATATAGAACTTATAAAATGGACTAATAGAGAATCATTAAACAGTTAAAACAAAATTTCAACTGAAACACACGTTAGACCATAGATGGTTTAATGCACTAGTCAGATGGCAAATGGTGTAATTTCTCTTAACACTACTAGATGCTCCTTAATAAATGGTCTTTTGTGCTCTTCCCTAGACGTTCATGATTGAATGGCCAATATATCACAATAATATTGGTTATTGTAAATGTGTTGAAGTTAAGGCAACAAGTTTAGCTTGTTCTGATGGTTTTGACACTGACTTGCCTTTATTTCGGTTAAACTATATTATTGATATTTCATTAATTTTTTTGATGATAATAATCTATGTGTTCAAGGAGCTATTGCTACCCAATTTATGATGTTAATAGAACAATGAACTGATTTCTGCAGATGCTATTGGATACCCAAGCTGTTAAAACGATTCTTCTTGAAGTTCCTTCCCTTGGTAGACAGGTGATATTAATTGTATTCAATAGTTTCTACTGCTTAAATATAACTTGGTATGCTGTTTGTACTTACTGCAAGAAATATCACCGTCATGATAACCTTTACTGTTCCGATGTCCACTTGTCCCTCTTTCCCTTGCAAATATTAATTTGACTCCTCCATTTTAAGTTTTTTTTTTCCAGGAATTTTTTCTTTACGTGCAAACCCTCTTTTACAAGAAGCAGTTACAAAGTTTCCATCTCTATTTTTGAGATGGACAATATTTATTAATTTTTCAGGGATAAAATACACATAAACCTGGACTAGAAATTGATATTTTAGAATCAAACCAAATTGAATAGAAAACGAAATCTGCTTAAAAGAATCTACTTTCCTGGTTAGATATCAATCAATATATGGTTTCTACTCTAATTTGCATTACAGTTCATGAAAATGAGAGGTGCTTGGATATTGAGATAATATTTGGTTGCCTAATATGGACTTGGAGACCGAGTAGGAAACAATAATGATCTGACTATCTTGACCAACCAGCTATTTTGTAAGATATATATGAACTATATTGCACTGCATTGACTAAACTGTCTTCAAGCAGATTCGAATCCATTGTCAAATAAGTTAATAGTGAAAAAGGCATTTTGTTGCTTGCATTGCATATCTAATTGTAAATTTGTTGTATGCTTGTCACTGGTTTATCATTAGACTAACTGCTTTTTCTTTACCTGATAGACATCAGGTGCTGCTAGTTATTCCAAGTTTGTGAGCCGCGAGATGAGCAAAGCCGAGGCCCTTTTGAAGGTTTGCTGTCCATTTAATAGTAAAATGTTATCATGTAATATTAGTTTGATGTGTCTGGGTTATAGCTTATTTGGTGTGAAAGACATCTGAAGGAGTTTATGAAAACCCCAAGACTCCAACCTAAAACTCAATCAAAGCCAACCATGAAATTAATTCCATCTGACAAATTTGTGTGAATGTCCGTGTTCAGGTTATACTTTCTCCAGTTGATTCTGTAGCAGATACTTACCGTGCATTGCTACCTGAGGGTACACCCATGGAATTTCAACGCATCCTGGAGCTTAAGGTTATAATTAGCCAGTTCTATTGAAATCTCTAGTTGATTGACTGCTGGTTTTTGCATTATTTGTTTGTTCTGGACATCTGATTATTGAGATGAAGTCTGCTAAGCCTCTTATAGAATATATAAAATAAATTTGTGGTTAAGTTCACAACTAAATAAAATTATTCAGTTCATTGCCAATTTGGCCCATTAATTCAAGCCGAGCAGTCATAAGCAAATATCTCACCCTCTTGGGATAGAAGTAATGTTATGTTGCAAATTTGAGGAGCTAACAAAGGACTTAGAAGAATCAATTGGTGAACATTAGTAATTTAGCAAATCTGTCACTGTAGCAGATCAAGTATCGGTAATTCAATGGCACATCACATCTTAGGAAAGAAGTAATGTTATATTGAAAACTTGAGGAGCTTACATAGAAGCACTTAGAAGAATCAGTGTGTGAAAATTAGTAATTTAGCAAATCCTTCGCTATAGCAGATCAAGGATCGGAAATTCAATGGCGCATTACATCTTAGCAAAGAAGTAATGTTATATTGCAAACTTGACGACCTTACATAGCACTTAGAAGAATCTATTTGTAAAGATCAGTAATTTGAGCAAATCTGTCACTAGCAGATCAAGGATCCCTAATTCAATGGTCATCTTTGGTAAATTAAAGTGTTATAACAAGCATTCTGATAGGAACCTGCTATGTCGTTACAGAAAAAGTGGTAGTAATCCCAATTACACAGGTAGAATCATAAAAGGAAAAATGAAAATAACAAAAGCTCATCGAGTATTTGCTAGTCTCTTCCCAAATCTTACCAAATTCATGCCCACTTCTCTCTTAGTCTATCCTAGCTTACATCCTCACTAATTCCCTCCCTTTCTATTCCCTCACCATGTTTGCTGTTCTGGGCCTCCGATCTTCTGCTTATTTGTCCGCCATGCCATTTTCGATAGTTATATTACATTTTTTGCTCACCGCCATAGGCCGTTAACCGATGTTGATAACATTGCAAACCTTGCCATAATTCTTATTACCCTATCAATGCCTAAATTAAACTGAAAATGTATAAAAATAAATCAAATAGTTGAATTAACTATATTAATTAATATTCTGTAATGGTTCATGCTTTGCTTATGGATTCTATCACATGATGCAAATTATTTGGTTTTTCAGATGCAACTGACTGCATGATTTGTAAGTTATTCTTCATGTTTGGATGATCTATGAGGTGTGTTTTCAGGGTCTGAAAAAAGCTGATCAACAAAGCATTCTTGACGACTTCAACAAACTTGGGCCTGGAATTAAGCAAACTCAGGTTGCACCTACGATTGTGCCTGCAGCTCCTCCAGTAGCTCCTGTGGTACCTAGCCCCTCTGCGGTTGGACTCATAGCGTCGAGAGAGGATGTTCTAACTAGGGCTGCTGCACTTGGACGAGGAGCTGCCACCACTGGGTTCAAGCGGTTCCTAGCTCTAACTGAAGCTGCCAAAGACAGGAAAGATGGGCCTTTCAGGAAGCTCTTTAATCCATAATCACGAGAGTGCTACAACCCCAATTTTTTGGCTAGTCCCTTTAAGTTTTTAGTGTTTTCTCCCTTCTCTTTGATTCTTTATGTAAGTTTCAATATCATGTTTATCTGATTTCACTCGAACAACTGAAAGCGGATAATAAAGAGATCTATCTACAAATTTGCATCATTCTTTCTGTAGCTCGCAAGGGATTCTTCTTGTCTGTTACTTGTTACTGCCCCGATTACTTACTGTTCACACTATCAAGGTAATCAAGGAATTCTAAAATTGACATGTCTGTTTGCTGCATTGTGGAACTGATGAATTTTGTGTGATTGATCTTGAAATTTATGCTAGAGCCTAGAGGAAGATGTTGGGCTAAGTGGACAAGGGTAAGGAAATATGCATCTGTTAAAGAAACCGAATTTTCTTCCACTGGCACGTTCTGAAGCTTAAATATTACAAATTACTAGGAGTTGGAAACTTATAAGTGACAACATACTCAATTGAATTGAAAATATATTTAGTAAAATTATATGATTAACTAACTGATTCTTGTAAACTAACATAACAAATGTTTATCTATTATGCATATATATATATATATAATATAATGATAAAATTTAAAGTAAATGTATTATTAGATGTTTATATGAAATAAATGTAAAATAACTAAATATGACTTATAAAGAATTGACTATAAAATATTAATTATGTAAAAACATTGTTTTTAGAAATTAGTTGGGAGATTAGGAAAAATTTACAAGTTTTAAATTTAAGTCATACATTATTTCTATTGACTTATCAAATCAAAGTAGGTAATATTAAAAAATCGATATAATCAAACACATCAAATAATGTTTTTTAATAAGATAAACTAATAAACTCACCTGTATATTAAACACTTAAAAAAGGTCTATAAAGTAATTCATTCTCTTACGAAATAAGTGCTTAAAGTTCTTCTATAGTTTTGCAGCAAAAATAGCTACTAACAAGAATAATACCAGAAAATGCCAAAATGCTAATTGTTTTTGTAATGAATTATAAAATTAAGACTCATAACTAATAACAGATAACTAATTTTATTTTTTTAAAATGAAATCTAAAA
Source organism: Lablab purpureus (assembly GCA_030347555.1). Lineage (NCBI taxonomy): Eukaryota > Viridiplantae > Streptophyta > Magnoliopsida > Fabales > Fabaceae > Lablab > Lablab purpureus. Next base: position 17,184,153 of record CM059259.1, read on the forward strand.
GCTACGGCCTTATATATTACACATCTGATTCTTTTAATTGTACATTTGACCACTTTAATATTAATACCAAATCTTTGTACCAAATCTCATTTTTTTAATTGTACATTTGACCATTTTAATTATTATTAATTTTAATATAACTTTTTCTTTTGTGTGTGCTTTATCATTTTTTTCGTATTTATAGGCCCATTAAATATTTAACAACTTGTTGAGATATTATTCTGAAGCCATAAAACGACATGGTTCTGCCCCATTATTATTTTTAGATTAAAATAAGTATTTAATGAATTAGTAGTAAAATATGATAATGGAATTTGAAAAACAAAGAACTTGAGTTGATAAAATTTGTAAATAATAAGAGTTAAAGTAATAAAGTATACCATTTAATAAACTTTTTGAATTTAGGTACAATATTATTGAGTAAATAGCATAAAAATGGATAGCTACTAACAAACAAAATTATAATTGCAGATAAGAAAAGTATCCAGAAAAAAGAAAAAGTCAAAAGTCAATCCCTGCTGACATAACCTTCTAGATGTGGGAAGATGAGTCTCTGTTTGCTATGTTTTGTTCTTTTGTTTCATTGCATTTGAATCCTACCTACAAACACGTCACAACTTTCCACGCGCTTTGTTTTATTTCAAATCTATTATCTGCGCTCACCTTACCTGCATACAAATGAAAGTCACCCAAATACTTTAGCGCGTGACCTAGTTGACCCATGTGTGATGGCTTCAAATAATTTAACCACAAAATATTTTAAGTTTATGTTTTACGAACTCACAAATCTTTCATTTTAACTATTCACATCTGACTTTGGTAGCTATATACAAATTTTTAATAATATACTTTAGAATTTTACAACTTATAAAATATAAATTATCTTAACTAATTTGTAATATGTTATTTTTTTATTATTCTTTTCACATATTATCGCTTATAAAATAAATAAAATTAAATCTAATTAATATTTACTAGAATAATTAATTTAAAATTTGAAACGATTTATAAAAACAAACAAACATATAACTTAAAAAATAAAAATACTAAAATTTTTAATTATGTTTTTAAAAATTTAAAATTATAATTACATAATAAAATATTTTTATTTAGAAAACATAAATTTTATATATAATTTATAATAATGTTTTCTCTTATATTATTAATTTTTATTTATTAACTAATCCGTTAATTTTATCAAATATTTTTAATCTAATAAAATTATTAGTTTAAAATTTATAAATAAAAAAATTATTTATTAATAATTAATTTATAAATTAATTTATCAACTAGTAATTAATTTATAAATTAATTTTATGAAATAAATTTAAATTTGAAGTTAACCTATTTTAAAATTTGTATCCAAGACTCTATTTTAAATAAAAATTACTTAGTTCCATTGTTTTTTTTATCAACCAAAATATTGAAAGTGACAGAATATCTTAATGATAAACAATTTCTTAAAATCTTGTCCCCAAAAGTCAAAATACCCCGAATCAATAAGTATTTACCTTTTTTTATTGACTTGGCAAAGAAATCATTAGTGTATGTTTGGGAAAAATTAATAAAATCACTTATTTATATATTTTTGATAAAATAAAATAATTAATCATTCTTAATAAATTGATCCGTACCTTAAATAGTTATTTTTTTGTTCTACTAGAAACAAGACAAAAATACAAAAAAACTTGATAAATCAAATTTAAAATCATTTAATTAAAATATTCACAGCATATTTTTTTTTCGTTACATTATCCTAAATTATTATATAATAGTTAGTTAATAATGCAAAATGTATTACAGTAAAAAGTCATGAAAAATAATTTCTTTACAATTTCATCCTGTAATTTTTTGTATTATTTTTCATTATGACATATATATATATGTAACTTCGTTTGTGTTTAACGTTTATATACTTTTAGTCTAATTTTTTTCTACTAAAAATTAATTAAAAATTACCATTATTATGATTTTAAACTAATTATTATAAATTTATGATAGATTGATTTTTTTTAAGTAAATAACATTGTATATATCTTTTTTCTTGCATGTTTTGAGTATATATTCCTTCACTTATTTTCTTTGTTTTGTTCTCATTTTTGAACACTGCATTCAATCCAACTACTTTCTTTGTTTGCTTTTCTTGGCAAAATCACAGTTTTTTTGGTCTCTCTTAGCTTCTTCCTTAAAATAATACTAAAAAAATAAAAGAAAGAAAATAGAAAAAATATAAGAAGAGGAAGGTGTCTTGTTGGAAGTTTGAAAATGAAACATCTGTGAACTCCAAACTTCTTCTCTTTTTCTTGGCTTCCGCGTTCAACTTCCTCCGCCTTCCGCCGGTCCACGGTGGTCGCCGACCCCCTTCGACGGCCGAGCTCTGACGAGGTTAATTTAGGAACCTTTGGCTTGCTCTCAGCTCATTACCATAACACTCTCTGATTCTTCTTCTTCTTCTTCTTCTTCTTCTTCTCCTTCTTCTTCTTCTTCTTGCTGGTGAGTTTCAGAGTTTCTGAGGATATTTTATTTTGTTCTGTTTTATTTAGAATTCTTGGCAAAAAAAAAGGAGTAAAGAATAAAATTGTTGCTTTCATTTATTGCGGTCATTGAAGAGGGAGGCGCCTTGGAGTTTTAAATTTGTGCAATTTAATGAAGGAAAAAGTTAATTGAATTTATGTTAGGGTGGTTTGATGCTTAAAGGGAGTGGCTTAGTTAGTTCATTTAAACCTATCTCTATATTGGGAAAAATTGGCTTCAACACCTTGAACCTCTCAAGTGATCAGGGAGTTGAGTACCATTGGTAATTGCTTATTTGATTGTTGAAAGTCTCCTTCGGGAGAAAATTTTTGTTTTGGGTTTTCATTTCAAATAAAAAGGGACCCAGCTTGGGTGTTGAAATATTTAGGGCTCTGAACTCTTGTTTTCTGCTGGTTAGTTCTTAGAATAGAAGGTAATTGAATTAGTGCTTTAGGGCTCTTGTTGGTTGTGTGAACAATAGTCATTATGTTATATAAAGTGGGTTAGAGAAAGGAAAAAAAAATGCTTTTAAGGCTGTTTGCAGTCATGGATATTTTCCAATTAGTTTCCTATTTTCAGACGCCTTTTGCAGCAAGCATGCATGGGTTTTGTTTTGCTTAGGATATTATTTAGCTTCTGAACAGTATCCCTCCCAACTTGCTTTTCTGGGTTAAATTCTGTGGCCCCTGCCTTTATATGCTGTGTCTTACAGTCTAATAGTGCCAGATTTTTAATTGGATATAAATAGTGAGGCAGCATTGCGATCTCTACATTATTTTGACTCATTCAGTATTTCGCAATTTTTTCTGCACATACTATGAAAGGAAATTTATTATTAATACAAATAATTCCTATAGCTTGCTTACTTTGTTTTGCTTCTGTTGCCTTGTTATATCTACAAACAGGAGTATAACCTTCTATATTTCTGGAAATCAACACTTCGAATTCGAACCCCTTTTCAAAGTCTTACATAATTCTTCACCTGCATAGAGGTAGAAGTCATGTTAATTATCTTTTTAAGCATCCTTGTTTTAATTTTTTGCTATTATCTCTCTATTCTCTGTTGTCATACAATGTGAATGTTAATGGGCAGTAATTCAGGTAGATAATTTCTGGTCTTAGTTTATAAATTGATTTTGTTCATGCAATATGATTGTTACTTCATATAAGTATTTAGAGGATTCACTTTGAATTTGGAATCAATCTCAGCTTCATGCTTCTGTTGTGCTTTAATTTCTAGTTCTCTGGCATCACAATGATGACACCAGAGTCATCAAACGAGTTGGAAAAACATGCAATCTCAAGTCATCATGTGAGAGGGACTAGTGAATATGTTAGACTTGCCATATCTGATGAACCGAGGGCTGTCGAAAATGAAACACTACAGCCTCTAGCAGAATCAAGAATAAAATCTTTCAGGTGGTGGATGAAAGCCTTTTTCTGGTGCTTTGTCATTGTTGTACTCGGTCTTGTTACAGTGAAATGGGGAGTGCCATTTACTTTTGAAAAGGTACTTCCTCTCGCTTTACAATTGTTCTGGTATCCAGAATTTCTTTTCTTGATGCACGTTCTCTGGGGATGTGGGCTTTGCAATTCCTATTGAGAAATTAATCTATGTCATGTTTGACTTTGTGAATTTATTTGATATTGATAATTATGTCATTCCTGTGTCACTTTCAGGCTCCTAATTTTTTCAGCCAAAATGTTTTATATGACAATGATAATTGAAGATTGGCAGTTTCCTTGGCATCCCCCATGGCATCTTTATGTATTTGGTTACTGTTTCCAATTAGATTAATAGAACTACAAGTTTTTGTGCTCTTTCTTTCTTCAAAAAAGTTAGATGGCATCAGTGTGCAGTTTACTATGTTTTTATCCAATGTGATGAAAAACTATTAGAGGAGTGCATTCAATATACTAGCTCATGCTAATGTGACAAAATTTATATTACGAAAAAGAACAAATCTGCTTTCTGCACTTGCTGTGTTAGGAAATTCTGCTTTGTCATTCCACCCTTTGTATCTTTAAACCTACTCTGCAGTCGTTTTATAGACCTTATAAGTATCATATCATAAAATGTCTTACGGTTATAAACTTGGAAATGGTTTGGGAATTGCATACATATTGATATTTTTGGTATTGCCTAAGAACAAGCTTAGACTCAATATGTTAATTCTTGTGGAACAGCTTACACTTCACATGGTTGCTGTTAATTCATATTTTGAACCTAGGTCTTACTAAATTTTCTACTGCAGATAATTTACCCAATCATGGAATGGGAAGCGACCACTTTTGGCCGTCCAGTTCTTGCCCTTGTACTTGTTGCTTCTCTGGCTTTATTCCCAGTATTTTTTATCCCTTCTGGCCCTTCCATGTGGTTGGCTGGAATGATTTTTGGTTATGGCCTTGGCTTTGTTATAATAATGGTTGGAACAACCATTGGGATGGTCCTCCCTTACTTAATTGGACTAGTTTTCCGTGACCGCATTCATGTAAGTCATTTTGTTTCTCAAGTGACCACAAGTCTAGATTCATGTTTTTTTTTTACTTTTCTGTTTACGCTTTTATAAATGTGGTTCAGCAATGGTTAAAGAAATGGCCCAAGAATGCCGCATTGATTAGGCTTGCTGGGGAAGGGAGTTGGTTCCGTCAATTTCAAGTAGTTGCTCTGTTCAGAGTTTCACCTTTTCCGTACACCATTTTCAATTATGCTGTAGTTGTGACGAATATGAGGTTTTGGCCATACTTGTGTGGATCAATAGCAGGAATGGTGCCAGAAGCTTTCATCTACATCTACAGGTTTGTGCTTTTATGGTATGTTTGGATGGGTGGCAGGGTGTAGCTCAAGAATTTTCTAACAGGGGTGGAGTCATTTTTTAAAATACTTACAGATATAATCATAAAGTGTTTTCTTAAATGAAGGACCCCTCGACCTTGTTCCCAGAGGGTAAAGGTTGGAAAAATAGTTACTTTTTCCTTATTTAGATAAATTTTTCCCTTAATAAAGGAGACAAGAAAGAAAATGAAGAAATTTCTGAAGTTAATTCATAAATAAGCTTTTCGGAGAAGTCAAATGATTTTAATTTTTCCAGAAAGCTTATTTTAATTTAATTTATCCATGATATGAAGTATATAGCTCATGACATAAGTTTCTTTTATTTTCCCTTTTTATTTTTTTCTTCTAAGTATTTATGAAGAGATTTATTGAAATAGAATCTAAATAGTTATCTTTCCAAGGGCAAAAGATGGTCAAAGTCAAACTTTGTGAAGTTTGTTTGAAAACAGTCATATATGACTATGAGAATAAAGTATTACTTCATTGATCCCAATATGACTGAATCATAACTTGTTTTGTTTTCTTTATATACATCTATATTTTCCTTATTTGTTAATGGTGGTCAATTTTGAGCAGTGGTCGATTACTAAGGACCTTGGCAGACGCACAGTACGGGAAGCACCAATTGACAACTGTAGAAATCGTGTACAACATAATTTCTTTCATCATTGCTGTTGTTACCACCATTGCCTTCACTGTTTATGCAAAAAGGACCCTTAATGAACTGAAGATTGCAGAGGCCAATGAGGAAGCTGCCTCTGTATCAGGGAGTGGTAGTCTTGAGATGGAGAAGGGTTCCCATTGAAATAAAATTTCCCACGATATCGATGTATATTTATGTATCTAAAATTTGGTTTAGGACTACATGCACCATAGTGCTTTTCACCCTCCCTCTTAGGCCTTTTATTAATCATTGACATGAGCATGTAGGATAGAAAAAGTCTGCAAATGCACCAATCGGTAGACGTATGAACGGCTGTTAATAAATTGGAAAGAAAGCTCTACTAACATTTTTTTATTTTATAAAATGTGCAATTCACCATATATCTACTCTTAAAATTTACTAAATATTGAGATTTAGTGTAAATTAAACCAAAGAGTGTATCTTTAATTTGGGTGATGTGCTAGTTTTGGTGAAGTACTATCATATTGTTATGAAAAAGTATTTTTGAGACTGGCTTCAATGAATAGTAATCATAGTTCTTATATCCATATTTTGTGGTACCTAATATGAATATTTGAACTTGCCTGTACTCCTATTGTTTTAGGGGAAAAGGAAAGGAGGAAAATAAGATAAAAATATTAATATATTTATTTGAGGCTTTTTTATAGCATAAAATTTTAAAAAGTAAATATATAATTTCGTGTGAAGGGAAAATAGGGTAAAGTTTAACCTTTTTTGGGTTAATTTAAATTTTAATTGGTATAAAATAATTTTTTTCTCGTTTCAATCTACCTAAACAACACAATAGAAACTGTTTTGTAAGATATGTGAAAAAAATGAACGAGATGGTCTAAGAGAAGACTTTGCATTGAAGAGAAGAGAGAAAATGAGAGGTGTGCATTGGAAGGAGTGAAAGGGGAAGTTAAAGAGGCAAAAAGGGGTGTGAATGGCAAAACAGTTTTTAAAAATGGCCCATTTGTTCACCTGCACAACATTCTTTTAAAGTTTTATGATTTGATTAATTAATCGTCAAATTAATTAAATAAAGTTAGTTTCTATTCTAACGATGGTTTACTTTTTTAAAAGAATAAAAGCAAGAAATCACGAACTGTGAGAGGTTGAGTGCTGGAATGCGTAAGCTTCACTCAGTACCTTCATTTAATAAATAATTCACTTCTAATTAAATCGAAATGTGATGTTCAAGAATGCAGTTGAACTGTTGTTGTGTCCCATTCACAATCATGATCTATTCATGCATGCATGCTACCAGAAATAAGAACCCAATTATAGTATATTTTATAATAAAATCAATCACTAATGTTTCATTGACACTTCAAATTTTCCAGCAATCAAGATGAATTCATGCCAGTGAATATTTGATGAAGAATATATATTGAGTAAAAATCATTAGGATTCCGAAATTGTAAGGCACTGTCACATTAGTTCTTGAATTGAAGTAAGAAAAAGATCTGGAAATGTAAATCAATAATCATGTTAATCCAAAATTCTTAGTTAGGTTTAAAGATTTATTTCACATTTCAGGAACTTATCAGTTTTTTAATTTAAGATACTAATATGACAGTGTCTAACAGTTCACGAATAAAGTGATTGTTTATTCGTTGGATGTATTAGGTTTCTCGAAGGGAAGATGGACAATGGGGGGAAGCTCAATTGTAGATGTCGCATCTTCCACCATTATTATTGCTTGTTCATCAATTTGGGTTGATTCTTTTATCATGTAGTTGGACTGCGTTGTATTGAGGGAGTCAATTGAAAGCAACTTCTGAGGCTTGATTTCGCTACCCATCTGCTCTCATTGTGAGGAGATTAAAATAAAGAAGAAAAATATGTTAGAGTTTTGATTTGATCAAACCTTATATTTTACTTTTAAACTAGTTTTTATGAATCCTATGGAGGAAACATGTCCTTGGATTATTCAATTACCTGGGTCACAATAGTGTACAAAGGCAAGGTGCTATAACTGCAAAGCACTTGAACGATTACACTGCATTACATAATACCTCTAAGCAGTGAGATTAGAACATAGAAGATGTTTCTCTATGGCAAAATATATAAATATATATATATATATATATATATATGTGTGTGTGTGTGTGTGTATAGCTTGAGCAAAAGTATTTAAGTTGTGATTAAAAGAGTATATTACCCCATTATAAGTCTTGGGATAACGTAGGATATTTTCTCCATAATGCATGAATCAAATCCATATGTGCACTGCGTAGGGAATAATTAAGAGATAGACAAATTATTTTATTAAAATGACCGAGATTTGAAAAGGAAAGTTTATGAATGAAACACTCACCCAAATCCAGAAGAAAAATGCAATCTCAAAAGAGTTTTGAAACAAAATGAAGTGAAGTAAGTGAAGGACTAGGGGTGGGCTGGTAAACCAAAAATATTCATCTGATGGCTTCACTGAATAGTCACCTTCTCTTCCCAACATGTCTATTGAATCCTGATACAAACGAGCGATTATGTGCTCCAACTTTGCCCCCACCAGAAGTAGAAGCTGTTTCATAAGCATGCTTAGTATAACTCTTATAATACCAACATTTCATTCTTAATTGGTAATGTTAAAAACATATCATCAATTTGATTCCCAAAGTATAACCCTCTCTCCTAAGTAATATCTGAAGTATTGAATATCCATCAGTTTAGTCTCTAAGTTGATGCTTAAATTTACCTAATATTTTTACTTTAAGAATCATTTAGGAGAGAGGTTAATAGTTTAAAGATGAAATCTATGGTTTATTTGGAATGTCAACAAAAACATTGTAAAGAATGTAAGTCACTTACTATCAGTGGTAAAAAGGCTAACCAGAAATAAGTGTGCCATCCTGCATAGTAAACTCATAAGTAGGTAGATATAAAACTACAACTATTTACTTTCAATAGAATAAGAGGATCCTAATTAAGTATTTACCTTCAATATTTAACAGCAAAAACAGCACAACAAAGACCCACAGGTACCAGCTACAGTAGTAGGTAAAAAAATCAATATCGTTTGCCTTATTACATGGCAATTTTTCTTGCAATGAACTAAAATATATGAGAAGAACTTGTTTCAACTCTTACCTTATACCTACAACTCTTTTGAAGTCTACTTCAAGTGTTCTCAGCATGTAATTGTGGAAATCATATTTCGGGTCATGTGAGAAGTGTTTCTGAAAAATGTTACGAGTATCATAATTAATTTTGTGCATATGATGAATTAGTTATTATTCTCCAAATGATTAACAATATATAGTATGACTACATCTTAACCTTGACAAATCCAAACCGAAGTGCATAGTAGTCATACTTTGTAACAGAGCCATGAAATTGCTTGAAGAATGAGATCTGCCAAAACAAACCCAAAACTATATATCCTTTAGATATTAAATTTACAGATTCACTTTTACTGATGAATTTTTTTCTTAATTCTGTCTCTCAGCAAGCCATGTGACTTTTACTAAATGAAATATTAAAAAAAATATATTCTTCTCAAACACTGTTACTTGAATTTTAATAAAGACAGAGATGAATGATTCACATAGTTTGTTTTCATAGTTTTCTCCTTTATTTTAAAAACTTTACCTTATCTCGATAATTTTTTCCTATATAATAGAATATCTACTATTGACCATAAAGACATATGTTATTACATATATTTTTTCTTTTAAAGTTAGTGGTTTCATTACTATTTAACAGAGTCCATATTTCTTATTTTTAAACCTTATCCAAATATGACAAAGGAAAATAAGTTGTGTAAAACAATTTTAGACACTCATCCACTCACTAACTTATCACAACTACCATATGATAAATTTATTGATTTTTACAATAATTATCAATAATAATGTTTGATTAGAGGGAAATGGAGAGGACCAAAATCGCTAGTCATCCTATTTTTTCTACCCTCCAATATTGTAGGGATTTGAAGTAAGAAGAGATGATTTAAAGAATTTTAAGTATAATAACAAAAAAAATTCTCCTTTTAAATCCAAAATTATAAGGTATAAAAGTAAATTAGTTTTTAAAATCTCTTCTTTCCTACGAGAACCAGATAATGTTGGATATTTCACATCGACTAAAGATAATACCAAATTAGAGTAAATAAGTGGGTGCAAACCTCACCTTTTGTGAGGTGAAGTTAGATTTAAAGTTTACTTCTTAACATGGTATCAGGGTATATACTAATAAGGGTCCTCCCTTTATTTCTATCTGCATCTCCATAGGAGTGGGTAAAATCCCACCACTCGTCGCCACCTTGGCTGCCACCGTTTGCTACTAGTTAATGAAGGAAAAGAAGGAGAATCGCGGTTGAAAACATAGAAGACACAATAAAAATATGAGAAACATGCTTCAGATTTGTTGTTGGTCTTATCGGACCACCCACTATTGAAACACCCCCACTATTGAAACACCCATAAATATCTAGTCTTTGAAATTCATACAATAATCATGGAATCACAGAAAACTGTAGAAGTTTACAATTCCAATTTTCTTCATCCTAAAGGTTAAAGTTGGAAGAAGACTGAGGACGGTTCTGAAGACTTACCAGCCAACTAATAACAGCTGCTTTTCTCCAATATCCATGATCATATTTTTTGAAGAACTTGCGGGTATCAATTTCTGCATTTGAGCTAGGAAGTTAGAATCTGAGAGACAAATAATTTCATTTTCTCATGTGATCATCTAAATTTTAGATTCACATTTGAACCTTCACTGTGGTCTCTATAATAATCCTCCCAGGCCTTCCATTCCCGTATCTACACCATGTAAATATTGAACATTAATATGCTGCAAATCAGGGATGGACTATTACTTTTACTAACAATATATCAGCTTCAAGGATTATCATATCACCAACTTATTATTACCTTTGCACCTCCAAGAAGCATTGTTGTGACACAGAATATTGCATGTACAACGGCCAATACAAAGATAAAGATGTGAAGCTGATGTAAAGATTCCAAAGATAACAGTGGAACCTTACCCTGCTTTGGAAAAATGCATGGATTACAAATATGAATCAAATAGTTTGTTTGTATAAGAAAATGTTATTGTGATCATTCCAGCTTTATAGAATTCCAATTTTTTTGTCAGTGACATTGTTAACAACCTTATGCGTACAATGATCTGAACCAGAACCAGTAGAAAAAAGCCTCCTTCTGTTTATTATAGCATCATAGTCTATCTGATAATGCTCTGAACCTTCTGAAGACCTATGAGGCCTTTTGCATGGAAGCATTTGGATTGCAAGGTTTGGTGAGATGCAAATGTCGCTTATTAAACCTTGAAAGACGGTTAATAGGAGGGAAATGAACCCTAAAAGCATCAATTCTGGTGAAAAAAACATAGGGTACACACTGATCAGGCTAAAGAATTTCAGATTACATTGGACATTTATAGAAGAAGTATCATAAAAGATTGTATGTACTCAATAGATGTGACGCAAATGTTTTGTACTTGACAGGATTGAGAACACAGATTGTGTAGACCAATTAAAAAATGCAATCTTAACTTGTATTTACTTTCTTCATTTACAAGACTCAATCCAGTATTTTGAATAAATTTATTCTTTTGAGGAACTGGATTACACTAATGTCACCATTGATTCAATGATTTGTAGGAAGGATTGGGGCAATGTTAATTGAAGCATTTACCACTTCAAAATCGTAATAATGATATTTACGGGTAAAAATGCTAATGAAAATTGTAAGATGTGTCAACACATCATAATATTTAAAAGCTTTTTGTGCTTGAGAGGGAATCAAAATGAAACTCAAAAGAAACTACCTTCTTCCAATTTTGTTAAGACTTCAAACAATGCATTCTGACCTTTGCCCTTTAGGTACTGTAACATCGAATCGAACAAAGAACTCATCATGATGGAAAGTAATTAAGACATACAAAAAAGAAAATAATTACGTAACAAGAATAATATAACTCCAGTAAACAAAACAAAGTGGTTGAGAAATCGACTAGGCCAGAAGAAATGTGAATTGGGAAATGTGAGTTTACCTTTCCAAGTTTGTGAAGGGCACGCTCAACACAAAGAGAGATGAAAACAATTATGGAGCAAACAACCGCAACAATCCATGTTGGTGTATATTCCAGAGAGTGGTTCAGTTCTTCTGCCATGTTTTGCACTTTTGATACCAAAACAACTCTTTCTGTTCAATATATATTTGGGCTTGAAAGTGACGGTAGTTAAGGGAAACGATATTCTGCATAGTGCAGAATTGATGTAAGCCACCGCAAGCAAGGAATGTTTCCCTACTTATCAAGGTATCAAGACAGATTAACGAAGTTGGCATGAATAAAAGGTGGAACCAGATTCAAAGTGCTGGTCACGGAGTAGCGTGCAAGATTTACTAATAAAGTGAGGATTCACATTACGACATAAAAAAGAATCTCAAGTAGATTCTGATTTGTAACGTTGTTTTTTGTGTTTTACAGAGAAAGTGCAGCACCATGGAACACAAAAGAAATGTAGTGTTGTCAAAATCATACGATTGAATAGTGTGCTACTTGTTTCTCTTTTTCGTTGTCGTTGTCTCTCAACAGTGTTCAAAGTACACACACACAAAAACCAGGATTATTTAAGAGGATGGTTTCTAGCACTTAAAATTATGATTGTGCATGGATAGATCCAGTGGTAAGTGTTTAAAACAGCTTAATGGCTATCTAACAAAATAGAAAGAAGAAAAAAGAACCCAGGCTTAATGAGAAAAATAAAAGAGACGACAATAGATAGAATGGAAGACAAATATTGAGAAAAACTGTGAAGGCATTAGATGAAACTGTCAAACAATTACAAGCTGTTCAGTTTACGTTTAAAGAATACAAGATTTGATTTAGATACATATATACTATGTGTATAACAAAAATTTAAAGAGACACACTCTCAAGTACCACTTTATCAATTCTTAATCTTGGATCGATCATTGGCCCCCAGGCAGCTATATTCACTAGACCAAGCTCCATTACTTCCGTTTCTCCAAGCTTTTCTCAGCAAAATTATCTTGATCTTCCAGTTGATACAAAACGAAGGTTACATGTCACTCAAATCGTCAGGGGTACTTGCTGGAAAGAAATAATCAATGGCATGGTGCACTTATGGTTTCCATGGTGCTGGAGGTGGCGGTGGTGTGGGAAACATAGGGGGAACAGCAGAGAAAATGGTATTTTTGTCAATTGATGTGCTCTTGTCGCCTGACAATGCCACTAATGCCGCAACTAAACCAGCATTTCCGGCAAGAGTTGGCTCAGTGTAATTGTAGTTTGTACGCACATCACGGAAGCCATCATGCTTGTCAGGACCAGCGACCATGGCACCAACAATTGTATTTGGGTTTGGCTTGGAAGAATCCCTCCATTTCCATCCACCTTTACAGTTATACTTGACCTTGTTCTTTGGAATAGATGCACCTCTGTGGTGGACATGTTTTGGATAATGGTTACCAAAACCTACAATATAGCTCATTTTCCTCGGATTTTTCCCAAGAATGTAATCAATCTGCAAAAACACCCACAGAGGAAAAGAAAAATTAACCCAGGCACCTCAAAGTGATATCAATAATATGAGGGATTTGGATACCATAGATGACTATCTTGAAGGAGCAGAATACCACATACCTGGGTCTTAGCAAAGTTACGGAGCACATCAGTTGAAAAGAAATTGGGTCCACAATACCATCCAGGTGTATCAGCAGCATCAAGATAATCACTATATAGGGCAGCCAAAAAGGCAGCATTGACAACATATTGCAGAGGCTGAGGCCTACCATGGTTCAATTGAATCAAGCCACCTGAGTGCACAAAATACCAACATTTACACCACAGAATAGTAATCAGAAAGTCACGAATTCTGATGTGCCTGGTGGAAAGGTTTGAAGTAAGAATTGTTACCTTTGGTTCTATTAAAGCTTGTGAAAACTGGTAGATACGAGCACATGATTATGCTTGTCTGATTGTGAAAGGTCCTCAAAATTTCTTCATATGGATAGCCAGGACTCAAGAACAACCTCAAACGACTCAGAAGAACCTAAATAATGAAAGATCAAATCAATCAAATGAATTTTCACTAAAATTGCCAAAACCTCCAAGGTAATGAATGATATAAAGACCATGTGCAAGGGAACATCTTGGGAAGGCCAGGAAAGATAACATACATGAGAACAAAAATTAAGGCTAACATGAAGATCTAAACTCAGAAAAGTATTGGCAGAACTCATGACACATACAATGGTAAATAATCCAAGATTAGTAGCAATCATACCAAATATAAGAAAAGTATTTCCAATTTAGGAATGAATCCACCATAAACACCACAACTATCAGCCAATTATTATTAATCTCAGATGTTTTCTTGAAAAAATGAACAAAAAACATAGAAATTCATCATGACTTTAACTTCTAGTTGTTGTTTGATGATGTTAATCTAGTTTCCAAATGACAAATTAAAACAACTAGAGAGTTATATATATACATATATATCAAAGAATCCTTACAAAATTACCTGAGCACCAGCAAGTTTGTTATCCCAGCTGAGTACCCCATAATCAGGGCCTCCCCAGAAGGCACCAGCATGCTTGGCCAGGCCAGGAGCAGTAGCAAGCTTCAGGTATGATGAATTTCCAGTTGCAAAGTACATCCAAGCGCCTCCCCACACGTACTCATCCCAGTAACTGGTTGAGTTGTAAAATATTGCAGCCTCCGAACTCCCAGCGCTGTACCTTCCTCTCTGATCCCTCGAAAACTTGAAGAGCGTGGTTGCACCATGCACCAGTTTCTTGGAATAGGCCTTGTTGTCCTTGAAAACAATGGAAGCAGAAGCCAAGGCAGCAGCCATCTCAGCGGCAAGATCTGAACAACTGTGGCATTCAGTCACAGGGCGCTCATAGTCAATGTCCTCTGGACGCATCCAGCAATAGTGATCGTTGGGAGTTGTACTCCCACCAGAAGTATCTCCTACCCCAACCTGTCAAACAAGCCCAAAAAACAATAATTGGCACACATCCTCCTTCATACTCCACACCCCACAATAAAATTGTAGTCCATCAACCCAACTTATCTTCTCAAACCATTCAAAATTAAAAATTATAAAAAAAGCCTATATGAGATGAATTCTTCCCAATTCTCAGTCCATACCAAGGTTTTAAAATGAACAGTTTGTAACCATAATTTCAATTACAATTTACAACATCAAAGTTTTTGAAGTCTCAGCGATCACGTCGTGATCCCAATTACAACTGCATCAACCATATTTATATGCAATCTCCCGCAATACGAGAATTGCGAGATGCAACAAAAGTGTGACTTTGACCATAATTTAAATCCTGGATCCATTATAAAGTATGAATCGACCATATTTGTGCACAATTTCCCACAATATGAAGGTTAGCGAGTTGCCACACAATTTAAAACCATGCTCCATATCACTACTGGAACAAAACTTATGAAGAAAATGACTTGACGTGAGAAATGAAGAATGAAGCAAAACACAAAGAAAAAGGGGTGGTTGGATACCTGAGCAGCAAGGGTTGTGATGGTGTCAGCAGTACTATTGAAACTCTTGAGAAAATAATCAGTACCCCACTTAATGATCTCCTTAACATGATCAAGCTCCCCAGCAGCCTCATACTTTGCACTATATTCAATCACACTCCAACTCAACATAGAAATGGAAAACGCAGCAGGAAAGTTAAACTTGATAGCATCCCCGGCATCATAGAACCCACCCACCAGATCCTTAATCGCAGAAGACGTATCAGAAGACTTCCCATCTTGCATACCCGAGTTGCCCCTCCAAGACACATTGTTATGCTTCGGCAACTTCCCCGCTGCAACAGCAACAAACACAACAAGTTCAGACAAGTTAGTGCATATGTACCAAACAAATAATGGCATGAACATGATTAGTTCGACGTGGGATCTCAGTTTACATCTCTGGGCGTTGAAGAACATGAGGGCCTTGTGGAGGGCGAGGGTGTAGTTGTCGGGAGGCGGGTGTTTGTGGTGATGGCGAGGGACAGTGTTGACGATAAGCGCGATGAATCCGGCAAGGAATGCGGCGAAGAGAACGGTGCCCACGGTCCATACGAAGATCTTGCGGCTTACGATGATGCAGCCAAGATCTACATACTTCTTCTTCTTCTGTTCGCCGGGGCCAAGGAGCCAACTCTGCTGCGTCTCGTCCAGGGGACGCGACAGCGCCGCCCTGTCCAGGTCCTGCAGGTTCCGGCTCCGCTCCTCCTCCGTGGCGGAGTCCGTCGCATTGATCTCCAACGGACCACCCCACGGATCTCTACCGTACATTCTCGCTTCTTCTTTTTTTGTTTGTCACTCCAACAATGCCACCGACACAACACAAAACACAGCACACTGTTTCTTTGAATCAGCAACTCAGAGGTTTGGCAGCTTAGTATTAGTAGGAGTGCGTGCGTTGTGCTGGTGCTTGCTGTCCTATTTCTTTCCTTTTTTTTATATATATCTTTTATTTTCTTCTTTTTATTTTCTCCCACTATTTTATTTTTTTACTCTTTTTATTCATCACTATCTAACCACAATTTTATTATTTTATTTTGAATTGGTGGAAATGGAAATTTTTTGTTGAAAAGATTGCGTGGCTGGTAGTGACGGTGCTCGGCGTTCTCTTATAATAATTACAATTATTATTATTATTATTATTGGTCATTAATTATGGGTTGGGATTTTGCTTTGGTTTTTCTTATTTGTTTAAGTTTTTCTTAATTAGATTTTGGTTGGGAAATTGTATTAATTAGGTTAGAGACACTGACAAGTCTACCGCCGACGCTGACAGTCTGTCCGCAAATCCAACGCACTTCTCTCACCACAACTCATTCAATACAAATTTTTATGCTCATCGCTAACATAACTTAGACAAGAGAAATTAGGTTAAAAATAAAATTTAAATATATTTTATCGACAAAAATTACAATATAGTAAAGTGATCTTATTATTGGATAATTTTCTTAGAAAATAAGTTTCATTTTAATTTTTGTATATGAGATCCTCACAAATGGTTACTTGTTACCTACTCTTTTGGTATGACTTTTTACAGTTATGGATAATAAAATTGAAGATGCTGCTGAGACCAAGGGAATGTGTCATGTGCATGGATACCTACCCAATCTAATTAGTGCAATATAAAAAAAACATCATGTGTTGTTCTCATGCTACGATCCCAATAAATAACAAAGTACTAATTTGTGATTAACATGTTGGTTATGGAGTTTAAAACCAAATAAAAAAAATTATGGTAAGGGAACGTGGAATTTCTTTTATGTGCGGGTTTGTTTGCCGACACAGGAAGAAATTATGATACATAGGTACATGCTTTTTCACCATCTATGACGTTGTCTACAACCCTACCTTCTTTGCTTTTTAGCATTTTTTTAATTAAGTTATTATTAATACGACCAGTCGTATCGTTAAACAACTTCTATAAAAAAACAATTTAAGTGACTAATTATATTGTATGTTTGATTTCGTGTTAAATCACGTTAAACATGGATTTATATTTAGACTGAAACCACTTTTAGTAATTTTCAGTTTCTACATTAAAAGGTAGATTCAAAACTTGAATATAAAACACTGATTAAAAAAATTGAGTTGAGTATCACTTAGATAAACCTGTGTACTGTATTGTATTGTATTATATACATACTTTATACACATACATACGGTAGTTGGTTTGCACTTTTATAATCCCTTTCATTATTGTTGAGGTGGGCCAAACAAGAAGGAAACTGTTGATGTTTGGTCTGCTAATATTCTTTTGGTGTTGCTTTACGAAATTCCTTTAACATTTTCTTCGTTATACCTGTTATATGTGTGTGGTGTGGTGTGGTGTGGTGTGATAACTTTATCATTCGGTAATTTTTATTGACAAATTGAAGTAACTATTTTTAGAAGATTTTTTTTTCGATTTAATTCTTGTTTACATAGGATTGGAATGTGAAACTCCATTAAAAATATGTACGTAGTTCATTTATAGGGTAATGTTGTTTTTTTTAATGTTTCTTTAGGGTTTAGAGTTGAAGAAATACGTGATTAAATTTTATATTTCATGCATATTAGAGTATCTTTTAAAGTATCTCCGCAAGCATTTTTATTCTTTAGTAGTCAAGTTTTCTACGTGTTTGAAGTAGAAAGATATTTTGATTCATAAACGCGTTTTTTGGTTTTATTTTTCTGTAGATCCAATTCATGCATGCAATTTTAAGATATAATAATGAGAAAAATGAAAGCGAGATGTTTGACGAAAGTGTTGAGAACTTGGTATGACGTTATAGGTGAAGAGTGTGCAAAGCCAAATGTGTAGAAAGTAGAAACTCCACACCAGAAAAGCATCCTATGCTTGTCTTCAAAGCAATAATGAAGCAATTGGAAGAATACGACTATGCAACTACACATCAATTCTTACATTACTTTACATTTTAATATCTCATATAATTAATCATTCATTATCTACAACTATGTGATTAGTACGAAGATAAGTGTGTGTGGTTACCATCTACCATCTGGTTTATATATTTAATTTGCACAACTTGAATGAACCAAGTTAACAAAATGTTCGCACATGTTATTTATTCTTTGAAAAAAAAGCTCATATCTCTCTCTCACCAGTCACTTACACTCCATTTGAGACGACGGTGTATCTCCCCTTTCTTTATTCTTATATAATAAATTTGAGTTTTCAATTTTTCAAAAACTTTTACATTTTATAAAAAGTTGTACTATGCATCAGAACTTACTAGTTACTTTATCATAACTATTAACAAACTCTAAAGGAAATGTGATGAATAACCATTTATTAATGATGATGTGTCATGTTCTTTCGAAACAAGAACGTGACATCTTTTATTATGTGCAACCAATGAAACTTGCGGAGATGCTTTCATGATTTTATTAGCTACAATAATTCATATTTCGTTGTTGTTTTAACTTTAAAAAATGCTAATAAATCAAAGGTTCGGTAGGCCTAATCTGTTAATATGTATTTTATCACAGAATGACAGTTAGGTGAAATTAAATTCAGTATCTAAATACAGTACCAAAAGTTATAGCCACCTACACTTGAAACTTACTTAAAATAGTATATGCTTCGTATTTACGGTATGCTCTGATCCAGTAATTTGCACTTCTAAGAGATGAGATAGAAAGAAGCCACGGAAAACTGAGGAATGACCTTATATCATCCCTGAAATTGCATATACACATGTCTAGTGGTAATATACCTATATGATATATCTATATATATCATCTGTTAAAATTAGAATCCTTCTGAGTATTATAGCACCTTAAAAGGGTTGTAGAATTGGATTCCTGCTATATACAACATTCAACACACACATATATTTGTATATTTATGTGCTTTTTCTTTAGGGACTGCTGTCTTCCATTTTTGGGGGAGCTAGAGATCAAAGCTATGGCTGTGGAAATGGAAGATGGGATGATGGCGTTGTCTTGTCATGCTGTGTGACCTGATTTCTTCAGCAACACTTGTCTGAAGTGTTGAAGGGCCACAAACTATGACACCCACATCAACAAGGCCCCACTTCTCTGACATTGATTCATAAATTTCTGCAATGCATGTATCCAGATTAGTAAATGTAGGTAATGCATATTTGGTTTGACGTCGGATCAAGTACAGTCAAATGTGAATTTATGATCCACATCCAAGCTGAAACACCTTTCAGTAGCTTCCATTTTTTCACATTCGAAAGATAGATTTGAGGCCAAACCAAACACGCATCTAGTGTGAAGAAACAATATGTATTCACAAATATGTGTATCTGAATGTAAACTTGACTACACAATAACAGTTCTTTCATATTTTAAAATTATGATTCAAAAAATAATTAGGACAAACTTTAAATACATTACTATTGCTACTATTGGTGGTGCTGGTTAGATTTAGAGTTTCACTTCAATAATATACAATGATATTTAATTGAATGTTTTATTATGCAGATTATCCAGATGAAACTTCAACTTAGATCATACAACAACAGCACATCTTAGTTTTGTTGAAAAATAATCTTCATAAAGACATACCTTTGAAGTCTGGCCTGGAACCATAACGAATGACAGTTGACTTTTCAACACTGACTTGACTTTGATCCTTGGAAGCCAAAGAGCCATTTTGATGAATCTTATCATCAACCTTTACATTATTGGACTTATCTTTCGAATAACTTTGCTTTTCCCAATTGTGCCACAATACAACCACTAAACCACCAAAGATAACAACACTTGCAACCATGCAGACTACATATAGTAGTCCCTTGTACCACCATATATCTATGTGAAATGGGTTTATGTAGTAAACATACAACAAAGCCAGCAATATCACAAAGCCAACTGTAGATGAAATGACATAAAGTCCAGACCAAAAATTGTCTCCTGTACCAACCAAAACAGACATGCCAGAATCACTAGCCATAGGGCAGAGTGAAGATTTTATTGGTTTGTAAGTGTACCCCTCTTCCTGCAGATAATAGAAATCAAATACATTTTAGTGAATACATGTATGTATGTATATGTATGTATGTAAATTATTAGAAGCACCATCAGAAGAGAGTACGAATTTGTATAAAGAAATGTAGACTCACCACTGGAGGATCTGATTCTCGAGTAACATAAATACGAATATCAACGTTTACTTTATCTGAAAAGGATGGACAAATTGTTTCCATGTCAATGGTTGAGAGAAGTGGAAGCTCGTTTGAATTTTTCACTGCCCAAACAAGTAAAATATTTCTCGGTTGACAGGGTTTCCCCTCCCTAAGACGGTGGAGAATGTCACTCAATATAGCAAGAAAGGGTGAAAGTCCAATACCACCAGCCACTAATATAAGATTTTCGTACCTAAGAACAAAATGGCCAATCATTTCATTAGTTGAAGAAGCGAAGAATTAAAACATAAGTTGGTCTAAAATCTTATTTGGTCTGAAAGTCTATGCATACTAAGGAATAAAGACTAAATCATGGTTTCTATCATTTATTATGTGTGCAGCACAAAAAAATTGGCATGTAGCCTCTTACATTAAATGGTATGGTACTTCGTGCCCATATGGTCCCTCCACTGAAGTTGTTATGACTGATAAATCTTTTTGTGCATCAATATCAGTAATCCTTTGTCTCAACTTCTCCGTCCATTTGCCAAGAACCTTTATGAGAACAGCAAGGTGATGCTTTCCATCCAAAGGGCTCGAAGAAACACTGAATGGATGCCACTGCAGCCATGATAGTTCCCGGACTTGAACGAAAATGAAACTCAGTGCATTGTATCTCAAATCTACAACATTTTTAAAAAGGTTAATTGTCAGTGAACTGGTTATGGTACCAAATTATGTGCACAGAAATACTATGATGAGAGTATAATTACTTTGAGGTTTTGACAGAACCAATTCCACAGTGCCACAAGGAAGACATCTTGATGAGATTACATTGACTGTTCTTCGTGATTGGCAGAACCTCAGAAATCGATCAAGCACAAAGAGAAATATTCCACCAGCAGCCATAGTGAAAATAAAGTCACCAACATGCAAGGCCAAAAAGACAACAAAGACTACATATAATTGATGGGTGTAAAAGAACAACTCAAAGTTCCTTGTTCGCACTCCAGGAAGAGAGGTCACCCACATTAACAAACCAGCTAGAAGGCTGATAACTCCTGGGAGATTGGCCACACCAATATCTTTCCATTGTACTAACTGCAAAGGGGACCAAATGACGCACAGAAATAGTTAGCTTGATTGTGCTAATATACTCAAGCTAAAGCTTGAACTATTGAAGTAAAATTAGATTTTAATGTTTATAAACCATAATTTTACTCTGTATACAAGACACTTGAGACCAGCCAAACTCATCCATTGCTGCTCAATCAGGCATGAGCTAGTGGTTAGGAACTGATGGGTTGTAGGAGGTCATAAGTTCAAATCTGTCTCAATAAAAAGATCATGCATAAAGCAATAAAGGATCTCACTTCACCACTAATCAACAACTACCAAACCTAAGAGGAAATCAGAATAGCATCAGACATTTTGGTAAGGCATAAGGCAAAATAAAAGAATAAGACAAAAGGTGTTCAATGGCTTGTGGTATGATATACTTCTGCACCTAGGGTTGAGAAACCTAAATGCAAACAGCTATGAAGGTCAGTACTTAGTTGATTTTCCTCAGTTTACATTGAAGAATTATTTTTTCTAAGGGGGCAAAAACCATTGAAGTTGGATGACTTGTGAGTCAAGATAAAATCTCTTTGGAGGAACGTAGCATTGTTCATGCGACCGTTGCGTTCCTCCGTTCACTGCCGTCGAAACCTCCTTTCTCAGCGGAGCAGAAACCATCGAAGTCGCTATCTCCCACCACCGTCAAAAAATCACCTTTGAATGATTATAAATTCACGTGTGATTCAAAAAAAGTTATTGGAATTGTATTCCATGAGAACTAAATGCATGTTGGTTTGGAAGGTTCACTTTGATAAATAAGTAAAAAGTGAAAATAAAAAAGTAAATAGATAATGAAAACATTGTTAAAAGTTTATCAATTCAGTAGAAAATCAACCATGGATAGCCAATAATATTATTTTGCAAGAATTATAATTACTGCTTAGTGTTCTTTTTCTTTTCTTTAAAAACAATATGGCCTTGTTCAAAGCATTCAATGTTTCATTTACATGAGTTCATTAAAATCAAATTCATTCAGCAATCAAGAACTATATCATACTTTCTATACCAAAAATATAAATAAACAAATAGAACACAAAGGGAATTGACAAAGAGCACTTTTGTGCTTTCTGCACATTCAGATTCAGTGAGTATAAACTATCTTCAGAAAAGAAATCCATTAAAGAGGACTCACTTCTTGTACTAGGCGGCCATCCATTGCCCAAGCAATAACGTAGAGAAGTCCATGGATAGTAAAAATCACCATTGTGAGGTGTCCCAGCCATACATGATATCTTGTGGCATGTTCAAAAGGGATATCTATATAGCGGAGAAGAACAGATCCCCTTGAAATTGGAACAAATAGGAAAGCGAAACACATTAATCCAATCGCGCCAGATCGAAGTCCCATAATTTCCATCATGAATATGCTGAAAAAAATAAAGTAAATCAGGAAAATCAGCTTTATCATGTTCATCATTGTTAAATCTGCATGAACATTGTAAAGTTTCTAAGCCAAAAATGCTTGTTCCAAAATTTAATTTTCAAGGATGGACGTTGTCTGATAATTAACTGCAAAAAAAGATTCCATTTGAAGCATGATCAGGTGACAATAAATGGATTCCATGTCAAGACCCTATTTATATTGAAATTTCATCACTCCATTTATAGACACACAAGTTTCGTATCTTACAGTAATCTACTTAGTACCAAACTTGGCTGAGATTTTGTTGTATACCTTCTAAAAATCTAAATAGATTCTCAGGGGTGCATTGAATTAGGATTTCAAAGAAGTTCAAAAGATTTTTTTATCACATTTCCCCTTTTTTATTAGTTTCACGGTGGACTTTTTTTTCAAGAACCAATTAAACTCTGATTGAGAAATATCTTTGAAGCCCCAAAGAAATGTTAAGAAATAAGTAGAAGAAAAAAATCAGTAATCCAACAACGAAGGGGAAAACTACAAGTCTTCAACAAAGCAAATAATTTCATTTTGAGGAGTACTAGCAATATACTCTCTCAGTCTTTCTAATACACTCTAAAATTTATTGAAAACTACCAAAACTAAGGATCATATAATATGAAGCGAAACCCACAAATTTTAACGATTTCAAATCAAGTTCAGCTAATAGGAATGTGCTACTAGCATTTATCATCTCATTAAAAAACTGAGTCTGCATAATCCAAATACTGGAGATAAATGAATGGCACAAGACTGGTGTACCTCTTGGCTCTGAAGGATGTCCGATCAGATTCAGAGATAAAGCCAAGGGCCTCCACAGTATAAGCATAGCTAGCCCAGAAAACATACAGCAAAACGAGGACAATCCCAATGAACTCTGTGGCAGAAACCACACCAAATGGTCCTTTGATAAGCACAGGAAATGTCCATAGGCGGAACCTTGGATGTTTGAAACTCTTCTTCCTGCAAAAAGTACAACGTATACTCTAAACCAAGGTCTTAAAAAAATTGCAATTTCTGTCATATCAGTAAAATTAACTGCAACTGCAATTGTGATCTCATTGTGCCACAATTTTCCAAAGTAACAAGGATATGAAAAAAACTCTGACCGCATTTAGAATCTTGTTATGGTGATGATGAAATTCATTACAAAGATAGAAACATTTTAGGAAATCGCATACCCTTGAAGCTGATCCTCCCCGGTAAGATTTAGGTGTGCGATGGCAAGAAATGCAATTATGAGAAATGGGGCAGTGAACACCATAAAAATGCTTCCTGCAAAACAAAAGCACATTGTTAGCTTTGAACTCACGCCACACACAAGGTGAAAACAAGAAGAAAAATAAGATAAACTAACCTGTGATTCCAAAAGGAGAGTCACGGTTGAGATCATTCCATTTTGAAAACAAGTTCTTCACAGGCTTTGCAGGTTGAAAAAAAATAAAAGCTGTCCACAAAACAAAGATCACGCAGATAAAAAACTTTAGAGTCCGTTTAGTAGCTGACACAAGAGAAGACGATAATGTCTTGCTTGCAGTTTCATCACCACGAGGAGAAAGCAAAGGACTGTAGTCAACATTCTTTTTCTCCATGGACACAAATTTTTCCACCTCGCGCAGGGTACTCACACTATTTACTAATGTAATCAGTTGCAGCTTCTTGAGGCCCAGTGGCACATAAAAATACCTGCTTGGAGAGGAAATAAAAGACAAACATTTTTTGTGGAACCCATGATAATGATTTTACTGAGCAACTGAGAGCCACCCAAATGAATTTTTCAATAGAGGATGGATAATAGAAGAGTTTACTGTATGAGTGTACATAATTGAACTGGAACATATGTGGTGGAGTAGAATTGTAGATTACACACATTACTACGTACTACAATAGTGAATTCTAGAGCACCCTTGGTGCCTTGTCAATGAGTAATGAACCGTAAGAGAGGAACAAAATGACACGTCAAATTTCATGTCATCAGCAACAACATCAACAACGACACGACACATTGTTTTTTTCTCTCTGGTACATGCGTTTGAGCATGAAATAATGAACAGAAATGGCATGGCTTAAAATTATTATATTATTTTTGAATTATAATGTCTTAACTTTTATGTTATTTCCATTTTAAAATATTTCTATTTTATTTGTTTTGTGTTCATGTGTCATTTTATTAGGATTATTATAAAATTGAGCAGAAAGAAACTGAACCAGAACTTCATGAAAATGTGTTATGTTTTGAAATTTGTGGTTATGTTCTAAATATAGTATTGTCATTTTTCTCAAATGTTAGACATGCCTAATTTTTTTCACTTTCTTTTTTAAAGGTAAAGATAATATGATTTACACTCTTCTTAAGATCAGGACATTCAGGATAAGGACATTCTATGTGGGGATCAAAATGTATTAGTAAAATAGTTAACTGAAAATAAATTATATATAATTTTTTAAATTGCTTGTAAAATGAAAAGATAATATTTATATTCAGTGTTAATTTTAGAATAACTTTTGAACCAAAAGGTAATAAAATAAATCATGGATTAAAATATGTTAATAGAGTGGAAAACCTAAACCCCTTTTGACTGTGTAGTGGTGAAAGGAAAACCCCTTGTCTCAGATAGACAGGCACAGAATCAGAATTTTCAACCTTATTTCTCTCACCCCAGAATTGCAGTGAATTAAAAATTAAAATACAAAATTGGAAGATGTGATCTTTTTGTATTTGTTTAAGGCTACAAATAAATGAGAAAAAGGGACAAAGTGAGAAAGAGACTGAGGTTAGTAAAACAAAAGTTAAGAACATGACAGCGGAAATATGAGATCCACATGTAGTTTTGTGTACACAAAATTCCCAAGTGTCTTCTTCTTTCTCTCTTCTTTTTCCTTCCTCATGAAAATCTGACAATTTTACAAAATGACAATATAAAAGTCTTAATTTAACTTGTTTTTGAATAAATACTTGTTAATTTAGTTCACAGTATATAATCAAATTATAATATATATATATATAATAAATGCAAATATATTTACAATATGTAACCAAATTATGAATGTATATCTATGAAATTGATTTAAGTTTAAAGTTATTTATAAAGTTTACTTAATTATTTGAAAGTAAAATAATTAATTTTATAAAATAAATCCATATAAATATGCTATTAGTTTTTATTTAGTTATGGATGAACATGTTGGGATTGTGTAATGTGTTTTGAATTTGTTTGATAACACTTGAGTAAATGAGGAGGAGAATTATGATATTCTATTTGATCTATTATTTCTCCTTCAAATAGTTCATTTTTTTAAACTCTTTGAAGTTTAATTGAAAAGAAAACATTAAGGTAGAACAAATTTTGTATTTACTTTTGTTTTGTTATTCAAGAAATTAATAAAAAGGTAATATTGATAAATATTAATTGAGATTTAATAGTGATCATCTGTACATAAAGTTAATTAAGAAAAAAATGTTTATAATATTATTTAACGTGTGTTAGCTTATGCATATAGAGTCATTATTGTTTTATTTTTTCGTATCATGAGTAATGTCCAATTTCAGTTTTCTAATATTTTTCCAAATCTACTTTTATATTTTAAATCACTATAATAATTTCTTCCATATAAAACTTTCCTTTATACTCAAATGATTAAAATTTAAAAAAACTTAAAATATATTTTAATTCCTATAAAATAAACTAGTTATGCTTTTGGTCCTTTACTTTTTATTCTTGTTTTCCCCTAAATGCTTAAAAAATGAATTTTAAGTTAATCCTTCTACATAACGAGATTATTATGTGTGTTGAGGGGTATAGATAAAAAGAAAGTTAAATATAATTTTTTGGATTGATTTTTATATAATTGGATTAACTTTTAATAATATACTAAATTATTTTAAATGTATTTTATATTACAATAGATGAATAGAAAATTAAAGAAAATACACACAAATAAGTTATTTGGTAAGTACATCTATATAATTGAAAAATTATTTTATAACAACCTACTCTTGTTACATGAAAATTTTGTTTCAATTTTTTTTCATTAAATATTTCTTTATTAATTTGAAAAGAAAAATAATAAAATAAAGACTACTAAATATTTATTATAAGATATTTAATATTATGAAGTATAACAAATAAAATAAACAATATAAGAAAAAATTATGAATTAGATATTTAGACAAAAGTTCCTTACCCATCTATGTAATATTTATTTAATTGTGGATGTGAGATTATATTTTTAAGTTAAAAATTAAATATGAGTTTTAAAAT
Organism: Lablab purpureus; assembly: GCA_030347555.1. Lineage (NCBI taxonomy): Eukaryota > Viridiplantae > Streptophyta > Magnoliopsida > Fabales > Fabaceae > Lablab > Lablab purpureus. Next base: position 17,211,598 of record CM059259.1, read on the forward strand.
TTTATTTTATTTTTTATAGTTTTCCTTCGATCTTTAATTAGAAGTATTGTTTATAATATCATCACTAAATTCTATAGAAAGATTAAAAATCATATACGAGTAAGGATTTGCATATGAACATACCACCCAAAAAGATTGAACTAAACAATTTTAAGTTTAAATAAAAAGAAACACATAATATATGCTAGACTGTGAGTTGAATCTTTGAATGGAAAATCTGAGAAAACCACAATGAACTAGACAGGTAAAATCGTTTAGTCCACAAATAACACATATTGGATTTCAAAAATTCGTATATGAATAATCTGTATATTGCTGTTCAAATACTCAACTTTAATAGAAATATATCTTTGTTTTTGATATTGCAATTTCTTCTCCCCAGTAATGCAACATTATTGGGCTTGATATTAGGGGTGGCAAAGTGGGTTGGGCCCGGCGGGTTGGCCCGCCAGCCCGCCAGCATATAGGCGGGGCGGACTAGCATTTTCAACCCGTCAACTCGTATCAGCCCGGCCCGTCTAGCCCGCCAACCCGTTGGGCCAGGGGCGGGGCGGGGCGCCGCAAAAAAAATACAACACCTCATTCACTCTCACTCATTCTCTTTAAATTTGGGAAAGTAGCTATACCTAGGGTTCCTTCAACACCTCACTAATTGTAATTTCTTTTGTAATAAACATTATGTCTTTTAGCTTGCACTTTTTAAATGTCATGTCACCATATACATCTTTAATATATTGTTGTAATTACAAAAATTCATTTAAATTGGACACAAACAAAATAGTTGCAAAGAAAAAAAAGTCCAATTTAAAATCAAAGATAAAAAAATAAAATAAAAAACCCAAAAAATAGATTTTTCAAAAAAATGAAAAACAAAAAATATAGGCGGGCCAGCCCGCCTTATGACGGGGCGGGTTAGAAATTTTGACCCGTATCACTGTGGCGGGCTGGCCCGCCCTATTTTTTGCGGGCTCATGGCGGGGTGGGCCTAAACGGGCCGGGCTGGCCCGTTTTGCCACCCCTACTTGATATATTAATAACATGGTGAGAAACCATTTTAATGTATTTAGGATCATTTTTATATTAATTTGGAAAGTGTATATTAAGCCAAAAGATATCTCAAATGTTGGAGTAATAAGTTTAAGATATAATCTTATAAAAGTTCCATTAAAACACAATAACATATATAAAATTTAAAACTTTCGGTTGTAAAATAAAAAAATTATTTTTGTTTTGAAAGTATATCATGTGACAAAAAAATCTCATACTAACATTAAAAATAATATTTAAATATAATAATTAAATCAATTTTTTAAATTTTATAAAGTTGAAATGTAAATAAAAATTATTAATGCAAGTCTTATAAAAACTCTTGTATTGAAGCAAAAAATTACAATGGGATGTTAAAAAGTGATACGCTATAATAAGACTTAAAAAAATAGATTAACCCCTCGTAGAATGACTATTTGAGTAGAGACAATTTAATTAAACATTATAAAACCAGATTCTCACACACACACAATATAAACTTTAAATAATTTTTAAAAAATATTTGAAGGTTTTAAAACTAAATATTTCATGAAATTAAAGCCAAAAATTGAATCAAATAATAATTTTGAATTAAATAACAACTCCCTCAAACTTAAGAAGAAGAAGATTCCGCATTCTGGCAACACTACATGGGTCATATAAAGAGATCCCAGCATTCTAATAGGCCTTGCCAGAGAACCAGCCACAACCACAAAATTTGGGTCAATGTTTTGGAGTGATAACGGGTATGTGATCTGTCCGTGAAATAGAATGTGAGTCAATCAATATTCTATATTATGTCAACTATGTCCATGTTATCATTTTGAAAGCATCTAGTAGTTGCATCAAGGACAGTAAATAAACCAGTGCATGTTCCAAGTGCTTTCTCTACCACTTCAAAAAGAGCTTTGTTACTTCAAGCCCCTTTTCATGTCATCAAACAAAAGCCAATTAAGTAAAGTAGCAGGGATTGCTAATTGATAATTAGAAGCAATCATTTCTTTTAGTTAATATCTATCCTATTCGGCACCTATGAAAGTCAACACACAAGATAAGAAAGTTAACTGAATATTTACAAATTTGAAACAGTAAATTAATTCTACATCAGACCCCAACGCTTTGCTGAGCTTTGTTGAAGTAGAAATTGTTACTTACAAGCTCAACAAAAGGTAAAGGGCTCATCAAAAGATAAAGATGGACTGGATTTTTGGTGTAGGACTTTAGCATTGGCCTTTCCGTGATGATCTCTTTCTCTTGTTTGTTGCTTTCCTAGCACTTCTCATATTACTAGCAGTTATACGTTTATAATCAGAAGAATGCATTTCATTCATCTTCCCAAACCTTGTTTCGTAGAAGTCCCATATCTCAGACCTGGTCAAAGAAGGAACTTTACACCTAAAAAATAACACCAGATAGCAGAAAGGAAGTTGTAGATTGGGCCATATTAATTTTACCAGAATGCCAGGAACTGATAGGGCTCGTACTTTCCATAAATCTCTTCAAGATCTCTCTCAATTGTTTTAGAGGTTGTATCTTTTGAATGAACCTGCATTAACACATCTACTACACATCAAGGGCCTTTATAATGGACGAAATGAAAAGAAACCTGAGATGACAAAGCACCTGGTTTAAGTGTCTAACAGTTTCAGAATAAATAGACATAATGAAACAGGGAAAGCAAGTAGAAAGAACCTGCTTTAAGTGTCTAACGGTTTCAGAATCCCATGGAATGACATGGTAATATCCCAAGCACATAAGTACATTGGCGCGAGTAAATGGCCCAAATCCCTTAATTTGTTTGAGCTGATCACCGAGCTGCTTATAGCAGGACAAACTTGCATCTTTCGACAGCTCTTCAAGCTGTTCTAATTGAATTTTGCCTTCAACAATGGCCTGCGCAAGTGCTATTATATAACCTGCTCTGTACCCAAGTCTGCATCGCTTTGCCAGAAAACTCTCATTAAGGTTTGCTAGTTCAATTGGCGAAGGGAAATTTCCAGTACGGTCAAAGTACTCTCCTTCATTTGGGAACTGATAACATGAATCATCTGAACGAAGCACCTCAGATTCGCCATTATCTGTTGGAAGCGAGGTTGTGTCTGAACTTGAAGCAAACATGCGGTCCATTTGCAGATTTTCATCCACTTCCAATTTCAACTCTAATTTCTTCCGAAGATGTATGCCCTTTGTTGAAACCTTCTTTCTCCGGATCTCTTTAGAAGCTGGTGTATCGGGAACAAATCCCTCAGCCTCAACTTTTGGATTGCATGACCCTACAACAGCACAGGGCAACCCATTTTGCAGTTCAAACTGAAGCTCACAGAGCGCCTGAGCCATGTTTAATGTCCTTGGCCACCTGAAAGGTTTTGTTTATCAAGTTACAACTAAAAAAGTGAAAGCAAAGAACAAAGAAACCCCATCACAACAATTGACAAAACAACATTTTCCAAGCCAATACAGTGAGAAACAGAACAAATAAAGGGTCAACAGCTATTCTCATCAACAAATATGTAAATAGGTGACAATTTCATTCCTAAAACAACAAAAATTCTAACTTAATCCAATGTATAAAAAGTGCAACAACTAAGGAAATTCTTAAAGATCAATTTGACACTACTATGTTGAATTCCATTCCGCAAGTGGAATTTGACATTGAATTGTACATCAAAATGTAATTATTACACTCCTTACACGTTCAGTGGTAAAGGAGATTTTTTGTTATATAAAAAACTATTGTCGCCCATTTACACATCTAACGACCAAATCATTCATTTACCCAACCAAGGCATGGTGACATGACTCACTGGCAGTTGCAAAGGAGTATGCACTTAACCATGTCCTCGAACAACGTGGGAGATCTAAACACCCGTCCACCAAAGCTTCTGTCTGGATGATCAGTGTGAACGCTTCTGAACTCCCTCATGGCCTTTTCCTCCACTTGGGACAACCGCAGCATTCTGGAAATCTGAGCCTACAACGGCAACGGAAGAAGCGAATTAAGAATGAGTGGCGCGAATCGAAAGAAGCGACCGGTTAGGGAGTTAAGTACCGTGATGTGACGCTGTTGTTGGGGAGAGATGAAATGGACGCCGTGAACCCTAACGGCGAGCGATTGGGGACGCTGGAAAAGGGAAACGAGGAGGGAAGAAGAAGAAGAAGACGAAGAAGGGTTGTGGAGAAGGAGTGGACGAGTTAGGGTTTTGGAGATAGGGTCCCATTGGTTGGGTGCCATCATGAAGAAGCCGTGACTGCACACTGCTTGCTCCAACTGGAATGGTTCTGTTCCCGAGGGAAGCTCCATGTGGAATTCGAACCATGCGGTTCCATCTGGGTGCTCGCTGCAATGACGGTCGCAACCCTGGTTTTGTGAGTCCTCCATTACAATGCTCTTATTATCTTCTCCAAACATACCAAACCAACCATTAAAATTGGTTTTCTCTTTGATTCATGTTTTAGAGAGTGTAGTGCAACTGTGAGACGTCGAAGGTCTGGTTCCAAGAGTGATAGATTATTTTTAAATTTTAAGGTATAATAACATATTGTTCTATTTTTAAATTATTTTTTAAAATTAATGGCAATACAAAGAACCAGTCAAACGTTTTTCCCTCATTTTTTATTCAAGTTTCTTATTATTTCTTTTTAAATTTAGTTTAGTTGCGTGATCTCCACGTTAACAAAAGTTGAAGTGATTGTTGTCGTTTATTTTAGTATGTTTTTTGTTGTGTCCTAGTTTTCTGATGAGAGAAAGAGCAAGTCAACTATGTGGCAAGTAGATGTGTTCTGTACATGTTGTGGCCAGATAATGACATATAACATTGTCTGCAGGATTTAGACAGTGAAGGAGTTAGGTTGGCGCGGAAGCATTCAAAACCTGATGAAGTCAAATTTTCATTGGTGGACTTTCACAACTATTTTATTATGCTTTATTGCCACAGTTCAAAACTTTTCTGCATCATGGAAGATTTCGTGTACATGGTAAAAAAATTATTTATGATACACAGCTTGCCGGTTTCTTTCTTGGTAAATTTGCATGATTTTAATAGGGTGTGTTTGCTGACTTAGTATGTTGTTAATCCTTCTGGTCATTTGTTCAAATGATGCAGGAATGTGCCATCATCGTTTGTTGGTGGCTGTTTTAAATTGTATCACCATGTACCAGTTCTTTTCAACATGTTTATCCATTTAATTTTTTTACTAAATGATGAAACCAACACTGGGTGAAAAAAGAACTGTGAGGTTGTTGACTTTTATAGATGTCATAAAATAGTGGGTTGCTTCACTAGATTGGCACTGAATGCTTTCAACAAAGGATCTTTTTACCCAGCATTATAAAGCTGTACGAGTAGCCAATTTTTGTTTTGTGTCATCCTTTAAGTTGATCATGGGTGAAAGAGTTTTAGTATTCCTACTACTATTTTTCACTCATTTGTTGATTGTACTAGCAAAGACAGCATCTACGGATTGTAAGTTCAGTTTTAATCAAATACTTTTTTTCATAATCCAAATGGCATTTTTAGTGTACATATTATCAAATCAGAAACATTCAACCTGGTTTTAGCTGCAAAATAAAATCTTGAATACTTGATGAGAATCAAATTTTGAAAAGAGACCTCAACCTTTCACTCTTAACCTTCTGTAAAGTTTTTGTACGAGGATTCTGTATGAATTGATTGCTTTTTAATTTATGATGCAGTCACTGCTGTGCTGGCTCTAATGGATGAATGGGATAACACGCCACCTAATTGGGTGGGTTCAGATCCTTGTGGCGGTTGGGATGGCATTGAGTGTACAAATTCACGCATTACCTCCATGTACTTTATCTTTCAAAGTTTAATTTCATTTGAAATTGCTACCTTCTCCACAACTGTCTTCTTTGATAGTAACTTTGTTGCCACTATTTCAGATCATTAGCAAGCATGGATTTGTCTGGTCAGCTTACTTCAGATATTGGATTTCTCTCTGAACTCGTGATCTTGTATATTTTCTACTTTGGTATTTGTAACACATCATATTCGAGTCACATATAAATGGATTTGAAACATGATCAGCTTCAACCCTATTACTTGATAACTATTGACATGATCAAATATCTTAACTTGGCTGTTGAACGTGTGGAATATAAACCAAAATAATGTTGATCACTGAGCGTCCTGAAAATTAATCTGTTTGGACGCTATCTATATATAGTGTTGCATGAAGTCTTCATTTCCTTTTCATTTACGACTTCCCTGATTTGTGTCTTTGTTCTTTGATGATTTTTCCTTTGCAGGGATCTATCTTACAATAAGAATTTAACTGGACCACTTCCCAGTAACATTGGAAACTTGAGAAAGCTCAGAAACTTGTAATATGGACGTTGTTATGAACTTAAGATCATGACTCAAATGATTTAGCTTGACCAAACAACTCTAACAGTGCTTTTTATTATTTTATTTTACAGACTCCTTATTAGTTGTGGTTTCACTGGTCCTATCCCAGATACAATTGGAAACCTAGAACGGCTTGTCTTCCTGTAAGGATTGTTTGATTTAGTTTAGAAGATATATATAAAATTCTCTTTATTTAGCTTAACCAAGAAACCTATTAATCAGGATAGCGTTTGGAGTCCTTTACTTCCCATGTGTACTAGGTTTTGAGTATCATATACCTATTTGTTTTTGCAGTCCCTTATTCTTAATGCTACAGCATAACAAAGTTTATTTCAATTGCAGATCTTTAAATTCCAATGGATTCACAGGGCCAATTCCAGCTGCCATTGGTAATCTCTCAAATGTGTATTGGCTAGACTTAGCTGAAAACCAGCTTGAAGGGCCCATCCCCATATCCAATGGAACTACTCCTGGTCTTGATATGATGCACCATACAAAGCACTTGTATGTGAAATGCCTTTTGAAAAATTGGCATTTTTTTTCTCTTTATAATAGTTTGCTTTATGTCTATCAAAATCTCTCTGATATATTCCATTTTTACAGTCATTTTGGGAGGAATAAGCTTTCAGGAAACATACCTGCTCAACTTTTTAGCTCAGAAATGTCTCTCATTCATGTGTAAGATTCAACCCAATATTTTCTGGAATTTGTTTTGCATGGCTGTAAAGCTCAGTAACATAAAAAAGGCACATGCCATATACCCAATAGATTTTTACCTTGACGCCTCATTATATTAGGGCCTGATTGGTTTCATATTAGAAACTCTAGCCCATATTATGAAAAAAAATTACTTTGGGAAATCAATCTCTATCTGGTTTCATGCATCGGAATTTTTGTAAACTTGGTTTAGAGGAATTTTAATAAACAAACAATTAATTTTGCTATACACTTTACAAATAAAAGTTTCAAAATACAAAACAGTTGACTTCAAAGCTCCTTCCAAAATCAAGATCATCCAAAATTAAGTTTCAAATGCTCTCACCCATATACGTAATTAACTCTCCCTATTGGTCTGTTCCATGAATTCTTTCTTCGGTTTAAAGAACCGAGCTAAAATATATCTCGCCTAACCTGTTTAAATTAGGTTGGCAAACTGTAGTTGCCTTTATTTGTACATTGAAGGGAAAGAGACACAGTGGTAGGATTAAAGTCAAAACAAGAAGGCTAGGGAGGACAGGTCAAGATTATGAAAATGATGAATTTTAATTTATACAAGATGCTTTTGGCAGGCTTTTTGAAACCAACCGATTTACTGGAAGCATTCCATCTACAGTTGGCCTTGTCAAGTCTCTGGAGGTGGTGTGAGTACCCATATCCCATACTTTAAAATAGTAAATATAATTTTTTCTTTTTCTCTTGAAATAGTGACATTTTGTGGCTGCAGCCGTTTTGATAGTAACTTTTTAAGTGGCTCTTTGCCTCAGAACATCACCAATCTTACAAGTGTTAGGGAACTGTAAGTAGAAAAACTAATATTCCAAACAAATTTTTATTATTTCTTTAGGTATGATGTTAATATCAATTATGATAAATTTTAAGTTCATTGATGGAGATTTTGATTTCATGTCTGTCAGGTTCCTGTCCAACAATCGCCTGTCTGGCTCCCTCCCAAACCTTACCGGAATGAATTCCCTCAGTTACCTGTAACTCATTTATCTAAGATAACTTTATTTTCTACATAACATTTTTAATTCAAAATGAATGCAAATTTTGTACCAACAACTAACTTGGAAAATTAAATTAGAGATATGAGCAATAATAGTTTTGATCCATCAGACTTTCCACCATGGTTGTCAACTCTTCCAGCTCTGACAACAATGTATGTGTTCCAACTTTCATCCATCAGCTTTCCCTTTCTCTACACTTTCATTTCTCACCTTTCCCTTTCTCTCACAGGTTTCAACTTTCAACACCTTAATTCTCATACTTTTCTTTTGTATGGCAGAATGATGGAGAATACAAAACTTCAAGGGGCTATTCCTGTTTCTTTGTTCAACCTGCAACAGTTGCAGACAGTGTGAGTACCACCAACCTGTATTCTTTTGCCATCTTTTGTGATAAGAGTTAATCCTCAAAGTTTATTTATAGTACTTCCAATAGTTATTCCTGATCATCTTTTAGAATGAAATACAAGTTAAATTCTTAACGTGATCCACAGGGTGCTGAAAAGCAACCAGCTAAATGGAACTTTAGATATTGGCACATCCATCAGCAACCAACTGAACCTCCTCGATTTGCAGACTAATTTAATTGAAGAGTTTAAACCACAAATCGATGTATCTAAAGTGGAGATAATGTATGGCATACTTTTTGTGATTATTTTATTTTAATAGGTGGTTTCATTACTTGGAAGATTAATTTTCTTTGTAATGTTTCAATATTTCCATCTTGTCTTGTTTACAAGGTTGATTTAGAAATACATCATATGTGCAGACTTTTGAATAATCCAATTTGCCAAGAGACTGGAGATCCACAGACTTATTGTTCCATAACAAATTCTAACGACTCATATTCAACGCCACCAGAAAACTGTGTACCTGTTCCCTGCAGCTTTGATCAGACATTAAGCCCGAAATGCAAATGTGCATACCCATATACAGGAACTTTATTTCTCAGAGCTCCTTCATTCTCAGACTTGGAAAACAAGACTGTCTTTGTAACCCTGCAGTTATCTCTGATGCAGTCTTTTCAACTTAATGATAAACCTGTGGATTCAATTTCTTTAAGCAATCCAAGGAAGAACATATATCAGTACCTTGAATTGACTTTAAAATTATTTCCTTCTGGCCAAGATCGTTTCAATCGAACAGGGATTTCCAGTATAGCCTTTCTTCTCAGCAACCAAACATACAAGCCTCCTTCTATGTTTGGACCATATTATTTTATTGCTGATGACTATGAAAACTATATGAATGACACAGGTAAATCTGATTTTACATGGTAATGAAATTAAATATAGTATGTGCTCTATTTTAAGACTACTTTTCTTTTCTTGCCATTTAGTATTAGAAGGTCCTGTGACAACGTCCAGTAAATCTTCAAATACTGGCATCATAGCTGGAGCTGCAGCTGGTGGTGCTGCCTTGTTGGTTATGGTACTTGTTCTATTTGTGTATGCTCTCCACCGGAAGAATAAGTCAGTAAGAGCAACCGGGAAAAACAATCCATTTGGTATAAAAACTGTATACTTAGATCCTACTTTATAGCTATGTATCATTGTGGAGTTGGGTTTATTTAAATGTTTGATTTCATAAAATGTAGAACAATGGGATCCGGATGAGAGCAATAGTAGCATCCCACAGTTGAAAGGAGCAAGGCGCTTCAGTTTTGAAGAGATACAGAACTGCACCAAAAACTTCTCACAAGTCAATAATATAGGATCTGGTGGTTATGGGAAGGTATTGAATGCATCTTCTTTATTTCATTTCTCTACAGTAGTTAAGCAATAGTAAAATATATAAATATGAAAAAATTCATAAGGGACAAAGAAAATTCAGAATTGAGAAGTAATTTGTTCTTCGTTCATTCAATTAATTAAAAAGAATACAAGGATCAACATATATTGGTGCTGTTTGTTCAAGGCTAAATGCCCAAGATAATAGAGAGTGTAAATGACGCTACAGCTGGCAAGTTTGTTACACAGTTTTTACAAGGCTGATAGTGGAGGATTAACACCTTGGAGCCAAGTCTACGATTTGGAGGAAAGCAATAATACCCCCTCGCAAGCTCAAGAGCTAAAGATATTGAGCATACCAAGCTTGGACAGGAATGATGTGAAGATTTTCAGTAGGAGAGCCTTGGTAAAGAAATTTGCAAGTTGGTCCTTGGAAGGCAAGGGAAGGAAATCTGTAAGTCCTAATTGGAGTTTCTCGTGAACTATATGGCAATCAAGCTCCAGATGTTTAGTGCATTCATGAAACACTGGATTCTGAGCAATGTTAATGTCGTATGATTATCATAGAATAAGATGTGGGACTAGGATAAAGGAATATGGAGATCTTGCAAGAGAAAGTGGAGCCATTGGAGTTCACAAGGATTATTTCTGCATACGAATTTTTCTTGTTCTTCCTATTCTATCGTTTACATTTGTGAATTCTCTGTTATCGAATTGTCGTTTGTGTGGTAGACGCTTTTGGAGTGAGTCTGAACGAGCTATTACACAACATTTCTAATAGGCTGGTTTTTGTTTGTGCCTGATAGATCTCCTTAAAGGTGCAGGTGAAAGGGAGGGAGAAAGGTAAGTAGTTTTTGGTATAGGTTCTAAATTTTGGGAGGTTTTCTCATCACTTGATTGAAAAGGAGGGGAAATTTCAATGACAATGGATGGTGCAGAAGAGTTATGTGTAGGCGTTGGGGAAGTTGAAATTGTGATGCATCATGGAGCTATAAATCAGCAAACTTTATAGCCTTTAAAGGTAGGGAAAGATAACTTCTTCAAAATTAACATTTATGGGGATTTGCAACTATTCTCTAATAAAATTGTAGGCTAAATAAACTTTTTTACCTGATATGTATCCAACAAAACCATATTTGTGGGCCTGAGGATCAAATTTACCTCTGTTATAAGAAATAATAGAACAATAACACGAGCACCCAAAAACCCTTAGGTGGGAAATATCAGGAACTTCACCATAAAGGACCTAATGTGTTGATTTTGACCCCAAAATGTAAGTAGACACTTTGTTCAACCAGTGAACAACACGACCGATTATCAATCTAAAAAAAAGTTTCGGTAAATTACTATGAAAAAAGTAAGGCTTTGGCATTGTTGAGGATAGTTTGATGTCTCCTCTCTAGTCTCTCAAGCATTGAAGGTTGGATCGCATGCATGAGGCTTTGGAAAAGGTCCACTGCCGAACTTGAACTTGTTCATTAAGATTAAGGAACACTTCATTCCTTTGGACCAGCTTTGGTAATTCTCAACAATGAGCAACGGAGACACTAGGGCCACAGAAGGATTTTCGCCTAGATGAATGTAAACACTAAGTGGGTTTAACGCTGGATCTTGTGGTGGAAGCCCCACTGATGGAGGAGGATTTACACTACCATTATTACTTGAACTTGATGTTCCTCGAGCCATGGGAAGTGAAATCTATAGAGATCTTGAAATTTAAGACCTTTGATAACATAATATAAAATAAAGGACAAAAAATTTTCAGAAATGAGAACAAGTAATTTGTTCTTCATTCATCCAATTGACTAAAGAGAATATAAGGATCAACACATATAGGTCTTCATTGTTCTAGTTAAATGCCCAAGATGACAGAAAGCTTAAATGACGCTACAGCTGGCAAGTTTGTTAAAAGGCTTGTAGTGGAGAATTATTAGGTTGGAGCTGAGCCTCTGATCTGGAGGAAGCACTAATATATATTTTGTTGGTCATATCAGAACTTATGCATGAAAACACTGTATTCACACCATCTCTTAAAATATGCCTGATGTAAAAAAAATTGATATTTTTCAACTCAGAGTTATGTGTTTCATATCATAAAACTTGTTTGAATTTTTCTTTCTTTTTAGATAATAAATAGGTGAGGCCTTATCAAAATATAGTAATAAAGGGAAAGGAGAGAGAGAGAGAGATAAAATTTTCACAAGATAAAATCCTGAATTTTCAACATAAATGGATCCATTGCTAACCGAGATGACTATATGCAGTGAAGAAACCTTGTATTCCTGTGAGGAGAGAGAGAGATAAAATCCTGAAAATTTAACATAAACCATGATGACATATTCAATGTGTTATATGTAGTGAATAACACCACGTATTCCTGTATCATGTACACATCAATAGCATGGCATAGTTATGTTACTCATTCATGAAGAGAAAATGAGAGATTTTGTGGCAAGTTGTCCAAAGCTTTTAATATTCATCTAGGAAGTTTCTTAAAGAAATAGTTGACAGGTTTATCGGGGAACTCTTCCCAACGGGCAACTAATTGCAGTCAAGCGAGCTCAGAAGGAATCTATGCAGGGAGGGTTGGAGTTTAAAACCGAGATTGAACTTCTATCAAGGGTCCACCATAAAAATCTTGTTAGCCTTATTGGTTTCTGCTTTGAGCAAGGGGAACAAATGCTGATTTATGAGTACGTTGCAAATGGTACTTTGAAGGACACCCTTTCAGGTATATATTTATCCATAATTAAACCTCCTTAAAGTATGTGTAGCTTATGCTAATTTATTTTGGGTAAACGATGATTTTTCTTTCAATTCTGTTTTGTTTTGAAAGAGCTTTAGAATACGAAATTGTTTTCAAAAAAATATTCTGAAACAAATTGCTTTTATGGTCTGTTAGGGAAATCTGGAATTAGATTAGACTGGATTAGAAGGCTGAAAATAGCCCTTGGTGCTGCCAGGGGTCTGGACTATCTGCATGAACTTGCGAATCCTCCTATCATACACAGGGACATCAAATCCACTAACATCTTACTAGATGAACGCTTGAATGCTAAAGTATCTGATTTTGGTCTCTCCAAACCTTTAGGTGATGGTGCAAAAGGTTATATCACAACACAAGTCAAAGGAACAATGGTTCGTATATTCTCATATAACATTTAAATTAAAATGTCACACCGGTATTCAATGTGATTCATATGAAGGCAGAAAAATTATCCTTTGTATGTCTGCAGTAAATCTTATATTCAAGAGTTTAAGCGTTGACAATGGAGTTTTGTTTTGATGTAGGGCTACTTGGACCCAGAGTATTATATGACTCAACAGTTGACTGAGAAAAGTGATGTTTACAGCTTTGGAGTGCTAATGTTGGAGCTGATAAGTGCAAGAAGGCCAATAGAGCGAGGGAAGTATATTGTGAAAGTGGTCAAGGGTGCTATAGACAAGACAAAAGGCTTCTGTGGTCTTGAGGAAATTCTTGATCCAACCATCGAATTGGGGACAGCACTGAGTGGTTTTGAGAAGTTTGTGGATCTCGCCTTGCAGTGTGTTGAAGAGTCAAGTTCTGACAGGCCTACAATGAATCATGTGGTGAAAGAAATTGAGAACATGTTGCAGTTGGCTGGTTCAAGCCCCATTTTATCAGCATCAGCGTCCACTTCATCTAGTTATAATAATCCAACTAAGGGGAGTTCCCTCCATCCTTACGACAATGAATACTTTGATTCAAGTGTGGTCCTTCCACGTCCATAAATTGTGCCTATGATGGAGGAATTTATTACACAGACCCGTCCTATATGTTCTCAAACAATCTTTATGTATCATATAATTATATTTTTTAATTTATGAGCTATGTAACATTTTCTCAGTGTGTAAGTATCTTCACTTCAAATGTAACTTGTACAAATAATGTAAGAAACAAGAAAAAAAATGGAGGGCAGGAGGGGATTTAGGGCCTTGAAGGAGGGGAAGACATGTTAATAATATATTATGCTGTTTGCTTAAGACTGAACAAGAATGTTGAAGCTGAAGTTTGTGCTCCTAGTTTAGATTCTTGTTTACTTTTAGTTTCTTATTTTTGCTGGGATTGTGTAACATATATTTCTTTCAAACATACTATAGAAATGGTTTATATTCAAGTTGGCCAGTATAATAGTATTATCGAGTAATGTGTATATATCAGTTTTCAGTTTTGAGCGTATTTCAGATTTTTTTTCCCGTGCCTTTTGCCTGTGAAAGAGTTGCGTTGGCGCAGAAATATTTAAAACCTGATAAATTCAAATTACATTGATGCCATATAGTTTTATTTTACGGTACACAGTCAGCCAGTTCCTTTTTTTTGTTAATTTTGCATGATTTTCATACAGAGAGTTTGTTGACTTTGTTGTTAATCTTATTGGTGATTCACTCATTTGCTCAAATGATGCAAGAATGTGCCATTGTTGTGTTAAAATAATGAATTCTACTGTTATTATTATGTTTATTTATGTAAGTTAGCTTGTTGTTCTTGTAGTATTATTTAGACTCTATTTTTTATTTTAGATAAATTTGTGATATTTTACTGATAACATATGTGAATATAATGATAGACTTTTGTTTCTTATGCATTTAGCTTTAAATATAATTCAATGAATTACAATGTGATTTAGCAGAAAATACAATAATTTTTCCATTTCTTTTCACTATTCTTCTCTTTTATGTTATGATTTTATTTTATGTTTTTATTGTTAAAGCTGTCTTCATTTTCAACAGTTTGCAACTGGTTTTTTTAATGCATCATCATTCAGCTGGTCTATTCAACTGGTTTATTATCCATTTAATTTTGTTAAGTGGCCAACTATGGGTAAAAGGAAGGACTAAAACGTTGTTGACTTTTCTCCATTGATGTGATGGAGTGATGGGTTAGCACTGAATGCTTTCAATGAAGGATGTTTCTATTCAGCATTGGAGTGCTGTGTGAGAGAGTAGTGAGGTTTTGTGTGTGCTCCTTCAAGTTGATCATGGGCGAAACAATTCTGGTAGTCCTACTACTCTTTTTCATTCTTTTTGCAGATTGTAATAAGAACAAGTACAAAACCTCAAGATTGCAAGTTCTAATTAAATACTGTTCTCATCATCCAAATGGCAGTTTGGTGTACAGCACAGATATTCAAATCTGAAACATTCAACCTGAGTTTTAGTTGTATTGTAGAAAAAATCTGAACACTTGATGAGAATCAAATTTTGAAAAGACAACTCAAGCATTCACACTTATGTAACAGTTTTTGTATGATGGTTGGGAACTTATTTGATTGCCTTCTTTAATTTCTGATGCAGCCACTGATCTGGTGGGTCTAATGAGTGAATGGTATTAACACACCACCTTCTTTTGGGTGGGTCCAGGTCCTTGTGGTGATGGTTGGGAAGGCATTGAGTGTTCCACTCCACACATCACCTCCATTTACTTTATCTTGTAAATTTTGAAATTCATGGAAAATTGCTACCCTCTCTTGAAATGGTCTTTTTTGAGATTAAGTTGGTTGGTAGTATTTAAGAATATGATGAAGCATGCATTTGTCTGATCAGCTTACTTCAGATATTGGACTACTATCTGAACTGCTGGTCTTGTAAGTTTTCTCTCTTTTGGCACTTCAAATGCTGAGGACTGAGCATGCTGAAAATTAATAATATTTGGCTACTTACTATATTTCATTTACATTATGTCCACCAGTTTTTCTTATTTGTCTTCCCTAAAATTTCCATTCTTCTTCAATTTTATCAACAAGAAATTATTCTATGCAATTTGGTTATGATTTTAAGTCGATTTATGTAATTTTTACTGTGAATAATATTGTGTATTATAGGAATAAGAAAATATAATTATAAATAAATTTTCCTAATATCAAATTTCTAGGATCAAAGTATTGTCTGTTGAATGATTTGGACATACTAAAACATATATTATATCCAAAATCAACATAAATCTTCGGTTACTTTTAGAAATTAAAGTATATTTGTTGAATTCTTTTATTGAAATCTATAGAGATTCAATTTTTTCTTGTATTTTGCTTATACTTTTATAATTAGATTTATAGACTTAATTAAAATTCATATTTAATCATGCTTATTTCAAATATATATATATATATATATATATATATATATAATGTAGAGATATTGTAAAAATATAATATAACATATACTAATACACACAATAAATGATGAAATTTTTCTAATAAACGAAAAAAGTGGTTTTTCAAAAAAAAATTGACATTGGAATATAATTTTTAAATATTTTAATTGTTTTCAAAATAACATTTTCAAGATGATTAACGGAAACCTTTTTTAATTTTCGGAGAATTTTTGAACCGGAATATGATATTTTTAAAGGATAGGTTAGAAAAATAAATTTTATATAAAATTATTTAATATCAGTTGAAGAATTTATGAAATAATTAACTTTAATAAAAGTGTGTTCCATATTTAAATTATAAACTTTTATCTCAAATCAATTTTTTTTTTAAATATAGAGTGATTTTTACATATAAACATGTGTCTGGATATAAGTAATTTAATTTTTTTATTATATTTAATAGGCTGTGAGTTCTTGTTGAAATTGTTATTAAGGTTATGTAACAATTTACTTTTATTAAAAGCTTTAAATATACATTTAATTGAATTTCATCTCTATTAATCATTTTTTAAAACATATTTGTTAATGAAGAGTCAAAATATCAACATTTATCAAACTATAAATAAATCTATGCATTACATATCTTAAATCAAGAGCAATTTCAATAGAATTTTTTTTGTCAGAGTATTTTATTAATAAAAATACTATGTTAATATAGTTTTTTCTAAATAATTTATAGATATTTTTATATATTTAATATAGGTTTTTAAAAAATTAATATATAGATATTTTATAATATCATTTCTCAAACGTGGAATATAATATGTTTTAATATTTTGTTTATTTTAAAATAATATTATCAAATAATAATGCTCAACGAAAATATTTTTGTAAAGTTTTTAATAGAAAAATTGTTGAATTAAAATATAAGTTTTATTGAATTTTTTTTATTAACTTACTTATTCATTTTATATTATTAGTATTATAATTTAATACATGTTTAATAATATTTATTTATTATTAAGCTAACAAATAATTATACTTCAAACAAATTTATAAGTTGTTTAAAATATATTCATTCAGTCCTTATATTCAAACTCAAAAATATTTTTATTTAAATTTATAATATTTTTTCATTATTATTTGTATAGATAATTACTAAAAAAAAATAATATATTTTAATTGTTACACATGTTAGATTTTTAATTTTATTTTTAAACTAATGTCTAAGAATTGTCATATTTTTTAGTAATGTCTTGTTTACATATTATAAGATTGCAATATTCTAGTTAACATTATCAATCAATTAATAAGCACTATTGAACATAAAATTTTATTAAACAAATATAAGATTATTTTTACAATATACTAGTTAATATTAACAGTAAGACTTTATTAATAAATATAATATTATTTTAACAATTTATGAGTAAACATTATTAATAACTATAAGATGTTTTTAAATATAAGATAATTTTTACAATTTATTAGTAAATCGAGTCACTTTTAAGGTTTCACCAAACAATTATAAAATCGTTTTAATTATTTAATAACCAACTTTATTAACTATAACATTTCATTGAAAAATATAAAATCGTCTTAATGATACATTAATGAATATCATCAATTATAAAAATTTATTAAATAAATATAAGATCGTTTTAATGATAAATTAGTGAAAATCATCAACTATAAAAAATCATTAAACAAACATAAGATTATTTTAACAATACACTAATCATTAACCGTAAGACTTTATTGATCAAATAAAAGATTATCACAATATTTTATCAAAAAGAAATATGATGAATTAGACTCATCAATAAAATTATATAAACTATTTATGAAAACTTCTTTAATCAAAGATTATTTTAAAGAGATATTTGATAATATTTTTAATAAAATATATATAATATGAGTAAGATGATGAAGTATCTAACATAAGTTATTAATCAAGTTTTAAGTTATGGATTTTATGTTCGATAAATATGATTGTACTTATTATCTACAAATAAGTGGATAACAATATATATTATTATTATTTAAGTTAAGTTATGAGAAATTAATTTTTTTTATTTATCAAAATTAACCAATTCATAATTATATAATACTTAAGCAAATTGTCTTGTAAGAAAATACCATCAATATATAACAATTCTTTTGTAAAATCAGTACCCAAGAAGAAGTAAATGGGACAATTTATTACTTAAGTATTTATGTCTTAGAGGTTCTACAAAAGAAAGTCAATTTCTTATTAAAATAGACTATAAACAATATATCAATCACTTATATAATTTCATACTCAGTAACACAACATTCAATAATTATCTAAAATTTAAGGTGAAAAATATATAAGAACAATTTAGAGTATTTTAAACTAAGACACCATATTATTTAATATATAGAGAGTATAAGGAAAAAAAATCATTATAAAATCTACATATTAATATGACAAACTCACTGAACTCTAAATGATGTTTTAATTAGAAGTACTAGAAATTACTTTTAGTTATAACATTTAGTATATTATAGAATATAAAATGAATAGTGGTTTTTTTGTTATAAAAAGCTCTTGCTTTTAGAATCTAAAATCACTTGAAACTAATCTCAAAAACTAATTGATTGATTCACACTCTCAACATCGTAGTTTTAGACTTTGCGTGTATAACATTGTTTTCTTATCTTAATTATAAACAACAAAACATTATTATCATCATGAAAGTGAAGACTACAAGCTATAGAAAGTACCCTTCGGGGAGGGGGTTATTTGTTTTTTTCTATATATAAATGGACTCAGTCAATATTCAAATCAATAAATGCCAACAAGGAGTGTATCCTATTCTTCACATTCATCTTATTCCATCATCACTTCAAAATAAAATAAAATAAAATAAAAATTTAATTAGATTGTGATTAAAATATTATTCTTATTTTTGTATAAATATCTTTCCATTGATCATTATTTTTATCTTTCTCTTTCATCTATGAAAGTCTTTTGCTTTTTCAATTTTCTCCAACTCCAACTCACTTATCAAGAATATATTAACCTCCAAGTTATGGAAGACTAAAGAGGAAAGAAACAAATTCAATAGAAAGTTCAAAAATGTATTTTAATTATTCAATGAAATGATATTTTTTAATAGAGATTCAATTAATAATATTTAATGAACTCATAAAATCCTCAAACCTCAATAAAATACATTAATTATTGATAAAAGTATGATTTAGTGCATACTATTCATAATTAATTTTTATTAATAATCTTTTGCTTTTTCTAATAATCATTTGTTTTATTTTCTATAATAATACAATTATAACTTTCTTGGAAATAAACAACCATATGTTTAAAGAGGTATCAAGTATAGCAAAATTAATTACATTCAGTATTTAATCACTTTTACAATTTTTTTAATTAAAAATAGTTTTATATACTAACTTATCATATATAAAAAAATTGACAATAATTATCAGATGAAACTCAACTTAAAATACTATGTATACATTTTGTTCTTAAATTAAAATATTAAATGTTCTTTCTTGGTTCTTGATTGAGACCTGCAGGAGCATCATTATTAGAATACCTAACTTATAATTCCCTAATTTCTTTTTAGGGTTAAAAGGGATAGAGCAGGAGGCTTAACTTTAGGATTTATCCTTTGATTTTTTTATTTTATCTTTTTGAAACAAGGTTGTCATGTAGGTTGAAAATATTTATTTAATATTTTTTATTTAAATTAATTTTTTTAAAAATATTTTTATTTTAAAATATTTTTTATAAAAATAAAATGTATTTAATTATTATTTAAATTTAGAGAGTTAAAATTAAAATATTATTAATATTAAATATTTTGGTAATTTTTCTCTATGTGTACAATATATCTTTCTTGCAAATATATTTCCAAAAGCTTAAAAATTCCACAAGCGACTTTGATTTTTTTTTATATATATATTATAATTTTATAGTTTTAAAATTTTGAAGAAGACTTGGACTTGAGAGGGTCTTCACAAGCTAGGTTTTCCTTGTCTGGATATGTGTAAACTTAGTTTATAAATTAGGTTTGATATTATTTCTAACTAGTAAAATAAAAATTATAATTTTGTAAAAGTTATAAAAATTTATAAAATTATATAAAATGTGCATGTCCTCTATTTTCAAACAATAACGACATATGTGTAGTATTCCAACCAAGCCATGCTATTCAATTTCAAAATCAAGGGACACTGACACGGTTATGAACTTATGACAGAAAAGGAAGAAGGTGATGAAAAATTCAAAACGATTTTGCGTGTCATTAACTTTCCTATAAGTGGATAAGTTGATGAGTGGATGATAATAAAGAATAGAATTTTTTCATTCAGTTCTATAGTGTTCTTATGAGAGTGGCAAGACTTGGAGTTTCACTTCAACTTAATTGATAATGGGTGAAAGAATACTGATACCACTATTGCTTTCCTTCAACTGTTTGTTGTTTGCAGTGGCACAAGATATTACCAAAGATCGTAAGTTATGGTTTGACTGTGTGTTCTACCATCATATAAGTCTTCAAATCCAGAAACAAGTAAAATATGCATGATTCTTCATGCAGTGGAGAGAACTGAGAAGCCTTCATTATATATGATATGAGTCAGTCTTACCTTCTGCATGCATGTCCAAGTTTAGCCAAATGTTTGGATATACTTGTATGTTTGGATATACTTGAGTTTTCAACGTAAAAATTCTCTTGCAGTTGAAGTCCTGAAGTCTTTGAGTGTTTCTTGGCATGGCCAAATTCCTAACTGGGTGGGTTCAGATCCTTGCAAAGATTGGTATGGCATTAACTGCAGACACTCACGTGTTGTTTCCATGTAAGGTCACTTTTGATTGTTTCTGTTTTGTTCACTTTGTTTCCTTAATAAATATGTACTTTTGAGAGGGTATAACCTTCTGGCTAGTGCTGCAGATCATTAATAGATGTTGGTTTGACCGGCCAGCTTTCTGGAAATATTGGATCACTTTCAGAATTGGATAATCTGTAAGTCTTTGAATCTATAGATTAAAAGAATCATATAATAAACTGGTCTTGTGAAGGATTAAAAAGAAAAGAAAGGTTTGCAAAATCCATGAGCTTATGTTAGGCTATGTGATTACCAAGAGTTTACAAATGAATCATAATTCCCTTTAGAGACCAATTTCCATGAATAGCTCAAGGTTTGTTTCCTAATTTTCTCCTTCTCCAGGGATCTCTCATACAATAGGGACCTAACAGGACCACTTCCACGAGAAATTGGAAACTTGAAGAAACTAACGAAATTGTAAGAAAGTATTGGTTTTTTGTCTAGTTTATAAGTCAATTCTTTTATCAACAGCAACAAAAAAAAAGCTATGACCCTTTCATGAACAAGCATGATGAAACAGTTCTAACAAACATTGGTACTTTCTCATTATCTTCCAGAACTCTTGTTGGTTGTGGTTTTACTGGTCCTATTCCAGATGAAATAGGATCACTACAACACCTTGAATTCTTGTAAGTATTATTTTTCTCTGTTCATCTATTTTTTTAAGACAATTCAAATCGTAATCTTTTGGTGGTAAGTTGAATTCTTGGGCAATACACTAAAACAGAAAATTCTTATCACAGATCTTTAAACACCAACAATTTTGCTGGACCAATTCCACCTTCTATTGGCAATCTGTCAAATCTTACTTGGCTGGATTTTGCGGAGAACCAGCTTGATGGATCCATCCCAGTATCTAGTGGCACCACCCCTGGTCTTGATATGTTACACAATACATTGCACTTGTACATCAATTCTCCTCTGTTTCCAGTTTTTCTTTATCAATGATTTCCTTTATGCATTAAAAGATGCATCTAACATATTTCTAATATTGTCTGCAGTCATCTTGGGAAGAATAGGCTTTCAGGAGAAATTCCTCCTAAACTTTTTAACTCGAAAATGACTCTGATACATGTGTAAGAGTTTTCCTTAGATTTATCATTTGTAGCCTTTGAATATGATTGAGCCAGTATGCAAAGTTTCCCACTTTCATAAATTTTTACACGGAGCACTGGTGTAGAATTCTGGTGGAAACTTAAGCGAATATAAAATTAACTTGCCACGTGTCAGAAACTTCATGTGAACATAGTGAAAAAATATTAAGTGTGATATTGTAAAACTGAACAGACATGGAAACACTTACATGTTTAGACATAGGCTTTCTAGTTAACCTTATGATGGTGAATGGTCACGGACGGCTCAAGATCTTAGGAGGCCTAAAACAAACTTAAAAGATGAGACCTTTTTATTTACTAAAAAAAATTTATACTAAAATATATTATAATTTTATTTAAAATTTATTTTTCGAGTTTTTTGTAATGCAAAATTATTTATTAAATTATCATAATTAATTTTATTTAACATTTCTTTTTTAATAGATAATAAGGCTAATCCGTTTAATCTATGTTAAGACATTTTTTATCTTAAATAAGTTTTTATTATCTTTAGTTTTGAAAAATTCCTTTCAGCTGAGACAAAACTGATATTGGAATTGTTAACATTATTCTATAAGTTATATATGCATTTGGAAAAGAATTTATTCTTTTTATATAATTAAGAATGTCAATTGGTTTATCATTTTTCAATCTTATAATTTCCTTTAAGATATTTAATTCTGAAAATAAATTCAATCCATCAAGATTCAATAAATTATCATGTTTCAAAGATTTTTCAAGGTTTAAACATTTTTCTTTCAAAAGTATAAAGTCTAATGACTTTAATTTTTTAACACTAAATAAAAAATCAAAAATATTTTCATATATTTTAAATTGTTCAAATCTACTTTGAAGTGTGGTAATTGTTTTATCTACAATGTACAAAAAGTAATCAATTCTAAATGATTCTTGAAGAGATTTTACAATTTCATTCTCAATATTTTGATCAAATTGTTTCTTTCTATGACTAATACGTTTTTCAAAAATTCAATTCAAACATATAAGCTTAATCCTTGAAGAATAGAGGAGTAGAAAAAGAAAGGACATTGAAAGATACAAAACTTACCTGAAACTGAAGTTTATTAGGTAGAAATACTCTTCTCCCTCTTTAGATCACAGTTGTGGACTTTGATTTTGAAAAAGATGATTGAAGATTGCAAATTTGGGAGAGAGAAATTAGAACTTCTCTAAAATTAGAATTGGAAATGAAAAGTCACATAAAGAAGATAGAAACTAAATGTAAGATAATAGAGATAAAAAGATTCTGAATCTTTTTTAGTTATTAGTATTAACTAACAAATCTCTTTTTTCTAAAGAAAATTATGATTTATTGAGAAGAGTGTTTAACTTATTAAATATTATTTTTAATTCCAATAAAAATTAACAAAAAAATCACAATATTTTAATTAAATTTTATTCTTAAACATAATTTTACAATTAATTTAATAGGATATATTAATACTAAAAAAAAAATTTTGGGACCTAAAACGAGTGCTTTAGTTGCTTGGTCCTTAAGCCAGCCCAGTGAATGGTTGTTAGGAAAGAAATTCAAAACTGTAATAGGTCTACCCTGCATGCATGCACACACATGTTAACAACACATTTTCTAACAGATTCTGAAATATTTTTCCTGCAGGATTTTTGACAGCAATGAACTAGTTGGCAGTATTCCAGAAACGCTTGGGCTAGTTACGAGTTTGACATTGGTGTGAGTAGTGACTATTTGACTATATCAAATCCTCAAAAAAGAAATTTTGTTAGAATTTTGCTTGATGATATTTTGCTTAAATATATCTTTGTGGCTAGCAGGCGCTTTGAAAATAATTCACTGGATGGATATGTACCTCAGAGCATCAACAACCTTATCAATGTCAATGACCTGTTAGCACCTAAATTATAATGTGTCAACTAGAGTTTTATTCTTGTTTATTTATATTTTGGTATAAGCATCAGGCCTAGTTCAATCATTGTACTGAAAGATTGTTGGTTTTATACTTTTCACTTTTTTCAGGTTGCTGTCTCACAATAAGCTACAAGGTGCCCTGCCAAACCTTACTGGGATGAACTCCCTAAAATACTTGTTAGTAACAAAGCCGTTTGTCTGTGATAGTTCTATGATATTATTAATCAACCTTTTAAAATGAATGTTTCTTGTGTGACAAATTAGTTAATTCTTCAAAATCTGTTTTGAAGGGATCTGAGCCACAATAGCTTTGATAACTCAAGCTTTCCACTGTGGCTTTCGAATATGAAGAATTTAAAAACATTGTATGTCTTTGTTTTGCACTTGTTTCACACTTGAGTTCTCTATGTATGTGGTTTCCTGATTTCAATGAAGTTTACTCTTATGATGGTTGGCAGACAAATGGAGAATTTGTACCTTGTAGGAACCATTCCGAATCTTTTATTTAGTCTTGCCAATTTACAAAATGTGTAAGTTGTGTGTCTTAATTATTAATCTTATAGTCTTTACTTTCAGAAATTAAAATATAAAGTTGTTACATATTCATCATTTTTGAAGTAACATATATGACAAATACCCTGACATGTAACATATTCTTAGTGTGCTAAATGACAACCACCTTGGTGGAACCTTGGATATTGGCACCAACTATAGCAAACAACTGCAACTTATTGATTTGAGATCAAATTCCATTCAGGACTTCAAGCAACGAAATGATCCCCCACATATCAGGATAATGTAAGCCATACTTGCTAATGATTCCGGGCCCTTTTCATATATAGGTTATTTGTGACTTCAAACAAGTTTAGCCTTCTTTTCAAGCATAAGATTTAATATTTACAGGTTTTTCTTTTTTAGCCCTATACGACTAAACTATTAACTATTGAGTATTGATGGCACTTTTGTCTGCAGACTTGCACAAAATCCGCTTTGCACAGAAACTGGAAGTATGGAGGAGGATTACTGCACCAACCTCAATATCCTCGATGAACCACAAAATAACTGTCAAAAAAGTAGCTGCAGCCCAAATCAGATTCTCAGCCCCAACTGCAAATGTGGATATCCATATATAGGAACTTTGACTTGCAGGGCCCCTTCCTATTTTGAATGGAGAAATACAAAAGTCATGGAGGAAGATTTAATGCATGAATTTCAATCTCATCATCTACCTGTCGATTCAGTTTCTTTAATCTTTTCAACTGAAGATCCATTTCGTAGTTTTGAGTTTACCATACGAGTTTTCCCACTAGACCAACATCCTTTCAGCCCACAAGACAGATCTAGGATAAGCTTCTTGCTTGGCAACCGAACTGCTAATAGTGCATTTGATTTTATTGCAGGAAACCAAGGTGATGGTAATCACACTACTAACTTTTTCACCCCATTATCTAGAGACAGAAATGCTAATACTAATTTTTCTACCTTCTTTCTCATAATGAAGGACCTAAGAAGTCAAGTAATTCATCAAAAACTGTAATAATTATTGGAGTAGCAATTGGCGGTACTTCTGTTATGCTGCTGTTATTAGTCCTGGCAGGTTTTTATGCTTTCCGCCAGAAGAGAAGGGCAGAAAGAGCAACATCTCGAAGCAATCCTTTCGGTAAATAACTCTAAACTCAGTTCCTGCACAGTCACATGGAATTCTGTGGATTTATATTAATTTACACGAAATGCAGGAAACTGGGATCCAAGTAAAAGCAACTGCGGCACCCCTCAGTTAAAAGCACCAAGGCAGTTCTCTTTTAAGGAAATTAAGAAATACACAAACAACTTCTCACAAGCCAATGCTATTGGATCAGGGGGTTATGGAAAGGTCCTAAATGTTCCTTGTTAACTTTCATGTTCTGCTATACGAGCTAAATATTCTTTCAATTAGCCACATAGTGATTAACTTTTGGAAGATCTCCTCCGATAGTTCCGTATTTTAATTCTCCCACATTCCAAACCATGAGAGCATAGTCTTTTACTCATTCATACGATCTTGCGTGGCACAGCCACTGGCACTTGGAGCTTGAAGCTACCATTGACAGAGACATGTTCATTAGCAACAAATTTTATAAGAACATGTTATAAATGTAACATTTATTGACAGAAATTTAACTATGTGCTTCTAACAATAGACTGATAAGTAAATGTCCACAGGTTTACCGGGGAACACTTTCCACTGGGCAAGTGGTAGCCATAAAGCGAGCTCAAAAAGAATCAAAGCAGGGAGCGCAAGAATTCAAAGCTGAAATTGAACTCCTTTCAAGGGTCCACCACAAAAATCTGGTTAGCCTTGTGGGATTCTGCTTTGAACGAGAAGAACAGATGCTGGTTTACGAATTTGTTCCTAATGGAACTTTGAAGGACGCTCTCACATGTACTTATATATATCCAGTTTCATACTTACAGCACATATTATATTAATATTATTAGTTTGGAATATTTTACTACATCGCATCCATCTTTTGGTCAGTACTCACTGTTCAGTTTCATAAGTGTCATCCAAAGGATATTGATAAAGCATTGAATTATATCTGCTTATGAAAGATAAATTACCTTACTTAAATCCTAGTTTCAGTGTTTCATTTCTTATAAATATTATATTCAAATCAGTAAGTCGTTGCTTAATAAGCTATATCAAATTCATAACTCAGTATTTATTGTACCTTATAAGTAATAACATGCATATGATCTATGCAGCGAAATGTGGAATGACGTTGAGCTGGAGCAGAAGGCTGAAAGTAGCCCTTGGTGCTGCCAGGGGTTTGGCTTATCTTCATGAACATGCCAATCCCCCTATTATACACAGGGACATCAAGTCAAACAACATTTTGCTAGATGAGAACCACAATGCTAAAGTTTCTGATTTCGGTCTCTCCAAGTCTATCTTAGATGATGATAAAGATCATGTTACCACTCAAGTTAAAGGAACAATGGTTTGTATATATATAAATATTCTACGAATATTTACTATAAAAGACGCAGCCAAATTACTGATTCAAAATTTTCAAATGCGTGGGTGTAGAATATTACTGATTGCTTTCTTTTTCAGAGTTTTAAAATAACTTCCATCTAAATTTTTTCTGAAATGAGAATTTTCATAAATTTATGTAAGCATCTAAGCTGTTCTAGTGCAGCACATACCAAGACAAGGAAAACACATAATCTGTCTGGAGCAAAATCTAGTTTTCAAAATCTTTTGCATTGGAGAAAATCTCATTGAACTTTAGTGATGACTTCTGAGAATGGATTCAATTTGTTAATGTAGGGCTACTTGGATCCAGATTATTATACTAGCCAGCGGTTGACTGAAAAGAGTGATGTCTATAGTTTTGGAGTGCTAATGCTGGAGCTAATTACTGCAAAAAAGCCAATAGAACGAGGGAAATACATTGTGAAAGTTGTCAAGAACACAATAGATAAGACAAAAGACTTGTATGGTCTGCACGAAATTATTGATCCAGCCATCAGTTCGGGATCAACACTGGAGGGTTTTGAGAGGTTTGTGAACCTTTCAATGGAATGTCTTAAAGAGACAGGAGTCGACAGGCCCACAATGAGTGAAGTGGTTAAAGAAATTGAAGACATGTTGCGATCTGTATGTTTGAACCTATCATCTGAGTTAGTAGCATCCACTTCATCCAGTTATAGATTTCAGGAGGTATGTATAGTGAGTTCCCAACAAGACCACCCTTACAGCAATGAATCTGTTGGTTCAAGTGCAGAACATTTATACTCAAAAGGTGAGCCTAGTTAAGTTAGTCTTTTTCTCGAGATTGGAGTCAAGAGACGTCTGTTTATTAGCATTTGTAGGCCAAAAAAGAAAAGTAAAATTGTAGAATTAGAGTTTGTGGTAGTTAGCTTCTAAGTACAAGTGTGTAACATGGTTCACGTTTCCTTCACTGTCATTTCTTTTCCTTCTTTCTCTCCCTCAAAAGATGTGAAATGTAGAACGAATATAGGTTCGGATATGGAACATACAGAATATAGACTTTTTTATATATATATGGGCGTGATTTGATTTCTCACTTTATGAATGAGTTCAATGACTTTCCTTTTACAACTGTAATCAACAGAAGTATAATATTTACTTCTAACAAAGAATTTTTAATTAATTTTTCAATAGGTGGCACCACATGTTTTCCTGATAATGTCTCAGTTCAACAAATAAAACCTGCACCATTTAGCCACCAAGTAGAATTTAGTTACTGTCTTTGCACGCAATCAAGTAAAAGTAATGGTAATCAATACGTGATGAAGTTGTCAAAACAAGGCCAGTTAATTATCTCCCCAAGCAAATCTATACTTAACGATGAGATGAAGCCACATCAAGACCATAAACTTATTATTAGCCAAGTGGAAAGAACCCTCCCTTTGGTTGTTCTAGTGGAATACCCATCATGATTCAGGAAAAATTTGCCTGTTGTTTGAAAGTTCCGCAACATATGTACAGAACAAAAAATGAACTTGTGCAACCAAGTTGAAAACAAAAACTAAGTTTAGGTATCGTTATCAAAACAGATAATATAAGCCATTCAACATTGCTATCGGTCATGGATGAGAGATCTTTTAGTTACTATAACAGAATTGTGATTTAGGACAACTAGGCTTGAGAGTTAAGAAACTAATATAAAATTAAAAGAAGTTATAGAATTAACGTGAAACTTGAAACTGAGGGAACAAAGTACCATTTTTTATGTTACATTTACTCAATATAAGTTTTTCTAGTTATAGTGACAACAAATGGTTTAAACGAATGATGTTGCGTAAAGTATCAAAACCTTCATCGTCATTAATCAGTTCTATTGTCTTCGTTGCTCATAATTTGGTTGGAAGATTATGAAACTCACAACAATCACCACTAATTCAAGAAATTGATAGGAGTGAAGTACTATTTATTTTAACAGTACAATCTAAGTTTAGAAGAACTTCTAATTTGGTCAAGATCTTAACTTTTTCTCGAAAGGTAATTAAAAAAAAATCCATAAGTTATCTTATGCATTCATACACTTACCTCAAGTCATTGGTTTCTCCATTAGTGATGAAATGTACAACACATTCTTGTGAACCCCACCATCAAGTTTGGTTCCAACGTGCCACCTCAATCTATTGAATCCAATTCGATCCAAAATTGGCACGTAAGTTTTATTGAGTTGTGACCCAAAGCAAAAGAAATGATCAAGCCAAAACAGACCACCTGGCCTCAACACCCTGTATATATCAAATAGTATAAACTCAAGCATGGTATCTGGTATCCAATTACTCAGGACATCCATGGAGTGCACAATATCCAGTGTGTTGTCAAAGAATGGAAACCTTTGAGAGATACTAATATGCATCGGTACCAAACCCCTTGATGCAATGATGTTGTTGAAAGGACCATCCAAATTCATTGTGCTTGTGATGATGACCACATTCCTTTCCCTCATCCTTGCAGCAAAAGTTCCAGTTCCACCACCAATGTCAAGTCCAATTCGAATTGTCCCTGCAGCTTTGGTTGCAAGAACTTGGTCTATTCCAAAATCAAGTCCACCATCATCAAAGATCCACCTACTCCTCTCTTCCCCTTGTAAATCGAAGCAATTCTTGCAGTTAAATGAGCCAGGCTTATTCTTTCTGTCAACTAGGCACTGGTAACTCTTACAAGCATAAGCCTCCCATACAATGCTAGTGTCCGGTGGGATTGACCAAAGGCTCTCAGGCCAAGGTGTTGGCTCCACATAATTTGCAGGAGACTTGGGGTGGCATCTCCTACGAGGGAGCGGCTCACACCCTTTGAGCATGAGCCTTTCTGCAAGTACATAATCCATAGGGCACTCCCCTCCAATCTTGTACATCATATATTGGTTTAACTCCTCATGGAGCCTCATGCAGAATGCACCAACAGGTGTGTGAATCTCATCTGATCCTATCATTGGTGAGTACCCAAAAGGGAGCTTGTGAGGGCCAAGTGCAAAAGTGAGCTCGTCATTCCCTACCTTCAAACTCGCTTGATTCTGATCAGCACTGTTGGATTGCTTTTCTTGTTGACGTGTAAGGTCGATAAGCAGTGCCTGGACAAGTAAGTTAGAGGAGTTGAGTCTGTGGTGTAGTTCAGACAAGAGTGAGTGAGTGGCAGTAAGTTGAGCTTTGGTGGAGTTGAGTTCCTGCAAGATGGAGTTTGAGTCACGAGGACTCGCAGAGGAGTGGTACAAATAACTAAATGGACCAGTGAAGATGTAAATAGTGGCAAGATTGGTGAGTATGACTAGCATAATAGGCTTCAGCATGTGCTTTTGGCTGTGAGCATATGCTTGCAACTTTTTTGAGTATTGTTGGCCATGAGCTTCGTTTCCCATAATGGCCTACAAGAGAAAGGAACAAACAGAGGGTACAAGTGAACAGAGGAGGGGAAATACTTTGTGTAATTTAAGGTGGGAATGTAATGATATACAGATCCTAGGAGGGAAAATAGTTCCAGGTTCTGTACATATGTTTGTAGTGGAACATGAACATTGGTCATTGTGAAGCGCCGGTGTGGACGTTCTAGGAATCTAAATACTATAATATGCCTCGTGATCTGACCCTTAATGGTAGGGAAATTGTAGCCCCTGCAAGTTGAGAATGCCTTTTCTTCATAGCTTGCTTCTTGTAACTTCACCACCATTTGCGGATCTCGTCCACAAGCTCACTTCTTGTGGCTTGGAATTCGACATCAACCCCACATTACATAAACACTTGTTTACAGATAATTTGGTTGCTCGAAAGATTTGATAAATTGATGTTTATTTTTTTATTCATAAAAGTCTGTGACAAACTATCTAACGTTTTTATATCTTTAGCAACTTGATTTAACGGAATAATGGTTTAAGAATCCTCCGTTGTTATTATCATATTACAAGTGAGCCCTACAAAAAGAAGTACTGATAAGGAGTTGACCCATAATCAATGCAAATTTCATTTATGAGACCTTCTTAGTCAACATGCTAATATCCAAACGTGGGAACATTTTCAACTATATTGTTTACAAGGTTTACAGAAATGACCCAGCAAATGAGTATGCATCAATAACAAGATCTAAGCTACTGCATTTTTATTTTCTAACATGATTTTATTTTTATTTTAATTGCAGAGGAAGTGTCTCTGTTTCTTTCAAAATATTCCAAGAAGTGTTCCCTAAGGATGACTGGAGATTCCCAATAACTAAGAAAGAAGTGAAACAGTTACAAGAAAAAGTGGTGCTACTTTGGTTTTATACTGTTCACATTTTTCAGGTTGTTGTCCAACAATAAGCTGCAAGGTGCCCTGTCAAACTTTACTGGGATTTCTCTGTGACAGTTTCGTAATACTATTAATCAACCTTTATTATGTAAAATTAATGTTTCTGGTGTGACAAAAAGATTAACTCTTCAAAAATCTGTTTTGAAGGGATCTGAGCACAATAGTTTTGATGACTCAAGCTTTTCACTGTGGCTTTCAAATCTAAAGAATTTTAAGAATAGTGTACGTTTCTTTTGCACTGGTTTTACTATTGAGTTCTCTGTGAATGTGGTTATCACTTCAACCAAGTTTACTCTTAACTTGTTATTTTTTTATTAATCACTTTAATATATTATTTCATATAAAAAATCATATTGATATTAATATAATTTAATATTATATATAAAATATTAATATTGATACGTATATATATATATATATATAATATAAATATAGTTATATTTTATATTTATTAATTTATGTATGTGTATAATAATATTTTTATGTTAATGTTATCATAATTTTTGTTTAACTTTTAAATTAACACTAAACATTCAAGCAGTGGATTTTATAAAAATTTGTTAAGTTTGATTAATTTTTTAAAATTCTGTTTTTGTATTTTCCTCTATTACTCTTCCCACTTGTTCCCTTACTTTCTAAAACTTTTTGCGCAACCCTAGAAAGCTACTGCTGGCAAAACGGCGACGCAATGTGAGTGAGTGGTTTGTCCTTGGATTCTCCTCAGCTCTTTATTCTCTCTCTCTCTCTCTCTGTCTCTCCGCGCTCTCATCTTCGACTCCAATGGCGAGCCTGTGGCGCGCGGCGACCGGCATGTCGGAAAATCCCACCGACTACGACGGCGTAGAGTTCTGGTCCAACCCCGAGCGAACCGGCTGGCTCACCAAGCAGGGCGAGTACATCAAGACTTGGCGCCGCCGTTGGTTCGTCCTTAAGCAGGGCAAACTATTCTGGTTCAAGGAATCCGCCGTCACACGCGCCTCTCGGCCACGCGGCGTCGTCCCCGTCGCTACGTGCCTCACCGTTAAAGGCGCCGAAGACATCCTCAACAAGCCCAACGCGTTCGAGCTTTCTACGCGCTCCGACACCATGTACTTCATCGCCGATTCCGAGAAGGAGAAGGAGGACTGGATCAACTCCATCGGTCGCTCCATCGTCCAGCACTCCAGATCCGTCACCGATTCTGAGATCGTCGATTATGATAACAACTCTGCCAAGCGCTAACCACGTCCTCTGTAATCCACTTGCCTCTTTCGGTGAATTCTCCTTTTTCTTTTTTCTTTTACTGTGTTTTGTGTATATTATAATAGTTATTATTATTACATCAATCGCGCTCGCTCTTGCGAGGAACCTCTGTTTATGTACCTGAACTGCTATCAAATTGTAATGTTTTTTGGGTTTTGTGGATTGGACCAATCTTTTCGATGTTGCTTCTGAATTTCAGCAATAATTATCTGAGCAGAGTCGAAGATTTTCGTCGGTGCAATTAAGTTTGAGATATTTTGAGCTAAACAGTTTCTTTTAATTTTAAACGCTTGTTTAGGTTAGTCTGGTATAGAAAGTATCTTCACTCCCTGACATCAAATTCGGTTTAGTTTCATTATCGGCTAATATGTTTGTTCTCTGGAAATTGAGATCGTTTAAGGTGTGATTATATATATATATATATATATATATATATATATAAGTGAAAAGGTGAACAACATGCTTTGAGTTTCAATTGTGTTCTATTTCATGAACAAATCCGGTTGCAGTGCGATTACATGCAACTGCACTCAGCGAAAGTGTGAACTCGTCGAAATGAAAAGATCCTTTGCGTACAGAACCAAAGCCTCCAGTGCCTACTAAATTCGATAAAGAAAATATATAGGATGCTTCATGAATAAATATCAAGTGTAGTATCCAATTCTTTTTGGTTGAGAACAAATGATAGGTTGAACCAATTTTTTAGATATAAATTTAAGTCATTCCCATTTCTAGGACAAGACATTATTAGACAGAGGATGGGCAGAAACAAGGGGAGATGGATGTCAGACTTATCTCTAAAATGTGAGCTGACCATTGTCAAACTCCCTTTGCTATGCTGACACCATTCCCTACTGTTGGCCTACGAAGCCTTTTGAAGCTCGTTAAGTGCTTTTGTGACTTTTCACATCGATGTTGGCACTTAAGCTCTTAAATCCTATTCTATTCTGGTTGCTGTTAAAACTAATATGCACTATAGTATGATTCCTTGAATACCAAATCTTGCTTACCGTTACGTTCCCTTAATAGTTAAGACTTGGATGTGATTCCAATGTTGTATAGTTTACCTCTAGTGGATAATACAGAGATTATTTCATGAATACTATCTATTTAATTAGTTAATTTCTTTTGCACTAATCTATTTTATTAGTGGCTCACTTTTTGAATATAAATGTTCTCCGTTTGAACTCAAAGATTCATTGCTGTAAGGGTGGTCCTGTTGGGAACTCACTATACTTAAGTCCTGAAATCTATAACTGGATGAAGTGGATGGATGCTACTGATTCCGATGTTAGGTTCAAACATAGAGATCGTAACATGTCTTCAATTTCTTTAACCACTTCACTCATTGTGGCCTGACGACTCCTGTCTAGAGCAAAATCTACCAGACAGGTTGTGTTTTCGTTGTCTTGGTATGTGCACTGGAACAGCTTAGATGCTTACACAAATTCATGAAAATTCTTAATTCAGAAAAATTATATGAAAATTATTTTAAAACTCTGCAAAAGCATGAAATCAATGATATTCTACTTCCACGCATTTGAAAAATTCCAATTAGTAAATTTGCTGCTTCTTTTATAGTAAAAATTTGTAGAAGATTGAGTGGTAATGATCTTTATCATCATCTAAGATAGAGTAGGAGAGACCGAAATCGGAAACTTTAACACCATAGTTCTCATCTAGCGAAATGTTGTTTGACTTGATGTCCCTGTGTATAATAGGGGGATCGGCATGTTCATGAAGATAAAGCCAAACCCCTGGCAGCACCAAGGGCTAATTTCGGCCTTCTGCTCCAGCTCAACGCAATTCCACATTTTTCTGCATACATGTTATTATTAGTTATTAGGTATGGTAAATACCTAGTTATGAATTTGACATATCTTATTAAGCAACCATTTGATTTGAATATCACATTTATACGGAATGAAACACTGAAAGTTGGATTTAAGCAAGTTAATTTATCATTCATAAGCAGATATAGTTTAGTGCTTTGTCAATGCCCTTTGGATGATACTTAGGAACTGAATTGTTAGTACTGACCAAAAGATGGATGTAATGCAGTAAAATATTGATACTAATAATACTAATATACTACTTTGATGGCTACCACTTGCCCAGTGGGAAGAGTTCCCTGGTAAATCTGTTAACAGTTACCTGTTAGAAGTATATAGTTAAATTTCTGTCAATAAATGTTACATTTATGACATGTTCTTATAAAATTTGTTGCTAATGAACATGTCTCTGTTAATGGTAGCTTCAAGCTCCCAGTGCATAATGAGTTCCAGTGGCTGTGCCACGCAAGATCGAATGAATGAGTAAAAGACTACGCTCTCAGGGTTTGAAATGTGGGAGAATTAGAATAAGGAACTATTGGAGGACATCTTCCAAAAGTTAATCACTATGTGACTAAATGAATATTGTTGAAATTCAATTTGGTTAACTTGTTAACCATTAAAGTTATTATTGTTTTGTAAATAAAAATGCTTCTGCCAGGTGTGCAGAAGAAACATACATGAAGTGACATGCATGTTCAATATTGTTAAAATAAAGTAGACAATTATATGTAACCACTAGCTGAATTATAAAAGATGATAGATCATATAATTTAAATATGTCAATTGATAAGCTAAAGATGCAATACTAATGAGCAAATTCAAGTCAGGTCCTGATAAAAAAACGTTAATGGAAAGGAATACATATCATTTTCTAAAATCCATAATTATAAAAGGCAATGATATAAAGTCTATCTCATTTAGTGTCATATAACATTTATATAATTACTTTGAAAGGCAAAACTGCGAACCTAATCTCACAGCTGCATAGTTCGAAAAAGATTAATTTTCACAAAGACTCACCTAATTTATCAATTGATGGTAATACTTCATACAATTGAAACGTTTTTATAATTGCAAAGAGTTTTTATTATTTACCTCTGATCCCATAAGTAACAAAAAAATAGATGCATAATAAGATACGTAAATTGAAATAATACGTACGAAGATTTCTTGATGGGAAATAGAAGTACAATCCAAAGTAAGAAGATAAAACTAAGTTCAACTAATGTAAACCTAAGAAAAAGTGTAAAACTCGTTAAAGGAAACGCGTGGTAAAAGTCACTGGTTGAACTTTCTAAAAGTCTCGTCAATAGAAAATGTATAATAAAGTTGTTTGAATCTTATTCTCATTTACTCTTGCATTACCCATTACTGTCTTATATCTGGAATAACTTGTTTCATGTTTTTAGTGAACACTGCATTTGTCCCAAGGACCCTTCAGAAGTTTTTGGGTATTTGAATAGTTTTTCCACCTTCTTGTAGTCTTTTTCAGAGGGTGCCTTTGTTTGATATGCAGAGAGATTGACATGCTGCATTACATGCTTCTTGATTCTTTCAATTATTTTGGTCGTATCATTTTTAATTTTTAATTTTTAAGAATTTTTATCATCTTTTTATTCTTTCCTACCTTTATATATACTTATAAAAACAAGTCAATAACTAAACATAAGACAATTCACGAAGACAACTTGTTCCATAATAAATCTAACAAACATTTCTTTTGTTTCACAACATTTTTGTGTTTAGAAAATATACCATGCAAAGCATAAGACTTTGCATTCCTTACTAACCCTCTAAAACTACTCAAATTGTGGGCAGCCATTATTTTCCTGGAATCTCAAATAATCTACTCCAAATGGATCAAGCTTCTCATTTCAGACTATAACAACTCATAGTTCGCATGACAGAAAGGCATATGCAAAAGAAATTAACTAATAAAATAAAATAATTGGTATTCATGAAAGAATCTGTATTTTCAGTATAGGTAAAATATATGATATTAGAATCACATCCAATCTTAACTCACGAGGGGAACGTAATAATAAGAAAATTTTGGTATTCAAGCAAACACACAACGTCGAAAGTCTCAATGTCATTTAAATTCTTTGAAAGACTTCGGAGGCCAACAATAGGAAAGGGTTTAAGAACAGCAAAGGGAGCTTGACAATGGTCAACTCACATTCACATCCATCTCTCTTTTTTCTCTTTACATGTTATTGTCTCATCCTCTGTCTTCTCCTACAAATGGGAATAGCTTAAATGTAGAGTTACATATTTCTATTAGTTTATTATCAAAGTTCAAAACCAAAGTTTTATGAAGAATTCCTTGCTATTTGATGTTGGCATGTTCTAAAAAATCTTTATCAGGAAATATTTTTTAATTTCGTTTTAGAAATACAAGATCTTCCAATGTTTTAACCGAGCAATTCAAAATTTCAGTTTGCAGTTCAATGGGTGGAATTAACAAGAGGGGGTTCTTTTTTACTTTATTTTTATTATAATTAGAATTACTACATAATTAAAAACGGCATTTTTTCCCTCAATTTTCCTTCTTTGCCTCAAACATAATACAAAAATGCTTCCATCGAATTATCATATTACTAGTGACCGCTGCAAAACTGTTTTAATGATGTGTGTTTAAATTGTTTAGTTTATATATATATATATATATATATATAATTACATTATTTGAAGCATGACAAATATTTATTGTTGTATTTTAAAGTGCGCTTGATCGAAATTATGATAGGAATTTAAAATGAAGAAAAGTGAGAAGAGAGACTTTTGATTGAATACAATTATACATATGAGAGAGAAGTTAATAAGTTGAGACTATTTTCATACAAATAAATTATTCCTGATTTTATCTTTTACGTTATACATTACTAAATATTACTAAATAGTGTTTTAATTAAAAGGTAAATGCAGTATTCTAAATCATAGATTTTAAACATTTTTATTAATAATAAGTTGTTCTAATTATCCTGATATTTTTATCTATTATAGTTATCCATTTATTTATGAATAATTTTACAAAAAATTAGAGATTATTTATAGTCAGATGTATAACATTAATTTTTGTTACAATTCAAAATTTGGATATGCTTGATTAGATTTTATTCAAGATTATTGTTGTCCTTAACATTTCTATTAGAGTTTTTCAAATCACCTAACGAATTGAAAATTTAGAGTTCAACGAAAACTCTTAATTAACTCTAATTGACTCAACCGAAAAGAATAAAAACATATAAGAAAAAATACGAAATGAATTCCTAACAGTTCTATAATAATTGAATTTTACTTTATAATTATAATTATTATCTTTAAACTTCGAGAATTTTATAAGTAGTGATACAGCATAAATGAACATGAAAATTACTTTCCACAAGAAGGCATCTAATGACTCTGTGAGGATGAGCGCTGCAGGAAGCCTTTAGCTATAAGGCTCTCCGCTGCTTCTCTCACAGCTTCTTGAATTGGTGTAAAGACAAGGCCCAAGTCTATTAGTCTCCTTGCTGCATCTTTACACGGAGTCAGGCCAGGTTGTGTTTCTTCTGGGAACCTGCATGTAGTTCTTGCTCAGAGAATGTAGTAACCTTTACACCCAAACAAATTTAAATATGAATTCTATTTTTTTAATTAGAAAACCTATGTTTTTATATAAATCTTTTAGGAACCTTAGTTGTACTATATAGAAGGAAAAACATAATTACAAGGTTTAAGCTTCTGCAGACGAAGTGTCCTCTGCTTCTGTTTAAAAAATTCCAAGAAGTTACCGCACTTGGCCAGTGCTGGATAACTAAGAAATAAGTCAAATAACAACCTCCAAAAAATAAGCTGACAGAGTAACAGAACAAAGTAACAACTAAAAGATAAACATAATGATAGTAACAAACCCATTTTAACTAATCTTTTACATCCTCAACCTACTTATTCTTCAGCTCTCTGTTGCTGGATTACCTCATGTACACTCTCCGTAAGTAGGGCTTACCATTCTTAGTCAGCGGTCAAACAACATCTTGACGTCTAGGTTGTTCTGCTTACTAAATGACATAGAAATTACCTTAAAACTTTATGATTTAAGACAAAGAGTGTCATAGGCTCAAAGCATTACTTTTCTAACACATTGTTTTGGTATAACAAAATGGAAAGAAATAGAGAGGACAAAGATTAGGTCGAAACAGACAACTCATTTGGCACGTCACGCAAATAAAAAGGGAGAAAAATTTTCCATGTAGAGCCCAGAGGAAAATTTTATCATCATAAGGATAGACATCTACTTTTGTGTGTGGCCTGCAGAGGAAATACCCAGTTTCACATTTTTGCTCTCCATTTTCACACTTTTCTTCCTTACATAGGATAAAAACGTCTTTATGTAATATGTTCTCTATTTCTTTTTATCCCTTATGGCCTTATTCAAACAAACCGAGAGAATAAATGATGTCATCAGACTCCTCAGTATTACTCCACCTCGCAAAACTTAAACTGAGGCAGGCTAATACACCAAAATTCATGTCTTTTCTAGTGAACTATATTTCTTTTACCTGAATTCTACTTAATGTGAGGAATAGAAGATAAAGGGCCAAAGTGAAAATGCAGGAAGAAAAATAAAAAACTTCACAAAAGACAAGCAGTCTATCACAATGATTGGTGGATGGGGAGAAGGGATACTGTAACTAAAACATAGGTTGCTTTTTCAAATTCAGACTCACAATGATGAAATGCATCTCAAAACTTCTTATTATTTTTCTTCAAGACATGTCTGTGTTTCTCAAAAATTATGTAAAGTGATTTTAAGGGCACACACAGATGGATTGAATCATCTAAACCCCATCCAACCATAACTTCTCCAATGTATTCAGAAACCTACTGAGTTGGGGGTGTGAATCAAAATTCTCCTAGACAAGGGAAAGAAATTCATATCAACAATGGAAAAGTCAAAGACCCAAGGTCAATTTCAAATATTATTATATCATTCACACGCCATCTTCCTACCATGTCATATTTTAATATTTTTCATAAAATCCAAATATCAATATCTTTTCACAAACTACGATATGGTAGGAAGTATAGGCGTCTGCATCAATTCTTGGAATTCTTACACATTTGTCAGGCAAATTCATCTAATGTTAATTGATTTTAAGATGAAATTTGAAATAATATCAAAACTTATAGCTCACCTTGGTAAATCGCCCATTATGAGAACTTAAATCACTTATTACAAAAGTTTACACTCTTACAGTACGTAGCAATCTTGATCTTTGATTGGAGAACAGTGTAAAGAAAGTTCTATATTCTTAGTGCATTCTAGTTGAAGTTTCTCTTAAATTCAAATAAGAACCATACCCTGGATTTTTTAATTAAACTTTACTTAAATTAATTAAGAAAAGGAGCAAACAATCAAACCTGTGGATAGGGAAGTCAGGGTACAATTCAGAGACAGTGGCAGCAAAACTAGAAAACTGGTAGATACCATTCGTGCAGAGATATCTACCAGCAGCAGAGGGAGTTTCATAGAGCAACACATGAGCTTTAGCAACGTCCTTCACATGCACCGCACCCAACCAGTGATACTCCTGCGTCTCCCTCGACCCCATCATCAGCCTCTGCAGCACGCCGGAGCTCGCGTTCAGCTCGGGCTGCAGTAGCGGCCCCAGACACGTCGCCGGCAGAATAGTCACCACCTCAACACCGCCCTCGAACTCCAACGCCGCCCTCTCTGCCTCCGTCTTCGCCACCGGGTACCACTTTCCCCTCGCCCTGCAGAACTCCACGTCCGTCCACGACTCCTCGTCCATCGCCCTTCCCGCCGGCCACCCCGGGTTCGGCACCATGGCGGAGATCGAGGACGTGAGCACCACGCGCCGCACGCCTACGCACCTCGCGGCTTCGAGCACGTTCCGCGTGCCCTTTACCGCGGGTTCCAGAAGCGCACTTTGAGGATCCGCGGGGTCCTCCAGCGTGCAAGGAGACGCCACGTGGAAGACGCCGGAGCATCCGGCGACGGCGCGGAAGATAGCGGCGGCGTCAAGGAGGTCGGCGGGGAAGACGGTGATGCGGGAGGCGGCGGTGGGGTGGAGGGTGAAGAGATGAGAGGCGTCGGAGCCGGGGAAGACGGTGGCGTGGATGGTGTAGCTATGGTCTTGATTCTCCAAGAGGGTTCGAACCAGCCACGAACCGATGAAACCGTTGGCCCCGGTTACGCACACAACCTCATCGTAAGGGTTTTCCCTGGCCATGGTTTTCTATCGAACGAATTGATCCCTACGCAACCAATTTCTTGCGATGAATGAAATTATAATCTGAAGCTGCACTGTAGTTACTCCATGAAAGGAAAGTGACAGTAAACAAATTTCACACTTTTCTATTTTGTTTCAAATATAAATTTTACTTCATTTGTAAAAAGAACAAAAATACTTGCAGAAACAACAAAAGTTATTTTGTCTGATGCATAAAAAAATTGGATACTGATACTCCTATATTTGAATGTACCTTTATACTTTTCTTACATCAACAATTTCCTTTCGAATTGTACTCGTCCTTTCCACATTCACCGCCGTCTCCCGCTGTCGGAAGCGATTTCCGGCAGCCACCGCACCATTTTCTTTCAATGGCGATTATTACTGGACGGAGCGGCAACAATCCCGCGCAAAAGAGAACAATTTATTTCATCCACAGTTTAAGCATCATTGTCATTCAGATAGCTTGATAGTTACAACTTACTTCTTAACTTTCCAATATTTATACGGAAGGTAAATATTTTATTTCACATTCAAAAAACTAATTTTTAAATTTGATTATTTTATTAAAAGTTTAGATATTTACCATATTTAAACTTATATAGAATAACGGTGCAAACAAAGTTTTTTTTTTATATTCAATTATAAAATTTATATTTGATCAGACCCGTACACATGTTTGTATAATAAATAAATATTATTAGGACAAAAAAATGTTATGTATTGTTTAGTATAAATATAAATATTATTTTGAATAAAAGATAATATATTGTTTTGTATGAATAAAAAATTAAATAAATTTAGTCAGTATAAAATGATGTATTTTAAGTATATTTAATTTTAAAAGAAGAGAGCTAAGAAACACAATAAAGTTTATTATTAGAAAAAGGAGAGTTAAATAACAGTAATGAAGAGCAAAAGGAAATCATGAGATTAGAGTTGTTGAGTAATTGAGTTGCTTGATGGTGTGCTCACAAATTGTTTTGGGAGAGCATTAGAGATTCCGTTGAACAGAGTAACAACTGAAAGCGTTTGCGAGAAGAGAAGAGGATCAGAATCGACGATGGACAAGGTGGTGGAGGAGGTGGAAAAGGTGAAGAAGGAATGGGACGAAACGTACAGGAAAACGCAGGAGCACATCGAGGCAATCGCAGAGTACGGAAGATCAGGAAGAGAGAAAGAGGAGAAAAATTCGCTCGCTAGGTTGAACGGGATTGCTCAGGATGGCTTGTCACTCCTCTCTTCCTTCCTCTTCACCCTCGATCTTCTCGCCCCTCAGTTGCCCTCCCAGCCTGAGGTCCAATCTGCACGCGTATTGCTTCAATCATGGAAAACCCTAACTCAAAAGTACCACCCACTCCCTCCCTCCAGTGGAAATTCAATTCATGTTTCTTTCTTTGTTCGTTGCTCATTGAATTGGATTGAATAGCGCATTGATTTGAATGTAGTGGTCGATTGTGGGCTTTTAGTATTTTGTAATTTCTGTTGATAGTGTTTCTTTTATTTTATTTTTTGAAATTTGAACAGTTTGCGGTTGAATCTGAGGAATGCCAATTTGCAAGCCAAGGCTAACTTGAGGAAAGCTGCTCAGGAGGAGGCAATATACTACTTACTTTTCCTATTTAATTTTCTGATGTTATTTGGAAAATGTTCTAATCTTATCAATGACCACCCTACTGAATTTATACGACTGTTGTAGAATATCATGGAGCTATTTAGATGAACTTCTTCCCAAGGTACTGTTGTAGAAGATTTAGATAAACTTCTACATAAGTTTACCGTTGTTGAAGATTATGGAGCTATTTATATCAACTTCTCCATAAATATGCTTAAAACGGAAAACTGAATGAGTTTTTTCATTAGTTAAAAATTAGTTTTAGTTTTTGAACAAACTAGTTTATAGAAACCCTCACATCAGCTTCTCTAAACGATATTATTAACTTGTACGCAAGTTAAGTCTAACTAATATAAAGCTTATTTCATTATTCTTCCTTTGTATTTTTTTATCCCAAGAAGTGTTTACAAATTAATTTATCCAAACAGGTCCTGTCTTGACCACAGAGACATGTATTGTGATCATGGACTTGTGTGAATTGTGTTTCTTTACATTGTGCTGTGAGTTATTTTATTTCTTAATGGTGCAGCGAGAACTACTTCTAGGTGGTGGAGAAGAGTCCACAGCTCGCAGGCGCAATTTACAGTATGCCTTTGGTGTCTCATTTGGCTGGGTTAAATTTTTCTTTGCATATTTTATTTATTCTTTATTAAGTGCTATTTCAATGGAAAACTCAGTTGGCATGATATCATGATGAAGTATTTTTATCTTCTAAATTGTGTGAGCTTCCAGGACAAAAGCTGGAATGACATCTGCTGCAGAGAGCATCACAGAAAGCCTCCGTCGTACACGTCAATTGATGGTTCAGGTTAGTTGTTAGGTATATTTTTTTGCTAAACTTATGGTTTAATTGTTCTCTCTAGTCCTTCCTAAAATTTGACCCTTTTTAGCATGCTGATTATCATATTCATCATATCTCTTCTGCCTTGATTAGGAGGTTGAAAGAAACACAGGCACACTTATGACTCTTGGTAGGTATTTTTTCCTCCCCCTCTCCCTGTCTATATTGATGATGGCTATTTTTATCTGTCCACTTGTGCTTTAATTTCCTATGGTTTAAATCATGTTATCTTTTTGGTGTGTGTGAAATTTATCTAAGGACTGATAAAAGTGTTTAAAATAATTTTAAGCTGGCCAAAATAAGCCAGTTGTGTTGGAAGAAAGATGGTTGCAGGCAATAAGTTTCAAATTAGCTGGCAGCTAGTATGTTTATAGTTCCCGGATGCTCCATGTCATAATTTTAAAGCCTTTTTTTCTTTGAAATGAATCTTCATGTCCACCCTTGATATTCAAGGCCCTCATGTTATCTATATTTGAAAGCTTTGTAAGAAATTGATGAGAGTAATTATTCCTATGAATTTTTCACATTCTCTTTCTACCACTACTAGTTGAATGTAGTGCTGTGAAAATAAAATCTGTTAATAAATTGAAAGATTTCACGAAAATCGAGAGTATGCTTAGCGTCTTCAATTAACATAATGTAAACAGAGCACTATGGTGAAACTGATATGAACCAGAAAAACAGTGTTACCTCCTCCCATATTGAATTACTTTTGTGCCCCACTAAATTTCCATTTAGCATAACTGCCTTTGCCTAATTGTGTCCGTCTTCCCACTTTCCTGGAATTTACCTTTGATTTGTTGGGGCCATGACTTCACTGCTCCATTATTGTGCCCTTGACACTGGTTGCTGCATTGGGCTCCTCAGTCTCATTGGAAACTTTTCAAGTTTCTCCCCTTTCCTCCTATTTGGGTTGACTTCTCTGCAGTAACATGATGCTACCATTTTTATGTGTCTAATGTTCTTTTCTTCAGCATTTAGTTTTTCCTTTCCTTGGTTCTCCGTTTTTGCCCCCCATTCCC
Source organism: Lablab purpureus (assembly GCA_030347555.1). Lineage (NCBI taxonomy): Eukaryota > Viridiplantae > Streptophyta > Magnoliopsida > Fabales > Fabaceae > Lablab > Lablab purpureus. Next base: position 17,255,530 of record CM059259.1, read on the forward strand.
CACCTTGCCCCTCTAAAAGATTACAAAGAACAAATTAACCAACATAAAATCAAAGAATAGAATCCTTCCAGCCACAAACTAAATTCAATATCCTTGAAAAAAACACTCTAGAAGCTGAATACTGAAGAAGATAAAGTTGAAAAATCATGGCAGCCTGTTAAATTTCTATGATACCATCTATTTGGTTGAACTTGTTTATGTTTGTAAAATTTCCTTGAACGTTTGTTGGGTAGGGAATTGATGAATTTGGAGCATTTATATGTAGAAAGTGTACTCAATCAGCCTCAAATTCTGAATGCCATTAATGAGTATGTGAACTGAAGCTTAAAAACATTATAGTTTGGATTTAAATATGTTGAGTTAAATGGTTAGTTTCTCTAGGCATGCGATATTGATGAGGATAATAAGTTGCTTTTTAATTTCTCAGGTAAGATACACCTTTAAGGGATCACTTGGGAGTGAAATGTGGAGGAAAGATAAATGTATATAATAATTAGTGGAACGTAAAGAGTTAGAAAGAAGGGATAAGAGACAGCATTTTTTTTCCTCCTTGGATTTAAAAAATCTAGGGAAAGAAAAGAGAGGTTGAACATTTAAGTTGTATACCAAATTTTGACCAGCTCAAAATGGAGGCTTAAAGGGAATACGAGGGATACTTGTTGATCCTTATTAAAAGTACACAAAAAATTGCTAATATCCTTTACTTTCCTTCACCTTCCTTGAACCATCCCACTCAATCCAAAAACAGGCTTGAGCTTTTTGTATGATTTGGCATAGATTGTGTTTGATTCTTGTTTGAGGATATTTTACAGGTAGGTTCCAAGAACTATAACGTTAGTAACTTTACAGATTTGTATAATAATCTGTAAACAGTTCTTATGGGCCACTATTAAGTACATGGTAGAGAACAAGAGTGTGTTAGGCTAACCTATCTGTTCAAAAAAAATTTATATTTGGAGCCAAAAAATTTAATCAGTTATGACCACTTATTGCTATGGCCTTCTGATTTGTATTCTACCAAATGACAATGACATATTTTACAGGTTTGGAATTTGAATTACCTATAGCTCCTTATGTGTAGTATAGATTGTATTCTGCATTACAGCTCTCTTTTCTTGGAATCTGTCTTCGTGCAATTTTGGCTCTTGCTGATTCTCTTACCTTCCCTGTAATGTATTATGTAAACATGCTTCTTTGTTCTCTATTTGTGCTGGAGTTCTTGTTAAAATATTTAGTTCAATGATATTGGTTTTGATGAACTGAGATGCTGAAATATGATTATGGTAGAGTGAAATAATAACGTTGTTCTGGATATCGTCTTTGGAAAATTGCTTTGATATATAGATGAATCAACTGGAGTGTTAAAAAAGGCTGAAACTGAGTATAAAGGGCATCGCTCTTTGTTGATGAGAACACGAAATCTCCTCTCCATAATGCAACGTCAAGATGTCATGGACAGGTGTGGGAAAAAAAGTTTATTTTTTTTATCCACCCCGTTTGATGTTCCTGAGTGCTATTGCTAACAATTAACTATTTGAATAGGATAATACTTGGGATTGGCTTTTTGTTGTTCTCCCTTGCTGTTCTCTATGTTGTTTCCAAGCGGATCTGACTACTTGCGTTGCAGAGAAAGGTTACTGAGGCCATAAAAGCCGGTGTGGTGGGACAGGCAGAGCTGAGACCCCAAGCTGTTGCAGATGACGTGAATCTGCATCAAGTCAGAGTCGATCATGTTCATAATGTAGAAGCTCCTTTAGAACAAAGAATACATGATGAACTGTGATGCACTTCTAAGCAATATCCTTATGTTGTCAGTGTTTATCTTTATTTACATTAAGAGAGATCCTATACCCTCACAACACAACTTTATCGTCCTCTTAATTGCTTAAAGATGACAAAAGTAAAAGTATTTGCAATCTTGAGAGTTCGAAAAGCGCTTAATACCTTTTGTTTAGAAGAGGATTATTGGCTGATCTGTTATAATGAATTAAAAGAATTCTCTCTAGTTATTTTAGTCCCGCCACAGACCTTTCAGCATGAGCAAGCTCATAATTGTTGACGACCTGTCTCCGCCTGCTTTTTCATGCACCTATGCTTGTCTCCTACACATCAACTATATTCAAGATCTGAAACTGACATGAAATTTTAGAAAGCATCGTGTAATAACATTGGTGCCTCAATAATTTCGAGATATTTATCAAAATGAATAAAACTGTGTTCGCATGCAATGAATCCGTTATCAAAAACTCTAAAGTCGTGATTACAACATAAGCAAATGTTATTAAAAATAGAAGATGAATGTGAGGCTTACGTCCTCGTGCGCACAAACTTGTGTGATGATTAACTTGTCCCTCCGAGTCTTTGTGGTAATTTTAGGTAAATATATTCGACCCTACTGCGAACTACCAAAGCTTTATTTTCCTAGTGAAGCAACTGCTACAGTCTTGGGTATTGTATTGGACAAACTGTCAGGCATACCATTGAGTTAAGCTACACTTACTTGAATTATCTTCACTTTTATATAAAAAAAAATATTCTTTTTAACTTTGATTGAAAATATATACTATTTTACTGCAAAAAGAACTCGTGTAGATTCTATTTATAAAAAATTGGTATATTAAACAAATTAAGAAGAGACAAGTTATCTCGCAATATAAATATTTGAATGCTTGCTTAATATATGTAAAATAATAAGAATTTTAGTTGAAATTGTTTTTTAAAATGTAATTCAATGATAAGAAATTGTGATATAACTCAAGATGTTGGGTTATAAAGTAGATTTTTATTATAAATTTGTGTAAAAGAGAATTGCTGAGTGTAAGAATGTGTAGAGTTGATGATGTATGGAGAAAATTGTAGGTTGGGAGGGTGAGATTATTATGTTTGGTAGAATTTGGGAGGTGGAAAGATAGGATGTTAGGTGGAACCAGGTCAGGAGACGACACATTTGGTCGGGAAGACCGTGAAATTTAAGGGACAACACAAAATGGAATAAGGCAATGTGCATCTGATGGACCACAGTCATAGAATTGGGCCCGCAAGACCCAAGGAGGCCCATTGGGCCAGCGAAAAGAAAAGGCATACACTGCGGATATTAATAATTTTGTGACGCTCCACCACACCACAGTTCTCATTCCCCCTTTCCTCTCCGAACCCTCGATCAGTGAGAGAAACACAAACAGACACGCACCTTCTATCTCTCACGCGCTCCTATATCCGCTCCTCTACCGTCGCTCCCTCCAACCACCACAACACCAGCGTCATCACATGGTCAGTTTTCTATCTTTATCCTTTCTCCTTTTCGATTTCCGATTTGTTCTCAATCTTCAAAACCTGAATCCGCTAATTTTGGACTTTTTTTAATTCTGCGGCGTTGAGTTTTCTGAGCTGGATTCCTATTTGATCTGATCGTTGAACTTAAACGGTGCCTTTTTTGTGTTTTTTTTTTTCAAAAATATAAAGTCGTATCGTGTTCAGATCTGATTTCGGTGTTTCGATTGACTTTTTTCCCAATTTGATAGCTAATTGTCATAATTTTAATGCGGATTGCTGTTTAAACAGCTTATGATTTGTGATGTATTTGATCTGCGGGAAAATCGGTTTTGGGATCTGACGCGTGGTTTCAATTTTATTTATTTTTATTCCATGGGGTGAGCTTGTGGATTTAGCATATATTCTTTTTTAAATATATATACTCCTATTCTTTTTTAAAATATATTCTTATTCTTTTTTACAATATTCTTACGCTTATATTAGATTTAGTATATCACGGTTCTTTTATTAGATTTATTAATGAATGAATATGGTCTATTTTTTGTATTGAAGATGAGGCGACCAACATAACACGGTTTTTACAGATGTTTACTCCTTTGGCACTAATCGTTGTTTGTTTCTAGCTCCTTGATTTGGACGATACTGTGTTTGTAAAAGTGTTGCTTACTTTGTTTGTTGGCTACGTATTTTATTGCATTTCATTGTTCTCAATCTTTGAATTGACTTTTATTATGCTAGCACTCCTTTGTTTCGTTCTTTCTTGGAGTAACAATTTAAACTGTAAAAAAAAATAACATAATTTTGTACAATTACTTGGGGTTGATGCCCATGGTCTGTCTGCATCTACAATTCAATAGGCAAACGCGGCATCAGGTATGGCAGTCCATGATGACTGCAAGTTAAGGTTTTTGGAGCTCAAGGCGAAGAGGACACATCGCTACATAGTTTTTAAGATTGAGGAGCAGCAGAAGCAAGTCATTGTGGAGAAGCTTGGTGAGCCAGCCCAAGGCTATGAAGATTTTGCTGGTAGCCTTCCTGCTGACGAGTGCCGCTATGCTGTTTATGATTTTGAGTATATGACTGAAGGGAATGTCCCTAAAAGCAGAATTTTTTTCATTGCGTGGTAATGTTTGCTTTTGAATATACATATAGTTTTTCTTTGCTGTGTTTCTATCTGCATTGATTTTGTTGCTTTCTGTTGGTAGGTCTCCTGATACATCAAGGGTCAGGAGCAAGATGATTTATGCAAGCTCCAAAGACAGATTCAAGAGGGAGCTGGATGGTATTCAAGTAGAGTTGCAAGCAACTGATCCTACTGAGATGGGTCTTGATGTGTTCAAAAGCCGTGCCAACTAAATGATTATATAAATAGTACGCTTTCTGGTGGGAGCACCCCTTAAGCCTTAGTTACATGTGGAAATATCCTAGTTTGTGGGATGGTCAACTTGGGTAGTTATGGTCCCAAACTCTCAATTTTCCAAGTTGTGGAATAAATTCTACTGCACCTTTTGACAACCTTTGCTTGTTCCAGTGTATTTTATTATGATTTGCGATTTATACAGCCTTTGCGTTGGAGTGGTATTTTAGTCGTCTTTATCCAATACCAGTTGAATTTGTAATTGTTTTGTGTGATCAGACAAAAAATGGGGTTCTTCACTTATTGACTCTTGTCATCCACCAATGCTGTGACTTCTTTTGGCCGATATGTGCTTTCTTTTTGTATGGCAGACAAAGGCCTTTTGTTCATGCTATATATCCCTTTCTTGTTTTGTTGTTTGGTGGAATAAGATTTTATTCAATTGGTATTGGTTGGGTGTTGTTACATGAAATCAGAGTACTCCATTCCAAACATACAAGCGGCTTATGCTCATACTCTATGATACTATTCTAGCGTGTACTTATGGAGGAAAAATGCTTTTTCATACAGAAGGACAGTTTGAAATGAGATGGGAGAGAGAAAATATCATGTTCAGTATTTGGGATAGTAATTTCCTAGGAAAGGGAGCGGACGTGTGTGGTGGTTGATTCTCCCTTTGCTTTAAAGGGATTTTGAAAGGATTTGCGCCATAAAGAAAAAGGAAGAGAGGGAAGAGAAGATTTTTGTGCTGACAACTAAGGAATTATGTGACACATAATGTGTACCAAATAGTAGCTTCTTTATGGTTTTATTTAGTCTGATTTTTTGACTAAATAACTATTTGAATTAAATACAAAATTGAAGTGTTTCTGCTTCATCGATATTAATTTAATATTTCAAAGAAATTAAACTATCATTTCGGTCAGTTTTAGCTATTTTTGTTATTTTACAATTATCTAACAAAATTTATGATATACTCTATAATTAAAAATTGGCAAGTGAAAAATGTGGTTATTTTTTTTCTATACGATTGTTGTATTTATAATTTTTCTATGAACTATATATTCTTATAGTTAAAATTATAGCATAGATTTATAAAATATTTTAATAAATATAAATTAGACTTTATAATAGCATAATGGGACATATTTAAGGAATCATAAAATCTATTTAGGAAAATAAGCGGTTTAAGAATGAATATTTTATTATTTCAATTAAAAAATTTATAAATAAAAAATATAATAAATTAAATTTTATTTTTTAATAATTATCATTTTTTTAAAATATTTTTTATTTTGTTTATAAGTTTATAAGTCTATTTTCTTGTAAATCAAACCTATTTTATAATTTTGTCTAATCATAATTGATTTTGGAATAAAAAAAATTATTTTTTTAATTAAATTTGATTTTTGGTTACATGGTTGAATTAGTGATAATTGTGTAGCTACATATGACTTTTTAAATAAAAAGATTAATTTTTTTCACATAGACAAGAAGTTAATTGTGATTTTTAATATTATTTTAAGATAAAAAAATTTAGATTTGAGGTGACATAAATATTTGAATTTGAACAAAGACTATGTGTTTTTTTAATAAGTATTGAATTTGAGATTTGATATTTCATCAAATGATAAATGTTTGTAGAGTATTATGGAGATTGTTTCATATTATGATTTGGTTAGTTTTTTTTATGGATAATTCTTAATTAGTTATATGTAGTATGATTGTTAATATTGAAAGATTGAAAGTATTAAAATAAAATTTTATATAGTTTGAGTGGATACATTCAAAATAGTTATGTTGTATATTTAGTAATTAAAAAGGTTAAATATGTTAGTGAAGTCAAATTGGTTCAACTTGTTATTTTTGGAACTAAATATTTAATATTAAGTATAAGAAATGAAAAAAGAACTTAGTTTGAACAAGTTAGATCACCTCTTATATTATACAAAAATTCATAATTACACAGAGTAGTTAGGCGAGCAAAACTCCCATTAAGCAAAATTTAATTAATTGAAAATATGAGAACTTTAGTTATTGGGTGATTCTTTTTCTTGTCGGACGGGTGTTCAATTAAATTTCTTAGTAGTTTTATCATGGACAAGTCGATCTATTGCTAGACGAAATTTATTTAATTAAAAATTTGAGAGTTTTGATTGCTAGACGAGCCAAATCTCGTTGAGCAAATGTTTTAAAATTTTGATTGCAGTCTTGCATGTTAACTTTAAAATAGATTTAGAAACAATTAAAAATGAGGTCTAAAACTCAAGTTATGTGAGTTTTAGTGAGCAAATGTTGAATTGTTAATTTTAATTGAAATTGTTGCAATTTCTAAATTTTTAAGTCAAGTGGGTGATTTTTTTTTAACTTGAGGTCTTCATAAGAGTTGTAACTTATCCTTTTAGCTTTCTTATCAGTTATGTTTGAGCATGATTAAATTATTAATAATTATTCTATAATGAATTTTGTCTTATGAGTATGTGAAAATGTGAATAAGATCCTGAATAACATCATTATTTAAAATAAGATGAAATGCATGTAAATAAGAGTGCATAATGTTGTGATGTAATATGTGATGTGTTAGAAACAAAGTTGTTTCTGGAAAGGAAATATTATATTAAGATGTAGGTGATATATTGAATTTGAGATTTGAGAATAAGATATTCTAACGATGTTGGATTCACAAAGAAAAATATGAAATAGTAAGAGTCGAATGAGGTTTTTATGTAAAATAAAGTTGTGTTTGATGGGTCATAGGATTTACCTTGTCACATGAGGTAAACAAGTTCCTATTATATAATTTTGTTATGGTGACAACTTAGTAAAGATAGTATGATAAGTGCATATCTCAGAGTCTAAATTCAGCTCATATGTATTTTGGAAATAGAGCAAGTGTTTGTGGTTATTTATCGTTATTGTATTTCCTACAAAAAATGTTGTTAATGAACATATAGATATTTGATTTCAATTTTAATTAAATTAATAATTTTTATTATTTTTATTTAAAAATATAAATAAGATGTGACTAGATTATATGAATCATGTGGTGAATGGATTGTTTGGAGTGTAAATAGATTATATAAAGCCTAGAAATATGTGTATATAATTTTGATATGAGCTTTTTAAAACATTAGTTTGACTTATTTTATATGTTGTTTTTTCATTTTATAATAATAATGTGTTATATAAGAGATATTGTAAGAGGGGAAAATTCAACAAAAAAATATGAAAGAGTTTTTGTTTTCTGTTGTTTATGTTTTATTTTTCTTGATATTTATATTTATATATATATATATATATATATTATAAATTTAAAAAAAGAAAAATATTTTAGAATTTAATACATGCACTACAAATTTTTGGAATGTTAGATATATTAATGTTTATTTATCATAACAAATTAATTTTAAATATATAAGTATATCTAAATATAATAAGTACTTTAAATTTTTTTTATTCTTAAATTTTAATCTAACATCTAAACAAACGGTTCAGTTGATAAAAACAAATATGCTAATTTCATGTGTGTGCTTTCACTCGTATTGCTTTTTTATTTTTATATAATAGCAAGTTTTAAAAACTATATATATATATATATATATATATATATATATATATTAAGAATAAAAAATATCTGTAACAAACAAATTAATATTGAACGTAATGGAAAATATAATAAATATAATATGAAATTTTTCACAATCTTTTGCCTAATTCAGTAAATTTTATTTTTTATTCTAATTTTTCATTCATTCACTTTTTATCATATCACCCAAATAAATCGCAAAAGCACAATAAAACTTCGAAATTTATTCTATGAAATATGAAAAAATATAAATAAAGTTTTCACATTTTACTTAGCTAAATTACGCGAAATAAATTTTGTTGAAAATAGAATATTGAAATATTAGCTCCAAAATCATTCAAAAAAGCATTTGAAATAAAGTTATAAACCTTTTCAAATTGAAATCTCTATTTTAGAAAACTTTAGATAAAGTGATTTTAATTTATTCAATTATTTAATCAATTAACCATTTGAAAACTAAATGAGTAAGTTTTCTAGGTTTATAATTTATACTTTTAGAATTTATTTTATAATTTAAAGAATTTCTTTTTAGACTATGTATAATGTAAGTTAACCTTAAGTAAATTTTAAATAATATGTATGTATGTGACATTTTAAAAACACTAACTTACCTCATCAGGTATGATTCAAGAATAATTGTAAGATTGATTTATTATTTGAAGAAACTCTTTGAAATATAAATAAAATGCAAAGGTATCATAATTTCAATACACTAAAATTTCACAAAAACTTATATTCATTCAAATTTTACTATGTTTTGTTGTACAATATCTCACATTTCTGACTTTCTTTTTGTTCCAGAAATAAAATTCTAACATGTAGTTAGACTAAACATGTCAAGATTCTATTCACATCTATCTTTTTTTCATTTTATCCACTTGTATTTAATATTAGTTGTTTAACATTTAATCTTCTTTATCTTATTATATTTCAAATGTTCTTTCAAATATTTCTTCTATAAAATAAAGACTTCAAACATGTCAACATTCTACTCAAATATATGTTTTCTCATATTATCCATTTGTATTTAGTATTAGTTGTCTAACATTTAGTCTTCTTTATCTTATTATATTTTAATTGCTCTTTCAAATATTTTCTCTGTAAAATAAAGACTTGAAATTAAAAGGGTATTTTTATATTTATTTTTATTTGGTCTTATCATTTCTCAACATTATTTTATATTTTTATTCTGATAAATTTCTTAAATACTAAAAACATAAGTTTGACATTAATATTAAATTAATATAAAATTTTAATGAAATCATTAGATAATAAATATTATTATATAGTCTTCAAAATGATAACAATAAATTAAAAAAGTAAATTTTTTTCAAAAATAATCAATTCTTAAAAATTATTTTAATTTATTTTTTTATTATATTCTATACACTTTTAATTTCTTAAATTTAAATATTTTTCCTTATTAATATTATTTTAATTAAAATTAAAAATGATTCACTCACAATTAAAATTGATTATTAGTTATAAGAATTAAAAATTAATTAATTTCAATTAAAATTTATAGTTATTGATATGAAAAACTCTTTCATTATTAATATATATTATGATAATTAAAAAATAATCACTTACAATTAAAAGTTACATACAAGTTATTGATATGAAAATTTATTTTTTATTAATATATATTATTATAAAGTGATAAAATTTAATTAAATAATATAAATAATGTTAAAAAAATTATAAAAAATACCTTTTTAATTTTAATTATTTGATTTTTAAAAAAAAGAGATCTATAAGAGAAAATATTTGAAAGAGCATTAATAATATTATTATGATTGAAATATAATAAAAAAAGAAGATTAAAAATTAGGCAAATAATATTAAGTGAATAAAATGAAAAAAAAAATATGAATGAAATATTGTGCCTCAAATTTTTTATTGTGGGATAGGAAGAGAGAGAGGAATATGAGTTAAATAATTTTTATAGGTTATAATAAGGTTTGGAAGGGGTTATAAATCCGTAATTAATAAAACTTTTATGTTCATGCACTTGTTTAATTATCAAGTAAATATATTAAAGTATACATTTTTTTACTTTATTTTAAAATATTGAAATGTTGGGAGAATCTTTTAAAATATTTCTTAATATTTCTAAAGAATATTTAAATTTTTAGAAAAAGTTATCATATATTTTAATTTCAAACTCATTTAATTTTCCTTTTTCCTTTGTTATGTTTATTCTAAAGTGTTTTTTTTTTTTCAAGACCTTATCACTTAATAACTCTTCTAAATATCTCTGAAACTTTATGTTTATCTTCTTTTGTGTTTTTTAGCAACCAATGGAAAATCAGCTCCACATTTTCATGGTATGAATAAAATTGAAATTTTTGTTGAAACTAAGATAAAATATTTTTTTATTAACTATTATTGTTGTGAAAATTGTTTATTTTTATCTAATTTCGTGTTTCCTTTTTCTAAAGGAAGCTGTTGAAGTTCAGTTTATGAACAAATTTGGTGAAGTTGATAACATCTAGACTTTCATTAATACAAAACACAACAATCACATAATGAGATTTAAGTTAGATTATGTGAAGTAATTAATAATAGATGATTTTAAATTTCCACATGTGAAGTCAAATTTAGAGAGTGTTATTAAACTTTAATAAAATGCTATAAACGTTTAAGTCAAAAGGTTTTCTTGATAACCTTCATTTTAGTTTATTTTAAAAATATTTTAGTTATTAAGTTATTAAATTACATTACATTATCGTCCTCGTATATAATCTATCTAAGAAAACTAGCATTTTGTATAATACATTATGGTACACTATGTAAGAAAACTAATATTTTATATAAATGTAACTTAATATTAACTATCAAAAGTATTAAGACTTTAACAAATGATATCTATGTCAAGACTTTTTTTAAAACTTAAACTAAATTTTTAAAATAATTAAATCTGATTAAAAGTTTGTATTTGTTTATTAACTAATAAACAAGTTTGAACATAATTAACAAGTTAAACTATATTAGTTAGCTCATTTGTACCTCAAAACATTACATTATTTTAAGAGTAAAGTCTACGCATTTACTTTCTAAATATACTAGTGAGAGAAAAATATTTTGTCTCTCTATATATATTTTAAAGAAAAAATGTCAATAAAAGCGATTTATGAAAACAATTATAATTATATTTTTAAAGTTGATGTAGTTATTTTTTAAATTTAAATAATTTATTTTTATTTTAAAATATTAATTAAGGATATAATAGAAATATACATATATACGTCTATTGTTATAAATTATATGATTAATTTTTTTATTACATCTATTAGTATTTTGAGTTTTGAGTTTAATAAGGTTTACTCAAGTGAATATAATATTATTATTATTATTGTTAAATCCATAGCTAAAATGAAATATTAGGGTTCCATTAAAAAGGACATCTCAGAAGAAATTCAGAAGATTTATTTTTATTTAAAGAAAAGAATAAAACTTTGTTAAAATTGATTAAAAAGTGACCTCTGCTGTACTGGTTCAGATATTATTTATATGTTTGTTAATTAAAATAAGTAAATTAAAACATTTATGCGAAACGTGAAAGCTGCAGAAAAATTTGGAATCTGTATTCTTCGAACAAAACACGAGATTGTGTATTTTAGGGAGCAAAAAAGCGCGTTTGAAGAGAAGGAAGAAGAAGCGTAAGCATGCTGTGCTTCTACTTCTATCTTTCCGACTGCGAATAGCGAATTCACGGTTGGTAACTTTGCTCTATTTTCACTCAATTTTCTTCTATTCTCTATGCCTTCAATTTTCTCTCGATTCTATTATATTCTCTTGTTTCGTCTTTTGCCAATGCTTATTTCGAGGGTTTCACAGATTCGAGACCTTGTGTTCCTTCCAATAAAAAGTAAATCCAAAGGTTAATAATTGAACAAGATATTACAATTGAACATTAAAAAAATGTTAGGTTTAGAATTTACTACCTTAAATTGGTATCAAGATTAGGTTGAAATTAAAACCCTTATCATTAATTGTAGTTAATTTATGTTTTTTATTTTAATTTTTTGGTTGATTAAGAGGTGAAATCACTTGGTATAGGACGCCTATGTTAGATGGAAGAGACCTCTCTCTGCTGTGAACAATTGCCGAATGGGGAATGCGTTGAGGTTCAGAAAGACGAAGATGGGTCGCTGATTGAATTGGATTGTCAGAATGGTTTTCCTGAGGGGAGAAAGGAATTTGTTGCACCTGCTGTTGGAATGGAGTTTGAGTCATACGATGATGCTTACAATTATTATATTTGCTATGCCAAGGAGGTGGGATTTCGTGTACGGGTGAAGAATTCGTGGTTCAAGAGGAATAGCAGAGAGAAGTATGGTGCAGTGCTTTGCTGTAGCAGCCAGGGTTTCAAGAGAATAAAGGATGTCAATCATTTGAGAAAGGAGACAAGAACTGGTTGTCCTGCAATGATTAGGATGAGATTGGTGGAGTCGCAGAGATGGCGGGTGCTTGAAGTTACGCTTGAACATAACCACATGTTGGGTGCTAAGATACACAGGTTGGTTAAGAAGATGGGAACTGGGATGAAGAGGAAGTCGTTGCCTAGTTCTGATGCTGAGGGACAAACGATTAAGTTATATCGTGCACTTGTGATTGATGCGGGAGGTGATGTAATTTCAAACTCCAGTGCGAGAGAGGACAGAAGTTTCTGTGAGTTTTCTAATAAGTTGAACCTTAGAAAAGGTGACACACAGGCCATTTATAATTTCCTCTGCCGAATGCAATTGACTAATCCAAACTTTTTTTACTTGATGGATTTCAATGACGAAGGACATTTGAGGAATGCATTTTGGGTTGATGCTAGGTCCAGGGCTGCATGTGGTTATTTTGGCGATGTTATTTATTTTGACAACACTTATTTGTTAAACAAATTTGAAATCCAGCTTGTGACTTTTGTTGGAATTAATCACCATGGTCAATCGGTGTTATTAGGATGTGGTCTGCTAGCAAGTGAAACAACAGAGTCTTATGTATGGTTGTTTAGGACATGGGTTAAATGTATGTCAGGATGTTCTCCCCAAACTATTATTACTGATAGGTGCAAGGCTTTGCAGAGGGCAATTGTAGAAGTTTTTCCTAGATGTCGTCATTGTTTTGGCTTGTCATTAATTATGAAAAAGGTACCGGAAAAATTGGGAGGTTTGCACAACTATGATGCAGTCAGGAAAGCGCTGATTAAAGCAGTTTATGAAACCTTGAAAGTGATCGAGTTTGAAGCAGCATGGGGATTTATGATTCAACATTTTGGAGTTAGTGATCATGAGTGGCTTCGTTCTCTGTATGAAGATCGAGTTCATTGGGCTCCAGTATTTTTAAAGGACACATTTTTTGCGGGAATGTCTGCAGCTCGCCCTGGTGAGAACATTACTCCTTTTTTTGATAGATATGTGCACAAACAGACTCCTCTGAAGGAGTTTCTTGATAAGTATGAATTAGCTCTTCACAAGAAGCACAAAGAAGAGTCTTTTGCAGATATTGAATCAAGGAGCTCAAGCCCCTTGCTGAAAACTAGATGTTCCTTTGAATTGCAGCTCTCCAGATTGTACACTAGAGAAATGTTCATGAAATTCCAGTTAGAAGTGGAAGAAGTGTATTCTTGTTTTGGTACAACTCAGTTACATGTGGATGGTCCCATCATAATTTTCTTGGTCAAGGAGCGTGTTTTGATTGAGGGAAACAGACGGGAGATTAGGGATTTTGAAGTTTTGTACAGTAGGACAGTAGGTGAAGTTCGTTGCATCTGTAGTTGCTTTAATTTTTATGGATATCTATGTCGACATGCACTGTGTGTGCTCAATTTTAATGGGGTTGAAGAGATACCTCAAAGATACATTCTTTCGCGATGGAAGAAAGATTACAAGCGTCTTTTTGTTCCTGATCACACCTCTGGTACTGCTGATGATACTGACCGCATTCAATGGTCTAATCAGTTATTTAGAAGTGCCTTACAAGTTGTGGAGGAGGGGATACTTTCTCTAGATCATTACAATGTAGCGTTACAATCTTTAGAAGAATCACTGAGTAAGGTTCATGATGTAGAGCAGAGACAAGAGTGACCGGCTTCAGTGTACTCTCCAAAAATTACTGTTAGTGTATGTTACTTTGTATAACTGCTTAGCGCTATTTAACTGTGATCCTTTTACAATGTCCATAACTTGTATAGCTAAAGATGATTTTGAGTTAAACCCTAAGTAATTTCTCACATGTTATTTATTTACATGGTAGTGGTACTGCTTCGGTAGTTGAACAATTGACATACTGTTTCCTAAGTCCTTTTTCTTCCATTTTGGTGTTAGTGAAATGTGTTCAATACATTAATTAAACTTGATGGAGTAGGACGTTATAAAGTAGTATTTTTTTTCATGGATATGGTTCACCAATGTTTCAAGGTTCAGTTTTATATTTCTGTTAAACACTGAATTCGATCAATATTCAGCTTTGGATTCAAGTTACAATATAGATATAGATTGAAAGAAAAGCATTCGAATTTGTTAGCAATTGTGAATATGAACATTTGCTCTTCTAGAAAGGGAAACCTTTGGAGAATCCCTGTTTTCTTTGTTGTCATTCAATATTTATTATTGGAAGCTTTCTTTTTTCCTTTTATCTTCACAGTTATGGAATCTCTTTAAATTCTCCTCTTTCTTGGTTTGTACCAACATATGTAGTTGGCAAGGTGAATTTTATCATGCTGGGTTGCAATTCTCAACGTACATTAGTCACTTGATACCCCTTAGTGCCTGATCTATATATTGCATCAACGTGGAAGATTGGCATTTGCCATGATTTTGACAACGGATCATTCGATCACATCGTTTTGATATTCAAGCTCAAGCTTTCTGACTTTAAAGTTTTAACACATAAATGACCTTTGAAGATATTGTCTAGGTTGGTAAAATTGTGTACCCTTATCTATGATCAACTCTATCAGATTTTATTGTTTGAATAATAGATGAGTCTAAGAGAAAAATTGAGAAATAAATTAATAAGATAGAAATAACAAAAAAAGAAACGAAGAAAAAAAAAGTTTATTTGGGTAAATTGGAATAAGAAAAAAGAAATGCAATTTTTCAACTTCAGATGAATAGAAAATAAAGTAGAAAGAAACAAAAAATTATATAAAATGTTTTATACTAATTAAGATTTTAAATTAAATTCAGAATATTTTTTATCATATTACGTATTAAAACAAATTAATTTATTTTGTTATAAAAAAGTATTATATTTTTAGAAAAAGTAAAACAATAAAAGGATTGTCCTCTTCTTCGATTTCATCCTAACAAAGGGAGTTTTTTTCGATCTTAAATCTCTAAACTTCCTTACACCTTATTTCTTTTCATATCATCACTAAAAAATATTGCTTTCACGTTATTTTTTTCATTATATTTTCATTCGATTCAAAAAGAGGGAAAGAAAATAATATTAAATTATTGGTTTAAGTAGGTTTTAAATTTATAAATATTTTTAGTTATTTTTTGGTTTAAAGAATTTCGTGATTTAATTTTATAGTCAACTTTGTCATTATTTATCTTTTCTCCTTTTTAATTTCACAGTCTACTTGTTTTTCTTTTTTCTCTGATCTTTTTCAAATGTATCATAGATCATTTTTTCTTTAAATGAGCAAGTGAATTTTTAAATTAAAAAAAATTAAGAAAGTGTGAATTCTAGCCAGAAATAAAAAAAAAAGAATGAAAGACGTAAAAATAAAAAAACAAGATATTTAGATAAAAAAGGAATATCTAATAGAACAAAAGTTTTTAATAAAAATTTAATTAAAAATACTTAAATTTATAAGATATTTAAAATTTAATTAAACATAAATTATAAATAAGAAATGAACAACATTTTTTTTCTTAAATGCCGTATTTTTTATTTTGTGTTGTGAAATATGTATTTTTGTACGGTGTGGTTGTCATGTGACTGTTTAGCCGTCATTTAAATATTTTTGTAACAAAAGGACGAAAACGATCGAACATAACTTTGTTTAGGAAGATAAAACAAAAAGAATAACGTGTTTGGATAGATAAAAAAAATGGTATTTTAGCTTTTATAATGTAATTTAATAATTTTCTTTTTATTTTCTTAAAAGACTATCAACGCATAACCCAAAAAAAATGTAAAAGAATGAATTTTAGTTAATAAAATAAAGATGATTTCATAATTTGAGATATTGAAACACTTTCTAGAAAGCTTTTCATTTTATATATTACAATGTCATTTTATTATTTCCTTTTTTCTTAAAAGAATAATTTATCAAATATGGTAATTTTTGTTAAGACATTCTCATCCTCTAAAGGTTCAAATATGGCTTATTCCTAAATAATCTCAGGCATTCAATGACATGTAGGATTTCTTAACAATTTTATCCATATGAACACACATTATGAGAAAAAATTAATTACATTTAACAGATAATTTTCTTTTAAAAGCTTATAAACAATTTCAGAGAAAATACTATTATAATTTTAAATTGTAAAAGCTATAATAAGGAACTATTAACAATTCAAAAGTTTCTTATAACACAAAAAAAATTAATTTATCCTTACTAATATTTCCCATGTCATTTTTATTATTTATTTATATGTTTATTTAAAACGTATTAAAATATAAAGGGTTAAAAGTTTAAATAGCAGTAACCCAAAAATCAGTGGTGGCTTGCAATGAATATTTCATAAAAATTATAAAAAAAACATTTTGTTTTTGCAATAGATGTTTGTAGTATTTTGGAAAAAATAATAATAATTTTAGCGAAAATGAGAAAAAGAAAAAGAAAATAGATAACAGAAGGAAGAACGCAGTTGGTAGTGAAGAAGAGAGAGCAGAGGAACAGCATTTCATTCACTGCCACTCTCTCTTTTCTTCTCTTCTCTTCTATGTAACTGTAAGTTTCTATCACTTTTCTTGTAACCTAACTTTCACGATTCTCTTTCTTCGCTGCAACCATTTTTTTTTCCACCTTTCTTTCAATCTTTATCTGATTTCCGCCGCTTTTCCTTTTATTTCATCACAATTTTGTTAATTCCTGTGCTCAAACCGCTTTAAAGCAAACCTAATCGGAATCCCATTTGTTCAATTACTTGATTATGCTTAAAATCCGAATTCCACACACCGTAAATTCTCTGTGTCTGTTGTCAATAGTCTTTCTTCTCGCATTGATGGAATTAATGAATATATAGACAATCAATTTCTGTGAGGGATTTAGTTTTTGATGATTATGTTTGCCGTATCCAACCTTTTTTGTGCATTCCAAATTCGTATGTGAATGTGATGATCAAGTGTTTATTTAAACGTATTCTTTTTTAAGTTGTTTGACTAACTGGACAAAATTTCCATCTCTTGTTTAGTTAATAAAACTGAGACTCGTAATGTTGTTAATATGTTTGATTTAAATGTAATTACTTGAAATGTGAGCTTATGGGCATGGCAAGGCTAACTGACCTTTCATACTTTGTCAGAACTCATGTGAACTCTCTGGCTATGACTGACGATACCATGTGTTCTCCAAGCGACAAGGACTTGTCGCTGAGTCCTAATCTTGATATCACGGTAAAGTTTCGTCTGTTTCCTCATGCTGTGTCTTGTGTTGTGCATTTCTGTGAAATCTAAAACTTTTAAGAGCAAGTGTGTCCAGCTCAATTGGTGACTTTCTTTTGTTTATGACAATCCTGGTGCGGTAGGTCTTGAAGAACCTTATGCCCTTGATCATTCTTGTATTGATACTCTTGTTACTGCTTTTTAAATGCGTTCAAAGTGGTTTTCCCAGTTTTGAGAAAATGTTGCAATGTCATTGGACTGATGGTTTTTTGGCAATGCTGCACTGCTTCGAATTCCATGTGAGTTAAATAAGGGAAGAAGTGTATCAATTGTCTCACTGGTGAAGCTGAAATACTTCTTAATTTGTGAAGTAGAGGTGTTCTATTCATATCTGATAACAATATATTTCATAAGCATACAATGTGCCTAGATACTAACCTAGTAAGAACTATCCTCTTTTCCTTTGTACTTTTATGGCCAATAAGTTTGGGATGATATAGTATCAAAACTTCTTACATTCGCTAGTTATGCTACAAAATACAATACCTTTTTTTTAATTAAAACAACTGTTTTGAATATTAAATACAGTAAAAGTCTCATTATAAATATTGTGCTTCTATGTCAATAAGAAATTATTTATATCTCATTACAGATATCATTTATATATGTAAAATGCACTTTTTTACAAACCGTATCAATGTATCTAGGCTGTATCACATCTTCAATTTTTAAGAATTCTTCATAGCCCTTTACCTGATTCAGATTACATTATGAGCCGTCCTCTTAAAATAAAAGATAATGATGGAGAGATTTTCATTATCCTGTTAGTGGATTATAAATCATTAAAACTAAGACAGATATCTAGTGCATTTCTGAATAGTTCTTAAGATTTGGGCTATATGAACTTGTGTGGAAGAATTAGCTGAGTTATTGCTTCAAATATATAATTACAATATATAGTGAGAGGGTGGATAAATAAAGGATAATGATTTTTTCCGGAACATATAAAAGAAACCTCGTACCAATTAGCAATATAAAAATTTCAAGTTGGGCAACTAACAAGATCATTTATGAGCTTGGTGGTCAAAGATATTTCAACTTCTGTAAAATTTCAATGCATGCTCAAATTTCTTAGATCTTGTTTTGAATTTGAAATGTTTTTTCACCTTTTCCAGATAGATGGTTCTCCAAACAGTGAACAACTTCTTGGTATAGTGGATGAGGGCAACGAGCTTGATAATGAATGTGGACAATTGTTTGAGATTGATGGAAGTGAACATGAAAATGGGAGGGATGAAACCACAGTAGTTGATAGTCACAGTGGAGAATCTCAAGGGAAGGACTGCCCCCCACCAGTTGTGGGAATGGAGTTTGATACTTACGATGATGCATACAACTATTACAATACCTATGCCAAGGAAATTGGATTTGCTACTCGAGTTAAATCTTCATGGACAAAGCGAAACAGCAAAGAGAAGCGTGGTGCGGTTCTGTGCTGCAATTGTGAGGGTTTCAAAACAACCAAAGAAGCAAATAGTCACAGGAAAGAAACAAGAACTGGCTGTCTAGCAATGATTAGATTGAGATTAGTGGAATCTAACAGGTGGAGAGTTGATGAAGTCAAGCTTGAGCATAATCATTCATTTGATCCTGAAAGAGCACAAAATTCTAAATCACATAAGAGGATGGACAGTAGGGCCAAAAGAAAAGTTGAGCCAACTCTAGATGTTGAAGTAAGAACAATCAAGTTGTATCGAATGCCTATTGTAGATGCATCAGGTTATGGAAGCTCAAATTCAACTGAAGGTGGAACTAGCAACCACATTATTTGTTCCAAGCGTTTGAAACTTAAAAAGGGTGATCCGGAGCTTATTTCAAATTACTTCTGCCGCACTCAATTGACTAATCCTAACTTTTTTTATGTGATGGATCTGAATGATGATGGACAACTGAGGAATGTATTTTGGATTGACTCTCGATCTAGAGCTGCTTATAGTTATTTTGGTGATGTGATTGCATTTGACTCAACGTGTTTGTCAAACAACTATGAGATTCCTCTTGTTGCATTTGTTGGTGTTAATCACCATGGAAAATCTGTTTTGCTAGGATGTGGTCTGCTTGCAGATGAGACAGTTGAAACATATATTTGGTTATTTAGGGCATGGCTTACATGTATGACTGGTCGCCCTCCACAAACTATGATCACAAACCAGTGTAAAGCCTTGCAAAGTGCAATTGCAGAGGTTTTCCCGAGAGCTCACCATAGAATTTGTCTATCGCAAGTCATGCAGAGCATTCTTGGGTGTTTTGTGCAGTTTCAGGAGTACGAGGCATTTCAAATTGCGATTACTAAAGTCATATATGACTCTAAAACAGTAGATGAGTTTGAAAGGGCTTGGAATGATGTAACCCAGAATTTTGGAATAAGAAATCTTGAAAAGATCCGAACCTTGCATGAGGAACGAGAGCATTGGGCTCCAGTGTACTCCAAAGACACATTCTTTGCTGGAATATCTGATTATGAAAAGGGTGAATCAGTGGTTCCATTTTTTAAGGGTCATGTGCATCAACAAACTTCTTTGAAAGAATTTTTTGAGATTTATGAATTAGTTCAGCGAAAAAAGCATAAAACCGAAGTTCTTGATGATTTTGAGTCATGCGATTTGAGCTCATTACTGAAGACAAGATGCTACTACGAGTTGCAAATCTCTAAATTGTACACAAATGCTGTATTTAGGAAGTTCCAAGATGAGGTGGTGATGATGCCCTCTTGTTTCAGCATCACGCAGACTCAAACTAGTGGCTCCATAGTGACGTACATGGTAAAAGAACGCGAAGTGGAAGACCCTACAACAGATGCTAGGCATTTTGAAGTCATGTATGATAAAGCTGGAACAGAAGTACGCTGCATTTGTAGTTGCTTTAATTTCAAGGGCTATCTGTGCAGACATGCCTTGTATATCCTTAATTACAATGGTGTGGAGGAAATTCCATGTCAATACATTTTGTCAAGATGGAGGAAAGATTTTAAGCGTTTGTATGTACCTCATCTCAGTGCTGATGATGTTGATATTAGCAACCCAGTTCAGTGTTTTGATCATTTGTACAAACGTGCCATGCAAGTTGTTGAAGAAGGGATTATATCCCAAGATCATTATATGGTTTCTTGGCAAGCATTTAAAGAGTCTTTGAATAAGATTCGCCTTGTAGCAGACAAGATTGAATAAACAAACCAAGGAATAATGCTAATAATATGTTGTGCATAATTTATTATTCATTTCTTCCTTTGCCTAGCACTGACACAGACATTGTTCTTCTTTGGCTGGCTTCGTATGAAAGCATAGATGGTACTCTTTTAAGCCGGTTTGTTTCAATTTTTTGTCATGCAAAGGGAAGAATTTGTTTCATTGGGTCAAACGCCAATGAACGTTAACAAAAAAGCTACAAACAATACAGGCATAAATTTGATACCTGTAAAGTTATAATATTCTCATCACTGGTAATTGAATTGCTACAATTATTTTCTTGTAAAAACTCTAACCATTGTCATTGGAAGTTTATAATGGTTCTCTGAAAGGAGGTTGGATTCAGAGACAATAAAAAAGTTTTAAAAATATAGACTTGGTCTTTTTTATGGGAGTTTTATTCATTTTGGAGTAATTTGATGCATCTAACAACTCACGTAATTTTCTTTTTCGTGGAAATTATATACATATAAAGAAGTTTAGAAATTACATACGTACAAAGAAGTTTAGAAATTACATACATATAAAGAAGTTTAGAACAATTTCATCATCATATTTAACTAATTGAACTAGATTTCCTTTACATTACTCAAATAAATTAATTTAGTTCATATTGATCTAGTTAATTTATTTTATTTTCTCAATCAACTATTTTTTAATTTTAGATTTTGTTACTAATATTTTTTTATTGATTTGATATTTTTATTATCTTATTTACTGTTATTAATTGCTGAATTTGATTGTATTTTTTATATATTTAGTAAATAAATTAACGATATATATATAATGATGGTCATCGAAAATAAATAATTACTCAGTATTCTTAATTTTTAATTAATTTACGTTTTAAATCACATGCTCTCTTCGTTTGAGTAATAAAATAATAATAATAATAATAAATAATAATAATAATAATAATAATAATAATAATAATAATAATAATAATAATAATAATAATAATAATAATAATAATAATAATAATAATAATAATAATAATAATAATAATAATAAAAGGGAGCTCAAGCACTGGTGTGGACAGAGGTTGAAAATTTTGATTCAGTGAAAGTCTTCTCTCGTTGTTCCCGGAGCGACCATGTCTCATGTAAGTCTCTGTCTTTCTCTCTTCTTTTCGACACTTCAATTTCATTCCTTTTGCGTCACCCACTTCGCACCAATCCAGATCTGTTTTGCCCCATTCCTCTGTGTCTATTATTTGGATCAGATTCATATATTATACCTAATTCATGATTTTATATGCATGCATGTCTTCTCTTCATTGCATTATAATCATAATTGACTTATGTCATATAATTCGTATAACTATTTATCCATGTGGTGGTTTTGTGATTTGAATTTGGTTACAAAAGTGAAATCACTCTCAGTTTATTTGCCGGATCACACTACTCTAATCTGACCCAACACTAGGTTGCAATTGAACTGTGTTGGCTTTATAGGACTTGATTATTCTGAGATTCAGAAAACCTGGTTTTAATGTAGTTAGTTCTGTGGAAATTGTTGTAATTTGAAGCTAGATGAGATGCTGAGATTTTGAAAACGTTTTCACAAGGTCCCTTTGAGGAATTTTCTGATCCTGTTCCCTATGTTTTTTCTTAGGAGACATGCCCTTCTGTAAAGAATATCCTTTTGTTGGATTCTGATGGGAAACGTGTTGCTGTCAAATACTTCTCTGAAGACTGGCCAACGAATAGTGCCAAGGAAAATTTTGAGAAAGTTGTGTTCACCAAGACTCAGAAGACCAATGCTCGCACCGAAGGTGCATAATTTTCTGTTATATAAATACATGATAAATGATTCCCTGATTTGTCGATGAAAATTTGTCTGTGTTTGATTCATTTGGGATAGATTGCTACTCACTGATTCCTGTATGACCTCATTTTGTAAACATATTGAGTGTTGACTTTGTTTTTATTGCCTTCATGGGTTTTTCATTTGACAGCGGAAATAGCAATGTTTGAGAATAACATTGTTGTTTACAAGTTTGTCCAAGATCTTCACTTCTTTGTTACCGGTGGTGATTATGAAAACGAGCTTATCTTAGCCACAGTTCTTCAGGCTTTTTTTGATTCTGTGGGGCTCCTGCTCAGGTTGTTGTCTTAAATTAACTATTTATCTATGCGTCATAGTCAAGGACGCTATCAATCTGTCACAATTATGTATTAACACAGTAGTCCTTTGATGATTTTATACTGCCTTTCTCCCTCCAGAGGCAATGTGGACAAGAAGGAAGCACTTGAGAACTTGGATCTCATTCTATTGTGCATTGATGAAATTGCTGATGGCGGGTATGCTATATGCTATTCATATGAATTTATCTTCTTCAATTATTTCTTTGTTAGCTTCTCTGTATCTTCTCTTGTTCTTCTCACTTCTTCCGAATTGCAAGTTGTGGGTAGCTATTTGATACATCAGAGATCAATTTTTTTCTTCAGTTAACTATGATTACAATTGTAAATTTTCGTCATAAAAGCAAAAAATCCTTTTTTGAACTGTTATTCTGCTAGGAAGGAACTTGAATACGAGATTTGGACTTTCTAAGTTCGTCATGATACTCTCGGATCCAATTTTTATAACATTCAAATGTTCGAGTAACAAATGGGCTTGCATCAGCTTTTGATATCTCAGGAGTAATTCTGTCCCTTGGCTTTGTCTAGTATGATCGATGTGATGAAACAAATGCCACTTTCACAAGTCCTATAGCCAGGGTACATGTGATATTTCTGCTGAGTTTTTCACAGGATGACATATTTTTAAGTTCTTTTCATTTTTAAGCCAACCACATGCCCACAAAGTGATGCCACCTTTTGACTGAAGTACTAGGTTATTTGGATAAAAGTTCCAGCAAGCCATACTTTTCAGAGATCATGGCTTAACCTTAAAAGACATGACTTAACTTGGATACAGTCAATTGTTTTGCTAGTGCTTAAATGTTTTACCTCCAGGTTTTCCGTGGGAAAATGCACAGTACACCCATAGTTGTAGTACCTTGATGCTTCAGCTGCCTTTTTTTATTTCAGTAGTTATAGGTCCCATAGCACTGTGCTGGAATGCCAGTAGAATCAGACCATAAATCACATTTATCTTGAAAAAGGCATACCCCTCTTAGCACTTCTCTCCTTATTATATCTTCTCTACCTTTTTCTTGGCTCCACCCGGGTCTCTCTTAAGTTTCACGTCTTCATATTTTGTGCAGTATCATTCTTGAAACTGATCCAAATGTTATAGCTGGGAAAGTTGCTAGCAATAGTATAGATTCTGGTGCTCCTTTGTCTGAACAGGTACATTACATCCTTCACTTTAATACCAAAAAAGAAAATTTATAGTAAATTCACTTATTTGAGGAATAAGTGTATTTCTTTTCATTGCAGACACTAAGTCAAGCATTGGCCACAGCCAGGGAACATCTTGCAAGGTCCCTTCTTAAATGATTCATATGGCATTTGTCAAAGGAGGAAAATTGTCTTTGGACTTTTCCTATAAACATTTATAAGAACCTCGTTCCATTCTCGAACAGTCGAACCTTGAAGATAATGTTACATAGCAAGCGAATACAGGATATTTTGGCACTTCTTTTCTTGTGTCAAATTGTTTAATTAGTTACGCATTAAATTTCAGGATAGAGGCATGCTGCGTATGTTTGAAGTTTCATGAGAATCAATTTTAGAACACACTAATTCTAAATTTTTATACTTTAGCTCAAAAGCATGCTACTCTCCCTCTGAAATTGACATTGCAAACTTCATTTGCCATGTTAAATTTTCCGGAAAAAGAAAAATCTCATTGGGTACAAACTCCTAATGCTTTAGAACACGAGTTACATTGAATAAACTTCTCTAAATATTTAGTAGAAGACATATAACAAGATAAGTATTATGAATCAAACCGTTTATACGAGTTAAAATTAATTTACAGATCTGAAATTTCTCAGAAACCTTTTTATCTACCTTTTCAGTAAGTTCTGTTACAAAAAAAAGTATTTATATACTCATACGGAATTGTTTAAGTCAATTAGAAATCAAATAATAAATCCATGTTAATGCTTTCTTAAGTTAGAAACCAATTCAAACAGGACTATGTCTTATCGGTATTAGCCTTCGAAATATAAACGAGTCTGTATAAAGCCTGATTTTGAGTTGAACAACTAGAGACTGTTCCTTCAACGTAATTCTACTTTACTAAAGAATATAGGTAGCAAAAAGTTGCAAATTCCACTTCAACGTAGCAGAACTAGAAACTGTATAGTCTCTCGCCAGTATCAAATTTTTCACTTTATTTAAAGAGAAATTTTTCTACATATACATTAAATTTGCACGTGTTTCTAAATTCAGATAAATTAAAGATGGCCTAGGAAGTGTACAAATATTCAATTCATACAAAACTTCTAATACATTCAATGAAGAACTCAGATTAAACTCTACAAGAATTTTGGCTTTGTTTGAGACCTACCAATGTCCGGCCACGGTTGAGGATTCCTCCACATTCACCAAAGCATGTGAATAAGCAAAGAGAAAAGCTTTTTCAATTCATGCTTTAACTTCAAATTTGGAACAGCCGTTAACACCAAAAGTAATTGATGTTGAGCAATCTCGGACAATTATAGTATCAGTATCTCTATTGTATGACAAGATAATCCGCACCACTACGGAAAGCATCACCAGCAGTAGGAGGTAAGTTTTTGGGAGAAATGTTTTTCCTGACTTGGGCGTGAGTCTCTGCTTCATGCTGAAACATCTTCACCAATTCTTGCAGCTCAAGCTTCCTAACTTCAACCTGTTCTTCAGCAACGGGGTTTTTCAGCCCAAGGTAAACCATGCCAACTGCAATCAGCACTACTCCTAAAAACGCAAGGATGGCTGTAAAAACACCAAATGCATATGGTGTATTTTCTGCCCCAGGTATCCCATCAACGTTGATCCCAAATAACCCAGTAACGATGGTGAGGACAACACCAACACCACCAAATACAGCTAAATTATGGGTTACCCGAAGGCTTTTATCCTGGATAGATATTCAGAAGATGCAAGATAATTGTCATGTAAACCTAGTGTGAGAAATATAAGTTGTTCTAGCTACTGGCTGAAAGTAAGAAAAGTGTTCTAAAGGAAAGTTCTGAAGTATTGATACCTGTAACCAAGCTCGAACAGTGCTTTGCATGACATCTTGAATGGTAAACAAGCGGCCGCGAACTGCTTCTTGCTCCTCGATCATTTCTCTTGTGCTCTTTTTTATTCCCTCTAGCAGGCTTCTTGCTCCATTTCCTTTTAGATGTTGGAGAAGCTCAAAGACAATCTCTTCTCTTGCATGGAGTGACCACTTCACTCTGATGACCTGCAATGGAACACAAATGTTGTAAAAAGCTTCTGTGTAATGTAACGGATTTCGCCTTTATGAAAATAAATCAATCTAACTAAAAGAGTCTAGCAGCATTAGGCAAGAGTTTAGCTTAATTGATTTCTGAATAAAGTACATCTAGTTTAATCAACAAGCCAAGTCTGAATTAAGGGCACTGATCAAGAAATCAATAAATAGAATTTTTTTTAAAGTCATGGTAAGATTGTATTGAAACCATCAATTCGGGAGGGGTGTTTGTTAACATTTTTCCAAGCCAAGTCAATGCTCTAAGGTCACTTGTTAACGTTCTCCTTGTTAGAAAAATAGAAACACCTAGGTAATATATGTATATGATGGAGTATATTGCTCGTAATAAATGTTCAGCAGTATAAATATACCCTAGTGTTGTCTAGTTGAAACATACAGCTCCAGGATACACAAATATTAAGTACAATTTTATTGGTTATGTGAACTACTTAATATTCAACGGAAAGATCAAACTGAGAACTACCACCGATTGAAAATCTCAACCCTCGTTATATCCCCTATTATTGAGCGAAAATAATCACACAAAAATGCATTTCCATCCAAATCATGAAATCAGCACGTTGTCTAAGGATATATCTTTTGCTTGGCAAGAATGAAGGTACCTGTGTGGATAACTTTCTGATTTCTTGATTTAAGATTAAGATGAAAAGATTCAAATCTTCGTGGTTTCTCCTAGTCAAAGAGAAAACTAACAACTTAGTGCAAGACAGTTTATAGAACTGGAATGGAATGACTTGAAATCACAGACACTGCACATTTAAGAACCTGTTCATAAACTTCAATTCAATCTCATCTGCCGCCCCAAATATAGATTTACGGAATAATCTGAAAAACTAAATAAAAATGTCAAACCAAAGTAAAATGACTTCAAGTTTACATAAAATGCAATTGGAAACAATATGCCCGCATAATCAAATATGAAGCGGTAAAAGTCAACAAATCTAAAGTACAAAATTTAACAGCGAAATTCAACAAAACCTAACCTGGCAATCCACATTTTACTGTTTTTTGTGGATAACGGAGATAGAACTGATAGACAACACAATATATTCTTTTTATTTTCCGTAAACAAAGTCAGTAACTCATTTTTTTCATATGATTGATAGCTTCTCTTCCAGAACATGTAATAATATTTACAAACTTAACTCGCCCTCAAATCTGAAGTTATATAACAAGAAGCAAGACCTAACCTATTTTTTTCTTCTTTTCCAGAATTGGGAGATGCTTTTTGAAGCATGTAGAGTTCCAGATAACTCAAACAATAAAGAATCAATTTTGGGTGTGTGAAAGTAACGCAAGGGCCCCAGAACAAAATTCAAAACACACTGTGAG
The DNA here is from genome assembly GCA_030347555.1 of Lablab purpureus. Lineage (NCBI taxonomy): Eukaryota > Viridiplantae > Streptophyta > Magnoliopsida > Fabales > Fabaceae > Lablab > Lablab purpureus. Next base: position 17,283,278 of record CM059259.1, read on the forward strand.
GAGCTAGGAAACAGATTCGGAGTTTTTTAAAGGCTAAAAATGCAAGGAGACCCTTCTAACTGTGAGTTATGTGAAGAAAAATCCCTCTGTGCTTAGAAACCCGTCAATATAACTCACCAAAACATACTTATTGGGAGTTTTTTTCAAATAGATAGGGGAGCTAATACACAAAAAAACATGGAGAGTTAGGTGAGTTTAGAATAAAGATCAACGTACATCCGGGTTTTGTCCACCCAGTACCCACCCAAAAACAAGATTAACTATATGCATAAGTGTGATTAACTTAATCTTATAAATGGTTAAAAGTAAAAACACGTGCTTATATAATTATGATATATGGTTGATATTAACCATTAGCGAGGCAAAATTAACCACTACCAAACATTTTAATAACCTTATGACCCTATGAGGCAAAGGTAGCCATGATTAGATATTTCAATAACCTTATGTCAATATTAACCATACTTATAATTGCATATAATCGCATTCGTTTACTCTTAAATTCTTAACCACTTATGAGATGAAATTAACATGTTTACATATGTGGTTAACCACATATGACAGTCAAGAACCGCATGATATTATTAACCAACTTGTGAGGCAAAGTTAATCACTATCAGATATTTCAATAACCTCATGAAACTATTAACAACTTATCAACAATTTTTATAATTATATTCATTTATCTTAATCACACGTATCACAAGTTTTTCTACATGTAAATTAATTACATGTGCTGGGTAGATACCAGGTGTAAAATCCAAGTGAGACGAGTATCAGTACTCATGAGTTCAAGAGTCATGTTGAGTTAAAGTACAATGGGAACCATATTAAAACTCTCCTATTTTTTGTATTGAAAGCTCGTCGTTAGTATTCTACCCTTTGCTGAGCAATGTATTGATTGAAATCACTACAAGTAATTAATTTGAAAAATTCATACCACAGAATCTCAGGCCTTTTAGAAATTCATCTAAGTTGGTGAGTACTTTTAATTGTGCACTTTCCTATTCTTTTTAATACCTATTTCTCTATTTCCTATTTTATACTCTCCTTTTCCTTTTTATGTATATTCTTTGCCTATTGATACACATCAAATAAAATTTGGACCGTCCATAATTCAAGAAAATAATTACATTAAATTCAGAAAAAAAGCATACGTGCCAAAAATTGTTTATAGAGGAGAAAGGGAAACATGCCACAAGAAATGACGGCAAATATGTGCTACAAACTATTTACAAAGGAGAAAGGCAAAACTGAGTGCATGATATGATGGAAAATATGGACCACTTTATTTTTTTCTCAAGTGCAGTATGTAATAAAAAAATATTTGCCAACTAACAAGAGCAAAAGATCTTTATTCTCCTGTAAAGTACGAACAGAAAAACTTACGTAACTAAGTTTATAGTAAAGAATAGAAAACATGAGACTGACATGTATATGTAAAGATTTAGTTGATCCATCCCTACTCAGAAATAGGAGCGTAGGTCTGTGGGTAATGCAGAATACACCTCTGTGATACACTTCTCTTCTTTCTTAATACAGATTGCCATTTTTCATTTTACTAGTTTCTGACATATTGTTTCATGTGAGCTGACTGGCATCAAATATGACGGAAGACTCGTTTCTTACTCGTCAAAAACAATACAAAAGGAAAATGCTGTCATTACCTATCATCCCAACGAGAGAGGCGGCAAGCAAGATGTGCTATAACTTCATGCACTGTTCTTGGCACATTATACCCTCCAGCTGACAGAAGCTCCTACCATAGTGGGTCACTGAATGAATTACAGTTTTGAAAAAATAATATTAATGTGTAAATGGAGGCCAGAGAGCAAGAACAACCTGAACTTCTGTTATACCCAGAGCATTTATCCTAGACACGGATCCTTTTACATGCATTACAGTTACAAGGAAGTTTTGTGCTTGCCAAGACCTAAGAACAATTGGAATGTCATCTTCTTCAACAAGAGGATCACCAGCTGATTGTCCCAAGAGCTCAAATAACAGCCCTCCCGCAACTCTGACTGGAACCTACAAATAAGAGTAAACTTCAATCAATAATTTAGACCCGTATTCGAGGAAAAGGCAATATGGGGTTAGTCATCGGAGGCTTTCTTTGGAGGGCAATCCCAGTCATTGAATGTCTACTTAAATTGCTATATTGTTTTACCACCAATGGTTGGCACAAATGATAGCAACTTGTGACTCCTAACCAGTGATTCAAGATTCGAATCTTAGTAATGTCACTTTAGATATGGAATCAACCCTACTAGGAGGGGAACACCCACCATGTGTGCTCAAGGTCCTTTTGGGGACCATGAATAATCTGTATCAATAACATAGTCAACAACAAAATAAAATTAGGTATATTGCTTTCTTTCAGAAAAACTCCTACCTACTGGTTGGGTGACACACAATCAAGCCTGAGGTTTAATGCCTAAGGAACCCAAGGTTTACTTTTTTATTCTTCAAGTTTACTTTTTATGATTTCTTGATTTACAAAGCCTTGCCAGATCTTATTTTTCTTGGAAAACTCCTAAAAAATGCACTATATCACATCCCTAAAAGTTTTTTGCTATAATCTATACTTATTCTAAAACTATCCAAGTTAGTGCAAGGTCTCAAGCTCTTGAAGCTGGGTTTTCCCACTAAATGACTTCTTTATCATTTTTCTCGAAAAACTAATGACAATAGCATGGAATTTGTTCGTCTCTGCTAGGCTGCCACTGGGCTCCGTTTTACTTAGTACAACGCATCAACTAAAGATCCAAATTTTCAACAGTTATATTATATGTATGCTTGATTTGGTGCATGATGCGCTTTAGCAAACAAAGATCCAAATGCAGATTGCCAAATAATAGCATTTGTTAAGACTAGCAATTACCAATGTTGAAAATGCCAAGTACCTCGTAGAAAAGGTGTTTCATCCGGTCACTTATAAGTCTATTTTCATCTCTCAAAGCTAGACTAACAGCAGGATGTAGCCATTGAGCATTGTTGAGCCAAGCCTCAACAGTGGGGTGACCAGCAGAAACATGGCACCACCAAATAGGCCCAGCTGGACGTTCCCAATAGGGTGCTGCCAAATCTGCTACAGTAAAATCATCTTCAGAATCCTCAAACTCAAATTGATGAGAAGACCATACAGCGTCAACCTGAACTGTTTGGACAAGTTCTGAAATTCTTGCCCATCCAATTGGTACCCAATGACCGCCATCATACTTTCTAGACTGGCCAGTGAGAAGAACCTGGCTCTCCTTGTCATCATCAGAGGCACCAAACAAACTGTCCCGTGAGACATTTACAGATGAAGGATCTGACAGCTTGTTTTTATCCGGTCTCACAGAAGAAGCCTCCTTTAAACCATCAGAAGGGGCGTGCATCGTTGAATGCTGTTGCCCATTAACGTGTTGTCTGTCTGTAGTCTTTGATGAGGACCTCGATTTAGCTGATCTGTTTTGTCCTCGAACATATTCAAAAGCACAAATAAGCCCATCTGTCCAAAAGTTACTTCCATGATTGGGATCTCTACCATGATAAATTTTTTGGCTATCTGGTTTCTTCGTCGTTCCTGCGGAATATAATTGAACCTCTGCATCACTCATTTTTCTGCTCGAAATGAACCCAGCATACAGCTTTTAAGTCAGCTCTACAAAAACCACTCTTATATGAGGAAAGTTACACCGGCCTGGTGTTTGAAAACCTTCTGATTGCAAGCCAGAATTTGACAATCAACATCAAGCTTCCTACTTCCCTGACTCGTCACAAATCAATGCTATAATTTGAAGGGAAAAGGTATTGATTGTAGAAAAAAGATAGTACTAAAATAAGAAGAGAAAAAAAAGAGTCAAAAAGCTGAATGAAATTAATTTAAACATGCATAACTGATCATTTATTTTGTCTTTCAGCAAAGTAGTTTACAAAGTAGAAGATTATGAAAGAAAATCTTTCAGCAAAGATCTAAATCTAACTAATCAATTATCAATCTATCATGCAATCTATTTTCTTGTTTAAAAAAATGAACGAGTTAGGGTATGGCATTGTGAAATGGTGCTTAACACAAATATTGGAGAAAACCATAATTCAAATTCATACCCAAACAACAGATAAACTAAACTGTATCTATCTATCAACCGAAGAAATTGAAGAAAGGAAACCATAAATAGTGATGAAAGTAATAACTGAGATATTGGATTTGAAGAATGAAAGGAAATTACCAGAGACAAAGGAGAGTGGAATCTCTCAATCTCCAAAAGAATATTTATAAATAATTATTAATTAATGAAAGAAAATACACGCAGCGGGCACTACTCTACCATTCGTACTTGCTGCAACACTTGGGCACAAATTTTTCACACTATAAAATAAAATAAAATAATGGAATCATTATGCTACTTTATTTTACTGTAATTTGAGTTGTTACGCGTTCAAGCATTTATTCTTCATCTTTTCTTTTTTCTCTTTACGAACTTTGGTGTCCAAAGTTACTTTCAACTCTCTGATTAACCAAAACTCTGCATCGCTGCATTTATTCGAACTTGGTATGGATCTGAGGGCACCTAATCTTCTATTTCTTACAGGAGCACAGATATACTCGGGTGTTCCAAGAGAAGACAAACCAATGCCAAACAAAATTTTATTTATTTATTATTATAATAAAAAGAGAAAAAAAAATACAAAAAAGAGAAAAAAAAATACACATGCAATGAATAATAGGTATCACATAAAAATATTTTAGATCAACTTTATTTTAGTAACATAATTAGTTTCATACAACAATCTGTGCAACCAAACACAGGATTTTCAATTACTGAGAGCTTCAGAATTTTAAAAGTTCACGTTCTCTCCCAAATTATTATCAAATGTTAAGGGAAGAGAGGCATAATCTCTGTGAACACAATCCATTGTGTATGCCAATCCGAATAAAGGTTTAAAAGTCAAATAACGGGAACATGATGTTCATATTTTTTTAATTCCGAACATCTATTCTTTTCTTTTTTTTCCCACAATTCTGAACCTGGTGAATGACTTGTATCTATTCCTATTTTGAAGGTTAAATTAAATTCATTTGTAAGTCCAAACTCTGACAATTTTTAATTAGTTTCTTTAAAAATATTAATTGATTTATTTACTTGTAATCTTTTAACTAAATTTACCCTTCTAATTATCCTTGTTTGAAGCTTAATTTTCTAAATCAATTAAGGTTTTCAAGTAAACTCTAAAAGAATATTAGATTGAATGAATTCATAGATACGGAAAACTTGTTGAAGGAAAATATGAGATGCGTATAAAAAAGTGAGAATATTGTTCTAGACAAATGGTAATATTGACCTATAAATGTAATTGTGAGATTTTTTTTCTTTTTAATTATACTAGTATCTCTACTTTAAAGGAGTCCAGTTTAACTTATTTTATGAATTTAAAAATTAAATAAGAATGTATTTAATAATTGAAATTATGACTTTACGAACACAATGAAAAAATCTCAGTAATTACAATTCTAATGATTACACTTTCATGTTTTATTTATTTAAGCATTCTCAACATCCCCCCATTTAGCATATTAAAAACTACAAAACATTTAATATCTTCTAATAATTTAAAACATATATTTTAATATTATGTAGGATGAGTATACAATAAAAATGATATTGTAATCATATTTTTAATAAGTACTTTTGTTAAGTAACAAATACAATTTCAAATCTAATTTTAAAGCATTAAAGCATATTTTCAACTTAAAACCTAAATTTATATTTATTTATTGGAGAACTACAGCACTGTCGTGCAAAATGTACAGGCAAAAGACAACATCCTATTAAAACGTCGTTGCTTTAAATAAAACCATAGAAAAGCTTTGTGGTAGTTTTTGAACGGGAGGCCCGTATACATAACCACGGAAATTTAAGCCTGCTATAGAAGGAAAGAAATAGCTTTTCAAAAATAAAGTTACCTTATGTGTAAATTAATTTATAAAATCACTTTCTTATTGCCTCTTTAAAAGATAACTTATAACTTACAAATAAGCTAAACTTGTTGAAAAATTATTTAATATGTAGCCAGTGATGAGAAGGGAAAATCTACAACTGAGTTCAGTAGACATTGATGTTCAGGTTGAAACGATTGCCAAACTCCTCTACCGCCCACAGTGGACTTCGGAAAACTAAACCATACACCCACCTGAAGCAACTATATAACCCAACTTCAACCTCAGTTACATATGGTATGTGTACATATCACAGCAGTGAACGCAACAGGTTAACAGGTGAGAAAACTATCCAAAAGTGATTTTCCACTATAATCAGATGGCAATACTAAAACAAAAACAAAAAACGTATTGAGTAAACCAAATTAGCACACTTAGTACCTACGTTAAGCATGACGAACATAATTATGTAGAATACAACCTCGTGGCAATGGGCTCATGGTCTCTATAGACCAAACAATGATACATTAAGTTACTAGACCGTTAATGCCTCTGATTAACCACTTTCAAACATCAATACCCTGAAAAACCGGGAGATGACTAGGATTAGTAGCTGTTTTGCCATAGTTGTTGGGACTGCTTGGATGGTTGGCTTTGCGGAGCACCCAAGGAGGCTTCCCGAGGATTTTGCGGCTGATGTTCCAGAGAAATGCCACTCTGAGATTGGTAGAAATTAGGATACCCAAGGGATCCAAAATGCTGTGAAGGTTGTTGCTGTTGCTGCTGCTGCTGCCTTTGCCGAAATCCACCTGGCTGTTGTTGATTTTGTCCCTGCATGCTATAATAGTTGCTCGGAGGAACTGCAGACATTGTTCGAGAGCCGGGGCCCTGAACCCACATGGGAGAATTATCGTTCTACCAGAAAACACCAAATAAACCATTTCAGCTTTACGTATAAATGGGCATAGAAAGAAATAAACAAGGCTGAATTTTATATTCTTTCCTTCACCCCCACCACCAGTTCCCAAAGAAACGCAATTCAGAGTTACATATTAGTTTTCAAAAGAATCATAGTTGTTAACAAGAACAAATAAAGGTTCAACATATAATTTTACATTGAATCATTACGAAATTGACAAAACTTGCAAGAGGATAATCATAAGAAAATAAAAAGTTAAACTTAAATGTAAATAATTTTAAAATCTAGATCTTTGCACCTGCTGTAGTGAAATCATATGATTGCTGTCCTTAAATTGGGAGTTTATCAAATCCTCGTATCCAATGGTTGTCCCAGTAGGAGCAGCAGGCGGACTCAGAGAAAAATTTCCTCCAGGAATGCTTGTTGAACTGCCAAAGCCATATCCAGGTGGAATAGCAGCAGACTGAGGCAAACTGCTGACAGAAACATTATTTTTATACTGTGGAAGCACCGCTGCCAGAGATTGGTGATATGTGCTGTTTCCAGGAAAGGTCTGCTGAAAAGCTGATGGCATATATGTATAGCTCTGAGGCAAAAATGGATAGCTAATCATATTAGCGAAGTGTCCCATAGGAAGAGTAGGTTGGGAGTAGGGATGCACAGGAAGGTGCTGAGGAAGTGCAGGTCCAGTGGCAACACTTGCACCAGACAGGGTTTGGGCATTAGGTTGAGGTGTTGAGATGCCGCTAGCTCTCAGAGCCTGCACATTGACAAGATAGTATCAAATAACTGAATTCCCAAATTTTTTATCTTCCTATTCTATGAAAACTTCAAAATAGTGATGCAACAATTAAACCTGCGGGCATAATCATCAACAAATAATTAAATTCAGAATAAACCCAGGACCGGCTCTACAGACATTTCTCAGAATGTGAAACAAATAGATTTGACCAGCAGTACTGGAACACTAACACAGTCCACTTATTTGAGTTGAGTAATTGCACACGTAATTCAGTTTTAACTAATGTACAAAGTAGTCAAGTCCACGGTTAGTATGTAATTGTAATATACAACTATTAACGTAATAGCCAGGGTGAAACTTGTGATACAGCTTTTTGAAAATTATATTAAAAACAAATTGGAATACTACCGCAGTACTTCAATATAATATGCACCAGAATTCTTAACTCCACTATTTACTTTTAAGGATAACAAACAAAGATGAAAAATTCAAAATACTGCCATTCATAACATTTCATTTTAACAAACTAACATCTCTCAAACCATTACAAAGAGAAACTTAAATTAGCTTAAGAGCAGTGCACCTCTGACATGGTTATCGCGGAACCACCAATTGAAGAAGCAATATTACTATATTTTGTAGGCATTGATTGTGTTGCAGGGAAGGGTAAGTATGGGATATCTTCTCTTGGTGTTTGAACTGTTGAAGCCAGCAGAGCATTGGGCAAAGTATTTGTATGTGCCTGCTAAAACATTGACCGCAAGACAGAAAAATTTATATCTACATAGCAGGATTGCTAGATAGAATTACAAGATACAAGAAAGCAACCAATGTTTTAAATCCATGCAGCAAAGCTAAGCAATCAACTCCAAAATACTATAGCAAGATAGACTATAGTGTGATAACTAATGTATGCCACGTATACATTCAAAAAAATGATAAAAATTGCTCAAAATTGATAACATTCTTAAGTAACAATAAAAAGTCATACGTGTCTTAAACAAAAACATACAGGTAAATACCAACAGAAGTCAAATACAAGTTTCCTAAATAGGAATCATCAATTATCATTTTCTCAAAAAAAGTCTTCTTTATCATTTCCACTATAATTTCATCCATAGATTTCAATTTTCAAAACTTAAACCCCAAAAATATCCCTACAATAATGCCTTAATGACTCTGTTTAAAGGGATGTTTTGGAATCAACACAATGTGCCACAATAGCACCCACTATGGCTGGCTATGCAGCCCACTACAACGGCCACTGTAGTGGACAGAGGCCACTCTGCGCTTCTATAGAGAACTATTTACAACCCTGACTGAAACTAAAGTAACATTAAATGTTAGTGTACTAAAAAAACAATAATATAGTAAGCCTATGTTTGGCTCAGTTTTTTGGCTTAAAAACTACTTTAAAATTAAATATCCGAGAATAAAAGTTTTCTTAAAACTAAAGTAGAAGACGTTTAACAGAAACTCCTTTCAAACTAAAAGCTCCATTTAGTTTATTAGTTTGGGATGGATGCAAGGGGGAGAAAAGTAAGGTGTGCAACTTATTTTTACCAACGGATTCTTTTGTAAAGCTACCACCTCCCCCTTCTTTCTTGTATGAAAATTAAGTTCCTTAATCAATTAACAACTTTCCAGCAAAAGTGTTTGGCCCAGTTTCTTTTAAAGAGAAGTGAAAAGATAAAAAAAAGTGGGTCAAACAATACGCAAGGATAGGGTTCCTTTCAAACAAGTTTGTTTAGTACAGCACCAGAGAATATAAAGGTATTTGTGTGCCACGATTCCAATTCTCTCACTGAGTAAAACAAGAAACCTTGTCACATTAAATGGGGGCGGTTTATATGGATCAAACATCCATAAAAAAACACCACTGTATTCCATCAAAATAACAAGTGGTCAAAAAGGTTCTTTAAATCTCAGTCCTTTTTTACAGTTTCTCTTAGTAAAACCTGTTTGCCCCACCACTATTAAATGGTTTCACAGTAGACACAAATTAAATAGCACACGGTTACACTGGTATAGTGGCGTCACATAAAAGTGAAGCCCCATAACACTTATGTGTGGCCACTGGATTGTTGTGGTTGTCGCAGTGCAAATTGCAACCACTTTCTCCCAGAATTGAAGCCATCTTAACCACTATTCTTTCCATATACAAAAGCCCCTTTTTCAGGCCCCACAAACAATGTCAGAACACAATCCCTGTTTTTCTAATCTCACTCCTTTCAAAGGTTAGATAAAACACTACTCCGATTGGTCTCTTCTCTCTTCAGTGCAATATGACCCAGAGCTCTCGGCTACATACATTTCCAGTCAATTCATAGCACAGCAGTGGAGTTTCTGGCCAACCCACAATCTGAGGAAGTCTGTCACACGGTTTAGTTTTCTCTTTATTTCACTGCTGTCTTCAGATATATAACCTTATGTTGCCCTTTCTAACTGTACTTTCTTTATCTTCTTTTATATTGACTTTTGTTATTAACTTCTGTATTTCACTTTAAATTATGAGTTTTAAATTTGAGAAAGCCTTAATTCAGGATTTTTTTACTTTTGGGAATTTATGTGTAATGTACCATGTAAAATAATAAATTTACATGTATAAAATTTCATAATAGTAATCCATGATCATCTCGCTATCCCACTACAGCAGTTTTGCTATGGGATTGATATGGATTTAACAAAAATATATTATTAATATTCTACTCCCAAGATTCCCAACCCAAGGTTAATACAAGGTTGATTTATCTGTAAGGAACGGACTGATCCACAGCACCATAAATCCCTAAGATTTTGCACTAAAATACATCTAATTAGGCTTTGTTTAGTGATGCACAGACCTGCAAACAGCTGTTTTACTGAAAGAAAAAGTTTCTACTTTCAAAATTGCTTCAGAGCACAAGATTTTCACATTTTCGAGCATGACAATCTAATAAAAACATGCTACAAATCATTAAAAACTAATTCACTGAACATCTAAAATACGACCAAGCCATAAAACATTCATTACCATTACACCAGAGAAGGAAGCAAGATTCTGCATCTGTGAGCTAGTCTGTGAAGGAGGAAATGTGACCTCCGGTTGGTGGGAATTTTCATATCCAAACCCATGAGATTGTGAAGGAAATGAATACTGATTTTCCTGAGCAATTTCAGGAGGTTCAGGTTTTAAGGCCTCTTGTGAAATTGAAGTATGCTCGTATGTCCCAGCACTCACACCAGTTACTTGAACTAAATTTCCATCTGAGGTAGTAGTAGTAGCAAGATGCTCATCCCCATAATAGTCAGGATTTCTACAAGAAAGATATCTTTAAGGAAACTAGGAACAATCATAATATTGAAAGTTTTGATAAAGGATCTTATTATATAGCAAACATACCTAGTGTCTGAGTTTTCAATTGTAGAAACATCTGTTGCACCAGATGTATCCTCTAACTTACTTTTCAAAGGCCTAGATGTAAATGACCCAGGTCCAGAAAGGGGGTTACCAGATCCAAAACTTCCAAAGCTCAGATTCATGCATTCTGGTGTATGGAGTTGTAGGTGATTTGGAATCACTACAGAAGGATTGTCATCCTCTTGTTCTGTCCCTTGATCATCTCTCTGTATATTTAGCTGCTCTATGTTTGCAGCCACTGATGAAACATCATCATCGGCTGAAAAGAGGAAACAAATAATTAAGACACATGCATGTGTCTAAGATAAAATTATGAACAGTGGTCACAAAGCACCATAAATTCCATTGACATTATCAACAAAAAGATGTCTGTGAGAATAGAGAAATTTATTTCCATGTAAACCATTAAAAACAGATGTACCTCCTGTGTTATCTTCCGATGTACTTTTAGCAGATATAGAAGCATATTCGTTATTGTCGGCATTCTCAATGGAAGCATCTTCAGCTTCATATTCATCCAAGGGAGCTTTCTGCTGCCAATCAGTTTCAGCAAAGCTTGATGAGTTTGCATAGTACTCAGAATTTGCATGGGCATCAACATCTTCATATCCTCTAACATCATGTTGGTTTTCAACACAAGACCATTCATCATTCTGTGGAACATTGTCACTAAGGGCATGGCCTTGATTAGTATTTGTCTCTGAAACCTTCGAAGCATAACCTTGCAACGAATGCAAATTGTTATCCAAAGCTGCTGGAGGCAACAAGATATTTTGATGGTTACCACTCTGGATGGAAGAGTTATGCATGGATGGTCTGGCCTGTGGCCTACCCATCTTGACAATGTCAGCCATTGATACTTGACCTGCATTCCCCATCCATGCAGATTGCAGTCCGGCATGTTGTGATGATGATGATGATGGTACATCACTGACGCCTAATGCATATGTTTTTTCAGAAACCACAGAATCACTGCAACAATTTTAAAATGAGACATGAGAAGTGGGAACTGCACCCATGCCACACAATACTAACGGAATTTGGTACCACTGCTTCAAGGGAACATTTAAAAAAAGACGATTATATGCTACTACAGAGAGATAAAGAGGAATGGCCACATACATAGATTTTATGTATAGTTAAAATGTTACAAATAGAAGCTGCACAAAACAAAAACTAGCACTCCACTATCAACCGAATTCATTCTAAAACCAAAAGATTCAATGTTCATAATACATTCAGAAAGATCAATGCAGAACCTTAAAACAAATCCAGAGAATAATTGGCACATATTATTCATCCACTGTTTGAGAACAAAATATAAAATTCCATATACAAAATAGATTATTATAGAGTTGGATGCCGAGACAACATACTTTTTAAATAAACTGAAGTGTTGTTTCTTTATCTATTAACCTCAATAGGTGTCAGGCTTTGTTTGCAATTTCATCTTATAATGACTAGGCCAAATTCGCAGATGTATAAAACCATAGGAATCCTTTTAGCCATACTTGAAAGAATGCCATCATTATACAATTTCCCATTTCAATCATGTCAAATTTTTTGTCACTATATATATGATATGAAGGAAAATAAACCTGTAAGACAGCGGTCTCCTGTTCACATTATTTCCCAACACACTAGATGCCGAAGATGTAGACCCTCCATAAGTAGGTGCTCCATTCTCCTTCTTGTATGCAGGCTTCCCCTGCAGACCAGAATCTGGCCTCCCAAAACAGGGCAGAAATCTAAATAATAATAATAATGACGACAATAATCGTGACAGATAATAATACAAGTCCAGAGCAATATATCAAGTTCAAATACCCATCATCTGCATACCACTGATGCCGAATTGGTTGCCACTACCACGTCCACCATGACGATCTGTCCCAGCCCTACCGCCACCACGACTAGATATATTGCTTGTCCCAGTCCCACGAGACCTGGAATCTATTGGATCCTTAATCTGAACCAACAAGGACAGAAACAGGTAAAAAAAAGATAGACAAACTCAAACAAAATATCAAAAAATCAAAAAATTAAAAACAAAGGTAGGGACAGCTAGCACAAATGCTCTAGTCAAACAGACTCTTCATATCCACGTACAAACTTAGCACGAAGATTCACCTACTGTCACACAGCAGTAGAACACAGTCATTAAAGAAGAAACCGAATTGATCATTAGATTATCTGATTATCAAACACAGATTCTTTCTTCTTGTTTTTAATATATCATGGAAACAATCCTGAACAGCTGAAACCAACCAAAAAAAGCGTCCACCTCTTTTTTCTTTTCCCGCTTGCTCTTCACCTCATGAAAAGGATCTACACAATTAACAAACCTAAGATTAGAAAAAAAACGCACGCATATCTGATAGCATCTCTAACACGTGGATTAATTCGTTCTGTTGTTTCTCATTATCCTGCAATGCGCGAGCGAGCAAAGCAATGACCTCGAAACATTGAACGAGGGTGTTCGCGTTACGCTCCAAGTGAAAGAAACATCAAGAACCTAGAAACGAAAACGCAGAGATAGAAAGGGAGAAAAAGGAACCTTGTGAAAGGAGGCGACTAACAGCTTCGTTAGGGTCCATGTTACAGTCCTTGAGTGTGGCGTAGATCTCGTGGTCGGGGAAATTGGAGACAATCTCCTTCAAGCTCTGAACCATCTTCCGCGATGACGCCGGAATCGTTGCCGACAACGCCTTGCCGCCGCCATTGTTGTGGCTGCCACCGCCCTTACCGCTCATCCTCTCACTCTCTTTATCTCTCTAGGTTTCAAGAACCACCGCACAAGCTAGGGTTCCGCCGCGACAACAACGGGAAAGAAGAAACCTCTCGCACGAACGCACCTCGCTTCGCAGTTTGCAACCAAAAAGCGAAAACCCCTTCTCGCTCTCCCCCCACTCCTTTTCTCTCTGCGTCTACAATTTTTTAATATTATTATTACTATTATTTTGTTCTTGAAATAGTTTTCTTTTCTTTTTAACTTTCTTTAAAATTGAAAAAAGAATACACGTAAATTTTCATAAAATTATTACACGATCTATATAGTTAGTTTAAAATACAGTATAATATTTTCAAATAATTAAAGAGGTAATTTAATATTTTAATATGTCAATATGTTATTTTTAAACATTCAAAAGTAGAATAAATAGAAAATACATAATTTTTCTGAGAAAATATTAATATAATATATACATATATACGGTGTTCAGCAATTCTGTTATTTTTTTATTATTTCTAACATATTATTTTATTATAAAAATATCATATAATTTAATAAAATATAAATACACAGATAACTAAAATATCTACTAATTATTTAAAATCATTGTTAAAGTTACCATCTAATAAAATCTAAAAGTTTATATAATTTGGCCTACTACCAACGATCAAATATTTCACATAGATATAAAATTGTTTCATTTTCGATAATAATAATAATAATAATAATAATAATAATAATATAATAGTTCAAAATATGTTTATGTAAAAATTAAAATTACATGTAGTATGACTATATAATGTAATTATGTAATAATTTCTAATCAGTCGAATATTAAATTAAGGGAATGGAAGTTTTAATTCTGAAACGTATTCCTTTAAAAAATTGTTCCAACATTCTGATTTGATATTCATTGGTTGCATTTATTGTATTTTTCTAATCCAGTACTTTGTGAAAAGCAATTCAGGTTGTTCAATTATTAAAAATGTTAAGATGAGATAAAATATAAACAAATAATAATGTATAATATACAGATAACTAGCAGTTTTTAAAAACAAAATCTCCAAATAGAGAACTATTAGATATTTTTAAAATATATTTCATCTCTTCTAATTTATTGTTCTATTTTTATGTTAGCATTTGTATTCACTTTTTTAATAATTATCAATAATTAGAAATAATATTTTATCACAATATGAATTATTTATCACAAAAATTTAAAATATAAATAGTATATTTTTTAAAAAATTATTATAAATTTCAGTTATACTATAATTAATATGGTCTAGAAAATATGTTAAAGTAACCGTTTAATTAATCTATTTTATAGATTAACTCCTATAATTATTTAGAAAAAAAAATCATTATTAATTAAATAACTATGGTCAAGTATAACTCCTAATTATAGTAATATATGATGATATTGTAGTAGATTTTTGTTTTGAACAATTTCTGATGAGTGTGACAATATACTACTTTAGTTTAGGAGTACAACTTGTTTAAATGATACAAAATGTTAATATAATAAAATTATAAATATAGAAATTTAATTATTTATATTTTATTTTCTAAAAATTATTACTTTTTAATTTATTTTTTATCATCTCTTTGAGATTTTGAATTAATTGTTCGTCATTTTTTTAAAATTAGAATGAGTTTCTCTTTTTGAAACTATAAAATATATAATTTGGATGAGATTTGTGTTTAAAGTGAGTTTTTTTACCTATTTTTCTTTAATTTCTGGCATGTAAGTGGTTTACATGCTTTAATAGATGTTTTGTACGTGTGATATGAGAGGTTAAGATGAAAGTTGAAAAAAAAGGATTTGTTGAAATTTTTTAGTGTTGTAGTTTTAATATATAATTTTTTATTTTTGATATTGAAAAAATTGTTTGAGAAGTATTGATTTATGTTATTCAATTAAGGGTAAATGGAAGACTTTAAGTTATTGATAAGATTATTTTTTATTTTAAGAGTTTGAATTTTTAGTTTTATTTATGTGAGATAAATGTTGATTTTAATAGATAAATTTTGTTCTATTAAATTAGATTGGAATGATTAGATGAAAAAATATTTCTTTAAAAACTATTTAACATGTTGAAAATCTAGTTGTTGAAATTGATTTATTTAGAAAATAAGTTTTGTTGATTCTCATTTAAATAAAAATTAGACAACATTTTTAGGTATTTTAAGTCTAATTTTTATTCAAGTGATTCATTCTCACTCAATCCAATATATTGCTCAATTGAGATCTATTTTTTTTAAAACTAAAAATATGTTATGAATACTAATTTGTAAAATGTTAATACATGTGAATTAACGTTCATAATGATAATCATGTGTATAATTTGGAAGAGAAAATTAATTTATATTATTATTATCTTTTACATCCATTTAACAATTTTATATAATAATAAAATATTAAATTATGTATTTCAAAATAAATAAAAACTAATTT
The DNA here is from genome assembly GCA_030347555.1 of Lablab purpureus. Lineage (NCBI taxonomy): Eukaryota > Viridiplantae > Streptophyta > Magnoliopsida > Fabales > Fabaceae > Lablab > Lablab purpureus. The sequence goes on from CM059259.1 coordinate 17,299,454, forward strand.
ATTAAATAAAATATTAATGTAAAAGATTGTGAAATAGAAATAAAAGTATTTGAGAGTGTCAAAGTATCACTCCTCTAATTTGAAACATAAATTTAGTTAGATTCTATACAAATTAAAATATACCTTGAATATTATGTGATATACATAAATGAATATATGTAAATTGAAGTGAAAAATAAAAAATAATAGATAAATCATCATTTGAATTCATATATTAAATTGTGAAAGTTATAATAAAGATATATTAGTTTTTTTAAATATATAAATTACATATATTAAAACTTTTAGTGAGAAAAAAATGAAAAATAATTTATCACACATGTAAAATAACATGAGTTTCGAAAATTTAAAATGTTATTATGTAATAGAACTTCCTTAATATCATATACTTCCAAACTACATGAATAAAAACGCTTTATAAATATATAATTTTTTTATTTATACATGAATATAAAATTTCAAAATCCTATCTTAGTCTTTGATGTGTGGTTTAGTCTTCAATGTGTGGTTTGTGATGTAATATGATTATAAAAATCATGTTCTTCCATGAAAATAAATGTGGTGAGAAATGAAAAGACTATAATAAATATAGTTAATGATTAAAATTTATTTATAAGTATTAATTATTTAAAGTATTATTTTATTATGTATTTACATCTTTAAAAATAAAATAAAAATAAATTTAAATTGAATGAGTTTAACCTTTTTATTACAATGACATCATCAGCATAAATTTTTCAAAAATATAAGGGAGTTGTTGACATCTTAAAAAAAAATGTTGTGATAATCTAATATTTAGGAAGGCCCGTGAAGAAGGTACATCTAAAGTTTCACCACAACATTATATTTACATAATCGACCAAAAATCATTTAAGTAAATTCAACCCAATTATTATTTTATATGTTTTTTTATTATTTATTATTTATTATTTATTATCATACCTGGATTGAAATTTATGCGATTATTGCTATTATTTTAACAAAAATGACTAGATAATATGTATTACGTCATGTACTTTGACATTATACCTTTATATAATTTATTTTACATAATAGTAGTACATTAAGTTTTTAAAATAATATACGTAAAGTCTACATAAACTAATATTATAAATCTAACATCATGCTCATAACAGTTTATACAAAATATCAATTTATCACATATAATATATTATAACTAAATTACTTTTAATAAATAATTTCAATAGTGTAATTTTTAATAAAATATCTAACAAAAATATCATATTAAACATGTCTCCCTAAAAATTAATATCTAGCCTATAAAAATTATAAATGATAAAAATAAATTTCACTTCTTTAAATAAATGTGACAACTTTTATTTGTCATAAAATGTAATAATAGAAAATTGTTCTTTGGTTTTCAATCACTTGAAAATAGTGATTAGATTATTATTTAACACAAGATATATCTTCCATTTTATTAATTTTTTATTATTGATTTCTGATTCATTATTTAAAAGACACTCAAATAATGTATAGTAATTACTATTACTTATGCGATAATTTAGATTTTTAAGTTTAAGTCAAGTGATAACTTGCAATTTAACTCAACAAAACTTTCCTTTTGAATAATAACAATATTACATAAATTTTATATTTTTTTATAATATTGTAAAACCACTCAAGCAAAAGTTAATTGCTCAAACACAAATAAAATAATAAATTTGATATTTTTTGAACATTTTTAGAAATGATAAAATAAATATCATTTAAACATTTATAACGACACTTAATTAACAGATGTTCAAATATAGAGATTGACACTTAAACGAAAACAAAACTTATTTTTATAATGTTATTTAAGAGCATCTTACTCGTGTAGTATTATAGTATGTTTGAGTTATAAAAAAATAAAGTTGTTAAAACTAGAAAAAAAGTAAAGTTGTTAATACTAAAAAAACTCACTCGGATAAAAATAAGTAATAATAATATATGAATTGTGTAATTAATTATATGATTGAATAGAGATGAAAAAAATGAAATCATTGCTAATAAGTAGCAATGATATTATTAGTCCATGGTATAAGCTATTAAGCACGATACCCCATCAAAAGTAAAAAAATATAAATATATTTTAATTTTGATGATGATTACAACCTTTTTATCTATTTAAGTATTAAAATAAATATTTTAGATCATCCAAATATTTACCAACCAAATTATTCAGTTATTAATCGATGTATACATACATACATACGCTGTACACTTTACGTATTCTCATCTTCAAAGATGCTTATCTGAAGATTATAGACTTTAGATTATGGTTAATGACAAGTTTCATCTCACTGACTAAATAACTATTTAAACTATTATTAGTTTTGACGAGTTTCAATTTTTAAATGAAACAATGATTAGGTTGGAATTTATATCATTTTAACTCCTTTAATATTTTAAAAAATATTCATACGCGTTAATAGAAATTCTTAATATAATGTTTTACATGATGTAATATTATGTTTAGGCTGATACTGTTTGTTTTGAATATATTTAGTCAAATATTTTTTTTATTATAACTTAATACATGTTTATTTCACAGGCACCGCCACTTATTCACTTGTAATAAAAAGACTACAAAAAAATATTGTTATTAAAAGAACTAAAAAATGATTAATTATATTGTTATAACTTTTATCTGTTTGCATAAATATTATTTTTAGAATCATTTATATACTGTTAAAACTCTTGTTTATTTTATGAAATATTGTACTTTAGGTATATTGTGTCCTATTTTTTAATTAAATTTTCGTGTTCATCTTGAAATTTTACATTTTATTACATGTATTATATATTTATAAGATGAAACCTCTAACTTAATTGAAAATTAATACCAATTTTATCTAAAGTGTGATATAGATGAGTTTTTTTAAAAAATAATTTTAGAAAAAGGAAAAAAAGGCATAAACTTAATTAAATCAAAATTTCAAAATGGATTCTTCACATATCTCTTAACTTAACTTGGAATAGGAGTTTCTTAAGGGAAGGGAGTGGAGATCTCAAGTTCTCTATGCTTTTAGAAGTATGAAGGAAAGGAATAAGAGGAAATAAATAAGATGCATGCATCAACTCACCCTTATCTTTATCATTTCAGCCTTACAAACCCACTGTTCATGTATTTATAGCATAAGTAGCACCTTCAAATAATTATTTCCAAACCCTTAAATTAAAACATAATTACAAATTCAAAAATTAAAACTAATTCACATGTCATGAAATAAATTTTTAATTATATTAAATTTTAAACACATAGTACAATTATTTTTTAAAATAAATATGACACGCATAAAATTGAGTCTTTACATTTTTTTAATAAAAATCTTTTTAATCTCAAACAATTGAAAAGAAAATACAAAGATATTTTTTATATATTTTTATCTAGCTTGTAAATAATATTATATAATTATTTTGAATAAATAATTGTTTCTTCTCCTTAATTGTTTGATTTATTGATCATCAATCCTAATAAGTTTATAAGCATATGAACCAATACATGTGAAAATGTAATATGGTTTAATGTAAGTCTCTTCAACTTAACTAATTTAAATTTATTTGTTTAATGTTAGGACTGAGGTGCCACAAAGACAATAATACCATGATAGATAGAAATAAGAAAACACATCACCACAATAATATTTAAGTTTGCTTGTGTAGTATTAGGATTGAGATGTAGCAAAAGTAAATATAAAAAGCAAATGACGAAGACAAAATGGAAGAAAAGACATTATTTCATTGAGAGTTTTAAGTTTGCTTATGCGAGTTTGAAGAGTGTAAGACTAGTATAAGAGTGAATCTCAGATTATCCATATTAATATTGTCCAAGTGATAAGAAGGTTAGATTGAATTGTGTTATATTTGACTCAACCATAAATAAAATTTAACTTAATCTAAGTATATTAGATTAAGTCATTGGATAATTTAACCAATAAACATTTCTATCTTATACTTTTTACTTTTTATCAATTAATTAAATCAGGATAAAGTACATAATAACTGAATTTTAATTAAAATAATTAACCATATTGAATGTGTTATAATATGTTATAAGAATTTTGAGTTGTATAATATAATTTATTTTTTTAATATATAAGAGTATGTTTAAAACAAGTTTATTTTTACAGATTTTTTTTTATAATTTATGTACATAAATTTATATTTAAAAAAGGACGAATGAATTGAAAGTTTTTTTATGAACTTCAACCATAGAAAAAACGAGATGATAAAAACTTTAAGTATTTGAACCACTTTAAATTTAAATAAAAACTTATATTTATAAAAATCTATCAACACAGCTATTTTTTATAATCTTTAACTTGTAATTGTTTTAAAAACAATAAAAATCAATGTTAGAATTCAATAAATTATTTTGTGGTTCGTTAAATAAATTCACTCATAAGACCCCAATATAATATTGAAAGTTTTTTTTTTTCTGTAAATTTTTCATGGTTCGTCATAGAACTTTGTTTCCACATTTTCATATTAGTTATAAGAAAGTAATACTCAATTTTACTTTAACGATTAAAAATTTAAAAGATATTAAGAAATAATTACTCAAGATGCTCTAACTATTTTTTTAAACAAAAAAGTTTACATTGGAAAATTAATTTGTAATTTAATGACTTTGATTTCAATAGACACATATGTGTTGATTTACTAAAGACTTTTAACAGCGCACTTATTCTATGATGTGAGTTAATATCTTCCATTTTAACATGTAATTTTTTTTTAACAATGCACCTAATTTGTTAACGAGTTAATGTCTTTCGTTCTAAAACACATAAATTACAGAGTTTAATTCGAGAGTAATTATAGTGGATTTAATTGTCAATTATATATTTTTAAATATTTTTATATTTTTTATGCGTCTCTATATATTGATAATAATATAGAAGGAAAAAATGTATATAATTGGAAACTCGAAAAGAATAAAAAGATGATTCATATTAAAATAAACTACATGCTGATTATATAAAAACTCGCAAACTTTTACAAGTAAAAAATATATATATATAACTAATTAACACTGTTCTAAATTCTATAATACCATACATAAAATTAGCATGCATCAAATCATATATAAAAACATGATTTTTCATCGTTAATATAACTGTACTTCACTATAATTTTATGTCAAAATTAACGTAATATTAATTCTATATGTGGTGAGATATATTTTATATCAATTGTCTGTAAAAAATAGATATTATATTGTACCCTCCTAAACTTTTGTTGTTTATTTTCTCTCAACTTAGGTATTTTTGGCTTATTTATCAGTTTTTGTTACTAAATTTTTTTATTTTATTTTTTCATCTCTCGTATAAAACTCAAAATAAAATTATAAAAAATTAATAACAAAATATTCCTATCTTATTAATATTAATTTTTACTAAAGTGATTCAATCTTTATAATATTAATATAATTTTTATCCTATTCAAATCAATTTACTAAAGATTTTATACCTATATTTATAAATAATAATAAAATGATAAAAATAAGATTAAGTATGATTTTAATACTTTAATTATTTGTTAAAATTATATTTTGTTTTTGAAATAAATTTTAAATTTATTTTATTTTTATATTTATAAATTTATGTAAATAATTTTTAATAATGTATCAATTTTTTTTATTTTTTTATTTAATAAGAATTTTAAAGACTAAAAATAGATTTAATCTATATAAATATAGTAAAAATAGAATATTTTAAATGAGTGTTATAAATAATGTTATTTAAATATTATTATAAATAAATGATCAAACAATTTGTAGCTAGATATCATAATATTATAATAAGGTGTTAGTTTCACTTTAACTTTTATAATAAAGAATATACCATACATAAGTCATACGAACCTTTAATATCCAATTAACTTACCAGCAACTATTCTTATTTTAGGAGACATCAAACACATAAGCAATTTTTTATTTTAATATTTTTATTAATAGTTTTTTTTTCAGCCTCTTTAATTTTAAATTCTACGTATTTTAATAGTACACTTACAAAATTTTGTGCATTTTATTAAAATAATAGTATTAACTAAAAGTATAGCATTACCAACAAATTATGTTAACCATTGGAAAATAGAAAAAGTTACAACAGAGAGTGCTGAGATTTGCGTTGTAATAACCGGTTCAGAGAAAGTTAAAACCTTCCTATGACCACTTTCTCCCTCTCTTTGTCACCGCTTTCGTAAACCCTCTTCTCCGTTTTCCTTTGTCTCTGTCTCTTCCTTTCTCTCTCTACTACAAATCCCAAACAAAGTGTGTGTGTGTAAGAGAGAGAAAAATTTCGATTTGGATTGAGCGAAAGCGTGACACCTTCACCGCCACGGAACTGTTCGCAGATCTCTCTCTTTCAACAACCGAACTCGAAAACCCTACCGAACACTCAATTCAGATTCTCATCCATGGGGCAGAAGTCTCTGATCTACGCGTTCGTGTCTCGTGGAACTGTAATTCTCGCAGAGTACACTGAATTCAGCGGAAACTTCAACTCCATCGCGTTCCAGTGCCTTCAGAAGCTCCCTGCCACTAACAACAAGTTCACCTACAACTGCGACGCCCACACCTTCAATTACCTCGTCGACAATGGTTACAGTATGTCCTTTTTCTGTGTTTGTTTTCTTTCGCATTTTGTCATGATGATGTTTGTGCTTGTTGCTTGCTGAATGTGCTTCTAGATCGTTTGTTTTAGGGTTTTGTTTGTCTGTGAAACTACTTTGTGTTCTTACGTGTGCGTGAAACCCGGGAACAGACCGAGAAACACGAGGATTATATGGATATGTGCTGGGAATGTGTTTTGTAGTTATCGGGGGAATGCAATGGTTATTCAGCTTAGGTATTGTTCTTGTACGAAGTTGGTGCGCAATACATAACGCGTTGTGGTAGTCTCAAGTAAAATTGAATTGGGGAGCTTTTGGTTTTGCAGATATCGTGCCAGAAATTGTGAATATTTGTGGATTTCGTGTCTGTGATTGTGAATAATCAGTTGTTAAAATATCTCCCATCCCCTTCCCTGCTTTTTTTATGTGTTGTTGTGCCTGTTTTTGGAGGATTATTTTGTGATTTCACTCTTTTTCATTACTAGTGTGTTCCGTTCGAAATCCCTCGTTCTAAACTCTTTTCTGTTATCACCCACATCCTTATCTGTTTTTACACAATCCTTTTTTTATGCAATGCTAGTCGACATAGTTCCAGCCAACTGATCCAAGTCCTGCACGCCATTCCTATCTTCTGCATGTTATCTATATCATAATCCGGTTTCCACGGAAGTATTTTTTTTCCTCACAGTCTCACAAGTCTTGTCTACGGTCTTCTGTTTTTCTGCTGTGGCGTCGCTCATGCTTTTGTTTTTTTTTTCTTTTATGTTTTGAGTTTACTTTCAAGTTATCCAATCCTGGATTACATTTCTCTGGGATGACATGCCTGCTTTTTAAAAAAAAAAAAGTGTTTGGTTAATAACTAAGGTTCGTGGGAATCATTTTTATATTCCTGGAATAGTTTGGTTCATAATATATTTTCTTGGGAATGTATGTTGAAATTATCAAAATTCCCCTACTACGTAAAAGATCATAATTTATTAATATAATGCTTAGAAATAAAAATAAGATAACTCTTGAGAGTATAAGTACATTATAAATAATTTTTCCCGATATTTATCTTTATAAATTATTATAATTTGGTATAAATTATCATTAAATATTTTTTATCAATTAACTCTTGTGTTTTGTTCTCCTTCGCATATTAGAAGAGTTTATATATGCCACTAAAAGGCCAACCAAGATATTAACAGGAAACACATTTTCTAGTTATTATAATTTATAATAATAATATTTGGGTATATATTGTATTATATTTTTGGTATAATATAATATTAAAATACATTGGAATACTCTTCTACTTACTGATTATTGAGAGGTCCTGTTTAATAAATCCTAAGCATTTACTATGTTTATTATTTTTCACTTAATCCGCCATTGAAATAAAAACCAATTAAAACTATAAAAGAGAAAATGGGTAACATGGGTGCCTGGTTTAGTGAGTTTGTTAAATTAAACAGGATCTCTCCTCTTAATATTCAGGGGAGGATCCAAATTCTATTAAAACGCATACAAAAATGGGTTAATATATTATCAAAACATATGGTATGACAAGCTGGTGTAATTCCATAAGTGTGGGATATGCAACACATGAAGCAGTGAAAACAATCCCAGATTAAAAAAGTAGATTTTTAATTCCATTCTTTAGGTAATTATTTTGTAAGAAACATTTCCTACATTTGTCTTATATAATCCTAAGGATTATTCTAAAGTAAACATTGTATGTAGTTAGTTTAATTCTGACGGTAACACTTACGAAGCCTCAGAAATGAACATGATAGAAAAGTCTATGATTAGTAGACTTAATATTAGGAAAGAAATAGATTATATGAGTAACATAAGGAGCATATCTGAATGAAAGGGTAGTGAATTGAGGGTATTTCTGAATTTTTACCAAGCAACATGAATTCCCATCCCTTGAGAATAAATAACCCCTGCTTTCAGGAATAAAAATTAGTTGAACGTGGGTATATTGCTTTCTTGGGAATAAAATATACCCAGGAATAATTGTTTTACCTCTTATCAAACATGGAATACATTTTTCCAATCTCATATTCTCGGGAACGAACAAAGAATCGTGAAACAGTGCCTCATTTAGGCTTAAACTTATTTTGTTCCGCATTTTCTTGACTTCCTATTATTGAATTGTTATTTAGCTCAAGAGTATAACTTAAATTTTATTTTCAAGTATCTGTATATGTGAAGTAAAAATATTTAATTTGTATAAAAAAATCAGAATAGCAGTAATCCAACTATCCATTATCTTATTATTGTCTTTTGGGGTTCGGACCACAAAGCTCTGCTATCTAAGATTGATATGTTGCATTTCTGCTTTTTGTGATTTCTTTTTCTAGTTTTATTAACTGATATTGCTTTGTATAGGTGAAGCTTAAAATTTTCAAGTTTGGTAGTGTTCTGAAATCTCTTACTTTTGGAATTTTGTAGCATACTGTATTGTTGCAGATGAATCAATTGGAAGGCAAGTGCCCATGGCTTTTCTAGAGCGTGTCAAAGATGATTTTGTGTCAAAATATGGTGGTGGAAAGGCTGCTACAGCTCCTGCAAACAGCCTTAACAAGGAATTTGGGTATTATGTTTCTGTTATAAGCTTTTAAAGTATAAGCCTGTGGGTTTATATTGTTGTTTTAGCTAATGTGTTAAGGTCTTTGCCCAGGCCAAAGTTGAAGGAACATATGCAGTACTGTATTGATCATCCTGAAGAGATCAGCAAGCTTGCGAAGGTGAAAGCTCAGGTTTCTGAAGTTAAAGGTGTCATGATGGAGAACATTGAAAAGGTACCGCATGCTCTACTTAACTAATTTAAGATGACAGTAAACTTAAGAGGTTGGTGGGTACAAGAATCATTTTTGCGAACCAATACACATGATTGTGACTGTTTAAATTCCTGAAATAAAAAAGACAAGAACATTGAGTGGATCTCTGCACAAAGCTGATCACAAGTCTATTTTGTATGAAGTTCATGGATTGTGCTTGTGAAGCATTGATATTTCTTCAAGCTTAGGGCGTATTGGATACTGATCTGACATAACTATATCTTTATTACATTTGGGATCTGAAGTGATTATCAAATCTTCTCTCTAAACGGATGATGGTTATATGATGTCCAGTATGAAAAAAATGAGATTGTTGATTGTAATCTTCAAGTGGCTAGGTTGCATAGTTGGGAGAAAGGGGCCAAGGCAGGAGAGTAGGAAAAAAAAAGGGGCCAATAAGTTCATCATTTCTGTTTTTATGTTGAACCTATTAAGAAGTGAACTTTAAGGTTAACTCAATTTCACAAAACTGGCTTGTAAGGTGAGATCTGCACTAATTTATATACACAAATTTGGTTTAATTTCTAGTCGATGTTGACATCTCTAACACCCCATTCACACTGAGGATTGAACATCTTAGGTGTGAGACTAGATATTTATAGGTGGTCCATTGGCAGTCTCATAGCGTGTGGTCTGATAGACTCAACAACCTTGTTAGGATAGGACTTATGTATGACTCTGATACTATATTAAGAAGTGAATTTTAAATCTAACTCAATCTCACAAAACCGGTTTGTAAGGTGAGATTTACACCCACCTATATACACAAATTTGGCTTAGTCTCTAGTCGATGTGAGATCTCCAACAGAATCCATTCCCCATGTTTTTTCTCTATTGTCTAGGTTTTAGAGTTCGTGATAGTTCTAATATGCTGAGCCATGCTACAATAGACAGATGTTTACCAAAAAACATTTAAAAAGCTGAGTGCTGTCATGTCATTTCAATAGGATTGATACTGTTTTGATAGAGTGTGAAAAGTGGTTGATGATGTTAGAAGAAAAGAAAATGTAATCTAGTCTAGTTGTTGGATTGTGAAAATGCTTATGATCAAGTGAGCTCCTGTTCTTAGTTTAGATGGAAAAAGTTGGTTTCTATTGGGCTGTGGGAGTTAGGTTAGGGAACTTTCTATCTACTTGCCTCCTCAGTAAGCCATAAGTTTTTAACAGCTGTTGATACTTGATAGGAATCAAGGGATTAGAGTTGGTTGTGAGAAGGTAATATTGTCCTTCAATTTACTAATGATCAGTAGTCTTTGTCGGAGGAGCAGTGTTATTTTGACTGATCAGTCTGTCCACCAGACATTTGAGGCTAGCTAAAAGTAATGAGGCTAATTTAATTATTTTAAAGATCAGAGATTGTGAAAGGAAAATGATAGGAAGTGTGAAAACTAAGAGAGAATGAGGTGAGAAACATGTACTACTGAGTAGTTCTGTACAAGGCCTAGTTAGGAAGATAACCTGACTCTAATTTATTGTTTTTCAACATACTGTAACAGATCAGTAACAGTAGAGATATCTATGGTAACTGTGGAAAACTGTAGGAAAATTAGTTAACAGAATCACTGAGCTGTGAGCTAGATATGTGCGGTATCTTACGCAATAGCAAGCTAAATTACGCAATAGCAAGCTAAATTACGTAATAACAGGTTTTATAGTGATCTAATTAGTATTCTGATAATCCATAGTAAATACTGTGCAATAGTGGCATGTCATGGCACCAAGCTGCAGCATCTTTCCATCATTTCATGTTTTTGCACTGTGTAGTGACAGGGATCATGTTCTTCATTGTCACTCGACTAAGCAGGAGTGAAAAGCCTGTTTTGTGCACACATATCGGTTATTCTGGCTCCATCTTGTGGAGTTTCTCTGTCTATTTTTCATTTAATATTTGTAGGTTTAAAACCTGGTTCATTCAAAGAAACTTCTGCTTTGTACCTGTTTCTGAATTTATAGTATAATATAAATTATTTTCGTTGCCTTTGGTGTAGATTTCCATCCTGTTTGCTGAGGCATATCTTAGTTTTTGAAGTTTATTTTTTCTAATGAGTTTTGAGCATTATTGTGCATATGTAGTTCCAATTATTTTCATTGTATTAGACTATTTGCTATCTTTAGAGTATAGTGAGTTTTGGAATGGCTGCTCGGCACTTCTGTATGGATTGGCAACTTTGATTTTGGATGCTCATATTTTGCTTTTCTCACCGGTTTCAAATCTTACTGTGGTCTCTTAGTTCAGTGTTTCTTTGAAATTGCAATCCCTGGGCCTATTTCATTTTGGGATCAGGCCATTTGCAATATTTTAATTCTTGACAATTGGAAGTGTTAAACCCAGTAGCATACGTGATAGAGTTTTTCTCTTTTTTCTTTTTCATTGTGTGTATACACACACACACACACGTATATACACTCAACACCTTTGTATTATTAAGTGAACACATTTCCAGTTTTCTTTCTCCTCTTTTTCTGTTTCTTCTCTTTGACCTTGCTCTTCTTCTTTCTCTTTTCTCGCACCTTGTCTTCCACCATGGTGGGTGCTCTTCTGTATTACAGCAACCATTCTAAGAAGTTGGACTAGTTTTAAGTTTTTTTTGTCTCACATCTCATTATTATTTTTTGCTATTTTATGGTAATGCAAGTGACTTACAGTTGCTATTTTAACTATTGCAATGACAAAAATAAGATTATCACTACAAAGATACAATAAAAACATTCCTGTTGGAGATCCCACATCGATTAGAGTTGAGATCAATTTAGTGTATATAAATGAGTGCAAACCTTACCTTAGAAACCGGTTTTGTGGGGTTGAGTTAGACTTAAAGTCCACTTCTTAATATGGTATCAAAGCTATATAAATCCATCCTAACAAGGTTGTTGAGCCATCTGCTATCGGGTTCCTATTGGACCACCCATAAATCTATAGTCCTACGCTTGAGATGTCCAGTCCTTAACGTGAGGAAGTAGGTGCAAACCTTACCTTAGAAGCCAGTTTTGTGGGGTTGGGTTAGGCTTAAAGTCCACTTGTTAATAATTCCAAATTACAAAAAAAAAAAACTAATATAAAGTCAATGTTATATACCCTCAAGCTAATGTAATCCAGTTCCAAAAGGCTTCTCCTTCCCAAATGTACAGTCTTCCCCTTGTATTCCTTGACATCATCATTGAAAATTCACTGGTCATAGCTGAATGTTCATTTCATGCTCTTTGTTGTATCTTCTTTTTGAATATGTGCTTAAGCTTTTCGCAAAGATGCATATCAAAATGGGTTTAACATGCATCATTGGTCATCTTTATTTATTTATTTTAATACTAGAAACCACTTTATTTCTTATGTTTATATATGTTCACTATCTTAATCTTCCCTTTTTTCTTTAACTGACAAGTTTCAAAGACGGTCTACGTTAAATTAGTTTAATCTGTCTGTGCTCTGACTTTTGAAATTATGTTTCCTAGGTCTACTGTACATTGTGAACATGGTCTTTTTTGAGCAACATCTAGTTCAATCCTTTTTTTTTGGAGTTAAAAACAAAATTGTTTTAAGCCATGCACGTCTGCTGTAGTCAGTTCTACTTCTATTCTACCAACACAGGCAGCAGTACTTTGTGCTATATCAATGACATAATAAAGGATTGACTTTCTGGGTTTCTTCCATGTTATTACAATATTCAATATTATCTACCTGTGCTTTAAGATAGGCTAAGACAATAATATTACATTTATACTTAATGAGTGAAGAAAATTGCCGTCAAATTGTTGTCAGGCCTTTACCTACGATTGGATCAATATCTGTAATGTATAAGGACATTGATCAAATTATATTGACATGTATAATTTAATGTAGGTTCTGGACAGGGGTGAAAAGATAGAGCTTCTGGTGGATAAGACAGAAAACCTTCATAACCAGGTTAGTATGTACTATGTTTATGAAGTATGTATGTGACAGGAGATTTATTTCTTTTGGTGGCTGAATCACTTTTGAAGTAATCTGATCCTGATTTCCATATGCTTTCATTTTTTTCTTGGCCTTGATATGGATGTGGTAGTACAATGTTATCATTTTGAGGAAGGATATTTTCTTTTCAGGCACAAGATTTCAGGACTTCTGGAACCAGAATCCGGCGAAAAATGTGGCTACAAAACATGAAGATAAAGCTGATTGTATTGGGAATTTTGATAGCACTGATTCTTATAATTGTCCTATCAGTGTGTCACGGATTCCACTGTGGGAAATAGGCGTCATTCTCCGAGGCCCTTTATCATGTTATTTCAAGCTTGAGATTATCTGAAGAAAGATCCTAATATATGGCATGAGTTTGTATGTAATATAGATATAGATATAGATAAATGGTCATATGTTGGTCACTTTGTTCTACTTATAAATGGTTTTGAATATATAAACTGGGTTCCATTTGAAGTTCAGTTTCCATTTTATTCAGTCATCAATCATGTAAATGTGTTCTTTAATCTTATTCATTTTAATGATTCCAGTTACAGCATTTTGCATTCTCGACCTTTAGATTTATTGAACCCGTGGCCTCCCAAGGTCATTATTTCCTTGGAAGTAAACTTTTCAGTGAGTTTCAGGTGGGTAGTACCAAAGAAAATTGCTGATTTAAGAAATATATGATTTTATTTTAGCGTATACTATACTAGTGAGAGTTTCAGGTTAAGATTTAAGTCTCTTACATTATTTTATTGAAGACTTAAATATGAGTTTTCACTTCTGCAAATGTCATGTTTTACTTCTAGTCATAGTAAATTATTTTTGTTTTGGAGTTAGTCTCTGTGAGTTATAATTGATGAATTATAATTGATCACATGGCAAAGCCATAAAGGTTTGTGAGTTCTGGAATATTGCAAGTCGTGTCATCTTTAGTAGGGAAGCAAAGTAGGACGGGCCGTGTGGGTCATGGATGGAGTGTGGGTAGGTCGGCCTATATAACATGTAAAATATTTGTATTTATTTAATTATTTTAATTTTAATTTATAATATAATTTTAGTTTAATTAGATTTTCTGTTTTATTTTATAAATATTTATTTGGTAAATAAAAATTTACTTAAATAAAATAGATAGATTAATACATATTTTTATATTCAAATTATCTGCTTAAGGTGTTGTATAAGAGGTTTAGAGTATATTTAGAAATATTAAGGATTTATTACTATTAGAGTAATTTTAAGAATATTAAGAATTTATTACTAGTAGATTTGAACGAATTTTTTAATATTTGAAAAATGTTAAATATAAAAATATAATATTGGTTTGCAAAATTTATGAAAGTGATCGACCAATTTTTCGTGAGTCAAAAGACGAAATGGGCTATGCGGATGGGCTGAGCCTGTTGCCATCTCTATTCTTCAATTCTAGAAATCTTCTTTATACTAACATTAACAAATTAATAAAAAAATTTAAACAACTATGGTTTTTTTTATTCATACTCTAATTTTGGGTTGTTTATACTGTTCCCATCAAAGAAAGGCGAGGAACGGATTTGTATAATGCTGATTTGCAAAAATATATGAAAAAAAATGTTACGTAAAATAATAATAATAATAATAATTAAAATTGTAATAATAATAATAAAATGCAAGTAAAATGATAAAAATAAAAATAATAAGAATAATAATAAAAGTAATAAAATATAATTTGATATTTAATATTTAATCAATCATTTTTACTTTCTTTTTCTTTTCTTTGGCTTATTCATTCAAACACAACTTTAACAGAACACTTGATGGGTGGTTGGTATGCCGAGGGAGGGGACTGGTTTCTCAGATGACATTTCTTAAAATGCCTTTTTAGCAGCTTTCAATTAAAATAGCCTAGTTCAGTGTTTTTTTAATAATAATAAAATATATTTTTATTGTTTTAAACTTTTTCACCATAATTGCTATTAATCTTTAATGTTTTAAATATTATAAAATGAAAAAAGAGTAAACTATTATATTTTTAACCATAGTGCAAATTTCAGTTATTTATATATTTTAAAAATTGTTTCTTCTGTTTGGTCATAGTACTTATCATTATTGCAATGTATAACTTAATGGAAATATATTTAAACTGTTCAAAAACAAGAAAAAGTCTTAAGCATTCAATACATTAGTGCAAATGTGATAGTACATAATGTAAATGTAAAAAACAAGTCACCCTTCATTTGCTCAATTGGTCGGTCAAAGAGAATAGTTTGTCATAATAGCAATGTTAGTGGGAAAATCTGATGAAACTTCTCATGTGTTGACAAAATTTCTTTTTTTTCATCACAAAAAATATTGCATTACATTTTAAAAAAACAATTTGAAGAATTTTTCATTTTAACAAATTAAAACTTAATCACTGTCAAGGGTGTGGCCACCAGTTTTTAAACAGAAGGTATTCTATTAACATTAAATTGAATAAATTTTCAACTCAATTTCTGAAGTTTTACCTCAATTTTGAAAATCCAAATAAGCGGGTTTGGCTTTTAATTCTAAAAATAAACGATTCAACTCTCCCATGTAGAAGTAAAAATATATTTAAATATTTTTTTTCGCAGTTTTAACTAGAAAAAATATTTTTCTATTAATTTTGTTTTTTTTTAAATAACAGCTAATGAAGAGTAATATCTACATCACGATTTACTTGTTTAATGTTCTCTTATTTTTTACATTAACATTCTATTTTGTAACTAATTTTCTTATCAACAAGTTAGAGATACGTGTCCTAAATCACCTACTCAATTAAGAAAAAAAAATTGATTTCATAAATATAATCACATGCTTGGTATCCACTAGGATTGACTAGTGATTGTATGATTTGCATGAAGTGTTAAGTTCAAACCTCTTTCCTATATATAGTTGTAAGAACATCATATGTTTATTAATTAGTAAAAGCAATCACAATTCATGCTTAATAAGGACTTTATTTTTTCTTTCTTATTAAAATATACTTAATATTGATACACCTATAGGCTTAAGAATAAGAAAGAAAGAAGAAAAACTTTACAAAATCATCATCCATTTGCTCCCCGTAACTGGAAATTTCCAAATGTTCCAGATGAACAGAAATAAACAAAAATTGGGCATAGTTTTAAGATTAAATTAATAGCTTCCAGAAGCAAATTGGTAAAGTAAAATACACTTTACCAACATATTATTGTTAGATATTGCTTGAGGGGTCAAATGGCCAAACTTTCAAACTCATGCATTATGTGTTGAAAAGTTTTCTTTCGTTACAATTCAACAAAAGTTACACGTGGGTTCTTATGTTAATGGCCCAATTCATTTATCTTAGTCAATATGGCCCAAACCATTCACACTTTTCTTTGTTAGAATTTCTTACAAACATGTGTGCTGCGTTAATAATTCACACTATAGACACCAAATGCTAGATTCTGGTACAAATTTGAATTGTTGAAAATTGATCAGAAAACATGCATGTACGTTGAAGATGATCTTAATATCTTCTCTGTTAATAAATGATTCACCCCTAAAAGTCAAACTATATAGATTAGTCAAAAATTTCTGATACTACTCACCCAAATTTGTAATACATCATCATCCCTTCAATCAAGGACAATTCTTCATCCAACCACCATCACCATTTTTATTCATGTACAACAACACTCATTAGGAGAAGAAAAATCAGCCAGAAAACCGTTGTAAATTTGTCATTGTGACTTATGAGACATCACTTTTAACCAATTTTTCAGAAAAAAGAAGGAGGGAGAAGAGCCTTGCAATGCTTAACTTTGATTTCAAACAACAAATTCAATTCATGGTGATGAAACCATGTGTATGATATTATTGTTACTATTCATGTAGTTGCATGAAAAACTCAAATAACTTTGAGAAAGTCAAGACAGTGTGTTGATGATGTAGGCTGCTTCACGGGTCAAGTCAGGTGAAGAAGAAAAACTGAAAATAGTTGACATTTGAGAGACGTTAGCAGGAAATAATGGACTAAACTAATACAATATCTTACATATAATAATGAACACATATGATTACAAATAAAGAAGAATTAAGAAAAGAAGCATTTAGCCAATACACTAGGTGGAATTTTGTATATGAGGATAATGAGTTTATAAATTGTCACTGTCTCCCTCATTCAACGTTTCACCTAACAATGGTTTTTGATCCAAATGTATAAAACTTGATTCCTTGCTTCTGAATTAGACTGACCCTGATGCAGATGAGAACCAGAATAAATTAGATTATATAATACACAACTTGTGAGAAGGGTCAAGCACATGAAATGGTCTAAATCAGCTTTAAATAAATGGGTGTAGTTATTGAAAGAGACATGATTGAAAGTTTGCACAGCATATCATAAATGTCCTTCCTCAAAACCGTTTTTATCTTTTCATTGTTTTCCTGAAAAGACAGGTCCATTAGGGTGTGTTTCTTTCTTTCCTTGCACATATGGTTGATTTTGGAGGTTACACAGAAACAAGCCAAAACTAAAATAGTGGTTGATTATGGGTGAAAAGTAAGTATTTGGGGTGGCTAAAGGTGCTTGTAGGACCAAATCTAATTGCCATGAATTGAACAGATTTCAAATATCAAACTAATCTGTCCTTTTCTGCTCATCAAATTCTTTGGTTTGATTTGAACCTGATTTCTCATCAATAACTGTCTTTTTCTTTTAATAAGTATGTTACCCATCATTATCTTAAGAGACTTCAAATAAAAGCAATTAAGGAAACTGGATAATTATTTCTCTTCTGCTTCAGTACAACCATATCATACTATCACACCATCTTATTTGGCATCACAACAAAAACATCAAATTATTTACTTCCTACACTTCATCATTAATATCCTTTTTCCAAATCAAAACATACTTTATTTCATCTCTCTTTCTCACACATACTTACTACTCAAACAAATACTTTACCATACACACCATTCTTGGATAAATGGTTAATTTTATAATTATGATAACAAAATTAATTATCTTTTAGCTTTTTTAAAATGATCAATTTTGATTTGATCGGTATATTTTTTATTTTTTTAAAATTTAAAGTCACCATTTTTGTTCTTTCAAAATAATCAATTTTTGATTTTAATGATGTTAGATAGAGGATTTTTCTTAATTTTTGTAAAAATATGAAACAATTTTCTCTGGTTTCTACGGATCATTCCAAGATTTTTTTATTGATAAATAAAAAATATGATAAATGGAACACAAAGTGAGTGTTGGAACCTATATACAGAAAACACAAAGATTTGAGAAATCTTAAAAGAAAATTAGCATTTGCACTGCCACCCTTTTATAAATAAATAAATAACTAATGTGAGACAATTGAGGCACTTATGTAAGATATGATATCTACTAGGAAAATGGAAGGCATGCATTGGTATGTGATGATGTAGGTTATCCTCAGGTCAACTCTCCAGAAAATTGAAGGACAATTAAATATTTGTCTTGTCTTTTTAATTGAGATTAAAATTTCATTTTGATAAAAGAAAAGATATTTAAAGTTTTGTTGTTCTATTTTCTTTGTTTATATATTGTTGTGATGAACTTCTAAAGCATGCTTGCGTGCCATATGGGTTGTTGCCCTAAACATATATGCTGACAACAACTGATTATATAATGAATTACTTAAGCCATGAATTAAACAAATGAATGAATGATGTTTGTTTTTTTCTTTTCTCTTTTAATGGCTTAGCCCTTGTGCTTGGTCTATGAAAGAGACCTACAATAGTTCAAATTGCGTCACTTCTTACAAAAATCATGGTGGTGCATTTTTCATGGGTTTCCACTTGTGCTTCAAAGGAAAAGAAAAATCTCACGTCTAAGAAAATATTGAATTGAATTTCACATCATGAACATGGTGAGTAAAGCCAAAGAAGTACTCTTACATGAGTTGATAAATTGATTTAAAATTGTGAGAGGAAACAAAAAGACAATCATCCATCTATGTCACCACAAGAGGTTGACGCTAAGACTGGTCCACACCCTATCCCTTAAGGGGTCCAATGTTTAATTTTTCATATATTTATATTTATGTAGTTTCATTAAAGTACGTGACTCGTGACAACACTAGCTAGGAATTATTAATATGTATATTATAAAGTTTTGTTTGTTTATATAATACGCACAAATTGGTGGCTATCGTGGTGATCCAGCAGCCTCCAAAAGAGAAATTGGAAGAAAGTGATGCACACCAATCTCCCTCACTTTGCTTCTCATCTTCTGCTAACTTTTTCTGATATTGTCTGTCTTGCCAAACCTAATAATGGTTCTTTTTCAATCTGCTCTTCTGTCAATGGACATTGCCATATTTATTGCTGTCCAGAAGTTACACTGTAATCCAACGAATTCACATATCAGATAAATTTACCACCATTCTTGGTGTCAATTTTCATCATTAAACTTTCACAAAAATGTTCAGTCAAATATATTATTAATCCTAACATATAGTATGCCAAAATTTCATTATCAGTAACTTATTTATTCTTATACAAAATACAAAGAGACATTCTTGAGGTATTTTGAGTCTGCACACACATGTGGTCCAAGCCTCATCATGCTAAGTGCATAATTATCTTTTTCACCATCTATCACTGTGTAAGACATTTCATGTTTGCAAGTACAGACTTATGCCTTATTTTATACGTTTATTTTCATTGACTGGTTTAAATATTCAGGGGAGTTTTTCTGCAAGTCTTGGCAGATTTTCCTGCTGAAATAGTCTCAACCATTTGAAGTGTCTGTCATGTTTACATGTGTTAAAACCCTTTCAAATTAGAGATAATCATATACAAACAAAAATCTTGTTTGAGTTCAATAAACTTATTATGAAGAGCAAGAAAATTCTTTATTTTTAAGGAACTTTCAAATTGATCAGTATTATGGCTAACCCTAATAATATACACAGTGTAGTTAAATGCCAGAAAGTAAAACAAAATCTTGGTAGTCTAGAAAAATGAATATTATATTAAGTGATTTTTCTTTTTAAGAAACATGTTTTGAGGTTTTAACTTTACGCGTCAAGGACCAATATTGATTGATTAAGAAACAGTGAAAAGAATGTGTCCACGTATGATGATTGTCAAATGTCTAATCATCATGTTGATGTAGTGCTACTACTAAGTTGGAATTGATTTGTTGGCATAGAGTTAAGGTGTGGTATCTGCAAGAAGTTTCTGGGAAAAAGAGGATTTCATCATGGTTTTCATCATTACAACTCTACACCAATCCTAAGAAGTTAAATCATTTTTTAAAACAAGGACAACAATCATGGATTTGAAATAATTGATGTATAGAAGACTACAATTTTCATATCTGAATGTTCCCTAATTGTATATTGCAATTGAAATGAATCTCTGCACCCCACACCATGGTTGCTAGCTGCCATATCTTGTTGATTTTAGGAGAAGGAAGGACTCATCACATGGGGGTTGTGGACACATTAAAGCAATTCATGAACATGTTGAAAGAGAGTGAGTATATGCGTTATTGATATCAAGAAACTAGGCATTTTGTTCTTTTGCTTTTCTTTTTTGGAGTTTACCTTTGTCCTTCATTATTAATAATGACTCATGGAGTGTCCACAACAATAAAAGCCACAAGATTCAATTGTCCTCCATTTTTTTTTTCTGTACAATTTGTCCTTCCTTCTTAAACAAGTGTTCCTATTTCCTGCATATAGTAAGGATATACACCTAAGCTACATACAATGTTTCTATCTGGAATTCTAATCCAACAAGTTAAATTTCTAATTTTTATTGCAAAAATCAAAACCCTTTAGAAAATTAAATTTAAAAACACCTTAAGATGTAAAAAGGGTAAGATAGTCTTGATCATTGTAGTAGCTATTCGGTTAGTGGCAGTATTATACTAATATTATCTGCAATTGAAAAGTCTTCTTTACTACATCTTAAAGATTCGTAACACAAGTACAATGGTGTGTTTTATATGAACAATTATTAGATCACATGTTCCTTTATTAACACCTATCGAAAAAAGCCAAGCATGATATGAGAACAATTAATTAATGGGATCTGATCTTCTTTCCGAGGCAAGAAAATAAAATACCTAACAAATCATTAAATTATAGTGTGTCTTTTTCCCCTTTTTTTTTTCTCTGAGATGTGTTTCTTGATTTTCTTATTAATCTGAACTTGTTTTGTTATTTTATGTGAAAACAGCATCCAATTAATTGTGATGAAGTTAACTTAGGCAGGTTGGGTCATAGGAATTGAAAGCAATAGGGACATAAAACAGCAAAGATTTGCAATGATAAATAGCATTAACTTTTGATTAAAGTAGCAACCATGTTGGTTAAGGTTAGCATCAATAATAAATAAGACACAATGGGGTCAAGTCAGTTAATCACTTCATCTTGATCAGGTATTAGATTTAAAATAATAAGATCTTGTTGTTTTCTTTTTCCATTAGGTTGATAATCATTCAATTAATTAATGAAAAGTCCAAA
Source organism: Lablab purpureus (assembly GCA_030347555.1). Lineage (NCBI taxonomy): Eukaryota > Viridiplantae > Streptophyta > Magnoliopsida > Fabales > Fabaceae > Lablab > Lablab purpureus. The sequence continues at coordinate 17,321,325 of CM059259.1, forward strand.
ATGTAAAGGTTTTTGGGACCCTATGCTCTCCTTTTACTTTTGTGCAACAAAAGCATAGACACTTTATCAATTAATTGTGTTTAATTTATGATTTAGCTACACCCACTTCAAATCTACTTCAATTTTGCAACAATTAAAGTGGTCCTAGCTACCCTCTTTTTCAATTTTGTTCAGTCCATGCTAGATCACAAGATCCAATGTAGATCCCTGCTACTCCCTCCACCCCAAGAAATAGCAGGCTATTAATTACTATAGTAATTGTTTTATGTCATTTTATTTTCTAACTCACAGGTGCCTTTGCCTTTTCACTTCTCAATTATAAATTAAAGTTTCCCCCTTCAAAATTTTAATATTGGACACCCAAATCTTCTTACAAGATCACATGCTCTCAGTAAAATATTTAATCAGGGTTACAAAACTTCAAATTCATCAGTATTATTAGAGTTTCATCACACTTGAAATATTACTTATTTTGATGTTTGATGATTCCATTATAAGTTAATTATCTAAAAATATCTCAATAGTTTTATGATAAATTTTATTTTATGAATTGAAATAGTTAATATAATCTCAAACCATACAATAATTTCTCTCTTTAGGTTGATTAGATATAACAAGGAGAGAAAAAAAGGTTAAGAAAAGAGAGTCAAAGAAGTGAGTACAAAAGCTAACTCTACACTATATTCAAACACATGAAAATTCCATTCACCAGACCTAGCTAGCTGCTCCTCAGCTTTTCAACATATCACAATGATGATACATCTTTTCTCATACGCGCTTCACAACTTTCAAAACTCTCCACAGGATCTTCAAAGTTGGTTGGCATGTAAATGCAACCTTAATTTGAAGAAACCAGGGAGAAAGTAACAACACAACAAATGTCATAATCAAACCAAAATTCACATTGCTTCTAGACATTAGTGTTGCTGGAAACTTCAGGGAAAAAGTTACAAGTGCTCTTTTCTAATGATGAAATTGACACAGAAAATAAAACAAATAAATATAATATTATATAGTTTGGACACACTTGACATTTGATGTCACGTCTACATTTATGTTTCCATGCCCACATATAACAAGCAACTGCAACCAAACTTTGTCCCTGCAATTAGGTTTTGGAGCTGTCATTAACAAAGGACAACATTACTTCATCTACCAAATTAAAGCATCTCACGCCCATATTCACAAACACAATTATTTCAATTTTCAATATCCCACATACCATCATTCGAATTTTCTATTGCAATTTAATAATTCTACTTCGGATTTCCACAAGAACCATGCATTGGGGCAATCAATTCAGCACCGTATGTAGCATCCAAGAGATAGCAAAATAGAAAAGCAATTAGTGCTCTCATAAGGGTCATTCATCTATAGTATTATAACATACTTTATCTATTTTTGTGTGCTCTTTTCCGAAGCACATGAACTTTTTACTCTTTCTTTTTCTATTAAATAAAACTACAAGATTCTTGCATTGTTCATGATGTGTATATATGGTGTGTGTATAGGGTATATATACTACTACTACATAGTATATTTGTTTACTTCCAAGGTGGTAAAAGGTTAATGTAAATAGTTTTGAAAGGATCAATGATACATTATTCTGATGATGGAAGAAAGCATTAAAAGAGGACATGGGAATCCATCTGTCTACATTTATGTTCTCTCTTGTTCTTCTTTTTTGTTGTTGGCCACTCCTTTTTATTTTCTTTTCTTTATCCTCCACACACCTTTTCATTCATTGTGCGTGCTTGTGGGGGAATTTAAGAATTGGAAATGTTAGATGGGTTCGGACAAGGTGGGTGAGTGTTCCTTTTTATTCAACCCACACTCTCTCGTCAACATGTATATATAAATTTGATATTGGAAATTATTCAATTTTGCAATGCCTTACAAAAGCAATCAATTTTGCAGGCAGAACATGATATGTAGGTTCCATGTTAGTTGAAACTTGAAAGTATCATGATGTCAATCCATTCATAGGATGGGAGAGGTGCTCCTTGTTTGTTTCCATGAAAATGACAACTAATAGCTTCTCCTTCCAATCGAATATCTTGCTTCAAAATCTAACCCTAACCCTATTTCTATCTTACTATTACCAATTAATATACAAAATGGTTTTTAATTTCGTATATATTTCTAAATTATTTTACAGATTTTACCTTTTCAAATTTTAATACCTAATCTTAAATTCCATCCACAAATATTTTTAGATCCTGATTCAAACCCATTTAATAATAAAAACAATAACGAAATGTGAAAAATGGCAAGACACAAAAGATGAATATGTAACAATGAAAACTTTGGTAACCCTAATGATTTTAAAGACAAAAAGGACATTAAATGTGGAGCTTGAATGAAGTTGGTAGATGGAGAAAACTGAAATTAAAAATGAGAAATAAAATCAGACTGGTTTTTTAATCTTAACAAAAATACCAAATTATTTTAAAAAAAAGAGTTGAGAATAATTTGGATTTCATTTTAATATAATATATATACCCTTTATTTTAAAATTTGTATTTAAAAAATTGAAAAACACAACAACCATCCTTGGATATGAATCAAGTTTCATTGTTTTGATAAAATGGAAATCCCTTCATACTGGGTTTTAAAATGTAATGCAATATCAGTAATGATGAAAAATGAAATCTTGTCAAACACAAAGCAGAAACCATGAAGTTGCTTTGATGGTGATAAGTAAGTTCATCAGAATTTGTCGCCTAAAACTTTGCCATTATGATATATTTTTCTCTTTGACCAATTGAGCAAACGAAGGTGACTTGCTTTTGACAATTATATTCAGACAATCACATCTTAGCTGAAAAAATAGATTATACGAAGACATGTGCAATCACGTAGGATTGCATATTTTTGAAATTTTTCCTTTCATATTCAGACTAATACTTTGAAGTTTTTGCTTTGAAATCTTATTTTAGAATTCAAGCATTGATTAGTTAACCAGGAAGATAAATTTTTGTTGGTTGACAGAAAATGCCAGCTTCAATCAATCCAAAAATTTCTAAATTCTTCAAGGAACGAATCTAGAAATATTATGTTCAAAAGTGTCTGGTCGTATAATTTCAGTTTAGTTTCACACTAGTTTTAGTTAAAATTGATTTAAATTGACAAAAAATCAATTAAATTGTTTTTTACGATTTTAGCATGTTTCTCTAGTTTAATTTGGTAAGGAAATAATCAGAGAAAATTAATTTTGTTTGAGAATTTTAAAATGGAAAACAAATACGTATATGTATACATATAATTTTGAAAAATTACATAGAACAAGAAATTGATGTGGTATTTTGTTGTCTTTTTTATTCCAGACAAAGAAGTAGAATTTTCAACATCAAGCATGTTGAAAGGAAAATTGTAGACCAAACTTATCTTGTACAAGTTGGTTAAATTCTATGTTTTTCTACCTTTGTTTGCATTCTACCAATATTTGTGTCACTTTCGTAGTGGTCCCTATTCTTAAACCTATCTCCAACGTACGTTTTGGGTAAGTTACTTTAAATATGAAAACTCAGAGTGATGAACTTAACTTCCTCCTTAATTGGCTGTTTTTAGAGGTAACTGGCCTAACCTAATAATATATCACTCAGAAAATAAGTAGGGGCAGAGAATAAACATGTGTAAGACTATGTGCTTTTGATTAAAAAATTTCTAACTTTATAAAGTGAATTTATTCTATTCTTTCTTTTTATAACATCTAAGTGATTCTGGTTATGCCTACCACATTTCTAGGTAAAGCCAAACATCACAATCTATATGTTAATTACCAAATTCTAACCCATTATTAAACCCTTGTGCTAATCTCACCCAAAAGGAAAAAAATATATATATGAAGAGTGTCTAATGTTATTTACAATTACTATGCTGGAATTCTAAATTAAAAATAGTAAGTAATTAACTTGGTTTTTTTAGAGTGGGTTGTTTAAATTGTTTCCTAGCATTATAAGAAAATAGCAAATACTTATTGAAATTATAAATTATCAATAAATTCAATTCTTGGTTTAAGAAGTATAAATTGACATATTAAATATTTTCTGATATCTAGTTGCACGCACTTTTTTTTCTTTTTTAAAATATTGGAGGTTTTCCTGTATTTATATTTGCTACAAAACTTGAGACTTTTGAGGTGCAGAGCAAAGAAAATATCAAGGAATAACATAAAAAGTGAGAAATTGATTAATTAAGTTAAGAAAATCAGAATTGAATGAAGAAAGTAAATATTTGAAGACCACTAATTCATGGAAAATATAATATATATATATATATATTTATTATACAGACATATATAGTGTTTATGTTTGAAAAATATATACATAAAAGTATATTAGTAGCTCGATTGATGTATAAACCTTACATTAATTAAACATATAAAAAAATCGTGTATTTAGTTCATGGAGCAAATAATGCTGAAGAAATTAATGGTAGACAATGTGCCTTTGCTAAAAAGGTCAAAATTCATTCCAATGTATATTAGTGACCAACACCCGTAATTTAATATTACTAAAATTAGCATATAGTTAATTGTTAATGAAAAAGATTTAATTTGTCATAATCTCATTGTAAAATAATAATGAAAACAATTTATTTAAAAGAAGATAATTTTTGTCAATAACAATAATTTTTTAATCATCACAAATTAACAATAAAATATGTTCCTATGATAAAGAAGATGACACTTAATATAACATTAATAAACAAAGATATAAAAACAAAAGTTGTATTTCATTAAGGAAATTTGACAATGTCAAAATATGTTTGGTTAGTGAAAGTCATATATCTCAATACAAATTACTTATTTGTTACTAACTTTATTATATAAATTATGTTCATATCAAAGATCATTTCCTTTTTATTTAAAAAGAGGATAAAGAATTATCTTTAAATTATGACAAATGTAATCCCTTACAAAATATCTTTGAGCTTCTCTAATTTAAATATAATAAAATTATCATAATATCTTTGAGGTTATCTTTTAGATATATACATATATCTACTCATATATTTGAGTACAATTACAATATAATAAACAAAAGGTAAACTACTTGTCTAAAGAAAATAATATGCAAATTTGAAAGAAGAAAAAATCAAATTATAAGTAAGTCATATATAAATTACTCTAGAATTCAAACTTTAATCATTCAATTAATCATAATTCTAATACATACATCTCAACATGAAAATAGTTTTTTTTTTAAATATTCTAAGCACCTCAAATCTACCAACTTCAATTTTAGGATAAGTTTAAGTAATTCAAGATTAAAGCACATATACATGTGTTTAAGATATGAAATAAATTTTCTCTCACTCTCTCAACATTTAAGATCTTAGTTTATATAATTTAGGTAATTAGTGAAATTAAGATATCTTTCTCATAGGTTTCTTTATTTAATTATTACAAATCCAAACAAGACACAATATATAATTTTAAATTCATATATATGTACATCATTAATTAATAATATCTTTAAACCTTTTTCCTCTACTTATATAAACATATAGACAACATTTTTTCAGTTTTAAAAATATATTGATTTCATCGTATTAAAGATTGCAATGATTGAATTTTTGTTTGAAGAAAATTAAAGAACTGAAGAGAGAATTAAGATGAGAATTATGTTCATAATCTTTCATAGATAAAAGCAAAAGAAATGAGATAAGAAAAGGAGGTGAAAATTGGTGGAGAAAAGAAGTTAGTTCCAATAAGAATGGTTGAATGGAGGTGGAGATGGTATTAGATAATTTAGAAAAATTTGCACAGAAAATGAAAGAAAGAAATGAAAAAAAAAGAAGAAGTTGTCTATGGAAGATGGAACATTGACTATTGACTGAGCTTAGATGAAGGAAAAGAGCGAAAGTCAGAAACTGTTTCATTGGGAGTGTCCAGCAGTCAGTATTGATTGTTGACCGTACCTGCACCCCCACCCACATGTCCTGCACCTTCCCCACACCCTATCATTCACCTTTCACCATTCTCTCATCTCATCATCATTCATCTTATTAAATATTTTCTTTAACTTTTCTATACTTCAATTTATATATATATATATATTACAACAAGAACTAATTCATATATGATTCATCACGTATAAAAGCTTTAGTAATATATATAACGTAAATAATATTTCATGCATTCAACAATAATTATATATCTATTTATAATATATATTTTCTTTATATATATAATAAAATTAATCAAATTTATATATAAATATTTATTTAATAACATATTTCAATACATGATTTAAGTATAAAATTATATTTACTCTAACATCACATAATTTAAACGAGTATTTTTTATTTAAAAAACTTCATCATATAATAAATAATATCAATATCATTTGAACTATATATCTATTATTTAAGTAATATTTAACCCAAAAGTATTATTAGTTTTAATTTTTTTATAATTTTTCAAGTAATACTTTGTCGTCTAAGCGATATCATATCGAAATAATTAAGTATCAAAATATACATTATTCAAGTAATTATCTTATAATTTGAACAATCAATATTTCAAGCCAAAACAACCCCAACTAGTTCAACATTGCAATTTTACAAAATTTCAACTTCCAAACCAAGAATTTTATGTTTCTATACTCAAACAATGCATTTATTAACTTAAATCCACCAATACAAACATATTCAACAATTGACTTAAAACATTTCAATATTAGACAATTTCATACATCTCTTATAGTCAAAACAATTAATAACTATTACATATTTTAAATAATATTATTAGCTCCTTTTACCTAAATTGAAATAACTTAATCCTAATACATTGCAAAGAACTTCAACCAACTTAAGTAAATTCTTTGACCTAACCTTACTTAAAAAATATTTTCTCTAAAAACTCAAGTCAGAAAAAAAAAACTTAAAACATCAATAAAATAATTTTTTTAATAAAATTATAGTCTAATCAATTTAACAACTTTTATTCTTCACCAAACTCTAGAAGATTCTAACCTAATAAGATTCAATTAATTGAAATTTTAATATATCAAAAGAGAATATAAAAAAAATAATTTTTTTTAAAATAAATTAAGAAATAAACATCTATTTATATATACCATAACTAATATCTTTTTAAAATTTAGTTTACATAAATTTTTTTTATAAAACTTACATTCTTATTAGTATTTTATTTGAATGGTAAGAGAAAATATTTTTCTATAATAAAAAAATATCTTAGATTTTTGTAATTTAAAATTTCACTTAAAATTCAAAATTTTAAATTCTATTATAGCCTATGCCAAAAAATTTATAAATTAAATCTTAATTTTATGACCATATATATATATATATATAATATAATATAATATGCAGATGCTCTTACGCATAATAAATATTAAAAACATGAACTCATTTATATTAATATTTTTACTTTAAAATTGTGTAGAATAGTAAAAAAGTTATTTTATTATTATGAAATATATTGATATAATATATACATATATTTTAAAAATTCTAAAACAACATAAATATTATTTTTAAATTTTTTAGGTAAATCTAATATATTTTCAGTTATTTGTTAAGTATTTAAAAAATATATTTTTATACATTATCTATCTAATAGAATCCATATCCAGCATTTAGATGAAATAGTAGTATATAGCATTTTGAAAATTAACATATAATTGGTGGTTTCAGGATAAGAATTCAGTCTCGAATCTTCAAGTTTGGTTTCTATCTTCTCCAACTCCTTGCCAGCTTAAATCTTTGTCATACATGTATTCTTCAAAATTCAAAATTATATTTGCCATACAAGTAACATCATGCAAAATTTGATGTTTAACTAGAAAAAACTCGAAGATTATTATGTATTTGTTTTAAGATTATGCATGTGTAATTTGAATAACAAGATCAATATTATGCGAACGTTCTAGGAATGTTTTAAACTAAAATGACAGCATAATCCGATTCAAATAATACAATTATCGCCATACTTAAATTATAAATATTCATACACGAGTTTTTCTTAATTATATTTATGTGTAGGTATTAGTACTAATAATATCATGAAGAATTTGTTTTGTTCAAATATACTGTAATATACACTTATCAAAATCATATTAATACTTACACGTACTTATTTTTTTCAATATCAACATAAATATAAACATAACATATAAATATAATAGTTGTCAATATATTTACACAAATATAATTCTACATAAATATCTATATAAATTATTAACATTACGAATATTTTTTAAAACAATACTAAAATTATTATTATTATTAATTGTATATAATGATCATATACTAATAAAGTAATAATAATTATCTTAGTACTAAAAATAGAAAATATTAAGGTAATGCGATCAATCAATAAATTATTATTAAATTATAGTCATTAAAAAATATTAATTTTAAAAAATTAAGATAATTGGAAATACTTTAATTTGAGATAATTATATTATTTTGTAAATATGTAGCTGAATTAGCTAATGCGTTTATTATTTTCTATAAATATAATAATGAAACTTTTTATTTTTCATATATTATATATAGTATCTTATGTTGAATAATTAGCACTTTCTTGTTAACAAAATACTATTCAAAGAACTTAATTATATTTAATTTTTATTTACATTATGTAATTAATTGTATTTATTATTTTTGTATAATTGAATTAATAACAAAATATATTTAATAGACATTGAAAAGAGTAACTTTTATACCACCTTTAAATTATGTGTACATATATATTAACAGTAATTTGAAAAATACTAAAGATATTTAAGAATTTCATAATTTAGTATTTAGAGATAATTACTATTTTGATTAAAAAATAAATTTTATTGCAATCATACAAATTTGTAATTATGAAGTCAAAAGTATATCTAAGTAAATTGTTTTTTTAAAGTATAATATTAAAATTAAATTATGAATGGTAGAGAATAATATTAAAATTATAACTTATAAAAAATTAAATATATTTAAATTAATTTTTGTATGATCTTAATTATATAAAGTAATATTTTATTTTTAGTGTTAAACTAATTATAATGAATAGTAAAAGTTCAATATATAACATTAAAAAATGTGTTTTATCAGTTAAAATCATAATTAGCATCTATTTCACACCTTTTTCTTATATTTGAGAAACTGTTTTTTTTTTCTGATTTTGATTATCCTATTTATGTTCTTGCATTGATAGATATAAAGAAAGGAGACTTCTAGAGAGATTTGAATGATAAAATGGCTATTATGGCAGACAGATATAGACATGATAAATCCTGACATAAGGAAAGTGTAAGGAAGGATGGGAACTATATAAATTGTGGTTTTCTATGTTAGGAATAGATAAATAAATAAATAAAAACTATTACTTATTATATAATAACGCTGCCATTATTTTATTATTATTTATTGCATGAATCATGTCAGAATTTATTGTCATGCTTGGTAAAAGAAATAAAAAAGTTGGAAACAAATTTCCAAAACGAGTGAATGTAGAAAAAACGTTAAAGTGAATCCGACAGACCAAAATCTGACAAGCCATGTTTAACATTTTTATTTTCTAATCTTCCTTAAAAAATTATGCACAGATTTTGATTTCTTTTGCTTTTCTTTTATGTGTCTACAAAAGATGCGTTTGACTTTCAATCTCTTAAAAAACGCCCACAAAACCAAGGCTAAATAAACCTGAATCATTCATTCATTCATTCATTCACTCACTCTCCCTAATACTTAGCCACATCTCTTGCATGCTCTCCTTCATATCCTTCTTATTCTCTCCTTCATTCTCTATCACACTGCCAAACTCACACACACAAACAACAACCTTAAACAACCACCATGGCAGTTGATGCTACTTACATGAATCTCTTGCCTTCTCAGTTACTCACCAACAGGTACCTACATCCTCCTCACCACAAAATCACTTTTTGTTTCTTATATATTCTCTCCAAGGTTGATTTCTTACCATTTTTTGTATGGGGTGCTTCTTGATGTTATTGTCTTTGCAGGGAAATGATCAAATCCAATCAACAACCACATCATCATAATCAGTTAAACTGTGATTTCATCTACAATACCCAGATGGATTCAGCTTTGCCTCTTCCACCAGCAGCAATGCCTGAATCTCTCTTGTCCTTGTACCAATCCTCCTTCTGTGATCCAAACAAAGCAGATAGTGGTCTCACCTACAATCTCCCCCTCCAGAGAAAACGTTCAAGAGATTTCACCACTGAATTAACCTCTCTCCCACCTCATCAGAAGAACAAAATCTCTCCACCACAACCTTCCTTTCTCAGCCAAGAGATTCTCTACCAGTTTCAGCATCAACAATCTGAAATTGACCGAGTCCTTGCACACCATGTAATTAATTCTCCACCACTCAATTTTTTTTTCACTTTTTTTTTAAAATTTCAACACAAGACTAATGGAAACCATTCATTTGTGAACCTTGATTTCCTGCTGTCGGCAACTTTTCCACTCATTCATTCACATTCATTGACACAAAACCGGAAATTTGATGACTCATGTTTTCTCACTGATCAATCAGATTCAAGAGTCATCAGATTTTCATCTTCATTCAACAGTGGTGTGAATGTCTGAAAAAATAAATAAATGGCAACATTCAATTCAATTTCTTTCCATTCATAAATGCTAATAACTGACAAGAAGAGCAAGAAATTTTCAAATTTTGAAACTTTGTTTATAGATAACGAGTCTTGCTCACTTGTATCTTTGTTAAGAATTCAACATAGAACACTGAAAAACCAGTATAGAGTATATCTTAATAAATAAAACTCTATCCTTTGGTTTTTGAAGGTATTTTGAATCATTTTTCATAAAAGAATTTGTTAAGTTTTGATTGAATTTTGTTATGATCATTATTAATATTGACGCGTGTTGTGGAATTGAGCAGACTGAAAAGGTGAGGATGGAATTGGAGGAACAAAAAGTGAGGCAATCGAGGATGTTAGCGAGCGCAATTCAAGAAGCAATGGCGAAGAAGCTGAAGGAAAAGGACGAAGAGATTCAGAGAATGGGAAAGTTGAATTGGGCCCTTCAAGAGAGGGTGAAAAATTTGTGCGTGGAGAATCAAATTTGGAGGGACCTTGCACAAACCAACGAAACCACTGCCAACTACCTTCGAACCAATTTGGAGCAAGTTTTGGCACATGCCGGAGAGGAACGCGCCGCCGTGGCAGACGACGCGCAGTCAAGCTGTGGGAGCAACGACGCGGTGGAGGGTTGCGAGGACACAGCGGCGTCGGGTGGTGGCGCGAGGTTGTGTAAGAGCTGTGGGGCAAGGGAATCGGTGGTGCTGTTGTTACCATGCAGGCATCTTTGCCTCTGCACGATGTGTGGGTCCACTGTACGGAATTGCCCTATTTGTGACTCTGGCATGGATGCTAGTGTGCATGTCAATCTCTCTTAGTATTACACTTCATTACATAGTTTTTCTTTCTTTCATCGTAGAGTTAAACACAAACTAGAAAAAAAATAGTTTATCTTGTAAAAAAGACAAAAAAGAAATAGAATGTAGAATTCTTTTGTTCATATAATTAATTACATCCTCTTCTTTTGTTTGGGCTATTAATATGTGATACCTTAAAACAATATTTTCTATGATAATTTATATATGGGATTATAAAAATGATGTTTTTAGGTTATGTTTTATTATGGGGAGGTGATATGAAGAAAGAGGAAAAGTGGGTATATTTGGGTGGTAATAAGGTGCAATGTGTGGTGAGTAGAATGGTAGACAGTAAGGGAAATTAGGGGATGGTTTAAAGTAGGAAGGAAGGTTGTATAAAGTGGAAGAATGGGATGAAGGAATGAATGAATGAAGCTAGAAAAAGAAAAGGGAAAAGTGGAATGAGGGAATGGTGGTGGTGTGTGGGAAAGTAGTGATGGGTGTGAATGGAAAGAGGGAAAAGGGGCACAGACACAGTAAGGTGTGTGCTGTGAAATGGCCACAAGTGGGCATCAAATGTGGAAACGGCCAAGAGGAGTGGTTTCATTTTGTTTGCTTTCATTATTTTGGCTTGAAGGGGCAGCAAAAGTCTTAAAAGTTGAGACAGACCTAAAATCCTCATAAAGTGAATGAATGCAAGGAGAGTAAAAAGGAAAGAGATTGAGAGAGAGAAGAGTATTATTTAGAAAACCATGATGATGGCATGGGCAAAGGATAAAGTTTTGGCATGTCAAATCGGCATCATTGTTTCTTGTACCACTCCTCTGCTCCATTATGGGAATAGGATGCTTCCTCTCTTCCTTCTTCCTTCTTCCTTCTTCAATTCCTCTCTTATCTCTCTCTCTCCTCTTTTTCTTACTCTTTCACCTTCATCCACCCTTTTTTTTTTCTTTCTATAATTCTTTGTCCCCACTCTCCAATTTTTTTCTCCACCACCTTCCCCATAATAATATTATTCACACCCTTTTCTTCTCCCCCTTCCAAACTATTCAAGTGAAAAACCACTTACTTTCTCACTTACTTACAATTACTTTCACTTCAATAACAATTCTGATCTTATCATTCTTGTCAAGTTTCATCTAATAAGGATACAATTTATATATAATCATATTGTCAATCTAAAAATTCTGTTTGTTGATTGTGAAATTAGTGTTTCCTTCAATAATGAAAAAATTATATAAGGGTCCAAAATTTTCTAAATCAAATTTTATAAGTTATATATAGCACCAGAAAACAGATTAAGATGATATAGGACAATTTTGGTTACTTGGAAGAAATGAATTAAATATGACGTTTGCAACATTTTAAAAGGGATGCCAAGCATAATGAATGCTAGAACTATCCATAGTTATGCCCATTTTACAAGAAAGTAAGTGCTTAATTTATGAAAAAGAAAGTAATGAATCTTTTATTGTGTTTGGATTAAAAAAGAATAATCAAACATAAGTGAATAAAATGGCAAAAGATTTAATTAATATCTGCACCTTACTTTTGTGTTTGGACATTGATGGTGGAATCTGCCATTTATAGCAAGAGATATCGGTGGATACACGTGTCCAATCACCAGAAATTTAGACCTCTATTATATATACTACATTGAAAAATATAATTTCAATGTTTTTAAATAAAAAATATTTTATTTTTACACCACCTGTTTCACATCTTATTATGTTAATGAATTTATTTATAATGTTATAATAATCCATCAGCCTAATTAAGTTAAAATAGTGATCTCATTGAATTCAGTAACTTCTTTCTAAAATAAATTGAGTAACATATTAAAATGATATAATACATACTCATTTCTTTTCTCTCCTTTTATCACACGATATTATTTGTATATTTATTCTTTCATTAGCCACCAATTAAACGAGTGATGGAATTTTTATATATCCAACTTATTTTGTATAAAACAAGCTTATTTTTGTATGATGTGGGTATATATGATTAGGTTCTTAAAATTCAAATCACGGGTTATTAATAAAACTAAATACTAGTTACTTTAAACATTAATTTACTCAATGAATATATTTTGATTTAGTAACATGTGTTGTTATAGTAGTATTGTGCATGTGAGCATTTATTAACAAAATGGTAATAAAACATTAAAAAAATAATTAGTGATTAATTTTATTATTTTATAAGTTATTAATATGATTAATAAAAATATTTTATTTTTATTTTTTTAGTAAAAAATTGAAAAAAAGTAGTAATGATGTGGAAATGGAAATGTAGAGTAATATTATTGTGTAAGAAGGAAGTGTGAATTGTTGAAGATGAGATGGAGATAGGGTGGCACTAGGTTGTGTTTTAATGTTTGAAAAGTTTAGTGATTGGTATTATTAATAATATTATTATGAGGGTTGAGTGAGGCAGATAGATGAATGATGATGAAGCAAAGATCCAGGTAGAGGCATCCTTTTCAGTCTCTCCTAACTTTATCTTTCATCTTTTCCCAATACTCTAAATCTTGTCTTGTGACTTGTCTGTCACAAAAAAGAAAGGGAAAGTATAATTTTAGTTGTACTTCTCTTCTCAATTTGGGATGGAATCATTCAAATCTTCACATATCCTCCTCATTCTATCCTTTTTCTCCTTTCCTATTCAATTACCTTTTTATTCTTTCTTTCTTTCTTTTTTATTTTTCTCAACTCCACCACCACCACCATCTTTATGCTTTTTCCAATCAAATCCACCCTCGTCCACAAGAGTATAACACACGCTTTTCCTAACCATGCTTCTTCTTTTTTTCCATTAACAATACCTCCTTCATCTACTTCAATTTTTCCAACCCAATAACTTCAAATAACTACACTTTTCATCCACTCAAAAATAAGTTCATGTTTCTTTTTTCCTGAAACATGCCTTCCCATACAAAAAACAGGAAAAGTGAAATATTTGTAACATAATTGGAATGAGTTATATGTGAATAATTTGTATGTATAGAAATACATGTATGTGATAAGATGACTTTATATCAGTAAAAGCATTTTTCTACCAGAAACATATGACTACATCTCAGAAATTTCAGAATCTTTTTTACAGGATTACATAAGAGAAGTAAGTATGATATTTATCCAAGCCAGAAGAGTAATTTGATCTAAATGATGTATTAATTTGAGAAGAATTAGAATATATTTAGGTTGAAGTTTTGCAGACATAGAGAGAGCTTAGTGAGTTGATATGATGAATTGGTGGAGTAGTACTGGTAACAGTAATAGTACTGGTAGTGTCCAATACATATCTGTGTGCATGTGTTGTTGGGCATTAACGTCATGCCAAGTAGAGTCTGACACATCAGAATCAGACCCACCTCTCACTCTGACACTGTTTCAGAACTTCCACTAACCCTTACTCAACACAAATTCTAGCAACTTTTCTTTCACTTCCCTTCAAAACACCACACCAGTTCAAGGACATCTATCACACTACCCTACAGACACAGACACTTTCATAACAACACAGCACACACATACACATGCATACATGACCATCACGCACTCTTTCTCTAAGGCCCTAGCCATGTTTCTTCCCACCATCATATAGCCACAAGAAGACAACAACTGCATCAATGCCCTATTTCATCCACAAATACAAGTGCAGTGAATTTTACATGCCCAATCCACACTTGCCACCGTGCAATCAAAACTTTAATTTTCACCCACTTTACACCAAAACAGACAATACACCTATTGTTGCTCACAAGCTCTGTGCTTTTCTTGGGAAATTAGTACAGTCTAATAATATACTCCCTCTCACGTACTTCAAATAAAAAAAAATCAGTTTTCTATTGTTTATTTCACATAAAATATTATACTTTTACACTGTCTCTAATTTCTGATATGATACTCACACTTGAATTAACTCAAGGGTATCCATAAACATGTTATACAAATTTGAATTTATCATTCTACTCTTCCTCTTGTGAAGATACAAGAATGACGACAACAATGACACTACAAAGATAATGATTCACGATCATACTTTAAAATTTTGTAAGAAAAATAGCAAAATATTGAAGAAAAATACTATATTAAGAATGTTAATGAGATTTTCAATAACATTTGATCTAAAATTATCATCAAAAGTCTATTATTTCAACATTAAATTAATTATAAATTGTTATTGTTGTCCTTTTAACAATAGTTGACCTAACACCTCGTAAAAAATTTACTATTTCAATATAAATTAATTACAAAATTATTATCACACCTTTTCGACGATGATTTCTTTAACTATATTCGTTTCTCTACTTTAACAATGTTGACAAAGAATCATTGTTAAAAGTAACTTCAATATTGTCAGAACACCTTTCTGAAAATAATTATTAAGGAACTATAATTGAAAAAATGTCATAAATAATAATATTTATACTAGTAAAATCACCAAAAAGTTTATCCATTTTAGTACCATGACACTCATCACTAAAACTGACTTCCATAGTAGTTTTCATATCTTTGTAATACCTATTAGCATTTATATTTGTATGACCTTAAACGAAATCTTCCGAACTATAAGTGTAAGAGCTTATTATAATAATAAGAAGAAAAACTCATGCATACATTTTTAAGATCAAATTAGATTTTTATGTACATTAATAAGTTATGTAGAGTCCATAAAACCTTTTGAATTGAAAAGAAAAGAAAACTTCGATTCACTTCTTATAATTATATATATATATATCATTTCATTTGTCACCTAGTGAGGTGATGAACAAAGTTGGATTAACTTGTCTTACCAAATTATTCTTTCCAGAATGTTTTGTCACCCCCTCTAAAGTAATAATAACATTTAGAAGTTCAAAACTTTATTTTTCTTAAAGAAATTTAAAAATGTGTTGTGAAAATTATTAAAGATTATAAGTTTAACATTAATGGAGACTAAAATAAATTTGTTATTTATCTTTTTAACATAGATCGTGAACAAAAGAACTAGAGTTCAAAAACAATTTCGTAACTTGTATTTGTTTCTGAAAAACTTCAACACAATCGAGAAGATCAGTTACAATTCGAGTAAATGTAAGTTTAGAAAATAAAAATAAATAAAAATTTTCAACAATGGAACGTAACAAGAAGAAAAAACAAATAATTACAAAATCAAAGAATACTCAATAATGCTTCATGACACAATTTTTAGAATTTATAATTCAAAAATACAATTCGAAAAATAAAAAATAAACAAAAGGGTACAAGTAAAATATATTAAAAGGAGAAAAGTGATCTATATGTATGTGTGTGTTAAAAGCACTATGTCCTTCACCACTTTGAAAATGTTTTGCTTTACTTTGAAAAGTGCTAGTATCAGTTGTTACTAATCAAATGCAAAGAGAAAAAAATTGTTGCTTTAGACACATATATGTCTGGAAAACTGTAAAAGATTTCAAAAGTAAAACACAAAAACAGAGAAGAAAAATAATTGTTGCTTTACATAGGTATAAGTATGACAAATTGAGGAAGTCTTTCAAACGTTAGTCGTGGAGAGAAAAATTGTTGCTCCAATAGGGAGAGGAGTTACTTTGTAGAAAATGAGACCAATAACATACAGAAAAAGAGAGGGTGTAATTACTTCATATAAAAAATTAGATAAATAAAAAATGCAATCAGTTACTTATTAATGAGATTAGTTCTTTGGATTAGAAAAAAAAAATACCATGCATCCATTTAGTTATATAAAACACCCACCCCAATTCAAGTTTTTACTTAAATAATCAATCGGAGTGGATTGTATGTTACATGGGAAGATTTTGAACATATATGATAAATTTTATAACCTTTCTAATAATTACTTAAAAAATCATTATATGATTTCTGTCTAATTCACAATAATAGTGTTTTTTTTTTCTTTTTAGCACATTTTTTTAAGTTTTAGAGAAATTAAAAAAATGATTATTTTTTGTGAAATTATTATTACCCAATATGTTATAGCATTTACCTTGAAGGAATGATGCTCTTATCATAGTTTGATAATCTACTGTGCTTATTCATTTATAACAACAACATCAACTAAAGTAACTTTTTGATACCGTGTAATAGAGATTATGGTCATATGTAGTGAATTTAAAAAATGAACTGATTTACCTTGGCTGTTGAAATCATAAGATGGTTGTTGAATATGGATGTTGAAGTTTGACAGAAGAGGCAATGAGTTTTTTGTTTTGGGGTAACTATGAAAATTTCCCGTAACATGCCAGGTCTCGAAAACATCAAGAAATGTATAAAAGCAGAGTGTAGTACATTAGTTGTTTTCATGGTCAGACCCTGATTCAATTCAAGACCAACTCGTTATCCAAAAGAGAGTGGGTAAATGGGAATACTCATAAAACAACGTCAAACCAAACACCAACATCTGAGGACCACTCTGCATTGGAAGTTGGACTCTGATCTAGAAACAAACACCAACCCAACAAAAACGCCAAATACAAAACCAGAATAATCTTAATTTTTTCCAAGATTTTTTCAGAAATAGTCTTGGTTGGTAAAGGTAAATTGGAGATTTTAAAGAGCTGTATTTTTTTTAAGAGTAAAAAGAATAGATAGAATAGTAGTGGTATTATGATGTGTGGGGGAAAAAACAAAAGTAGAGATTAGGAGAAAGGGTACGTAAGATGGTTGTGTCAGGGTTATGAAAGTTAAGTTGGGGTAATCCGAAAAATGATGAAAGAAGAGGACAAAAAATGTTGAATAGATATTAGTATTATTGAGAGAGTATGTGTGTGTGTGTGTGCATCGGGGAATGGGTTGTTTTGGCTTTAAGGAGAAAGGGGCACGACACGATGATGATGACAATAATAATCTGGTTGCTGCTACATCTGTTACTACTGCTATCATGAGTTAATGTTTTGAAAGTGTGGTCAGTGGGGTTGGTTTCTGTGTCTCAAAACTCATAAAATAAAACACTGTCCTTCAAAATCCAAATACCAACAGTGCTGTGCTATGCTGCATTGTCTGTCCCCACTCACACAACCACCAACTTCAGCCCCACCATCTCTCTGTCTCTCTCTCTCTCTCTCTCTCTCCCTCCCTCTTCTTTTTCCCTTTCAGTTTCATTCACAATGCACAAATCTGGTTCTCCCATAATCATCATCGCCACATTTTCACCCACAAACTTTATTAATCAAACCAACTCTTCTCCCCTCAACTTCACATGCCCTTAGGATTATCCACCATCAAATATACTTTCATTTTCACCGTTTTTATCTAGATTCTCTTTCCATAATTCTCTCGTTATTAAAAAATATATGTATATATCTATAAATTATTGTTCATCTTCATTCCTTAAATAATGCGTCAAATCTATTAATGTTATCAGATTCCTAAAAGTCTAAATTTTAAAGTATTTTGTTCTGATAATAAGGAGTACTGTAATGTAACTGCCATTAATGACATGTGACCAGAGCATAAGAAAGGAAGAGAAATATTTCATGACTACGTAACTGATATATATATATATATATATAAAATAAAGAATTTAAGTTAGCTGATTTGTTTTGTTTTGTTTTGTTTATAGTATCTTTTAAACAGAGAAAAAAAAACAGTTATTAATAATCTAAAATAATATAATTATTATAAGATTATAATTTTTTGAATTTCAAAATTTGAATCGTATAAAAAGTAATTGGGTATGTTAAACGCATAATACACACTTACTTGACTAATGAATGCGTATGAAAAACATAATCTGGTGCAAGCATATGTTGTCGACAGAAACCCATTTTACTGAAAATAATAATTTGCCTCCCTAGCATTACGAGGATTGCTACGATCGATGTGATGTACTCTGCATGTAGACAGCTATTGGAACGGTGATATACTTAAATCTATTTATAAATAAGCACTTTCAAAATGAGTAAATACACTATAAATTACTAATTTAAAAGATTTGTAAAGTATTTTTTAATTACAAATTATAGAGTTATCAAAACAAAGACGATAAGTTTGCAATCTGAGAGGACGTAATTAACTTTTTCTAATACAAAATACATAATAAAAGGTATATTTATAATTAAGTTATGAAAAAGAAATTATTAAAATAATTACATTAATGATTGTTTTGACATACATAGCCCTTGTTAAAACGTGTCCAAATCTGTGAGTTAGACTAAGTTAAGATGCAAAAGAATTCTCTCATAACTGATAAAATATTTGATTAAACTATTTATGATTTGACCTTGAATTTATGATGAATTCATTTTATCTATCAATCTATTTGAAAAAAAATTACTTAATTATAAAGATAATATTAAATTATACTATTTAAAAAAAATTAAAAATTATAATTGATGGATAAAAGTAAACTTAAAATCTGTAGAACTTAAAATTTATTAGGATTGATGAGTGAGTGGGTGTAATATGTTTAAAGTTTTTACTTTATTATATATTATATATAATATCTAGTTTTAATTTTAATTATTTTAATTTTTATATATTATGCTTTGTTGAATATATAATTTTTTTCATATCTTAAAATAATATTTTAAAATTTAGGTTAATTGATTCATTTAATTCCGAGTCATAATAATTTAGGGTTTAGCTAATATTATTCAAATTACAGTTATACCTAACCAACTCATTTATAATTTAACTGATTTATTATATATAATAAATTCATCAGTTTGTATATTACATATTATTAAAATTATATATAGGAATAATATTTTTTTCTGAGTTGATGTTAGAATTATGTTTTTTCTAATGATGTTTGGCAATTTCATGTGTGATCATGGCGGATTACAGGGAGTTTGTCATGGTTTTTGGTGGTGCGTGGTGAAACTCCGACACAGTAATCAGAATCCTGAGCCTCATCACATAATTGAAACCCTAAAGTTAAATCTAGGAAAAGGTGAAGGTTACCACGATGAGGAGAGGTATGAAGCTAACTTTTACCTTACCTAAATCTAAACTTAACCTTAAATTGGAACTTTACCAAAAGAAAAAAAGATGAATGAAAAACCTAGCAAAGGTTTGGAAGACAAAATTAGCAGTTGAAAGGAGAAAGGACAAGGAGGTGTCGGTTGCATACGTGCAAACGTGGAAAAAATGACAGTAATGATGCGAAGAAACAAAAAATGGGAAAATGAAGAGCAATAAACGTGACATGACGTGAAAAATGAATGGAAAAAAGAAGAAAAGGGAGTGATTGAAAAGTTGACCATAGAGAGGGCAATGAAGATTTTGCACAGTGAAGCAACGTTGTGATGGAAAAGAAAGCATTGAAATTGGACTAGTTGGTTGGGTCTTATCATGTTTCCGCCACGTTTCCTACGTTGGACGCGGTTTCAACGTCAACATTATCCTGTTCTGTTCTTCCTAAATTATTTAATCCATTATCAACTCTTCTTTTACTTTCAATTCCTTTGACTTCTTTCTCCAATCCAACCATTTCTTAATTCCTTTTAAACACCCCACATTTTCCATTTCCATCGCTTAACAAAAATGGGAGACCAACCACACAAATTATCTTTTATTTTTTACTTTTTATCACACCCTATAATTACGATTAAAGTATATGAGGTTGAGAACCTAAGCATAAGTGTAAATTTTATATTAAAAGAAAATATGTATATTGAGTAGTATATAAAAAAAATACTCATAAACTTATTATCTTAAAATTTTAAATTAAAAGTGATGTTAATTCTCTTATATACATTAGTTCATGACTTATTTGGTGTATCTATCCTTCCTCTCTACATATTCTACATGTAACAATAACTATTATAATACAGAAAGTACCGAACTCTTGTTTACATTCAAATTAACTTTGTTTAAATCAAATCAACTCTTGTTTTATAAAACTGGATTTCTGCAGGTAATAAAAAATATCTTATCCTTTCTTGTACCTCCTTTTGAGTCAAGAATAATAATCAAGTGCAAACTGCATTAGGCCAAGAATATGTATCAGATTAGCTGCCACTAATCGCTTGCAATGCATGCAATCTCTTTCAAATTACAAATCACATTAATTGTAAGATGCAATTGCAATATCTTCATTTCCTTACTGACTAACACTAACTAACCACAACTGCATTAGGTCATGATTATATATCACATTAACTGTAATTGGCTTGCAATATCTATGTAATCGCTACCAAAATCACATTTCAAAATTTAATAATATTCCTACATTCATTTTTTGACACAGATATTATGGATATTTTATATTCTATAAAAAAAAGTACTACCTAAATTTTTAATATATTATTGATCTCTCTAATTATTTATTTCTTTACTTGTTTTAATATATGAAGTATTGTTCTGAAAAAATATTTTATACACATCATTAATTTTGTTAAATACAATTGATTTGAGACAAATATTTTTAAATGTGCCATGTAAAGTGTAAGGAAGTTTAATGGCTTTTTTTTAAATGTTTGAAATATAAATAAAAGTTATATTTTAAAAAGGGGAATAAAACTATTTTTCATACATTAAAGATACTTCATGGATGTTAATTTATAAAAAAATAATAAAAATATTTTTTTATTTATATAAACATAGATAACTTTTTAATAGTATAATTCTTAACACAAATCCAATATACATATAAAAAGGGTCTCAGACAAGGGAAATGATCAAGGAGACTTAAAAAGTAGACAACCTAAGATCCACAAGATAACACAATAGATGGAGTCAAAGTCAAAATTGGAAACTATGAATGAAATATCCACGAACTTTGGTCCAGAGGATTAGGCGTTATTATTAGTCAAATATTTCAAAAGAATTTGCAGTTTCTATTCTTCCAAGCTTTTTTTTTTCTTTGACGTGTAAATTTGGTGTCTTATGTTTGCTTGTCAAAAAATTGTGCTGGTAATCATAAATGCTAAATTTAAATAGGTATTTTTTTTATAGAGTTTGAACGTGCAAATTAAAAGAAAATCTTTTAAAAATATACAGACAAAGTCACTTCAACGTGTCAACTATACACATAGTGAATGGGTTTCACATGACTTGTTTAACTGAAAACCATTCTCCATTTTCTTGTAGTCAAGGTTGCTTGAAATGAAAGTCATTAGTAGTAGAATTCCTTATACAGTAGCTAGTGCTCTGTAATTAACACTGTAAGTACAGCATTATACCAACCAGAGATTGCTTTCATCTCACGAAAGCAACATGGTCCAATATCTATAGATGGTTTCGTGTCATTCATAGGTGGCTCACTATCTGTGAGATACACTTGCAATAAGCTCAAATTAACATCACAAGTTTCATCATTTCTGGACATCATAATCATCACTCATCCCTGATCCATCTCTGCCCTTGTGTTCTCATTTTAATTATATGGTTTGGTTTATTGTTAATACATAAGAGTGTGCTATCCAGCTCGCTATACTGTATTCGCAATAGACACCTTTCAGTTTTAATGGGGATTCTAAGATTGAAGTTTTCAAGCTTTAATTGTAAAATAGATGAGCTTTATGTTTCTTAGAACATGACTCACTTGCCCTTAGGTAGTAGTCAACAATACTTTCAGACAACATAATGGAATGGAACTTTTAAGTACTTATGTTTAAATTATGTATAAATTTTACCTTTTAGCTCTTATATTTAAAAATTGTCCATTTTAATTCTTTTCAATCTTTATGTATATCGTTTCTAATATCATTCCGTCACTTTTATCAAACTTAATAGAGATTGAAAATGATTAAAAATAGTATGTATGAGAACTAAAATAAACAACTTTTAAGTGAAAGGACTAAAAGAGTTTAACTATAAAATCCAACCAAGTAATTTAACTGTTTTTAACAATAAGTAAAAGGGTGTGACCAAAGTAAAAGTCTGGAATTTTTTTTAACTGACATTGTATTCTTCCCAGTCAAAACACAAGCAAAATGTTTTCACTCCCAAGTTTCCCTTTTTTTTTTCTTTTTCTTTCATCAAAGAGAATCGTGATGAACAGATTCTTCACCAAGATAAACCTTAGATCAGAGATATCCAAGCGGGGGAACATACAGAAATTCCATGATGTAAATGTTGCTACACCTCTTGATGAAAAGTGGACAGAGTCACAAACTCCTTCTGCAACCTTTCAAAACTTTAGTTGAGATTGAAAGTTGATGAACTTATTGGGTAGAAAAGTCTATAATCTATCACGGTTTCATTGAGTGTAATCTTCATAGTAGTTGTCACTTATCACAGACACAAATCTCTCCAGCCATGGAAGTTGATGTAGATCCTTCAGAGGGTCAACATAGGAATCTGTACAGTGAGGAGGAGACTGGTAAGGATTGTTGTCACTGAGACTGAAACCCCCGGCTAGAAACCTCTGAATAAGCGCAAGCTGCGATCGTTCTTGGTCTGAGTATGCATCCACAATCATGGAGAGAGAGTTGAATGTCTCCCATGCCCATTGTTCTGATTCTTGGAGAGAGTGTGTCACTGAGTCTTCTGAGTTATCTTCATCCCAATACGCACACTGGCATGTCTGTTGCCCTTCTCGGTATTCCGCACCACAAGAATAGCAGAACTCATGACCACACCTGAAATGAAGACAAGAGTTGAAAACTATTAGAAAAGCTTAAGCTATAACAGAGCTTGGACAAACTTGAAATGGTGTGATTCCTAGCAAGGCTTTCTTCCTACTCTTTTTTATTCTTCTAGGAACAGAGCTGTGTGACACTTCATGTTATAGTAATGATATTCAACCAGACTTTTAAACCTTTCACCAATCTAGCATATCATCATTAACCTAAACATACAACGTATTTCAGATCTAAGAACAAAGTTCACAACACAAACATACAAATCAATCGACTTGAACAAGAAATAAAGACCGATCTATACAGAAAAAGAATCTAATAAAACGAAAGAAAATGGATCAAAATTGAAGAACTATATACTGATAAAATAGTAGTTCTAGCAAAAAATAATAATATTGTTAATATCGAATGTGGAACTTGATGGAGAATTAACAATTTAGTAACAATATGGTATGTTCCACGGAAAAATGAGCAATGGATGATTTGCACATAATTTAGATATATGCACCAAAGCCTAGCTGTGAGGCCATTTTACGGGTATATCCTTACAGAAAGACACAATTGATATATTAGTAGTGGTTTACTTCATTGATCTGCACCAGATTCAAATTAATATCCAACATCTTATCCAACAACCACCTTTAGAATGAAGTGGACGTGAAAAGAAGACCGTGGATTAGGTTAATCTATAAATATATCCCCCAAAAAGCCAAGGAGAAGGTCGAATTTGATCCCCT
This sequence comes from Lablab purpureus, assembly GCA_030347555.1. Classification (NCBI taxonomy): domain Eukaryota; kingdom Viridiplantae; phylum Streptophyta; class Magnoliopsida; order Fabales; family Fabaceae; genus Lablab; species Lablab purpureus. The sequence goes on from CM059259.1 coordinate 17,345,983, forward strand.
TTTGAGCACAAAGTCTACTGGTTTTTCCAAGGTTTTCATTCAACAGAGATGGAGGCTCCGTCCTACAGTCAAGGATTGATGTAATTGAACTGATTTCATTCCATTCTGGATTTTATTTTATGTTGTTGTCTCACTTCCTCTTATTAAAAGGTAAAAATGACTACCGACATAATTATCCTTTAGTAATTTTAGATGATTAAAAATATTAATTTGATAAGTTCGGCCTAGTAAATTCAATAAAGAGAAATTAAGTGCTTAAATGGCATGAATATTGACTACTAAGTGTTCTATGCTTCACTTTCACACTTCTTTCCTTGTTATAAGTGCTCAGTAGGCAGGAGGAATACCTAGCATTGGAATATTCTCTACTAGCACCCCATTACCCCAGTCTTTGAAGTTTTCAATATATAATCATCCAATGATTCCTAGATACCTTACGATCAATTGGTTTAATTTCAGTCAGCCTAATTAGGAATCTTAATCATATAACCATGATTCAATTTATAGTCCTCAGCCTCCATGTCCCTTTTCTTAGGACTCACTGCTTAGTACGCCCTAAACGAAACAAAAGACTTACAACTTTGATCCGTAGCCCATCACAAACCCACAGGTTACTAATCTCAGCACCAATAAAACTTTTAAAATCAATGCAACCAAATTGAAGATTATCTTGGAACAAACCCTATTAAAAATTCAAGCAGATTTCAGCTTTGCTTTCAAAAGCTTTAATAAGCTTTTTTGGATTACAAAACTGCTTCCCAGTCCTATAACCTAACCCCACGTCTTCACCCAGGCTGATACCTTCCCAATTCCAAATTCATGTAAGAATATTTGTTACTTGCGCTAGCCATTTCATATTTTATAATTTTCAAAATAACATTAAACATGCCGAGAAACAGATAGTAAAAGATTAATTTATATATTTATATCATTTGCAATAAACTGCTCCTATCCCTCCCTGCCATATGGCACAACCAATTAGCCATTTAGCACATGCATTTCTGTTGTTTCAACAGAGACTCATTATATATTGCAGAGACAACTGCGTTTTAGTATTTTGCTTCAATTGTTTTAGAACTACTTGGATTTTATTTATTAAAAAAGAAAAATAAATTTATCATTCTAAACTATGCTCACAAAATATACACGATTCAAGCACCCATTATCTACTTGTTCTATAGAGAGCCGGATCAGTTTGATTCTGCAGCGTCAGATCATAGATTAAATTGAATAGACTATTAAGCAATCTGAAACTAATACTGAGGAAACTGGTTGCACAGACACACGTAGGGAATTAATATAAATATGTTCATGCCAAATAATTATATTTACTTTACCTCCTCTAAAGCTCGGACCAACTATATCATAAACCAATCTCACACTCCTAGGTCTAAAAATTGTCACTTAAGAATGGTCAGTCTCTATTCAGTTTAAAGTTACAATACATTTAAATTACAAATTTTCTAATTCTCAAAATGAAAATTAAGGCCTAGACAGTTTCACTTTACCTTCGTAGTGCACTTTCTTCATGCATAATAATAAAAAAGAAATGAGACACCATAAACAAACAAGGAAAAAGAACTTGCATACAACACTGTTTTAAATAGGAAGATCCCTCCCTCACTTTTTAACATGTGAATTTCTATAATATATTGCTCCACTTTCAATATAGTGGCTTGACAGACATCTAAGTAGAATTCTGGTTTGCAATAGAAATAATCAACATTTTTAGTATCTTACCAGCATGTCATGTGGTAACAGCCTTGAGTAAGTTCAATCATTGTACGACATTGCTGACAACGCTTCCATCTTTTATTTTGTGCAAGACGGCGCAAGGTAATGTCAGAAGCATCCCTCTCCTCCTCTGGCAGATTCTGGAATTCTACGCAACTCATAGAAGAATGCCAAGGAACCTTACAGTCCACACAGATAAACCTCTTACAAACAGGACACTCGATACAAGAATTGTCAGACTGACTAGAAGAACTTGCCCTAGCTGATGAACATTCATGAGGATCAAGGAGAACAGAACAATTTGGAAATGGACAATAAATTCTATCTGAATGGTCTACATTTGCTTCGGAAAGGGCTTTCTCCAGTGATTCAAATGAGGTGAATGGAAGAAAAGACCTGCACTCAGTTGCAGAGATGCAATACTTGCACCCTGGTTGAGGGCATCTTATAGGAACTTGAGAAGATTGTACTTTACCATCAGCATAGGCCCGCAGGCAATGTGAACAGAATGTGTGTGAACATTTCAGGGTAATCATAATTGCCACTGGCTTGTCATCACAACAAATAGAACAGTTCTTAAGCAATCTCTCACCATTTACGGGGAAAGTGACAAGTCCAATAGCCACTTTGGCCAAATGCAGTGGCTGCTCAAGATCAGAAGAGGGTACAAGCTTTAAAACAAAATCTTCAAAATTATTGGCAAGTTCCAGAATCCTTTCTCTCAATGCCATCAAAAGAGGCATGTCCATTTTTTTCCCAAATGTTATCTGTCAAATATTCACATTCAAACAAGGGATAGTCAAAGAAAGGTGAACTGAAACCCACAAAAACGCATTAAAGAACCATAAGAGGTTAGTGACACAAGTCAAAGTAATGTCAATCAATGTTTTTAAAACAAATTTAGAATGTAGGCTATTCTTGATTTTTAAATGGTAAACTCAATACTCCTAGTCCACAAAGCATCCACAATTATATTCAAGAAAAAGTCTTACACATGCATTAAAAATATTAAAGTCACCCTTTTTCAGCTGTTATAGAAAAAGGTAAATTGCAGTTCAAATTGAATCATTGTATTTGCTGTTCAAATGGAATCACAGTGTGGCTGCTAAAAGGCATACCTCTAAACTTTCCTGTATACAGGCTAAAGAAACAAAAACACAAAGGACATCCAAACAAACAAAAGATAATGAGAGCAGACATGTCAGGCAGGCGCAGAATGAAAATAAAAATTAAGAAACGGAAACACCATATGATGTTTGTGCAAACCCAACAATAGCGCAAGGCTAAGTAAGCACACACAATAACTCTTATCTCTGTCCATCCACAAAAGAAAACATGAACACAGAGGCATAGCATGCCAAAAGAATTTAATGAGGATACTTCAACAGACCCACTGCTAATAGGTGTACATATTTCAAATTTGGCATCCCATGCTTTCTAGATCTTCATCAATTTATGAAGAGGCCATAATCATATCATAAAACAGACAAATGTTAAAATCAAACACTGAAATGCTAACCTGATCATGCAACAACTCAGAATCTGTGAAAGCATAAACCCTGCGGATCTTTTTCTGCACAGCTTCCAGCAAGCCATCCAAGAGTGCCAAGTAGTCAACCACAGGCTCCTCCGCAAAAAAGTCAAGTTTTTTCTGCACCCTGATAGCAGGAAGCCCAGGTGACCTTTCCATGACAACTCCAATTCCAGAAAACCCAGAACTTGAATTTTCAATCCCAGCCATTGACAACCCCTTGAAGAACATTTTCACCGAAAATTCATCAAGCTCGTCCTTCAACCCTTCCACCACAGCCTCCTCAGTCTCTTTCCACGCTTCCTCGTCTTCATCTCCACAACAACTGCAAAACTCATCTTCCTCCTCCTCTCTCCCAACATTAACACCCAAAACACCCCGATCCCCCATTTCCCCAACAAATCACCCTCAGAACTTCAATTAGCCATTACAACAATTAACAACACCCCAGCATGACCCATCAGCAAATCGATCTAAAAGATCTTTTTTTTCAGAAATAACAAAATTTCACATCAAAATAAAATAACCCTTTTAGGAAGACTGTGAAAGCCAAAAGAAATCAAATAAAAAATGGAGCGAGTTTGGCCATTGACTTTGATCGACGGTAGGTAACTAAACAATGAGAATAAGAGAAGAGAGAGAAAGGAAAAGGGTATCAAGTAAAAGAAGTGAAGCTTCGAAATTCCACACTCCTTATCTGGTTAGAATTTGGTGTTATTATTCTTTTGAGCAGTGATTCTCAACCACTGTCTGCAACAGAATAAAAACCCTAATAATCTAAAAGACGACAACTTCATCGGCTTAACAACCCTTCTTTACTCAGATTGATTATTATTAATTATTGTTTATTAATTATTAATTTGTCACCCCCACCACCGAAATCATAATAATCAATATAAAAACAGAGAATGAGTGTGTGAGAGAGAGAAAGCACAATGCTTTGTTTCGGGGTATTAATAAACAGGATATAATTTTAAGTTTGATTTATTTGGATATTCAATTTAAAATATTTATTAATTTTATTAATACTATTTTTATTTAACTCTAATTATACGAAGACTTCAATCTCAAATTTTACTCAAGGGATCTAAATCTAGTTCTCTTAAACCACCTATTTTTTATAATATAAGTTTAAATTTGATTTATTATTTCTTAAATTTTGAGACTATTTATGAAGTTAAAAAATTTTTAGAAAAATATATGTAGATCGGAAAACTATTTACATAATTTTAAAATATAGTAATAATAAATGTGATTTAGATTCCACTAAAAATAAAAAGTAACCTATGCCCTAAGAGAATTATAAATAGAAAAATTTATACTAGAACATGTAAGAATACATTTCAGTGAAGGCTAAACTTCAAATAAAAAATACTTTTTAAATTACGAAAAAATAACGAAATTTGAAATAATTTATTGTCTGACATTGCTTAGCTTACTGTCTCTTAATCACAGACGACACAACCACTGCCTTGCATTCTCCTATGTTTGCGGATTCCACTGCATCTAACATTCAACACCAAACCTACTATTTCACTTCTATCATTTTGCTTCTTTTTTTTGTTTAATCATATTTTTTTAAATTCAACTTTATTTATTTTTATTTTAACTGGATTAATTCTCGATTTTTGAAAATGGAATAATATACATGACATCAAATATCATACCAACGCATAATATACTTCTAAATACAATGATTAATTAAATATTCATGAATTCATACTTGGCTTAATTTTTATGGGATAAGTTTAGCATGTACTAATGTTTAAAATTTAATATAATTCGATATGATTTAAATAATAATTTTTCAATTATTACATTTCTAATGAATTGGAATGGTTGAAGAACACTCTTCCATTTTGCATTAACTTTCTTACTTTTTTTCATTTGTTCCCAACAACCTTAAAATTACTTTACTTTTTATTTGTTTTATTCTCTGTTTTCTTTCTTAAATCAAACATGTCTTCAGAAGAGAGTAACTAATTATGAAGGTAGAGAGACATAAACCTATAGACTTCAGCTCTTAACACTTGTACTTAATTTGTAAAAAGAATAATTCAAAATTAACTCAATTATTTAATCAAATATAACTAAAATTTTGAATTTGGCTTGTTGAAAAGACGGTTAAGTTTGAGTTTCGTTCGGTTAGTTCATTATAACAAATAATTTAATTTTATGAGAAAAAAATATATTTTTCAACTTTATTAATATAACATTTAAAATTGATTTTAACACCAATCTAGTAATATAAAATATGCATACTTTTTTTTTCTCAAAAAATTGTTTCCAATTGAAAAAAACAACAACTAGTGCTTTACGAAAATGAAATTTAACATTAACATCTTAATAAGACATAAACCATAGTACCTTATATTCTAAACTTATATATATATATATATATATATATACACACGAATTGTCTATAATCCCTTTATATTTTATTTTTAAATAATTAAGCCTAAGAAAAATTTTAAATTAATTTTCCTAACTTAATAAAAAAACTAAAAGGGTAAATTTAGCGGTGAAGTCTCCAATAATTAAAAAATAATTTGGTTTATTTATATCTAAACATCACAACAATATTTATATTTTAGAGAATTTGTTTCTACATCTTCATATTTTCTTTTTTTATATATAAATATGAAAATTTCTTTTATGTTTTCAAAAATCTTTTAAATTTTATAATTTAAAAATCAATTTTAACTTTTAAATCATATAATCTAAAAATTAAAATTAATTTTAAGATTATATAATTCAAAAGTTTAAATTAATTTTCATATCATATAATTTACCATCTCATCAAAGTTTTTTAAAGAAAGTAATTGATTTCTAAATTATATATTTCGAAAAGCATACGTTACACAAAAATTTTAAAATTATACACTTTGAAAATTATTGTTTATAAAAAAATATTTTTAAATTATACCATATGAAAACATTTCTAAATTATTAGAGAACCAACTTTTCATATTTTTGTGCATCCTTTTCTTCCGCTTTCCTCATCATTGTTGATCTTCTTCTTATTTTCCTTCTTTTTCAACCAAAAGGTGGTGATAGGCGGTGGAAGGTGGAAGTGATGGGGTGCAAAAAGAAAACTTCCATATTTCAATAACAACTTGAAACCCAATAACCGTGTTTTGGGCTAAATGCAAAGGGCTTTGAACATGAATATTTATGTTAATATAAATTTTAGACCAACTAATAAAAAATGTTACAAAATACAACTCATATTATTTAGAAATGGTGCATTAACAATTTTATAAAATATTGTTTCATTTTATAATTATTTTGAATTAATTCAACGAGCTATTACAATCTTAGGGACCAAAATCATTATCCATTCTATTAGTTACTCTTAAATTACTTATTTTAAAATAATGTAAACAAAAAAGAATAAATGTTGTATCCCTCAATACTCTAAAAAAGTGCACTATCATTTAATAAAAAATTATAATGTATAAATATTTATTGATTTAAACACTAATCACTTTCAAAGTCTTTGCTATCATATCTTTTCATTTATTAGTAGAATAAAATTTTACCCAACAATACATAAAAATTGAGCTCAATATAAAATATCCAGTTTAAAATACAAGAATAAAAATTACTGTCTATAAACCTGTTTTGCTTGACTTATTTACCCTATTTTCTAATTTTATATATAAATTCACAATTAAAAGGAAAATAATTGAAGAATGCCAATTTTCGAATCTCACAATTTATATACATGTATATTTTGTATATATAAAAAATTAATTAAATATTAAAATTAACTAAGACCAGAGATTTCATTCAGTTAAAAAAAAAGTTGGTTAGAAAAATATTTAGTTTTTTTTCCTAAAGTCGACACGTCTCGATATTTATAGCATTTGAAAAATAATATTAGTAATGTGAATGCATAAGCCCTTAAATTTCCTAATGTCAATGTTCTTGGTTGTCAATATTATGTATAAGTGTTAATAAAATTTCTCAAATGGTTCTAATTCATAAAATTTGTAGAAAAAATTATTTGATAATCGGATTAAATGAATATAACCTATAAAATAAATTGAGTTAATACATTGATGTAATTAGATCAATTTTAGAATTCATAAATATTCAATCCGATCGAAGATGTAACATTTTATTATAAAACTTTTATATATATTTATTTATGTATATTAACTTTTTATTTTATAAAACTAAATCACAACATAAATATTTTTTTAGTGTTTGATTCTATATATTGGTTTTTATTATTGATCACAATGTTTAAATTATTATATATTTTTATAATAAAAAGATATTAATAAATATGTAAATTTATTCGAATTGATATATTGTTTAGTCTCTCTTTCTGTATTTATATATAATTATTATTTTTTTAAAATTAACATTCAATCCGAATAATTTATCTGAATTATAACCTATAACCTAAATAACTTATTCGATTAATTTGATAAATTAAATGGTCAAATATAAATTTTTCATATATTAAATTTGATTTAAACCATCTAAATTTTGTGAAGTCTAATTTTTTTTTACTAAAACTTATATACTAATTCACACCTTTGATTAAAAAATAGAGTTTTGCATGCATGATAACAAAACATAATGTCAATTTTGTACTTTCAGAATGTTGGTATGTTGATTCATACAAGTATAAGTGATGATTATGAGAGAGAAGTGAAAAAGTTTATATCAATTTGCCCAACATTATGCTAGTAGTGATGATGGAATAAGGATTAAGTGTTCTAATTTGAATTGTTATTATATATTACAGAATTTGATAAACATCTTTGATTTTCTAAAAAATTATACAACATGAATATAACATGACAAATTGTTAGATTTATAAAGTATGTACTAATTTGATAAAGTTTTTTATTCAAATATGGTCGAGTGATTTAAGGATATGATTCAAGATGTTGTGTTAGAAATTTTGTGCAACTGCAAGTGTATAAAGATATGTCTAAGAATGCATAAACTCTATTATATCATGGTCAATTAACTTCAAACAATCATTAATAGTGTTAAGATTAATGAATTTGAAAGCAATCAAATAATAGACTATATAAACTTCACAAAATTGTTTTAGTTATTAAAGAACATGTTTCCATAAGGATATACACTACCATTTAAAGATTTCTAAACAAGTTCCACTCATATTGTAAATTAGGATAAAATTAATAAACATCAAGAGGATTAAATTTTATCCACTCTATTAATTGGTGGTGTTGAAATTTTTGAAAAAATAAAGCAATTAGTATTGTTTTCAAAAAAACAAAAAAAATAAGAAATTGTGACTAACATTTAAAAGAAGAGATTCATTTTCTTTAATCTCTTGTATTATTACAAATTATATATGAAACACAATATAAATGTAATGCATGTGAAGAAAAATATGTGATAACTTTATTAAAACAATTATCAACATTAAAGGAAATTAAGAGAAGAATGTGAATGCTCATTTAAATTAGACCAAATGAAAGGTTCGAGAGAAATTAACACTAAACAAAATAGGTAAACACATCTATTTGTCTTTAACATATTAAACATTACATTACCAAGAAGGAAAAAACAAGTATTATCTTAAAGATGTAAAGGTATTACACTAGTTATAGAAAATCCATAAAAGAAATGGCACCCTTTATTTACTTTTTAATACTACTTTCACATAATAACAATACCTTCTAACCAAATTGTATTTGAAGTTACTATCTTGAAATATCAATCATAAGAAAAAATTATAGTGGAAGAGTTAGGTATCTCACAAAATTATTATGTGACCAAACTTTTAGATCTAAAACAAAAAATTCACTGCACTACCTACACCAATAGCTTCGTTCCTCAACCTAGGTCCCATCCTACTCTGTGATGGCATCCTTTGTTATTAAGTTTTGGCTAAGATCAAGAAGATTACATTTCTTATGCCTTTTTACATACATGATTCTACTAACATGAATCCTGAAAGTGAAGCATGGCTGTATAAATGCGTGAAAAAAATGAACTACAGATATTTAGAAAACAATAATGCAAAATATCATTTCTTTCTTGAATAAATGTATGAATTTAGTCTGGAAGACTTGTCAGAATTTCAGGTTGTATTGACATAAGAAATCAAACTCACACAAGTATGGGATGAGTTAGTTTTTTACCAACTTCACCATTTGCAGAAAATCATTTCTAAAGATGGAATTTTCCACTTCTTGTGCGAAAGAAATAAAAGAGGGTACACTTTTTTTCTTTAATAACCGAAAAGGGTACACTTTGTGTTCTCTTAAATGTACAACAAAAATAGACAAGAGTTATGGACCTCTCCCACGCACGTGAACCCTATCCACCAACAGTAACACTTCCTAAATTGTAGACACAAAATGTATACAGAAACCAAAACCTACCCTTTCGGAGGGACTAAACTTTTTTAACAACCAAACAGTGTCACACCTGATAAATTTGTTTCAGAATAATGGGTTCAATTATCACCACGAGAAACTGTACCACAAATGTGTATTCTATGCATCAAAATCCTTTTTTCTAAGAGTGTCAATCAAGCCCAGAAGTGAAAATGCTGAGCCAAGAAAAAGGGGCTCTTCATCTACTCTAAAAATTTGCAACAAGAATAATTAATTAAACAAGGCACTGTCAACAAGATATGTGATTGGTGCCATAGCTGATTGCTTGAAGATTTGATTCTGACATATTTGTAACCCATCTCATTGGACCATTTGATGTTCCTGGTATGTTGTAAGCATAAGAAGGCCATCTTACATTTTCTCCACACAAGTTTGTGGCATTCATTCTGATGATCTTCTGCGTTCTTTCAAGAACTATAAGACTTGAAAATGTGGAGAAACTGTTTCCTACGAAGGTATCAGCTCTTAAACACACTTCATAGTCGATTGCAGACTGAATTAAATAGGGATACTTCTTATAAATTCCATCAACACCAAGTTTCTTCTTCTCAAAAGGAAGAAACCCGTCTTCCCAACCTTCAAGTATGGAAGAATTGTTCAGGAGTTTATCCGCAACAGCAAGATAAACAACAGTTGGAGTCTTCAAACCAACAATGTTCCCAACTCTTTCCACTATCTCTTTTTTGTCACTGCATATTTGATTCGTGTTCAATCGCCGCTCTAAATTTTTGCAGTGAATCATCCAATCAATTTCTATCCTCATGTGCACAGCAACATATGGAAGGGGCGGGAAAGAAGAACCATCATTGGTGGTAGTGTTCTGCATTTCCACTGCTTCAGTGTTGCCTGTTATCTTTCTTCCAACCGCTCTAATCCTAGACACAACCCTGTCTGCTTCCTTAGCAATCTCCTCTGTCAAATCCAAGCACTCAAAAATCTTTGCATAGTCCTTCACAGGCCAATGATCATGCCACAGGAAAGGGTTCTTCCCTACAATACGAATTACCTCGTGGTCATCTAAAGAGCCCTTACCGTGCTCCTTCAATTGTGACAAATCCCTCTCCACTGTCCACCTCCTGCCACTTCCCTTTTCCATTTCCAGCACTTCTGTTCTATTCAAGACATCTGAATAGCGCCCCAACCGGACAAAACCACGGCAAAGAGTATTGAACTTCTCGAATTGGAATATCTTGTCAAAGTAAATAGGTTGCAAGAGGTCAATTTCTTTGTAAAACAATGAAGCACTAAGACTTGGCATCAACAATGTTCTGTTCAGCATTCTAGCAGTAAGACAGGCCCTTGCAAACGCAATCTTCTGGTTGTTTAATCCCCACACAATCTGAGGAACCACCAAAAACTTATCTTGCCGGATTCCAAAGTCAAAATTCAACAATGGAGCTCGGATATATACAAGGTTGCTCCATTCAATCCCGTCAAAGCCAGGGAAGGATGGAAACAACAGTGCTCTAACAATCAAAACAGTAACAAGCAAAACCATACATTTGCTAGTTACTGAATTCATTGAGCCGGTCAAGAACTTCGACAACATAATGATTCACCCTACCATGCAAAGCATCACCAACATCTTACTTTAACATAAAAACTCGGATTACAGCATCACTTACAAAATTGATCTACATCGGCGTGGAGAAACCATGCCAACAAATTCGATGGTGAAGATCCAATTTTGAAGGACCCCACAATCTGACTCGACTGATGATACAAAAGGAATAACGAGAAAAGCGAGAAATTTGCAACAGAGGCTTCCCCTCCAACGATGAATATCTACAAAAGAAGAAGAAGAAATCACAAGAATCAGCTATGAAATTGTGATGCTATAAAATAAAATTCTGATTATAATATGCAGCGATACAATTATAAATTAGAGGCATGTGAAAAAGACATAAGAGACATATGAATGGTAGTGAGAAAACCATCACAGATTATACCTCTTCTGTACTGCCTGTCTCCAGCCTTTTCCAGCCATCTTGAAAACCATTTAATCTATTTAATAAGACGAAGATTAATATTAATATTAATATTAATGTCAATTTGTCCATTTAACTTTTATATATGTGCAGCCTATAATTAATATATCTATCTATCTATATATATATATATACAGTTCAACGCTTGATTAATATTTTAATCTCCATCTTATCTGATAAATATATCCAACGGTAACCTAATATTAAATAGCTGGAGACACGCAGCCAGAAATCCGAAAAGCAAAGGAGACACGAGACACATCGATAAGAACGAGTCCTGTGAAACCAAGGATGAAGAAAAACAAACAACATTTAATGAGCACTTTTGTTGGGTGTGTTAAAGCCATAGCAGCGTCTGTATGTTGATTTTCTCACCTTTGCAATGAAAGTTTTGAAATCAATGATGGAAGGACCGTGTTTTAGGGTAGTGGGGCACACGAGAAAGCAACCCAGATGGGGTGTGATGAGAGGTGCAAAAAAGGAAGCACCTTGAACCAAACGAGAAGTATTTGAGAGTGGAGCGTTGGGAAGAGAGAAGAAGGGACAACAAAAGTTGGTAGAAAGAAAAGAGGGCACAGATATAGAGAACGAAAAAGACAAAGAACAAAATATTTAAAAAAATGAAAAGTAAAAGAACAAGGTTAAGAAAGATGAAGAGGGGTGGCAAAACGGGTCAGCCCGGCCTGTTTAGGCCCGTCCCGCCATGAGCCCGCCAAAAAAGAGGGCCAGCCCGCCACAGTGATACGGGCCAAAATTTCTAACCCGCCCCGTCATAAGGCGGGGTGGCGGGTTGGCGGGTTGGCGGGCTGGCCCGCCTATATTTTTTGTTTTTCATTTTTTTGAAAAATCTATTTTTTGGGTTTTTTATTTTATTTTTTTATCTTTGATTTTAAATTGGACTTTTTTTTTTCTTTGCAACTATTTTGTTTGTGTCCAATTTAAATGAATTTTTGTAATTACAACAATATATTAAAGATGTATATGGTGACATGACATTTAAAAAGTGCAAGTTAAAAGATATAATATTTATTACAAAAGAAATTACAATCAGTGAGGTGTTGAAGGAACCCTAGGTATAGCTACTTTCCCAAATTTAAAGAGAATGAGTGAGAGTGAATGAGGTGTTGTATTTTTTTTGCGGGCCAGCGGGCTGGCCCGCCCCACCCCGCTCCTGACCCGACGGGTTGGTGGGCTAGACGGGCCGGGCTGATACGAGTTGGCAGATTGAAAATGCTAGCCCGCCCCGCCTATATACTGACGGGCTGACGGGCCAGCCCGCCGGACCCAACCCACTTTGCCAGCCACTCCTAGATGAAGGTGAAGGAAAAGGACAAGTGAGATTAGATGTCGCATAGGGAATGTCTCCAGTGTTATATATTACATAACCAAAGCCAAACTTTATGGTTTTTTTTACATGTTAAATAGTCTTTTATTATTATTATTATTGTCAATTTTCTAATTTCATCATACTATTTTTTAAAGATTTAAGTTTAATTTAACCATTTTAAAAAATAATTCATAATAATATTTTCTATTGAATTATAGAATTATAGAAATACATACCATTAGTTAAATTTAACTTATAAACAAGGACGTGATACAAAAAACAAATGTTACATTACATGTCACTAACACATTTATCATGAATTTAACATAATGAATTATATTAATTTATTTTTAAAGAAATAAAATCAAAATAATAAAACAAAATTAAAAAACGCTATAATAATAAAAAAGCACTACCAACCAACCAGCCAAAAAAATAGATACACAGCAACCCCAAAATCTCTAACCACACCATTTTTTTTTTACTTTTTGCATGTGCAAATAAATAATAATAGTGCGATGTGAGATGCATTAAAATAGGATACTTTTATTGATTAGATATTAGTTATAAAAGGTGACCATTAGATGAAGGTGTTTACTATAAATTTTATAATAAGATTGAGCAAGGATAATATTCTACATTGATACATGGTTACAATAATTTAATACTCCCATATGATGATAATTGAAAACAAAATACTTATTTAATATGGGAAAACATGTCATATAGTAAAAAATGTTTTGTGATTCATAGACATTAAAATATAACACAGAGTGCAAGTGGTCATAGTGGTTAACTATGGTTAGGGCCATTTAGTATTTGTGTTTACTCTCTATAAAAATAATTAGGTTTTGATTACAGTTACTTTTTTTAAATAGTGGTTTTAGTTTCTATTGTAATGTTGATGTAATTGATGATAATGACATTATGTTTAACTTGTCCAGGGCAAAACTGAATTTAACTTATTATCAGGTACTAAAACTAAATATAACATATTACCAGCAATTAAAAAAATTAATATATTTGTAAGAATTAAAAAAAAGGACACAACAAAAAAACAATTTATACATGAAATTTAAATATTAGTACTATTGTATTACAGAATAATTTCACTTTAATTTTTTTTTTAAAAAAAGTCAAATTGATTAGCATTCTCACTTTTCAATAAAAACATTGTTGTTTTTACTTTTAATTGTTCCCGAAATTAATTATGTTATTATGTGAATAAAAATGCATTTTTAATAAATTTATTTCAGTAAAAAATTTTGTTATTTTTAATTTGTTTGTAAACATCTTACAATAAAGTGTTAGATCGGAATGAATATTAATTAGTGAAAATAATAATTACTATTTATCTAGATTAGGATGTATTATAAATATTACAACTTATTTATAGCAAACATTTGAGAATAATGAGTTGCACTTCTTGTTGTAGTGTTTCCTAATAAGTTAATAAAGTGACTTTAGTTTATCACTTGTGAGAAATGTTTAGATAACTATTTTTTTTCATGTCCACAGTTAATTGATTCCTTAATAATATGGTCATTCATGAGACTATAGTATAAAGTATTTAGAAATTTTTTTTTACTTACTGGTGGGTGAAACCAATTTAAAAATTGATGTCACATAATCAAAAGTAATATCAAATGATAAAAAAATATAACGTAAAATTAAATTTTGAGTTTTACATCAAACAAAATAAAAAATATCAATACTAATACTAATAATAATAGATTTTGACTATTTTAATTTTAGTTATTTTTTCAAATACAATAAATCTAAATATAAAAAAAATTAAAATAAATATCGAGTCTAAACAAAAATATTATTAAATTTAAAAAATAATTTAAAAATATTTTTTTAAAATTAATTAAATCTAAACATACCAAAATAATATTATGATGACATAACTTTATACTTTATGATATAAAATTCTTTAATCACATAAAATAACATATAATTTATTTACGGGATTATTACACTAATTACCAATAATAAAAATGAGGATAAGTCTAAAATTAAACTTAATAAATAAAAATATTTATAAATAAATTATTATTAATATATAATTTTCAAAACTAATTTCTGAAATTTTAAAATAAGTAAAATTTAATATTTATTTTACTTTTTACGTAACTAAAGATCTTCCGCACAATTCTTTTAATTTGAAACATCTCTCGTATAGTACTTCTCAAATCCAAACAACATAAAAATTATGAATTTTCTTTAGTAATAAAATTTTGTTAATTAAAATATTTCAACTCCTAAAATTTTATATATGGCAAATGTATATTAAAAAAAAACAAAAAAAAATATATTAAACACAGGAAATAGTTTGTATTTAAGAGCAGCAATAATAAAACGCAATCAATAAAAAATTAAATACATTAAATAATAAATATTTTTTAAAAATATAAAAAATAAAATATATAATATAATTAATTATTTCCTTAAAATTCAAATCACGATAATTGATTTCTTAATTTTAAAATACAACATGATTTATTTGTTATAAGAAATTCTGCAAACAAAATATAATAATCAAATTTCTTGTTTATTCTAAAAATATTTGTTTCCCCATAATTTTGTTTTAAAATTACTTCATTAATAATTTTATATACGTCTATTTCTTATTTAACCTTTTTCATACTAAATAAAATTAAATCTTAATAGTCCAACTTATTATTTAATATATCAAAATTACAATATATTTATTATATTTAATAAAAAATTTACCAATAAATTTTTAAAAATAATTAAAAATATTATTATTATCCAACTATCAATTTTAATAACTAAATATTTTTTTATTAAAATTGTATTTTTTTATTTATCTAAAATTATTATAATTTATTTTTATAATATTTTAAAAAATATTTTTTTAATATGCTACAAAATTTCAATCCAAATTTTTTTTAAAAACGTTTCATTACATTGTATAGGAATCCTTGAATTCATAACTATCTAAATAACTTATATCATTCCAAAATTTGTAACTATAATATAATACAATTATGATCAAAATAATACTAATAATAATTTCTTTTAATAATACTCAAAATAGTAATAATAATTATATAATTAAATCAAATGCTCTCAGCATATTTTTTTCCTTCCAAAAATTCCCAATTCTTTATCCTTAATTCTAATAGTAATATAAAACAATTATAATAAAAATAATAAATTACTGAAGACTTTCTCTTACCTTTATTTTACATTTTTATGCATAAATTTTGTATAAGTTTTGTTATATTCAAGAATGGACAATGTTTAAATTCTTTTTTAATACTTTTAGGTTTTGATGATAAAAATAAGAGTAAATAATTGGACAAAAGAAGAGCTTGAATTATTAGGAAGAAAGAGTGAAGTGTATAGAATATTAGGTTTCATTCAAAGCACAAATTTATTATGACTAGATGATGAATGCATATCTAATAAGTTTAAGTGAAGAGTTCAAACATATATTTTTCATCACATGATAAAGAATTTTCAATAACATGTTACAAATTCAAATGTTGTATCTGTTGAAGGAAATCAGCCAACAAATGTTGCTCCATATGTGGACCAAAAACAACAACCCAAAAAAGTAAACACACACAGGTCACAAAACTTGTCTTGCTTTACCATAAATACAGCATATGGATTAACACAGAATTCTCTTATTTTAAATTAGAATTATTTTTTTCATATATATAAATATGTGTGTGTGTATATACTAAAGATTGATCAAATTAGGTTGATGTAACTTTTTTTAAATTTTATACCATCAACAAGATTACATAAAAGTGAATTTTGTAGATCAATCATTAACTTTGAATTTCATCATATCATTATGATTTTTCATATTAAATTTTATTAAGATTAAACAATAATAATAAGGTGATAAAAAAATTATGATTTAGTGCAATATGTATATATATATAAAGTAAGAATTAAACAACTTTATATTACAATAAATTTTGAAAAAAAAATATACAATTAAATATATTAAACCATATAATATTTGATAAAAGTACACAAGTGTAATTTGATCTGCATATATGTGTTTATATTAAATGTAACTTTTATCAAATGTTACTATCGCTAATTTTATATAAGAAGTGAATTTTTTCGATTGAATTATTATTATTATTATTATTAAATATTTTGTTTACGTATATCATATGTAAAGTAAACTTTCAATCCAATAGTAAGTTTAAAAAAACATGATTCAATCAAAAGATTAAACCGGGTAACATTCAATAAAAGTTATATGGTATAATTTAATCGTTTGTATTATTATTATTATTATTATATATAATGTTCGCTAAAAATAACAATAGACAATAAAAACATAAAAGGTCTGCAACATAAGCACACATATATTGTAATCTTAGTTGAATTTTCCCATAATTTAAAAAAACAAAACTATCATGCTTGACTACTATGCATTTAATGTCAATTTTCATAAAATTTCTAAATATTATGTTAATAGAGATTTTTTGGATTTAAAATCTATAAGATGTTTTTTTACCAATTTTTTAAATTTGCATGAAATATTTTTTGTAAATTTTTTAGACCAAACTTTATTATAAATAAATATTTATTATATAAATGTCTCAACAGGTAATGTAGGTAACTAATAAATAGTTAATGATATTCTTGTCAAGAAATTTACTTACAAAATATCCTCCATATTAGAAATTTTTAGTAAAGCAATGGAGGATTTCAAAATTTACAAAAACTTTCTTCAAATTTTTATTGTGAATTTTAAATTTACATGAAAATTACTTAATGTGAAGAATTTATAGAAAAGTAACATAATTTAATTATTTCTCAAATTTCTCGGTCTAAAAAATTCACAAAAAATTATTTTGTAAATTTTAAAAAGCCGGTATACAATATCCTGAATATTTTAAATCCTTAAAAAAATTATCCACTAACATATTAATTGTGAATTTTTATACGAAAAAACTTAACTAAATTAAAAAATATATAATAGTTACGCAGAGGAGTTTTCTTAATATTTCAAAAGGTTCGAATGAAAATTTCTCGTAACATTCTATATAAACTACATGAGTTAGAAATTTATACAAGAACTCCAGCAAGATATTGTTTTCCTGTTTTCATGAAAAAAATAAAGTATATCTAATAATTTAAAATAAAATTGGAAGTCTAAATTAAAAGTAACTATTTTTTTCACTCGTTACTCTATATATAATCAAATCTCTACGCAAACAAGCAAGTGAGCATTAACAAAACTGTACAGGTAACACACAAGAACTACGCATTGTTCAAACCGTTCCATTATAAGAAAATAAATTAAGAAGAAATGAACTTATAAACATAACAATATTATGTTTGGACTGGTTTTTATATAACTTAACTGGCTGTTTAATTTTCAAGAACATGGTTAGTCTTCTCGTATTCTTTTTATAAAATCTGCATAGGAATCCATCTAAGCATTCTATCTATAATCGTCATAGTCTTATATATTCTGGATATTAGCCATGACACGGTTTGATTAGATCCTACAAATATGCCTTGTGAATAAAAAAAAGTATAATACAAAAAGGAATGATTTGAAGAGCGAGTGATTAGATTCGCGCACAAACTTTCACTATTTGGAGAGGAAAAGACGGAATATGCAATGCATGTACAAACAGGATAGAGGCTATATAAGCTTTTCCACAACTTCTGGAAGAGTGGACAAGAAGTCCTTTAGATAAAGAACATTATGTTTTCCAGGTCAGAATGCAGCGTGTAAAATCTCTGTTCAAATGAAGTGGTTCGTGAAAGTGACGAAGCATCTTTTGCTGACTTTGGAGATTGCGTCCCAATCCTTGCTTCATGGTATAATCGTCCTCTATACGCAGCAAGGTCAGCATAATACACAGGAGGAACTAAAGATACAGGTTTAGTGCACTTCGCAAAGGTGAAGCACATCTCGTATATGAGTTTCTGCAATTCATCAGATGTAAACTTGTGCTCGTCCCAAAGAACATGGTAATGGGTAGGCTTGCTTGTTCCTAGGTTTCCATAGTAACTACAAAGGTAGAAGTCAAACTCAAAAGGGTGTATAACTTTTGCGTCCACAACTGTTCCTGGTAAAATATTGCCACTAGAAGATCCATCCCTCCAGCCCTCCGGAAAAAATCGAGTTTGATGTCGTTTTTGTGCAACAATAAGAGTGATTGTTGGAAAGTAGTTTATTCTTTGAAATACTCTCTTCAAATCAAGCAATTCTTCGTTGAGAACCATGTCAAACTGGTACTCACTCACCCCATCGCGAAAAATAACAATTCTTTCAGGCCTAACTCCATTCATCCTCCTGTAGCATGAAACAAGCTCAAGGCAAACATCTCCAAAGCTCAATATTTTCTCACTTCGATTGTATTGTGGGCACACACGTGCTGCATAACGATTTGCAGCAGGCCAGTT
Source organism: Lablab purpureus (assembly GCA_030347555.1). Classification (NCBI taxonomy): domain Eukaryota; kingdom Viridiplantae; phylum Streptophyta; class Magnoliopsida; order Fabales; family Fabaceae; genus Lablab; species Lablab purpureus. The sequence continues at coordinate 17,365,378 of CM059259.1, forward strand.
AACAGTAGCAACCACAGCAGCAATTGATGGACTCCTGGTGTCTTGATAACCGGGATGGTTGACATCAGCCCCTAAAAACATCACATGTCCTTCTCCCACAAAGTAAGGGAGCCCATTACTGAGCTCCACGTTACTGCCTCCAAGCTTGGCATTGATCTTGAGAGCCAGATTAGTATAAAATTTGTCTTCTGCTTCATTAGCACCATTAGACAAGCAGCATTGTGTTACTATCCCAAGTTTGGTCTCAGAAATCCATTTCAGGTACTTATAACCAGGACTTTTTTTAGCCATTACACACAGAAGAAATTGCAGGTGTGTTTGGTTATATTTACAAATGTTGTTAATTTTCTCAAGTAATTCAGATAGCAAATCATAACACGCAAGTATCTTCATTGAAGATTCTTCATACCAAATGGGCTCCTGCATGTATATACCCAATTTCTTGTATTTGCCTATAAGCTTTTGAATGAAATCCCTGCCTCTTAGTTTGTACTTAAATGGCCCAAAACTAGTGAAATCAAGAATGCCCCAATGCTCAACTGGTTTACCTTCCACCATCGATTTTCCAGCAAGATTCCAGTGACATTTCTCCAGATCCACGGTTAATTTGATGATTTTTCCATTTGGATCACCTAACTTTAATTCTGGAGGGCCAAGTACACGTCCTACAATAGTTGTCATAGTTGTGTTGACACTCATTCCAAAATTTTGAGTAAAACCACCGCTGCCAAATGAAAACATTTTAATGAGACATGTCTCCCCTACATATTAGAAGATGAAGATAGTGGACCAATTATATAATCACGAATATATTAACAAGCATCACAAGGTAATTGATACAATGTGCAAGTTTGTATTTAAATATGCAAAGTAGAACTACTGCTACACAGCTGAGCATCCTGTTGATAATTTCCTGGTTATAAATTAACCGATGTCACAATACATAGAAAAATAACTGCATATGTCGTATTTCATCAGGAATCTAATAATATACTTTTCCTAAATTCGTGAGGAGTCTAGCATCAGCAGTGAGATTCATGTTATTAACTACAGTCTAATTGTCAATTTTATTATACTTCTAGGAACACTGTCAAAAAATAATTATTCTCTCCTGTCTTTCAAAGAAAACCAAGCCCCTTCATTTTCCTAGTATTTAATAGATTCAGAGACTACTTCTGTAAAGAGTAAAGTGGAGTTGTTTCCTGCTAACAACTATGGTTTTTCATCCTAGTATTATGCTTCTAGTTTAAACTGCCAAAGAATTCACCAACTTCCACGTTAGCAGTTAGTACGAAAGCATACGGCCAAACGTGTTGAGAGGTGTTCACCTAGCACCTGGTACATGCTTGGTTGACAGATGTTTTTTACACAAAGTATGAAGTTTCAGGGATCATTTTCACTTTTTAAAACCCTGTGCCTAATCTGCACGTGGGCTGAATTGTAGAGTGCATGAAACCTGCAATTTACTCTTTAATTAAGTACCATATGACCTAAATTCATCATTGACATCACATGCAACTGTAACTAAGAGTCAAGGAATGTAATAATGCAAAGTTCAAAAAAGGCATACACATAGAGAAGTAATGCGATTGAAATAACATTCCCTTACCTGCAAGGTCCATCACTAGACTGCACCATCTTATGTATTGCGCACTCCCTCTCATTTGGGTGAGCTAGTGACATTGTTTTCAATGTATTTGCAGATATACTATCCAGACGCTCTTTGGGATATCTTTGGCCCTCAACCAGAACACAAAATTCCATGGGTACATAGTTCTTCTTGTCTTTCCCTATATCTAGACAAGGAATATCTTTGTACATAATTTCCTTGCCATATTTGTCTTTAAAAAAGGTAAGAAGACTAACATCCTTTGGGCGATTCCATCCACCTGTATTGTCAATAGGAAAAGTGACATACCTTGTAATCATAGGAGTTAATCTTGAAATAATGTATTTACGATTGCATTTACGATGAGTTACGTTGACTTTCAATCCAATAAGTGCATTCTCAACACATTTCCTGAATTTTTCGAATTCATCTAACTTAAAGTTATCAATACACTCATGCAAGAAATCCAAGACAGGCATTCCCTTTCGAAAAGCCAAAACTGAGTAGTCTACACATAAGGACAGACCCTGAGATGTAGGCTTTAAACTATGCTGAAAGCCCCCAACAGCAATTATCCCATGGTGAAGATCCTTCATTACTACAGGAGGATTTGTGGGATAGTAGCGTCCTCCTACAGAAACAGTGCGTCTAGCAGGATTCTCTTTCACCACCACATCCAGCCCTTGTAAAATATCCCTAGGAATGGAGAGGTTATGCCCACTAAGATAGTCCATTAACTTGCAAAGCCTGAGTTTATTAACAAGAGTTAAGGTAACACTATATGAAATTATCTTTTCGTCCTCTCCATCAGTGATGTCCACAGTAAAGGTCTCTTCTGGTAACTGTACTGCACTATAAATATTTTTTGCACCGTCATGTGCAGTCATCTCCAAGGGCAATCTCCCAGGATCATCAGAAAACAGTTTCTCTCTGATCATGGATAGATCAGACTTTGATAATTTCTGAGGCTGGCCAAATTTTGAAGAAACCTTAGGCTTGACACCAACACTATAATGCATTATTGTACGCTCTGGATCAAACTTAACAGGGAAATGGTTGACACGGAGTCTGGTGGTTAGAATTGCTATCGTGCCACCATTATCAGGTCTCTGAATAGGTGATATTTTATCCTTTTTTTCAAGGGTACAAGTTGATGTAGCTAACTGTTTTGATATTTGTAGTTTTTCCAGCTTGGGAACAACAGAATCTGCAAGGAAAATGAATAGCTAAAAAACAAATCAACATAATAATCACACAAGACTTTTAATAATTTACATACATACATAAACGACGGATGTCAATATAATTATAGGATAAAGCTTTGACGAAGTTTTTAACCTAGTTTGTTGTCTTTATGCCTGCAATTCGTAACAAAAAAAATAATGTTAATTTTGATCTTATATTGGGGTTTTTCTCGTTGAATCACATTTACTAATAATCACAAAGAAGGCCAACTCACTCTTTGCTTCTCCACTTCAAGAATTTCTAAAGAAAACAGTAAAACAAGATTTAGGTCCTGTCTGGATAAATATATACATACTATATAAAAATGAAAATAAGAAGGTAAAATGAATTTAATCTTCTCACAAGCTAAATTCAACTTATGCACTTATATACTCTTATCCAACTTTTCTAAAAGTTAGATCGTATAAGTTAATCTTAGCTCATAGAAAAAACTCATTTCATTTCAACTTATAATCATCGCTTATAAATTACTTACTGAGAAGTTTATCCAAACTTAACCTTTGCAATTTTCATCAGTTGACATGCAAATTCTTGAAAATAGGAAACATAGTGACAATGCCTCGTTTTCGTAATTAACAGTCAAAACAAAACCACTAAGTGCTCCACTGTATAAACTATCCATTTTAGTCTATAAAAGTGCTTCCAGAAAGTAAAAAACTTGCAAATAAGTCCTTGAGATTCCAGTTGCTTCATCTATGTTTCAAACTTAACATCTTACTATCAGTTTAATTCAACATATGTTAGAATTATTACTTAGTACAGATTCTTTTTAATTTTGAATTACTATGATCAACAGTATGCAATTTCAAAAACTTATTAGAATTTCTTATGTTTAAAGGGCTAATATGAAAGAAATATACGCTTTCAGCGACTTCAATGCTAGTTTACTTGTTATCCACTGTAATGAATGACTATAGAGTCAACACTAACACTCCATGTTTAGACCTGACATGCGAGGAACCTTTCTGTAGTTTCTACAATCCCTATTGGCAGTCTTAAAACACGAACACGGAGAGCAAGAACCGAGTGGCACAGAGCATTTCCTCGAACAATGGATATACCTGCATCCGGAGCAACTCGCCAAAGGTCGTTAGGGTCACGGCGTCTTTCAACGCCACCGGAAGTGGACGCACTAGGTTTGCGAACACTGTAGTTTTGGTTCCACGGAAATGCCGTTGAACTTGTTCTCGATCGTCTCCATTCAGGTTCCCAAACACTAGAACTCGCGCTTGGCTTCGAGCGCCTCCATTCTGGTTGGAGAAGAATTTCCTCTTCGGCGCCAGGGTTGGAAGGTTCGGAAGGAGGAGCGGTTGGCCTCCGACGGCGCCATTCAGGTTGCAGAATCAGGTCTGGCTCGGTTGCATTTGGTCGTGGGCATTCTGGGCGCAGATTGGGTTCCTCTGGCGGTTGGGTTGACGGAATTCCTCTTCCGGCGTAACCGCTTGGTTGCCCTTGGCTACCGCCAGCACCCGTTTCCATTAGTGGAATGGGTGACGGAGTGTAAGTGAGGGTTAGAGAAAGGACAATAGGTGAATGAATTGAAATGGAGGGAGCTTATATAGGAATTCACTCCACTCACTAAAATGCCCTGTCGCTTTACTTTCAAAAATCACACCTCTCACATTCCTTCCCTTCCCTCTATATCTATCTCTCTCCTTTTTTTTAAGTCTATATACATATAGTTTCATTAGAAGAAATTTTTTTCACAAATAATTTTTTTAAATTACAAAATTAAACTTCGTGCCAACAAATATATAAATATTGAGAATGCTTATTGGATAAAATAAGGATGCTAGAGTAAATTGTTTTAATAAGTAATTATTATAACATTAATAATTTAAATTATAAATTAGGTTTAGTACTTTTTTTCTCTCTTTTCATTTCATTAGTAATCTTTGCAATTTGGTTATACTATTTTAAATTATCTAATTTATATTTGGATATTACTTTCTAAAACAATTTTACTATATTATCCTAAAGTTAACTTCATACGTTATTATTGTAATATTTTTAATAAAATTATTAAAATGAGTCTGAATAATGATCTAAGCATTGTGATCTATGATTTAAATTATACTAGACTTCAAGAATAATAATTTAAATAAAAATAAATTTTTTAATTTAACATGTTTAACTAGTTTGAGATGATACTCGTATGAGTTAAAGTCAAGTTAGCTTCTTTATATAAATCAAACTATTACAACAACTTCATTTATGGTAAGTAGTGTAAAAGACAAAGTCTTCTTATCAAGTAATAAAAGACAATTTCTCATCATCTATGTATGCTTAAAATGATGATAAGTCTTAACTTAAGATTTATTTGAGAGAATTATGTATTAGAATTGTCAATTTCATAATTATATGAATTTTTGTTTACTTAACATTTAGTTTTAGTTACACATGTTCTAGATATAGTAGACTATGAAAACATGTCAAATGCGTAAGAATGGATGGTTGAATTCGTGTGTTGAAAACTTTAGATTTTTTTTTCCAAATATAGTGTCTAATATTTCATAGTTAGACATAGTTTCCTTTGACAAAAGCAATATAAATATGTTTCATAAATTTTGGTTTATAAAAACTCTCATTCTTTTGTTTAAAGTAGTTTAAATAACATGTAATATCAAAGAAATGATGAGGAGGATAATTTACACTAAGATTTTTATACTTGTTCGTTTGTTAAGAAGAGGACTATATCTAATTATTGATAAAGTTTCAGTGTGCATATTATAACTACAAATTATAAACAAGTATTAAACATCATGAGTATTGTTTGGATACACAACCATTCTTGACTAAAAACTTAAGTATTATTTGGAAAACAACCACTCATGACTAAAAATATGAGTATTATTTGAAACTTAGTTACTTTTGGCTAAAACACATTTTATTTACAAAGGCGTGTGATATAAATTATCATTGGATTGACTCAATATAGTAAGATAACATCCTAAGACATGTGCAAAGATTACACACTCTTCTAGTTTGTTGATGAACACAAACAATATTTCTTACAAGCTTTAAGGGCATAGAAAGATTAACACTTAATACTTTATCAAATGTTATCATTGTGAAATATTTGTCACCTACCTTTATTCACCTTAATTTTTTTTTATATATGAGATAAAGAAAGTAACTCTTCAACTTTTTGTGTTCACATAATATCTAAAAATATATTAAATGATTTTTATGTAGCATTAAATTTTATTCTCTCTTTAAACAACATCCTACTAACACTCATGAGTTAAGATTTTTTTCTCAAACTAAAAAGAAATAAAAGATTATTAGGAGGTAAATGGTCATTACAATGTATAATGTTTTCATATAATATATTTTTTTGTTAAATATTAAATTTTTAACTTTTAAATAATATTGTATCATTATTTTTTTTAATGAATAAACTGTAATATATTTTCATTTTTAATTATGTAAAATAATAATCCATTAATTTAATTATCTAACAAGAAGTTAATAAAAAAAATTATAATCTATTTTAAAGTATAAGTAAGATTGAATTGTGATGTTTTTGTTAAATTGATGTATAAAACCAAATTAGAATATTTGTTTCAACCATTTTTATTCTTATTATAAAAAACTATATTAATTTATTTATTGAAAGAATAAGACTAAATTAAAAACATAAAATTGAAAAGAAAATGACTATTAAATCCATAAGTTGTTTATAATAAAAAAAAAGTTATAGAGTTATAAAGTTATATTTGAATTAAAAATTATTATTATTTATATGTAAAGATATAAAAAAAATGTTATACTGGATAAAATGGGTTACTTGTAGTCTAATCTACAAAACATTTGGTATCTTCGGATGTGTACGAGATTCTCTTTTTGTCACTTTGTTGTACTTGTGAATGTCGTGGATTGGGCCTTTAATTATGGGTGTGATACGGGCAAATTTATTAAAAAATATAATACTTTTTTATTGCAATATTAAATTCTCAAACATTTACTCTGCTTCCATTCCACCTGATTTAACAGCCCATATAAATAGTTTATCAAATAAATTGGTTAGACTAAAAAAGATATAATTTAGATTAAAGATGCTCAAATTTTACTTACTAGATTAGATAGTGACTGAAATAGGTTTAGACTAATTTAATTTATTTTCTACAAAATACAATTATAATTATAAGAAATGACAATAATATTATTTTATTAAAATATATATTTTTTTCAATTTATATCTTAAATTAATATTTCTGAAAAATATATTTATTTTTAATTATATAACTTCAATTTAAAAAAAATATTTTTCATCTTTTATTTCTTAATTAGAATTACTTTTGTTTTTTTAAAATTAGATCAAATTAGTTTAATACAACGATTTAAAATAAGACTGCACTAGACAACAAAAATTAACTAACTAATTTAAAATATGAGTCCAGTACCACTTGTTTTATGAATCCTAAAATAAACCATAAAAAAAAGAAAAAAAAGGAACATATAATTAAATCCTGTCTGATACAATACTAATTAACAAGAGTTAAAAAAAAGTTTTCAATAATGCTAACTTGTTAGTTATACGTGTGAAAGCTTTTTATTATGTTTTCAATAATAAAAATAAAAATGTATTTAATCTCAGCATTTAATTATCATATAATCTCCTCACCCCTATTATTTTCCCTTAATCTTATATTTTTTAAAACCTCATTAAAGTATCATATATTTTCTCTTATTCATTTAATAAATAGGGAAACAATCTATCTTCTCTTTAACTCATCTAATTAACAATGGGAAAAAATAATTTATCATGAGTACATATGATAGATATATTTAAATTTGTTTTCATTTTCACTATAAAAACTAAATATGACAAAATAGATTATATTATGTCAGGATGATGGTCATCAAATCACTACTAAATATAATATTTTATAGTTTTTATGATAATTAATTTAAAAATTATATAAAAAATTATTGGTTATTCGATCACAACGTAGACTTTCACATCATAAACACATAGTCATTAAATTCAACTAATATTGCAATAAAAAATAATATGTATGAGTTTGCATTAAAATCTAAAGTTAATCTAACATGACAACTTCAAAGAATCAATTGAAAAATAAAAGAAAAAAGAACCTTGAAATTGAAACTTAGCGTAAAATCATGAATGAAGCTTTTTCAAATGATACAATAGGTTACTACTTTTTGAAAGAGAGAAGATATATAATTCTGACAGAAAAATTACCAGAAAGACGAAATAGAAATAGTGAGAGACATTGTAAAATAACGTAGGAGAAAAGATAATAATAGAAATGAAAGTAGTTGATATTAATAAGAAAAGATAATAAACTAATTAATTTAATTAGTGTAATAATAGAACTTAACATAAGCCAGGTAACACATTATAGAACGCCTTAAATAGAAATGATACCCTTTATTTATTTTTGGATTTATTATGTTTTTAATCCTAAAATATGGAAATGGAATGAATCCAATTTTGATTTTTAAAATAAAAAATAGTTTCATAAATTTGAAAAAAATAACCCTTAAACACTAAATATGGTAAATTAAAAGGATTTTTCCAGAAAATTTATTATTTCTAAACAGCAAATTAAAATGATTCAAATAATATTTTTTTCAAGTATAAAAGAAATTTTTTTTATTTCCAAATTTGAGAAAGCAAAACCAGATTCACTATAAAATTGTTGGTCTAAAAAACATATTAAGCCTTATTTTCTTATTTGAAGTCTGCCCTTAACAACGACTTTTAAACCAAGTTTTATTTAGGTGACTAACTTGAAGTGTGAATAAAAGAAGTAACTTTTTGCACCGAAAAGTTAGGTATCTCAAATAATAGGCAGCACCACTATTCCTAAACTTAGGTGCAAGCTTCCCTCCTACTCTTTTACTCTTTTATGGGTTTCTTTGTTATTAATTTTGGCTAAGATCAGGAAGAAGATTACACTTCCAAAGCCTTTTCACACACATGAATCTTAAGAGTGAAACATGGCTCCATAGAGATCACCAAAGTCAAATTCTCAAGATTAGAAAAACCACTCACAGATATTATTCACTAACAACTTTCTGCATCAATAAAAGAATCAAACACAACAAATTCCAATCAAAATTGAGTCTCTTCTTTATTAACTAAACCATGGTAAAAGATGGTATTCTCAAGTTCATTAGCAAAAGAGAATAAAAGAGGGTCCACTTTTTTTCGTTAATAACTAAAATGGGTCCACTTTGTGATCTTTCAAGTGTACAACAAAAATAGACACTACCAGAGCGTACAGTTATAGAACTCTTCTCTAACCTTTACCAATTCTCTCCCACGTGAACCCAATAAATCAACAGTAACACCACCCAAACTATAAACACAAAATGTATAAGAAACCAAAACCTACCCTTTCGGAGGGACTAAACTTTTTTAACAATCAAACAGTGACACGCCTGAGAAATTTGTTTCAGAGTAGTGGGTTCAATTTACACATGTACCTTGTGTGTGTTCTCTACATCAAAATCCTTCTTTCTAAATGTGTCAATCATGTCCAGAAGTGAAAATGTTGAGCCAAGAAAAAGGGGTTCTTCATCTACTCTAAAAGTTGCAACAGGAATAAATTAATCAAACAAGGCACGGCTAACAAGAGATATGATTGGTTCCATAGCTGATTGCTTCAAGATTTGATTCTGACATGTTTGTAACCCATCTCATTGGACCATTTGATGTTCCTGGTATGTTGTAAGCATAAGAAGGCCATCCTACATTTTCTCCACACAGGTTGGAGGCATTCCTTTTGATCATCTTCTGTGTTCTTTCAAGAACTATAAGACTTGAAAATGTGGAGAAACTGTTTCCCACAAAGGTGTCAGCTCTTAAACACACTTCATAGTCTATTGCGGACTGAATTAAATAGGGATACTTCTTATAAATTCCATCAACACCAAGTTTCTTCTTCTCAAAAGGAAGAAACCCGTCTTCCCAACCTTCAAGTATGGAAGAATTGTTCAGGAGTTTATCCGCAACAGCAAGATAAACAACAGTTGGAGTCTTCAAACCAACAATGTTCCCAACTCTTTCCACTATCTCTTTTTTGCCACTGCAGATTTGATTCGTGTTCAATCGTCGCTCTAAATTTTTACAGTGAATCATCCAATCAATTTCTATCCTCATGTGGACAGCAACATATGGAAGGGGCTGAAAAGAAGGTCCATCATTGGTGGTAGTGTTCTGCATTTCCACTGCTTCAGTGTTGCCTGTTATCTTTCTTCCAACCGCTCTAATCCTAGACACAACCTTGTCTGCTTCCTTAGCAATCTCCTCTGTCAAATCCAAGCACTCAAAAATCTTTGCATAGTCCTTCACAGGCCAATGATCATGCCACAAGAAAGGGTTCTTCCCTACAATACGAATTACCTCGTGGTCATCTAAAGAGCCCTTACCATGTTCCTTTAACTGTGACAAATCCCTCTCCACTGTCCACCTCCTGCCACTTCCCTTTTCCATTTCCAGCACTTCTGTTCTGTTCAAGACATCCGAATAGCGCCCCAACCGGACAAAACCACGGCAAAGAGTATTGAACTTCTCGAATTGGAATATCTTGTCAAAGGAAATAGGTTGCAAGAGGTCAATTTCTTTGTAAAACAATGAAGCACTAAGGCTTGGCATCAACAATGTTCTGTTCATCATTCTAGCAGTAAGACAGGCCCTTGCAAACGCAATCTTCTGGTTGTTTAATCCCCACACAATCTGAGGAACCACCAAAAACTTATCTTGCCGGATTCCAAAGTCAAAATTCAATAATGGAGTGCGGATATATACGAGGTTGCTCCATTCGATCCCGTCAAAGCCAGGGAAGGATGGAAACAATAGTGCTCTAACAATCAAAACAGTAACAAGCAAAACCATACATTTGCTAGTTACTGAATTCATTGTGCCGGTCAAGGACTTGGACAACACTTCCATGTATGATAATGATTCAGTCTACCATGCAAAGCATCACCAATTTTTTTACTTTGACATTAAAACTCATTACAGCATCACTTACAAAATTGATCACCATAGGTGTGGAGAAACCATGCCAACAAATTCGAAGGTGAAGATCCAATTTTGAAGGACCCCACAGTCTGACGCGACTGATGATACAAAAGGAATAACGAGAAAAGCGAGAAATTTTCGCAACAGAGGGTTCCCCTCCAACGATAAATATCTACAAAAGAGGAAAGAAAAATAACAAGAATCAGCTATGAAATTGTGATGCTAAAAAATGAATCCTGATTATAATTCACGGCGATAGGAAGGAAGAAATGGGACAGGAGACCGTGGATAACGTGAACCACCTTGAATAAACAAACTCGGGACTTGAGAATGAGTGGGGTGTGATGAAAGGTTAAAAAGGAGCGACCTTGAGGCAAAGAAGAGTATTCGAAAGAGAGGAAAAAAGATGGTAAAGAAAGAGTGGAGTGTTGGGAATAGAGAAGAAGGGACAAGAAAAGTTGGTGGGAGGAGAGAAGGTACATGGAAAAAGAGAAGGAAAAGTGAGGAAATAAGACGAAGGTGAAGGAAGAAGACAAGTGAGATACGATGTTGCAGTTGCAGTTGCAGAGCGAATGACTGGTTTGTAACAGAGCCAAAAACTAAGGCCAAATTTGCGTATGTTGCGGGCAGGCTTTAACCACGCTCACTTTTTCCCTTTTCCCTTTTTCCATGTGCATATACTAGCGTAATCGACTCAAATGGAAACTTTTATATTATATATTAATTGTTAAAAGGTAAAGTTTAGATGAAGGTAAGGTCCATAATTAATTTTAGTTTCTTTTTTAATTATAATTAAATTTAAACTTTTATTATAAGATTGACCAAGATATCATGGCCACTTTATTGGTTGTTTAGGGTAGATTATAATTATTAAATTAATGGCTTATTAGTTGTATTATACACTTTATTGTTATTCTCCCTGGATATCTATCTTCTTTGGTAGAAACCAATTTTAAAGGTGGATAAACTTTTAATAGATTTGAAAATCACAAATTAATATAAATATGGTTTGCTACATCCAATGGTCCTCGTTACTTAAAATTCGAGGTAAAAACTATTTTATATATCTATTTTTTTCTTAATCTTTTAAAAATAAAATTATAATAAAATTATAAATTTTAAAATAAATAATATCTCATATATAACCCTAACAATATTATCTTAAATACTTAATAATTTTTGTATGTCAAAGTAATATTAATAGTAAAAGTCATACACTAAACATATTTTTCATACGAGGTTAGGAATATTATTTTTTTGGTTTAATCACGTTGACTTAGTCTTATATTTGCTGTTCTTCTTCTGTAAAAATATTTTTTTGGGTCACTCGTGGTTTAATCTAGAAATGTTTATATGTATTTTAGATTTTACTATTTCTGGATATTTGTTGTTTAGATATATGTGTGTGATTCTATTTTAACGTCTTTGTTGCAGTTTGTTGTTTGGCCACGTTGTACTTTCTTTGTACGGACAAAGTAAGCAAAGTGTATTTTGTGGCTTCATTTTTTTGTTAAACATGTTTCTTTATTGAATGTCCATGGTAACGTATGAACCTATATATTTTGTTTTATAATTGATGGTTTGTTTTAAGTTTGCAATTTATTGTGTTATATTATCTTAAAAAACATGTTGTTTCACAAAGTTAACGTTAAAAATTGGACTAGACAAACACTTCCTTATTTTGTTTCTAAGGTGGTCCTCTATGTTATATTGTGTTATATTATCCTAAATTTATAATTTTATTATAGACATTTTATATATAAATAATATTTTATCATTTTTTAAAACTTGTCTTATTCCTTCATCTTTATAATGAATTTCATGTGTATGACTCTTAAAGGAATCTCTTAACTGATTTTTTAAATATTCAATAAATTTTTTATTTGGTTCATCAGTAGAATGTGTGGAGATGTTCTTCTTTGCGTAGAACTGACCTCTCTCTAGAAGGTTTACTAGCAGGGGAATCACACCAAACCGCCCAATCACCACCTTCATGAGACCACATTTTTCTTTATCGTCGTGGTTCCTGTGCAGTAAGGAAACGAGAGAAATAAATAGTTTGATTGCGGCAACTTTTTGGCATTTTGAGTCAACTTCAAATAAACCAAAGGTCACAACATAATATATTTTTTACCTCACTAAATGACCACACAATATCCATCTAACTAGAAAAAGTCACAAAAGTGCATGTCTTATTTTGTCTCAAGTGATTTCGACTTAATAAAATAGACTAAATTAATTGTTTTTAACTAAATTGTTAACTCAATTCTGAAAAAAAAATGGTGGGATCATATTAAATAAATTCAATAAATATAAAAAAATCTATTTAACTTATTGTTTTATTAAAATATATACACGAGTCAAAATTAATTATCATATCTAAAAATTTCTCCATGATTGTTGTAGGCTTTTCTAGAATTTCCTTTTTTCTGTAATAGAATTATAGTTTAGTCTATATGTGGTATTAATCAAAATCATATTAGAATCTGATCTCTTGTGCCTTTTAAACTTCTCCTATAGAGTAATGAGAACTGTGTCAATATTATCAATGCTATAAGGATCTAATTGCGAAGTGATAAAGATAACGAATGGATCATAATCGTCAGGTAAATCATCCAAAATTGTCTCTATATGTTCATCATTAGAGATCGTAGAACCAATTGCAAATAAGGAATCAACGATTTTCTTAATTTGAAGCAAGTATTCAGAAATTGTCTTATCTTTCTTGATTATGTGCAGTTAAATTATCAATTTTTTTTACTTTTGCATGAGTTGAGACACATAGACTTCAAGTCTTTTCCATATTTGCCACGATCTCTCAAAATCAACCATCTTTGTTAGAACCGGAGCAAACATTAACACCGGTAACCATGCAACGAGCAACTCATCATGTTACTTAAAATTGAAAAAGAATTTATTGATCACTGCTTCATTTTTTTTTCAAGAAATTTTTTGTGAAACATGTTCTTGAAGAAGATATTTTCTAAGTTTCAAACCATAAATTATGGCAAAATCTTGTTACTGCCAGACAAGAAAGTTTTCGTCATCAAGCTTAATGGAAATTGGAGTTTGTAATGTTTGGAAATTGAATGAAATTCCAGAAATCATGATTTCTGAATCCTATGATATGAGAACGAATATAGATGAAAATAAAATTGAATAATTAATACGTGATTTTATTAACTAAAAAAAGAAAATACAATAAGTTATTTATAAATAACAAACTCACTAACAGTTCACTACCAGAATAACTAACCATAACTATCATTATAAAATTTCCTTTACTACGGATGTGAATTAAATTTTTAAAAATATGTATTTTTTTAAATATTATAGATTGTGTATTGCCTTTTAACTTCTTATTTTTTTTTTAAATAAAAAAAGAGTGAGCAATCCAATTAAAGCAGTTTGGATTTAATCCTAATGAAGTTTTGATTGATTTAAAAATGAGAGAGGGGACACAACTTTTGTATTGTTCCATCCGAACCAAAGGTTCTTTATCGTGAGCATTTAATATGTATTCCTTCCAAAACCTTTTCTCTTGGGAATGTGAGGTCAAGTGATGAATTAAAGAAGAGAAGAAGAAACAGGGAAAAGAAAAAATGGTTATTGGGGTGAGAGAGGACAAAAAATATCTCAAAGTTTCACATAATCGTTGGTGAGTTAGGTAATAAGTATCCAACTTTACTCTTCTTTCACTCCTTTGATGATACTTTTATTTATTAACAATAAAATTAATTATCCAATTATCTTTGATTCAACATACAATGTCAGAAAATGACAATAACATATCTATCTTTATTTATATAATACTGAACAAAATAATACTAATTCTAATTATTTTATTTTTTAAGTGAATAATTTAATATTTCACAAGAAAAATATTAGGGCATTTCTTGAATTTCTAAAAGTAAGGGGACCATCTATCCACCTTTTCTTTGGCCCTCTCCTTAATCCACTAACATTCTTTTTTGGAAGTCTTTTACATGTGAAATACTTTGATACTTATATCTAATTACATTATACTATATTACATACATGATGAGTTTTTCAATAATTATCTTAATACTCACATAAACTTATTAAACTCTAAAAGACATAAACAAAAGATCAGGATTTTAACTGATCAACACTTTATATGTACAACCGTGCTAAAAACTTTTGTTGAGTAAAATAATAGCACTTATATACTCAAAAATAATCATTCTAATAGAAAAATAAGATAAATACAATAAAAAATAACCAACACAAAAATATAATGAGAAAAAATTTCAAAACTGGAGAATATAATGTGAAAAAACTCCAAAACTGGAGAAAAAACAAGAACCGTGCACTCTCCAAAGCAAATAATTAAATCAAATCTCACAACACTCTACTACAAAAGTATAAGAAAAGTTAAATACAAGCTTAAAGTAATTTTGACTGGAGTTTCTAGATATCATGGACTCAAGTCCATTATATAGCTTTTGTCACCCACTTCTTTAAATATTCAAGGCGATATGGGACTTTCAAGATATATTATTTTCATCAACCTCAACAACTTTGAATTAAGCGATTTCAAAAGGAATCTTACAAGAGTTTAAACTTGGCAAAGCACAATTTGTCTTAAACATGCATGGGCAATTTCATTCTGTGGTCCCTCCTTTATATTCTCTCAGATGCCATGTTCTTGAGCTGATTTTGAAGTGTGGTTGATATATACTCAAAGGTTTGACATAACACAACATTATTATTCCAACATTGGCTACAAAAACTGCAATAAAGAGTGGCACGTGATGATGTGAACAGTGGGAGGAGGGAGAAAATGGGGACCATAGAGATTGTTGATGTACTTCCTCTAATTTTTGCTTGGATTGGTATCTTCTTTTGCATTGATGCTGCTTTTACGTAGGGATGGGTTTCTCCCATTTGCATTACAGGACAATGCAAGAAACATAGGGATATCATAATGCCAAAATCAACACAAGTCACATATATATTATATTTATCATTTCTTCATTCATTTCTGATGCAATGTATTCTGCTCCAATCAACACACTTACCAAAATGCATTGGGGTCCCCCATTTGGATCATGCTTGAGGCCTCAAGAAGTAGAGAAACTATCATACCAATGTATCTGCAAAACAGTGGTAGAATGAGTAAACTTTTGTTGATGTAAGTCAGAAATCTTACATTATATAATAAGAACATGCAAGAAGAACACTATATAAAGAATAAAACTAATAAAGTGATTATCTTAAACAAATGTTAGTTATTAACTGCTAATGGACAGAGTTTGAATTTTGCTCAGGAGATAACACTAAGTTGATTGTGAGTCCTGTGTAATAAAGTTATATTTGTCATCTTCGTGGGGGCATCATGTTTAAATAATGATGATGACAAATATACAAGTACACACCATGTTAGTTGTTTCCAGAGAATATCTCTCAAGTGAAGAATGATTATATGGTTTATATAACTTTGGTTGAAAGTTAGATGTAGATTTAGTAACAGTTTTACAGATTTTATCAATGAAGATATCACCAGAAAAAAACTATTTGAGTATATTCTCGTTGACTGATTAAATAAGTTTTATTTATTTTTCATTAGAGAAAAGGTAAATCATAACAGACCTGGTTGTTTGTACTTATTTTCTCAATAAAATAATTAGATCTTCATTTTTTACTTGCTATTTTAAAAGTCAGCTGTTTTTTTTTTCTTTTTTATAACAAATTCTATCTTTTTATTAAACAAGTATTTTTGAAAAACACTTAATTTAAGTTTAAACAGACTGACCAAATATAATATAGGGTAAAGGTTTACATAAGATTTAATAATAAGATGATTTTAATATTGTAATGAAATAATTTTATTTGTGCATAAATTATGTTCCAAACCAGCAGGACATAACTTAAAAAATAATGTCTCAAATGCTTTTATTGAAGATGGTTTTTATTTTCCAATGAGAATTGAAATTTCATTTCCACCAGCTGCATTATTAATGTCTATATTGAAGATTCACATATATAATTTAAGTGAAATTTAAATTATAAAATAATACTAAACGCACCTAAATAATTTAAATGTAGGTTCTTGTTACAATTTAAAATGGTCATATCATGTTAGAAGGCCAATTTTTCAGGTTGGAGTTTACGAAAAAAATCAAAGAACTGTTCCCTCCAAATTGGTTTCTTATAATGAATGATCCAATTACATGTCAAATTATTTGATGAAGTTTGTCTGCTATTCTTGACAAGAAATGGAGATTTTTTTTATTCATTAGATTCTGTTTATAAGAAGAGATGGATGCTCACCCTGTCACAGTCTGGAACAAACAGTTGCACATGAAGAACTGAGTAAGAGAAAACTTTCTATCCATGTGTAAACAAATAAAATAAAAATTGAAGTTAACACTTTTGTCTTCTATTTCCTCTGTTAACCACGTGAGTGAGTGAATACAGGACAATGTGGCATTAGTTCAAATTTTGTTATCTAGGAACAAACATAAAAACTGAGATCCAGACCATGCTAAGTTTCATGTTCTAGCATTTGGATATCTTCCAATCAATAGCAAGAGTGCAATTCATTAAGAAACATAGAGATTACTAAGATACAGTTTCATTTTCTTAACAAAGTTTTCTCCATGCACATAATTAGAGATTAAATCCCACAGGAACATTCATTATTTCATTTTATCTTATTTTTCTCTTCTGGAAGTACTCAGAAAGTTGTGGAAATATATCTTAAATGTACTATACTAAAGTCACTTTTAGACACACTCTTGTGTTCTCTTGTTTTTATTTGTCTAGGTAAGCTTTTCAGAAAGTGAAATCATAAACTATCATGAATAAAGCAGATATGACGTTTCCTTTGATACAAATATTTTTCAAGCTAATCAACTGTACCAGATAAAGATGATTACAATCTCACTTATATTATCAAAAAGAAAGAACATTGGAAGATTCAAAAAAATGAAGCTTCCTGCTAATCATTGTCTCAATTTCAAGCTTCTTTTTGAGAATATTGAGATGAGCTCGTTGGCTGTCCAAGTCACAAGGGAGAGATTTCGGAGATGTGTGAGTGAGTCTTTGTCCAATGATAGTACATCAGAGACACATCCTGAGAGCAAGGACAAATGAAAATGAAGAAAATTCGGAAAAGGGAGACATTTTTATAATAAGAACCTGTTATGCAGCTATATTTTTATGAAGTTAACACAAGCAGTATAAAAAGGTGTTTTACACCAGCACCTTGTAATTGAAAAATGATCGATTTATGTACATCTATTTTCATGGGAGACATCGTGATGCAAAACCTAAGGTGTGGGAGAAAATGGAGACTACTAATCCTTTCAGGATCTAAGTTAGAGTTTGATATAGCTTAGGAGATGGTAAAAGTTTCCGTACCTGAATATTTGACAAGATATAGCAATGAATATGATGCTAGCACTCTTTCTTCAACATCTTTATCATAATTCAAGGATTGTAGTAATTGTGGTCTTAAGATTGAGAAAGCCATTGGTGGCAACTTTCTATCTTCAATCAAATTGAGGTAGCTGCTCATCCATGAAATGGTTACGAGGCTTGCTCGTGCTAAACACGGGATTCCATTGGCTATGGTATCTGCAAGTGTTGATAGTAAATTCAAATTTCCATTTTTGAACAAGACACAGGCTTTTCTTGTTTGCCAACTTTCTGCTTCTTCCTCCTCCTCATTCTGATAAGTGACACAACTAATCAACAATTTTGATGTGCTAAAAATAGAAATAGTGAGCACTAGAAGCAAGCTCTCATATATGGAGCAAAAACAAATAATTTAAATGTTGTGCATTTCATGATTGTAGTTTGTAATTTAATTTTTGTCAATAAAATTGGCTTTTTCATCGTCTTTAATATTCCTCTGTTCTACCATTTATATACATGACAATCTAACTTTTTTTATACACTCTTAGTGTGCATCCTAATTAAACTACAGTGTTTTAACCAGAGTTTACCTTGTGAATTGGATCATAAACAACATTTTCCTTGCCGGGATATGAATCTTCAAAGCAAATTTCTTTGAAACCTGCTTTTTGTAAAAGAGATTTTTCCATTAATGATTCTCCTGAATGAGAAAAGTGACCTCCTAATAGGTATAGAGCTCGGGCTGATTGCTGTTGCACTCTATCATTACATGTTTGACAATTCAAAGCTGCTACAAGTGCCTGGATTGCTTCTGATCTAAATAAGCTTCCCTTGAAAGGATCTTCCTGCAACACAACTGCTATTGCATTTGTGAACTCTTCAAGGCATGTAAATCAATGTAATATAGAATAGTAGAGAATCTATAAGGTACCTTCTTGAATATAATGAGAATCACAGAACTTAGATCATTGTTCATAATCAATATTTCCATACAAGAACTACTAAGTTGAATGAAAAAGAATTACCATAAGATCAAGCAGCAATATTATTACTGCAACTATAGGGCGTTCTTCAGGTGGAGCCTTCTCAAGGTAAATGAAGAAAACGTGCATTACGTTTATGCCACCCCATCCATCTTTAAGTCCTCTTAAGAAATTTAAAGTCTTTGTTCTTCTGGTATGAAATTCAAGTCCTCTTAACATTTTCAGATAAAAGAAAAAAAGGCAAACCAAGAAAAGAAGTGTACCAAGGTAAGTGATAAGCACATACCTTTCAAGGTAGAGCAACTCGGCTAGCACAGACAAGGCATAGCCACTGGAATTTTGTTTACTCCCAACAACAATTAGTTCAAGTAATGAAGTCTTATTTATGTTGTCAGCTAAGAAACTTCTACAGCTTCCTTCGGCGCGAATGCAACATGAAATTATCATAGCAGCATTGTTTCTCTCGTGGACCTCTCCTTCAATCCTTCTCATTAGCAGGGTCAATCCCCCAAGTGAAAGAACTTGCCTGGCATTTTCTAAGTTCTGGTCTTCATCAAAACCAGTAAGAAGTTGGTCCAAAACATAAAATGCTGCCACTTGAGGACTGCATTGTACTGTGAAGAGGGTCTGCAATTTGTCTCCAAATTCCAGCACTCGAAGTATTAATGGCACCCATTCTGAAGATAGCATCTGCTTTGCCTTCGGTTGTGACAGATAAAGCAGAACTGCAGCCTTTAGAAACAGACTAGTGCTTCTTAGAAGCCTCACAAATATTTCTAGTTGAGGATCAGAGTTCAGTATAATTTGTCTAATTGCATCATTCTTGCCTATTAATTCTGCTAAAATTGATATGATCAATTCAAGAATCTCATCATTAGTGGAGGAAAATAACACCTCAAGCATAGCTTCAACTACACTAGGCTGCGTCAGTGCTTCTTCAATTAGAGGATCACCAGGAGAGTTCAACCAAGCTTTGGTAATCACACGAATAGCGAATTCACAGTCACTTAGAATATCTGATGAACCTATAGTTGTAATAGCTCCAACAAAGTCTCTTGAAAGAACAGTTGAAGCATTCTTGGGTCTACAGTTGCTATTCTCGAAGCTTTCCTTTGGTATGAAACTACAAGAAAGACACTGAAAATAGTCCAATCTTTGCGACGCTGGCCATAATTGAGCTTGATTGTTGCCAAGATGACTTGATCTTCCAACAGATACCCTATCGCCTTTCTGTCATAAGTAAGGAGATTAAACGTCTGAAGAGAAATTCTATAATATGAATCAGAAGGATTTCATCCATGAATTGAAAGCACAGAAGATAACCTGAACTGCGCTGCGTTTGTATTCATCTTCATACAACTTTTCATCAATCTTTTTAGCAATTCTCGACATTCCATTTTGGTCACCAAGACCAGTAGGTTGCCGCTCTAGTCTGGAGCCGAACACTGTCTTGTATCTGTTGAAGAATACCACAAACATAAAATAACATACATAACTACAAATTGCACATATTTGTTTCTACGGAAAGATGGTTGTGGTGGTGGTGAATGTAAGATGTTCGTATCACTTACAAGTTTTGGTTGATTGAGGAATTTGAAACAAAAGAATCTGAAGACCTTCTTGATGATCTGTAACTTGGCCTTGATGGCAAAGAGACATTAGGAAGAGGTGGCTCACTGGCCCCAACTTTAAGCCATTGCTTGTAATACTGAGAAAACAGAATAGTCCCACTATCAATCTTGTCATTGTAAACTTTGCTGTACACCTTAATTTTCCTTTCCTTCTCATCGTGAGTTTCATTTGAAAGGAACTCAAGCCCAGTGTTGTACCAAATTTTGACATGGAGAAGATGGGGAAGAAACAAATGCTCCCAAAGGTCCGGAAGCAAGTAGGTTCGTGCAAAACTTGGAGAATCACAGAAAACTTGCAGTAAATGCTTAGAGGAAGCCCTATCATTTTTCTGCAGCTTGTAAGCTATTGCCAGGTATAGTTGAGCACAGGCTGAGAGATGAGAATTTGGCACACCAGAAGTTGAAGCGTCCCTGGAAGTTTTAGAATTCGAAGTAGCAACTATGGTTAAAAGCTCAATGGAATTCCTTAACCTTTTGATCATCCTCACCTGTTCCATTGTTCCCTGACTTTCTACTAATCTATCAACTTTCTTCATACCCAAATCCATGTTCACAAAAACCGTATCACCGGAATCCTTTCTTCTTCTTTTGTCCAAGAGAGAACTACACTTCTCTCGGATTGTTTTCCTGAAAAGATCATCTTTCACGTATCTTCCTATGTAGCCACTGAGGACAGCAATTACTGCTCCAATGGCAACTTCATCCATCAAAGGTCCTACCCTTCTTGAATCTGCTGGCACCAGTGACTTAGAATTTGACCTTTCCGAAGTAGAACCACCTCTTCTGTATTCAGAAGAAGAAGACACACTTTTTGCCGAGTCCTTCTCTACTTTGTGCTTAGGTGAACGACGACCTTTTGGATCATGACAGATGTATGCAGCAAGTGGATTTTTCTCATGTTGCGAAAGTTTGTGTTTAGGCCTCTCTGGGGTTGGATATTGGGCAGAATATTCTCCAAAGGCAGCCATATGTTGGTGAATGAGAAATGGGTTGAAAGAGAAGTATGAAGCAAGAAGGTCTTCAATGCATTCTTGGAACTCGAAACAAAAATAAGAAATAAAACAGTGACAGCTAGATTAGCTATAGCAGGATAGAGGCACAGCAATCACGACAAAGAAAGCGTTGGATTTGGTGAACGGTGAACGGTGAATCTTTTAGGCTATATTTTAAACTATAGTGTTCTGTTCTGAAACGGCAAAGACCCCTTTGGGCCAGCTTACTCATCTCAGTGAAACTGTCACCACATTTCTAAACAACAGTCACTTGCAACTGCAAATTGCTGTGTTTA
The DNA here is from genome assembly GCA_030347555.1 of Lablab purpureus. NCBI lineage: Eukaryota > Viridiplantae > Streptophyta > Magnoliopsida > Fabales > Fabaceae > Lablab > Lablab purpureus. Next base: position 17,387,516 of record CM059259.1, read on the forward strand.
ATTAGACCATGCAGATGATTAGTACATCTGTGACATTGAACAATTGCAATTACAAAGTATTTTATTATCAGTACTAAAAGTACATTTTTTAATTTGAAGTTATTGTTTTTCTCATTAACAACAACACAGTACCCTTTATTTAACATTGTATATTGATTTTAATAAGCTCTTGTTTTATGTTCTGTTATGAGTGATGTCTATGGCTTGTGTTGTTCTGTTGGTTTTTCCCGCAGATAATGGCTTTAGTGACTGATCTCAGATGCTTTCTTGTTTGACCTCACTTTTGGTTTGTTTTTCTATACAGTCACTTGCTAATTTAATAGCACACACAGAAAAGTACTTTTGTGTCAACAAGCGATTGAAACAAAAAATGTATATTAATTTTAATTCTACCAAAAAGAATTAATTTTAACTATTATTTATTTATTGAATAGCATACCTTTTATTAAACCTTTTTATATTTGATTTTAAATCAGTTATTACTTTTATATTCTGCTACGAAGCATGGCTGGTGATTGTTCTGGTGGTCCTTCATGCAGATCGTGGCTTTAGCTTTAGTTTATGCTCACTTCTCATACTTCGTGGTTTGGCTTCTCTTTTGTTTTTTTTTTCTTAATCTCTTTAAAAAGTGTTCTAAAAAGTATTTGATTTAATAATAATAAATATTTTTCTAGTTGATATGACAGTGCAAGTGATTGAGAATTTGAGGGGGATTACTTCGGTAACACTTTTCAACAAAAAAAAATCACTTTTTACTACTTTATCAATATCACAGTATTCAGAATTTCTTTTATAAAAATTATATATTCATTATAACATTACATATGTAACCAGAAACCCATAATTGAAACTTTGTTCCATTCCTACATTTAACTTCAGGTGCATATTTTGAAACTTCAAATGATGGTAATAATTTAGTGTAAAGAACTGCATGTTAAATTCGTTTAATATTTTTTCCTATCAGATCTATTTCCCAGTTCATTGGGTCACAAACAAACTAATTAATCTTATTTGTAATAATATAATGAAGGAATTTTTAGGGTTTTTAAAAATATGTTATAGAAATATATGAGATATAAGAGATACTTACTCCGTTTCAAATGATAAGACGTACTTTGGAGTAAAAAGTTGTTTCAAAATATAAGGCGTAGAATTTCAATAACTTTTTTTCCTTATATACTCCTATTAATTACATGGTTATCTGTGTTAATATTAAATAGTAGAAAGAGAAATTAAAATCAGGAACTAAGAATTAACTATATTTTATTAGTCTGACTCTTCATATTTTCTTATCATTTACTAATATCATCTTCATGAGTTGGAGCTTCATTTGTTTGTTCTGCTCCTACAAAAATAATTAAAAATTAAAACAATTAAAAAAAGTAACATAATTTAAAAGTTTAATACCTCCAGACAGTGTAATGTTATCAAATTCAACATTTCTTTCCTCTTCCATTTCATGACTATCAATAGTGTTTTGTTCCCATTCAAATGAATTAGATTCATCTTTATTATCTGAATGGGGTGAAGTAATATTCAAATCTATATCAACTGACATTTTGAAGTTGTAATATAGATTGAAGTTCCTGCAGTTATGTCATTTTAATTCAGTATTTCTATTTGCATTTTGGTGGGAATTAAAAATTTTGAGCATAGTCCTTTACAATTTGGTGGGAACTAAAGATTTTGATTGAAATTTTAGTACAATCATTTGCAGATTGGTTTAAATTAAAAATTTTAATTAAAATATTTAATTAAAAAAATTAGTAATTCTAATTTTAAATTGTTTAAAAATAATTCTAAGATAAATTCAAAACTTTTGAAATTCCAATCTCAATCAATCACAATTAATGTACTGTTTTATTAAAAAATTAATTTATTTTATAAAACTTCTGATTCAATTTCAATTAATTTAATTAATAGCAATTAATAAGGGTAAAGTTAGAAGATTTATAAAAAACTGAACAAATTAAATGCTTTTCTTGGTATGTGAGAATTTGTTATAATTTGAAACGGAGGGAGTATATTGTATGGAGGAGATATATATATATATATATATATATATAGAGTAAAAGTGTAACAAAATATCAAATATTAACAATATCTCAATCTTAACTTCTTAAATCTAAATAATAAATGAATATATTTTTTATTTTTATGAAAAGATATTCTAAAATAAAATCTAGAAGATTTCCTAGAAATTAATTTAAATAAAAAAGATATTAAACAAATATTTCCAACATTCCTCCTTGTTTTAATATCTGTTTATTTGAATTTTGAAATCTCATATTTGATTCTCTTTCTTTTGAAGCTTGATTTCCTCCTCTTTCTTTACTTGTAATTTTTATCTTTATCTTTCTTGTATGGAATCATGTCATCATGAAATTTGATATTCTCCACAAAATTTCTTCTTACATCAACTTGATCATTATCATCTTCTTCTTTGATTGTTGTAGATTTCATGGTTATGAATTGGACTTTTGATGGATGTTAGAATATGATTCTTCATCTGTCTTCTTCTCTTGGACATAATTCTTTTGTAAGATATATACATTCTCTCTTGATGTTGATATTTCTTTTATCTCTTCATATGGAGTCAACTCCTCTTCAGATTTATTGGTTGTAAGACATGTTGTAAGAAGTAGTTCCTCTTCTGATTTATCCTCTACAACCTTGACAGATTACTGGAGATGATCAGATTTGCATATCTTTTCAACATGTCCCAATTGAGCACATTTGTGGCATTTTGCATCTGGTCTCCACCAACACTTGTTTTGTTGGTGGTTATTTTTCTTGCAATAGGGACAAGGCGGAAAAACTCGTATATTATTGTTTTGGTTGTATTTGTCCCTTTTGTTGTTCTTGACTCCTTTAGCGGTATAAAGTATAGTATCTTCAACAACACGATCTTCTCTCATCAATCTTTGTTTTTCTTGTGCTTGCAAGACATGTATAATTTCTGCCAAAGTAATTTTAGACAGATCTTTTGTATTCTCCATCGAAGTTATGGATGCTTTGTATCTTTCCAGTACAGTTACCAGAATTTTCTCAACTAGTCTGGAATCAGGAAATTCCTTACCTAATAATTTTATCTTGTTAGCAATACCTGATAATGTTAATTTTTACCACTTCTTTTAGTCTTTTCACATTAACAAAATCAACTCTTTCTTAAGCTTTTAACTTACTTGGTTCTCTTTTTGATACTTTTTGTAAGTAATTTGCATTTGGTTAATCTTATCTAATTATACTACTAATCCCCATATTTTTTGTCTAATAGTGGTATAGGAAACATTTGAGGTTGAAAGAAGCAAGTTTGGAATCCTAGGGATGGAGAAGGAAGACCTTAAAGGAAAATTAAAGAGAGCTCCTGACGTTGGGCGCCCCTGAAGCAGGCCCGGCGCTACATGGACAGGGACCTGATCAGTCACCTGGGGCCGGGCGGCAGTCACTGAGGCCGGGCGCCAGGCTCCAGAATTCACCTGGGGCCGGGCGCCAGTCACATGAGGCCGGGCGCCAGTTGGGCCGAGACCACTTTTGTGGTAGTACGCCGGGCGCGAAATGGAACCCGCCGGGCGCCAACTTGCTGACATGGCACCCTGATGCCTATTTATTCATACTCTTCGAGGGAAAAAGGATGCGGGGCAAGAGAACTCAAGTGGAACGCGACTTGGAGCTTCTAGGGCTTCCTTGGAGACCATCTTCCTTCTCTTGGGTTATCATTCTTCTTCCATTACTCATCCTTTATTTTTTGTGCTCTTCATGACAATGAAGAGCTAAAACCCATTTTGTTGGGATTAGATGTAGCCAAACGAACTCTTATGTAATCTCTTTGTTATTTATATATATATATATATATGTCTTTCCATTCAATGTTAGTATTTTGTTTCTATGCTTAATGCTTGTTGTGGTTTGATCACCCATAGCTTGATATTTGATTCATTAGGTTTTGGAAATTATCTTTTGTAATCTTGAATTGAAGCAAAATACCTAATGAAACTTGTATCTAGGAATGGAGCTTGATTCATTGGTTGTCTTAAACCCTTGTTGTGATGGCAAATTTTCTTGTTAGGGGATTAAGGAATTGACTCATAATAGGAAAACTTAGGCTCATTCCACTAAGGGATTAGGGTTGAGTAAACTAGTGGGTTGGCATTTACATTAAAGTGGAGAGAAGTTGAGTCATTATATGCATGAGAGTGAGTTTTGGTGAAATCTAATCCTAACATTTACATTCCATATCATTTCTTATCTTTATCGCCTTCTAAGTGTTTGTGAAAATACCAAAAAGAGTTTTTATTGTTGTTTGCACAATTTTATTTTTTTTAAACACTAAACCAAATTATGGAAATATTCTTTGTCTAATTTAGTTATCAATTGCAATTATTGTCGTGTATTGCACAAGTCCTTTGGGAAACGATATTCGGACTTTCCGAATTATTACTTGAACGATTTGGTGCACTTGCCAAAAAAGTTAACAATACCCAACAATTTGTTTGAGTATTCCTTGATTGTCTCGGACTCTTTCATCTTTTGTAGCTCAAACTCCCTGATCAAGTTTAGCACTTTCATGTCTCGAATCTTCTCGTTTCCTTCATATTCTCCTTTCAAATAGTCCCAAATTTTTTTGGGTGATTTTAGGGTCATGATTCTGGTGAGTATCATTTGTGAAACACCAGCAAACAAACATGATTTTGCCTTTGCCTTCCTTGTTTTCTTTTCTTTTTGGCTTTTGATTTGGACCATGGTGGGATTTTCTGGCAGCGGATCAATAGTGTAATCTTCTTCCACAGCTTCCCATAAATTTAGCCCCTCTAGATATGCTTGCATTCTTATAGCCCATAGATCATAACTTTCACCATCGAAAAGTGGAATAGCGACTTGTGAGAAAATTCTTTCTCCTTCCATTCTACAGGTCCCGTAAGAACAATGATTTTGATACCACTGATGGGATTTTTAGGGTTTTTAAAAATATGTTATAGAGATATATGAGAAATAAGAGATATATTGTATGGAGGAGATGTCTTTTATTTTATTCATGTACTCTATATATAGAGTAAAAGTGTAACAAAATATCAAATATTAACAATATCTCGATCTTAACTTCCTAAATCTAAATAATAAATGAATATATTTTTTATCTTTATGAAAAGATATTCTAAAATAAAATCTAGAAGATTTCCTAGAAATTAATTTAAATAAAAAAATATTAAACAAATATTCCTAACATATAAATACTATTAGTCAAAAGAATTCTTATATAAGACAAGAATCAACATAAAATTTTATATTAAATAGATTATTTTAATAACATCTAATCCATATATTTAAGGATGATAATTTGGGTTGGTCCGCTCTGCATTGGTCTGTCCCATTTTTGACTCGCAAAAATTGGGTTAGCCCGTCTCGCTCTACATAAATTTTGTGGGTCAATTTTGCTGGTCCGTCTTGCATAGTGTTAAGTTTGTGGGTTCACCAGTCACTCCACATAACTAATAACTTTTTTTGTGTTATATGATATTGTTATATTTTTTCATTCAAATTCATAATGCATTCAATTCCATATTTAATGTTCTCGAAACATTCAAGTCCACTAGTAATAAATTATTAGTACTCTTAAAAGCACCATAAAACTCTCTAGAAAGTACCCTAAACAGATAATTTGAATATAAAAATATGTATTAATCAATTTATTTTGTTTAAGTTAACTTTTATTTAACAAGTAAACGTTCATATGTTAAAACATAGAAAAAATAATAAAACTAAGATTGTACTCTAAATAAAAATTAAAATAATTAAATAGTAGAATTTTTGTTTTGCGGATTATGCGCGTCGGCCCATCCCTCCCCCTCCATGACCCATGTGAGCTCTAAGTTATATAAAGTGGACTTAAATGGATCAGTGGACTCAAATATTCGACTCATCCCGTGTTTTTTTCTAGCAGACCGACCCATGCGACCCACCCCACTTTATCATCTCTATCTATATTCATCGAGATTTAACTAACTTTAAATTAATAAAATTCAACACAAATAATAAATAACTGGATTTCTTATGTATTTTTTATAAATTTTATTTATCACCACATAAACAAAACAAATTGTTAGAAAAATGAAGTGGGACGGGTGCACTCATTTAATTTTGAACCTGTATAAAAAAAACTCTATTTATAATCTAAATTTCAAATAATTTTTAATTTATATACAAAAATATATATCTCAAAACACTCGTAGTTACACCGTAAATCCTATTTATTTATATAATAATAATTTATTCAATTTATTAAATAATATATAATTAGTAAAAATAAAAATATTAATTTTTTATGGAACTGATTTTGTGAGTAATTCATAGAATTTATAAATAAAACTTGTTTAACATATATCACATAAAAAGGACTATATTTAAAAAATTTCCAAAAAGTAAAAACTCGTATAGAAGAACTTTGATCCAAATATCTAGCTATTCCAACATGAATAAGAAATGTTCCTGTGCAAAGTAAGAATATTTTTAACAATGGTCTTAAATAAAATTACTAATTAGAGAATTGAGAAGTACAAAGTTTCTATTATTAATTATGTTACGAATTACAATTAAGATGTTACTAACATTTTTTAATAAAAAGACACTTATTTATGAATAAGATTGTCTTTGAATGTTTATTATCTACGAAAAAATATAGAAGAACAGTTATAAATATATTCTCATGGGCATATCAGTTGTGAAACGGATTTTTTAAAAGAATAGCATTATGGTTGTCATTGAAAAAAGTAACAAGAAAGTTGACAGTGAGAGCTGGTATAAGGTGCTCAAACAATTGAGAAAATCATGATTGAATGATATAGTTTACAGTGAGAAGTGTGTTATAATGAAATTCTACAACTATTATATTCTCAATTTTAATTTGTATGTTTGGATCCATTCTTACATTTAAACGTAATTTTGAATAATTATGCTTTTATTTAAATTTAAACTTTTATAAGTTTTAGAATGGTAACATAACACAAACAAGTAAAAGCAATTAACGCAGATGAAAGAGTAACAGAATGAAAATTAAAAGGAAAGAAGAAAATATGTTTAAATTTAAGGTTATTTGAAAGAGATAAGATATAAAGAACAAGGAAATTAAAGAGAATGAATCTTACTAAAAAATTTCCACTTATAAAAAGAGAAAATAGCAGTGAAAATAATATAGAATAATAGAGAAGTTACCATAAATTTCACCACCAAAAGCACATGAAATTATTTTCAAAATACATGGTGTTGATTACAGAAGACAGCAAGACATCACCTCCTTAACAATTTTACAGATGAGTTGGTGGGCATCATCATCACCTTTAGAATTTGCACTATATATATATATATAATATGTATGTCAAAATCAAAAACTGCTATGTATGGTTTTACTGTTACACTTTCCTAGCCTTGTAATGTACAACAGAATCTTTGAGAGAGGAGGAGGAGGAGGAAGATGAAATGCCAGAGCGGCTAAACTCGGCCTTGTCCTTGCTGAAGGCCTTGTGGACATCATCTTTGAGCTCCATGAACCGTGTTCTTTTGATTCTCTGCTCTTCTTGAGTACCCTTTTCAAGATAAAACAAGTCAGGCAGATCATCCTCCATGAACTTGTCCAGCACTTCTGAGCAGTGTGGGAAGTAACGCCGCCCCATTTCCACTGCCACCACCACAACACACAACATAGATTCAGAACTGTAGTCAGAAACATTATACAACTACTACCTAGAACTTTACAAAAAGATACAAACAAATAAGATTTCTGGATTCAAGTTAGAGTATGCTTGTTGAGTACTTTAAAACCAGTTTCTATAAACTCAGATTCAGGTCAAGTAATCTACTCTGCAGTAGTTTGTTGCCCTTGTTCAATAGCCTTTCTACATATTTTCATTCTCTTATTAAAGAACAAAAATTTATAGGTGAGTACGAGGTTAAGAAGTGACAACAAAAGTGACCTAACTACCCAACTGGCTACGAATTTGAATGACTAACAGACATGTTAAGAGCATCACTAAAACAAATTCTCCCTTGAAATTCAGACCAAATGATATATCGAAGAAGTAAACATTGCTTAATTACAACAAATAGCAAGAGGAAATTAAAATCTAACTCAGATTACAATTACCTGTTTTCATAAGGGCCTCCATTCTAGAAAGAAGTCTTTTATTTTGCACTATGGGAGTCTCATTGAGATCAACCTCCCTCAAGTTGCCATTTGAAACTTTTGAGTTTGATGTAGAGAGACCAGCAAACTCGGATGTTGTCTCGGCATGCGCAATGTCCATGGCTAGTTTGGCTTCTGAAGGGAAGAAAAGTCTTGCAAATGCCACTGCAGTAGAGAGCAAATTTACTTTTTTTTATCGTTTGAGCATTAAAAAAGTCCCATAAACACAGTAAACCAGTTAAACAACACTCTCAAAGGAGCCACATCAGACCTCTTAAGAGAGTTAAATTAATCAACATCAAATAAGATGGGTCTCAAACACAAGATTTTGATAAACACTGGCTCCCCAATCTTTCGGCCAGAAGAAGGTGGTCCAAATGCTTCTGCTTTTAAAACTTAACAAACTTTTCCTCTTATATAGCGTTTGACTTAAAGCTGGAATAAGAAAATATCCACATCAACATTACCATCCCTCAAAAGAATTTAGCTACAGGTACAAAATAAATAGTTTAATAAACTGTCACTCTGCCTAACTCTGTTCGTAAACCACAGCTGATTAGCTGCCAGATACAGTAGAAAATATGGTTTCCCAATTGCAAAACAATCTTATTAATCTAATCCGCAGCCTATCTGAGGCAATAAATAATATTCATCTAATACTGGCTTTCTGATACATGGCCATCATTTTGATTAAAATACTTCAGCTCCCATGGTAATGTTAACAGTCCAATCCCAAGTCATGGCACATCCTACTGTCTTTTCTGAATTTACAAAATAAAACATTAGAATCTAAAGCATACAATAAAGTCCTTTATCAAATAATTTGCCTTTCGTTCCTGATCTTTTTTCTTCTGCCAAAAAATTAAAAAGAACTCCGAACCCTAAACAGTCACATTCTACACGTCACATAAAGTCAACCTGGCTTTTCATAGAGTTGCCTACAGCCTAACAGTTCTTTACATTACATAGAGTTTGTAACACAAAAATTAAACAGTAAAAAATCAGCTGGTAGCTTAACGGGTCAGTCCTGAGGTCCAATGACACAAGGAAGTCAAGAACACAAAAACCAATAATTCATAACATGTATTTTGCAGGTGGTGTTTTGTACACAAAAAGTTCCTCCAAAAGGAAAAGCAAGATTCTTGATTACCAACAGATCAAGAGAAGAAAATTATAGACAAGAGAAAGAAAAGAAAAGAAGAATGTAACAATGAGAAACAATATCTTTACTATTTCCTGTACTCAGTCCCACAAACTTGGGGAATTTCAAAAACAAAGCAATTTAAAACATAGACTCCGGAACCATACTGACAATTTATAGAACACAAGCAAAAAGTAAATGAATATCATCCATGAGAACATACCTCTGTTCTCAAGGTATAGTAGTTTCATGTGGAGGTCATCGGCCATGGTATGGGAAGACATACATGTATCCCCGGCCAGTGGATTCCTCCGCATTTCTCTTTCAAGAACATCGATGCATATCCGATCACTGTTTGTTTCTTGTCCCTGTACTGTTTTTGCATGATAATCCTTTGGCCTTGTCAACCTTCTACAAATACTAACAGCACTCTGACCGTCAAAAGTCAAATCCGATGCACAAGCCCCTTTCGTTAGTAAGGATACTATAATGGAAGGCACTTTACGCATGGCAGCAATATGAAGGACTGAGTACCCCCGGGAATTGCAAAGATTAACATTAGCCAACTCCAAACTAAGTACCTCAGAAACAACCTTGGGGTCACAATAGGCTGCAGCATAATGGAGAGCATGGGCTTCATCTAAAGTAATGTCTGACTCGTTTAAAAGAAGTTTAACAAGCTCAACATCATCTGAATCCAATGCCTTGTGTATTCTAGTGATTCGTTTTAGAGCCAAAGCATCCAGTGCAGAGGCATCATTTTCAACATCTTGCTGAGGGTTGTGGCGTAGCAATTTAACTTTCCCTGAGAGTTCATGGGGAAGCTCTTTGTCAATTGAAATCTGGTCAAGGTCTGATCTGGCCACCCTATCAATACATTGAGTTACAAGTTGACTCGATTGACAGTGGAAAGCAACAATAAGGATTGGAATGACATCTTCCACAAGAGCCTTTCCTATAAAGTTAAGTAGACGTCGCTGCAAAATTTAAAGTATTAATTAGTACCTTGATCCTTAAGCCTGGACAGACACAATGATGCTAGTATTTAAATGTGAAATCAATTTGAAAGTAATTTTCTAAGCATTAGAACTCAACGAGTCCATGAATTCATTAATTTAGAAAGATACGTTGGAGCTAAGAGTAATGCTTAATCCCAAGGCACGAGATGTTACGAGTAAGGCATGTGCCGAAACAAAAATATTAATTTTAGAGTTCAATTTCATACTCCTTTAGAATCAAAAACCGTAAAAGTTAGGTCTAATAAAGTAATGATTTGTTCAAGAAATGAAAGATTATACATTGAAGTACTATCACTATTACTTGCTAAGGTATATGGATGCTTGTATGATCTGGGAAATTAACAAAGTAAAGTTGCATGTTTCTGAGGTTGATCCCATGCATGTGCTTGCCTTCCAGGTTCACTTTCAAGTCAGAGCAAGGCTCTGAGCCTCTTGAAACACACATGTTCTGAAGAATCCAATCCAATTTCTAAAAATTCTGATCACAAACTATTGTTACAGCCTTGACCATCATGTAAGTGAAAGGATCAGCCCTTAAGCGTGACTCTAGCTGATAAGATCAACAGATTTTTTTTGAAAAATTCGCTGCTTTACTCCAGCTCCAGCATTCACAATTTTCTTTTCTACTGAATCACCATATAAGCATCTTGGCATCATAGAATGTGCGAATAGACACTATTTTTAGTCGGGCTTAAACTCATTTTATTAAATAGATGATACAAAATGGACATTTAGAAGAAAAAAAATGTTCAGAGATTTGAGTGAGCAGAAGTCAGTACTGTTTAAAACTTAAAAGTAAAAGACTAATACAATGAAAGATCATTTAGTTTAATGAATTGTGTTGTATGGTAGTCAATTATGTCATCAAACATAGAAAATACCTGGAAAAGTGACACCAACTCTGGTATTTGAAAAATGGAAGAGGCATACATCAACTCCACAGCAAAGTTAATTGCAGGTCTACAAGCATCATGGGCACATGCATTGTCAACACATGTAGACACCTCCATTGGAGAGGGCTTCAGTTTACCAGTATATACATAACTTAGGAATATGAGGAAGGCTTCATATCCAACCTTGCCATAAGGCAACAAATCACTCATGTTATACTTCAATTTCCCTTCTTTTTCTGGTGACCCCTTCTCCCTCTTGAATAAATCATGGAAAAACTTACTTCTAGAGGCAAGAATACATCGATGAACACGAACCGGAATTCCTTCCACAATTATGTCAGCATCACTATAATCAGAATCAGATTCAATCAACAGCTGCTCCAAGTTGGAGCTAAGCTTACTCAAACTGATAACCTCAAGGTTAGGTCCAGGGTCAGAGCCGTAAGAAGAGCATATGTTGTGACTAACTGAGCCATTTGATAAATGGGAAGATGAAGTAAAGCTCAAAGAAGATGAGGGTTCGGCTGAATAAGCCATTTTCAACAACTTGAGAACCTTAGTGAGCCTATAACATATCTTCTACTCTCAAAAAACTCCAAACCTCAAAGTTCCTCAAAGATACAGTCCCAAAACCGTTTAACTACCAACTGACGAATGGAATATATGTTACTAAACAAAACCTTGAATTCCCCAGCACAGACTTCAAAACAAAAGCAACCTAAAAAAGGGAAAGTATAGATGCCGTGTAAACGAAAAACACTGATCTGTATAAGTGTTGACTACAAAATCTAATCTCACAACTCACAAGACACATGACATCTGATCCAACTCCTCACAATATAACTCAACAAAAAAAAACATAAGTTAAAGAGACTTGCTCTATTTCAAGAGCGTTCATACACAGACTTGGATCAAAAAAACAAAATATTATATATATGTCTGCAAATTTCAGCACCGGGAAGGTGCAAAAGGATCTAAGAACCCCCTTGTTCAAACTTCCAAAGCCACCAAAACAGCATAGCCAAACCAAACCCAAAACTGATCCCAAACTGAATAACCAAAATCAGCAAATAACTTCAGTAAAACATTAAAAAAGGAAGAACTTTTGTTTACACTCGGAGAGAGGGTCAAGGAAAAGCACCACCCCACAAAACAATAGCGGCATCAGATCAATCCAAATCAGAAAAAGGTTCGAACTTTGATGGCAGAACGCAGGGGGAGAGAGAGAGAGAGAGGGAATCAATCACCGTGCTGTAAGTCAAAGCATCATATACGAGGAAGGTTCGGAAAGGAAAAGAAAGGAGGGTGCGAAGGGGTGTATGTTAACAGAGAAAGAAAGAGAAAGATTCGGAAATGAAAGAGCAGTGATAACGTCACGCGGGCTGTGAAGGTGAAGTACACAGCATCCCAGAAGTTTCGTCTTTCGTTGTCAAAAGAAAGAAAGAAGAGAGAGAAAGAAAGAAAGAAAAGAGAAGGAACAGTGTTGGCGTAGGTGCTTCAAAGCCTTCTCTCGCGTTGCTTTGCGTTGTGTGTCGATAGAGAGATGAAGTGGTTTGATGACGCCATTGGTGACGTCAGCGACCCCAGCTCGGTTTTGCTTGCGTTCAATCTGGCGTCACCACTCTTCTTCCTCGCAACTTTCTACCTCTCTCTCTCTCTCTCTCTGCCTTCACAACATTTCAATTCTTTTCTCTTTAAACATTTTCTTCCCATTTTTCACTCCTCATAATTCTTTTTAATTATATCAACTGTTTTGGTAAAAACATATAAATAAACTTTGTCTTTCTACTTGTAGCAGCAACAATAATAATAATTTAATTATGTCTTTACTATATTTTTTCAATATTCCTAATTTTGATCTTAAATTCTTTTCTTAAAATATAAGTTTCTAAATTTCTAATTATTCATAATTTTAGTTATTAAATATTTTACACAATTTTAATTTTTTTAATTTTCAATTTTATTATGATATGTGAACATTAATTATTCTTAAACACTTACTCAACATGTATTCTTTTTTCTCCATCTCTCGTGATTTTTCTCTATTTGTAGATATCATTTGGGTATCGTATTCTATTTTGATTGTCTATGTATCAGTTCAATTATTCACAGTTTTTTTTATTACCTTAAAAATGATACAGTGAGATTAAATAAAAATACATTATACTCTAATTTTTTTAAAAGATTAAAAGGGTAACAGTAGAAATAACTTATAGTTTCATAATAATTTAATATATTTCCAAAACTAAAAGTTGAACAAACTTACAAGTAGCTAAAAAAATGGAAAGATTTAAAAAGAAAGGTTATGAACCAAAGTTGACATAGTTGAAAAGCAAGAAACTAAATTTACAGAAAAATAACATATTAAAGATTAAAATGACAGATTTAAAAAAAATATAGAGTAACTCTAATAATAAGAAAAGTAAGGGTATTGCAATAATGGTGTTTAGGCCTAAACCTAACAGTTGTTGAAAAAAGGAATGTGAAAATGAAGATTACTGAACTTTGGTTTCACATCATCCCCACTTCCCATTTGGCTGTGCTCAGTAGTCTTATCTGTGGTTTGAATCATGAAAACAATACCTTCCTTCTTTGCCGACTCAACTTTATTCTTTCTCTATCTTCTTTAGCTTTCTTTCATTTCTGTTTAGTATAAAGTTGGGGGTTGCATCAATCATTGATGCATGTTTGGTTTTTTTTTAAGAATATGAATCAATGAATGAGTGAGTGGAAGGGAAATAGATGAAAGGCAAAAGAATAATATCATAAAATAAAAAAATAATTTCACAACTGCATTTGTGAAAAAGCTGTTTCTCTCCTTTCTTTTTCTATGTTAGGAATAGTGCATATATATATATATATATATATATATATATATATATATATATATATATATATTCTTAGCTCTCATCTAAAGTTTTTCTATCATATATTATTTTGGACAAAAATTTTTTTTTTTACCTTTTAGAAAGTTTAGGAAAATACTTGTCTAAATAATAGAGCATATGTAATATTTAGGTCTAAACATATATATTTCATGTGGAGATACTAATTAACCTAACTCTTATCAAATGGCATGTCATGTGAAAATGGAAACAAGTCATACGTTCCTTTCACATCAAACCTTGTCATTTCCTTGTGTTGTGTCGAACCTTACTGTTGCTGTGGTATGAACGTGATAACAATATCTTTTGTCTTTGTGGACTCTAGTGCACATGACCTTTATCTTCTCTGTTCAATTTAGGTTTTATTCATTCGTTTTTAGTACAAAATTAGAGGATGAATAAAACGTTATAAGTTGTGTTTAGATTAATAGTGAATTGAAGAGAGTCAATAAGAGAGAAAACGAAGGAAAAGAAAATTAAAACTGAGATTATGTTATAAGTTAAAAGAAAAATAAATAAATTTTAATAAAAAGTGATTTATGCGTTTCTAATTTTTTTTATTTTATTTCATTTTATTATAATATATAAATATTAATACACAATTAATTATTTTTTAATATATATTGATATGTATAATCCATTAGGTATTCAACTTAATCAATTATGTTATATTATGTTCAAAATATAATTACTTATATCTTTTTTTTAGTATAAATATTTGTATACATGTGAAGAAATTTTTTCTTTAATTTTTATCCAATAATTACATGTCTAAATTTTTTTTTTTACTTCCCTGCATATCCAAACAGGCGTTTAATGGCACGTTTGGTGTAAACAAAAAAATTAAAGAAATAAAAAGTAAGAAAGAAGGAAGGCAAGGAAATAAGTAAAAAGGGGAGATGATTTTGTATAGTGGTAGAGAAAATGAAATGAAGGGAAACAAACATGTGTATAAAAATGAAATAAATGCCTTCGATAAAACAAAAAATAATTATAAAAAGTTAATAAGTTGATGCATGTGTTTATTATGATTAATTGTTTAGGGATAAAGTATGAGCTAGACTCTAATATAGACATAAATAAAGAAGAAGAGCAATCTTTAATGAAAAATAACTCTCAAAAGTGTTAACTTAAAAGTTTAAAATGAGAAGTAATATCTTAATTTTTAATATGAGTTTGGTAATAATTATTAGATATTGAAGAATCTAGCAAATTGTTTCATAAATATAGATTCTCATGATTACTGGGTCAGTAATAGTATATGTGTTCCATTGAAGAAAAAAAATTAAAAAACATATATTTTTATTTGTGTGTTGTAAATTGTATAAAGTAATTGGATAGGATATGTGGGTCAAATATTTGGTGACATGCTATCTCTATTATTGGTGTAAGGATGACACTGTGGTTCCAATTAAATATTCAAACCACATGCTTCTCATTACTTCATTCATACATTTAAAAATTATTATTTTTTGGAATATGAAACTAGGTTTTTGGACGCACATGCAATTATTTACCTTCGTGTAATGTTCTGAGTATTCTTAGTCACTAGCATATCTCATTTTGCACGTTGCAAACTTTGTTCTACAGAACGATTGTGCCCTTAGATTTTATCTTATATCTATCTATGAAATTGTTGTTTTTAAAATGAATAAATGCGTCAAATTGGAAAATAAAAATCATTTATTAAACCCGTTTGATTTGAAAAAGAAAACATGCCAATGAACAACAGAATTTTAAATTCACATTATCGACCAATAAAAAATTACAGTTAATATGATTTTAAAATAACTATTGTACACATAAAAAAAACCTCGTAAAAGTTAACAAACTTAATACATAATATTTTTTATAACTATTATGTATTAAGTCTGATATTTTTACCAGGTATTTTTTAAAAGTTTGTTGACTGTTATTCAACAATACTGAATAAGTTTTTTATATTGTTGATGTATATAAATATTTTTCTGAATAATTAATGTACTTTTTTTTTTGTTTATCTTTTAAAAAACAAATCAATCTAACTTACCTTAAGGTCAAATTATAAATTGAGTTTAGACTGAAAACTTGTTATCGGCTTTATTACAAAGAAATCAATCATTTCAATAAATATTCTTTTAAAATATAAAATAAGTATAACATTTTTCAATTATATTATTATATTTATCTAATTGTCAGGCAACAAATAAATTTGGAGGATAAAAAATATAAGTAACATTCATATGTATATCAAACGTACTTTAATTTTCTTGATATAAAATTCATCATCATTTCTTTTCCCATTTATAATAAATAAATGCATGAAATGTTTAAAAATTAAGGAAAGATAAAACATGATTGAAAATATAATATTTTCATTCTTAAGTAGTTACTTAGAGCAATGCACAAAGACAAAAAATTATTAATTATTTTAAAAATTAGGGGAAAAATTATGTTAAGAATAGATTATCCTTTTATCAATAGCGTAAGACAATAAACGTGTGCTTAAAACGAGTACATTGACTTGAAAAAAAAGATAATATTTGAGTTGAACCATTTTACCCATCCAATTCAAAGTCTAATAACTTGTCAGGCCTGATCACAGTCGGGGTCGAATGAGTTTGGGTCTAATAACTTGCTAGGCCTGATCAGGGTCGGGTTCGAATGAGTTTGGATTGAAAATATTAAATCCAATTCAAACCGACCCAAAATAAAAGTGATCCATTTTTATTCGCTACAGTATGTCGGATTAGTCTGGTTTAGATTGGACAAATTTTGAATTAAACGGGTGGGGTTAATCGATTGGTTCATATTGAATCCAATATTTTTTTAATCTAAAAATTATTTAATTTATTTGAATTGGATTTACATTTTTTTTCTTTGTCATTTAAATGAGTTACTGTTGGTTTCTGATATTAAAGATTCTACTGAAAAACTACTTGAGGTGTAAAGAGTGTGAGTTGGAGGAGTCGATTCTAAAGCACTTGGAGGAGGTCCTGGACGTGGCACGTATGACTCCAACGAATATTAGCAAGGTACTGACCAAGAACAGGTGCAAGAAGGAAAAGGCAGTGGAGGAGTTGTTAGAAACATTGAAGGTGAGAGCGGAAATGAACAGGGGTGGTAGATCTAGGATTCACACTTCACATAGATTACACAACACACCCATAGATTGCAGAAAGGGTTAGGGTTCAAAGAGAAAAAAAAAAAAAAAACTTACGTTACTTTCAAGTTCTAGCACACAACATTTTTAATCTCTCACCACTCGTACTTTTATTAATGCTTTTTAATATTAGAATCCGAACTCAGACCACATAAATCCGTTATAAACCGTAATTTTAAACTCACAAGACCAACATCTCCCACATTAACCATTCGAAGAAAAAAAAAAAGTATGAGTTGGTCAATTTTGGTTGACCAATAAATGTTAATCACCCCTACTTGCCAAGGCAAATTAATGAATAGTATTATTAACAACTTTTTGTGAAATTACACCAAAATCATGTAGCCTACTCTATAGTCAACTTTTCTTAATTTTTCTTTTTATCAATACAAAACACTTATATTATTCGTAATGACATTTCTCTCACCCCAGTTTGTCAAAATTCCATTAAAGTAAAAACTTATCTGAAAACATTTTTAAAAGAAAAGGAAAAAAATTTAAAATATATACTTATATAACTTTTTTTCATAAATTATTAATGTACAGATAAAAAATAAAATTTAAAAACCATATTCAACAACTTGTACAAAATGTTTTTTTCTATTCTTTTGGAATAGGAGTTCATTTGAATTCCTATAACCCAAACTTTCTAATGACTTCAAATGAATTGTGGAATTAGTTTTGAAATTGGTTCACTTATCATAATTAAGTCTGAGTGAGTAAGATAGTTCCGACATCAGCTCAGTCAATGGCCAAGTGTGATTATGCTTTTAAATATACTTAAAAAATATATAAATTATTTTTCACAAAATACGCTACAATAAGCAAGGTGTGTCTCCTCCCAGCTAAGTGTGGAACCAAGGGTTCCAATATGTCATTATTATAACCACGAGCCCAATAAACACACTTCAATTAATGGGCTATGCTGTTCAAACTAATCAGCACTCCGTTTTATATTTTAGATTATAATTAAGCTTATTTTATTGACAAAATTGATAATAATTAACTTTAATTCTCAAATAATTCATAATCAAATGTATATTTTGATGAAGAGCAATAATTAAGAACGGTAGGTAGTAGATCAGACATGAGAACAAAAATAATAGATTGACAGTTTAAAAACATATATTTGATAACTCATTTTAATATTATAATAATATGAATTAATATTTTAAAACTTGTTAAATAGATAAATTTTGATGGATTTCAAAATCATAGAACTACACTGATATATAAAATAACACATTAAGCTGTGTTGTGTTTTTGCCGCAAACCCATTCTTAACCATTACACGACAACACAAAACATTGTAAGGTATAAGGCTATTGGTAGTTCAAAAGGTATGATATGTTATCTCTAAAAGTAAATATACTTTATATATTATTTTCCGAAATAAAAAAAATATTTACATGTGAGCGTTAGATTAACCATTATGTCATCAAATAAAAATTAAAAAGGACTTAAAAGACATTATATCCCAACTCCCAACAATAAGCGAAGAGCACAACTTATAAACCATTCTCGCACCTTACTCAACCAATTAATATAGACCCTCTTAACACACTAAAACTGTTTGTATACAAGAATTGAACACATGTTAGATTACTACAATTCATACATCCAGTTCAACCTAGATCTCCTCACGCAAAACTATCATGTGACAAAGAACAATGATCTACGCATAAAAATATTGTAAAACTTGAGTGTTGGATAAAAATATTATTTATAACAATCTATGCACAGAGTCAGTATAAGAAGCATATGACATACAACCAGTGAATAATAGCTAGGCAGAGATTTAGAAGGCTAAAACACCGAATGTAGATTTTTTTAGTTATAAATTTCTTAATATCTTATCACATCTCAGCAAAACATTGACTTATCCATCATAAAATTTAAATAATGGACTTTCTATGGATGTAAAATTTTAGAAGAGAAGATGCTGTCCTAACTGAAAACCAAGGGAATAGGGTAAAGCCAACGTTATCAAAAATACCTGCATTATATAAAATACTTGTATTTATTTGGCTTCAAAAAGATGAGTAAAATCCTAATTATTACATCAATTACTTACCTTTATCACTTCACATTTAAAAGTGAGCATTATTTGACTTAATTAACACAAATAATGGATGAGAAATATCAGGGCCGCATTATCTTTATTTTGCACGCATCCACATACAAACACGAAATATGTTGCTCACACTCTCAAAATTTAGAGAATGCTCTTCCCAAGTAATTTTTTTACCTTTACCTTTACCTACCAGTGTGCTGTTTACTGCGGAGTTACTATACTAGGTTTCCTCATCACTGTGACTTAATTTTTTTTCTGCTCCTTGTCCTTTTCATTATACAACACATCATCGTATCTTAGATTATGGTACCCTTCCATGATGCACCACCAACCAAGTGCCAAACCATGTAGACTTTGTTGAAATCGAGGTGTCCATACAGTTCACAAAAGTTATTAGATTTTGGGTTTTGTGCCACCAGTTGAAGATCCATGGTGTTGGTACGGGATATTGTGCAAGAGTTGAGCTTAAAGGACAAAGACAAAATTTATAAAGACTGGAAGTGTCTTAGTGTATTCACAAAACCTATGTTTTGTACAAAACCTATAACAATATCATTGGAGTGAAAATCTAACACACTGCAGCTCTTAATAAAATGAAGTTTCCAATTGCAACTGCTTCATTGCTCCCAACCAACAAAATTTCTAATGTACGACTACGAAGTAGAATTCAGACCTTTTAGCTTCAATTTGGCTGACTCAAGTTGTTCTACCCAACACCAATTTTGATAAAAGAAAAAGAATAATAACAGTCAGAATTCTATAGCACTTTAGAGTTTTAATTTGTTCCAATAATGAAGTGAGGAAGAAGAGTGTGAAAGGGTGAGAATTCTTACTCTGCTCCATTGCCGTTGCTGTTTGGACGGTTGTTCGAAAAAATAAGTTCCCATTCTTCTGATACACAGCCTACATTTCATAGCAGATACAGGAAAAATAAATAACAAACAACAACAAAATAATTGGAAGAGTAAGAATATATATAACTAGAATACAGTGCCTCTAGGGTTTTTCCTTCTTTTTATGCAGCAATTTCTGAACCTCAAGAAAATAATCTCCTAATACTTCTAATAAAACATTTTCCAAAAAGAGGAAAAGACTAGAGATTAAATCCTAAGTATATCACTAGTTTTTAATCTTCAGATTAAGAGCAATTACAACAAGTAACAATCTATATAAACGGATGGTTTATTGTTAGTTCTGCCTAGGGAGGGTTAAAGTAATAGTTACTGTAAGTGTTTCTAAATATAACTAAACCACACACACACAAAAACCCTAACCCTATGTCTAGAACTTGAAATCGTTATAAAAAGGTAGATTGAAGGAGAAAAAAAGAGGCTACTCTGGAAGAAGGGTGGTTGTTGAGCTCAGTTATGGCGACTTCGTGGAGCCTCAATTGCTTCGTCAGATCAGCAACAGTTGGCGTGAAGGTTGTATTGCTTGAAGAAGGAGAAATCGAAGCCATTAACAACAGATATTGAATATCTGAATGTGAATGTCACTGAAAATTGATACCAAAAGTTTTTCCTTCCTAGGCTTAGGAAGGGAGGTAATGCAGCAAGGTTAAGTGTGGAATTATAATTTATAACTAGCATTTAGTGCAATGACATAGACTATGGGCCAACTCTAGCCCATTAAGCGCATGCCCATAAGCCCGTTTAAACTAGTCGTGGGTGGCAAAAATGAGTTAGTAGGATATGCTACTATTTATTAATTGGCACAAATAAGGAGTGCACTTATATTTTAAACTTATTTTAAATTTTTTATATTATAAGTGCAAAATAGTAAAATTTTATTAAAATTAAAATATAAAACTATAATTGAAAGAATTACATTTTTTATAATGTATTCCTTGAACAATGTGAATATGGCTTAAGAATAATTTAAATAACAAACACATATTTTAACTTTTAAATCATTCATTGCATAATTGAGCTTCTATAAATAATAATAATTTCAATCATTTAGGTACATTAATTAATTATCTAAAACTTTAAAAAATATTTAAATGGTTGAATATATTTTTAAGGGTTAAATATAATTTTTATTTTTAAATTATTTATTAAAATTATGTTTTGTATTTTATTTTTAGAATAATATTTTTTTCATCTTCTAATTTTTCTTATTTTTATTTTTTAAGAATATTTTCATTTATCATTATTTCAATTTATTATTGAAGTATAAGAACATAATATATTTAAAGTTTGTAAAAAAATAAAATAATATTTTAATAAATATATTTAATCCTATAATTTAAAAAAAAAAAACTATGAATATTTGCTTTTGAGGGAGGAAATAGACAAACTCAAAATTGAAACATTCACAATGCAGTAAATTAAATTATTTAAGCCTCTTATAATGATTATGTATCTGTACCTTGTATTTATATGAACCATTTAGTTTATTATACATAATACATTAGTTCTAGTGACCAATTGAAAGACTACTTAAAGATTAAGTTAGTCAAAATCTACAAATTAATACTAAAATATTAAAAGCCATATTGAAATCAGATATTCTTCATACCTTTTATTGACATTATAATCCAAATATTCATGTTATGCAAGTTTTATGAAAATCTAATAAAATTTATATTTATATTTTTTTCTTCATATTAAAATTTAACTTTTTTTTTCAACACTACCAATAATTAACTTAAATATATTATTATTGAAATGCAAAGTAGTTTAATTTTTTTTATTTTTTATATTCATCAATTTAAGGTGTAGTTCTCATTTTTTATTTGCAATATTTTTGTTATATTTATTTTCTTAAAATTGGTAAGGGGAAAATATTGTAGCAATTACTTGCTTCAATAAATTAAATTTCAAATTCAAATATTATTTTTAATTTTATAAAATAATTACTTCATATTAAATTTCAATTAGGAGTAATTTGGTAATTCACTATATTACCCAATTAATTTATTTATGTTTATTCCATCACATAAATCAAATCAAACATTAATATTCCCTTCATTTCACTTCATTTTTTACACTTTTTCCTTCAACATAAAGAAATAAACTTTTCACTCAATTTCTCCTCTTTTATTTCTCTTTCCATTTCCCTCTAGTACAAACAACAACCTATTTTGTTAATTACATTATACCAATTGAATAATAACAAAAAATATAAAAAATCATGAAAAATAATTTTTAAAAATAGAATGCATATTTAATTCGGGTTCAATTTAAGGAATTTGCAAAGTCCAAATCTAAGAATCAATCAAAATCTGGATTCCTTCTATCAAGTTGGACATGATTGAATTGAAGCTATTGAGAGTATGCTGAGAGTCATGGTGTCACTATTTGGATTAATGTTTTTGTTATAACTTACTAGGTTTGTTGTGTATGTTTGGTTGAACAAAGATTTGTATAAACTACTTTTTTTTTCATTCATTATGAGAAAACTTTTAGATTGTTAGTTATTTATATGTATTGTTATACTGCTGATAAAAAAGATGGTAAGAATCTTAAAATAAGACTTTGAATCTTAAAATTTAAAAATATTTTTTAAAATATCAACGTATTTTCATAATATTAATATTTAATCATAATAATTAAATTAATTTTTAAATAATAAGAAGTTAAATTTCAAAAAATAAATATAAAAGTGAGTCTTATAACATCTCAGTACTAAAACCAAACTTATAAAGTAGAATAACACCACAGCCTAAAAAAAAGATATATTGGTTGGATTTTACATTAGAATAAAAGACTATCTAGAACGTTATTCTACTATTAGTAAAGTTTTGAATTATCAAATAGTCCTCTTAATGACATCTTAACCAGCATCTATCTTTTTTCTTTTATATTAATTTTATTTTTATTAACTCTTATATAAGTTTTGTGTGTTTAATCTAATCTAAGTTTACAAACCTTAGTCAGTTTATAGTATAAAGAAATTTGAAGAAAAAGGCCATCAATAAATGGCGTGAGATTAATCACTTGTACGTGCAACATTCTACATAAAAGACAAATTTAATTAAAATAAAATAGTTTTTTTAGAATAAAATTACAAAAAAAATGTTATTTATATAAAAGAAGCAAAATTTATTATTTTCTGAGATCACCGCGCAATTACAAAGAAGCCGAGTCATGAAAAGAAAAATGCAAATAAAATTAGTAGTCCAATCTTAAAAATATTTTCGATGATAATGAGAATTTCATACAAAAAATGAAAATTGTTTTTTGTTTCAAACTAGAACAGCTTTATCAAATCACACATATTTTTGTTTGTTTGAGAAAAGTCCGTTTCCAAAAACAAAATAGCCTAATTTAGTGATGGTTTGCTCAGACCTGGAAGACAAAACAGTAAAATTAAACTCAGAAAAGCAACCTTTGAATAGCCAACAATATAAAACAAAATACCTGAGGATGTACATACATACATTCTAGCTTCAACAATACATTACAAGTGACTTGCTAGGCCTTTGGTGGAACAATCACCCTTTGCCAGGGCTAAGTCCAAGTCCTGTATTCATCTACGAGTCGGCCATGTAATAGTTCCCTCTCCTACGTGTAAAGAACACATTTCCCTACTCACTTCTCAACTTCCTATATTGTGACCAAAACCATACACAAACCTAACTCAGATGCTGTCATTATGATAGTTGTGTATTTTGTTTCCTGCTTTGCTTCTCTATTTTTCACCAAAAAAAGTTGCTTATTCTATGTTTAAAAAGAATTCCGAATCCTTAAACACTAACCAGCAACTAGATATTTCCTTGCAGCAATGCCACTGTGTATCAGAGCTTGTAGTTGCTGGACATTGAGAATCTCATGTCTCAAGGACATACTTTTGGCCCTTCAAAGTAGGAAAACCACTTTAGCGTGTTTCTTAAGCTATCCTATTCACATGAAGTTCTTTTCGACAACCATCTTGAGCACCTCCAATTTTTGGATGATCTCCGGACTCAACAGATCCCTTGCTTCCCTAATGAGGGTACCTTCTCTACTCAAATGATAAGCATCCACCACACTCTTTATCCAAGTGTGAAGCTTCTCTGGAGTCCTGAAAAAGTAGAAAAAAGTTATTGCAAAGAATTCTGCTTCAAGTTATTTAATGCTTTCACATCTAATACATACGTGTACAAATGATCCACATCCTTTCCTTCAAGTTCTTCTCCAGGTGTAAATGCATCTTTGAGGGCAGACAGTTGTTCTTCAGGATCATCTATTCGAATAAGATACTTGACTATTCTAATCTCTTTTGGCACGAGTCTCTGAAGATTTCCCACTGCAGTCTTGTATAAATGATAGAGGATATCCTTTACCTACAAATAAATGTTTCATTTTACAAGCTAAAATAAGACAGTAGGAAAGAGCAAGTATAGTATATAATGAAAGAAAAAATTACAATATAATTCTGAAATTGTTAGACTAGTTACAATCAAATTGGACTTATAATTATATTCAGTCAACAAGATACTCAGTCAGAATTTCTTATCATCCATGTTCTTGAAATTAAAAAAGAAATAGCACACATAGGTAATGAAGTTCACCATTAAATTACCTCATCTTTCATCATGTCCGACTCCTTCGCAGCTGACCAAGCTTTGGTGATCATCAATACCAATGTTGAGTCAAGTTCTTCTCTTTCAGCCAAATTGTCTATCTTCCTGCAGGCAGCATCAAGGGAAGGAGAATTGATAATATCTTGGAACTTCAACTCTGCCGCATTTACCTGTTCAATGCTTTCAGTTGCAGCATCATAGGCTTGTACAGCAGCTAAGCATGCGTTCCCAAGCTTTGCCAATTCTTGTAACACAAAAAAAAAAAAACACATTATAGGTTAGAAAATGTAAAATCAATTACAATACACACTTGACCTGTCCCATGAAAGCAAAACATTTCTTAACATATGGCATCTGCCACATGATCTTGGCTAACAATCAGAATTCCTCCCAGCCTACCCAGAGAATATCCTGATTTCTCCTAATTATGACCTTATAATTATGCTTGAATTTCAAAAGTACTTTTGATTCCAAAAATTTAATATTCCATGCAGGTTATAAATCCAAAAAGTTATTTGAAACATCAATTTAGATACTAAAAGCTTGCAAAATTAAGTCCTACCATTTTGCTTTTCTTTGTTATCATAGTAGGATTCAGTCACTGTATGAAGGTGAACAAAGAACTCCTCTGTAAAATCTTTCCGACGCTTGGAGACAATGTCACTAATTTCTGAAGGATCCCGTTTTACCACCTCAAGAAGGTCATTGTGTCTATGCACATCCTCATCAATCTGCACAAGAGAATTCCAATCTTAATCAATCCCTATTCTTGTTTCTTATCCTCCAATGAATGTAGATCATGGTAAGACTGTGCATAGAAAATATAATAAGAAGCTAGGAAGTATGAATACAACACAGGAGGATACCTTGGCAAATACATGAGTACAAAATATTTTAAAAATCATAAGACAACACATTACATTAGAACAGATGAAATTGGTATAAACTTAACATAAAATCAAATCTTAAATCAAAAGAAACATTATTATAAAGTTTTAAGCCTAACTCAACATAACAAAATCAACTTGTAAGGTGAAGTTTATCCACTTATATATTGTAATTTGATTTTATCTCTAATCGATGTGAGATTTTCAACACATCCCTCGCGCTAAAGATTAGACATCTCAAACAACTAGATATTTGTGGGTGGTCCAATAGTGGCCCAATAACCTCACTAGGATAGGCTCTGATACCATATTAAGAAACGGACTTTAAGTCTAACTTAAACTCACAAAACTTGCTTGTATGGTAAGATTTGCACTTACTTATACATTCTAATTTGACCTTATCTCTAATAAATGTGAAATCTCCAATACACTCTCACGTCAAGGACTAGATATTCCGAGTGTAGGATTAGATATTTGTGAATGGTTTAATAGTGGATGGCTCAATAGGTCCAACAACCTCCCTGGGATAGATTTTGATACCACATTAGAAAGTAAACTTTAAACTTAATTCAATCACACAAAATCGATTTGTAAGGTGAGATTTGCATCCACTTATATACTATGATTTGGTCTTATCTCTAGTTGATATGAGATATCCAATACAATTTGTGGATGGTTTAACAAAGCATCTTAGTAAGTGGATTTATATCTAATTCAACCTCACAAAACCAATTTACAAGATGAGATTTGCATTTTTATTCACTTAGAAGCTTTATTTTAGCCTTATCTTTAGTTAATATGAGATCTCCAACAAACACAATCTAAAAATTATCACAATTTTTATAAGATAGCAAAAACCTAATCCTAACCCTACTCAGTTACGTGAATAACATTGTTTGCATTATGCCATTGCCTCATTGGACTCTGATAAAAAAATTCTCAGGAATATTAGATATAGTATTTGTATTTTAGAGATATAATAAAGCACCATATTTTGTCAAGTTGGTGTAATATCCCCATATGCATTGGCAAGCAAGTTCCAAGAATAGGAACAGCAACATCTGGAGGGCCAATTCTCGGGTATTATACTGTAGACACCTCTTTGCATGAATATTTGAAGCGTGATTCGTAACTTTGTGGGAAACTAAACCCAACTCATACTACTATTTTTGAGGATTTATACTTTCTTAGCAAGCAAGTATTTTATGGAAAAAAAACTTGGCTACTATTTTCATTGTTCTCCAATCAAATTGAAAGTTTCACATCGATAATCTGCATAATCCTTTAATGTAAACCTTTATTATGCAGATTGTAGAGGAAACACTCCAATCTTTCCAATCTTGACAAGTTTAGTCTTAAATAAAATACAGATATATATACAGTTCCTCAAGAGACTTTGGTGCTGCTCTCTAGAGTTTCACTTCAGCAATCCACATAGTAAAAGTTTCCATTAAATGGTAGCATAACACATACTATCGCGATTGGAGAGTTGCATAAAGAAACACCTAGTCCTATTATTTATTCCGTTAACATTCATAAACAAACCAAATTGAAAATAAATTAGACCTGTTTGAGCTTCCTAGCAAGGCGTAGCAACTTCTCCTTCATGGCGGGATCCTGTTCGGCATCGGCTCTTTCCTGACAGCGGGCAAAAAAGTGAGGCCTGAGGTTGTTCCATTCTCTGCTGAAAGCCAACAACCTTCTCCAATCGGTTGGGGTGGGTTTGTCCACCATGAAAACCCCAATCAGCTTGTCGCACACCCGATGCATTCGGCTCTCGTCCACCACCTCACTGGAACGGCCGTCACTAATAGTAGCACAGGGTCGCAATCCTCTTCTACCAGAGTCGTAAATCGCATTTATAACGACACAGTTCACACCACAGAAATTCGCAGATGCTGAAATTGTTGGTGCTTTGTACTTACTCACGAATTTGCATTTTGTGCGAATGTTGAAACGCGGGAACAGAAGGGAGGATTTGAGGTTTAGAACGGAAGCTGCGTGGGGTGTGGGAATGGAGAACCGCAGTGGAAGAATCGCGTTCGCAGTCCACAACTCCATTTGCTTCGATTTTAAAATTGAGTCAGAGAGAGGACTAACTCGCTCGCCCTTCACACAGTTAGATATGGTTCTGGTTCGCACTTGCCACAGAAAAGGGTAGAAGCAGGGTTTACGTATAATTTTTAACTTTTCTTTTTGTAGAATTTGCTAGAAAAACAGATTAATATTTTTTTATCCCAATGTCTAAGAAAAAACACCATTTCAATTTTGTTCTCTGTGATTTCGATTCCTTACTTTTTAATTATTTATAAATGTGTTTTTACGCAATTTTAGCTTGTTAACTTTTAAATATTTGTAACTTTGTTTAAATTTAAGTTTAATTATTTATAGTCTTTTTATTAATTTGGATAGTGAAATTGGGGGAAAATATATTATACTTACTATTTCTTAGAGCATTGAAGATGGTAATAGCGATAAAAATAAAGACTTTTTTAATTTCAAAATTGTTTATAGCCTTATAACATTTTTATGTTACTTTATTCTATATTAAAATAAATATTAAATATATATATTAATAGAATTTTTTTAAAAAAAATACTAATAATTTATTAAGAAATAATTAAATACGTTAATTTAAACTATCTATTTAAAATAAAATAGATAGCTAAAATTGAGAATAAGTATTCCACTTATTTCAAGAGTAACTGAATCCTACTTTTTGTTTATATGTATTTTTTCTTTTATTTTACAAAGATTTATTATTATATAATCAATATGCTAAAGTACCCATTGGTAGAGTAAATCATGATTAAATATTGTGTTTTTCATCTTATTTTATCACAAATTTTTTAATTTTTTGTTTTTATTTAATTTAAAATTTAATACTATAGAAATATTCTTTAACTTAAAAGTTATAATAATCAAAGAAGTTTCTCAATATATTTATTCTAAATGTATTATTTTTTATTATTATTTTAACTCTCAAAATTACATTATTTTCTATTTAAGTCTTTATATTCAAATTTACATCTCATACAAAATTTTACTTTGACAACTATATCATTCTATATAGTAAAAAAATTATCAAAAATATATAATATTACATTCATTTTTTCAAATTTAGTATACATGTCTTATCAACCTCATTAGTAGGAGGAAATCTGCATCATTGGGTAGAACATCATTAAATTTTTTATGCTATTATTTTGGTGTTCTTTTAACCTATATAAGAATTTCAAAAATTACCATATTTTCTTTATTTTTAAGAGTCAGACAACTTTCATATTGTGTCATATAGATGTCTTCTTCTAATTTACTATTTGAAAAAAAATTACATTCATTTGATAAAAGACTAACTTTTAAATAAACGTTACAGTTAATAAAAAAAGTCATGGTAAGAGGGTCGAAAGTATTAAAGTAATATATGTTAATTTTTTTTTTATATTTTAGTTACTAATTTTATCTTATATTTTTTCATGGATCAATC
This sequence comes from Lablab purpureus, assembly GCA_030347555.1. NCBI lineage: Eukaryota > Viridiplantae > Streptophyta > Magnoliopsida > Fabales > Fabaceae > Lablab > Lablab purpureus. The sequence continues at coordinate 17,416,729 of CM059259.1, forward strand.
AAGATTAAATTTTTTCTTAAATATTCATTTACAATAAATGAGTTTTGATCTTTTAGGTAAATTTACTGTAAGAGTATTATTTTTTGCAATAAAATCTATGGTAGTCCTGGTTTTATCTCAAAATTTTGTATCACTAAAATTGGAGGCTTTTAAAAATTTTATTGTGCCACTCTTAATTAGGTAACTATAAAAATCATTTTTAAAAGAAATTAGTTTCCTTGGTCTTTTATTTTTTCTCAAGTTCTCACACATGGTTTAACCAATTCTATAACCTATCAAAGATGTAAAATTAATCTTTAAGGAAACATAACCTAAAAAAGTTAATATTTTTAGATTTTACTATAAATATTATGTTGAATTATGTCATTTTGAAAACAAGAAACCTATAGTTATGTTAAGAGATAACTTTAAAATATGCCATCAATTAATTTTCTTTTAAAGATGATTTGTTTCAAATCAACAAGATCAAATATAGAATTTTTCTAATGAACTATCAAGAAGATTGCTGTCTACAATTATCACCTGTAATAAGAAATGAAAAAGCAACACTAATATAATTGAAATAAATATATATACATACAAGAAAAGTATTCTAAAAAGTTAGGATATAAGTGCTTGAAATATATGTCAACAAATGAATGTGATATCTTTCAAAATATTACATAAAATATATAAGATATTTTAATTAAAATTACTTTTTTTTCTTTAATAAAATATCTTTTTTAGTGTGTTTAGAGGAGAGAGTGAAAAATAAAATTATTTAATTTTAAAATAATAAAGTGAAAAATATTGTTATTTAATTTAAGAAGAACACAGTAGGAAATAAAATTAAAATTATAAAAATTTGTGAGTAATTTAATTAATATAATAAATTAAAATTATTTTTTAATTAATAAATTTATAAAATTACTATTTAATATTTTTTAATTATTTATTTAAAAATAGAACTATAAAAGAAATTAATATATATATATATATATTTTTTTTTTATTTCAAAAATATTCATAGTTTATTTCCATATATGGAAGCAAGTAAACAAGCTGTTAAAAAGACTACAATACACAAACATTAGCATTATATTTAAATTAAGTGACAAAAAAAATGAAGGAATGGAAAAAGAAAAAAAAAGGTAAAAATAAGTAAAAAGTAAAATTATTTAAATTAAATGAGAAATTAGAAATGAATGATAAGCAAAATAAATTTATTAATATTTATTATTTTTAATATCTAAATTAATTATTATTATTATAATATTTTATTGATGTGAATTATAAAGTTTATGTGTATGTTCATATTTTAAAATTTTATAAAATATATAGCTTAAGTTATTATTAAGTATTACAATTAAAATTTTATAAAAATAGGTTTATTTGTTTGATGTAAGAAGTATTGAAAAATAAAAATTAAATGGATAAATTCTATGAGAATTAGTAATTATTTATATATTATATATCCAGAGAGTTATCCTATGTATAATTTTGAAAAAAAGTTTAGTCCACTGGATAAGAAATCCCCTTTCCATATTCTTATATTTGTATATATATAATTTTATTTATTTATTTATCTATTTTTATTTTTTCAGAATCTCTATCTCTCAGACACAGTAGCAATTTTTCAGAAACCGCAGCCATCCATACTCCAACAAGTAGAAGGGTGTCTTCTGTAAGGGCTTTCTCCCCTCCGTAACAGGTTCACTGAGAGAGGTGCGTATATAGTTCCTACCCTTCTCGATTTTTTTAATTAATCCACTTTTTTCTTTGTAGACTAAAATCTGGTTCATGATATATAATCATTGTTCTTTTTTATTTTCATAAATGGTTTGTACTTGACAAGTTTATGATTCCTGGATACCCTATTCGTGAATTTTGGACTTCGTTGGTTGGAATTGAATTTCTAGTGCAGTTACTTATTTCTTAAGTGTGATTATACAAGGTAGGTTTATTTATTTAACCTTTTCCTATTGATGCAAAACATCTCAATTATACCTGTTGCAGATTTTGTTATTGTTGTGAAGTTGGCAATGGAAGTTTTGTTGCCAAAACTTCCTTCTTTCAAATTTCCAAGTCCCAGTCATTGCTGCTCGATCACTATCAGGAGCTCATCGTTTGTAAGATTTGGGTTCCGTCGCGTATCATCTCTCTCTGTTTTTGCATCAACTGTCAACGAAGCTGTAGCTGAACCAGCTGTTGGTTTCCCATCTTTGGGGCACTCTACCCGCCCCCACTTTCCTATACTTCATCAGGTGTCTGTTTTTTGCATGTTATCCTCTATTTTGTTTTCCTATGTGTAGCTGTGAATGCTTAGAAGTGTTTGGTTAATCCCGGTTTGAATTTTCAATTTGATTATTGTGCGACAAATTTAATTATTGACTATGGACAAGCTTAGACCCTCATAGACATTAGAAGAATATGTGCTGTAGAGATTGAAATTTTGACAGTCGAGTCTCAAACACTTGTGGCATGTTTGGATTCTCATTTGAGATCCTCATTTGTTTGTGGAACTGCAAAAGCTATTACTGTTTGCCTGGCCAAAGTGGAGTTGAGATATCTATTCTTGTCTATTAATATTAAATTATGCCTCACTCATAGTAAAATTGTTTGCCTTGATTTCTCTTTGCAAATTAGCTTGTGAATTTCTGAATTGTATACCTGACATTTCGTATGTTGTTGTGGTACATACTCTTAAAAAGTGGATTTTAAGTTTAACTTAATCTCATAAAACCAACTTGCAAGATGAGGTTTACAACTAGTTACGTACTATAATATAGTCATATTTTCAATCGATGTAAGATTTCTAACAAATCCCCTCACATCGAAGACTGTACATGTTGAGTAGGATTGAATATTTGTGAGCGGTTGATAGCAACCTAATAGTAGGTGACACGATAGGCCAACAAATCTTATTAGGATAGACCTTGATACCATGTTAGTGTCTGTTGTTGTATATCAACAAGTGCAAGTTCTAAGGTTCAAGGGGTTAGATTTTGTTGTTAGGTGTTGCTTATACATGTTGCTTACAAGGATTTCCTTTACTGATTTCCACCTCAACATACTGTGTGGGGTGACCTCCAAAAATGAAAACTAAAACTTTTGGTGATACCTTTCAACACCTCATGGTTCTTGGTCCTCTTCCAAACTAATGTAACTGAAGCAACACGTATAGGCAACACCTAAGAATGAAACCTAACCTCTTGAACATTAAACTTCTACTTATATACTACAATTTAGTCATATTTCTAATTGTTGTGGAATCTCCAATACATATTATGAAGTTATGATTACCTCGCTCAACAGGAAGTAAATGGCTCAAAACTTGTTTACTTAGACAATGCAGCAACTTCTCAGAAGCCCACCCTTGTATTGAAGGCATTGCAAAACTATTATGAAGGTTACAATTCAAATGTGCATCGGGGCATACATTTCTTGAGGTACTTATTGTATAATATTTGGAACACATGTGCAATTTGAGGACACTTTATTTTAATTTCCTTCTTACTTTATCGGGAGGTCAATGCACACAGAATTTATATAAACTATTACTCAAATAACCTATTGCTTTATTGTATATAATTTTTATGGATGTAGTGCAAAGGCCACTGATGAGTATGAATCTGCTAGAAGGAAAGTTGCATCTTTTATAAATGCTTCTGATTCTAGAGAGATTGTATTCACAAAAAATGCTTCTGAAGCTATCAATCTTGTTGCTTATTCTTGGGGGTTGTCAAATTTAACACCAGAAGACGAGGTATTTCATTATAGATTTATACAAATTCACTTATTTGTTCAACTAATTCTAATATTATTTCATGCATTTTCTTAAAACTTGTAGAGCATTAAGGTGTAATTAAATTTAACAAAAGTAATTTTTTTGAAATAGAAATTTTAATAGCAGGGTGAGACATTGGGTTTCTTTTTAGTCACTTACTCCTGTCTTTCTATATTTAGCATAAGCATGATTATTTTCATACTGCCATTGTCTCCAAATTGTGTCCTTGTAAAATCTTTAGTTTTATATACTATTACAGATCATACTTACAGTTGCTGAGCATCACAGTGCGATTGTTCCTTGGCAACTAGTAGCTAAAAAAGTAGGGGCTGTTTTGAAATTTGTGGATTTAAACCAGGATGGAATTCCAGATATAGACAAATTGAAAGAAATGTTCTCAAGGAAGACCAAAATAGTTGTTGTCCATCATGTTTCAAATGTGCTTGGTATGTTTCTAACCATGATCGTTCATGTTGATAATTCCAATTTACTTGAATTTATGCTGTTGAAGATCAGGTGCCTCGAAGGTTAATTTTGTAGTTTTTCGACATTGATACTCATTGGTTTCTTGGCTGATTTCTAAAATCCCTCACTGTTTCACAAAAAGGTCACTAGGTTTCAAAGGCATCTATACCAGATTATTGAAAGTTTGCCTGCCTTGAATTTATACTGATCTCTGAACTAACATGATGAGTGCATGAATCGGCACTTATCATAACATTATGCCAAATCTTCTCTTGAATTTGGGATGGATCCAACTTAACCCCAAAAACTAGTTTAGGAGGTGAAAATTGTCCAAACTTTTATAATCTCTACTTTGGTCTTATTAATGTGAGATCCCAAAACCCCCTTGCACACCCAAGAATGGACGAGTGTGGAGATTGTAGGATCTATTTATATTGTATTGAGAAAGCCATAGGGTGAAAACCAAGGGGTTGGGTAAAGTTTTAGACAGTTGACGGTGACCCTGATACTATTTTGAATTTGGGTTGAGTCTAACTTAATCCCTAAAGTTAACTCATGAAGTGAGGAACCTAAGCCTTTCTAAGATCTACTTTGGTCATATATATATAGTTAATGTAAGATCTCATTCTCAATATGTTTGAAAATTTAATCAACATTTTAAGTGTCCGTCCGCTTTGAATGTAAACCTAACATTCTTTTTGAATGATTAATTTCTTCATGTGAGAAATTTCAAATTAGCTTTATATAAGCTTTTGATCCTTTCTAGACGAGCTTCAAGGAATGTGTTGATATGATCCTGCCAAGATCAAATTATAAATATCTTTTGCAATGGGCAAAAGCCCAACGATGAAAGCAAGACCTGAGAGAATTAAAAGTTTTTTCAAAGCTTAGTCATAGAGGTACCCAAACCAAGAATTGTCTTATACCTACTTTGTGAAGAAAAGATCAGCAAACATGAAGACAATAATTTGGAGAGAGTAAAATGAACCCATTGTTTTATACTCAAGATGCATCTATGGGCTGGAGTTTATCTGGTTGGATTACATAGTTTTTGGGCTAAAGAACCAATTAATGCCCATTTCCTATTTTTCATCTAATCTTCGTTTTTATTCTTCTTGGAATAAGTTCAGATATATTTTCGTATTTTTGAGGTTAGTTTTTAGTACTTTTAGACATCCTAAGCCATTATGATGACTACTGGGAATTAATGAGCCATTGTGATGGTTAGTGGGAAGTAAGTATTTAGTGGGGAGTAAATATTAGTGGAAGTAAAATGTTAGTGGATGAAAAATCTTTAGTGGTATTGTTAGTGGAAATTAACTTTTGTTTGAAGGGTTGCCTAGCTTAGCCTATTAACAGGAACCTCGTCTAACCTTCCAAGACACAATTGACAGATTAATGAAATAGAGTGTTTCTCCATTGTGAAAGCTTATCCCTTGTTTTGGGGTTAAAAACTTTATAGTACTGGCAGGTCGCAGTTAAGGTCATACTTTCCTTGGTAATTTTGGTTCAATTGACAGGTTACAGCTTGGTTCAAGTTCCTTTTTCTTTCCTTTACCTGTTTTCAAGATGATTCAGAAGTTTAATTCATATAATGTGTATATTTAAATTTCTGCTCTTGAACTTTTCAAATAGGTTAGGCATATCTTAACTTAAAAACACTATCATCTCCTGTGGATTTTTTCTTCAAGATATGTGGCTGCTTATATGTCTAATTTAATGTGCCTTCTAAGATGGTGTTTATAAGTTTGATTTGCTAGTAAAACTATGACTTTTTTGCTAGAGGAAACTATCGTCCCCTTAATGTTTAATTGCTGAAATATGTATGACAAATGTGTTTCTCCAAATTCTTCTTGTGTAAATGTACTGGTTGTCTTGTAGTCATGTCTGCTAATATTTCTGCTTGTTCGCACAGATCAAAATCTTAGGGCGTTAATGCAGCATTTATTCACAAGTTTAATATTAATGTACTATTAGTGTTGGCAGTGCCTTTTGAAAATTAGTTAATGATTGACAAATTGAGTAGGTTGAATGAAACATAAGTTAAAATGTAAACTGCTTTACTTACCTGCCCAAGAGATGAGATCTCTGCTAGCATCACTTAATAGTTTAAATTGAAGAAAACATATTAGATATTGAAAATAAAATCTTTATTCAGGCTTGGTTCTCCTTAGGTATTGTGATACGATCTGGATCACGGGGAAGAAAATGAGGGTACTTTAAAAAAAAAAAAAGAAATAAAAAATCTTTAATTGACCAATCAAATTCCCCTCCCTGGACCTACCACTCCTATTAAATACTGTCCTCCAAACTACCAAAACTTCCATTATTTATTCTGTTACAATTCACAGGATTTTGATTCCCTGTTGTACCTCTCTACCTTCTGACATCCACCTTCACAGTTGGAGGTTTTGCTGTTAATACTTGTGTCAGATTGATTTGGTGGAGAGATTATGCCCAAAAGTGAGGTTTTGTCTTTCACATCCATCTTATCTGGAACTTGTGTTCCTGTATAAATCCCATCAGATTGGAAAGAACAGTTCATCCCATTCTCACAGTGTGGACAAACTGGGCAGTGATACTTGTAGTTTTGAAAGCTAGATCAGAGCATACTGTCCAACAAGAAAATCAGTGCCATGTTCGTTCCAAATAAACCACATAATTATTACTGAGACCTTCTATGACAACAAAACATAAGAACTTAGTGCATATATGAATTATCACAACAGTCCCCCAATTCATCACTCTTTGCTCTTCTGAACCTGTAACTTTTTCGTATTTACAATAATAATAGTTGTTACACACTTCTAGAATGTGTAGCTGACATGAGTGGGATTTCATATATTTTGTACTCTTCTTTTATGTAGCTTCTGTCCTTCCTATTAGAGATATTTCACAATGGGCACATGATGTTGGAGCAAAAGTTCTTGTAGATGCTTGTCAGAGTGTTCCACACATGATGGTTGATGTCCAGAGCCTTAATGTTGATTTTCTTGTTGCTTCTTCTCACAAGGTAGGATTGTTTACATATTTTTGCACTTTATCTGTTGCGAAATAGTAATAAGTTATCAAACATGTGTTTCAGATGTGTGGGCCTACGGGAATTGGATTCTTATATGGTAAAATAGACCTCTTGTCTTCCATGCCTCCATTTTTAGGTAAGTTATCAGATGTGGTTGCTTATATTCCCATCAAATAGGAACAACATACTAAAATGAAATAAAATAAAATAGGGTTGTTTGGTTTAAGCATTTTTTTTTCATTTTTAATTATGAAAATGTCACTTTGTTTTCACTCGGTTGTCTATTTTCAAATATTTGTATAAGGAACAATGAGAACAAATTTTTTTATTGTTTTTTTTTTTCAGTTTTTCCTGTTCCATCTTTTGAAAATAGAAAACAAAATAAAAACAACATAGTTTTTTTTAATTAGAAGTGAAAGCAGAAAATAAAAATAGACAACCTTTTCTCATACTAAACTGCCCCTAATAGTTCCTGTTTGGTTTGCCTCCATGTTAGTAAGATTGACTTTTGAAGTGATGTATTGCTGTTAACCTCTCCTTTATTGCTGTTTAGGTGGCGGTGAAATGATTTCTGATGTATATCTTGATCATTCAACTTTTGCCGAACCTCCATCCAGGTTTGTGAATGTTTGGGTTTCACGAAGGCTCCACTTATCGTAGTAGACAAATGTAGTAGAGATAATAAGTTTGATTCCCAATTTACTAATATACGTAGGCTATTCTATCGACTAGCAAGTTCGCTTGAAATTATCATATATCTCTACATATGTATGCTTGGAGTGTCATGCAATACATAAGTTAAGGTAAGAGGTGATATATGTGGGATTAAAATTTGATAATTGGAAATGGATACACAAAATTTACTTCAGAAGAAATTTTAAAAGAGTGATATTCTCCTCTGTGCTTTCTGTGAGTCTATTCTTCATCTCATTCGCCTAGCTAATTTTTTTTCACTTCCTCATTTTAATTTTCCCGCACTAGTTGCTACACTATTATGATTTGGTTTTGATTGTCGATGTTTTGAAACTCATAAAATTCTGTGACCTGGAAAATGATTTCATCAACCATTTAAGTTATTCTTATTGATAATAGTCAAGGAATGGAGAGGCTTTTTGCTACATGGGAGTCATACTCTGATGATTTCTTTTTTCTAACTTTAGAATAGCTATTAGTAATGTCTGGCCTCGTGCCTAGCTGTTTTCCTCCACCCTGCAACGATAGTTTCTCTACTATTGTCGCATACCAACATTTACACGTATCTTATTATTTAAGGCATTTTGACTGTCCTAGATTTGAGGCTGGAACGCCAGCTATTGGGGAAGCAATTGGTTTAGGAGCAGCAATTGATTACTTATCTGGGATTGGTATGCAAACTATACATGATTATGAGGTGAGTCCAGATTCAATTTTATAACAAACACTATTATTTATTCAATGATACATACTTTTGTAGTTTAATTTTTATGTATTCTCAGTGTAAAAGTCCGACACCATATCCAATTTTGTGTTGATGCTTGACACCTTATTTAATGAGTTTGTGATATGGCACCCTAAGTATAACTCCATTTTATTTATACCAAAGCTTAATCTCTTCTACTACTGATATGGATGACAAATCCAGAAGAGAAAAAATGAAAAAAAAATGTACTTGGTTAGAAAAAAGAAAGAAACTCCACAGAAAGGATCTGCTCATCCCTTCCAATCCTCTCCTCACCACTATTTTATCTCTCTCCTTATATCTTGGCCAAAACCTTGTATCTTATTTAGAAGAAATAGGGGTAAGCCTCAATTACAAGGATAAAAACATTTCAAAATTTTAAGGGTATGCTTCTCCCTAGGCCCAAAGGCACCAGTTATCTCACAAACTAAATGACCTGTCTCTCCTTCCCCTATCTTGTTTATATGCAAACATGCCTTGTTCAAACTATCTAACCTACCTACTAATTCAATGCTGTAATTGTGTAACTAACTAATGGGTAACTAACCTATCATAATTAATTTCTAATGGGGTTTATCTAACAATTATGTGTCCCCCAAACATTCACCTGTAACAGCTGCAAGCTAAGTTCCATTGGGGTAAGCATGATGCTCAAGCTAAATTCCACCACTACAGCAACACCACAATGTCATCAAACCTTTGGTCTAATACAATCAAAGTATCAATAATGTCTTCGCAACTGGACTGAGATTCCATGGCTCCCTTGCAAATTTCCCTATGGCAAGTGGTATAGAATGATGAGTATGGTAATCCTTCACTTCATTCTGTTGGGTTGGACTCATTAAATTAGGATGTCTTCATCCCGCAAGTTCCATTTGCACACATTGAAGAAACAAAGAAACTAATGTCATTGTATTGCGGATCAATGAAACAAATGTACTTGATTAAATAGGGTAAGAAATTGGGCCATTGTCTGCAACCCTATTCTTGCCCTAGCGCTTTCCCCCTTCCAATGGATGCTACTGATATTGGGTTGCAGGACAGCAACCACCTCATTTCATGACCTTGCCACCTTTGTTGCGTTGGCCACCATAGGCTCACCCTGGTTTAGCAGTTCGGGTTGGGATAGCTTGGTCAACGAGATGGACATCGCCTTGACCTTTGTTTTTGCAGTTCATGAACAGAACAGAGAGCATCAATCACATCTCTACCCGTCTTCATCTTCAAAGTAACACCAACCACTGCCCTCGTGTTAATGCTTTGGATATGCAATGCAAGACAGGACCCATTTCCTTCTCTATATTAGCAACCATACATCATGGTTCAGCGGCTCTTGTGATTTTGGTGATGGAATCTAGTTTGTTGTAGGGCATGTCCTTGAATGATGATGCATCCTCCTTAATGGAAGAGTTTAAGTTGTAGGTTCTGAGGTGGCTTTGCCTTCATGTGTAAATGTCCGAGCTCCTCAATAGACAATCATTGATGATGATGACCTAGTTGCATGTTGGGTCAAATATGGGTCTGGTGGTTCTGATGGTGGTTGGTCGGTTGGAATCCTTGAAATCCGAGTGTCCAACCCTTACTATTTCTGACATCTTCCTCCTCCTTACTCAAGCTAAGGTTTATTTTGTTCTTAATCACATCTTTTGCTGAATGACCACTTGTGTTCTTTGTTTCCTTTTCTTCCTTACCATTGATGCCCTCTCCACTACCTTGTTTCTGATTTTTTATCAGTACATTTGTTAGTACTTCTAATGTTCCAAGGTTTGTCTCTTCTCGCCCATGTAGCTTCTTGCTTTCCACCCTTGTATCTACATTCTCACATTTGTTTCTTGGATCCCATGGTTCTTGTTCCTCATTCGAAACCCAAACTATCAAAATCATACTACAAATAATACACAATATATATATACACATACAAACACACATTTGAAACTCAAATTAAGCAATAAAGTCATTCATAAATACTTCTATAGCTTATTTGTGTATCTAAATAGTATGTATTGTTTAAAGGCTTAAAAAGTTGCAAGTCCCCACTAAATTTGGCTTTTTTCAACTCAGTTACAAATTTTCATGCTTTGAGTACCCATTATATTTTTATCTTTGTCTAAGATCCCTTCTATTTAACATGTTGACATGGCTGTTAAAATGCCTTGTCAGCAGTGCATGTGTTCTCTGAGTTGGATTTTTTTATTATTAGCATTTTAAATTAAGAAAAGGCACTGACCAGCGTGGGCTAGTCAAGTTTCCCATCGTGAATTATCTCTTTTTCACCATTGATATACTCTTTTTTATCATTGGTCAAGATATTTTTCTTTTTCTGATCTCAACCACTATGGCATTGAAGGAAGTCATCGCCACTAAGAGCCAACACTGACAACAAAACCACAGCAACTTCTACAGCGGCAGCATCAAAGGAAGCAACATTATGGCAGTGACACCATTGCGACATCCTCCATTTCTTAGATCTGGAAAAAACTGCAAACCACTCTCCCATTCTTAAATTAGAAAAAAAAAGAACAACAACCCCAACATACCGGATCAATGTTTCAAAGAAGGAATAACAAGCATTGTACATGCTTTCACTCGCCTTTCCTAGCTCTGACACAGACTGAGAAGAACTAGGTATCGTGATCACTGAAGAACAAGTACATCCCATCATCATGTAAAAAGACAACCCTCAATGTGAAACAAAGAAAACTTTCCAAACTACAGCATTCACCTTTCTTAATTTAAAATCCTAATTATTAAAAAAAAACTCTGAGAACATGTGCAATGTTGACAAGGTATCTTAACGGCCATGTTAACATGTAAATGGAATAATCAAATGGTAGTGATCCTGGACAAAAATAAAAAATATAATGGGACTAAAAAACATGAATTTTTTTAATGGGAATTAGTTGAAAAAACCCAAATTAATATTAGACTTAAAACTTACTTAAACCTTGCTTAAATACCAAAATAACTTCCTGAATTTTGATATCTGCCACAGATTCAACTTCAATGTGCTGACAATGTTTAACTTAATCAGTAGATGAGAATAACAAAATAGTATGCTAAAGCTAAAAGCATCGCTAACTTGTCCTAGATTTTCATTTCTTGTCATCCTCATTGTTTTACTTCTTCAAATACCCCTTTTCTTCATTATTTGATGCCTCAATCTTATTAGCGTCATATTCATCGCAATACTGCCTTTGTCCTGCTATCCTTCAATATAATAAAAACAATCAAAATCGCAAACGAAATTACTGATTTTCTACCTGGTATATCACTTAATTAATTGTAATATGGTTGGAATCACCTATTACACATCTAACTTAACTTATTTCACTTGGAGCTAAAACGTTTCTTCAGTTTTTGCATGATTGCAACCAGTCATACCGATAGAAACTACTGGCAGTGCAAACATCACTGTTATAGGTCGACATTTTTGTTTGCTCATCTATAAATCTGTCATGTTTTAGTATTGAGATAAATTATATTCTTATTCTGTGAAAAATGACTAAACATCAATTTTTCATAGGTGGAGCTGGGTAGATATCTGTATGAAAGGCTTCTTTCAGTCCCAAATATTCGCATCTATGGGCCAGCACCTTCAGAAAAAGTCCAACGAGCTGCTCTTTGTTCTTTCAATGTTGAGAATTTGCACCCCACTGATCTTGCAACATTTCTGGACCAACAGGTAAGAGTATAAATGACTATCCCCGGATATGCGCATTATCTTGGTCTTGAGAAAGTTTGTTATAAAGCCTGCGTTTTGTGGAAGAATTTAGGATTGCTGGTATAGTTGTCAGGAAAGTTTCTTGGATATGTAATTAATTGATAGCGTATCATTTCAGCATGGAGTGGCTATCAGATCAGGTCACCATTGTGCCCAACCCCTCCATCGCTCCTTAGGAGTGAGCTCAAGTGCACGTGCAAGTCTCTACTTCTACAACACAAAAGAAGATGTGGACTACTTTATCCATGCCCTTAATGACACCGTCAGCTTTTTCAATTCATTCAAGTAACCAGAATGTATTTTAATGTATATTAAATTTTGTTTATACGCCAATGAGAGGGTTGTCTTAGTTGATAGGAAAGCTGCGTCAATGAAATGTTGTTGAATTTCATTCCTACTACTGATTCATTGGTAGGAACTAGGCATCCATTAATTGCAGTATTAAATCCTATTTACCTCTGAACTTTTATGTATAAAGAAAATGCCCATATGCATTTAAATCTTTTCCCGTCTTCATGTTGGAACTCGAATGTTTTATCCCCTTTTACTTTTGATGGAATCATATGATGTACAGTGCTCATTTGTTTTAATTTTAAATAAAATTGTGGAATCAATTTTAAACCACTGAACATAGTTTGGTAGGGTCCATGTTTAAATTAGTCTTAATAACAGATTTTGTATTAGTATGTGTGCATAATAGAAGGAAATATCAAAGCCTTGTAATGCGGAGGCAATTGGTAACATTCTGATCATTCTAAGTAAGAAAAGAATCACTTTGACCTGCGGCATGTGAAGAATTTCCCGACCGTGCTCGTAAAAATGCACCTCTCGATTCCAAGGCCATAAATTTCTTGGTGATTTAAGTGTCAAGAAGGGTATTGTTCTCTTGATACTATATGGTGTTGTTCCCTATCCCAAATGTAATTAATCATTATACTCAAATACTATATGGTGTTGTTGTTCCTAGACCAAATGTAATTAATCTCTTCTTCCTATTATACTCAAATTCAGAATAAATTTGAGGATGGTTCGGTTTATATTTAGGAGAAAGTTAGGTGGTTCATTTTGAAATGCACGTGAAGTAGTGGTAGATCCTGGAACTAGTTGCTGTATGGATTTGTTACTACATCAAGCGATTAGGTGTCCATTTCTGCTTGATGTTGGATTTCAATAGTAGTTACAAAAGTGTTATTTGAAGGATGTAAGGCGAGATTACCGGCAACTAATAAGTGTTTTCTGCTTTTATGTGCCAATGCTGAACTGAAGAATTTGGTGTCCACAATCTGCATAAGCTTGAACTTTGTGGTATAATGGAGTGATACATGTTGAGCTATATCCTAATCGCTATAAAATATGTTAAAGCATAATAAATGGGGTTGTATAACTAGATTCATGAGTAATTCACTAATAAAACACTATGGAAATCAATTTCTGAGAAGTTTGATGCCATTGAACCGTAAGATATGGATTCTGTTTCTTATATCAGTTTCTATGGTATATAATTTCTTTTATGCATGATGCAACTACTGCAGGTGGTACAATGATATATCACCTAACTTGCTGTGAAACAAACTATCCAATCCTTTCTGTGCTGCTGTCTTGAGGACAGGTGTTTATTTTCTGCATAGTAAGTACGCCTTGGTACTGAAAGAGTATTTGTCAGTAAAGGTATTAGTTGCTGCAAGTACGGTAAGGTGACCTCATTGGGAATAGGTTTAAGCACTGAAAGTAAAAAATATTGTGTTCTTTTTGTGATGACTGGACAAGGTACCCAGGTCAACTAGTGGGATTGTGTGTTTGACTATGGCCTAAAGGACCATGTAAAGAAATTTAGCAGTCTTAAAGAAAATTTTATATTTAAGTTCCACTAATACTATTATTTATCATTTTTTTTTCTTCAAATTTTTTGAAATGGTTAAAGTTTGTAAATTGTGGACAGAAATCAGGTCTATAAATATTAGCTGGAAGCACGTGAACATGTCGAAGAAACACGATGGTGCCAAAAGAACAGTGGCATCTTTTTGCCTTTTAACTCTGATAGGTGGGGCGAGATATAAGTAACAACAGAGTAAACATGGTGAATCACACTCGAGCCGTCAATGTTGTAAACTTGAGCCACCAAATGAAGAATCTGCATTAATATGCATGCATGCTACGAGTCACCAACCTGGACCCCATGAAAGATTGTAGCCAACGTAGCTTGCTTTGAATGTTTCTGTCTTCACTTTAGTCCCATAATAACAAATGATACTTCTTCTTTGCCTATCTGTACTGTGCAGGCAAGTTCATGTGTACGTTTTTGGGCGGCGTTGGTTTGATTTTAAAGAGAAAATGTGACAAAATTATGTGGTTTGCATGACTTGCTCGTAGACTTGGTCTGATCACATGATTTTTTTTTGGAGTTTTTCTATGATATCTTTCAGTAGAGACAATAAAAATTCGAGAAATATATATGGTTTGCATGAGTCTGTCGTACGTCTGTTATGGTCACATGTATTTTTTTTATGGTTAATTCTACTGTGCGTTCCAATGTTAATAAAGCATATTTACGTAAATCAATAAATAAATAAATAAATAATAATAAAATTGTATGTAATTGGTTCTAACTAAGTCTCTAAAAAAATATACGAGAATGCAATAACTACGTCTTGTTATTACGTTTCATAAAATCATTTTAACATTAAATTGAAATTTTAATGATCAATTCGATATTAAATCTAATACTACCATTTATCATTAATTTGTATGTATTCATTGACCAATTTTCTAGGTTTTACAAATCAATAACTAAATAGTGTTTTTTCCGTTTTTTAAGGATTAAGTTCATATCAAGGTTATAGTTGAACATTTTATCGTATAAATAATATAAAATATATAACATGAATTAATATTTAGAATTTTGTTATTTTTTAATCATTAAATGATCCAAAGGATATTTTTATTATCCATTGCACATTTTTTTTTTCATTTTTTAAATTACGAAAAGTGGAAATAATTCTGGACGATTTGTCTTAAATACCGTTAGAACTAAATTTCAACTAATTTATTATATGATTTTAACGTATAAAAGATCATTTTTTTTTTTATCGATTCAGAATAGAAAAAAAAAGAGTCTTACATTTTACATCAAAAGTACCAGAGCAATAATCTTTTCTTTTCCAAGGGTATTTTTTTAAAGACAATCATGTTCAAATAAGATAAAAATAAATAAATGTTAATTCATTTTTTCGTAAGAATTCCGAGCTTAAGGTTGTGAGAGATTAGTTATTTCAGTTTAATTTTAATTTTAATTTTGTAAACTCTCAAAATTAAAAAAATATAATTTTAAAAATTTATAAACTCTAAATTTGAGGAGTAAAATGTTCTTTTTAAGATTTAGGGTATGATTTAGAATTTTAAATTTGAAATTAAAAATTATTTTAAAGTTTTAAATTTCATGTTTAAAAATTAAAACCACAAATTTCAATGAGACTAAAAACATTTTAAAATTTGAGAAATGAAAAAAAAAATCAGAATTATGCCAAATTTTCAGTATTGAGACATAATTAATCTTCTCAAATTAATTAAATTCTGGTCATATGGTTTTATTGGATAATGGTTGTGGTTCCTTGGGTGTTATAGGTAGTCCTTAGTGGTCTGGTTAGGCACATGACAATTCATATTTTCATCTGGACAAGGAAAAATAGAATAATTTATTTCTATTAAAATTTTGAAATATTTTATGATAGAACGTACTTTTTTGTTAGAAATTTTTAAAAAAATTAAAATTTTAAAATTTCATTAGAATAAAAACTGAAAATTAGATAATTTTAAATTTTATTTTAAAAAATAAAATTTAAACATTCTCTAATTTATATTACTTCTTATTATATTCTTTTCTTAACTTAATTTTAATAGAGTTATTGTTGATTTCACTTTACACATTACTATCGAATTTTAACATTCTTTTGGAAAAAATTTATTTTAATTAAATCTAGATAATTAAGCAAAATTTCGTGAACCATCCATATTATCTAGGTGTTGATTTGTATTTTTAGTAAATTTTTAGTACAAGTTTTTTATATTTTAGCCACACAATTCGTAAGTTAAACAATTTTGACCTTGCGATTTCTATGAACTACTCACAACTCACAATACCAAGTTAAATTCAATCATAATCTAATACTTATTGTTTAGTTATCATCAAATTTAATTCAATTTAAAATCTAATAATTTTTTATTTTTATTGGTTATCATTAAGTCCAATTTAATCCAAAATTTATTTATTTTACTTTTTATTGGTTATACATTGTTTGATGAATTGAATAAATTGTTGTTATAAAAAAAATTTAAAACATGTGAAGGTTGAGGGAGTTCTTGTAAGACTTGTAGTTGATGATGCTACTTCATTCTCCAATGACATCTAGGTGATAATGATATGAGATTCACTAATTTGATTTTAAAAAAGATGTGAATGTTGGAGAATTTACATCTAGGTGATAATGATATGAGATTCACTAATTTGATTTTAAAAAAGGATTTTGATTGACACTTGAGTTAATAAAATTGTGAAATGAGAAAGATGTGTATTGTGAAGTGTTTAAATTAACTAAAAATCAATAATAATGGAAGAAAGGGAACATCACTAACAATCTCTTAGCCAGTAGACTAAAAATAACGTTTCACAAAATTGAAGGTTTAAAAATAAAAAAATTTCAATTGATAGAAAAAACATTGTATACAAATGGGAAGACTCCAGAAATATTTAAACAAATAATAAATTTTCATAAAACCATATGTCAATCAATTAAGTCTACAAATATATTACAATTTATCACATTATCATAGACATCAACATCATTTAATTTAGCGATTAAAAATAACATTTTATAAAATCAAATAATTAAAAGATAAAAAATTTAATTGGAACTAAAAACATATTTAAAATTATTTTTTTATAAAAAACATGAGTTAAAAATTATTCTTTAAAGAAAATAATATAAAAGAGTTTTAATAAATTAACTTATTTATAATCTATATAATAATTTTTTTTCTTTTAACTTTTATAATTGTTTGTGGAAAAATTCACCTAAATAAACTTATATTTTACTTTAAATAATAGCTTATTCTATTTTTTAGACTTTTATTCTTTTTCTACCTTTTACGATTTAGTTTTATGAAGTTTATTTTTTTTTACTTTTGGTAAAAGTTATTTTCTCATGCGAAAGTAGCTTTTCTTTTAGTTTATCACATGAATTTAATCAACATAATGACCCGTGACAAACAATGGGAGATTAGATTACATTCAACCAATATTTGATATTGTTAATTTCAAAAACTGACAAAACCATCAGTTTGGTCTAACAAATATCCTCTAAAGTGTGAAAATAAAATTTAAAATTTAAACATTGGTAGAATTCAAGGACCCTCAAAATTAAGGACGGTGATGCATGGGACACAAAAAGTTCGGTACCATCATTCTATCTATGTTTCATGTTATTTTCAAGGATAAAATATTGGGAAAAAATGAAATTATTTAAAAGTGTTGTTGATGATGAAGACCTGTTAGTGTAAATCTTTTCCAAAATTATATACTAATATCCATTTGTATTAGTTCGGCTCCTTTAAAGAAAAGATAAGTTGGGAGAGATAATTTATGTAAAGGAATTGGCATTATTTTTAGTTTAATTTTTTTTATGTAAAATTTAAATTTAGACTTTAATTTTTAATAATGTTTCTCCAATTTTAAGTTCTGATCACTTTAGTCACATTTCATCTATATTTTATCTCATCTTAACTTATAAACTATGACATCATTTTTAAAGTTATTTAAGAGAGAGACGACATTAAATGAGTTAGTCAACTTACATAATAGATTAGTAGTATCTCCAATTCAAAATTTTAAGATAATAAATTTATAAGGTTCTTTTCTTCTATATTATTCAAACTACTCATTTATTTTCAATATAAAACTCAAATTCACAATAAATTTCAAACTACTTTCGTAATTTAATATTATGATAAATTTTTTTTAAAAAAATCATTTTAAAATGTCTGTATATTGACTAGAGGTAAAAAAATTTCTTATTATAATCAATTTGAAAGAGTTTTTCTAAAAGACATGAAAACAAACTACAAAAGTTGTAAATAGAGTCCACAAACCCTTCCCTCCCCCATGACTCACCCTCACCACTACCTCTCAATCTTCTACATTAAAACCACTCTCCCACACTCCAAAAAACCCTCATCCAATACCAAAATGCCAAATCCAAGACCAGCACTTCCCATTTCTCTTTCTCTTCTCATCACATTCTCCTTCTTCACTGCAACCCTAGCCAAATCAGCCTCCTACAATGTGCTAGACTTTGGAGCCAAACCCGATGGCAAAACCGACTCAACCAAAGCCTTTCTCAGTGCCTGGAACAAAGCTTGTGGGTCACCCACAGCCTCCAGGATTCACGTCCCACCAGGGAAGTTCTTGATAGGAACAGCCGTTACCTTCAGAGGGCAATGCTCCAGCAGTGCCATCTCCATAACCATTCGTGGCACCTTGCTTGCTCCTTCTCAATACACCTTCCTTGGAAACGCTTTGCATTGGTTAACGTTTGATGCAGTCAAAGGAGTTTCCATTCATGGTGGGGAGATTGATGCTCGAGGATCTTTCTTGTGGGATTGCAAGAAAAAAGCCTCCTTTAATTGCCCCGTTGGACCTGCGGTACGTATCTTGCATGCACACAACAACACAACAACATCATATATCCACATTCTCGTATCCCACAAATACACCAACTTATAACATCATTCCATGTTTCTCCACTGATGTTTTAGCTTCAAATCGAACAAGTTCACGTCTAATTTTCACACCCACACAGAACTTACTCTTTCAGCTTCATGGTTTTTGGTTCTATTCTAGCACTCAAACACGCACTGATATATATCACTTGAATCTGTATCAGTTCTAACCTTTGATTTGATATATATGGCGGAAATTATGAGTGAAAATAAAAGGGAAGTGGACAAAATATGTGTGTTTGATAGAGAAGAAATATGAGGCTCTCTCATTTTTAGTTTTCTCCAAAAAGAAGAAATGAGCAGAGAGTTTCTCTATTTTTTTTTCTTTCTTTTTCATTTCTTATGTATTTTTTAAAATCGTATCTTTTTATTTTTATTCATTTTGTTTCTTTGTTCCCAATCGTTCATCATCTTTGTCTCTCGATTTTTGTTTGTCCACTCGAGTTATGTCCAGAAATTGAGAGGTTTTTAGTGTTCTGGGAAATCGCAACTGAGGGACCATGCATAATGAACACAATATTCGTGGTCCACTCAGACACCATATAAGGTTCGTCTGGTAGAACTTGTTTCAAATAACTTATAAGTAATTTTTTAAGTTAAATTTAAAAATACCATAAAAAAGAAAAAAAAAATTGTTTGTTAGTTTTAATTTTTTTTAACTTAAAATTTTCTTTTAGGCGAAAGTTATTTGATAGATTTTTAAAAGAATTTTTTCATTTAAAATTGTTTTGTCTAATGAAAAGTTTATTTTTACCAAAAATGTTCTCGTAATAAAAGGTATAAAAATATAGTCTCAGTGTTGTATTAATTTTATTTTAAAATATTTATATAAAAACTGCGTTAATCACTTTTTTTCTAAGATACAAATAAATAAAAATATTATAGTGCACATGTTTAAAACCATTAATTGTTTCAAAAATGCAAATATTTCTTTATGATTAAAAAATTAAAAATAACTCTTTGATTATATACAGACACTTGGATTCACAAACTCTGAGCACATAGTGATCACAGGGTTGACTTCTCTTAATAGTCAACTGTTTCACATACTCATCAATGGATGCCACAACGTGAAAATTCATGGAGTGAAGCTCATTGCTGATGGAAACAGCCCTAACACAGATGGAATCCATATCCAATTCTCCACTGATGTCACCATCCTCAAACCTAGAATTCGAACTGGAGATGATTGCATCTCTGTTGGCCCTGGCACTGTAAACTTGTGGATCGAAGATGTTGCATGTGGACCTGGTCATGGGATAAGGTCGGTTTCTGTTTCTTTTCATTTCAATTTTCATCTGAATTTGGCTCAAAATTCAGATGAAATCAATGCAAGAAAGTAGGGTTAGTGACATTGTT
Organism: Lablab purpureus; assembly: GCA_030347555.1. Taxonomy (NCBI): domain Eukaryota; kingdom Viridiplantae; phylum Streptophyta; class Magnoliopsida; order Fabales; family Fabaceae; genus Lablab; species Lablab purpureus. The sequence goes on from CM059259.1 coordinate 17,437,270, forward strand.
CTGTGAATTTTGACAGCATTGGAAGCCTGGGATGGGAGTTTGACGAAGCTGGTGTGAAAAATGTAACAGTTGTGAGGGCTACATTCTCCAAAACTCAAAATGGTTTTAGAATAAAGTCATGGGGAAGACCTAGCAGAGGATTTGTGGAACATGTTCATTTTGAACATGCAATTATGAGAGATGTTCAAAATCCCATTCTAATAGACCAAAATTATTGTCCATTTCTCCATGGATGCCCTACTCAGGTCAGTTTTCTCTCTGGATAATTAATATAATTTCAATTTATATACACCTATTCAAATATTTACTTTTTTTTCTTTCTAAATATATATTAGGTGAAAATTAAAATTTTAACTCTCCATCAACCATTTTTCTTAATTAAATCACCTATTTTATTTTTTAAATAAACTCTTTTTTTAAAATCAGATAAACACATGTATAAAAATATACTCAAATATTTATTTTCCTAAAAAAAACACTTATATGTTAACAAACCAATCAAACTACTGCTTTTAGGTTTAATTGTATTTTTTTCTTTGGTTAAATATTTTTTATCAGCAGAAAATTTATTACTTAAAAATACAGGGTGTTCCCATCTATATCTAACATGCATTTCAATACATGATAAATGGTTGATAACAAATTATAAAAAGAAAAAAAAAAGGCTCTTTCAGATTTATTTTACAGTTGCAGGTTATATATATATATATATATATATAAACTTTTAATAAGAATTATAGAAAAAAAAGGGTGAATTGAATTAAACTTTTTCATGACTTACCTAATTGAATATGAAAGTGACAACACAAACAAAATTACAGTTTGTCTTCTATCTTCCCAAGTGGAAATGCTGCTTTAACATCAACACATTCAAAATCTTCTTCTATCTTCTCTATAGCTGCTGCAACAACGTGAAACCACACAAAAAAAAAAAACTTATCTATTTTTCCATCCCTCCCATTCTTTTTTCTTTTTCTTTTTCTAAAGTTTATAACATATGGTTCTTTTATCTTTCTTTTTCTGTAAATAACTCTAGGCAGCAATTGAATTAATACTCCTACATTTTCCGTTTTTTTTCTGTTCTTCCCCTCAAATTTTCTTTATTTGTGCCTTTCTTCTTTCGTTGGAGAAACTAAAAAATATATAGAAATAAGCTTTGTACCCGATTTCAAAATTACAAAAACTGGTTAACCTGCATGTAGGGCAACTGAAGATGGAATTTTTAATTGCACATTTTCCAAAAAAATTAGCAGTTAATACTTTTCACAAATAAGCAATTTTGTTTTCCTTTGGTAATTTAAATTTCAGAATATATTTTATTGCCTTTTATGCCTATCCATGAATCCAAAATATCTTTAGAGCTTCAATATAAACAAGAGAAGCCACACCACCATGGATGAGAATAAAGACAATGTGGACAAAGATGCTCGTGAATAAAAACAATAAATTTTAAGTAAAACTTATTGAATAAGACACATATATATTCATAAATTTACATTATTTTTAATAAATTTTAATCAGTAATATATCAGAGAACGTGTTAGTAGCATTAATTATATAAATTTGAATTGAATACTTATTATTTTTTTTATATTTTAAAATTAACTACGTTTTTATTCTCTATAAAATAAGTATACTTTTATTTTTTATTCTTGTAGTTTTTGTTTTATTTTTAGTTTCTGTAAAATTAGAAATCTTTGTTATGATGTCTATTATTACGTGACACTCATATAATATATATCTGTTAACTGTTTACACAAGTTAAACACGTTTAAAAAAACATTCAAAATGTATAAAATATAGGTTATTTTTATCTATCATAAAAGTAATGTTAGAAACTAAAATTAGTAATCTTAAATTTTAAAATAATAAGAAAATATTTTTCAACTATTAAAATCAAAATTTATACATTTTATAAGGCTAAAAACAATTATTTATAATTTATAATGATAAAAGCCAAAGAGTTTATTTGGAAACCAAAATCAAATTAAAACCTAAGTCTTATCAGATGTTGTAAAAACATAAGTGTGTATATGCAGGTTTTGCTCTCTGGTTGATAGTAAACTGATATGATATGATATATTTTGTGGATTAATTTGCATTTACAGGCCTCTGGGGTGAAGATAAGTGATATTTCATACAAAGACATTCATGGAACATCTGCAACTCTTGTTGCTGTGAAATTTGACTGCAGTTCTGAGGAGCCATGTGAAAGAATAACAATGGAGGACGTGAAGCTCTCTTACAAGAACCAGCCTCCAAAAGCTTTGTGCAATCACGCTGCTGGAATCACATTGGGTGTAGTTCAACCCGGGGGTTGCTTCTACAAGGCTAATATTATGCTCTAGAAAACAAGATTAATATATCATGCCTCACCATACCACAAATGTTAATCATTTTGACATATTTTTTGTTTTTTACCGAAAATTTTGAACTTTTCTTGTGTTGTATTTCTTATTTTATCATTTTTAACGTGATTTTATCATTTTTAACTAATTGTAGAGAATGTACTCAAAAGATTTTATTAGAAGAGAAATTTTGTATATCTTCTAAAATCATATCATCTCAACTAATGATATAATTTTATTTTTAATTTAAAAATGTTAATAAATATCATATAAAAATATTAACTCCAAAGTCATGTATTTATATATTATTTTAATTTATTTTAAATTTTATGCACACTAACACAAATCTCATATTTATCAAATATCAAAATGAAAATAAATGAGTTTTTATCTTAAGACATTGAATCCGGCCATTTCTATTATTATCCTAATAAGAAAGATAGAGTGTGTAATTTTTAGCCTTTTTTTAATTTGATTAAACGTTCGAATAGAGGAGAAAAAAAATGCTTGCATTCAAAATTTTCTTTCCCCATCCCATACTTTCTTCGTGCATATCTCAATGAGAGCGGTGGCAACCAGGATGGCAATAAGGGTGGCAATAAAGGTGGTAAAAGGGATGAGATAATTTTATTTTTTACCTACGTCTATGAGGTACAAATAAAAATAATAGGTGACGAGAAAGAAAATCTCCAAAAATTAAGCATGCTTCTCAATTTGTTTGAGTACAAAAGTAATAAATTTGTGGGAGAGTTTCTTTCTCCAACCCCAATTATTTCTATCTCACATGAGAAGGGTAAAAAATAAAACTCTCACTCTTTGTTGCCACCACTTACCACTATTGCTTGGTTGGTTGAAAATGAAGAGAAGAAAAAAGAAATGGTAATTGAAATAGAAAAAAAATATTACATAATGATGAGAAATGTGTTTTGAACGATGTAATTTGAAAAAAATTAAATTACACAATTTAAAAATTCTTAAAACAATAACTTCTAAATTGTATAATTGGATAAAAACAATTTTACATTACAAGAAATTTTAGATTGTACAACCTAAAAATTATTTTCATACATATATGACTTTCATATTGTAAAATCTGAAAATAACTTCTTAATTATATAATTTAAAAATTAAAATTTATTTTTAAATTAGATAATTTAAAAGTTAAAATTAATTTTAAAATTATATAATTTAAAAAAAATTAAGAGTAAAATAAAATTTTTCATATATATATATATAGTAGAGAGAGAGAGCGAGAAAGATACAAGAATAAAAATGTCGGGTGCAGAAAGAAACTTTCAAATTTTGTGTACCATCATTATTCGGACGGTTACTTCTATTTTATCGTTTTTACTTTTTAACATGCATAGGTTCTGATGTTTTTTTTTTTCAGATTTTGCAATTTAGAGATCTTGCGATTAAACAATCTAAATAGTAATTCAAGTTTCAGCATTGGTACCAGTGGGTATTCTCAGGAAAACCAACTGTCTAAAGTATAAACTTGTATTTGTTATTAATCAATGTAATTAGTGGTGAGATTTCATTAGCTATTAATTTTATAAAAATAGGTTTCATTTACTATTTATAAGTTCGTTTTGGGGTTTCATTAAGTCCTCACTATCTTGTATTAAAATGGGTTTTTCTTTATTTCTTATGTCATTTTTGTATGCTGCAAATAACTTATGTAACTTGGGATACCAATTTAGTTGAGATCATAAGCTAAGCTATATAGTGATGCTTTTGCATACCCATCTTTCCATAAAAAAATGTTACCAATTTAATGGTCATTTTCTTAAGACTACTCTTGGAGAACAAGACCGAAATCTACTTGCAAATGTATAAAAAGAACCAGTGATTCACAGAAAACAGTTGTGGCAAGGGTTGGAACGGAGAATCTAATCAAGCAGTGCATAAAAAACCCCAGATAAAAGAACGTCACCAACTACACAGGTATACCACTTACAAATGCTTTATATATGTATTCATTTTAGAGCCGTACTTCCAAGAGTAATTGGGGTAGTCAGAAGGATACAATCTTTAACACATGAGAACCTTCCAAGAGTATATTTATGACCTTTCTTCGTCTACAAGGACAATAGAATCATTTCCAATTCCAAGGTCCATCAGAGATGAGGTGTCATTGTCAAGCATCAGAGGAAATGGAGAACCCTGCAAAATGAAAAGACATGTAACAAAATCAAGAAAGAATATTCCTTTTTATCTTTTTGCAGAAATGATACTCATCTTGCAAAAACTTCTTAAGATGATATAAATAAGTATGACTATCTGCTTTGTTATAGTCCTCCATCTTCCCTCGCTCATTCTCCACGATAAAGTTGTCATAAATTGGTTTTCCAGAATATCAATTTGAAACTATTTTATTCAATCACAGCAGAACACAATGATTTCTTAAGATTGTCTAGAAGCTGCTGCTTCCCACTTAGGAAATTTTGAATCACCTAATCAGGCAATCATAATAACAAATAGCCCATCTTATTCTAGATAAAAGCAAACCTCTTCTTGAAGATATAACTTCAGCTTCGTGGACTTCAGCTTAAAGAAGCTTTCGCATAGAGATTTCAGCTTACCAACCTAAGAAAAACAAGGTAATCAGAAGAGTTGTTGTAAGTATTGAAAGACTGAACATGACATGACATAGTATTGATGCTTAACTGTAGTTGTTGCTGGAAGCTTCTTTGTCAATGGTTGCTTCTCACCCATGGATGCTCCAACACAATTCAGAGTGATAGCTGCATTAATCTCTATATCAAAATAAAGATATTTCAAATTCAGAAAAACAAGCAGACGTACAAACTTAACATCCATAGTCCATACACAATAATCCTGAGCTGATTGTTTGTGGGACACTAGCTCCAATTGAAGGTTTTTCATCCTCAATTCCATGAATCTTCTTAAGCTCGTATAACCTGTAGCAAATTGCACCAGTATATTTACAAAATATAGTTCAACGTTAGTAAGAAATTAATTGATAATCCCATCTAGATCCAGTTTAAATTAATATCTACAGTAACAGAACTCTTATAAAACGTGTGCTGTGCAAATTCCATTAAATAAAAAAGACCATTTAATTAAGCATGGTAAAGCATAAAACTTTCTAGGAAACAATCTTAAAGGACTCTTGATGAACACCAAGTGTATCTCACAACAGTAGTGCGGTTCTTGTTAGACCCTCGTTAAGTTTCTGATATAATCAAGCTAAAGTTGTGGCTGTGTGCAACATGTCCATTGTTTCTCTTAATCGGGCCAGTATGCTCACATCCTCAAATATGTTTATTTTTTTCCTCCGAGCTTTTTTGGGTGCTTGCATTCTGCTTTCTGAAGTTTTTTCTTGTTACTACAATTTTCCTCTTCTTCTAGACCATGCCTCTAGTGCCAAAAATGTTATCAGAACTTGGCTGTTAAATCAGCATACAAGTCTAAATAATGACACATATTCAACATGATATGGATAGCATTTGATTGTTGCTTAGTAAAAGCTAAAGTAAGCTCCGTATTAGAAACTACGGAAAGGAATATATTTCTTTCCATTTTTACTCTGTTGAGTGTTGACTCTATTTTATAGTAATTGGTTTCCTTCACAGTAGCTTGAACATATCACACAATTACTGGGGAAAACATCCAATGAAGGCATTGAGTTCTTTTTGTTACCAGACCAAATGAACTACAAGTTGGATAGCGAAAGCCATAGAGATCACAATCACAAAGTAAACTCATAAAAAGATAAATCAAAACAAAATAAACATCCGAAATGGGATTTAACCACCTAAAAACATTTTCACATAATCACATAATCACAATATCTAATATGTTTGAAGAATTATATTTTATATTGTGTTCCCTTTGTCTATTTTATTTATTCCCCTTTTCATTAAATCCCTATTATTTTGATGAAAAAAACTTAAACTGAAAGCACGACTTCATGCACAACTAAGGAGCACCAAACACCAAGACAACTCAACCCCACCCCCACTTAAATACCCCATCCCAAAAAAATAAAAAACCAACAAATTAAGAACTATTAACCTTATTCACCAAGTCAATTGAAGCATCTCTCGGACATAATGCCTAAGAACAACAAGCTGTAAAACCCAAGTTTCCTATGTTCATCTTTGTTTTTTTATTGAAGTCTCAAATATCATGTTCACTAGTTTTGACCGACATCTTTAACCCAATTTCAAAATCTGAACACCCTGAACCATTATTAAATATTTGCTCCTTTAATCCCATCAGAACCTACAGCTACTGATTTCTGATAGCATTTTCATCAGTTTTCTATTGCCATCACAACATATACTGAACATTAATGCTAGAGCAAAGGTTCCAGATATTGTCCGTGAATTTACCTGGGATGCTGTTTGATTTCTTCAGGACTAGTATGCAGCCTAGAGATAACAAGCCGAACATACCTGCATAAGAATTGTAAATAATGTATTAAGAATGGAAAGATGATGTTGCTCCATACAATACACTAATTGCATGTAAGACTTTAATTGAAGTCTCAACTCAAAAGATAAGCATGGCTCAAAAGGATCACACTATCGCATGTATAAAGATTGATAAAATAAAAAAGGGTCTAATGGTCAGTCTTCAAAGAGGAATGCATGACAACACTAATAAAAAGACAGATAAATGCATGACAAAACAATACACAGGATTGATGACCATAAAGGATGATTCGAAATTGCAATTGCCCAAAGGGTATATAACACAGAATTTGAGAACATACCTAATCTCAGAGTCCTTCCTTTCACGAGGAGTAACCTGAAAGTTAGAGCAGACATGAAACATCATGTTTGGTGAAAGAGTATATAAAAGAAGAGAGATATCTTCTGTCATACCTCACTTCCATTTAATATCTGAATTTTTGCTAAACGAGCAATCAAAACAAATCTTGGAACCCCACCTCTTCTAGAATCAGTAATTGGGTTTTCAGAAAGCCTGATATCCTTTGTTGTTATTAAAGATAAATAATTAGAATTGAAGCTAGTATCTGCAAAATTCAGCTCAAAAATAAACCAGTGAAAAAGAAAAATAAAGAGAAAATGGTCCCTATGGTGATCAGGAAAGATAAGTTATAAGCAAGTTAATTACATTCTCTAAGGAAACTTGTAAAGGTAATGGACCAGCACACATTATTTAGGCAACTGTAGCTGCAAAATAATCTTGAATTGCATCCCCAATTTACCATTTTCAAATAGATTATTTGACATAGGCCATGGTCCAATAAACTTCTCAGCAAGCACTTGTAGAACAAGAGACCAAAAAGCAAAATGTATCAAACATCTTCAAAAGTTAAAACCAACATTTCCACCTAAACTTTCTTGAAGAAGTTAACTTCCATAAAAGTTTAAATGCATAAGTTAATTCTAACTCACATGAGAAGTTCAATTCATTTATCTTCTTAGGATCATAGCGCCGCAGTCCTAAACTCATCATTACAGATACAGCAAAGCAACCATGGCATGCATACTCAATAATTTATATAAAATATGTAATCCTGCTCAACACTTCACAGTATAAACCTTACCACCAAGTTAGGAAACAGGTTTAATGAGTCAACAGAGGCTAGATCACCAATGCTGTTATTGCCTGAAATGAAACATGAATCGAAAGCCTTCAACTGGTATCCACAATCCAGATTTCATTGGAATATGTTGAAAATGATATTTATCTAGAGGAAAATTATAATATTACCCAATAGAAGGCGGCGTAAACTTTGAAAGGGTTTATAGCATGTAACTTCTGATTCATACTGCTCATCATTATCAGGATAAAAGAGAGAATTCAAACAATTCTTGTTTAAATAAAGCTTCTCCAAACTGAAAAAAAAAAGTATAGATAAATCAAATCGACAGACTTAAAAACAAAACTATCCAAAAGCAGAGGCACTGTTCTTGAGAAGAAATACAGGAACGAAAAAGTGACTGAATACTTATGGCCAGTTCTAAGATACAATCAGTACTTCCAGTGATACAGATACCACCTGGAACTTTTAACCATATTTCAAGCTAATTATACTTCACCGTCATGCTAACTTTTACAGAGAGGGAGAAAAACAAGAGTCATGTGAATGAATCCATGTGTCTTGAGTACACAGCAGAAGCTCTTATTTATAATTAGAGTTATAAATATAATAGACAAGAGTTACATAATTATACAGCTCATAATTTCTTAATTACAATATTTGTCTATTTACACAATATATCATGATCATAACTTACAAGATTCCTAACACCAACCACTCACAACAAGTAGGTAACTGAAATAATAATGGATTAACTAAATTGTTAACTGGTTAGATCAAGTACTAAGTTATAATTTTAGGTATGACCAACATGAAGTACATTTTATTGTTAAAGTAAGATGTGGTTCAAAGTGAAGATAGAATTATTTACAAACGGGTGTCAGGACCGTATTCTGTAATTACACAAAACTGCCATTACCAACCATCTTAGCTGAGAAAGCTTCATGATTTCATTCCACTCATCTATACAGTTATCCTCCAAATTCAACAGCTGCAGATACTCAAATCCCTGAACCATAGAGGATGATGCAGGCTGAACAGAAAAGGAAAATTACAAGGCTTAAAATGCTAGTAATTTATATTTAAAACTTGATCAGAAATTGATGAGCAGCATGAAATTAAACAAGAAAGAGAAAACCTAATACATACAAAAGGGATTATCTCCGTCTGAGAAAAAAATTTACTGCATATTTTAATGTCAAAACAAAAATTGTGTAGCGCATCCAACTGACCAGTCAGCCAACTAGGAGAAAAACACATTCAACAAAACATCTCAATGTGAAACAGCCGTTATAAAGGCTGAGAAATATTAAGTGTTTAGATTATATCTGCAACACTATTTCCTAAATATGTCCAGCTTGCATTCTAAAGCGATCACTTGAGATGGTGAATCAAAATGGGAGAAGGGGGAGACCAGTTCTTCAGATGCCCCAAATTGAACATCATAATTTAGGCTCTGGGGAACTTAAAAATACTGTGACAGTTTCCAAGGTTTATTAATCTTCCCTCTAATTTGGGGAAGACTCCAAGCCCACAGCTTTGAGATATTTGGCAAGCATACTGAACCAAAGGCAACATACCAGTATTCTGCTTATACTGTTTCCCATTATGTGTAGCTCTTCAATTGTTGTCAATGATTGTCTAAGCAGCTCAACCTGCTCAGTTAAAACAGAAATATTTAGCAATTCCTATTTATACCATCAGGAAAATTTATGAGAGGAACATTAGAAAAGATATAGAAGGAACCTGCTCCCAGTCTACACCAGTATTATTTAGAACCAGAACTTGGATTTTCAGTATCGGAAGCTCACTTTTATATGGTGACATTAAATTGTTGGATAAATTGATTGTTCTCAAAGCAGGCAACTGTTCACAAATTATGCCAACATCCTGCAAAGATATCAAATTGAAAGAAAGTAAATGGCAAGTACCCTCAATCAATCACTAACAAAATAGTAGGCCAAACAAAATCAAGAAAAAGGGGTCTCATGTGATCAAAGCCTAGGTTTTTTAATAGAAAAAGGTGATTATAAGAGATAAAAAGGGCAAGGACTATAGTTAATAAGATATTCTACAAAACAGTTCAGGAAACAAGATTAAACAATAAATGAAATATATTGTAGTCCATTAGCCTTGCTATATTGTAGTCCCACTAAGACCATTTTGCCTCCATGTTAACCTTCCCTTCCCCTCCTCCCTACATAAGGTCTTAGACATCCTTTGTAACTAGAAAAAAGAAGAAAGAAATATAGCAAGGATGTCCAATCCCTTAACACATTACAAATGGAAAATCTCTTAAAACACTCCCATAGTTCACAGAAGACCAACTGATAAACCAATAAAATATAATGCTGAACACAAAAATGGCATGCAATACAGCAATATGCTTGTTGTCTCAAAGACAGGCTTATACAAAGAGTATGCTGTCCACAAACTGCAAATAACAACACCTTCTGCCCAATTACACACCCTACCCTACTATCAAATATATCCTAATGCAGGATAAGTTATTTTCAATCATATTCCAATAATACATTATTGTTTACCCTTAACTGCCAACACATGACCGTTACACTTATACCTACTAATACACGACTGCTGGTTTCTTCTCACAACTGCAACCATGATATTTTTTCCCTTATATTTACCCTACTTGATTATCACAATCCACACATTTTTGGACAAACAAAGAACACCACAACAATTTTGGATGAAAATCAAAAAGGGATTAAGGGATGTATGTGTGCCTGTGAGTTAGAGAGAGGCAAAACTTAGGCATCAAGCATGCCATCTTTAGATAATATCATCAACACTAATTTTTCTTCCTCAAACTGTTATGGAAATTCAAGACTCCCTCTAAGATCAAGTCCTTTATTTGGATTATAGTAAGGTGCACAATAGAATTAGCATTAGTAGCAGATTCATAGGCCATATAGTTATTTCCCTTGACACATGTACTATGGGGTTTGCTCAAAAGGTGTACATCTGTTTTTCCATTGTTACACTACTGTCTATCTACATGGAACTCCTTATTCGGCATTTTTGGTAAACATAGGATGTGTCAAGGTCTAATGGAGTCATGGTTAGCTTTCCTGGTTTAGACAGAAGTAAAGAGTGTAATTTTGTGTCAAAATGTGCAATCTATATATACTACAATATGGTGTATTTAGTTATAGTGGAACTATTGTCTTTAAAGAGGCTTGTTTTGAACATCACTTGACTTGAGATAATATTAGGTGGTTCTCTTTGATGCAACATTCATGATCTTTTACACGGTTTCCCTAACAGATATATGGAGGAATTTGGAAGCATTGTGATAGGCTACATATAGTTCCTATCAAGTGGCTACAATATTACTAGGGCTACCACTAAATTAGAGCTAACAATACGGGGAATTTTGTCTACTTATGTCATTTCATTCAAAGAATAAATACAGGTGGATTGGAGTCATGGGCTCCTGACAATAGTATAGGAAGTTCGAGAGTCCTTAATTAGAGACTGGAAGAAACAACTAAACGGAAAACACTATGAAAGAGCATGAAATGGACCTCTATCGACATTGAAGACCCTGTAAGCCATCCGGGTTGCTACACATGGGCCAAAGTATTGACTTTGGAGGGGTATTTGTGTGCCTATCAATACCCTCCAAATCAAAAGAATCTTCGTCCTCAAAGATTGCAACACATGGATTGATATGAGAGGGGCATGGTGTGGTAAAAATTTTGTAATTGATATGGTAAGCTCTTTAGTGGAATTTAAAGTGGGGTGGTTAAGGTGGTTGGTTATTGGGTAGAGTGGGGTGGTTGATGGTTAAGGTGAGTTAGAGCATAGCGAGGTTGTCTTCAAGTAGAGGGACATTAAGGAGGTTGGTTATCGGTGGAGGTAGGGGTCTGACATAGTTGCGAAGGAGGGAAGCATGAAAGACAAAGTGGATGCAAGCTATGGGTGGGAGTTGAAGTTCACAGGCAACATGTCCTATATAGTGGAGTGGAGGATCTAGAAAGGGCCATGAAAATGGTTACTAAATTTGGGGGGTGGCTAATGGATTTCTACCAATATTGTTGAAGTCTAAACCAAACCCAACTACCAATGTCGAAGGAGGTGTCAACAGTGTTTGTTGGCCTAATTGAGCTTGCATTGATGTGTGTGTGTGTGAGGTTGCCATGTAGTTGATGGAGTATTTGTTTTTCGATTCAAGAGGGAGGTATTATATGATGTCGGAGGATGTAATCCGGCCCATATGGTGGCTTGCGGTCATAGAGGGCTTGAAAAGTGGACAGGCCTATAGCGAAGTAGAGGGATAAGTTGTTGTACCATTACTTAGAAAGGTGGAGGAAAGCATACTATTGGGAGGGGTAGTTGCTTGTGAAGCATCGCAAGTAGGCCAATAGAGTTAAGTTAAAGACTTCTGTTTGATTGTCTCTCTGAATGGTAAGCAATGGAGAATTGCATAGAGGTGCATAGAAATTCTTGGTTCATCAGGGGAAAAAATGTTTCGTATGGAACAACTAATCTAAAGCGTCAACACTCTCAAAGGATCCAATTGCAGTTTCGATGGTCCTATGAGTGGGTTGTTAGTGAAGATTTGGTGGCCCAACTGTGGAGCAAATGGATTGGAGTGCACATGTAGGCTTGAAAAAGAACTTTGGTGGACAATATGAATAGCGTTGTTGAGGGAGACTAGGTAGGTTTGGTGTTGCATATTGGAAATGTCAGGTTGATGAAGGGATGCTTGAGAACAAGATGGGCCAAGGAAGACGGGGATGAAATTTTGTCAACTAAGTTGGTTAAGACTTACAAGATGACTTTGTGCCACTACATGAGTCATATTGGGATTGAATATTATCGAGTTTTTCTTCCATGAGTAGACTAGCATCTAATAGGCCTTCTGTTGTTTTGGGAGGCATGGGTAAGGTGATGAAAGCACCAATGATAGGTTGTAGATAGTACCTATCAGGCGGCTATAATATTCCTAGGACTTCACTAAGGCTACCACTAAATTAATGCTACCGATATGGTGAGTTTTTTTCTGCTCACTTCATTTCATTTAAAGCATAAATACTGGTGGAGTGCAGTCATGGGCTCCTAAAATAATACAGGAAGCTTCTAGAATCCTTAATTACAGGTTGGAAGAAACAACCAAAACAAAAACATAATGAAAGGGCATGAAATGCCTCTGTCTAGGTTGAAAACCCTTTAAGCCATGTAGGTTGCTGCACTTTATGCTTGGACCTATGTATTGGACTTGGAGGGGTATTTGGGTGCCTATAACATTGTTATACTCTCACTTATTCTTTTGTTTGAGAGTATCCCTCAGCCTCACTGTAATACTCTCTCTTCGTCTCAACATATGTATATAATTAGTAATAGCCTCAAAGAACCCAGAGGGAACAATCAACTAACCAAGTAGATGAAGGCAAATAGCATCTGTCATTAGTGACACCCATTACTGCTTTACTGTTTATTAAGGTTGGGAGAGAAGTAAAGATTTCACAAAGTATAGAAAAGATATTTAGATTTCAAGAAGAATGAGTTCAACCCAAGAGTTACTAAATTGTACAGTGCTCTAACTAACCTAACTAATTCGTTGTAAAACAATGAAGCACTAACATTATAATTATATAGTAATAAGCCATTAAGAGTGAGGAAGTGCCTTGGTAGTTTGCATTAGTATAAATATGCTCAAATTAGTGTCACCATTGTATCAATTATCATACAAAAGGAAAACGCAATAGAAATTAGTAAATCCTAGTAATCATGATCGGATATTAAAATGTAAAGGAGAATTTCGTAATACACAGGTTCCAACCAAAATGCCATTAGAAAAAGAAAAACATATCCAGTTCTCGCAAAAGTTTGGGAAACTGATTTCACACGAAGTAATTGGATTTTTCTCTTCTAGTAAAAAAGTTATTTCTTCAAAATAAGTCGAATTAAAAACACAAATCATTGATGTACTCAGTAAGACTTGCTGGTATGTTGAAAATAAGTAAATAAGAAGCTGAAACAGTCGCCAGGATTGAATGCTAGACAAAACCTGGTTGCAGAACATACCTTCCACTCCGAAAGCATGTTACCATTCAGGTCAAGTTCTTTTATATCTATCAATAAAAACAAAAGGCTGTTAAAGTGCAAGGATCCTGAAGATATCAAAAGAGAGAAAATTGCAACAGAACTCTTTACCTATATTGAAATTGCTACAGGATGGAAAAAAGATATCAAATAATCAGTTTCAAATTATAACTTCAGTTCGAAACAGCTTAACCAAAAATAAAACTTAAGGTACAAGCAAATAATTTACTGATACTGCAATTTTATCTCAATAAAACAGAATCACAGATATTACTAAGCTAATGAGTATAGATCTTGTTATTGGCGAAGAAATGGAAGTTTTGTAGAATCAAGCTTACTTGGAACTGTGTTATTAATGTGAGAAGGGATTCCAGGGGAACTTATGCCCATGTATGACAATGATGCACTGGTTAATTCCTCAAATCTTCTTAGCTTATCTTGAATTTTATCTTTACCCAAAAGTTGAACAGATACTCGCTGATTGCTTGTTGAAAGGACATACATTTCATCTACACAAAAAGAAGAAAAATTACATTTTATTTTCCCAGTTTGGTCAGTGTATGCATACAGAAAAAAAAATGTATAGAAGGCAGACTAGAATGTAAAAAAAGTATTTTAGAATGGATGGGGGTAAATTTTAAAGAAAAAATAGTGAATACCTCAGTTCTTACCCCATAAGAAAATAAAAATAAAAATATTACTGACAGAACACAAATTGGTCTCAAGGCTTCATATCAAATCAATTTCTAACAGCCGGGAAATAGATATATCAACTGGCAGGAAGATTATGGAGTTCAAAATTAAAAATGAACAATTTGTCAGTTGTACATTTCTTGGAGGATTTTCTCTACCACTATTGTCTCTACTTAACATATTTAGAGAATTTATAATAGTAAAATATAATTACAAAATTGTAGTACCAATTAAATCCTGCACCATGCAACCAATTTCACGACAAGTTGTAGGAGAGTTTTACAATAGAAATTAGCATTAAAGTTAGATCGTATCCTCCAACCTACTCATCTACTCAACACATGTCCCAAAACCCAACAAATAATGAAAACAACAAAATCAAACAATTGCAAATATAAATGTTTTAGCCACAAATGAATTTAAGCATGAGATATACCCTCTTCATCTTTTGTAGAGTCACTTTTGTATCTACTTTCAAGAGCTTCCAACAATGAAATCCCTTGGTTCAGATTGTGGGCACGAACAAACGACCCTGATCTTTCTGAATTAGCATGGAAGTAGCGCACACCATTCATGGATCCATCATGTTTGCCTTCTCCGTTGTCCCAGTCAACTCCAACCCAAGTATCTGAATAGCCTTCTACTGGTCCCACATACTTAACTGTACCAATTCGTCGAGGATCACCCAATGCATGTACCCGTTGACCCACCCAAAACTCATGTCTTGGCTCTGAGGGATCCTGCATCTTTTGTTAAAGTTGGCAGAGAATTACTCTTAAAAAAACATGTAAGCTTTTAATCACAAATGCAGTTTAACAAATCATAGAATATATACTTGACACAACAAATTAGTTAATGGGGATATACCTAATTGGTGTACTTGTACATATTTGGTGTATTTGTTTTAGCCTTCAATAAATATTAATATTACAAATATTATCCTTTAACTGTTCGCCATCACACACGCGAAAACTACCATACTTTTATCCCATTTTCTGCAAATTAATTGTCCACTGTATTCATCTATCTTCAACAGGAGTTCTCTCCAAATGCAATTGGAGCTGAGTATTAAACAATATCCATATAGTCCACATATTAAACCAACCTTAATTATCAAGAACCGCATTCGTACCCCAAAACCCGCCGGCCGCACCCGCAAAAGTTTACTTAGAAACAGATACAATATAATTCTTAAACGCATTTCAAATGTGCAATAAATCAATTCTAAATCCAAAAGTTTCCAAAACAATTCCTCTTGACCTTGGTGTATCTTTCCCATCGTTATTGTCCTAAAGGCGTATCTTTAACTGCATTACAGTCTTTAGTTCAGTAGATGATTCAAATACCTACAAACTTAAATTGTTGCAAGCTTCGACTACTGTAAGAACAAAATTAATACTATTCAATTTCTAGTCTACAGATCACAAAACAGTAGCAAAACATTTTTCAACACATAAACAAAAACAGAGGAAGAGAATTTACCTATAAGAGGAAGAGAAATTTTCAATGATGCAGAGCCGGAGTCGCTGCCAATCTTCGCCAGAGTCGCTGCAAAGCCTTGCCGGAGTTCAAATGGTGGGGGTTCCTGTCGGTCAAGGATAGTGTAGAGTGACTTATGTAAGTAAAACATAAACAAAGTAAAAACAAATAGGTTAAGCTTAATAACATAATAGTGAGGCCGAGTATACACATTTATCACATTTATTTTATAATAACTAGCAAATAGATGTGCGTATAGCTGGTTGCATCCATCTAGGAAAATCTGCAAATTAAAAAGGGTAAGTTCACCTATACAAATATATATTAATTTTTTTAGTATTTATTTATATATCAATAATTTATTAAACATAATATAACCAATAAAAATAGTATAAATAATTTTTAAATTAAATTAGAGTTAGTTTTAATTATTAGAAATAGAAAATTTTAAATTTTAGATTGAATTATAGTCAGTGATCGCTTATATAATTAATAGATATTAGATTTTTTTTGTTAAATATGATTTGGTGTCGTAAGTTTCAGGTAAAAAGACATTTAACATACAGATTATACAGGTCGGGTATAAAAAAATTAACACTGAAAATATTTTAAAAGAATTACAAGTTCTTTACACCAGATAAATTGTGGATAATACGGGTAATATGAGGATTTTTTCTCAAATACTTAATTTTACATGTGTGATATCTTTATTGTAATAAAATATATTAAAAATATTAAAATAATAAATCTAAAATTTTTAAATTTTTAAAATAATTTTGATAGTTATTTTTAAGAAAAAAAAAGTTATGTGATTATTTTTTTAATAGAGAAAAATTGTTCAATTATTTATTTCATTAAATAAAAAATATTTTTATTTATTGAAGAGTTAAATTTACTATTGAGAGTGAGAGTAAAATCTCACATAGTAGAAATAATAAAAGTTGAGTTATATATAAGAAAATAAAATATCCGTACACATTGAGCTTTAATATTTTATGTTGAAAGTGGTGTCAATTTTCTAATATAGTTTACTCTCTTCTACACTAACTCTATAATATGAGGCTTGAAATAAACAACAAAACATATTGGAGATTAAATAACAAAAACTTAAAAGAAAAATTAAAACTAAACACTACAATATATTTTTGTATTTTTATATTGCAAAAGATAACTGGATAGACATATATAAAATGGATATTGTTGAAATTAGACTTTAATACCTCACTCTCTTGTTTCATTAAGTTCAAAAATGAAGAATTTTCTTTTTTTCACTGTTATCAGTCATTGTCTTGAAAATTTATACTCTAATCTCTTAGAGCAAACCCTAAATGTACCTTATTAAATTATAATTCCTTGTTAACTCATTAAAATAGACTTGCACTAAGTTCAAATATTTAAAGATTATCAATATGTCATTCTCTGTTTTCAAACAAATGTTTCATTGATTGTCTTATCTTAAGTTAAGATAAAACATTAATGGAGAAGAGTAATGTGAAATTGTATATAAATATAATCAAAACATTTAAGAGATTTTGGTAATTACATTTAATCCCAATAAAAGAGAACTTAGTTAGCCATGAAGTTGAATAATATGAAATCTAAACAAAAAGATGAAGAATAAATAGAGGTGGAAGTCATGTAGGGAGTCTCCAATAGATGGGTGTCCTAGCCTTTTTTTCTCTATTCTTTGTTCCTCTTTTTTTTCATTTTCATTTTGTGCCTTCCTTTATTTATTTATCAAATTTTAAACCAATGGGAGATCATTTCATAAGTGACTCACTCAACTAGAACTTAGACTTATTAGGTGAGGTCTGAAAGCAAAGTTTTCATGCTCTCTTCTTTTAAATCTCATTGAGCAAGGCCAAACTTTTGTTGGACGAGACCAGATGATCAAATTATGTTCCTCTCTGATCATGTTTTGACTGAATAAGGACAAATTCTTTCATTTCCTTTTGTTTTTCTAACTTCTCTTCTTTATTAAATCTTACTAAAAAAGTTTCAAAAACTTAAATGTCTAAATCAAAAAGTATAGTTAATTTCTCCTTTCCTACAATTGTAAAAACTAAAGAAAAAACTATAAAAATCATTTTAAAGTGATTAAAAGAGATAAACTAAGTAAATATTATGTTTAATAAGCATAAAAAATATTTATCGCCTCTTTTATGTCAATTTTGGATATTAATAGAGCCTAAACAAGTCATCACACAATTAAAATATGTCAAGTTAATATAAATATTCAAGTTGGTCCAATATTTGAATTTTATATATTTTAAAGTAATAAGTAACAAAGTTGTATGGTGATATAAGGGTTTGAGTCATGCTTAGTACTCAGAAGTGAACTTAAAGTCCAACTTAACCTCACCAAATTAATTTAATAAGCTAATGTTTGCACTTATATATAATATAATTTGAACATATCAATAATTAATATGTAATCTCTAACATTGAACATGGTGATAGAAAAATATCTAAAAGTGACATAATAAACTCTAATATTATATTAGAAAATAAACTTAACCCAATTTTACATAATAAACTTGTTAAAAAACTTATTAAATTGTAAGAATATACTATGTTTATTGAAAAATATTTCTCTTAAAAAAATAAAAATATTGTACAGATTAAAATTTACTTACTTAACCAACATCTCTATAATAAAAATATTTAATTACATATTAATGTATGATGAGTAAATAGTCATATACATATTAATGTTAATATTGTTGATAATATAAGAGGCATAGATATTAATAATAAATATTTTATTATTCATTTATAATTTTCAACTCATATACATGAACATAAATCTACATTTACAGTTTATCTCATTTTCTCTAAAAAAAAAATCTTCTAGAATTATCTTTATCTATCTTATTCCACACCATTATAAGATGAAATGTTCATAAATGTATTTCTATATTTATTTCAGAAATAAATATTAGAAAAACAGAGTTATACTTATTACTTTATAATGTAATTTTTTAGATTTGCAATGCATTATTACTAAACTTTATAAATACTTCTTCAATTTAGTATGTTTACATTAATTATTTTTTTTCAACATGGTGATAATGCATTAAAGTCACTACAAATTAGTTGGAAACTCAAATTAATGCACGAGTTACTTTATGAAAAAGTTGAGTTTTGGCTTATTTTGTATAATTAATAAGACTTGGTTTTCAATACTTATTTATCCAAAACCCAACCTTCAAATCACAATGTTGCTTACTTGTGTGTGAGGCTGTTATTAATAAATTTTATTGTTTAAAGTATACTGTTTTCAATATTTGCATTTTGATATTTTTTATAATTTATATAAATTGTATTCATTTTTTTTAAATCACTGTCTGAGATATTTATCTTTTTTTCTTAAAAAAAATCATCAATAAGCTTTAAAAAAATCGAAAACTGACTGTCAACAAATTTATGAATTAAATCTAAATATATATATATATATATGTATATAAGCATAACTGCATTTTTATTTAATTACTTTTTATATAACAATACAAAATTAATGCTAATATATCATCAGATGATATAGTATATAGTATAATCTTTAAAACATTATAAACGCTGTTATAATATATTTTACCTATCCAATAAAAAGTATTAAATATTGTTTATATTTAAAAACACTAAATGTCTGTACTAATTATATAAAATATTTTTTATGTGGTTCAATAGTATTTCATTTTTTTAATTATGTATCATTACATCTTCTCTTAACTTATCGTATCTACAATGCTTGAATTAAATAACTTATTTAGGGCTAATTAAATCATGTTTATTTTTTAAAAGAACTACAAACTTATAATATAAAAAATAACCAAATTCTCAATTGTATTACTAGAATAATTTCAGCTAATTAGTTTAATTAAATTTGTAGGTAAAACAACTTGAATTAGATTATATTTTGTTAACTATTTTTTCCAAATATAAAGTTTATCTAGTTAAATTTCTATCAAGGGTATTTTTTAGGTTTATTTTAACTTTTTGTAAGTTAAAATTTATATAAAAGTTTATTTAGAAACTGTTTTGTAACCAGCTTTCAAATAAATAATTAAACTTATTTTTAAAGATGCTAACTAGCTATATATATTTGCAGACTTAAACTTTTAAAAATATTTACATGTATATAATATGAAAATATTATAGAAAAGTTGAACATGCTTATTATTATTTAAACGGACTAAATAAAAAAACCTTTTCTATTACATAAACACTTACATTTTAAATGAAATAGTTCTTTAAAAACTTTTAACCTTACAAATACGTTGACTTTTTTATATGTGTAGTTTTTTTTTTTTGCTTACTTAAAAGATGTCCTTTTTACTAATGATTGAGGACTGATAATTTTTACAGCAGACATATTATTAAAATAGAAACAACATCTCTCGTCAAAGCTTTTTCATACAAAAGTTAAAGAATTGAACCTCTTTTAACATACTCTAGGGAATAAATTAACTTTTAGAACTTAGCTGCATTGGTCCTAGTCTATTATTTAATATTTAATTATAGTTTCTTATGTTTCGATGTCGAAATGAATGTTCTTATAAAAAGTTAAAAAGTAAATGCATGCAAAAATAAAAATACAGTAAAAAAAAAATAGTTGTCTTGCTCATAAAATTCAATTAATAAATAAAAATATGTATTATTACTAATTTTTTTATTTATTAAAATATATCTCTCTTATGTTTTTCATGTATACAGTAATGGTAACTCTTTTTCGTGTTTTTACTTTAAGTCTATTAAAATAATATTATTAGTATAATAATTATATTTAAGATATTATTTATTTAAAAGCTTCATTACCATTTTATCTTAAAAAAACTGTCTTAATCTTAAATTATGTAGGACTTAATGTACCGCAACAACTATTAATAATTTTTACTAATTTTTCTTTTTATTTATCTTATAGTCGTTTTAGATTGAATTTAAAAATTATAAATATATTAAAATGATTGGTCTAAAAAAGTTTTGTGAATTGGTTTATGTCTCTTTTATCATATAAACTATTTTCATAGTTTTTTTTTTTCAGTTTGAAGACCGTCCAACAATGCATTACTTTTTTGAATATATGTAGATTATCTTAGAATGAAATCAAATAATAAATATATAAAATTAAGACTAAACCGAATCCTTAAATATGTATATATGTTAAAGTTATTAAATAAAAAATGATAAAAGTTTCATTTTCTTTCACATTAGTTTTACAGTAAATAAACTTATTTTACCATGTTAATGTAGCTTAGTGACACGTATTTAATCATGTAACTTGTAGTTTTGTCACTTTTCAATATTTTTATATTGGATCCACTTACAAATTCAATTCATCAAAATTATTTGCTGACTAAACCAAATTCATTTTAGTAAAAATGTAAAATGGAATGAAGAATGAAAATCAACAAAATAATTAAGAGAGATAATATGAATAAAGAAAAAGAAAAGAAAAGAGAGAGAGAGGAAATAACACATTGAAAAAAAATTGAGGACGAATTAATAAGATTTAGAAATAATTTCACTCTTTTAATTTAATGACTTATACAAGTTGTTACGTGGAATAATTAGATTATAAGAGTACAAAAAATATCTTAATAATAAGAAACATAATTTATAAGAAATTATTATTAAAGTGATATAAGATGATAATTTTTTTAAAATTTTTATTTTTATTTAGAATTTATTAACATTTATGTTATAAATTTATTTTTTTCTTTCTTCATTAATATGTATTTAATATTTATTTTTATATAAAAAGAATATTATAAATTTTTATGAAAAATCATATTATATTTTTGTAATTTTTTTTTAATTTTATTTTGTAATATATTTTACTTTTAAATTAGATATAATTATAATTAAATTATAATTAAATATATTTAAAGATACTAAATTGATACTATTTATAATAATTAAATAAAAAATTAATATAATTTATAAGTTTATTAAAAATTTTCAAAATTTGTATTTTCAAAATTTGTTCTTATTGATTGTTTTTTATTTATATTTTTTTATTTAAATAAATTTTTTTACATGAATCTTAACTAATATAATTTTTAAGTTTATTTTAATTATTTATAAAATTAAGTATCATATCTACTTTTTAGTATTGAAAATTTTCAAAATTTTTATTTTTTATTATATAATTTGTTTGTTTGCTATACATATTTAAATATTATTTATAATTATTTTTTGAATGTATTAAAAAATGTAGTATAAATTGTTAAAAATTAGAAATGTTTATAAATTTTTTTATTGGATTAAAAGTTGTAAAAAATTAATATAAATTATTTATAATTAATTTGACATAATAAAATCTATTTAAAGTTTATAAAGATTGCTTAAATGCTGAAAAAGATGAGCAATTGCTAACTGAATTGTTTCTTATAACAAAATTAATCAGTGTAATTGATACATTGTATAAAATTAACACTAATTAACATTCATGTACCCAAGGTAATGAGAGACATATTTAAATGAAGGGTCCTGCATTTTTTGTTCTCTGCACCTCCTCCTTCTTTTTAATTAAGAAAATAAAAGACACCTAAAATTCTATTAAACAATAATTTTAAATATTTTAATAAAAGCAGTGTTATTTAAAAGCATATTACAGGAGAAAAGCCAAATTCGAAAATGAAGGCGTGATAAACATTATCAGGGATTAGTTTTCAGCACAAGATTAAACTGTGAGAGAGAATGCTATGAGAGTTTTATTTTGATTAATTTAAAATTTGAGACAAAAGCGAAAATGATTAGGTGATTGGATGCAAGTGGCACGTGTCATTGGACGCACGTCAAACAGAAGCCAACAAGACTAGTGTTTCTTCTCTTCATTCCTTTTCCCTCTTTTGGCAAATGCAGTGGTAGTAGTAGCAAGCCCACACCGCAATCAAAGAATCTGCACTGAAAGCAAAGCGGAGCGAATCAGAGATCCAACGCACTCTGTTCGTCAATTCTTTGATTTCTCTTCACTTCAGCTCTCCAGCGAGGCATGGCCAACGACGGTTCCTGCGCCACGCAGCTCATTGACGGCGACGGCGAGTTCAACGTCGCCGGCCTCGACAACTTCATCAAGACCGTCAACCTTGCCTCCTGCGGCCTCTCATACGCCGTCGTCGCTATCATGGGACCGCAGAGTAGTGGTGCGTCTCGATCCTTCCCTTTGCTGTTCCGAATTATTGATTTACTTCCGTCGAACTTGTGTTTGTGGTTCTTTTGTCTTTGTGGAGCTTGGATCGTTTTATCATAGCCGGATTTATGAGTCTATGTCTTCTCTGAAGTTGAGTGTTGTAGTTAGTGATTAGGTTTATATTTAATTTGACGATTTATTGACGTGACTTGTTTTGAAACTTGAAAGTGAGGCTGAAATGTGAAGCATTCATGGATTAGGAGAAAGAGAATATGTTATAGTTATAGCGGAAAAAAAAGTAAATAATTCTTATTATTGGAGAGGCTATTGCTATGCATGTCCGTTTCTGATTTTATAGTTTTAACTGGTTTTGGTTATCAATCCATTGCAGTTTCTTTTTAGCTTAGGTTATTTCTCTCTCTTGTGGACTTGTGTGAGTTAATATTGTGTTTTTTCTTGTGTGCAGGGAAGAGCACGTTAATGAATCATCTTTTCCACACTAGTTTCAGGGAGATGGATGCTTTCAGGGGAAGGTTTGGTTCTGAAATTACCGAGCTGTTGTTTTTGGGTGGATAAATCTGAATGTTTCTGACATTCTTGCTGCCTGTTATGTTCTAGTTTATGGCGAGCATCTAATTGAGTATCATATTGTTGCAGATCTCAAACGACCAAGGGCATTTGGATAGCCAAGTGTGTCGGGATTGAGCCAAGCACAATTGCTATGGATTTGGAGGGTACTGATGGAAGGGAGAGGGGCGAGGTAATTAATTCTGTGTTAATTTTTTTATGATTAATAGTCATTTTCTATCACCTAATGGGATAGGGCTATTGTTATTGTTATTGTTTACACAAGTGGTTTTTTGTCTGTATAAAACCTGTAATGATCACACCAGTTTGATTTGTTTGTCATTTTAGGCCGCTGCCTTTAGAGCATCTGATAAGAATAACCTGATACTATGTACGAAAATACTATAATTTCTTAACCTGTGGTTGGTGTTGACTGTTGACTTTGGTTCTGCTGCAATGTTTTCTTTCAAATTCATTTTTGTAGTTTCTTTTTCCTCCAACTGTCAAAGGTTATTTTTTTGACAAATCTAGTTGGAAATTGCAGTATACTTTAATTGTCTTGCAAGATGCTCCCCTTTACTGTTTTGTTTATAGTTGAGAATTGCATGGCACTGTTAAATTGCCTTGACCATATCTTTAGTTGATATTTTCAACTGTATGCTATCAGTGTCTCTTAAAACAAGTCATAGCTTCATTTTTACTGACAAATGTACCTGTTCTCTTTCTTTGTTGTATGTGCATCAGAACTCACTCTTATTGCCTTGCTGTTTTTTTAATATAACTCTCAGGATGACACTGCTTTCGAGAAACAGAGTGCTCTTTTTGCGTTGGCAGTATCGGATATTGTTCTTATAAACATGTAAGTTTTTAGCTCTAGATTATTGATTTATTAATGATTGAATGAATCAGATTGTGGGGCAATACTTGAAGTATGGCATTATGCTTGACTATTTAAAGTTTCAAGCTGCATTGTTTAACTGAAGTCTAGGTGGAATTGAAATCTGTCTACAACTTGGTGTATTGCCTGTTCGTTCTAGTTACTTGTGTTTTAAGATAACCTCGCTTATTGTCCACCTGACACTTAGTTATTAGGATCATTCACATTGTATGTCATTGAGTATAGGATGAATTATAACATGTTTCTGGTGCAAAAGGTGCTATGCGTAACCTTTTTTCATATTCTATAGCTGTGTCCTCTCAATTTTTCTTATTTCTGTATTTTCTTTGGAGTTAAATTAGTAATCAGAAAGTAAAAAAGAACTCTGTTTCATGGTTTAATGGGAGCTTACAGTAAAACTTGTGCAAATATTCAATCCACTTTGGACAATTTTTGAAGATTTTGTTTTATTCACAGGTGGTGTCATGATATTGGTCGAGAACAAGCAGCCAATAAACCTCTTTTGAAAACAGTTTTTCAGGTAGTTTTTAGCCATGGATTTACCTCTGGTTCGGTATTCAATATTTGAGTTTTCACACTTTGATCCTTTTTGTATTTGTAGGTCATGATGCGATTATTCAGTCCCCGGAAAACGACATTGCTTTTTGTTATACGTGATAAAACAAAGGTCGAGAATCATGAATCCTGTTTTGAGAATGCACCCGTATTGTTGTATTTTACTCTTCAATGTTTTTCATGTTTCTGACTGTCAATGCAGACCCCACTTGAACATTTGGAACCTATTCTAAGAGAAGATATTCAGAAGGTGTGTTTCCCATTTAATTTCTGACTTTTTTTCTTTGTTGTGGTTTCTTGTTTTTCTTCATCACCAGTGCTTACCATGATGTAAATTCCTCAGATTTGGGATAGTGTTCGAAAACCCCAAGCCCATCAACATACACCTCTAAGTGAGTTTTTTAATGTAAGTTCTATCTATCTCCCCTTTTCATGTGTCAACTCTTGTATGTGTATATTATTGTATATGATTAATGAATTTTCAAATGAAGGTGGAGGTTACTGCTTTGTCAAGTTATGAGGACAA
Source organism: Lablab purpureus (assembly GCA_030347555.1). Lineage (NCBI taxonomy): Eukaryota > Viridiplantae > Streptophyta > Magnoliopsida > Fabales > Fabaceae > Lablab > Lablab purpureus. The sequence continues at coordinate 17,463,082 of CM059259.1, forward strand.
GGAGGACAAGTTCAACGAGGAGGTACCCTTTCAATAAACAGTGCATCACTTTTGGAATGTCTGCTGGGATACTTTTTTCCTTGTTCTGGAGTGATTTCTAATTTCTAAAATTTGATTGCTTTTAGAGCTAGTTCTTGTGGTTGATAGTTTTCTGCATAGTGCTTTAGCTAGTAATGAAAATTTGGAAACTTTTGTAATTGAAACCTTTCCATTTTGAGTTCTTTCTGTATCTCGGCAATAAAGTGTAGTATAACAAGCTTCTGTTACAACAGTAATTACACTCTGATGTGATGTGGATCATAGAGTTACACTTATTTATACAGGTTGCTCAATTACGGCAGCAATTCTTTCATTCTATAGCACCTGGAGGTTTGGCTGGTGATCGTCGTGGAGTTGTGCCTGCTTCTGCATTTTCTATTAGTGCACAGCAAATATGGAAAGTCATACGAGAAAACAAGGATCTTGATCTTCCAGCTCACAAGGTTTCCTATTAGCTTCTTTTCAGGATGGGATGAAAGAAATGTTTGGTTGTCTTATCAATTTTCCATTTCATTTAACAGGTGATGGTTGCGACTGTGCGTTGTGAAGAAATTGCTGATGAAAAACTTAACCAACTACACTCTGATAAGGTGCTTATCCATTTCCTTTCTATTGAGAGATGCTTAAGCTATTTTTAGAATGAATCATCTCATGTGTGAATTTGGCTTAGGGTTGGTTGGAATTGGAAGAAGCTGTTCAATTAGGTCCAGTACGAGGTTTTGGGGAAAAACTGAGCTCCATTATTGATGCCAGCCTTTCACAGTAAGTTCCAGATGCTGGTGGACTCTTATTTTAAGTTCAAGAAAAAGTCTATGTTCAGTAACTACTTGATTTGCCGATTAATTTGAGTTTAGTAAACTTTTTTCTTGTCCCTATAATTCATGTGTATGTTTGAGTTGTTGAAGAAGTATAATAATTTTTGAAATTACATTGGGATGCATTACAATTTTTATTTCACAAGAGGTCTTCACTGCTTTGTTAAATTTCTTTATCCTATTCAGACATCATGACTTAAGTTTTTTGAACAGAATATTATTAACCATTGAGAGTGAGTAAGTCTCATTACATATTTTAAAGACTCAGTTAACCATTAGAACTTAAAGATTTTGTGGATACAATTGTATCCACATGTTATACATATTATTTGATTATATTAAATAGGGAGATATGATATGATTTGATAGGAAAATATCTTGTCAAATATTTCCCGTTATTAGGTATTGATTTTGTTCCTTATTATTATTATTATTATTTTTCTTTAAATAAGACTGCTCATGTGTACCTAAGAATTCATTATAAACTTTCTTGATTTTCCTCTCCTCAACATGGTACTAGAGCTTTTCAACATTGCAAAATCTCTTTTTCTCCCCATTTATCTAAACAATGTCTTTTCAACACTGATATTTATCCAAAACTATCACAATAGATATTATTATAATATCTTTCACAACTGCGTGCACACATATATGTATTTTTTTAGTTCTATCTCAACAGGTGCATAGGTTAAAAGGTGAAAAAATAGAAGGTTTTTATTACATAAGGAAGGAATCGTCACATCAGTAATAGAAAGTTCATTTATTACATTAAAACTTTCTAATTCTAAACAACTTCAACATATACATGTGGTGCATGGGATAGAAAAATCAGTAACATATAGGGACATAATCTGTTTACACTAGTTGCAAAATGGAAGTTTATTACATCAAATTTTAACCTGTAATATATTTAAACATATGTAAAAATATTCATTATTAGACAACATCTAGAGAAAATTAAATTATGTGAAATTTAATTACGTGACGTTTAAGATAATATCATGAAATTCAATCGTTGGATTGATTAAGTTTGTATCGTGTACAAAGTTATTGAAGAAAGTGTAATTTAATTCACTTTTTACACCTGGTGCCAACAAATTGTAATAATCCTAACCCAATATATAATTATAAATCTGACCTACTTTTTGTACTCAGATTGAAATTTTTATAATAATTGTTTTATAGGATTAATCACATTAATTATATTTCCACGTGCACAAACAATATAAAATATTATGTGATTATATTATCTTGTATTATAATCTATTTTTACATTATAATAAAATTATATGCTCACTTTATTTTTTTTAAGATAATTATTTCTAAAACTATATGTTGTGAAAACAATAGTGAGATAGATAATGATTTCAAATAATTAAAAAGAATGTCATTTATTTCACATGCACTACTTTGAATCACAAGATTCTTCACAAGGGACATGGTTTCTTAGTTATGTTTGCAGGACAAATATAGTTTTTACTGGTCAACATTTTCATTTTCATTACGGACCCAGTTCTATACAAAATATATTTTATTCGAAAATTCTTAATGTTTGACTTAAATAACATATAATTTATCAATAAATTATTTTCATCAATTGTGAGAAATATGTAGCTTTCACCATTTACAAATTTCAATTCAACAGTTATCTTTTCATGACTAAATATTTAATTATACATACATACACATGCAGACATATATATATATATATATATATATATATATATATATGTTATATGTATATATATCTAATATATATTTTTAGGAATAAATGAAGAAAGAATAAATCTTATATACATAACCAACTGCCCTAAACTATAATATGATAATTTTTCTTTTAATAACAACACCAACTATTGATTTTTTATTTATTTAAACATCATTCTTTCAATTTCTTACTCAGTATTATTTATCTTGTTTTCAACAGATATGATGAGGAGGCCATCTTCTTTGATGAATCTGTGAGAAATGCAAAACGAAAGCAATTAGAATCGAAGGCTCTGGATGTAAGGCTGCTGGCTGAGATTTTATGATTTATTTCTTATTTTATTTTGAATTTTGATAGAGTTGCCATGTGAATAAACTTAAATCCTCCAGAAAACCTGAAGCTTAACAAAAGAATTTTTTTTGGGAGGGGTGTGGAGGGGAAGTAAAGTGTGGATGGGTGGAGAGTTAGGAGGCCTTTAGAAATGCAATGTTGAACATTGAAGACTGAGCTAAAATGACTTGAAACTACAACTGTATTTACTAATCTCTGCATGGAAATATGACTACTTGGAACGAAGCTTTGAGCAGAGCACCAAACAAAGGCTCTAAACCAAATCCTGCCCCATAGACTATGTTGGGGCTAATGGATGATACCCTTGAAAATTTGGGTCTTCTGCTATAACAACATAATCTCCACTGACACAATTTTGAACTTATTCTTGAAAAAACCTATCAAATCTAGTGAAATTCAACAATCTAGAGTATCATACTTTGACCAAGAACTTCAAACAGGTTGATCCACGGGGCTCAGTGATATAAGAATAAATGGGTCACTGTTTTCCAAACTATATTTTCACTTAAAACACAAAATAGGAAAAGGAGTTTTGTGGGGCCTCTTTTATATTCTCTTTCCCTTGACTTTCTGTGTATATGTGTATACATGTATGGATATTTATGTTTTCCTTTTACATTAATCTAATTAAGAGATTTTAAGCCTTTATCTCCACTGATTTCTGGTAAAAACCAAAGTTGTTAGGTCTAGTCCCAGACATTGCTTATATTTCTTCTGTAACACCATTCCTGAAAAGGTCTATGGGCCACTTGATGCTTAGATAAAGCCTGGGCACTCTGTTTATATCTTCAGGTTGACTGTTGAAGCTTATTTTAGTTATAAAAAATAGGGGGACATGGTTCAAACTCTTGATCACTTGTTCATAGAGGCTTTGATACTATTTCAATGGTCAATTCTCCTAAAATCTTAATTTTTCAGGGTAGGCTTCTTAGGGATAATTTATATCTCTATCAATAAAAATCCCTGGCTTAACCTGGTTTTAGGTCACACATCGCTGAACTTTTAAGATGTTTTGTACTTCTAAAGGCCGTCCTGTAACTCATCCAAGAGCTGCTGTCAAACTTCATTTAGATAGCTTAACAACCTTGTAAGTAGTTGTTGAACTATAAGAAAAAGAGAAACATTAAGCTGAAACCGTGTATCTCTGATAACATGGATGATTTGTTTATTTTGAGAAGACGAAATTAATACAATAAATAGAGGAGATTCGATACCCTCTAATAATAAAGAAATGATACTGGAATAAACAATAAATGTCACTAATAATACAAATAAGATCTTTATATTTCTTATTATAAGAATATGTACAAAACAAATGTGAGGTTTTGTACAAAACATGTGGAATAAAATAAATATAGAGGGGAATGTGGAGAAAACACAAAGTTAGTTACTTGATCTTAAGGACAAATGTTGACATTAGATTAATGAGATAACATGCTATATTAGGGCAACTTCCCCTAAAAAATAACAAGGAGCATGAATGTGAAGAAGGGTCCAAGTGGTTTCTTTAAGATGTCTGTTTTTGTGTTCAACAATCCCATTCTTCAAGGGTTTGAAAATATGAAGTTTGATGAAGAATACCATGGAATGACATGAACTCTTGGAAATGGTAAGACATGTATTCATAGACATTGTCACTATGAAAAACGTGCATGGATATAATACATTATGTTTTGATTTCATTGTAAACAGAAAACAACTTTGATCAAATTTTCACCAACCAAATTGAAGTACATCTAAAATAGTCATCAATGAATGAAGTAAAATGTTTAAAACCAAAAGGAGTATAAGTATGAGAAGGGCCTCAAACTTCAGAGTGAACTAAGGAGACAAGAAAAATAAATTGTTTATTAATGCTATTGGAAAAGGACTGATGAATGTGTTTACCTAACTAACTGGCATGACTAACAATTCAAACTAGATTGGTTTTTTGAACTTGATACCATCTACAATTTGGTCACTCCAGATGTCCTAATTGTGCATGATTAATCAAATGGAGAAATCATAGACACATAGATAAGGGTTAATGGAGAGAGATAGTAGAGGTCATGCGACTCACATTGGATGCCACTCGGTAGTTCAAATATCTTGTCCTATAGGCAAACAATACCTTTAATGAAATTGAAGGTAATGTCATGGGATTTGGTTAACTAGGTGACGAAAAGTAAATTAAATGGTCAATTAGGTACATAAATAACATAGTCAATAGTAAGAGATGGAAGGGGGTGGGAGCTAATGCCACATGCTTGTGTCTGTGAGCCATTAACAACGGTGATGGAGGACAAATTGTCAATAGTAGTAAGGGAAAGGGAAAAAGAATAATGGCTAGATATATTATTGGTTGCACCGGAGTCAATGACCCAAGGACCTAGGGAAAGAGATTGAGAGACAAGCAAAGGATTACCAATGTGGGCCATTGAAACAGTGTTGCTAGCAATTTGATGATTTTTAAACAATTGGAGAATGTCCTCATATGTTGTTGGAATCACATGAGGCTGGTTATGCCTAAGCAATATTTGGTCAGACAAGGTTTCCCATTAGCATCCAATAGCTATCAATGGTATGGCCATTGCGGTGATAGTGCTCACATTTTAAACTTTTGCAAAAGCGCCCAAAACTAATGCTTTGTAAGGCAAATGTAGAAGTGTCCCCAACAGAAGAGTTATGTGTCTTTGAGTTTATTTACGCTAACATAGCAAAAGTCATAGTAGGGATTATTGGTGATCCTAGAATCTGATCAGGTGTATCAACTTACTGTTGAGGGTAGCCAGACAAGGCTAAACTCATAAAAAATGTATTGTTGTTCTCGAGTTCCTTCTTCATATCTGCTAACAGTGGTAGGAACTCGTTAAAATCTTGTAAGGCAACATTCCCAAGATAAGCAAACATAGGGCTATGAAATCATCATGAAGCAAAGTGTTAAGAGGTCTTGACAAACCCTGTATAGTTGCATGAGGATGAAAATAGGTTTGGGTGAGGTGTGTCCATTGTTTATGTTCATCTATTGGGTCAGATTCAGCTGTGGTAGTGAGATGGGATAACCATAACCTGATTTCAAAAGTCTCAGTGGAATAGTTAGATCCATTCATTTTCTTAATACTATCAATATGGTTAGAAGATAAGGGGGAACCTATTCTGGATGTAGAGTTTGTGCTGGTAGCCATTTTTCATAATTTGAAAAAAAGTAGTTAAAATAATCATAGGAGAGAGAAAATAAGGTAGATGCACCAACTCAACTCCAATGGAGCCACAACCATAAGGGCGCATGTGGAGGAGGCAACTTGGGTGATGGGTAGACTGTCCTCATGTGCAACCACATGGTCCGACAAGGAAGACAAATATATGTTTAGAGAATATGCACGAGGTGTGTGGCTGCGTATTTCAGGTTGTGCTTTTGTATGATTGTTTAGATCGGCATGATGTGATCCCAACCTTGTGGTTGCCGAAGACATGCCGAAAACAAAGGTCACTGGTATGGTAGGTGAACTTAGAAAGGAGCAAATAAGTTCATCAAACAAAATATCTTCTGGAGATAGTGGATCCATCAGGCTAACATGGTTTTCAAGAGGCTCTTATACCGTGTTAAACTATAAGAAAAAGTGAAGCATTGAGCTGAAACCATATACTATGTAACATCAGGCGTGATCTAGTTATAGGATGTTTGATATCCTCTAAAAATAAAATTATGATACTAGAATAAATAGTAAATGTCACCATATTATAGATATAATATTGATATGTCTCATTTTAAGTATCTGTAATTACAAAGATATGATCCTTATTTATGTAATTATAACAATTGCAAATGATATTTGAGTTCTTAAACATTATTCTACTTTAGTTATATCAATAAACTCTACAAATATTCAATATTGTTTACTAAAATAATTGATCCATTTAAAGCTACAATATTATCCCACTCCCTATATTTTTATTCATACCCCTCTGCACTAAACCCCAAAACCACGGAATACTGAACTGAAATATTATTGATAAGGACTTCTGAAGAGTGCGTTTGTGTACATAAAACTCTTGTAATGTTTTTTTTTTCTTGGTTCAACTTTTCAGCTTGTGTACCCTGCTTATACAACATTGCTAGAGCATATACACTCGAAAGCTCTAGAGGATTTTAAGACTAAACTGGAGCAATCACTAAACAGCGGAGAAGGGTTTGCTTCATCTGTTCGCACTTGGACTCAATCTATTATGCTTGAATTTGACAAAGGATCTGCTGGTAATAATCTGATTCGATTCTTCTTCGTAGCATGTACAACTGTTAGTTCTAACTTGATATGCATGTTTCAAATTACCTGACAATTGGGGTGCCAATGCTAGCTTGACTTTCCATTTACCCTGAATTTATATTAGTTATCATGCTGTCATTTTTGCCTTGATTGTTTTACTTTCCCACTTAAGACTTTCATGGATGCGGATATTTATTATGTAAAGAAAATTGATGAGAATCACTACTATTTTATAGGATTTTGATCTTATTATGCCAATCTTTACATGATATCAATTCCCATGTACTTCTGCGTGAAAAAAAAATATGAATATTTTATTGAGCATATTTCAAAATCTTACTTTCAATCCATAGTTTTGAACAAATATTATGGTGACTGCATTCAGAAAGATCAGGGGAAAATAAAATATTTCTTCTGACAATTAATATTACTTTTAAATGACTTAGATTCAGTTAAGGAGAAAAAATGAATGCTTCAAGAGTGCATGCTGCTATTAGTCTCTTGATTTATTTATCCTATTAGTGGGTCTGTATTAGTAGTGAAAGATTATTTCAATAATCAATTATGGGTATAAGTTTTTGGTCTGGATATCTTATGTAAGAAGTGGTTTTGAGATAATCTATTTTGTTTGGTTCAATAATTTACTCGAGAGATTAGATATTAGGTATATATATATATACACACACACACACACGTATGTATGTATGTATGTATGTATGTATGTATGTATAAACACATATAAAGGAGCAGTGAGTATACTAAGAAAAGAAAGCAGAGCTGACCCTGCATATAGATGGCTGCAGGCTACTTTTCAGAAGAGGGGAAGAGAAAACAGTTTTTTACAATTACGAGAAGGAATAATATATTATCTAAAGTGTAAATCTAACACAATTTTCAGTGAACTTCTATTTTCTCATTTTATCCACAACAACTGATTAATTTAAATACAATGCCTAGTACTACAAATAACTATGATCGGTCATTAAATGGGTCAAGATACTGGTTTAAGATTAAATGGCAGTCGTGGTTGAAGAAATATAATATCATAACTTTATAACTGTAAAAATTAAAATATAACATAGTTTTATAGGTTCTTAACATATTAAGTTCCTTCAAAAGCTCAAATAAAAAAATATTACAATACCTATGTTGAAGTTTCAGCAATGTACATCAACATTTATAAATAATAAATTTATATTTAGAATAAAGAAAGAAAATGTGAAATATTTTAGGTTTATATTTATTTTTTTAAGAAAATTTTAAAATGGTATTGTACTAAAAAAATTTATTGACCTGCTTTAAATTGGTTTTTACCAGATTTTCTTCCTGCTGTTTTTGTATTTGAATAATTTATCAGACCTGTTTCTGGTCTAACTGACTAGTTCAGTCTGGTTTTCAGAACACAGCTTCGTGATTTTTTTTGTAATTTTACTTTAAAAGATATTCTTTTTAGGATTATGTTTCAAATTAGCCTTAGATTCTATAGTGTAGAGTCATTACTTAATCATGAAGCAGAAATTTCAGGTATTTATTATTCTTCCATTTCATTGATATAGAAAGTTTGGCTCCTGTTATTTTATTTATAGATTTTATATTTGTTCATTTAAATAAATGGAAAGAAAAATCTGTGTATAAGGTTGCCTCCAGTACATCTCAGGCCTACACACACATATATATACATATATATATATATATACATATATATATATATATATATATATATAAATGTTCTGCATAACCTAAGTATAGAACTAATCTTTAGGATATCTCATAATATTTTACGCATCTTGGAGATCATCTCTTGGTATTAGTTTCCTATTTTTCTTCGTTTCCATATTTCCTAATATCACATTACTTGTTTCCTTTTTTAGCCAGGGTTATGATTAGAATAAGTGATGTGTTCTAGATTTTAAGAAGGTAACATGATTACATTGCAGTATAGCTCAATTAATATTAATTCAGTGTTTCATGGTCTAAACTCAACATGGATCAGAGTAGTATCATATCCACTGGCAAACTTTTCTGATGAATTAATTCCAGCAACTTTCTGGCAAACTTTGGCCACCTTTAATTGCCAATGACCTTTACGGCTAACTTTTTTATGACCTTCTAGCAACTTTCTGACAATCTTTCCAGCTAAATCTTCCAGTGAGTTGTCATATCTGGTGAATTTCGAATGACTGTCAATTTCCGGCTGTGACAAATCTACAGTTGGGTTAAATCTGCAGCTGTGTCGATTTTTATGTTTGAAAAATCTCTAACGTCTTCTTTTAGTCCTTGTTTTGGATAGTCTAATCAAGTCCTATATCAGATTTTCAACCTAGTTTGGTGGATCCCATAATATTTTAAAAAGTGTTTATTTGTAACTAGCATAAAGTTTAGTAAGCTTTAATTTGTGGAGAAGTGAACAGTGTGCAGTTTCTGACATGTTAAATGACTTGATGCATCGCATGTTAAAGCATTTAGTTTTCACAGGAATTACTATTTAGAAACTAGCACCCGTTCTCCCTTTGCCTAGGATATATTCTCCATTTAGTGTATGAAGAGTCCATATATATATATATATATATATATATATAGAGAGAGAGAGAGAGAGAGAGAGATAGATAGAAATTAATTTCACTCTAGCAATTCTATCCTATTGCCCTCTGTCTTTATGTTCTCCCTTTCTCTCCCCTTAAACTCAGCAGTTTCTGTTGACTTTCTTTAGAATCACATTTTCTCACATAGATATACTTGAAGTGGAATCGCTATATCTTTTTGGTCATCGTGTAAATGTTTTTTATAGTCACTAAAACTCCCACTCCTATTTGTTGATTGTTTAATATTTGCACTTCCCAGATGCTGCTGTAAGACATGCTAATTGGGGTGCTTCAAAAGTGCGAGACAAACTTCGTCGTGATATTGATTCACATGCTTCATCTGTGCGCACTGCAAAATTGTCCGAGATAACAACCAATTTTGAGGTAATATTGTCATTGCTATAACAGTGGTTAATTGGTTGAGCTGGGTTATGTTTTCTTAATGCCTGCTATTTCTATCAGACACTAAAATAAAAGTATCTTGTGCAGAAAAAACTGGCCAAGGCATTGACTAAGCCAGTGGAGTCTCTCTTTGAATCAGGTGGAAAGGACACCTGGTTTTCAATTAGAGAACTACTTAAACGTGAGACTGAAGCTGCTGTATCTGAATTCTCTGCTTCTGTTGCTGGTTTTGAGCTGGATGAAGAAAGCGCTGAAAGAATGGAACAAAGTTTAAGGGAGTATGCAAGAAAAGTGGTGGAAAATAAAGCAAGAGAAGAAGCTGGAAAGATTTTGATTCGCATGAAAGATAGGTAACTGCATTTAAAGATATCATGGAGACATTTGCATTTATCTGATCAAAAGTAGCACAAGAAAACTTGAACTTTGTAAGGAAATAGAGAATTATTTTATTGATAACAATCACACAAACTACATTCTCATTATCTCTTTGTAATAATATTTTTTTAAAATAAGGAAAATAAATTTATGCTGAAATGAAAAGGAGGATTCTAAAGATATTTTTCCCTAGTCACTATGGAGATATTCAGGATACTTTATTGTAATAATCTGCTATTTGCAACAAGAAATGAGAAAGTATTAAGAGAAATGTTGAAACAAGATCTTGCTTTCAAGGGCTTTATTGAATTTTTTGGTTTTTGATAGAGCCCAATGTAATGGTTTGATTCATGTAGTTTATCCCACTAGATATGATAAGGAATTATTGTTATTGTTGTTGTTAGTTGTTTCCATAGGTTTCTAGAGATGGATAAAATGGAGGAGTGCTTCTAGGGTTACTATATTTGAAATTGTGACATAAAGCTATAACTCAAGCTTAAGGAAAATTTTATTGCACAGCTGTAAGACCTATGTTGCTCTATGGTACTGAATATTGGGCGGTAAAAAGCCAACTAGACAATAAACTGAATGTAGTAGAGATGGGAGTGTTACGTTGGATAAGTGTACATATTAAACAATATGGGAGTAATAGTGAGTATATTATAGAAAAAGCTGGGTTGGCTCCTATGGTTGAGAAACGGTTGAAAATAACTGTAGGTGATTTAGGGCATATGTTAAGAAGACTTGAAGAAGCCCCAATATGGAGAGTAAATCAGATGGAATGTAGCCCAACTGCCTGAGGTATATAGGGTAGCCAAGACTGTCACAAACTATAGGTGAAACTATTAAGAAAGATTTAATGGTCTCAATGATTTGATTGTATACATGACTTGTGGTAGAGCATTATGACACTGTTCGTTCAGTGTTGCCTACCCTGTCCAGTGGGAAAAGGCTTGGTTGTCTTCTATTGTCCTTGTATTGGAGGATGTACTCTACGTTATTTGTACATTTTTATTCTTTTATGATGAAAGAAAGTGAACTATGCCCGATAGATGTTCAGATTTTGGATTAGTTTGGTGTCTTACTGATTTCTGACTAATAATTTTCAGGTTCTCGACAGTATTCAATCATGATAATGATTCACTACCAAGAGTTTGGACTGGGAAGGAAGATATTAGAGCTATTACAAGGGATGCTCGCTCTGCGGTAATTGATAGCAAGATCAATGATAAAATTTTGGCTCATACATAAAATTATATTGGAAATTGCTCCTCTTTTTTAGCACATTGTAAAGTAACTTCTGCTGCCATGTATTCAGTCGCTGAAGCTTCTATCAGACATGGCTGCTATACGCCTGGATGAGAAGCCAGATCGCATTGGAAGCGTACTTCATTCATCTCTCATAGATAAAACTAGTGATTCAACATCTTCACAATTAATAACTAGGGAAGCTTCTGTGGATACTTTGGCTTCAAGCACATGGGAGGAGGTAGTATATAGGGGGATATTGTGGTTTCTGATTTTTTCTGTTAATGTTATAGTAAAAATATTATATTTGAGAATCTATATAAAATGTAGGTTTCCCCAGAGCATGTGCTTATCACCCCAATGCAGTGCAAGGCTTTGTGGAGACAATTCCTGGGAGAAACTGAGTATACTGTTACTCAAGCTATTTCAGCTCAGGTAAAATCATATTTAATGTATTCCTGTCTACTTATTCTGTTATCCTGTTTAATCGAATTTTTCAGCATTTTTAGCCAACTTATCTGCAGTACATGTTTGATATAAAAACCTCGTCTTATGCCTTAACCTTTATTTGACAACTTAGGCTTTAGGTCCTGTTTAATTGGCTCAACCATTGCCTGTTAAATTTGAAGATGAACTGTGATTTTGAACAAAGTAACGTTCGAACTAAAAATAATGTTAATCCAGTCTGGCTTTTAGAACGTTAATCTCGAACCTCAGTTCTTTGCTTCCCATTCACTGTGACTTGGTTTTGTCGTGCTTCAGTTGCTGCTCCATTTGAATGATAAAACCGTTTTTGTGAGACTATTTCTGCTAGGATTTATTAGAATGGTATTTGCTCCAAGATTTTCGCTGCTTCTATTTTTCTACTTTTTTGGATCTTTTTGTATTACCCAGCAGCATATTCTATGAAATGTCATTTTTGTCCATTATCATTGCCTTAAACACTTATCTAACTCCAGACATACTAACGACGGTATTATTCCCTTTTCTTTTTTGGTGTGTATTCAGGAGGCCTTCAAGCGGAGTAACAATTGGTTACCTCCTCCGTGGGCAATAATGGCAATGGTCATACTTGGTTTTAATGAGTTTATGATGCTACTAAAGTAAATATCACTTTTTGAAATATTTAACATTTGAATTATTTGTTATTTTCGTTATTCTATTTCATGGGACCCTTTTTCCTGAAGTTTAATGATTACATTTGCTGACTTATTTGTAAAACAGAAATCCTCTCTACCTGATGTTTATATTTGTTGCCTATCTACTTGGAAAGGCCATCTGGGTACAAATGGATATAGCTGGAGAGTTTCGACATGGCACTGTGAGTATGAGTGGACTTTTTACCTTCCCCAGCAGTTACATTGTCAAGACTCTGTGATGGTTTTTCTGCCCAAGTGAAATGACTCTTACGCTATGTGCACACGTACATACACGCACTAGTTACGCCCATTGGCATTTTTTTAAAATTACATGATGCAGAAGTTATGATATTCACTAAATATAAGTTTAAGTGTTATATATTTTTGGTCCTTACGGATTTGGTATGTGTAATATATACACACACACATAGTTTTACGTTTTTGTTTCTAATAAATTTTTATTTTATTTTTTATCTTAGAAACACTATTTAAATCACTTCATTTCACCGTTTAAAAACATTATCTAAATTGCTTTCAAGATAAAAAACAAAATAAAAATTTTATTAGGGTTAATTTTTTCTCATTAGGGACCGAAAACAAAGTCTAGTAATTTATTAATTGGATTTATTAGTACAAAATTTATTATTTGTCTAGGTTGGCTTTGTTCTGTTGAATGTTATTGTAAGAGAAACAATGATAAATAAAAGAGATGGCTGAATGATGTCAGCTACAAAGGTGACTATCATTTTCTGAGTTTTGTTGACGTTATTGGTATACTGTTTGCAGCTGCCTGGATTACTATCCATTTCATCAAGGTTTCTTCCCACAGTTATGAATCTTATTAAGCGTCTTGCTGAAGAAGCTCAGGGGAATCAAACCCCTGGAGAATCTCAAGGGTCAGCTTCTCAGACACGGATATTCAGAAATCAAGTGCACAAACCTGATTCAGTATCAAGCTCTATTTCCAATGTATCTAGTGTTGGCTCATCTAACGATGATAATGAATACTCAACTACAAATTTGTCTCAGAGGAGAAGAACAAACGCTCCAGAAGCTGAGTTTTCATGACAAAATTCATGACAATTTGATTTGGAGACGATTGGCATCAAAATAGAAATGCACCAGTTAGGGTGACTTCCCAGATCAGTTTTGTATTACTACTGCTATCTCTATTTTACATATATATATATATATTTTACTCTTCTTTACTGTAACGTGTAAATTATCTGATTATATGAAGGACCCCTATTTGGGTTCTGCAACTACAGTCCAATAGCGACGGAATAACACTATAAACTAGTTTTCCTTTAAATTTTACCAACTTTGAAATGTTTCTGATAGTCTTCATCATCGCTTTATCAACACATGAAATTGGCTATTGTCTTTGCTGAAAATCCATCTTCGTAGCAAAGGCCCACTATTTTCCCACAACAGCGTTTGCTTTTCGCCGAAAATTGTATAAAAGAAATAAGAGGGGTCAAATTAATACAATTGCACTACACGAGTATACAAATGATCTAGTCTATTAATTTAAATTTTGAAAAGTTTAATTACTCGTCTAATTTCACTAATTATATAAACTACATATTACACTTGAGGCTCATAATTTATTTTTGTTGATTATTAATATCTTTACAATTAAAATTATAATGTAATGCACTTTGTTGACAATAACCTTATGTCAGCAATCAATTTATTGGGTTAGTTAATATAATGCTAGATATACTGAAAAAAATCAGAATATTTTAAAAGGTTGATAATATTATATTTTAATATTTAAGGTTATATAAGTAATACATTTCGGTAGGTCACTATGAAAAATATAATTTATTTTATTAAAATATAAGATGATTTAATTATAAAAATTCATCCAAGTAGGTGCGTGCAGTAAATTGTGAATGTAATTTTTCAATTGAAGTATTTAAATAAGTTTTAAGCTATTATCATAAAAGAACTTTGTAATTATGTAATAAAAAAAACTAAACCTCTTAATTTTTAATGCAATAATTTTCTAATTAAATGTATAAATTGTGTAAGAATTGTTATTACTTTTTATATATGTAATTTTAACCCTTTTCTGTTTTAACACATTAATTTTAGTTTCTTAAGTTTCTTCCTTTCAAATTCGGAATAAAAAATAAACTAGGCGTAAAGACTAAAATAAATTACTTTTAAGTATGAAAAGTAATACTTAAATTTTGTTTAATTATAAAAAATAAACGAGTAATTAAATTCTTAAAAAATAACCGTTTGTACAGTACCTGACCACCGTCATATAGTAAGAGTTAGATATCTTTTATGATTTAAGTATATTTTAGTCTCTAAAATATGATGTTATTTTTATCCTAAGTTGTTTTGTTTCTTTTAAATTTTCATTCTTGTTCTTTTAGTCCTTCAAATAATTTTTTAACACATTTTGTTCATTTTAAATTAGTCTATTTGAAAATATTTAATGTGAGATTAGAAATAAATATATTAAAAAATAAACAATATAGAAATCAAAAGCAGAAAATTAAATTTTACAAGAACAAAAATATTTTATAGTAATGGAAAACAGAATCCAACTATATTTTAAGAAAAAATATTTAATTTTATTTACAAGAGTTCATTAATGTCTTCGTATTATTTGTGTAAAGAAATATTTATTATAGAGCTCTTATTTTTCCAAGTAGAAACTATCACTCTGACCCATTTCTCAATTCGCGCTTTTACTTTTATTATTATTATTATATTACACATGAATGGGAATTACTTAAATCTTACAAAATTGTAAATTTAAGTTGTTATTATAAATGTTATTATTTTTAAATTCAAGTTCCAATTAAATCATGTTTTATTTTAAACAATATGTTCATTACTATTTCAATTTTTAATTAAACTATATTAATTGTTATTATCTTCAACTTCAAGTTAAATTTATTTCAAGTTTTATTGTCTCCAAAATAATACCGTGATACTTATATCTTAAATTTATATTTTGTATTAATTTACTGAATAATACAATAGTGAATTAATTTTATATAACTATATAAACTTATATAGAAATATTTGCTCTGAAAAATATAAAGATTAAAAAAATTGCTTGTTTTAATCACCACCAACAAATTGTTTAGTTCTACTGAATATTTTAAAAATACATTTATTTTCAGGAGCTTTTCATGTTGTTAGGTCACCATTACAAGACGATGGAAATGGGCCAAGACCAATTAGCGTGATAATCAGAACTACACTGTACTTGTGTTTGGCCTTACGTTTTTAATGCACCTAACTTTGGATTCAAATCACATTTCTCACCAAAAACTTTTTTGACGCAGATTTAAAAAACAATTTCTTACACATAACAAACTGCACTGGAATATGAAAAATAAATAAGAATTATCTTTTAATTCACGTGTTAATTTTTTTATTAATAAGACAGCATGTGAGACTAAGAACACGATTTTCATCCCCTAGCCTTACCAAGGATTTTGACGTCCAAGTAAGAGAACATGGAATAGCTAGGAGTAACTTTGAACTTGACATATATTCAGATTCAGTCCTTTGAGAAGTAAGTGTAACCAAAATATATAACAAACGGATGCCAATTACCAAAAACGACTCGACCACCACTAACACAGCCCCTCTCCCACCCCATGGGACATTTCTAAGTCATCCCTCTTTCAAGCATTTAAAAGAAAATAAAAACTTTATCATCTTGTATCTAAACACATTGCAAGAAAGATCTCAGTTCCATTCAGATAAAAATCTTACATCAGACGTATTATAATTATATTTACACCACCAAGTGCAGTAGCAGCTTCTCCACACCCAATCCCAAACGACAAGAGAACGGTCTTTCCTCAGGTTGCTGGGAGAGCGATGACAGATCATGCAATTAGGAAAGCAAACACCCCACATTTCAGTGTATTTTCTCTATTCGTACATTTGCGGAATTGTAACATGAAATTATCATACCACCAGCAAACATTTTTTCTCAAGTTACCTCACTTAAACTCCTGTTGCTTGCCCGCAAAATATGCTTCAAATCCAGAGCAAGTGTGATTATGTTGTGTTTATTGCTCACTTCTTGGGAAATATAGAGCTCTGCACAGGAAAAAGATGATGGAACACTTTCCAGCGTCGTCACAAATTTGATTCATGTAATAGAACATCTTCTCTTTAAAAATATGGATTTGAAGAATTACCATTCAGTCCTTTGCTTGTTCTTTGGGCGTAGATTGCGTAATTTTGAAATTGTTAGATCTGCACCTCCAAATCCATCCACCGTAGCGTTTGCCAATGGAAACTCAGCTCTAGATGTCAAACTGCAGGAAACAATAAAATACACGAAACAGTTCTTGAATACACCAGACCAACTTAAAAACAATCACAATTCTATTGGTATAAAGGAACTTCAGATGAAAGCATGCAATAGTGCAATCGTGTAAACTCCTCCATTACATGTTTGTGGAACATCCAAAAGCAAATCACCTGCTTCGTAAAACAACACACGGCATTCCCACCTGTGTAGCTCCAGATACACCTGATTGGCTTCCAGCAACAAGGACACAGTTGCAGACGGGTAACCCTGCATATTCTGCTCCGGCACGTAGTGCAGCCACAATCTTAGCTAGACTGGACAGACAATCAACAAGTTAATGAAAATTGACATAATATTTAATTATGCAATTAAAATCCAAATCAGTCACTGATTGGACAATTGACAGATTAAGGTGACAAATGATAATTTGTATTCATCAACTCGTTCCACAGTTCCACACTGGTAAAAATATACTGTTTCAGAATCGCATTGAATTGACAGAACGATAACTCAATATACACACAATTCTATTATAGTTTAAAGTAGAACAGTTTTTCTAATGAACATTCAAATTCTAGATTGCATAAAAAATCATGCTATCAGGGGGAAATCAAATACAAAAAGTATAGAAGCCGACACAAAATGATTACGTAAATCTGAAAGAACACTTTCCATCCTTCAGATTTTCAGTTTCAATGCCTTTCGGTAGTATTTAACGCAGCTTTTATTTACCCTTCTCCTTTAAAAGGAGAAACCATGCCAAATATAATTTTAGGGAAGCTCTTAAAAACAAAAGCATTTTTAAATTTATAGATGTCTCTCAGTATTTATTGACTGCTGTATTTGGACTGACTTTTTTTAGATTTTTTAAAACTACTTTAAAGATAAATTCACAAATAAGAGTTTTACATTTGAAGTTAAAGTTTTTTGGTAATATTATTATTATATAAAAATTATTATATGTATCATAAATAAACGTAATAATAAAATTCAATTAGTGCAATTGATCTGTTAGCTAATTTTGATATAAATTTACAATTTAGAAGATTAAATAATGTATAGAAGTCAAAAAAGGAATAATGTATAATATGTTTAAAATATATAAAAATAGTAATATTGTTATATATATATATTTACATCATATCCTAATATTACCTAATTCATCTCAGACAAAAAATAAGAAAAAACGTATATAGCATGAGACTGATGATAGTGTCTAATTGGTCATTCCGTACACCTAAAAAATGGGATAAGATAAGGGCTTATTATCATATTCTTATTCTATCTTACTTTTGTATAAGAATTAGACTAAATGTCTACAATTTAGATAAAACTTTATTTTCACTCTAATTTTCAGTTTTTGCTAATAGAAAAAACCTGTCTTTTGAAGGAAGATTTGTACAGGGTAATCGGTAAGAGTTTAAATTCATTTGTTGTTTTGCATATCTTAAGCATGTACTTTTCCTTTCTCTACAAAGCACCTTATGAAATATTTAGAAGGAAATTAAAGCACGGGAAGGTCAGGTTTTGAGCAATCTCCCTCCTGTAAGGAAGTTCCCCCAATTTTGATTGATTACAAACACAAAACACTACTTTAACACCCAGTTCTCTTCCCATCCCTTCTCACACTCTTTCCTCTTTTTTTCTTGCTTTCCTTACCCTCTCCTAACATACGTCAAACATTGTTCCATTAATAACTACAAAGCTGAGTCATACACATTTTCAACTTTCTTTGTCCTATAGTATAGATCCCTACGGTAAGTGAAACAAAAGGACCAAGATGTTCTATTTATTTTTGGTGAAAATTACTGGAGACAAATGAACTAACCTTTCAGATGAGTTGGTATCAATCTCAACGCTCAATTTTAGCATGGATGCTACCTCCTTCGCTAGTCTTTGTCTTTCAGCAGAAACTGGCAAAAATGTAGAAGTGGAAAGCCCCTTAGCAAAGAACATTGTGCACTGAAAATGCTTGCAGGGGGGAACATACATAATCAACGACTGAAGTATATACCAGCTCTCTTGGCTTCGTTGGCAAGCTCTTCATCAAAATCAGAAGCAATTACCTTTCCTGAGACTAGTTGTCCATATAAACTTTGATCAACCTCCTTATTCCCTACAGTAATTACCTTTATGCTTCGATCTTTACCAAGCTTTTCCATTATGGACCTAAAAGTTCAATAAGAACAAGGCAAATGGGAGGAAATATTAGTGTGCTCACCTTATCCAGGAAGACCTAATAGTGCTCTTAAAGTTAAAGCTCGAGTGTAAACCTGAATGTAAATTAGTGCCAAATAAAAAAAGAAAAAACACGCACACTGCACCCCTCCACCTTACAACACCTAAAGAAACTTTGTAAGCAAATCAGTAAGCTGAGCTTATGAGTGATCAATAACATCTCAAAACCGCAAAATCAAATTCCATCAATAATCATAATATCCTGCTTAGTAACTTGGTACCAGGCAAAATTTTGAAGCTAAATAAAATTACCCGGCAATACTGTCACCACTTTTACTGTATGCCGTTAGTATTACCACTGGAATTCCTTCATTATATGCATCGTCAATAAATCTGTCAATGGATACATTACTATATGTTAAGGAATATAACTAAGCAGATTAAAGTTCCATAATCATCCAAGTTCCTAAATTTATGAAATATCCTGGCAACATTTGAACCTTTAAGAGAATTAATATAAGCAATCAAAGTATAGCTCAATATTAAGAGGCAATGAAAACAAGGAAATATGGAACTTTTGTAAACTGAAATCCTTCCAAACACGAATAGAAGATCAACTAGTATCAAGTAAAAGAAGAATGTAAACACGAAATGCACACGTGACTTGCATAAATAGCTCTAAGTCACTGGCAGTATAACAATTTTATCGGAAACCAAATTAAGTTCTATGGAAAAACACCTAGAAAAAAATTATCTTTATTTATTCCTGAGCCTTGAACAAATCTTTCAATTAAATAATATATCCCTGTTAATGATTAAATCATGAAAAAAATGCCATCCTCAAAAAGTGAGCAGTAAAAAATCAATAGCGTCAAAATTACATGTGTGGTTAAAATCAACTTGAGTGACCAAGTGGCTCAGACCTAAAAAGTGAAAGAATGACAAGGTACAATAACTTAATACAAATATTTTAAAGGGTCCGCTATCCTTAACTAATGTACATCTTGTTCTCTAATTACCATAAATATAGACCTCTTTTAAAGATAGCGCCCCATAAATTAAATACATAATGAGACACACAATGATATTCAAAGAATATGAGATAACTCACTGTTCAAGACCAGGTCGTAAAGGTAGACTTTTTGACATAACAAACTCTTCTAACGCCTTTTCCTGCCAATATATGATGAAGAGTTGAATAGGATTCCCAACAAATTTTCATAATCTTCTAAGTATGAGTAAAGTGAAAAATCATCTGGGAGGATTTTTAGCTTACTAGGGTATAGAATTGAGTTCCTTAGGTCTTAAATATCAAAGTAGCATGTTTTCCAAACCATTAGACACCCCCCCTCCAGTTGGAATTCTTTTTCCCATCCATACTTCCCTTTTACTTTCGTATTTGGAGTAGAAGAACTGAGGACAAGTTATTCTAATAAATCTAAAAAATAACGAAAAAGCATATAATCCCCTGGATCTGATAATTGCATTCAAAGCATCCATGGACTCAAAACAACATTCACTAGATAAAGCAATCTTATTCACAGAATAATATATGGAATGTTTAGGAATAAATTATCATCAAAATCTCTCATTAATCTTTTGATCGAAGGCTTTTTTTAGGTCCAAAATAAGCTATCAAAATTGGCTAGTAGACAGGGGCTTCATCTTTCTGAATGTCAGCATCAAACATTTCTTAGTTAAAGAGATTGATGAGGAGCCAAAAGGAAAATTTACAAGTTCTTGAAGAGATTAAGAGGCTTATAAATTTTTCAAATTGTATGGGAAAATTACAAAAAAATACTTACGAATATATGTACAAGAAAGAATTAACTACAATAAGATATTTATAAGAATTAAATATAGAATAAAACATTTCCTAGAACCCTAAGGTTCCAATGTTACTTGAAACGAGTTGCTAAATGAATACTATGCAAATTTCAACACAAATCTAGACCTTCAATCTGTTGTTTTCCCCTATAAAATCTGAATTAATCAAGAAAATAAAGGTAGATGGCTAATCAAAAGCCTCCCCAAACCAACAGTGTTTTCAATATTAGGTATCTATTTATTACAACTTTGATTTGATTTCTCCTATAAAAAACATGGAGCTGTTTAGTTTTTCAAATTAAGAAGTTAAACTAAATTATGGAATGCAACAAGTGTTGTTTACACGATTGAGCTTGGTTCTGGTATACAAATTAACGGTCCCAACTCTTGAGCCAGTCTCCCTTCTGGTCAAGACTGCCTTTGTTTGCTTCTTTCTCTATCTAGCTGCCATACCAGTTTGACATAACAAAACACCTTTCTCCATGGAAAGCTTGCTTGAGCTGAGAATAATATAGCAGAAGTCAGGATCAGGTTTCCGCTTGAGTTGCTTTCTTCATTTCTAAATCTTCCACTTCATATGTTGCTTCCTTACTAGATAAAAGCTTTGAAGCAGATCCACATATCTTATCTTTTTTAATAATCACTAATTGTTGAAGCTAAGAATTGGTTTAAATTGATCAAGAATTATAACTATTGTATATTAATTATCATATTAGTTGTGGCTGTAAATTTTCCGTATTAACAGAATAGTTTTACTAGAGTCCAATAAATGCTTGAAATGGAAAGACAAAAAGGCTTCTGTGCTAGGACATATATTCTGGTCTTATTAAAGCTTAGTCTTAAACTAGAGAAGCATAACAGAACTTTCCTTATAAAGAAAAGTTCAAGGAAATCAGGAAAGTTTCAGCATAATTCTATGTTTTGATCAACAACACATTCCTAGTTAACTAACCTCATTCAATATGCATCAGTCCTCATACACCAAAGTGAAAAGCGCACTAACTATCAGTAGTATACCATTCATCAAGATCAAGTGTAAGGACAAAAACCTTTTGCTGCAAAACTCTTTTCGCAAATACTCCCTGCTCATTTGTGGGTAACGAAGCGGGCCATCCAATCTGCTTATTAAACACAACAACAGAATATGGCCTACCTAATGTCAGCAACTAAGAAAACTACTGATATTACCAGTAAACTTGCCTCCTTTTTCATTCCCAACACAGACAAAAGACGAACAACTTACACGATTAAAATACAGAAATACCATCTTTTCTTCATCTCCAGCACTTCTCCTAGAAAGTCATTAGAAAATGGTATATAAGCAATGGATACATTCCCTGACACGACTTGCAGCACTCAATTGTGAAAACATTCCAATATTTATCAATCAAAAAAGTCTTCAAAAAAGAAATGTAACCCATCAATTTACTCGACGCCAAAGTAAAGTGTGGCAATAGCAAAGTTAATTCAATCCCACATACACGCACGCATAAGCAACAGAACAATCAAATCTAACAAATAAACAGAAACAAACACACTTCGCAAGATCCGAATAGACAGGTTCAGTCCAGTTGGCGCAATCGAGTCCAAGCCTCTCGAACGCTGCGGGCACAGGAAGAAAAGTTACACCGCGTTACACAGAATCACAGCAACCTAAACGGCGGGTGCAGAATCGGTCGAACCTTTGTTGAAGGCAATGCGATTTCCAACGCGGTGCGCGTCCATAAGAACCCTAAAACAACAGAACAAGAGTGTAAGAGAACCAGAATACAAAGAAGGAATTGTGGAACGTAGTGAGAGAAGGTTGGTGGAGTGAAGAATCGAATCACCCGTCGACTTCGAGAAGGACGGCGAGGTCTTGAGATGAGCTGCTGTGGCGGTCGGTGGATGAGACGGAGAAGACGGTGAGGGGCGAAGAAGATTTAGCGGGAAAATTGGAAGATGAAAATGTGAGAGTGCAGAAGGTTGAGGGAAAGCGAGAGGGAAAGCGAGAGTGAAAGCGGAAGCGGCATGGCGCGCGTGGGAGTGTGTGGGAATGGAGAATGGAAGATGCGAGTGTTCTTGATGTTGCCATGGCGATTTGGTAGTTTTGCTATGCTGGTCTCACTGGAGTGGACTGGTTTCTAATCCAGCTAAGCCAAGTTTGATATTTTCAAGCCATATATGTAGAACAACAGAAACATATTGTTTTCATTATTATCAGATTTTAATGTATTTTTTATACTTCTAATTTGTTTTTAGTAACTTTTAGGTTTAAGATTTTTTTTTATTTTTTTTTAGTTTTGCTTTATTGTTATTTCTTTTAATATAATCTTAATTTTTTTAGTTAAAATGAATTAATATAATTTTTTATGTTAAATTAATGTACACCATATTAAAAAATAATAAAATATAAAAAAAATAATATTCTAATATACATATGTCAAGTTATTTTAACGTACCAATTTAATATAAGAGCTTTTAATTGAAATTATTAATTACGTTTAAATAAAAATAATAGTGAAATTGTACTGAAAAAACCTCAAAAAAGATTAAAAAATCATACTAAACCTGATTTTTAAAAAATTCCTCCAAAGATTTTAGTTAAAGACTGCCCAATGGCCATCAATGTAACCTATTTAGACGACTATAACAAAAAATTCTGTGGGAAATAAAATAGAAAAATAATATACTTTATAAAACTATTTTTTAAGGTCGACATGCTATAGATTGTTTTTCTAAGTTATTTTTCAATTTTAAAGTCCACTTCTATGATTTGTTTATCCTATTTCAGAATTTAATGAGAGCATATAACAAATTAAGTTCAAACTTAAAAAAAAAAAATTAAAATTTTAGATGAAGTTAAACCTTTTCAAGTAAATTTAACTGAGATTCAATATTGTAGTGAATTCTAATGGAAGTTATTTACATCAGTTCCTTATAAATACAAATAATATTTTAATATAGATTCATATATGTGGATTTCTTAACATGGAAGACACTTCCTTATATAATTTTTTTAAATTTTAAGAAACTAATATTTATGGAACTTAGAGTAAAATATTAGTTTTCTTATTAAGTCCAGTATATTTCAACCATTAAATATTTATTTCATATAAAGGTTTTTAGATTCATTTATTATGTATTTAAGTATTTATTTTATATTTATTATGAAATTTAAGTTTTAGTTTTTCTTGTCATATAATATATGTCATTTCTTACTTTTTGATAAACTAATTTTTTTTTATTTTAATCTTTATTACCGTGACATTACTGATGATGTCATACTCGTTAATGACCATAGGAATGGAACTTCTGATACCAGTGCCTTGAATGGATTGGGGATGCTTTGTTCTTACGAAAATGATCATTTGACAATCATTAACCTCATTTTACAACTCTAATAAATTAATATAATAATAAAAATAAAATAATAATGAGTAAAATAAAATTATTAAGTGATTATATTAAAAAAAAATAAGTTGTCCATTTTATCTTTTTGTTGATAGAGGAAAAAAATTATACATCAAACTATTTTAAAAAAAAAATTAAAATATTACTTTATATTTTACTTTATATTACTTTATATTTAAATTTTAAAAAATAAAAATAGAATTTAGAAGTTAAGTACTGAAATGTAGATGTTGTATACAATGGTTGAGTTGTACATATTTCATCTTCTTAGAAAAAATGTTCACGTATGAATATTTATGTTAAACTTATAAGAAAAAAATAGAGCCTAAAAGAAAAATATTGACTATACAAGTTTTTGAAAACTTCTTTCTAACACCCTTTTATGTAAATATGTGAAAATGTTATTTTATAAGTAATTGTTTTAAAAATTAAAATTGAGTTAGTTTTAGGGTGTGATGTAGGTATTGAAATGAATTTAAGAAGTTAATCAATCATTTAAAAAAAATAAAAGTTCAAATTCATAAATAAATATACTTATGAATAGATAATTATCC
Organism: Lablab purpureus; assembly: GCA_030347555.1. NCBI lineage: Eukaryota > Viridiplantae > Streptophyta > Magnoliopsida > Fabales > Fabaceae > Lablab > Lablab purpureus. The sequence goes on from CM059259.1 coordinate 17,488,237, forward strand.
AACTTATCATTAGATAAATATAAAGGAAAAAGATATACGAATTGTTTCTCAACCTTTGTTTATGTTTTTTTAAACATTTTTACAAATTTTAACATTATGTAAATGATATAAGAATACAATATCGCATAATACCAATTTTCTTGAATCACCACTCAAAGATAAAATTCAAACTAATTTACCGAAGCAAAACCATAAAAGATAAACTCTTAAATTATATCAAAATTGTTATCTAAAATTTATTTAAAATTCAACTAAAAAAAATCTCATAACTCTAACACTCCTTCTTGAATTTTTCTATGAAAATTCAGATTTTTTTAATTTATAAAATTTCAAACTTGATAGAGTAATGTTTTAGTAGCAAATTGTCCATTGATTTCTTAACTTAAATCATTTTCATTTAATTTAACTCATCAAGTTTTTAAACACTATGTGTCTAAGATTTTGTCATTTCTAATTCATCTTTCATTCCAAACATCACTTTCATGAAATCAAAGTTTGTGCTTTTTTTTCAGAGTACTTGTGAGACTTGGGATTTATGAGTGAACAATCAAAACTGTAAGAGAATTGTTGCTATGACACTTAACAATCTATCCTCTCTCTTTTTTGTTACTTCATCTTTCATTCACCAGTCTTCACACTCTTTTAAGTTTTTTAGTTACTGTACACCCAACAAAACTATTTGCACACTCATCAATAAAAGCTTGAATGAGATGAAAAGGGAACCTTTGCTAGAGAGGCACTTATGAATGTTATGTAATCAAAATGTGCCCCCATGATATTGTCCTGCATCATCCATTTTGGACCTTGGATCTTATGGGATCCTTGGGGGACAAGGTGGATAAAACCGATTGCATGGTTTGTCTTTTGTTGGAAGATATGTTCAATCATATCTGCAACTTTTCTTCCCTGTGACAAAAACATGATTTCCTTGTTAGCCATGCTTTGTTTGCTCTGTCAAGGGCATGGCAAAAGGCAATGATAGGGACCCTTATGTATTAGTCAAGATTTAATTTCCTCCCTAGAGCAAAAGGGGCTATAGCACACCGGTAGATTACCAGAAAAAGACACTTGAGATATGACTTTATATACTTTCATGAACAACCACAAGTTTTCCCCTTTTATGTGCTAGAAATTTTAGCACTTCAGAATTCCAATTTATGATTCCCCCCTAAACTGAATTTCTGCAATGCGGAATATTGCCAAAACGATCTAATGCACTTAGCTTCAAAAAGATGCTAGAAGAAAGTAAGAGGGGCATCTCTTATAGCCGTTGTAGCTAGATTTTATGCTTTTTAAAGGGACCACTAAGCCACAGTAATTTCCTAAAGTCAAATTCATGTTCCCATTATCAACATATCTGCAAGGAAATATAATAGTTAAGTGTGCTTAAAAAATCATGATTAGGATGACTTAAAATACTCCAGATTATGCCTCTAGAAATTTGTAGATACAATATAAAAATGCTAAAGATTATGTTAGTTGATGATGCTTAAAGTAGATTATTAAAAAACTCCCTAATGGATTTTACTTAAAGAATCATGGAATCTGGACCCATATAAAGATTTCCTTAAACATCAAGATACTAACGTTAACTGCTGTTAACATTTCATTATGTTCATATGCACCTTATTAGTTCACTGAAATGTGTGATGTCTCATCTAGGTAGCTAACAAGCCAATGAAAGATTCAACTCTAGTAAAGTCTCCCCATTATCATAAACCAGTGGAAAGACAGACACAATCCATATTTTTTAACCATAAAAATTCAATTTAAAATGCACTATAATAAGGAGAGGATATAGCTAATTACTACAAGGAAATTAGTATCCGATAGTGGGTAGTTATTATTTGTTTCACTTATGGATTGAATTCAAACATGTGTGTGGTTGAAAGTCAAAAACTAATATTTCAAGGTAGTGAGATTCATCTCAAAGACTAATATATCCTGACAGATATTCATTTATAGTACAAATTTGAGATTGAATCTCTGACTGCGTACTTAGAATATAAATTTGTCTGTTAATATTATACTACACTATATTTAATGCAGAAAAGCAAAAATAAAGTTATTGTCACTGTTAATGCCATAAATTATAGATATAGCTCGAAAATATGACATATGTTTGTGGGTTTAAGATTTTGAGCTACTATTACCACTGACTGAGTGCTAGAGCTTCCCCCTTATCTCCAGCCAAGGATTTAGATCCTTTGTTTAAAATAAAGGTTTGATGCTTTCAAAAGCAGTCACAATGAGAAGAAGAGAGGGAAAAAGAGGAAAAGAGAATGGTTTGGCGCCATTACGATTCATTTGGTTATCAATATAAATGAAACATAAGTGGCAACACTTCAAAGAAATCTTGAATGATGAAAAGTAACAAGACATAATATTTATGCAATTGCTCTCTTACTTACATGATAACACAATGAATGCATCCCTCATTTTTACAAATATGGAACAAAAGTGGGAGAAACCAAATCAAGCATTTGGTATAGTGGAAGGTAATCAAGGTATATGTTGGGGACAAAAGGTTCACAAATAGTCCAAAATGGGGGCCCCTCTCTTTGAATTTGATATGTGCATGCCTTCTCTGTTTTCCAACTTTCACTTTTTTCAAGTCTCAAGTCAAAATAACCGAAAGAGAGAGCTGTTTTTCCTCCAACGGTCGAAGCACTGTCCTCTTCATTTTGACCATTAAATAGGACACACACTTTCTAGTTTCTACCCATAGAGGATCATGAAGGGTTGCTGCATGATGCATTTGATATTGTTCCCATTGTCCAATACACAATGGTGTTTGTTTGCCCTTAGTTTAATCCTTGAGAAAGGAAAATGGGAAATCATTGCTTCACCTAACTCACCTGCCTATGAATTTCTTTTGCTCCCTCTAAAGCTCAAAGTCCTGCAATCATTCCATTCTTCAAAATTTGATGGTAGGTTGCTTCAAAAAGTAGCCCAACCTCCTGCTTTCAACAAAAGCATTCCATTATTCTCTTCTTATTTTACAATAAAACACTCCTCTTTGAATATTGTTCATGTCACAAAAGGAAAAATTAATTGTTTATTTTTCCTTCATGCTCCTCTTCCTCTCATAATTTTTCTCTCCTTTCATTATCCAATAGCAGACTGCTAACACTTCAATTTCAACCTTCACATTTATATTCAAAACTAGCATTACTACCTTCACATATAACTAGTCAACAATCTGCGTAGAGACCACTTTATATCATACTGGTCTTTTGTCACTTTTGTCAAATGCAGATTGGAAGTGAGAGCAACACATAACATGCTATTAATAATATGAATTAACAAGTTTTTAAAAACGTATTGAATTCGTTTGAGTATTTTTTTGCAAAAACAAAATATCATTTTCAACTGTTGTATTCTATTAGCTATATTGTTGTCTGCTTTTAGGGTTTATTATGTCCCTTTAAAACAGTGGAAGCCTAGGTCAGTGTCCCTGAAGCATAGTCATTGACTAGCTGCTAGTAGACCCCAGAGTTGACTGAAAATAATAATTGGGATTCATAAACTCAAAGATCTTGACAATGAGCAGCTCGTTATGAAAAAGTTTGTCAGTCTGGTTAACATATGTGTTTCTGTTTGTGCAGGTAGGTGTAACAACGACTTCAAAATTTCTGCATTCAATATTTATTTGTATAAAATTCGTAGTGGAGTTACTTTCACATATATAGTTTTATTATCAATAACACAAGGAAAGCAAATCAATGATGGTTATTAAAATAATGAAACTAGAAATAAAATAGTGGTGTCGACTATGATGTTATTGAATGTGTGATTAATTGAGATCATAACCTGCATGCTCTTGTTATTCTTATAGAATAATAAGTGAAGTATAATCCTTTTAACACTGCAAGCAAGAGTGTGGTGATTGTTGCATCACTGATTCCTTCAATTAAGAAAACATTCATTCTCTGTGTAATGTTGCGACAATTAAACACATGGTGACATTTTACTTTTTGCACTAACCAATTACTGTGTATCTTTTTTTGGTGAAGTGGACAACCCATTAGTGTGTATTTGAAACTTTATTCTACATTTACAATAGTTTATATAAAATTTATAAAAAATAACAGGCAATAATTTCTTAAGAAATGATTAAAACCTTGCTTACTCTTAATCTTATTTATACGCACATAAATAAATGCCTTGAAATGGTGGAATTTATTGATTTTTAAAGGAGATGTAATGGGAGAAAAGGTTCAAAGAAGATTTTAAAGACTATTCGTGTGTGATCTAATTGTTGAGTAGTGTTATTCTTAATCCAGGGCAAGTTTAAGTTCCGAAAACAAAATATGAATTCTATTTTTTTAACCATTTTTTAAATGAAATTATGCTTTAGTACTTATTAGAAAAAAGTTTGTTATTTTAAAAAGTAAATAAGACTAATAATAGAGTTACTAATGTAAGTAAAAACAAGTGAACTAATATGGTCTATCATGAGTTGGAGTCAGGTAGGCTTAAAAGAAATTGTAAAGTTTAGTATGAGCCAAAGGTCTATTGAGAATCTAAATCACTCAAGTTGAACTTCTTGTGAGTGAAATTGATTCACCATTGTTTTTCATAATGTTGAGATACTCATTTTAATTCAAAATTGATTGCATTATTTGAAAATAATAAATAATATCATTGTTACCATATGAAATTAACTTAACTATTTATTATTTAATATTTCATTATTATTAGTTAATATTGTTATGTGGTAGATGGAAATAAAAAAAATGTTTCACGAGATAAATATGTTTTAAATTTTTTTCTTCAAGAGTCTAATTATAATGTTATAAAATTGTAAATGATATTAATGATTCGAGGTTGGATAATAATTTTGTACTTTTTTAATATAGAATTTTTTTTGAATTTGAGATGATAGTCTATAATATTAAATTAATTTTGAAATCATTTATATTTTATTTAAATGATATTTAGAATTATTATATAGTGTTTATGTTTAATATGCACATTACTATAATATTTAAAATTATCATTTACTGATATTATTATATATATATATATATATATTAATTAGTATATGTTATGCTCATTATATTTATATTAATATGATAATTTTTTTAATAATTATTTAAGTGGTTTGGAATTTGATTTCAACTTTCATATTAGGAAAAAGTATATTAAAAAAAACTGAAATATGAAAAAGAATAAAGGACAGATAAGGTAATAAATATTATTAATTATCGTATTATTTTACATCTTAATTCTTTTCGCAATTTAACTAGAAAACAACGAATACCTCAATTGAAATACTTTCTTGCAAATTAACACAAACGAATAAAGATAAGCAAAAATGAAGAATATAATCTAAAAAATTTAATTCCATCAGCGCTAAATTGATGAAAACAAACAAGATACAATATAATATGGGTAATAAAATTGTACAAACCACAAATTTATTAGAAAAACAGATAAAAATAAGATTAGCATTTTTTACTGATTAAAAATGATTACTTTATTGTGACGTAGTGGCGTGTCCACTTTTTTTTTTCCTTTGACGTTTTGGCCTTTCCTTAAAATAATAATAATAATATCAATTATATAATGCTTGCCACTCCTCTCTCCCACATGCCTCCCTCTTTTTTTAGTCTTTCACTTTTGTTCACTTTCCATGTATTTTATTCACCATTTTCCATTGTCCCATTAACTGGGTATCTTTGTTGTGTCTTATTAGCCATTCTTTGGTACCGACACTCTTTTTTTTCCCTCTCTTTGGTTTTGTTTAACAGAGAAGGTAAAAAAAGGAGAAAAGATTGGTGTGATTGCAGGTAGAATTGATGAAGGAAGGTGGTGGTGGTGGTAGAAAGCAGGGTGCAGTCTCACCCTGTGCTGCATGCAAGCTTCTGAGAAGAAGGTGTGCTCAAGATTGTGTTTTTGCCCCATATTTCCCAGCAGATGAACCTCAAAAGTTTGCAAATGTGCACAAGGTGTTTGGTGCTAGCAATGTCAACAAGATGCTTCAGGTTCACTCTTTTTCTTGCTTTTTTCTTCCCAAATCTAACTATACATACACAGATCACTAAACGCTTTTTCATCGGACTTTGCTCCTCATTCCCTCCGAATGCATACTCACATTTTCTTTCAGAAAATAGTCCAAGTTTATATATTAAACACAAAGCTTTAAAAATTCTCAGATGGTTTATGTCATTCATAACATCATGTGTACATTTTCAACAAAATGAAATATGCTGCGTTGTCCTCTTTCGTTGCTTAGAGTTTTGTTTAAATTAACTTGGCAGCTTTTTTATTTTGAATTTTTAAGTTTTAAAGTGATAGCAGAGCTTGTTAGATTTTAAGACGAAGGCGTGTATATGTCACGATCTATTAATAGAAACATTTTTCTTCTCCTCTAAGATTTAAACTAACGGTCAAAACCTACCTAATTAATTTAATCATATTCGTTATTTCTAACATGTTTAAATTGATTTAGTTATATATTAATTAGAACTATCAAAACGGGCGGTCCGGCCCAGCCTGGCCTGACCCTACGGGTCAAGTTCAGAAAATCTGATAGCCTAGCCTGGCCTATATTTTAAAACGGGCCACAATTTTTAGCCTGGTCTGACCCTATGTTAGGCCAACGGGCCATTTTTAGCCTAATTAAAAATTGAAAAAATATTACAATATATCTATAATATAATTTTTTATCAACAATATAAATATAAATATATAATATATTTACATGAATGTGTGTAAAACTGTTTACACTTGAACAACTTGTAAAAACAACTTAGATCACATACTAAGTATTTCCAAAAGAGTCAAACACCTACTAAACAACATAAGAGACTTGTGAGATGTTAGAGGAGTAGTGCAGTAGAGGAGATGAAAGAGCTTGTGAGAAAGGAAGAGAAGAAATGAAAAAGAAAACAGAGACTTTGAGACACTAGGGTTTCTTTCTTTGGTATGACAACATACCAATTAAGAACAAAAATTTAATATAAAAAATAAACGGGTCAGCCCATTAGCCTACGGGCCAGCCTGGCCTTGACCCATATATGCGTCGGGTCAAATGGGTCAGGCTTAAAAAAGCTTATTGTTATATAGGCCACAATTTTTTAAGCCTAGCCTGACCTGAATCATAGGCTATACGGGCCAGACCTATTTTGACATCTCTAATATTAATTAATTCTATATAAATTTCAAAAATAAAAATCAACAAGAGAATCGCTAGAACCAGTCAATTAATTATAAGTCTTAAAATTTAATACTGCTAATTTTTTAAATATTCTTTAAACAATTAAAATAAAAATTTTCAAACATTCTAAATTCAACAAGATAGAACTACAACACTTATTTATTTAAATTGCTTGCTTATATTAATGCAATGTACCTTGTCTTATTCATTGGGCTTGTCACAAAGTATAAAGCTTCCTTTATCTTGAAATTTCTAGAGCTTTTGAATTCTAAATTTTTTCTATAAAAATAATTTACCTTATTTTTCAAGCTCTAAGATTTTTTACGTTTTTTATGAGAGTTTTCTAGGTTTACGAACATTAAGAGAGTTTTAATTTTCTTAATTAAGGTCTAAAACCTATGCTTGGATAAAAAAATGTGCAGGCTTAAAACCAAAATTCCTAATTTATTTTTTAATATCATGATTTAGTTTATATAAAAAAATACAAGTTATTTTTCAATCTTTTGCCCCTTCTAGTTATCGACGGGTCGTTGAAATTTTTTCACTCTTTTGAGCATCACAGAAAGGTACGAAAATCTTGGGGCACACGCCATGTGAAAGGAGATCTTCAAATTATTGAGATGTAAACACTATCAAAACAAAATTATTTGGTTTTTTGAACTGTTATTTTAATCTGTTCTTTGTTAAATATGCATTTTTCTCTTCAATTAAGAAATGGAATTCTCCGCTAATAATTCTGAAGCATGTACGTAAAAGAAATGGTGCTGTTTATGCGACTTTTAAATGATTTTTAATTATTAATATGGTTTATATGATAAAAGGTATTCTCTGTTTTTAAATAAGAGTCGTTTTAGTTGAAGAATTTTGTTTCATATTATCTGTAGTTTACAAATTTTAATGATATATTAATTGTTTTTTATCAATTATACCCTTATTTTAAAAATATAAAAATAATTAAATGATTTTTTTATGAGATTTTAATAGACCAGCTGTTTGTATTAACTAATTATTTTCTATTTTTTCATCTACCTTTTTGTCAATCAATAAATCACATTTAATTCTTTAAGGGTATTATTGAAAAAAAATTTAAAAATTTATTATAAATTATAAGAGTTACTACTTTTATTGATATGTGTGAGAAAACCTTAAACGACTCTTATTTAAAAACATAATGAGTAGTATTTTCTGGCACATACAAAAAGGTAATTTTAAATTTTATCTGGACAAATTATTAAATTACATTGTCAGATAATTTATTTGATTAAAATATGGAAGTAATAGTAATTTATCTATAAATGAAGGATGGATCACAATAATTCATAAAAAATAGTAATAAAATATTTTTAAATGAATTACAGACACAGCAACGTGGCTTTTTCTTCGCAAGCCTCTGAAAGTTTGAGAAAAGACCAAGAAGATTGGATGCACTATCTTTCGTCATCATCTCTTTGTCTGCTCTTATTTTGAATCTGTCTTTTCATATTTCGATAAAGATGACAACAATGTCTTGCCGCTCAAAGTTCTCGTATGTGCAAATTTTGTAGTTTTAATTTGTTAAAAAAATATCATAAGTGTTTTAAAGTTTAAAGTTAAACCCCCACCACATCTTTAGCAAAAAGTTCTACACCTAAAAGCCCCACCTAATACGTGTTTTTCTTTTCTAATATTCATCAATAATTCTTCTCTCTTTCAAATTTAACCACACTCTTACTCTTCTGCTGAATGTTTGGTTTGTTCAAGATAGTTTTCAATGAAGAACACTCTTTATTCATGTAATATATGTATTGCAAATTCTTCATCAACAACAATAACGTAAAATGTAGTTACATACCAACAATGATTTTGGTGGGTGGGTGTGAATGATTAGCAGTTGAAAATATGTTTGATTAGGCTTCCTGAAACGTTCTTTCTTTTTTAAAACTTGATTAGAGTGATACGCGTAAAGCTGTACTATGGTGATTGAATAGTTGTTTAAATTTCAAAAGCATATTATTAACCTGTTTAATTATTTTAAAAACTTAACCTTTTATTCTCTTTCATTATCACTGGGAGCCAATGGGAGATTGCAAACGTGATGTTGGCACCCAAAGTCAAGGTGAAGCACCAATTGTACCGTTGGGATTCATAACAAGCAACGCATGTTTGTGAAAGACAAACCATAGTTTTTTTACTACTTATTTATATTATCTTGTTCACTCGACAACCAAAGACAAACCAAAACGTAGAATTCATTCGTATTTAGGGTTTTATTGCTTATTCCACACCAACGTAGGTCCGACAAATATTGGTTCTGATACACGGTAGAAAAATAGATTTCATGTTTAACTTAAATCTTATAAACTATAAAGTGAGATTTTTATATTATAATTTAATGAAATCAAAAGTAAGAAGTTAGATGAGAATGGTAATTTGATTTTTATTTATTTTTTGATGAAAAACTTTCAGGACCTACCAATGCATCAACGAGGGGATGCAGTGAGTAGCATGGTGTATGAGGCGAATGCCAGAGTCCGAGACCCAGTTTATGGATGTGTTGGGGCCATCTCTTCTCTTCAGCAACAGATTGATGTGCTACAGACCCAATTGGCACTGGCCCAGGCTGAGGTAGCCCACCTTAGGGTCAGACAAAATAGGTGTTTTTCCAATCATGGGCCTAGACCAATTAGCCCAACCAATAGTGGGTTTCCATCATCCAAGACCTTGGACTCATGTGCCAAGCCTATTTTTGACATGGACATGGTGGTGGACCAGGCCAGTTATGGAAGTTCAATGTGGTCATGACTAATACTTATATACAATAATAGTAATAATAATAATAATTATAGTATACCTAGTAAGTACCTATTTAGTAGAGCATAGGAAAAACATATATATATTGGCCTACACTTCCACTTGGTGAGTGTTGGAGTGGTGGTGCCGGTTGTGGCCGGCCACCGTGGTGATGGAGGAGCTGTGGTGGAGGCCGTTCGCCCGCTTAATTAATGTTGATTTTTGGGAAGGATTTGTCATTTAAAGTAAGGTGTAAATATTATTATTACTTTGTTTGAATGAGACAAGTTTATGGAGTGAGTGTATTTGGACTCTGGCAAATGTGAAATGGTTGCATGGAAAATTCTGTTGTTGGTTTAGGGTGTTATTCATCACTTGGCCTCTGCAATGTGAATGATGGGATTTTCATGTCTCTCCTCTTAATTGTTTCACCATTACTTTCTCTGCACTCTCATCTATAGTATAAATTTAGGTGTGGAGTATGTCAAGTATAATTACTGAAATAAAATTTAATCTAATAAGCCAAAATTATGATCACTTGCTAAGATAGTTTCACTATTATGATCTATGATTTGGTGTTTTCCCTTGCCATACTAAAGACGGCAAATGATCTTTAACTCTTGTCATCAATCTTAAGTTTTAATGGAACAGATTATTTATAAACTTTTTTTTAGAACAAAATCATAAATGAATTTATTTTTCCAATCCTAAAAAAAAGTTGATTTTGATAATCCCATTTTACTCCTATCTAAAACCCAAAATTTATAAGTAAAAACAACACAACTAAACAATATCAAAATAAAAAAAATAACAAAGAAATTAATTACTTAAATAACAAAAGTTATTCACCATTAAGGGGCTCACTTTAAATTGTGTAGAGACTTACAGTGTGAAAACTCCATTAATGTCATTAACTTTTCTGTTAGCAGTTTTGACTAATGTGAAGTAGTATATTAGTCCTATTTCAGTTTATAAATGTTAGGTTATAAATTAGACGTGATTGTCACATTGGTTATTAAAGATATTTTCCATAATTAGTAAATAAGTATGAATCTAGTATATTATTTTAAATTTGATAAAATTTTAAAAGCATCTTATATTTTTTTTTTCAAAGTGTATCAAATGAAAGTAATAATGTTTAATAATTTCTAAACAATTCAATCCGAAAAGTCAATATTTAATAAAAATAATTAACAATTAATATTTAATAATTTATATTTAATTTTAAATTAGAATTAAAGTTAGTTTAATATTTGTATTAAAACAAAATTAAACATCAATTAAATTATTATACCAATAAAGTACATCAACCAAATATATTATAATATATTTTAATTTTCCGATCAATTTTAATTAAATTTTTCGCTATAATTCATATAAATAAAACTATTTATAATTTAATCCCTAAAATTAACAACTAATTTCAAGATTAAACATAAAAAAATCCAATACAATAAACATTCAACAACAACAATGTAATGGAGACATTTATGCAAAACTATGATTGGGATCTCCACGATTTCTATTTCAACAACAAAATAAAAATATATAGCACTAACCTCAACGCAATTGAATAAAAATGTTCTCCACAATAAATAAATCAGTGGGATTGAAGCACCCACTTGTTTGAGTAAGTAGAGACACATAATGAGCTTCTTTGTCACTGTTAACAAAGAGAGAAATCATAAAAGACTCTGGCACGTGCGAGCAATGGCGGATCTTGACCAACAATTTTGGAGTGACTAAAATAATATACTTAAAATTTATATATAATTACTATTATTAATACAACCAAAATAAGTATATAATTTAATATAATTATAATTATAAAAATCATATTTATTTAAAAGATTTTCTTATATTGTTCAAATTCTTGATCTCATCAATAATTGAATTTGAACTAAAAGTGTCAGTTATTGTTTTAATATAAAAAATCATATTATCAACAAAAAAAATTATCTAATCTTCATTGCAGAAAATAAATCTATTTTTTTATTTTCCATCAACATATCTATTTAAATAAAATGAAAGTTAAAAAACTAAAAAATAAACTATAAGAATATGATTAAATAACTAGCTATGTAGGTTATAAAAAATATAAGAGTGAAAAATTTATGATGAACTTAAAGATTTTTCATACAAAAATATTTTAAAATATAAAAACACTCAAATTAATTAACTTGTAATAACTTTAGAAAAGCAACAAAAGATTCTGCTAAAAAAAATATTCTTTTATATGAGAAACATTCAAAAATCTTATGAAACAATTTTCATTTTCACTACTTAGTGGATCAAGGTAGTTTTTTTTTTTTCATAAATGATATAGAGCAAATGAGTGAAAGAGAATATAACTTTCATTAGTTTACTCTTATTCTTTCTTATAACTAATTTTATGATTTACTATCCTGTCTGTGTTTTTTAATATTCTTTTAAGGTTAGACTACACAAATTAAAAGAATCATTAAATATTATAATTTATAATAAATTTATTAATTTTTTAATAATATCCTTGCCTTTTTACATTCTCTTCATAATAAAATTATTTTATTATTTTTTCTCTCTATAATAAAATGTAAGTTTCTTTTTTTTCTATCAAATAGGTGTTTCTAAACTTTGTTTTTTCTCAAAATAATGCTTCCTCTATAATTTTTAGTCCTAAAAGTTTTATCATAACAAATTTTAATTTGAAAAATTTAACTTTTTTACAAAAAATTTAAGATCCTACCTAATTTTACTTTCCATTGAATCTTCAACCCTCAATCTAACATTTTTTTTTGAAATAAAATAAAATAAATTTATTAAAAAGAAGATAGATGAAGAGGTAAAATATTAATATTGTTAATTCAAAATTGCAATTCCACTTTTTAACTCTATTTGATTAAGAAAAAAAAAGGTTAAATGAATAACAAATCATTAATATAGTCTTTTAATAAATATAAACAATTTGGAGAGAGAAATAGACTATTAAAAAAAAAGAAAAAATATTTATTAATATTAAATGACATGAATTATAAAAATATTAAAAATAATTTTAATTAAATTCTCATTGTATATGCATTAAATTCTAAAAATTTTAGAAGAAACCTTATTTAAGAAGTTCCATCACTCCAATACCAAGAAAAAAAACTTTATGTAAAAATATAACAAGTTTCATGACGAACTACTTGAGTTCCAACATGAAATTTGTTTAGATTTTAAACTTTACGTTAACTCTTGAATATTTAAATACAAAAAAGTTTGTCAAAATTTAAAAAATGTCATCACTTTTATTTTAAAAAAAAATTCATCAAAATTTAAAAAATATCATCACTTTTTTATATGAGATACGGTGATATTAATAATTATAAGTTATGTTTACACTAGTGTTATTTATTATATTTTTTCTGCATAAACATATGATGTACATAACAAACAAATAAGGTGTAATATAATGTCAAAAGTTAATTTATGTGTGCTTATATCATCTTTGAACTTTGAAATTATCAGTATATAAATAAAATAAAAATCTTATAAAAATATCACACTTAAATAGAAATGGAGAGAAAGTAATAATGAACGAATTTATTTACAAAGGACCCTGATAGGCAAAATAGTGTCCCTCGAGGACCTCCATCCAACACTTCTTTTATAACATAATTTAAAGTAAAAGGATCAGTATCCAACACTTTTTTATAACAGTACAACAGGAAAATAATTATTTAAAAATCAACACATTCACTTTACAATTGTAATAAAATAATATAATAATAAAGATGAAAAAAATATGAACAAAATAAGAACACGATGTCTTGAAGGATGCTATAACGTCATTTAATTCTTTCACCTAACAATTAGATTTTAATGACATCTCCAAAGGAATGAGTTAGTTGGCAAAACTAAATCACCAGTTCTAATTATTAGGCGGTGCAACAACTATATATTATCCTCCACACGTAATATTGTGTTGAATAGGTCTCTGATTGTGACACTTGAAAGAACATCAACATAATAAGATGAAGTGCTTAGAATTTTAACTCAACCTAGCAACATGATCAACATTAACATACAATACACTGAAACAACTTACTATGATGTCTGGTCTCTATGTCTAGCTTTGAGAGTGGAAAAAAGGAGGGTGTATATTTTTATGTCTGTGCTTAAATTGAATGATATCCAGCAGTGACAAAAACAAATTGCATGTGATCATCAATGCCAGGAGAAAATTTTATATATGACGCTATAAATTAATGAGTATGTTAAAGATAATTTATTCTTCTATATAAACAAAAGAGGTATTCACAAAAGTATTAGTATGAAACCAAGAATAAAAAGATTGATTGTACACATAGTGAACTAAGTGCCTATATATCTACATTTTTTTTCAGGCTGGAAGCTAATCTCACATTCATCATGAATCCTTTAGATCCAAAAGAATTTAGGAGGCAAGGGCACATGATCATTGACTTCCTTGCTGATTATTACCAGAATATTGGCAACTATCCAGTCTTAAGTCAAGTTGAACCTGGTTATCTTAAAAATCTCTTGCCAGGTTTTGCCCCTCTCAATCCTGAACCCATTGAAACCATCCTTCACGATTTGCAGCAGCACATAGTTCCTGGCATAACACACTGGCAAAGCCCTAATTACTTTGCCTACTTTCCCTGCTCTGGTAGCACAGCAGGGTTTCTTGGTGAGATGCTGAGCACAGGATTCAACTTGGTAGGGTTCAATTGGGTGTCATCACCAGCTGCAACAGAGCTGGAAAATGTTGTCATGGATTGGCTAGGCCAGATGCTGAAGCTCCCCAAGGCTTTTCTCTTTTCAGGTAACGGTGGAGGTGTGTTGCTAGGAACAACATGTGAGGCCATTTTGGTCACACTAGTTGCTGCTAGAGATAAAATGCTTAGCCAAATTGGTAGAGAAAATATTTGTAAGCTGGTTGTTTATTTGTCTGATCAAACACATTGTGCTGTTCACAAAGCAGCTCACATAATAGGAATTCACCCCAAAAATTTGAGGGTAATCAAGACTACGAAGTCAACTTCTTTCACTTTGTTGCCAGAATCACTGGTATCCGCCATTCAAACAGATGTGCAAAATGGGTTGGTTCCCTGCTATCTTTGTGTCACTGTAGGCACAACATCAACAACTGCTATTGATCCATTAGGGCCACTGTGCAAGGTGGCAAAAAAATATGGCATGTGGGTCCATGTTGATGCAGCTTATGCAGGTAGCGTGTGCATTTGTCCTGAGTTCAGACACTTGATTGAAGGAGTTGAGGATGCAAACTCGTTTAGTTTCAATGCTCACAAATGGCTTCTCACTAACTTAGATTGCTGCTGCCTTTGGGTGAAGGATCCAGCTTCTGTGATAAAGTCCCTGTCAACACATTCAGTGTACTTGGAGAACAGTGCTACTGATTCAAAACAAGTGGTGGACTACAAGGATTGGCAGATAACCTTGAGCAGAAGATTCCGTGCACTCAAAGTTTGGCTTGTTCTAAGAAGCTATGGTGTTGCTGATCTTAGAAACTTTCTCAGAAGCCACGTTGAAATGGCTAAGACTTTTGAAGAGTTGGTGAGGAAGGACAAAAGGTTTGAGATTTTTGTGCCTAGAAATCTTGCTGTGGTGTGCTTTAGGCTTTTACCTTCAGCAGTTGCAAAGATTGGCGATGGTAAGGTTCAAAATGGAGGTTTCAAAAGTGAGGATTTTGCAAATGAAATCAACCGTAGATTGCTGGATTCAATCAATGGTTGGGGCACTGTGTACATGACTCATGCAATTGTTGGAGGGGTTTTCGTGATTAGGTGTGCCATAGGAGCAACCGTGACTCATACAACACATGTTATCAGGGCCTGGAAGGCTGTGCAGGAACATGCAGATGCCATTCTGAATCACTGAGTTAAATCTAAATTTGAAAGAAAAAAGAGTTTTACTTTTTTTTCTTCATAGTATAAGGTCTCATTCTTCAGAAACTGTATTAGCTACAGTGGTGGCAAAATAAAATTTGTTTTCAATGTGTTTTACTGGTTGGTTGGGCAAAGTATTCAGAACTAAAAGTCAAATTATATGTTTTCATATTTATAGCAAAAGTCAATGTTACATTTATATGCTAATGGACATGTCTTACACGTGTAACTTCTTGGTTCGCAGGGTCTTTTCCTTTGAATTGAGATTATTACAATACATTAATTGTACCATTTAATATATTTTTCTTGTCTTTTATTTATGCTATAACTTTAGAAATATCATTTACATATCATTCAAAATGTTACACTTACATCAACACACTAACATTTTAAATTAAAATTAAAATAATGAATTATATTATTAAAAAATAATACACGTAAAATTTTAAAATTACATAAATATTCATATTCATATTAATCAAATTTAAGTATTTGTGTATCTTAATTTGTGTATCTTATTGATAACTTTAACCTTTTTAATGCTAATGATAAGAAAGGGACATTAATTAACATTATTGCACTTCATCAACAGCAACAATAAAAATTGCATGAATGGTGAGGTTTTAGTTTCTTGATAACCCATAGTGTTGTTAGTCATGCATAGTTTGTAGGTTATAGTTTGGCACTGCTGAGTAATATTCAAACTGTAATATTTTTATAATAGTAAAGATACATATATAATATTAAATAATACAGTTTTATACTAATAAATATTTTGATGGTGAATACTCATTACTTATCATTTGCCAATTGAATTTGCAGGAAATAATAGGTACTTTGAGGATAGAAAAATAAACAAATTTTAGCTATCATAAATTTAATAGGTGGGGCTATCATGTTCACAGTGGTATATAACAATCATTCAAATTAGATACAGACATATAGGCACGTGTTTTTGTATATTTTTATTTCAAAATTTATAAAATAATATTAATTATGTTGATGATTTAGATTATTACGAAATTAAAAATCTAACACTATAATTTATTTCTAATATATGGGTCTACATATTGACTTTTTAATCTATTCTATCAAAACAACGATGAACTTTTGGAATAAAACAAACACATCTGCATAACATCAAACTAATCCTTCTGGAATCATTTATAAATAATTGAAAAATCTTATTGTGATAAGATAGGTTCGTTGAAGCATACACATGAGTAGATATTGGTTATCTATTTTTACTTTTCAAATGACATATATTACGCACATCAACATCGTCTTCAATAGATGGATGTAGGGTTGCCAAGAGAACCACATTCCCCACCATTTTTGTCCATCCAGCCAAATATCTGTGATTGATTAAGAGAGTATTTGAATCTCAGTTGAAATATCTAAATTAATTTTTACTTTTCTTTGTTTATTATATCAATACATTTTACATTTTTTCTAGATTCTCATATTCTCAACATTCAGGATATAATACCTTTCTAAACATTTTTTTAAGGATCCTTCTTATACTAGAATTGTTAACGTTTTTGGAGAGGAAAAAAACGACAAAAACGATTATGAAGACTTCAATATTATTATATATTTAATAATTAATTAAATATCCTAAAGATTTAGGAATAAAATACATAAATGTAGACCTAATTATTTCAAAACGTCAATCACGAATATTATATTTAATTTAACTTAATAATAATAAATATAAATAAAGCTATTTCGTAATATTAACACTCAAATAAAATGTTATATTTTTATTACTATAAATTCATATCTTAAGTTATAATAAGTGAGATAACTTTGGAACACTTTCTATTAAAAGCTAACGTTCAGTACTATATCTAGTATCTAATTTCAAACTTGGATAGCCTATTAAAAATATGGTTATAAAACTAATATAGTAATAAATATTAAAAAATAGAAAAATCTAGATGTAAAAATATGATAATTTTGTTTTTATCACCAAAAATATTTGAATAGAAGAGAATACTAAAGGTATCCAACCCATATACAAAAGAAAGAAGAACATCAAGACACAAACTAAAAGTCAATGGTGCTCTTATAACAGTTTCAGCTTATAAAACACCGTTTCTACAATCGGGTGCAAAAAGAAAACACCTTTTAGGATTTGAAATATACATACGCAAAAATATAATAATCTATAACAATATAATATATAAAAAGGGATTCTCGTGTATACAATTCAATATTTTTATTTTATTTTTAAAAAAAATATTTTTAAATAATAATAAACTTAAATTAGATAAAAAAATTAACTTCTCAATTTTGATACATACTTATAATAGAAAGAATTTACTTAATATTAATACATATGTTAATATACAAATTATTATTATGTATTTATAATAAAAGAAGGTGTTGTCCCACCTACGTATGTGCTAGTAATAATAATAACATTAAATATAGTATCAATATAATAACAAAATATGAAAATTAAAAATTTGTATTACCTATCTATGCTTTATAAATTATTCCAAAGGTTTATACATTTTAATGGTTTATTCACCAAAAGCTTTTACATCATAATTGAGTCATAATAACTATACATAACAAGATATTTGTTATAAGATTCATAAGAACAAACTTAAAATCCATGATTTGTAACTGAGTAATAATGTATAGCTTTCTGTGTATACTAAAAGAGCATGATAATGTATAGTTTTCTATTTTTTGACTATTATTATAGTTAGAACAATTAATAGTGTGTTTGAAGATGGTTGAAATGTTTGTGATGAGGTAGACAGGAGACAGAAAAGTTTGAGGAGCACCAAGCATTTTATAGTATAACCTAAAATTAGGGGATGTGTTGTAGGGAAAGGGCATTTGGAGGGAGGAAGAGATGCAGTATAAAAGGGAATGTCCCTCTGCACATAGCAACATAAGGCAACGCACGTACCTCTCTTTCTCCATTTGTCTCTGATCTTCAAAACACCTTCCCAGAGAAGAGACAATGGAATTCACTCCCAAAACCTCTCTCTCCCTTCTCATCGCCCTCTCATCCCTCCTCCTCCTCCTCACAAGCGCTGTTTCCTCCACCCGCGACATCCACATCGGCCAGCGCGAAGACCTCGACGACCTCTGCGGAAAAACAGGAGACCCTGCACTCTGTGCCAAGACCATCAAGCCCCACTTCACCGAAAACACCCTCGAACCCATCAAGGCGCTCAACGTCGAAGTGGACGCCACCTTTCTCGGCGCAAAAAATGCCCTAACAAAAATCCAGTTGCTGGAAGCCCAAAAGAACAAGGACAAGTCCACCAAGGACTCCCTCAACGCCTGCGAGGAACAGTACAGCAGCATGATCGACGCTATTGCCGAAACCAAAGAAGCCATCGCCAAGAATGACGTCACCACCGCCAAGTTCAAGTTCAGCGCCGTCCTCTCTTACCAGGCCGCTTGCCAGGACTCCTTCGACAGCGGCAAAATCCCGTTCAACGAGGACTCCGACGCCGTTTTCAAGATGGGAGGGATCGTCTTGGACATCATTGCTGCCATTGAAAAAACTCTGCCTCCTGTGCAGCTGCCACCTCTGCATTCAGCCCCTTCTGCCTTCAGCAACGTCATCGGAACCGTCTCATAAATTTCCTTCTCTCACTCTCAAGTTATTTCAATCCCACGCCCCCAAATTCATCGAGTTGCTTTCCACTGCGAAACCGACCGTGAATGATGATGACGCCGGTTATGGATCCTCTTATATAACTTCTTTTAATATTTCTTAGTAAAACCAAAGTTTTGGTGTAGGGAAGATTATCCCCTCTCATATTATAACTAAACTTATGAAATATATATCTTTTCATTACATTTTTATGTCAAAAGTTTGATACGTAATCCCTTCAATCTTTGGCAATCAAATATATTATATAATAATAAATTTAAAATAAAATTATAGATTATAGAAATAACACATTATTCTTTCACGTAAAACATATATATGTATTAAAAAATTTATAGTAAAATAAAAATAAAATATTATTAAATGAAAACTTTAAAATAATTTAAAATAATAAAACTCATAAAAAATAAATTAAAATTTCTTACTATAATAATGAATATGTTTTTATTGTTTAGATTGCTTAATTATTATAATAATTTGTTATATTTTAAATAATTGCGTAAAATCAGAATGTATTTTAGATCCTGATCTTTACACTGTCCATCATGAATACTTTTATTATTAAATTTGTCACCATTTTTATCAATCTTCTTCACCTTGGTGTACATCAATATCTTTTGTTTGTTCAGTGTAGTATTATATATATTAAATGCACATGTTAAAAAAAATTATCTGTTTTCGTAATATATAGATCTATATTTTAAATTATTTTTTTTATTTTTTATTATTTTTTAATTTGTATAAAAGAATAAAATTATATACTTAAATATCTTAATCGATATACAACAATAAATATAAAAATTAAAATTATTTTTTTATTATAATTTACAAACTTATATATTAAGCATGTAGTAAAAAATGTATAATAAATAATTTGTTTAAATATCTAATCCAAAAATGTTTTACAATAATTTTTTATAAAACACTGTTTTATGACAATTTTGACAGTAGAGTTTATTTTTAAAATGTGTAAATGATAAAGTTTTTTGCTACAATTTTTCTACTTCTCATATATGTACAAATACACTACTTGTTGGCCATAGATCAATGCACACTTTTTAATTATATAATTATTTCACAAATTGCTGCTTCAACTTTTATTTCATCTTTGCTGCCTATCTCCTTTGCTACTATATATCTCCATGATTCCGCTGCAACATCTAATGTGAAAATTTTGGGTATAAAGGTACGATTTGCAAATATAAATAGCAACCAAACACAACAAAAAGTCAATACTAATATATTACTGGATTTCTAATAACAATTCAAAGTTTATTTTTTACTAATTAATAACAACAATACTAATATTATCACTCTCAACCATCTTTCCTTTAAAAATCCATCACAAAAAACATTATAGCTTGAGTTGTATTATTTTAATGATGATTGGTTACGGCACATGTGTTTTGGGGGCACTTTCTTTTTTTCTAGACTAAATTATTTTTAAAAAAATTGAGATTAACTGAAAAATTTTGGAGAGAAAAGAAGCTAGAGTTAGTTCATTCAAATATGCGTGAAGTTGAAATAAAGGCATATTTATCACTTTTATTAATGTTTTTATTTATTATATATTTTTATTTTAAATAACGTAATTAGAGTTAACATCTTCAAATAAGTAGAACATGAATAGGAGAAGATTCTGGATTACCATACAATAGATTAAACTTCCTCCTTTGATATTTGAGAATAAAATATCATCATGTCTAATACCACACGAAAATATATTATCAAGTTTCCTAATAACAGTAGCACCATCATATCTTACATACTTCTTATCGTTTAAGATAAGATTATTAATCTTATTTTTTGATTTATGTGATTAAAATTTAAAACACAACTCATTATTATAATAATAAAATAGAGTAATTTAAAAAAAACAAATAAAATCTCTTCATTTGCTTCTTCTTCCATTAATATTGTTCACATAAGAACATTTCATTTCCCACCCACGCAAAAGCATCGTAGAGTTACAACCCATAGGAAAAGAAAGAGAATATAATTAATTTAAATGCTGACGGGCAGAGACGACATTGGGCCTAACTGCAAGGCCCGATTTGATTCTGACACGGGTTAGGAGCTGATGGTAGTGGGCCAGTGACTGGGCTTGCAACTTTTGCTCCCCGGCGACTCTCTCTATCTTCAATAGCTTTCATAATGTCCAAGCAATTGCCTCCAAGATCGTACAAGTCCTGCCCCTCCTTCACAATCGGCGAATCGGGGAACTCGTCGGTGCAGGCGGAGTGGTATGACAGCACCGCGCTGAACTTGAAGCGCGCCTCGCCGGCGTTGCGCAGCGCCACTTGGCTTATGGCGTCCTTGATGGAGTCGAGCATGTTATCGTATTGTTCGGAGCAAGTTTGGAGCGAGTCATTGAGACTCTTGGAATTGCTTGGGTTCGCGAGGAGTGAGTTGATGAGGTTCGTGGTGTTTAGGACGAGTTCCCGAGTGGCCAGAACCTCTACTTCTAGGGCTGTGTAGGCATTGAATTTCTTGGCACCTATTACATGAGGAAGTATGGTTTTGTAGCAGACAGCGGGATTGGTGGTGGGCTTGCAGAGGGTCCAGACGCGGGCCTGAGGAGTGCGAATGGCGTGGGCATGGAGGAGGAGGCCTGAGAAGAAGACGAAGAGGAATAGGGTTTTGATGGAAGGGAAAGCCATGATTCCTTCTCCTATGTGAAATTAGGGATAGGAGAAGGGAGATAGAGAGAGGGCGTTTGTTTCAATGGCAGGTTTGGGTATTTGAAGTGTGAAACTCTGAAACCCTGGCCATGAAAACCGGGTCTCCAGAACAGAATACGCTCGTAATAGCACCTTTTCAAACCGTATTAGTTTTATAAGGATCTTTATTTGACTATGACACTGCATCTCAATTCAATATTCTTTGACACCCTTCATTGTCTTCTAGTTAGTTATTCACAATTAATTACCATTACATTTTCTTAATTAATAACAAATTAAAATAATTTATACTTAATTTTCAATATATACTGACTTTAACATATGGATAATGTTTCATATTAAAGCCCAAGTACCAAATTTCAAACACAAACTTCATATTCAAATCAAACTACTTATTGGGCTTGTGACTCAAACAAGTCTCAAATAAACGGGCCGTGCGTGGATCATATATACCCAACTGAATTCTATATATAGCGGAGAAAAACACACCTGGGATTCATATCAAAATCAATTCCTTGATTATATCATTTTTAAAGAGGCAAATTATATGATTAACTAATCAAAGTTGGAAAAGTTAAGTATCTAGAAAATAAAGTAAGTGAATCTCTCATTCTTATATAGATAGATATCTTCTCCAATTCACAAGATTAAAGTAAAAAGAAAGAAAATTGGGTCAATAGACTTTTAAGTATTGAGAAACTTTTTAAATATGTTTTTGAACGTTAATAAAATATATCAATTTGTTCAAGGAATAAATTAGTAAATACATGGAGAATTACTTATATAATTTTATTATTTTAGAAGTAATACTATAAAAAACAATTATGGTTTATTCTGATTAATCTTATTACTTCACTGTCAAAATCCATTTTTTTATTAAATAAATAAAAGAAAAAAAAACAATTTATTTCAAGAATAATTTAAACTAATTAAGTTACCTATAAGAGTGAGGTATAAGTATTGGATTGAAATAATTTTTGAATCTATTAATGGTCTAATTGAGATGATCTGAAAAGTGAAAAACACTTGAAGTAGGTTATAATGAATAGTGGTGCATAATGGGCACAGTTGTGATGTACAGTTAGGAAACATTATTGACTGTTTAGGAGACATGAGATCCGAAATGATTATGGGAAGTTGGGAGAAAAAGAAGATGAAAGAGATGGTGGGTTTAAAAAATGAGAAGGAGATTTGGTTGAAGTTTGGTGTTGAGTGGAAGGAAATCTGCAGAAAGATTGAGGAGGGCACCACAAAGTTAGTAAATTTGCATTATCTGGTATCTGCCATGCATATGCCAGCACCATTGATAATCTATAGAGGCAGTGAAAGAAAGTGTCGGTAAGGAATCTCCAACCAGACCCTTCTCTCTCTCTCTCTCTCTCTCTCTCTCTCTCTCCTGGCCCCCATTCTATATCCTATACCTCCTCTACATCCATCTCACCCTTTCATTTTGTTGCCCCAACCAATCTACACACCATTTTATATTTTACTAAATACAATTATTATTTCAAAGTAAGCTAATAAAACTTTATTTAATTCAATTTTAAATACTATTTTGTTTCATATTTTATGCATGGTTGTGGTTGTACTGGTTGTGAAAGTTTGTTCAGTCCAGGAATGTCATCTTCCCTATTTTGGTCTTTCTGGGAATCATGACCTTTTTTTGCCTTTCTTTTCTTCACACGTGTAGTCTTTTTTATTCATATCTAGAATATGTCTGTGTGTGTAGATGTCGTTATTCATTGTTTTCCGTATAAGATAAGATGCTGTGCAATAATAATACCAAGGGTATGATTATGATAGTATTCCCATATTTGCATCTTCTGCTCAACCATCCGACATGTGAGACTATTTAAACCATATTTAACTTACCTTTTTATCCCACATAAAACATACACGCATATTTCTTTATACTTATAAATCTTGTCTGTTCTAACTCCATTGCCGTAGCTTCTGTGCTCCTCTGACAACTTTAGAACAAAAATATTTCATTACTCACTTCTTATCGGTCTACACGTAAACAACTTTCTCACTCATCATTTTTAAATGCAAGGTATTTGGTTTCGGTCCATGATTAATTATGCATGTTTAGTTAGGTCAGAAAAGAGGTCAGTAATAGATGGCCACCTAAATATAAATAAATAACTTCATTTAAGTACTTAGCAACACTATGTTCAGGATTTCAAGAACCAAAACAGCACAAAGAGTATTTCTTATTTTCACTTTCATTTATAGTAATCCTTCTCTTGTTTCTACTCATGGTTAACAGATTTCCCTAAATTATAATTTTCGTTTCATTCTTGAGAACGTGTATGATGGTTATATATATATATATATATATATATATATATATATATATATATATATATATATATATATATATATATATATATATATATATATATATATATATATATATATATATATATATATATATATATATATGTCAACAGAAAATTATAGGCGAAGAATGTGATCTATTTTTAGATAAAATTTATTAAGTTGACATTGGCTAAATAAATACTAACCAAATTTGTTGAATCTACTCGTCTAACGATACTTACGCATAACATTTAACCACGAAAATTGATTTAATATGCAATTTTTAATAGTTTATTTGTTGTATCTCTGCTGTGTCGAAAAGGAATTATATTATAATATCAGTACACAGCAACAAAATAGTCCAATAATAAAATAAATACAATTATCGTCGGTTACATATATTTTGGTATCATAGCTTTTGTTATATTAATAGCAACGAAAGCAACAGCTTCAAGAAACAAATGTTGATGCACAAGTGCTGAATATCATGCAGACATTACAAGATGATAGCAAATGCGTACCATTAAACGGCAACGATAATGACATTAACATTGGACCGATCACACCCTATTATAGTAACAACAATAATGAAATTCTAATACTTCAATTAACAACACTCTCATTAATATATGTATTCGCCAATAATTACAATATAATCATAATAACAAAATTAACTTCTAAATTATATTTATATTATATCAGAAATACAAACATCTTGGATAAGAGATATACCTCAAATAAAGATTATTATATTATATCTTAAGTATTCAACTATTTACATATATTTCTAAGTATATCTTTTCAGTTATATAGACTTTATCTTGAAAGGTTCAAAAATGTTTTACATATTAATGTAATAGGAAATATTCATTCATTTTTTTATTTAATTTACTTATAAATACTTCATTTTATTAAGATTTTATTGATTTAAGGGTCAAATAATCTTTTATAGATGAATCTTTTTTCAATTATCAAATGTACCACTCATTCATAATAATTTTTTATAGATGAATCTTTTTTCAATTATCAAATGTATCACTTATTCATAATTCATAATTCATTTCACATAGTAATTAATTCGGATAATGATAAATTTTGACCAATAATTTATCATAATTACTAATATAAAAAAATAATTATATTTTAAAGGATTTTTTTTCTTTCAAATTCTTAAACTGATTAACAAAATCATAAATAAAATTTTTATCTATTTATTTTTTAATATAAAAATCATATTGTCAAAAAAATTTATTTTTCACTATATTTTAAAATATTTTTTTAATAATTTTTATTGCAGAAAATTATCTTTTTGTTGTAAATAAAGAGTTAGAACAAACTCAATAAAGTAGGATCTACTTGATTTTCCTGTTAAATTCTAAAAATTAAACTACTAAATATAATATATGATTAAATATTGAGAGACATATACTATAAAGAAAAATATAACAATTAAAATTTTATTATATTTTTAAAATATTTCTTACAAAAATAATTTTAAAATAAAAAATACTTACATTAATTAGATTATAAGAAATTGGAGAAATGAAAAAATATTTTATATATTTTCAAAAAATGTAAAAAATATAATAAAAATAAACAAAGTTCATTTTTATTTATGAAAAATATTATAATATTAAATTAATATTTCATTGCCAAATAGAATAAAAGAAAGTTACATTTATTCTATTTAGAAATGAAACAAAATAATAAAATAGGTAAAAAATAGTAAGAACAAAATCTATATTTTAATATGTTGAAAAGAAAATCGAACAGATAAGATTGAAGAAGATATAAAATATATCTTAATTTTCTTCTTGTAAATATTTTAATATTTTTTATTTTTTATAATTATTTTTATATTTTAATATTTATTAAAACTAAATAACATGTATTATAAAATACTTCTAGTTTGATTCTTACTCTCTATATATACTTAATTCTAAAAATTTGGGAAGAGAAACAATTCATTTTTTATTCTTAACAAAAATGTTTCGTTACTAAAGTTGGATTCACCAAAACTCTACTTTCTATATTAGAAGAATATCATTTTTTTTTCTTGTAAGAACTGTATTTTTCTATATTATATGACTGAATTTTCTATAAGAATTCTTTAAAAATGTATTTTCTTAAAATTTTTGTATCCCTGAAAATGTAGTACGAAATATAATTTTTCTAATAACAGTCTATTATTTCTTCTAAAAAAATAGAATAATAATAACATATTTCTCTCAAATTTTGTCATCTTATGATTCTAACTAAAGAGGCAGCAGTTAGAAAGGGCCATTCAAAAAATATGCATGTAAAGTCAAGAGATCTCCTCCTAAAAAGGTTTATCACCAACTCAAAACAAATAAAAACAACAAAAAAAACTCCAATAACTCGTAATTAAGCATTCTGTAATAGAAATAATATGGATGGTTTGCAATTGTTTTAAAAATTATGTGACCAACCTTTACTTATAAAACTAATTCAATAAAATAATGAAATAAATATTTACACGTACTATCCATTTTACACGTGTACATAATTAATCAGTATTCAAAATAAACACGTCAAAGTAATTTCTAAAAGTAGGAGTTGTTTTTTAATATATGTGGATATGTGATTTCCAATGATTGTTTGTACTATATAGGAGTATTTAAGTTCTTTAAAAGTTTGTGTTCATTATTTAATCCGAAAAAGATGTAAATTTATTAGCCTATATTTTGATATGCGTCAATGATCTATTTAATACTTTTTCTGGTCTTTTTATAAACATTAAATTAGATATTTTATTTGATTCTTTTCATAAAAACCAACCTAAAATATCTCATGTGTTAATTACAATTTAATTATGAGTGTTTTTTAAGTTCTATGAATAGTATATGCAATATATTGACTTGTTAGGATCTTTGTAAGCTTATAACCTTTGTTCCTTTATGTGATTATAAATAGTAAACATACAATATACGTACTTTATTAAAGATATTAAAAGAGTTAAACATGATAAAATATTCTAAAAAAATAAGATATTGTCTAAATAATTTTAGAAAAAATATACACTTAGAAGAAATTTTTTGTTATTGACTAAATTAATAAATTTAATTAAACCAAATAAATATTATACAAGGGCCTAATGACAATTTATATTATAAAATTTTAGTAGTAAAGAAAAAGTATTTAAAAAAGTATGTATATAAACCGAATTGAATTGTTAGTTTGTTTCCGTAAACAGTAGATGCAATTAAGAAAGGAAGGAGCAATAGAAGTTTGCATAATAGTGGGGAGAGTCAAAGATTTGGATATTTGAAGGGACAAGAAAAAGCATGGTCCCCATGGAATGTGTAAACACAAGCGTGTGGGCAAGGCCATATTTTCCACTGTGAGACACTTTTTTGAGGCTCACATACATACCCACATATATATAGTCATACAAATTTATATTTTTAGTCTAACAAACCTCAATGATTAAAGGGTTAAGCCCATCATCAAGGACCCTAAAACAAACCCATTTTGTCTCGTGAGAAAGAAGCGTGATACTAATTAATTGGATTATGGATGCCTGTGGCCCCGACAACACTTGGTGGCGACAATGTTAGCTTCTAATTAAGTTTGTTTGACATGCAAATGCAAATTCTATTCTCACCTAACGCTTCATTTGACGGTGTCCCCACCCACATACATGCCCAAGATTCACAAATATCCCATGCTACAGACATTTTCATTTTTTTTTATTTTCTTTTTTTCTCAGACCATTGCACTTGGGCGTCGGTGACTGTACGAGGAAATCGTTAGGAAAGTAAACGATTTTTATTTTATCCAACATATATCTGTGGCATGCATGGTGGACCCGTGGCCAGTGTAATTAAACATGGATGATTAACTTAAGTGAAAAGCAAGCCAACTTCGTACGACACTGTGCGTAAAAATATATATGTGTGTGATGATTTTTTGACCCGCTATCTACGGAACGAGGAAAAGCGAAACATTTCACTCTGGGCGAGTTTCATGTTTCTCTTTTAGGTTTTTAAGTGAGATTTGAGATCATGATTTTGCTGTCACATTGGAGGACCCATTGATGAGTGAGTGAGTTAGATCAATCAATCCGGAATCCTTGTTAATTCCGGCAGTAATTGTGTGACGACAACATGAAAACGATGGATTGTGAAATGTGATTCCACTTAATTTGTGATCACAATGATGTAGCATGGTTAAGGGAATAGATCTAGGTTTGACCTCAACCACTGAATTGGGCTCCAACTAGAGGACAGTGACGCATCTTTTTTATTAGATAGTTCAATTTTAAACTATACTTAAACTTGCGGATAGAGTATTTAATTTAGTTAATTTGTTGGAATGCAACTCCAAACTCTATTGATATATAGGTTCCATCTTATCACATCTTTTATGACAGAGTATGAGTCAACTCTTACCTTTCTGGCTCCTTCACATTGAAAGTCAACCATAAAAATATTTTTTGCCTTTAGTTATATATAGAATAAATAAATAAATTATGATTGGAATAATAGTTTGAGCACACCCACTTAACAAATAGGAAAGGAAGAACTACAGTAAGCAAGTAGTAACCTAGCCCTCAATGGTGACTTAGGTTTAATATCAATGAACAAATAAGGTCCCATTTGGTTTAATATTGGTGGCTTCATACAAATATACTATGCTATCAAAATGTAATGAATGGAGAAATTGATCATGTGCCGCCGACAGAGTGAAAACAGTTCATCTTTCATTCCTTTGATAGGCCTAGTAATTTATGACCATGGCTGCCTCATACAGCTCTTAAATGGTGACCTTCGTCCTTCAGTTGACCCCATTTGTAAGTAGTTGACTACTTGTCATTCTCCCTAGCAAGTACGCATCTATGTATAATTTTCATCTCAAAAGTATTCAAGTCCATCAAATATCAATTCCATCACCAACCAAATCGTACATGGTAATGTGCCGACAATATCATGTGTGATTTCTATCTCTTTTGGCCTCTTCACTTTCATTTTTTCCCCATTCTCCATCTTACATATACTATTTTCAGATTGTTATATAAACATGGTATACTATGGTGGAAAGATAACTCTACTCCTCAAAATAAGACTTTTACAAACATATACAGCACGGTATCAAAATAGGTAAAATCTTATGAATGATAATCTTCATCGGTAATTTGTAAAAAAAATGCATGAAAAACAAATTGCATAAAATACCAATTTCACCCTTAGTATTAAAAAGCCAAATGAGAAAAAAAAATCGTGAATAAATAGGTAGATTTCATGAAAGTTATTGTTTTCTTTTGAATCTTACACTTTTAGCTACCTATTTTCACTTCAATATGAAAGAATTTTCTTACTCTATTTTCATTTCTTTTTTATTTATTCATTTCTCTCGTCGCATTTTCTTCTATCAAACAAATGCCCAGTCAACAAGTTGATATGATGTGTATGATTTTTGTACAACTTTGTGGTTTTGGCACTCTGTTCATCACAGCTAAGCAGTTGCAGCTGGTACACTGGTACGCGTTCATGGACTTATATGGTACGGTTTGAAAGTAGTACTGTCACTGAAACTGTATTTTATAGAGAGGAGGGGCCAGGGTCAACCGTTAATACTAAAAATAGATACATCGTTTCATAAATATCTCTACACAAAATTCATGGAAGAAGATAATGATCATGTCTTTATGATTGAGCTGTGTGAATTTTCAACTGTTTGTACAATAGCTCCAAAAGGGTATATATGGCAATCCACAACGAGACATATAAGAATGGCTTAATTTGTATTAGGGTAAACTTGGCGTGCTGTTTCTTTTCTCGTTTTAGCCTTAACCTTAAAACAACTATAAAGTGGAGGCTTCTACCAGTAATCCTACAACATGAACATGATGAATTCGACCTGATTTAAATGAAAGAAAATGGAAATTTAATTCACACTGCATAAAAAGGTGGTGATTTGATGTTTGATTTGATGTAATGGAGAGATAAATAAGAAAAAAAATGTTGTATGGATGATTCAGACAAGTACGATTTTAGTTCAAATATTTATTGGTTGGAATTAAAACAGGTTGAAGTGGAGATTAATTAGTTTAAACAAGAATGGTTAATGAAGAGAGATAAGAAGAGGGAAAAGCAGAGAAGCAGTGAAGAGAAGAAAGGATTGATTATGAATGCATGGGAGAAGAGTTTGTGGATAGAGAGAGAGAGAGAGAGAGAGAAAGAGAAAAGGGTTAGATCTGAGAGTGAGATCACATCTTTGTGAGAGGCCCTACTCAGATTTTGCCTCTGACCCTCACATTACCCACCATTGCCCTTCACCAGCGACGTAACACTCCCTGCCTGATACCGAATCTCACCCCAACATTACTGTCCAACATATCAAACAACTTTCTTTCACGTAAAACCTTTATTACAACATTATTTTTAGAACATTCAAAATCCAACCAATGTAAAAATATAACTCATAATTAATTCAAAATTCCATAATCAATTCAAATTAAACTTGTTTTTATCAATTCAATGTTTTTTCCATAAACAAAACCATGTATGTATATATAAACTATGTAATATTTATATGACAAAATATGAATAAAATATATATATATATATGTTAATAAAAAATTATAGAATAAAATTATAAAATTAATTCAAATTAAACCACAAAAATTAATTTAATTTTTATATTTAAACTAACCGCATATAATTTTTATAATTAATTTAAACATATTTTTAATTAAAAATAAAAAACCATGCCTACAACATCCCTAACGAACGAAGAGTAACATGAGGTAATATTACCCTAGCCACCACCATATGAATGTGTGTCTATATTATGTATTGGGGATGCGAATTGAAAGTACAATTGTTTATAAGAGATAAGAGGGTCACAAATATCGAGTAAGAGATTTTAATGTCACAAGATTCACTCCATCTATTTATTTATAGTACTAGTGTACATGCAGCACCATTGTAATTCATTAATTCCTAATGCAACTTGTGAGCACACGTTCTCCCATTAATGCTTGTCCTCTCCTACTTTTTTCTCTTTCTCTCTCTTTTCATCACACCAGAGTTTATTTTCTCCACATTTGGGGGAGAAAGGGTTTTGCATGATTCCACATTTACATCTATACTTTAATTTCTATGTTTTTTTTCTAAAGATTGTTACATTATTCGTTAATTGGAATGTGATTAGGAATTTTAACATTAAATATTTTACATTGGATATTCCATGCATGTAAATGTCATTGGTTATATAATATTGTGGTGGGTATAAAGAAAGACAAAAACATAGAAAAATAAAATAATTATTGTTATCGAAGAAAATAAGAGAAAATAAATCATTACAGCACGGTATTAAAGAAAAGTCAAAAACAAGAGAGCAATGCCTATTTAAAAAATTTATACTTAAATTCAAAGACTAACTAAATTGACATGAAATGATTTGTTATAGTTTAATCAATCATTTTTTAAATACCAAAACTTTAGTTTTGTTTTTTATAGGATTTTGTTTTGTCATTTCTTGAATTTAGGGTTTATAATATTATGTAATTTAGTAAAATTTTATTTCAGAATACACATAAGATTTATTTGGATAGATTCTCCAGTCAATCTTTTTAAAGAAAAAAAGGACCTCATATTTTTATAAGTTAAAATTAGTTATAAAGAAAAGACATTTTACACTTAAAACAAGTTTAAGTAAATTCTTATTAATATCGAAATTAACATTATTTTTAGAAGACATAGTTATAAAATATCCGTGCGTGATCAATTTACATGAAATGGTTTAGTTTCTCTACTGCTTTGTGTTGTTTATTTACTATGTATCTAAGTTACCCTAATTTTAATATTTTAAAGTATTTTTAATATACTTTAAAATATTAAAATCAATGTAATTTGAAGACATAATAGAAGGACAATTTAAAAAAGTAGAAGCCAAATTGGAAATATTTCACTATAGTGTAGTTAGTCATCTTGAATAACGAAACATAAATTGTTATTATGAAGTTTGTTTTGCCACTTGTTGAGGTCAATTCTCCTGTTATTAGTGATAGTTTTGCTTGTTTGAAGAAACAAAAGTTTTGTTATTCATAATAAGCTTACATAATTTAATTAAAATCTTTTTCATAATACATATAATGTTTATTTCGATGTACTTCTCCAATGAGTCTTTTTAAAGAAAGCATAAAAAATAGAATTTAGTTTTATAGGTTAAAATTAATTTATATAAAAAATTAGAAAAATTATATAAAGTAATTAAATATTTTCTAGAATAAACTTATGGTAAACTCTTTCAAATAAACCCTAAAATAGAAAACAAAAGCTACAAGCTAAAATTAGTAGCGAGTAAGTAATTGAATTAGTTGGTAGAAATTTTTTTAGGCCTCTATTACTATTTTTATAATTAAAGGGTAATGATAGAAATATTAATATGTTTACTTTAAAATGTAAACTAATTTGAAATGAATCAATTAAAAAAGTACAAATATTATTATTTTATAAGGCATGGTAAAGGTAGAGGAGAATTAGGAGATTTTGGTAAAACATTTTCCTTAATTAAAATAGCTATAAATCGCATAAATAGATCACCAAAATTAGTCTATCAGTTCTCACTGAATATTAGGCTAGAAATAGAAGGTTAATATGGAAATTTAAAATCTGTCAGAAAAAATATTAATATAATATTTTTATAAAATTTAAATACAATAGGTGATGGATGGAAAAGCAAGTTATAAATTTACCTTTACTCTCCAATATTAGGAAGTCAAAACTGGGATATGGCGTCCGTGCCTTCTTAGACAGTTTTTTTCTGATTTTCGTTGTGACGTTCACCTGAGAAAGCTCAGTGTTCAATCAAAAAGGGAACAAGTGTGCGCTTGTTTAAGTTTTTGCTAAAACGTTTCCATCGCTACAAATTAATTCAAATTATGGTTGCAATTAGGCTTTAATTTGTGTGTAATCATATGAAAGTTAATGCTATTATAGTAGTTTATTACCTTTAAAGTGATTTTACATATAAAAAAAAACTATCCATTGGTAATTTAACCAACGTTTTAAAATATAACATCAGAAAAGCAGTCTATTTATCTATTGTCTGTTTTAAAATTTAAAATTTCATTACAATATTATCATGAGTTTCACAAAATTGAAAAAAATTATAATTAAATTAAAATTAATTTCATTAATTTTAATAATAAATACAATAACAATGTCTCATTTTTTTATACTATCTGTTCATATTCTTATAGTGATGTGATTTTGTTAATGTCTATTTATAAGTATATATATATATATATATATATATATATATATGTGTGTGTGTGTGTGGAAAGAAAATAAAATTGTGAAAAAGTAAATAAAGTTTTCTAACAGGAGGCTTGATTTCCCAAAACATACATGTGGATTTTATAAAGCACCTCATATAGTTCTGATAAATATTAAAAATAAAATAAGTATAAGAATTTCTTTTATATTCTCTCCCTTTACTTAATTTTTTTCTAAAAAATGTAATAAAATTTTAGCATATAGTACAAATTTGTCTTTTTTATCATAGTATCCAACATAATTTTTATATAATCCGCTTCTTTTTTTATAAGTATTTTATTCTTTCTTTTTTTATAAATATATAATCCTCTTTTTTTTTCACAAGTTTATTAAAGAAAATATAAAATTACAACACTATTATCAAAATTTGTTTTTAGTCTTGTATCATTTTCTTATATAAAAATCAATATTTTCTTTTAATATATTCTATTTGTTTCCATCATACATTTATTCCTTATTTTTTATATAAATCATATAACAATTATTTATAACATATTTCTTGATCTAATATTACTTTAAACTATGGCTGTTAACAGGTTAGGTTGGACATTAGTGTCTACCTGCTACCCGACTCGTCTAAAAAAACCTTACCTACTACCTGTTAGTCGTTAGATATTCGTCAAAAAAATATTTGTAGATTTCTTCATATTTGCGAGTACTTATAGATACCCACAAATATTTTCTTAAAATTTTTTAATAATTTTTTTAGATTAAATAAGATTATTTAAAATATAAATTTAGATAAAATATAATTTAAACAAAAATTTCATAAAAACAATTTGTGCAAATAAATTTAATTTAAACAAAATTAATAAGTTAGACTATAAAATATAAGTTTTAAAAAATTATTCCTTTTAAAAATAACTTCAAGTTTATGAGAATAAATAAAAAATAGACATAGATAAAATTAAACTCTAAATAATTTTTAAAATATTAATATTTTTCTCACCATTAACTTTAATTTAATCACTTAATGTTTTTTAAAATATTTAAATTAAAATTATTAATAATAATTAGGGGGTAGTGAGTAGTGGATACCCGCCCCGTTAACAAGCGGAGTAATTAAAATACTCATATCCGTTATACACGAGTATCCATTTAATACCCGTTACAGATTTTATCCGCCATATCCAGAGTTGGAACTTTTTTGCCATCCCTACTTCAAACAAATATATTAATGTCTCACATTTATAATTTAACATTTATATAATCAAAATATATAAAAATTAAAAAAAATTAACATAAAAGAAAATACGGATCATTCCATTAGTTGCGAGTCAGTCCGGTCTTGGCCTATATGAGCCTCAGGGCAAACAGGTTAAGCTAAAAAAAATCTACTTCTATTTATGTCATCATTTTTAAAGTCTATCATGACCTAAATCATAGGTTAGGTAAATTGATTCGTCAGGTAAGACCTATTTTGACAAATCTATATGATATGATATGCATTAAACTAAATCTTACACAAGAGTCGAGTTTGGTGAGTGGATACATCGGTAATATAGGACAAGAGCGTTGATAAGTAGTAATACTTATTTTGAAGTATTTTAAGGATACGTATCTAATTTGAGATAGATCTACATGGATAACACTTCATATACTCTTATTGGATATTCAAATTATAACTATGATAGAGATTTAAGTGCATAACTATGCAATTATGTATGTTTTTAGAGTTAGAAAATTGTTGGCTTGTTGAAAAGATAGTTTGCAACTCAAAGTAATTTTGTCTACTACCGAAGTATAACACATGATTTATAGGGAGACAACAAAGAAAAGAATATAAATAAAATAGTATCATAGTCTTATCACAATTTGTTTATTATGAACTAATTTTAAATGAACCTAATAGGTTGACATCAAATATCACTTCATTGATATAAAAGAAAATTTGAGATGTAAAAAATTAATACAAGCAAAAATTAAGTATATATCACCAAGTTGTTATGAGGAGAATCCAATTATTAAAGTTAAGGCGAGAAATTAAAAAGTATGCTTTAAAATTTCCTTTCTTTGATTTTATTATTATAACTATACATCTAATTAAGAGTTGAATGCATTTGAGTATCCAACATCTATCTTAACTGGGGTTTGTTACTATAGTTAATTGATTACAAGATAGTTATCTCTTAACAAACTTCTATGTATTTGTACAATCAACTAAGTAATATTATATATATATATATATATTTATTGTATAATTTTTTTGTATGAAATTTATGTGTATTTATTATTTACCCTTTATGTTTTTATTAAGATAATAATTAAGAAATCCTTCTTTTATCTTACATTTTAGTTTGTTACAATTTTTTCTTTATTTTATTTTATGTACTTGCATATTTTTCTATCAAGGTTCTTCATTGTTAGATACCCAACGAATTATGTTATACCAAAATAAAAAAATTCACCATGCTTATTAGCTAATATTCTCAAAATTATGTTTAGTATATATTTAGTATGAAATAAAAAATTCTCTCGTATAATAAGTTAACGATAAATTTATATCTGCCGTCTTATTAGCTAAAATGTCCACCATGAAAGTTGTTCAACTGAGTTGTTGGTAAAAAATATTTTTATGTGAGGTGATTTTGATTTTCTAAAATTAGAGAAAGTTAGTTATATAAATAAATATTCCTTATAGTTAATAAATATTTTTATTAATTACCAGAGGAGAATATGAAATTTTAAAAGAGAAAGAATATTTGTAAGTTAAGCAACATCTTAATATAAATTCTCAATAGAATGATAAAACTATTGCATTACTTATACGAAGAACATTGGAGATGCTCAACTAATATAAAAAAAAAAAGACTTATATTTAAGAAGAAAGGTTAAGGGTTTCATTTCATTGTTATAAATTTTGTTGGGTTGATATTTTATTAAGAAAAGATAAAAGTAAAAACAAAAATATATAAAGATAATAGAGAGAAATAAGAAAGAAAGAAAAAGAATAAATATGTGTTTATTTCATTTACTTCAAGGGCTTTAAGACAACGACAGAAACTGAAGAATTGTGATTTAGAAGAACAATTTTAGTTTTCTCAAATGATTATTTATTTATATAATTAAAATTTAGGATAAATAAACATTGTTAACTATATAAATTATATTATAATAAAAAATTGTATTAAATTGATATTTTGTCGTAATGTAAATTAGATTCTACACTGATGAAAATAGTATAATATAATATTACTCTAGTTGATAAATTCTTTTAAGAGTAATAGATTAATTGAAAGAAAAAAGAGTTAAGAATTAAATCGCTAAAAACGTTTTATTAAAAAGAAGCCCAAAAGTAGTGTTGTATTAAGAAAGTTAGGGTAGCAGAAGAGTTTTAATTAAAGAATGATAAATTGAATATTATAGTTGTGAAAGAGAAGAATAAGAAGAAGAGAGTTCCGTTATTTCCATAACAGCACCATGACATTCCCCCCACTAAGTTTTAAAATTTACAATCTGAATTGAAAGCAAGCGGAATAAAGCAACAGCAGGGAACACAAAAAGAAGAAAGAAGGAGAGACTAACAAAACACTGTACCCACCAACAATATTTTAAATTCAGACCATAAAGTCTTTCAATTCCAACTTTGTTTGTGGTCTCCTAATTTTACTTTTCCTTCAACGCATCGCTTTTGTTTTCATTTTTTCAAGTACCATCAGTTTCACCCATCTCAAATACAATTCCCTCCCAATATTATATTTTCACCATTTTGCATAAACATACATATTTTTTAAATTTACTGAACATGTGCTTTGGCAATTAGAAAATGAGTTGAATGAATTTTTTTCTTTTTAATATTTTCAGACAAACATGAAATTGGTGGTTTATTCTATTATTACTATTATGGAAAGTACCATTCATCTCAAAAACAGTTCCCTCCCTCACTCTGTCCAATCCTTTAACTCGCAATATTAAATTCAGAAAAAGAAGAGAGAAAAACCAAACACAAATCGCGTGCCGATTAATCGCCCACCTCAGGAATGTGGAATGTTCTTCGATCGTCACATTCACTCACT
Organism: Lablab purpureus; assembly: GCA_030347555.1. Taxonomy (NCBI): domain Eukaryota; kingdom Viridiplantae; phylum Streptophyta; class Magnoliopsida; order Fabales; family Fabaceae; genus Lablab; species Lablab purpureus. The sequence continues at coordinate 17,526,026 of CM059259.1, forward strand.
CTCTCATTCCTCACTATATAAACCCTCCTTCCACACCTTTCTCCGTCATCACAATCCTTCAACAACAAAAACACAAAGCAAAAACTCTCTTCAAAGCCTCTTTCTCTCTCTAAACTTTCTCTCTCTAAACAGAACTTCACTCCGATTGCAGAAATGGCGGCAATGTCCACATCTCCAATGAACCTCAACATGATTGACTCTAACTTCGAAGTCGACAAGCTCACCTACGAAATCTTCTCCATTCTCGAAAATAATTTCCTTTTCGGCTACGGCGACGCAGAGAATCGCACCAATTCCGTTGCAAACGCCAGAGACGCGAAACCGGCGAAACACACCGCTGGCAAAGTCAGGATCCTATGCATTGACGGCGCCGGCGCCACCGACGGCATCCTCGCCGCGAAGTCCCTTGCGCACCTCGAGGCCGGCCTCCGCCGCAAGTCCGGCGACGCGAACTCGCGCGTCGCTGATTTCTTCGACGCTGCCGCCGGCACCGGCGTCGGCGGTGTCCTCGCCGCTCTTCTCTTCACACGCGGGAAGGATGGCCAGCCGCTGTTCACAGCCGAGGAGGCGCTGAGGTTCCTCACCGACAACCGCCGCAGGATCTCCCGGCGGCCAGGGATCCTCCGTCGAGTTCTGCGGCCCGAGGCCAAGGCGGTGAAGCTCTTCCGAAAGACGTTCGGCGACTGCACGCTGAAGGACACCGTGAAGCCGGTACTGATCCCCTGCTACGACCTCGTGACTCGCGCGCCGTTTGTTTTCTCGCGCGCCGACGCGCTGGAAGTGGACGGCTACGATTTCAAGATGAGCGACGTCTGCGCTGCCACGTCGGCTGACCCTTCCTTCGCGGGCCCCATCGAGATGCGGTCCGTTGACGGCAGGACCAGGATCGTAGCCGTTGATGGTGGCGTTGCGATGAACAATCCAACGGCTGCCGCCATCACGCACGTGCTCAATAACAAACACGAGTTTCCTTTCTGTAACGGCGTCTCCGACCTTCTCGTACTCTCCCTTGGAAACGGAGAGTCAGACTTTAACACCGTTAAATCACCGTCAGGTTTCGTAAAGATCGCTGGCGAAGGAGCTTCCGATATGGTAAGAATTACCAAATTTAATAATCTTCCTCTTATTCTTATTTAATAAAATAAAACGCATAATTTGAATTGTCTTTTAAACATATTAATTATATTATAATTGCAATACACAACTTAGTTAATGACATTCTAGTCTTATTCTTTTAATTAAACATTTTAGATTGATATTTTGAAAGAAATTAGTCATTACATAATTTAGAATTATTATGAATTCCGCCAGGTTTTACATGCCTAGTAATCCAATAACTTTTTTCCCTATAAATTAAATTTAATAATAAAAATAACAACATATCATATGCTAAAATATGGTGTATTAATATATAGTTATAATTAATTTGGTAGTTAGGGAAAGGACAGTACATGTGTTAACTATCTTACAAACACATCGGACATATTTTACTATATAATTATAATGAATGAATTGGTTTGCTTTAATCATTGGTTTGGATATGTATTCTAATGGGAATGAAAATAAAATAATGCAGGTTGATCAAGCCGTATCAATGGCATTTGGTGATTGTCGGATGAGCAATTATGTTCGGATACAGTCAAACGGTGTTATGGCGAAGGCGAACGAGGGCGCGCAGGTGAAGTCCTGCAAAACGGAGTCGGAATTGTTGGCAGTTTCGGAGGAGATGTTGAGCCAGAAGAACGTTGAATCCGTTTTGTTCAAGGGGAAGAAGGTGGCGAATAGCACCAACTTGGAGAAGTTAGAGTTGTTTGGGGGAGAGATAATTAAGGAGGGAGAAAGAAGAAAAACCAGCATTTTACCAACGGTGGTGTTGAAGAACAACAATGCCTCCCCCTCCCCCAGCAGAACCTCCTCTGCGACTACCATGTCCACTTTGTCTTCCAATTGTTGAGGGGAGATTAGAGAGAAGAAAATCAAGACTTAGATTTGATTGTTGGGTTGAGTTTTTATGCGAGTTTTTAAGTTTGTGGTGTTGGGGTAGCTGCCGCTTCGGACCAATTAAGGCAAATTGAGACGGAGCTGTGCAGAACCAAATCCTTACTACTACTTCTACTACCTACCTACATTATATTTATTTTTTCTTCTTTACTTTTTCGTATATATTACATGTATTTAATGATAGTGATTTGTGTATATGGTTATTGTCACGGATGAATTTTGGTTAAGGTTAGAGCTGTGGTTGATTTGTAAGAGAGAATTGTATCTGTTCGCCAAGAACATCTAGTAGTAGTAGTATTGCGACTGAATGAATGCAATGGAGAACACTAATTCTACAAAGTCTTACATTTCACAGATGTTTTGGATGGTTTGCAGCTTTAAATTCATTTTAAAAGAATTAGAAAGTATAGTAATGTTAAGTGATCGCCGACTATTTTAGGTGGAGAGTTGCAGGCATGATTTAGGAATGAGTAGCGTAGCACGATTAATTCGTGCGCATGACAGAGTATTGACGTTTTGGTGTAGGGCTTCTATCCTATCCATCCATCCATCCTAAACAAGGCTCAGTATTTATTTTGAAAATAAGTGGTCACCATGTAGCACGTTGAAATTGAGTATGCTGTCATACAAAGAAAAAAAATAATAATAATCAATGCTTGAAATTTACGAAAAGATTTTTCCTGCTGGACCACTACTTCGCACGGAAAAAGCAGCACAAAAAATAACAATTATTCAAAATTAATTTTATTAAAATTATCTTCTCACTAAAAGAATCCATTTTTCATATTTTTAATAAAAGGTACAAGTTGTAATGTAAATTTACCACTGGATTTAATTTCAAACATGCATATAATTTAATTCAAAGTTAATTCTATTAAAATGATTTCCATTTAGCTTAAACAAATAAAGTCCTTTTGCAGAGTTTGGATGAGTGGAATTGGCTGAGGAGTTATTGTGGTGGGTGGTAGAGTGTATTAATGTTGAAGGTGACCTTATGCGTGTTACTGAGGTGTATTTGTAGAAACATATCTAACAGTGTAGCCATGAAGATATTTATATAAGAGTAAATAGATTACGTTTTTAGTAGTTTTTTAACATCATCATCCTGTTCCTATTTAGTTAAAATATTAATTTCAAATTACGTTAACTACTTTTATACATAATATGCATGTCTATTTTGCTTTCAAAGTTGAGGAGTGAAAAAAAGAAAGACAAATGTGTTCGTTTAATAGAGATGAAAAGGAAAGAAAGCATGCAAAACAATTCTGAAAAAAACCAAATACTTTATACACAACAAAAGACAAAGAAAGTAAAAATATAATATTCTTTATATAATTAACTACGTTTACACTACAATTGATTCTGTTGCAAATAATTGTCAAAAAATTCACTTCAAAATCAAGACCATAATATGTTATAGTTTACCATAATTATGAATTTTATAACAATAATAATAAATACTACTATTTTTTAAATATATAATATTTATTTCCATTATCTTCGTTATTTATTTCTTTTCAATCAAACTACTTTTATCTTTACTCGTATTTAGCCCTTTCTCTTCCTTTTCTTTTCTATCTGATTTTCTTCTATTTCTATGATAAATCCATTCACATTAATTTTTTCTCTTATATATAAAAAATTGATATTATACAATGCATTTTCATTATGGGCTATTGAATAAGGTGCCCGAAACTTCAAGAAATAAGATAAGCATTAAGTAAGTAAACATTGAATAAATAATCTAATTGAATGAATTTTTCATTTTACATCCCTTTTAAGATCTAAAATTTATTTTTCATTTAATACAATTTTTTTATAAGATTTTATTTGATAATATATTATTATACTTAAACTACTAATTTTTTTAGACATTATAATTATATTTAATACAAATAAATAATATTTTATTTTATAATTTAGGATCTTGATCTTAATTTTATTTTTGTTGTTATATTATAATATTAACATATAAAGCCCATGATTCTGACTATGATATTTACAATGGAAATGTTATAATTTTTTTTATTTAAAATATAGTTAAACTTATTTAATATTTTGTATTTTTTGTAATAAAGAAATATAAAATGATATATAGATTTAAATATAAAATTATTTTTAAAATAATAACATAAAAAAGGTTTGGGTAATCAAAATTTATTTATATTTAAGTATACTAAAATAGTCTATTTCTCTGTTTATATTTGACTATAGATACAATATCATTAAAAAAAACTAATTACAATATCTTCCAATAGAATGTATAATATTGGAGACGACCATGAGCATCAAAGTTCTTTTTTTTCTATGAATGGCCATTATAACGAAATTACTTAAATTAATTTGTTTAATTGTGGGAAGTTCAAGTATCTATCATTTGTATATATAATTAATGAATTAATATAATTTCATCTATTTAACTCATTTCAAATCTATGATGAATATATTATCATAAAAAATCATAAATATCAATATTTAAAAAAAATTGCAACTCGGTATTTAATCCCATAGATATTATTAGAATTGATAAATTTGATTTACTCTTTGCCTGCTGATATTGAATTGGAGTTGTCTTCCCATTCCATGGCCCAAGTCACTATGCCGGCCCATATTGAGTTTTTATCTGAATGTGTTTAAAAAATGATTATAGGTTGTGTAAAAGATGATGGATATCGGGCTGGAATATATTTAGACCCAACTGTTCTGTGCTTTCTGAAACAATATAAACACATCTCCCAATACTTCTCCATATGTATTTTTAATAGAAAAAAAGAAGAAGGTATATGACCTTTTCTTAAATTAAAATTACTCCATACATAAATTAACATGTAAAAACTCTCTTATTTGGACTTTCTTAAACTTAATTTTCTGATTTAGAAATTAATTTTATTTTAATTTTAATTCAAATGTTAATGGGAAGTTTAGGGTTTAGGTCGAGGGACAGTGTCGGAAATGTGGGTGACTGGTATTTATCCAAAGAAATCTTTTTAAGGAAAGGTATTTTTTATTAATTTTAAATAAAAAGGATAGTCCAAAAATAAAAAGAGAAGTGTATTTAGCAATTTGCTGAAGTTAGCCCAACCTAGAAATCACCCTTTAGTCCAAAAATATGTTAATTTTGTTTTTACTTTAATATAAATATGTTTATTTTAGTATCTGTTCATAACAGTCATTTTTTTATATGATGCTTTTTGATGATATAATTAATTATTAATTTTTTATGTAAAATTGAATTACGCGAAACTGACTTTACCCTTTGGAAACGCAGAGAAAGAAGTTGCAAGGTTGTCGCCAGAACAACCCGAAGAAGCAAACGCAGGAATTGAATTGAGCAGAGGAAGAGTTGGAAGGAGAAGGATCATCACTGTGGATGATGGCAGAGGGAAACGGTGACAGAACTCTGCCGAGAATCGCAGAGGCATTCAAGGACCTCGCAAGCCTCGTCACCGATTCGCAGAGCGCGGAGGTGAAGGTTGCTCCCTTCTCCCATGCCTGCGCTCTCGTCTCTCCTCTCTTTGGTTGCTTGGGCGTCGCCTTCAAGTTCGCCGAGATGGATTACGTTGCCAAGGTATTCGATTCCCTCACTCAGGATCCTTGAATTAAACCTTTTTATTATTATTTTTTCACTTGATGCTGTTTGTTATGCTAGTTTCTGGAATGGATTGTGGTTTATTGTTTTATGTGGTGATGGTAGGTTCATGATCTGGCAGAGGCGTCGAAGTCTATTCAGAGCTTACACTCTCTGATTGATCTGGATGTCCGAAGTGGCAGTGTCAGGAAGGCAGGTAGCCACACGCGGAATCTGCTGAGAGTGAAGCGCGGAGTTGACATGGTCAGAGTACTCTTTGAGCAGATTCTAGTTACTGAGTATGTTTATCACTCACTGTTTTACCATTTGCTTAATTTCTACTATTTAAACTTTGCTACTATGCTTTGAACAATTTTATTAAGACACCAAAGAACTAGGTTGTGAATTGTCATCGTTGATATCATTGAAAATTGTGGCTGCAATTCTGGGTAGCTGAGACCTCCAAAACCTTGATGTTACAGTCACAATTGCTGTTGTGATGGGTGCCGGGATCTTCCACCTTTGCTGTGTATGAATGAAGCTGTAAGGAATAAGAATTCTCATTTTAAGAATCTAAGGAGTGAGGTTTTAAATTGTGGTTGTGGTGTAGTCCCGATGCTTGATATTTTGAAAATTTTTCAGATAAATGGACTGCAACTGCTGTTGCAATATGGTCAAAGAGGCCTTAAGAACCTTGATGTTGCAACTGTGATTGTGGCTGCGGGCTGTTATCTAAAACCTTTCCGAAGTAGTGGAAATAGAGTTCAATTACTCATTACTCATCCATGGGTACGTCAATGTCGAAAAAGGAGTGTGATAATTAAGGTCTTACCCTTTCTGCTTTGTATGAGTGAAACAATAGAAATGAATAATTCCTCGTTTGCTATGCTGCTATGGATTAAATAATTTTAAGACATGAAGAACTAGGTTTTAAGTCGTGGTCGTAGCTTGGTCACATCGTTGATTTTGCAGAAATGGGACCGCAGTTGTAATGTGGTCAAGGAGACACCTAAAACCTTGATTGTGGACCGTTTCTAAAACCTTGCCAAAGAGTGGAAATAGAGTGCTATGAAACTGAAGGGTGAGCTTCCGCTTTCATCCGTAAGAAAAAAGGAGATTAACAATTGAGGTCTTTCCCTTTTGCTTTGTATGACTGACGGCAAAAGGAATAAAAATTCCGTATTTACCACTTATTTTCTTTTGTTTATTTAGTTTGTGTTTTTGAACAGTAGGATAGGGGAGGGAATTAGGTGGCCTGCCAGCTGTGTCTCCAATCTTCAACTTTGTGACACCTTGATCTCATAGGCTGGTTGGTGCTTAGCATATGTGATTTTCCTTTAAAAGAATTTAGTTAAGTGTTGAACTAATGTTCATTTCTGGTTGTTCTTAATACCTTATCTTTGATGTTCATTCCATTAAAAATAGGAGCAATCTTTTAAGGCTGGTAACTGATCTAATTATCTTACCTGCTCTGTTTCCTTTGTAACTAACCACTAGTGACCAGTAAGCATACTCCAGTAATCTCATCAGCAACCAACTGGTTCTGGTCCAGTCTCCCGATTAATTTCATGAAACAGAAGAATAATAGAAATTGATTAAATTGAGAATACTTTCCCCATTCTTTTTGTTTATCTTGACAGCCTTATTGTGCGGAGGTGGGTTGCATTATTGGTAAATATGAGCAAAAGTTTGTTTCTTATGTTAAGTCAGCAAATACATCTGTGTAAGAAACACATGGTGTTAGATCTGATAGTAGATGAGCTGAGTTACTAGATGTCTTTTTTGGCAGGGGTAATTCCCTTAAGGATCCAGCTTCCAAAGCTTATGATCAGGTGTTTGCACCTCACCATGGTTGGGCAATCAGGAAGGCTGTTTCTGCTGGAATGTATGTCCTTCCTACAAAGGAACAACTTTTGAAGAAACTCAATGAGGACGGTAAGTAGAGTATTTGTCTTGCTTGCACTTTTATTGAAATTTAAATCCTGAAAAAAAAAACATTATTTTAAAGTGTAGTTGGTTTTAGAGATTGAGCAGGAGAGGCAGGCGGTTTGAGATATCATTTATGTGAAATCTATGTATGATGAATTAGGAATCCTTAATCATTTAAACCTACCTATTCTGAGTTAGCAGTTGCATCTATGGTCTAACCTTGAAGTTTGAGCACAGTAATCTAAATCTACCACCCACATTTTGATAGCTTTTCCTCTTTAAGATCCGAAAATTGCCTTGTAGCCACACGTCTATGGGTGTGTTTGGATTTCAGTTTTGGAACATCCAAACTAATTTTCAGTTTTCAATGAATATGGTGCCAACATTTTTAGTATTTTTTTTTTCAAATCTAGTTAGAAGAAAAGTTTCACCACAAACTCAAATTGATCTAAAACTACAATGAATTGCTTTTTATTTTTCAAATCCAGTGGACTCTCAACTTAATTTTCTAACTGATATTCAAACATAAACCATGTCCCTAATAGCTTGTAGAAGCATAAAACATTAAAACCTAAATGACATCTATTTCTATTTGTTTCATCATATTGTTTTTTGTGGTTATTCTTTTTACTGTTCTTTCTCAAAGGTAAATCAAGACAGTACAAGAATAGAAAAAGGGAAAGTCATTGTCAGATATTATATTATTCAAACTTGTCTAGTAATTTGAAGTTGAAGTGATTATGATGTTCACTTTTCTTTTGTATTTGTTGTTGGAATCTTTGCTTCAGAGGCGTCAGCAAAAGTTCACATGCAAAGTTATGTCACTGCATCAGCACCTCTAATCCAGTACATTGACAAACTCTTTGTTTCTAGAGACTTGGGAATAGATTGGTGAAAGTTGGATTGTATTTCAGATTGTACAATATAATTTATAATTTATTATTTAATTATAAGACATAATTCTTGTATTTATGATTACTAAGTATTCATTTGATATAGAATTGTTTATATTGCAATAGATATTACAGGTTATTGAGATGGTACCTGATATTGTTAAGAGTAACGGTGGGTTAAGAGTAAGCTTTTCCTTCAGTTTTGGAGGATTACATACTTCGTCAATTTTATCTTTCTACTTCAAGTTTTTTGGCGCAGTTTTTGAATCTTATTGTGCCCAATCCTATATTATACTGCATATAGTTCCTGAAACAACATAAATGGCAGCATGTGGCAAAAGTGATGTCGGACCTAAAAGACAATTTCGGGCGTCTGTATCAATTTGGTGCATTCTATGTGGGAAGCTTCGATGGGTTCAATAGATAATATGTCATTTTTCTTGATTAAAGTGAAATGTAAATACTAAAGGTTTTTCTGTCAAAAAATGGGTTGTTCCGGATCGGGCCTTTTGGTAGATATAAACTATGTTTGCTTTTCCGTTTTAGGATGTTCAAATTTAGTTTAGAGAATATATTCAAATTTTGTTGTCTTTAAAATATGTCATTATGTTAAAATTCTACAGAAACCCAGTTTTATAGAGACAGGACTTAATTTGTTTTGGTAAACCGAGTTTGTATCTTAAATTTGAACCAAACTATACTTTGCAAATCTAAATCCTACACCTAAAGATAGTAACACGCAGTTTATCCTCTCTCAAGGCAAAGAACTTCTTGTAATTTTATTATTTATACTTTTATAGTTTTGATATTACTATATGATTATTATTTGGGTCGATTTTTAAGACACCTAATATGGTTTTAAATTTATAAATAAGAATTAATAAAACTTAATTATAAGCCTCAGAAAAATAAGTTAGAATAATAGAGATGTAATTATATAAAATTATATAGTAATTTTTTCTTTTAATACACGTTTGAGTATATTCTTTATTATTGACAGAAAATTTTAAAATTACGAAAGATTTATAAACATAATTACTTATTTAACGATTTTTATCATGTTTTTTTTTCTGAATTTTTACAAATAATTAAAATTAAGTTTAAATAGAATTCTAGTTCTTTTATTTTAAATCGAATTTTTTATTATTTATTTTAAGATAGAGATATTAAGTACCATTGTTTTAGAAAATATGGATTTTTGATCAAATATTTAATTCTACATATGTTTATTCTTGAATTGAGTCCAAGATCTAACATATTTATGTTTATTTATTTTATTTTGCTTGATTTGAATCTACATCTAACATATTTATTAAAATATTATAAAAATAATTTGATTAATTAAAAATGTATGAAATAAAAAGTATAAACAAAATTTAGAATTAAATCAGATTTTCTAAAATAAGTTATCAAATGTTTTCATTTTCAAATGAAAGATAAAAAGTATCGATTCAGAAAAGAGGATAAATTATAAACTATATTTAAGAATTTGAATTTTTCCTATAGAAGGTCGCTATATAAATTAAAATCATATTCATACTAATTAAATATAAAACAAAAGAAATAAAATGGTGCCCAATAAAACCTAAAACCAAAGAAACAAAAACCGTCCTTCAAAATCACGAACAAGCAAGCTGAGTATTTCCGTTTCAGTCTCTCGCATTTCTTCCACCACAGTGACCCACTCTTCCTTCGTCTCCGAATGCATCATATTCACACGCCCATTTCAAATCCCTAATCCGATTCAAATCCACTCTTCAATTCCAATGGAGGATTCCGAGGGAGTCCTCAGCTTCGATTTCGAGGGCGGCCTCGACACCGCTCCCTCCGCCGCCGCCGCTCCCTCCGGCCCGCTCGTCCAGCACGACTCCTCGGCTGCCGCTTCCGCCGTGTCCAACGGAGGTCCCCCCGCCCCCACCCCCTCCGCAGCCGACCCCGCGGCCGTCAACGTCCCCGGCCGGCGGAGCTTTCGGCAGACGGTGTGCCGTCACTGGCTGCGCAGCCTGTGCATGAAGGGCGACGCGTGCGGGTTCCTGCACCAGTACGACAAGGCGCGGATGCCTGTGTGTCGATTCTTCAGGCTCTATGGAGAGTGTCGAGAACAGGATTGCGTGTATAAACACACGAATGAAGATATCAAGGAGTGTAACATGTAAGTGTATGAGTATATATACATATATACATGTATGTGTGTTCGTTCTTATTTAGTTCGTAATGACTGGTATTTAATTTTTCCGGTTTTTTCTTTTGTTGAGTTTTGGTTGTGTTTGATTGAGTATTGTCATATTGTGTTGAGTTGTTTATGGTTTGGCTTTGAGTTATGGTGTAGAGGATCTGTGCTCTCAAGTCGCATGGTTTTAACATAGATGAATTGAGGTATATTTTGTATAGGGTTTTAGACTGGTTGATGAAGACATGGAGAGCGGTGAAGGTGCTAGGTTATCAAATGTGCAGTACTTTTGTTCTTCTTTCTATGATTGACTATTTTAATTCTAGTTTCTACTTTCATTATACATCGCATTCTAGCTGCTGGAGTGTTTGGGATGATGGCTTGGCTTTGGCTTGATTTCTTAGTAGAGGGTTGACTAGTAGACCACAATAATTGGAGGATTTTGTGACTCATTTCTGGGGTTGAGGGTAGAAAGACGGGTGAGATTCTGTGAAGTGATGCGTTTGTGATAGTTTGGTGTATTTCACTGGAGGGAAATGAGTTTTTGTGAATAAGTTTCTACCTTATTTGTTATTGATGGAGCATTACTAATTGCTGGCGTCATTATGATGTTTTACATGAAGCTGCCTTTGATGGATATTCAGAGTCAGGAGGGATTTATTGGTATGTTATGCTTGGATTATGTATGCAGTTCTCTATTTTTCCTTTCAGTGCTTCCTGGGAGGAGGATACGCGATACAGCTATTATTTCATTTGTGTTGTTTTCCCCACTCTTTTATAAATAGTATTTATTTTTTGTCCAAGAAAATGTTTTTCATTTTATGTCTGTTGAGTTCAATTGTTTAGTACTTTTAACTTATTTGCGCAAGATCAGATTGTCAAATTGCATGCTTGTAATTTTTAAATTTTGCATCTGCAGGTATAAGTTGGGATTTTGTCCTAATGGGCCTGACTGCCGATATAGGCATGCAAAATCTCCTGGACCTCCACCTCCTGTTGAAGAGGTCCTTCAGAAGATCCAACATTTATATTCCTACAATTATAATTCATCTAACAAATTTTTCCAACAAAGGGGTTCTAGCTATAACCAACAAGCTGAAAAATCCCAGCTTCCTCAAGGAACTAATTCTGCAAATCAAGGGGTGACTGGAAAACCATTACCAGCAGAGTCGGGAAATGCCCAGCCACAGCAACAAGTTCAACAGTCTCAGCAGCAGGTCAGCCAGAGCCAAATACAAAATGTTGCTAATGGCCAGCCTAATCAAGCCAGTAGATCTGCTACCCCTTTACCTCAAGGAATATCTAGGTGTGTTCAGGGTCTTGTAGTTTTCAGTCGACCTATGTAAAATATTTTGGGTATGCTTACTGTTACATAAATACTATAAGCAAGGTACATTTTTTAGTGTTTTTTTTTGTTTGGGGGATTATACCATTATTTGCCTTCTGTAGCTAGTTTTTCTTAAATTTACTGCCATTTACTTGGCGTCAACACATACATTTCATGCTGTACAATTGGCTGGTTACACTTAACGCTTATACGTTTTAGTGTATTTATTTTATCTTCTACTTTCTTTTACCACTTATTGATTTTAAAGTATTTAAACTAATTGGATGAACTGTACAATGTCCTCATTCTAGTTTCTAGTCCATCTTGGAAATATAATAAGCTAACAGGATGAGCATCAAGTTCTTCACTACTGAATGTTAAAACTTGTCAGGAACTATTATTTTTTATTACCTGAAAAAATGATTGCCGTTCAACCAAGATATATACGAGGGGAAGAAACAAAAAGATGTACCTGAGAGTAGTGAAGTCCTGTTGAAAGGAGTTAGAAAAAAAGGGACCAGATGGAAATACAATGAAAGGAGTGAAAGAGTGGAGAAATTGTTTGGGAGAGGGGGTAATGGCAAGCAGACTGGACAACTGGCAACAGGAATTTGATGAATTGAATTGGATAAGCACAAGAGTAATAATGGTGGTGAAAATCATAGAGGTTGGAATGTGAGGATGGCATTTGAGGATTTTCGAGGGCCTTGGATAGAAGGAGGAGTTTGCTCTTGTATTCTTTTACTCTACACTGAGAAAATAAAGTAATAAGCATGGATGAATTTGTGTATTTTGTGAGAGGGCTGGAAAAGACAAATAATTTGAGGTTAGAGGTGAGTGTGTTCCCAATTAGACTATGCCCGGAAGCCTTTAGCCATGGTTTCAAGGTAAAATACTAGAAGTTAAAGGTTAGATAAAAGAGATTGGTTACCAATAATCTAATTAGTAAACCTGGAGTTAAGGACACAAGAACCAATAGATGGAGAATGAGAGCGACCAAAAAAGAGTTATTAGTTTATACAACAAGATTAGTGGAATTGAAGGCCAGACAAACCTCATATCACTAGAGGGGGTAGTGTGAATTGTTGGTGGTGGTTGATGAGTGTTGGAAAATCCCCTTAATTGTGGACACCCTTGACTTGCCTTAATTTGCAGCTTCATGCACCTTCATTTTGATGGGTGAAAGGGTTAATGTGTCCCATATTGACTAGAGACAAGCTCAGTGTTATTGAAAAATGACCATGGTGGATTTCAATGGTGGACTTTTTGTTGGCTGCCACAACATGATGTCAATGAGTCAATTTTTGCATGATGGCTCACAGTGGTCGTGCTGGGTGTTGCAGAGTGGCCATGGCGGAAACCATAAACCCGCATGGCGTTCCCTGCTGTAAGGAGGAAGAAGCCTTGGGTCTATGTGACCTGATTCATCCCAACCTGAGGCACTTAAAACCTTAATTTTTTTCTCTTCTATTTTTATTTTCAGGTTACTCATTGAGTCAGCTTAATAGTGTCTTTTTTAAAATGGATTGAGCCATACAACCTAACCCAAACCTACAACAAAAGAGTAACCTAAAGCAGCCCTACTTCCCACCTCAGCTTGAAGCCACCCCACTCAGCCTCCTCTTGTTCACACACTCCATGCCACCGCAATAGCCTCCTCCTGTTCTTATGCAGCACCATTGTCTGTCCTGCTGTTGTCTTGTAATTGCTGTCCCAGTGTCCCACACTTGTTGTCTAGTTGTGCTACCACTTTCGTAGACCGCAAGTCATCTTTTATTTATTTTTTCTCCTTATTTCCTTTTCATTTAGCTCCATGCACCCTTCCTAATCTTCTTTTCCTCTCAATAATCATTCTTTGAATATTTGAAACATTTGATCATCTATTTTCCAGCAACCACAATGGCAACTGAATAGGGCAATTCAAGAACGTTCCACAAAAATGACCTAGGTTGGAAACATTGTCATTTGATGAATGAATCAAATGTCAACACAACCATTTGTAAGTATTGTCGAAGAATTATGAAAGAAGGAATTACTAGAGCCAAAGAACATCTAATGGGAAAGAAGGGCAATGTTGCAACTTGTACCAGACCCTATAAAATGTCAGAGAAGAGCTTTGGAAATTATTTAAAGAAAAAGCAGCCACCTCCTCATTGTACATAGTGCGGCTGGTGATAATAATGAGAGTGTAGATGAAGTCAAAATCTGCACAACTAGTAATGATAAGGCAATAAATAGTGGTGGAAAAAAAGGGCCAATGGATATGTTTTGTTAAAATCCAACTAGTGCAATAGAGAAGAGAAAAAAATGAGAAACTAAGACAAGATTGTATCAAATAGCCATGTGACAAAAATTTAAAGGCATCAGTGCACCTATATATTGCTCAATTTTGGTATCAAGCGGGCTTGTCATTGAACCTTGTAAGATTGAAGAGCTATCAAGATATTATTGAAGCTATCAATGCTTATTGGTTCAATTTTGTAAACCCCAATTTATCATTGAAATTAGAGTTCACTCCTCAACAATGAGATGTATTACATTGAAAAGTTGTTGAAAGCTCATAAACTGTAGTGGAGCAGACATGATTGTTCTATTATGTCAGATGCATGGACTAATCGAAAGCAATGACATTTGATTAACTTTTTGGTGAACTCTCTTGCAGGTTCAATTTTTTTTAAGTCCAATTTTGACTCTAAATTTATGAAGATGGGGAAAACTATTTGAGATTCTTGATACCCTTGTAGAGGAGATTGAAGAAAAAAAATGTAGTTTTAAGTTATCACATATATGGAAACAATTATGTATTAGATGGTAAGCTATTGGAGGAGAAAAGACCCCATCTATATTGGACTCCTTGTTAGTCTGGTTGGCTTTAGCTACAGTCAGAGAGCCAAGAATTTATGCAAGGAGAAAAGCAAACAATAAAAGAAAGCAGGGTGGTATTGTTATTTGATCATCCCTTGGTTCTAAGAAAGGTCCAAGTGAAACTTCAACCCTGACAAGAAGGAGGGGCAAAGAGAAGATTCAATTTGGGGTCGAGAATGGATTGTAATTTGCTAGCTTTGATTTTGAGTTTGAATAATTACTTAATTATGACAAGAGTTTCTTTGAAGGAGAAGGGGAGGAGGGGTATACCCCTTTAGTATTGAGGCCTATGTTAGATCCATTGTTGAGACACCTTTGTTGCTCTAAATTGGTAGCTTAGAGTGTGGCAGGGAGTGTTGGAATGTTGCCTTAATTCAATACCCCTAAGCCATCTTACATGCGATTACTAGTAGTTCGTGTTTGTTGCAACCTTAAGGGTTGGTATTTAGTTCCATATCAATTAAAAATACAACTTAAATAAAGCTCACAAAGCTTGGGCAATCCTCATTTACAGGTCAATTTTGTGGGATTGAATTGGGTTCTTGGTCCAAATTTGAAGATTACTTATTTACACTATTGTGATCATTTCACTGATGTGAGATCTCCAAAATACCTCTTTTATGTTGAAAACTAGACATCACAAGTGTAAAGTTTAGACATCTATTGATGGTTCAATGATGGATGATTCAATAGGCCCAACAACAACTACTAGCTTAAATTGAGATGCTCTCTTAGATTTTGGTTAGGACCCAATTCAACTTCAAAGCTAGCTCATGGGATTAGACTTGCCCCCGATTTATATACATTATTCAGTGTAGGATCTCCAACACTCTTTTCTCATGTTGACATCCGGACACCCAACACTCTTTACTTGTTTCAGCAGTGTTTGGGGTGGTTTGCTGTTTGTACTGTTGGTTTTGTGTTTACAGAGAATTTTTCTGTTGTAAGGAGCTGTACTTCATTCCTTATAGTTGAATACCGGCATGATTTTTAGCAATGATTAATTGAAGGAGAGAAGGAAGTTTTTATATATATAAAATGGTTTGATTTTAAAAGGTCAGTGATCTCTGTTTTCTTGTTATTCTGTCGTCTCTATTATTCAAGTAAAGTTATGGTATTGATCCTCGGTTTCTAGAGTCTAAACTGATGGATGATTTTAATCAAGCACCAATTACTGAAATGAGATTAATACATTATGATGTACTGGTTCAGAAGTTAAAGGATGGATAATTTCATGAGGGGTTCCACTGCCTTCAAATTGAGTATTTAAACCTATAAAGTATTTTTTCATTGAATCACTGTTCTCTCACTAGTGTGAATTTCTCTAATATACTTTCCCACCAAAACTTAGGTATTTTATTGTTAAAAGTTGCAATCGTGAAAATTTGGAGTTATCTGTACAACAAGGAGTATGGGCAACTCAAAGGAGCAATGAATCCAAACTAAATGAAGCATTTGACTCTGTGGAAAATGTGATATTGATTTTCTCAGTCAACCGTACTAGACATTTCCAGGTATGTGTTGTATTAAGCCCACCACTTGGCTTGGTTTGTTAAATTTTATGGATTTACACCATGATATCTTTACTAGCCAATTGACTGGAAATTAACATATTTAGCTTTACTGGCTTACTATAGGTTCAATTGTTGGCTAAGAAATAACTTATCAATGTTAGTAACAACTTCAAATTATGTCAGAATATTTCATATTTAATATGGTGATTGAGCCATACTATCTTTCTGGCACCCATTTTTACACATTCAACACCGCCTCTTAAATATAAGTACTTCCATGATACTGTTGGTGAGGTTGGTACTGCTTTTTAATTAATAGAAACCTCAAAAGTCGGATGTTTAATGAGGGGTTGTTTAATTTTGCGTACCATGCTTGGCTTTTGGCCTTTTTTATCTCTTAAATTTTCAACGGCATGTCAAGTTTTCTGCTGTATCACATGCATTGTATGAAAGTATTTTTTTCATTGGAGGACTTTTTGAAGTAAAGATCAAAGAATGATTTTAGAAGCTGCTATCACTTTTAATATATTCTATATATATATATTGCCAGTATTTTATTGAGCTGACAAAACAACAATAAAAGACACCGCTCTTTCTCTATTGGACAATTTTCTGTTTTAGTAGTTTCTTTTGACATTTAATCAACCACGAGCTTTGTGTAGCATGTTTTTCTTATTTTATCTATGCATCATTTGTTTCTTGAAACTTCTCAACAGATCCATATCAGAATTCAAATAACCTGTAAAGCTGTCATTTAAATAAATACCTGAGATAAGTTAATCATAATGGATTAGTTGGAGAAATCGAGAGATAATTGATACTTTCTTTGATTTTGTTGTGATTCTTAAATTTAGTAATTTAGGCATGAAGAAATGAATTAACCCAACTAATTTTATATTATTGATTGCTTGTTAATTCCTCAAGAGGAATGGTCTTATAATTATAATTTTCTATTCTGCGTTATGTTTACCTGGTAGATTACTTAATCCACTAGGATCATCAAATGCTTCCTGGCAAACAATTTTTCATTTATGAAATGTAAAATGAAAAAGAACCCTTGGGAGGCTTTTCTGTGGCTGTGGCCAATTTCCTGAACCTGAAGTTATCTATGTTTTGCAGGGTTGTGCAAAGATGACATCCAGAATTGGTGGTTCTGTTGCTGGGGGTAACTGGAAATATGCTCATGGAACTGCACATTATGGGCGAAACTTCTCAGTTAAATGGTTGAAGGTATAAAAACTCCTCCGACAACTTCCATGTGTAAGTTTTTCCCGAGGGATAGCAAGTTAGAATACTTAAATAGGGCCATTGCTAAAGGGAAACTCAAATTTCAAATCACTGTTATGGGGAAATTTTAAGATTTTTTACGTTTTGTTTTTTTAGTTGCAATTCAGTTTATAATATTTAGGGTGTTTCCCATATCCATTATGGTGAGGAGTTTCTTGTATAATTTGAAGTTCAGGGTGCCATATGTAAGATTTTGTGGAGTAATGGCGTCTGTTTGGAATGGAATTCAAGAACTTCTATACTTGAATCTGAGTATTTTTTTTATGTGACATGAATGGTTTGTATAATATATATATAGATATAGATAGATAGATAGATAGATACACACACAAAAGAATGGGATAAATAACAAAATCAATTCCTAATCGGATTTGGGAAACTAGGAAGTGGGAACGTGGGAAAGAATAAAAGAAAAAAGATACTGTATCCTGGTTCCAAGAGGTACTCCTTTGTTTGTGAAGGCATATGGGATGGTTATTGTACGTAGCCTTCCCTTGCATGTGCAAAGATCTGTTTTCGAATTTGAAACCATGATCAACTGGTCTCGGTGCAAATTGTTTGTTATGCATGGACTCCCCTGTCATGAAAGAATATTCACAATTTACAATATCTGAAAAATGACAATCGTAATTAACATTCCTATTCAGATTGAAGAATATGCACCCAACTTGTTATATGTTATCTTTGATATGTGTGTGTGGTAACGTCGTTTAAGACATGAGTGGATAACCTGTTGATGAGATATGTGATAGTGAACACAACTTATCCTGAATAGGTTTTGGGAACAAATATTTGGAGGAGGGCTTTAAACTACTTCTAGAACATGACAAATTCTTCCCTTTTGCAATTCTGTTTTGTTGTGGAATGTTTTACACATATTAATTCATAAACAATACCATTATTAGATAAAAATTTAGAGAACTCATGATTCACATATTCAGAACTATTATCATACCTAATTCTTTTGATGTTTTTGTCAAATTGATAAAAATTAACAAAGATTTGAAAGATCTCAAATTTACTTTTCATAATGTGTGTCCATGTGACATAGGTACAGTCGTCAATAAAAATAACAAATCATTTTGTTCTAGAAATAGATTCTAAAACAAATTCCCAAACATCAAAGAGAATTAAGTTTAGTAAGAAGTGGACTTTAAGTCTAACTCAACCTGACAAAACTAACTTGTAAGATGATGTTTACACCTATTTATATACTGTAATTGACCTTATCTCTGGTTGATCTGGGATATCCAACACCCCCCTCATGCCAAGAATTGAACATCTTGAGCGTGGAACTACATATTTGTAGGTGGTTTGATAGCAATCCAATAGATCCAACAACTTTACTAGGATAGACTCAAATACCATATTAAGAAGTAGGGGGTGTTCATAGTGTAGTTTGGTTCAATTTTTAGTTAAAAAGACATTCGAACCAAATATAAAAATTACATACAGTTCGGTTTGATTTGATTTGAACATAAAAAAATATCTAAACCAAATCAAATCAATTTTTGCGGTTTGGTTTGGATTGGTTATGCAATTTTATTGTATATATATATATTATATTTATACATTGTTACATAAATACTAAATAACTCATATCCACCTCTCATAAGTTTAACAAATTCTTTGCACACATATATACTTGTATAAAATTCAAAACATAAACATCAAGCTCAATACTTTTGTATTGTTTCATTTTAGTAATATTTTATTTTGTTTTATCATTCTTTTCCCATAAGGCTAATAATGTAATGTTCACACTACTAAGATTACTCTTCTTTCACATATTGTGTTACTCTCTGCCATATATTTATAGGCATGAAGTTAGGTATATTATATTTTTTCTCTTGCATATACATTGTGTATTAGTGAAATAATAGAAAATATAATAATATTTAAATAATTTATTTTTGGTTCAGTTCAGTTTGAATCGATTTTGAAATTTCAATCCAAAAATCGATCCAAACTGCACAGTTTTGAAAGAAAATATCCAAATTGATCCAAAAACTTTCGATTATAATCGGTTATCGGTTTTATTGATAGGTTTTCGGTTATTTTTTTGGATTGGTTTAGTTCTGAATACTCTTATTAAGAAGTGAATTTTAAGTCTAATTCAACCTCATAAATCTGACTTGTAATGTGAGGTTTGCACCCACTTATATACTATACTTTGACTTTATCTCTAGTCGATGCGGAATCTCCAATAAACTCAAATAGGAAATTACTCTTTTTACCACAAATGTGATAAGATGCAAAATAATGTTTTGACAATTGACAAATATCACATATGAAAGACTCAACTAACTCTTTAGTGAACAAATGAGGGAACTAGGATTTGATAAGGTTGAATGAAGGATACCAAAGTCTTCTATGAGAAGTCATATTTGGAAACTTGCCCACATATGTGATGTTGCGTGTTGGCTCATGATCTTTATTTTGTTTTGGTCCTTGGAATCCAAAATTTACAACCTACTCCACTCCTTAGCAATTAAAATCATCTTCCTTGTGACAATTTCTTGCAATACACAATAAGAAGAGTAAAAAGGTTATTGAACAGTTCGAATATTTTGTAAGTTTTTGTATAGGGATTAGACAATTAGTAAGATGTGGAACATATAAAACATCTTTTAACAAAATAGATGATTCTAATTTTATATTCCTGGATTTGAGTATAGGTACATTATCACGATTTGTGACTGTAATGACTTGTTCTCTTGTCATTTTGACATTCAAATTGGAAAGCATAGGAAATGTAGTCATGTGATCAATCGCTCCTGAATAAAAAATCCAAACATCATAAGACATAGGGCTAATAGTATTGAATGTACTATTACCTTTCATGGACATGGTATATGATTAAGTGGACTTAGTCATTGATTAATCATTGTTCTCAAATGAACAAGTTCCTTCTTTTATGCTATATTTATATTAGATTTGATTCTCCTTAAGGGACAAACTTATGAAATTACTCCATGTAGATTTCCCCCTCCCCCTTCCCGATCATGTTCTAAGAAAGCTTTTTTCAGTATCTAACTGGAATAAGGGCTAGTACGGACAGCAGCTAGAGTGTGATACATACCTTGCAATTGGAGAAAGAGTATCACTATAATCCAGACCGAACATCTATGTATTTCTTTTTGTTGCAAGACAGCATTTTAATCAATCTACTGGTCCATCAAAGCCCACCTTAACATTTAATTTTCATTAATAGCCAGCAATTGATTTCTTAAGAGGTGAAACTAGTACCCATGTACGATTTGATTAAGCTTGCATCTCATGAGTACCTGCCTACTGCCATCTGTGATGGAATAATGCTTCCTGAACTGTTTTAGAGTCTAGGAATGGTGATGAACAAAATGGCAAAGTAGGAAACAAATGTTGATATCTAAGAAGTTAAGAGTCAATAAGCATTAAGGCTTCAACTTCTACCTTTGTGGATGAGCAAGTCATTTGAGAAAGAAGGGACCGAATTAGGAGAGTAGATATAGTAGCTGCTTCACTAGGCTTGGTAGTAGCGGTGAAAACTGCAAAATGCACTGGGCATCTACAAATCTGCAGCATGTCACTTGTATTATTCTGCTAAGCACTGCTGTAGTGTTCTCCACATATAAAACTTGATCTTAGAGGGAGTTATGGACATCCAACTTGGTTTGTCTAGTTGGAACCTTCGGTGGTATCGAGAATGAATTGGAAACTAAAAGGATGTACAACTCTATCTGTCAGAAGAATTGAAATTCCTAATTAACCTAGCTAATAGTTTGTTGGAATTACTGAGTTAATGTCAAGTAATGTAGCCCATTGTCATTACAGTCAAATAGTTAATTAATACCTGATTTATGATTTCTTAACACTGATATTCAGCATCTGATTTTTGAAGATATTTTTCTCGTCATTTCCATATCAATTGTGTTGTACTGTGCTCCCACCCACGAATTAAAAGTTACATCAGTTTAAACATTGATATAAAAACAAGTTTCTGAAGATGCTCACGGCTATCACATCATTATTTTCATATTCTGACCAGCAGATGCTGCAATTTAACCATCATAATTTCAAATTTCTCCCCTTCCATTCATCTTCCATACATTCAAACCTCTATCAAATCGAGCATAGAATATCAGTTCATTCTCTAACCTCAAATTGATCATCCATTTCTGTGGTTATTATTGAGCATCAATAGTATCTTCCATTAGATATTTAATTTGAAATTTTAGGATTGCTCAGTTGCACAGTTGAGAAATAAGGTTCAGCCTTTCACCCAAAATGAAGAAAAAGAAGTTTGGTGTTGTTATTTGGAAGAAATCCAGAGTAGCTGTGAGCTGTCTAAATAACCAACATATAGTTTTATTTTTCATTGTTTACTAGAGTTGCCTCTGTTAATGATTGTGTCTGACCTTCAGCTACGGGAGAAATTTGTGCATGAACCAGTATTGGAAATTGCATAATTATATATGGTAATTTTCTGTATATAAATCTGTCTAATTGCATTTCTTATTTGCAGTTATGTGAACTGTCTTTCCACAAAACTCGCCATTTAAGGAATCCATACAATGAAAACTTACCCGTGAAGGTATTATCTTTCCCATTTCTATGATTTAATTAGAAGCTTGACTTGATGATAGTTGTTTTCTTGCTTTTACTCTTGACTTATGAAGCCTTTCGAGTGGTTCTTGTATAGAAAATATTTGTGTTTTGAAACTACTTGCCAAGAATTGGACCCATCTGACTGTCGATGTGATCCTTGTGAAAATGGTAGTCGGTCTACCTTTACCTTACCCATGCTTTGAATTTTACCTTTTCTCGCTTTTTGTATTTTTTGCTACCTTGGTTCTTTTTAGTAGCCATTTCTGCATCACCACTTATTATGGAATCCTAGGTCTACCAAGCATAATATATGTCTCTTTTGTCCATTTTTTTATCGTTAATAACTGCTTGACATTTAACAAATGAAGGTCGATTTACCTGGCTACAGCTGTCAGTTACTTCAACAAGCTTCCTAATGAGATTTTCTATTTCTTGCTACACAGGATGCATGTGATTGTGGAAACTAAAATTAGCTATTAATCTTTAGGTTAAATTTTTATGGAGACATAACACACAAAGTGATATTGATATGTAACAAGACCAAGAACAAACCATTTTTGGCATGTTAAATTTATGACTGCTCAAAGCTATTTGAAGTTTTATTTGTTTGTAGACATTTCTTGTTCTGTATTGTGAAAGTGGGATATATTTTTAAATCATTGAGCCATGTGTGTCCGCATATTTGAGCACTATATATGTATAGGTTGTTTTTTCTTGTTCTTCATTGTTTATTCACCAAATTAAACCTCCAATTCACTTTATGAGCTTTCACTAACAAATTAAGCTTGTAGGCGAGTTCAATCATGACAAGTATTAAATATTCTGCCCGTGTATGCAATTGCAGATAAGTAGAGATTGTCAAGAGCTGGAGCCCTCTATTGGAGAGCAACTGGCATCGTTGCTTTATCTGGAGCCGGATGGTGAACTTATGGTATATTCTCCTTTGAGTAATTTCTTTTTGCGTGAATAGACACCAATAGGTAATAATCATGATGTACTAATGGGAGAAAAGCAAAATGGTCTGGATGTTACAATGAGAAACTGAGAATCTTTGGATTGGTGTGATATTTGTTTTACCTGATATAAAATGGAACATTCTTGCTAATAAGAAATTTTTAGACATGATTATAGGTTGGTATCGATAATCTTATGTAGTTAAACATGGTTCAAACTTAAAAGATGCTACGATAGTCACATTTTGTCTAAGCTGTCAACCTCTGATAGTGTGTGCACACTTGCTTGTGTGTGAGAGGGGTGGGGGGTGTGGAGGTAAGAATGTAATTATGAGTGTAACTCCTCGAAGGTATCTTTACATAGTTTGAATGTGTGACCTTGTAATTCAGAAATCTATGGTGGAGAACCTTTTTATAAGTAAATTAAAAAAAAAGACTTCGAGCCTAATTTTTTTGCTAGTTATTATCCTGAAACTCCTTATCCCGTTAGCTAATCTCTCGGAGATATTGGTCAGCACTCAAGTCCAAATACTAACCTTAATTAGAAGTGTCATGGCCACGTTTTGTAGCCTAACATTATAGTGGGAAGCTTCCTTTCTTAAGTTCTTGTGGATCAAATTCTTGAGGAGTAGATAGAAATTAGGTAAAGGCAGAAGATAGTTTTTATTAGGTTAAGATACTTTTTATTACAAGTTTTGTAATAACCTAATTAGACTAAAAAGTATCTCAATTTAAAGAATTTCCAATTAGTCCTAAAATTAGACTAAAACTTTTGTTAGTCTTACTAATCTTTATTACAAGTTCATATACTTTTAAAGATTGCGACTGTGTTCATATACTAAAAATAGTTCTCAAAATAGATTCTCACTTACTGAAGGCTATTTTAGGACTTCATAATCCGCAGGATCTGCTTCAAACTTAATTAAAACATAGGATAAAATTCTTTAAAGTTCTTGTTCCATCATGCATATTTTTTGCAAGATTATATTAATACTATCTGCTGAGCGTTTTCAAGACTCGTGTAACCCATCTTCAAGCATTTAGCTTGTCAGGGGCTCCATTTTGGGGTTGGGCAAATCAGCCGTGTTCAAATTTGTTAAAATCAACTGCTCAGGTTTTGCAATATTTGATCATTTACTAAGTATTACTTATCAATCAATAGTTAGCTATTTTAGTGGATGGATGCGTGAAACATAAACTGCAGATTGAACTAAGGTGCTTTAAGAATTGGATTGATCTCAGCTCTCTTGTATTTACAGGCTGTTTCAGTTGCAGCCGAGTCTAAACGGGAAGAAGAGAAAGCAAAGGGAGTGAATCCAGATAATGGAGGAGAAAATCCAGATATTGTTCCATTTGAAGACAATGAAGAAGAGGAAGAGGAAGAAAGTGATGAAGAGGAGGAGAGCTTTGGTCATGGTGTAGGGCCAGCTGGTCAAGGCAGGGGTAGGGGCAGAGGTATGATGTGGCCACCTCATATGCCTCTTGGGCGTGGAGCCCGACCCATGCCTGGAATGCAGGGCTTTAACCCTGTAATGATGGGTGATGGGTTATCTTATGGGCCTGTTGCACCTGATAGTTTTGGTATGCCAGATCTTTTTGGTGTGGGACCCCGTGCTTTTGCTCCGTACGGTCCCAGGTTCTCTGGTGATTTTGGAGGGCCCCCAGCAGCTATGATGTTTCGTGGGAGACCCTCTCAACCTGGGATGTTTCCAGGGGGTGGCTTTGGGATGATGATGAATCCTGGACGTGGTCCCTTCATGGGGGGGATGGGGGTTGCAGGGGCAAATCCACCAAGAGGTGGTAGGCCAGTTAATATGCCTCCAATGTTTCCACCACC
This sequence comes from Lablab purpureus, assembly GCA_030347555.1. Taxonomy (NCBI): domain Eukaryota; kingdom Viridiplantae; phylum Streptophyta; class Magnoliopsida; order Fabales; family Fabaceae; genus Lablab; species Lablab purpureus. The sequence goes on from CM059259.1 coordinate 17,550,957, forward strand.
TCCACCCCTACCTCAGAACACAAATCGTCTTGCCAAAAGGGATCAAAGAACCACTGATAGAAATGATAGGTATGGGTCCGGATCAGAGCAGGGTAAGAGTCAAGACATGCTCAGTCAAAGTGGTGCACCTGATGATGACATGCAGTATCAGCAAGGATACAAAGCGAACCAGGATGATCATCCTGCTGTGAACAACTTCCGGAATGATGACAGTGAGAGTGAGGATGAAGCACCTAGGAGGTCAAGACATGGAGAAGGGAAAAAGAAAAGGCGAGGCCCAGAAGATGTCAATACAAACTATAATCATTAGCTAGCTTATGCTTTCACCAAGCATTACATATTGATGATCCACTAACCAGGATGCCAATTTCCAACGCTTTATGTTTGATAGATTGTTTTGTATGAGTTCTTTTCCCCCCTCTTAAGAGACCTGGGGACTGGGTTGTTTCAGAAAATGTTTAAAATTCTGTTCACTGATCATATAATTTTTGCATATGGTTCATTGGATATTTAGTATTAAATGTAGCAGGATCAATACGGTACTTTAGTATGCTTGGTGAATGTACACCTACATGTATTTGTAAAGGGATCGTATCATTCGAGTTCTCAATGAAAAAGGTGGGATGATTTATATACCATACAGTTACGAAGCACTTCGTTTATGGCACTGGGTCACTGATTAATATTCAATTGTGGGTGGATAACAGCAGTTTCAATTGATTTACGCTTTAGCCTATACAATTCTGAGTCTTCGAACATTCGAAGAGGGTTCAGTGAAATTTTTTTATAGAGGAATATGGGAGTGAAAAAGAAAAAGGAAAATTAATAGGTGTTAAGATGTATTCGTGATGGTTTTATCTCACTAATCCGTTTTGATTCAAAAGTTAATTATGAAGGATTTGAGATATAGTATTATTAGATTACATATGGCTTTTTGAGGATTGATTTGTGATATATTTTAGGTAGTTCTAATTGTTTTTTTTAATTATACTTTTAAACCAAATGTATTAACCAAAGAGTTCTGAAAATACCTTCTAGGTCTTTGAATACAATCGTTCAGTTTCTTCACATGCTATCTGGATTGATGAAAAGAAAAATAAATGTCGATTTAATCACTTATGGTTAAGAATGACATATGAGGGGTTTGATTCAAATTAGAGGATCACAAGTAAAAAAATTGTTTTTCTTAATTTTTTGAATCAGACAAATTTAAACACTCTACACAAAAATGTACTCTAATGTTAAAGTTGTTAAAATAAATGCTTAAACTATTTTTCAACTTTGCCCATTGACTTAATATTATTACTTAAAATATTATCTCCAATAGTTTATTTCATTCAACGCTTTTTTATTTTTAAGCAACTTTTATGTACACATTATATTAGCAATTCCTTGCCATAGACCTTTGTAAGCAATTATATTGGAGATGGTTTTAGGAGAGTTTTTCCGTTCAAACTAATTAAATATACTTGTTTGGGTTACTTTAGTTTGGTTCCTGCAAAATATTGGTAAGAGCTCAATTTGTCCATATAATGCTCCATATTCATATAGAACACCCTTCACCATAAATTATCAATTAAATTTAATATCCTTCGTTATGATTGCTTTCATTGAATGCTCTGTATTCGTACATTTTTCTTCCAGAATAAATAAAAGATAGAACGAAAAAACTAATTCATTTTTTAATTATGATTAAATTAAACTAAATTATCTTAGTATACATTATATTATCTTGATTTTGATATTTGTAAACAAGATAGTAAATATTATCATTGTTATTATCATAGGTTTTTGTTCAAGTGGTATTAAAAAAAATCTCTTTACATTCTGTAAATGGATGAAACCTGATTGGAAGAAAAATCCTTAAGATGTTTCAACAAAAATTATTTATTAAGAAAAATAACATATACTTCACACCAATAAAATATTTTTAAAAGATACTATAATTGTTATTACTGTTGCAACTATCTATATTATTTACTTGTATTCATGGTCATTGTCAACTTTTTACTATTGCATCACTCTAATAATTATTTCTACCCCATTCTATTATTTTTTGTGGTTAATTACTATTTCTTTATTATCACTAGAGACTCACCATAAGCTCTCTTACTCTAATAATTGTTTCTATCATACTTATACTTCTACCATTATTGAAGTTGCTATCACTAACACTACACTATTACTTTTCTATATATATGTGTGTTTGAATTTTGGGTGAATGAAAGTTGGCTGCATTACCTACCTGTCTTCTATCATTATAATTAGATTGGATCAATTTATTGTTAAATCAAGTTAATAACTATTTTTTACACAATCCAAATCTAATTTGAACCAAAATAATGAAATCTTATTAAGTAAACTATTAAATGCCCTTAACTATCCTGAATCTTCTAAGAGTTTAATTAAAATGTATTAATTAGCGTGTAATTTTGTTATACTTTCATTTTATCACAAAGTGTTTTTTATATAGCAACTATTTTTATAAGACAAACCCTTAATTTTGATTAATGGATAATGTAAAATTTTACCCTAACAATGTATACAAAATATTAAATGAAGCCTCTACTTCTTTTTTCATGCAAAATTATAGATGGATATCTAAATTTTTTTAAAAGAAAAGAAGTAAATTTTAGATTTATAAAGTATATGATGTAATAAGAAAAAAATAAAAAAAGTGTTAAAATAAAAGTATATTTCATTTCTTCATGACACGCTCAACAAACGAAATGTTAATCGAGATTCAAGTTCCTTATTTCGGTACCCGAGTTTAGGTCTTCAGGTTTTCATCACAACAATTTGTATGAAACATAAATATTTTCCTAAATTTGTTGCTTCTGTGTGCTCCCATCCCATCCAATTAGTGTCATACTTTAAGAAAAGGTAATGGCACTTTAATAACTTTCTAAATTTTTATTCCCATATTACAACAGTTTTTACTACTTTTTATTTAAAAGTTTTATTTTATATTTTAATTAAATAACATATTTTAATTATTATTATTTATAATTGTAAAGGGAGTGTAATATAAAAAGTAAGATGCCAAAAATAGTTTTTTTTCCCTTTAGAAATAACATTTCAGGAATATAAACGATTTCTAATTTTGCCTGTACTACAATAATTCAATAAATCCATTCAAGAATATATAAGCAGTTTTTGTAATTGAGAATTTGATATGTGATTCAGTATCATAATTCATGTCTATAATTTTAACTAATTTCTAGGTAATAACATATTAAAATTTTTGTTTATGAAAGTATTAAATTTGTTCAGTTTATACAAAAATTTGATTATGTATCACGTATAGATTAATCAAAGCTGATAACTTTAAACTATCTAATAATTCTGATACTGTCATACACATCATTTCATAAAAGATATATATACTCACGTCATATTAATTTTGTCAGTCTACTTTCTGAGAAATTAATTACCTTTTGAAAATGAGTGATACAAACATTTTTCATGCTGTGATGTACAAGAAATGCACCAAATTCATCTGTATAAATAGAGGATGGAGATGAGATCTGAGCATAAAGTAAGTCAGAATAATTGAAGAACAGTGAAAATGGGTTCTATGCATATAGTAGTAGCAGTAGCAGTGTTGTGTGCATTAGTGATGCATGGAGGGTTTTCAGTGTCATGTGCAGATTTGAGTGCTACTTACTACGATACAACATGCCCTCTGCTATATTCTATTGTGTATGGAGTCATCAACAACGCTTACCGCACCGATCCCCGCATTGGTGCCAGCCTCATCAGGCTTCATTTCCACGATTGCTTTGTTCAAGTACGTATTCTTCTTCCTAAATCCTCATCTTTCTCACTATATACTAAACCCTATATGCATATAGATTCGAACATACCATGTAACAATTAAAAACTATACTAGTTGTTATTGTGACAGGGTTGTGATGCATCAGTTTTGCTGAACAACACAGCTACCATAGAAAGTGAGCAAGATGCAATTCCAAATAACAATTCAATAAGGGGCTTGGACGTGGTGAATGACATCAAGACAGCAGTGGAAAATAGTTGTCCGGAAATAGTTTCTTGTGCTGATATTCTGGCTATCGCAGCTGAAGTAGGTTCTGTTCTGGTAAGTCTTAATTAATTCCCGATAATTTAGCATAGTGTGATTAAACTACTATACACTTTCAAATGTTAAACCAGCTAATTCTTCAAAGTATAATTTTTCACACATGAATAAAAACTACTAACCATTTGATTTTCCAAACACAACTTCCTCCCAATTAGCATCTCTAACATTTGGGTAATCTATGTATATAAATGCAGTTCATATTGCTTATAAAAATAAAGTATATCATGTTAAACTGTGTTAAATAGTCAATTATTGAAATGTAGTTGCATTTGCAATCTATTTTGTGCAAAATGATTATTCAATAGCTTTTTTATTGGAAAATAATAATTAACGACACCCAATTGTCAAATATTTCTCCAATGTTGGAAAATGGATAACCAACTAGCACTCAGCTATATATGGTATTCGCAAATCGGAAATTGTACTTTTCTTCTGGGAAAAAAACTTAACTGTTTGTTACCTAAAAGTATATCTACCAACTTTTATGCCCTTCAAAAGATTTTCACTTAAAGTGGTTCAATTTATCTATTTCACAGGGAGAAGGTCCATCATGGTCAGTTCTATTAGGAAGAAGGGATAGCTTAACAGCAAACAGAACCCTTGCTAATCTAAACCTTCCACCACCTAGCTCCTCACTCGATGAACTTAAGCAATACTTTGCTGCTCAAGGTCTCAACACCACTGATTTAGTTACACTCTCAGGTATACTTACTAAAATTCATATTTTCTCACAGAATTTGAATTTAAAAACTTAGTTCAATTTAAAAAATTAGTTCACAAAGTGATCCTTACTCTTCATCTATATATTTTACTTCAGACATACATAACTAGTCAAATATGAGCCTTTTAACATTTTCTAATAATTCTTGATACTCTTACACACTAAGTTTATGTCACATTCAATTTAAAACTTTAAATTTATTGACCCATATGTTCATTTTTACACAGTCAACTTGCAATTCAACATAAGTTATATTTATTTATCAACCATTAATGTATGCAGGTGCACATACATTTGGACGAGCTCACTGCAACTTGTTCAGCAGCAGATTATACAATTTCAATGACACTGGAAGTCCTGATCCAACCATGAACAACACTTACGTAGCAACATTGAGTGAGATATGCCCCCTAGATACTACCGAGGATAACCTCACCAATTTGGATCTGAGCACACCTGATTTATTCGATAATAAATACTACTCCAATCTTCAGAACCATAATGGTCTACTTCAGAGCGACGAAGAACTCTTCTCCACTTCTGGTGCTGATACCATTGACCTTGTGAATAGCTTCAGCACTGACCAAAGTGTTTTCTTTGACAACTTCGTAGTGTCAATGACAAAAATGGGAAGTATTTCAGTGCTGACAGGGGATGAAGGAGAAATTCGCTTGCAATGTAATTATGTAAATGGAGACTCATCTGGATTAGTTGGTGCGGAATCCAAGAATCCAAAAGAGAAGCTGGTAGCAAAATCCAAATAATTAAGTTGATGGGAATGTGCTGTAAAGGCAAAACGTTGTAAATATCTTTGCTGTATTGAAATAGACCAAAGCATACAGTGTGCATGTCAAAGCTATTTTGTCATATGTACCTCTTGCTATATTATGTATCTACTTTGATGAATCTCATTATTCCTTCTCTCTCCTTTCTCTCTTACGGAATATGAGTTGTGCACATTATTTTTTCAAATGCTACATACGTACAAAAGTGAACCTGATCCATATACGAATTTAATTATTTATAACATTTCGTTTGCTATTTTTCATTCCTTTAGGCTTCATGATATATATTTTACAAGACCAAGAAATCCCTAAAGAACCACTGGATACGCCTTCAACCTGGATGTCTTCCAACTTGTATGTCCACTCTCAATCTCGTCACAAGGTATAATAAAACCTGTATGAAGTAAATAATAAAACCTTATATCCTGTAAAGATCACCTATTATACTATTTTTAATGGGATTTTACTTGCATGGACTTGGGAGTTAGACCAAAATCTTTCGAATCACAATTTGGTTTCTACTTTGTTTTAATGTCCATCCTAATCACAAATTATCTCATAATTACATACACTTAGGCCGTGTTACTTAAGATGAAAAATGAAAGAGAGAAAAGTGATGAATTTGAGGGGAAAAAAGTGGAAAGTAAAGGATAAATTTATGAGTAATGTGATTAAGTGAAGGCAAAGTTTATGAGTAATGTAATTGATGTGATAGTTTAAAATTAATTTTGTAATTGATAAAATAATATAATTATTATTTTTTTTTTGTTAAAAAATTAATTGTGAAATGAATTTTGATAATTACGAAGAAAAGATAGTGATAGTAATTTTGTATTTTCATTGTATAAAATAATATCTAATTGTCTTTCTACTCATATCTTCTCATGTGAGTAAGGAACGACCATACAACTTTTTCTGCAAATTATCTCCTCCAAATCAACTCAAATTCATAGAAGGAACAGATTCAATCATCTCTTTTCCATTGGCGTAAATAATAAATCAGTGAAAAGTGACACATTATTATTGATTCCGTCCTTGCAAAGAAAGTTTTGGATACATTACCGACATAGCGGTAGGGCCACGGCCCAAGCAATTAAAATACTTGTTTTAAGTATAAAAAAAAAAGTCTTAAATTTTTTTTTAGTACTAATATATTTCTATTAAATTAATTATAAAATTATGTTTGAGAATAAAATTTAATTAAAATATTATGAATGTTAAATTTTATTGGTACTAAAAATGATATTTAATGAGTTAATAAATTCTTTCAATAAATCATCATTTTCTTCAAAAAAGAGATTATAGATAATTAATACTAATAGCTAAAAAAGTTCTAGAGTCTTTTTTATCTCTATTATCTTACCAACTGGATTCTATCTTCTTCTTTTTTTTCTCTATGTTACTTCTCCTTTCCAACTCTAGAGAACATCTGACTTCTCTCTTTCAAATTTGCAATCTCCAATCATCTCTTTTAAAATCAAAGTCCACAACTGTGATTTAGAGAAGGAAAAGAGTATTTCTACCCGATAAACTTCAATTTTAGGTAAGTTTTGTCTCTTTTCGTGTTCCCTCTTTTTCTATTCCTCTGTTCTTGAGAGTTAAGCTTGTATATGTTTGGAATAAATATAAGATTTCAAACTTCACAAATAAGAGATACTTTATTTGAATGATAATGATAAACTAATTGACATTTTTAATTATATAAAAAGAATAAATTTTTTTTTAAATACATATATAACTTATAAAATAATATTAACAATTTTAATATTAGTTGTTTCAGTTTAAATCTTTTAAAGTTAAAAATAATAAAAGACTTAATTAAAATCAACATTATTTTAACAAAAATTAAACAAATTGATTTTATTATTTATTAAAAAATAAATATTAAATAAAATTAATTACAATAATTTAATATCACATAAAACTTAAAAAATAAATTTTAAATAAAATTATAATATATTTTAATGTAATTTTTATAATAATAAATAAAAATACCTTATTTTTTAAGTTTAAAGTCTCGTGAAATTTTGAGCCGCAATGCATAGCGGCAGTTAAATAGACCAGAAACATAGTAACTTAAAGATTGTGATCTTGTCAATAGTATGTTGGGGGTATGCAGAGACATACTCAGCTACTGAGCAGTACAGTTGGCAACTGTATGTTGGTGACATGTGGAGACATACTCAACTACTAAGCAATACACTAAGCCCTAGGCTCAAGTAAAGTGGGATGAATCTTTAAATAAAAATTACTACTCCCTCCGTTTCAAATTATAAGATATACTTAGGAGAGAAAAATTGTTTCAAAATATAAGGCGTTTTAGAATTTTAATAACTTTTTTTTTCCTTATATACTCCTATTAATTACATGATTATCTATGTTAATATTAAATAATAGAAAGAGAAATTAAAATCAGAAACTAAGAATTAATTATATTTTATTAGTCTGACTCTTCATATTTCATTATCATTTATTAATATCATCTTCATCTTCAGGAGTACTAATTTAATTTTTAACTTTTCACATTCATCTTTGTTCATCTCTGTTCATTCATTCAATAGTGAAATTCATATATTTCAAGGTAAGTAATCAAATTTTTTTTATTGAGTGAAATTTTAAAATAAATTTTGAACATAGTCATTTACAATTTAATGGGAACTAAAGATTTTGATTGAAATTCTAATATAATCATTTGCTGTGTGAATTAAAAATTTTAATTAAAATATTTAATTAAAAAAATCAGTAGTTCTGATTTTAAATTATTTAAAAATAATTCTGAGATAAATTCAAAACTTTTGAAATTCTAATCTCATTCAATCTCAATTAATGTACTGTTTTATTAAAAAAATTAATTCATTTTATAAAACTTTTGATTCAATTTCAATTAATTTAATTAATAGTAATTAATAAGGGTAAAGATGGAAGATTTATAAAAAACTGAACAAATTAAATGCTTTTATTGGTATCTGAGAATTTGTCAAGTACGCCTTATAATTTGAAACGGAGGAAGTATTATATAAAGTTGTGAAATAAAATTATTGCTAAGAAATTAGTCGACTTTATGATAGAAGAACTTTAAAAAAGGATTAGTCACTAAACACCTTTTAAGAAATTTTATTTTGACCAAAGACTCAAGAGAATACAAATCATTAATTACTCTTAACTACCATGTACAGCTAAATTTATACCATCACTGGTTTAAGAATTAAATTTGATTAAAATGCATTGATAAAGTAATTTTTCCTATTGTTATACAACTTCCTAGTATCATATATAGTATATTTTTTTATATTTATAATACTTATTCCCACTTAAGATAACTTTTCCCTACTTAATCGTGTAAATTTCTTACACAGAATTTATATAATTATTTTAAAATGTCACATGATAATGTTTTTATTAGTTAACCGTATAAAACATTTCACATGAAAAGTAAACTTTGTTTTTAAACTCAATTAGTCAATTTGTAAAATAAAAACAATATTATTCTGCAAATGAATGTTTATGCAACATTTTAATAGTCTAATTCTGGTTATAATGTCACGGTTCCAAAACCCAACAAAATCCATGCAAGTACATATATCTAATTTTTATAATTGTAAACATTAACTTTTATTTTTGTGATAAAAAAACAGTACTATTTTCTTAACTTTGTCGAATGGCGTGCTCCTACTATATTAAAGCAAATTTTAATTAGGATTCAAGATGATGAACTTTGTACACAAGCTTTGAACTTCAGTTTTCACCATAACATATTTGTGTGAAATACCAACATTTTCTAAATTCGTGGCTTTGTGTGCTCCAACCACATTTGACAGAATATGGAAATAACATTTCAAGAAGATAATGATTCCTACTCTTTGCTGGTCCTACCATGGTACAATAATTTCAGTATAAAAATCAACAAGTCTGCATCATAGCCAATTGGACATTATATCATAAAGAATACATACATACATACATACGCGAAATTAAGTTAATTTACCTCGTGACAAATAATTTTTATAAAATTAAGTTAATGCAGACATTTGAGATGTCGTGATTTCCAAGATATCTACCCAATTCACCTCTTCTATAAATAAAGGATCCATGTGAGATCTGAGAACATATTAACTTGGGATTCAAGAACAGCCAAAATGGGTTCCATGCGTGTAGTAGCAGTGGCAGTGTTGTGTGCATTTGCTATGCATGCAGGGTTTTCAGTCACTAATGCTCAGCTTAGTCCTACTTTCTACGCAGAAACATGTCCGAATCTATTCAATATTGTGTTTCAAGTAATCTTTCAAGCTTCCACCACCGATCCCCGAATTGGGGCAAGCCTCGTGAGGCTTCATTTTCATGATTGCTTTGTTCAAGTACGTACTAGTTTTTCCAAAATACACATCATTGCTTTTTACTCTTTTTTCTTGTTGTACTAGGCACTGTGCTTATTAATTACTAAAAAATGATGTTTTTTTCAGAACCTTGCCTTTGTTTCATTTGAAAAACAATCAGAAGAGATAAAGAAAATAGCTAGAAAGTAATGATTTTAAGTTATTTAATGTGAAAAAAATGAAGAGAGAAATTGTTCATGAGAAAATTACATGTAGATGATGGTCGATACAGATGGGATCTAAGAGAATAGTTTTCTCTTTATTTCTTTCATTACTCAATGTTGAAATAGGTGCTTCAAGAAAAAAGTTGGCTTTCAGCTAAATACTTTCGCCTTTACAATGCCTTTTTGTTCAAGATTTTGGAAGTCGATAAATAATTAAGGTATATTGTAGGCAATATTTACTGTTGTCTAATTAAATAACGATGCCTCGATATAGGATATGGATGTTTTCTTTTGATCATCAATATAGGATATAGATATTCTGTCAAAAAAGAAATAGTCGATACTTAAGGTTAAGGTTAAGGTGTGAGAAATCAAGTGTTACTATGACAGGGTTGTGATGCATCAGTTCTGTTGAACAACACTGCTACCATAGAAAGTGAGCAAGATGCAATTCCAAATAACAATTCAATAAGAGGCTTGGACGTGGTCAATAACATCAAGACAGCTGTGGAAAATAGTTGTCCAGGGACAGTTTCTTGTGCTGATATCCTTACTATTGCAGCTGAAGTAGGTTCTATTCTGGTAAGTCCTAATTCCCAATAATTTAGCATAGTGTGATTAGTAATGCTCTAACTAAGGCGATTTAGACAAAAAGAAAATTACAGTTTATGTTAGATTTAAGAAATGGCACGGATTAAAAATTATATGGTACTGATTCAAATATAAAATTTGTAAGAAAAAAATTATATTCAAACCCTATTCTTTGAATTAGAGGTAGTACGTCACACCGGTATCATTGAAAGACCTCAATCCTCAATAAATATTAATGGATGGAATCAGTCATAATGTTTAATTTTAATACTCTTAGCGACCAAAATTTTGTCTTATTGTAATTAATTAGTAATCATTTTGGGGAAGTTGTGTATAATTTGACTGATTAATAACTCCTCCAATCTTAGAAAAGAAGCAAGAGACATGGAAGATTAGCAAGAGTAGTATATTCTTTTCTATAACTGGCGTAATTAAAGCCTTGATTTAAAAAAAAAAAACTTGCGTAATTAAGATTTAACCTACTTGAGTCATCTGGTTAAGGGGAAAAGTTTTTAATACCATATATGTGACTCCCCATTAATCAGATGAAGAAATGGACTCAAACCGTGTTGAAATCACTAGCCTCTCTCTCTATATATATATAAAATAGAAAAAAAGTTTATTAATTAATAATGTATTATACATCCTTGAGTGTGAAACAGCTAGCCATTTGATTTTGATAATACCTCACATCATTAACATTTAAAGTCAATAATTTGTGTATCAAAGGTAGATGTGTTGCATGTGCAACCTGGATGTTTCGTGTAAAATGCTTATTACTTATACTTGTTTTCTTCTTTGAGAAAAAGTCATTAACTGAAAAAGAAAGAGAACATATATAATTTGACTTTTGTTCATAGTGAGACATCTTTGATGGTATTTTAAATAATTAATGGCTATCCTTGTTGGGTATTCAAGTGTGAGAGTGGACATAAAGTTCCACATTGAGTAGAAATGATAAAGTTGAGGTGTATAAAAGAAAAGCAAAGACCCATAGACATTGAGCCTTAAGGTTTTATGTTGAAAGTGGTGTCATCTTTTCTCTTATACCCTCTCCCCTAAGAAAATTTTCCAACGGGGGAGACTGTTGGGTATTCAAGTGTGAGAGTGGGCATAAAGTTCCACATTGAATAGAAATGATAAAGTTGAGGTGTATAAAAGAAAAGCAAAGACCCATAGATTGAGCCTTTAAGGTTTTATGTTGGAAGTGGTGTCATCTTTTCTCTTATACCCTCTCCCCTAAGAAAATTTTCCAACAATTCTTAGAAAAAATATGTGTGCCATAGATAAAATATGAAAGGTATACACAACTATATTGTAAATTGTACTTTTCTTCCAGGCAATAACTTCAATTTTCTGTTAGCTAAAAACATCCACCATTAATTTTTTGTGATTTTTATAATATCTATTAAAGTCATTTAATTTATCTATTTTCAGGGAGGAGGTCCTGCATGGCCAGTTCCATTAGGAAGAAGAGATAGTTTAACAGCAAACAGAACCCTTGCAAATCAAAACCTTCCTGCTCCTTTCTTCAACCTCACTCAACTTAAAGCAGCATTTGCTGTTCAAGGTCTCAACACCACTGATTTAGTTACACTCTCAGGTATATATAACTATATATCATCAAGTTCATGATATATAAATAACTTTTGTTTAATTTATTGAAAAGTGAAGGTGAATATATAAGTTTTTCAGACATGGCAGTAGCTGTATGCTGTTACACTACATGCATTTCTAATTTTGAAACCATTATATATATGCATGCAGGTGCTCATACGTTTGGAAGAGCTCACTGCAGTACATTCATAAATCGATTATACAATTTCAACAACACTGGAAACCCTGATCCAACTCTGAATACAACTTACTTGGCAACATTGCGTCAGATATGCCCTCAGAATGCAACTGGGAACAACCTCACCAATTTGGACCTGACCACACCTGATCAATTTGACAACAAATACTACTCCAATCTACAGCAACTCAATGGCTTACTTCAGAGCGACCAAGAACTGTTCTCTACTACTGGTGCTGATACCATTCCCATTGTCAATAGCTTCAGCAGTAACCAAAACACTTTCTTTGCCAACTTTAGAGCATCAATGATAAAAATGGGAAATATTGGAGTGCTGACGGGGGATGAAGGAGAAATTCGGTCTCAATGTAATTTTGTGAATGGAGACTCGTTTGGATTAGCTAGTGTGGCGTCCAAAGATCCTAAAGAAAAGATGGTTTCTCAGTCTTATTAAGTTAATGGGAATCTGTGCTGTAAAGACAAATTAGAGGTTCTAAACCTCTTTGCTATATTGAAATAAACCAAAGAAGTGTGCATGGAAACGTGATTTTGCCATGCACCTTTTGGCATTTTATGTATTTTACTTTGAATATTATTCCATCTCTCTTATTTTGAGTAATATAAATTCTACACATTTTTTTCTCAAGACTACGTACAAAAGTAAAACTGAACCACCATATATAAATTAAAGTATTTACAAAATTCATGCTTTTTATAAAGTTTGCTACTTTTTTTCCTTTTGAAAGTTTTTATGATATATTTCTGTAAGCATATATTAATTAAAGTCAATGCTGAAATGGTAGAAAACACCAAATTAGTGATTTAAATTTAAAATATTTAGTATTTTTTTTAATTTAGTTTAATGCTACGAAGCCATATACATGTTGAAGAAATTGTTCATCGGCTTACGCCATTACCTTACACTCTGTTTCCCATACATCACAGTCCATGCCCAAATAACTTTTGTTCAACCTTCATTCTTCATCTTTATTTTTTTACCAATGAAAATTAATAAAGATTTTATATATCTAAGCCTCAATCTTCCTTATTTCCAACATATTTTATCCCAAAAACCTATGGCAATTTTTGTGTACTCCCCTTCTCAGGTAGGAAACCTTTAAATAAAAAGATGGTGATATTTTGATACTACCATTAAAAACTACATTCACTTAACAACTCGAAAAGTAATATTTTAATATATTTTTCAAATTTTAATATAAAATATAAAATATTAATATATAATATTATATTATTAAAATTTGTAAAATAGAAGTATTTTATCTATCAAAATAATTTTTTTCTAAATAAAAACTCCTAAGAGAGATAATACTTTTCTCGGGCCTTAAAAAGAAAGAAAATATACGTAGAGGGAAAATAAGGAATAATTATAAAAGAATAATTCGGCAACCAAAAGATACTTTGATACTTTCTAGATAGCCTTTTCTTTTTTTCTTTTAAAAAAAACTTACCAAACTGCAGGCCTCCAAGTTGACTATAATAAGAAAATATAAAACTGGACCAAAGCATACCGCTGACCAGCTTTAAAATATGTTGATAAACTGTACAGAAGATTACCAATCATGGTCATTGAATTATGATTATTATTTCTATCTCACTGAATATTTTCTATCATTACGATATTATTTATCCAAAATAATGAAGTGGTCTTGTAGCAATAACAATTAAAAATTATTGGTGTATATGCTTACATCGTGCAGCTTTTCTAATTAAAGAACAAAATAGAAAACTATATAAAAATGTATGAAATGCTGTAAATAAATAATTTATATATATATATATAAGGTTTTACTTTTGTAGTGGCATTTTTGAAGAAAAAAAATGATAGAATTTATATCAGTAAGAGAGAGGAGGGAGAAAGGGGGAATGATAATGAGATTCATCAAAGTAATACATAGCATGCTAAGAGGTACATGGCAAAATCACTTTGCCATCCACGCTTATTTGATTTATTTCAACACAGCACAAAGGCTTAGAACCTATTATTATTTTGCCTTCACTACACATATTAACTTACTTAGATTGAGCAACCAGGTTCACTTTAGGATCTTTGGAGGCCACACCAGCTAATATTCCGGACAATTCCTCGTTCACAAAATTACATTGCGTGCGAATTTCTCCATCAGTTCCCGTCAGCACTCCAATATTTCCCATTTTTATCATTGACACTATAAAGTTGGCAAAGAAAACACTTTGGTCACTGCTGAAACTGTTGACAAGGTCAACGGTATCAGCAACAGTAGTGGAGAACAGTTCTTGGTCGCTCTGAAGCAGGCCATTGAGTTGCTGAAGATTGGAGTAGTATGCGTTATCCAATTGATCAGGTGTGGTCAGGTCCAAATTGGTGATGTTATCCACAGTTGCATTCTCAGGGCATATCCCACGCAATGTTTCCAAATAAGTTGTATTCAGAGTTGGATCAGGATTTCCGTTGCTGAAGTTGTATAATCGGTTTATGAATGTACTGCAGCGTGCTCTTCCAAACGTATGAGCACCTAGATATGTATTATCAATGGTTCGATTACGGTAAGAAGGTCTAAACTAGATATTTATGAATTGGTTGTTGCTGGCAAATATGAATTTGATTATGTGTACCTGAGAGAGTAACTAAATCAGTGATGTTGAGACCTTGAGCTGCAAAGGAAGCATTGAGTTGATCGAGTGTGAAGAAGGGTGCTGGAAGGCTTTGATTTGCAAGGGCTCGACTTGCGTTTAAGCTATCCCTTCTTCCTAATGGAACTTCCCATGATGGACCACCACCCTGTAATTAATAGATAAATTCAACTTGATATTATAGTTTAAATTCAGGTTCAAACCTATTATGATAGCCCTAATATTGTTGTTGTGCCTTGCAATCATAACGATATGTAATTGCAGTGTGAAATTTAACATGTAAATTACTATAAGATATCCATAACGTAGCACAATTTAGAAAGAAGATAGCTAGTTTATTAAACTCATAAAAAATATTTTTTTATGGGAATACATATATATTGAGTATTAATCTATGGTATCTAATATATTTTTTCAATATTGCACCATTTTTTTATGTATGAGTTTTGATTAATTATTTACCATATATATCACCTAAGATGTCTCACTCTTAAGAAACTATGCTATTATTTTCCTTGACTTCATTATTATTTTCCAAGAAAAACGGGTATGTGGAATGAGCAGTGTACACGTCCTGCATTACATATACTTCAAAAGTTGACTATTTTAAATCTTATACTGCAATATTGTATATTGAGATATTATCAAAATTATTTCTTCCGACCTACTGGAGTTGAATTTTTGAGATGTTAGTACTTTAGAGAGTGCCTCACACTCAGGGTGGATAATAAAAAACTTGCTTGAGATTTTTTTTCTTCTTTTGAAGTATATATTTTGGGCAGGTTATTTGCAGAACGGTTTGACTAGGCACTTATACTAAGTTATTGGGGATATAAACACATATCCCTTGCAACCAGCTGACTCCAACTATTTGTTCAAGCTTTTTTCACTAACTAAATTGCTTTTAAAAAATAGGAAAAAAGTATACTGTCAGTGAAAATAGATCAGTGAAGCCATGCTTTGTACTGTCAATGAAAATAGAACAAGTTATATAATCTTGTCACTTGTCTAACTTTTGGACAGTTTTTACATAATTTTAGGTTCTAGATTCTAGGTAATTATTTTTTTGTCACGTGCTTGTTACAACTTTTAAATAATATAAAACTAAAAAAATCATAAATTTGATTGTAATAAAAGTTACTGAAGTAAAATCAATCACTTCTTTAAAAAAAATATTCCCAACAAACATTAGGCTACTTTTATTTTTTGAAATCTCTAAAAAATAATCACTAAATGAATATTTTTTTAATCTGAAAAAATTTCATTGTTATTCTTAATTAAATCAATTGATCTCTTATAGTTCAGGTCTAAATATAAAATATTGGAAAATTTACTTACTCAAATTTTACACAAGTTGTTTAAACATGATTACTAATCATTTTCATGCGTAGTAGTACTATATGATTAAACAAGGTCAATGGAAACTACAAATAATATACCAGACATTTTCTCGAGAATAGTGGTGCAGATAATACAAACAAAAGAAAATAGCATTATCTTTAAAGGTGAGGTTGTAAAAATATTAAGTGTGTTGTACTTGGTTAAATGTAAACCTAATTAAGAGTTTTACTTCTTCTTTTTAATTTTATGTTTGATAAAATAAAACCTAATCGTAATGAGAGTATTTTCATATAAGCATTATGAGTGTTCATTGATAATTGAGATCGTCCAACTAACCGGATTACATTAATTACTAGCTCCGATTTAAAAATAGTTTTATTTATTTGTAACTAGCTATTTGATATATTTTTTCGGTTACAACTTACAAATTTTAAATTTGAATCCCAATACAAAGAATTTTTAATCCATGCCACATTTTTATACACGGGGATCTAGAAGAAACTGTGATTTGTGTTTTTGACCTAATTCACCATTAGGGCACTATACTATTCACCGTATGGCAAAGGTTGGGAATTAGGACTTACCAGAACAGAACCTACTTCAGCTGCAATAGCCAGAATATCAGCACAAGAAACTGTTTCTGGACAACTATTTTCCACTGCTGTCTTGATGTTATTCACCACGTCCAAGCCCCTTATTGAGTTGATATTTGGAATTGCATCTTGCTCGCTTTCTATGGTATCAGTGTTGTTCAGCAAAACTGATGCATCACAACCCTGTCACAATTATAACGACTTTCTTAATTTATCACCAAACTATATCTTTTAATTTCTATCAATGAGATCCCTATATACTCCAATTAACATTTTAGTTTCTGAAATTAGTTAATCATAGTAAGATTATATTGTAAAATAACATTAATCTGCATGACACACAGAAATTATATATATATATATATATATATATATATATATATATATATATATATATATATATATCCTACCGAGGCACCGTCCATTACTTAGACAGCTGTGAAGGTCAACGATTGTTTGTTAGGTTTTAGGATTAGAAAAAAATATGGAGTCCATTACTCTTTTCTTTATCTTCCTTTGTGAGGATCGAAATAAGGTTTGAGAAGAGCAAAATTTTTGAATCTTGGTTAAAACTCTTGCATCCATCTATATCTCATTGTCGTTAACAAGACGTGTAATAAAGCATTCAAGAAAAGTTTCTCTTCAAATTTTTCTGACACATAATAAGTTAAAACTTTTTTTTTTCATTACTACAGCTATTTTCGTTGTCTCTCTGATTCCAAACCAAACAAACGTAAGGTTGTGAAAAAAAATCTAGCTTGTAATTACTAATACGAACGGGGTTATAGTAAAGTAAGAAACACGATACATATATGTATGCATGCGGAGAATTTTACGTACTTGAACAAAGCAGTCATGAAAGTGAAGCCTGACGAGGCTGGCACCGATTCGGGGATCGGTGAGGGAAGCATTTGAGACGACTTGAAGAACAATATCGTTTAGCTGTGGACATGTTTCGTTGTAGAACGTGGGACTGAGCTGAGCATTAGTGACTAAAAACCCTGCATGCATCGCAAATGCACACAACACTGCCACTACTACTGCACTCATGGAACCCATGTTGAGTGTTCTTGAACTAATACCCAGTTAATTTGTGCTCAGATCTCATCCAACCCTCTATTTATAGAGATCATTGAGTCGATTTCCTGTAAAACGCGATAACGGTTTCTATTAACTTATTTTAACAAACTATTTCTCAGAAAAGGAACATAAATTAATATGACGTACGTATTTTATTTTGTATGATACCATCCTTGCTCGTGACGACTACTTCTTGAATTATGAATTGATTTATTGCATCGTGTAGGACCAGAAAGAGCAGTAATCATTATCTTCTTCAAATGTTATTTCTAGAATCTGTTAAATGTGGCTGGAGCACAAAGGCAACAAATTTAAGAAAATGTCGATGTTTGACAGATATATGTTGTAAAAAACTGAAGACCAAATCTCATGTACTAATAAGTACAGCAGCTTGAATCCAATTAATCTTCACTTGATATGGTTGGAGCACGTCAAACAAAGTTAAGAAAATTTTACTGTTTCTTAACACAAAAACAAAAGTTAATGATTAGAATTAGATATCTAAATACCTCATATATGTAAATATGTTTATAGTTATACACTAAAATCAAAGTTGTTAAACGGGACGCAAACCTTATTTTAAAAAAGTTAGTTTTATAAGATTCGATTAGACATAAATTAATTTATTAAGATAATATATGATTCACCTATTATAATTGAGGTTCATGTTAAATTAAACACAAATATTTAATCTCTTTTGACGTAAAAATGTGTGCCGGAGATCCTCAAGTTTGAATTCCACATAAAATCCAATGTATGCTTTCTAAGATCTTGAATTATAGGTTTTGGATCAATGACATTAATTATAATCCAGCATTATTAGGCTACAATTTTTGAAAACTAAAATTTAAACACTACAATAAAAATTACTTTTAGAAACTATATTATTAACTTTTAAAATAATAAAATTAGTCAATAATTTAATTAGAAATCAGTTTAAAATTTAATTTATTAAATAAAAAAATTTCGGTAATTAATATTAAAGATTAATTTAGATTATGATTAAAAATTAATTTAATTATTTAAAACTAATTTAGATTTTATCATTTTAAAATCAGTAATTAACATAAATATAATTTTTATTTATATTATAAAATTTTATTAATAATAAAATTATTTTAAATATCAATAATTATAATTTATAAGACAGTTTTTAATTTTATCAAATTTTAATTTAATCAAAATAACAATTAGTTATTTTTATTTTTATATTAGTTTATATTTAATAAATTTCTTAAATACAAATTTAAAATTTACATTACTGTTAACTGGTAAGCATTCAGGTTAGCGTAAAATTTACTTTACTGTTAACTACTAGATATTAATTGTAGTACTTAATGACATGGTCCATTTAATTAGCTATAAATGAATTTTCTTTACAACCCATTTAGTTAGGACGTAAGAAAATGATGGTTTGACCCTTTTTACATGCAATGAAATGGAAAATCCTTTTATAATAATATAATAATATAATAATAATTACATTTGAATTACCGAGTGACATTTTGAATTAACGTGAATTAATTGGTTTAGTAAGCACGTATGAAAGAAGTTAAATTCAGATCATGGAATAAGATGTCATCATCAAAGGTGGCAGGATTATATTTTATTATCCTTATCGCTTTTCGTATTTGTTACTTAATCTTAATGTTGGTTTTGGTTATAATTTCATTGCTAATATGAGAAAGAGTAAGAGTTATTGTCCAACATCCATGATTTGTTTCCTTTTATAGCTATATTTCATGCTTATGTGGGCCACTTTCTCCTTCTTCTACTTGTGTTCACACTCTACGTAGCTTCTATAACATTTTCCACTTTTTGTTCTTTTAGTTTAGGTAATTTTCTTATTTAATAAATCTCACTAATTTCTTTAAAAGAATACAGTGCAATATTTTTAAATAATTAAGAAGATTATATATTAGTATCATATTTTTAAACAATTAAAAAGGATTAGTGTAGGAGTAGGAAAAAATGGGAAGGAATTATTAGGACAACCTTAAAGGTGTTACAGTAATTTACCAAAGTGTGTTATAAATATATAAATACTTAGAAACTCATGATAAGATATGAGAATGGGCATTAAAAATTTATTTTAAGGGTATAAATATAAGGATTTTTGCATTATATTTTCTAAAAATATATGTATAAAAAGAGGCACTATGATATGCTCTCGGGTTAATTTTTTTAAAAAAAAGACATGAAACCATGTATCATAGTATATCCACTTCCATTCTTAAATGTGAATCATCCTTAGTTTTTTAAAAGTCAAATATTCGTTTTAGACAATATGATTCACACAATTTTATATTTGTATTTTCTTCAAACCTAATATCAACATAGTAGGTTTTCTTACGTGATAGAACAAGCCAACAAAATTTAGTTAATTCCTGTTCATTAAAATAAGATGAAGTTAAGAGAATATCAGACCTAGCGTACCTTTATATTATTAATTATGAAAGACAGATATTTTTATTTTATATACACATATTATTTTTTATCTTTATTTTTTTTGTTACATCATATATTTTATAAATTTATAATTTTTTTAAATTGTTAGGTATGATAATTTATAATTTTTCTTCTAATTTGTAGGTATGGTTTAAGTATAGATGAAACTTTTGTATGTATATTAATATTTTTTTTATATTATCTTTATGTTTAGCAACAAATAGTTGGTATGAGTTGTATTTTATTAGATTCATTATTTTTTAAAAGAAAATCTCGGATTGTGGAGAAAAAGGTTATTAAAAGGAAGAAATTTCGTTATTTGTCACAGGTAAAGCCATGATATAAAGTTATATCTTGTTCCTTTTAAAATTGTTTAATAAAGTTTAAAATAAATCAAAACCAGTCATAAATCATAAAATTTCCAAAATGTACCCCACATTTGAAGCAATTATTATAATAAGAATAAACATGGATTTATTATTATAAAAATACATTCATATAATAACAAGAACTACAACAGTACGTCACAGAGTAGATATATAATAGTGAATAATAGTTCTATCTACCATATACCATAAATAATATAAAAGCTAATTTTCCAAACTATTATTGCACCAGAAAATTAGTATATGAAGGCCAATAACAATTATTGCCATCTTTTTTGTAAATTCGTTACTCATTAAAATTCGTAAGGGATTCGATTTCAAGTCTACAAAAAAAAGTATTAAAAATATATTTTTAAATAATAAATTTCATTATATAAAAAATTAACCCTGGAATCTCAGTAATAGCCACGTTAAAAGAACATAAAAGGATCTTTCCATAATAGTCACGTTAAAAATTATTTCCTTTTAAATGTACTATTTTTTAAAAGATTTTTCTAATCTAATTTTCGTTTAATATTAATTATTTTTTATGAATTATATCAATATTTTCTAATCAATTTACAAATATATAAGATTGAGAAAAATTATTGCATTTTTTTATTGATGCAAAATAACATGAAAGGTGTGTGTTTCGTATAGTGAAAAGAGTGGTTTCCAACAATAATAGCACTATATATATTTTGTATAGGTTGATCATTGTCACTCCATTAAATTTAATCACAATTAAACTTCCATTAATAGATCATGTTTCCTTAATTTCGTGAACATGCTTGTTGAATACATTAAAAAGTTTGAGAACGTCCAATGTTTTCCAACATTTTTTTCTTTTATATACAAAACCTATATTTTTTTTAGCATGTGGCACGGTGAAGCGTCACGAACCAAGGTCATGGAAGAAAGAGACATAAATTTTAGAATCAGAACTAAAAAAAGACTTTGACTTTTTAAGTCCGTTAAAAAGAAGTGAAATAAGTTCATGA
Source organism: Lablab purpureus (assembly GCA_030347555.1). Taxonomy (NCBI): domain Eukaryota; kingdom Viridiplantae; phylum Streptophyta; class Magnoliopsida; order Fabales; family Fabaceae; genus Lablab; species Lablab purpureus. Next base: position 17,572,947 of record CM059259.1, read on the forward strand.
GAGATCCATAATTAAAAAAAAAACGAAAGACAAAATAAAATATTCAAGGGTTGTTAGCATTGAATGGATTACATTGATTAACTTGAATTTAAATATATAATTAGGGTTGTTAACGTTGAATTGAGTTGGTCATTTATTGTTGGATTAATAAAAGAGTTTAATGTATACATTTTCAATATAAATTCTTTTTTATATAATCCTAATCATCCTGCACTCCTATTATTACACTTATAATCCTGCAAATTAATTTCTTAGGCAAACTAAATTAGGAAAAAATTCTAGAAGAACAAAAAGATTATATTAATATGAGAAAAATATTTCATCTACTACACCTTCTATTCATTTGTATCGTTTTTCAAAATATTTATCTAACAAATATAATGTGCTTTTTTATTAAATGAATACAAAATTTTTATTTTATATTTTTTTATTTCTATATATACACAAAAATTCATGAAATGATCCAAGCTATTTTTAACATTATTTATTGTATTCTTTTTTTAACTAAGCCCCTTTAGCATATGATGCAGGCAGCTTGTTAACTACTGACACTTTAAAGGAAGTGGGATTTAGTTAGTAATTTTATTAGCTGGTGTTGTTAGTGCAAACTTTTTTTAAAATAATGATAATAATAATAGTAAAAAGATTATTAATTTAATAAAAATATGACTTTGTAATAAATACAGATCTATTTTTTAATTTTGGAAAGATATTCCTAGTTTTTAAAATTTAAGGTAATATTAATTATTTTTTAATTAATTATACTTCTATTTTTTATTTAAATTTTTAGAATTAAATATATTTTTATTTTTAAATTATTTATTAAAATTTTATTTTGTTTGAGGAAAAATTTTAAATTTATTTTATCTTTTATATTCTATAAATAAATGTTAAAATTTTATTTCGTTCATCTTTTTAAACATGTTTTTATTTATTAAAAATAATTATTTGTATTTATTTATAAAATATAAGAACGAAATAAATTTAAAATTTATTTTAAAAAGAACATAATTTTGATAAATAATTTAAAAATTTAAAATATGTTTAACTCAAATTTTAATGATTTATAGAGACATATTTATTGTGATATATATATATATATATATATATATATATATATATAATTTTTTTTAACATTTCATGAAGAAATCTCAGTATGCATTCCATTTTTTTAACATTTCATGAAGAAATCTCAGTATCAATAGTCTTATATTAAATATGTACGTTGTTGACCAAGACTTTATTTTGTTGTAAGAAGTATTATAGATAGAAAGAACATGGTAACACTCTCTTTCAAGTATATTTTAATAAATTTTATTTTTATTTAATAGCTTTATCTTAACTTACAAGTGGGATTTATCAAATTTATATTATATTTTTAATAATTTTTAATTAATAAGATAAAGAGAATATTAGAAAGAGTGCTGTAGTATTTTTCTTACATTAATATTCTACTCTCCATAAATTGTATTTAATATACCATCTTACTCGGATCTTGTCTGAAATCATCGAGCTTATTACCGTCGCAAATGAGAATCGTGTATATATAAATTGGAGACATAAGAGAAAAATGACTTGAAATTATACAGAATTGTAATATTATATAATAAATACTCCTCTGTCAAATATTTATGACTTTAATACGCTTTAATTTGCATCAAAATGTATACTATTTAAAAATAAAATTATTAATAATTTTTATTTCATTATTTACTTAATATTTTCATTGAAACTTTTTGAAATAATCAAAGAAGAGATAATTTAATAAAATAAAGTTATTTTAATAGTGTATATACATATATAAGGAACATTTCCTTGAAAATGTTTAAAGTGGTTAAAGATGATATAGAGAAAAAAACGAAATTCAAATACAAGTGGCAATACTTTTATATATATATAATTCATATAATTATGATTAATGTGCGAACTAATTTAGGTTTGTTTCTCTTATCTTTGATACCTAATGTGTTGTTTCCGACACTACAAAATATCAGTATTATTTGGCGTAATAACATAGTTACAATTTCCAAAATGACAAACATACAATCATTGGTGATAAGACCAAATAAATTTGTTCAGCCATATGTTGTTTAAAATAACTTTTCAAAACACATAAACTTATCTCAGGTGTCTTTTGTCTCTCATAGAGTGTCAATGTATTTATTTTGTCTTACACACAACAAAAGATTTAGGTTTGAAATAATAAAATTTACACGAAAAAGTCTAACTTCTACATTCATGCATTGATGGGGTAACCAATCAAGAATTACTATATAATTTAATTGGATGGTTGGCGTTAATATATTAAATTTACAATTTTTTTCTTGTCGCGTAGTTAAATAATTTACATCTAAATAAAAAAGGAAATATACATAGAAATGACGAAAATAATCTCTACCTTCGTTTCACACATGTCCAAAAAGTTTGATTTTTCTCAAACGTTTTCTGATTTGAATCTAGATATATGATTGAAATGATGAAAACAACATCTATAGGTTTTGTGTCTTTTCCATCACTAACACGTTACACGTAATTTCAAAATCGTATTTCTCATCACCAAATCTGATTTATATTTTCTTGAGGTAATTATACTTAATAGTGACCCGTTTCAATTTATTTCCCAACTAAACCATTCACTACATTTAATTTTTTGTCTCATTCACTTCATGATATATTCTCATTTTGCTTAGGCATATTCATTTTATCCACTGATATTATTATGTCCCATTATTGTTAGGAAGTTAGGTCTATCTTCTTATAATATAAATTTTTTAAAAAATCTTATTTGCTAATATATTATTTACATTTTAATTTATTAATTTTATTATTTTATAATTATATTTAATATAAATAATTATTTTTTTATTTTATGACTCAAAATCTTATATAAAATATTAAATTTTATTTTTATTACTATCGTCATACTCTAGTATAAAAATCCTATAAAAAAATAGTTTTTAAACATATAATTCTGAGTATACATTTGCAATTAAAAAACTTTTAGTTTTCTCATTTTTTTTATTTAGAGTCTATAATATTAAAAAAATATAGACAAAGTTAACCTTTAGTTATTTTCATTTTCTAACTTGTAGATATCAAACATTTTTTTAACTCATTGAAAAAAAATTCAATGAGAGTCCCATCAGGAATATGTCATGGTCCATGAGTTTTCCCTTGCACAACAAAAATTAAAGTGTTGTTGGAATAATGCACATTTTCCCCGTAATATATTTCTCTTCAACAAATAAGAGAAAAATGAAATGAGCAACATAACTTTTCCTTTAACTTTTATGAAACTTCCGGATAAAAAATAATATGCTGCTATGATAAAATAACAAATTCTCTGATTCGTCAGTAAAAAAAATTAAATAATAAAATTTATAATTTAAAATTATATTTTCAGATTAAATGTTTCAGAAATAGTCTACGGATATTTAACTTAAATTTTAAAAAAATATTATTTAAAATTGTATCATTCGAAATTCTAACAATGAGATATTCATTTCAATTTTCCCATCAGGAACGTATTTCATTACTATATAATAAAAAGATAAAATGGTGATTTTGAAATAAATGGGGTGTAAGAAGAATCAATGGGATTGTAAAAAGCAAAAACTGAGTCTGGTACTATGATTTTTCTTTTGGTCTCATGGGCTCTGGTCCATTGGAACTATATGAACTAAAAGAGATTAAGATAGTATATATAAAAACTAAAATAAATAATTTTGAAGAATATAAACTTAAAAGTAAAAAATGGTACAATTACAGAGATTAATTAAACATTTTAAAACCTTTTATTACTACCTAACTTGGTTTATTGGTAACTTGCGTTCATTTTTCTTGAGGGGTTTGAAGCAAGAGGAAGAAAAATTAGTTCAATATTTTGTAAGAGTCCATTAATATTTATTTTTAAAAAGTTTGAATCTAAACTTGGGTTTAGAATTGGACATATTATTGAGAAAATGTGAGGTATATTTGTTGTTGATGTGGGATAATGGTGAATAATAGTGTACAAATTTTGATGTGAAAGTGATTCTACAGAAAAGAAAAATATAGCCTTCGTATCTTTTGCTTCCTTTCTCATCCAAAGGATAAAGGTGAGTGAGAATCCAAATGTAGGAAAAATTTGATGAAGTTCTGAGCCGCCACGTTAGACTTTAGGATTTATGGTGAGACAATGATATTATTATTAATAATAATAATAATCCATAATTTCAAGGCAATTTGTAGTATAAAAAAACTACCATTTTTGAATGTGTTGTGTTGTGTTGTGGGGTGCATATTATTTATATGCCTCTTTTGTCTTTACTCCTTTATAGTCTTCAATTCTTACCAATAAAACTTTAATTGTCCAAGTGCAAGTAACTTCCCATTTCATGTACTTTCTACCCACAAAACTCAACTCTTGCACCAAATACTCACACTTCATTTTCATTCCATATCCAACCTCCTCGTGCTTCATTTTCAATTTAGATAAAAAAAAAAAAAAAAACTCATCATCGTTTGAAAATTTGAATTTCATAGAAAAGGTTAAACAAATACAAACCAAATGATATTAGGGTATTCGTATTCTTTTCTTGGTTCATGAAATGTGAATGCTTAGTTTCTACTTGTTAATTTTCATAATTTATGTTAAAACTATATATAATTTGGAACTAAACTCATACTCATTATAATAACCAAATAGTAATCCTTTTGATATGCATAGTTCATTACCTTTAGTCATAAAATGTGTACTTAAATATTTAATACGAAATTATGAATAGTAAAAAGAAAATAAAAGCAATAATTACCATGGCAAGTTGCATAGAAATTTGAAACTTTTTCTAAAGCCAACGTAGCTTCCTAATTTGACTGTTCAACGCTGACGTTATTTGATAATATGTTGAAGAACTAAGGGTCATTTCTGTCTTTCAAATCTGTCCCCTTCAAATTACTTTCAAATGCTTGCCCAACCTACATTTGTAAGCAAACATAAATGTAGGATAAATAGATAAGCTTCTTCCAAATTCATTTATATATCATCAATTCATTTATATTTTTCTTTTTCAAATTAAACCAAATCAAATTAGTCTCCCTTATAAATTTCAGAGTTTTCTTTTGTATTACTCTTTGTATTTTAAAACACGCTTTTGTCACTTTTAATTGCAAAAAAAAGTTAAAAAAAATATGATCGAACGTGTACCAAATTCTTTTAAAATATTAAAATGATGAAAATTATATTAGATAAAAAAAGTTACAATTCCTAACAAATTTAAATACTTGGTATTCAAATTATTTTTACTACAATTTTTTTTATATTACCTTTAAATAAAAAAAGTTTAATTGATTTTCTTTTAATTGTTTTTTGGAAGAAGTATTACTATTATTATAAAATATAAAGTTATTTCTAAATAATACTAGTGATATTCATTAAAAAAATTATTATTATAGATATCAATAAGAAAAATAACTGATAAATTTTTTTATCGAAAAGATCTAGCTGATGTTTAAACAAAAGTAACTTCAAGTTATATGGAAGAATAATATCAGCATATATGATAAATAAATCATTTTAAACATATAAACTAAAGTATAACTCTATTAATATTAACTACAACTTAAAAAGTAATTTTTATTAACTTTGATAAAAAAAAATGTATGACTGACATTGGTAAAGAGTAGTTCTTAACTAAATATTAATTAAAGATAGATCGAGGAATAACTACATTTTGATAAATATTTTAATTAAAAATAATCTCAATTAATATTAATTACAAAAGTTATATTTGACACTATCTGTCGAAAAAAATATTAATAAAGAAAAATTTGAGCAAGGTCGATAAAAAATAACAACAGTATGTTTTGGGGAAAAATAACCTTATTAATAAAAAAGAATAATTATTATTAACTTTAATATAGAAAAAACTCTAATCATTATAAAAGAATATTAAAGTCACAATCTTTCAACCTTCGTTAAGATGACGACGTCTTAATTGAGATAAGCTGAGAAAAGAGTATAAAAAATACAAATTTAAGAGAGAAAGGAGTATGAAAATTTTGAAATTGTTAACTTTTTTAGTTAAATTTGAAATTTTTAATGTTAAATAATTAAATTATTTTTTAAATTCCTAAAATTTTAAATTCTTTTATCCAGATAACATATTTGTCCTAAAAAATATTTCAACTTTTTCATAAAAATAATTATTATTTAAAATTTCTTGACCTAAGCACATTACAAATTAATTACTTGATTTTGTTTTTGTATTTATAAAAAAGTTTAGGAAGAAGTGTTTGACGGGCTACTTACAACATGTTTATTTATATAGATGAGAAGCGTCAGGGAGGTTCTATTCAAATAATACTATTTGTTTTTTTAGGAGTATTGTTTTTATTTAGAAAATTTATGAGAAATTATAAAATATGGATGTAGGTTGAAGTGTTTTTAATTTGAATGCGACTCATCAAAACTTATTATTTTAAATAAATTTTATTTAATAATAAGTATTAAGAATACAAAAAAATTGGTATTAGTAATAAATGTTAGAATTCTCATATAAATTAGAGATATAATGAAATTACTTTATATTATTAAGTTGATTTGGCAAAGTTAAATTAAATTTAAAATTTATTTTTTAATAAATATTAAAGTTATTAAGAGTTTATGTTAGGTAAATTGTTGAACTAATTATATTATTTACTATTAGGTATTATTTGTATTCAAGTTTTATGTCTTTGGTGTAAAAAAATTATTTAATATTTCACGTGAATTAAAAATATAATAAAATTATAATATATAAATCTGTACAAATTTCATGTTACTAAACGGATTTTATTTATGAGTTAGATTTAAAATTGATCAATTAGTAATAAAGTTTATAGTTAAAACTTTGTAATTAAAATAAAACATGATAGTCGTGTATATGTTTATAGCATAAAGTAATTATGAATAAGGTTGAGACATAGTTTATATTAATAATATAGTTGCAAAGAATATGAAGTAATGTGTTGGAAAAGATTGGAGGGAGATAGTTTTAAATTAAGTTGAGGGGCATGAAAGGTCCTTGTTGATGGTGGGTAACATAAAGAAAGAAGTGATTGAGAATTGAAGAGCTACATATGAAAGTATGTCTTGTATTATAGCTACCAAACAAACAATAATATAAACAAACCCAGACTTTACTACGGTTTTAGTGAAAGCCACCACCCCACCTTACTTCTCCTTTTTAAATCTTCAAACTTTAATTCTTTACCAAAACTAAAATATCACACACCCACACACTTTTCTTTACCTTCTCACTTTTTTCTTTCACTTTTTCATTCTATATTTTCTGGCTGCTTTTGTATTAGATTCCTCACATTTTTATTATTCAATCTACTATTAGAGAAACAGCAAGGATAAAACTTTTACTTTCATAAGATATTAAATATTTTATGATATATATTAAGGATTGTGAAGAGTTAAGGTGGAGTATTTTATATTATTATTATATTAAAGACTTCACCTAATGTGTTAAAGGCGGCAATAATGACTGCACCAAAAAGTAAAGCAGCAGTTGAACAAATAATGTGAGAGAAGACCAAAGGGAAATACATGGAAATGATTAAATGAATGGTGGAAAAAATTGAAAACTCCAAAGACAAAACCACAACTTCTTGTTAGATCTTGCAAACCATGGCTTACTTTAATACTACTACTCTACAACACTTATGTTTTTGTTGAATACTAATACTCCCACTATGCCATTTGCTAAAGTACTATAATTAACCAATGACGTAAATTTCAAGAGAATCTACATTTTACAAATGTTACAAAACAAATCGTGGTCGTGCCGCCCACGTGTCACTCACCAGGACCACTTCATTTTGTAATACAAGAAAATGCAAACATAAATTTTCAATTAGTGGCAATCTCCAACAGCGGACTTTGCTTTTCACGGGGCCCACACGTCACACTACCACTTCATATCAACAAACACCTTAACCCCATCTATTTTAAGGAAAAATCTTATTAATATTTATATTTTAAAATTTATCCAAATATTAATGTTCTGAAATCCTCCCACATGTTAAAATTCACGACTTCTGAAAGTCTTTGTTAAAAATAAAAAGAAAATAAAAAAAAGAGAACACATTCTCGTGTTATTGTATATGTCATATATCATTCTTTTAATATTCTCACTGTCAATCTAATGAATAAGATTATATTAATTATTTTTAAATAAAATTAAAATTTGTTTGAGAAAAAAAATAATGAATAAAAAACATTACAAAATGTTCAATTGAAAAAAAAAAATCTATTTTACAGAAATAACAATATTTTGAGAATTATTTGTATTCTTAACTCAGATGTGAGATAAGAAAATAGGAAAAGATAATAACAGGGGTCTGAAATGAGGCATAGCCGACGCGATGAATATCCATGATGGCGATTTGTCCCTATAAATAAAGGCTTGTTATCTGCCTAATTCACCACAACACAACAACAAACGCAGAGCTAAAGAAAAAGAAAATGAGGAGGTTTCATGCTACGGTGACAGCTCTGTGCTGTGCAGTGGTTGTGCTTGGAGTGTTTCCACTCTCTCTTGATGCACAACTTGATCCATCCTTTTACAGGGACACATGTCCCAGGGTTCACTCCATTGTTCGTGAAGTCGTGAGGAGCGTTTCAAAGAAGGATCCTCGCATGCTTGCAAGTCTCATTAGACTTCACTTCCATGACTGCTTTGTTCAAGTAAGCATGCATACATACTCACACTTCAACTTTCAACATCTTTCTGTTGCTGCTAATCCTATCTTCTTTCCTCTTTTCTTATTTTCTCAACTAATCATTTTACTTTTTTACATGTAATTAGTGTCTCTGTGAAACACTTTTCATCTGACGTTTAAACAAGACCGTAACATGTTTCTGTGAGATATGTGAAAATTAAAATAACAGTTGAAGGTCTTTTGGCAGCCTCCACTCACCACTCCTAATTTGAAGTATATAATAATACCATGCACAATGCATCTTCTTTAATTTAGGCCAATAATAGGAATGGCGGGCTATATATATGGTCCCTAGCACCGGTGACCCTCATTAATTATAACTCTTTCTTTTTCTATCATTCAATCTCATCTCATTATAACCCTATGATTCTTTACAATAATGTTTGATTCATATCCACATATTATGTTATATTATATATACATATATAATATAATATAAATATGATGACTAGTAATACGATGTAATAAAAAAAAGAGAAATGAAACGCGATGGTAAGATATTCGATATGTCAAAAGGTTCAAAATTAATATTCCAAAAATATACCTTTCTTTACAAATTTTATAATATTTTTTCACAAAACTTCTTTTTCTATCTTGCTTCATTATATGATTTATTTTCCATCTCACTTCTCTATTTTTTTCTATCTTTATTGTGGAAATTGTTTTCGGATATTATTATATAAAAATATCATTATTGACTATTTTTTACAATAAGCAAGGGAAATTATAAATTTCTATTATCTATTATGAGAACATCTTTCCTTCCTCCAACCACTCCAAAATCTGATGAACAAGAGTCGATCCATTCTCACACTTTCCTTTTCATCCAGCAGCAACTATTCAGATGATTTACCCATTGACGTAATATTTAGTCGTTGAGAATAAACCATACCAAAACAAAAAAACGTTTTTATAAATACGGTCTGATGTAGTTGATCAATGAAAAAGAAATAAATTGATTATGTTGTTGATGGTATGCAGGGGTGTGATGCATCGATTTTATTGAACAACACTGACACAATAGTGAGTGAGCAGCAAGCTCTGCCAAACAACAACTCAATCAGAGGTTTGGATGTTGTGAATGATATCAAGACAGCTGTGGAAAATGCTTGTCCAGGCGTGGTTTCCTGTGCAGATATTCTTACCCTTGCATCTGAAATATCTTCTGTTCTGGTATACATAAATGCTATGTCCAATTTATTTTGCTTGTGTATAGATAGAATGTTATATATAACCAAAAGGGTTGCAATCGATTACAAAGTATATAAAACATGATTTCTGAGTTACCTTTTAGTCATGATTATACCAGAGATCTTTCAGAAAAACATTCATCACAAATAGTAACTCAGAAGTCTATGAAGTTCATGATGATGTTTTAGCATTGATTAATTGTTACATTACTTAAAACCTGTATGTTATTATTAGTCCTCTAATCAAGAACAGCTTTTACATTATTTATGATAAAAAGATTCACAAGAATATATGTGTAAATATAGGGAGGTGGTCCTGACTGGAAAGTTCCATTGGGAAGAAGAGATAGTTTAACAGCAAACCGAACACTTGCCAATGAAAATCTTCCAGCTCCTTTCTTCAACCTCACTCTACTTAAAGCTGCATTTGCTAAACAAGGTCTTGACACTACTGATCTTGTTGCACTCTCAGGTAACGAAAAATGTTCCCGATCAATTTTTTCCGAAATGTTGAAACAATTAGAAACAACAATAGATGAGAAATTTCTTGAAATTTGGGGTAGGGTAAGATATTTGTTTGAGAGGGATATATCATGGAGAAACCATTATCATTACTCTAAATTCAGCATCTTCTGATAGCGACAACACGTGATTCATTTCAGGTGCTCACACATTTGGCAGAGCTCACTGCTCTTTCATTCTCGACCGATTGTACAACTTCAGTGGTACTGGAAAACCCGACCCAACTCTTGACACAACCTATTTACAACAATTGCGCAAACAGTGCCCTCAAGGTGGACCTAACAACCTTGTAAATTTTGACGTAACTACTCCTGACACAATCGACAAGGCCTACTACTCCAATCTTGTGGTTAAGAAGGGATTGCTTCAGAGTGACCAAGAGTTGTTCTCAACACCTGGTGCTGACACCATTCCCATTGTCACCAGGTTCAACGGTGATCAGAAGGTTTTCTTTGACGCATTTGAGGCTTCAATGATTAAAATGGGTAATATTGATGTGCTGACTGGGAAGAAAGGAGAAATCAGAAAGCATTGTAATTTTGTTAACAAGAAATCTGTTGACATTGCTAGTGTGGCCTCCGAGGAATCTTCTGCAGAGGGTATGGTTAGCTCGTTCTAGATGAATCAGGATGACTAAGTCTACACTTGAAATGGTGTGATTTGAGGCCACCAATAAAGAAGTTTTTAGGCACATTCATGCCATGTGCCTGCCACTAGTTGCTATGTAATGCGTGCTTTACCTTTTCTTTATTGTAGTTTGAATCATGTAGTGTTCAAAATCAATTTCTTTTTATGTTTGCGTCCTTGTTCTACTCTTGGAAGAGATCTGAAGAAGCTAAAATATAATCACTCATTTTTATATAATTAAAAAGGTAAGTTCAAAAATAGATGACAGAAGTTAAACAAACTATTTAAACTATAATTGACCATTATTTTAATTTATCGCTTAAGTTTCACTAATTAAAAATTATATTTTTCCGATTTGGCAAATATTAGGTGATGCGCTACGTTTATAAAATCTCTTTCTTAAATACGCGAAATGATATACAAGTATATGGTCTATATTTTATGAAAAAAGAAGAAGAAGCTATTTTAAGAGTGTTTTGAAGTTATTGAAACACTAAGAATAAAACCTATAGTTTTATACATTAAAATTGAGAATGGCGAGTAATAAATCTGAATAATTGATTTTTCTTAATGAGTTATAAGAATAAAGAATATTAAAACATACCCATTAAATATAACTAGTCAAGTTTTTCAACAAAAATTTATCATAAATACAGTTCCTATATATTTTACATCAATAATATAATAACACAAAAATAAAGGTATATTATCTCTTAATTTAAAATGAATTAAGCTTTTAGTTTAAATAAAAGTCAAATTCAAACTTATTTTCATTCATATATCTTTCACTTTTTTTTCATTCCCTAAATATAAAATACTAGTAACTGTTCACGTCTATAAAAAAAAGTTTGTTAATTAAGTCATAACAATAAACTTATCTATAATTGCGTTATAAATTTTTCAAATTTTCCTCTTAACTATATCACTTTATTCTATTTATTTACTTTCCGTCGAAATGATTAATGTATAATAATAATAGTAGTAGTAGTAGTTAATAAGAGATAAGGTTCTTTTTTATATGCAAAAAGAATCTTTTATTATGTTACTATTATAAGTAGCTGAAGTGATGAAGATCATCTTAATCTAATAAATTAATAGGATGTTTGGATTAGGATTAAGCATGAGGTGAGGAGGTGAACAGAAAAAGTAATTGAAGAGGAGAGAAGAAAAGTAAAAAGTGCATGCCAAAAACAGAAAATGAAAATTAATGGGTGAAAAAAAATTAAAAGTCCATACACAACCCATAACTGGCCAAACTCAGTGTTAGAGCTTGGTTTACTTTAATGCAACACTTATGCTTCTTAATTCTTAATTATAAACTAAATTTGATGCCATACTCCCTCACTCCATCTTGCCATGTTATTAGCATGTGATGCAATTACGTCCTCCTTTTTAAGTATGATTAAAGTGTTTATAGAAATAAAAAATATAATAAATATTTTTTACTTTAATAAAAAAATTATTTTACCCTTTTCATTTTTACATTACAACATATATATTTAAAATGAGGTGAAAAATAAAAATTTAAATAATAAAAAATAATTTTTTATCTTTAACTCTAAGACTAGTAATTAAATATATATAATTTTTTGTTGTAAAAATATACCATCCTTTTAACTAATACTCATAGAGGAGAATAAATTTCATTCGGTGGTGGACTTTGCCTTCATGGGTCCACGCATGACACACCACCACTATCTCTGCACTAAGGAAAATATAATAAGCATGTTTTTTAATTTATTTTTTCATACGATCTTTTTTGTAAAGTGGTTTATTGTTTTAATAAAACTTGTATGAGTTATAGGATAAGTTTTATCTTACACAAAATACCATAACCTAAAATAACATGTCAAATGAGTTACTACCATTCCATTATTAACATTTAAAAAAGTTATTATTTTAAAATAAAACTTGTAAAAAATTGATTTTAATTGCTGAAAAATAATGTAACATGTCAGATCCCTTTAGAGTGAGATCAGAACTCAGATGTATTACTCTAATAAAATTGCATTTTATCTATAAATAATTTTAGGTGAAATAAAAAATAAAAATAAATAAAAAGGATTTATTTCACAAGGTAAGAAGAGAGAGAAAGGCAAAAGGAAAATAAATTACTAAAAATGAAATGGCTACAAAAAAAGGAAAAAAAAATATTAGTCTTTTTAAAATATTTATAATTTTTCTAAGTTTTTAAATTCATTAATTAATATTTTAATTAAATAAAATAAAATAATTATTATTTTTAAATGTTAAATCATTTTATTATAATTAATAATTAAAACGTTGGTAGGTGTTAATGATTTAAAATTACTTTTCAAATGATATAATAAAAATGTTAATTTTTAAATTATATTTTACTTTTTTTCATTTGAAAAAACAAACATATAAATTGAAAATGTCAACCTCACATACTCTGTGCTTTCAAATAAAAATATTACTTACAGGAAAATGTTTATTCGTTTTATAAGACAACCTATGACTATTTGAGATCACGTTAATTTTGTTATAATAAACTCATCCGTGTTTGTGGCATTTGCAAAGAGGAGTAAGTCTATAAAATTTTCAAGTCATTTTAATTATCTAGTTGTTTTATATAATTTAAAAAAATGAAATTTAAAATTTATATATGTTTATATATTATAATTTTATTATTTTTTTAATCAATTTGAAATCTTGAATAAAACATTTTATGATCAATTTAAAAGATTTTACTGAATAATGCAGATTAATTTTGCTGTAATGAAATATTTTCAAATGGTTATTGAAATTTAATTATTTTCAGGTGTGAAAAATTGACAATTGTTAAGTTTAGATATAATTTTTTTTTTTATGAGGAATGAAATTTTAAAGTTAATAAATTATACGGTATAAAATGTATAATCTTTCAATAAAAGGTGAAAAAGAAGTTGTCATATCTGAATTAAAAGACACGTTTTTTTTAATTAATCACACGCCAACTCCATCAAGTTAAGTATGCAACAATTAATAAAGAAAGTCAACTTTTAGATGTTTCAAATTTCGTTGTTGAAGTCACCTCTTATTTCTACCATTTTTATTGGCCAAATCTTCATCTTATCTTCTTCCTTCAACTCTGTCCATATCTGCGTAAAAAATACGCATACTTCATTACTATTTATATTCAATTAAAATTATTTAATATATATTTTATATAAATTATCATTATTTTATTTTTTAATTTTAAAATTATTTAACCTGGACTAATATTTTGGTGCCCACAGTTTGAGAGTTTTCAACAATATCCACCAATTTTAAGATAAAGCTGGTTTTCAATCAAAGCTGTACGTTCAGGAATCTTATTACACTTTTATTAACCTTAAAAATTAAACTCTTATTGTTACTATATACAAATTTTACTATGTTCACGTTGCAAGCTTCACTTAATATTTATGATAAATAATTTTAAAAAAGAATAAATAAGTTCAAAAAGATAAAGTATGCTTTTGCTTTATAGAACATCCAAAATTTCAATTTTAGTATCTCTAAATTTGTTTTCTTTTTAATTTGAAATAGCCTTTTTTTTCTGCTCTAAATACTACGTAAATCACACTCTAATTCTTTGTTATATAAATAATTATCTAAACTCTTATGAAAGATTGAAATGGAACGGTGAATTGGGTGGTATTAGAAGTGGAGATTTAGTGTTTAAGTTGAAAGTGAATTAGAGAAAATAAAAAGTAAAACATCAACATCATGTTGTTCACGAATATATGATAGATTGAGTAAGAAAGTAGGAAGCAAACACTAAAAGTCTATATGATAGAGTGGATCCTAACGGGAAAAGTTTGAAAAATGTGATAAATTATGTTAGAATTATGTCATATGTTTGTAGATATTATTGGCTCCAATAGAACTTTAGTTGTCCAAGTTAGATGCATGTGTGTCTGCCTCAACTAAAGCACGTTCTCACCACACATCTTCTTTCTTCCTGCAGAAAGATGAGCAACAAGCTGAAGCAGACAAACATGACCGACAAAAGTAGGTTTCTTTTCTTCAACACTTGGATTCTTTTCGTATTCCCAAGCACCTAAGTTACGACTAAAATTTATGTCTCCCTTTTTTTCATAATCTTGTCGGTTTAATATCACGTGATAATATCTTTCATATAACTACTTTCTCATTTTTTAAATAAGAGTTTAAAAAAAATAATTTTGTTTTTTTAAAATTTAAAGTTGCATTAATTATTTTTTTACTTATTATATCTTTACTTTTAAAAATATTAATAACCATTAAATTATTCTATTTATGAGATTTTAAGTGACCTACTGCTTGTATAAACTAATTATTTAATAAATAATTTGTTTTTACCTTTTCATCTACCTTTTCCTTAGTCAATAAAATATACTGTATCTAATCTTTTTTAAAAAAAGAAGAAAAATTATAAGAGAAATGAAAAGAAAAATTGGTACTTACACAAAAAAAATGAAGACAGGAGTTAACAATTATATTATAGAGAGAATTAAAGACTTATTTGATAATACATATTAACAAAGTAATTAAAGATTCTCTTAAAGTTGAAAAGTGATTCAATATATAAAGTGAAACTGTGAATGATATCAAATTTTTGTGAAAACAAAAATATTCTTCAAATTTTTTAAATCAAAATTTCTGGTGATAAAAGTTTTAAAATTAAAAGTTATAAAAAGAAACTTATTTGGATAGAGATGAAAAAAAAAATATTTGAAATACAGTGTTGTTGAAAATTAAAATGTTATTTTTTAATAGTGAGAAAATAGATTGAATATTTTTTATTAGAAAAAAAAAGATAATACATATTCTTTTGAATAATAAAGATATTATTAAAAAAATAATTAAAAATTTATTATAAACAATAAAAGTTATTTTTTTTATTAATTTGTATAAAAAAGTAGTTCAAAGATTCATTAATACTAAACCTTCCACATAGATGCTTCTAATAGCAATGCTGCTTATACAAGTACTGTTTCCTTCTTCCATAAACAACGTTGCTGAAAAAAATTGGACGAGAAAACATCAGACAAAATAAATTAGTGAAACTATAAAGTACAATCAAAACTAAAAACAATAGAAACTCGGATATAAAAAATGACGGAAAAGAAAAATAGTGTTAAGACCACAAAGAAAAATCAATTATAAACTTTTATTCTTGAAAACAGGAGCTTGGAAGTTGGTGTCGTTTATGTCTTACACGCTATCTTGCTGTATTCATTGTCCGTGTCCTTAGATATTTCCTTCCCCATACCAAAGAAAATCTTTAAATTAATAAGAATTAAAATAAATCTCATTAAAATAAGACCAAATATAGTTATTATTTCTATTTTGATTTTAATTTGTTTTCTATATAAACAAAAAAAACTGTATTATATATGTGCATATATAATTTATGGGACCGACATCATTATAATATGTAAGCACGATTAACTTTTGATACAATGAACTAAGAAATATTGTGATAAGGAAATAAAATTGACTCTCACTTTTTTAATTGCATCTTTAAAGATTAAAAATAAGTTATCGGTTTGTTTTCATGTTGTCAACATAAAATAATTTATGGATACAATTTTTAAATCACTTATTACAAAATTTAACAACTTTTTGATGCATGACAATTCTAAATTCGATAAATTGATATATTGAAATATAAAAATCAAGTTAAGAATAAATGATAGTTTTTATGTACTTCACATCACATCATTTTAATTCCAACAAATGATGTAATAATAATAATAATAATAATAATAATAATAATAATAATAATACAGTTAAAGTAAATAAATAAAGGTTAAGTTACTTATTTTGTTTATGAACTATTTAAAAATTTTCTTTTATTTAAATCATGGTTTGATACTCAAAATTATCATATTATTTTATATTCAAATACTTACAAAGCAATAATGATTTTGTTTTATGGTTTATTTAATTATAAAATTAACTTTCCAAGACACTGTAAACCATTATTTGGAAATAAAAACGGCATCATTCTAATTTATGCTCAATTATTGTTATATTCTATTTAAAAATATAAAAAAAATATTGGAGATTTAATAAATTAAATTTAGGATCTACGGGATTGTATAATTTTGAATAATTTAATTAATAAAAATAAAAATTATTAAGAAGTGTAATATTTTTATTTGAAGTAAATAAAAAATATAGGCATTTGGTGGTGGATTGTTTGAGCCTCCTTTTCTAGATAAATATAATTATACACTCGTCTAAATTATAATTGAATCCCCCTTTTTTCTTCAATCAATTATTCATTTTGTACCTTTTTAGTTTATAAAATAAATTACTTTGCTACACTTATATTCAATCAATTATCCATGTTGCATGTTTTATCTTTTTATTTTTTATAAATCTTCCCTATTTAAAGAGCACTAACATATGCATGATTTGATGAAATATACTTTATTTAAAATTTTCAATTATTAAATTTAAACCTCAAATAAAAATATGATAAAAAAGATATTAAATATTGTGAGTCATATTTCTAATATAGATTAATTAATTATTTGATAAATTCAATAAATACTTTCCATTAATAAAATTACACATAATATTTTGAAGAAGTGCTTTTGTTTCCAAAGAGTGTTTTGTGTTTGTTTAAATGCATAGCTTTTGCAAATGATGGTCAGAAAGCGACCCAAAAAGAAGGCGTTGACAACAACAAAAAAAAAAGAATGAAGAGAGTCTATAAACAATGTTCCATCTCATCTGCTTTTATCTGCAACAAAAAAAAATCTCTTTTGCCTTTCTTCTTTTTCTGACTTTAAGGTGAGTAAGGTATACTTAAGAAAAAAATTAAAATAATTTATTAGAAAAATAATTATTAAAATATAATAATTTTTAAAATTTACTCTCCCTATACATATTATTATCATTAGCTAATCCGTTACTATAGTTATGTTTTATTCTCTAAAAAGTGCATCTACTTTTATTTTATTAATAAAAATGGCTTTATTGCCTGATTTTAATATATAATGTATCTTTAGTTGAATACGATGATTTCTTCTATTTTTGAATTAATGATTATTTAAACTTTCTATCTAATCGTAAAATTAACTAGCATTTCTTAATTTAATATTATAATTTTTTTACCTATGTTATTATATTATTTTATTAAAAAATGTTTTACTTAGTAAAGACTTTAGAATATAACAAAACGAAATTATTTGTTAATATTTCTAATTTCTTGATAACTAATTTAAAGATTTAAAAGATTATTATTTTAAAATGGTAAGGATGATATTTTGTTATCATCACATAGAACAGATTTATATTTCTTTTCTTTTAAACTATAAAACAAATGTAAATTAACAATTTTAAACTCAACAAAATTTTTAATGTGTTTTAATACTAGTCTAATATTTTTATAAAATAAAAAAATCAGATGATTTTACTTCTCAAAAATTATAATTTTGTTTTTATTTAATATTTTATAAATAATTCATTTTACTTTCTTATTATCTTTCCCTGTAAATGCGTGTAGATATAAGCTTATTCAAATAGGGCCAGGTCTGAAATGTATAGTTACTTGTTAAATTCTGTTCTTAGTTTCATAAAAAGACATTTATTTTTAGGTTTTTCTCTTTATTTCTTGAAGTCATCTTCCACATCATTAAAATGAAGGCAGTACTTTGTTAATAAATTTAACTAAAATTTCTACATATATTACAAAAATCTGTCATGCATAAAAAGATTTGTTCACATTTTCAATAACTGCTATAAAGGATCAAACAAAATTTCTTCTATATTAATCTGTAACATAAAAAGTAAACTGTGTAAAGCAAAGTTCATGAAATACCGAGGCTAATAAAGCTCATAATTTGGAGAAACAATTTGTAAGCTTAGTCAAAAATTTAAACTCCCCCCACATGCGCATACAATCTCCAGATCTTTCTCATCACTTTACACGTTTTCCTCTGAAGTGGTATGATTGAAAATTATTTGAATCACTGAAGTACGAAATGCAGGGACATTGCATTGATTAAAAGGCCTTGTGTCTATAAATAGATGTTTCTCATCCAAAGGGTCTCACATAGCCAACAGGTTCAACACTAATTAGCACAAATAATAGAAATGAGTCCCCTTCGTATGGAAGTAACACTTTTGTGTTATGTGCTGGTTGTGGTTGGAGCATTACCTTTCTCTTCTGATGCACAACTAGACCCTTCCTTTTACAGGGACACATGTCCCTCTGTGCATTCTATTGTACGTGAAGTCATTAGAAATGTTTCTAAAACAGACCCCAGAATGCTTGCCAGTCTCATAAGGCTCCACTTTCATGATTGCTTCGTTCAAGTATGTCTCATGTTTGATCGTCAAGTTTCCACTTTAAGCTAATTAATGAATTCTTTCCTAGTTAACTTCCAAAATACAATTTATTCCCGATGAAACCCAAGTTATATAATAAGATCTCACCCAAATTTTATAGATTAAAAAGCATGGTATAGGCTTAATAACAGGATATTTCTCATGCATGCAGGGGTGTGACGCATCAATTTTGTTGAACAACACTGCCACGATAGTGAGCGAGCAAGAAGCTTTGCCGAATATCAACTCAATAAGAGGTTTGGATGTTGTGAACCAGATCAAGACTGCAGTGGAAAATGCTTGTCCTGGTGTTGTTTCTTGTGCTGATATTCTTACCCTTGCAGCGGAAATATCTTCTGTTCTGGTATGTCCCGGTTCTATTTCTTTATAGATTTCTTCTAAGATGTTGAATGCCATTACTTTCCACTTTTATATAAAGTAATAATTGGAGTTAGCATAAACCTTACGAATTTAAACCTTCTCCATGTGTCAGTGTGGGTTTTCTATGTGCATATTATGGAAATTGTAATCCTTAATTAGGTCTAATAGTTTACCATTTTTTTCTTTTACGTTATAGAATGAGTCTACTTTAATATTTAACTCGTATAAGAAAGGAGGTTTTGCTTCTTGAGAATAACTTCTACTTGATTGTTCATATATTTTTAAGCCAATTTATATGGTCTCACTGACAATTTAAGAAGAGAGAGAAAAAGAGAAGAAAATGAAAATGAGTAAACAAATTATCTAAAACAAATCACATACAAGGTGTTAAACCAAAGTCTAAGTTGATAGGTTTATGACTTTTGCTTTTACTTTATCCCATGTAAAATTTACAACCTTCCACAGGCTCATGGTCCTGACTGGAAAGTTCCATTGGGGAGAAGGGATAGTTTAACAGCAAACAGAACACTTGCTAATCAAAATCTTCCAGCTCCATTCTTCAACCTCACTCTACTTAAAGCTGCCTTTGCTGTTCAAGGACTCAACACTACTGATTTAGTTGCACTCTCAGGTATATATATATATATATATATTAAACATTTTCACACTTTAGAGATTCATATCACTATAATAGCACATTTTGACCCTTCATTTTTTCAGGTGCTCATACATTTGGCAGAGCTCAGTGCAGTACATTTGTTGACAGATTATACAATTTTAGCAACACTGGCAACCCTGATCCAACACTTAACACAACTTATTTACAAACACTTCGTGCAATATGCCCCAATGGTGGAGCTGGCACTAACCTCACCAACTTTGACCCAACTACACCTGACACACTTGACAAAAACTACTACTCCAATCTTCAGGTTCACAAGGGCTTGCTTCAGAGTGATCAAGAGCTGTTTTCCACAACTGGTGCTGACACCATTGACATTGTGAATAGGTTCAGTAGCAACCAAACTCTTTTCTTTGAGAGTTTCAAGGCTGCAATGATAAAAATGGGCAACATTGGAGTGCTAACGGGATCTCAAGGAGAGATTAGAAAACAATGTAATTTTGTTAATGGGAACTCTGCTGGATTAGCTACTTTGGCCACCCAAGAATCACCAGAAGATGGCTCAGTTAGCTCAATCTAAATAAATTAGTAGAAACAAAACTGAAGATTGAAAATGCAGAGATGTTAAAAGGTACTTAATAAAGAGTTCAATAGTCACATACATGGCTTGTGCCTGTGGTGGATCATGATATTATGTTTGTGTACTTTGGTGCATTATGGTCACCTGTCACTGTATTTGTAAGATGTGGTTTCCTATGTTATGAGAATTCTATAGTCATGTCATGTTGAAAAACATGTGAGGGTATCTCATTCTCATATTTTGGTACCCTTATGTGTATTATGATCTATTTGCTTTTAGTCTTCTCCATGAACTAGTGAAGCAGGGTTAAATTTACTATTTTAACAACAAATGAGTGTAAAGTTACAATAACATTACCTAGGTATAGTGTTGTAAAGCCAAAAAAGTTTCAACACAAAATTCACTCACTTTCACTTTTAAAATACAACTTATTTTATTTTATTTATATTTTTTATCTTTATTATTATATTATTTTATTAGTGTGAATAGAGAACAGCACAACTTAAGAGAGAAGATTCAAGAGAAATAATTAATAAATTTTATATATCTTGTTATACAGTTTCTTAAAAAATTATTATAAGGGATATAATATTTAAATCTTCTTTAGTTATAAAAATTTAATGATTTTTTATTCCTATTAGACTAGAAAAATTTACTAAAAGAATTCTTACTCGAGTCCAACTCAACACTTCGTCCTTAAATACGAATACGATTGGTTATAAAATGAAAGATATAGCAACCTATCAAATAAGATAAGAAAAATTCTAAAAACATACTTAAATAAAATTGTTAATAGATGGATTACACCCAAAATTAAGAATTCCGAATATTATATGGGAAGCAGTTAGTTTATTTAAGACACTTTAATATTTAATTTTTAATGTTATTTTGTTAATTCCTTAAATTAAGATGATTTACCAATTATGTTATAAAATTGTATTTTTTTCTTATATTTTTAATTATCCTCCAAGAATATAATATTTATCTTTCTCTTATCTATATATATTTAATGATATCTTTTAGGTTATTTCTAGAGTAATAATGCATTAACTTCCTGTTAGTGATTACATCTTTTAAGCCTTTTTAACGAAGAAAAATTGATTTTATAAATTATTTTTATCTAATCTACTCTAATTTAAATTAAAGTTTATTTGATTACTACATTTTGTCACTCCTAGTCCATAACATCGATGGTGGGTCAGCTCTTGTTTAATTTTTAGCACTTAACCAAGTTATCACAATCATGGTAATTCAAAGCACATGTTTCAATTATCTTAAAGACCAAAAATGAATTCCATAAATACATATAAAGAACTTCAAATTAAGAACGAAGCATCATTATCTGCACTTCTGAATCAAACTATTATATGAAAAAAAAAAGCATGATAATGAGAATCTCACTAAAGTTAGGAGAAGCAGTACGACAATAATTAATGAAGAAACAACTGAAAAAAAATAAGAAAAAGGATGATGATAGACACACTCTCAAATTTCTATTCAATTTCTATGCAATATTTATAACAAAATTATTTTTAATTTAAAATATAAAATATATTAAGATAAATAAACTAAAAAATAAAAATATTATTATTTTTTTAAATGTAGTATATATATAGGTGGAAAAAGGTTGAAAGGTTGTATGTGAAACTTAAAAAAAAAAACTCAATAACAGAATAAGGTATGGAGTAGTTGAGTATGAATTAAAATATAAGAGTACAATAGTCTAACTATAATATGAATTTGACTTCATTAATTATTTCTAATCTACTTAAAGCAAAAAGTATTTAAAGCCCTTTCCACTAAATGGCATATTATTATATTAGAAGCTGCCAAAATAAAAAAATAAATTTTATACCAACTCCTGCTTTCTTTATCTTGGGAAGGCAGACAAACAGGTATGGAATTGTAATATTATTAATCTGATATTTAAAGTTAATATTTTTGCAAACAGATAACATTTTGGAAACAAATACAAGCATTAAAAAAGTATATTCAGATAATTTTGGAAACAGATTTGTATTAGTCATCTGAGTCACAGGACATGTGAGAGAATCTTTGTTAATAATCCACTTTTTAATCACATATAGTTTGGATTCTTAATAGTGTTTCTAAAAGTGGTTAATATGGCTCTGTATGTGGTTATTGTTCATCTTTTATAAGTAATATTTGTGTTGGAAATTCTTAGTTATGATTTTGTGTTAGGAGATTTAAGGAAATTAATTCTGAAAATTTTCTTTCATCTATTTATACCTCTTTTAGTGTGCACACCATTTTTTATATTCCTGTCTTTTGTGCAATCGATATAAATTTGGTTATTTTATTATTCAAATTCTCCTAATATAGAAATACTTGATACAATCTTATTTACTACATTGTATTACTGGAAGGATTTGATATTATTACCAACATTTTCAAACAAACATTTATATGTTAATTATCAATGCAAAATCTTTAATACACATTTTCCGGTTAAGAAATAAATATGTTGAAGGTGAAGTTTATAAGATTTAATGAGTTCAGTGTGATGGATCTAAGAATAATTATTAATTTTTTTTTAAATAACATTTAAAAGTAAGATCTATTCTGGTATGATTCTAGAATTTAATTTTGTATCTATCTTAATCTTATAAAACTTCAGATGCAGTTGATTTTGACTTTAAGGCAAAAGAGTATTACAGCATTGAGAATTCTACAGGTTTAGGTTGGAGAGAAAAATTATAATAAAAAAATCATAGTAGCATGTTCTAGATATTCTTCATACCCAAACAAATTCAGCTGACAAATTTAGAATAATAATGATGCTCTACCGGGAGCTTCAATCACACAAAACATTATGTGTCCTAAAGTCACCAATTTTCAGGACAAACCAGTCCCACAAAACTAGGATTGCTTCCTTTACCACCACTCCAACATACCAAGACGTTGACTCTAAAGTTATAAAAAAAAACTGAGTTAAAATAAAGTAATAAAAACAATATATATTATATGTTTCATCAAATAAAAGAAAATGTATATGGTTGGTGGGTTTCTGCTTAATTCAATTTCAAAAGTCCACTAGGTAAAGTTTATATATACGAATTAAATTTTGTATTTCTCTTATCACTAACTAATTTATGTGAGATATCCCATACACCTTAAAGAATGAAAAATATCTCAAATATAAAATTAAATATATATATAAATAATTTAATAAGAATTTTTAAATAACTTTAATAAAATTCAATTGAGATAAGCTTATATGATTATAGGATTATCTTAGTAAATAAGTTTATATTTAATTCAATTTTATAAAATTTGACTTATGATTATATTTGTATTTTACTTATATATTTTTAATATTTTATATAATTTATTAATGTGAATCTCCGACACATCTATATATATATATGAAGCAGGAATCATTTATTTATTGGGGTTGAATAATGTAGAATTATCTGAAAGTAAAAACGATATTTGATTTTCAAAGTCTTAAACAAGACTTTTTAGCTTGATTTTAGTTGCATTCACAAATATTATGAAGATAGCAGGGGTGGTTTTGATTCTAATTTTGAAAATTTAAAATGGAGAAATTTCACTCATCCAATCATGCCAATTTATCAAAGTTGATGAAATTGCACACGTTACGTAATGATTAAAGTCTAACATAAAAGTTGGAAGATGAGAACAAATTGCTAACCAATTCGTTTACTTAATAGGAAGACATTGCTGCAATGTTTAGACATGAAACCTCTATTAAGATCCATGCCAAGTGTGACACCAGTTTATATATCTTTTTTGCTTTATATACATTGCTGAATTCTGATATTATTTGGAAAATTATGAACAAGAGCATAAACTACAATGCACTTGTATTTTAAAAGGATTACCCTAAAGAGGTTATGTGGGAAGAAGAACACAATGTCTTTCATTATTCTTGAATTAATTATAACATCTCTCACTTCTTAGTGTGAGACACTTTTAAAGAAAATTTAAATACATGCAAAATTAATCATTAAATTATTGATGTATGCACAATGTATACATCTCTCATATTCCTAAATTAAATATTAAAAAAATTAGAGACAAAGAGTGATTATAACTTTGAATTTATACTCACCATTCTTTGAAAAAATTTAAAATATACCAAAAAATACTTAAATACAGAAGGCTAATCATTCAAAGACCTATTTGTATGAATTTAAGTTTCATTATATCTCATACCTATAATTAAGATAGAAGTAATAAATGAGTTGCTATAAGATTTAATTGTTAATATTAACTTTTGAGTGTTTTACTAATAATAATGACAAAAAGAATTTAAAAAATTATTTACATAAAAAAATATTCAGAAACCTATGGGACTGAATCTTTATTTATTTGTTCTAGAGCCCCTGAACCAAGTCCAAAAGTAGTCAATAGATGAACAGGGAGGCGTGGAAAATGAAAAAAGAAGTGCATGCACGAAGTCCCATTTTAATGTTTTAGAACTTTACTATGCCCTACCATATTGTACCCTATTTAGGGGATTATTACTTGGACGCTGGGTGTGAAAGGAGAAAAAAATAGGTATTTTTCACACCACCTTTTTTTATCATACAATCATCTAACCATTTTAAATAATAATTAAGTTATTTAATTAAAATTTAATTTGAGTTTTTGGATAAAATAATAATAAAAGGGTTGTGAATAGTTAAAAATAATTTCCTAAACATCACTTTAGCAATCACTGACACATCTCCTACATTTGAATAATGGTACAAAAAATATATAATTTGATGTGTTTCTACCAACTAAAGAAGCTTGTTATGGGCGGCTTTTGCTTTAAACTTGGAAAAGTAAAACTTACCTGTGAGTGAATACGATATATACCCTCTTTTACACCTCAAAAGTTAAGGGTTCATTTTCCATTCCTATATAAATACATCTACCTCATAATCTAAAATATTCATATTTTAATTATATTTTTTTATTAACTCAAAATACTAATATATATTATTATAATGAATTGCCAAGTGGGTGTTTTTAATTTTAGGAGGGTATCAAAAAATCATTTCCGATAAACTTTTATATTTGAATCAAGCTAAACAAAAAATAAACTACCCTCACAAAAAAAAGAGTACATATTTATGCTGCATATTGCATATAAAAACATGTTTTTAATATAAAGTATATTGAAAATAAAAAAACTTAAATTGATGGGTTACACATAAATCTTTATAAAAAGTAAATTTCGTTAAATGACTTTTATTATAAAAAATGGTTTGTATTATTAATTTAAAAATTAATTTTTTGTGTGTTGAAAAAATATATCTTAGATTTTGATTATCACCTCTGAGCCAACTTTATTGATGATGACGGCGTAATTTATGGATACTTATATAAATATTTGATATCATGTACTTACAAGGTGTGTCCTACGTTATTATTCTTTTTATTTAACTCATACAATTGCTAAAAAATAAGTTTTTCGTGCATCGCATGCAGCAGTGTTGTGTTTCAAGTAATACCACCCCCATGCATTTAAAACACTTATTATTTAACTACACTATATATAGTAAGGTTCTTAAATTTAACAGAATTTCACTGACTATTCCATTATACACCAAAGGGTTTTCTCGACAAAACTGCATGATGTCTGTCAAAACAAATGTAATTCCTTATTTCATGGTTCCTCGTTGGTGGTTTGAATTTTATTTAGTATAAGATAATCTTATATATTCAATCTATACAAGCTTACCATATTATAAAACTTTCATTTTCAACATTTAACCTAATGTTATGTATTCAAAACTTAAACTCTTTATTTCAGTTAAATCTCTATCTACAAATCAGACTTATCATTCTTAGAGGTGTCTTTCTTTGAATTTGCTTTTTTTCATTGACATACTTAAAACCTGTTAAATATTATCTATAAATAGAAACACCTGATCTGCATGTTCTTACAACCAAAACAAGCTCATATTTTCAAACATCAGAAAGAAAAAATGAATTCCCTTCGTCTCACTACTTTATGCCGTGTTCTGGTTGTGCTTGGAACACTACACTGCTTCTCGTATGCACAACTAGATCCATCGTTTTACAATAGCACATGTTCGAATGTGCATTCAATTGTATATGATGTACTGTCAAATGTTTCCCAATCTGATCCCCGCATGCTTGCAAGTCTCATCAGGCTCCACTTTCACGACTGTTTTGTTCAAGTAACTATATATATTCTTCTTCATATCTTATAGTTTGTTGCACATGACAACTCTTCCTTCATTGTATATGGCCACTGTTAAAGAGTTAAATAAGAAAAAGAGAAAGAGAGAGTTGCTTTTTAATTTGGCTTGATTAAGTTTAATTTCTTGGTTCTGATAATTGAAGTGAATTATATATTTACATGAGTAACAGGGGTGTGATGCATCAATTCTTTTGAACGACACTGATACGATCGTGAGTGAACAAACTGCAGCACCAAATAACAACTCCATAAGAGGTTTGGATGTGGTGAATCAGATCAAGACAGCAGTAGAAGATGCTTGCCCCGGCATAGTTTCTTGTGCTGATATTCTTGCTCTTGCAGCAGAAATATCTTCTGAACTGGTATCAGCATAATCATTTTAACTTTTTCACCTCATTTCACATTTTTCACTTTATGTGTATAATACCAAAGACTGAGTTTATTTAAAATATAATGTTTAATTTCATTCCAATCTAGTTTATAGAAAATGTTGGAATTTTTTATGTATAGAAAGAAACTATTTTGAATATATATATATATATATATGAGAAAAACCAAGTTGTTTGATGGTTTGATTTTCTTCACACTTTTGCTTTAAGAAACTGAATTTTAAAACAAATCAGAATTAATTTATAATTTAAAACGTATTTAACCTTCTTCAAGCACAAGGGTGAGTTATATGAAGTAGTGTTGCATGATGGGAGATGAATTCGGTGTTGATGTATTTTTTTCTTTGATTATAATAAAATGAGTATTAAATTTCATAATATTTTTCTGGTGAACCTATCCAAAGGATTGTAGAATGACTTTATATAGTTTTATTAGAAACCCAAACGTAAGTAAATTGAATTTTGTGTACAAGTTTTGTTCAGCTTTTTTATATTTTGCAGGCTGATGGTCCTGTATGGGAAGTTCCATTGGGAAGAAGGGATAGTTTGACAGCAAATCAAACACTTGCTACTCAAAACCTTCCTGGTTTTAATTTTACGCTTGATCAACTTATTTCCAATTTTGATAATCAGAACCTCACCATTACTGATCTCGTTGCACTTTCAGGTATGATTTTTTAAACATTTAATACAAAATGTTTTATATGTAACCTGGTGGTTTACAATACATAGTGTAAAAATATTAAAGGTCCTAGGGGAACGTTTTCATAATATAATAAAAGAAAAAAAAATAAGTTTCTTGAATTAAGATTAATTTATAGAAACAAATTTTATAAAATTTAATTAAATTTTAATTAAGTTTTAAGTCTTTTATAAATTTTGAATATTTTTAATTGAATTTTTATAAAAAAATATTTTATTAAGTATTAAAAATATTTATATTATTTTAATTAGATCTATGTCATTTAATTTTATCTTTAATTAGAAATAACATGATTTTATCCTTGCATGAAGTGTCTTCTTATAAAAAATAAAAAATAACTTAATTTAATTATTTTTAATTGAGTTTTTATTAAAAAAAATATTGTTCCATTGAATATTTTTTTTAATTGAATTCATACAATTTAATTTTACCATAGATTGGAATGATATCAACGTGTAGTTTTATAATCCCAAAGATATGTTATAAACTTTGATAATAACACCAATAAAGTTTTGGAATCTTAATTAATTTTTTATAAAGAAGACATTTTTCATACTCCCATATTGTTAGTTTGCTTTTTGTTTTAGTATTTAAAATTTTAAAAAGTAAAACAATGTCATTTTTAATATAGATAGTTAAAATTTTATAACTTTATTTTTATTATTATTCAAGTTTTAAATGTTATGCTTGATACGGCTAAATCTAGTTATTATTTAACTCTAGTTTTTATATCAAAATCAAAAGGGAGAGACTCGATAAAAAAAAATTGATAGAAACTTAACTAAAAATATTTAAATTTATAAAAGATCTAAAATTTAATTAAATTGTTTTTATTTTTTATATTGTAATTATTGATGAAAAAAAATAAATAACAAAAATTCAATTAAAAAATATAGAAATATTGAATGTTTAATATAATTAAATTTTATAATAAAAAATACTTAAATTTACAAGAGAATTAAAACTGAACTAAGTTTTTAATTAAATAAAAGTAACAATAAAGACAATAAGTGAATGCTCCATTTTGATATATGTCTTTATAATTTTTTTATCTACTTATGGGGTACAAGTCCTGGGATAAAAATGGTATTTATTAGATTACTAATTGAAATTATTTGGTTTTTAGGTGCTCATACAATTGGTAAGGCTCAGTGCAGATTTTTTGTTGATCGATTATACAATTTTGGCAACAGTAGCAACCCAGATCCCACTCTCAACACAACTCTCTTGGAATCATTGCGAGAAATATGTCCCAATGGTGGAACAGAAACCAATCTCACCAATCTGGACTTAACTACTCCTCACACATTCGACTCCAACTACTATTCCAATCTTCAATCTCTAAATGGCTTGCTTCGGAGTGATCAAGTCTTGTTCAACACAACTGATGCAGACACTATTCCTATCGTCAACTCTTACAGCACCAATCAAACTCTTTTCTTCCAAAATTTCATAGCTTCAATGATCAAAATGGGCAACATTGGAGTGTTAACGGGATCACAAGGAGAAATTCGAGCACAATGCAATTTTGTCAATGCAAATTCTTCTACATCTGCTATTTTTACCACCACAGAATCATCTCAACATGGAATGGTTAGCTCAATCTAAAAATGGAGAAAGTTCATTAAATGTTATGAGCTTGTGGTCAACCATTTACTTTCTACTTTCTATTCTACTCCTATAGCTCTATATATGTGAACAACTACTACCTTTAGTCTCTTTTATAAGAAATAAATGACACCATTTTTGTATCTCAATTATAAAAAAAAAAACATAATATCACTTTCTAGTTATAACTATTGTCATTAAGAATGATTATGTTTAATTTTACAAGTATCTTTTAAATAAAATTTAAATTTAGGATATACTAATTCAAGTAATTAATTTAATTCATAATTTCTGTCTCAAGCAATCATGAACTTTATTATATATTGTGAACCAAAGAAACTAGGCAAATGAAGAATTAGTGTTGTTTCCAATTTCTAAGTTATATTGAAAATTTGGTCACTCAAAAGATTGAAGTGATTGGGAAAGGTTTGGATTGTAGCAACGACTTGACTTAGGACAGAGAAGAAGATGATGCAACCATTTTTTTCATGTGTGTGGGGGCATTCAAGATCTATTTCCTGCATCCTAACAAAAACTCAGATATACCCAGTTGTTAATAACACCATAAACACATTAATTAATAAGAATTAAGGAGCCGCCATTAATCTAGAGAATCCAACTTTTTATACAATTTTGGTCCACTCATTAACATCTAATCCTAGAATTAATATTGCATGAGCCCTTTGTGTGTTCTTGTTTTTTTGGCAGGGCTTTCATTTTAGTGCGTTGTATCTTCGACCTTCTGCATCTGAGTTCTGTATTTTATTTTATCTTCATAGACTGTATATGATTTCAGTCAGTTTTTTTTAACTAGTTGTCTCACAGTAGTTGTTCATATAATGATTATTAAAATCATTCTTTTACATCATTGATTGTTGACATGATATTCAATTAAAAGTTTATTGAAATTGTGGTCCACACCCAATTTAATTTGGTGAGAATTCATAAAGAGTAAAACCCTAACTAATTTCTTCCTTTTTGGGATGAAATAAGAGAGATAAAAAAAATAAAAAAGACTTTTTATTTGAGAAAAAAGAATAAAAAATAAGAGTTATTTTTAGAAAAATGTTTCTTCGCTATACTTCTTTCTAAAAAAATTACAAAAACAGATAATAGTGGGTAATATTTATCCAAATAATTTAAATCAAAATTTTTAAAATCAGACCGATCATTTAATGAGTAAATATATGAATTAAATCAAGGCTAAATTAGGATTAATGAAATAATATTTTTATATATTTTTAATAGTAATAATATGTTAAAATGGAATAAATTTATATATTTTTAAAAAATATATATTTTATTTGTATTATAATTTTACTTTTTATTACAGTATTTAATATTGGAATTGTATATGTAAAAAAATTTCATAATTACTAAAATTTATATTCTTATAATTAGTTTTTATATTTTCTAAAGTGAAAGGTAGCAAATAAAATAAGAAAGTTTTAAAACAATCTCATTTTATCATTTAAAAAGGTTATTTTTGTTATTAAAACATTAATTTTACTAATTCTATCATTTTATTTTCAATTTAATTCAGTTTATATAACTCTTTTATTCATAATTCCACTAAACTCATATTATACCTAATCTTTATTGTTTTAAACTAATTTTCAGTTTAATTTATAATTTGACCGGTTAAAATATGACAGTTTAATTCAATTTTCATATAAATATATTTATATATTTAAATAAAAGTCAATTAGTCACCTGTATAAGTATAGTGTATTATATAATCTAAAATTCTGAAAAAATTAATAAAACTCTTATACCTAATACTCCTTAAATATATGCCAACTACATGTTGTGAAATGGATGGGTGATTACAAATGAACAAGAGACTGAATAATAATCAATTATTATATTCAAGATCACATGAATCTGCTATGCTTTCACAAGTAAGTAATATTCCTTATCCATTTTGGAGCATCAAATTAGGTTTTGTGCATGGTTAAATCCAAACATAAACCCTTCATAAAAAAATTCCAAACATAAAGAATGGGAAAATTAGCCAACTAAAAAGTGTTACGTGTGTATCATTGAAGTTTCGTTCATATTATAGTAATATCTATCGTAACAACTCTTTCATATTTCAATGCCTAAATTATTAATTTAGCTAGAAATTTAAAGCAATCACGTGGTGTGATCTAGTCAAAGTCCATTTTAACTACTATATGGAAGGGACAATGAAACAAATCATGGATGGGAAGATCAAAAGATGCCAATGATCAACAAATAAATAAGTATATTATTTTCACATTTTTTTTACAAAAAAAATAAAAAATGTCAATTAGTTTTCTTGATGGTTTAAAAAATATTACACTCGCATATTTTTACATTACACAGATGTTTTTATTTCTTAGAAAAATATTACATATCTCTTCAAGGAAATAAAAAACATGTTGAAAAAAATGTTTTTGTAATTTTACGGAATCTCAAGAGTGATTGCTGATGTGATTTATTCAATGGACATTTTAAGTTGTATATATTAAATTATTTTTTACTTATTTTAAACTATGAAAACAAGTTATTATAGATATATATTATATTAAAAAATAGAGAAACATTTATATGAAGATTCATCCCTACTCAAAACATTTGTGCCAGAAAACTGAAGTCTATATATAGACGATGATGTTACGTGCAAGAAAATTTAGGGTTGAATGTTGGATAATATATTCACACTAGGCCACTACACTAATAATTAAATAGAATAAATAATTAATAATAACCCACAATGGGGTGTGGCTAGTTTGAATCTTTGAGAAATAATATTGTTATTTAGAGACCACGTAACATTTATGTTAGAGTGTTCAACGCAAATTATATATGGACCACTTAATATATTTTTTTATCCAAAATAATGACACTCAAATAAATACCTAGATGATTTAGATTATCCAACACACACCTCCTCCTATATATATATATATATATATATGACTATAAACTAGCCAATAATATCAAATATGTATCGTACTCTTTTAAATGTATTAGAAATCATAATTTTGTATAGAGTTTAAATATGTCTGTAAGTTTTCTGATATTTTATAATAAGACTAATTCAAAATATTACAAGAACTAAAACTAAAAATTGTATATAACAAAGAAAAAAATTTAAAAAAAAAGAGATTTTACTATGATAAAAGAATGAAGAACTAAAACAATTATATGGAAAAACATATTTAAATTATTTTGTAAGTGTCGTTTTTTGTATTTTGTTATTATAATTTCATAGTTTTTAATGGCGTATATTATTATTAATTCTTGTACAGACAAATTAAATTCACAATGTCCTTATGCAACCAATTTAATTTTCGTTAGATAAATAAATGGTATTTCTACATAGCGTACGACTTTTTTTTAGTAGTAATCGATAAGAGTTGACTTGGTAATAGAATGAGTTGATTAAGAATTGCAATAGGGAAACACTAACATTGCACCTTCCTCGGTCAAGTGGCTCTTAACAAAAGATAATCTATCATAAATACTTAAATCATCATTTAGAATAAACAAACAAATTGTGTGAATGATGTTATGTTAAAATACTTATGTGTTTTATACTAGTTAACGTGCCCAACAAGAAGTCTTGTTCTTCATATCACAATTCAGAAGCAAGGGCATGGCCATTTGTAGCTATAAATAAAGGGTGTAACACTGTGGTCTGTCTCACAGTACAACAACACAGAAACACACTTAAGGAGTTAACATTTTAGGCATGAAAATGAGGTTTGTTTGTGTTGTAGTAATAGCTCTAGTGGTTGTGCTTGGAGGGTTACCCTTCTCCTCAGATGCACAACTAGACCCCTTCTTCTACAAGAAAACTTGTCCACAACTGCATTATACTGTGTTTGAAGTTGTACAGAAAGTTGCTAAAAGGGATCCTCGTATGCCTGCCAGTCTCATCAGGCTTTTCTTTCACGACTGTTTTGTTCAAGTATGTAAACTTGCTCATTCACCCTCACTTTCTATGTATCAGTTTAGATCATTCTCAATTTCCTCCTTTAGATGACCAAAATACCATACATGAAATCAAATTCAATCCCTTTCTCCATCAACACTTTTACCCCAGAATGGGTTTGTTAGTCTCACAAGTACTTAATTAAGCTCATTGTTTTCATCACTTAGTTATGTACTCTTTCCCATGTCAAACATTTAGTCACTTATATTGGAGTTCAGTTTTCATGTGTTGTAGTATAAGGAATTCTATGCTACACTAAAACTAAAAATTATTCCATAGTTAGTCCAAAATAACTATACGAAAAGTCTTAGATTCTAAAATAACTTTATCAATCTCTAGAACGATAAATTTGTAGATTTAGTGTTTTCAGGTCAAATAAACCATCAGAGAACCACCATTTGATATAGTTAAAAATGAACAAGAAAATAAACTGATCATGTTGTGGATGATGATGGCGTGCAGGGGTGTGACGCATCGATTTTGTTGAACAACACTGCGACGATAGTGAGTGAGCAACAAGCTCTGCCAAACAACAACTCAATCAGAGGTTTGGATGTTGTGAATGACATCAAAACAGCAGTGGAAAAGATTTGTCCAAACGTGGTTTCTTGTGCAGATATTCTTACCATTGCATCTGAAGTATCTTCTGTTCTGGTAACTCTCATAACTCATACCATTCTTTGCATCTTTCTGAAGTTCTCCACTTAAATACTAAGATGTTCAAATTTTGCCATATAATAAACATAAATGATTGAGTATTAAAAAGAAGATTCAATATTTGTGAACATTTAATTATCAATGATCAAGTTCTTTGTGTCTTCCTATTTTTTGGTCAACAATACTTTGTTTTATCTCTCTTATATAAAAGTAGCATATGATTTCTTTTTGATAGGCTGGTGGTCCTTTCTTTAGATTTCCATTGGGAAGAAGGGATAGTTTAACAGCAAACAGAACCCTCGCAAATCAAAACCTTCCTGCTCCTTTCTTCAGCCTCACTCAACTTAAAGCAGCATTTGCTGCTCAAGGTCTTGACACTACTGATCTAGTTGCACTCTCAGGTAATAACAGAAGTTCCACAATTCAATTCATCCTATGTTCTTGAACAATGCTATCTGTGATAAAAAATAAAAATAAGTGGAAAAAGTCTTCAAATTCACCATCTTAATTTGTTTTATATGTGATTCAATTTCAGGGGCTCACACATTTGGCAGAGCTCACTGCTTTTTCATTCTTGACCGATTGTACAACTTCAGTGGTACTGGCAAACCCGACCCAACTCTTGACACCAATTACTTGCAACAATTGCGCAGAATATGCCCACAAGGTGGACCTAACAACTTGGTGAATTTTGACCCAACCACTCCTGATACATTCGACAAAAACTATTACTCCAATCTTCAGGTGAAGAAGGGCTTGCTTCAGAGTGACCAAGAGTTGTTCTCAACGCCCGGTGCAGACACCATCAACATTGTCAACAGGTTCAGTAGTGACCAAAACGTTTTCTTTAATAGCTTTGTCAATTCCATGATAAAAATGGGAAATATCGGTGTTCTCACCGGGAAGAAAGGAGAAATAAGAAAACAATGCAATTTTATAAACAAAAAATCTGCGGAACTTGATATAGGTAGTGTGGCATCTGAATCAGAGGAGGGTATGGTTAGCTCCATATAAATGAATTAGGACAAGTTATGTATACACTTTAAACTGTGTGATTCGTGTTCACTAATAAAGAAGCTATACCCACTTTAACTATATTTCATTGTGGCATGTATCATCTTCATCTTTCTTGTATTTTCAATCATGTTGTGTTCTTGTTGGTATCAATTTCTCTTCGTAATAAAAGTTATTTTTCGTCTCAAATTTTAATTTCCTTATACTTTGAAATTGTTTTTTTTAATTTTAAATTGTATCATTTCCCACTAAATTTAAGTTATTTACTTTACTTAAATTAAAATTATCTACACATTACGCTTTGTGAAAATGCAATGTCCATGGAGGATGAAAGTCCATTTATAATGTTAAGAACTTAGAGCTACGTGATTCACTAAACGAGGAAGAGTTGTAATAGTGAATAATTTGGACCTTTTTTGTGTACATTGAGATTTGAGCACAACAACATGTCTAAATTATTTAAAACTCTCGGATAAATTAATTCTCATGATTTAAGGACACGTTAAATATTTTTTTAGAATTTAAATTATTTGTTAAAATTTTATTTTGTTTCTTGGACAAATTTTAAACGTATTATGTTTTTTATATTTTATAAATTAATGTAAAGAATTATTAATGAAATGTTGAAATTTTTTTTTATTTTTATTTTCTTTCTCTAATTTTTTTTATTTTGTTATCGTTTATTTCTGTTTCGTTCTAGCGTGTTTATTTATTATTAAAATTAATTTATAAATATTAAAATAAAATAAATCTAAAAATTATTTTAAAAATCTAATTTTTACAAATAAATTATAGAAAAAACATATTTAACCTTTATTAAAACATTATCTTATTAAATACACTTAAAACTATATTAAAGAAACATCTTGTTTAACGAAAATATATTCAAACAAAAGTATAAGAAAAAATTGTTTTATTAGTATATTTATCCGTAAAACTCAAAAAATATTTTAAAAAATAAAATATATTTATTATATAAATTTGATTTGATGAAAATATAATTAAAATCTAATATAAGCATTCAATTTTATGAATAATAATTTTCTACTTTTACAATAAGAATATGTAAAATAAGCCACACTCCATCATACAATTGTTTCAAACAACGTAGCATGTTAAGTCAGCAAAAATTAAAAATTCAAATACAAAGAAAGGAACAGTTAATAATCTCATATCTATTCAAAACAATCAACACAAAGAGGTCTTATCTTTGGTAAACAAATAAAAACCTGCAATAATTGAATGACTTTAGTTCATTATTATCTTCCTAACTCTTTCTCAATAGAAAAACAAAAAATCAACTTCAATTATAAGTGAGTACACACCTTATAAAGTTATTCTCACATTTATAATTTAGAATCCACTCACTTAAGCATGAATTTGATTTTGTTACATCAAAATTAGGACCAGTTAAAGCAATTTAAAATAGCTTCCTAATAAATTAAAAATATTGAAAATTGAATCACTTTTAACTACTATATTCTAACTTTTTTTGATAAAAAAATGTTAAAAATGGAGTTAAATGAGCTAATAAAGTCTTTAACAAACAAACAAAATTAAATCTACATTAAAATTGATTTATATATATATAAGAATATAGGGTATATCATGAATTCAATTATATGTCGCAAGCTCTTACTTTTATTTAATCAACTTGTTAAATATATTTTAAAAAAACATAAATTTCACCAAGGAATTTACAAAAATAACTTACTCAAATTATAAACTATGTATCTT
Source organism: Lablab purpureus (assembly GCA_030347555.1). Taxonomy (NCBI): domain Eukaryota; kingdom Viridiplantae; phylum Streptophyta; class Magnoliopsida; order Fabales; family Fabaceae; genus Lablab; species Lablab purpureus. Next base: position 17,610,201 of record CM059259.1, read on the forward strand.
CATAAATTCAAATCGATTTGATAAAAAGTTATTACAAAAGCCAAATAAAAGAATAGGGAACTTTGTTAAGACAGACACACGCTAGAAAACAGAACAAGGGTGGGAGTGGTTAATTATAGATTGAAATATAAAATAGCTTAGCAACTAATCACAAATTAATTATGTTTAGAAGTGTGAAATTATCTTTCTACATGTGTGGCATATTCTTCCCTTATAACTAACTCATCACAATGTTCATTTTTACATTATGGTATATAGTACAGCAGCTTCACTAACATTTGATTCCATATTAAATGTAACTTTCAAACAAAATTAATATACCTAAAACATTTCTCAGATATAATAAATATAAACATGTATAATAAGTTCAACATATGATTAAAATCAAAATCACACATTCACATATTTTTGTTATAAGAAGAGTGTGAGAACCTGTCTCAATTATTCATCTTTAATATCTCCATCACTTAGAAAATTAGTAAAACTTAGATATTAAATTAGTTAATAGTTCTAATACTTAATATATATATATATATATAATATGTTTTCAATTTATATATTAGAACTATATTTGTGACAAAAATTTAATGATAAATATAAACTTTGTCATCATTTATATAATATTTGTGACAAATTAATTTGTCACAAATATTATTTATAATAATAATAAATTAAAAAATAACACAATAATTATATTAAAATATATTAAAACATATATATACATATATATATATATATTATATTATAAATAAGTTTGTTTTAAAAACTTACATAATAAAACTATTTTTCTTACTATAAAAATATAATTAATATAAAATATATAAAATATTTATAAATTATTAACTATTTATTGTTAATGACAAAAATATTAAAATATTTTTATTAATAATAAATTTTTATAAATTTTCTTTTATATATGTAATACAAAAATTACATATATATTAATGAAAAAATATTAATCTTTTTTATTTTAAATTTAAATTTATGATTTTTCTTTCATATATTAATATTACTTTTATTTTATCACTATATAATTAAATAATAACAAATTTAAAATTTGTCAATATTATTTATATATTATTTGTAACAATTTGTCACTATATTTTCATTAAAAGTGACAAAAGATATATGTTACAAATAATTATTTATTAATATAAAATGTTATATGATAAAAAATTATTTTTTATTTTAATAAATTATAATTAATAAAGATGTTATTAAATGTTTAAAAATTAATAATGATCAAATAATATTAATTTTTATTATTATGTATCATTAATAATTAGTACTTGTTAAAAAAGTATATTAAATTTATTTTGCTTTAGATTTGAAATCATGACATCGATGCAAATTTACTTTCACTATACAACTATACAATTACAACACTTATATTTTTAATATACTAAATTGTGTATCTATAATTTTTTATTTATACATTTATAATTTTTATTATGATATTAATAAATAATATATTCACTTCAAAACCTTAAATCTTTAACTAAAAGGATGAAGAATAATGTTCACAAAAAGGAATATGGATTAATTGATAAATCTAATATTAACATGCACAATTTCACCATGAATAAAAAATCAAAGACCTTTAGGATTGTTCATCTTTTTATAGTTTGTTTTTAATCTTATATAGATAAAAAATTCATAATTAATTCTTAAATATCTTGAACATGGTTATCATGATTTTGAGAATAATTAAAATTTATTTAATTTTTTAATTCTTCATAGTAATATGTTACTTTGTTATTTTTTTAGTTAACCATTAATTTTTTTCCATTTACATAATCATTGAATTTTTCGTATGCAAATAAACTTTATCAATACAAAATGCACTGATCTCAATAACTTAAAAATATTGTTTATTAAGCATGTTGTTTGAATAAAGAAAGATATATTAATAAAATACTTTGATTTCAGATTAATTGACTAAGATGAAATAAGCAAAAGCCATGCACAAAATGTCTAGGGGTTTAGGTTGAAAATCCTAACTGAAAGTTAAATAAAATCTACATTAACTAATATCAAATCAACGTGTGGTTCTAGCAAGATGTTCCCAGAATCCCAAGTTCGTACCAACTAATTAAACAAATTTAGCTATCAACGTTAATTAATTCCATGTGCATGCAGACAAAGAAGACCCACAAAACTAGGGTTAGTTAAATAACTTTGATTTAATAATTCAATATGCTTTATTTAGAAATAAAAAATTTATTTAAATAAGGTACCCACAAAACTATGGTACAATTTTTAAATTTTTAACTTTTTTTTTTTACTTTGGGGACAACTTACATAAATACAAGAATTAACAGCTAATAGAGCAATAGAATAAATCCACAATTGGATAACGTTAGTTTAAAAAAACAATAATATTTGGAGACCAAATCCATAATTAAGTAAAGTTTAATCAATAAATAAGATGCATACTAGTCAAATTAACTTTATCACGTGATCACTAATACATGATATTATAGTAATGTCCAGGATCAGTGGGATCTTGTTTAGAAAGTAGAAGCTAACATGAAACCATTATTAGTGTATTTTGTGACATGTAAGTTATACAAAAAAGAACATAAAGATAGATGTATAAATGTTAAAATGGTTTAGTAAAAGCACACTCACATGGATAGAGACAAGTTACTAGAAATGGACATGTGTTTTGACCAAAACAACCATTAAAAAAGCAATGGTTAGAAAACTGAGAGATTGAAGAAATGTTTTCGCAATTCACAAGGTCCCACGTTTACATGTTACTGTTTCACGACTCGTTCTTTCAAAAGCATGGTGGTTGGCATATACTTTACTTTAAGGTTTAATAATGGCACACCTTATCTTTTGCTCAATATTAAATCAAAATCTTTCAGGGACAAGATTTTAGTTCCATTTTTCAAAATAAAAATGTTACGTCACAGTATTAATAAAATAAATAATTTAAACACCATTAGAATGATCATTCAGGCTCAATAGAAATTAATCAACTCAAAAATGTAATGACAAAGAGGTAAAACACTTCAATGAGCTTTGTTTTACACACACACACACACACATATATATATATATATATATATATATATATATATATATATATATATATATATATATACATGGCTACCAATAAAGAGTGATATATAATTTTTTTAATTAAATATGTTAGCACGATTTTGGGTATGAAATAAAGCTGCTATCTTTTTATTAAGTATAAATATTTAAAATAAATGAAACTTTTATAAAAGTTAAAATATAAAATGGTAATACTTATAGTGCAAAAATCGTCAACTATAATCTTCACGACGCAAAAAGCAAGGTTAACAACGTGAACTAAAAAAAGGTTATGGGCAACGAAATGGGCCCCCATGTCATCCATGTGTTGCTTTTGTAGGACAATTCTTAGTTTTACAAGTGTTCTAAATTTCAAAGCTTAATATTATAATTAAAGTTTCAACACAATCAGTAAATAATTAATTTTAAAGTTGCGGATTAAAATTTTATATAATTAATGAATAAATAATACTTATGGCACCATCAAATCATGGACTATGATGTAAAAAGTTAAAACGGATGAATAACATATTAAAACTACTTCGATAATCTTTACATTTTAAAGAAAGAAAAAATAGCGTCTTTTTCCTTTTTTTGGTAGACGTACCAACCGAAATATGCTCCCTCTTAAAATAACATTATAACTAAAGTTTTCCAGAACTTCAACAAAGGAAAGCCTATTATATACTAATCATTCATGCACTCGTTGAGGAAACATAAATTTATTCTCTCATCATCATAGTCTTGATTCAATGTTGAATGAAATAGTAATAGGCATAAGATGTGAGTTTTATTTTACCGTTGGAGCTAATCGATTAAGTTTATTTAAGTAAAGGGTTAAATATTTTCTTATATGAACTTTTTATAAATATTGATTCAAGTTCTTATAAATAATTTACTTATTTGGTCTCGGTATTTTTAGATAATAATGACAATGGAGTATTTTGTTCAGGTTTAAATTGGGTTTAGTTGGAAATGCATGTAGAATAATAAATTTAAGATTTTAAGTATTTGGAGGTATAATATGTTTAGGAGCTATGAGGAGAGAGATTGAGCATATAGTAAATAATATTTTGATTCCTTTTTTATTCTTTGGGAATGTTTAAACTTTATCAAGGGAGACAAATAACATGTTAGTCATAAATTGGATGTTGATATATAACTGATGAATTTATATACAATAATAGATGTTAATGAATTTATAATATTTTGTATAACTAAGAAAACAAACTATTAAGGAATTTGCTTTTCTATCCCTGTTTATTTTGATGACACATGTCTATTAGTTTAGTTTTTTTTTTTTTTAATTTTCATTTCCTTGGGATTTGCCACAGGACCCATGTCTACAGTGTCAACACCGTCCTTTAAATTGGTTTTTTAGTCATTTTATTTTTCCTCGGCTATGAAATTTACCAATTTGTCCATGGATACTTTGTTGACACCTATTCATTTTCTTGGCGTTTTTTGTCTTTTGCATTTGTTTCCCTTTTTCCGTTTGTTTTGTATGAATTGTTATCAAGCTCACCCTTGCTATTCTATTTCCCTTTCTTTCCTTAGGTTTTCTTATTTTTTGATAAACTTCACTGTGTTAAGGAAAACACAATTCAAGTTAAGTTAGGAATAAAAATAGGTTGGATAGGATATGGGTAATGCTTAGCATCTATCCGTCCAAACTCATTACCTATTACGTTACTCATCAGCTATTTGTAAAAAAATATTTATGAGTTTTTTTTATATTTGTGGATATATGCAAATATTTTTTTAAAAAAATTTAATTTATTTTTTTAAATAAAATTATTTAAAAATAATTATTTAAAATATAAATTCAGATAATAAATTAATTTCATAAATAAAATATTTGTGTAAAAAATAAATTTAAGTAAATTGGACTATAAAATATAAGTTTTAAAAAAATAATCTTTTTAAAACAATAATTTTATAATTATAAATAAAAAAATATACATATATAAAATTAAACTTTAAAAAATCTTTAAAATATTAATATTTTTATTCTAATAATTTTATTTTGATTACTTTATTTTTAAAAATATTTATATAAAATTTATTGATAATAATTAGTCAATAATAAATACTTGCAGATTAAATTTTATAGATCTCGTCAACAAGTAATTAAAATATCTATATCTATTATTCCTTATACATTTAATATATCTATTTATTATTCATTACAAATTTTATTCAAAGTTAAATATTTGATATACAAAATTCTCTTATTTTATTAGTGTATTTTTTAGATTAAGTTACTTCCATGTGGATATATAGATTTTATGTTGTGTTTCTTGCTTTATATTACAATTTCTACAGTGTTCTTAAGATTAAGCTCATAATATTTTCCTACCTATTTGCTTCTATAATTTAAATATAGGTTTCATAACGTACTTATATGTTTATTTTCTCATATTTTGATTGGTTTATTTTATAATAAGTTTTTTTATGTACGTATTAATATACTAATATGTTGGTCTTTTTGTTGTATTTTAGTGAAGTTTGAACAAAATTATTTATATGTACAAGTTTCTCACATATTGTTTGTGTTCTATTTAGATTTAGATTAAATTGGGTTGATATACATATATAGATCTTACATCATGGTTTTTGCTTTATATTACTATTTTTATGATTTTTGTAAGATTGAGCTTAATTTTATCGTCACACTTATTTAAGTCTACATTTTAAACTTAACTTAGAGAATATTCGTATAAGCTTATTTTATCATTCAGTTTATATTTTTATTTACATATTAAGATCCTAATATACTAATCTTTTGAATTTTTAAGTGTAGTGTGAAAAAATAATTATATACAAGATTCTTATATTATGTTGGTGTACCATTTAGATTAAGTCGCTTTTATGTATATATATCTATATATTTCATTGTTACTCTTACTTATATATTATGAATTTTATAATTAAACTAATTATATTATCCTACTTATTTACTTTTACGTTTTAAATATAGATACAGAATGTGTTTATATATTTATTCTTCCAAAATTACATATTCTTTAACATAAACTGCTTCTATGTACTTATTAAGATATTAATAGGTTAATTTTCTAATTGTATTTAAGTACAATTTGAACAACATTTTTATAATATAAGTTTTCACATTTTACTCATGTTATTTAGATTAAGGTGTTTTTATATACATTTAAATCTTCTATTTTGATTCTCTGTATTAGTATCTCTATACTTATATTTTATATCTATAATATAAAATATAATTATTTTTAAAAACAATACACATACTTAAATAATAATTTTCAATTTTGATTAAAATTCTTTATTCTACAAATACACTACTTAGCATAATATAATAATAAATTAAAAATTATCTTTTAAATAAAAAAATAATAAAATAAATAATAAAATTATATACGATATTATATCTTCATTAACATGAACCATATATAACTTTAAACAAAGATCTTTTTATTTGACTTTACTCATAAAATAAATAATAAATTTTTAATGTAAAAACAAAAATACACAATATAACAAGTTATACTTTAATTTATTACACTTTTTACTTAACAACTATTTTCAAATAATAAAAAATAATTATTTAAATTAAATTTTTTAATTAAATTATTAATAAAATAATAAATAGAAGCTAAATATAACTAATATAAAAAAAATAAAAAATAAAAACAAAAACTACCCGTGCCTAAGGACGAGACACGGATTTGAGACTAGTTATTATTAAATTTGAAAAACATCAAATTTGACTTTTCTGATGAATCGCGGTAGCATGATTGAAAATCTGAACCCAGCAACAGCGGATCATGAAACGCAACCATGTTCCATTTTTCTTCTTTCTTCATCTGTCTCTTTAAATAGACCCTAAGCATTTGGGGAAGCTCACAACAACATCACATTCACACTTCAAAACACGAGAAACAATGAGCTCTTTCAGTGTTTTCACAGTGAAAGTAGCACTTTTCTGTGTGGTGGTTGTGCTTGCAGCATCACTACCCTTCTCGTATGCACAGCTTGATAACTCCTTCTACAAGGACACATGTCCAAAGGTGCATTCTATTGTTCGTGAAGTTGTCAGAAATGTTTCCAAATCTGATCCTCGTATTCTCGCCAGTCTCATAAGGCTCCATTTTCATGATTGCTTTGTTCAGGTAAGTTGTCAATTTTATATATCTTGTTTAAGTCTTCATCATCTCTTCATTAATCAAACATAAACACTATACACATGTAATAGTATTAATCAAGCTTTATGCTACTAGATAATTCAAATGCTGTGTGTTTATATGACAGGGGTGTGATGCATCAATTCTTTTGAACACCACTGATACGATCGTGAGTGAACAAACTGCAGCGCCAAATAACAACTCCATTAGAGGTTTGGATGTTGTGAATCAGATCAAGACAGCTGTAGAAAATGCTTGCCCTGGCATAGTTTCTTGTGCTGATATTCTTGCTCTTGCAGCTGAGATATCTTCTGTTCTGGTAACTATGCATATTTTCCTCTATTCAACATACTAACTAATATAATGAACACGTCATATTAATTAATATAATGTAATTAAAATAGTATCTACATAAACGAGAAACAAATCTCGTGCTAAAATCAATTTTCCCATTTTCTAAATTGAGCTAGGAAGAGAAAAACTAATTATTTATATCTGGACATGGTTGTTGTGTAGTTATTGTCAAAATTTTGATGAGTCCTCAATAATGTCAAATACTAAATACTCATCACAGGATCTGCAATATAAATATCTTTTCATAGACAGAAAAAAAACATGCATCGTGATCGATATGTGAACAAAAAAGTATAAAAATATCTCTTATTTTAACCTGTTCAAGACTCATGGCAAAGGATTATATACCCAGTTCCTGTTAGCTGTTGTGATTATGGCATTATGCAGTAGGAAGCTTCGTGTACCAATAATGATACTAAAAGAAAATAAAGTAGGTCTATGAAGGACTTTTTCTTCAAATAGGTAAGCCTTCTTTTAAATATATTACCAATCGAGAATATCTCTTATCTTACACAGATATTCATAACTAAATATAGTATTCTTTTCTGCTGAAAAAAAATTTAAATATAGTATAGATATCTGCAAACAAAAAACTTTTTTTTTATACAAGTGACATCTTATGTATACTATAAAGCATAGACATCCTAACATTGGTGGTACCACTATGCCCATCAATTATTTGGATAATTTGAAATAACATTTTATTTTCAAAAAAGTATGAAAAAAATAATATTTTTCTTATAGATAATTGTCAAAATTTGAAAGAAAAATTTATTTTGTGATATAATTTCATAAGGAAAAAAGTAACAAAACATTTTTTTATTTTTTATTTTCTAAGAAATTTATATAGTTATTGTTACTTTTATATGAAGGAAATATACAATATACGAGTCCAGATCTTAAATATTTCATTATATTAATAAAAATAAGTTCGATATTTTCTTAATGAAATTAAGAAAATGAAAATATTAAAAAATAAGATAAATATAAAAATATAGTCCAGAAATTCCACTTCTTATAAAATAAAACATATAACTATTAGAATAAATTTATCTAAAAAAATAAGCATTCAAAATTATTATACACTTTAAATATGGATCTCATCTTAAAATTTTGTTGGGAGGGGAGAATCCAAGGAAATAATGGTCATAAGATCATGATACATTTTAATTTAGGCTGAGGTAGTTAGCCTAGCCTTTGACCCTTGAGCCCAAGTCTACAAAACCCAAATTTTTAAATAGGTTCTAGGCTTTGCTATTCTCATCATGCTTCTCTTAAGTTCACCACCAGTATTAAGATACATAACCAAAAAAATAGTGGGTGAACTTAGAAAAACAGGGTGGAAATAACATAGTCCTGTGTTTTATAGTTTAGACAAAAAGGATCTCCTTAAGTTTTCAGTAAAAAAATTTTAAGTTTATCAATAATTCTGTCCTTGTCAAAATATCTTTTAAAACTTTTAATATAGTTTTAGAACTTAAGTCAATGTTAAACAAATAATAATTTCCTTACAATTTTTTTTCTTTATAAAAACACATTCTTTTAACATATATATTTAATCAATAATGTATTTTTAGGTCAATTTGATTATTTCTTCTCTGTTGGGGGTGATGGGTGAATGTGGGTGAGTGTGGGTGTTTTGGAAAAGCTTTCTATCTGATCTTGTTTGTTGTATTATTTGTTAGGCTCATGGTCCTGATTGGAAAGTTCCTCTAGGAAGAAGAGATAGTTTAAATGCAAGTTTTGATCTTGCTAATCAAAATCTTCCGGGTCCTAATTTCTCCCTTGACCAACTCAAATCTGCATTTGAAAGGCAAAACCTTAGCACAACTGATCTAGTTGCACTTTCAGGTATAATGTTTTACATTTTAAGAACTATAATTAAGAGAGTTGGTAATGTGTATTACATGACCATGTTTCATTCTCAGGTGCACATACAATTGGCAGAGCTCAATGTAGATTTTTTGATAATCGATTATACAATTTCAGTGGCACTGGTAACCCTGACCCAACTTTGAACACAACCCTTTTACAAGCACTACAAGCCATATGCCCCAATGGTGGACCTGGAACCAATCTCACCAATTTGGACCTAACCACTCCTGATAGACTTGACTCTAACTACTACTCCAATCTTCAACTTCAGAATGGCTTGCTTCGGAGTGATCAAGAGTTGTTTTCCACAAGTGGTGCAGATACTATTGCCATTGTTAACAGTTTCAGTAGTAACCAGACTCTTTTCTACGAAAATTTTGAGGCTTCAATGATAAAAATGAGCATCATACAAGTGCTAACAGGATCACAGGGAGAGATTCGAGCACACTGTAACTTTGTGAATGGAAATTCAGCTAGTTTGACTACTCTAGCCACCAAACAATCTTCAGAAGATGGTACAGTGAGTTCGATCTAAATAAATTAATGAAGAATATTGTAGAAAATGAAATATCAATGGTCATCAATAAAAAGTTTTGTGTTATCAATGCATGTGTGTGCTAATGGTGGGTTGTAATAATCTTTGTATTTTGTATTGGTCATGCATGGATAGCTCCAACCTGTTTTAGTAATATTTAGTTATTGAGAATTGTTTTGTCTGGTGTCTGTTAATTTGGAAGTGAAACTATTTTCAACATGGTAAATTTCGGGATCCTGCAATTGTTTTCAGCATGTTCTTAATTGTGATATTTTACGGGAGTGTATGATTACCACGATCATAAACAATTTCTTAGTAGTATATCATATGGAGGTTAATTAGGAACACGACCACACTTTAGGATCAAAACACGCATGATGACATTGTTGATAGCTGGGAAACTTCTAATTATGGTTCCAATGCGAGCAACCTCTCTGGCTAACGCAGTGTTCGTATTCGAAGACGGATGTGTGTGGAAAGAAAGTTATCCGAAGACAGATATGCGCCGAAAGAAAAGGAGGAAAGAAAGTACTAAAATTGAAAAATAAAATAATAATAAAATTAAAAAACAAAACGAGGTAAAATTTTTGTCACACTTTCTTCATAAAAGAATAAAGATTTACAAAAAAAAATATTAAAATATTATACATTATCGATTATGTAATATATAATCGATTATATGTATAATATTTTATTATATTATATTATATTATTTATTTATTATTTTTATTATTTAATATAATTAAATAAATATATGATTATAAATAATAAATTTATTAATAGTAATAAAATTTAAAAATAAAATATTTAATAAAAATAAAATATTAAAATTATGAATAATAATAATAATCAAAATGTTATAATAATTATTATGTTATATCATTATTAATTTTATATTACAATATATAATAAAAAATATGTATAAAAATATATTAAAAGATTATTTTAAATTAAAAATTTAATTGTAAAAATAAATTTGTATAATAATAAATATTAAATGAATAATAATAATAATGTAAATAAATTTGAATAATAATAAATAATAAAAATAATATTAAATAAAATATTTTATATATAATTTAACATTTAATTAAAAAGTAATTTTTATATATTAAAAATTTATAATAATTTTTTATTTAATTTAAATTTTTATGTTTAATTTATATTTTAGGAAAATTATTTTTCATATTAAATTACTTTTAAATAAATTATTTTTTAAAATATATTAATATATAATTAAATTTAATTTATTATATCAATCAAATCATTTACAAACTTTTATAAACTTTTTTTTTACTTTCCTTTATTTTTTCCTTAAAACAAACAACATCACTTTTTCACTCTCTTTCTTCTTAAATCCACTTTTCTCCTCTCTTTCAAATTCTTTCTTAAAAAAAAGAAAGCCTTAGGCTTTTCCTGCATTTCGTCCTCTCAGGATTGAAATGGATCGACCTACGTAAGAATTGTAAAGTTTAATATAATAATTTATTCTACTTCACATAGTTGTAGGTTGATTTTTTTTTAAAAATTAATAATTACTACATAATACTAAAAAACAATATAAAAAAATATATTAAAATGTACGATAAATTAATTTTTAATTTAATTTTTTTAATTTAATATAAATATTTTTTATTTTCATTTTTACTACATATATAGATGTCGTTACCGTTATCGTTACCGTCACCCTTGTCGTTATCGTCATCGTTATTATCACTGTTACCGTTACCCTTACCGTCACCGTTACCATTACCGTTAACGTTATGTTATTACCGTTATTGTTACCGTTATACTATTATTGTTACAGTTGCAGTTATTGTTATTGTTTATTATTACTGTTAGCATTAGTTTTAGCGTTATCGCTACTATTATCATTACAATTAGTGTTACGTAGTTATTATGATTATAATGTTATTTTAAATTAATAAAATATTAAAAATATATTATATTTTAATTTTAAATTTTAAAAAAAATTTAGATAAACATGTTGGTTAATATTAATTTCAAAACAAAATATTAAAAGATATTTTATTTTAATTTTGAAAAATATTATTTCTAGAACAAACAAAAATTCTTTTATAAAAATAATTTACTTAAGATTAACATGTATATTCATGTGTAAATAATTTCTTTATATATTTAGAGTAAAAAAAAATGGACACATAAGCTCATTGATTTATGTTAGTAATATAATAATGTTTTTATGTTTTAAAGCATGTTTATCTCAGATTATTTTATATTTTAAAATAAAAGTAATTATATGATTTGTCTTCTGCGATCACTTATTTTGTATACATCATTCTAATCAATCTAAATAATATAATTTCAAAATATATTTTTTGGAGATAATATTTACTTCTTAAGAATAACACTTTTCTAATTAAAAATATTATTTCAAATAAATTGGAAATAGTTAAATGGAAATTAAAGTTGCCTTAAGAAATGAAATTTTCCTGTTTTTATGAGAAAAATATAATTTTCAGCTTCCCAATTTAAAAGAAAGTAAATCAGAGATGAAATAATGTTCAGAATTAAGCCATTTTTGTTATTATTATTGAATGAAGATAAAAAGAATTTATAAACACAAACTATGTTTATCTAACGCTCTTAAACCCTAGTTTCTTCCTCTGTCTGCGTCTCTCTTCAAAAACCCTACAAACGCTGTCTGTATCGTACATTCGAACCTTTGAATCTGAATCATGCCGCGAAGAAAGAAAAGCCATGACCCCTTCTTCACCAACGATTCCCGAAAACGCCAAAAGCCTAATGGCAAACTTGACCGCCACGAAGAAGAAGATGCCGAGATAGAAAGCGATTTTGATGAAGATGGCTTCTTCGCCGGCGTCGACGAAGGCTCCGGTGAGGATCAGGAGGCAGAAACCGGCGCGGAGGCGCGGAAGAGAATTGCGCAGGACTATCTCCGAATGGTTCGACAAATCGCGCAGAAAGAGAAGGAACAAAAGGACGGTGAGGAGGAAGAAGATGGTGATGAAGAAGACGAAGAAGGAGCAAGAGACTCGCTCGTAGCTCAGAAGTTGATAAAGGAGCAACAAGAGGAAAGTGGACGCGTTAGAAGAAGCATTGCTTCAAGGTTTGTTTCATTCCTCACCTATTGTTTTGTGTTCGCGTTTAGATTTTGATGGAACCCTAATATTTGTTTTTGATATTTTAGGGTGAAAATGAGTAGTGATGAAGGGTTTAGGATGTTGGTGAAGCACAGACAGAGCGTTACAGCGGTGGCACTGTCTGAGGATGATTCGAAGGGCTTTTCGGCGTCGAAGGACGGAATAATTATGCAGTGGGATGTGAATAGTGGGCAATATGAGCGGTATAAGTGGCCCAGTGGTTCGGTGTTGAAATCTCATGGCTTGAAGGATCCTCAAGGCTCGGCTGCAAAGCAAAGTAAGCATGTATTGGCTTTGGCTGCAAGCTCGGATGGTCGGTATTTGGCGACTGGAGGCCTTGATCGCCATGTTCATATATGGGATACTCGTACTAGAGAGCATGTTCAGGTGCCTCTTTATTCTTTCAAATGAATGGTAGAAATGTAGTATGAGAAGTGGCGGGCATGTTTTTTGGTGGCTATTTGTGCAGATAGAAAAGTTGTCGGTTTTTTATTTACTGATTGAGTGTGTGTGTGAAGTGTTTTATTGCTATTGTTGTATGTTTCGCCTTTCTTAGATTAATGTCATTGTGAATTTTGTGTTTTAGTGGATAGTGACCTGATTTGAATGTAAACAGGATCCTACATAGGGTTTGACAAAGTAAAATGTGATGTAATTTGCTTGCTTTGGTTGGTAGTTGTCTTTGCTTACACAGTACACTCAATGTGTGTAAAACCATAGGCCTGTTTTAGCTAATTCTTTGAAGATTTTGGCTGTTTAATTGGGGCTTTCATTGCTGACATTGGATTTTAATTGTTTTTACAGGCTTTTCCAGGTCATAGGGGCCCTGTTTCTTGTCTGGCTTTTAGGCAGGGAACTTCAGAACTTTTTTCTGGTTCATTTGATAGGACAATTAAAATATGGAATGTTGAAGACAGAACTTACATGAATACTCTATTTGGCCACCAAAGTGAAGTATTAAGTATTGATTGCTTACGCAAAGAAAGGGTACTGACTGCTGGTCGTGATCGTAGCATGCAATTGTTTAAGGTACTCTCATCAAGATATTAAGATTTAAGTATTTGGCTATCCACTATCATGTATTTTAAGTGTTCATTGATTTTTCCTACTGTTTCTCTGTTCTTTTTTTATCTGTGTGGAAAATATTCAAGTGATTAAGTAGATACTTTTGTCAGCTAAGTACTTTTTTCTTGTATTATTCCAATTTCTGTTTTAGACTTATTTTTTTCACTATTATTTTTGTATTCTCCCTAATTTAGGTTCATGAAGAGTCACGTCTTGTATTTCGTGCTCCAGCATCCTCTTTGGAATGTTGTTGTTTTGTTAATAATGATGAACTCTTGTCTGGTTCGGATGATGGAAGCATTGAACTTTGGACTGTAATGCGAAAGAAGCCTGTTTACATTTTGAGGAATGCTCATGCTTTGCTGGTCGATAGCATGACATCTGACCAAAAGGACAGTGAAAGAATCCCCAATGGTAACTTAGGTAAACTATTATGTTCTACAGTTTTCCTTGTAAGCCAAATGTCTCAATACCTACAGTTCCTTCAGCAGTTTAAATTAATTTTTGTCCAAGAAATACTTATGATATATGCAACATGTTTTCTTTCTTTTTTGTTTTGTGCTTTTCTGAAAGAGTTGCGATGCATGTGATACAACATTTTGTGCAATAACACTTTTTGCGAATATCTCTCTCTGGCATCATTTCTTGCATGTTATAATATTCTCTCTTTTCTCTCTCAGTTGTATAGTTTGTTGACTAGTTACAAGTATCATTTATCTCTTTGAGAGTATTGTTTTATTTCCTTGATGATTCTGTATTCACTTATTTCTTTAATGTATGCTCAAGATAACAAAAAACGTTATATTTTGCTGTTGGCTTCCTTTTACAATACAAATGTGTGAATTTGTAATACATTTGCTAGTTATATATACCCTTATCTTTAATATCCTAGAGTGATACCGTTGTCTTCACTATGCAGAAAATGGTTACCACCATCCTGAGAACCATCATTGTATGTCAGTATTCTCATGGGTTAGTGCAGTCACTGTTTGTAGAAATAGTGACCTTGCAGCATCTGGGGCTGGCAATGGTTTTGTTCGATTATGGTCAGTTGAAAGTGATACAAAAGACATTAAATCTATTCATAATGTGCCGTTGGTAAGTGAAAGGAATAGCAGTTAAACTCAAGTTATTTTTCATAGATAATCTTTTTGTTATTATAGTTATAGCTTCTGCTGAAAAAAAGGCTTTTGATTTTTGTTTTTATTCCTGTTGAGCCCTATTATTTATCAAATTATCTCCCCTGCTGTACAAACCTTACTCTTTTATGCCATGTATCATTAAGCTCGCTCAGAGAATGGTAGATACTTAACATGGAAATCATGCTTCCGTTATATAGTTGTCAATCTGTACGTAGTATTTTTTTGTTTTACATGAAAATCAATTTTTACTTGTGAAGTCAAAATTAATTTCCAAACACGTAATTTTTCATCTTTCTAGTATTGGATTTACATTTGTACTGAGTTGTTTGCAGTTTAAGAATCCACTAAAATTTATTCAAACCTTTTTGCATTACAGGTTGGATTTGTGAATACCCTGGCTTTTGCAAAATCAGCAGAATTCTTAATTGCTGGAGTTGGACAGGTGTTTTGCTTAAACCATGCCCTGCTTGTAATACTATAATTAATTGTTTGGGATAACACTTGATGAAATTTGTATTTAATATTGTCAGTCGATAGAAAAACTATCTGAGCATTTCAACTTTTTAGTTTTAAAGCTGGACAGTTAGTTGCCAAGGATTAGTAATAGGATGATAAAAAGGAAATTGACATGGTGTTATGTTCTCTTATTAATAAGACTCGTTCATAGTAATAGGCCACTTTTTTGTGTTTGTATTGTTGTATGTGTCCTTTATCCTCTCCCCCTCTCCTCCCTAAAAGTCTCTTACTTCAACATTTTTAATAAGAAACTGTCTCACTGAGAAATTTACAATTTTAGCTTGTGATTATGAGGCATATAGTGTTATGGATTAAAACTACAGAAATTATAGGATTAAAGATTTCACACATCCCATTTTGGCTTCACTCAGGTGTCAATCTGTCCACAGCTGTAAAACTGTATAACCCAAAACCATTCGATCCACGTTAGCAAATGGAGCTTTACAGATCGATGTCTACAAAGACAATTTCATCGTTTTCTCTTGCTCTTTGCTGAGTATATGAAATTGACTAGCTTTATCTAGTTAATAGCTTGCTATCAAGTAGGGACTTGAATGGATTACATTGGATATTATTCACTCTTGTGAGTTTAGGGTTTATGTTTACCGAATAATTGCAGCTATAAACAATTATGTAACTCCACTTAAATTTAAATCTTATAATGTGGGATTAGGTCTAACTTAATCTTTCACAATTGACTACATTTGACCCTCTTATAACTATTATTTGGTCATATTTTTTGTTAATGTGGGATTTCCAACATTAACCTCAAGCTGAAATCAAATTTGAGTTAATTAAGTTTGAGTAGTTTAACTTGTGGACATCCTGTACCTCATTTAATTAGATGCCTGCAAACTGACCCGAGAAGTTTTTTTTGCCATAATCAATGAAATGTTTTCAATTGGATGTTGTCTGCTATATGTGAATTTTGTCTGAGTTTATGTTGATATAAATGTGACTTTTGACAACACATTTTGGACTGCCATATGCTATGGTTTCCATTTTGGTCCTTCTCTGATGAATCATGGTGAACATATGATTGGGTATTGAATGAAGAGAAGTTCAAACTTTTAAAACATAATTAGTGCATCTTGTTGTTTTGGGGTTATAGTGTATTCGTTAATAATATGTTGTCGAACACTATATTATGTGCTAATATTTTGTCAGCTATTGGTTCTGAATTAATCTTCACACAGTTGTTGTATTTAGTAATTCTTGAGCTCCCAATGTGCCTTAAGGATTAAACTTGGATGTAGTTCTTTAATTATTCTCTAGACAGAACAAGTTTCGCTAAAGTTATAGATGTGATTTTTAATACAAACTTTTATTGAGTTGTTTACTTAGGTGAAATCCCAGGATTTTGCACTTTTGGATTTCAACTAATGGGATTTAGCTCCCGAGGTTTAGTCAATGTGTATGTTGGGAACACGCTTGCTCCAATCCTTAATTGTTCTGCTTTTTTTCGTTAGGGCCCTAATGCACACAGGATTTGTTTGTTCAACCACCATCACAATTGTCTCTATCAAACAAATAATGCTTTCTAATAAAAAAAATTTACATACAACTGCTTTGCAAATTTTTTATTAGCATATTTCTATTAATATCTATTTATTAACTCAATTAATTGTTGCTCTCTTTTTTCTACCATTATATCCGCGCTAGAATTAGTGGTTTTTGTGTTGTCACTAAATATGTATTTGTCTGCAGGAACCTCGTCTAGGAAGGTGGGGACGTAACCCTGAAGCTCGAAATGGAGTTTCAATTCTTCCTCTTAAGTTGTAAGATGAGGCAATGAAAATTGTACCTCCTCAATTTTGACATACGAAATGTAACATTGAGTTGAATGTCCGTCCGTGATCTTAATTATGTGTATCGATTACATTTTTTTATTATATAGATAATTTCTTAGTTTATGCACGTTTGTATATGATATTGAAATCTTAGGATGGTTTTTTCAGCAAAAAAATGTCTGCTTAGGTAATGGTTACTAAATCCCTTTACTCTATAATACAACCTTCCAGTGATCTAAATCTTCAAAACACCAGACAAATATGTTCTAAATCTCGATCCTCGTTATACGTGACATTCTAGTATGGCGTGTCATCAACTCATAAGCTACCAAATCCTGCATTATTGGCTACATTATTATTCGATACATTATTGGCCACTTGGCCTATGAACACGCATCCTTATCATACGAATTGTGAATGAGAATTAGAACAATAAAAAGTCAATGTATATGTATATAAAAGAATGTAGTTTTCTATCATCGCGATAGTAAGTTTAAGGACTATTAGGGTTTTTATATATCATTGACAAATTTATGGTTCCTGTATAAATTTACCAGTGAGATAGATACTTTTATATCTTGTTTGGTCGCTTATGTCATGGTCGTTGATTGTGGATCTTTTAGAAACTTGAGACATTTTTCTTCTTTAATGGTTGTGTATTGAGATTTTATAGCATTTCATTACCAAAACTTGAGTTTTTTTTACCAGAATCAATTACGAAACATGTTACCACACACAACAGTAGTAAAATCACTGAATAAAAATTAGGTTTAGAATTGAAGATAGTTAAAATCACTGATAAAAAAATAATGTCTATTCAACAATCTATGATGTTTATTATTCCTCCAAAATTACTGCATGGGTACTACTCAAAAAGATCAATGCATAGAATTCAATGTAACTTGTTAAATCCAACCAGGAAATGTTTCCTAAGTTGATTCTGAAGCAACTTATACAATATACTGGGACGAGTCAATACAAGTTCCAGAACCCGAAGGTTCATGTAACAATGAAACGAATCTCTGTTCATCTCAGAAAACTCATAATTACAAAACGTCCTCCCCTACCCCCCATGTTTTGGTCTTTTGCCATTTTCAGTATGCTTTCAGAGGTTCAAGTCCTAATCAGCAACCATCTCAAGCTCTGCAATGCTAAAAACCCACGTAGTCTGAGCTTGGGCAAGGAACTTCCTATAAAAATCATCATAGAAGGTTACTTTGAGCGATTGAAAAAGTCAAGCAAAGAACCCATTTTGATAGCGAAACACTTGGATCGGAGAGTCGTATTTATATGAACAGTTAATACGAAAAGGGGGAAAATTTAGTAGCACCTAATTGGGCGAGCTAAACATTTGATATGAACAGGTGAAGAATTCAGTAGCACCTAACAGCATGAGCTAATAAAGCCTCATCAAACATTGAATTTATAGCTTCAGAAGTTGGTGGGAATAAAAATTCAATACTCCTATTAAAAAAAAAGCGTGCAGAGAGGTCTAAATGCTCTTTGCCCAGCCAGACTCCAGGATGTACTTTTCCCACCTGATTAATTTTGCATGATTAGCTACCCAAGCCAGTTCACAGGAATTTACATTCTCTATTCATGTTGGACTCCTTTATTGTTGTCAGTTGTGTCCTCGTTACTGTTTCCTCCAGCCTCGGCGACTGACCCATCCACAGAAGCTGGTGCACATGAACTTGGATTTTCACTTACTGTTTTACTTGGCTCAGAGGTTACAATGCTCGGGTTATCGACAGACGCTGATGGCATATCCGTAGCTATCTGCTTATCCTTTGTTAATTCAACACTGGATGATGGAGATGGTGATTCAGCTGCACCAGGACCATTGTTCCCAATTTCCCCATTCGGAAGAACATCAGAAGGGTCATTGGCATCTGAAGATTCCCTCCATTCAACCCACTCAACAGGTTTATCTGTTCCACCATGTTCTAATTTTAGTCCTGCTTCTGGAGAAGATGTTGCAGTGTCAGCTAACTCCTCATCTTCACCAGCAACATCATCTCCACTGACTTTTACAATACCCTCCTCGGCATTAGGTGATGGAGAAGCAAGGGAACCGGTTGACCGCTCATTGGCTACTCGATCTCTATCCTCCTCAAAAGCAAACCAGTTGGAATTTGTGAATAGAGATCCACTGCATATGCCAAGGCACAAGGTATACATCCAAAGAATGTGAAGAAAAACTAGGCAAGATATTCAATTCAAAGTAGAAAACAAACACGTCTACGATCAACAAAAGCACACCATTTACCTTTCATGGTCATCTCCCAACCGCAAAGAAGATATAACAACTTCTGCAGATTCATCATCAAAATAGACATCCTGCAGGATTCATATTTTGTTAGATATTTCATCATGATAGTAAATCAAATCTCAACCAACAATCCCAGACACATTAGTGATGTCTATTAATTTACATAAACACGAGAGAAATCAGCACCAAAAAAAGATACTTGTAGAATTGTATGATGAAAGCCATTAATTTACTCAGAACAAAGCTGCAGAGGCAAAATTTATGCGATGGAGGAGTTCAAGTCACTATAAGACACCCAAGCAAGAATGTTCATTCCATCTTTAAAAAATTTATCTAAGCATTAACCTGCACATATTCAACTATATATTCACTTCACCTCAGTTCCAAGACTGGATTTCAACATATAGAGAGGAAAATATTATACCTCATCCTCTCGTTCAAGAGAGCCATGAACCTGAAACACACATATATTGGTCAGGAATCAATAGCTAATGCATAGAACTACTGATGACACGATCCAATAAGCAGTAGTATCAACCCAACCATAAGCAAACAGGAGCATAATAAAGAATTAACACCACTTAAAAATGAAATCAGCCATCAGGTAGTTATCATTCTACAATGCACAACGAAAAAATTGGTCACTACGTCAGCTGGTCCACATACTTTGAGAACAAACTAGTTAACTGTAGACAAGTAATACTGGCAAAACTATGTGCATTCACTCTGCTCAGATTAGCTAAGAATGGGAAGGATTTGACTGTTGCAAATCACTTTCTCAAAATGTTGTAGACTGCCTTTACTACCTAACATTAAAGTTCAGATATTACAAAGTTCTTCTGAACCCAGTCTGAAACATTCCATTCTCTGTTAACCTTCTTTATATATATATATTATACACACATACATATAATACCATAGAAAAAATCTTTGTAGATATTTCATATACTTGAGGCCATAATGAAGAAAACAACTCTAAGGGCCTTGCAAACATAAACTAACACCGTATCAGAAAGTGATTCTTAATGACGTTGATATATCTTAATAATCCTTTATCAATCTCAGAAAAATTCCAGATATTTCTGTTCTTCCTTTCAGAGCTATAAAAAATTATGCTACGAAATGCACATTCAGCTTCAGGCAGACAGGAGGTCCCCTGAAATCACTGTACTGTACCTCTTCAATGTCATCATTATTGTAAATGCCATAACGGAAGGCCTGACTTAAGTTATTTGCTAATGCCGCAACATCATAGTCCCGATCTTGATAATCATCCTCGTCACTATCCCTGTTTCTGTCATGCAATGCTGTTGGCCTCCTGTAACAATCAATTAATTAAGAATCAACAAAAGAGCCCAATACACAACCACATGATGACCTACTTTGAACCTGCATCAAAATATACTGAATCCCCAACAATAATAAGAAACGTACTCAGTAACAGGAGTCAAGATTGCGCTCAAGCTTGAGGTTCCAAACATGTATTTCATTACGTGACAGATCAGAAAGCATACAGTAGCAGAAAAAAGGATTTTTGAAAAGGGACTATGTATTGTTCTAGCACAAAATGTATAAATTCTAGATTACCCACAGAACATGGGTTTGGCAATATCTACACATGGCAAACCTCTTACACTTATCTTTAAAAATGGATTATTACTACTTAGTAGGATAGAACTGTTGTTGCAACTATATTATCATAAAATGACCTAAAATATCCCAATAAAGTCAGTACACAATTATAGTTAAGCCTCTTTCGTTCCAGATCATTATCCCAGAGTAAAAACTACTGTATCAATTTAGTCAATTATTTTTCAGTGAGAAGGAATAAATCATTCAGCAGTTTGAATTTTGTTTTAGATAATTACAGAAGTACAAGATGAAGGATCATTCTACAAACTAAACAAAACAAAACACGTCAAAAAACACCCAGTAATCCATCTGCACGACGAGAAATTCCATTCTAAAAAACATGGGGCAGATATCTAAAAAACATGGGGCAGATATCTATAAAGATGTTAAAAGACAATCTCAGTAACACAAACTTTTTAAGAATTTATTCTCCTGTTATGCCACTTTTATATATTCTGGAGGTCAAAGTTCTCTCAGTTCACTGAACAATGGTCTATTCCTCTAATGGGAACATATTCTTGATTGAGAAAGGTATATTATACTCTTATAATTCTAATGGTTGATGAGACGTCAAGTTTATGGCTCTAAGAAAAAATATTAGGATATCAATCAGGACTCCAACGATTCTAACCATGACTTCTAAAACCATGATGGCACTCAAAAAAAACAGGCAAATCTTAATTTTTCAGCTCATTCAGACAGTGGGAATGCGGATTAACCATGGGATATAACAAGATAGTGCTAGTTAAGAAAGCAACATACCCACACGCCCATTGATAGACATTTTCCACAGCATTGCGATTGGATAGAACACCCAGGTACCAATCTGACCAATCACTATTTCCCTGTCAATTTAAAAAGATTGAAAATGAGCTTGAAGATTATGTAGTTAACGATTAACATTCATTATGTACGAAATGCATATTAAAAAATCAGAAAATTACTTACTGGGTAAAGAAAGAGAATTGATCAACAAATATTACAACTAAGTTTAAACATTCAAAAATTATACTACAGAACTTGCTGGAAACATAGTAACAGACCTGCAAATGTTCCTGAATCACACTGTTGTTATTCCCTAACTGGACAAGTTTGTTAGCTATCCGGGTTAAGTGTCCTATGCATCCTATTCTGGGTGCTGATTTACCCTCGGCAGGTATTGTAGCCTGCAAGAATGTTTGCACAGACATTGAAAATTTAAAATATTTATTCATCCCAGAAGATCTTTTAATTTTCATTAAATATTGTATCAAAACAGAGCAAAATAAAACAATTTTGCAATACAATATTTTTGTGTGTGGGAGGGGGCTGGCGATTTTCATTAAATATTGAATCAAAACACAGCAAAATAAAACAATTTTGCAATACAATATTTTTGTATGTGGGAGGGGGCTGGCGGGGGAATCATGTACCTTGTTTGTATCAGCTTCCAACGTGAATTGCTTTTCTGCCTGAATAATTTTCCCAACAAAATCACAATGATGGAGAAGATGTTCCAGAAGAGAAGAATTCTTACTCTCTAAGCAAGATGTTATAATGTTTTCCACATGGTGATGCAAAAAGTTATTGTATGGGTACCTACGACATTCAAACATTGAATCAAGGCATGAGATTAAATGACAAGGCATAACATAACAGAATTTACTAAACTTACTCAAAGAACAAGTGTATAATTCTTTGCACTGCTCCAAGATCAATCAATTTCTTCTCAGCAGCTTCACCACCAACAGTTACTAAGACTGATATAAACTCTACAATCTGAGAATAAATGTTCAATTAATATTATGGCGAAGCTATAATATTACTTTTCAACATCTCCGAAGATCATGACCCCGAAACATTAAAAAGGCAATTACTTGTAAAAAAATATCATCACAACAGCATATGTTCAAAACTAGTCTACCAATTTCAAACAGATTCCAATCAAATATACAAATGCAGCAATTTCAAAGAATTGGTGGTTTACCTTTAAACGATGTTTACCAAGAGGTGGTTGTAATTTGCCAAAAGTAGTTAGCAATAGATTTTCAGCAGAAGAAACATCTAATAGCTTGAGTAAATCACCTGCAGATTAAGAGATAGATCAGCATTTTTTTCTCCTTTAGTACCAGTCACATAAAAATTCAGAAAAATAATATACATCAAGACACAAATGGTCTCAAAATTAAGCTTGAATTCATTTAGCTAATTGAAGTGAAACCATTTTTCAAATATGAAATGAAAATTATAAATCAATATAACATGAACTTTACATGTTAGATGCGAGTAGTAGTGACGATTTGGCTTACAACCTCATTGAAAAGTATAAAATTTAGTTTTTGCTTGAGGGGGAGATTGAAGCGATGGACAGAGACAGAGAGAAAAAGAATAAGGAGATCGGATAGATATAAACCAATAAACCCCAATAAGAGTGTTAGGAAACATTCTCTAACACACTCCTAAATTAATACACTCTTCTATTGATTAAAATTATTGATAACTACAAAATCATGAGATGTTCATTAAATGAGGATGTGGGACCTACAGATGTCAGTGATTTCCAATAAACTTAAACCCATAAGAGTTTGTTCCTAGCACTTTTCTTCTTCCAAAAAACATTAAGCCATTCAGAAGAAGCATATTATATTACATCAAAATCATCTACACTACAAGGCATATTATATTATAAATTTAGTCTAAGTAGCATGCACAAATTGGAAACTTGAATTTATGACCTATGATCTGAAATTACCGTTGGCAAATTTTGACTAGTTACTTGCACTTTATTCAGTGGTTACTTTGAATTTTTATCTAAAGATAGAACTGACAAAAACTCCAGCATAACCCTAAACATGGCTACCACAAACATATTGCCCTCTGCATTCCAGCTGCAATCATGGATAGCACTATAACACTATTCCAGAATCAGACAGCTGGCAGCCATGAGAAAGGCTCTTCACCATGACAGTTTGGCTGAAATCTAAAACTACCATTTACGGTGGCTATTTAAGAACATTATACAGAGCTCAACATTACAATACTAACAAGATGCCTTCAGACTATAGAAGAAACATGTTATTTGGAGGTCAAGATCGATGGAGGAAGTCTTACCTAGGCTTTCTAGCATGCCTTCAACAGTCTCGGGATTTGCAGTTACAGTAGATCCATTAGTCATTTGGCGATTATATGTATAATAAGCTCCAAAACTATGTCTCTTGGGGTCTAGCAATGATATGCATACAGATAAGGAGTTTACAAGAACAGATTTTGGCCGAGAGACTTCCAGAGCATGCTGGAACAATCTTCCTATAAAGCTGCAGATATATGATGAAAAATGTTGGTTAAGGAAAAAGATGCATAAACTTCCAAACAATGAAAACTAATCTAGGATTGCACTAATAACAAAAAATAAGTCCTCAAACATCTACCTAGGACTGGAGATTTTTGCAGAAAGCCCTGCAGGAGCAAATCGTGTAATAGCACAGAGAGTTTCTGCTGCATTAGCATGTACTTCTGGAGAATCCTGTAAAAGCCATACCAAAAGAATGTACAGTCAATGAGAACGTATTGGCCAGCGTTTGTAATAAGGAGAATTCATTTATATACATTATCCTCATTCCATTTATTGTATGTGTTTACTGTATTCATCTGTTTACTGTATTCATCTGTATAGGTTATAAGGGTTTTAAGGAGGTTTTGATAGAGAAAAGTGAACTATAAGTCTTAGTAAGTTAGCTTATGTCAAAGTCAACCTCAAACCCTCCCACTGAAGACTCGACTTAAGTGTGGGACAAGATATTTGTGAGTGGTTGATAAACCCAACAACCTCATTATGCTAGACTTTAATATCATTTTAGTGAGTTTATGCCTAATTCAACATCTCAAAATCGACTTGTAAGGTGAGGTGGTCACTCACTTATATACTCTAATTTTACCTTATCTCTAGTCAACGTGGAATCTCTAACCATTAGTAACACAAAGATATCCTTGTGTGCAAAAAAAACTAACAGTCTAAGTGAAAAAAGAAACTGGCATTGTATATTTCTTCTAAAACTAACAATAAAGATTATTAAATAATTAAATTGAAAAAACAGTCTAAATGTATGACAAATATATTTTGAATTTGATCTACATGATTGCTTGCTCTTAACCTAAATATTTTTGTGTTTCATAGTTAAGTTGGGTGCCTTTTCTGATCTAAGCATGCTTTATGTATTTATAATAGTAATTTAAGTAATCCATCAATAGGCCTTGATTAAACATTTTTATAAAATTCCATTATTCCTAAGTAATCGTTGTAAACAAAAAATTAACATACGGGAAACAGTTGTCAACATCAAACAATGGTGTGAAGTAGGCAACCCACTAAATGCCATTGCGGGCTAGGGGGAAGCACGATGGCTGCTGTTGTAACGAATTAGAATAAGAAGGATTAAAGACAGTAAAAAAGAAAAACAACCACAAGGACAAAAACAAGGCTAGCAGAGGTTGGGGGTGAACAACTGTCACAGCTAGGCAGAATTGTGACCAAACCATTTATTTAACCCAAACCCAACCTGATCAAGATCCTAAATAAGTGAGATAAAACTGGGTTATTTAACATTATATATATATATATATATATATATATATATATATTTAAATAATAGAACAAAAGAATCATAAAACTTAAATTAAGCTATATTTTAAAATAATAAGTCTATAATAAACATAAGCTTAGGATCTATTTACATAAAGTGTATAAAGGTTAGTCAATACACCTTCAATAATTTTTATAGAATGCAATTTTAATCTATCCAACTATGAAATTTCATATTCTTTTTAATTAGATCCTGTATCCAAAACTTCATACAATTTTAAAATTATTTAGACATTTATCACTTCACTTAATTTTAATGTATAATGATATACAGCGGTTGGATTAATTAAATTTGCATCCTTAATTGACCCCCCCGAAACGAGACTCTTTCATTATTAAAGTACACTTTTTCAACACACTTCAAGAGCACTCATTCAAGCTGCAATTTTCCAGCATTTTGTCTGCATATCGTACAAACCATTAATGCATGTTCCAGCCGCTTCACAACATAATTAAGCAACAGCACCATTATATGATGCTATTGACAACTATTGAAGAAAATAATACCTCAAATGGAAACGAACATGACACAGGTAAGACTGCATCACTCCGAAGTTAAAATGGTTAATACAACTCAAGTGAGGCACCATGATTTACATTAAAGTATAATGTCATAAAAAAGACTGACAAATAAAACTCAAAGATCATACGTTCCATATGATGATAGAAAATCATACTGCATCGATGTGCACATATTTAATTCATCCAAACCCCGTAACACATTTAGATTTAGAAATAATAATATATCCACATCCTCCACTATAGACTTCAGAAAACTCATGATACTGCATCGATGTGCACATATTTAATATGATGATAGAAAATCATACTGCATCGATGTGCACATATTTAATTCATCCAAACCCCATAACACATTTAGATTTAGAAATAATAATATATCCACATCCTCCACTATAGACTTCAGAAAACTCATGATACTTACCGAAGAACTGAATTTATCCACAATCATCTCAAGCACATTAGTATCTTCAATCCACTGCATTGCATTCACATGACTTACATACATATGTTCATCAGCACCAATCAAGCGTATCAAAACCTGGTATTTAGGAGAAAAAATTACCAACGATATTATAAATGTACAGAAACATATGTTCATCAGCACCAATCAAGCATATCAAAACCTGGTATTTAGGAGAAAAAATTACCAACGATATTATAAATGTACAGAAACACACAAGCACAGAATAGAGAGGAATAGAAATTCAAACCAATGAAAGTAATTGATTTTTAAAATCCAAAAATACTAATTCCCACACACATTATCGGCGATAAATACAATTGAAACAATTAATGGGTGAGTATAACAACTAAAGATAAAATAAACATCAAAAAACCAACCTCCATGATAGATGTGATTCCTATCAAGTCAACTAGTTTCTTCACAATGTCCTGGTGAGCCTGTATAGCCACAAAGACAACATATCAGCAAACTGATAAGTGCAACCCATTGAATGATAACACATCAATAAAAATAGAGTAAATTACACAAACACCAGTGAGGTTTTATGGAATTTTACTAACACTCTAGTTTTTTTTTAATTATACACAAATGCCCCATTGGTTTTAAAAACATTACATTGTCTCCCTTTTTACATTACACACACCCCCCTTTAAGTTTTAAAACAATACCTATGCACTCCTGTTTTAAACACATTACACATACACTCCATTTTACATCACACATTCACCCCTTTAAGGGAGGTCATTGTAACAACGAAAAAAAGCAGGGGGTGTAGGTTTAATTTGAGAAAACCTAAAGGGGTCTCAATGTAATTTAATCACGAAAATAAGCAGTCATTCAGTCCATTACTTAGAATATATATATATCACCAGGAAATATTCCTCAAAATGTTCCATCAAGTAGAATTCTTTAATATACACTTCCAATTCCAACACATAAATCACACCATTTACTTCAGTTGTTGTACTAATATAATAGCCATGAGAGGAATGAGAAAAATCTGTAGGATATCTTTCATATTCACATGTAATACATACACATCACACTTTCATAGTGGAGTTATTTTAAAAGCCATAACAAGATTGAAGTCTTTAAGGTATTTTTCAATTCACACAGGCTTAAAATCTAATGCTACATTTATAACATTTAAATTTAAAGGAAGGTAAAATGCAGAGAGTCTTGCCGCAGCTGCTGTATTCAAATATATATACGATGAGAACAAGTACAATCAAAAGAAAATGGCTACAGCCTATGACCCTTAACCCCTAAGCTAGATAGAGCCAAAAAGCAGCTTTAAAGCTGTACAACAAATAATAAACAACTATTTTAACAATAACCATATACACAATGTAGAATACGAGAATATACATGTAATATGACCCCTAGTTAAACTTACAATGAAGCAAAAGCCAACGTCCACAATCAAAACAAAGAAAACTACTTAACATTACAATGTTTTTGTAGCCACTCAACATTCAAAGACTAATTTCAATACACTCCAGACGTAACCTAACTACGAATTTAGATTATACAAATGCACCCAGACACATCCCTTGTTTCCAGACCAGATATGATCCTTGAAAATTCTATTTGAGGTTGCAATGCTGCCATGCCAGGTCAGACAGATGTCAAGTCAAAAACACTAACTAAAATAGCCACTTAAAATCACATGACCTATTCACTTGTATTCCTCATCATCAACAACGAAGCAACTGGGAAACACTGAATACTACCACAAAATTCCAACCAAGCCCAAGCAATGCCTAAGCTTACCATTGAGAACAGCCTTGTTCATCATATCTTTTGGATTTTCATGAACAGTGATTTTCTACAAAAGTCCCCTACGATACAATATCCCAAAGAGCTATATCATGTCAAATACGCTTGGTCCTCTAGTGATATATCTACTTTTCAAATGCAAAGCAATTGGTTGTGGTAAAACACTGTTGTCTTTATCAGAAACCACCAATTCACACATTAGACCACTGCTGTAACAAAATGTAGCCCACTTCATTGCCGCTTGGAGACAATACAGGTTAAATAGAAAGGTTGGAACTGATAGTCAGAGACAGTTATGGCAGTTGTGTAGAAAATAATTGCTTTAGAAATTAATTATGTATTTGAAACTCCAAGATGAAAGTTATGTGCAGAAAATAACTGCTAGTAGTTAGTTTTATATTAGAAACTGAAGATGGAAATTATATATAGAAAATAACTGCCGCTAGTTACTTATTAAGAATATATATCAGATAGCAGGTTATGTAATAATGAGTGTGAAATTATTTCCAGCATCTGGCCAATGGATACTCTCAATGGGAGGCCTCTGTCTCTGGGACAACAACTGAACATCTAATTTGTGTAAGAGTAGACTTCTTGTCTCTGAGACAACAAGTGTATTGCTGTGTTGTGTGATTTCAATATTCAATATTATATTTTATTACTTGTATCAATTAGTGTTTCGTCACAAACACTAGAGATATTGAGAGGAAAAGTCTGAGTTGCACACTATGGCACTCATTTTGTTATATATATATATTATATATATATATATAAAAGGAACAATATGAGGGAAAGAAGCAGAGCAGACTGTGCCAAAAGATCACAGCAGCCTACAATTCGGAATAAGGGAAGAGAAAACATCTTACAACTACAAGGACATCTAATATATGGCATAAGGTTTAAATTTAACACCTCCCCTCAAGCTAAAGTTTAAATTCAAGACCCTCTCAAAGACATTGTCAATACATCTGCAAGTTCATCAATGAGTTGACTAGTTTAGTAGAAATTTCCTTCTCTTAAATACAATGACATAGTCAATCTCTATATGTTTGGTTCTTTCATGGAACACTAGGTTAGAGGCAATATGTAGAACTTCCTGGTTGTCACGATATAATTTGATTTGTTGAATATCATAAAATTTTAACTCTTTAAGTTGTTTAATCCCATCAATTCACAAGTGATTGTGATCATAGCTCTATACGTTGCTTTTGCACTTGACAGCTCAATGACAATCTATTTCTTACTCTTCCAAGGGATGATATTAACTCCAAAGTATATGCAATACCTACTAGTAGATCTCCCTCCAACCACCATTACAATACCCATTGCTCTCTTATATACCTTAGAATATATATCACAACATTCCAATTGTCAATAAGGGGAGCTTGCCTAATTTAACTATCAACCCTAACTACAAAAGAAATATCAAGTCTTGCTAATGAAAGATAAATAACTTTTTTCAACAATCTTTTATATACCTATATTAGAATATGGTTCACCAAGGTTTACCATTAACTTTTTTATTTGGATCCATAAGACTAGCAATGGGTCTAACACCAGTCGTGTCTGATTCTCCAAAATATCTAGAGCACAATTCCTCTATGAAAAAGACAACAACTTCCTTTGATTGAGTCACTTTTGTCCTAACCTTAAGACGATTAACATTAACATTAAGACCAACTTTGATAGCATATACCTACTTGCAACCAACTGCCTTTTCTGCACGATGAGTAGGAACCAACTCTAATGAACCACTTTGCTCAAGAGCTTGTGTTTCAACAATCATAGATTGTCGCCATCAAGGATGATAAAGTGTTTCACAGACACTTTTGGGCATAGAAATGGGAGACAAAGAAGATAAAAAAACAAAAATATGACGAAGATAAACAATGTTTACTCAAAAATATAAACAAGATAAGGATTTTGAGTGGCTCAAATACCTTTCCCAAAAGCTATAAACCAACCAGAGCTTTCATCCAAAGGATGTGTGGTATTAGATGTTGAAGGAGGAGTACATGAATAAGGTTTTCCATGCAAAGATGGAATGATTCATTGTGCCCTGCACTAATATGTGATAAGAGGTGTTGACGAATTGAGAGGAATGTTGGTTGAAGAAGAGGATTGAATTGACTAAAGGATGGGACATGTAAAACCTATTGGATAGTGTCTAAGCCTTGTAAAGAAGAGGTAAAAGAAGAGAGTTTCTTCAAAACAGGTGACATGTACAAACATCCAATATTATTTAATGTTTAAAGAATAACATCAGTAACCTTTTTTAAAACAAGAATATCCAAGGAATACACATTTGATAGCTCAGGCTGAAAGTTTATCCAAACCAAGAGAGACATCACAAACAAAACAAGTACAACTGAAAACCCAAGCAGAAACACGATATAAATGTTCATTTGGAAAAATTATAGAATGAGGAATTTTATGTTCGAAAGAGTTATATTTATCATAAACCAAACCCTATTATATTCAAGAATACGGATCAAAAACTATAATCAAATATGGAGACCACTGCAAAGAGATTATTCAAGATACTAATAATCATGTTTTGAGATATATTTTCTATATATTTTATCAATTGCCTATACATACATTGGTGCATTATGTGGAACTATAAGATTCTAGTACATCCTATATAAAAGACTACTTCAAGCCTTACCATTTTGACATTGAAATAAATGTCAAATAGTTGTTATTATATAATATGTAAGACCCCGCATTAACAAGCATCAACATGGGAGAAGGACTGCAAAGACTTGAGACACTTGCATTGGTGGGAGATAATGAAAATATGAATGTCGTGCAAAGAGGAGTATTCAGAAGGGCTTGCAAGGAAGACAAAAAAGAAGAAAAAAGAGAGTAATGGTGACAATCTTTTGGAGATGGATGATGTTGCATACAGTGATATAAATGTTTACAACATCCATTGTGCATGGAGTAAACGGGAGTATGAACAGTTGTGGTTGAAGCTTGATTGAGTGTGCAAAAAATAGTTTATGATGTCATTTTCCACTCGTTTCTTACCTATTTCTCTTCTTTTGTTTTCTCTTCCACTACCTCAATTTCTTTCCCTTAACCAAACAGAGGCTAATCATGGGTGCTGGCTACTGAATCAGAGAGGACAATTTCTTACACAAACATATATGTATTTGTTATGGATAGCATATTAAATCAAGTAACAGACTTCAGGAATATGAATTAAATCAATAACACAGCTCTATTTTTTCCAGAATCATGCCATAATCATAATATAATATGTTATCAAAAGAGGACAACAAAAAAAAACATCAGTTCCTCAGACCAACCAACTAGTGTTATTTACAGAAATGCATTATTGTCTGCAATAATCATTTGTACACAACAGTTCAATGTGTAACCATACAGCATGGCAAGAAAGATATATCTAAATAAAATAATTAAGAAGTTGTGGACTTACTTGAACATATTGCATGAAAGGAACTGTCTTACGTAACAACAGGCATACAACTACCTAGCAGCATAAGAACTTAATAAATACAATGGTCAAGATTATTCTTAAAAGGAACTTTGAAATGGAAAAGAAATAATTAAATTCAAAAGAGAAGGAAGGAAAGTTAAACGGAATGTGAAGTTCTGACATCAATGGAAAAGGAAATGACTGGACAAGTCAACCAGGATTAATTTTTAAGTCAAATAATTTTGGAGTCAGAGAGCAAAAGTTAACTCTCTAGTCAGCAGACTTATTTCTGGGCAAGTTCAACTCTGCCCAACACAAAAGTAATTCTGTTGCCTGACTAAACATGCAGTAAGCTTTAAGTTTCTATAAATCAGTACCTTGCTAAAATATCCTGCCAGTAGATTACTATGGGAGTGATTTAGATCCAAAAAGGAGAACAACAAATTCATCAACTGCCAAAAAAGGAATGAGGTAAGCACTACTTAAAAATATTAACAACAAAATAGGGTTTAAAAGTTGTTCATGACTTACTTCCTCATCCTCTATAAGAGTTTTGAGTATGATATCAACTTCACAGGTAAAAATCTCACAAGCAATAAAGGGGAACCTGTAAAAAAATTATAGCAATAAGGCTTCACAGCAAATATCCAGTAAAAAAGGAATTCAATCAATCTTCAATTTGAGCATCCTACTTAAAAGATCGCTTCTTTTCAGCATCCTCTGGAGCTTCTTCAATGATGTATCGTATCAATTGTTCAACCGGTGCTCTTGTAGACAAACTGCAACAGACAACATTGAACTTTGTTCAGTGCAAATGAATTAAAAGAGTAGTGTGATTGAAGAATCACACAATACGATACCACATTTGAAAATAACAGCAAAATTGATCCCAAACACAACAATGTTATCAGTATCCAAGCCAAGGGAATGTATAATTTAAAAGGTTGCGCAGAAAAAGATACATAAGAAACCCAACTAAACTCAAGTGGAAAAAATTAGGAGTGCAAATGATTATCTTAATCTTTTGAATACTTCAGAAATCACAGATAAACCACTTTTATTTACATCTTTAGAAGAGAAAGATACTGGGAGCTGCACCAA
This sequence comes from Lablab purpureus, assembly GCA_030347555.1. NCBI lineage: Eukaryota > Viridiplantae > Streptophyta > Magnoliopsida > Fabales > Fabaceae > Lablab > Lablab purpureus. Next base: position 17,643,646 of record CM059259.1, read on the forward strand.
AGAGACAATCCTCGCACTAACAATTAACATAGAATGACACGCAATTGCTAAAAGCCAAAAACTTTAATACACTGGGAAATAGGAATGTCTATTAAAAACTGAGCACAATTAAAAAAATTTTCATACTTGTATTATTCGTCTGCATTAATATTTATCCTTACTTTTTCCATTCATTGATTTTAGCCCCTCAAATTACCAATTACGTACGATGTCATTATAGCAACTTTTCATTCAAACTGTTTGCGAAAATGAATGTTGCCAGGAAACTTCGTTAAATAGTATAATCAAATCAATGGTGATCAATGCGACTTTGATGGAAAAAATTGATCTCAGTCACGGTTTAATGGGAGTGTGCAAATGCATTTAAAAAATTCTGCATGGTTACCGAACACAAGTCATCCTTCAAATGACTTTTAAAATAACAACTGTAGAAGTTAACAAAGTTATAATACATGATGACTTGTTATTGAGTGTACAAATATTTCATTCAAATTCTTAATAAAGTAATTTAGGAGGAAAATTGTATGTTGTCCAGGTGGTAAATTGGGGGCCTAAAAGGAGCAACTTGACAACACAAGAACTAAAACTAACATAAGAAAATAATAAGTATTAAAAACTCAATTAAATCTCGAAAAACATGATGTTTTGCATCAATTTGAAGAAATTTAGTGTAAAGCTATGCATCAATTTGCATAAAGGAAGGTATTTTAATTTCTCAAAGAAAATATGCCTTAAATATTTTAAACGAAATAAGTATGATTCATTGTAGACTTATGGGTATATGGAATCAAATAAAAAATTAATGACAGAGCAAAATAAGCCCTTCTCAAACCCAAAACGATATAGAAAATTGTTGGAAAAATTATTTATCTCACTATTGCTAGACCTGACTTATATTGTGTAGTTGGAGTGATTAGCCAGTTTATGCAGGCTCCTCATCTACATCATTGGAATGTTGTTTTTCACATCATCAGATAACTCAAAAAAGCTCCAAGACATGAACTACTCTTCGAAAATGAGGGAAATACTCATGACTAGGTACTATGATGTTGATTGGGCAAGATCTCCTAAAGATCATCATTCTACTACTAGATATCGTGTTCTCATTAGAGGCAATATTGTTTACAAGAAGAACAAGAAACAAAATGTGATTTTTCTATTTAGTGTCTACAAGATAATGTAGGTAAAACAATTCCTTCAAGAGCTGAAGTTTAGTGAAATTTACAAATGAATGTGTATTGTGATAACCAGGCAGTTATTTGCATTTCTTTCAACCCTGTATTTCATGTGAGAATGAAACATGCGGTAGAATGCAATTTCCATTATATTTGAAAAAAGTTGTTGTCTAAGGAAATTTGCACGAAATTTGTTATAGCTTATGATAAACTTGCAAATATTTGACTAATTCTTTGGAAGACCTAGAGTTCAATTTATATATTCTAGTTTAGTACATAAAATTTGTAAATTCCAGTTTAATACATACAATTTGCATGCTTCAGCATGAGGGGGAGTGTCAGAATTGTTTAACTTGTTTGAATAGGTTAACTTATCTTTTATATTACCTATTGGTCGCTGATGTAGGTCATTCATATTTTTTTTGTGAATCTTTGATATAAGAACCCTTACAAAAATATATGAATCATCTAAGAGATGAAATAGTAAGCATTATTTCCACATTTTCTCTCTCAAGTATCACTTAGGATCAGTTTTCCCATTTCCTTATTTTCCATGTTTCCTAATATTTCATTATCTACTTCCTTGTTTTAATAGGATTATGATTTAGTATTAAAAGAATATCTCTTCATGTTTAAGTATTAGTAATACATCATAATCATATTAATATTAACTTCAAAGTATTTAGTCTCTACTCACTTTACACATGAAGCCCTATAATTCCACGCTATACATTTTATATTATTATGATGATTAAATGCAGGTAACAAAAAGACACTTTTTATAAAATTGTACTACCAAACATTTATAGAAATGAAATTCTTTTCCTCACAAAAATATGATTCTCGTAAGTTTACTGTGATGAAAGCCTCATGCACTAGGCCACGCTTTCAACATTAGTATGAGTTATACTACATGAAGATTTTCTCCATACTTTCTTCACTCTTCTGATTCCTGAACAAGATTTACTTTTAGACAAAGTCAGGTAAATGAGTATTATCCCAATGGTTAGCTATTTCACAATAATAACTATTAAGACATGCAAAACGAGTATATCCCTTAATCCCTATTTATTATCACCACACCAAGCTGACAAATTTTTAAGTTTCGAAACAGATCATCAAAGTAAAATTAGGATACAATGGAAAATCAAAGCAATATTTTATTTCCTAATCTAAATAATTAAAACGTAGAGGCACAAGTCCAAATTGTTAAAAAAACAGTAGGGCTCACTTTAGTGAATTCAAGCACGTCACTTGATCTCATCCTCACCCATAAACAATAATATTAAGCCAAAAAGTACTTATTCATAAATCAGCCTTTATTATTCTTAAAAATAAATTATAATTGACTTCTTAATGATAGTTTCTGAAAAACAAAAGCAGAAAACGGAAAGCAACTGGGTGCATATTTGGATAACTGTTTTGAACATACTTTTGGATGCTGAAGAGATATTTTTTGCATCTTTTATTCCAAACATAAATTTAGAAAGGGTGCAATAGTTATCAAAGCATGCACTAAAACTTACACTACAATAATTTCAAATATGAAATATATTTGTAATAGAACAAAAGAAGAGCATTACAAATTTATAAGGCGACTATTGAGAGCTTTGCATTCCTGAATAATTTCATCCTCATCAAGTAGTTCATCCAAAGTAAAATGATCCTTATCCAAAATGGTCTCCACCTGCAATATAATACACCAAATAGATCATAAAATCACCATACCAATAGGCACCTTTATCACTTTAAAAATTGAATTAAATAAATTTATTCTGGCCCCCAAGAAACAGGCAATAAATATTGGTTTTGAACCTTTCCAAACCATCACAAAGAACACACTCACATGTATGATTAAGAATTGGGCATATTCATTTTTTTCTTACTTCTTTTTGTTCTCTAATATGCTTCTCTTTTCCATTTTGGATGACATATTGTCCTCCTCATCAATGTTACCACTTAAGCTCTTTTTCTACCAAACTTAAAAAACAACTCTCACTTTAATAATTTACTGATCTAGGAGGGAAGGAAGAGAAAGAAGGCATAAATTAGTCAACACTAACATCAAAGAAAATGTTACAGATGTACAAAATTACTTGTGAGTAGTGGTACAATTTCTTCTAACAAATTCCAGCAGACAATAAGAAATCATATTGACTACAAATAATAGAATAACTAAATGCGACTGAAACAAGCCCTATCTTCACATATCAGATATGGGAAAACATCTGTCCAGCAACAATGCATATAACAACAAACCAAGGCCAAGAACACAAACCTACTTCATAAAAAGTGAGGAGAAATGTGGGCATTTCTCTACAACAAAATACACCATATAACTATGTAATGTAGAGCGAACAGCACAGTTATTATTTAGACAGGAAAAAAAGATATACACATCATCGCTAAAATCAAATACTTTCCACAATAAATGGCGGCTCCTCATCTTCGCCCTATTTTAAGATAACTGAAATTTGTTACCAATACAGGTCTTGTAAAAACAGTAAGCATTAGTTTCATTCAATCTATCCACAAACAACAAAAATCTTAATCCCTCCGCATTACTACATTGATCATTCACGCACTCCTCACTCTCCTGTTATCGATCTTCATATATCACTTTCAAAAATCTTAAATATAGATACTGCCCCAAGTGTCCTCGACCTGATGTGGCACTATCTACAAACTGGCCAGAATCGCAATCCATAGCTTCACAATCAGGTACAGAGTTACATGCACCAATTCAATTATTCAAAACATCCAATTGATTAAACAAATTGGAGAAAAAAGGCACTGAGATCACCATGGAGCAAATTAAAGACAATAACGCTCCACATAGTCACACTTCCCGAGAAACTGACGGAAAATCAAATCCAACCAAACACCGCATCCAGGAAACAACGGAAACCACCACATACACACATGAATCAGTGTCGGCGCAGCTTGCGCGAAGAATCAAAGAATGAGAGTGCGGAACTCACCGGCGACGCCGTGGACAGACCAGCCATGCGCCAAAACATGTTGAATTTCAGAAGAAATGACCGGGAATTGAGAAAGCGGAAATCCGAAAACGGATCTGGCCGCGCAGAAACCCTAGTGCTGTGTCCCAAATCGAATTGGAGAAATTGTTATAGGAACGGAAACCCTAGAATCGGGAACGACAAGACAGAGGGAGATCGAATAGAGAGAGACCAAAAACAACCTTCAATCGCGGGAGAAAGATTGTTTACAAGTGATGAATGAATAATAGCATCACAACCATCATTGTGTACCATTCTATATATATTTTTCTGAATTTTGATCAAATTCAAATTTAAATAGCTGGTGCCAGGATTTATTTTTTCTTTTATGCACTTTATTAATTTATTTTTATTTTCATTAAAAATATGAAAATTTTATGAACAACAGACAGTATTAGTAATAGTGAATTGTCATATACAAGATAGTGGAGTGTTTGTTTGAAATTTTGAAAAATAATAATTTAAAAATATGTAAAAGAATATTATTTATTAGAAATTGGGAGTTACTAATAAAATACACTATTTATGATTGCTCCTCTAAAGTTGGAGGATTATTGTTGTTTGTTGTCCACTTGCCAAGATGAAGCATGCCTTCAATTTTTCCCCATTCTATGTTTCTTTGCGATATTTTTTCGAGGAGGTTGTTTACATAATTAGTGACGTTGCTTCATCACTTAAAATGAAGGGTGTTCCTTGCCCTTATAAATTATTTTATTAGCAATGTTATATATATATATATATAGGAAATTTTTGAATGAGACATTTGATAAACAAGCATTTATCATTAAATTATATTATTTTATTGATTAATTAAAACATATAATTATGACAAAATTTTGATAAAATTATATATTTATTTTAAGTGAATATTTAATTTTAATTTTAAAATATGATTGTATGTATGGTATAAATTCATTCTGATGGGATGATGGTTTTTCAATAATTATATTTCATGTGTATATATATATATTAGACAATATATTATAAAGAAAAATATATTTAAATTATAAATTATATTTTAAATTTTAAATTTACATGACCAGCTATTTAATTTGTTATATAAAATTATTTATGATTATTAACAAATTTTAAATGAAATTGTGGAGTTTCGATTTAAAAATAAAGATAGAAAATATAGTTAAGATCAAAAAGTAAAAATATAAAAACAAGAGAATGAGAAATTGAGAAAAATGATGGTTAACAGTTTGGCTAATTAACCTAACGGTGGAAGAAATACACATGAAAAAAAATATAATATAAAATATAAAAGTATTAGAAAGTGTCTAATTATCTGGACTTCTTTTTAATTTCGTGTACATATATAATTTTATATTTTTATTTTTACATTTAAAAATCACTAATTTTAATTATATATACTTTTTTTAAGTTTTTATGGTCAGAAAAGTATAGAGAGCAAATAAAATTATAAAGGATGTATATACAAAGACTAAAACAAATTAAAACAATACATATATAAGGAGAGTAATTACTTTGAAATAAGTCATATAAATGAATGTTTGACCTATCAATATATAGCATGCAATGTACATTAATCACTGTCCATAAAATTGACCAAATCATTAAAAAAATATACTGTAGTGTATTTAGTTGTCATGTTGACTAAAAAGATTAATTGAGGAAATGATGAAGAAAAGTGTAGTTATACTTTGGACTTCTTTTCAGAGTTATATATATATATATATATATATATATATTGTATTGTATGATATACTATTTTGTATATGGAAAACAAGGTTGTTGGTATTTTTTTAAACTTCAATGACCATGTATGGTAATTATCCATCTTAAATATTTTAATAAACTATTCTATTTTTTATATTATATTAATGCCCTCGATTTACTCGTGCACGCATGCACCAAAACAATTTTCCAAGAGAAATTAAAGTGCCTTATTTCAAATATTTTTGTAGGGAATGGAAAATAAAATAGGAGAACAAGTTTAATTATAGGAGTTTATTTAGAAAATATTTTTAATAAACACTTTCACCATATAATAAAATAAGAAAATGAAATTCTCTATAAACTAAAATTAATTTATACATAAGTTAAAAAATTATATAAATTTTTTTATTAATATATATATATATATACTTGTTTTAGTTTGTACATAAATCTTTTTTTTCTTATTTATAAGTATATACAGATAAATTTATTTAAACACACCATAAGTTTCAAATAATTTTTCAAAGCGCTGTTGTGACTTAATTTCTTGTGTAAGCAATTATGTAAAAATTGATATTTCATAAGATAGGAAGTTTTGTGCATTTGATCCATAATTTTAATTATCAAAATGGACAGTACCTAAAGAGGATGGGATTGAATACCTGTATGACTGAATATTATTAGAAAGTGATAATATATATAAAAATAAATAAAAGCTTCTTAATAAAATTGTTATACAAATTCATTTCACTACGAAAAATATTTCGACTAACGAATCTGAATAATGAAATTCAATATATTTTATATCAAATTTACAAAACAAATTCATTTTGATCAATAAATTTTAAAGATTAAAAATATCATTACAGCTACTCTTTTAGGAAATTTTGTTTGGTTAAGAGAAAATGAGAAAAAAAAACAACAAAGAATAATAAAAAATGATTTATTCACAGACATTTTACATTTTGGAGGAAGAATTTCAATAATTTTAAAAAAATAAAATGTAAATATTTAAATTATTTGTAATTAAATTCTTTTTTATTTTATAAATAGATTGTTTGGACAACGTAATTAAGATATTTTATATTTTAAATTTTTTTGTTTTCTTTTTTAATATGAAATTTAATCTTAATTTTTAAAAAATATAAATTTAAAAGTTAAATTTTAAAAAAATATTAGTCAAATTTAAATATTAAAATAATATTTAATAATTTAATTTTTCAATACATATTTATGATTTAGTTTAACGTTCGTCTAACTCAATTTGACTTGATACATGTCCGATTATATTTGGTCTACTGTGAGTTTGATTTAACTAGGTTTAAGGCAAACCTAACTCAACTCGACATGAACGGTTTCAACTTGACTCGATTTAGGCTAAGCTTAACTCGACATAGCTCATAATGGGTCCAACTTGACTTGAAGGGCGAGAGCAATCACACTTGTCCGGGACGGAACCAATTTAACTTTACCCTAGACGGTCTTAACTTAGTTCAGCGTTAGACGAGCCCCACTTGACTAGGCCTCGAGCAAGCTCAACTTGACTCAGGCGAGGTCGGTCCCAACTGGACTCGGCCTAGGAGGGTCTGAGTTAACTAAATCTCAAACAAGCTCAACTTGACTCGGACTCGGGTGATCCTAACTTGACTTGCCCGACTCAACTGTAGTCGGGGGTCTACTTGGCATAGCTCATAATGGATCCAACTTGACTTCAAGGGCGAGAGCAACCAGACTTGTCCAAGACATAACCAATTTAACTTGACCCTAGGCGGTCTTAACTTAGTTCAACGTTAAATGAGCCCCACTTGACTAGGTCTCGAGCAAGCTCAACTTGACTCTGGCGATGTCGGTCCCAACTGGACTCGGCCTAGGAGGGCCTGAGTTAACTAAACTTTGAGCAAGCTCAACTCGACTCGAACTCGGGTGATCCTAACTTGACTTGCCCGACTCAAGCCTAACTCAATTGTAGTCGGGGGTCGACCCAAGTCGACTCAACTTCAGGCAAGTCTGGATTAACTCGTCCCAAAGCAGTGTATGCTCAAAATAAGTCCTCCTCAACTTAGCCTGAGGTAGGCTCTGCTCGATACAACCCGGGGTTGGACCAACCCGGGACAGGGTCTGACTCGACTCAGATTGGGGCGAGTCCAGCTTAACTAGGTTTGCGATGGGTCTAGCTCGACTTGTCCTAGGGTCCCGACTTGATTCATCCTGAGACAAACCCGACTTGCCTTGGTGTTTGTTGGGACTGACTTTCCTGACACTAGTCAATCTCGACTTGTCTTGGCACTAGTTAGGGACAACTGGATTCCTGTTATAGGTAGATTTGACCCAATTCTGCCTTAAAATGACCCAAATTAATTGGGCCTAGGGCAGGTCTAACTCAGCTTGACCTGGAACAGGTCCAACTAGACTCATTATGGGCGGACCCAACTCGACCTGGACATACTCAATCTGACTCGACTTGGGATGAATCAAATTGGACTCGGCTTAGGATAACTTGACTCGATTTAGTAGTGAAATTTCAATTTTTTTTTCAAATTTGACTATTTTAGTTATTTGAAATACTTTATCAAAATTTCTAATTTTTTTTTCTTATTTTTATTATCCAAACATGTCATTTATCTTAAAATATTTCAAATTCTTCAAATAAATAAATCACTCTCTTAAATTCTTTATTAGTATTAGAAAATTCATTCACTCAAACTCGTGTTTTATTTGAAAATTAGACCACAAGTCAAATATGTTATCTTTTAGTTAAATATGTTATCTTAGCATTTTAAGTAAATATTAAGCTGAAATTCTAAATACATAGTTATTTTTAATATTTTTAAACAAAGTTTATTTTATGGAGATATCATAAATGGAATTGTTCCATAAGTCAAGCCGTCTATTTTATCAAAAGAAATTGGTTTAGATAATACGGTTTAACCCTTTAACCTAATTGGGCAAATGACAAGTTGAGTTTGGTTGCGGTTAGATTGTTTTTTTCATCCTTTAATTAAGTTAGGTTTTTACACATGAACATGTAATAATGAGCCTTTAGCACCAGACATTGTTAACTGTGGAAAACATCTTAAATGGAAAACCATCGACTTGTGAACAGAGATAGATAAATTCACATATTATAACTTAATGGCGGAAAAAAGGAGTATAAGCTAGCTATAATAAAAAATATTAAAATAAAAATGTTTAATAAAATACTTAAAATAAGTTGTCTAAGAAGTTATTAGGTATTCTATTTGAAAAAAATATATGAAAGTTTTAATATTTTGAAGAAAGATGGAAGAAGGAAGAGGAGGGTGAGAGGTGGATTAGCAGGGTTTTTGCTGGGTTTTGCTTCCCTTCCTCACTCCATTCCCAATCAATGCTTTGACAACACAACTCCGAAATGCGTCGCCGCCTCCCCCTCTTCTGCCCCCACCTCCGCCACCTCCTCCTCCCCAAACCCACCAATCCCCTTCGCGCAATTCCATTATTCCCTATCCTGCACCCTCCTCACTTCTCCCCTCGCCGTTTCTCCTCCTCTACCCTCTCCAGAGAGGACGGCGTCTCCCTCTGCTGCAAGATGTGGATCGACAACTTCCGCCACCCCGACCGCATCGTCACCTCCCTCTCCCCCCTCCTCCGCCGCTTCGACCTCTGGCTCCTCGCCTACCAGAAAGTCGCCACCGACGACACCGGCTCCTACACCCCCCGCTCCTCCCTCTCCACCTCCACCCTCCAGGACCTCCTCGCTCTCCGCAACGCCGTCCTGGACGGAAAATTCAAGTGGGGCGCCAGACTCAAGTTCTTCGTCAAATCCCCCCGAGACAAAACCGACTACGATTCCCTCTCCAAGCGCAAAATCAAAACCATCCTCACCACCACGCAGCCCTCACCCTTCCAGGACAAGATCGTTCAGGAGGTTCTCTTGATGATCCTCGAACCAATCTATGAGCCTCGCTTTTCCCCCAAGTCCTACGCTTTCAGACCAGGTAGAACACCCCACACTGTTTTAAGGGTCATCAGAAGGAGCTTTGCTGGTTATTTGTGGTATATAAAGGGTGATTTTAGTGTTTTGTTAGATGGGATGAAAGTGGGGTTGGTGATCAATGCTGTCATGAGGGATGTCAGGGATAAGTTGATTGTTGATTTGATCAAAGACGCGCTGGTTACGCCGGTGGTTGTTACTACTGTGGAGAAAAAAGAGAAGAAGAAGAAGAGGAAGTATCAGAAGAAGAGGGTGTTGGCCGAGGATGAGCCTAAGCCTGATCCTTATTGGTTGGATACCTTTTTTGGGTTTGCGCCGGAGGAGGCCGAGAGGGTTCCCAATTGGGGTCATTGTGGAGTGCTTAGTCCACTTTTGGCCAATGTTTGTTTGGATGAGTTGGATAGGTGGATGGAAGGTAAGATTAAGGAGTTCTACGTTCCTTCCAAGAGTGATGTTATATGGAATAGTCCTGAAGAGGAGCAGGGGAACACTTCATGGCCGGAGTTCGTGCCCACCAGTGGGCCGGATAAGACTAGGAAGATGGATTTTGTTCGGTATGGAGGGCATGTCTTAATTGGTGTTAGAGGGCCTAGGGCGGATGCGGCTGCATTGAGGAAGCAGTTGATTGAGTTTTGTGATCAGAGGTTTATGCTCAAGCTTGATAATGAGAGCCTCCCTATAGAGCATATAACAAAAGGGATCATGTTTTTGGACCATGTGCTGTGTAGGAGGGTTGTGTATCCAACTCTTAGGTACACTGCAACTGGTGGTAAGATCATCAGTGAGAAGGGTGTGGGGACGCTGTTGTCAGTGACGGCCAGCTTGAAACAGTGTATTAAGCAGTTTAGGAGGTTAAGCTTTCTCAAGGGGGATAAGGATCCGGATCCCCAGCCTTGTTTTAGGATGTTTCATGCCACGCAGGCGCATACCAATGCTCAAATGAATAAGTTTTTGTCAACCATGGTTGAGTGGTACAGGTATGCGGACAATAGGAAGAAGATTGTAAACTTCTGCTCTTATATCATAAGAGGCTCCCTTGCTAAGCTGTATGCAGCAAAATACAAGCTTCGTTCTCGTGCTAAAGTGTACAAGATAGGTGCTCGTAACTTGAGCCGTCCATTGAAGGAGAAGAAGGGTCAGTCTCCTGAGTACCAGAATTTGTTAAGGATGGGCCTTGCCGAATCAATCGATGGGCTCCATTATACAAGGATGTCTCTTGTACCTGAGACAGACTACACCCCATTCCCTAGTAACTGGAGGCCTGACCATGAAAAGTTGTTGCTAGAATACATAAAACTTGAAGATCCAAAGACTTTGGAGGAGCAACGGATTTGCATCACTGAACAAGGTCTTGTTACACCTCAAGATTATATTTCAATGCTTGTGTGGAATTACAAAAGGAATTCTCTTGCTATGGACCAGCTTTCCTTAGTAAGGAGCAACGAAAGTGTTGTAGATAAACCGCATTTGCTAGTTGGCTCAAACCAGCATGATCAGGACCACATAAACAAAGAGGAAGAAAATGATGGGAGGATGAATGCAGCACAAATGTAACAAAAGGTTTTGTAATCTGTACTCACTAAGCAGTAATATTTCTGTATAGGGTCTTTGAATAGGATCTTGGAGGATATTTTTGGACTAGTCGAGAATATGAGATACATGTTTTTCATTTAGTTCCCTGAGTCCCTCCCTTACCTGCACAAGTAGTTTTAACCTATTATACCTGATCTTCGGGTGGCAAACCGCTTTGACCCTTTTCTTTTGTTCTTGTGCTTTTCCTTCCTGGTTTTCTCACCTTTTAACATGAAGTGTAAATATTAAAATGTGTTAAGAATGATGGCTGTTGCATATATAAAAACCAATAATGTACTAAAGCTTTTAGTAGAGTTCCTTGCCTTGATGTCAGAAACTTTGAAGCTGAAGATCAAGAGTTGGATTCTAACCACCTCATTCATTTAAATAAAGTTGAATTTCAGCATAAGATAAAAGAAGGTATTGGTATTGTATACTTAGCAAGACAAATGTGTCTTTTCCAAGGCAGTGTATTAAAGATATGGAAACCATTCATGTGTTGTCACCTATTAGCTTTAACTTTTGGGAGAGTTGGTGATCCCGTGAGAGATTATCATGATACAAGGTTGAAGTGTTTCTAAAGTGTACATAAAATGTGTTCCTAAAGGTTTATCATGTATTGTTTGTCATACTCGAACTATCGGAATGAACTTGTGTCAATGTTATTACTTTGTCTGCCGATTACTATTCAATAGCCTCTCCTTCCTTGACTCAGCACTTGCTAGCTCCCTCTATGTTCTCATTCTTTATTTTAATTTGGATTTTGGCAGTTGGCCATTTCAGTTAACTACTTATACTCCTGTCCTCTTTGTTCAGAATGTAAAGTTCTGGAATTTATCAGAAATTGTTACACTTGATATATTCTTTGAATCTGTCTCTGATGTTCCACTGACCCTTTTTTCTCGTTTCAGGTTGATTGATATTGTCTTTCACCTTCTCACCATTGATGCTTCCCAGAGAAAGGATGCTATAACTGGAGTGGATAGCCCATGCGTTCAGGCACCCAACTTGGGCAAAATGTTGGCGTTGTCACTCTGCTCGTGAACATTGAGCAACAAAATGGACGTAAAAATTCACGCACTTCAAAATGTGGAAAGTAATTCCTGTCCACCTCACAGTTCTGGAGTGCTTATTTGTGAGTTCACAGGAAGGAGTATGCAGATTTCTGTCGGAGGCTAATAAAGCGTGTTCCTGGTAAGTGCGTAGGACAAATCAAGGTGTGAATTGAACTCCAACCAGGATCATTTCAAATATCATATTGATTTTTGTAAATTAGCTATTTGTCCATATGTACTTGCCCCGATTATTTTTTTAATGAATTGAGTATATCTGCAACTCAGTTCTCAACCACACTTGATACATGTTTCTTTTTGCACTCTCTTTTCTGTGCGGGCCTTGAACTCAAGCTGTAAGAACACATTGAACTTTAGCAGTGTACTAGGAAGAAGCTCATTGTACTACATTATGAGTTTCTCATTTTTTAAAACAAATTAGAGTGTTAGTTTTTTTTTTGTTTCTTGAATATTATTTTTTGTTTGCTTTTTATTATATCACAATTTATTTATGTATTATTTTTCTAAATATTATGAGTTTCTCGGCATCTAGAGTCATTTAGTGACTTCAGGGAATCCTTGACTTGACTTCCAAAAATGTTGAAAATACGAATTAGAGGAAGAATATCAGCTTCTATAAGGTGTCCTTGGGTTGTTCTTTCTCGTTTTATTTGCATTAATAAATGCACACATTGTTATGCAGTAGTGAGCAGTAAAGAGGCCATTTACGCTCATGTACATACCTTCGTGCCAAAATAACTTTAATTTGTGTTATTTAGAAGATTTTAAAAATAGTTTATATTCTCACTTTTCAATGAAACGTAAATTATTTTTTTCAAATAAAATTGTTTCAGTAAAATTATTTCAAAAAATAAGATATTAATTGTTGTTATTAATGCATTTTCATGCATGTGCTCACACCTAATTCGCATAAGGATATGATTATTTATAAGGCAAGGTAATGCACTTGAGTTGCACCAAGACTCTGATGTTCTGTTTGATGAAAAGAGAGAAATGGGTTTGATAAAAATTTGTTAGAAAGTAGACTAATAAAAGTAAAGGGTAAGAATATTTGGTTGAAATAAAAAGAAAAAAAAATTGGTTGCAAGATCTCTCATAAAACATCCCAATATAAGGCACCCGGAATTTTTCTTTTAAAGTAATACTTCATCACAAAATGATTGCATTTTAAAGGTTTTTTACACACTAAAATTAATAATAAATGTACAACTATTTATGGCATTTTTTCTGAAATGTTACTTTTTCAATATATGCATCAAGAGGACTAAAATAAAAAAATTAGGTATAAATTCTAAGAAGCTATTAATACTTCATTGAAATAAGTCAATTTGAAACATTTTTAAATAACACGCTACTAATAATACCTAAACCCAAATTCATTGGAAAATGAAGATGAAAATAAGAAAATTTTATTTATCAAAAAGTGGGCAAAATGTAAATATATTTATGATACACGAATGCTCGTTTCAATAATAATAAATAATAGTAAATAATTTACATGAATATCAGATGCAGAATTTAAATTTAAAACAATTTACATATTATTTTATTGGAGAACTTATTGTAAAAAAACATAAAATCTAAGGTTATTTCAAAATAAGAAAAAAAAGTGTAGATAATTGAACCATGTGTAGCATTAATGAGGACCATGAGAAACGGCACACAAAGGAAAAAATAGTACCAATCATAAAGAACATTAATTTCCTAATTTTTCTGTATTTGGGCTTATATACAGACATGAAATTGAAGTTTTAATGCCGATGGTACAAGTAGAGGCAACGGGGTTGAAACCACCTCCCCCACTTTTCCTAACACAAATCAAAATCTTAGTACTCTAACAAATACCTTCATTCCTTAACGCCTAGTAGATTTAATACCTAATTGTTTGATATTCCTTCGAACGAAGTTTTAATTGTGAAAAAGAATGTGCTCAAATTACTAGTTCGAGAACAATAATAATGTGTCAAATACAATGAATTACACCGGAATAAGACCAAGTTAATTCTCTAGCCGCCTGCTCCAATACGCTCCCATGAATTCTGCTTAACCTATCAGAGTGAACAATCAAACATTAGTATTCATACATTGAGGTGTACATTATTTTGTGCAACTTGAAAATAAAAAATCAACTTCATTATCTATAAAGCAACAACCACCAACATACCAGTTAAATATAAGCTGATGAATAGTGTCACTATGATGGTAAATATACAAGCCCTTACACCAATTGCGGCTGAAGTTGACCTGCATAATGGATATAACAGGAGCAAATCTTGTCAAATTAAAAGTTGTTGATGGCTACTTCATTGGTCAAGGTCTTCTTTGAATAACCTTTTCTACAAGTATTTATAGGACAAGAAAATAAGAAGATAAAATGAATTGAGTTCCTCTTCACTTGTGCACTTAACTCCACAGAAGTTTTTTCATATGACTTCTCCAAAAAGCTAAAGAACATACGTTGAATTTAGTTTATGGAAAAAGTCAAGTCATTTTACCTTCTCATTTTCTTCTCCAACAAGTCTACGACTTGAGTACAATATAAAGCTTTCATCATTTAAATGAAAATTACCTTGCTACCAGGTCCTTAACAGATTCGGTTGTTAGTCCAAAATCAAAAGGATAAAGAGGATCATAGTGAGGATCCCCCACATTCATCGGAAGTTGATCAACAGATTTGAACCATGTCCTTGCAAGCTTACCCGTGAAACCATAGTCACCAAAAAGGACATCTGTCACACCTTGGCCTTCAGTGCCTGGCAACCATGCGGCCACCAATGCATCTATGGTAGCAACGTATGGCTCGATGACAATAGGTCTGCCAGAGATGACGATAACCACACACTTAACAGTCCCACAGACATTGTTGATGGCATTTGGGCCAGATTCCATCATTGTTAGTGTCGTGCTGTCCCCAGCGGTCTCGGCATAAGGAGGCTCGCCAACTACAACTATGGCATATTCAAACTTACTGGATTTAACAAACTCATTGTCAGGGTTGTCACGAAAGACTACTTCTGTGCTTGGATCCACTGCTGATTTTATAGCACTGAGAATAGTTGTTCCTGTCCAAGGAAATAATATTAGCTTCTGCTCCTTGGACACATGCAAACTACCTGCTATTAGTTATTAAAAAATATGCATCACAAGCATGGTGAATATTTATAACAATGGGTAGTTCCCTGGCATTGCTCCACAAATCATATTATTTTGGATAACTTCAAATAATGCTCATTAACTAGTCTCGTGCATCAAAGTAAAAAAGTCACAACATTAAGAGCTCAGAATCTCATGCTTCCATGGACCTAGACCTCAGCTTGTTATGAATGTCCGAGAGTCGCTTACCTCTTGTGTCACTGTTGCCACTGAATCCTTGCCATTTGATTGTCCACCCTCCACATTGGTAGCCCAAATTATCAGCATGGCTACCAGCAACTAGAATTTTTGGGACTTTCTTTGGAAGAGGCAGAAGTGGAGTACTTTCATTTTTCCCATTCTTAAGCAGCACGAGGGATTTTCTCACAGCTTCCCTTGCTAGGTCCCTGTGTTCCTAGTGAAACAAAACAATAATGACTGTCAGCTTCTCAATTATGCTCAGATAAATTACAAGCAACAAGAGCTGCCATTAAAAACACATACTAGTTTTGTTCACAAAAGTCAGTGCAAGCATCAAATAAGTTCAATCGTTGTGATAGGGACTTAGGCATTATGATAGGGACTTGGTATTATGCGATGTTTAAGTCCCTATCATGCTGTAAGATCAAGAATTAACAAAGAATGTAAATACATTCTGTTTAGTTTCTTGATAAAAGTCAGTCTCAAGATTTTCATATTTATCTTAAAAGTGTTATCAACTGAATCTATTAGGAAGCTGGATCATCTACGATGGTAGAACTATAAGAATCAATCCCAAAATCTTTAATTCACACCACTAGGACATGGTCAGGTGGGTTTGGAAGCAAGGAAGATTATATTCCAAGTGGCTCAAGTTCTTGATATCGCCTGTTGTCTTTCAAATATAACCACCGTTTGAGATGCTAACGGTAAGAAAATTTCATCAAATATATTTGTTTTTCCATCAAAGGAAAGAGGATGTTGTTTTATATTATTCTGATTAAAATAAATGGTTTGACTGACTCACCTGGCTTCCAAGCTCATTTACTAAGCTAGTATCAGCTAGAGGGTTCTCAAAAAGTCCCATGGTGAACTTTACAAGCAAAATTCTCTCCACAGCATCATCAATACGCTCCATTGGAATAATATTACTCTTGACCAAGAGTGTAAGATCCTGAATGAACTCATCATATTTATATGGGACCATTACCTGCAATGATTGGTAACAAAAAGAAACGCCGACTTATAATCCTTTATTTGAGCACGCATTACATTGTTTCATGAGCTCCTCTTGAGCAGAAATTTTGTTGAGTCTAGTCCTGCAAGTAATTTCAGCTTAAAGAACAACTAACCATATCAACACCAGCTTCAATGGAAGCCTGCACAGAGTATGTGTAATTTGAATCCGGTGGTGATGTGATTCTATCAATACCTTGCCAATCTGAGATGACAAATCCCTGATAAATAAGTAAACAAAATTTCTTGTTAGCATTCAGAATATGAACCATGTTGCTGAAATCAGTATCTGAAAATGGCATAAAGACAGGCCATTGAATAATAGAACATCAGATTGGTCTATTCTCACCCTATTCTTGATAATATGGTTCAAACAACATTATTAAAAGAGCAATACCAATTGCGACATTAGTTACATGGATTTGTCAAGACTGACAACGAATTTAAAGTAGTTTCATTTCAGTAACGGATACCATTAAACATAATATTGATTCTTAAGGTATTCAGAGTGAGATTCTTTGAGGAAGGATTCTAGAAAGTCTTTATTTACAAACCTCTAACAATAGCCTTATCTAGCAGTATTCAAAATCAGTTTCTTTGAGGAACAATTTCAGAAAATCTTTATTTACAAACCTCTCCTTAAACGACAACCTTATCTCGCAGTAACAATTAGCAAATTATAGAGCAATCAGCATATGACAGAAATATCAAACACTGGTCAAATGTTTCATGGAAAATTGACTCAGCATAAAAATAAAATGAACTTGAATCAAAAAAGAAAAACACATAAATTAATGATGATCAACAATGAAGGCCTCAATCAGGTAAGTACAAAATGTATAAAACAAATATTATGGGCTGTGAAAATAAATGTAAGATATACTCTCAATTGGAACAGTGGCAAGGTGCTAAACAAAGTATGCTAGTCATTTCCTTAGGTCATGAATTAACAGTAAATGTGGATACAACAATGATCATAGAAAACTGACTATAGAATATCTCCTTCTTCAGCTTTTTTTGGTGGGGGTGGTGGGTACAATGATGATACACCACAGATGATTTTCATACATTGGCTGTCTGTTTTTCTTGTTTACACTCAGATTTCTGTTCTATATAATTTTACATCCAAGCCTATGGCATATCATATTACTCAAGCCTCTATATGAATTTTCTTGTGCTACCATGTTAAAATCATGTTGTGCAGTGTTCCACCCATGCCTGGGTCTGTTGTTCTTACTAGACAGACAAGATAATATGGTAGTCAAGCGAGTGAGAAGCATTACTGTAAAAGTATTTGGTATTTGCTTCCATTTCGTAGAACAACTGTACCTGAACATTTATTATGTATGAGAAAAAATACAAAGAAGCCAAACCTTAAACTTAAGGGTATTCTTGAGGAAGCCAGTGACTAGATCACGATTTGCATGCATCTTTACACCATTCCAACTGGAGTAAGAAACCATGACAGTAGAGACCCCCTTAACAATGGAATCAGAATAGGCAGGCATGTGAATGCTTAACAATCCATGCCAATCAATCAATGTGTTGTTCTCATTTATTCCCTTCGCTGTACCACCATCTCCAACAAAGTGTTTAGCACAAGCTGCTACCTTTGTCCTACAAGAAACTTATAAGCCTAATAAGGGATAGAGAAAAAATAAGTACAAGTCAATCATGTAGACTTTTTTATTCATTTGGATTACAGCTTAATAATTTTGGTTGATGATAATAATAATTAATTGGCTAGTATCACCTGATGGACTTCTGTTTGTTTGAAGTGAAATCTCCCAAGTCAAATTATGATATAGTAAGACAGTAAAAAGACCTGATTATCCAAACAAAATACTATCTAATAGTTACAAAGACGATGAATTACAAGCATGCACTATATCAATAAGTTGCTGATACAGAGGAATAGTGTCAATTTTTTCATGCTTTAGTTAAAATGCACAAGAATCTTGAAAATTATAAACTAGATTAAAGTTTAGATTCATTAAAATCACTAAAGATCCATGAACTATATATAAATTATATCATCTTTCTGGACAGAAAAAACAGTAGATTGGGCATAAAAATCCATACATCATTTCCCCTGGTGTAAATTATTGAAAATGAGTCCCAAAAATGCCTGAAAAAAATAATGAAAGGCAATCTTACTTCCAAAAATGCTTTAAAATAATTAATTACATACTTGCCACCAACATATGGAAATCCCTTCCTGGAATTGGCAGGGATACTTCCTTGTAGACCAGGTATGATCTCTGTCATTTCCTGCACAATTTTAGCATCCTCACTATAGCTTTCATAACACCGACCCCATCTTGGATCTCTACAAACCTATAATCAATGTTTCGGGAGTAATCAGTAAAATTATAAAAGAAAATGGTACACATTTGACAATCTCAAATCTGTTTAATAAGAAATTTTTAAGAGTTTATCATTATACTCTTTCCTATTTACCGCTAAGCATGGAGCAAAAACATAAGGAATCCCTGTAGCTCTGACTTCAAGAGCAGTAGCAGCACCAATCCTTTGTGCCAGATCTGGATCCCTGTTCATCAAAGATTCTTAGAATAGAACAAACTATGTTTTGAACCAACAGAATTGACGGCATATTTCTTATAAGCACTCCCTACTCACCCAATTAGATATGAAAAGTCTATTATCTATCAAATCTTGTTCATATGACCCATACCAACAAAATAAACGATAATAAATCTTAAACTCGCCTGGTACATCCAAGCCCAACATTATGGGGAAATATGGTGGCATTGTAGACATTATTGTGTCCATGAACAGCATCAATACCATAAATCATCGGTATACCCAATCTACTCTCCAAAGCTCCTTTCTGGAATTCATTTATCATATTAACCCAATCTTCGGCAGTAGCCTTTGGAAGGGGTTCACTACCACCACCACTCAGTACACTCCCTGCACACAATTAAACTAACCAGTTTATTGACAATGCTTCTTAATAATGGCGTGATCTCCTTTGATTTCCTATTCTTAATTCGATTTTTCATCAATTCCTGGCTTCTTTCAGCTTCCTAACTTTAGCTAATAAAGATGTTATGAGATTATAAAACTAAAAGGATAAAAAAAAACTGTAGATTCATAAGGAAATAGTAAAATATTCAAACATGAACACAAGTAGAATACATATGTGCAACAGAGTATGAGAGAAAAGGAAACTCAAATTGAAGCCAAGGAAAGAAATAGCACGAATGTGGCATCTTTCTCACTTCCTTAAGGATCCCGTTCCGGTGCAGTCGGTACAAATTAAATGAAGATTAAGATTAAATTACCATTGAGGAAGAGCATATTATGTTCAGACAACATATTTAGTGAATTAAATATAGTGATAGTGAATGCAGTGAAGAGGATGCCCACAAGGTAATCAGCACCTGGGTTGGGATTCAAACTATCTAAAGGAAACCCCCAGGAGTTGGTTCTGTTCAAGTAGTAAAACAAATTTTTACATTTTGAGAGGTCATAGGTTTTGAACTCACACTTGTCTCTCCCTGGGGTGAAGTAAAAGTGAGTCTTTTACAAGTT
The DNA here is from genome assembly GCA_030347555.1 of Lablab purpureus. Classification (NCBI taxonomy): domain Eukaryota; kingdom Viridiplantae; phylum Streptophyta; class Magnoliopsida; order Fabales; family Fabaceae; genus Lablab; species Lablab purpureus. The sequence goes on from CM059259.1 coordinate 17,664,044, forward strand.
CTCTTTGACCCCAAATACTATCCTTTCCTTGGAAAGATGTATCATCCCCATCACCCAAAATATCTTCTACCCAAAAAAATTGATGTCCTGGGACAAGGCACAATAATCAATGGAAATGAATTATATTTGCAAATTGCAAGGCATAATTACACAGAAGAAATCGTTCTACATAAGTGATAGAAATATCAAGAGCACTATCCAACAAATATTGAATAACAGGAGACTCACCACCACTAAAACATGTAATTTGAAAGATTGGTCAGACTTGCAAACAATCAAATGCAAAGCAAATCAAAAGGAAAAACACAACAGAAAACTGCAAGTTAGGTTACAAAGTAGTTAATTTCCTAGACATGAGGATTTTTCTCAGTATTCTACATGTACTCCTTTTTCTTTTAAGGGAGATACCAGACAATCACATGTATGATCATTTTACCTATTTTTTTTTTCTAAATAAAAGAGCTGCTAAATTAAGAAATATAACTGCGCAGAAAATTCACTCCTAGACATGAAATTACAGATTTAACTCAAACACTATTAACTGAAAAGAGAAAAACAAGCTACGAGTTCTCAGTTATTCTTACCAATGAAGCTGGTTTTCATAACCTTAGCATTCGCCACACTCCTGTCAATCTGAACCATTTGACCAATTTTCTCCTCCAAAGTCATTCGACTTATCAAGTCCTTAATCCGAGTTGCAACTGGCTGCTTTGGATCTTTGTATCTCACATACTCCATTTGAGCCTCTCCAATTGATGTCAACCACCAACATACCCACAAAACACCCAACAAATGAACCAATGCCCTAGACATGTTGAGCTTCCAAGCTCAAGCTTCACCTGCAGAATTCGAGACAAAACAACACCCAACCCAATAAAGGTTTAGTTTTTGGAGTTATACCCCACTTGGTCTCTAAGGTAAAAAAGATAGAACAGCAGCTAAAGAAAAGCATATCCAATGACATGGGATTCAAGAAAACGAAACCCCATTACTTGTTTCAGCAGTTTCTTTTTTAACTTAAAAATGTGAAAATGTGAAAAGGGGTCTAAACTATAAAAAGTATGCAAGTATAACCAAGATCAAACAAACTTTTTTTGGCAGCAAGATTTTTTTTATTCAACCAAGTAGATGGTGAAGTGAAGGAATGAATCAAAACAAAGGAACAGCAGCACCCTTCCAGTGAAGGAGGAGAGAGAGAGAGTATGAGGCAGATACCTCAAAAGGGAAGCAAAAATACTGACTTTATGAGATGATATGTAGAAAAGTTGGTAACTTTGGATCCAATGGAAAATGGGATGATAGAAATAATGGAAATGGCACTCACTGCACAGTGAGGAAGCGGAAAGAAAGCAGTGTTAGCAAATGGATGGTAGTGGGAGACACCTATCACAGTTGTCGTCAGAGGTGGGCGGTTATTTCTCTTCGAGAAGTGTGGAAGTTGATTAACAACAAAACGGGGTGATGACAACCATGTTGGTCAAAATTACCACATACAGAAAATGTCATTTTGTGCCTCATTGGAAAATTATTGGTTTGTTCAACAATCATATGACCTTGGACTGTGGTTATCCTACTTGATTAAGATTTGACTAGAATTTGAAATTACAGTACACAATAAATAAATGTTTATTTTATATAATTAAAATCCTAACTTAAATTTCTGTTTTAAATTTTTAATTTTCTAATAAGATGTCTAACGTAAATGTTTCTCTCCTTCTCATTAATAAAATTTTGATGTACAATTAAAATAACAAGTCACTATTTTAATTATATAACTTTTTTTACTATTTTATCTACTTATATTTAATATTTAATTTTTTTATCTTATTATATTTTAAATATAACCATTTTAATAATATTATTATTCTTTTAAATATTTTTTTAATTTTATCATATTTTAATATTATTTTTTATTAGAGTAAATTTTTAAATATTAAAAAACATAATTCTGACTTTAATATAAATTAATATAAAATTTAATAAAATCATAAATATTATTACGTAGTTCTTAAAATAATGAAATAAAAAATATTTTTTAAAAAATAAATAATTCTTAAAAAATGTTATTTATTTTTCATTATATTTGACATATTTTTAACTTCTTAAATTTTAATACTTTTTTATTAATATCATTTTAGTTAAAATTAAAAATGATTTATTCATAATTAAAAATTTATTATTAATTATGAGAATTAAAAGTTAATTACTTTTAATTAAATTTTATATGTAAATTATTAATATAAAAAATTATTTTATTATTAATACATATTATTATGAGAATTAAAAATTAATCACTTAAAATTAAAATTTATATGTTAATTATTAATTAAAAAATTATTTTATTATTAATATATATTATTATAAAATATAAAAAATTAATTAAATAAAATATTATTTAATATTTTTCTTCAATTGAAAAAAAAGAGATCGGTAAAAAGAATGAAAAAAATATTTTATAAAAATATTAATAATTATTAAAATTATTATATTTAAATATAAATGAATAAAAAATTATATAAATAAACATTAATATAATTATTTTAATTATATATCAAAATTTTATTAATAAAACTTAGTAGAAGAGAGAAATATGAGACAAATTATTTCTACCATTAGTTTTATTCTTCAAAAAGTTAAAACACTACAAATCAATATGTTTCTCATACGCTATTATTTAACAAAAATTATAACAAATTTTAGAAATTGAAACTATTGACACAATATAAAATATTTTTAGCAAAGAAAATTTACCAGTAGAATTGACTCTTGCATCCTGGTTAATAATACTTATAAGAAAGTATATGAGAAAAAAAATGAGAGTATGAGGTTAAGTTAGTCTTCCTACGTATGTTTTTCATTATATATATGATTTTGTCTTTTTTATGATTATTTGTTATCTTTTATCGTGTTAAATATAAATATATAAAGTTTTTTTATATCTGATAAATATATTTGAAATATATAGACTGAGTTATTGAAATTTTTATCTCTTACAACAAAGTAATTTATTTTAATAATCTATCATAAGATAATAAAACAATTACAAAATAACAAGTCATTTATAATATCAATTACAATACAATTTGGGCAATGAAATCACATTTATAATAAACCTTCAATCTTTTGGAAAAGATATTTAATTTTGCAGAAAATATATTTTTATTATATGTTTTGAGAAAATATATATTTACAAATATTTTATATACAAATTTTTACTTATATAATTGTTAGACTATTTCAATTTTTATATGACATTCTTTTGTATATCTACGTAAATTTTATTCTACCAAGAATAATAATTTAATTTAAGTGCAATATTTTCCAAATGCTTCTAGACTACTATATGAAATACTATATTGCTACTAATAATTATAGTCGATAATAAGGACAGAAAAAAATTTAAAAAGGTTAAATATTTAAAGGTAAAAGTAAAAAAATACTAAAATAGGACGAAATAATGTTTTCATATAGACCTGAAATAAGTCAACTACTTTATATTAATTTTGAATTATCTAGGAATAAACAGAGAGTAACTATTATTTTTTGTATTGTATGAAATTTTAATATATTATAATTACTAATTATAAATGTATAAACTCATTTCTGTTATTTTTGCTTTTAGAGATAAATTATCTGTTTATGATATATTAAAATTTATTTTATAATGATTTAATATTATAAAATAAAAACTATATATATATATATTAAATTATAATTTGTAATTAAAATATAATATAATTGGCTTTAACAAAAATATAATATTAAAAAAGTTATTTACTGAAAAAATATGTAAATATAAGATTAAAACCATATTCACGATATCAAAAACGTGTTTATATTTTAAATTTTTTATATGATTATAAATTATATATTTTCATTAAAGATATTCAAGCTATTGATAATATAATATATGAATAGAGTGGTTAAATATTAATGTTCATGATAAGTGAGACCTAACTTATTTTCATTTAAGAGATAAAGAAAATAAAATTTAAAAAAGAAATACATCTTATTTTTTAGATGTGATAATATCCTATTATATCAAATTATTCAGAGGTGATTGTAATATATCACAAAAAAGTCACTGTTTACTAGCAGGAAACCTCATTAAAAAAAACACACATCACTACATAAACTCCGATTAACAAGAATTTATCTATTTGGTTTAGATCTCACGTGTGATTACCACTACTAATAATTTATAATTTAATTAAAATTTATTTATAACAACAAAATTAATCTAATCCTTTTACAAATACACCATGTTATAATTTCTTAAAAATTTATTACATCAAATCACTCATAAATTTTATTTTCATTTTCTTCAATTTCTATTCTTTTTTTCCTTAATTTAAACGATCACACTTTTTTTTCTTTTTTTTTTAATTTCTACTTCTCAATTCAAACTAACACAAAATAAAATATAATCTCTCACATTATTCTATGTAATGGTACCTTCTAACCTTACTATCAAATAAAAGAAAATATAATAAAAAACCTTGAAGAATTTTAAAAATATATTTTATATTTTAGATAAATGAAAAATTAAATATAATTATTTATAAATTTTAAATAAGAACTAGTTATTATCTAGTTAGTTTAAATTTTCTCACTTTTTACCATTGTTTATATCTCTTTAACTTTTACCATCCGGAATATTTATTTAACCTCTTAGTAACATATTAATTTCTATTTTTAATTAAAAATAACTCAATTAAATAAGCAGCATTCAATTTCATAGCTACCTCCTAACTAGCTACATGGAGAGAAATGCCAATATTTTAGCTTGTAATTTCGTCAAACTTTTATTAATGGTTTGATTTGAATTTTGGTTCTTGAGTTATAAAATTCAACTAAAAACTAAATGCAGAGTTGTTTTCATTTTCTTCCACTACCAAATTCACATGCTCTTAAAAACTCATTTAAGAGGACCCTTCATCACATATATGTTTGAGTTAAAATAAACCACCATCTTCTAAATCATATATATTTTCTTATATTTTTCTCAATGTTCTAAATCTTATCACATATATAACAAGTATTAAAAAAAGATCAAATAAATTGGAAAATTTCTCAATTGCTCACATAATAATGGCTTCTCAACTATCCTTGAATTTGATTTAATTATAAAGTTAATGTGAAGTGACAAGCAAATGGTGATCTTCATTTTACTGAATCACTGACAAAAAGTTGTAAAAAGGTAGATTCCATATCATAAAAAGTGTATATTTTGTCAAAAAGATTTAAAATGAAAGGAGAAAAAAGAGAGATAGGATAGGGATTGTGTGGTAAAGATAGATTGCTACTTTGTTCAAAAGTGTAGAACATGCAACGAATAACTTCATCAATGCATTTTTACTTTTTCTATAATATTCTCATTTCATTTCGTCACTACTGCAATTCTTGGATACAAAATTAACGATAAATTGTAAAATAGAAGAAAAAAATATTTTCTTTGAATTCTCCATAATTGTCCTTCTTCCCTCACTTTGAAAACATTATTAAACTTGTCTTTGGATCATCACAAACACAATTTGATGATTATGACAAAGACGTAATGAAAAATTCGATGATCATGCCCAATGAAAGTTGGGCCAACTCAGCCCAAAATTTATATTTAGTTTAGTGTCTTTGGATTTTACACCATGTGGTTTATGAACAAGAAAGAAAAGCAAAACCTTACGCTTATGCACCGCAATAATATTTAACAGCGAATTTCTTTCTGCACCCCATATTATCCTTCTACCCTTCTATAAATACAAAATTCCCAATTTGTTCCTATAGTATTACAGTATTTTCGGATGTAATTAGAAGTCAATTTTAATTTTCAAATTATGTAATTCAAAATAAAATATGATATTAATTTTTAGGTTATACAATTTAAAATTTTATTTAAAGTAAAAAAAAAAATTTAAATTGTTCAATTTTAAAAATGGCTTTCGGATTATCTGAAAGTCATGTTTTATATAAAAAATCTTTGAAATTATACAATTTAAAAGTATCTTGTAAATTACATAATCTAAAACATATTTTTTATATTTTTATTGCCTTTTCTTCTTCTTTCATCATTATGCTTCTTTTCTCTACCAAGGTGTGCTGGAAGATGGTGGCAAGCAATGGCTGTAAGGGATGGCAAAAGGAGATAGAACACTTTAGTCTTTTACCTACCATTAAGGTGCATGTGGAAACGATGGGGTACAAGAAGAAAATCCTTATTCAACAAGATGTGTCAGCCCAGTGATTAACCTGGTGACCCATAAAAATTGGGTCAATTAGGCCGACTTCATGGTTAGGTTGGATTTCATTTTTTCACCACACTTATTCTTTTAACATTTTTGTTCACATCTTCATTATTCCTCGATTTGCATGCATTGTCACTAAGATAGGCTTATTTAAGTAATAAAGAGTTATTTAAGGTTTTGAAGAAAATAATTAGTAATTTGAAAGAGTGCATTGGAAACATATGGTGAATGTAATGGAAGTAGTGAAAAGTTATTATGGGTTTGGTGTTTGACATTGTAGATGGCATTGTATGATTCGGATTGCAGCAGGCATTAGATCACGTACCTGCATGCCCCCATCATTACCCTAATACAAATGCACATATCCACTTATTATTTTTTTCTATATCAACTTTATTTATAATTGCTTTCGTAAACAAGTATTATTAGTTTAGGATATTATGATATAGGAAGACATGTTCAGAATATTCAGAAACTCAAAACATTACATGTCTTCTGCTAATATTCAATAAAGGCTTCAGGATTAAAATTAATTTTAAAAAATTATAAAAATAACATAAAGTATATTTATCTAAAATCAAATATCAAAATTAACTGATATTTATACCGTTTTCTTAATTCAGTTCCTATTGTACAAATATATCTATAGTCACAATATATTTCTGTATATGTAACAAATAAACGATAAATTATCAGAATTAAAATAATAATATTTACTATTTAACCTATAATTTCTAATATAAATAATTAAAGTTTAAATATTTATTAATACGTTTTAAAGGATTTATATTAAGTATATCTTATTATATATTAACGTTTAATCAAGTATGCATTCTAGGTTTTCTAAGTCAAAATAAATTTAATACATCCACTACCTGAACATCTTCATGTTTTTTTATATCCAATAATTTTTATTATTTAAGTTCGTGACATCAAATGATTCCATATCATACAAGCAGAGTTTAAGTTTGTGACATCAAATAATTCTATATCATACAAATATAATTTATAAGTATTTCAATAACATTTAAATCAATTAAACATCACTCAAATATAAAGTATAATTTTATTAATTAAATAATTAAACTAAACAATAAATTCATATTTAAATTTTTTTTTTCTTATTTTTCTTATGTGATATTTGTTTGAGCAACAAGAAGTCATTTGAAGGAAAAAATAGTAGTGACAAAAATCAAGTTTTTTTATCTCATTTTTATCTTAGCAATAATATATCCTTAAGCAAAAATAAATCAAAAAAGATTTTTATACATTAATTAAAAAATATTTACAAAATCCATAAATAATATATTATATTAGTTTCAATAAGTTTAAAAGACTTAGATGAGTTCATTTAAAGGAGGTTGCACCGAGAATATTTAACACCAGTAAACTATGAACAAACTCATAAAAAACATGTCATTACTTTCAATCCATAATTTTAAATAATGAGTTTGAAAGTATTATTTCTTATATGTTGTTTAACTTTCTCACTTATACTTAATGTAAGACTTAAATTCAATTAGATTCCTAACAATTTTTTCATTATGTAAGTCCATCCTATATTTTTACACTTATGTTTGAATATATAAACATTTTTAACTATGAGTATTTTAATAGTATCGTTTACCATGACAAGACACACTTATAATGAGTCATAAACAAATTTATATAAAAGACACAATATTATCTTCAACTCAAAAGTTTGAGATAGTGAACCTTTAGGTATTCTTTCTTAAATATTATTTAATTTTTTCATTTATTTTTAACCTGAGATATAAATTTATTTATATTTCTAACAATTTAATAATTTTACGGAGTTTTTTAGTTCCAGAACTCAAATTGGTAATTTTCTACTTCAAGAGGCAAACTAATAATATAATAATCTAACATTATAAAATCACTAATGAAAAAACTGCAAATTTCCTAATTTTATACGTGTATAATTCACTCCTCCAAAATCATATTCAAACCAACTATTAAATATTATTCAATTACAATAATTCATCAATAATAGATTTATTTTTACTTAAAATGACTTGCAATCTAAACAATAATTAGATGGAATGGAAAAATCATCCAAAATTCTATAAACCTAGAAATATATAATAAAATAAAACCAACTTTTAATTTAAACTTGAATTAGTTAAAATAATCATTTTATTGAATTAACCTATCCAATATCAAGCTCAGACACTATTAATAAAAATACTTGAGATTTTTAAAAAACTTAATTTAAACTAAATTTTGTTTGCTTTGATACAAAAGTTGATACAAGATATAATATGATGTTAAAAGATTTGGAGTGAAAAAACTTATAGATCAGTGAAGAGGAAATGTAAGGGAAAAACTTAATTTTAGGAGAAGAAAGAAAAAGAAAGGAAAAAAAGTATTAATGAAACTAACCTTTAGGTTTTACACACACAATAAGGAGCAACTATTATCGATCAAAAAATTTAATTATTTTTTTAATTATATATATTTATGGTTAATGAAACTCAAATTCGGAATGTTACTTAAAATATCTGATTCTATATTTTTTTTTAAAAATCAAATAATTATTTTATATTATGATCATATATCCCTATTTAACCTAGAAGAAGATTTTGCGAAATCAAAGACAATAATTTATGTATAATGTAATGGTGGCCCGTACAGTTGTTTGATCTTGGGTTGGATTCGGATGGCCACTTGAATACGCATGTTAAATACATGTTAAATCCAATTAATCAACACTTACTTTGACCTCTTCTGCACTTCTACTTTATTTGATGTGAAAACCTCATTTTCAAAAGGATTATCTCATACATTTCCATATAAAATGCATCTTCAAGACAGATTTTAACTTTTTACATTTAATCCTATTGATTTATTTTCTTTGAAATACATAGTATAAAATATTTTTTAATTTATCGTTAATTTTAAAATGATATTTACTGTAGGTTATTCTTATATTCTCACTATTTTTATTTCGGATGGAGGAAAGAAATAGAAAAAGTGAAAGAAAAAGAACATATGAAAAAATGAGTGAAAATATTAAATGTTTAGAAATAATTATTAAAATATTATCATACCAATTAAATAATTTTTTAACATTTCAAAATTTAAATTGTAGACTCGTTTATTTATATTTATATTTATATTTATATCAATAAAAGTAACATTGAATTTGGCTGGCAATTAATTAAATCCTTTTAAATTTATAGGTTTTGGTATTTAGAGTGTATAGTGGTGAGTGTTCTCACTTTGCTAATTCTTCTGAGATTCATATATATATATATATATATTTGGTCAATTAATGTATAAGCAAATTTAAAATTTTCTGGTTACTATTTTTAGAATATTCTTATATTAAATTTAAGTATATTTCCAAATTATATAATTAAGAATAACTTAGAAAAATTACATCCATGAAAAAAATATTAATTAGTATCCTTAATAGATATGTGAAAGTAATTCATTTTGCTTATAACTAAGTGTAAAGTTAATAATACATAAAAATATATCCAAATTTGATCGTTTTTATATGATTCCCCTCACATAAGAATATTTAGGTACTTTAAATTCACCTCACAATATATGTATTCTTTTCCCAGTTTAGTTGGTATTATCATACCCATATATATACAATTAATTATTGTGTAACATTTTAATTTTTTATATAATTCAAATTAAATTATTTAATATTATAACTAATATTTCATTATATATAAATTATACAAAAAATATAAAAATAAATTAATAATAATAATTTAAATTTAAAAAAACAGAAATGAAAAATAAATAAATATTAAATTTGGTTAATATTCATTAAATTAAACCATTTAAATAAATTGATATATTCAAATAAAAATAATCTATGAAACTATAGAAAATAAATAAAACGACTATTTTTTAATATGAATTTAGTTATTCTAAAGAAATGAAATTCTAATTATATAATAATATATTTTTGTTTAAAAAATATAAAATTTATTTATATAGTAGAATTTATATAATTATATCTTTTTATTTTATACAAGTTTTATCAAACATTTAAAAAATTAGTTTATAAATTAAGAATTTATCATTAGTAATTAATTTATAAAACAATCGAATTATAAGTTACGAAGGTAATTGTTTAAATAAATCCTAGCTTCCAATAAAAAAAGCTATACAAAAGGGAGAGATTTGTTTACTGTTTTGTTTCTCTCCTAAAAATATTTTATATAGTTTAGCTTTCAAAACAATTTTATATAGTTTTTCTAAATCTGTTTAAGTTGTGTATGAATTGATTCTAAGTTATGGAGAAATTTAATTATTGTTTTTTTTCTCTCCTAAAAATGTTTAAGAAGAAGTTTGTCCAAGAAAATTCTAAATGTTTAATTAAAAAAATATAGCTTATCTAAAACTTAATTAAATTAGTTCATCTATATATATCCTTCAGAATCTTACATCAAGTTGTTCCTAACATCTTTATCAGTTGTTCTATAAACGTTATTTTTTTCTCAGTGTAACTGTGTCCACAATTAGTTCCAACAAGGTTGTATAAGGCTATTAAAAAACAATCCAAACAATGTAATTGATACTTAATATATGTATAATATTTCAAGCACAAGTATATTTACACTGCTAAAATAGTTTTACATGAATGATCTAAAATTTGATATAAATATTCATTGGGATAAATATTATAATTTAACAATAAGATTAATAATTTTTTATAGAAAATCCCCAATAAAGGTATTATTGGATTAAGTTATGGATAAATTGCAGTGAACACAAACTTACGTGGAGCTTATCCACTAGCTACATATAGCCATCTTTTTTTTGTGTTGGTAGCTTCTCTTTTTTGGCACCAAAGCCTACTAATCCTAACCCAAGGTGACTTGGTCTCTCACCAACTAATTGAGTGAAGACTAAAAGGGATTAGTGTAATAAATATTTATTAGTGATGTTCCTAATCCATGAAAATATATAGATTTGAAAGAGTGAAGGATATGAAGGAGAGAGAGTGGATAGTTTGTTGTTTAAGGAGGAACATAAGAGGTTATGCAAGGATTGTGGGTGAGTAGGTGATGGAGTAAGTTGTCTTGTTGTTGTTGACAAGGCTATGTCCAAAGAGTCACTCACATAATAAATTGACCACCCATCATATACAATACTCAAACTCAATCTTGACCAACTCTTCTTTCAGATACACTTTTTTTTAGAGAATATATACAAGTGCCCCTACATTATTTAGTTGTGGAATTCATCTCTCTTTCAATCTCAACATTTCCCACGACCACCATTTACTTTTAGTGGGATTCATGTTACTCTTTTCTTCTTCTTCTTCTTCTTAATTCTATTTATTATACCTTTCTTTTAAATAATATTATTTTTAATTTCTCAGTTTCAATTTAGTTACATTTTCTCATACTCCATCAAAAATTCATTAATTTAATAAAAACTTCAAAATAATATTTGTAAATAAAATAAAGTTAACCATTTTCTAGTCTATTAATATAGACTATAGTCTTTGTTATTGATAAAAAAAAAGTGATGCTGAAACCCTTTTTATCACATCACACATTTTGTCCCAATAATCTAAATCCATCTCCCCTTTCATTTACCCATTTGAAAAATAAAATCGAACTTTTATCATCAATTAAAATTTTACAAAAAGAGATGATTCACGGATACCAAGTTCAGACACCATGTGCATAATGGAAAAGTTTTAAGAATATTAAAAAAAATAAAAATCATGCTAAAAGTATCACGAAGATACAGAGCACGCCGAGCTTTCTCCTTTATAAAATTTAGGTTAAACATGGTGTCGCCGTAATTTCATATTGGTTACACACTCTTATAATACTAAAAAAAGGTTATTTTGAAAGAGAATGTTGATCCTACTTTGAAACGTGCAACATTACTGTTAAGAGTTTGATCCGAATAATGTACTAGAATTCAACGTTCGTTTGTTTTTTTTCACTTTTAGTTTAATGGGAAATCTGTACGACGTTCTATTGCAATGTAAAAGAAATCTCCAATACTTTCTTGATTCTCCTCCATTTTGACAACCTAGGTATAGATGAACTGGTTATATATATATATATATATATATATCCAGATTAATTCTTTTTTTCTTATTATTCAAAATTTTGATAGAACTTAAGCTTCCCATTCTGTTGTTTTTAATATTTTTGGTATCTCTTTTCAAGAAAGAGTGTTAACCAATGATATTACGACAATAATATTGATAATCCAATGATATTAAAAAAAATCACAAAGTATTTGTGATCCCTTATGTATTCATATATATTGATTATAGAAGACGAGTTCATTGTAATTAAAAATATAATTCACACAAAAAATATTATATATTGTTAAGGATTTAAATATGTTTTTAGTTTCTGAATTATTTGTCAAAATTATGGTTTGTTTCCGGGACAAATTTTGGACCTATTTTGTCTTTATACTTTATAAACCGATATAAATGATCATCAATAAAAAATAAAAACATCTTTAAGAAAAGGAAATGAAAAGAAAAAAAAAGAAAGAAGCTTAAAATACGAATGATAATGAAATAAGAAACTGTAAAGAAGGAAAATAAAGAGATAAAAAGAAATTATAACACATCGTTAGGGATGATTTACACGAGTTTATAAAGTATAAAGACAAAATAAGTTCAAAGTTAGTTCTCCTAAAACACGAGATACAATTTTGACAAATAATTAAAAAATTAAAAATATATTTAATCTAGATACACAATCTTTTATATGAAATATCAAATAATTAGGTATAATATTATTTAATTTTTATTTAAAATAGGAGTTGGTTAAAATATGTTCAATAGTAATCACATATTATTTATTTAAAAGTGGAGATAGATGACAGTGTGTATATCTTACTTTATTTATCTTTTAAGACATTTTTAATGATAAAATTATAATAAAATTTCTAATTTTAAAATAGATAATATCTCATAATAATATTTCTTTTAACATTTAGATCAAACAAATATTAATAATGGGAAGAAAAGCACAAACAAAAATAATAAAACTACAGAAAAAGATTGGTAAATTTTGATTGAGAGTTAAAATAAAATGGTAACCTATTCTTTTGAATTATAAACCAACTATAAACCTATTCATTTGTTTTGAGCAATGAAAGAGAAGAAAAAATGTGTTAAATTTGGGAAAGATATATCTGGGTTGGAATAATTTGTTTTTGAAAAGAGAAACATCCCCCACCTTATCATCATTTTCAGCTTTATCTGAACATGCGTTGTTTGATTGATATTTTAAAATAAGAAAAGGAAGTATATGATAAGATTGCATAGTAGTTGTTTTGGCAGTAATGTGTTGTGAATTTGACAAGTTTATTGTGGCCACTTGTTTCAGTATTAACTATTTGTTGACCCTTGTATTGTATATGGTTCCATCCTCTTTTCTGAGTGTCATCTCTATCACCTGTTTGATTTTGTCGGACAATATTCAACAACTGCTATAATTTCAGCCCAACGGTGTGCTTCTAAAACACCAATTCACTAACACATTCAACAACTACACCAATTCCTATATACCTTTTTTTCTAACCTAATTTACATCTTATGTTTACGTCCACAATACAACCTAACTTATCTGAGTTTTTCCTTAGTTTTATAGACCAATATGATAATTAAATACAATTTAAAGTATCTTAAAAGTTTTCACCTCTCCCTAGACCAATTGTCCCTTAACTAAAAAAAGTTTATATAAAAATAATCAGAATTCTAACTCTTAAATACTTTATATTTTATTTATGCTTAAAAAAATGTCTAGAAAAATATGTTTGTCGTGCCGCCGCAAAAGCACAATTTTAAATCTGCAATATGTAATTTGCATGTCGAACACACTTATATATTCATTGCTATTTTGGACGCAGTCTTTGGCAGGAATTTTCAAAATTTAAATTTTGCTGACTTTTGTGCTACATAAATCTTTCACCATTATCTTCTTCTTTTTGGTACAATCACTACTGTACTTTCATTACTTTAAAAGCTCATTTGGATTAATTTATTCTTTTAATAAAATTTTGACTATAAGGTCCTAAATAACATGTTTTTTTTTTCTCTCATTTAGGACATTGAATGACTCAGTGAAGTAACTGCAGAATCCTATCCTAACGTGACTGCAGGCAGATTCTACGTTCAAAATAACTCAACAATATTAACATATTTTAGAATTTAAAAATGTTTCAATCTGAGAAAGGAAGAATATGATATGATATGTCATCCCAATGATCATAGCTGAATTCTACAACCAAAATATTTGGATTTTCGACTGATACATATGATGTCATGATGAAACAAAGCAAAACTCATCACCTTCTACAATTAGCACACACATTTTTTTATTTGATTTATATAATTATACAAAACTCCTCATATTCCCTGATACCATCCCGAGATTGAAGCAGGGTTGTGATGTGAATCCAAGATGAAGGGGAAAAGCTTGGCATCACAGTGCTCACACATTCACCACAGAAAATCCTTCCTCCAATTAACCTCATCATTGCTGAAATAGAAGCCATCTTGAGTGACCATCCAGGAGCAGGTCCTATGAATCCCACATCGGTCACTGTCTCGGGAAGCCTTAAAAGCCTCGAAACTCTTCCTCGTACTGTCCCATTTCATGGTACACTTCATGCGGTTGCTGCTCCAAAAACTCGGCCTCATCACCCAACTGAAATCATCGTGCTCCTGAAGGGCACGCCCCCCGAGATCCATCTCCTCGGAAGAACACCAAATCACCAACGGCACAGAGGAGTTGTCAGTGAAACCATTGATCACTCTGACGTAATAGTCGTCGGTGCCTAACAAGAACCTTGCCCTCTGTATTGTGGCCATCACAATGATAATGGAAGAGGCAAGACACAGCGTAAGGTAAACACTCACAACAAATTTCATGGTCGGATATGAAAATACGATATCTCTGTTCTGCTGCCTTCTGAGGCTTTATATATGAGTGCACCTTTAATGCTATGGTCTCAAAGTTTCAGGATTATGCGTGCGTGCCTTAGTTAGTGTACCCTCAATCTTTCTCATTCTATATTCTTCCAAAACCGCACAATCTTATCATTACGTGCGATCTCTTCCTTTCTTGCCACTTTATTTTTATGGTCTAGATTTCGCTTTTAAAGCACACCCATGCGACACCTTGCCTGTTTATACGCCATGATTTTTCTTCTTCCTTCTATGTAACATCATGTTTTTTTATTTATGCCTCAAATCTGCATATATAATATTAACAAGCTGCTTTTTATGTGTTTTTATTAAATACTTGTTTATAGAAGTAGTTTTTTTTGTGCACTGTACATGTGTTTTTAACAAAAAATAATCTTCAGCCGAATAGTAACGGTAACAAGGTTTGAAATAATTGAGAAATAAATGGGTCTCACCATGATTCTATTTAAGATAGAAACATTACGAAGATACTGCTGGTACATGTTATACCTACATAAACAATGTGAACATGTGAATATAATAATAACTTAAATTGAAGAATTAAAAAATATTAAAAAAGTTAAATTAAATTTAACCATTATTATAATATCAACTTAAATAAGACGACTTTAAAAAAACATATACAACTTATAAAAAATAAATCAAAGTACTAAAAGTTTGATAATAATTTAATTATTTTAAAAATAATCTCAAATTATTAGTACATAATAATATATTTTTATTTAAAAAACACAGATTTTATTTATATAATAAAAATTATGTAGTTATATTCTCTTGTATTTATCAACTAATCTACCAACGATTTGTTAAATATTTCCGATCACATAAATTAATTATCAATTTAGAACATATAAGCTAGGAATTTATTATAACTACTAATCAACTGAAAACTAGTTAATCAATTAGCATCTAGTTTTAACAAAGAAGGTATACTCCATTCGATTATTAGTTATAATTTTTTTTAATATTATATTAATTAAAGGAGTTATATGTATGTATATCTCTCTCTCTCTCTATATATATATATATATAATTTTTTTTAAATATTCTTAAAGACATATTTTACTAAAAGAATTAAAAAATATTGCAATAGGGAGGAAATTAGTCCAATTAATTAGACAAAGTCGAGCATGGCATAAATCGAAGGAGTCTTGAATAAATCTTTAATATAAATTGGGAGATATTTTGTAAAAGCAAATATAAATAGAGTTTTTACTCTATTTTCACATCCACGGAAAATGGACAACCACTACATAACATTCATATAGGACAAAAGAGAGAGAGAGTAAAGAATGGTTCAGTTGTGTTTTGAATGATTTTTACGAATTCTTTTTTAAGACATATTATCTTATGAAGGACCATATAAAAACTTAACTAAACTTTCTTAAATGAAATAATTATTTTCAATTTGCCTTTTAGTTATAGCAAATTAAAAAAAAAGTGAAGTAAAGAAAAGATAACAAAATTTTAATAATGATTAATCGTAACTTAAGACTGATGCGATCTTAGATACTTTTTCAAGATTTTATTATTATATAAAAATGTTACAAGTAATTTTTTGGGTAGAGCTTCTTTAGTTTCCACCATAATAAGTATTATTTGTATGCGTATCTCTTATGAACTATCCAAATATTATTTTTACACAAGCTTCTTTAACCTCAAATTCAAGTACTCTTTCAAACAAAACTTACTTAGATTTCTATTGATTTTGATATAAAATTTTGTTAATGAAAATGAAAAAGAAATACACAACTTAAGTGTTTAGTCTTTAATAATCAATATCTTAATTTGAATAGTTGGAGTAAAATCACCAATTTTGAAAATTTAAGAGACTAAATATAGACTCTTACAAATAAAGAGGGTGTTAAAAGTAAAATTCTTTCTTCATAAATTTCATCACCCCTTCATCTCCTGAGTTGTTTTTCTTGCTTTTTCTGTAGTTCGGGCCAAAATTCTCCTATTATTAATTGTATCTAAATAATATTAAAAATTCCTTAATTACAAGAAGATATGTTTATGTTACAATATATATATATATATATATATATATATATATATATATGTAGGTGTCTAAGATGCACAATAACATATTTGGATGGGTGCATACTTATGACATTTTAACTTTAATTTGTGGTTAGCAAATGGAAACAAGAACAAAAAACATATATCTCTTTAGAATGTGAAAGGACTAGTAAATATAAGAGATATATAAAAGAATTACTACTCACTTTAACATAAATAAGGAAATGTGACTCTTCATTTAAATTGTAGAGTAAACATATAGACAAAGGAAGAGGTGGATTTTGAAGGACATATGTAAAATTAGTAATAGTAAGTTTACTAATACATTATTAGGTAAAAAATACGTAGAAAAATTAAAAACATATGAGCATTTCATGGTTGTTGACATGACTACACGTTCAATGAAGTCGATCAACATTTTACTTAATTTAAGGAGAACAATAAGAACATTGTAATCCCTATTAAACAAGTGTACAACATTATTTATATAGGAGATCAGAAAGAGGACCAAAAATTAAAATGCAATAGTTAAAAATATTGTGAGAATGTGACATGTATATCATTGAAGTAGGTTTGATTAGTCCCCACAAGCTCTTATGGGTCTTTTTTTTCATACATTATTGTTGATGAATAACATAAATAAAACCAACAAATATAGATTGTCTCTACTTAATATTATTGGTGTCACCTCTATTAGATTGACTTTCTCAGTAACTTTTGTATTGTTAGTAAATGACTGAGAAAATAACTTTATTTAGGCTCTTGAAAAACTTAGAGAGTTCTTTTGGAGAACAAATGTATTTCTCCAAGCAATTTTTAATGATAGAGATCTTGCGCTAATGAATTTGAAACATGATCATCAAACTCGTTAAGAGAGATGCATTTGTCAGTGCATGAGAAAATCCTTCACTAGCAAGATCAACTTCTATATCTCTCTCCAATAAATCAATAATATGTCATCATCCTATGAGGAAGCGTCTCGTCCTAGTCATATTTATCATATTTAAATTTTATTTTCAAGTTCTTCCATCAAAACTCCAACTAAAAATGACTTTATACAATTTAAAAAATTTTGTAAAATAAAAATAACTTATAAATTATACAATTCAAAAATTATTTTATTAAATTAATTGAACTTTAAATTATAGTATCTAAAAATTATTCCTAACGTGCAAAATGATTTTTATTAAAAAATCATTTATAATAACAAAATGACCGATGAAATCCAAAAATCTTTCTAAATTACTTTCATATTATATAAAATAATTTTTAAATTATAAAATATTGAAATTAATTATAATCTTAAAGTTATTTTTAAAATGATTTTTAGATTTTATAATTGAGAAGACAACTTACTAAATCTAACACTATAGTGTTCGTATTTTAAAGACAAAAAATACTAGTAGTCAGTGTTGACAGAGACTGTGACGGTGGTAGAGTCCCAAGATGATGCAGAAGAGAATGAAGATGAAAACCATTTAAAAATAAGTGTAGAAGAATTTTAGTCTTTTAATTATCCTATGGGGTGCAGGCGGAAGCCATTGGGGTGCATAAAGAGAAACCCTAAATTGAGCCGTTGAACTACACCGTGGGTATAGCGTTTGAAGCCCATTAACCAACCCAACATCGATCTTTAAGCTTCCAGTACTTTCAGGATTTCTCTTTGTACCTCATAATTTTTCAAAATGACCACTTTGTTTTTTTCTCTTTTATAACTAAAACGGAACTCCATTGTTGGTGCTTGGCGGTGGGTGACGGAAGAGTGTTGGTAGTGTCTAAGGTGTTGAACTTAAGTGTATGGTAAATGTTAAGATGTGTTTGGTTTTCCTTCTTTTTTTCAGTTGTTCTATTTAAAAGTCTTATGTAACTTTCGAGAAGGTAATAATCTGATTTTTGAAAGTATAATTCATAATTATGATGGTAGAAACTCTTAATTACACTATTTAAGATAATCACACAAAACCTAATCTAAAAGTGATATGTAACATACCTAAGTTTTATTGAAAGTTCATTTATTCTTGTTGTTTATGCCTCGAAGTGTTTCATATAAATGCAGTAAAAATATTTGTAAGAGAAATCTCTGCTGCACAGCTTTTTATTCTTCATTAGATATTTAAGAGGAAATTTGGTGGAAAATTAGTAGCAACATGATTATCCAAGGCATTGTTGATGACAGTGATGTTGGCAAATATAATGACAGACATGAAACACTAACAGACAATAATTGTTGGTCATCATGGTTAATGAAGTATCTACGTGAAGACAAGGAATAATAAAATATAAATATTATTTTTAAATTAAGAATAAAAAACATTATAAATTTAGAAGTCCACTACATAATGATATAATAAGATTTGTGTTAAAAACCTTTTTAAGATCATTTTAAAAGAAACTTAGGTGGTTTTGGATTGTATTTTTGAAACCATGAAGGTAAAACACAATTTTACGATATTATTTTAATGATAGAACTTTATTAAAATGGTGGTTGGATTTGAATTGGGGCTATGTAAATGCTGAACTTAGTTGGAGAAAAAGGTTAAAGTTAGCTCAAAAAGTGAAAACCACTAACAATGGCAATAGCAATACAAATGTCAACCCCTCCAAAAAATGTTTTTAATGGGCCCTGATCTTTTAAACTGCTATTTACATCCTAAGTCAAAAGGCCCATTTTACTTACCTTTTTCTTTTCTTTTTGAACTTTCACCTTCCATTTTAAAAATATGTCCCCTCTATCAAATTTACTTTTCAAATATCACTTTATTAACAAGTTCCACTCTATTCTATTTTATTTTGCTTTTACAGTGACAAACTTTATCTTAATCAAAACAATCTTTCAAGATTTTAAAACAGGACAACTAACGGAGTTTATCTTAATGTATGTGTTGTTGTCGATTTAATAGTTGAATATATAAGAATTTCGTATTGGTACTTGAATATTCTAATTTAATGATAAAATAGTCTCTATTATGAGAGTTTCTATTCATAAAATAAATCAATTTTTTTTTATTTTAAAAAAATTCAAATTTACATCATTGAACACATTGATAATTTTTTAAAGCTTATCATTTAAATTTAAATTATAAAATCACCACATTCTATTTTTAAATATTATTTAATTATATTAGTTGGATTTTGGTTGAAAACTAGTATTTAGGTTAAAAAAAATAGAAATGGGTAGGTTTTAATTGAATAGGAAGAGAATTAATGGGGTCTGTGAGTGTGTTTTGAAGAAACAATAAAAAATTGGATCAAGAGAAACATATTGTGGGTTCGGGGCTCAGAGTACTTGGAGATACATTCTGTCATAGTACTACTCATTTTAACAGTTTCGTTAAACATAAAATAAATATTTATTTAATCTTTTAAAAGGTGAGTGTGTTTACATTTATTTTTCAAATGGTCCACAAAACAAGCATGATAGTACATTATTTCCTTCCATTAAAGTGCTCTCTGGTTACCATTAATGCCAGTAAATGCACCAAAAGAAATGATAATTTTTTTGAGAAGATATCCAAAAGGGAGCCAATAATCAACATTTTCGCACTCAGACTTTGAACCCCCTCAAATTTTGAAGTGGTCACTTTGAACTTTGGAATGTAGTAATAACCAAGCATTTGAAGGTTCAATAATACCCTTTTCTCTAGTTGAAAAATCCTGTTGGGAAATTAATAAGCAGTGAATGAAAAACAGTAAACATAATTGATGCATTGGTTTGAAACAGGTTTCTGCATTCTGCATAAATTTGTTGAACACTATTTGGTAGAAGTTGATAAATATTGCAGACAATGTGTGCTGTTATCCTGAAAGTGCAACGTAAAAACATTGTTCAGTACTTCAGTCTACTCCATGCATTCAATTAATACAGTTGAATTTCCTGCCTAGTTAGTGTAGCAGCACAGATATCCCCAGAGGTAAATGCACCAAGTTAAGTGAAAATTCAGACTTTAATGAACTCATCAAATTTACTTCGCATCATTTGTTTGTTTGTGTTCAAAATTAGTGTATGTTAATTCTAACACACCATCAACTTAAAGAAGCCAAACACAAAATATGAAAAACAGATAATTTTACAAGTTTTTTCTCCAACATGCAATTACAACATTTTTCAGCTCTACAAATTATTTTGGTGATTTTGATGACCACCCCAAGTCCAAAACCCCTAGCATTCGATTCAACCAAAATGGTAACAACCAAAAACCCTGACCCCTCACCACCCACTTAGCAAAAGAAAGAAAAACCAAATCCCAAAGTGGCAGTCAACCACTTTCTCAAATTAACACTCTAAAATTTACAGACCATGATAGTCTAGTGGCCTATTATGCACCACTTCTTCATCCTCTTTAATTTGGTCTGCTAAAAATCTTAAAAACCCTGCAAGGCTGCAACGGAAAGATATGTTTATTTTCCCTCCCTCGGTCAGGCTCAGATACCCTCCAAGGCATCACAAAGCCTACCATATCCTATGTGACATAACAACCAACACTAGCTAGGTGTATGTGTGTGTGTGAGGCCACACTCACTAACTCACTCACTCACTTTCCTTGGATTTTGAAAAGCTGAAGATCTTTGCACTTTAACATGTTGCGGAGGAACCAAACAGTGCCCCAAGGCACGCTTATTCAGAATCTTTAATTCAAACACAGATAAGCAAGTAAATAAGAAAAGAAAAGAAAAAGGGAATTTTGCTTGGTGTAGTTCTAAAAGTGCATGTGAAGCGTGAGACACACATATGATAACTGCTATAAACAAAAGTGGAAAGCGAGGGGTCTCCACGCGGAGCATAGATAAACACACTCTCTTCTTTCATTCATCTTTCTGCTCTGCCCCTGCACTCACCATAACGCAACATTTGACCCACCAATACACACAACCTCTTATGCTATTTAACCTCATCTTTATTACTCTTCATCTCAAAATTCTTCTCTCCGCCTAAAGGAATACACTTTTTAATACACAATTTTTTCAGTAATGTGATTCTAACTTACTACCTCACAAATTTGGTTGCAGAAATCAAATACTATGCTTCATCGTAATCAACCACTTATAGTCGAATTAGTTAAATTTGAAGAAAAATCTGAGTGAAATTGGTTGCTTTTAAAAGGGTAGCATATATTTTAGAAGGAGATTGGTTAGTGAATAAAAAGGAAAAAAAAGTATAATAAGTAAGAAATAATATAGATTTGATGAAGGGTAGGGAGAGAATAGAGAATAGGGCACGAGGCTCGAAACCACAGTGCCTTTCGCACTCAAACTTTAAAAGGCCTCGAATTTCAAACGCTGAAAAGGATATCATCCTAAAGCCAGCCAGAACAAATTACACCCTTCATCAATACTATATTTATATCCAAATCAGAAAACGCCTCATGCATCATCATCATCATCATCTTTTCCCATGTATGAGCATGGTCTTGCTATCCCTGTATGGTGGTACTTGTGGGGGACATACATCCACATAACATATGCATACTGTATGTACACTTTCTGACTCAATATATTAATGAATACAGTTAAGTATAAAATTATAGTTTCAACTTATTTCAAAGTACTTAGTTAGTAGTATGATTAAAAACAAAAACCTTTGATTTTAGAAAATATATTGTTTTGTTTGCATATAGTTTTCGATAGATGGCTTATTATTCACATCAACATCACTTGTATCACTTGTTTCATGGTAAAAATCAATTAAGTTAAAATTATGGTGTTTAAGGAAAAAGTTACATTCTGATTTATAATTATAATTATTCATCTAATAATAAATTTTCAATCGTATTTGAGTTAATTTATTAGTATTAATTATCCTGTAATGAAATTGTGACAGATAGAGATATTATATTATCAAGTAAAAAGTTATATCCTTATTAAACTCCACCCAATTAGGTGAAAAGTAAAGAAGAAAAATAAAGAAAGAAAAAAAATATGAGCTTGAAATGAGAAATAGGATATGAAATGGTAAGCATTTGAAAGGACAAAAATGGAATAAGAGACAAAGATTGGCAACACGTGTGGGGCCTTGGCTTACCTAATTGTCTTCTCCCTTGTCACTCAAATCAACTTCACTTCTAGTCTATCACTCATTATTAAACTATAGATATAACTATAATAAGAAATTACATTATTAAACTATAAATATAACTATAATAAGAAATTACAATTAGTTTCTTTTTCAACAACATCATATTTCAATGCATGAAAAAATTTGTGAATGGTAAATGTTTTTTATCCCATGTATCTATTTTTAATACAAATAATAATATACTGTACAATAGTGCAAAACTATTTTATAATTCATTTCTTCACTATTAATAAAAAATCACAACTTTATTATTTTTTCTTTTGTTTATACAGGGTAGAAATTTTAATTTTTAATATTTTATCAAATAATTATTAAAAAGGATAGAAAATATTTTTTTATTATTTAGATACTTCAATATTATATAGTTTATTTTGATTATTATATTACTTATAGTATATGGTTTGCTATTTTAAAATTATACTTCAAGATAAATGTTACAATTATTTTTGTTTTTATTATTTTTAAAAGATATTCATATTACATTGCACATTTTAATTCTATTTTTATTTTTTAAAATATTTTATATCTACTTAAAAAATATATCATTTTTAATTTTTTGTTGAATTTAAATAGAAATATGGCAAGATATAATATAAGATTAATAATAAAAACACAATATAGAAGTATATATGTTAATTAAAAGTAAAATAAATATAATTAAAATAATTTATTTATAACTAAAATATTATAAGAGTTTAAAATTAATAAAAGAAGTAATATTAGAGAAATCCTCAACATATATTCTATCAATAAAAAGATAAAGTTTATATAAACATATTTACTTTTTTTTTCATTTATATTTACTGAACAGTTGTAATGTAGCATGTAATTTTAAAACTTTCATTTATATTCTACCAACTTCTACTTCTTAGTTTTTCTTTTCGAATTAGTTTTAATAAAGATATAATAATATGTTAAACATTAAATAACACAAGTAAAATTAGGTGGCTAAAATTACATTTTTGTCTTATATATTGTAGAGTTAAACTTAGGAAACTAAATTCCAACAATATTTATACATGAAAGATCAAGTGTGCAATTAATATTTTTTAGATTCTTAATTAAAATTTACATTAATAAAGAAGCATCTAGTGCTTACTTATTAACATGTGATTTTTTTTGAAGTCCATTACAAGATAACAGCATGTTTAGATATAGAGTGAAAAACAAAATTATTACTTTGATTAATGTAAGATTGAGTTGGAAGGGTGGTGAAGGGAAATAGTGAGGATAATAAACCCATATGATGCAGCAATGGAATTCCATGGTTGAAATTGGGAGTGACAGACAGCAGAATGGTGAGGTGAGAGAGAAGAACAGAATCCATCGGATAAGGTAGGGACGTGACAGGCACAGAGTTGTGTTGTGATGGATCAACAGAAACATGTCGTCATCCCTTGTTTTGACCATATATATTTACTCTAATTTATAACCCAGATTCTGTGGGACCCACATATCTCTAAGTAAAATTATTAAAAATTAATAACAAAGCATTCATCTTTTGAATGCTGCTATAAAGCAACTAATCATCCCTTTGGTACAATGCCAAGACATGAACAAAAGGGTCACCTTAATTTTTTCTTGGAGCACATGCTTTCGACCATTTTATGTTTAATGGAGTAAGACATTACTAGGTACACAAAGTATCATTAAGCTAATCTTTGTCTCAATTAAATCACAAAGCTTCATCATGATCACTAGAAAGCACTGTTCCACCTAAGTTTACAAACTTTATTCATGTCAAACTTCATAACATATATGTTTGTCCTTTATACATGCAACATCACCAAAGCTCGTCCTTTGATCTCGCTATCAAAGTCCTTCTCCAACGGAAACAAACATCATCACTTGTGAGAACCAACCCTTTTTATGTTCAAGAATTTTTAACCCTTCTTTCATACATTGCATATATAATGTTGGTTTGCGTTGCACAATAATGGTGTTACTTCTGTCGTGGTCAGCATCTTCACAAGACTCAAACCCTTCACAACAATGGGAAGTGTAGGTTATTAGGTGCATCTATTACTTGCGTGTCACTTTCATGTGCATCCTTGTCAAGCAGAAAGTTCTCTTCCATTCTAATGTTTTGGAGTTTTTTTTTCTCATATAATAAGGTTGAATTTGGTATATGTTTCTTCTGACACAATCTTTCACAATTACCCCATCTTGCACATAGTCATCATATAAAATCCTTGGACAAGATTAGAGGACTCTTCATACTCCTTTTCTTCTTTCGTCCACCCCCACATGCCCATAACGTTGAATGTTTGCCATGACGCCAAAATATCTTGTTGAATGACGAGGGAGAGGGCTACTACTGACTTTTGCAGCCTCAGCAGATTCCTTGTTGGAAAACACTTTATGCAGCATAACAAACATTGGCCATACCAAGACATAAATTTTAAATTAAATACAAGTTGAGTTTGATATTGTACTACATTCTTTTGCTTAAAATTACATTACTAAATCACCAAAATAAAACTAGAAAAAAGGTGATTATCTACAACAAGCAAACTTTGAAACACTTCAACATGCAATGACTCAAATTTGATACAGCTGGATGCATAACACACTGCACTTCAGTTGGATTTGGATTTCTACTAAATCATATAATACTGTTCTGAATAGACTGACCAGTGACAGACTGAGAACAACGCCACTCATGCTCAAACTTCTTTTATATTCTCTTTAACAAACAAAAAAAAAAGCTTTATACCACATAAAAATAGAAACTCCTAGTACAATGATTTATGATAAAATTATTTTTTATTTTAAAAAACATAACAAAATAGCGAAAAAATAAGTTTATATTTTAATACCAATAAAAACATTTTGTTGAATTATTACATATAAATTAGTTATTACTTTTATAATAATTATCTTGAAAATTATACTAATAATAATTATAATTAAAAACATTGCGTAATTACATGCATCCATTCCATTCAATTTACTTTTACTACACTTTATTTTAACCTTTATAATATCAAATCATACAAATTACAAAATTATTACTTTATAACTGTCATTAAATTTATTGGAAGGTGATTTATCTCTTTGTCAACCGTATATTTTTGTTATCGTTTATTTCGTCCTCGATCAAATAATGAAAAGCATCTTTCACTTCTCAATAAAAATTCTTCAAATCTTCTCTCTTTTTGCCCCTTTTTCTCTTTCCTCCTATTTTCTTTGAACACCAAGTAGAATGTTAGAGTAACAGATAAGTGTCCCGCACAAAAGTAACTTTTTTTTTACCTTTAAAGTAAAAGATACCATCATACATCCAAATTCTTCCCAAGTAATACACGGTTAAAATATTACATCAGAAGAAAAAAAAAAGCTTTTTGTTAGACTTCGGATGTTGGAAGTTGAAACCAAGACACTTTTGCTTTAGAAGCAAGCAAAACACCATGATGACCATCGTGGTTTGTGAAGTAAGATAAAGAGAAAACATGCTACCCCGATGATGATAATATCAAAATGCCCCCAGGTAAGCATAAAGTAAAAACCATCAACAAGAAAATAAAACAAGGAATGAAAACCAAAGAAAGAATTCACCAAATTAACTAGAACTTTTATATAGCAATAAAATACCATACATGGGGCATGAAGTAAAGCTTACATTAGTACATTGGTCTGTGATAGTACCATATGGTAATTAAGTACTGAATATAATTAGTAGATAAAATAAGTGGAGTCTATATAGTTCGTCCATCATACAAAAGACCAACTCATAAACATGAAGGCTAAGCAGTGATTAGAATCATCATCATTCAGGACTTTCCATGCAATAGCCTGCTCATAAGACACTGGCCGATTCATACTTGATACACATATCCCTGCTGGTAGATAAGCAAAACCCTGAAAAGAAACACGGAAAAGTAGAAAATGTTGCATAAGATTAGAGGGAATATAGCAAAGAAAAGGATATACCATCCACTCGAGTAACAATAAATATATCATATATTCCAGATTTCAAATTTTATCTAGAAGAATTGACCACATTCAATATAAGTTAATTATAATAACTTACACACCTCACTTAACCGAGTTAGATCCCCTTGAGAACTAGGTTTCAATTCGAAACACCACAACTATCAAGCTTTTTATTATTTATCACCCATAATGCAGCAGTG
Organism: Lablab purpureus; assembly: GCA_030347555.1. NCBI lineage: Eukaryota > Viridiplantae > Streptophyta > Magnoliopsida > Fabales > Fabaceae > Lablab > Lablab purpureus. The sequence continues at coordinate 17,691,482 of CM059259.1, forward strand.
ACTGCCAGGACCTTAGAGCCAAAATTAACAAAAAAAATGCAGTTCACTTTTTAAGTACCTGTTGCATTATCTTGGAGAACTCGGAGCAAAGAATCTTCCTGCCAGATTCATCAAGAACTTTATCAAGCATTATGTCTTGAAGTGCGACTAGAGTAGTTTCAAGCATGTCTAACCCAGCTTGATTGGCAAAGGTGAACACTGGAGATGCCTGCAATGATTTTAGAAGTACACCACTCAATTGAAAGATTATTGGATAAAAGAATTGCACATTCTTCCAAAACATACGGCATATTATATTATTATCTACAAAGTCATCTGACAACTAATCGATTTTTCAAATTCCAACAAACAGAAATTAAAGAAGCAATGCAAGTGATTACATTTGTTTTCACAGAACAGCACATGATTGCATCGGAATGGTGCCAAAGTTGCTTCAAGATTGCATCGCCTGCGGTGGACTCCGCTCTAAAAAGCTCAGTTCCAGTGTGGATCCTTAAAGGAAACACAATGTCAGACTAAACAGAATAAGATCTGGAGAGTAAGTAGAGCAACACTTTCAAAAAATTAGTGACGTTCAAACAGAATTCAACTTTCAGTTACCAACTAGTGATATAGATTATGCTAGTAACGAATATCTATACATATATAGAAAACACACGTTTCTAAGGGAACTATAACAACTCCTAAACCAAATACAAGAAAATTAAACGTGTAAAAAGCTAACAGCACAATAAAAGAATAGATTTGCAGTCAAAATTTATTAAACAAACCTATAGCTTCTACAGATCCATCGTGCTAAGGTAAGGGCCTCTGGGGAACCAGGAAGTGACTTTGGTCCCAGCTGAGAACTAAGCCTGGAAGGAGCAATTGCCATGGCGACTCTCTGAACAGATCCAACAACACTACGCACATACTGGCGAGCCATAGCAGCAACATTGTCCCGCGTATGATTTTCGAAGGTAAATTGGAAAGCAATAGTAAGCACCGACCGAAGGTTGTACCCGTTCAAATCAGCTTCACCGGCTGGACGAGCATTAGCAGATCCTACTTCCATTGTTGATGCCAAATCTAATGTCCGAGTTGCAGCTGGGCCATCCTGGAGGCATGAGAATCAGAAACAAGATATTAGTAACTTCACACCGCACATGTAGTAACATCTGAAAGTTTCAGTTCTTCTAGCTAGCCTTCACAACTCTCTGGATCTTGTGAACATTACCACATTAAAACAGGACTAAGATACATTATAAAAAGGTTTATATCTGCTAATTGGGTTATGATACCATACCATAATTACATGCAAAGTATTTAAAAGTAGTTTCACAACCAAGAGCAAGTAATAAAACCAAACAAGTTGCAAACAAATGCCACTCAACTGATTTAGGATCTAGTGGAATGACACGAAAACCAGATGGCAGTAACAGAGCATCATCTGCAAAGGACTCGTCAATAGGTGCAAACACAAGTTGAGCACATGCCCCAATTGCATTTTCATCAACTCCACTGCATAGCTGCCACATCCAGCAGTTGCAAAACGAAAGGGTCATTAAGTGTCATGCATAAATACTTTACACCTTAGTTAAACAAAAAATCCAAACACATTACCTGCAACAGATACATATCACGTGCCAACGCGACATCCTCAGGAGAAAATGCATGACCCTCAATGCGAACCACCTCCAGGAACTGCACCATTGCGTCATGCCACAATTAGCATAGAATACAATTAACATTGTCAAAATAGAGAGTGAAAGTTATCTCAAAATTACCTCTTCATGCTCAATAGTATGAGCAAGAGGTAAAATGACCTGGCTGCTGGGGAAGCCACCAGGTCTTGCACAGGGAACTGCATAGGGACTAGCTTTAAGGCATGCAGCAGAGTATGCATCAACCCCGTGATCAGCCCATTCTGATCGATGCTCTCTCAAAAAACGAACAAGCAAAGCAGGTGGAACATTCTGTAGGAAACCATTGTTCAAGAGAAGATTATAACCAAAATTTAACATATGCTTAGAAAGTTAAGAGGAGGAATTGTGCATAGAACTGTTTGCTTCACAAGTACCTGCAGGAGCATCGATGCCTTGGCACACAATACCCCACCTCCAAATGCTGGGAACATGGAAGCATTGTAGTTGGACCCCAAAAATTTGTTCGGAGAAGAGTTTATAGCTATAGTCACATCTTCCACCCCATCAGTACCCATCAGCGACCAACCATCATCAACAAATCCATTCACAGCATCATTAAATCCCCTGAAGAATAAGGTTAAATAAAATCTTCAGATTATAAACAGTCTCGAATTTAAGCAAGAATATAAAATACTAACCAATCACCTGCTATTACCTCACATCAAGTGTAAAAAGCACTCAGCAAATAATTCAAAATGCATAATGCACTAGTTCTACATAACAAGGACATTCAAGCCTTACCTGCAAAGTCTCTGACTAAATGTCCTCAACACAGCAGGCTGGCGTCCCCCACCATACTGAATTTCTCCACTCGATTCTTGTGCTATCTGTCTTATATGTTGCAAGGCCTGCAGAGTAAAAATTTTTAAGTCTGACGGTGATTTTGAGTAAGTTACAAAGTCCAATCTATGTAACAAGAAGGTAATCTTACAGCAATGGTCAATTTCTGAGCCAAGATTTTCGATGATTCATACAGGGGCCTCAGTACTTCAGGAACACTCCATACCTATACGAAATAATAATTTCAAAATACTGAGTACAGGATCAGAGATTATAAAGTGATTTAACTCGTAGATCGTTTACTTACATCTAAATCAATATGATCAACTATGTGAATAATGGATCCACCACCCTCACACGGTCTAATCAGATAACCACTGGGAAGCATTTCAGCTCTAATGAAGGTCGTGGAAGGAGGCCCTGTGGGGCCACCAGTTGAGGATGTCAATGATCTCTCACATATCTGCCAGCCAGCATGATAATGTCAATAAGCCAAATTAGTTCAAAATCCCATGAGGAAGAAGAATCATTCATTTTATATTCTGCAATAACACCTTCATAAGTAATACTTGATAAGCAAAAGCCCCAAATGCTTCTGAACAGATCCAACAACAAACAAAGCCCAAATGCACAATGGCAGGAAGGAGTTGGAACTTAAAAAAGAAAAACCAAGTCTTGTCCAATGGAAGGTAAATTTTGTTTAGTAAACTTAATGGAAACTTGTTTTCTCCCCTTATCGTCAAGAGCGGGAATACAGGGACCAGATCAAGAAATGACTATTTTCAGCACATGAACACTAAACAGCCATTTTGGCAGAAGAAATGTTTGTTGAGAAAAACACACAGCACACTATATTCTTTTCCATACCACAAGACTTCCATCTTCCAAACTTGTCGTGTATCTGAGTGTCCAAAAGTCCCGTGCTGCTGCCAATGTTGTGGGCGCATATGTCTGGTAAAAAAAAATCAAGCGTAAAAAAAAGGCCAAGAAAATTAAAGCACACGTAGTGCAGAAAAGTTCCCCGGACCTGCATGTACATGAGCTCAATGGTGCCCCCATTCCCTGTGGGAACTATACTCAATACTTCCACACATCGGCAGTCACGATACCACGACTGCCGATCTTTAAGAATCTCAGCAACCTGACATAAACAACAGTCACAACCATAATTCAGAAAAAAAAATACAGTTCAATAGCTCGACAATGAGGAACCAAAGGAACATTAGGCATACAACAACACACCTTAGTGGGTTCTAGACTCACAAGGCCGCAGGCTCGTGCTGCCACACCACTACAGTTGCGGGAAACAGCAACGATTCCAATCGAATCCGGACCAGGCTGGTCAATAGAAATCACAACGAATCGTTACACAAAAACACAAGGATGAAAACGAACAAATTTTACGTTTCCAACTACATCGTATTAATCGTTGCTTACTAGCAGATGTTGGAAACAAGTACTAATGTTGGTTAAAGAGCATATACCTTCATCCCAATCATCTGGACCCAGTCGACAGCAGTTCCAGTAGCCTTAGAAAGGAACTCTGCCAGGGTCTCCTCAGCTATGGCGAGAAGACTGAAGCAAAAAAGAATCGTCATGTTTTTACCATGAAAACATTCAAATGAACAATTATACAACTAATAAAAAGTACTGTATGGTTTGTTACACACCCAGCTGGGTTGTTGGCATCCCTATTGGGATGCTGAGGTGTTGGGTTTTGCTGTTGATTCTGACCACTCATTACCACAGACTCACAGCTATTGTCTGTTGTGGTGCCAGCAGAGGCCTGTTCAAACCCAAACATGGTTGGTTCTTCCATTAGCATTTACAAATCAGAAAATCAGAAAAGCATGCACAAAATGAAGGCTAGGAGAGATGGGTCCTCACAGTTTGTATCTGTTGCTTCATATATCCGTTCTCGTAGACCAGATGAGAAACCTGCTTCTGCAAACGGTCATTCTCTTCCATTAACAGTTTGTTCATCGCAGTCAGCTTTCTGTTCACTGTCTGCAGCCGAGATGCTTCCTTCCTCTGCTTCTCACGACACCTACACACCAATGTCTTGTAAGAACAAAAACACAGAAACTACAAGGTACTATTAGAAATTGAGTCAGTCACAAATTACTTTATTGCACTGAGACACAAGATAAAAAAGGTGGTGAAGGTGAAGGTTAATTTTTTGAGAGAATAAGAAACGGAAGATTTTGACATTTGGGTCATTCAAAAAAAGGTCACCTTCTATTCTGAAACCAAACTTTGATTTGCTTAGGTTCAATATTGGAAAGGATGGGGCACTCTCTGATGAGTTGCTGCCTCCGCAAAGAACTTGGCTTGGGACATTCAGCATACACCCTCTCCAAAGCCTCAACCTGCTCAGGTGTGTACCTAACATACTTGCTTGAATCCATCTGGTTGTTGGCTGAGTCCTTGTGCAAAGAAAGTGCCATCTCACACTATCACAACACAAAACACTACTTTCTCTAATATACACACTACCACTAAAGTAGTCTTTGAAACTGAAAAAAACAAATGATGGGAATGGAGTGAGTGAGAAAGAAAGAAACTAGTTTGGCTCTTCTTCTTCACTGCTCTTGTTGGTGTTAGTCTCGGGCAGGCTCTCTTCTCCAAGAGAGCCTCCACTTTCCTTCATTAGATGCTGCTCAGTTCCTCAAATTCCAACTTGGGATAGAGCCTCAAGGGGCGCTACAGTGGTCTTTATCCCCCACACACACCAATCTCGAGATTATGAGAGAAAGAAAGAGAAAGAGATGGAACAAGAACTGAGGAAGAAAGAATGTGTTGTGTGTTTTTATGTGTTGTCGCTGTAATAATATAATACTAATATTATTATGTTGTATTATTATATTATATAATATTGTATATTGTATATACTGTGACATGTAGCATACCATAAAATAAATGTGATATGTAATGTAATAATAATAATAATAATAGAGTAATAGTTGTTGTAAGAATGTGGCTGAAAAAAGCAAACAGAAGGAAGAAAAGAAAACAACCAATGGGGAGATAAAGGGACTTTAATTTGTTACTGAGCCATTTTTTTAATTTCTTTTCCTTTTTTGGTTGTTCCTGCAGTACCAAACTGGTTTCCTCTTTACTCATGGTCACTGTGTGATGCTAAAATGAAAAGCAAATTAATGAAAAAAGAGAGATATAAATGAGAGGACAGCACAAGCGCATAACAGATACGATTTTTTGACGACTCAGTTTCCCTGTTCTTTGTTAACCCTTTCTCTTTCTCTCTCTTTGTGCAGAAAAAAAGATACTATATTGCAGGCACGCAGGCACACCAACAGCGAAGCTTCTCTCTCTTCATGAAGGCATGTTCCGAAATGAAGGGTGATGATGATGTGATATGTCATGCATGCATGACTGCATGTACATGTATGATGTAGATGATGGATGGATGGATGAGAGAGAGAGGAGGCAGTACCAGTACAGTGTACGTACGTAAAGAGTGAAGAAAGGTAGAGAAAGTAGACAAAAAAGACGGACAAATATTTGGCATCACATTTGGTTGCAGGGTGAAAATGTTAGCAGGATCCCATAAAATTGGCTTCACTTTGATTTTACTTTTATTTCTTTTATATATTATTTGTACTTCAAAAATTCTATGCAAGACTTTTAGGTTTTTTCTTTCTACCTATTTATTCTCACACTGCATCTATGCATCTATTTATTGTTAGAGAGGATTGAAATGCAAATGATTTTCTATTTGTTTTTATTCATATGCGATCATTTGTGAGAAAAAAAAAAAAAAAGGTAATTGATACTATCTTGAGTGATATGATATGATATGATATAAAAAGATTTTTTTTATTTTGTGACTTTTATTTAAATAACTTTATCTCAAGAACTAAATTTATTTTTTTTTGTGAAATTTTAAAAAATAAACTATATTTTTCAATGCAGAAACCCAAAAACGATTTATCTGAAAATTAAAGATTAAAAACGGATCAAGCTTATAAATATTTTATAATTATTAGACACACTATAAAAACTTCTATTCGGAGCATGGTCTACCAGTTTATTAATATAAATAGTTTATACAATATTTTGTGAGTTTTAGAAAATATGTATTTTTCATAATTATTTTGTTTATAATTTTTATTTAAATAAAAAAAATGCATTACAGGAAAAAAGCACTCGCCTTAGACTAATGATTTACTTGTCTTACTTTACTAAAATTTATGAGAAAATTTAAATTGAGATATACAACTAAATTTATGGTATAAGTTGTTGTAGCATAGAAGCTTTCTTTAGAAAAGTAGTAAAGTAAATAATAATTTTACTCAGCAATTAACCTATTCGGGAACCTAGAAATGATGAATGAAAGCTCAAATTGTGGCAAAATTGACAAGCTAGCATGATTAGGAGTAAAAGTGGGTTTTTAACTTAAAGGGTTATTATTTTATTTTATTTTTCAAATTTGATTCCTTTTCCCAAATTTTGGTGTCATAACATAATAATCAATATCAATTTGAATAGACATCCACTGGCTACTACCAACTACAAGAGTAAAACACTTATTAGATGTTTGCTATATCCCAATTCATTAAGAAAATATTGTAATCAATAAAGTTTTAGAGAGAAACTTTCTAGCATATTCTTTTTAACACATCTTATTATTATTACTTGAATCTAACAAAAGAATTAGAAAGGTTATCAATATTTTTAAAAAATTTATAATACAAAATTTATTTAATCTGTTAAATCTTTTAAAAAAAATACATAAAGCCAAATAAGCCATGAATTAATCTACATCAAAAAATTTGACATTACATTCAATTTAAAACTTTATGACTTCCTTATATATTACTTTCTCTTTTTTTCTGAATAAAAATATTTTTAGAATAATGATTTTGATTTTGTTTCTTTTTATGTGTGATTGGTAGAGTTTAAGGTAATATTAATTAATTTTTATCAATTATATTCTTTTAAAAATATCAATAACAATTAAATTATTTTTTTTATGATATTTTAAGTGGCATTGCTTAACCAATTACTCTTTAATAAATAATTTATTGTTTCTACCTTTTCATATACCTTCTTCTTAATCAATAAAATGTAATATTTCATTAAAAAAATATATAAATGAAATTATAATGGAAATTGAAATATCAAAAACAAAATATCTTTTGCACTAATATTCAAGTTTGTTGAAATAATTTGAGTTTGTTTTGTTCTCAATTTGTCATTTTAATATTTAAATTTATATCACACAATGACAATCTATCTTTACTAATTATAATCGAAAATAAAAATTATTTTTAAATTTTTTAAATCAAAATTTCTAGTAGTATAAATTTTTAAATTAAAAGTGACAACAAAAAAACTTATTTTTATGAAAATAGAAAAAATATTTAAGATACTATGCTGAAGATAATTGAAGAAAATAATTGAAATGATGTTTTTTAAAATAGAGAGATAATAGATTGAATACTTTTAAAAATTTATTGTAGATTGTAAAATTTTTTATTTTTATTGGTGTGTAACTAAATCTTAATGATTCTCATTGTAAAACAAAAGGAAACTCTACAAACTCATTTTTTTCTTTTATGGGACTCGAGCACATACTTTCATTCTCAACACAATCTTATTTGGAATCATAAAATTTTTATATAACTCACTTTTTCTCTAACAATTAGTTTTATTTATAACTTTTATTTCTTTTTTAGAAGATTACCTAAACTTATTTTTAACTCTCTTTTTTAAATTAACTACACCTCATTTTTAAAATAATTTTTTTTATATTTTTCTATATAAAAGTTTATAAATTATTATTTCATTATATGTTATTTATTCGTTAACATAAAAAATGTAATTATTATATTTAATATTTTTTTATAAGAAAAATATTTTTAATACAACAAATTATTTACATTTTAATATAAAAATATTTAATTATGAAATTTAATATATTCCGACAAAATAATTATTTTTAACATGTAAATAATAATTTTTTAATCAAATAAAATTTTAAATTTATTATTATGTGAGGAGTTCATAACTTTTATAGTGCTTAAATATTAAAGTTATAAATTTAAGCTAATAATGAATGAAATTCGTTCAAATCCAAAACTTGAAAAATATATAATTTATTCTAAATTTGAATGAATAATAAAAATATGTTGAAAACATATTGGTTAGCATTTATGAATTAAATGATGGTGCAATTATAAGTCTTTTGAAAAAAGAAAAAAAAAATGTAAACAAATGTACATAGCTTAGTCCACAAATTTTATGGTGTGTAGAATAATTAACATGATTGGATCCAAAGAAAATGTGAGGATGTGTTTAACTTTTTTCCATATTTGAATTTGAATATTTTGTGTGAGTTCTGTGAATTTACTTAACCAGAAAGATTAATTGCACCATGTTGAATAAATTTGTAGGAGCTAGTCAGCGAAGAGCACTAAGTAATGTTATTCACACATTTAAGACTATATTATGTGATGGCTTCTCAATTACATGCATGCACCCATTAATTCCCCATTTATAAGTCAACTTTCATTTCTAAGTGGGTTCATGCTTCTCACACTTTTACAGAGTTTTTATACAAATTAAAAAGCTAATATTATGTACATCAATTCAAATGTACACATTATTTTATAAAAAATCATGTTCTTAATTTTCTTTTATCATTTTTTAAAACCCAAGTTAATCTTACACTTAAACCAGCCTTAATTTCTAAAAATCCAACCACTGATAATCTAGCTTTATACAAAAAATCATCTGCTCATAAATTAATGTTTATAATCAGTATTTTAACTGTTGTAATCACCATTTTAAAAATTATAATTAATATATTTCTAATTGATTTGAGAGTGTAGTTATTTTGTACTGACACTACATAGAAATTACACTCCTATTTCTTTTAAACAATCATTTAAATAAGTGTTGAACCTAAGATAATGATTTAAACAAATTTGTAAACAATTGAATTAAAGAAACTATAATTATAAAAAAATGGAAAAAAATCTATAAGGTGAAAAACAAATATAGTCAAGTATTGAATTTGCCAAATATTAAGCTTAGACTTAAAAGAGATTTAATTCAATAGCATAATTAAGTTTTTATTACTATATATAAATTAGGATGTTTTTAATTAAATTTTTATTAAAAAATTGTTTTACTACTTATAATATTTAAATTTTTTAATTCATTCTTTTCTATTTTATTTCCTCATTAAGTGGGATGACGTGTTATTTTATATCATTGTTGACATGTTTTTATACAAAATAAAAACAACTAAAGTAAGTTTTAAGTTTCTCAATGTATTTGAAATTTTCAATTAATTACCTATTAAAAAATTTTACAGATATTCAAAATTTCATATATTTCAATTGAATCTGTGTGATTTTATAGTTGATTAGAATGATGTCATTGTCTGATTTTGCAATTTGAAATATACTACCATGAACTTAACAAACAATAAAAATGAAGCTTTAAAATGCTAATTATTATCAATTTTTTTATTAATTTTCAAGTTCCAAAACACACAAAACTTAACTATGTCACTTTTTTTATAAAGATAACTAAGATTTACAATTTCATTTTTAAGTTTGTAGTGTTGTGTTTGAAGCATTTAAAATGAAATGATGGCTCCAATTAACAATAAATCAAATAGTAAGAACTAAATTAAAAATATGAATATTTTGGATATCTAATTGAACAATTTCTTTTAACATGAACTTAATTGAAAATTTTAAATTTATAATAAACTTGAAACTTATTAAGCCAATTTTCTTAAGTAAAAATACATTAATAATAATAGCACAATATATATATATATATATATATGTTAATGAAAGATAAATATTTTGAATTATAGATAAAACGAATTTTTTTAATATAAACTTAATTAAAATTACCCAAACTTATAAACAATTTAAAACTTAATTAAGATTTAATTAAAAAATATAAATATTTTGTGTTATTAATAAAACAATTTTTTTAATATCAACTTAATTAGAAACACCTAAATTTATAAATTACTCAAAACTTGATTAACCCTGACTTATATTAAAAACATGATAACCAACTTTCAAAATTATTTTTACTCATCATGGTTATACCAAACACTAGTTAAATTTGTTGATTGCAAAGTTGTGATATAAAAAAGTGCGATGAAAGCTACTGCTTAATGACAAGTTTGCTGAAAATCAAAACGATTTTTATACATAATGAAACCTTTTTCTTAGAAAAAAGAGAGATATGAGTAAAAAAAACACAATAAGAATTTTGCATATTAGAAAAAGAAGGAGATATAAGTAAAAAGCAATAAGAATATTTTTTTTTATGCAGAACTAATGATTTGATGTTTTAATTTATTATTACACTATTTCTAAAATCTTATATAAAGGTCTTTTTAATACTTTGTTTAATAATTTATTATTTACACTTTAATTTAAAAATCATTTAAATATTTATACTTTAATTTAAAGATTATTTGATATAATAATATGTTATTTATATTTTAATTTAAAAATTATTTAATATAAGAGTTGCTTTAAAAAAAAGAATAACTTTTGTATTTTAAATTAAAACCACGCATCTTAAATTTATTATTGTGTATGCATATTTCAATGAAAAATCTAATAAAATTTAAAATTTATTATTCTAAATAAATAATAAGTATGTCTTTAAAATATTGAATTTATATTTTATGAAAAAAGGAGAAAAAGATAAATAAAATAAGTAAATAGTTGCAAAAATTGGGATGTGAAAAAGAAATATATAAATTATTGTAATTTATAGCTAGTCTTATCAAGCAATTAGGATTCCACGCACCTAAGTGAGATCCAAATAGGAAAAGAAATCAATAACTGAAGATTAATTAAAAATGGATTATAGATTTGCATGAAAATCATTATTTATAAGTATCCGTAAATTATCTACTCATAATTTTAAAGGGAATATACCAACTTCTCTGAACATCGATGGAACTTTTTGACAGAGAGAAAAAAAATGGTAGAATTGATAACTACAGTATATACCTAATAATTTGATGAAACAGGGTTTCCTAGTATACATAATGTACGCACATGTCTACTCTGATAAGGACAATATGCAATGTTATAATTAATCTGAGGATCAAATTATATATCGTCATGGTGAAGTCACCTGTTATCCAAGGGTATGCTGCGAAGTAGGCATGCAGGAGAAATATTAATTTATATGCAACATTTAATGAGTGTATACATATTTAGTGATTAAGAAGAAGTGAATGATGATGATGATGAGAAGTGGCTTAAAGAACACTAGTGTATCCCAGTGTAGAATCTGAATGCTTTAATTACGATTAAGTGTTGAATAAGTTTTAGGCCTGCAAGCTAGTTAGCACATCTGAACCCTGAAACCCAACTTTGTGGTTGAGATCCACCAAGCACCACCCTCCTCCCTTTTGTTGACAATTGATAGTGTTTCCCACCTCTTTTCCCTTTACTCATAAGGATCCAAGAGCAAGAGAGATAATGCCTCACAAAAGCAATTGACTTTTGGATATATTTACAAGGTTGACATTTCCATTAACCTTCAACTCTTGAGAGCATCCAATGATCCATCCCAATTAATAATGCTCACCAAAAAACTCACTCATTTGGCTTTTTCTAGTACCATATCCACTAGTGCTGCTTTCCCTTGAACTGTGATTAGGTCTTAGTTAAAAAATGGAGTTGGCTAGGTCTAAAGTTCTGATATGAGTGATTGTAATGGGGAGTGAAGGAGGAGAGAAAGGGTGTATACACAGACTCAGTTGTGTTTTTTTGTCTCCCTTTGCAATGTGTGATGATGATGGAGTCCCCCCTATGGCTATAGCTTTTGCTTCTGGAAGAGGAAGAGATTTGGGACAGTGAGACCCCGCCATTGGGACAGGTCCACTGGTGTGTGTTTTCCAAATTGCATTGCGTGATTTTGCTGATAAAAAAACAAACAAAGGTGGAGGTCCCTTTCAATTCCTTCCAGTCCCATGCGGGGACCCAAAAGCCTTTGTTTTTTAATCCTTGGTTCTGAGCTCATGAACCTTTTTCCTTACATGCACCAAAAGAGTGTCATGGACTCACTCACAAGACCCCACATGCACCCACCACCTTCTCTCTCACTCTAGATTTGTGTGCATGCCTTTGCTTCCATCTTACACCTCTCTCTCTCTTCTCTTGCCTTCTTTTCTCCATGAGGGTCCATGCATGATAAGAGGTGTAAAGGTGGAGATAAAGAAAAGGAACCCTAGCCGGCATGATAGGATCCTCATGTGACTCAAAATCTAATGTCTTGCAAACTAATTATGCCAACATATCATTTCTAATCCTTATCATTAGTAGTGCTATTTAAGTATATACTGTCAATTTAAATCCCTAATTATTCTTTTCAAAAGGAAAACCAGATATTCCAACCCATCATAGCATATACACTTATGAGATCATACTTCCCTATCATGTATATCACCACCAACTCCCCATGCATGCATTCATTTCCCACTTTACATATCTATTTTAATGCACTGTCTCTCAAATTAGGGCTCCTTAATTATTGTAAGTAAATTTTAATCTTATATATGTGTGTGTGTTTGTAAGTGTTAGTTATATTACACTTATAGTCACTTTAAAAAAAAAATCCATGAACCACTTCTAGAGAGGCTTTTATATAATTTTTTTAACTTTTTTTTATGTGTTTGATAGTGGTACCTAGAGAGTACCTCTTTTATAGAATGCATATTTAATCATCAATACAATTGTTAAATATCTCATTCTTCTTTGTTTAGATCATATATTTAATACAAAATTGAAGTTATTTAAGAGTTTATCACCTCACTTTATTATACAAAATTTAAATTATGTGAAATTTGATTATATATATTATTTACTTTAGTATGGTGACTGTACTATTTAGTTTTAGTTTACATTTAATAGCTAAATACTATTAAGATAAGTTTTACCATCATTAAGGCCTTTTTATGTATGAACAAATTAAAGAGGAATTGTGCATTACCCTAAGTAGTGTTTAATGAACTTAAACGTGGTCTTTGCACGGTAATTTAAATCTTGTATGTGCTACATTTTATTCCTAATATAATATTAACGAATTAGATTAGTATCAAGATTAAACTTACACTACTACAGAAGTATGAATTAACGTCGTCATTCTACGTCGGTTTAAATTTAAACGACGTTGAACGTGTGAAGTGAACATTCTACGTCGATTATTGGTGCGAACCGACGTAGAATGTTTTAAATTTTACATTCTACGTCGGTTGTTTTCTCAACCGACGTAGAATGGTAAAAATACTATGTCGGTTGAGACAACAACCGACGTAGAATGTAAAAATTAAAACATTCTACGTCGGTTCACACCAGTAACCGACGTAGAAAGGTTATTATTAAAACCTATCCCGCGCTCTTCCCTCGTCACTTTTCCTCTTCGCGCCACTGCTGCTCGTCATCGTCTCCTCCGCCGTGACGCTCCTTTTCCTCTGCGACAGCGATGATCAGCTCCCCTTCATCAGCAGCGTTAACCCCTGATTCTCCTCCGTGATTCTCCTCTCCTCCGTTTGGCTCCCGTCGTCGCGAAGCTTGTTGATCGTCGCCGGCGAGGTTTTCGTTCCTTGCGAGTCTCCTCTTGGCCGCTGCCATTGCTCGCAGTCCCCTCCCTCCCCACCCCTGCTAGTCGACTTCCTCGCCAGCCGTCGTCGCTGCTTGCGCTAGGTTAGGTTAGTCCACTTTTTAATTTTATTGTTTTTTGATTTTTTGTTTTGTAGAATATAATGTTTGTATGATTAGTTTATTGAAATACCTCTACAAGATTGTTCTAATAATCTGGCTGTGCCCATGGGGCTTTATTTGATGTTGATTTGTTGTTGTTCAAAAATTTGGATTTAGTCAAATAACAGAGGAAACTCTGCTGAAATTTCGTTAGAATGATAGAGTAAACTGTACTAATTAAATAATGTTAGTGTTTGTATGATTAGGTTATTGTTCTGATGGTATCTAGTCATACATATAATAAAAAAAACCGTATGGTATGTTGTATGCTATATGCAAAATGATGCAATTAGGACAAAAGAAGCTGCAACTATGAAATTTCTAAGATGTAATGGCCTGATAATTCTCTGTTTGGTACGACACAACTCCACAAATCTTTTCAAAATTTTTTGACAAGTGCAAGCTAGTCACATAAATGACCAAAATTTAGGAAAATAGGTAAAAAATAGTAAAATAATAAAAAAATTATAGTAAATGGAGGATTTTTGAAATTTTTTTTGCCCAAATCCCCTTTGGGATTTGCCAACAGGTTCATTGGGTCTTTTCCAAAAACTTTCATTTTTTACGCATCTCCATCCGAGGTCCGTAGCAAAAGTTATGATCGTTTGAAGTTTTTCTACACCTAAATTTTGTATTTTCAAAACTATGAATATATTTGGGGATGTGAGGCCTCTTTATTCAAGTACACATCAAAAGAACATAACACAACAAAAATTAGCAGAAAATTCAATGTCTAACTATTTTTTATGATTTTTTCAAGATCGATTAGATCCATCCAATAATAATGTTGTTTTTACATGAATCTTTCTTTTTTTAAATTGTTCTTCTAAGACAAAGCATGTAGAAATTAGACATCATTTCATTAGAGATCATATAGCTAAGGATTGCATTATAGAATACATAGATACAAAACATCAATTAACTCATATCTTCACCAAACATTTGCTTAGAGAGTCTATCTATCTTTGAAATTTAGCTATTTGAAATGTATTATATATGAAATTGTGGCTGGTTTGCTGGTTTATTTGATATGCAGGTACTAAAATTTAGGGAAAATGAGAAAATTAGAAGTTGCTTTGCAGTTAGTTTGGTGACACGACTTACAACGTCGGTTATTACTAGAACCGACGTTGTAAGTTTGGATGACACTTACAACGTCGGTTCAAATTGAACCGACGTTGAAAATATTACTTTTAACGTCGTCTTGTTCAACGTCGATTTTGAGGCCGTCGTGAAATGATCTCCAGAATCAACGTGGAAAGTGGTTTCTTTAGCAGTGTTAGTCAATTAATAGTTGCATCATTAGTTAACAACTACATAGAATATTTATTTATATGATATAATTAATAGTCTATGTATATTTTCCAAAATTAATGGAAGGACGATGTAATTTATATTAATATTAATAACATTAAATAAATTATAATTGAAAATACATTTATATTTCAAGGGACCCGTCTTCCAAACAAATAATAAAATAATAAAGAAAAAAGAAAAAAGAATAGAAAGAAAGGGTATTTAATCATGAGGTACTGAGTAATTGACACGACTAATATGATAAAATAAATTTAATTATATATTAAATAATCTTTATAAAGAAATTTTTCTTTTTGAAAAATGTTTTTTTTCAAAATGTAAACTAAAGTTAAAATAAATTTAAATTAAACTAAAAATTATTATAAAACTTTTAATAAATTAAAGCATTATATTCAGAATAAAAACATTTAAAATAAATTATCAAAATTTAATTAATTAATTTAATATGATTTATTATTTTGATATTTTTCATTTTAATTATTTTTTAATCTAAAACATATATTAACATAATATTAAATTTATTTTATTTTATTAATTATTTATATATTCATATTTTAATTATTTGTTTTGCTATAATATAATAAATATATTTCTAAATATTTATTTATTTTTGTATCAATAAATTTTAAATATTTATTATATTACAATAAAAGTTAAATATTTTATTATATTTTATACAGATTTAATTGATTAAGTTTCTATTTAATTAATTATATTTTTTATTTGGAATTTTTTTGCAATTCAACCATAAAGTTGAAGGTACAAATTTGTTTGGTTTTTCTTGATTTTGGGAATTGTTTATGTTGTTGTAAGTAGGGATGGCAATTAGACCCGCACCCGTGGGGACCGAACCGCCCCCGCCCCCGCCCCGAGTTTGACGGGGAAAAACCGAGTTGACCGGGTTCGGGGTCGGGTTCGGGTTTTCCCCGTTTAAATCAATCGGGTTCGGGGTTGGGGATGGGTAATGCAATCCCCGCCTCGCCCCCGTACCCATCCCCGACCCGTCTTTAAATTTAAACATAAACCCTAAAACTTTTCATATTCTTTCTTAGTGTTTCTTTTTATTTTTCATACATAAAGGGTTACAGACTTACACTGTCTTCTCTGAAACCCTATTCTCTATTCCACACTTTTCTCTTTTCTTCTACCTTTCACTCATTCCTTCAACTTCCTCAATCTCTACCAGTTTCAATATACTCTTCTCTTTCTCTCATCCTCTACACATTTACTTTTCTTAATCCCTTCAACCAATTTGGTGAACGCATAACATAAGGTTAGTTCTTTGTTTCTTTATCAATTTTCTAAATATTGTGCATTGATAATAACATCTATTATTATTTTATTCTCTGAAATTTTTTGTTAGGACTTCATTTGAGGGATTTGTTGAGCAATATTTTGTAATCTCATTGTGGCTAATCTATTACATCTATGGTTAGATATATAACATTTTGCACAATTTCTCACATACTTTCTATATTTGTTTTGTATACTGGTTTGAGTATTCATACTTCTATTTTTATTTTTCATTTTCTAGTATTATTTTATTTCTATTTTGTTTTTTAACATCTTATTTACCATTGATATTTAAATTTTAAAAGTGTATTCATCGTAAACTATGTAACCCTATTACCTTTGTTTGTAATATCTTTGTGATTAATCTATTACATTTATGATTAGATACATAACCTTTTGTACAATTTTACACGATTTGTTATGTTTGTATATCTGGTGTTTCTATTTCTATTTTATTTTCATTTTCTAGCATATTTTTATTTCTATTTTCATGTTCTTAACTTTGATTTTCATCAAAATTAAATTTTAAAAGTGTCTTCTTTGTTAACTGTATAATTGTTGTGATTTTTATTAATTTTGGAGTCTATCTTTATCATTCTTTTTTACAATTTGTAGTCTCTTTGTGAGTAATCTATTACATTTATGATTAGATACATAATTTTTTGTACAATTTTGCACAAATTTGTTATGTTTGTATACTGGTGTTTTTATTTCTATTTTATTTTCATTTTCTAGCATATTTTTATTTCTATTTCAATTGTTTTCATTTTCATGTTCTTAACTTTGATTTTCCTCAAAATTAAATTTTAAAAGTGTCTTATTTGTTAACTGTATAATTGTTGTGATTTTTTCTATTAATTTTGTAGTATATTTTTATCAGTTTTTTTATAATTTGTAATCTCTTTGTGAGTAATCTGTTACATTTATGATTAGATACATAAACTTTTGTACAATTTTGCACATATTTGTTATGTTTGTATACTAGTGTTTTTATTTCTATTTTATTTTCATTTTCTAGCATATTTCTATTTCTATTTTAATTGTTTTCAATATACTCTTCTCTTTATCAGTTTTTATAATTTGTAATCTTTTTGTGACTAATCTATTACATTTATGATTAGATACATAACTTTTTTGTACAATTTTTCATATATTTGTTATGTTTGTATACTGGTTTTGAGTGTGCCTATTTTTATTTCTATTTAATTTTTATTTTCTAACATGATTTTATTTCTATTTTAATTGTTTTTATTTTCATCTTCTTAACTTTCATTCTCTTCAAAATTAAATTTTAAAAGTGTCTTCTTTGTAAACTGTATAATTAATTACTGTAATTTTTTATTAAAATTAAAATTTAAAAAATTATTGTTGAGAAATGTGATAAATAAATCATTTTACTTTTGTAATTGCAGAAATTTTATTTGTTGTGATGGAAAATATTGGAATATCACAAGCACTTCAATCAATTGCTAAAGACATATTAGCTATTCCTGTCTCTACTGTGGTTTCTGAATCTGCATTTAGCACTAGTGGTCAAATATTAAGTCCTCATCGCAGTCGACTTCATTGGACTTCATTTTTTTGTAAAAATTATTTAATTATTAATTAAAATAGTAAGGGGTGGGTACATGCAATGCAATCCATTAATTACATGATAATGATGGAGATGAGTAAGAAATTTAATACCCATTAGATAAGAGGAGAGATAATGAAAATGAAAAAGTAAAACTCGCCATTATCTTATTGTCGTCCTTACTTTTTAACATTATTAAAACTTTTTTAATTGTAAAACCAAATTAATTATTTTTTAGAGCTGTTAAAATAGATGGTCCGATTCAAACTAATTTAAAAATGTAGGATAAGTTAAAAAATTTGACATTCTATCCCAATCTATATTTTAAATTAGATAATATTTTTTAGTACAATTTAACCTTGTGTTAACTTTACTAAAAACTAAATAAGTACAACATATCTAAAAAAATTCATAATATATAATTATTGAGAAATATAAAATTAATATTTAATACTTAAAACTATTATACATTTGTATAATTTATCTTTGTCTCATATTATTTAAAACAATTAAAACAATTAGGTTAATATCTTCCACATGATCTACAATTATAATAAAATATTAAAATTAAAAAATTTAACATAAAAAATAAAGAATCAGGCTATTATTTAAATAATTATTTTTAAATCTGACCTGAACCGTGAAATAAAAGTTTTTATTATTTACCCTTTTACATCAACTTAATCTTAACTCAAAGGATATTTTAGAATGGCTTTGAAACCCATATACTTCAATGGAAGTCTATTCCAATGAAAAACAAACAAATAAATATTTCTTTTATAATGATAAGTAAATACTTCATATCTCCAATATTTTGGTTTTCCGTAAACTCAACGTTATATTTTCTTCTTTTTTTGACTTAAAGTTCCAATTTATATCTAAGTGGTTTAAGAATATTTCGATTTTCAACAGACCAAGCAACACGCCAAATGGATACTTCCACCTTGGCCTGTTGGCATGGCAAGTCCCAAAAGTTTCTATTTTTTTTTTTAGGTTCAAACCAAATATTCTTTACAAACGAGTAGAACTAATTTTTAATATTATATTCTTTTATACGTGATACTTATGGGTTTAACTAATACATTGTTTATAAAGGTTTAATTGTAAATACGTTTAATCTCTCTGGCTACTATGATTAATGAGCCATTCTAGGTCACTTAATATTTGTTTTACACTTCTAAAAAATTTGAACAAATACAATCTCTTCATTTTTTCTAGTTCTTATAATTGAGATCCGTTATAATTTTCGTTTAATTCTCCATTCTTATTTTCTGCTGATAATTTTCACAAGTTCAAGTTATTATATTGTTTAAAATCGCGACCACTCAAAATTCATAAAAAGAAAACACCCTCAAATTTCTGCCCCTGCAAACTCTCTGATATCACGTCTTATTAAATCTTTCAAAATTATTACTTTTTTTACTAAATTTCCAACTTCGAAACTTTCAAATTGTTTCATACTCCAAATTCATCGTTTGAGTAAAATTTTGTTCGTCCTTTCGTAGTTGAACGATGTCAATTAACAAGTTTAGGTGCAGAGAAGTATAGCGTCCAGAAAACAACCTATTTCTGGGTTATAATCTTCACACATTCTAAATTAATGAGTCACAGAATTCCACCCCTTATCAGTTGTTATGTAAAGAAAGGGTTATGAATGTAAACTTTTCAGCTGGTTCTTGGTAGTTCAAATTCTGGCCTGCGAATGATTGATGAGTTGTTGAGGTCAAAAGCATTATTGCATTTCAGAATAAGATTCCCAAACATGTTTTTATGTGTACTCACTTTTGGTAATTTGCTCCTAACTTTGTTTCTTGTCAACTTCCAAATTTTCTTATACGCCGAAATTCTTGCTAGTTTTATTTGTGTAATCAGAATCGCGTTTTAACCGAGGCAAAACCTAAAAATGGTTGCATTTGGATGTTATTCGAAAAATCCATTTCATCTATACAAAGCAAAATATGGCAATAGCTATAACAAAGAGAAAACAAAATAAAAGACTAATCATAAAAAGTATTTGACCGTTTTAACATTTAGTAATAACGAAACTGATTACATTGTTAAAAACGAAAATTAGTCATGTTAACTTTAAGCATCATTATTATTATTATTGAGATAACGAATAAAATGGCACATAGAAAAGGACAAATAACAAGTGAGTGATTAAGAACACTTCTCACCCCATTATCCAAAAACTTGTGATAAATAAAAAGTAAAAAGGGTGAAAAAAAATGAAGGAGTTTGGCAGCAATAAGACAAATCCCAACAACGTTTAGCCAAAAATGATATGATTGCTTGGGTGGAATAGGTGAGAAGCAGATAATGTTAAAAACAAGAAGCCAACAGTGTTCTTTTCAATTTTGACAACTCTCATTTGCCATTGAAGATGCATATAATCATGTTCATCGAATGACACATACATATATAGCTCAAGAATCAAATCATTGAAAATGTTTGTTCAGTAATAATAGGAACGAATCACTTCTCTGACTTCATTCAATTTCTTCTTCTTCACTAAAACCAAAATCTATAAATAGATTCAATAATAATTATATAAAAGCCAAAAAATGTTGGAAGCTATATATTTTAATATCTTTATCCATTTAGTATAGCCGGAGATTAAGTGCTTCAATCATATTCATTGCTTATCATCAATATGGTTACCTGACCTAATTAGGTTAGTCATTACTGATTTCATGAGCCAGATTTTTACTTAAACTCCAAAGATTAAGGTGCGTTTTGTTTAATTTTAGAATAATTGTAGTTGGTGTTTCCCTCTTTTATAAGCATTGTAATTCATGCAAACTGAAAAATAAATACATCCAAAACTATTGCAATTAAATTTGTTTATTTGTGTTGTTTTAGTCACTACTTAGTTTTAGTTGAGTAAATTAATAATAGAATGACTAAATGTGGAAGTAAATAATTACTTTACATGATAACATGACGATTATGTAATAAATAATGTAAATATCAGTATATCTACATGTTATAATATCTTAATATGAAAAAAAAGATAATTAATAATAAAAGTATTATTAAAGATAAAATTAGAGCCCTCTCATCTATTATATGAATGAACTATAATATATATAATATTATTTACAACCAAAATCGATATTACGAAATAAAACATTTATATTATATATATATTATTAATATTAATAATGTTACTGAAAAATGAATACCAGTAAATAGTCGCTGATAAATAGTTTGACGGAAAAAAATCCATGATTTTCGAAATTTATCTTGATATTTTTATTTTTATAATTGGACTTATTTTCCTATAAAAAATAGATAAAATTCCAAACTTAAATTAAAATATATATATATATATATATATATATATATATATATATATATGTTTGTGTGAGTGCAAAATGGTACAAATTGGAATACATCACAAAAGAAATGGGCCACAGCCCAAGGCCTAAATGAAATTCGAAAGGATCACTATGCAGCCCAAAAGACCTCGTTAAAATTAACCGTGAATGTATGTTCTGATTCAGGAAAAAGAATATATTATATGGCAGGAGAATACGGTGATCTTTTAACTAATTTTTATATGATACGTATTTAAAAAGTTAATTCTTTTAGTTTCCAGAAAGTGATATTTTAAATATGAAAATAAAGAGCATATTAAATATTTTAGACATAAAAGAATTTTTTTTATTTAAATTATTATCTTTAAATTCTAATTTAACCTAACTCTTTTGTCAGTTCCTCAATGTATACCTAATAATAATAATATTAATAAATATATTTTAATATGTAGACAAATACTTTATGTTGACAATGCATTGCAGTATGATATTTATATTTTGAATTCTCTTCACAAGTCATAATTTGTGAATGACTTTTTCATAGATTGAATTTATTTTTTTCATAGAATATTTTAACTACTATAAAGTAGAAAAAGATTATTTAAATATTAAATAATTTTTAATAATTTAAAAATATTAATATTAATATTTTTAACTATTTTTTATTGATTTCATCTTATAATAAAAAAGTTTTATTTTTTTTCAGTGGATAATATCTGATTGTGTAATTTGTAATTGCTTCATATATTGACTTCAATAAGACATGTGAATGCTTCAGATATGCAATTACCGATCAACAAATCTAATATGCCTCTTGAATTTGTAATTAACTCACAATACTTGTGATTAATTGTTTTTATAAATAATTACAACAATTAGTTTATATTTTCCCTAAAAATAGAAACAATTTTATTTTACTTGTTTTATCTTACAACTTACAGCAATATCTTCTAGTTGCTCTTGTTTTGGAGGTTCTGAGGGGTTAATTTTGTTGTATTCAAACTTCAAATTCAAAATACAATCCATTTGACAAAAAGTATTAAAATGATTTGTGGAATAATATTTGCTTTCAATCATTATTTCTATAGAAAATGAAGTTGTCAACCATTTTTTTAAAACTAAAAACTGGTTTTGATTTCTAAAATAACATAACTAAAACCATCCCAAAATCAACTTTATTTTTTTTTACTCAAAATTTTTTATCCTTACTATTTTCTCTTTTAGGAATTACATTTTTCAGATATCATTTCCCAAACTAATAGTAAGACATTTTTCAATTATTTAAAAACCTTACTAAAATGAAATTCATTTTTTTAAAATTTTTTAAATGAATATTTCATTTTTTAAATACCTATGCATACTAATTTAAAAATAATTTTATAATATATATATATATATATAGTAATTGCTTTTTAAAATATTAGTTGCTTGGTTTGATGAAAAGCAAAATCAATACTACCTTTGAATTATATTTTTCATTTATTTCCTCACAATTTCTTTCTTTATTTTCCTTTTTCTATTTTTATTCATTGAACAATTTAACTTAGTTTTTCGTATATTTTCACCTACTTTTTGTTTTTTAATTTCCTCGTCCTTTTTTCTCTGTACCAAACCAATCCTTAAGTTATAAAAAAAAGTAAAGTTTAACGAACTTAATTACAAGCAAGCTTAATTATTTTTACTTTATTGAAAACATCTTTCAAAAAAATTATTTTCTATTAATGTACATTTTATATATAGTAACTTTTTTATCCACAACATTAATTTCCAATAAAATGTTTTTTTAAAATTATTTTTTATATAATTAATAATATTAAATGATAGTAAGTATTTTCTCAATTATTGTAGAAACCAATTACTTTTACGTATTCATGTTTGAAAATTACATAAATATAATATTTAGGTGTGGTTGAACAAGATTTCTTAGTCAGATTCCTAAATATTAAATATAAATATTTGAAACTTTTATGTTGAATGGGATTAAAAACCCTAAATGATAAATAATAAATAGAAAGGGAAGTAAGAAAAAGAAGAGTATGTTGTGTAAGTTGGGCTTGGCCCAAACATAGCCCAAATGCAACTTCAAAAACCCTAATGTTCTCCTCCTTAAGCACCCAGCACCGTGAGAGAAAAGGGTTTGTGCCGTTGTGTTGTGTTGTGTGGTGAAGTGAAGATGGTGTCAGGTTCGGGAATCTGCGCGAAGAGGGTGGTGGTTGACGCGCGGCACCACATGCTGGGTAGACTCGCGTCCATCGTGGCGAAGGAGCTGCTGAATGGCCAGAAAGTGGTGGTGGTCCGGTGCGAAGAGATCTGCATTTCCGGCGGCCTCGTGAGGCAGAAGATGAAGTACATGAGATTCCTCCGCAAACGCATGAACACCAAACCTTCTCATGGCCCCATTCACTTCCGCGCCCCCGCTAAGATCTTCTGGCGTACCGTTCGTGGGTATGTCACTTCTCTCTTTTAAAATCTTTCTTCCTTTTCATTTATTCTTTGTTTTTACGAAAACCTATGTTTATGTGGGTGGCATTTGAGGTGAGTGTCTACTGCCTGTGTTTTAATTCGTTGTGTGAGGTTTTTGAAATATGTGTTTTTTTTGTGTAGAATGATACCGCACAAGACAAAACGTGGGGAAGCTGCTCTTGATCGTTTGAAGGTTTATGAGGGAATCCCTCCTCCGTATGACAAGACCAAGAGAATGGTTGTTCCTGATGCTCTCAAGTATGTCTTCTATCCTTCTAAACTTCTTTATGTGATTTTTTTATAATGTAATATGATTTATTTGTACTTGTGTTAGCAAGGGATCACAAATTGTTCTTTGTATGATTTTAGATCTTTTTTTTATAGAAATTAATGACCTTAGCATATATGCTGATTTGTAATTGGATGCAATTGTGAAAAATCTTTATATTGTTAGGGGCTTGCATGTTGAACTACGTTAGGTTGAATTAATGGTGTTTTGTTATATTCTGGACGTTGAGCTAATTGATGGAAATTGGAATCAGGGTTTTGAGGCTTCAGAAAGGACACAAGTATTGTGTGCTGGGCAGGTTATCATCTGAAGTTGGATGGAGCTACTACGATACCATCAGGGTAAGTTT
This sequence comes from Lablab purpureus, assembly GCA_030347555.1. Taxonomy (NCBI): domain Eukaryota; kingdom Viridiplantae; phylum Streptophyta; class Magnoliopsida; order Fabales; family Fabaceae; genus Lablab; species Lablab purpureus. Next base: position 17,716,331 of record CM059259.1, read on the forward strand.
TTTCTTTGTGAGCGCACTTCTAAAATAATCTATTTGCCCAATGCGAATAATGTACATTTTTTAGCTAATAATCTATTATTAATTACTATTGGGATTGTGGAAAGATAGAGTTTGGGAATACGGGTGATTATTAGTGCTGTTTATTATGGATGTGTCTATTGTTAAAAGCATACATGTGTCCATTACTATTATGATTGTGCAGAAATGGAGTTTTGGAATGTGGCTAATTATTTTTACTATTTTTTAATATGATGTGCCCATTTCTAAGAAGAGTATTTTTTTTTCCTTGTTCAGTCTTGAAGGGAATGAAAATTAGATTGTTTGAAAATTTGTGCTTCTGTACTGTGAATGTTGTACCTTTTCAAATGGAAAGAAAATAGATATGTTTGGTGATTTGAGTAATTGTTTTATTATTGCTCACAGGAGTTGGAGAAGAAGAGAAAGGACAAGTCAGAGTTGGTTTACGAGAGAAAGAAGCAGCTGAACAAATTGAGGGTGAAAGCGGAGAAGATTGCTGATGAGAAACTCGGTTCTCAACTCGATATTCTTGCCCCTGTTAAGTACTGAGTAGTGTTTCTAGTGTTTTTTATTTTTTGGTGCCACTTTATACCAAATTGAACTACCTTTCAATTTTTCTGGAGGAAGTATTTGTTATTGGATCATAGCTTTGAAATCTGATAATGTGGAAGCTGTTTTTAATTTAATTGTGTGTTTTGTATACTTTAAATATCATTCAGAAAATTTTCATTGCTTTTTGAAAAAAAGAAGAGTTCACTTTTACCCTTTGCCTAGTGAAGTGAAATTTTAATGTTTCGTATTTGTTTGTTATTGTGAGGTCATCTTCAATTCAATTATTATTCCATGAAGTCTTAACTTCTGCAGGTTTCAATGTGTCAAGTGAGTTTTAAGACCTTGAAATTTTGCTTTAATGAAAGTTTGTTGCCCACATTTTAATAAATTTTTAATTATATTTTAACTGTTTAGAACTTCAAAATGATTTTCGTTCTTATGACCTAGAGACATTTAAATTGTTACATTTTTCTCTTGAATGGCAATATTCAACTCAAGAGGTTATGTACTGAGTTTTTATTTTTTGTTTTATGAATTCATTGTCATAACTTTTTTAATACTTTATGATTTTTATTTTAATGCAAGAGTCTTCTTCACATACCTGATGTGCTTGACGGTGAAGAGGTCCAATTTTTGGTTGATCAAAATTCTCATAGTAACGGTTAAAAACCAAAACATGATCTGAAATTAACAGACTTAAATTAAACTTCATGCTTATACCTGGCCTATTTAACTAGAATGCCATGTAATTTGATTTAACAGAAACTTCTACATGCTTAAGTTGTATGTGTTAAAACAAATAACATGAATGCTTTTTCTTGCATTGACAAGTTACAATGTTCTCCCATAACCCTTACAATTATCGTAAGTCTGACATGCACATTATCTACTTCATTGTATTGACATCAGTGAAATGTCTTTCTCATGAATACTGTGTATAATTTTTTTGAAGGAAACTATTGTCAATTTTTGTTAGCAATTAGTGGCATTAAGTAGTTGTTGATGCAGAAAAAGACGTGACAAATGATTCTTCTTTATAACTTATCTTTTTCTAGGTCAACCACGGTAAAATCCAAATCATTGGTCATAATATCATTATTATTGTCAATGCACTTATTTCTAAAATAGGTCATTTGAAGTTCTGTAACTAATTATCTTGATGTCTTTAATTACTACACTAAAGTAATGATACCATAACAAGATATATGTTCTTTGAATTACATAAATACATTGATTCAAGAATGATTATTACTTTACTATTTTGCGTGGTGTCCATTTCATATTTGAACTTTGTATGAAATGAAATATTTATTTAATGCGAAAGAGAAAAATAAATTTGAAAGAATAAAGTAGAGTCTATTTCAACTTTTTTTTAAACTACCTACAAATAAAACTATTCGCAGATATTTTTCAAATGGTACCTAACTAGTAAGGAGTAAAAAAAATGAATTTTTTCTAATGGGTAAGCACTATCCATATTCACTTTAAGCCATCGTCATTTTCTTCTTAGAACACAAGCCACGACTATAACTTATAACATAATGTTAAAATCAAAACAGCAAAAGTAAAAATTTGCATAGAGGCTGTGCTAGGAAAAATAAGTCAAACTTATAGTGATAATATGAATTTATGTATATATTAAACAATTGTTTTTTTAACTAGGTCAGTTTTAGTAGATAATTATTAATCTATACACCTTTTATCTTTAAATTGTGTTTCAATGGATTAAGAAAAAAAAAATGCATGTAAGGTTTTTTTAACTGTGGTGGTTTATGTCCTATTTGGCATGCCAATATTTCAATCATCCCAAGTTTATTAAATATTAATATGGTCTATTTTGATGCTAAAATTCGATTTTGTTAAGATTTCATAAAAAAAAAGCATTTTAGTACGTTTAGTTTTTAAATAATGTGAAACTTTTGATATATGGAGATGAATAGTTAAGTATTTAAAGAAATATTAATTACTTATAACAACTTTATTAAATTTAAAGGTGATTTTTTTACAAAATTTGAGTGTAATTTCGTATATAAAATTATTATAATAATTATTAATTAAAATTATAAAAAAATTATAAAATAATATTAAAAAAATAAAAGAACACAAAATTTATAATTACAATAATTTGATAATAACTAATATATCACTAAATTCTCTTTTATCTTTGTTATAGGACACATCTTACAATATAGTTATGGTAATTTTCATAAACATTTTATAATTTTATACAATATTAAATTTATTTTTGTTTTTGGTTTTATTAAATGTGATAGGTGTACCTGTTTCTATTAATCAATTAATCAATAATAACAAAATAATTCGAAAATTCACAATTTAAATATCAGTAATATTTTTTTGAAATAACTAATAAAGTTAATTAGTTTAATTGATGCATAATTGTTTTAATAAAAGTTTCTCATATCAATGAATTGAGTGTGTAGTTAATAATTGTATTAATAGTATTTAATTAAGTTAAAGTATTCCAAGATTGATATAACTATAGCAGCCAGCACAGGTGAAGGAGGGAGAGATGGTGTGACACTCCAGGAGCCAAAAAAACAAAGCCGACCTTTCCCTTTCGCCAAAGGATCATAAAAAAGACCAAATCAAAACCAGTTTGAACAGTCATTGGTGTGCTATCATCCCTATATTAGACCCTTTTTAGAACTTCTCTGTTTTTCAAACCTACCCTTTTTCCAATCACATCTTCTGCTCTTATAGTCACTACAGCTTCTTTGTTCTCGATCTCAGTCAGGATGTTTCATTTGACTTTGTCTCAGGTACTTCCCCTTCACTCACTTCCTTTTCTCTACGTTGTCAGCTTCCCCGAACAAATGGGTCACTCCGATTGGAATCAAAATTCAAACTTTTCGTTTATTTTTCATTTCTTTAGCTCTTCTGGCTCTATTTTCCGTTTGGGTATCTTTTGGCTAATGGAGATGTGTTTGTAGGAAGTCAAAGCTGAGAAATTTAACCTGAGTTTTAAATGATAATTTATTTTATCTGTTGGTGATGAAATTTAATTAACGAGTATTAAGACTTTTATGGGGCTTAGCAGGTGGCTGTAACTGTTCCTGTTGGCAGCGATTTGTCTCTCAGAAGATCTGCATTCAAGGTTTTATAGTACTCCTGTTTCGTTTTGTCTGCTATTTGACTTTGGAAGTTATTTGATGCTTCTGCTGGTTGCATGTTAAATAACCGATTCGACTGTCTGAAGAATATGTACTTAAGCTAGTTTTTTATGAGTATGTTGAATTGATATGGCTGTTGGAATACCTCGAGGAATCAAGTTCAACTATAGAGATTAGTGGATGATCATGTTTCTTTCTGAGTGAGTTTAGAAAGGGGTCAAATGGCTATGATTTACAATACATTGATTTGGCTCATTTCTATACCTTCAAAACTGTAATGGAGTTGAAAAAACATCGGCCAAAGGTGAAAGTTTTATCTTTTAGTAAAGCTGTTGGTTGTAGTTGGTAACTTGGTATTATATATGATGTTCTACTTGTATGGTGCAACTGAGTATTTATAATTTATACTAGAAATGTTGAGCTTTAGTGTTGATGTATTTTGGTTTTCCAAGAACATTGGTGTTTTAGTTCGAGTGTCTAATTAGGACATGTAGATTGAGTTTGTACAATCTTGTTTCCACAGATACTAGTGTTATTATATATTAATTGATTTTCGAAGAACTAAGAACGTAATACTGCAGTTGTTAGAATAAGAGATTCTGTTTATCTTTAAAGAAAACTACACTTGACGTTGCAGGCACCTAACTTAAACTTTTGCGATAAGTCATGGGCACCAGCATTAACTTTGGACTCGAAGGCTAAAAATTCTTGTTTAAGAAGTCGGAATGTGGTGGTATGCATGTCAGTGCAACAAGCAAGTGTACCCAAAGTTTCTGTCTCACCTTTAGAACTGGAAGATGCTAAAGAACCTCCATTGAACTTGTACAAGCCTAAAGAACCCTATACAGCAACAATTGTTTCTGTTGACAGGCTTGTGGGACCGAAGGCTCCTGGGGAAACTTGTCATATTGTGATTGATCATGGTGGAAATGTTCCCTACTGGGAAGGACAGAGTTATGGTGTTATTCCTCCTGTAAGTGACTCGTTAATGATTGTTATTGTATGCTTCCCTCTCATTCTTTCTTTCTGATTATAGCTGGTAATCCATGATGATTGACTTTGGCCTTCAGATTTTTTGGATAAAGTAATCTTGATGAAAGGAATGGATTTTATATATTTACAATGTTCAATTATGTGTCCTTTTCCTATAGAAATTTAAGATTAATAGTCATCATCATAATTTAAGATGATTCTGTCTCCCCTGGCCACCTTCCATCACAAAACGAATGGTGCCTTTTGGGCTTATTAATTCATGTAGAAAGCATTTTTTTTTTCTTTCTTTTTTGTGGGGTCAAATGTTGGAGTTAATGCAGTTAAAATTCTAAAATAATTTCACAAATTGTAAATACCACTTTACATGGGTGACAGGGTGAAAATCCAAAGAAACCCGGGGCTCCTCATAATGTTCGACTATATTCAATTGCTTCCACAAGATATGGAGACTCTTTTGACGGTAAAACAGCCAGCTTGTGTGTGCGTCGTGCTATTTATTATGATCCTGAGACAGGAAAGGAAGATCCATCCAAGAATGGCATTTGTAGCAATTTTCTGTGTAACTCAAAGCCTGGAGACAAAATTAAGATCACAGGTAAGTAAGAACAAACTCTTTTTAATCCAGCAAAGGTTGGCATAATTTCTGATTTCCTGTGTAACTTCCCAAAATTTGTGTTCCAACAAAGCCTTGGTGCACATGCTGAAGTTGGGAGAATTTGTAATTTCTTATTTTTTTATGTTGTCTTGGTCAGTTGTTTCTTGTTTTTCCTGTTACGATAGGTGTGTTCTACGCACCTTACCAGAGTGTGTTTGCTAAGCTATATTTCCTCAATGTAATGTTGTAATGTGCCTTGCTCTAGGATGTGCTTAAATTCCCTAAACTTTGTAAGGTTTTCATGCAGTATTCTAATCAGCCAGTTTTTCACGATTTATTAGCTCTTAAGTTTTAATATTTGGGTTATTGGTTAACCTCAAACTCTTAACCTTATGGAGCATGGTAAAGAAATATGATAAACCAAATAAGGGGAAAGTATATTGTACAGTAGTTTACCGATTAGTGTGTAAGTGCATATCCATATTCATCACGTCTATGACTTAGAAAGTTTAGTTCTGTGTTATTGTTCTACTACCCTTATTTTATTTTTTGCAATTTGTAGTTTCCACTTTCCATTGAATATAAAATGGCCATTCATTCTCCCTTTCGACTTTTATTTTGATTTTGATTTGTCCATGTTGGAAAGCCACCTTAATTCCGGTCCACCCTAACCCGTGTAAGTGGCAGTCTCTTTGGATTGCCTTCATTGCAGCCTCCAGGGGTGTGTTTGGTCACACATTGCCCAGATAATGATTGTAACTTATAAGGCTTGGACAATCCTAACAATACATGTTGGTTTTGTGGGACATGAGAGGAGTGTTGGAAAGCTATAGCTTAATTGTATACATCCCTAGCCTAATCTAATTGCAGCCTCTTTGAATTGGCTTTATTGCTGCATTCAATGCTTTGTGTTGTGGTGGTTATGAGGTGGTATGTTTAGAGCCATATCACCTGGTGATACGACCTAAGTAATGCTTGTAAGGTTTTAGGAAATTCTCACCTTACAAGTTAGATTGAATTAGAATTACTAGTGAAAGTTGCAATGTTGTTTATTTCATTACGTTTATTTTAAAATGATGTGTTTGTGTGTTCTCTCAGGATAAGCTCACAGAGAAACTAATATCTGTGTGGCTGAGTGTGTATGCAATACAGCTATACTGTCACCTAGGCAATATTTGATGTCATAAAATTTAGAATAACTCCCCAAATTTTGTCTTTGAAATTTTGGTGGGGGGCACAACGGTCGGTCCCTGTGAATGTAAAATCTATCCTGTTCCATAAAAATCACAAATGGCAGCATATTAAGTCCTCAACACAAGACTTGTTAGTCCATAAAAATGACTAATTCACATGTTTGCTCTTAGGAACCAAGGTGGAGTGTTATTCATTCCTAGTAATTAATGTGTCCACTGTTAAGTTTCTCATATTTGAAATGCAGTAATTGTGTAATTTTGTGATAGTGATATAGAAGGATGCATACCAAAACCTACCCGAGGTCCATATTCTATCTGAAGCAAACTATTTTGTTGATTTCGTAACCAACTTGCAATGATTTAGCTAGTCTTGGGTGTCAACTGTCAAGTAATGCGCATTGTAAATGTTGGTGAACTTGCATTTTTCTGGGTAGGAATTGAGTCATCTACAATTTTTTGGCAGGCCCTTCTGGGAAGATAATGCTTTTGCCTGAGGATGACCCTAATGCTACCCATATAATGATTGCCACTGGCACTGGTGTTGCTCCATTCAGAGGCTATCTACGTCGAATGTTCATGGAATCTGTCCCTACATACAAGTTCGGTGGACTAGCATGGCTTTTCCTTGGCGTTGCCAACTCTGACAGTCTTCTCTATGATGATGAATTCAGTAAATACCTCAAGGATTACCCAAATAATTTCCGCTATGATCGAGCTCTAAGCAGAGAACAAAAGAACAAGAATGGAGGGAAGATGTATGTTCAGGATAAGATTGAGGAGTATAGTGATGAAATCTTCAAACTATTGGATAATGGGGCCCACATCTATTTCTGTGGTCTAAAAGGGATGATGCCTGGGATCCAAGACACGCTGAAGAAGGTTGCTGAGCAAAGAGGAGAAAGTTGGGAAGAGAAGCTTTCTCAGCTTAAGAAGAACAAACAATGGCATGTTGAAGTCTACTGAGATTCTCTAGTGCAGATTGCAGAGTAGTTGTCCCCTTTGTCTGAGAAGAAAAATACAAAACATTTTCATTTGGTACTTTTAATAATATTCATCAAGCAGCTTCAGTAGCTGTTCTGTATTAGTAAATTGCAATGATATATTGTGTTCTTGATGGATACAGAATTCAAAAAACCAATTCATTGCAAGTGGCAATCTGGTAGTCCATTTTGTCAAGGGCAAAACATATTTTCTTTTGCCAAATTCTGAGTTATGTTAATAAGGATTATCATCCTATAAGAAGATAAGCCAAACCTAGAATCATGAATGAAGAAACATATGTGAACTCCTTTAAATGATTTTTGCTATTTGTGAGAATTCTTGCATATTTCATAGACAACAATGGCAAAAGGCATTACTTTCAAAATTATTTTACTCAATACGTCAAGAAGCAACGAGTATCATTTTGGAAAAGATAATTTCAAAAGGGCAAAACAGGTTTACTGTTCATAACGTTCTTATTCGACTCAATACAAAATAGTAAAATGATGTCTTGTAAAATATTCAAACAAAGTGTTTGAAAAATATTATCAGAGGCTCAACTTTAATAGCTATGAATATTGTTTAATATCTCTTTTCGATGAACTCCCAGTGAATATAAAAGCGAATAAAAGTAACATAAAAGGTGTATTTTTAAGAAGATACAGAGAAAGAGAAAAAAGAAAAGAAGAAGGTGGAAAAGACAATAGAGAAAGCGGTGAAAATGACAGGTAGTCACAAAAGAAGACGCTTAAAACCTAAGCAAACGAAAAAAGAACAACAAATACAACACTCAAGACACTCTTTCAGTTTCAAACAACACACAAAGTTTATTTTTTCTTTTGGAAAATATAATTTTCAGAAATAAGATTCTTAAGAAATTATGAAATCCTCGTGGGAAATATAACTTGGGACATCTCTCTATTTTAAAAGAAATTAAAATAAAAGAAAGAGATAAATATAATTAAATAATACATCTGCTGAATTAATTTGAAGAGTATAATCAAAGGAGCAAGAGGGAGAGGAAAAACTAGAAAAAGAATAAAATAGTAAAAGAAAAAGGTATTTACTAAGTTGTTATAAGAACGAAATTTTAGCTTAAAAATTGTATGTACTAACATCTCGTATTCTTTTTGTATATAGTCATCGATTTGCTTAATTCTTTACAGCAATCATAGATGCTTAATTATTATGTATTTATTTTTTATAATAATATATTTACCATAATTTTATATTCACTAATATAAAATGCTTTATTTCGATTTATGAAGGTAAAATAATATGTTACTGTTTATTTTATATATTAGTATTCTTAAAAATACCTTTTTGGAGAAATATTTGTATTTCTATTAAAATATTGAGAAACTTTATTTTTATCTTACTTTTCCAAAAATATAACATTCCTGAAATCAAATATTACTTGTGATATGTTTAGCCATGGGAATTTAGAAAAGAAACACGAGAGGATTAATTTTTTATCTTTAAATTAGAATAATTAGTTAATAATAATAAAAAGGATGAGCATTTTTACACTAATCCATAATTTTATTTTCAAATTAAAATTATTAAACTAAAATACATTAATTAAAAATAAAAATAGTAAAACCTCATAATAGTTATTTTTTAAGTTACATAAAACATGTTTGATTAATATAAAAATGCACATTGATAATATATGTAAATTAAACTATCCGTTTTAACTACTATTTTAGTATTTAAGTAACTATGCTAACTTACATTTAATCGTAAATAGGCTTAATATAATGTGTGTGTATATATATATATATATCCCATTCATACTACCAATCACTACCATTCTATTCTGTTTACTAAAAGACAACCCGTTTCTTCTGATGTCCTTGCTCTCGGGACTTGCCGCCGCGATCCTCATCGCGATCGCGCTACTCCTCGCCGGAAGTTCCTCCGCCGGCCGCGATCTCCGGCCGTCGGAGCATGGTCTCCTTTTCCAGGCCTCGCCGCCGGCCAATTCCTCACCGGAGATGAGGTCCTTTTTCAGCACCACCAAGGGCTCTTCCGCTTCCGACGCTCCACTCCAGAACGCGACGGAGTCCCTTCCACCGCAGTGGTGGGGAGTCAGCGGCGGCGGAAGAAGCCACGTGGGACGGGCGCTGATGACGGCGAGTCTGGTGTGCGGAATCACAGGTGGCGTCCTGTTAGTGGCTTCGGCGTTGCTTTATCTGTTTAAGCACAGGAAAAAGCCACAGCAAAACGAACCGTTTCGTGCTTCTAATAATAACAATAATAATTATAATAATTGTAATAATGTGAGTCACAATAATAGTGACAATAAGCTTCAATTAGTGGCAGTTGCGCGTGATGGTTGAGTTGAATTCATGTAAATGGATTTTGTTGCATTTGTATTATATATTTTATTTATTTATTTAATTGTGTGTATTGCAAAAGTTGGGTTGTGACAATAAATATATTTTTAAATTTTTTAGTGATTATAGACTGAGTGACCTAACCTTTTGTCTCCTCCAGTTAAGTGAGGTGACTTCTCAACCAATATCTTACTTTTAGTAAATTAAGTTTCTTTCCATTTTCATATGGAATGTGTAAGGTTTAAACTTTTTTTTATTTAATTATGTTTTTCTATCTTCAAATTTGTGTTAATTTTATTTTTTAAATTTAAACACGTTTTCCTTGTTTTTAAATATTAATTTTCCACCTTTAAAACCAATTTTAAACCTTAATTTCAAAACACTTATTTTAGTCTTTCGAATTTAGTTTTAAAAACTATTTCTTATTTTATTTTGAGAGACTACAAATAGTTTTTTTTTTTAATTTTGAGTGTTAGCACAAAAAGACAGAATAATGAGTTAATTATGTTTTCTAAAAATTGCACTTGCTAAAAACCCTTAATTATACTTGGACAAAATGTTATCTATGGTAAATGTTGTTTTTTACCTTATCACTTCTAAATGATTAATTCTACAATGATTCTACTTTAAGACATTAAATGATATTTCGAGTTTGTAATTTTTTTCATAAGTTCTTTAATAATGTTTGATCTAATATTTACGGACCAAAATCAGAACTATTGCAATTTTTAATAACTAAAAATATAATCAAACTTTTTAATTTTAAATAACTTTTATTTTTGTTTTTCTTAATGAGAAATATTCGTTCTTATAAAAGTTTAATTAGTTATATATTTTATCCTCTACTTTTATCTATCTACTCCTATTATCAATTTCTAACATTTTTAACTACTTATTATAATATTTAATAATGAAGTTCAATGTACGTAATCATTGAACACATATTAGTATTTTTTATAATTAAATAACATATTATTATTAAACTGTAATTATTTAAATGTGAAAAAATGAAGAATAAAATATATTATTAAGTTTCTATGGGACTAAAATTATATATTAATGAAGACTATCACGATAAAAATAGATTAAATATATTTTTCAATTCTCCAATACTATTATTATTATTATTATTATTATTATTATTATTTTCGTTTGTAATTTTAGAATGAGTGATAAAATGTCTGGTATCTTGTAAATGGTGATCTAAACATCCACGAGTCTAACCCAAATTGAACCTTTTTTTTATAGATTAACCGAATTAAACGCAGTTAATAATATATTTTAAAATAAAAATAAAAGATTTATTTAAATGCGAAAAGTAAATATAAATTTTTAAAAACTATGACTATTCATTTTTAATAATTTTTTAAACAAATTTAGAGGCAATCTCGTGTTATCAAATAACTAATATATATTATTCTATGATTTGATCGTATCATAGTTACAATATATTTATATAATTTAAAATAATATAATAAATTTGTATTATAATTTGTAATAATAAGATTGTGTAGTTTCTTTTATAAACATAAGAGAAAATAAAAAATATAAATATTATAATAATCATAAAAAATAATTCACATCATGTCTCTTCATTTTAAAAATTTTCATTATAAAGTACTTTAATAATTTGTTTATATAAATAATTTACAACTTCATTGTAAAAAATGTTTAATAACTTTACAATAACAAAAACCGATTCATCCAAACTATGAAATATTGATGTAGTTAGATCAAAATTTTATATTAAATTAAGTAAAATAATATTTAATTTTATGTTTATTTAAGTGATTATTTAATGAAAAATAAATTAAACTGGAGTCAAGAACAATCCTACTTGCTATAGGATAAATAGAAAAAGAGTAAAGATGTGTGAAAGAGAATTTGTTATTTAGAAGAGGAAAAAGGTAGAGAGATATTTTCTAAAAAATGGGGCATTTCAAATAAGAATATATCCTCAAAGTAGAAAAATGATTTGCATGTAAATTTGAGACTTATGGAAACATCATGTTCATGGTTCACTATATCATGTTTAATCAACTCACTTCCATTATTCTTAACTTATTATTTATAATAAGATTTTTACTTTAGTTACATTGGATGAGATTGAATTTAGATAAACTCATTATATTATTTTAGATTAAGTTTTTATATTTTTTATTCAATTTAAATTAATCCACACTTGACATGGTCGGATTGGATGGACCTACAATTTTTTAAAACATCTTTTTTGTTAGATTTTTTATAATATATTTTTATTAAAATAAGCTATATTATTTAATATTAAAATAATTTTGTAATTTTATATTTTAAAAATAATAGAATAGTAAAATAAATGATAATTATATTTATTTTAATAATTTTGGTCATGTTTTGGTTCTTGAGTTTCATATAAAACTCCTCATCCAAGGATATTGAATCAGATTTAAGTTAATTATAAAAAAAATGAATCCAATTTTTTTTGTTAGATTGAGTCGTTCCATTATTCGACTTGATCAATAAATATTTCTGTATAATAATAATTAATAAAATAATTATACACATATACATTTGTCAAGGTTGTTGGACTATTCATATAATTTGTCTTTTCTTTTATTGAATCTTTCTCAGTAAAAATCTATAAATTATCAAATGATTATATGTCTCATATGTAAACCAGTTATAATAATATTGTTTTAGAGGGGAGATTCTCTTTTTATATGTATATATATACCTTTATACCTTTTAAATATATATTATATTATGTGTTTAAAGTTTAGGATTTAGTAGAATTCAAGGATTAATTTGCTTTATTCCATTTTCTTGACTTCTGCTCACAAGTTTGGTTCTGCCTCCTGCTTTTGTTTTTCTCTTTGTTTATTAATGTAAAACAATGTTCCAAGTAAGTAATTGTTAGATATTCTGGTAATAACTTTAAAGGATCATCATTTCATGTTGATATTCTCTTATTAAAAAAGAGGTATGAGAGTCTAAGTATAATATACTAATAACTTTAGTATTGTAAAAATAGGTATGATTTTTATCCATTTATTTTTTATATTAATTTTTTTAATTCTTACACTGTAATTTTTTTATTGAATATTCAAATATATAAATATTATATTTTATAGTTATAAATAATTTAAATTATAACATATTGTTAGTTTTAATTATTGATTTTTTTTAAAAGTATTGTAATGCATTGGATATTGAAAAGTTATAAATTAAGATTATTAAGAAATTGTGTAAAAGTAATATATGAAATACATTATAAAATAAGATAATAAAGGTGAATATTTATGTTAGAAAATAATATTTTTTTTCTTCAAAATGTATTTTAATTTACAATATAGGATTATAAGTAAGAAAATAATAATATTAATATTATACCTAACCTTCATTGTCAATAATACACTAAATATGTGGAAAAATGTAAAAGTAAGAATGTGAAAAATTGTATATATGTAAAGAAATTTTAAAAGCTAATAATTTAAGAAACTTTGTAAATTTTGTGTATTTTTTAAGTATCATGATATGGGATTTTTGTTAAATAATAAAACAAACTTGTTAAAGTAATAAAAATTTGACTCTAAATATATTAAGATATGTTTCATAAATGTATTATTAAACATGATGTTCCATTTAGTTATATAGAGACAAGAGGATGGAAAGGTGAATGATAGTTTGTACAATTTATTTTGTGAATATTTAAATAAAACCATTACATCACTTCATTTATTGTATTTATGGCAAGAGACATAAAATTTTCTTATCATATGATAAAAGGTAATTTCTCATAATCTATTCTTCCTTTAAGCTTGTATAAAAGAAATGTAAAAGACACAAACAATTGAATAAACTAGTCAAGAAAATAATATATATAAAGTCAGTAATAATAATGATTTGATACATTTTTATTTTATGTATATTATATTAACTAATTGAGTGTTGTTATCTTTTGCAATAAAAAAGTTAAATTACTATAAAAGTGTATCTTGTTAAATATTTAACTTTAGACTTTTTATGACCTATCTTAGAGTTTTTTTAAATTTTCAATTAGGTTAAGAATGATTTATTGGCCCGTGGACATAATATAAAATGAAGATTTATAAAAAATTATTATCTAATTTAAAATATAGGTTAAACTTAATTATTAACTTTTTTTGTAATTTGACCTAGGATTAGGAAATATCTAATTTCACTATCAAATTATAATTTATTCTAAAAGGTAATCGAGCCTCTAAATTCAACATTTAAATAATAAATATAATAACTTTTACATATTTCTCTGCCATAAAATTATTCTCTACCCAAACATTTGTATATTATAAAGTAGTGGTTATAGAGTAATAGTTATAATTTGTCTTATACATACTCCTAACATAAGAGGAAATTTTCATGCCACTTAATTGTGCAATTACTTCTCAATTGCTTATGTTATGAAAATTTGCTAAATTAATTATGTTGGGATTGGCAAAAAGCATTGCATTGAAAATCTTAGATTTATAAGGGTATGAACATGATATTTGATGTTAAGATGTCAATTACTATATGCTGCACCACCTTAGCTTACTTCCTTTTCTCCCACTCCCTTCAAATAAAGTATTATTGGCCCACTGTAACTTTGGAACCTAACAATACAATGGTTGAATGGTTGTGAATATTTATTTAATTTTTTTATAAAACAAAATTAACTGAGTCATCATATTAATAAAATAAAATAATCTAAATACATTTCTTACACTTATACTTTTTCAAAACAAACCCCAAATATTAATTAAATTCTTGCAGACTCTTAAACTCGATGTACTCTGTCAACTACTTACTGCAATAAAGAAGTGGATTCAATTAAGGGCATTTTGTACGAAGTAATTAGTGAAATGAACATTTGAGCTTAATTCTTATAAAAAACTGAACTCTAATAATTTAGATTTAAAAAAGTGTGAAGGGAGTATTTATTTTCAACCAAGAGGCATAGTTCATCAACAAGGCATGCATGCATTTCCAAACAAAAAGAGTTTACATGCATGCACGGAAACTGGCATTTGTGCACACAAAAAAAAGTTAATATGTGATGATCAATACGTTTTCAAAAGTGTATGTTCTCTGTCCCACTCCCTCTCCCCCTCCAAAAAAATGGGTTTTCTTGTTCTTTTTTGTGAAGAAAAATTACTAATTATTTGGTCAAATGATTTAACAGACATGAATTAAATAGGAAAAAATTACAGATTTATTTGTTCCTCTAGGATGATGGATCAAAAGGTGAAGCGAAAAAGTTACAGATATTTCCTCAAGAGAATACATAGGATAACAGCAATCAAGTCCCTATTGATCAAGAGGAATCCACTCGAGTTCAAGATCTAATTCTCCACATTCAACATTCTGGAGCTTTAGTGAAATCATTTGTTTAACCTTACCATCAACAATATTGACTGTGCTATCCTCAATAAGTGCATTGTCATCGGATTTTAACCATTTTCCTATCTGCATATCGCCAAACATTCCAGCATCTCCAAATGCCATAGCAGATGTTATCAGAGACTGAAGATCAATGTCTGCATCTCCCATAATATCATCAGAGGAAAATGTGTCATGATCAAATACTTTCTGCAGCACAGCCATTTGATAAGATAAAGTGTCATGTTTACAAACCAAAAAACAGATAGAGAGACGGAGAGGAGGGAAGAAAGAACAACACATAAAGCTAGATGAATCAGTGAGATATTGGACATTCATCAACCACAAGAGAGATCTTATTAATTTAAGAATTTTGAGGGTACGAGGAAGAAAACACTTCCAGTTGTGCTGTAAGTAATAATTATATTAACTTGAAGAGCAATGCAAGAATATTCAAAAAACCAAATTTGCCACCTCATTTTCTGTAGCATGCTTGTATTTGTGGATCCTAGTTAGTTTTTGGATTATACACTGCTTCCTAGACACATTGAAGCATATCTTTACTGTACCCCCTATTGCATTGCCTTTCCTTTTTCCTCCCATTCCACTAGATACAGTGTTCCAGACTGCATCACATTTCCAGTTCAATCTCAAACCCATTAAACACGATGTTGGCCAGTAGAAGACCGTAAAATAAGACTATATTCTAGATGCAGAATCTATATATTAACCATTTTTGCTACTAAATCCAAAAGATGAGGCAGTACAAAACCAATTATCCTATGTTTAACATTGTGAAAGATTAAAGTTTGTGGCATTTTGAGAGAAAAATGGGTTGCTCACTATGAATTGACAAGGGAACAAAGGAATAGCAAGAGATTGTGAATCAAAGTATAGAAAAATTTTCTATTTCTATCCCTAATAGGAGATGTTTCAATGACTTACTAATTATCATACCAAAATAGCAAAGCAGGTAAATGAAGAATGTCTACACTTGGATAATGTTTATGTAACTTTTTAATTCATTTTCATCATAAATTCAAACTTTTGCTTCCAACAAAGGTATTATTAATTATAACCAAATTACAAATCGTATTCGGAATAGAACTGTTTAATTTCCAACAGAGAGAAAGGATGCAAGAGAAGGCGAATTTGTTTCGGATTAAGTTGCTTGCAATACAAGGAACTTGTTTTGCAAGGTAAAAGGTGTTGGACGTCGAGGAATGAGAAACTCATTTTATTCAAGTGATGCGGCTATATATAATAGAACAAACAGACAATAGGGTCTGCTTTTCACAACATCAAAATTCTAACATACCAATTTCATCTGTCCATAATGCTCTGGAACAGACAGCATGTATTCCTCATTCCAGACTGGATTCAAGTTACTCCTCACTATAGATGTCTGGACAGTCTGTAGGCATTAAGATATAGCACCAAATTAGTTTCAGAAAGAAAATTATAACTCTGATTTTACAACTATAAATAGAAGATACAGAGCAACAGTATCCCAAGATCATATAGTTACACCAACCTGCTGGCCAAGGCTCAAAACAACATACGGATCACTTGACTTTATATCTCTGATAGCTAAATTTGTGCCTTTAATCACTTTCACCTTCAACATTCCAATAAATTCTACCATACCTTCCTGCAGTTAACACCAATATCAGTCACATTTTAAGGAAATCACCCGTGAGGATAACTGCATTGCCAATGCTGTGAAACTAGTAAAGTTGGATAATACAGCATGCTTCATCTCATCAATATTAACTATTTTTTATTAGAAAGCTTTTCATCTGGTGCAACAACAATTCAATTCAATAAAAATCTATTTTACCAAAAAAGATGTTGGCTCCAAAATTGGTCCATATATTTCTTCTCCACACATAAAATAGTCGGATAATCAGAACACATAACATGAAGTTACCATTCTCTGTGTACTGCTTGTACTTTTAAAACTATCCACAATACTTTTGGCAGAACTTGATCCTAGACTGCTTTTTCCAGATACAATGCGCAAACTCGGTTTCAGAAATTCTTGAAATTCATATTTTGACCTGTAGTTGAAATAGTCACAAATAAAAAAAACAGTCAGTTTATTAAGGAATTAACTCACTAGATTCATTGAAACAACAAAAAGTCAAGAAAATAAACTGCGAAGCAAATGGGTCAAACAAATATCAGAGTGAGAATCAATAACTTTTATCATTACCTACTTCATGGTGATGATCAACTTTAAAAAATGAATCAAAGAAGCTAAGAACGACATATATACAATGCATTGTGTATATAAAAACAAGTCTAACCTTATGAACTTTGAACGCTGCTCGTGACCAGCATCTGGTCTGGGTTTTGTAAATCCTTCAGGAATATAAGCTTCATAAATTGAATTAGCAGAAGCATTTCCCCCAACCTCAATCATTGCGTCTATTTCATCCTCAGACCAGTCATCCAATGTCACAGACAAAACCTGATGATAAAAAGCAATGAGTTCACCATTCACACCACTCTTAACTAGATTGGTTTGAAACAACTTAAGATCGTCTTGAAAAAAAAGTAAAAGATAAGAAAAGTTGGATTTCCATCATTGATAGACAGCCCTCTCAAAACAAATTAGGTCAAATCACAATTATCAGTCAATTTGCTAACATGTGAAGACTTGATTGCTTGATTTCATGCCAAACTTTAAGGTTGTTTAGTATTGGAAGCTCACCCTGAACATGTTAGACCCCTGACTCAGAATGATAAGCCCCACATTTACATGAAAAACTATACAACAAGGAGCAGAAGAATAAACCAGTTCAGGATGTGTCACTAAGGAGGATTAGTCAGGATATTGTTTAATAGGTCTGGGGTGTTGGCTTCGATTTAGAGGGATAACCCAAGGTTTGGAGGGTCTATGTTAGGAGGAACAAAGAAGGAAAAAGAGGGGCTGAAGTGGCAGGAGGTGTAACATAATAAAAAAATGCACGAAGAAGAATATAGGGTATACAAGGACTGTTAAGGAGAGAGGACAAGGTGGAGGAGAATAGACATTTCTGATATGGACAGAGGGCAGTAGCTGCTCTGCGGGAGCTTAGTTCCGTGGCAGTACGATTTTATTCATTCTGTATTCCGTTTCAATATTAAATAACACAAATCATTTTCCAATTTCACTGTTTCATTGCTCTTCTTATTTTTGGTCTCTGACAGGGTTGTCGCAATCATTATGTTTATCTTTTGGTTACTCAGTTTTTACCATGTCAGATTAGTTTCCAGATGTTATTTCTTGTTATTTAGCGCTGGCTAAGGGGGTTAGTTATTGGGAACACATCTTTTTGGGGAATTATGTGACAAAAAACAGAGGATATTTCCTCTGCAGAAGCTTATCTCTTGGGATTGGTGCCTATGGGTATGCGGGGTCACTATTGTAAACCTTATAAAATAATGTTACTCTTTATATACGGTATAGCTAAGGTTCCTCACAGAACATAAACCTTTCAGTCTAGTCCTATTCATGCTAGTGTAAAAACAACCTTCAACCACAAAATGAAAAGGAAGGGTGAAACTGCCGTGCAATTGACGCAACTCATGAATTTAGTAATTTTCTCAGAATGCTCATCATACTTTTAGTATTGAATCCAATTCAATGACTTTGGCCACACTGGTTAGTTTACTTCTTTTTTAACTGAGACTCAGAACATCTCTTTGGCTTTCTTCAATTATTATTCTAGGAAACTCTGTTCAGCAGTTGCACAGTTCTATGTCTAACTGCTTTGAGATAAAGCTAACTTGATCTTTTGATCTGTTGTAAAAATCAAACTATGCAAGACATTAAAAGGATTTCCTTTTCAAGAAAGTTTATTTCCGATTGAATAAACCAAAGCACATAGTAGAGTACCGTTGAGTAGATCTATCAAAGTGAGGCAAACCAACTTACACGAGTTGGTTCACCACGAATTGAACTACAAACAAGTCAACTCAACCCAACTCACATTTTGGCGAGCTAGAAATTTTGTATCCCAACTAAACCCAGCATGGGTTGGTCAATTAGATGGGTTAACTCAAGCATGTTTTGCTCTCCCAAATTGTTTCATATACTTATTGCAATGCAATCAAAGTGGATTGATCTAGCCCACCCATTTATAACAATACGGTTAAGATGTTCATCTATCTTATCAAGCATTAACCACAATTGGGAAATATTAGTATAAAGATAGTTAGTGAAAATCAAAGTGTATTGGGAAATAAATAAATTAGGCATCCAAACCATTCAAATACTATTGAACAACATGCTAGTCTTAAAAAAGACCAAAGTGCCAACCTATATAATTAAAAGTAATAAACAACTACAATTAAAAAAATTATGAAAAAATGATAAAGGGTTGTTGTTGGGTTACGGGTCAACCCACCTCCAACCCTTATCCCGTGAGTTAAGTGAGCCGATTTCATTTTGATCCACATCTAAAAAAACTATATTTTTTCCAACACAACCCGACTCGAATTTATAGTGAGTTGGGTTGGCTCATGGGTGGGTTGGCTCATGGGTTTGAACCCATTTCGATACCCTTATTGTTGAGCATTGCCAAAGGTCATCACTGCGGATAGTTTGTTATTAATAATATACAATATAGGTAAGCCCCCCATCAAAAGTCAGGCATGGTGTTAGGACCAAGTCAGCAACAACCTCTAAGGTTAAAAGGGTCTAAAGGTGTATTACAGGAGGAAAAAAGAAGGGGTAAGAGCGTAACAGTTTAACAGGAGATTAGGAGAGTTAGTTAATTCAATGTTCCATATAAATAAACCTACTTTAGGTAGAGAGGGGACTTATGGGAAATATTGTTGTACAACTGAACAGATTCCAGTGGAAAGGAGTAATCTCCTTTGGAGGGGTATTTGTATACCTTGGTTCTTGGCTAGTAATGAGTTTTCAGTAATAAAGATAGGAAATTTGAAATCTTTTCTTCCGTGTGTACTGTTGTTTCTTGTTAGGCTTTAACATTTTCAATTCTGAAAAGAGGACCCTCACACATGGTTAGTTAAAATTTTCATGAATGCATTAAACCGGAAATAGACTTGACATGAGGGAAGATGGTTGGTGATGTTTAACTTAGACGTTATTTTTCATTGACAATGTCCAATTATCACATGTATGTAACACATCTAAGTACAATTCATTGGACAAAAACATGTCTTCTGAATCTTGAATTGAAATACAAACAATACAAGAAAAATTGTTTCATTTTTCCTCCATGGGTGTATTTGGAAAAACTAGCATATAAATTAATTGAAAATTTAGCTGAAAGCTCAAAGTTAACTAAAAGCAAGAAAACTAGAAGTTGATAAGCTAAATAATCCAGAATGGCCTCCTAGAAGCTCAATCCCAGGGACATGTCTGACTCTCCAAAATTACAATTTACTGTTCTGAAGTATGCGTTCAACATTGCAAGTGACTGATATTCTTGAGATATGTGTGGCCAATACGCACATTACTATCAGGTGAGCACCTCCGCCATAACAATACGTGTCTTTCCATTGAAAGCCCTTGATACAACTCGGCCTTCTCCTAAGATGCCTTAAACCATCTCAAATCCACATAACAACTCTCGTATATGAACACACATTGTGAAGCTACTCTAATAACGTATTTAAGAGGTAATGCACCCTTGAAACCACTGAAGTACATCACTCTATACTTTGTCACATCAGGAACCTTGAAAAATCATAGGATTATCCTTGACAATTGATTCCAATTTAGACTTACAAGTTACAAGCATCCAAATGCTCTCAATCTTTCATGACAATTGAGAGTGGCGTTAAGGAATTTTTAACGTGAGAAAGGAAGGAGGAATTATATTAAGATAGTGAGGATGAAACTGAGAACAAAAGAAAAGGAGGAGCTTGTAAAAGCTCAAACACTAGATGAACTAGCATTTCAAAAATTGCCACAAGTTAATACAATGAGCTACTTTACTAAACAAATTATTTTAGTCAAACAAGTTTTTAAGCTAGTCAAATAAGCTAAAGGCTAGCTTATTTATACTGCCAAACACTCCATATCACATCATGTTTATTGCAACAGGTTGAGAAATAACAACCCAAACATATGAATTATTAGTCTTTAAATTTCAAGACAAAAGGAAGAACATACTCAACTCAAGCATCAAATTAAATAGTTGGCACTGAGGGAAAAATAATTATAAGATCCAGACATCAATTCCAGAACAATGAGACAACCGATGAATGGTGGTGAATGGTTTACCTTTGATATATGAGTACCGAGGCTTCTGTGCACACCACAACATTTTAAGCATATAAAAACTCCAATGTTGGCAGACCTGAAAAGCAGTTATCGAAAATAACTAGACAAAATTGAAAGTGTGATATTCATGATACATTCTTTAATATATTTTACAAGCAGTTAGTTTCCTACAGCTTTATGCCATATTCACAATCGGTTTGCCAAGACAAGTATGATAATGCCAATTAACATAAACCACAATGAATGAAAATAGGCAACACTTACGCCCATTTCGGATCTGGAGCATTACAATCAGCACAACAACGATTATCTCTATGAAGCAGTAAATCTTTCAATTTTCTTCTACCTGTAAAAGGCCTTCCAATCATTCAACTTCTCAAGAAAAATGAGTTAAAATAGCTCTGCAATGTCCCCCAGTTACAGTTCACAGGCATTCTAAAGAACCTTAACGCTTCTACATATGTTCAACTTTTTAAGAAAACACGTTTGGATGGAGGAGTTTGGGGCTAGGGAAGGGAGGGTAAACTTTCTGCTTTAAGTACTCTATCTGAGATATCTTTTTTTCCAAAAAAAGGAATAAAACAAGATATTATAAGTTATTTTCCCGTTCATCTTTTATAAATATTTAACAACTTTCTCCATTTAAAAAATGAAAATATACCCTCCAAACCCTAAATGCCCAAGCCATAGAGAATATTTACTGATAAAGTATGCAATGCAATGCAATTCTTAACCAGATACAGTTCCCATTCTTAACCATCTAGTCAATAGTCATTGGCTGAAACCCCTTGAAGGTTACATGTACCTAAAGCATTAAACAATATCAGAAAGCTAAAGGCAAATGTAACCTAATAGGAATGGTAGTAAAATATTCTTCCACCAGCCCTTCTAGGGCTGGAGGAAAACATAAAGAATATTTTTGCCATTTTTGAAAAAAATGAGTTGCAATAATCATTATATTAACACTTGGCAAGATGAGTGATCCCTAATTCCCTACCTCTCTATCTTATCTAACAATTGCTCTTGAATTCTTCAAAATTACAGGCCTTTTTTTGCTGTGTATCATTACTCCAAACAAAAAGTTATTAGGAAGTATGGAGTTTTGCAATGAGTTGTAAATGAACCATGTAAAAAGTTTACAAACGCACAAGTCATTACAGGAACTGAAGGTTAAAATATTTTGATAATATACAGTACCAATCATTCCCACATATTGGAATAGGTCGGTGGAATGTCACTGCTTGTTCTGAACTAAAAGTAATATTCTCAGTTGTAAACACTTCATTAATATATAATGACACATTAAATATCATAAGATTACTTGAGGCCGGTCTTCCAAGTTCCATTCGGTTGTTATTTATTGACAAGCCTAAAGCCCACAATCATCAAGGCTGCAGCCTCTACAATAGTCAAGCAAAACAACCTGGAAAGGTAGAAATAAATATCTTTTTTAAGTTTTTCAATTCCAAATTGTGCCAACAAACTGAAAACTCAATTAAACCTGTAAGGAAAAGCTTGAATACAGTTCCCTAGGTTTTTTTGCCTTTTGATCGGTACCGTTTTCTAATAAAAGATGGAGTTTCATCTCAATAATCATGAAATAAACGCTAATTCTAATTGGAGAACACCACCAAAAGCACATTGATAGGAAAACAACACTAGAACCCAAAGAAACAAATCTAAGTTTTATTCATCCTGTAATTACAAGACATGTCCTCTATATTCAATCTTACACCACAGGAAGAAAAGAAAATTTAGATAATCACATGAACAATAGAATAATCCCAAAGAAAAAAAAAATAGCCCAGTTATACTCCGAAAAGAAGGAAACCAAAAAACTTGTATAACTGAAGAAGAGATAGGTGATCACGCAATCAGAACTCAGTTTTTTTAAGTCATTTCCAGACATCTAAATTTTTTTCTCACTGGTTATATACAAGGTCTACATATAGTTGCATAAAATACATAAATATAAATATCCAAGCATAGCTCTTTGAAGTAGAAAATAAAAACTAGGATACCGAAAACACCAACTTCTATAATTGCTCCTACTCAAAAAACAGACACAGGAAAAAAAGGGTTTTGGAGCATCCTCTATATCATTATACAAGTGATGCGAAATCCCAAAATAATCAAAGGGAAAGAATGAACATTGAACCCTACCTACCACAATTTTTGTTTATTTTGTTCTCAGCAAAAGTAAATTTCAGACTTCTTTACGATGCGATCGGTGCATGCAAGAAGCTAGGAGTCGGGTCAAATTGTCGATATAAGGATGGATTTCAGGAGAGTGATAAAGAAATCCTAGAGGTGCTACATTTGCATGAAAGGAACGAGTCTTATCACTGGGAAATCAAGGACATCGAAGAAAAAGAAAAGGAAATATTTGGTGAGCAGGGATTTGAGATCAGAATGAGAAAGTGAAGCTTACGAGTAAACGAAGGAATCGAAATGGGTGAGCTTGTGTAATCCAGAGAACGTGAGCGATGCGAGGAAGGTGGTGATGGTTTCGATGTCCGAATTGGACTGTTCCACAACAACTACAAAATCTTTTCATTTATATTTTATTTCATTTTATTCAGAAATATTTACTTAATTATTTCCTAATACGTTTCCAAGTCCTAACATTCATGAATGCTCTGTCTACGTCGTATCATATCTTCCCATCACGGTGTTGTGGACAATTATTGTACCGTAGAAAAATGAAATTCAAAATTATTCTATCTTAATATTTAAAAAAAAAATACCAGTGAACAAATTATCTTCTTTGAAATACAAAGTAATTAAAATTATTTAAAAAATATAATCTTTTTAATTTATATAATCTATAATAATGTAAAAAAGAAATTCTGCCATCTACACTAAATTTTTATTATTTTATCCTTTATATGCCTTAACAATTTTTTATAAATTTAATTAATTAATTAAATTTAAATTTAAATTTACATTAAAAAACGAAACATACAATTAAAAGTTATATCTTTAATTTAAATTTAATTACTATTTATAGTAAATAAAAAAATTACTCATTTATAACAATAAAGGAGATTCTCCATTACTCATTTCAACCTTCTTACTTTATCATTTTAAAAAATATTTTTAAATAATAATAAATGATAAATTTAATCATATACAAAATTTAACTTCTTTCTCTTCATGTTTTTTAACTTTATTTTTTTTAACTTCTCACATTTCATATTATTAATATCTTTTTCATTTCAAGAAAATCATCATCATCTTCTTTTCTCATCTTCTACCTTACAGTACTGAAAATTATGGTACATATACAAAATATATGCATATAATATTACAGAAGAAAACTATGAGATCAAATGATGGAGAGTAAAATATAATTCTCTTCTCTAAATTTTCTCATTCTATGATTATTTTTTACCGCTACCGTTATCGCTATCAGCTTCTGCTATCAAGCTATCGCTCCCGCCTCCATTTCCGCTTCTAGTCCCGATTCGCTCCCGCTCCCATTCCCGCTACCGCTCTCATTCGCTTCCGCTCCTCGCTCCCGCTCTTGTTCCCGCTACCATTCCCGCTCGCTCTCGCTCCCATTCCTGCCATCGCTACCGCTCGCTCCACTTCACCGCTACCGCCCCTTACCGCCTTCGCTCCCGCTCGCTATCGCTCCCATTACCGCTGTCGCTATCGCTATCAGCTACCGCTGTCGCTATCGCTATCGCTATCAGCTGTCGCTATCGCTACCGCTACCTTTACGCCACCGCTATCGCTATCGCTATCAAGCATAGCTTACGCCATCGCTACCGCTACTCAATCCCATTACCGCTACCGCTATCGCTATCGCTATCGCTACTCATTGCCGCTGCCGCTACCGCTATCGCTTCCGCTGCCATTGTCGCTGCCGCTATCGCTGTCGCTGCAAATACCTTTACCGCTCCTCGCTATCGCTATCGCTGTCATTGCCGCCGCCGCTACCATTCCCATTCTCATTATCGCTCTCGCTATCGCTACCGCTAACGCTACCATTACCGCTACCATCATCAGCTACCATTGTCGCTGTCGCTATCGCTATCATTACCATTATCGCTGCCGCTATCGCTACCGCTAACGCCATCGCTACCATTGTCGCTACCGCCCGCTATCGCTGTCGCTATCGCTACCGATACCGCTATCGCTTCTCGCTATCGCTATCGCTATCGCTGCTATCGCTATCGCTCTCGCTATCGCTCTCGCTATCGCTATCGCTCCTCGCTATCGCTATCGCCTCGCTCTCGCTATCGCCTCGCTAACGCTAACGCTGTCGCTGTCGCTATCGCTAACGCTAACGCTACCGCTGTCGCTACAGCCATCGCTGTCGCTACTATTACCGCTATCGCTATCGCTACCTTTACCGCTACCGCTATCGCTATCGCTTCAGCTACGCTATCGCTCCTCGCTATCGCTACTTGCCATCGCTATCAGCTATCGCTACCGCTGTCGCTACCGCTGCCAGCCGCCGCTCCCGCTAGAAGTTACCGCTACCGCTACCATTACCGCTGTCGCTGCAGCTTACCTTTACCGCTCCCGCTCCCGCTATCGCTGTCATTGTCGCTGTCGCTACCATTACCGCTCTCGCTCTCATTATCGCTCCTGCCCTCGCTATCGCTATCGCTAACGCTATCATTACCGCTACCCTCATCGCTATCGCTGCCGCTATCGCGAATCGCTGCCATTGTCGCTGCCGCTACAGCTACCATTACCATTACCGCTATCGCTACCGCTACCGCTAACGCTATCGCTACTCATTGTCGCTACCGCTTCGCTACCGCTGTCGCTATCGCTATCGCTTCGCTATCGCTATCGCTACCGCTTCGCCCTCGCTACCGCTATCGCTGTCATTGTCGCTGCCGCTACCATTCCCATTCTCATTATCGCTCCTCGCTATCGCTATCGCTAACGCTACCATTACCGCTACCATTATCGCTACCATTGTCGCTGCTGCTATCGCTATCATTACCATTATCGCTGCCGCCATCGCTACCATTAACGCCATCGCTACCATTGTCGCTACCGTCTGCTATCGCTGCCGCTATCGCTATCGATACCGCTATCGCTTCTCGCATCGCTATCGCTACCGCTGCTATCGCTATCGCTACCGCTCCCGCTATCGCTCTCGCTACTCCTTACCGCTATCGCTCTCGCTAACGCTAACGCTATCGCTATCGCTATCGCTGTCGCTACCATTACCGCTACCGCTACCGCTACCGCTGTCGCTACCATTACCGCTACCGCTGTCGCTATCGCTAACGCTAACGCTACCGCTGTCGCTACAGCCATCGCTGTTGTTATCGCTATCGCTATCGCTACCTTTACCGCTATCGCTACCGCTACCGCTTTCAGCTACAGCTACCGCTATCGCTACCGCCCCGCTATCGCTATCGCTACTTGCCATCGCTATCGCTATCGCTGCCGCTACCGCTGTCGCCGCCGCTCCCGCTGTAGGCTACCGCTATCGCTACCATTACCGCTGCCGCTGCAGCTTACCTTTACCGCTCCCGCTCCCGCTACCGCTGTCATCGCCGCTGTCGCTACCGCTACCGCTCCTGCTCTCATTATCGCTCTCGCTACCGCTACCGCTAACGCTATCATTACCGCTACCCCATCGCTACCGCTGCCGCTACCGCTATCGCGAATCGCTGCCATTGTCGCTGCCGCTACCGCTACCATTACCATTACCGCTGTCGCTACCGGCTATCGCTATCGCTACCCTTAACGCTATCGCTACCATCGTCGCTACCGCTTCGCTATCGCTGTCGCTATCGCTATCGCTTCGCATCGCTTCGCTATCGCTACCATTTTCGCTATCGCTATCGCTCCCGCTATCGCTATCAGCTTCCGCTACGCTATCGCTATCGCTTCCGCTACTCCTTACCGCTACCGCTGCCGCTATCGCTACCGCTGTCGCTACCATTACCGCTACCGCTACCATTACCGCTATCGCTGCCGCTAACGCTACCGCTGCCGCTGCCGCTAGCGCCATCGCTGTCGCTACCGCTGTCGCTGTCTTTACCGCTATCGCTATCGCTGTTGTTACCGCTATAGCTTGCCGCTATCGCTATCGCTGTCGCATCGCTATCGCTATCGCTATCCTTTACCGCTATCGCTATCGCTATCGATACCGCTGCCATCGCCATTGCCGCTGTCGCTGTCGCTGTCGCTGTTGTTGCCGCTATCGCTATCGCTATCGCTATCGCTGTCGCTATCGCTACTCTTACCGCTACCGCTATCGCTGCCGCTGTCGCTGCCATTACCGCTATCGCTATCGCTGTCGCTATCGCTGTCGCTACCGCTGTCGCTACCATTACCGCTGCCGCTATCGCTACCGCTGTCGCTATCGCTGTCATTGCCGCTGTCGCTGTCGCTGTCGCTGTCGCTACCGCTATCGCTATCAGCATCGCTGCCGCTACCGCTATCCTTGTCGCTGTCAGCATCAGCTACCTTTGTCGCTGTTCTTGCCGCTATCGCTGTCGCCATCAGCTATCGCGTATCGCTACCATTATCATTACCATTTCCGCTGCCACTACTGCTAGTATTAACGTTATCGTTATTATTATGGTTACTGTTACTTTTAGCGTATATTTAGTATTAGGTATACCGTTAATTATACCTTTACATATCTCTTTACCCATATCTTTTTCTTTACTTTTGCATTTATGTTACTTTTACTTATATATCTTTATCTTTACTTATTATTTTTAACTGTGTAAAATATTAAAAATATTATATTTCAATTTTAGAATTAAAAAAATTAATGTTTTTAGATAAACATATTTATTAATATTATTTTTAGAAGAAATAAACTATTAAACGATGTTATATTTTAATTTTAAATTTTCTATAAGATATTATTTTTAGAACAAATACAATGTTAAACTAAATAAAGAAACTTAAAGCTTCTTCTGCTTCCTTACTATGTTTTCTAGATTTTAAATGTTTTTTTGTCGTTACTTGCGTAAACACACTTTTGTATTTACTTTTTTTTAATTTCGAATACAAGAAATAGTTTTGGTATATATGCTTAAAATAAAATAAATTTACTGAAAATTAATGTATATATTCTTATGTAAATTATTTTTATTATGTTTTTATAATAAAAGAAAAGACAAACACAAAGAAGTCGCACCTCTCTCTTTATGGTAACTATTATAAACAAAATAACACAATGCGCTTATGCCCATATGAGGTATTTTGTAAACTGAAAAATATGTTTATATAAAGAGAAAAAATTGAACGGTATAAACTTCGTTAATTTTAAACTGAAAAATGTTTATATAATAATATAAGAAATAATTTGTATGAAATCATATACACACAAAAATTATTTATTATTAAATTGATTAAATTTAACATCTAAAATTAAAAAAAAAAATTCAACATAGATTTTTTTTATCTTTACACATAATTATATATAACTTAAGTTTTACTTTTTATATATTTTTCGTAAATATGGACATTAATTATCTAAATTACCTATGACAGATTCAACAATGTTCTAGAGAAGTATGAAAAAAAAAACAGAATATATGTATATAAATAATTCTATTCAATTTTAAATAATTCATATAAAATAATGTTTTTGTTATAAGAAATTCAGATAAAAAAAACTCTACTTAACAGATAAATTTAAAATTTTCCAATGGAAAAGTGACACATGGTGATGCTGATGATAAAAAGCATATGAGAAATCTGAGAGGAGATAAGAAAGAGAAGGTGCATACGTGTGAAAATGGCATATTCTAAGGTCAACTATCATACATGCATACATACATAATTCAAACATAAACGCAGTTTCATGGCTAACTATTCTCATCCTCACATCTGCCAATGTCTGAGTCGTTTGCTTGGCTTCCGGCGACATTTTCCGGTCACTATCACCGGAAACCGCCGCAAAAGTGGCCAACAGTTGGTGGAGGAAGTGTTGTCTTTGGCCCAAGGCCTACTCCATCTTGGACTCGCACCTGGTCACGTGGTTGCCATCTCTGCATACAATAGGTACCCTTTACTTTGCTCCCTCACTCTTGATTCTTCTCTCATCAATCACGTTCCGTTTTCGTAAACAAAGTTTCAAGTTGGAATGTTATAAATTAAAAAAAAGTATATATGGTTCACTCTCTTGTCTAATGAATTATTATATCGTGTTTGACTTTCTTCTTCAACTTAAGTCATAACACACTCCTTTAAACTTTATTTGCATTGTTTGTAATGAAATTAAACTAATTTCTATTAAAAGGGTGTGGTGTATGGAATTTGTTGGGTTACTTTTGAGAGGAAACAGTCGGATATTCGGTACTAATGAAGTATGAGCAAACTTATATAAAAAAACAAAACATCATCCGATATGAAATTCCAAATCACACTTAAATTCTTAATCGAATTTTATACATTTTCTTGTTTTGGAGCAAGCACTGCACTGGTTTTGATTCTGTTTTGTTCTCGTTTCAATTTAACTATTCGACCCCCTCCCTGTGGTTTGTGTTGAGATTTTTTAGATGATGATGACATGGGTATGAGCTTTTCCTTATTTAGGTAAAAAAAAAAAGCAATAAATTCATATTGTGAAATGTCTACAGCTCCAAATACATTTTTTCAAACTTTGGTGACATTTGTTTCATCGTTATCTTGTAAATCGTCATGTTGATCCTGGAAACAAACAGGAGCCCACTTATTTAATCAGACCGATACAAGATTTTACTTAATAATAAAACAATATTGAAAAAATTCAATGTGTGTGTTGCTTCTTTTCCTCGTTTACAACTGAATGTACTCGAGCAAGATAATACATGTATGTGAACTGTTTTACCTGCATTTTTTGCTTTGTTAATGCCAAGATTCTAGGTGGTTTAAAATGTTAAATTTGTTATTTATGTTGTTTCTTATGGCTTATGAGAGGCTTAGGAGGCAGTAACTCCCTTGCATTGCTAATTTACTTTTGTGGATGATAGATGGAATTTTTTTTTTCAGTGATAGGTATCTGGAATGGTTATTAGCCATTGCATTTGTTGGAGGAATAGCTACTCCTCTGAACTATAGATGGGTGAGTAGCTTTGACTAGCGCGCTACTTTTAGCTTTATATTTTTTTCACTTTTTCCAAAAGAAAAAATACTTGGTATTATCTTGAAACCATCTTGATGCTGATATGGCATTTCAGAGCAATGTTCAACTCATCTTCTTATCGTTCATTACTAACTCACCTTAGAAGTTAATATGTTTTCAGCCTTCTACTGGTTGTTATTTTCCCTTATTAGGAAAAGTGTGCTTTTAGTCTCCATACTTTCAGGCTAACATGGTCAAGGTCCCTATACTTAATACCGAGAAGTTTGGTCCTTAAACTTTAAAAGTACGTGTGAATTTAGCCCCGTTTTCAAAAGAATTCATCATGTTTTTTTAGATTAAGAAAGACTAGATTCACATTATTTTAAAATTTGAGGACTACATTCATCAATGTGAAAATATAGAGATTGATCGCATTTGACTAAAAGTGTAAGAACTAAAACTGTATTTTTCCCTTATTTTATCTGCAAATTCTTCTCTCACAATCTGTTTCATATACCAATCATAAAGTTATGCTTTAAAATAATTTTCTTTCCTGCAGAGTTTTGAAGAGGCAAGATTAGCATTGGCTGCAGTTAAGCCAGTGTTGTTAGTGACTGACGAGAGCAGTTACACATGGTACTCAAAACTCCAGCAAAATGATATTCCATCTCTGAAGTGGCATATTTTGGTGGATTCCCCTTCCTTTGATTTTACTAAGTGGAATGGTAGGAACATTACTGGGTGCTTAGCCACCATTGTGAAAAATATACACGAAATTTTTTCACTTGAATGGTCTTTATAACTTATTGATTTTACTGTCTTGCAGTGTTAACTCCAGAAATGATTAAGAGGCATCCTGTAAAGCTTGAACCATTTGATTACTCATGGGCACCTGAAGGCACTGTCATAATATGCTTTACTTCAGGTTCAAGATTCTCACTCAGTTACTTTTCCTCAGAACTCCAAATGATTGTGCTTTGGGGGTTAGTTGAGAAGTAAGGCAGGCAGGGAATTTAGTGGTGACTGGAACGGAATACCAAGAGTCTAAGACCATTTATAAGAAAATTAGGATGAAAACTGTTGCTACTAAGATAGGTTGCAGAGGAAAATTGCAAATGAAATCCGGGTTATTTGAATAAATCATGTAGTTAAGCTGCATAAAAGAAAGTAGAAAAGAAACCTCCCGCAGGAAGCAATCATTTGTGTACTATCTCAAAGTATACATGTGCAACTAATTCAATAACAAACTACGAGTAAGGTTGAATAATTTGCCCTGCCAAATGACTTCTTGAAATGGATTTCATGTATGATTGATGAAGACAACTATTTTGTATGCCATACTGGTTCCATCTGTGCAAAATAGAAACTTCTTTAACTAAGTGAAATTAATTTTTTAGATTGATTTAAGTGTAAACTGTGAATATGGGCATGGAGCAGATTATTTTTGAGGTACAAAGTGAAGGAGCAGTAAGATTTTTAGTTATTGCTCAATGAACTAAAAATTGATTTTAGGAGTTTGAAAAGAAATATTCAATCAATATTTCCAAAATTGTTGTTTACAGGAGTTAAGACTGGAAAATATGATATATGAACTTAAGAGAGTGACACTCTCTCTGTTCCATTGATTTATAGGAGATATTACAATGATTACAGAAAATGAAAAACAAATTCTATACTCCAAAAGAATAGAAGCTAATGAGAAAGAACAACTTTTAATTAAGATAGGTTAACCTATTTCAACAATTGCCTACCATAGGCTAGTTGCAGATAATTAGGATTTTGAAATATAGATGACATATATAAATCTGTTATTCTCCTGAAGGAGACCCCTTTCAACACCACTGACATGACTTTTTAGTAGTAGTGCGTGTGCTACAGTTTAAATATTATTCTAGAGGTGTTAATTTCTTATCAAATATATCTTCTTTTGTGTTTCCTGAAATTGTTGTATTCTTGAGTCTAGGAACTACGGGAAAGCCTAAGGGAGTCACTCTAAGCCATGGAGCTTTGGTCATACAATCCTTAGCCAAGATTGCCATAGTTGGCTACAATGAGGACGATGTATGTATTCCCTGTTACATGAAGTTCATGTCATTTGTCATGAAAACTTGCCATTATATCAGAACACGAGACTGTCAATATTTAGATTTTGCGTTTGGCTTCTCTTAAGTGAGAAAAGATAAAGTAAGTAATTTCAATCATTGATGAGAAAATCAATGATTGATATCCCAGAACATGAATAATTTGTTATGTGCACATAATATTGATTGTTAATTTTCTCATCAACGACTGAGATTTCTCACTGTACACCCAAAAGCAAGTTGCTTATTTTAGAGGATCCGGATCCTGAGATTTTACATAACTGCAAGATACATGGTAAATCCAGCAGAAACAGCCGAAGGCTGATTAAGTTTTCTATGTTATGCAATTTGTTCTGTTACAGGTCTATCTGCATACTGCTCCATTATGCCATATTGGTGGCTTGTCATCAGCCATGACCATGCTTATGGTTGGAGGTTGTCATGTCTTCATGCCAAAGTTTAATGCAGAATCAGCTGTTGGTGCCATAGAGCAATATGCAGTGACATCTTTTATCACAGTCCCTGCAATAATGGCCAGTCTGATTTCTGTAATTAGGTATATTCCAGTGTCAATAGGAACAAAACTTTGTCTTTTTTGAAACAGTAAATATTGCTAAATTAGCTTTGCAATCTTTTAACCTACAGTAAAATGAAATTATATTTTAGCTGCTCAAGATAAATGTTCTAAAGATGTCAGGTTTTATAGATCAAACTCTATTTCATTCTTTTTATGTCTAATATGCTAGTAGTTCTCCTGCATAAATGTTTTGCTATCTTCTTAGCTTAGAAACGAAGTATCAGAGTTTATAAATACACTTTTTACAACTTTCTCAATCTAGATTTGATGTTTTGATAATTTTAGGCCCAAAGAGATATGGAAAGGAGGAGAAACTGTCAAGAAAATACTTAATGGGGGTGGAAGCCTCTCACATGAGCTAATCAAGGATACTAGCATTTTCTTTCACAAAGCTAAACTTATTTCAGCTTATGGTAGGTCTTTGTTATCCCTCTTTCGGCTAGAAGATGCTTTGTCGTCTAATTTTAGATGGTAAAACTTGCATATGAAATTGCATTTGTATTAATATACTTTTTGCATGTAAGTGCTTTTATGGCTTTTAGGGTGATAGGTTTTTTACTCTTGAAAATATGAATAAGAAAACCTATGCAACTAGGAAAAGAAAAATATAAAAGTAAACAATCTAAGGAGAAAAAGAGATGATACAAAATTAAGGGAGAAGAAGGAAAAGGAAAGATAAGAACTTAAAAGAAATTGCAAGTAATAATACCATGAATAGAACAAGTTAACTTACAGCAGGGCCTGTGAATCAAATTGGAACACACTTCAAGTAATCAATTTAACCGTGGAACAGTCAACTGAACCATATTGGAAGCCAAAATCTATTATATACTTAGTTTTATTTAAAGATTACAGCAAGTCACTGCTTATTGAAAGCCCCGTTAATTTGAACCAATGTGCCGAGAAACTGAAATCCTTTGCAGCTGTTCCCAGTGCTTAATGTCTTCTTGTTATAAAGATCCCAGTTTATTATATGTAGCACTAATAGTGTATGTTGAAATAGAAATCTGGTCCTGTCAATAAATAAATATATATTTTCAAGGATTATATGTGGTCGTAGCCTAGTTTGATCATCTTCCTTCTTCAAGCTGCTTTATGAGATATTGGAAAGCCATTGATTCATTCTTTACCTATCTAGCTGGGCTAGTAAGTACTGGGAATATTAGTTCTACTGCAATAACATGATGAAGGAATAGCATCCCCAAATCTGTATCTATGAAATCACCGGTTTCATTTAGTAGGCTGGAGAACATTATCTTAACCAAAGGAAAAAACAACCCAACAAATAGTTTAATCTACATTGAAGAACGAGTGCTTCTGTTTTTTTCACTATGACGAGATCAAAAGTTTCAGTTTTCTCCTTTTTTATTTTTTTTATCAGTAAATGCTTACTCAAGACAACATACCAAATGTCAAGAATTTACAATGTGTGATGGCCACTGAAATTTTATCATTTTTAAGTTTCTCTATGTTCTCTTGTGTATAATAGATGGAAATTCACTGGTCTGGTCTTATAGCCTTTGTCTGTTTCATTTATCAAAGGGATGACAGAGACATGCTCTTCACTGACATTTCGGACCCTGTATGATCCAATGCATGAAAAGACAAACATGTCCCTTCAAACATTTGGTGTGGCAGGATCCAAGTTTATTCAGCAGCCACAAGGTGTTTGTGTTGGCAAGCCTGCACCCCATGTAGAACTGAAGATAAGTGCAGATGCTTCTGGTCAAATTGGGAGAATTCTAACTAGAGGACCACATATAATGCTTAGGTATTGGGAAACTCACGCAAATCCATTAAGTCCGAACAATAAAGCCTGGCTTGACACAGGTGATATTGGATCAATTGATCATTATGGTAATTTGTGGCTTCTTGGTCGAACAAATGGTCGAATCAAGAGTGGTGGGGAGAACATTTACCCTGAAGAGGTAATAGAAGTGTCACTTAACTTGGTTTCCTTATCATAAAGAACAAATTTAAACCAAAAGAATATGTTGCTTTATTACAAGTCATTATCCTTCAAAAGGATGAATTAGTTTTCATACCATGAATAATCAAAGTGGATCACATTTGCATGAATTAAGATACTAAAATAATGAGAAAAGGCTAATGATACTCACCTTGCGATGTCATTGTTTCTTAGTTAATTAGAATGTATTTGAATGCTTCTATATAAATTTAATTGTAGGATAGAAGCTTCCTCCTCTCCTTTCTTAAATTTTGACTATCTGGACAAGAAGTCTCTTGTGTTCATAAAGAAGTGAAAGACTTACCTTTTCACGAAGGATTATAATAGTTTATTCATTTCCATTCATGAAGTTTCGTGTTTATTCAAACTATATCCTTTCATGGTTTCACTCATCACAGATCCATTCAACCAAGGCTATAATTTTCCAAGTACGTTCTTGTGAGATGTCGAACATTCATTTATCAAAAACAGGATATTAGGATATCCCATGCAACCAATGTTTAAATAAATCAATGGTACATCTAGAAATAAAATTTCAGACTTATACAGGTAATATAAGAAAAATAATTATAATTAATGTAAAACATTTCTACTTTGCATGTTCAGAGTTCATTAAGTCTTGCTTCTTTTGCTCAGTCAAATGCTTGTCTTTATTTATGGTATTTGCAACTCCATGGAAGAGTGAACATATATGGTATTTGATTGAAATAGGTTGAGGCAATTCTACTACAACATCCAGGGATTGCAAGTGTTGTTGTTGTGGGAATCCCAGATGCTCACCTAACAGAGACGGTAGCAGCATGTATCCAACTTGGAGAAAATTGGCAATGGTCGGAGCAGTTGACTGTTTCAAATGAAGAGTTTAACCTATCTAGAAAGAATCTCCAGCTATATTGTGTAGAAAATCATTTGAGCAGGTAAGTCTCCAAAATCCATTTTTGTAAGAGAATCCTTTGGTAGTTTGGTTGAGGGAAGCAAATGATGATTTTCTTTTTATTCTCTTTTCAGGTTTAAGATACCAAAAATGTTTATTGCATGGAAAAAGCCATTTCCACTCACTACCACAGGGAAAATAAGAAGAGATGAAGTCAGAAAGGAAGTTATGTCTCAGCTACAATCTTTACATAGTAATCTTTGAATATACCATGGCTCCAATGCTCCTTAAACCACTGCATGCTTCTGATGAGAATTTTGACCAGTCTATTCAGTTGACTCGTTAAGTACAATTTTGTATCGCTAGAATTTAGTAACCGTACATTATTGTATCACAAATTCTTATTTCTTCAAAATCTTGTCTTCTTCATGTAGTGAAATGTGTTTGATTCAATTCAATTTTAAAGAAATAAATGCTTATTTTCTGTGAATTTGCAGAAAAAAAAATAAAAGTAAGTTATTATATTTATGAGTTTAAGTTTATGATGCAATAAATTTTAAATCAAAATAGTGAAAGATTAAATAAAAGAAAATGGTTGTAAAAGAAGACTTACATGCAATGGTCTGGACCACAACTATAGCGAAATACTGTTAACACATTAAACCTTGGATTCTATCACCCAAAAAAGGTCAAAATAGCAAAAACTTTGGATTCCATTGAGGTTTGATGGTAATGAAACCACAACTTTAATAACACCAACTTTAACGACAACAAAATTTTAATTTTCCGGGATTTGAAAATTATACTAGTTTTTTTTTTGCTTTATTTAACTTTCTACTTTCTAAAAAAGTTACACATATTTTCTTATTTTAAATTTAAACCAAACATTTTTCATAAAAAAAAATAACAAAACAAAAGAGATAAAAACATCTGATTATGATAATGAAAAAAATATTTTTCCTCGTATTATTTCAAAATACTGTCATGTTCTATATGTACACGTCTGTGAAGGTCCTAACAATAATATGTTGATATCACATGTAGTTGATACCCATTGGGAAACAATTTGTATTCACATGAAATAACCTCATTCATGGTGTAATTATTTAAAACTTAAATGCTTTTAAATACTTTCTTTTTCTGGCTTAATTTTTTTCCTTTCAAATTTAAACTGAGTTTTTTATCTCCTAAATTTAGAAGTGATTGTTTAATTTTAAAATTTAAAGATTTTTTTATCAGATTTTAAAATAATTCATTTCGATCCTTTATAGTGTAACATTATTGAAAAAATATTAATGTCTAGTAATTTCATAAATAAAATGTGTTCCCGTACATTAAAAAAAAGTCTCGCTCAAAAAAATTAGTAATTTACGTAAATTCTCCACCCTTAACCTAATCAAGATAAAATCGAATTCTAAAACAGATAGCACTTTTAACGTTGATTTTGAGAACCAAAATTTTAAATTAAAGGACTAAAAAATTCATTTTTAAATCTGATGACTATTTTTTTAAATAGGGTTTTTACCTAAATTTAAAGAATAGAATAAAAAAATTAAAATAATACTAATTAGTATTTACGTGTATCTTGATTTTTAAATAATAGCAATAATAATCAAGATATGGAATTAATAACACATAATATAATAATAATAATAATAATAATAATAATAATAATAATAATAAAATTACACTTTTGAATGAATGATAATTACATGTTAAAATTTTCCAAAAGTCAAATATGGTAAAATAAAATTTGTACAAAAGTGGGAGTTGAAACTTGAAACATAAGCCAACAAGATGGAACATGATGATAATAATGATGGTGGCCGTCATTGCTGAACAAATAATTTGTATGCATGTCTTGTGGGGACAACAGCCACCTTTTGGATTTTTTTTAAAAGTTATTATATTTAAGCAAGTTTCAGTAATATTTTAGTCTATTGGATTTTAATTGAACATATTAAATTTTTTACATATCATAAGCATGTGATTTAATTGATTCAGGTATTATTTTGATAAATCATGTTATCATACTTCACTATCTAAATGGTATTTTTTTTTCTGTAACTATAATATTAATATGATAGAAAATAATTAATATTGTCCAATCTCTTAACCACACCCAGGGAAGTGACATTATCAAGATTCCATCTTTGAACAGTTAAGAAACACTAATTACTATAATTTATGTTTCAAACATTGAATTTGGCTTTGTTGTTCTCTGAAGGAGAAGACAAGACAAGAGAAGTGTTAGTGAGAAAGGATAAGCATGTGTGGGTTGATAGCTATATAATGTGTGGAATTTCTTCAACCACTGATCACTATCACTTTCATATCCAACCAACCAATCTCCATCAATAAAATATAATCCTAATTATAACTTCACTTAGTCTTAGTCACATACAAACAAAGTGGGCAATGCATATATTCTCTATCACATTAACTTTTATCATTATAATCAATATATAATGAAATTGATTCAAATTTATCAACTTTCCAATCATTCATAACAAGGATTTTTACCTTTTATATTTTTATTTTGTTCTTAAAATAATAAAAAAAATTCTTAAATAGTTTTCATATCTTTGTTTTATTTTTAATATATTTTAAAATAAAAATAAAAAATTATTTAAAAATTAAAAATAATCGTAAATATTTCAATATAAATTTTTCTATTTTTTCATGTAATTATCACTATAAAATTATTTAAAAATTAGAAAGTAGATTATTTAAATTTTAAAAATAATTATAAACACCTAAAAAAATATAATCATTTATTTTTTATTGAATTATTATTATTATTATTAAAAACCTTAAAATATATATAGACCGAGTGCTTATTTCATATTAGTTGTTATAATGTACATGAAACTTTATCTTTTCTTTAAATGTTTAATTAATATATATATATAATTGTAGAAATAATATGTTAAAGACAATAAAATTTATTTAAACTTAGAATAAAATAAGCAAAAGTTAATTTCAATTTCTGTTATATTCATGATGACAATAATAATTAACACAGATTATTTTAAAATTCAAAATATTATATCATTAAAAGAAAAAAACATTTCATTGAAAATTAAAACAGCTGCATAGTTAAATTTTTAATTTGTTTTTCTGTTTATTTAAATGGTTGAAATTAATCTTTAGCTATGAATATATTTATCCCTTAATTTTCAAAATCGATACAATACTTTCTTCATCCAATTACTAAGAATCACATCAATATTTATACTTATGACATATTAAAAGAAAAAGACCATTAGTAATCATAGAATACGCATTCATCATTAATTCAAACTAGGTTAAGAAAAAAAAGGCATCACTATAATAATTTTAACAATTTTAAAAATTAAGGACTAAATTACAAATTTTTAGGTTTAATTGTATCTTATTTCCTTTATCACTTTCTATAATATCATCATGATCACCTCTAAATATCAGGATGTGCAGAATTAAAATGATAACCATAATTAAAACCTTTTAAAGATTAAAAAACACAATCAAATCAAATAAGCCAAATTAGTAATATAATTTTTTTCTCACTTAAACCTACATCTAACACATCTTTATATAACTATTTATTTTACAATGAACCCAATGATAATTACACAGTGATCAATCATATAAAAATAAATACTTTCTTGTACAGTATACCATTTATAATATTGGCATCAATAAAAATATATTTATATAGGTATAAATAATAAGTGAAATGAATACTTAATAGTAGTAATTAATAGTAACCACATTTTTTTGCTAAATAAGCAATAGTAATAAATAATAATGAATACACAGTGAAAGATGAGTTTGTAATTTGGTGGTTAAGTAGGGTGTATTTTACTTACTCTTCTCCCGCTCTTATCAAATCTTTGTTACTGCAACTTTTCCACCTTCTTCTCTTCTGCTGCTCTCTGCTCCTAAACCCTAGAAAAGGCAATTACAACAATTCAACTCTGCCCCCACCTACACTCCTCCTCTTTCCAAACGTTGTCCTGTTGCCTCGGGATTCTCCAACTCCTTCTTTTGTCTGCTAATTCAGCCTCGTACGCCTCCACGATTCTTCTTTTCTTCTCCCCCGTAAGTTTCTCACGCCCTTCCTTCTTTTATCTTTCTCTCTGTTTTCAACTGGTTCCCTGTCCTTCCACCTGCATTGGAGCTCCTGTTAATTGCGACTGAACGTTGATTTTTTTTAGTGTCACTTGAATTTCAGCTCATGGGTCGTTTTGTGTTCAGAGAATTATGCTGGTAAAAGAATTTTGAATTTGTTTCACTGTATTGATTGTTGAATTTTGTCTCAATGATTTTGAAAGTGATCACAGTGAAAGGGTGTGATAAAGTTTTGATTTTTTTTTTGAGGCGGGTGGCGGGGATCATAGCGGTTACCAAACTTCTGTTCAATTTGAATAACGTGTTATTGTAAATATTTGAGTAAATTTGTTATGACTTACTCGTTAGAGTATTTAACTGTTAACAATAGCTCTTCGATTGCTGTGACTTCCTTGGAGCTATTGGAACATAATTAGGAACATAATTCTTCGATTACGCACTATTTCGTGTTTTTTAATGGTTTACAACAACCTCCCTTATAGGATACCTCAATATTTTTCAACTCTTAAGGAGGGAGTGTAATGTAGAAGAGGTGTCACTTTAATGTTTTACAATCAGTCAAGGGGATTACTATAAGAGTTGAAAAAAGAGAGATAGATAGGAATTAGAGGAAATCTCTGGGAGTTTACTCTAAATAATTATTGTCGAGGTTTGTGTTACTAACCTCTTTTATGGCTCTGTTTGTTAAGTTTACTAATTGTTATGTATGTGTTTCCTACTTTGGCAGGTCGTGTGTTTGATTTGAGGGTTTGACTTGAGCTTGTGTTTTAATGGCCCCAAATTGTTGATTCCTGTTTATATAGAGGAGAAAAAGTGGCAATGGAGAGCGTTTCTATTATGAAGGATGGTGAAAAGATGTATGATTATGATAAAGAAAGGATTTATGATAATGGTAAAGGGGATGAGAGTGTGGGCAATCACATTGATATACTTGAGGAAATGGAGTCCTTTCTGGAGGATGTTGATGAGCGGCTAATAATATCTAGGATGGTGAGTGACTCAGTCATAAAGGGCATGGTTAATGCAGTTGAGGAACAGGCAGCGGAGCGAATTACTGAGAAAGAATTGGAGGTGGTCAGGCTAAAGAAAATGCTACATGGGCTTCATGTGGGTTCAGATGAAACTAAGACATTGTGGTCTTCATTGCATCATCATGAACCCCACGAAGCTGCTGCACATCAGTTTCCAGATAGTGTTTTAGAGCCTGATGGATATATAATAATGTCTGTAGACAGTCTTCAAACTGCAGTGCACGAGGAGTTAAGTCAGCTCAAGAAAGAAATAAATAAAATTAAGGGGGCTAGTTCCGTCAGAAGAATTAATTCAGGTTCTGATTTGGTGGGTTTAAGTGGTATTCTGCAGGAGAATATGCCAGAAAAATGGATTTATGTTGATAAAGCTTTTGAAAGTCTAAAAGATTCTGTGGACAGTGTCTGTAGAAGAATGAAAGTCTCAGATTGGTTGTCAAAAGCTTCACGTTCTGAATGGCAGCAGGAGCAGGACTTTCAATCAGAAATTGAACGGATGGTGATCAGTAATGGTATCTGGGGTTTGCAACAGGAGTTTGAACAGAAACTGTGGGATCTCTATGACTCTGAAAGTAGAAATTGTTTTAACCAATATAAAGAGATCTCAAGTTTGCGTGAGGAATTGGATTCAATTTTTAAAACACTCTGTATTTCTGAAACCGGACACCTTCTTTCTCATGGATCCTTGGAGAATACTGAGGAATGGTGTCATAATAAGAGGGTTGATCATTTCCATGTGAAGCTTTCAACTGATGATTTGTCACCCTCAACTATGGAAGAAAATGGCAAACAGGAGGAGTCAAAGATTAACAAGCTTGAAAATTTGGATTCAGCCTCACTAAAGAACATGTCTAAAGAAGATTTGGTTACTTATATTACTAAAATGAAAAGAAACCATGAATCTCAGGTGCAAGAGAAGACCGAAGAGAATTTTCGCCTTAGGCGGGAACTTTTGAGAGAAAGAGGTTCTTCTTTTCCACTGAAGAAGGACAAGGAGTTTGAGCTGTTGAAGAAAAAAATCCCTGATGTCATCACAAAATTGAATGAAATCCTTGATGGAAATGAGAAAGTACATCAATTCAATGGAAACATTGAATCTTTTAGCGGTTTAAAGGATAGATTGGATTTCTTGGAATCTGAGAATCATCAACTGAAGGACACTCTATCTGATAAGAAGAAGGAATTTAGGAGTCTATCTTCCCAGCTTTCTGCTGCAGAGGAAAAATTCTCACAGGAACAATTGATAGAGGAAAAATTGTTACAAACCATTCAGAAGCTTGAGGATGATATAGGGGATGCACATTCTCAAGTTTCAGTTATTGAAGATGTATATAAATGTTTTTTTGAAGGTGTTGTTAGTGAGTTTAGATGCTGCACTGAAGAATTACATCTGAAGAATAGTTTCATGCGAGAAATATATGAAGTATTGTTCCATGAAGCTTCCCTCAGTGCTCTGGCTTCTAGTGGGTTGGGAATTCAGGAAGCAGAAATGGAGTCAACTATGATGCAAGGGCAATTGGATATTAATCGTATTATATTTAAAGAAACTTTGGTGAATGCAAGTGAAGCGTTAAAATTGGAAGTTTCTGAAAAGGAGAAACTAAGATGTGAAATGCTTACGTTGAAATCAGTTGTGGAAGAAAAGGAGAAGTTAATCAAAGGAGCAGCAGATGCTTTGGTTCAAGAGCAACAAAAAATGGAGTTTGCCTCTAAACAACTTAACACTTTAAGAGCTGAGATTGCTCAGCAACATAAATTAATTGAAGAGAAAAGTGAAGAATTGGATGTCAGTAACGGTAACCTGGTTGCAGCTTTGAATGAAATTAAACAATACAAGGCGCAAATGCATCTGCTGCATAAAAATCTTGAACAAAGAACAAACAAACTTAGAGAAGTTGGAGAAGAAAGAAGAGTACATTTTGCTACTATACAAAAACAACAAGAAGCACTAAATTTGATTGAGGCAAAAGAAAGGGAAAACAGGAAGCAGATGGAATTTACCATTAATCTCATTCACAAATTGTTGACAATGATTACTGACTTTGAAGCTAGAGTAAATAAAGATATTTCAAGAAATTGTTTGAGGTATGCATTAATTGTGCAAGGTCCTTCTTTTATTTAGTATCATATTAACTCATCATAAACTTGTGTCTCTATGACTCCTTCTATTGACTAAAGGAATAATTTGGGAATTGACTTAGTTATTTTGTTTTTAAACTTTTTTTTTAAAAAAATTTAAGACAAATACATAGCTTTTTTTGTGTCCGTTCATGTTTCAGATTATTTGCAAGCTGGAGGTATACCATATAAATGGGAAAAAAGCTCTCGTTTGAGCAAAAAAATTGTGAAAAGTTTATATTTGATTTCAACTTGGTCTTGTTAACTGTTAACTCAAATTGTTGGAGGAAACCAATGTTTTAGTTTCATATTTTTTATCCTTATATTTAACAAGCAGTTTTAAATCTTAATTTTGCTATTGTTTAAAATTCAATTTCAAATCCTTGTGATGAATATGGCCAGAAGCAAGTCATAAATGTAATAATCTTTTCAGGCTTGAAAACATAAGATCGGAGTTCCATTGGATCAATAACAAAGCCAACCTACTTAAAACCACGGGTTTGGTGTACAAGCAACGGCTGGAAACAAGATCTTCTGATCTTGCAAAGGCTGAAACAGAGGTATATAATCCAAAATATTATGTTATCCTTTTTAATTATTGTCATGCTATTGGAAACATTGGATCAGGTACATGTGTTTCTGTATTTTACTTTATTTTATAAGTGTAAGCTATATTACTCCAATGCAAGCTGATATCCTTGAATATCATTATTAGATAGTACTAGTGGACCCTACTAGGTATTGGTTTAGGTGGAAACTTGGGATGAGAAAGTGATTCAAATCTCAGGGAAGCACAAAAGCAGCTGTTGGACTCATGGGCAAAAAAAGAAGTCCCATGGGTGGTTCATTTAAGTTGTACTCATGGCTTGTAATGAGGTATCACCATAGGAGAGAGAGAACTTGTGGAAAACGAACTAGATTGCAATTCAAGGCCTGTGTATGATGAGTGTATCAGCCTATCAGGTTTTGTTGTAAAATTCTGGTCAGCCAAGATACAGCTGATTCCCATCTTGAAAAGATATCTAAGCTTCATCTAGAGCATTATTTTCTGAACTACTGGGATATATGAGATGCCTAAGTTCCACATTGAGTAAGTAGTATGAGATATTCAGTGGAATATTTAAGTGTCTTGGTTCTCTCCTCTTAAAACTAGTTTAAGGAAGGGGATCCCCAAGTACTTTGGTGCTATGAATTGGTATCATAGTTGGTTTGTTGTGCCTCAGAGCAGGCTACTCACGAAAGGGCTGGCCAAGAAAGGCTAAGTTTCCTGGTCTGGTAGCCACCAAAATGCCGGTTCTGAACAGTGCAGTGGTAGGGATTTGGGTATTCTGGGCATTTAAGTCCCAGATTGAGTAGTATAAGATACTTTGTGGTATTTAAGTGGCTTGGTTCTCTAAGCTAGTTTTTATGGAAGGGGTTTCCTAAGTTTTGGTGCTTATCATTTCCATTTTAACTTTCTATTTTGATGCTCAAGTCTTGTAATTGGCCCACCCTCCTATATTTGATATAAAGTTACTTCTTGTTTCAGGTTGATCTTTTGGGGGATGAGGTAGATACTCTTCTTAGGCTCCTTGAAAAAATATACATTGCACTTGATCATT
This sequence comes from Lablab purpureus, assembly GCA_030347555.1. Classification (NCBI taxonomy): domain Eukaryota; kingdom Viridiplantae; phylum Streptophyta; class Magnoliopsida; order Fabales; family Fabaceae; genus Lablab; species Lablab purpureus. Next base: position 17,761,157 of record CM059259.1, read on the forward strand.
ATTCACCCATACTGCAGCATTACCCTGGGGTAAGAACATTTTTCTTTATGCACATCTTTTTAGTGTTTGTACTTCGTCATGATTGAAGTGCGTAATGGCAATATATGCAATATTACATAAGACTCTATGTATCTTCCTGATTAGTTCTCGTTATCAATGTAAAACTTTTTTAAGAATGTTAAGAGCAACTGTTCCATTCTGTATTTAGTTGAGACAATAAATACATACGGAAAACCCCTAAAGTTTGTCTTTAGGTTGGAGAATTGAATATCTAGCAAATTTTGAGTGTTTATTATGATATTTTTGTCATATTTATCATTGTTAAGATGTTCTAAATTTGTTAGAAAAATGGCCTAGAATAATCCTTACATGACTTGTCAATCTCTTAAACTACTTTTGTGATTAAGTTATTAGGTATGTTCTAAAATGTTTAGTCCTAAACATGAAGGGTTGGTTTATGACGACCTACATTGACTACGAATGCAATCAAATTACTTTTGTAGGTCTCCATTTCTGATAACCATCTCTGGAATTCATGTTCACTGGTTTTCGTTTTTCCCACCTAATATCATTCTTAACTTCACGTAATTGCACTCAATACCACAGATAATAATTTTGTTATCAGTTTTTCCCCTCAACAGAAAAGCAATTAAGCAAATCAATAAAGTAAGAAATTAAGGTAATCGTAGTGGGAAGGTAAAAGAATGAGATTTATTAAAGAAATTAGGGCTCACCAGAGGAGACACCGGTGGATGTGAACAGATTTGGAAATGGTACCATTGGGATAACCAAGGATTGTTCCTCCTTGCAATTGATAGTGTACTAAAGTAGAGACGATCTTGAAATTTCTCTTATTCTAGGATGCTTTGTGATTCTCACATTTGATTTACAAGACGGCATTTTCATAGCATGATATGGAGTTTTGTCATTGGAGCAAACCTCACACATGGTCAATCTAGATTCAAAATTCCTAAGTCATATGCCACTTAAAAAAGTCAAATGACATTATGTTCTAATCTAGTACTCTTGCTTGGCCATTCATGTACAACCTAATGGTCAAATAGCTCCTTTCATCACATTAAACTAGTCTCTCTTGATATTAGTTATGAACATCTGAATTAAACATTATCAGGCACAATGTTGGATTGAATTTTTCTACTTCATTTAAAAGACAAAGTGCTTGGCTTTTTGCTAAAAAATAACATTTTACCTGTGCGAACAATTTAAGTGTGCATTAGTTTAATATGGGTCTTGGTCATCATTTTTTTAAAATTTTGAGGGATAATGTGAGAAGAAAAACTAAATCTCATTAGGAAGGAATGGGATTCCATGCTCCGTTCTTAGGTACCTATCAAGGTAAACGTTAGGAAGAGATGAAGAGGGTTGAGACTTGGGCTCTTTATTAATGTATGGCTCTGGCACATAGCAGAGTGGACATGACTAGTGTAACCAACTGCCAGTATGACAACCATGAAATTGGAAGGAAATTCTATTGTGGTTTGTTATCATATATACAAGGGAAGGGGAGTAGAGAGAGGAAGTGAAGGAAGGAGTGAGTAAAAATTAGTGGGAGAGTACAAAGCCTCTCAATTGGTATTTTGTTCTGAGGCCATTTCTGTATTTTCCAAACAAAATCCATCTTGGTTACTATATCATGCTGATATCAGTATCTGCAGTTCTTTAATGGATCATTTTCTTATAATCTAAGGCTGTTTTTATCACTTTGCTAGTTATGTGTTCTGGATTCGGAATGGAGAGTATTTTTTGTTTCTAATAGTATACACGGGAATTCCTTAGTCTGTGGAATGAACGCCACAGGTGGACAAGCTTCCTTTTTAGCACTCCTAAAGTGGAACTGTGTACAGCTGGCATACTAACTCAACCCCTTCGTTCGGCTAAGAATTGTGTATTATTAGATAGCCAACGATGAAGCCCCAGGCCAGAAGTTTTTACTGCTTTTAGCATCAAATTAGATTTGTGTACCTTCAAAGAAACATACGAGCATATAATTTTCTTTACAGTTTGTGTACCTTAAGAAACATACGAGAATACTGTGTAGTGTCTACTGCTTGGTCTTCATAAGTCCCAAAATATAACTTTTCAATGATTATCCATTTATTTTGCAGATTATTGAGATTCTGGAACTTGTGAGAAGAGAACTGAGCGGAGACTCTAGAAAACTTGTTTAATTGTACTTTTTGGCCAGGTAAATTGACAGACACCCACAAAATGTATGTTTTCCACGCTCTAGGTTGGTAAGACCCAGAAGCATGATAAGCAAATCATTATCTGCAAGTCCCCACATGATCATTTGATCAACCGCACTAGATATGGAGATTGCAAGTAACTTTTCAGGGAGCACCATCATAGTGTTAATTGGTTCATTTTTCTTTTCTTCTTTCTATTAGCTTCATCTATACAGAGATCAGAGATTCTAGAGTCCTGGTAGTTTGATTTCTTTTTCATTTTTTTGGGTTCACTTCTCGTGTCTATTACTGTAGAGCAGTGGCAATGCTATTGCATAAATTATTTTAGTCCATGCTGTCTTCTGTTAAATTACTACATTGAGGAGCTATGTGCGAATCTTCCAATGGATACAGGTAACAAGTTGTACAGTTCACATAATATAGCAGCTGGCTGATGTGGAGCTGCTGGGATTTTGTTCTCCTTAACACATTTTGAGGAAAACAGCCACAGAAAAGAACCAACAACTTGTGCAGTTGCTAACACCGATTTTACCATACACAAATCTTGTATCATACTAGGAGACGTGCTTTGGTTGGTTGACTCTAGTATATAACAAATTTGCTTCCTCTCTTTGTAATGCTTACTTTGTCTTCCACATGGGCTAATTTATTAGCTTTTGTACATTTTATTTTAATGAGTTTCTACATGGCTTATTGATACTTTTGGGTTATAGGCACAAGTGTATAATATTCTTTGGCATTCAGTGAATTATGTTTCAAATGTTTATTACCGTTATTGTGTATAGTTTATTCACATGCGCTTCTTGAGATGCTTCTCATGATGGGACATGTGGTGCTAGGGATGACTGAAGTGTAGGTAGTAGCTATCTGTCTTCTATGTAGAAAAATTCACTTGCATCTGTGGGGGTAGCTGGTCATGTGCATAGACAGAGGCATATACCTTAGTGTTTAGTAGGGAGAAAATAAATAGAGGCCATGAAAAGGAGGAAAATAGATAAAAATATTGATTAATTAGTTATAAAAAAAGTGGAAATTGAAAATGACGAAAGAAAAAGTCGTGATTGTATATGTTGTAAGGGATAATTGATTATGTTATAACTTGATTCATTATGTAAAAAGAAATCCGAAATGTTATCTGGTTTGCATTTTATTGACAGTTTTGGACCCCTATAAGATAATTTCTATTAGATGGCAAACACAGTATCTTCCATTCATTTTCATGTTTTACCAAAAATATAAAAGGGTGTGAGATGCCCCTTCATTTTTGTGCTATCAAACGAGTGAACTTCTTTACTTTCCTCTTCTATCAAAATAAAAGACTTCTCATTTTGTGACACTCAAACACAGTGGTCATTTGTTTTCCATGCAACAGTGTGTGGGTTTCTAAATAGAAAATTTTAGTTCAATTTTGGGTATTTAGTTTTTAAAATATGTAGGATATGTAGAAGTAGTACTGTAGGAGTTCTTGCAGGTGGTTTTGACTAATATTCTCATAACAGATAATTTATATTTTTTTAACCCAATAATTTCTCATATTAGAATAGTGTTGGCATTACTTCTCTGTTATAAGAATGTTCAAAATAAACATTTGTCTTTTACTGTATCTTTTTTATATCCAATGACTTAGATGGGAATTAAAGTGGAAATCGTAGGAACCAATTACTAAATCTTTGACACTATGTAAACGTCTTCAATAGCATATAGTTAATAAATCAAATCAATGATTTTGTCTTTGAAATAAACTAATCCCTTTTTATTATTGATAGAGAGACATTAGTGCATAGAAAAAAAAAGTCACCACCAAGTTTTATGATTGATTGAGATGTATCATTCAACATCAATCAATCAATCTTTATTATTGATTGATGAGCTAAGTAGCATATTGTGATCCTTAAACCCATTAAACCTTTCTCAAACTCTTCCCTTCTCATCATATACCTCAAAATTCAATTGTAATTGGGAACACGTATTCAGATCCCCTCCTATTTTTCATGCCACTGATGCAATCTACCATTTTTTTTTTTAAATATCATTTTGATTACTGTAATATAAAGTTTGAGTTTTAATAATCAATGTTTTGTGATTAATGTTTCGTCGTCTAAAAGACGCTACTTTATATAATTTATTACAATGATGTTACACATTTTGTATGTTACAAATAAAAATGGTAAAAAACAATATTAAAATAACTAAAAGATCAAGTTATTTTTATAAAGAACAAAATGATAAATTGAATATATTATAATAATTATTTATAATTTAATGTAAAGTTATTTTTATATATTAATATTTATTATTTGTATATATTTTTGAAATATTATGTAATTTATAAACCTCCTAATTGTTTTAATTTAAATCCAATTAAAATTTATAATAAATAGTAGTTATATAAAGAAAAAAATAGGTTATGCATTATTATTATAATTATTGTTAAGAGTTGAGGTAATTGGTATTTTAAAACTTTTATGTGATTAATAAATTTTAAAAAAAATCTTGAAATACTTTATCAAAGATATGTACAAATAAAAGTACAAGCACAGACGAAACTAAGCAATATAAAAATCTTAAAAATAAAAGAAAGTTAAGAAGGTTAATAGAGCAAAATTTATATTAGTTGATCAGTAGGATTGTTCTATTGTCTTAAATATTTGATTATGATCACATTTTTTCATGTGAAAATGCAATAATATGTATAAAAGTTATTAAAAATTTATTTATATATTACAACATTACATATAGATATACTACACAAACACACTAAGATTAAGGAAAGATATAACTTAAGTAATAAATATTCCTAAGAGATTAAGAGTAATAAAATGAGCAACATTCTCACGAACATTCCTAAGAGATTGACAGTGAATAATAATTTTGAGAAAATCATTTAAATGTTCTCTATATAAATATTATTTTATACACAATTTTTTATTATTCTTTTATATATTAATGTTTTTTAATACATTTAACTAAGAAAAATGATATTATTAATTACATGTGTAGAAATATACTTATTATAGTAAAATATTTTCTTATTTTCATATTGATGAACTTAATTATCATTATTCACACAAAAAATTATTCGTCATCTTTTTATGTAAAAAATATACATTATATTTTAAGCAAAACAATCTTTAGATAAATAAAAAAGAAAAATATATGTGATCTTTCTCTCTCTATATATATAAATAGATAGGATGATGCAAAATATTTTATTTGTACAAAAATATATTTTATTAAACATTAAACAACACGCAACAACAGTTTTATGGAAAAATTAATCAAGACACTAAAATGTTTTTATCATATACCTCTACATTGAGTAATATTAGTATAATATTATTTTAACATATATCTATATTAAGTAATATCTATAACAATACATATAAAAAATTCTCTTTCTATTTCATTTCTAGTATATATGTTTTATAATTTTGTTTTACAGTTAATTATTATATTTTAAAACAAAAAAAATATAAAATATTTAAATCATAAAAGTAACGGTTAATACTTAAAAATTAAGTTAAGTACGTATTTTATTATGTAACTACCATTATTAATATTTTATTTTATGTTTTTTAATATATAATGGTATGAAGTATATTTTTCTCACTAGCTAGTATGATATAGGAAATTTGCTTTAATAGGTTATGTTTAAGTATATGAAAATTCGCTTTAAACATGTAATTTTTCTAACGACAATTATGTATGATTTTTTTTCCTATGAAGAATAATTAATATACTTAAAAGTTATACTTCTAAAACTAAAAGGTTATAATTAGTACATTAGTAAGTGTAATATAAATAATTAATATGTATATTATAGAGTACAATATACATATATTATATTAAGGATATATTTAAGACTTTTTTCTGGAAAAAAATTAAACATTTTAACAATTATATTCATTAAATATATTATTATACAATAGTATGATTGTTATATTAGCAAGCATATCATAGTATATAATATACATATATTATATTAAAGGCATATTTAAGATTATTTTATTTATTTTTTAGTTGAATACATTAAAAAAATTTCACAATACTTTTGAAAAAATGTTATATTAAAAATTTATTAAAAAGGATTTTGAAACGATAAAGATATGTATTGATAGATTAAAGAAGGAAAATATTTATGAATTATTATTAGTCTTAATTTCTAAAAGATGTGAGCCATTTGAAATATCAAAGCAAGTTAATAAATTATTGCATTTTAGTCAGTGTCTATTTTGTAATTTTGTGATTTTCTAATGGTTTTATTTTTAAAACTCGTTTTTAATAAGTAATAAATTGTGTGCAAATTAATTTGAGTTCAACCCATCATCAGCAATGTAACACATTTAAATTCACAGGAACAACATTTAAGGTTAATACACTTACACTATTATGATATTTTAGCTTTTGGTTCCTAATGTATATATAATACCACCACTTAGATATTAAAAAAATATAATTAAGAATATGCACACACTTTAAATTTTTTAAAACATTAATAAGATGAATAATTATCAAAGGAGGTACCATAATTAATAATATTGTATAAGTGTTTCTAGTGGTGAAGATTAAATTAAAGTGATATTTTTATTAGTCTCTCCTTTTAAATTATAAGATGTATTTTTAAAAAAAAATGTTTTAAAATATAAAGTAATTTAGAATTTCAATAATTTTATATTTTTTATATATATTTCTATTAATCACATTATTATTTGTTTTAATATTATATAATAAAAAAAAAATTAAAATATTAAATTTTAAAAATTAATTTTTTAAATAGTATTTTTTTAGCATTGTCATTTGTAATTTGGAAGTAATTAAATATTTTAATTAAAAATTTAAAATAAAATTTGAGTATAACCATTTACAATTTAATAAAAATAAAAAATTTTAATTAAAATATTTAATTAAAATAATTAGTAATTTTAATTTAAAATTATTTAAAAATATTATGGGAATTCAAAACTATTAAAATTTTAATCTTAATCAATTTATAGTTTTATTAAAAAATTAATTCATTTATAAAAATTTATAATTAAATTTTAATTAATTAATTTAATAATGATTAATGAAAATAAAAATAAAAATTTTAAAAAATTAAATAAATAAATTATTTTTCTGTAAAAATTTGTTAAGTATCTCTTTTAATGTGAAAACGAGAGATTATCATATAAAAATACTCCTAATAATGCAAGTAAAAAGTAAATGTAGCTGGATAAGAAAAAGAAAAACACAAAACTGTGAAATATGTTTTAATAATTATTTTTTGGTATGAAGATGATGTAGCAATATATTGGTAAGTGTGAAATAATTGAAGTAGAGGGCAATATAAAATGTGTAGGGCAAAGGATAGTATAAGGGTGGTTGAAGGGTACCTTTAAGGGGTACTCTCAGTACGGAATAATAACATCAGACACACCGCATTCGGTGCAATACATTGCTTTAGATAACATTATTATTAAATTTTCCCACTAAATATTTAAATCTTTCTTAAAAAATAAATGTGATTGCTGAAATTTTTTTATTAATTTTTTATGTAAATGAATATGTTATAGGAAAAAAATGGGAGTTAAAATTAAAATATTTAATGTGTGTTAATTCTGAAATGGCCATCCAAAAAGTTTATTTATTAGTTCAACCAATTATATTGAATTCTCTTAATAGTTTTGTAGAATAAGATACTATAAAATATCTATCAATATACAATTCATTAGTCTTTAAATATAAATGAAAAGACTATATGTGAGTAAATTATTTACCTATACAAAATCCTTAAAAAGATTTATCTGTTTACATGTTGAAAAAAATTAATATTCATCTTTCAAGAACAATTTAAACATCTTTTTGGATAATAAATTATAGATGGAGAAAGGAAAGGTGAGTTATGGGCATGAGAATGGTATAAGTGATGATGATGATGTGGAAGACAATGGCATGTGATGTGACCCATCTCATATCCCTATCATCACAAATTATAGATTATGGAACAACCTTTCCCATCCATCACTGCCTCTCCTCTTCCCCCTCATTAATTTTCTCAATCAAGTACTAACCATTTTCTTCAAATTATCTTTGCATTTTTCATCTAATAAAACTTCTTAAATACACAAAAGAACAAATACTACTTTCATCTTTTTCACATTTTACCTTCCTTCTGTTCCCAAAAAAGACATCATCCATCATCATCTTATAGTTTCAAAATTTCATCAATGTTTTTCCTCAAATGCATTCTTTTTTATTATCTTCCTACTAATTGTGCATAAATCAAGGATTAGGATATTAAATATGGTCATTTTAGTTCAAATTAAGGAGCTGTCTTATAAAAAATTTAAAACCTGAGTTTGAAATCCAAATCAATGTAAAAATCTTATTAATAACGCTTTCTGAGACCTGTCTTAAAAATTACTCGTTAATAAAACTTAACTCAATTAATTTTTTATATATAAAGTTAGATACAATATTATGTACGCTGATAAGTTTATTAATTTTTATATTTAATATCTTAAAAATCATAAAATTAATTTATCGTTAACTGGGTGTAATTTTTTGTCACATTAATAATATATCTCTGCATTCATACAGTATGTATGTGAGGATAAGAAGTATTTGAAAATAAAGTAACGTATTTTGGTTAGAAAAGTTTACCATAAACTTTTTTAGACGTCAAATCAAATCAAGGGAAACTTTGCTACTGTTACCAATTATGACACATCAGTTAGAAGAAGAGAAAAAAAGATAAAGTGCCTATTAAATAGTGTCCGATTCTTGGCTTATTGTAAAAGATACAAAACCAAGCACAGATGAAATGCCACTTTTCCAATCTGTTTCCAACCACACCCATGTTCTGATTTACTTGTTTGTTTATTCAGGAAAGAGCCCATTTTGGGTGACATCTCTGTTTTTATAGTATTTTTCTCCGGATTCCTTATCACAACTTAGCTAAGTTGTTGTCTTTTTTTGCCATTCATAGTGCATTGCCACTCCTTGCGTTGGTCCCTTGCCCTTTCAAGTTCAGATCTGTGAATTGCTGTTTCTGTTTGTTGGAGGATTGACTGTGTTCAGCTGAAGCTGGAGGTGGGTTTTTCTTTTCCACTCTTTGTATTGTAATGTCCCATGTTGTGGAAAATGGACATTCATATGCCCCAGAAGATTGTTTTGCCTAGTTTTCCATAAAGGCTTCAACTTTCGTTCTTCCTTATTCAAGATCTTGGGAAATACGAGATTGCTTCTGTGATTGGGCAGTGTTGGCTTTCTGGGTCTATATTTTTTTTTGTGTCTGGTTTATTTTTTGTTAGCTTCCCCCTTCCAAATTTTGCTTCTTTTCCTAAAATTAATTAAAAGGTCTTGTTGAGGGAATTGTTATAATGGGGAGTGTCCTTGGGGAGAGACTCTATTTTGTTCTGATTCTTGTGGTAGTGTCTGTGACAGTGAGCACTGTGAATGCTCAAACAAAGTCTATTCTCCTAAATTGTGGTTCAAACTCTTCTGTGAATGTGGATGGTAGAAGATGGGTGGGGGACTTGGCTACTGATAACAATGTCACCCTAAGCACCCCCAGTGTTGTTGCTAACACTTCTACCTTAAGTGGCAGTTCAATCTATGATCCTCTGTATAAAACAGCCAGAATTTTCACTGTTCCTTTGAATTACACTATCAAAGATGTTCAGGGAAACTACTTTGTTAGGTTCCATTTTTGCCCCTTTGTGATTAACGACTTCAATGTGAATGACTCCTCATTTGGTGTTGTGGTCAATGGTCTCAAACTGTTATCAGAGTTTGATGTTCCTGGTAAGATATCCCATAAGAATATGAACTTGCTGAATTCCGGAAGAAATGCTACTTCATTCTTCTTGGTCAAAGAATATATTCTGGCTGTGAATGGGGATATGCTTGTGATTGAGTTTGTTCCAACCAGAAGCTCCTTTGGCTTCATCAATGCCATTGAGATTGTCCCAGTTGTGGGTGAGCTTTTTGCTGGCTCTGTTATTAGAGTTGGTGGAAGTGGTGGAAACTTGAATTTGCCCGGACATGGGATGGAGACCATGTATAGGTTGAATGTTGGTGGTCCTGAGATTCAGTCCAATCAGGATCATGATTTTTGGAGAACATGGGAAGTGGATTCTGGATATATGATCATAGAAAATGCTGGGTCTGGAATTAAGAACAGTTCTAACATTACATATTCTTCCGTAAATGATACCTCGGTGGCTCCTCTCCTTGTGTATGAAACTGCAAGGACAATGTCCAACACTGAAGTCTTGGACAAAAGGTTCAACATGTCATGGAAATTTGAAGTAGATCCTGACTTTGATTATTTGATCCGTTTGCATTTCTGTGAGCTGGTTTATGACAGGGCAAATGAGAGAATATTTAGGATCTACATAAACAATAGGACAGCTGCGGATAATGTTGATGTGTTTGTGCGTGCTGGAGGGATGAATAAAGCATATCACCTGGACTATTTTGATCCTGTGTCATCAAAGATTGACACGGTTTGGGTTCAACTCGGTCCTGACACAGCTGCTGGTGCTGCAGGAACTGATGCTCTCTTGAATGGTCTGGAGGTTTTCAAGCTTAGTCGATATGGAAATCTTGCCTATGTTGAGAGGTTTGACATAGGTGGCAAATCAGGAAGCAAATCAAAAGCAAGAGCTGTTTGGGTGGGAGTTGGAGCAGGTGTAGCTTCTGTAGCTATAGTTGCCCTCATAATTCTTGTATTCTGTTTCTGTAAAAGCAGGAGGAAGGAATCAAGTGATACCAAAAACAACCCTCAGGGTTGGAGACCATTGTTCCTCTATGGAGGGACTGCTGTTAACAACTCTGTAGGTGGCAAGGGATCCGCAGGAACCCAAAAGCCGTACGGATCTGTGGCCTCAGTTAGAGTTGGCAAGAGATTTACATTGGCAGAAATAAATGCTGCAACAAATAACTTTGATGACAGTTTGGTAATTGGAGTTGGAGGCTTTGGTAAGGTGTATAAGGGGGAGATTGAAGACGGTGTTCTGGCTGCAATTAAGCGTGCCAACCCCCAGTCTGAGCAAGGCCTGGCTGAATTTGAGACAGAAATTGAGATGCTGTCCAAACTCAGACACAGGCATCTGGTGTCCTTAATTGGTTTCTGCGAAGAGAAGAATGAAATGATCTTGGTTTATGAATACATGGCCAATGGAACTCTCAGGAGCCACCTATTTGGGAGTGATCTCCCTCCCTTACCTTGGAAGCAGCGCCTGGAAGTGTGCATTGGTGCTGCAAGGGGGCTTCACTACCTTCACACAGGTGCTGATCGCGGAATCATTCACAGGGATGTCAAGACAACCAATATTCTGCTAGATGAGAACTTTGTAGCCAAAATGTCTGATTTTGGATTGTCAAAAGATGGTCCAGCCTTTGAACACACCCATGTTAGCACAGCTGTGAAAGGAAGTTTTGGCTATCTAGATCCTGAGTACTTCAGAAGGCAGCAGTTGACTGAGAAATCAGACGTATACTCCTTTGGAGTTGTGTTGTTTGAAGTTGTTTGTGCTAGAGCTGTGATAAACCCCACCTTGCCAAAAGATCAGATCAATCTTGCAGAGTGGGCAATGAGATGGCAAAGACAAAGATCACTTGACACAATCATTGACCCTCGTCTTAGAGGAAATTATTGTCCTGAATCATTGGCCAAGTTTGGAGAGATAGCTGAAAAATGTCTTGCTGATGATGGAAAGAGCCGTCCCACCATGGGGGAGGTGTTGTGGCATTTGGAGTATGTCTTGCAACTACATGAAGCTTGGCTCAACATGGACGCCACAGAAACTTCCTTCTCTAGTAGTAGTCATGCTTTGAGAGGTCCAAAAGATGGAGTACTAGAAATGGTACACGAGTCTTCAACTCAAGATGAAGTTGGTTTTGATCACAAACACACTGCTGAATCTGATTGAATCCACACAACAAGAGAATGAGCAAAGAGAAGTGAGTGCTGCAATTTGAGTTCAGTGATTTCTGAATGCTAGTGAGTAACTACATTGGAGAACCATGAATTAATGAATGACCTTATAGCAAAATATATGCTTTACATATTCTTTCTATTTGTTTTATTGGATTCAACTATTCAAGTTTACTGTTACTATTTTTCATCTGATTTTTGTATACATGGTAATGCAATGGGCAAGTTATTATTGACATTTTGCCTAAAACAGGTACCAAAGTTTGTTCTATGCTCTCCTTTTTATTGAGTATGCAATGAAATTGTATTCTTGGGATCTTGCTCCTAGAAAGCTTAGCAGAATATTATGTGTTTGATTTTGTGTTTGAAATCAAAATGCAGAATTTTTTTGTCTGCATCAATTTAGTGCATGCTTTCAAAGGAAAAAAAAGTTATATGAATATAATCAATGACTTGTTACGGATTTTATTATTATAGTTCTCCTTATATTAAGATTGTTATTATCTTCGTGACTGTATAAGAGAAACAAAAATAAATCTAAATTTTTTTATTAAAAATATAAAAAAATATAAATTAATAGAAAATAAAGAAGAATCTTCCGCTAATATAAATAAATACTCAACTTTTGTTACATGAAAATGTTAACAATTTACATGATACTTGAATTTTGGTAACATTATCAAGTGGGCAGACCAACCATTAACTGGTAATGATACTTTGATATAAGAAGGTCATTATTAACATAAGCTCTGTTTTTTCTTTCTGTTCCCATGGAGATTGATAAGTTTGTCCTCATTCCAGTTCACCAACCTTTATCAAATCAATTTTTTATAATTAGTATTTTCTTTTAACAATTCATATATGGATAAATTTTTTATATAAATTAAATAATTAATATTTTTATGTAATTAGTAATTTTGAAGATTGTTATATCAGTGAAGATTTTAAGACTTAATATGATAATACATTATTTAATTATCAAATAAACTCAAGACTTAATTAATAATTTTTAAAATTATTATATAATAAAAAATTTAATTATCAAACAAATTAGAAGTTTAACATAATAATAAATATAACTATTATTATGTAATACTAAATTATTATTATTATTTTATTTTCAAAAATAAACAATTTACATTTACACAGTAGATCTATCAAACTAGTGTAATGTTTTACAAAATTCTAAATATTCATGTAAAAATAATAACAATATAGAATAGAAAAATAATCTGATGTATTTTCTTTCTCAAACTTAATCCGATGTATGTTTATCCTTTTATGATATATGTTTTAAATGATTAATTAAAAGTAATCATATATTATAATATCTAATTTTATGAAATTTTAATATTATCAAAATTAACATTCTAAACTTTTAATATTTATTTTTTATAATACAATTTCTTATCTCATCCCTATTTTATATAGGACTATGATAGTTTGACCATTATTATATTTTATACAATCATAAACATTATTATTTTATTTTAATTTTTTATATTTTTATTTATTATTTTAAATATAATATTTTATTATTAAAAGGAATTATAAAATTGTTCTTAGATAAAAACAAAAGTATATATATACCACAATTATTTTGGTATACTTTCATAATAAGGTGTTCTGAAATATTTAAAGACTATTAAGTTATATAATTAATGATAGTTAGTTTGTTACCATGACACTTTTAAAAGTTTATAATTAGTTTGTCTAAGCAAGGTTGACCATGGTTCGCAACATGCTAGTAACCTGGACTGCGACATCTTTTAAGAAGAAAAGGTAAGCTTATGTTCACCGTGGTTAGTTTTTCATTTTTCAATTTGACTTGCACATATTGTACAATCCAAAACCTTCTTGGACGAGTGACTACCAGGTTTCACAATCCGAAACCCTCTTGGACGAGTGACTACCGGATTACACAATTCGAAAGTCATTGTTGAAATTAAAATGACTTTCAGATTATGTAATTAGATAATCACTCCACTTCATAGAGGCTCCAAGTTATACAATTCAAAAGGTAGTTTTTGTTAAAAATGTTGACTTTCGAATTGTACAGTTTGAAAGTCATTTTCAAAATGAAAATGAACTTAGTCTGCACTACAACTAGTCCGTGGAGTGACAAAAGATGGTGCAATTTACGCTAGACATCCTATTCATGGGAGGTGATCCTGATTTGTTTATATTATTTTACATATGTATACTGTGAACAATATTTGTTGTTTATGTTATGTCCACACTAAATATGTATTGTACTTACGTGTCAGTATTATTATGTTATTCATCATTTCTAGGTATTACAATTTCATAATCTACAAAATTAACATATTCATTCTACATAACCATTAATATTCATTCACAAATTACTATTTAATCATCTGCAACATTAATATATTCATGTGTTACTCCTACAACTTATGCAAACACTTGTATTTGATTAGTATAGAATAAGGTCCATAAATTTGTTTATGGATAATAATAAGAAGACCACAAAATGTCAGCACTTGATATCGGACAACCAAGTTGCAATTTCACCTGCATATGTTTCAGAGAAATATATAATTCAATCATGACTAATTTACAATGAACATGTCAATACTATAAATAAATAATCGTAATACCTGAACAAAGTGGGAACCATTCACGTGTGCATTACATAACATTCGATGCAAGCTAATATTTGTTGGAGGTTTACTCCGTAACGAGAATATTGTTGTGTTTTGCTTAACCGACAAACACACTAATACAACATTATACCTACTAGCAATAACGTATCCCATATCTGGTATAGTTATCCACTTGCTTGCAAAATAGAAAATATTTTGTTAAAACTCATCACATATTAACTCAAAACATGTGAATAAGTTATTCATGAAAAAACATATTTACCGTAGACAGACCATCAATGAGTAAAGACTTTTTTAATTGGTCTACCCATTCATAACCTCTCAACATGGTAGCATACTCATCATGCCATTAGTCAATTTCTTTAAATAGATTCATTCAGACAAACGACCATGACTTTTCACCCTATCCATACATTGCAGCAATAGACCGATAACCATAATGACCATTAGTCTTCACATCAATAATATCTAATATGTATGGATGATAACTAGGATAAAATTGATCCAACATTGAAAATCATTTATCAACATGAACACCTTTAACTTTTTCTGGAATACTTATTGCAAGAACTATCATGCATAGTATCAACTTGATCAAAATATAATGGATCCCACTTTGTAGAATTTGCATGCTTAGCATGACTTTTTTCTGATCCCTTTGATTTTCAACTTATGCAATGGTGTACACATTAATGTTATATCTAGATATGCAATTTTATGCAACTTACATTTAACTATAACTTTACATGTTCACTTCATCATTTTTTATAAGCATCTACAAGCCACGTTACTCAAACCAAATCTTTACAAGCCACGTTACTCAAACCAAATCTTAAGTGAACTAGGAAAAAAAACCCAAGTTATTCAACATTTTTTTCTAAATTATCTTCAAAGTTCATACTTTTTTAAAATAAATTAAAATCTATTAAAATTAGAACTCTACCAACTCTGAAAATAAGTTCAAAATGTCTAATACATGTTTCAGAAGCTGTTTTTCATAACCTCACCTAGGTACTCTGTGAATGCTTCACATGCAAATATTCTATAAAAATCATGTTTCAACTAGACAAACTTGTGTAATTTATCCCAAAGAACTATTATTAAAATCAAGAAAAATGTTAAATATTGTTATGAATTTGTTTTCACACCAAGAAAAAAAATAAAAAAATTTATAGTCCTTTATATATATTAATTTTATTTCTTAGCTTCATACAAAAGCTTAGTATTAGTCAAAAGCTTGAGAAAAAAATTTGCTAGATACATACAACAGCTCCAACCCAAAACAGAAAGTGTTGCCATGCATTTAGAATACAGAGTAATACCCTTATTTTATTGTTTGCTCACTTTCTACTTTTAGAATATTCTCTTTATAAATGGAAGAGTTAGCTGCTTCAAATAAATTATTCAATAATTATAAAAAAAAAACAAAATGAATCAATTGAGATTCTTTTGTTGTAATATAAAGCCGAATGGCAGCATTGCCGGCATCAGCCCTAGAAAAAAATATTTGTACAGAGCAGACACACCAGCATGAGCAAAACCCCACTTACGTGATTCTTACCACTTCAAAGATGACCAATTCTGTTCTTAAATACGGCAGCATATATGTGGCTTCACATGTACATTGGTTTATAAATAGGCCTCACTGCAATGTTCTTCATCCACCAATAACCAGTTATTACTAAAACACATTTTCAGGGCATATAATTCCTGTCACTACAAATTCCACAAGTGCTTTTGTGTTCTTATCAAATGGCTAATCCCTCATTTTTCCTAACAGTTTTTGCTCTTTCACTTTCAGTTGTTCTAGCAGCTGGTACCACTACTCTTCAAGATTTCTGTGTGGCAGACCCAAAAGAGAAAGGTATAGCAAATTGCATTTTATTTCAAAATCCTAAACATATAGCAAAAATGTTTAGGGGGAGAGTATTTGTGATATGGTTTAGTTCCGGTTTTTAATTAAAAATATATTTAAATCAAACATAAAAATTAGATATAGTTTTATTTATAAGAATTTAAAATATAAATATCAAAATTAATTCTTTTATATTATTTTTTTATAATATTTTATTTTATTTTAGTATACGTTAATAATATAATATTTACATAATTTTTTTTCTAATTTATTGGTATATTAAATATATTTTAATATTATTATATTATCTAAACATAAACTAAATTAAATATCCTACATTTTTTTTATAAATATATATCTTATATATAAATAAGATAATAAATAATATAATAATATTTAAAAAATTAATTTAAGTTTAGTTTGAGGTATATCAGTTCTAAATTTTTAAATCACAGAATAACTTAGTTTTAGAAAGAAAATATAAATAGAACTAAAAAAATACAGTTTAATTAATATTCCATTAACCTTTTTGATGAGTTTAGATTTGATGACAAGCATACATAATTTTAGTGTGATTCAATTATAGTTTCCTATGAAGTTTAAATTTATTAATTTTATAATAATTACATTTAATAACTGCTTTAAGGTTTATGTTTGTCATGTTTTTGGAGTGAATTATGCTGTAATAACATGAAGAAGTTTTGCAATATGTATACACAGAAACAAGATGCTAACATTTCCCTGATCAACTATGGCAGTGTTGATGAACGGTTTGGCATGCAAAGATCCAAAGCTTGTTGAGGCAAATGACTTCTTCTTCAGCGGTCTTCACATAGCAGGGAACACCACAAACCCTGTTGGGTCTAAAGTGACACCAGTTTTTGCAACTCAGCTCCCAGGATTGAACACTCTGGGCATCGCAATGGCTCGCATTGACTACGCCCCATGGGGCACTAACCCTCCTCACACGCACCCTCGCGCCACTGAAGTGTTGACCGTTCTCGAAGGCACCTTAGAAGTTGGATTCGTCACTTCCAACCCTGAAAACCGTCACTTCAGGAAAGTTCTACAAAAGGGTGATGTGTTTGTGTTCCCCACAGGACTCATCCATTACCAGAGAAATGTGGGGTATGGCAATGCTGTGGCCATTGCAGCACTTAGCAGCCAGAATCCAGGAGTCATCACCATTGCTAATGCAGTGTTTGGGTCTACACCTGACATAGATAGTCACGTTCTTGTTAAGGCTTTCCATTTGGACGAGACTATCGTCAACTATCTACAGTCCAAGTTCTAGACAAGAGCATGCATGGGAGACATCGAATTTGATTAACTGCTTCCTCTGAGTGTTCAATTGTGTGTTCCATTTTTATTTATTATTTGTTGGTATTAAGATCTATCGTTTGACTAATTTATAGGATTGGTCTCTGCGTCTGCTCCTTATGAGTCCTTGTCATTTACCCATAGCAGTATTCCAGACCTCATATTTTGGCGTGATTTCTTTTATTATTCCTGCCATTTTCTTTAGTAGTTTGTGTCCTGCTAGTTTTCTATTAAGGTAAACCATTAATATTGTTGTTAACCAACCTTGTTCTTTTAAATATATTCTAATTAAACTACATTAATTCTTAATAACTACTCCACATTTGGAGTAATATATATATATATATATATATATTTTGTTAATACACACAATTATACATTAATATAATATAAGAGGGACAGAACATGTAGGTTATGCATTACGTGTTTAGGGGTTATTTTACGTGTTGAGGGATCTTTCACTTTCAGTTGCTTTAGCAGCTGCTGATACCAGTGCTCTCCAAGATTTCTGTGTGGCAGACCCAAAAGGGTAAGGTTATTTTCCACTGCTGTCCTGATATTGGTTCAAAGAATATTACCTTTATCTGCAGGTATTTGTTGAGTACACAATTGGAATGAAGATAGTCCACAACTGATACAATCATTTGCATATTTTCTCTTCCAAAAAAGATCCCAAAAGCATTCCCTTACTGCATGGATATCATCCAAGTGGATAATCTTTTTAAACAACAGCCTTTGGTATTAAGTTGTATCATTTGATTAATTTTTTAAATTTGGTCTTAAGAGGTTTGAATTGTTAGTGAAAATTAACCTTCTGTTCAATGGGAGGGAGAGAAAGGGTTTCAGATACAAACTGCTAAATGATTACCAAAGGGTTTGAGATACAAACCCTAAATGATTACTTTATTTTCTAAATTAGATCGTTCATCACATTTAGAAACTTGTTTTGGTTTGTTAACTTCTCCCCAGTTAATCATGAAACACATTAATTTGAATACTTTGATAATCAATACTATATTATAATAATATAACAATATAATAATAAAGACATACATTATAAAAGTGTGTATATATCAACTTGATAATATTTAATTAGAATTTTATAATCATTTTATTATGTATTTAGGAAGGTGACATAAATTTATTTAAAGTGTAAAAATATAGTACGTCATGGGACATAATAAATTTATCATTTTCTATAATAATATAAACGAATAACTAACATATATCACAAGAAATTTTGACTAGATATAAATCTTCAAATACACCAAAAAATAAGTTGTCAAATGAAAAATATAAAGATTAATATCACTTTATCTATTTTTGAATAACTATAATATTCTGTTTCTTTATTTTTTATTTTTAAATTTTAATATTATATTAATTATTTTTTATTAATTAAATTTTTATTTAAAAATTATGAAAAACAATTAAATTATTGTTTTTATGGATTTCAAGTAACAGTTGTTTCTATTAACAAATTCTTTTTTATTTTTTTATTTATATTTTTGTTAAATAATAAAATATATTTAATTATTTAAGAGTATTATTAAAAAATTATATTTAAAAATTTATTAGAAATTTTGAAAGTTAATTCTTTTAATGATTTTTATAACAAAATCTTAAACAATAATTATTTAATATGAGAGAGAATACATATGTTATATATAAGTTATTATCCATGATTCAGCTTAAAGATGTCAAATTCAAATCTCTCTCCCTGTGTGTTATTTTGAAGACTTTTTGCTTAGACCATTCCTTTTATAATAGTTAGATAATTAATAATAGTTAGTTTGTCTTTATAAACACTTGATCAATCTATAAATTTTTTCAATAAATTTTACTCTTATTTTTGTTGGAATTTTCTTATCCTTCATTTCACATTAATGCCTTTCAGACCTAAAACATATATCTTTTTTCATTCTCACCAACATTACCTCATTAATTTTCACTCTAACTAACATTACACATCTATATTAAAACCAACTTATTTTGTTTTCTAAAAAAATAAGAGTTTTTTACTTAGTGTTACAACTTTTAAAAATTAAAAATAAAATATTTTATTAAAAAAATATAAAAATGCATCTAAAACCATTCATGTCAATTTTTCACAAGTAAAAAAAATTTCTTCTTTCCATTTCATAATATTTGTAAATATTTTTATTTTTAATTAATTAACAGTCTTTAAAACAATTCACTTTCATATGAATAAAAATAATATATTTATTTACAAAATAAAATAATTATAATAAAATTATTTAAATAATCTACATATTTATAGTTGGAAAATAATTTTGAACTACATTCATTTTTACTTATATTTTTACATTTTAAAATTTTTGACATAAATTAGAAGTTTGATAATTATATATTCATTTATGGATAATTTTTTTGATATTTTAAAATTTTAATATAAAATATATTTTTATATAAGTTACTATAAATTTCAAATCAAACTTTAAAAGTATACATCAATCAACAATACAATTAACATAAAAAAATTAATTTTTTTATTAATTCAACAACTTATAACCAATTAAAGATATAATTATAAATCTATTAATTAATACATTTTGTATATACTATAATTAAAAATAAACTATTTTTTTTATATAATGATAGAAATTTTTTAATTAATATATACAAATTTCATAACTATTTAAACAAATTATTAAATGATATACATGTATATAAATCATCTTTAACATTAAATATAAGAATATAATAATAAACTTCTTTTAGTAATTAATAAAATTTTAAGAATACCATTTAAAAATTATTTAAATTATTTTAAATCAATATTTCAACACAATTAATATTTTTGGGTAAATATTTTTTTTTTGGTTTTATAATTAATAAATTAAATTTTTTTTTTCTTTTCACACAAATAACATGCTTAAATCAAATAAAACTTAAGATGACCATAAGATATATCAAATTAAATCTAATATTGATTATAAAATTCCTAAATCTAATTTAAGTTTTATCTATTTTATTTTTATAATTTTTTTTATCTAATTTAGTCTACATAAAAACTTAATATAACCTAAAAATCTATTTAATGATAAAAATATTTAAAAATTTACTTTATAATTATAGTATTAAAATAGATTTAAAATATAATTTATATGTATTTAGATTTTGTAATTCCGAAATATAAAAAAAAATGAAAGGGTGATGTAATTTTTTTCACTTTCTTTAGAGTGTTGGAAAAATATGTGGAAACAGGAAAAATGGGCCAGAGCTGGCCTATGAGGTCCAGAAAATCAACTTTGGTTTGCAAATCAATAAAAAAAATAAGGCTTTACTTTTTGCATCTTAACAAAAATAACCTTTTTAAAATTAATATATTTTTGTGTATTCCAAAATTAGACCTGAATCCTTGTTAATAATAATAATGTTTACACTAAAAAATAGATAGTTACTTTTAAATTATTTAATGATTACAAAGAAATTAAAATTAGTGTTAATATTTAAATACTATTTTCTATTTTAAAATATAATTAAAAGTAAAATAAAAATATAAAATATGTACACAAAAAATATAATCTTATAATATATTGCTATCGCAAAAAATAGATAATTACTAAAGATTTCAAATTACTTATATTTGATTATAAAAGAATTGAAGTTATTTTTTTATTTAAATAATATATATTTTTATTTTAAAGTACAATTAAAAATAAAATAAGAATCTAAAATGTGGAAAAAAATCTTCAATATATACTATTATGGAAATTATTTTACATAGGCTTTTTAAAATATTATAATTCATAAACTTTTTAATGTTTTGAAAGAGTGAAGATTTTAAGAGATAATTTTCATTATTCCATTCCATTGTAATGGGAGATGGTGGTAGTAATAATAGAAGTGAAAAAGCAATTGCCTAATAATAGTTTTGAAGTAAAATATGGTAACATTCCCTCGTAGAGTAGAAGAATCGAGGTGAGTTTGTTTTGGGAAAATTCTTCACCTTCTTATATTTTCTTTTGTACCTCCAATATTTTAAAAATATCAAATTTTTTTTTGTGATATTGGGATTTGGTTTTTGAATTGGTTTTAAAAAGTAAAAGTATATTTCAAATAGTAGAATTTAGAAATAATTTTTTTAATTTTTAAATTGTAAAATTTGAAAAACATGTTTTTTTTATTAGATTTGTGAATTTTATAATTTAAAAGTTATGTTTAAATAACAATATTTTTTAAAATTACGTAATCTAAAAATTATTTTTAAAATAAAAGTAATTTTTATATTATATAATTTGAAAATCATTTTAAATTTAAAAATGATTTTCAAATTATATAATAATCAATATAACTTTTAAATTATATAATACATAAGTCTTTATTAAATTACAGAATATGAAAGAACATACATTTAGAATAGTTTGATAACTTTAATTGTTTTTGAAGTTGGAGGAAGAAAAGTGGATGTGCAGAAAGAATGATCTTTATTTTTGTTGGGCCTTGGTCCTCTTTTAAAAAAAATAAAAAAAAGAGAGAACAAGGGGTTAAATGATAAAATGAAAGAAAGAGAGAACGAGGGGTTAAATGATAAATTTGATTGCTTAATTTTCATATAGTGTAAAACTTTACATTATATTAACATGTTAGAAATCAAGCCATGACTTTAAAGAGTTATCAGAATTATCAACTCAATCAACATAATAAAAAAAAAAGAAAAACATAAAAATTGGAAGAATAGTGAGTCGCTTTCCCTAGTACAAAACCCTACTCAAGCCACGAACCTGAGATTCGAAGACGCTCTTCTTGTTCTTCATTTCATCATTGGAATCGAACCAAAGCCCTTCGCCGCTAAAAATGCCTCCCAAATCTGCCAAATCCAAGGAAGCCCCAGCTGAGCGACCCATCCTCGGTCGATTCTCTTCTCACCTCAAAATTGGCATTGTATGCTTCTTAGTTCGCTCTCCAAATTCACTAATTTTCGATTTTGACACTATTCTCATCTACCCTTTTCCAATTACAAAAATGGGTCCTTCCCCCTTTCAGCATCATATTCTCGCTTCATTGATTTTGTTTCCGTCTTGCCGATTTTTATGCGATAAGAGTTAGATAATAGTTGTCATGCATTGGAACTGAAAGTGGTGAACTGTGAACGTTTAGTTGCTGTCTAATGCTTGATTGAGTTAGTAAAATGAGAACTTTGTTTGACTAGATTTTCTACATGCTTTTTATGTTGGTTATTGTTCCTTGCTCAGGTTGGCTTGCCAAATGTTGGAAAATCTACTCTTTTTAATACTCTCACCAAGTTGGCAATACCTGCTGAGAACTTCCCCTTTTGCACCATTGAGCCTAATGAGGCGCGGGTCAATATACCCGACGAACGGTTTGAGTGGCTTTGCCAATTATACAAGCCAAAAAGTGAGGTATGTGATGGAACTTGTATAATTATTATTACTGAATCTGTGGTGGTCTTGTTAATTGTAGTTGACTTTTGTAAATAATCTGTGAGCTTACGCTCGAGCTGTATTCATCTTACAAGTCTGTCTGTTGCTCCTGACAGATTCTGTTAGTTGTTTGTTATTGATGGATTAGTCTATTTTTCCTGTGTTATGAACTGTTTGTTGAACTTGAAACTCAGGTCTCAGCTTTCTTAGAAATCCATGACATAGCTGGATTGGTCCGAGGTGCTCATCAGGGGCAAGGATTGGGGAACAGTTTTTTATCTCACATTCGTGCTGTAGATGGAATTTTCCATGTTTTACGTAAGATGATGTCTAATTTTCTCTGATGATCTCCTTTGTTAGTGCCGCATTATGAGTTTATGACCTTTTGATGTCAATTTGGGAGTTAACCTAGAGCCCTGCTTCTTGTTAGGTGCATTTGAGGATCCGGACATTATTCATGTAGATGATACTGTTGACCCAGTTAGGGATTTGGAGATCATTACTGAAGAATTGAGGCTGAAGGTACGTATAGTTAGCAACTTTCATAATCGTAATAAGCTGACTTTTTTGGACCATTAATTTTATTGACAGTTTGCAAAGTATATGCCTTTTTAAGGGTCTTTTCCATACAGATATGTGGAGCAATTGGGTAGCTTTGCTCCATTGAATTTTTTTTATTCTTTGTGTGATCTCTTTCTCTACCATCAAGGAGGATCCCTCATCCTCCATTCTGTTGTAATTTATGCTTTTTCATCATTATTAATTTACTCTTTTTTGTAAATATGAAGTTTATACCTCTCTGCTAGATCTTTTTTGTATACTGTAATATAACTGTTCCTCCCTTTACATAACATTCTAGGATGTTGAATTCATGGAAAGAAAGATTGAAGATGTTGAGAAAAGCATGAAGAGGAGCAATGACAAGCAGTTAAAAATCGAGCTTGAATGTTGTCAAAGGGTTTGATTTTATCTTCTGAGCATTTAGACGATTTATTTTATTCCCTGATGAAATGGTCATCTCTTGTGTTACATATCTTATATTGTATGTATTTTGCAGTTTGGTGCATACCTGCTGTATTTATTAAAATAAGCTGGCACAATTTTCTTACTTGTATCTCGTATCTGTTTTTGTTTTGGTGGTGGTATGTGCAATGCTTTCCGTGACATGGTCCTCTTTTGGGTTCCATAATATATTACTGCATCAAAACACAGCTGAACCTTATACCATATTTCTCAAACATAAGGGTTATACTGTGGACTTATTTTGGTATTTATCGTTACCGTTAATTTCTTACAATTGCAGTGTGAAATGTTACTTGTTTCTGATCAAAGAAAAAATGTATTTCGCTTCTGTGGTTATTGTTGATCGAAAGACTTTCATCAAATGGTTTCATGGAACTAGTCATATGTTTTGGTATCTGAAAATTTTCTTGATTTCTATTTGGAGCTATGATACTTCATGCTTATTTCACATTTCATTTGTCGTTCATGATTGGAATTAATTTTTTCTTAATATCCTCTGTTTATGGGCATTTCTCACGGTACTGTGTAAATGAGAATGTAAGTAGTCAAATGACTCAAATTAAAGTTGGTCATCAATGTCTTAGTTCATGTCGAAGCACAGTTTGTGTGTCTGTAGTTGCTTTTATCTTATGCCTAGCAAAATCTCGTAATATTGATGCTATCACTTAATTGTCACTGTCACATTTTGTACTCTTATATGTTCAATTGTATACGTACAAAAAATGTTTGGATACATAGTAGATGAAAATTATGGTGGCAATTTCATGTCTTCAGGTGAAGGCATTGCTTGAAGAAGGAAAGGATATACGTCTAGGTGATTGGAAGGCTGCTGATATTGAGATTTTGAATTCCTTTCAGTTACTTACTGCCAAGCCTGTTGTATACTTGGTAACATTCTCTCAGTAGAAAATTTGTCTGGCTTTGGAGTGCAAAAGTCTTTATTGTTTATGATATATGTATGGGTTAGCAATGCCTGCTGGATACTCTTTCAGATACAATACCTCGTCTTATATTAACTTTACTAGTATATTTTTGCTTTGAGGTTCATATTACTGGGAATGAAAATTGAATAAGGAGACTGGGTAGCTGATGTTGATCTCTTTTTTAAAACCCGTCATCATTTCTCTACTTTGCATGTTTTTCTTTACATATATCCAGCACCATGGTATGTAAAGCCATCTGTGCCCATTAGGTTGGTAAATCATCTGTGTTTCTTATGAGAATATATAAACTGTAATATTATGTCTTTTAATACTGTACTTCATTACAAATTATTTTCTAGGAATTAAAAATACTTAATGCTATATAACTTTGATATTTGTTGGAGATCCTACATTGACTAGTGATATAGCCAAACTATAGTACATAAGTGGATACAAACTTCATCTTATTAGTTGGTTTTAAGGTTAAATTAGGCTTAATTTCCATTTTCTTAAGATGGTATTAGAGCCATTTAGAGTTTATATTAGTCAAGTTTGTTGGGCCTTGTGTCACTCATTATTGGATTCTCCCTAGTCTTACTCTTGAGATGTCCAGTTTTCAGGGTGAGAAGGTGTGTTGGAGATCTCACATAGATTAAAAATATAACCAAATTATAATATATAAGTAGGTGTAAACTTCACTTTACAAACCATTCTTGTAGGGTTGAGTTAGCTGAAAGTCCACTTTCTTAATGAGATATGTTTAGGTATATCTTGGAGATGTCTCCATTATGCTTGAATACAATTTAATAATGTTGTGGGTTATGAGCCTATCATTCAAAATTCACATATACCTTTTATTTGTGAGGACTGCCTTTCACGCATGCTTGCATGTATATATATTCAAGTCATATTGCACATTTGGTCTTAGGTATCGCAATTGTGCAATTTTGGTCTATTAGGTTTCGATTGTGCCAATTGGGTACTCTGTATTGCAAATGTCTGATTCTGGTCTCCTAAATTTTAACTGTACCTAGAGTCCCTTAAGTATCACAATTATGAGATTTTAGTCTCTTTATTAGTGGGAATTTGCTAACATGATATTTATTGATGCCTAATCACTGTCTTTTTTGTTTCATACCCATCAGTTACAACATTTCTATGTTTTTGCTTTTGCAAACTATTTCCCTAGCAAGTGATGTGTTACATCATAGACATATTACTCTTTAGTGACATGTACTTCATATCAATTTGTATGAAATTTCTAACTCTATATACTTAAATTTCTTTCACAGGTTAATATGACTGAAAAGGATTACCAAAGAAAAAAGAATAAGTTTCTGCCCAAAATTCATGCATGGTATGTATTTTTTATTTTTTTTAATCACTTTTCTTTCATGAATAATTTAGCCTTGTCTCTCTCCATGTATGAGTATGAAGGATGTCAAAAGTGGGTGCTAAGTATCCCACATATTTATGTACAAGGTATTCAAAATATTGTGCATTTTTAGTGGCCTTTCTTCTGAATTTTGTGCTACTTAACTTAGATGTCTTTTCAAAGATCTGTGTAAAAGATGCTGTTATGTTCTTAAGGGATGGACAAATCTTTCTATGTTTGGTCTACAATTATGTGTTTATGCACAAAGGATATGGATTTTCTTCCCTTAGATTCCATTTCTGGCTTTATTTAGGCTCATATCAGTGATACCCTAGGTAACAATAGCACGATACAGGAGTTGGGGCACGTGTGCCTATGTAATTTATTTTAAAATTCTGTCTAAACAATTTATTATTATTAGAAAAATTGAACTGAAACTATAAGCTCTTCAACACATTAAATCTGTTATTTGTACAGTGTTTGCACTAAATAAGTAAGAGTAATTACTGGCTTGATTGAGTTAATTACATCCTAATAATTTCATATAAAGATAGCTGACTTAAATCTATCACTATTAACAAAACCTTAAATAATTTACCTAACCTTTTGTCAAATTACCAATTCTAAAGTTTTAACTATTATGAGGTTTTGTATAAAAGAAAAATGTAACTTTGCAAACTAATAGGAAAATAGTATTTGATTTTTTGTGTATATACTGTAATACGGTTTTTGTGGCTTCAAAGAAGACAAGTATTGGATGCCGTGTGCATAAGTCTCATTGGGAAGCTGACTGTAGAAGTTGGATCACATGACCGCTGGTTTAGCAGCTTGTGCTAACAAATTGATGCTATTTCTTACCTTGAATTTTTAGAATTTGAGGTGATCCTACACAAGCTTTAAAGTAAGGATCCACACTAGGTCATGAATGGGTAGTTTATCTATCAGAATACTGTGACAGGGAACACCTTTAACTGCCTGCTTCCTTCACCCACACAATTGGCTGCATTCAATTCTTGTGGTTGTTAAATTGAAATGATATTAAAATGAAGATTATAGTGTTTTTTCTGTTTGAAATTTGAATACTAATTTCATACTGGTTTTCTGTGAAGCAGTGTACCCACTCCAGTCAGAAGGAAATCTTAACTAATTATTCACATTTTGATTTCCTTAATTTATTTCCTCTTAATTTCTTTTCATATCGTGCCTTATTTATTTTATTTGTCCTTATTATTCTCTCAATGTTTGCTATTTTATATTGTGGAAAAAGAAATTTAATTAACATTTGACACCTGTGTTCTCCAGGGTCCAGGAGCACGGTGGTGAGCAAATTATTCCTTTCAGCTGTGCCTTGGAGAGGAATCTTTCAGATCTTCCACCAGATGAAGCAGCTAAGTATTGTGAGGAGAACAAAATTCAAAGGTTTGTTCAATGAATTTGTTGTTCTGCTGTTAAATGTTTGATTGCAGAATTAGGAGCACCTGTCTCTTTACTATAGTTGTGCAATTTTTTTCTCCTGAAATCTTTTTCCAAAAATTTAATCCCCCCAATTTTTTAATTGTAATAATAAAGTCTTTGAAAGTTCTTCTCTGCCTAAAACCTGTATATCCTCATTTTTTTTACTGAAAATATTTATAACTAAATCATTTAGAATCTTGTAACATGCCAAGCGCCGATCAAAGCAGTAAATTTTTTGTCACTATTCTTCTATCCCTTCTCACTACATTTTTGTTGAATACTTGTTAACATTGAACACTTGGTATGTAATTATATTCTATATGCTTCGTATTAACTGTTATATTCTTCATTTCAACAGTGCTCTTCCCAAAATAATAAAGACTGGATTTTCAGCTATTAATCTCATTTACTTTTTCACGGCTGGACCTGATGAGGTAATATATCCACATACCTACTTTCATAGTGATAAAGGTTGTCTTAATTTTTATAAATCTGCTGTGGGATTTGTGCATCAACTTCATCAAATTATTAACTTTTAGTTTCTCTGCTCTTGACTGTTGAGATGATTGAGCCAAGAGTAAATCTCTTCCTGAGTCCTGACCATTTTGTATTCAAGTGCGTCTGTCATTTTTCTACACATTTTATCATGCAAAAAGACAATTCTTTATTGGAATTGGGGATAAGATTTTCAACTCTAATTAATTAGCTATACCATGACAAACGATAGATATATATAATCAGAAATATTTACATTATGTATGCAATATTAGGAATGTTTTTATTTTTTCCCGTATCATATCTTTATTATTAGAGGATATTCAATCTCTTCTATTTATTGTATTTATTCTTTTTTCTCAACATAAATAAAACATCCGTACTGTCTCAGAAACAAAGTTTCAGCTCAATGTCTTTCTCTTTCCTATAGTTTAAGCAATATTTATGTATCATATTACACCACACTCTTAGTTTATGTGAAGCTAGCAGGAACTCCTCTTAAATTATAGGTACACCCGACATATTGGATCCGTTTAACCACTTCATAAGAATTAAGTAATGTAGTTAGTGGTGTTAAAATTGTTAATAGTTTGAATAACTTTTCCAAAGTTATCCTTAAAAGTACTGCAACCCTACTCTCTTAATCTCTTTCTGCTTAATTTTTTTTCTTCACTTAATTCCTTTCCAGAATTTTCCCCTACTTATTAATTTTTTTAATGGATTTTTTTTAGTAAGAGAGAGTTTAAGAAATCAGTTAACTGTACTTATTATTCATTGATTAGATTTTTCTTTTTTAGTAATTATGGGCATTTTTTTGGCAACATAAACATATTGCAGTAGACAATTTGGAGCGATCTTATAAAAAAAAGGACCAAGACTAATTTTCCAGAAGGTTCTCATAAAAAGTTGTAGGGGAGTACTTAGCTGTTATTGTGCACATGAAGTAAACCGACTTCCATAGATAATTTCGTTGATTGCTAAGTAGTGACGATGCAGTAATAAAACTAATATGCAGAATAGTTGTTATATTAACTTTAAACTAGTGTAACTGACCCCAAATTTATTTTTGAACTCTTGATCTGTTTCTCTGCTGGGTTACCTTGGTGGGACTTCTTTTACATATCTGATATTTGCTATCTGTTGCTG
Organism: Lablab purpureus; assembly: GCA_030347555.1. NCBI lineage: Eukaryota > Viridiplantae > Streptophyta > Magnoliopsida > Fabales > Fabaceae > Lablab > Lablab purpureus. The sequence goes on from CM059259.1 coordinate 17,790,913, forward strand.
TTTGTCTCACAATACAACATCAGGTGTACCTAGGTTGCTTATGAAAACTTTTCTTACTGGCATTTACTGAGTCCAAATAATTTCCGGTTCTGGGTGCTGTTTCTTTTCTGTGTGTGATAACCATCGTTTGGATGTCTGCAATAATTCTCTTGAACAATTTTCCCAATAGTTTTTCCATGTCTAACGCCACAGTATGTGTTGTCTTTCATTGTTAAGTAATTCTTTTGGGTATAATTTACTTCTTGCAGGTTAAGTGTTGGCAAATTAGACGCCAAACAAAAGCTCCTCAAGCTGCAGGGACTATCCATACTGATTTTGAAAGGGGATTTATTTGTGCTGAGGTGAGTTGAGCTCGTGAATTTTGACATTTCTTGATTCTGACTTGGCTTATTCTTCCTTTTATATAACTGCAATTATTGGTTTAGCATTATAATTCTTTAACTAAACATCATACAGTCCAATTATCTGTAACGACTCAATCGCATCCCCCTGTATAACCAAAGATTATGCATCAAACATTGCTAAACACAATAACTAAGCTACTTGGAAAAGTAATATTCATTACATGCTCCTATTTGCAACATTGAAAATAAGATTTCATGGATTTTTGGATGAGATTCAGATAGGTGACATTCCTTTTTTGTAATTAACATAGGAATCTTGGATTCCAAGATTGAATACAAAATAACATTTTTCCTTCACACCAAGCTGACTCACCTATGAATTTACTAAAGGTTTAGAGTCAAATTGAATCATGTTATTTGAAATATGGGGTCCATTGTGTAACCTACACTGTGCAGTTAGATTATGCATTGAGATTTTCAAAAATCGTCTCAATTTTTAATTTTCTAATTAGGAAGAGGTACTGCAAAATTCTCTTATTTGAAATTGCAAATTGAATAAATGACTTGCCATCATGACCTATTTGGTATAACCATTCTACTTGAGAACTTATTTGTTCTCTTAACTGGTGAAGTAGTTTAACTTATCGTTATTGATCCATTTAAGCTTTTCCATTTTTTGCTAGAGCTACTTTTGCTTTTAAAATGATTTATATATTTACAGATATGTTCAATCTTGCAACAACTGATTTGGGTGCTTGACTCCCTCCCTCGTAAATGTTGTTTCAGGTGATGAAGTTTGAGGATCTTAAGGAGCTCGGTAGTGAGTCAGCTGTGAAGGTATGAACTTATTTTGATACAATTTTTACTGTATTGCTGTCTCTTCCTAATGTTATGTTATGTTGCCCAGTATCAGATTGATAACTGGGTGATGAAACAAGAAAATTGACCTGTAATTTTTGAAGAATTTGCTGGAAAAGTGAGGAAAAATCCTTACAGGCCTGGACAACTTGAGACAGCATTTCAGGTCTAGTAGCTTAGGTTAATTGTGGCTAAAAAAATTGAGATGGAAGAAATCTGCTCAAGTTCTCTCTCCTTTGTTTAGTTCAATCTAGGTTCACCTGCATTTTAGCGTAAGTCTAATTAAAGTGAATAATTGCTATTTGGTTCCTTTCTTAAAACAGAGGGGAGTATTTAATTTAGCAGAACTGGAATTGTTATAGAAGCTGGTTAGGATCTTTTGTAGAAGAGTCCATATAAGTCCTATGTTAGGTAGACCTGCCACTAAGACAATCTGTGAACATTGGAGTAGATAGTCTATAAGTGAGGAAGTTTTAATTATTTCTTGATTAAAGATGAACTATATGAAATGAAAACAAAATTGTGATGTGGGAACTGGATATGTTGTACTTGACTGGGAAAAATAATAGAACCTTTTGAGAAGTTATTTGTTTCTATTTACATTTGTGCAATAGCAACTACTGTGCAAACGTCTTGTTCTAGATTTTATTATGCCTGTGTTGAGTTGTGAGAAGACAAGACTTTGTTCCATCTTTTCTTTGGTAATTTATTTGAAAGAAATAAAAAAGTGATAAATAATGATAGGGGATGTCATACAGTTGCATGAATCAAGAAATAATATCTGCTTTTTGCTGGATGTCATACGGTTATAGCAACTGCTTTTTGCACGATGATTAAACTAGAATGTGTTGCCTTAGCAAAATGAAATAAAAAAAGAGCAGCTGGATATGTCCAATTATGCTTAAGATGCACAGTATTTCTTAACAACAGACCTGTTTTGATAAACTTTATGATAAAAAAAATTAAGTTTTTTCAGAAACTAAAATTAACTTATACATTGGTTTAAAAAATGTTTTTTGAGATGCTAATATGAAAGAGCATCTATAAATTACAAAGTTTATTTTATGTTTTTTATTTTTTTCTTACATGTTTGGGAAGAAATTTATCCAAAGATGTCTTATATGTGCTCATTCTTTTTATTGTTGGGTTTCTGACTTTTGATGCGGAATTGAGGTTAAGTGTTATACAAAGTGCACTGGTTGCTTTCATCATATGAAACTTTTTCATGTGTTTTGTGCTACCATGTGCTACCAAAGATCTAGCATCCCCATTACCCCTCTTTATTATATGTGTATTGCTGCCTTGTTCTAGGGACCTAACCATTTCTATCTCTTTTCTTAATGTATTGTCTATTAGGCTGCTGGAAAGTATAAACAAGAGGGTAAAACGTATGTGGTCCAAGATGGGGACATTATATTCTTCAAGTTTAACGTTTCTGGCGGAGGGAAGAAGTAAAACCAGAGATTCGTCGATATGCAGTTGCCTGCTTTGCATGGAGTTTGTGTTTTATGATAGGTACCTACCATGTTGCACAATAGTAGAAGGTTTTTTATAATATAATTTTTGGACCCTCTTTCAACATTATTTACTTATTTAGGCTTAATCTTTCTAGTGGATTTTGACTTCTCAGCCATTTTCCACAATTTATTTATGCTATGCTACTACACCTTATAACAATTTTGAATACAAGTGTTGATGAGTTTATATTATTGTGTGTTGGGTCAATTAATTTAATGTTAAATAGGTGCATTCTCGAAAATTTATTTGAATAATGAATTAGGAGTGTTTATTGGATCAGATTATTTGATGACCCAATTTAATTAGATTGGGTTTCATTAATGATTTGGTCAAATTTGTTCTTATGTTGGTTGGTGTGATTGGTTTTGTATAAGATCCACTGTTATACTTGTCTTATACTCTGTATAACCTCAGTCAAACCTAAAATTTTCGCTACCATCTTTCTCTAATTGGTGTCCATCACTTGCTTCCTGTATTCACTTCAATTGCATATCAACCTGACATTAGACAAAATTAAACACTCTATGGTGATGTGAATCATAACATTTAGACAAAATTAAACACTCTTATGGTGATGTGAATCATAACATTGTCTTTGTTGTTATTTTTAACATTTGTCTTTGTTTGTCTTTATGATATCTTAATTCTGATACTAGATAAATAAATATGAACATTATTGCATTGTAGTGTAATTTTATTTTCGCATTAACTATAACATTTTTGCCTTTGTATTATCCTTCATCAATTACGTATGTTATTTGTTTCCGTCTTTTACTTTCATTATTTGTTTTTGTGTTTTACTTTTATTGTTTATTTTTTACTTTCAACCTTTTTTTTTATACTTGAAAATAACAATTTTTAATTAAAATTGTAAAACCTTTTATCCAATTGATTTAATTTCTTTAACTTGTTGAATAATGAGTTGTGTTGAATTGAATATAATATAAAAAATAAAAAACTCAATTCAAGTGGATTTTTTTTAGTAAATTGGATAATAAATTTGTTTAAATCCCTAGTAAATTGGATAATAAATTTGATTAAATCCCTAGTAAATTGGATAATAAATTTGTTTAAATCCTACTTCGTCCAAGAAGATTTCTACTGCAAATATGGTCAAATCTTATTTATTTGGAAATACATGTAATTCAATGTAAAGAACTATGTTTGGAAATATTAATTAATGATGCTTAAGACAAATATTTGATTTTGAATTAAAAATTTAAGACATTTTTTCCAACCATTTTCCAAAGCTATTTTGTTACAAAATATCTAATGTTTAATCATATACTAATTCCGTTGCCTTTTAAAATATAAATCACATTACTTTAAAATATTAAACATTACTTGAACATATAATGTAATAAATGCTATATTTGAATAATTTTAAAAAATGAAATATTTTTAGTTCTTTCAAAGATTCACATAAGTATTAAAAAAAATATAACAAAAAATAATGACGATCATATTTTGTTTATCCTATTTATCAAAATCACCTAATATATTTATTACTTTTCCCTCTCTTTTCTTTTTGGTTTGGTGTTTTTCTTTTATACACTCACAACATAAAATGGAAATATTTTCATCTATCGGGACAAATTTATAGAGAACAAGGGTAACTCTGACCACCTTTTAGAACTTCTAATATGATATATTATAGTAAAAAGTATCACCGACACATTATTTACAATAATTTATATTATTAATTAAATTTTTTTCAAAATAGAAAATTGTGAATATTAATAATAGTTTAATTAATTGTATTTATGATTTTACATTTTTATTAACAAATTTGAGTTAAAGGAGAGTGAATGGTTGATTTAACGGTGGTTGGTGATTGCTTTGGGAACGATGTTACAATTTCCTCGACAAGTCATTAAAGTGAAATTTTTATAAGGGCATGTTTCAACCTAGGCGAGGAAAAGCGAAAAAAGAATGATATCAAGAAAAGTTAGAAAAACAAAAACATAAAATATTGAAAACATAAAAAACAAAAATTGTTATACTTTAAAAACTTTCCTGCATTTTAACATGAAAAGTACTGTTCAACTAAAAATGTAATTTCAGTAATATATAAAATATAATGATTATGTTTTATATTTAATAAATTATAAATTATAATCGATTATATAATTAATTGTATTTTCATATAATTAAATTTCTTTAACATAATTAAATTAAATTTTTATATTATTATAAATAATTGAAATAAAAATATTTAATAATAAATACAAAATTTAAATTTTATATTTTATGAATAATTATTTTTAATATATTATTGTTTTAAAATATAAAAAAATTATTTATTAAATATTTAAAATATTTTTTGTTTCGATTTAAAATTTTATTTTAATTATAATTATATTTTAAAGATTACTTTTATATTAAATTGTTTTTAAATATTATTTTTAAAGATTTATGGAAATCGAATTCTGAATAAGTTATTTTTTTTTTTTTTATTTTATCACTGGAAATTTGGTTAGTAAGTTTTTTTTTGCCTTTATGAATAGATCATTTGATTTGCATAAAACAAGATATAAAAACAGTGGTTTGGGTCCGACTGTTTTCTTATGAGAATCACTATCTATTTAAATAAATTAATAACCGTTGTCCTATCTAAACATTAAATTTGTAGGATTATTTTGGATCTCAGAACAACGATGTTTAGGAACAACCATTAATAGATGTTAAAAGAAAAAAATTGTTAAAAAGTTTACAGAAAACCGAATTTCGAATGATAAAAAAAATATTAAAATAACTTTTCTAAAATTTGATTATTGGGAAACCAAATTTCAAGTAACAAAAATTTTCAACGAAATGATTTCTCATGTTAGAATTTGATTTTCTGAAAATTAAAGTCTAACATGAACAGTAAACTGTGATTTCTGAATAGATAATATAGAAAGGAATATAATTTTGTAATTTTTTTAAATAATAATATTTAAAAAAATCACATTTATAAACCCTCCACTCTAAATTACTCAATGATTTTGGGGCAAAGACACATATTTCTTTTATATACTAAACATTTAGAAACTATGAAAAAAATACATATTTTAATATAATTTCTTAATATTCGGATAATATGTTTTAATTAGTATTCAACTATCATCGCAATATCTTAACCAGATCACTACTCCGATTTTTTTTTTAAACATTGCTTATAAGATTAACTTAGGAAAAAATTTAAAGTAGAAATAAATGATGAGAGAATGTAAGATGTAGAGTTCTATTATATATATATATATATATATATTATTTAAAGATATAAAGTTAAAATTATTTTTAAAAAAATATTTTTTAAAATTTTAAATTTTATAGTTTAATCTATTTATATTTTAAAAAAAAATTGTGCTTTTACTTCTAAGATGAACCTATGTGTACATTATTTACTTTTTTATTTTTTATAATTTAAATACTTTTATAATACTTTTTCTTCTCCAAGTCCATGAGTTCCACAATTTTCTTTATTTTATTAACGTAAAGTTGTTATTTTATTAATTTTTTATTTCAAAAATCATAAAAGTTGTTATGCTTCTATAAAATACAAATGTTTAATTATTTTTTTAACTACAAATTTTTATAGAAAAAGTTTTTATAAAATCTTTTGATTTTTAGAACCGAAAAGCTTACAAAATTACAAATTTTAATCCTCATTTGGGTGAAACATGTTTCATGGTTCTATTCTTTGTTTTGGAATAAAGTTGTTCTCCCTTGTCTCGCTGCTTCGTGGTTGAAGATCACTCTGGTAATATTATTATTATTATTATTTTTATTTTGAAAACTAAATAAATCAGATATCCATAAATGCAATGTACTAGTGTTTCATTATTATTTATTTTGAAAATTGAATTATAATAATAAATATAAAAGTAATATTTTCGGTACTAAATTGTTTGATCCATATTTCTATTAAGTAATATTAGGTGTAAGAAATTATTTAATTTATCGCTTTAATTCATTCAAATTATTATTTTTAAAAAAATTAAATATATTTTTAATCTGTGTTAAAATTGTATTTTATTTCTAGTATAAAATTTGGACCTATTTTATCTTTATATTTTATAAATAAATGTAAATGATCTCAATGAAAAATAAAAAAGAAGGAAAAATGAAAGAAAATAAAAAGAAATAAAAGAAATTTAAGAGATAGACAGTGAAATAGAAAATTATGAAAAAAAAAATAAAAAAAAATAAAAAAAAATTCTAATATATCACAAAAAAAATCATTTAGACAAATTTATAAAATATAAAAAATTGTTTAAACAACTTTATAAAATATAAGGACAAAATAAATTTAAAATTTATTTAAAAAATGAAATATAATTTTAAGAAATAATTCAATAATTAAAAGTATATTTAACCCTTTTTAATAATTAACAAAAAAGAATCACAATTTTTCTTCTAATTTTATCTTTGATTAATAATACAATATTTTTTTTTGCACTTCAGGTCCTTTAGTTCTTGTGTTACTTATTTTATAAACAAAGTGTATTTTAAGAAAAAAAAATACACATACACCATTTTTAATACAATCACTTGTAAAATAAATAATATATATATTTTCTTTCAGACAAATTTTTGAAAGAATAATAATTTATTTATATTTTATAATTTTAAATTATAAGACAAGTTTCAAAATTTTTAGATAAATTTCAATTAATTTATTTAATAATAATTAATAAAAATAAAAAAAATTTATAAGAAAGTAACATTTTATATTGTTTTTCAACAACAAGCTATCACAATTTTATAGTAACTATCTTAAAAGTATACTATATGATTTATAATTTGTTAACAGCTTAAAAAAAATTGATAATTTTTTAACTGATTGATAATATAGTATTGTTTTTACTTGTAGCTTTTGAAAATGTAATCTGAAAATCCAACAAAAATGAATGAAAAGGGAAAGGTGCTTTGTGTGGAACCGTTTTTGTCTATGCTGTTGTGGCTGATGGGGCATATTATTGGCATAGGGGTGCTCATCCATGGCCCCATTCCCTTAACATATCTCCATTATTCTCTCACCAACTTCACCTCTTCAGTGCTGTGCCTGTGACTCTGTCTTAATTGAATTGTGTTGGAAACATTGATCAAAACAAAGAAACCCTAGTCAAAGGGGCAGTGGTGGGTCACCCCCTCTCTCCTACATGGCACTGTTGACACACCCTCCAACCTCCAAACCCAACAATCTTAAACTCTATTTCATAAAATCTTTTGACGTCCACTAGGAAAGTAGTGAGAGAGATTAAGATTCCCTGTTTTTTTTGGCGGGTAAATCCTTAATTTCTCACTCATAAAATTTTAAGACCCCAAAATGGGGGCAAAAATAGAAATTAAAAAAGACCCTAACTTTTATTCCCGCTTTGCCTTTTCCCTTGCCTCCGTGTTAAATTGCAATGCTGCTGAATGCAGATACTGAAACCCTCAAAAGGATGAAATCTATAAGCTGCTTTACTTTTAGGCCTTTCATGAACTAACAATTAGGGTTCCATTTTCAGTTGCACCCATCCTTTGTTGTCACATGCATGCTAAAGGACACAGGTTAAAAAGGACAAAGGCACTCTCTTTTTAATGTTTTGTTGTCACAATTCATTAAAGTGAATATTTTGGGGTCATTTACTGCTCATACAATTTTAATACTTTTTAATGGGGTTTTAAAAAGATTTCTACCCATCAATTAAAGCTTTTAGCACCAAAAAGAATTTCTGGGTCCCTTCATCTTTATTGCTGCATGGAGTGTCAACCGGTACTCATTCTCCCTTTTCTCTTTACTCGGTTGTGGCTACAATGCTGCTATACTGTACTTAATTTCTGAATTTTAAATTTTAAAGTTCTAATCTTTGTGCTAACCTCTCCTGTCTGCTTCAAAAGATTGATACTTGAGGGGAGGGATTTTTACTATAGTCCACATCTGGCTCAAAGGAGGTGTTTTGGGTAAGAAACATGGTGTTTTATGTGTCAGATCTCTCAACATTCACACATATTGTTTGGTTCATTTCAGTGCATTTTATGTTTAGCTTACTTTATGCAGCTTATGGTGGTCTCTGGTGAAGAAGCTACACTGCACTTGTAAATTTTTTATTTTTTCGTTGAAGGGCAATGTATCTCTAGGAGCTTCTGGTTTTCATCTTTTGGGTCTTTTAGCAAGTAAAGTTGACGACTTTGTGTAGCAATTTTCTTTGCTGTTTTAGTATTTTTATTCTGGGTTTATAGTTTCTTATTGAATGCTGTCTATTTCTGCTTGCTGAAGGTCAGGTCCCTTGTGGTATTGAAGAATCCATCCTTTGGTTTTTAGTAAGTAAGCCCTTCACACAGTGTGGATTGAGAAGCTTGAGGATCCAACTCTCTGTTTGGAGACTGTGCTTGCTTGGTTTTCTTTCTGCAAGAACTGAAGAAGGGTATCTTGGAACTCTATTTGTACCTTTTGTTTGTGGGGTAAAAGATAGTTGCTTATCCTTTTGAACTAGAAGGGTGAAAGTTCTCTTTCTGTGTTCACTCGAGAGTAAGCTACACAAAAGTAAATATTCCGGTGTCTATAGACTATGAAGCCATTTAGCCTTTTAGTGTTTTCTTTGTATTTCTTGTCCGTGGTGGGGCAGCTTCCTTCTCAGGACATTTTAGCATTGCTGGAGTTTAAGAAAGGCATCAAACATGACCCCAGTGGTTATGTGCTCAATTCCTGGAACGAGGAATCCATTGACTTTGATGGATGCCCATCTTCATGGAATGGAGTTTTGTGCAATGGTGGTAATGTTGCTGGGGTTGTCCTTGATAACTTGGGTCTCTCTGCTGACACAGACTTGAGTGTGTTCTCAAATCTCACTAAGCTTGTGAAACTCTCCATGTGCAACAATTCCATAACAGGAAATCTACATGGCAGCATTGCTGAGTTCAAAAGCCTTGAATTCCTGGATATTTCCAATAATCTCTTTTCCTCATCCTTGCCATTGAGAATTGGTAAGTTAAGTAGTCTGCAGAATCTGTCTCTAGCTGGAAATAATTTCTCTGGCCCAATTCCGGACTCTATTTCAGAAATGGCTTCCATCAAGTCCCTGGATTTGAGCCGCAACTCCTTTTCTGGAGAGCTGCCTGTGTCGTTGACAAAGGTGACTAGCCTTGTATCTCTTAACCTGTCTCATAACAGCTTCACTGGAAAAATTCCCAAAGGTTTTGAGCTGATCTCCGCACTTGAAAAACTTGACTTGCATGGGAATATGCTTGAAGGTAATTTGGATGTTGAATTTATGCTTGTGTCGAGTGCCAGCTATGTTGATTTAAGTGAGAATATGCTGTCTTCTGATTCCAAGCAGAAGTTTCTTCCGCGACTATCCGAAAGTATTAAGCATCTGAATTTAAGCCACAACCAGCTTACTGGATCATTGGCCAGTGGAGTTGCAGAACCTGTTTTTGAAAACTTGAAAGTGTTAGACCTCAGCTATAATCAGTTGGATGGAGAATTGCCTGGATTTGATTTTGTTTATGATCTCCAGGTCCTCAGGCTTAGCAACAACAGGTTTTCAGGATTTATTCCTAATGGCCTACTGAAAGGAGACTCTTTGGTTTTAAATGAACTGGATTTGAGTGTCAACAATCTCTCAGGTAAATTGACAGTTCCAATTTTTTCTTTTCTCAAAATAAAGAACCTGTCATATTTTACTAATGGAATTGGTTGTTTATGGTCTTGCATGAGAGTTCTTGGCTTTCATTGTTATTAGTCTAATGTTCAAATCGATTTTCAGGGCCACTAAGTATAATCACATCAACAACGCTTCACTCTCTTAACCTCTCATCAAATGAGTTCACTGGTGAACTGCCCCCGCTGACCGGAAGCTGTGCTATACTTGATCTGTCAAATAACAAGTTAGAAGGAAATTTAACCAGGATGTTGAAATGGGGGAATATAGAATTTCTTGATCTCAGTGGTAATCATTTGATGGGGACCATTCCAGAGGAAACTCCTCAATTTTTGCGACTAAATTATTTGAATTTATCCCATAATTCTCTTAGCAGCTCCCTTCCAAAAGTCTTGACACAGTATCCAAAGCTGAGAGTGCTTGACATTAGTTTCAACCAATTAGATGGACTACTTCTATCTGGACTGCTCACAATGCCGACATTGCAAGAGCTGCATCTTGAAAATAATGTGATCTCTGGTGGCATCAACTTCTCATCTTCTCCGGACCAATCTGATCTTCAGATTCTTGATCTTTCTCACAATCAGCTTAATGGCTATTTTCCTGATGAGTTTGGGTCATTAACTGGCCTTAAAGTGCTAAATATTGCTGGAAATAATTTTTCTGGTTCTCTTCCAACCACCATCGCTGACATGAATTCACTTGACTCCATGGATATATCAAATAATCATTTTACTGGCCCTCTACCAAATAACATGCCAAAGGGGCTCCAAAACTTCAATGCTTCTGAAAATGATCTATCTGGACTTGTTCCAGAAGTTTTTAGGAAGTTCCCTAGTTCTTCTTTCTTTCCTGGGAATTCCAAGTTACATTTTCCAAATGGTCCTCCCGGATCAAGTGCACCTGCTGAAAGTTCCAAGAGGAAGCATTTGAACACCATTGTTAAAGTAATAATCATAGTGTCATGTGTGATTGCGCTCTTCATATTAATCCTGCTTGCTGTCTTCATACACTATATACGTATATCAAGATCGCCACCAGAATATGATACAAGTAAGGATATCAGCAGGCATCCTCAACCAATTATCTCAGCTCCTGTTCGTACTACTGATAGGGGTGGTGCTTTGATGGTTTCGGCTGAGGACCTTGTGGCCACACGCAAGGAGTCTCCATCAGAGGTAATCAGCTCAGATGAAAAAATGGCAGCTGTAACAGGGTTCTCTCCATCAAAACAAAGCCACTTTTCATGGTCACCAGAATCTGGTGATTCGTTCACTGGTGAAAATCTTGCGAGACTAGACACAAGGTCACCAGATCGCTTGATTGGAGAGCTGCATTTTCTTGATGATTCGATAACATTGACACCTGAGGAGCTCTCAAGGGCCCCAGCTGAAGTTTTAGGAAGAAGTAGTCATGGTACTTCTTACAAGGCCACTCTGGAGAATGGTTTGTTGTTGAGAGTGAAGTGGTTGAGAGAAGGAGTAGCAAAACAGAGAAAAGAATTTGTCAAGGAGACCAAAAAATTTGCAAACATCAGACATCCAAATGTTGTGGGATTGAGAGGATATTATTGGGGCCCTACACAGCACGAGAAGCTCATACTTTCAGATTACATCTCACCGGGAAGTCTTGCAAGCTTTCTTTATGGTATTATGTTTCCTTTCCTTCTAATATGACCAGACTGTTTCTTTTATTATTATAAATTTGAACCATACATAAATGGGGGCACTTGGGGTGGTATTCTGTTGGGAGAATGAGTAAACAAGATACGTAGAGGATTGGAAGGATGGAATTACATAGTAGAGTAAAAATAGTTAATATTACACAACTGGCCAGAAAGATGACACTTGATGTCCAGATGGTTAGTCTATCTAAATGGTCTTTTGAAATATGTGGAAGTGCTTGTCATGGTAGCTTCTAGTATTAGAAATGCTCTTTTACCAAACATATTTTTAGATCTATATTCAAGGCCTTCTATAGTTTTTATTACCTAATTTATAATTTTTAGTCTGATTCCTTCAACTTACACCGTGGAAATCATTCTTTGGAGAAATACAACAAGGAAAGATCACGTTTCACAACAAATTCCACTTTTAAAGTGCAAAAGCTCAATCCTTGTAAACTGACTGGGTTTACTTGAATATAATAATGTCTTGGCTCCGTGTAAAAATCTTTAGTTGCATGACATCTACTCTGCACTGGCTGCTAGAATAAATTTTGGTTGCCAGTAGCTTTTTAACACAAGATTGTCACTGAAGTACATTATTTGTTTTCAGTTTGTGCTTGTGTATGCTCTAATTCTACTGCCTATCATGTTTTGCTGGTGCAACTGATCAAAGTTTCTAAATACTCATCTATTTAACTTCTTGGTGTTGTCTATCATTCCTAAATATCTAAAGTTTGAACTTAATTATAAATTTCAATTGTCAGATCGACCAGGAAGAAAAGGTCCGCCATTAACTTGGATCCAGAGACTCAAAATAGCAGTTGATGTAGCACGTGGCCTGAACTATCTCCATTTTGATCGTGCCATCCCTCACGGGAATCTCAAAGCCACAAATGTGCTGTTAGACACAACTGATATGAATGCGCGCGTTGCTGATTACTGCCTTCACCGGCTCATGACTCAAGCAGGTACTATTGAACAGATTCTTGATGCTGGGGTCTTAGGTTATCGTGCACCTGAGTTAGCTGCCTCCAAGAAGCCAATGCCCTCCTTCAAGTCAGATGTTTATGCTTTTGGAGTGATACTCTTGGAACTTCTAAGTGGAAGGTGTGCTGGTGATGTGATATCTAGTGAGGAGGGAGGTGTTGATCTAACAGATTGGGTGAGGTTGCGTGTGGCAGAAGGCAGAGGTTCAGAATGTTTTGATGCTACCTTGATGCCAGAAATGAGCAATCCTGTTGTAGAAAAGGGAATGAAGGAGGTCCTGGGAATAGCCATGCGATGCATTCGATCAGTTTCTGAAAGGCCTGGCATCAAAACTATATATGAAGATCTCTCTTCTATATAGTCTGCTCATGCTAACTGTTTCAACTTTGGCATGTTGTGGGGATTAATGTCTCATTAGTGTCCCATATTTGCTCAAAGGTTGGCCTTTTAACATGTTTGTGTTAACCATTTTTTAGTTGTAAAAATGGGGCATGTGCCAAATGCATATACATGGATTTTACTTGATGGTTGTGACCATCTAATTTTGTCTTGACATTGTGTTATGAATGATCATTTGTCTTGAAATGGTTAATTCTGTGTAGTTAGTTTGTACAAACAATTCACATTTTAGTTGATTTAATTGATCTTAAGAGTTGATTGCCAAAGATGTTAGCATAGTTCTCTGCAAACTCCACTGGTTTTCACTTTCAGGACTTGGAGTTGCACACCAATGAGTAACAGTAGCATAGTATCATGCTGATTACTCTGCAATGAAGCTGTGTTAAGCTTTGCATGTGTTGATTATTAGCAAATGTTATTTACTATTACGGAATAATATGAAGAAATTCATTGTGCAATCCAGAAGATTTTCACACATTATATTTGATGTCATTTTATTAGAAACTTGAAATTTAAATAAAACGATGTTTGAAATTTTCTATTCGTAAATTAAGTTTTTAATGTGCAAATGACTCAGAAGGAAATGGATAGATTTAAGAAAATTGCAAAGATAAACTATTCGTATTTTTTACATTTAATTTTGTTTTAATATTTTGAACTTTTTAATTTGGTTTTATTTGTTCAAATATAGAAAAGAAGCCATTTTATTTCACAAATTGATTCTAAAGTTGTAAATTATAATCGTGTTTTTATTCAATGTTTCATTTATGTTTTTTTTATAATTTATCTATTCTTGGATTTTTTTCGAATTAATTAATTTATTTAATAAGTATTATATAATTTTCTTAATTAAAAATACTTACATCTTTTTCTTTAAAAATTCTGGTATAACTCAAGGATCTTTTAAAGATTCCCAACCCCCAGAACTCATCCAAGTAAAAAATGAATCCAAAAACATATATTCAGAATAATAAATAACGATGCAAGAAACACAAAAAATTAAGTTTCGTAAATTTAAAGTATTTTTATTCGTTTATATAGATCTGGACGCGATCTTTTTTAGCAGTAAATTTTTTAAGATTAATATTAAAATTTTACCTTTTCATAGAAGTTTTTTTTTGTATCACGTGCGTACAATAATCTTTCTTGTTTTTTTCATATAAATGTTAAATTTAATGATAATAATTTAAGTGTGAGAACGAAGATAAAATTTTATATTAAATATAAATAATAAAATATAAAAAAAAACAAAATCTTATGTCATCTTTTTTTTTTTAAATATTTTTCAAACAGTGGTATCGTAATGTTAATGGAATATTTTGTATTGTTGTAAAATATTTATGAAAGGAAAATAAACATTGGCATAATTGTCTTTCAAAACCACTATTGGTCGGGTGGTCGGGTTCGGTTCGGGTCAGACCAGTTAGATTAAAAAAATAAAAAACAAATTAGGGTTGGGTGGGGTATGAGAAATTCAGAAGCGAGTCTGTCTCTTTAGAACCCCTCTCCGCAGTGTTCGCTCCGTTTCCGGCGTCTCAGTTTAGCCATCTACGGTGCGTCCATTGTCAACGAATAGTTAGGTTTTTTTCTTATAAGGATTATGTTAATCGGATTAACTTTATTACAATTCAAACTTTTAATGCCTTTTTCTTTATGCTGTTCTTTGTATTGTATTCCCTGTCATGCGACTTCAATTACAATAAATTTCATACCGTTATCCTGTGTTCTGTACTTAATTATTTAGTTCCCAAGCCGCACAGCAAGTGCCCCTTTGTTGGATTTGTGTTCTTTATGTTGCTAATCTGTAGTTTATCTCTGTGGGTAATTCATTTCTTTTTGTCTGCATTCTAGCTGTTTGATGATGTTCCTTACACCTAATAGGTCAATTGTGTTTAATATTTACAAAAATGAAAATTAAAAATAAACGTCTGTGTTAAAAGAAGTGTTATGTTCCTGAAACTTGAAACAATATACTACTGTATGAGAGGATTATAGTTCTATTTCTTTCGGGTTATTGCTTGATCCCCTTCAAGTTCTGTTGCATGCTTTTGCCAATTTTCCTGTATTAATCCAGTGCTTGTTTGGTATGTATATGTATGGAAATTTCAGATTATATGCTGATCGTATCTTTGGAGGATCTGTGTTTTTGGCGAGATTAATTTTTTAGTGATTAGCCTTGTCACACTGTGTAGAGAATGCCTCTTCAACTTTTTGATGGCAGTGATTCCGAAAATGATGACATTTCAAAAATCAAGATAGATGAGGGGTATGCTCGCAAGTTTGAGCACAACAAGAAGAGGGAGGACCTCCAGCGGTTTGAAGAATTAAAAAAGAAGGGTGTTATTGATTCACCTTCACCCTCGCATTCAGGAGGTGATGAATACTCAGAGTCTGAATCATCGGATGATGATGACTATGAGAAACTTGTTAATTCTAGAAAGAGTGACAAGGAGTTCTTCGATGCCTTACTTAAGGTGAAGAAACAAGATCCTATTCTTAAGCAAAAAGATGTTAGGCTTTTTGGTACGGATGATAACAGTGATGATGAAAGTGATGAAGAGGAAAATTTTAAATCAAAAGACAAAAGGGGTGAAAAGCCAATGTATTTGAAGGATGTGGTGGCAAAGCATTTGATTGAGGAGGGGGCAGATTTTGGCCATGAAGAAGAGGAAATAGAGGAAAAGGGAAAGCGAAAGGCTAAGAAGGTTATGCCTTCCAAAGACGAGCATTTTGTTAATAAGGAAGGGAAGAAGACTTACGGTGACGAGCAAGAGGAGTTGAAAAGGGCTTTTCTGAGAGCTGTAGAAAAGGAGGGTTTGGAGGATGGTGAAGAAGAGTTTTTCACTGTAAAGGGGAAGGTGGGTGAAGAGGATAAAGTAGATAGTGATGACAAGGAACTTGAGGAGAAGCTGGATGAATATTTTGGTGGAGATGTAGGATCAAATGAAAATTCCAAGTTTCTAAGAAGCTATTTCGTGAACAAAATGTGGATTGACAAGAGTGGGAAGGATTTGGATGTTGGAGAGGATGAATTGCAAGAGATTTCTGAGGATGAGATGGAGCTCGAAAGACAGGAAGAATATGAGTATAGATTTCAGGAAAATCCAGGAGATAGGGTGTTGGGTCATGCTAGAAAGGTGGAGGGATCAGTGAGGAAGAAGACAAATACAAGGAAAGAGCAGAGAAAGAGCAAGGAAGAGAGAATGGCTATAGCACAAAAGGAGAGGGAGGAGGAGTTGAAGCATTTGAAGAATTTGAAGAAGCAGGAGATACAGGAGAAGGTTAAAAAGATAATGGAGACTGCAGGGATCAATGATGATGATATTATCCCATTGTCTATGGCAGAAATTGAAGAGGAATTTAACCCAGAGGAGTATGATAGAATGATGAAGGAGGCATTTGATGATAAATATTATAATGCAGAGGATGCTGACCCTGACTTTTGTAGTGACAACGATGACATGGAGAAGCCAGATTTTGAAAAGGAGGATGAATTACTTGGGCTTCCTAAAGGATGGGATGCATATGGATCTAATGGTGGGTTTTTAGCTGCAAGGGAAAAAATTTTGAAAGACAAGATTGAGAATACTAGTGATGATGATCTCCAAGAAGATGTGGAAGGAGGAGATGAAGAGGAGAAGATTCCTGAGGAAAGTAGTCGGAAGAGAAAGCGCAAAACAGCACTTTTGGAGAAAGCAAGACAGGCGATGATGGATGAGTACTATAAATTAGATTACGAGGACACAATAGGGGACCTGAAGACAAGATTCAAGTATGCTAAAACAAAGCCAAATAGATTTGGCATGAGTGCCTCAGAGATACTATTGATGGATGACAAGGAATTGAGTCAATATGTTTCCTTGAAAAAGCTTGCTCCTTACCGCGACGAAGAATGGAAACTAAGCAAACAAAAAAGATACACGCTGAAGATGAGGGCTAAGGAGCTTCTACTTGCAGCAAGTTTGGATAAGAAGAAAAGGAGGAAGTCAAAGGTTGATTCTGGCAAGAAAACTTCATCAAAAAGTGTTGTGGAGAAAGAAAAAGCAAGCCCGGAAGAATCAAACATTGATACGGATAATTTGTCAAGGAAAGCCAAGAGAAGGCGACAAGGGGCTAATTTGAAGTTATCACAAATGAGGCTTAAGGCATATGGGAAGATACCCTCAAAATCTAAGCCTGGAGGAAAGCACTGAAATCTGTCAACGATTTTTGCAGGTAATAATTACTTAAACGCGGTTAATTTGATCTAGCTGTATCAAAATTCAATGCTTTAATGAAACATCTCCTTTCTGCTTAACAAGGAGATTTATTTTAAACTAGCGTGATTATATTTAGTCACAATTGAAGTTACACCGTATCAAGTTTATTTATTTTATTTTTGAAAAAGATTTGTCTCCCCCTCCCTTACCTTGTCCGCATGTAACATATTTTTGGGTGTTTTGCAGAAGGAACCAACTAACCAAGAAACTTACAATTTAGAAGAGAATTGGAGCTTAATGTTGCAGAATACTGTGGTGGATGTGTAGGCCGAAGAAGTGTTTTTGTGGAGAGAAGTTTTGTTTGTCTTTATTGTTTTCTCCGAATGATTAGAGTTAACGGAATTTGTCAGTAAACTGTCAATTGGACCGGCAATTCGTTTTCACCAAAAGTTGGTGCTCGTTTGTGTTTTTTAATGTAGCATTTAGAATTTGTGCTTTAATATTTGCTTGTTCGTGGATTCACAAGTTCTTCGTGGTCGAAGTCAAGTTGCAAATTAGGGATGATGTAAATCGAATTAATCTAAATAAAAAATTAAAAATCGATTTAAATCAAATCAAGTCATAAACAAATTGAAATTTTTTAGATTGATTTGGAGTTTTTCTAATAATTATATGATTTGGTTTGATTACGGTTTGATTTTTCAAAACTGATCTAAACTAAACTTATTATTTTTAATATAATAATAATAATAATAAATTATATATTTCAGCAGATAAAAATAGAGTCTTAACTTTGAAAACACGCTGGGTTGGAGTAAAATAAGTAGAAATTTTATAGTAAATGAACATATTAAATTCTAAATCTTTGTGATCTATTTAGATTAAATTTATAATTGATTGGGCTATTTACTGTTTATATAAACAAGATTTTTTATAAAGAGAAATTTCTATTTATTTTTATATTAGTTTATTTTAATGTTTTTTTTATTTATAGATGAAAATAAAGTAGATAAGAGAAAGAATTGTTATAGATATTTTTATGTAAAATTTGAGTGAAATTTATTTTACAAAACTTTTATATGATAAAACATTAAAACTTTTTATTTTGTTGTTTAAACTTTAATTATAATATGTACTTAATTTTTATAATGAGACATTGAAATTTTTTATTTTGAAATTTAGACTTTAAATATGAGTTTGTAATTAACTTTTGTGACTAATTTTGAATTTTATTATTATTTTATTAAATTTTTTAGTAGGCTATTGTACAGGTTCATATGAGCCACCAACATGTGATGAGTGGAACTCGATCAATTTTTCTTTTAAAAAAATCAAAATTGAATCAGATTGAATTAACCAACTTTTAAAGTGAATTAAAGTGAACCGACACTATCTCTTAAACAAAATAAAAACAACTAAGTTTATATAAACTTTAATTATATATATATCTAAATGATGTTCTATAGATAAACTACTTAGAAAAAAATTTATAATAAAATATATTTACTTAATTTTCTTGTTTAATTATAAATGAAGTTATACATATCTTAATAATTGTTATTATTAGATTTGAAGTACCATATTTTATAATATTATATTTTAATTTTAAAAAAATATTTAACAAAAAAATTAGATATTAAAAATTATATAAGTCAATTCACACCAAACTACACAAATTAGTTTGATTTGATTTAGTTTTTTTTTTCTTCTCAAACCGAACTAAATCAAATTATATATATATATATATATATATATTTTATATTTCGTTCAGATATATTTTTAACAAAAAAAATAAATTCAAACCAAGTCACATTGCGGATACTCCTGTTACAGATTTATCTACACTTACCAATTGGTCTTGTTGTCAAAAACTAGGTATCGGATAACGACAGTTTTATGTATACAAAGTATACATCCAACGTATTAATTTACTGATCATATGGCTCCTCCATGCCAGAGTAATAATGACGAAAAGCACAAGAAAAGTCTTTGGCTTCATGACCATCGCTGCAGAGCTCAGTATATCTGCACAAAACAAAGTTCATTAGTAAATAAACTGCTTATCATATTCTCAGGACTAACAGAATTTGTACTCTCGATTAAGATGTTGCCAAAGAAAACCTTTCCCCTTTGCTTTTTTGAAGAAGTTAAAGCTATTAATAGAGTCCATGTAGGAAATTATATATTGCCAAAGTGGTTCTTCTGCCAAATCAAAATTATATTATACTTCGACACCAGCATAATCTGTGAGCGTTTTTTTGTAGTTGTAATGTGTTTTAAAAGCTATTTGAAAGTAGCGAATTGATTTTTTTGGGTATTAATTTGCCAGTAAGATATTAACTACTTCGTTGCAATGGAAATGACATGTCATTGCATAACGCGAAAGTGGTAGCTCAAGCTCAGCTAGTATATAAATCATATATAAAGCACATCGGATAAATTTTCCCATTCATTCCTGATAAACTATTGAATTATGAGGACCAAACATTCATGAATTTGGGAAAGAAAATACAAACAGAATCTTAAGTAACATTTTGTGACCAATTATTTACCAAAATGATTAGTTAAGAAAATGCACAATGAGAGAGACGTGTCGGTAAATGGCCTTCATATTCAACATAAATTGATTTATCTATATAAAAAACATAAGTTGGTTTATCTAGTTGGTAGTTTGCATAATTTGTTTTGCTTTAGTAAAAACAGTGTTTGCACCTTAATGCTTAACCGACACATTCATATTATGTTTTAAGGTCCAGAACCAAAACAGTTTTCACCAATGGATTTAACAGTAAGAGTTGTACATGAAATACCAAAGCTATGCAAGAAGAGGACCTTACATCTTTTGCGCTTGTGATGTTAGAGGGAATTTACATCCAGCCAGCTTAGCTGATTCTACTGCTAGGTTCAAGTCTTTAGCCTGGAGCACACATACAATTAATTTGGCTTTATTTTTACGAACCTAAAATTCAAACTTAAGCAAACACTTACACACTTGTTTATAAAACTTAAAGTAAAAAAAAAATAATATTGATCACAGAAAGAAAAAAAAAAAAACCACAATAGACTTTACATTCAGGGTATAAACATTTTTTTTGTTATAAAAGTCTTTACACTTCATTTAGCAAGTTACACATATTTCTGTATATGATTCCAACATCAGGGTTCACAAAACAAAAAAGAAAGGATCCCACGAATGTATAATAGATCGCCAGGAACAAAGTGAAAATAGCAAAGAAAAAGAGAGGCAGCATAAATCAAACATCATTCATATAGGACATGCAACAGCTCTAAAAGAAATTTGTGCAATAAATAAAAAATATCTGGTAGTTCCTACGAAGTAGACCAATAAAACAGGGTAGAACATTGAGTTTTGTCATAAACCAAGTCTTCAAAAAGGTATTTGATTCAGGTAACTTTTATTATCTTCACTTGGGGTTGTTCCTGGTATATAATCTAAAGGCATCTACCAAGTTCATAATTTTTTTTTCTGTTTTTCTGGACAAAAAATCGCAAATTCTAACTAGCTAATTTATAATTTCGCATGTATTGTGTCGCTAAAGGGAGGATGTAAATTTCAGAAAGAACATGATCCAAGGCAAAGGAATTTTTCAGAGAGAAAATGAAAGCTTTATGTCAATAAGTTGTTATTCATCAATCACTCATTCTTTGAATATCATCAACTAATTGAGTACTTGGTTATTCTAAATTGAAAATAATTTTAACAAGATTTTTTTTTGTAATTATCCCATATAAATTTCAGTGTAAACAAAAAATTGTTCATTCTTATTCTTGTTATTGTGTGTCCTTGCTCTGTGTTGAGCTTGTCCCTCCTATCAATGCGTTTTGCAAGTTTGTACTGTTGAAATCTATAAGTAGGTCTAAATGATGGCACTGTAATGACTATTCAGGCAATAGATTTCCAAATGGTACAATTACCCAAATTAATCATGTGCAAGTTGAGTTAAAGGTCATCTACTCACCATAAGCTTGGATGCAAACCCTCCTATATAATCCCTTGACGAGGGCACCCCTTCCATCAGCCCAGGAACTGGGTTGTAAGCATCGCTGTAATCCATGCAAGTTGTCAGGGTGAGATAAATCGACTTGAGATATAAGTAAAATATGGAAAGCGATGTATAAAAAATCAAGAAGGCTTGAATCATACCATACATATAGAAAAAGAATGAAACTTAAGATATGTAAATCAAAAGAAGCCTACCTAAAAGTTATGTTCCAGAAAGCTCAACAGCCTGAAGAAAAGAATGACTCGAGTGACACACCTCTAAAATGGTTAAGCAACTTTGAACACGTAGTGGAAGTTTATTTTTTGAAATTCGAATTGTCATGTAAGCATCATAAATACGACATGGTAGATATTTTGTAAACTAAAAATACATTTGTAAAGTACTCACTTATGTAAAAATGTCATGAGGAAATAACAATCAATGAAATGAATGTTGCAATGTATTTTTTCAATCTTTTATCTCTTCGTTTTGCTTAAGGTTTTCTTTTTTTCTCTCGCTTATTTTTATTCATTTTTTTTTTCAATACGTTACTTAAAGTTTTGAATATGATAAAATGTTTTTATTATCCATATTGTTAATTGGAGATAAAATTGTTTATATAAACGTAAGTGTAATAATTGTGTGTTTAAATCCAGATATTTATACAATTTCAGAAGTAATAGTCTAAAAAAGTTAAAAAATAAAATTATAAATTGAAAGGGATTAAAACTGCTAGCCATTGTCAGAATCCACTTTTTACATCAAACACAACTACATCCTATTAATTTGATAGTCTAAAAAGCAAAACTTTTTAACCTTCTAAAAAGTTCCTTAAAGGTTGTGAACTAATCTATATACGAAAATTTATTGCTGAGAATGGAAGCATACTTTTGTTTTCAATGATATAACAAGACAACAGATAGAGGGACCGTCTTTTTTAGAAAAAAAATACCAAGGACGAGTTTGGAATATGTTGTTTGCAGTGAAGCTAAGTAAAGGCAACTAGTTATGTGTCTCTGAGACGATGTACTTGAACATTATGGCCTTTTGAATTTCATGGTACTTTCATTTGTATTAGGGGAACTATACTCCTTACCGATTCCTTTTATATATACAATGACAGTTACTAATTCTAAGGCCGTTAAGAATCTTTGCTACCACATTTTGTTAATGTGATGAAACCCATATAGTTCAACAGATAATTGTCTCATTGAATCGAGAGAAAAAAAGAACCACGTACCTACTCCAACAGCGAGCACTGGAGCAGTTAAATATATTTGTCAACGTGCTAGCAGAAACACCTAGAGATTGGCCTAGAGCAAGAGCTTCTGATATTCCCAGCATGCTCACAGCCAAAGCCAAATTATTGCAGATTTTTGCTGCCTAATAACAAAACCCAAGACTAATACGTGACTTACAGTTAAACAGGCAATTGGGAGTGCCAATAAGTAATGTGTAACTTACAGAACCACTTCCTGCTCCACCACAATATATTGCACTTTTACCCATTGAAAAGAGTACGGGTTTTGCAGCAAGAAATGCTTCCTCAGAGCCACCAACCTGGGGAAGTTCCATCACCCATTCATTACTCAATTTATTGCAAAAAAGTTACGACTTTTTCTACAACTGTTTTAGCACCGTTACCTCATTCCCATGGGCAGTTAATAATATTACAACCTTTTTCAATTAGCCAATCGTACCTTTAATGCATTATAAATAATATTGTGGCATGATTATAATCAAAATTTAACATTAAATTGAGCATGAACATACTAAACTTCAGTGAACTCCTAATTTGGTCATCAGAGCAACGATATGGTACTTGAATGATACTTTTTTGACACCAAAACAGTCCTACAATTACTGCAAACTTGGAACAGATTGAGATAACAATCAGTGTCCCTAATTTTTCAAACACCAAATTAGGAGTCCATTCTAAAAATTAACATCCTCAATGGGAATTGGAAAAATTAGTGATACAATGTTCCTTTGGTTTCTAGGATCAAACACATGGCCATTGAGCTACAATTATTACTAAAACTATATTGTACTTTTATGTAGATTTTCAGCATGTTAGAATAAAATAGTAACAATACCATAAAAGTAAGCGTTCCAGCTTCAGCTGCAGTTACACTTCCGGATACAGGAGCATCTAACTTGAAAGGTCTTTCCCAATCACCTACACAATATATAATCATTGAGTACAACAACATTAAAGGTGTAAAACTAATTGCTACGATAGAGCCGGAGGATGTTATGACAACCCCTCTATTACAGTCGTAAAGAAGAATATAACAAGACAAATTGTACTCTAGAAGACTTTATCTAACACCAACTCATTTTCATTTAAGACCCATCTTCAAATAAATACAGATTTGAATCTATTTGCCAAGTAATGTTTAATGATAAAAAGCCAAAATCTACTCATGCTAAAAGCCTAGACAACTGAACACAACAAAAAGTAGTGGGCAATTTTCAGTTTGGAATCAGTTAGGCTGTAGTAGTTCTACACTTATTTTTCACATTCCTTAACCGCAGATCTATTATTAACTTCAAAATCAATTAAAAAGTTGAATAAACATGATGCAACACAATAACTCTTGGGTAATTTAACGAGAAATTAGATCCATCCGTATGAGAAAGACAGGAGAGACTAATAGGGATAACATTAGAAACATTTGCCACGTGATTGACCAAAGGAACAAACAGCGGTAACAAGTGTTAAGAGCTTCAGAAAATATATTAAAGGATCTTTATAAAATATTAGAATGGCAAGATATATATAAATTGCAGAACTCCAGCTTTGTGATTTCAATAATAGACATCATATTATGGGTTTGTGTGCGAGACCAAAATGAACGCACATATAATGAGACAAGTGTTAAACATATTCCATGAAGAGGACAAAAAGTTCCACTCAAGTTTTATACAAATACCAAAATTTTGTGAACTGGATAGCATAGCCATGTACACAAGTGAAAGACATTTCCATAAAATGGTCAAGGATTATCCATTAGCCACAAATTAGTCATGAATGGATATGATAAAAGTAATTCCATGGTGCTAAATGGACTAAGAAATTCATAGATGGAAATTCAAGTTACAAAATTACTTGGTTGACATTTCACTTCATGATACCTTTCTTTTCTTTTAGAATACAATTAGAAACTGTAGCAGAAAGGTTTCTTGATGTTTCTGGATCAATAGTGGATGAATCTAACAACAACCATGGCCTTAGAAGTTTTCCACCATGAAGCAAACCATTTGGTCCAGTGTAAACATCAATAACCTACTTAAATTAAATAAGGATGTTATTTGGTATCAGAACAAAGTCATATAATAATATTGGGAATATTAAGACAATTCATTGAAACCTGAAATATGCTAAATGAGATATTCAGGTGCACACCTTAGAAAAAACTGTTCAGCTAAATAACAGTTTACAGTTCAAGGCAATCTGCTTTAAATATGGACGCCACCATTTATGTAAAGCTAAAGCTAAATGGCAGAAAGGATACAATCAGACTGTACATAATTTGACACAAGGCTTGACTATTAAATAATTTTATTTATAAGTCTCCAAATATATATTGCAAATCCTATGTTAGTTCAGTTAATGTGCTACACTAGGTTAAATAGGGAAGAATCGATGAAAAACATGAGAAAATATTAGGTTTTTTCATGCTACAAAATCAGAAGCCTTCACTTTTTTGTATATGTTACAGCAATAGAGGTTGCATCAAACATTTTTAAATTTCTTTTTACCGAAGAAACTATATGGAGAAGTGACAATCTTATCAACTGAGCCAGTGAACAAAAAATTGAAGCCATGAAAGATGTAATGCATTCACATGTAAGGGAATGCCTTTTGAAACTAATGACCATACTCACATGGGCAGAAATAGGTAACATTGTGATTACAACATCACTTGCTTCTGAAACTTCATAAGGTGTTTTCTTTGTGGGGATTCCCATCTGAGAGAACATCTCGAGAACATCAGAGTTTCTGCCAATTTATAGCAAATTCAATTAACAACACCACAGGCATTCTGCTTAAATAAGTAAAATTTGAAACAACCGAGAAAGGCTGGGATGGAGGCCCAAATAAAAACAGAGTAAGCAGCTTAAGGATTCTATAGGATGATCTTAGAATATTAGAATGTATTATTAGTTTATATTTTCAATTTCCCAACAAATAGTGACACTTGTGGGTGATTTTTCAGTTGTTAACATCTTTTAGGTCATATAAGTGTATTCCTCGTATACCAACAATAAAGATATAGTTCTTTAATGGTAGATAGTTTAGTTTTACAGTACTGTAGCTTTCAGCTTCCTAACAAGAATCCAATTGTATTAACAGTGCCATCAACTCAGACTCCCCTTAGGAATCATACTCTCAAATCCATGCCCCAAATATCTACATTTTTTGAATTACTCCAGCAAACGAAATGAGAAAATATAGTACTCTCTGAGGACAGATTTAAGAACAAAGGCGTGATAATATCAGAAAATGCTTAAAATATTACAGGTCATGAACTGTAAGACTGAATCCAGCTTTGATCAGATTATTTGCCATTCGGGACCCCATATTTCCAAGCCCAATGAATCCAATATTCTGCAGTGCATCAGCGAGGAGAAAGTGAATACAAAGCATGCATCAACTTAACAAGTAACATGTCAAACAAATGGGAACATACTCATGCCCACATTCCAGTGTTCTACACACTCAATTTCAGCTTAGAAAGGCAAAAATTAATGATAAAATTAGAGAGAGACCTGCAAGTGACAAGGGGGAGCCTGTGCCGAAGAGAAAGTGCGTATTGAAGAACATTTCGAAAGAGAAAGCAAAGATTTCACCCTGCAAATCGCCATAGATACCCTTTCTCTCTGTGGGTTTTTAGTTAAATTTCCTTTTGTGACACCTTTTTTCGTTACAAAATCATGAGACACTTCACGATGGAACGAAGTAACCACATGCTTTAATATAAGATCAATTTAAGTACGAAACAAACTTCAGTGTCAGCAGGGATTTGTTGAGATTGACATTTGAATTTTGTGTCAATTATGGATATACATACAGATTATCCAATTCGACATTAATAATAACATTAAATTAAATGTTTTCTTTCTTTATAAGAAACAAATAATCATTTAACACCTTTTTTTCAGAAAAAAGATAAGAGATAATATTTTAAATACACTCTTTATAAAATTTTACGAATTTTTATCCTTAATTAATAATATATAGTAATTTTATAAATTTTAATCTGAATAAGGGATAAGTATGAATCAATCTTTGAACGTTGACGCCGCATGACGCTCGTCCACCTTTCATACAATCATGTCATAATCTTCTTTATTTTTTAATTCTTAATTCTTTTATTTATTCCTTAAAAGGATATTTTATTTATAAACCGTGTTTGGTACAAAGCAAAGCGTAACCCGAAAAGTGGACGACATGGAAATGATTTAAATATTAATGCTCTAAAAATGCAAAACTTCAAGTATTAAGACAAAGTTAAAAATAATTACTTAAAGAAATGCAAAACAATAAATTTGCTATCGTTAATAGTTATATGCTTAAGATCTCTAACTATGTTAATTATTATTTTTATGATGAATAATTTTAATGATTTAAAAGAACTGAGAAAAACTTGTCTTTCTATTTTCACACAAAATATTGGGTTAGTTCCTTATTGTACTAATTTAATATCAAATTAATCTGTCAATTTACTTGTCGTCAATTTAGTTTTGTAAAATTGGATATAAAGTGGTGACTCATGTGTCATTACTATTCAGTTTGTTTTATCAGATAAGTGTTTTTGAAATAAATAATTTAGAAAAGCTATTTATTTAATCAGTTTACTTAAATTTAATTAAAGCTCATCTTTTAAGTAAACAATTTCTAAAAACACACTTGATTAGAAAGAGATTATACTAATACAAAAAAAATTTACTTTGTTTAAAAAAAGTAAAAATCTAATTATTTTCTTAAAAAAATATTTTTTTAAAATAAATACAAACAATCTGTTCCAAGATTTGCTTTTATAAACAGAAAACTACTTTTCTAAATAAATAAAAAAATCTACATACAAATAAAAAATATTAAAAATTAAAGACAAACTCACCCTCTAGTAAATCTGATACCTGGCTGACTAATAATATCCTATGGCATTAGTTCACATGTCAAAAGGTGTCAATTTCAATAATTTTCTAAAGGACTGTTTTAATTATTTTTTAATAAATAATTAAATTTATATTTTAATTATATATCTTAATTTAATATTTTATTTATTAAAAGTTGATTGTCATCCATTTATATTAAGAAATGAAGATACTAAACTTTTTTTCTCCTTTTTAAAGTTTGGATAAGTTTTTTTTTAATTGGTATGATGTGACTCGAACTCGTCGATTTGAATTTTGTAGTTATTGAAGTAAAATCCAATTCAATTTATATAGACGCTGAATATTCAATTTTTCGATATGTATAAAAAAGGTTTATTAAAATCAAATCAAATATAAGTACAAAAGAGCACCATAACAAGGATTCGATGTTTACCCACCAGAAGACAAAAATGGCAGAAAATAATTGAACAAAAAGAAAGAGAAAACTTAAATAAAGAAAGTATATTTAATTGAATATCATGAATTTTCTATAATAATAAACATTATCGAATCAAATAAGAGGAGAAATTGAAAAATTATGTTAATTTTGAAAAATTATCGATTTAGCAATTTTTCAAATAAATTATTGGAATAAATGTATATGTCTAAAATGTTTAATAATCATCAATGAATTTTAATACAACAGCTCAATATATTTCGTAAATATATTACTTTATATTCATAAACTCGTTATTTTTTAATTTTATAAATATGTTATTTTTACTTTTAGTCTTTATAAATATATTTTTAATTTTAGCAAAAAATATCATTTTTTTAGTTATCACAAATAAACTAATTTATTTTAATTTCTATAAATATATTACTTTTCTATTTTAATTTTTTCCCAATCTCAGAAATAATTTTTTACAGTAAGTAAAATAATTTACTTAATATACATCTTCTTCATTAATATAACTTTTCATATTTCATAAAAAAAAATCTGTGAAACTATACAAAACTCATATGAAAAAATTTACAGTAACTTATGTGAATTTTTACAGAAACATCACATAAAAATCATTTATTATATTTTTTTTGATGAAAAATTCATAAGATATTTTCTAAGAAATATGAAAAGTTCTAATAGTGGCTTTTTAATTATAAAAGAAGTATTTTTTTTTATCAAAATAAATGATAATTTACACAATAAAAAAATTAAAATAAATCAAGAATTAAAAATGATCAATGCTTTTTAATAATTTAACAAAAGAGTTTCTGTAGACAGAAATAGAAGAGTTTATTATCAGTGTTTTATTGAGATGCAAGGTTGAAAAGGCAGAAGTTAATGTGTGATAGATAAGTATATGATATATGGTGATGCATTGTTCAGAAAATATAACAAATATATGAAAGATTGAATAAGTCCATATTCAAGACTATCCACAAAATGAATATTCATAAGATGTTTTACTGCAAATACAATATTTGTCATTCTAAGACTCCAAACAAAAATTTAAGTAAAGAAAGTGACATGAAATAAAAACGAGTAAAAATTAATAACTGCATGATTATCTCAACTCAGTTTATTCTCCTTGCAAATGAGAAGTGGATCTATGTATTCATGGATATTCATAAACAATATATATCTTTTCTTTAAGTTTTTATTTTCATTTTATTTAAAAGAATCTTTTGTTATATAACTGTTTTCTTACTAATTTTTCTTATTATAAATATTTTGAGATATGAATCATTTTGCATAAAATGAGGGAAACATAAATTTTGTACTAAAGAATAATGGAAAGAGATTAGTCGAGGGGACACCCACCCCCACCGGGACGCATCCCTGTCTGCATGTCACTAATAAAATATAAAATTTAAAACATGTCCATGCATCCCTCATCTCATCTCATCTCATCTCATCTCATCACTCATCACTCTTCCTTAATCTCTGCCGCCATCTTCATCTACACCAGCCCCCTCCTCCTCTCTCAACACCGGTATGAGAGAGTGGTATGTTAGTTTTTTTACTTATTTATATCCTCTTTTTCGCTTATACAACATTTTCTTTGTATTATGATTCAGAATTGGATTTTCGATTACTGCTTATGCTTACAACAGTAGAAATCTATATACTCACAGGTATGATTGTGTTTATAATTGTTTTTTCATTTGTTAATAGTCTTTGTCCCCATTCCAGTTGCTTACGAGCGTTGGAGATGATAGGCATGAATATTGTTATCCCAAGAACAAATTGCATGAATTGTTATTGTAATATTTGCGTGGAAGTCAACATAAAGTGATAGCAAAATGATGGGTCTTGCACACCCTAATTTGGATTTTATGTGGGATCATTTGGGCATGTTTGAATGCTTTTGCTGTTCTGAGATCTTCTGTCACTCAGCCCATACATCAATTATTCCAAGTAAAAATAGGTTATTTTTGTTGATATTTTGCTTTTCTGATCCTTTCTTTCTAATTTTGTAAGGTTAAGGATATATTTTTTGGGTTTGAAAAATTATAGAAAAATGGGACCACCGACTCTGTTGTGTTGAATTCTCTAGTGTAGTGTATGTAGTCCATCATGTTCTTCCTTACACCTTGCTTTCCTGTAACCCTTTACACTTTTTTAGCTAAAGTGGATCAATTCTATTAAAAGTTGGTAATATTTTCTATTCGATAAACTTTTATTTTTATTTTAGTTAGAGTAGAGAGAAATGGAATGGAAGGAAAAGGTTTGAATAAGAACTAGTTGAAACCAGAGAAAATAACATGAAATCTTAAGCACGAAAAACGTTATATTAAACAAAACAACCATCAGATTTTAAATATGCATGCTTGAAAAATATTGTTGCTTTGATTTTCAATTTATTAAAATTTCTTATATAATAGAAGATACTTGTTGTTTTTAGCTCTGCTATTTATCTTGACAGTAAAATTTATCCTTAAACATGTTAATTTAGACAAGTTTATTTTTAGGTATCAACCTCTTCCTTGAAGACATAAAAACATAATTTAAATATGAAAAAAAATAAAAAATAAAAAGATAGTGTTGTATGGGTGTGATTCAGAGATTGATTTATCATTTTCCTTATTTTTATAAATTCCAGAGGCACAGAAGTAGTATAGATAAAAAATTCAGTTTAGGACAAGAAGAATAAAAGAAAATTCAAAAAGATTACAGCAAAAAGGATAAAAAAGTGGGTTCGAACATAAGTATCGCATCAACATTATCACATCACAAAGAAGCATGATTCCAAAGCTGATGGTGGACTTAAAGATGCACTTGAGATGTTGAAAATGAAGAATGGTTTTTACCAATGTGAATGATCTGTGCCATGACATAAAGGTTGGTGAGATGCAAGTGATCAAGATCATTAGTGACGAGGAGAGTGCCTCTAGATTAAGATTAATCTTTTAAGCTTTTTAAAAGATGAAATCAAATATATTTTTATAAGAATCAAGATTAAATTTATTTATTTTATATGAATTAAAATCATGTAATAATCTTTTTCTTCACCTAATAATAACATAGCATACTTATTTATATATATATATATATATATATATATATATATATATATATATATATATATATATATATATATATATATATATGTTATCATATGGATGACATATGATATAATCTGTCTAGAGACAAAAATATATTAAATTCCATACATTTCTAGAGACAAAAATATATTAAACTTTTAATAAAAAATTCGTGATGTTTAATAATTATTTTATAAATATTAATTAATACTGATAATCAAATAAATATTTCATTTATTACGAATAAAGTATTTTTATATTTTTTTATGCTCTAAGTTTTTTTGGTCCACATAAAATTGCAGTCGGATTAAAATATATTAAAGAAGTTTAGTTAATTGAATATGATGGATGAGTTACAATAAACAAATCTTAGTATTAATGTTGGATAGCTCCTTTTAAAAGAAAAAATTGTTCAAAATGTCAATGCCTTTTGGTTTCTCTTGCTGTGTTATTAGTAAATTCGCACTCAACATTTTTTTTTACTTTATGAACAGCATTCAAACATAAATTCTTTGAATTCATTATCCATACTTTTGGCAAACGTCATGACTTAGAGCATACCAAAGCCCAACACTCCACCTATTGCTTATATAAATCTTTGTTCACGGGTAACAATTGAACCACTGTAGCTGAACAATCATTTCCTAGTTACTCCTCTTTCGTCAAACAAATTACCCTGTTATTTAAGGTATGTTCCTTCATCTTCCTCTGCCACTATTTTCCACTTCTTGCAACATACTTAACAATCATCAGTCATAAAAAGTTCTCAGAAACCTTCATAACCTATAAAAGTCAACTAACATGTTGCTTTTGTTTGTTCATTAATTTTGTCTTGTTATTGTAATAATTTTGTTCTAAGCTTTAATACAGAAGAAATATAATTTGTAAAATATATTGGTATGCTTGATCTTTGTTTTGGTTCTCTACTTTGGTTAGTTGCTTGCTGAAGATGACAACTTTCCTTAAATTTACTTATAGTTAACTATATATCATAGCTGCTAAATATTATGCATGCTAACAGATATTCGACATGAGATTTGTATCTCGAGATTGGGTGGTTTCATGGGCACTATTACTTTTTGTGTCATGCACAACATACTCATCAACTGCTCTGGGGGAACCTGAGAACAACATAAAAACATCTGTTTTTTTATCACCCAAGTTTGAGCTAGGACCAGGGTCAGTTTCAAACAAATTTTATTTTGATGTTGACTTTCCAAGAGGCCATATTGCACTGAAGAGTTTCAATGCGGAAGTGGTTGATGAGGCGGGGAAATCAGTATCTCTCCAAGAAACTTATCTCCACCACTGGGTTGTAGTAAAATACCACCAACCTAAAAATGTGTCGCACAACAGCAACCAAACAGATATTGTTGAGGTGAGGAACAGTGGCTTGTGCCAGGAAGATGTTCTTGGTCAGTATTTTGGGCTTGGATCTGAAACAAGAGGAACTGCCACTGATATTCCAGACCCTTTTGGGATAGAAGTTGGAAACCCTTCAGAAATTCCATATGGTTATGAGGAGAAGTGGTTGATCAATGTGCATGCCATTGACACAAGGGGTGTGGAAGATAGGATGGGGTGCACTGAGTGTAGGTGTGACCTATATAATGTTACAAAGGATGAGGATGGAAACCCTTTGAGTCCATATTACAAAGGAGGTTTGAATTGTTGCCCTGATAATTCTCACTGCAGGTTGGTGAAAGACTTCAAGGGTCCAAAGAGAAGCCTGTATCTGAGATACACAGTGAAGTGGATCAACTGGGATAACCATGTGGTGCCCCTTAAGATTTATATACTTGATGTGACTGATGTTTTGAATTTGTCGAAAGGAATCAGTCCAAACCATACTTGCAAGGTAAGTGAATCATTTCTCTACAAAATATATAATAAAGGATTACTTTACTCTGCAAGTTATGTTCATATTATATTAACACCTCATGTATAGCTTTTATAAAGTACACATCCATTTTTCTCTCTTTCTATACTATTTTTACACATTGGCTTTGTTACTAAATACACACTCTTTTTCATTCCAAAAGTATTTTAAGATTGGAATACATCTTGATGTAAAATTTCATCATTCTTGACTAAAACTGCATTATTATTTAATCCCATCTATAGTTTCATTTTAGTTAAGATAGTTTCATAACAATCCCCCATATAATTATTAAATAGGGATATGATTAGAAAATAAATTTGAACATCCTAAATTTCTAGAATGACAGTAGTTTTAAAATAAAATAAAAATATAGAAAGTGAATAATTGTGGAACGAGAGGGGCATCTTTTACTTTTATACATGGACTTTGAACCTTGTACGAAGTATTCTCAAAAAGTGTTTTTCTTTTATATTTAAATCTATATGTAATTAAAATTAACTTTCAAGGTCCTCTAAAAAAATTATTAAATGGTTGTTTTTTTAGGAATATAAAATCATGGGATAAAGGAATGAACCACGCAAATTTTGAAAGTATACGAATTCAAAGGTGAAATATATACATGTTGGAGGGATTTTCTCTTCAGAAAAAAATTTCAATCCTCTTAAATTATGTATTCTTTTCTTATTTTTGCATTAAAATTATGACACTTGACCTTTGTAGTCATATTTTCATTATTTTATAGTTTTTAAGGTAAGAGTGATATCCTATTATATGTCTGTTCACAAAATAAGTCCTAAAAAGTATAAAAAATCTGCTCCAGAGGAGTATAGAATATATGTCTGAAAACCAATTTAATCCAAAAATGTAAATAGTATAATTTTATTAGATGTAAGTAACAAAGGATTTATATATTTGGCTCAGATTGAGTATCAGGTTGAATCTTGCAGCAAAGGCTACAACAGTAGTAGTGCTTGCGTTGATGTAAGGAAAACAAGCATGCCAATGCAAACTGGTGGTTATGTGATATATGGTTTTGGTCATGTACACGCAGGTGCAATTGCTTCAACTCTATATGGACAGGTGCTGTTCAATAATTATAATTTTCATTCTTAACAGATCAATATTCTTGCTATCTAGTCAAATTAGTAAATAAGCAAAAATTATATAAACATAGAAGAAAATGATACTACTTTTCAATAACTTGATTTGTAAGATGTTTATACCCCAATGGAAAAAATTGTGAGATGTTAACTAAGTCTTGGAAATTTTGCTGTGAAAATAATTCAGGATGGGGGAGTTATTTGCTCTTCAATACCAAAATATGGAAATGGAAATGAAGCAGGAAATGAGAAAGGGTATGTTGTAGGAATGTCCACTTGTTACCCTAAACCAGGTTCTATCAAAATAAAAGATGGTGAAACCCTAACTTTAGAGATTAAATACAGCAACAGCGAAATGCACTCTGGAGTGATGGGACTTTTCTACATCTTGGTGGCAGAAAAAATTCCACATCAACACAACCTTTGAAATCTGTGTCCTAATGATATCTATGATATCAGTTTGGAAGTGAATCCAAGACACTATTATATGATATCTATATGAATAAATGAAAGTCAGCACTGATTTGTAATAGTATCTCGACATTGTTGTCATAGTATCTCTTACCCTTAACAATGCAGAATTTCAAGTCACTTGTATACTTGTCCATAACTATCCTCAGAAGGATATAACCTTTAATGTTTTAAAACCCGATTGATAATTTAATCGCCTGAAACAAAGTTTCAAAATTTAATAGTTTAATCAGATCCAAATCAAGGTTGAATCAATATCAATAAAATTATTTTAATGAATTAGAAATATGCAAAATAATATTAAAAACATAATATTATACTTTTTATAATGTTAAAAACTAAAATAAAACATAAATTTATAGTTTCTTAACATTTAAAAATTAAAATAAAATATTATCACACTCAAACTAAAATTTAAATAATACACATAAATATGTATTAATAGTAACAAGTTTATGCTTAAAAAATAACTAATATTTTAGATTATTTTTTTAAAATTAAAATAATATTTGAAAAAAAATTATTCGCCTTATTTTTACCAATTTTATCAATTTGATATCAATATTATGTTTCACTGATTTTACACTAATAGAATCGGAAAAGAAATTGGTTCCTGATTGAACAAATTCATGCACTCCGACGATTCTGATAACTACGATTTACAAAGCACATAAAACAATATAGACAAATAAAAAAGAAAGGCTATAATATTGATTAATTATTTCAATGAAAATAATTTAATTGACAATCGATCAAGAAAATACTCCACTTGAAAACCTAAAATATTAGTATTTAAATAATGTTTCTTTTATTTTTTTAATATAAAATATTAATATATATTATTATATTATTAAAATGGGTTGTTAAATGAGAAAATTTGTCTTTTGTAAGTATCAAAATATATTTTTCCACAAACAATTTCACTTGTACAAAAAAACATATTACTCAAGTAACTCAAGTGCATGAACTGTTCTATTTTTCACTTTTATTAGGGAGTCAAAAATTAAAATTGTTGCATGCTAGATCTTGTCAATGGTGTGTATTTTCTATTTCTTTACCTCATAAATAGACAAATGTTATGAATGATTAATTATTTTGAGTTTGTAGAAGCTCTTGATGATGCTAAACTGATTGAAAACAAATGACTACTCAAGATGGATAATTGAAAACTTTGTGAGGAGGTAAAGAACATTTAGGGTGTAAATTAAATAAATTAATTTATGGTTTAAAGTAGAGTTCTAAGTAGTGATATCTTGAGTTGGATGAAATCATTACATTACATGTACAGTCTTTGTTTAGAATGAAGGTGATCAATATTGGATATGTCTCAAGGTTGTAGTTGTCACTTTTTGTAGTGATTATATTCAAACTATTTTTTAAAATTTAATCAAAATAGTGGATTTCTCATAAATTACTTAAAAGAGACTCCAAGCAAGTGGATATAAAAACTACTCAAAATGAGCTTATTGGGCCAACATCTAAATCATACCAATATGCCTATTTACCCTTGCACAAAACAAGGACTATAGAAATATAAACAAGTATTACAACCTATAGTGACCCCTTAACCTCCTTCAAGGAATTCAAGATTTCCTTGCAGACTATTTTCTTGGCTGTGTCCTTAAGAGCAGAACCGATATACTCATACTGGTGAATGACCCCATCAGCTTCTACCTCCATTTTATATGTAGTCACACCATCCTTGCGGGACGCAGCCTCTTGTATAATATTATAACTTCTTTTTTGGCATAGTTCATTCAACTCTCGGACTGGATGGATCTTCAATGTTTCAGGTGTGACAAGGGGTTCTAAAAGTGGCCTTATGCTTTGCCACACAACCTCCATATTGTACCCTGAATCAACTAGTATTGCTCCAGCCAGGGACTCTATAATGTCTCCAAGTACCTATCAAACAATAGGAAAAATCTTATATGAGTTTTGTAATGGCTAATACATTGCAGCAGAACATCTAAAGACACAGAATGGAATGCGCTGCAAAACTCAGAAAATATATACTAACATTAAATCTATAAAATTATGTCAAAGATAGAATAAAGCAGCTAAATGTTTAAACATGAGTCAGAAATAATGTTTGCAAGATCCTCTAACACCGGTGAAGCACAAGATTTTGGTCACATATGCTAATAATGGTTTAATTCATTAGTATAGTAACTGATTATCCTTTGACATTCCATGTGTTTAGAAAACAAGGAAATGGGTCATAACTTGGAGTACTAGATAACTAATTTATATAGCTACTCCAAAATTGAATGGAAAATAGAATTGAAAATCAGAACAAACCTGCCCCCAAAAACAACGGATTTTCATTCAACTACTTAAGAATAGGAAAAATTAGCTCCATAAGTTAACCTCCCCCCTCTCCAACCATGATTGGTTATTAGGCATTCATAACAGCTTTTATAAGAAAATTCATACCAAATAGTATTGCTAAATAGGGTTTTCCTACCATAATGCAGGTAAGTTTTCCTACCATCACTTAAAGACTTTCTCTAAAAGGTTTATCCACCACAACAATGAGAAATTATATAGTTAGTTCAACATTCTCAAGGATCCTCTGAAGTAAACTTGTCTATAAAATGCAGAAGTAAGCACTATCCACTCTAGAATTTATAGAATAGATACACCCTATAAAGCATGCATATTTTACAGTCAAGTTCACTTTCAATGAGCTTTTTCCTCTATTCTAAACACCACTGAGAGTAATAATATATGTTAACATTCATTCACTCCACAAAACAATGATAACCAAGTGGACCTATGAGCCAATTGTTAACAACTAACCTTAGGGAGTGATGTCTCTGACCCATATCCAAAAGTTGATGATGAAGACAGCTTATCAAAATTGACAAGTGTAACAGCAATATGCTTATGCAGTTCTTGCGAGGCATGGAGTAGATGCTTGTGTAATCCATGGTTAATAGCAGACCATGCATAACAATCATTATTCACAGAAGCTGACCTCATGTCAGTTAACTGCCCAGGTGACATGCCAGGATATTTATCGTACAAATGCCAAGTAATGAGATAATCCAACACTGAATCTCCAAGAAATTCTAGTCGCTGCAGGCAGAGAGGCATATCATTCATGAATTGACATAAAATAATCAAAGTAAAAGAATATGAGAAAAACATGATTTATCAAGAAGGATGTGAACAATTACTGTTTATTAGGTACCACCAGGCTAGTCTATATGGAGTTGGTGAAAGTTCATTCATACATAATAAATACATGCTAACGTCCCTCTCTTGTTCCCATATAATGAATAATAACTACAGTAAATACCTGATAACATCTAGGAATTTCGGGCAGCATGTAGGAACCATGGGTCAGAGCTTCCACTAAAAGAGTGCGGTCACGGAATGAGTACTTCAATCGCGATTCTAAATGACTGACATGCACCAGTTTCTCTGGTTGAATGTCAAAGTGTCTCTCATAGCGTATTTTATTAAAGCTAACTTTAATACCTACCCAGTCCATAAACAAGAGTGCAGCCTTTTCACCACCACTGCTGAGGAAGGCACCAATTAGTGCCTCGACAACATCAGCAATGATCTTTCGGTTTAATTTCCTTTCTCCAATGACATAAATTTTTTTCCCCTCACTAACCAACTCTTTCAATTTAAAACTTCCAGATTTATCACCTGGAACAGTCCAAGTATGAGGATCAAAAGGCTCATTTCTTATGAAGCCCTGCAAATCAAAATAATACAGAATAAAGAATTCTGAAGTTTCAAGATGTAAATGCAATCCTCATGATAACATTGCAGAATTGTATGACCATATAAACTCATCCGAGGATGGATCAAAGAACAACTAAGCAATACAAAAACTCCTCATGGCACAAGCATCACAGATTAGAGAGTAAATTACTTGTAAAATTATAAAAAATTTAATTTAATCTTTGATAAACTTTGGAAATCAAGTTTTATTCCACTGAGAAGCTCATAGCTCTTACAAGAAGAATGACTCACACCAGCCCACAGCCCAGATCTGTGTACACCCTCAACAATTTTCTGCTTACACTCCATGCTAGTCTCTTCCCAAAACACTGTACCATTTCCGTCTGCATACTCACATGCCTTCAGATCTCTCTTCTCTCCTTTTTTTTTTCAGTAGACTATCCATGTATTGGGCCCACTTGGATTGTGGTCCAAAACCTGATCCGCTTGGGCTTCCTTCATATTAGAGCTCACAATACTCACTGCTCAAAGAGCGAATAGAATACAAAATCTTGTACAAACATGATAATCATCGAAACAATTGCAACCAGTTACTTAATTTAGAATTATAAGAAATAAGTGATTCTAAACCAGAATACAGATAAAAATATACAATAAAACCATAATATAAGTTAAAGAAAAAATGTTGAAAGGAAGCATCATAACATATGTACAACACAAAAAGTGGAACAATAAAATCAGAGAGAGAGAGTACCGGAAGTCCAGACCTGCACCCTAACTTACAGAGGGTAGCATTAG
Source organism: Lablab purpureus (assembly GCA_030347555.1). NCBI lineage: Eukaryota > Viridiplantae > Streptophyta > Magnoliopsida > Fabales > Fabaceae > Lablab > Lablab purpureus. The sequence continues at coordinate 17,830,129 of CM059259.1, forward strand.
AAATTATCTTTTTCCTCTTTACACTAAGGAGACCTTCATGGTCATTCTGATAGGTGCTAAAAAGTTGTTGACTGGCAGCATATTTTAGAAAAGAATCTCCAAGAGTCTCAAGAGACTCATAATGAAAGGCCTCCTTGCAGCTTGTAGCAGTTATTGCTTCCAAGACCTACAATGCAAGTCACAGATACCATTGGTGAAATATCTTTAAAATATTAGACAACTGGACAAAATAGCAATAACAAAAATAATACACATTCAGAGAACACCAATACAAATTAACCAAAAGATACTAACAGAATATTACAAACTGACTAGTTTCTTCTCAATCTCTTCATTGTGTATTGGTTTACGCAACATAGGCTTAAAAGAAGGGCAGGGCAGAAGGAAAGGAACTAGTTACCTTTAAGAATGCCCTGCTTTCTACATCAATTTTTTTACACAACAGCTTATACACACACATATGCGCACATAAAGAATACAAGAAAAGTTGCAGTAAAATAATATTTAGTACATTTTTTGTCTATGAAGGACAATTAACAGAAAGATATAAACTTTCCTATCCTGAATAAAAAAAGAAAAATAAACTTATCTAGATTGTAATGAGGAACAGTTGTAACACACCTTGATTGTTTGAATTTCATTTTGTGTGCAATGATCCAAATGTATCTTTTTTAAATTGAAAGCTCCAAGCAATGATTCAAGCCGATGCATGATTGAAGGAATAAACGAGAAGGTATAAATAATACTATCTTTTATTGGTGATATGACTATAGAGCACAGTTCAGGGGGTAATTCAACATAGGCTTTGCTTGCTTCTGAAATGGAAAACATGAAGTTAGGATTCAGATTAGATCACACATTGCTAGTGTATGAAGACAAGCACTAGACACAGCCAGAACTTTTTGGAACATATAAACAAATATAATTTGGAAATGAATAAATTTAGGCATTATGACATGGATAACTAAATTATTGTCAATAGAAGCAGTAACTGCAGATACAACTTTGTTTCATATTAAGATTATAATGTTAGTTCTCAAAAACAAGCAAATCAATACAAAGGTAACAACTAAGAGTAATAGTCTCAGCCTGAGAAGCAGAAGCCATTTTAATCCCAAAAAACTGTTCAGAAGAAATAAGCAAACTAACAAGCCAGATTTCCTTTCAATTATAATGAGAAGGCATACAGTGGCAGGTATACATTCACAAAAATCCACTTTAATAGAATTTGGTTACACAGGCAACCCTAATTTTAAGATCCATTGGCATAATCAACCTCCTATTTGGTTCATATTAAGATTAATATTAGCTCTCAAAAACAAGCAAGTCAATGCAAAGGTAATAACTAAGAATAACACTCTCAGCCTAAGAAGCAGAGGCCGTTTTAATCCCAAAAAACTGTTCAGAAGAAATAAGCAAACTAACAGGCCAGATTTTCTTTCAATTATAATGAGAAGGCATGGCAGGTATACGTTCAGAAAAATCCACTTCAATAGATTTTGGTTAAACAGGTAACCCTTATTTTAAGATTCGTTGGCATAATCAACCTCCTATATGTCCACTAGATGCACAACTGTTATATTTATTGAAAAAACAATGCATTTCTGGGCAACAAAGTTTGATTGTCATTGGTCAAATCTCAATATGGAGAGATTAAGAATCACAATAAAATAAATAAATTAAAAATACAAGGTCCAACCTCCTTCCTTCCCTTGTTTGTATCCATGAATATAATTTTTAACTGCAAAATTGTGTCTTGCTTTAATGAGTCGTTGATCTTCAAATTGCAATTGAATGCGGTGTCTGAAAAATTGGAAAGAGAAATAGAATAACGCACACGAGTAGATAAAGTAACCTGATAATAAACATCAATCCCAAAAATTTACTTACTTTTCTTTATAGTACTTCTTGTACGTAGTAACTCCACCATCCCTTAGCTTCATAGGTGAGTTTCCATCCAATTCCGTTGTACCAGTTGTAATATAGAAATGAATCTTACCACTAGCATGGGAAGTAAACACCAATGCATCTTGTAGTCTACAAGTGCATACTAGACCACTTTTTGTCCTTATGAGGAGTGGATGACACTTACACGTAATATTAGATGGATTTACAGCATTGATAGCCAACCAATTAACAACTGATTTTTCCCCTTTACCAATAGCTGGAAGCAAGAGATAATCAATCTCAACACCGCCTTCCAAATAGCATTTGTCTAAACCCATTGCCAAATTATTCATACTATTATCTATCAAAATTCTAAGCAAAGTGACCTGGAATTTTTTACATAAAAGAACCTGGAAAACAAAAACAAACAGCAATAAAAGAGCAAATACACTGACTTTTCTTAACACTTGCACATATTGCAGATACAATTAAAGGACAACTAAACAGCATACCAGATTTGGCGAAAGATCAATGGTTCCTTTGTATATTAACTTTACGGACATGCTACCTCTGTCAAAACCCATATCGAATTGTGTGCATCCAATTTCTGGATCGAGTTCAACTCTTGTGGCAAGAAAAATATCTTGCACAGCGATATCATAGCTAAAATTTGCACTGAACTCCATCAAATAACAATGGTATGTGGTGTGACTATTATTTGACACACAATTTACCAATCCAAATGGCACATAAGCTGGTTGGTTTTTCATCATAAGATTCATTCCCTGAAAGAAATTGTTTGATGTGGAAGTCATTCATAGAATTACATGGACAAATAGAACTTTATGTTCAAGAATCAATATTTAAAAAGAAAGGTAGAGAGGACAAGAATTTAAGGTTTGTATACTACCAAACCCCTCCATCTCTGCTTCTTCAATGAAGATATCAGGAACAAGATTATCTGTCAGAGCTCCAATCTTATGCAGTTGTTTGCATGCTTCAAGGCATGCAATATTTTTCAAGAGTTTTTTGTCACCTTCGACATGAATGGGCTGCAGAGGGCAGCTCTTGGGAAGATACAATGTTCCAGTTTCTCTGTCCCACCTTGGAGTTGGTTTAAAGTACCTGACAATTTAGTCCAGATGCGATATATGATGAGCAGGATAAAAACAAAACAGAACAACCAGAAATATACAAAAGAAAACATATCTTTGGTATATTAAACTGAAGGAAGAAAACACATTTAATAAGAGCAGAAATAAACCAACTAACCCGTCTGCAGGGAGTCGTGAGCAATACAAGTATATTAAACTTATGCTAGAACTAAGATTTGCAATGGCTCCAGTGCTTGCAACACGATAAGCCTCTTCATCATCTTCTTCACCTTCAAAAGGATCACAAGGAAGGGAAGAATGGCGCAATGACTCCTTCCTCATAATATCTGCACTAGCGAGGTATTTCTCTAGCCGAGAACATGTAACTGAATCCCCACTGTAATTTTAGAATAAAATCAAGGTTGTTTGTGGATAATTTATTTCAATTACTAACATATATAGAATTGACCCTATAATTGTCTCTTGCAGAGTGCCATAGTAGTAATGATATTGAGGAGGGAGTAATGCAAGAAACGAATACCTCTTAACCATTAAAATGTAATCTGAATTTCTCATCCTGGCACGTCCTCTGGACTGTATGAAACTGCATACTGTGGGAGATGGATCAAATCTAATAACTAAATTACAACTTTGTACATCTAAACCCTCTTCAAGAATTGATGTTGCAAGAATGATGTTGACCTGCACATTACTTTTTTTTTATTGGTAAGACACTGCATATGATTATTAAAATACAGTGGATTGTTTAAGAAAGCAACATACCAATCCCATTCGAAATTCTTCCACAATTTCATTTTGTTTTCTCCTAGACTGATTTTGCAATCCAAAATTGTGTCCTGCAATGAATTTAATTTTCCAGATATTGTATTTTGGAAGAAATGTATTCAATAGATCCTGAAGGACAACAGCTGTAATGATCCTTTCCACAAAAATTATGCATCTCATGTCATTCAAACCCCTGCAGTTGTAGCAAAATAGTAGATCCGTCAAATAGATTTAACAATAATATCATAATGGCATAACAAAGACTATCAATTTTACAGTAATATCATAATGGCATAACATACAATCAGTCAATCAAAATACTGGACTGTTGATCAAACTGGTTACAGAGTAGAATAAAGATTAAAGAAAAAGGTCATAATGCAAGAACTTTGTGAATAAATCAATATGAGGTAGGATTTTTAACACCCATTTGTTAGAACTTTAGCACAAGAGAGTCCACCTAAATAGATTAGTTCATTAGCCGGGAGAGTCTCAAGGCTTAAGTACCATACTAAGATGTTTAATCAACTCAATGTGAGACTCTTAACAATGTCACCCCCTATAAGTGTCGTTGTCCACAATGACTTTCACTTTGTCAACATCAATCCAACAATAACACTTTACTCTTTTAGATCTTCACTCATCTTAAAAGGTGAATTTAGACCTAACTCAACTTCACAAAACTGACTTATAAAATGAGATTTGTACTAACTTATATACTATAATTTAACTTTATATCTAGTCGATATGAGCAATATATCAAGAGCAAAACCCACAAACATATTGCTTTAAGGTTTTAGATTGAAAGTGATGTCATATTCTTTTATGTAGTTAGCTCATATTTCCTAAATATCCCCCTTACTCATGGCTCCCCTAGCTATACCATAAATAGAAATGGTATACATTCATGTGAATATGTTTGTTGTTTGTGAAAACCCCTTGAATCACTATTACAATACTGGATTCAAAGGGGTCTTAATAACTTTATTGGAAGTTTTTTTTCTTATTCTATCAAATGTTCCCAATATTTGTATTTGTGAAATTCATTTAATTAGGTGTAAATGAACCATAACTATGTAGTCCTATTCCTAAAAGATTTATCCCTAAATAACAATATCCAAATTATAAGAAAGCCCATGGAAGTCACTATTGAAGAATTTATATATTCTAATTTTTTATTTTTTCTAGTACGTAAATAAATAGAAAAAATAATCCAAGTAATAAAAGCCCAAGTTCCTCTGGATCCCAAGTCCAATATGACTCTCATGCCACATTAGACCATACTGCTCATGATATTACCAATAGTTAAAATGATAAAACCTATGGTAACCCATAAAATTTCTTGATCTAATACCACTTTTATTCAACACAAGTGTTGCTAGCTATATATTTTCTTTTGTTTTAAATATGAATTTTCAAATAAGAACTCTAGAAAATTTATGTAGCTAAGATCAAATTAGATTATTCAAATCCAATTTGATTTTTCTTTACTCTAGAAGATTTAGGTACATAAATCAAAGTATTCAAATCTTATTTGATTCTCATTTATCTTATATGTAATTTGTAATAAAGAGGTATAGGATTTTCCATTGTTTTTAAAACCAAACCAAACTGACCTGTCCGACCAAAGATCAGTTCAGTATGACTACAAAATTTTCTTCTCATATGCGGTCAAACCAGTTTTGAACCGGTTTGACAAGTATTTCTCACAAAACTTAAAACTTAATTTACTATATTTTTAACATAAATAAACTATGATTTCTTATATTAATTTGTCATTTTCTTTCTTTCTAAATGTAAACTTCTTCTTGTTAATGGACACCATTGTATTTTGTTAAAATGGAAACCTATGTATTAAGATATATTTGATTATATCTCTTATAAGTACTTTAAATGATAAGGTAAAGAACTTATAAATGATGTTTTGTTTTAATTTTTAGTTCAAAAACTGATATTATATTTATCTAATATTATTGTATGTATTATTCAATGATTATTAATATAATTTTATTGGTACCAGTTCGACTTCAAACTATTGAACCTTGAACCATTGTTTTCCGTGGTTCAATGATTGATTCTTTGACAATTAGCAATAAAATGTCTTGATTTAAAATGGGATCACAAAACATTCATCAGTTCTCTACCCTTAAAATGTATGTCAGCACAAAATGTCTTTTGATCTGTACATTTTGTCAAAATATCGAGTCAACCTTGTAGTAAGAGGGCTCCATAAGAGTATAGTTTTACTCTCGGTATAACACTATTTACAGCAGTAGATTTTCAGTTGGTCCACTATTGATATCCTCTGTCTAACTCTCAGTTCATTACAGTTGGTTAGTGCTCAGTTGCCCCTTTTGTACTGAGTGAATTCATTTTCTGAATACAATCTATATTTTTCAAATTCTTTAAACTTTAATAGGTTGAATTATCAAATATTGGGACAGGTTATCATTATGTTAAATCAATCCAATGAACAACCCAATTCAGAGCTGAAGAATAAAGGAGAAAGATGAGACTATAAATTAAATGAGAATTTACCAACCATAGAAGCATTTACTCATCAATAAAAAAATAAACAGTTTAATAAGGAAAAGGAGAGTCTAGAAACTAGAACATCCATAATAATAACCCACATTGCATGATTTCAGAACAACATGGTAAATATTAAAGAAGAATCATATCCATGATTATAACCTGTACTCAAGTAGAGAGTCAATAAGACAACAAACTTTGGAGGTCAACAGCCCCATCTCCACATCAGAATCGATATTGTCACCAATAGACCACTGAGGATCTGAGCAAGAAGAAAAAATTGGTAAAAAATAATTAACACTAAGAATGCAAGAAAAGGATTTATAATTAAAATTTCAACATTTCTATCAATGACTGTAGAATCATTACCACATTGCAAGTAACTTTTCAGTGTATGTACACCAGCCAAAATAAAGTTTTTAACAACTTTATCCCCAGAGTGTCCCCATGAAAATGAATCAAATTCATTGGAAGATAAAAATTCTGCCGCCTGTCACAGACACAAGAAAAAATTTACAATTATGTTTTATGGAACCTTGATCAGTCATGAGAGTCAGAAAGTCTGTGCAGGAGAAAGGCAAGAACCTTCAAAGCCAACCAAACACCAAGCTCATCCAGGCAAAACATTAAAGCACAAAAAATCTTTGTAATTCTTTTTTGTGCAGACTCAGCAGCTGATTTAGTGAAATCTGAACTTTTTAGAGTGAGTTCATGCTGAGAAACAGAACACCCACTGTTAATAACCCCAAAAGAAATAATAAACTATAGCTTATAATGTAGTACAGATTCTAAACGAAATTGTGATTCTGACCAATAATTAAATATAGGAAGATGATAGAACTAGAAATTGGGAATTGATTTAAACACAACTTGTCACTTGATAAAACAAATGACTAAGGGGCAAACTCATATTTCCACTTGCAGCACGTGGGGAATTGTTATTTTTCTTAGTTGTTTCAGAGCATGTCCACAAACTGATATCATTAAGTGTACACACCTGCTCTTTTAACATCTTCAGTTTAGATGCTAATCCTTCAAATAATACAAATTGAATTCCACTGTCCCTGTAAAACTTGAATATTGGTGTTGATGTTGGTATGAACTCTGTGATGACAGCTTCACTTGCACATGTATATACCTTCATTTCAAAATGTTTAAGCAAAACCAAATGATTTGGGCGTACGCCCAAACAAGCATTAATCACAAGAGAGTAAATTATTCTAACCATATTGTCTCATTTATTAAAAAAAATAAAGAAATAACATTCTAGCATACGTATAGGTTACAATACCTCCAGACTTCTTAACACAAAACTGTTTTCTAAAAGTAAGAACGGCCGCAAGAAATAAGCATAAAGTATCAATGAGATAACACATAATATAAATTTAGTCCTTCTGATACTTCTTGCCACAAAACTTGTCACGGAGGCCATGTCAATAATCTTTATAATGTATCTACTTGAGCCTATCTTTAAATTACACCAAGTTTATACAATTATACCAAGAAGATAGCAGACAACACTCAAACAAGAGAATAACATAAGCAGAAAGAAAGCAAGAAAAACTCTTTGAAAGATGGTTAAAATAAAAAAAGCAACCTTCGAATGCATTAGAGTCATTAGTTTCCAAATATTCTCTGACCAGGATGAATCAGAAGTTCCAACTGATTAAACAAATAAAATAAAAAGGAAATTCCACATTAGAGAGAAAAACTAGGAGTCATAAATATCAGAGAGAAAATCTTAGCAATGCAAGGAGCCTTTCTCGAGTACCTTTTGACTTAATTGGAGATGCAGTCATCCCAAAAATTCGAGGGAGGTCAGATATACCAGATTTTAATTGGTGATGATAAAACTCCTGCATGAAATCAAATCTTAGGAAGGTAACAAACTAACTCAACAGAAACTAGAACCGCATGATGCAGACACATAACAAGGGAACAGCAACTTACAATACAAGATTGTAATTAACTAATTGTCTGCAAACCTAACAAGGTACTACTGACAGAACAAAATAAAAGTAGAAAGAGCACAACTCGACAGGACAAAATCGCCTATTTGAATTAGTATCTCAGTCATAGAGTAAGTCCCTGCTTAGGATAGTTTTCAGTTTTCAAAATTTTAAAAACTATATTCAGTTTCAGTTAAGTTTTTAATTTTTCTTTGTTTTTTTTGAAATTTTAAAAACTTGCCGTAAAATCAGAGATGGGTAAAATGAGATCAATCATTCTATCCAATCCATTACAAACTCACTTAAAATAGACGACATTGAAACATAAAAATAAAATTAGAAGAGATTCTGGCAGGTTCAAATTCACAAATTGCAAACCTGTTTTTAGGTTCACAGAAATAGTAAAAACCAATTGAAAAATCCCAAAAATTTCCAGCAAAAATTCAAACAAAAGGAAAAGGAAAAACAAAGGGTTTTAAAGATAACAATCTTTCCTTTCCAGATTTTTCAATTTTTTTACTTGAGGTCTATACCAGCAGCGACCACCATTATTTTTTTTTATCAGCTAAAAACGAATTGATTAAAGGAGCAGAAAGGAATGCTCAAATCCATATACATCATATGCAATGACCATTGATGAAAGGGAACTTGCTCAGCAGTTCCTTCAATAACAAAAATGTAACAAATTAAAAGCAAATTATTGTATGAATTTCTTTTTTATTCTCTGAATTGATGAATATATAATGTACTACATACAGAAGCAACACAATTCAATAATTTTGTTTCCCTTAGTCATTGTCATTACCAACACCTGCCAGAGCAAAGTAGAACAATGGCAAACCAGGACCCAGAAACAAAATGATGCACAACGCCACTCTAAACCATGCAAAACAACGATAAACTGCATCAAGGAAATGGTGATTTTGAGGTTCCACATATTGTCTCGTTGATAAAATTAGAGAAGCATATGAAACTTAAAACAAGAAAGAAAAAACCCATTTATTATTTTCAAAAATTAGGTAAAAAAATCGAAACAGATTTTACTTCCAAAAATATATTCCAAAACTCAACCACCATGAACAAAGCTAAGATGGCCAATGGTACAACAAATTTTATGAAGCCATCCATCGGTCACACCACCTTATTACATCTGCGGAATTCATTTTCAATATCAAGTCCTTTTAGATATTATCTTTGGAAAATGCAGTAGTTCAGAGTCCAGATCACTCACAAACAAACGTTTAGTCCAATTTATATGACAATGTACAGCAACCAATGACATGCTAGGGGTAATAGTTCAATAAAGCAATTATTATTAACAACAACTTATACATAAGCTTATTTTTATAAGATTCACAGTGAGGATTATTCAAATAAGCCAATAAAAACTATAAGAAAGTTATAAACTACTTTCGTAGGCTTAAAAAACATCTGCCATTAGTGTTTGATTTAATGCCCAAAGAAGCCTAATTTAAGTAAAAACTCTCTCAAATGGCAAATCCATGAATGGACCTAAATGTCATTTTTATTACACAGTTCCTAGGCATGTGTGCACACTGCATATATTACTGTAAAAGTCTTCTTAAGAGTTGGTCATAGAAATAATAGCTGACCCACATAGTGATGGACAATCTTTTGTTATTACTGGTATATAGAAGGAAAATATTTGAATGTCACCAATCAACCACAGCTCATACGCTTGTGCAATAGCTTGGTGAAAGAATAGTTAGTTTCCCCCTTTACCCTTGTCCACTAATCTTTGACACTCATTGTATTTGTATTACCCAATAAAAATGAATCTTTAAGGTCAAAGACTTAGCAAAGGTAGAAGGTATATAACAACATATTAATGAAGAGGTCACAACTCAAACATATTGTAACAAGAATTAGAAAGAAATTCAAAGACAACCAGTTAAGAGAGAAGATGGACAGGATATAACACTTACAGTCATGATGCAAGCATAAGGGTGTTTACCCCTAGCATGATGGCATTCATCCATTATTAAAACCTTAATCATATTCAGTCTGAAGAAGCTATGCCTCAAGCAATTCAGCAATATTACAGGAGTCATGACAAGCACCTATGCATTGAAAATCATTAATAAGATTAATTACCAATTATTCAAGTATATGAAAAGAGTCACGAGTCAATCTCTTTGTATTGCTTACTACAAAGGATGGATATATATATATATATATATATATATATATATATATATGTGTGTGTGTGTGTGTGTGTGTCTTAAGAAACAAAGAGATAGATCAAGACTCATATATATATATATATAAAATATATTTAACACTTTTCCTCAAGTTGGTGCATATAAATCATAAGAATCGTGTTTGTTACAAATATAATCAATTTTAGGACCTCACAAAGATTTGGTGAAGATGTCTGTCAAATGATCATTAGAATTAACAAATTGAATAGTGATGTCTTCAAATGCAATCTTTTCTCAGATAAAGTGACAATCTATCTCAATATGCTTAGTATTCTCGTGAAATACTAGATTTGAGAAAATGTGTAGGACAACTTGGTTATCACATATGAGATTCATTTGAGTGAACTCCCCAAATTTCAATTCTTTAAGTAAATGTTTGAGCCAAATAAGCTCCCAGGTGGCAAGGGTCATAGCTCTATATTTTGCTTCTGCACTAGATCTTGCTAATACAGTATGTTTTTTGCTTTCCCAAGAAATCAAATTGTCCCCAATAAAGATACAGAGGTGGATATCTTGTGAAAAGGAGATTCAGCCCAATCTAATCTAAATAATCCACAACACGTGTATGATTATTGTGACCATGTAGCAAACCTTTTCCAAGGACACCTTTAATATAAAAAAGTGAATGACCCATTCCAATGTCATGTACATCAAGTAAGAGACTGACTTACCACACTGACTACAAAGAAAATGTTAGGTCAAGTAACTGTAAGGTGGTTCAATTTTCTAACCAGTCTCCTGTATTTATCAAGATTAGAAATTGGCTCCTCCTTACTAGGTAGAAGTTTGGTATTGGGATCCATGGGTGAGTCAATGAGCCTGGAATTCAATAGTCAAATTTCCTCTAAAATATCTAGAGCATACTTTCTTTGAGAGATGATAATTTTATTGTTGAATTGTGTTATCTTAATCTCCAAGAAATATCTTATCTTGCCAAGGTCTTTTATTTGGAAATGACAACACAAGTGTCATTTTATTTGTGAAATACCACGATGATCATTACCTGTAAGAACAATGTCATCAACATACACTATCAAGTAGATACACCCAACGATTGTGTGACGATAAAACCCCGAATGATTAGCCTCACAACAACTCATACCAAATTGTTGGACAACTTAACTAAATCTACCAAACCATGTCCTAAGAGATTGCATCAAACCTTATAAAGATTTGTGGAGACAACATACCAATCTGAAAGACTCTCCCTGAGCAACAAAACAAGGAGATTGTTCCATATAAATTTTCTCCAACAAATCACTTTGAAGGAATGCATTCTTGACATCCAATTGATATAAGGGTCAACGACAAAGCAGCTGTGACAATGAATAATTGAACAAAAGCCATCTTGGCAAAAGAAGAGAAGGTGTCACCATAGTCCATTCCGAATATTTGAGTATAACATTGCCACCAAGCAACCTTTGAGCCAATCAATAGTGTCATTTGGACCAACTATCCCAGCAAAGATCCACCTACAACCAACAACAAATTTGCCAGAAGGCAAAGGAGCGAGATTTCAAGTTTCACTCTTTTGAAGTGCACACAATTCAACAATCATAGCTTGTCTCTAGCCAAGGTGGGCTAAAACATTATCTACAATTTTATGAATAGACACAGAAGAAATAGAAGACATTTATAAAGGGATGGAGACAATTAGTGATAACTTATAGCAATATAATGATGTGAAGGATTACAACTGGAACATATACCTTTACGAAGAGCAATGGGAAGAGTGGGCTCAAGAGATGGGATCGGAAGGGACAAAGTAGGCGGCAATGGGAAAGAGGAAGTAGGTGGCCTAACTGGAGGACCCAGAGGCTGCCAATGATGGTAAACTCGAAGAGGAGACAATAATGGTGGATCAAGTGGTATACCAAACACAACTATGAGATCAAAGATAGGAGGGGAGGTGGTGGTGATAGTTGGAGTATGAGAAGGGAGAGAAGTAGACTTAAAAAAGAGAGAGGACTCAAAGAAGGTAACATTAGCAAAGATTACGTAGCAATGAAGGGAAGGGAAGAAATACTTATATCCTTTTTGAGATCGAGAGAAACCTAAAGTGACACATTTGTGAGATTGAGCAGAAAACTGATCAAGGCTAGAAGTGAGGATATGGACAAAGCTTGTAGACCCAAAGACTCAAGGGGATAAGGAGTGGAGGGGTTGACGAGGAAATAAAATAGCATGAGTGATTTGGTTATCTAAAACTGAGGATGGCATGCAATTGATGAGAGATAGCATGCAGCGTGAACAACATCACCCCAAAAGTGTTGAGGAACTTGGCCATGAAACAAAAGGATTAAGTTGTTTCAATAAGATGTGTATTCTTGCACTCAGCAACAACAGTTTGTTGAGGTGTGTATGCACATGAGGTTTGAAAAGAATGAAAAATAATAAGTGTGCAAATAGAAACATCAAATTGATTTTTAATTTCAGTGTAAAACAATTGAAAAATAGAAAACAACTCATAATGATTTTTCATTAAAAACGACCAAGTACAACGAGAATAATTATTAATAAAAGTTACAAAATATTAAAATCCTAAAGTGGACTTAACACGACTCAGTCCCCAATCCTTCAGTTTTACAAAATTGCCATGCATTGAATGAGTGAGTGAATAACAAAGTACTGGAACAGTCAAATAAGATCATTTAAAACATTTTCCACTAAATCATTTCCATTTAACAATTTAAACTCGTTTGAATTTACAATTTTTTTCATTGGAAATGGTTAAAGAAAAGTAAAAAAATAAAATAAAATGAATCACTGAATCATGTGATTTGTATACAGCATGAATTCATTCATGTATTCTAAGATACAAAGTCATTTAAGATTCATCTTATAATATAAATCAGTTGATAGCTGAATTGTATCAAGATGAGAGATTCTGATAACTGAATATATATTCAGCTACCTTTTTAAGTGGGGCAAAACAAGAATATGTCACACAAGACAAACACATGGGTTATGATTAAGCAAAGAAAATCTGTAAAAATGACAAGGCAACTTTCAGCTCTCTAAAAATGCGAAAACCATCACCTCGTGTTTCTCGGTTTCTTGTTTCCAGGTTGCACCATCCCAATAGTCAACTCCCATATCACCCCAATACATTCCTACTTTCAGATCAGTATGCATTTTCACAGCTTCAGCTTGTTAAATTTACAAGTGAAAAACAATAAGTTAAACGATAACAAAGAAAAGAAATACAGTGAAAGTAGTGATACATTCCATAACTTATCAACCAGAACATGGCGATCAAATAATGCATCTCAAATTTGCAAAAGGTATCATAACATAGAGAGTAGCATACTTGAGAGACCAACACAACTTGGGGAACCAAGAACACAGCAATGAAAGGAGAAGGCTTTCGTAGATAATGAGCATAGCTGCGAAGAAGCATGATGGCTATCAAAGTCTTGCCTGAACCAGTCTCCATGTACACTGTGGTATTCTCGCGAATAGCTTTGTCCAATGCTTCAAGTTGATAGCTACAGAAAAAACAAAAAAAAAAATCAACCAAATATCAATGAAAATAGAGATGATTATAACAATAAAATATTTAACACTACAAGCACTCAAAACTAGATTGTTAACGATAAATCTGCATATTAAACTCACCTTCTAGCAAATGGAAGAACATCACGAGTAATCTCTTCCTGCTGGGAATGGATATCCATTTCCATTGAGAGAACCTCTTTCATGGTTTCTTTGCCTCTTTGAACAACCTACATTCAAATTTCAATGAATAAAAACACCCAATCACAAAAATGATCCCCTCCCAGTCACAGAATATGCAAAACAGCAAAACACCTTCAAAGCCAAAACTCAGACACCGATGGAATAAAGTATAGTGCAAGAAGGCTCAAACTTTCCCCTCTTAGAAGTGACAGTGAGATGGTAAGTGTATGTACGTATTTAACAGATCTTCCAAATCCAACAGGATACTAGAGACATTCACATTGGACCATTTGGTATACAACAGAAAAAATTTCGGAAAAATAAATGCAAGAAAAAAGAGAAAAGTAAGTACAGATGAATTTGAATACCCTTTTTCTTTACTTTCTCACCGATAATGACAGTTTCGAGTCCATGCTTCAATAGCAAATGAAAAGGGTTTCTGCCAATGAAGAAGTTGATTAGAGTAATGGAGAGCAATGAGAATCTAAGTACATTTTGAAATTTAAACAACAAGAAAGAAAATAATCTTAAAAAAGTACAACAACATTATTTTAGATTCTTATGTATGCGTGAACTTTAGTTAGGTATATGTATATATTTTTCATTTTCTGAAATCATAATTTTTATTCAAACATTTATCTTAATGCAGACAAATAGGAAAATGGATAAATATTTTAAAATGTGAGACATTCCTGCAAATAATGGTATACATAATTTAGAATAATTATTTTACATCCTATTACCCCTTATTTTTTTTAAGTAAACAAAAATATATAATAGTAATTTGTGATGCAGTGTATTACTGGAGGATGTAAATAATTTGAAAACTACAAATAAAATGGTGAGAAAAAAAAGATAATGATAAAAGTTACAATATAAGAAATAAAGTTTACATACTAGATAAAGTTATCCAATTAATGTGTCCCATGATAATAAAGAAGAAAAATAATAATTTTATAAATGAAAAACTTATAAAAATCATTATTTCATAAGAACTAAAACATGAAAAAATAGATGGTTCAGGGATTTCCAATGGTTAAAAAAACATTACCAAAAACCAAAAATACAAACAAATATAAAACATGAATACTAAAAAAATAAGGTCACATAAATTTGTACTGGTTAAATGATAGATAAAATTTTAAATGCATAATTAAGAATAAAATTTAGCTCTAACAATGAATATCTCAACATCCTACAAAATCAAAAGTTTAAGACTTAAAAATGTAAACTTATTCAATTTTACCCATAAAGAATTTTCAGGTAAGAAGAAAGAGACCTCATGTAACTAAGACAAATCTATGTTTCTATAATAAAAATATGATAGTTAGAATTACATTGAATTTACTTTATTTTAGATTTGATTTAATTTTATATTAGTGACTAATTTCTCAACTTTAAATTAATTTTCCAATTATTTTGACAAGCATAACCTAACTATTATTAGGCATTTGAAGTTACATGATGATTAAGAATCTTACACCTAACCCTAAGCGCCAAAAACCTTACCTTGCCGGTTCTTTAAACCAATTTGTGTGCAAAATGTGACGCGAGGAAAATAAAGTATAAATTGTAATTTTTCACATAAAATAGAAAAGATTTATTTTAAAATTAACATAATAGATTATGACTATTTATATATATATATATATATATATATATATACTTTTTTTCATCTCTTCAACCTTTTTATCATTATATTTATTACCAATTATTTTCTTCATTATATAAAATAACTACTCATAAAAACTGGAAATGTTTTTATAATTATAATCATAATATTATGAATAAACTTAAAATATTCTATAACTATTTATATATATTTATATTATAATTTTATTTATTTTGATGAAAATTTACAAGTACTGTTATTATATGATTATAACATCGAAAAAAATATCATTATCTTTTATGTATAGAATTTTTTATAATTTTAATATAAATTTTAATAATATTTTTAATTAATTTTATCATATCAATTATTTTTTAATATTTTTAATTAATTTTATCATATCAATTATTTTTTTAATATTTTTCTATTATTATAAAAAAAAAATGACACGTGCACACACAGTTATTCCCACTAGTAATTAATTATGTCAATCAGTTATATTATAGTCTATTATATTTTTTATTATGCCATAATATAAAGTATTTATTTTTATTTATTATATTAAAAATAAATGTAATTATTTATTTTTTGATTTATTTTCACTTTCTTTTATTTAAGTTAAACAATTTTATTTTCCACTTATTTTTATTCTCTTTCTTTTACTTTATTTTATTTTGTTTCATTGCTTTCCATTCAATCTAAATAAAAGCTTAGCCTTCTTTTATTATTAGTGAGAAATTCAAATAGTTGATAATGATAATAAGTCATGTTATTTAATGTTTTTTAACACAATTGTAAAACAATACTAAAGTGTTTAAAACATTTTTTACAAGAGATAATATCATTCCGGAAACTTTGAATCTTCGTTTTCGTTATAGAGAATAGAATCGATGTCCAAAGCTTCATCGGCAGTAATCCATGTAAGAATAATATAAGTAAGGCAATTGTAAAAGACTTAGATGAAGCTAGGGAAAGCGCTTTCAGACTCGTTCGCTTAGCAAATATCTAATTAGTCGTCTTATTTGGTGTCGGCCACAGTCCAAGAAGTAGTCTTTTTTTTCCATTTTCTAACAAGAACATTTTTTTTTCCATAATTTTTCATTTCATTATCTTGTTTATTTTTCTCTATTTTACCTTACATTTTTCTATTCTTATTAAATATGTTTTTATTTATCATCAATAATTTATATCAATTTATAAAATATAAAAATAGAGTCTAAATTTTATTTTAAAAATAAAATATAATTTTAATAAATAATTTAAAAATTATAAAAATATTTAACCTTTTATTAAATATGAAGTAACTTTATTATTGTGTTATAATTTAGTTCAGTCTAGTTTTTCGTGTTACCAGTACTAATTTGAAAGTTAGTGAAGTTTGCTTTTAATATATGATGCACTTTTTTCACTTTAAGAATTCCTTATCTGCTATGTATTGAATCCAGCTTATCTGCCATGGATTGAATCCAGCTTATCTGCCATGGATTGAATCCAGTGTATTGATATGTTAGATTTAATCTAAACTGTTTTTTTAGTGCTTGGATTTTCGTAAACTTGGCAAAATCATCCCATAAAAAAGGCAAAATTTGGAACCATGTCAGGAAACAGACTCAATTTACATTTTATTAAGTTGCGAGAAAGGACTCTTCATTTCACTTAAAATAGGAGGATACAGATATGTTTATAAATGGAACAAAGCCAACTTTCTACACTGACAAAAAATTTCATCTACGAAATGTTAAAGTTATATTCCAGAATACTCATTCCAAAAAAAAAATAGACAGAGGTTTCTTTAGGACACTGAACAGAAATACTGCATATATTTTACATAAAACTAGACAAAATGGGCTTGTTGAATAATTGAGGACTTAAATCAAATATTAGATTAATATTACAACACTTGCATAAAACAAGGATGGACCAAGAAATATTTACAAGACTTTTACAACATACAATGACTGGTTAACCCTTATGCGCACACAGTAACACAACTTTTTCAAACTTGTTTACCCAACCGTTCTCCTTCCTTCAGGGAATTCAAAAGTTCCTTGCAGACTATCTTCTTGGCTGTGTCCTTAAGAGCAGAACCAGTATACTCATACTGGTGAATGACCCCATCAGCTTCTATCTCCATTCTGTAATTAGTCACACCATCTTTGCGAGACACCACATCTTGTACAATACTATAGCTTCTTTTCTGGCACAGTTCATAAAACTCTCTGATAGGATGGAGCTTCAATGTTTCAGGTGTTACAAGGGGTTCCAAAAGTGGCCTGATGCTTTGCCACACAACCTCCTTATCATATCCTGAATCAACAAGAATTGCCCCAGCTAGAGACTCTAAAATGTCTCCAAGTACCTACCAAACCATACAAAAAATCTCATGAGTTTTTGTAATGATTAACACAGTAGTTGATCATCTAAGTTAATAGAAATGTGCTGCAAAACTCACAGAAAATATATACAAATATTAAATCTATAAATTATGCCAAAGAATTTAAATGACCCTAATGACAGAAACAAAGAAGTAATATTTACACATATATTAAGAAAGACATAATTTTTCCAAGGTCCTTTTAACATTGGAGAAGCACAATAATTTTGTCAAATTTACTAATATTCATTTAATTAATTAACTTAGTAATTAATTCTCCTTCGACAATCCATGAGTTTTACAAACAAGAAAATGGATCATGACATGGAGAAATGGATATAGTGAACTAATTTATCTTTCATACAGAGAAGGTACTCCAAAATTGCAAGAAAAACAGAATTGAAAATCAGAACAGTGTTGTCCCTAAAACTAAGTAAAAAAACAATAGATTTTCAAGCAAGAACTTAAGAATGGGAAAATAGCGTCAGTTACCCATTTATCCAACTTTCTCCCCCACCCGCTCTCGAACCATTTATACAACTCAACAGTTTTTGTATTGCTTAAACAAACCCATAATAATGAGATATTTATAAGTAGTTCAACATTCTCAAGGATCCTCTGAATTAAACTTGTCTATAAACAGCAGGAGTAAGCATGTATCAACCCTGAAATTTATAGGATAGATACACCCTTAACTGTATATACAGCAAAGTTCACTTTCAGGACTATCTCTCGAACACTGCTGACAGTAATAATATACGCTAGCATAAACTCAATGCTTAAACTACAATAACCAAGTGGACCTATAAACCCAAATGTTAACAACTAACCTTAGGGAGTGATGTCTCTGAGTCGTATCCAAAAGTTGATGATGAAGACAACTTCTCAAAATTGTCAAGTGTAACAGCAATATGCATATGCAGTTCTTGTGAGGCATGGAGTACATGTTTGTGCAATCCACGCTTGATGGTAGACCATGCATAACAATCATTATTCACAGAAGCTGATCTCATGTCAGTTAACTGACCAGGGGACATGCCGGGATATTTATTGTACAAATGCCAAGTTATCAAATAATCAAGTACTGAATCTCCCAGAAATTCTAATCGCTGCAAGGAAGGAGTACTATGATTCACAAATTGTGATGCCCGAATAAAACATAACAAGAATATGACAAACCATGATTGATCACGAAGAATGTGTAGAATTACTATTTATTAGGTCCCACCTAGACTTATAAAGGACAGGCTAGTCAATACAGAATTGATGAAAGTTCATTCATACATAATAAATACATGCTAATGTCACTCTGTCTTGTTTTAATATAATGAATAATAACCAAACTAAGTACCTGATAACATCTAGGAACTTCAGGCAGCATGTAGGAACCATGGGTTAGAGCTTCAACTAAAAGAGAAGGGTCACGAAATGAGTACTTTAATTGAGACTCCAGAAATCTCACATTTACCAGTTTCTCTGGTTGAATGTCAAAGTGCCTCTCATAGGGAATTATATCAAAACCCACTTTAATACCAACCCAATCCATAAACAGCAACGCAGCTTTTTCACCACCAGTACTGAGGAAGGCACCAATTAGTGCCTCAACAACATCAGCAACAATCTTCCGTTTTAATTTCCGTTTTCCATAAACATAATTTTTGTTCTCCTTGATAACCAACTCTCTGTATTTAAAATTTCCAGATTTATCGCCAGGAATAATCCAAGAATTAGGATCAAAAGGCTCATTTCGTATGAAGCCCTGCCAATCAAAAGAATGACGAATTCAGAAATCTGAAGTTCCAAGATGGTAATGCAATCCTAATATGATGTAATGCAGAAGTCTTAAACAACACAAATTCATCGAAGAATGGATCAAGCAAAAGCTAAGCAATGCAATACATGTTGTAAACTCCTCATATCATGAGCATTACAAGTTAGAGGGCACATTACTAGCAGTTGTAAACTTTTGATTTGATCTTTCCAAGAAACAATTCTTAAAATCAAGTGCTATGCTACTATGAGAGGCTCATTGCTCTTAGCGGGAAAAGACACACACCAGTCAAGAGCCTAGCTCTCTGTACATACACTCAACAATTTTCGGCTTACTCTCCATAATAGTCTCTTTCTAAAAGACCATAGCATTGCAGTGTACTAATGTGCTGAACCACTAGTGAGCAGCTCGCTGCACTCCTTTCTTTTTCAGCAGACAATCAGCTCTTTTCTTCTCAAAGAGAAAATAAAATACAAAACTGATAGAAACTGGACCAGATTTACAGAAAGAAAACTGTTTTAACTTGCAGAACTTTGAGGGGGTCTGCATCTCCCAATGCCCAAATGCCACCATACTCTAGCAAATGATAAGATGATCACTCTCTTTCCTTCCTCATACTAATTGGCAAGGCGCTTTATTTCTCTAATCATCCCAGTCCCCAACTAACTCCCTCTCTAGTAATTTTACTAACTATAGGGGATGCATGCATATCAACAACTTCTACAAACATGAAAATCACCAAAACAATCACAATTATAATCTTCTATCAAACTTTTAAGGAAAAAACAGCATTAGTTTACTAATTAAAACAGTGAACCACTCATTACTTTTTTTCATTACATCCTTGTAATTTTTGGAGAAGAAAACGATCTTTATTACTCTAAATTGATCAGAAATACGTGAGATATAGGCAGGCATGGGTAGAAGAAAATCCTATCCATCCTGATTGCAAAACAGATATATGTGACGGAAATTAGGATTCAGGGAGATAATTCCGAGAATACAAGTAACCAAGTGCAGGGAAATCAATAGGTGAATAATTTCTAGTGCAATTGGTAGAGTGACGAAAGAAATACATTCTAGAGAAGGAAGATTGTTTGAGAAAGAAAACGTGTATTCCATGGAGGACCCAGCCATGGTAATAGAATCAATTTGTTACACATGCCAAGGAGACTCAAACAAATTTCGCAGCTGCACTGCCACATCAGCAGAGTTTAATAACCCACTTAAAGGGAACACATGTTATGAAAAAATTAATGTTAAAAAATAAGCATGCAATAACACTCAAGCATGGAATAAAATGTTGTTGCTGACACGTCATATTAATGCTGTAACAGACTTCAATGATCAAATCTCGCTGTTAACTATCCAAACCTCTATAAAGGAGAATAAAATCAAATCAAATTGAATATTCTGATTTCTATCCATCAACCTAAATCTCCTAGGATTCTTATTTTGAAATTCAAATTTAAAATAAAAGTACATAAATCAACAATTCTTCATGCTCATAAATAATACAGACTACGAAATCAACCATACGTATAAACAAATAGTACTTCTAAAGCAGATTAAAGACAAAAACATACAATAAAATTTTAAATGTAAATATGAAAAGTGCTAACAGACAGCATTCATAACATATGCAGAGGATAAAAAGTGGAATAGAGAGTACCGGAAGTCCAGAACGGCACCCTAACTTGCAGAGGGCAGCATTGGATATGATCTTTTCCCGCTTCACACTAAGAAGACCTTCATGGTGATTTTGATAGGTTTTAAAAAGTTGTTGACTAGCAGAATATTTTAAAAAAGAATCACCAAGAGTCTCGAGAGACTCATAATGAAAGGCCTCTTTGCACCGTTTCGTAGTGATTGCTTCCAATACCTGTAATGTAAAATGCAAGTACCATTGGTGTAAACATCTTTAAAATATTTGACAACTAAGAAAAAGAGAAACAGAATCCAGACATTCAGTGAAAACAAATTAACCAATAGATGATAGCATAAAATATTTCATACGGACAAGTTTCTTCTCAATCTCTTCATTGTGTATTGGCTCAAGTAAAAGAGGGTAAGGGAGGGCAGGGCCAAAGGAATTAGTTACCTTAACTATTCCGAATGACATGCTTTCTACGTCATTTTTTTCTTTCCACAACTGCTTCTATATATATATCCACCCTCACACATACAGATATACCATACACATATACGTGTGTGTGTGTGTAATGTATACAGTATAAAAACCCACTTCTATATATATACCCACACTCACCCTCACACATGCATACACATATACGTGTGTGTGTGTGGGGGTATAATGTATAGAGAATAAAAACCTGTTCTCACTACTCTTTTTTTTACCTAATGTCTATTAAGGACAAAGAACAGAAAGATATAAAATTGCAAATTCTAGAGAAAAACATGGAAATATAATAATTTCTAAATATAACAATGAGCAGTTGTAACACACCTTGATTGTTTGAATTTCATTCTCCGTGCAATGATCCAAATACATCTTTTTTAAGTTGAAAGCTCCAAGCAAAGATTCAAGCCGATGCATGATTGATGGAATAAATGAGAAGGAATAAATGATACTATCTGTTATTGGTGACATTACTATAGAGCACAGTTCTGGGGGTAATTCAACAAAGGCCTGGCTTGCTTCTGAAACAGAAAACACAAAGTTAGGATTCATATTGGATAATATAAGGGTAGTGTTTGAAGACAAGTACTAAGCATAGCTGCAACTTTTGGTGTACATAATACAAGTAAAATTTGGCATATTGATAATTAAATACTCATTAATAGAAGCAGTGTGATACAAATCATACTCTATTAAGTTTACCACAAAACTTTAGTATTAATTACAAAATAAAAACCAAAAACCAACTTCCATGCATATATGGACAACAAAGATAGAAGAATATAATGGGTCCAATCTCACCAAGGAGAGATTAAGGAAAAAAATAAAATAAACAAATTGAAAAATCCAGGATCAGACCTCTTTCCTCTCCTTGTTTGAGTCCATGACAGTAATTTTTAACTTGAAACTTGTGTCTCGCTTTGAGTAGCCGCTGATGTTCAAATTGCAATTGAATACCGTGACTGCAATTTGGGGAAAATAAAAGGATAACGCTCTCTAGAGGATTAATTGACATAAGAATATACATCGATCACAAATAAGTACTTACTGTTGTTCAAAGTACTTCTTGTACGTAGTAACTCCACCATCCCTTAGCTTCATGGGAGAGTTTGTGTCCAATTCCATAATACCAGTAGTGATATAGAAATAAATCTTACCACCAACGTGTGAAGTACACACCAATGCATTCTCTAGCTTACAAGGGCAAACTCGACCACTTTTTGTACTTATGTGTGGTTGATGATACTTACACCAAATATTAGATGGATTTACAGAATTAACAATTAACCAATCAACAGTTGAATTTGGCCGTTTACCAGTAGCTGGAAGCAGAAGATAATCAATCTCAGGATCATCTTTCAAAAAGCATTTGTCTAAACCAGTTGTGAACTTATTCATAGAATTCTCTATCAGAATTCCAAGCAAAGTAACCTGGAATTTTTTACACAAAAGAACCTGGAAAAGAAAAGCAAACAATAAATACACAGAATTTTCTTAACACTAGCAAATACGTCAAATACAATTAAAGGACAACAAGACAACATACCTGATCTGAGGAAAGATTAATGGTTCCTTTGTATCTTAACTTTACCGAGACACTACCTCTGTCAAAATCCATATCAAATTGCATGCATCCAATTTCTGGATCGAGCTTAATTCTTGTGGCAAGAAAAATATCTTTCACAGATGTATGATAGCAAAAATTTTGACTGAACTCCATCAAATAACAATGGTATGTTGTGTGACTATTATTTGACACACAATTTACCAATTCAAATGGAGCATAAATTGGTTGGTTTTCATCATAATGTTCATTCCCTGCAATAATTTTTTGATAAATAACCCATTCAAAATGAACAAATAAGTTTGAAGGAAGGCAGTAATAGAAGGAAGAGAATGAATAAGTCATGCAAGTTACCAAATTCGTCCACCTCTGCTTCTTCAATGACAATATCAGGAACAAGATTATCTGTTAGAGCTCCAATCTTGTGAAGTTGTTTGCACGCTTCAAGGCAAGCAATATTCTTTAAGTGTTTTTTATCACCTTCTACATGAATAGGCTTTAGAGGACAGCTCTTGGGAAGATACAATGTTCCAGTCTCTTTGTCCCACCTAGGAGCTGGTTTAAAGTACCTGAGAGTTCAATCTAGATGAGATAAATGATAAAAAACAAGATAAAAACAAAACAAGACAGAATGATGCAAAAGTAAGCATATTTTAGGTTCCTAAAAAAATATCTAATAAGGGCAAAAGTGAACCAACTAACCCATCTGCAGGGAGCCGTGAACAATACAAGTGTATCAAACTAATGCTAGAACTAAGATTTGCACAGGCATCGGTGCTTGCAACACGATAAGTTTCCTCATCAAATTTATCACCTTCTAAAGGATCACATAGAAGGGAAGAATGACGCAGCGACTCCTTCCTCATAATATCCCCACTAGCAAGGTATTTCGTTAGCCGAGAACATGTAACTAAATCCCCACTGCAATTTCAGAATAAAATAAAGGAGTTTAAGGAAAATTTACTTTAACTGTGCATAGAATTGACTATGATTTTGTCTCAGATTTGACTCTATAATTGTCTCTTGCAGCTTGATTATTAGCACTTGTGTAAGTGCTAAAGTAATAATGATACCGAGATTTTTAAAAGAAAGAACTACCTCTCCACCATTAATATGTAATCTGAATTTTGCATTCTGGCACGTCCTCGAGACTGTATAAAACTACACACTGTAGGAGATGGATCAAATCTAATAACTAGATTGCAAGTTTGAACATCTAAACCCTCTTCAAGAATTGATGTTGCAACAATGATGTTAACCTGCATATTCAATCCTTTTGTTAGTAAGACACCGCATTTGGTTATTAAAATATAGTGAGTTGTTTAAGAAATCAGCATACCAATCCCATTTGAAATTCTTCCACAATTTTATTTTGCTTTTTCCTAGACTGATTTTGTAAACCAAAATTGTGTCCCGCAATGAATTTAGCCTTCCAGCTATTGAGTGTTGGAAGTAAGGAATTCAATAGATCCTGGAGGACAATGGCTGTAATGACCCTTTGCACAAAAATTATGCATCTTATGTCAGTCAAACCCCTGCAATTGTAGCATAAAGGTAGATCCATAAAAGAGATTTAAATATAATCATCACAATGGCAAAAAAAAGCTCACTGCATTCAATCAAACAACAACAATAGCATTATCCCACTAGAACTGCATACAATCAAAAGGTAAACTAGTTAGAATAATGAATCTAAAAAAGATTAATAAAAAATGGAATTTAATATATTATGTCACTATGCAAAATCTCAGAATAAATTAATGAGGTAAGGTCACAATAAAAATGGAATTGAACATATAAGGTCACAATGTGATATTTATGACAAAATTAATACAGGGTAAAGTGTTCAACACTCGTCTCAATCTGAAGCTACCACTAACAGGCTTAAATTCCACAAACTAGACTCATTTAAGACTCATGTTATCCCAAACTCTACCTGGTCACACAACATTTTAAAGCTCAACATTATTTCAACTTCATACATTTTCCATAACACATACAACTATTGTTTTCAATCATTAGTTGAGATATAATTGGGCTGAAGTATGAATTATTGTGACAGGTTAAGATTAGGTTAAATCCATCCAATGAACACCCCTATCCAGAGCTGAAGAATAAAGGAGAAAAATGAGACTTCACACTATCTAACCAAGTGAGCAAACCACAAAGGCATTTAACCCTTCAACCGTCTTAACAAGGACAAGGACAGTCTAGAGGTCAAAACATCCATAACAATAACCCATATTACATGATTATAACCTGTACTCAAGTAGAGAGTCAATAAGACAGCAAACTTTGGAGGTCAACAACCCCATCTCCACATCAGATTTAATATTGTCACCAATAGACCACTGAGGACCTGAGCAAGAAGAAAGCATTGAGTAAAAATTAATTAATGTTAGGAACGCAAGCAAAAGATTTATACTTGAAATTTCACCATTTTTCTCAATGGTAGCAGAATCATTACCGCATGGTAAGTAAGTTTTCAGTGTCTGTGCACAAGCCAAAATAAAGTTTTTAACAACTCTATCCGCAGAATGTCCCCATGAAAACGATTCAAATTCATTGGCTGATAAAGACTCTGCAGCCTGTCACATAAACAAACAATTGTCATCAATTATATTTATGAAACCTTGAAGAATCACTAGAGTCAGAAAGTCTGTGCGGGAAAAAGGAGAGAACCTTCAAAGTCAACCAAATACCAAGCTCATCCAGGCAAAACATTAAAGAACAAAAAATCTTTGTTATTCTTTTTTGTGCAGACTCAGCAGCTGATTCAGTGAAATCTGAACTACTTAGAGTGAATTCATGCTGAGAAGCAGAATATCCATTGTTAATAACCTCAAGAAATAATAAACTATGACATAAAGAAGGTAGTACTGAATATAAATGAAGGAGTGATTCTGACTAATAAGAAATACAGAAAGATAATAAGACAGAACTTATAAAGGAGCAGACTCATAGTTCCATTTTTGCACATGGGGATTTTGCTTTTTCTTAATTGATCGAGTTTAGATCAAAAGCTGATATCCTTAAATGTACACACCTGCTCTTTTAATATCTTGAGTTTCAATGCTAATTCCTCAAATAATGCATATTGAACTCCATTGTTCCTATAAAACTTGAATTTTGGTGTTGATGATGGTATGAACTCTGCGAGGACAGCTTCACTTACACATGTATATACCTTCATTTAAAAATAGATGTCAAAGAAATAATACATAGCAGGACTATATGGTTGCACATCAACACAAACGAGTATTAATCACATGAGAATAAATTATTCCAACCATATTGTCTCATTGCTTCAAATAAATAAAGAAATAACTTTCCAATATAGGTGCAGGTTCAAATACCTCAGGCATGTTAATACATTGAGTCATGAATGGTCACAACTGCTTCCTAAAAACTATGAAAATAACTGCTAGAAATAACTAGAAAGTATCAAACAAGTTAACATAAATTTAATCCTTTTGATACTTTCTCGCTTAAAAACTATCACTTGGAGGCGCAATCAATAGTATCCGTACTGTATCTATATGCGGTTATCTTCAATTACAACTATATTTATAATTTATACCAAGATAGTGGATCACACTCAAAAAACACATTAATATGAATAGAAAGAAGAAAGTCAATAAAATTGTACAACAGAGGGAGAAAATAAAAAGGCAACCTTGGAATGCATTAGAGTAATTAGTATCCGAATATTCTCTGACCAGGATAATTCAGAATTTCCAGCTGGATTAAAAAAGAAAAACAAAAAGGGAATTCACCATTAGAGAAAGAAAAAAAATTGGAATGCAAGGACAAATGAAACATTCTCTAGACTGTATACCTTTCGACTTAATTGGAGATGCAGTCATCCCAAAAATTCGAGGGAGATCAGAGATACCTAATTTTAGTTGGTGATGATAAAACTCCTGCAAGAAATCAAATCTTGCAAAGGTAACCAACAAACTCATGATGCAGATGCATAACAAGCAAACATCAACTTACAATACATGATTGTAATTGATCTAAAAAGAAGAAGTTACAACTCTTCCAGAACAAAACAAAATTAGAAAAAGCATGATACTATTGAACAAAGTCAACAATTTAAATTATAGTCTCAAGTAATAAAGTAGGATGATCAATGGTACAGCAATTTTTCAGAAGCCATGCATAAGGTCACACCACTTATTACATCCATTGAATTTGCTATGATGGGTTGGTTTTTCATTTCTCTTGGTAGACACACGGCTTTTGTGCACAGATCTTTGGCCCTCTTATATTATTACCAAATAAAAAAAGGAATCTTAAGGACAATGACTCAGAAAGGTTACGCATATACTTCAACATATTAATGAACAAATCACGTATACTATCGTGATAAAAATTAGTAAGAAATTCAAAAGACGTAAACCAGTGAAGAGAAAAGCAGATATAACACTTACAGTCATGATGCAGGCGTAAGGGTGTTTACCCCTAGCATGATGGCACTCGTCCATTATCAAAACCTTAATCATATTCAATTTGATGAAGCTATGCCGCAGGCAATTCAGCAATATTGCAGGAGTCATGACAAACACCTACACATTCAAAAGAATTACTGACAGAAATTACCACTTATCCATGGCACATACAAAAAATAAATTTCAGAAGCATCATACTAAAAGTAACAAATGACTCAACCAATGTCATATTTAAGTCGATGGAATAATAGAAAAAATAATGCATTTGTCTTCTATTCCATTTTAGCCAAACAGAATGGAAGCAAAAAACTATGTTTAAGTATACTATAAGCTTTAACCCAGTCTATACTTCACAAATAAAGAGGAAAATGTCAAAATTAGACAATATGAAATAAATTCCAAAAGTAACAATGAAAAGACAAACTCCATATGTCCATCATAAATCAATAAAGAAAACGGAGTATTTCTTGCGTTCTCATGGAAAGTGACATAGGGTGTCAAGAGAGATTAGTTATGTAAAAATATTAAGTTCAGAGACTCAAAACAACAGATGCCCAAATGGAGGGTACTCTACACTGCCATAATGGGGGTGTATGTAAAATAATCTTAATACACCTAAAATAGACAAGTTCTAGAAAATTCTAGATCAATGTAAGAAAGTGTCCCATGCCTATATATATGAGGTGACATTTTCTATTGTAAGTAAGCTTATAAAAACTCAATAAAGTTTCTTTCCATTAAATCAATTACTACTTTATTTAAAACTCCTTCAGATTACTTATCATCTCCAAAGCTACCTTCTAGAACCTATATTTACTAGGTTATCCAAAGCTATCTTCTAAACCTATGTTTACTACATATTTACTCACCAACTAGACTTCTCTGTCTCTTCTAAATTTCTAACACATATGATTTGTAATCAATCACCCTCTGTAATTACCAAATTATAAATAAACATTCAGCCACCTTTTCAAGTAAGGAAAAACAGGAGCATGCCACACAAAGCACAAACAGACAGCAGATCATGATTAAACAGAGCATCTTCATACAGCTAACAAAGGTATCTTTCATTACTGACAGAAATGAAAAAATCTTCACCTCATGTTTCTCCATTTCTTGTTTCCAGGTTGTGGCGTCCCAGAAGTCAACTCCCATGGCTCCCCAATATGTTCCCACTTTTAAATCGGTGTGCTTTCTCACAGCTTCAGATTGCTAAATGGATGAATAGCAGCACGTTAGAAAAGACAATGAATACGAAAAAGAGTCTACCTAAAAGTACTGATCCACCACATGGGAATCACATAAAGCACTGATCCATCACATGGGAATCACATAATGTATCTCAAATTTGCAAAAGGCAATCATCATACATACATACGTAAGAGAAAAAGTGGCATACTTGAGAGACCAGCACAACTTGGGGAACCAAGAACACTGCAATAGAAGGAGAAGGCTTTCTCAGATGATGAGCATAGCTGCGAAGAAGCATGATCGCTATCAAAGTCTTGCCGGAACCGGTCTCCAAGTACACGATGGTATTCTCACGCAAAGCATTATCCAATGCTTCAAGTTGATAGCTACTCAAAAAACAAAAACCAATCAACATCAATGAGAAAGAGATAATTAACAACAAATAATACATTCAACAATGCATGCACTCAACACTAGAAATGTTAACAGCAACATCTGTGCATTAAACTCACCTTCTAGCAAATGGAAGAGCATCAGGAATATTGTTCTGCTGCTGTGTATTGGTATCTATTTCTCCCGCGAGTGCCTCTTCCATGGTCTGTTTGTCTCCTTGATCACCCTACATTCAAATTCCAGTGCAAGAAAAACACCCCATTAGAAATAATTACCCTTCTCCACCTCATGAAAGATGCAAAACGGCAACATAAATTAAACCCCCATAACTCACAAAGACACCCGTTGCCCTATGGGTAGTGCAAAAGGTTCAAGCTTTCCCCTCTCAAAGAAGTGTGAGTGAGTGTGTATTTAACAGGGTTTTTCCTAAGCAAAAGTGGATACTACTTATTTCCTAAGCAGCTTGGGAGTGAAGGAATAACACGTGGCAAGTCAAGAGGTCACTTGAAAAATAATAAAAGCTCTCACTGTTTTCTATTACAAACAAAGTAATAAAGGTCATAATTTGACGACAACATTGAAAAAATTTGAATGTAACAGAATATTCCTATTGTGAGAGTTTTCAGAAATTTAAAGTTCAATAAATACCTCTCTGTTTTTTTCAGAGTCTTCTCTTTTTCTTTTCTCTCCTCCTATTTGTATTGAGTGTGGATTCATGCTTAAGTCAGAATTGTTAGATGTACCTGAACACAGAATTAAGAAAAAAAACAGAGTATGATGAATAAATTTTGAAATTTAAACACACGCAAATTAAATTTATATTTTTTATGTGACACCCTAATTGGGGTGTTACATTTTACAAGTCAAATTGGTGTATTTGCTTCTTCAGTAAATAAGATAAAATATATTGGCATTTATGTGTTCTTATGTACTCTTTTATCATTTTTCCTTCTTTTCCAACTATATAAAAAACAATCTACTTATTCCTTTTTCATTTATTTTATTCATAATTAAATTTATCTAATTTACATTACAAAATATATAAAAAAACTCGTATGAAATTCAAATAATTAAGATCCATTTATTATTTATCAAGGACTTATTTTCTTAATATGTAATGTAGCAAAATCAATTCAAACAACTTTTTTATTATTAAGTTTTTTTTTTCTTTTTAAATTTATCTTCTTTTAAGTTTAAAGAAAATTTAAAAAAAAAATATTATTTCTATGGATAGATTAGATATCCATTCATGAAAATTTGTTAAAGGATGGATTGGATCAAAATTGTATTGAATAAATAGGATTGAGTTGAATTTTTAATTGATTGAAATAGATTATTAAAAAAATTTATTCAATATATTATTATTGAGAATAAATTTTACCTGTTCAAATTTTCAATCTTAATGTCTATCTGGTATATAGTAAATTTATGGTAATTGGATTTGAAACTTTTTAAGCAGATAATTAAAGGTGTAAATTGTAAAACAAGTTCTAATAATACATTTTTGAAACATTTTTTGGGTTAAAAATGGTTGTAAATTTCAAAATATACAGAAGACTCGCGTTTTAAAACACAAAACAAGATCCATTAAATAAAAAATGTAATAATTAAGTTTAGAACAAATTTTCAAAATAGTGCGTTAAAAAATGTCAGTGTCATTTTTCATTAGAAGATTACAATTTTGTTCTTTAATCAGTCTCTTATATCATCAATAACATCATCATCTACCCTAATCCTAAATAATTAATTAAAAAAGAATATTTACTTACCAATGTGAAGTTCAAAATCTTCCATGCTGAGTATTAAGAAAGAGAGTTTGACCAGTTTATCCCTCAGAGTGTCAAATGACAAAGGTCAATCACTAAAACACTTCAATCATGCACTTCTTCGATAGATATAAGATCTAATAGAAGATTTCGTGAATAATCAACTTTTCACCACAATCATTATTTTTGCTAAGCACACAAAAAACTAGAATAATAAATCTAATTTGCAAGCGGCGGATTAGGTTTAGATGGAAGCATTTGTTATATATATATAGCTATGTTACTTGTGTATAACCTAAATTTCAATTAAAATATTGCAATACCTTTCAATATTTTTCAATTAAAGAATAATATACCATAAAAATACAATAAAAGATAAGATAAAACATTTTAATGAGAAAAATTTTACATCCTTCCTTTAAACTCAACCATAATTAAAAATTAATATTTGGACAAAAATATATCAAAACAAATTATCTAATTAACCATATTCACTATCTATTTTTATTTTTTAGTGAATTTTTAATGTAATTCCTTTTATATTTAACACAACTTACAAATTAAACACATTTTACTTGTCAACTTGATGAGTTATTCATAATATATGTTACAAAGTTTAACTAGTTTAAAATTTAACTTTTTGTTTTTATTAATTATTATTAAACTTAATTAAATAAAAAATTTAATATTTTTTCCAGTTTTGAATTGTTTAATATGTTAAATAAATTGTTATTTACAAATAAATATTATAAAATCTTTATATATTTTTAAATATTTACTAAATGGATATAATATTAAAGAATTAAATATTTTTTAAAATATTCATTATACAAACCAGTTTTTTTATAAGGAAAATTTATCTAAATATGAGTTTCAACAAACAAACTCGTATGATACCCAAATTTTAATTGCAAAGTTTGATGGAATTATATACTCATCCTTTCTATTTCTAATAAATATTTATCATTATTAATATTAAGTTCTTACTACAGAAACTTTAGAAAAAAAGTATTTTTAATTCTTTTTATTAGAAAATAATGTTCATTAATTATCTTAATCATCATAATAATTAATTAAATTAGTTAGAAAAAAAATACATGATAAGATGCTTGGTATGGGATAACTTTGTTATGCCTGAGATTATGATTTTCTAAAAAATAATTAAAATTTGTTTGACTAATCATCACATATCATTATAGAAATTCTTAATGGATATGTAAATAACATAGTTGTTCATTAATTATTCAAACTTGTAAATGTCAAATTTCGTTTGGATAAACAAGAATTAATAAAAAAAATACAAAGAAAAGAGAAAATAAAAATAGAAAATTTAGAAAAAAAAAGAAAGATGAACAAAAACTTGAAGGAGATATAAGGAAATGTTTGGAATTTGATAGAAAAAATATTTTATCTTCACTTGATTACTTTTGTAAAGAAAAGAGTAGAGTAAGCTTAAGTTCAGAAATAATCTAAATAATATAAGTTTTAATGTAACTCAATATTAACAAGAAATAATTTTTTAAGGTTAAGTTATATACAAATATATTTTTTTATGCTAACCAAGTGTTACAATCCTAACAATTTAAACTGTCAGAGAGAAAAAAAAGTTAAATAAATATACAACAATGATTTACATAAATTTATTTAAGTAAATAAAAAAATACAAATTTATGATAATACAATCAAAACACGACTACAATTTCTTGGCATCAGTTTAAGCTTTGCTACTATCATTAAAAGAGCAATTTTTTTAGTACCAATAGAGTGTTATTCAACTTGATTACTTGTATTTTTTTAAAATATTAATATAAACCTAATTTAAAAAACAAAAAATAAAAAAACTTTTACTGAAAACTATGGGGTCTCATTTCAATTGATCGAGAGGACAATATTAGCATGTTAGATAAACATTTTAGAAAAAAATAATTACTATTTTTTAAAACCTTTACTGAAAACTATGATGTCTCTCTTTCTCTTTTGGCGTTCACACTGTTCTATCCCTCTCTTGTGGTTCTTTTTTTTCGTTGCATTTGGTCGTGTGAAAGTATTCCAACAAGTTGAAGCAAACAGACATGACTGCACCAATGCCGACACAGGTAAGGTCCTTTGTTTTCGTCTATTTCCGATTTCAGAAAATGGCTTTCGGCGTGTACAAACCGAAAGTTAATTCGGATGCGAAGTAAAAATTGGCTTCCGGTCTGTACAAGCCGGAAGCCAAAAAAAATTTAATTTTTATGCTTCCGGGTTGTACAGACCCAAAGTCATTTCCAGAATTTTTTGGACTTCCGGCTTGTATAGACCGGAAATCATTTTTGGAAGCCAAAAAGTGACTTCCGGATTCTAGAAACTGGAAGTCAAAAAGTGACTTCCGGATTCTAGAATCCGGAAGTCAACAACAAAGGTAATATTGGAATTTTAATATCTGGAAAGGTGCAGGAAAAAGGGTAATATTGGAATTTTAATATCTGGGAAGGTGCAGGAAGAAATTTTGGGTGTCTAGGAAGAATCACCCTAATTGAAGAGTAATTTGGGCCCAATTTGAAGCCCAAACGGCCCAATAACCCTAACGGCTAGTAATTATAAAACGGCTACTTTCTTTTACAATTTTTTCTTTCACCTTTCTTTTCTCGTTTCATTTTTTCCTTTCACTTTCTATCGTTGAAGCACTCATTGCTGTTGTGCTTTTCCCACTCTGTTAAATTGGTTCTTTCTCTCTTTCGCCTTCACGCCCTTCACCTAGAAGGAAGAAGAAGAAGCGGGGTTCTCTTCTGTTGAAGAATTCAATCTTGTTCTGCAGGTTAAGAAAGTTCTTGTCACCATGCTGTTTGAAAGAGGCTCGCCGGCGAGGTGCTTCATGACGCCGCCTTCGCAGCCGCCGTCTCCATGGAAGACCATACGTTCACGTTCTCCCAGTATGCCATTTTCAGAGAGAAAGAAATCACCAAACTCTGTGAATAAAAGTGATCTTTTTCATATAATTCACAAGGTTCCTGCTGGGGACTCACCTTATGTTAAAGCCAAGCAAGTTCAGGTAACATGTTTTTTTCTTCTTTTGTTGAATTTGGGTGCTACTTCTTCCAGGGTTACGTGCTGTTATTGCTTGTTCCTTCACTTCTTGGTCTTGTTGAGATTTTTTTTTCGCGGGAAAGAAAGTTTTTGTAACATTTATTTTCTTTTGTTTCTTTGGTGCTTCTTTTTTGTTTTGTTAATGAATGTGGTGGAATTTGGGGGTGTAAGTAATTAAGATTCACAGTGTTTTGCCATTGTAGAGTTCATGGGGTGGGGTGTGAATGAGAACTTGAATTGTAATGTAAAGGGATTCATTGGTTTGTATTTTTTTTTCGTTCATTGGTTTGTATTTTTTTTTCGTTCATTGGTTTTGTGTTGTGACTGTTAATCTGATTTTTCATTTACAGTTAGTAGATAAGGATCCGGGAAGAGCAATTTCCTTGTTTTGGGCTGCCATCAATGCCGGAGATCGCGTTGAAAGTGCCTTGAAGGATATGGCCTTGGTAATGAAGCAACTGAATAGGTCAGATGAGGCAATTGAAGCTATAAGATCTTTTCGTCATCTTTGTCCTTCGGATTCTCAGGATTCTCTTGACAACATTCTGGTTGAACTGTTTAAGGTAAAAACTGGTGGATCCTCTTTCATTTGTTGCTGTTTTTGTGTCGTTAACTGAATTAAACTTTAAACCACTTGTGTATGTTGTTAGTATCTTAGATAGTGGGGTAAGGCTGTTGTTGCTGTATGCGTGATGCCATGTTGGTACACCTCACATGGTGGGATAAGATTATTGTTGATGACTTGTTGGAGGTATGTTGGTACACCTTAACTAGTGGAACAAGAGACAATTGTTGTCGTATGTACATTGATACACCTCAACTAGTGGAGTATGGCTGTTGTATGTTTTTATGTATGTTGGTACACCTCAACACCGTGTGAGATAAGACTATAATTGCTTTATATATGTATGTTGTTGATACAGAGGTCGGGAAGGGTTGATGAGGAGATCGCCATGCTTCATCACAAGCTGAAGCAAATTGAAGATGGCATAACCTTTGTGGGAAGGACTACAAAACAAGCAAGGTCTCAAGGGAAGAAGATTCAAATAACCGCTGAGCAAGAGATATCGAGGTTTTTCTTTTACATCCGTGCATTAAGTTTATGGACCTTGTACCTTTAATTGACTTTGAATTTCTCTCTATTAATGCAGGATACTGGGCAACTTGGCCTGGGCTTACTTGCAAAAAGAAGACTATAAAACTGCTGAAGAACATTACAGGTGAGCTTTTAAGATGGAATCAAAAGTTTATATTTTCTCTTTTTTACTTTGAAGAGAAAAGTAACAGTTCCTTGTTTGTTTTTACAGGAAAGCATTGTCTTTTGAGGTTGATAGGAACAAGCAGTGCAATTTGGCAATATGTTTGATGCATATGAACAAGATCATAGAAGCGAAGTTTCTACTCCAGGCAGTACGCACCGCTACAAAAAATAGAAAGATGGACGACTCGTTTTCTAAATCATTTGAACGCGCTTCTCAGATGCTATTTGAGGTAGAGACATCATCATCATCATCAGAGAATGCATCATTTTCAATGATGAGTATGCCTCAGTGCTCTCCGCTAGCCTCTGAGAACTTAATTAGAAAGAGCTCTGATAGAGTTAAGAGTAGGACAGAAAACCAGTCTGAGACATGTGAGGGAGATGTATCTCGTGCCAGGAGGAGATTGTACCAATCCCCTGATCCTGGTAGAAGAGACCTGAATCTGTATGTTCCTTGCACAAAGCCTAAAAGATGTTCATGGGGCTTCAACAATGGATATCGAAGGGAGGCTTGGGGAGATGTACATTCAGATTCTAAACCTTCATTTGGGACTCCTCCGAATGATAAGCACGTCACAAGGATGCTAAACTCAAGAGAAAATGGGTTGTTTTCACCTGCCAACGAAAAGTGGAGGGCAAGTACATTGGAAGATCCTGCTATGCTAAAGCATGAAGATACAACAGTAACGAGTTCTGATTTGGTACACACTTTGAATACAGAAGCAGCTGTGGAGTTTACTGAGAAGGAGAAATCTGCTGCAGGAGACAGTAGCTATAGATCTATTATGTCAGAATCACATGTCATGGTTGAGAATGGTACGGATGACTTTGCTTCAGGAATTGGAAAACCACTGGAGAAGAAGAGTTGGGCAGACATAGTAGAAGAAGAACAAAACGAAGAGAACGACTTCTTTAGTGGATACATAAATTTTGATGGTGAGGACGGTGCAGAAGTGTTTAATGATGAAAATGAAGACACCAACATAATGTATCAAAGTCCTTGGCCACAGAATCAGCCTGAACGGTCAAGCAAAAAGTTTGAATCATTGGAACAGAAAGATGGATACTATGCATCTGGGAATACCATTTTGTCAAGGAATCCAACAGCAAGGCGTTCTTTGTGTTTCAACCCGGAACTGAGTTCAGAATCAGCATATTCCATTTGCACATCAAAATCACCAAAAAAAGCTTCAGAATTGGAAATCCGGGACTCATTGGTTGGGGAGAAGAAGCTAGCAAGGAGAAGCAGGTTACAGGTGTTTCAGGATATTACTCTTCTCCCTGAAACCCCACGATTTGTCTAAGATTTATTTGTCAATGCACAAGTGTCCTTATGGATGGGGAAGAATCACATTGTTGGCTTAAATACAGGCTCTTATGGATGGAGAAGGACCACATTGTTAAGACTTATTGGTTTAATTACAGGATCATGGATCACATTTATTGAAGGAATATGTCCATTAAAGTAGCTTATTCTTTCATTCAAACTCATGTTTTATTTGTAGCAAGTGTTCTGTAAATCCATGTTCATCTGCCCAAAATTCTGTACAATAGTTGCCTCCGGTTGTATTCAAACTGGAAGAGTGCCTATTTCTGGTACACTCCCAGATTGTTCTTCAATTTTCTAGTTTCATTACTGACATTATGCACTGCTCCTGCAATCAATAGAAAAGAACTGTGCTTCTGTTTGTTTCTATATTAGGATTAGGATTTGTAAAATATGTTCATGCTTTCCCTAACTGTAAAATAGTTTCTCCAGTCGTATATTGAAACTGGAAGAATGGGGTACGCTCAATATTTGCTTCAATTTGAGTTCTTCATTACTAATAATTATGCACTAATCCTTCTCAGAATCAATGAAAGAAAACTAGTATGCATTGATCTTTCTACAATCTCTGGAAAAAGACTTTTTATGCCTTTTATAGTTCACATAACCAAGAACAGAACCATGCGATTTTGATAATTTCAGTATCTTTTTAGGTTGTTTGTAGTTGTTCCTTTTCGAGTTGTGGAGGACTAAATAAATTGAATTCTTTAATAATAAGTTAAAAAATAAATATATGTTAGAAGAAAAATTTGAAGTTAATAATTTTTGTATATTATTTTAGGATATAATTTTTTATATTATCTATAATTTAATTATATTAAAAAAATAGTCTGATACAGTGCATGTATTTAAATTAAATTATATAAAAACCACCAATTACGTTGAGTAAATCTGACACAATGAAACTTTAATTATCTTTTTTAATGAATATTATCGTGCAATACCTTATTAATATTAATTTGCAATTAATCAAAACGTTTTTATGTGGATATCATGCCCAATTTACTTTTGGATAACAAATTCAAAGTTTAGTTTTGATATATTTTTCGTGAAATCATTCCACCATCATTTTTAAAATTATATTTAAATTTTCATATTACAATATATTAAAATTAAACCCTTAAAATGACTATTATAACTTTAATAATTTTAATTATACATAATCCATAACTGCATAACAAAATAATTTTTATATTATCAATACATTGTAATTAAACTCAACAACTTTTACTCTCGTTTTCATATAAAATAAAATTAACACAATATTATTTTTTCTTAACTTTTTAAGTGAATACTTAAATTCTTGTTTTGATGACAAATACTTAAATTAGTGTAATCAATTATTAAAAATTCATTACTAAAACACCATTCTAATTAGATTAAAACTTAAAAATCAACAAACAACTCATAACCTTAAACCGGAGCGGAGTGACAGGCGAGCATAGCAGCCTAGCAGGGTGGTCTCTCTCTGTCAGTCCAACTCCGACCACAGAAACAGTTCAACAACGTTGTTTCCACCACAATGGAATCTGCGCTTGCAGCTTATAACTGGAACCATTCTTTGATTAGAATCCAAAACACTAAGCCACGCTTCGGTGCCATGCGCCCCACTGTAATACGGTGTTCTATCAACTCGTATCGTTTGTCCAACCTCACTCCATCTGAGCTTCAGAGCCTCAAGAGCCGACCCCGCATCGATTTCTCTTCAATTTTCAGTGTGGTGAGTAATGGGGTTTCCATTTTCCCTTTCCGTTCAGATGGGCACTCTCAAAATTTTTCTTTTTCTTGCCCCTTTTC
Source organism: Lablab purpureus (assembly GCA_030347555.1). Classification (NCBI taxonomy): domain Eukaryota; kingdom Viridiplantae; phylum Streptophyta; class Magnoliopsida; order Fabales; family Fabaceae; genus Lablab; species Lablab purpureus. The sequence goes on from CM059259.1 coordinate 17,868,993, forward strand.
AGGTTAACCCCATTGTCGATGATGTTCACCGAAGAGGGGACGTTGCAGTTAAAGAGTTCGCCTCTTCTTCTTGGAATCTCACCTGTGATCTTGTTACTGTTTGTGTGTGGTTTCTTACCTTCGTTGCTTATGTAACCTCACCTTTGTGTTTTGTAGGTATACTTCGAAGTTTGACAAAGTTGAACTTGAGAAGATTGTTGAGGTTGTGTCGGAGCTCCCTGACCCTGTGGTATGTTTGTTTGCGTATGAATACCTTGTAGGACATGTTTGAATTGAAATAAAAAAGGTGTTTTGTTTTCTTTTGCTTTTACTTTTAATTATAAAAATGTCGCCTTATTCTATTTCTTGTTTTCAACTATTTGGATAGAAAATAGTGAAGACACTGTCAACCAATTAGAAATTGTGATGCATGCTAAGTTTATTGAGTTTTTGTAAAAACTACTTCAGAACTCTTCCTAGGTTGGTTGACAGCATAAAACTCTCTCAGTGCTTAGGAATTGATCTTTAACCATTTTTAATGCAAATTTTTGAAAAGAAATGAACAAAGTAAAAACAGAAACTCTCAGTCCATAGGAATTGATCTCCAACTATTTGTCAAACTTTAACCATTCACTTTCTGTTTTAGTCATGCTGGTTTGGGTGCAATTATTATATTCTTGATTTTGTAACTTTTGTTTTGCAGCTTGATCCTCCGATTAAGGAAGCTTTTGATGTTGCCTACCACAATATTTATGCATTTCATTCTGCTCAGAAGTCGCCTGAGAAAAGTGTTGAGAACATGAAAGTATGTCTATGCTCTTGCTTGTAGGCTGGCTGGGTTGGATGGACAAACCTAGGGCTTAGTGATTCAGGGCAGCATTGACACTGGTCATAGATAACTTATTCTTGTGTGTTAAGAGTCAAAATATGGAATATTCGGTGGTAGGATCTAGTTAATGAATGTGGCTAAGTCTTGCAGCATTATCCAGGAATAGTTAAATAATAGTTCTGGAAAGATAAAATGGATAAAATATCTTTTTACTTTGTAATTGTGTACTTTTTTTTGTCCTTTGTAAGTCTCTATCTTTTGATTTTTAAATTTATTTTATATGTCATGTCGTTTGGTTATCATGCCTACATGTTTGTTTGTCCCCGGGTTCTTATTATTACCCAATTTATGTGAATCTTGAGTTTTCTGAAAATCCCAGGGAGTCCAATGCAAGAGAGTTGCAAGAAGTATTAACTCCGTGGGTCTTTATGTTCCAGGGGGAACTGCTGTATTACCTTCGACAGCTTTGATGCTTGCAGTTGTACGTTGAATAATATTTCAGTACCCCTTTGCCTTTCAATATAGTCTAATTTTGATATTTATCTTGTCTGATTTAGCTGATGGTTAATTATTTTGTATACCAGCCTGCACAAATTGCAGGATGTAAAACTATTGTTCTTGCAAATCCTCCAGCTCGGGATGGCACTACATGCAAGGTGTTTATCTGTTTTGTATTAAAATAGTTATGATGTTCGTCGTGTTCTGACCGATGTTTTTCTGCAGGAGGTATTATATTGTGCAAAGAAGGCAGGGGTAACTCACATTCTCAAAGCTGGAGGAGCACAGGTTTGAAGCATGATAGTATAAGATAACATTTATCTGGTTTTGTCATCTGAATCTAGTATCCTTGTATTTATCTTTATTGTATATATATTTGTATCATTAATTATAAATTAAACCATGATTCATATGCCATTTCTCTTCATTGTAGGCCATATCTGCTATGGCTTGGGGAACAGAAACTTGTCCAAAGGTGGATATCCTCTCTTTTAACTCGTCTTTATTGTTTGCTTCTCCATGATAGTTAATGGATTCAACTCTATTTCTTATTATTTGTTTTCTCTGTATTAGAATTTAGTATATCGTATTCAAATAGCATTCCAGTTCATGATTTGATATAGTGAAACTCATTCCATCATAGATTATCAAACTTATCATAACACCCCTTTAATAGAATATGTAATCTTGTGACTGAACTGTACTTAAAATGTAACTATAACAAAAAGCTTTATGCTTATTTGATCATTTTAGTTTTAATTGTGAATTTGTGAGGAAATTTGCAGGTTGAAAAGATTTTTGGCCCTGGAAACCAATACGTCACTGCTGCAAAAATGATACTTCAAGTAACCATGTGTATATTATTACATTAAAATATATGATCTGTTTTCACTGTTATATTTCGTTTGTTGAATCTTAAATCTTCTTCATTTCCTTACATTTTGAAAGTCTTCTGCAGAACAGTGAAGCCATGATTTCAATTGACATGCCGGCTGGCCCGTCTGAAGTTTTGGTCATTGCAGATGAGCATGCAGTTCCTTCTCATGTAGCTGCTGATTTGCTTTCGCAGGTTTAATAAGTTTTAAAATAACTCCTATTTGCTTTACTTGCAATACATTATTTACTAATTCACATTCATCATGAAAAATTGTAATCTTTCTGTCATCAGCTGTGAAACAAAATTCATGTTCTAGTGTAATTTGTACATTATTCTAATAGTTTTTATTTCTAGTTTGTTTTATGATTTTAGTTTTCCAAAATTCAATATAGAGTGAACTCATAATACTTGTGATATATAGGAAATAATAATTAAATGAAGATTAATCACTGTGTCTGGAAAACAATCAAATTTATAAACTAAGGAAATGGGATATAGAAGCATTTGTTTGCTTGTTTAGAATCTGATTATGATTTAGAGTTCTTTTAGTTATTATTGAAGGTGCAAATACACTACACTAGAGCAAACAAATGGAACACTTTTCTTCAATTAAGGCTCAATCTGCAACAACTTAAAAGCATAAACCCCAAATGACAGGACCACCTTAAACAAGACCCAAACCCTGCTAAAAATCCAGCACATTAGAAACAGTAAATAAAAAAATTAATACTGTTCAAAGTCTCAAACAGGTATGCTTGTGCATCATCCTGCCAAAATATGACTTGAGGTTGATAAATCATTCCTTTTTGTCTGCATACGTACTTGAAGATGATTTGTAACCTTTTTAGCTTCTCGTATAATGCCAATGTATATGCTTCTAATTTACACTTTTCAGGCTGAGCATGGTCCAGATAGTCAGGTTGTTCTTGTGATTGCTGGAGATGGTGTGGATCTGAATGCGATTCAGGAGGAACTCAGCAAGCAGTGCCACAGTCTTCCTAGAGGCGAGTTTGCCTCTAAAGCTCTGAGCCACAGTTTTATTGTGTATGCGCGTGATATGCTTGAGGTCAGTCCAGTTATCTTGTTTCTTTCTTGAGAGAAAAGAGCAATTTCTTTGGAATAACTAGACCAGGCTGTTACGTTTCTGTGCCTGTATTTATACATTGCACAGCTAGTGTGATTGTGCATAATATTGATTATACTTGTGTGGAGGAGCTATATAAGCTAGTCAAATTATCTTATAAACTCCTATAATGGTACAATGGTTTTCCAAACACTCATTGTTAGAGAAAATCAAGAGAAGAATAAGAAAGATGGGTCCACACCAAATATACAAAATAACTTACTATGTACCTGTATAAATGTTAAAATGATCTCGTGATATGTCATAACTTTCTTTGAATTATATCTTTATTTTTTTCAATCAACTAATAATTTATATTTATGTCCTGCTTCTCCTCTCATTTGTTATGTCTCAATTCACCTAACATTGTTGTTGGAGTTTCAAAAGTAAAAGTTAGCTTAGCATCTTTCAGGCTATCAATTTCTCAAACTTATATGCACCTGAGCATCTAATTATCAACGTGAAGGATGCAGAGAAGTGGGAGAGTTTTATTGAGAATGCAGGTACTGAGGCCTACGGATTTTCCTTTTGTTGCTTTTTTTATTGAGGGATTATGGGCTTTTATTTCTTGTCAAAGATACCTGTGTCTGCAATCTCTTGGAGGATCAAATTCCTTTTTGATAACCTTATTTTGTATCCTTCTGATAGCATGACAATTCAAGAATCCTAGAACTAAATGTTTGTCACTGCCTCCGCAGGTTCTGTGTTTTTAGGGCCTTGGACTCCTGAGAGTGTTGGTGATTATGCAAGCGGCACAAACCATGTCCTTCCTACTTATGGGTATGCAAGAATGTATGGTGGTGTGTCATTGGACTCCTTCATGAAGTACATAACTGTGCAGTCTCTCACAGAAGAGGGTCTAAGGAAACTTGGGCCATATGTGGCCACAATGGCTGAAGTTGAAGGCCTTGAAGCCCACAAGCGAGCAGTTACCTTGAGACTTCAGGACATAGAAGCCAAGAAGGTTTCAAGATGAGATGATGCTTCAATACCTTGTTCTCTTTATCCCTTGTAAGCTACCAGCTCTTTGTTTTTGCAAAGTCTAGGGCAATTTGCACAAGATTACCTAGATTTAGGTGGTATTAATAGCTAGAGGTTGTCATTTAAGTTCATGTAACTATAGTTGGATTCATATTACAAATATGATTGCCTAATATGCTGATCTTAGTTTTGATCAATCAATAAATGCATCCTATGCATTTTCTGGCCTATTCTATTTTTTTCCTGATTAGTTTGCTCGACTGTAATTGTTCTCCGTGGCTAACAGAGTATTAGTTTCATGAGAAAACTTGTAAAGACAGAAACTTCTTTGTAAAAAGTGGAGTGAAATCTTGTAAGACTGAGGAAAATGTAATGTCGACCATAATTCATCTAAGGGTGCAAGAGCTATAAATTATTTGTTAAAAACGAAAATATATTATACTAAAATTAAAATGTAATTTTATATACGGTTTTTGTAATAAAAAACATTTAATATGATGTATCAAAAGTTATGTAGCAGAATTGTTATTAAGATCCTTTCAACTGAACATTTTTTTTACATCTTTTAAGTACCATGTCGAAATATTTGCTTGATAATTTTTTTTTAAAAAGGGGGCTTTCTACTCAGGAGAGTTTATTTTCAACTATATGAATCATCAACTATTTGTGGGACTTCAGTGTCAGACTGTCCATCGGGCATGCAATCCTATGCAGGGTAGGTACTTATGCGAGCCCCAAAATGCAGCAACGGTCCTTCTGCAAATGTATGAATTTGTTTAGAAAAATTGTACAATGCAATCCTCTATTGATGGGTAATGGATGAGATGCTACAAGTGGAGTACTACCGATAATGGGTGTTTTAATTTCTTTGAATGATTAGTGCGAGGGACATTTCTTCTCATATCTTAAAAATTCAAAAATATAGTCGGACATGTAAATGTTTGTCCTTTTCGACTTGAAAGAAAGTATTGGATGCTTTTTTTTTTTTATAGAAAGGTGTAACTTGGTATGCGTTTGGTTACATAAGAGGCCGAATGCAATGCAGAGATGTTTTATTTTTAAGATGTTTTATTTTTAACGGGAGACGTCAATCACTTTTACTGATTACTTCAAATTGCGCTCTCGTTCAAACATGCTGTTAGTCAAGTATTTTGGATTTGTCATCTGTGGCAATGTTATGATTGTAGATTTAGCATTATGCTATAATTGACGCATGTTTCAAAGGTTTGTATGAGTTTCAAAACATGATAATTGGCATATAACTACAGCAAACCGATTTTTCCAAGTTTAAGAAAACATGCTTTATAAAGATTGCCCACCAGAAAACAAATAGATGATAATGTGTAAAATGGGGGGAAATTTTATTTCGATTCCCGTGCTTTACATTATACACTAACTTCCTCACTCTGAGAAAAAAAAAACTATGCTCCTCACTGAGAAAAAAATTATGCTTGAAGGATGCAGCAGGCTATAGCCTTTTATATAAATAAATACATAATCAGTTGTTTCACCAAATATAAAACCAAGAAAAAATTAGTTATTTTCATCCTGTTAGGTTTTCTCTCACTATTTTTTTTATCTAAAGATCACTAATTTTTTCCCCACAATTTGTCTTATAATTTTGCGAGGTCAGAAGATGGGAAAACCCTGTCTAAAATGATCAATCTGGTATTGTATGAGCTTGAAACAGACCCTATTAGAAAGAATGATACCCCTCTTCATTGAACTCCGAAGTGCGAAATCCCAAATCCCCAAAGAAGCAATATTTGAGTTTGTTACCCAACAAACATGCCAGTCTACCAATTCTCGAGCATGCTACAACCATAGGCCTTAAAAGCACTGTCACTGGTTGCAACCAAGTTAATCAATGGCCATAATCATTAAATGCTTCGCCTCAGCCACACCAGTAATATAGATAAAATAGCACCATAAGAAACCTGACTAAACACAATGATCTCTGCTTATAGGAATGTACAGCAATTATTTTGTTTCCTCTATCATCTTAAAGGGCTAACAACCCAGCCTGTAATAGGATTCTGCCGCCGAAATCTCAACTTCCCGTGTCCGCCACTTTGCAATCGCTCAAGCACTGCATACGTAATTGAATCTGGTGTCAAACCTTGCTGCTTAAGTTTTGAATAAAGGTCCACTGCCTCAGCAGTTCTTCCACACCTTTCAAGACAGTCAAGCAAAATATTATATGTGATCAAATTTGGAGTGCATTCTTCAGCAAGCATTTCATCAAACAACCTACATGCCATCTCAACTTTATCTGTCTTGCCAAAGCACTCAATAAGTGTACTATAAGTCACAACATCAGGACTTAATCCTTTCTCTTGCATCTCTTTAAATCTCATGTGAGCTTCATCAACATCCCCATTCTTTCCAAGGCAATTGATCAAAGAGTTATAGGAAATGACATCAGGCTTACAGTTGCTATTCTCTAGTTCTTCAAAAATTTTAACAGCAATGTCTACTCTTCCAGCCCTACCAAAGCTGGAGATCAAAATATTGTATGTAAATATATCTGGTGCGGGACCATCTTGTTTCATCTTTTCATAAAGATCATGGATATGTGATATTTGTTTCAACCTGCCAAGAGCTGTGAATACCGTATTATACATGATAGTATCAGTTGTTATACCCTTCTCATGAATTCTATTCAGAAGGTCTATAGCTTCTGTCATTTTGCCAGCATTGCATAAACTCTCCAACATGGACATACAAGCATCTTTGTCACCCTTGTCATGAAAGTTCCACATGTTACAAAATAACCTATGTGCTTCGGAAGCATGACCCATTTTGCTTAAAGTCCTAACAAAGTATGCATATATTTGTTTGTTTATATATTTCTTTGATATATCCACAATATTGTCTAGCTTATTAAGCTTCCCTTCAGCAACCAGAAGATTCAAAATCACACTGTACGTAAACTCATTAGGCTGACAATCATTCTCCACCATCTTTGAGAAAAGCAGAATGGCCTTGTCAACCATTCGCCCCTTGGCAAGCACCTCAATCATAGTATTATAACCAATCAAATTAGGAGTACAGCCCTTTGCTAGCATTTCCTGAAAAAACGCCAGTGACTCTTCAGTTTTGCCTGCTTTCCCAGTCATTCTGATCATAATAGTATAAGTGAACACATCTGGCTCACAATATCTCCGCTTCATATCCTCAAAAACTTTATATGCTTTATCCACCTGACAAAACAATGCATACACATGATAACTGACAAACAGGATCAACAGACGTAAAATGCACTTCTAAAAACAGTTTATAACACCAGTGAAAGTCAATTAGATGTTCACCAATCTATTGATACAAACCTATCTTAGAGCCTGCAGAGCAACATACCAATGTAAACTTTAGACAAAAATGAGAGCACATATGGTAAGTTCAGAAGCACTTATTTACAACTTATTTGAATTTATATTATGATATAAACACTTATGTAAGGCTCTATTTGAATAAAGTTCTGCATAACATGAGCACTAGTAGAAGAAGAAAATAAGAAGGTGAATGAATTGATTTTTCCTCCTAAGCTAAAACTTACATGTGCACTTTTACAAAATCCCTCTCATTTAACTTCTCCAAAAAAGCTGGGTAGCATAAGTTAATTTTAGCATATAAGAAAAGTTCAATTCATTTTACCTTCTTATTTTTCTTTTCGTAAGTGTTTATAAAGATGTTTATTCAAACAGGATCCAAGTGTAAGAGAGAGCTTGTGATATGTCACAAGTTATTTCCAACTTATTTCCTCGAACTCCTTACTAAAGCAAATTACAACTAATATGGAAACAATTCAATCATATCTCTCCTTTGATTACAAAACAATTTATACAAAGCGGTAACATGATGAATACATTTACGAAGATGTTTGAAATCCTGAGCTACAAGCTAGAGTGCTAAATAATTAAACTTAAGGTTGGTTGCAAAAACTTCTCTATAAAAAATTTGAGGAAATAAAAAAAAATAAGACAAGTTTCTCGACACTGAAAAGTCGTATCAAAGAACTTCTAAAATTCTACCAATTAACTTATGCATAATTTATTTACTTTTAGAAGTTTTCACAGTGACTTGGGGGGTGTTAGATTAGTTAATCCAATCATGAAGAAAAACCAGAAAGAAAGGAGAACAGAAAGCAAGTTCAAACCTTTTCATCCTTGGCCAAAGCATCCAAAAGCATGTTGTACCCAAAAATGTCCAACTTATACCCACGCCTAACCATATCCAGATAAACCCGAAAAGCAGAAGAAGAATCCCGGGACCTCAAGTAGGCCTGGAGCAAGCACTTGTAGGTGTAAGCGTTGAGTCTGAGGTCCCACTTCTTGACGAGCGCAACGCAGCGTTCCAAGTCCTCGCCGGAGCCGAAGAAGCCGACAAGGATGTTGACAGTGGAGATGGAACCGCGGACGGCATGGCGGTGCATATGGCAGAGGAGGTCGCGGGCCTGGTCGAAGCGCGCTGGGTTGGTGGACTTGGAGAGGATGAGGAAGAGGCGATTGTAGGTGAAGGACTCGTGGCGGAAATCGGGGGAGATAGAGGGGCAGAAGTGGAAGAATTTGAGGGCGAGCGCAGGGTTATTTAGGGTTTTCAGGATTTCGGAGGCTTCGAGAGGGGAGAGAGAGAGGGAGAAAGATTGTAGGTAGTCGGAGAGGTCGGAGAAGGGGTCGGAGAAGGACGAGGGCGGAGGGGAGAGGAGGATTTGAGTGGCTTTGCAGATGAGGTCACGCCGGGGGAGCAGGTAGCCTCGCGGGTCGGAGGGGAGAGGCGGCGGCGGAGTGACCTCCGCCGCGAGGGAGCGGCCAGTGGCGGCGGTGGAGGTGATCCTGGCGGTGTACTTAGTGGCGAAGCGGCGGTGGAGATGGAAGAGATGTGGGGTTTTCATGCGTGGTTGGGTTCGGGTTGGTTAATGGGACAGTGTTGGGTTGGGTTCTACTTCTTCTTCCCCATACTTGCTTCCTTCCTCTTCCAAAATGCAGCTTTTGTAGTATAAAAATTTATATAAAAAATGCAGCTTCGTAAATGAGATTTTCCAAAATTTATACAAAAATGTTGAAGTAAAATTTTAAAAATGGTTTACAAGTTATAATGAAAATGTCTTAAGTATGAATGAAGTTACAATCTTTGAGAATAATCTAAATATTGAGATCAAAGAGAAAAGTTACATGTTATATATTGTGAGAATAAGAGGCCATATATGAAGAATTTATTTAAAGGTCTATTTTTCATTTAGCTTCAGCTGTATGTGTTACTGAAAAATGTAGATCAGAATGAGAGGAAACATTCTAATGGCTGACTTACTTCATATTGAACGAAGAATGTTAAAACAATCCATTTATTTATTATAATTCATTCCGTTCAATTTATTAATTACAATAAAAAATGAAAGTAATATCGTTTCATTTTTTTTACTTTAATAGATTGTAATAGATGGTTAATGATCCACTAACTAATTTTCAAAATCTTCTCATTAATACTCAGTAAATAAAAATTAATCAAAATGTTTTCTATATAATTATTTTAAAAAATTATATTTTAGACTTCAAAATATTTTTTTTAAATTTGCTATACAAATTATATTTTCAAAAATTGCTTTAAAAATATTTTTAAATTTATTTTGAAAATAAAAAACAATAATTTTAAAATATACTTATTTATTTCGTGTATATAATAGACAAATATAAACATTTTTTTAGTATAAGAAACACATAACAATTTTCAAAATGCAATCATTGTTAGTTTCTTGTCGTACCATTAATATATTGTCAATTTATATAAAAAAGATGTTCACTATTTTTGTTACAAGTCATTAAGTTATCATTGCTAATTAAAAAAAAATATTTTTTTCAACAACATCTGCAGTATCATTCTACATAACTAGAATTTAAAATATTTAATTTTACGGATATCTTTGAAATAAATTTTTGAATTTACAATGTTATTAATCTAAACTAAGTTAACTAATTTTATCCGTCCCGATTTAATGTCTGTTTCTTATATATACAAAACACGAGGTAGTATTGTTTTTTTAGATAAATTGTATATCCATCCATAAAATATTTATTAATCGAAGAATTGAATGAATTCCTATAATAATGAATGTAAAATTATTTTAAATAATTTTTACCATACAAAAATGGATTTATGCGTTACTTATATCAGTCTAATATAGTCAAATTAAAATTTATGTGTTCAATTTTACCATCAATATAGTCAATTGTCAACCGTATAAAAATGGTGAAGAAATGCCAATAAATTGTGGGCTTGTGTTATATGAAAATAATGATGTGCTTGTTATTTAGAAAGGAGAAGATAAACAATGTCTCTCCGGAAATTCATTATTTTACAATAAAAGTGAAATTATTTGGACCAAAATGTCAATCACAGGTTACACCCATTATTGTGAATGGCTGGAATAATCACACATCTAGGACTATCTACGCCCTGATTAAACAAAACACGGGGTACAATGCTTCACATTTAAACAATAATACAATAATCCCCTATTCTCTAGACCCAAATCCTGACTGATTGGACTAGTTTCCAATGACTCATTATGAATATAATTTGCTACACCGGTGGTCCATTAAACACAAGTAACTAATGGTTTAACAATAATATAATCATGCACACAGATTAGAGGCATAAGAAAAAGACCCCCAATTACAAGGTTCAACGGCAGCCCGGTTCTCCTTCGTTGGTCGAAAAGATTGCTCTTGGTTCGCACCTTTGCCTAATCAAGCTTCACATTAGAATACAGAAGCGTGTCCCTTGTGAGCGGCATATTGAGGAGGTAGCATATCTGCCAGCAAACAGATAAATTAATAAAATATTATACATCAATCTCAACATTACTTATCCACCATTGTATCGTCAATGGATCAATCACGACATTACTTATCCACCATTGTATCGTCAATGACGAATCCTAAAGGACCTATTTGCTTAATTGATTATCCCACTTATGAGTCATACTTTCCAAAGACAGAACCATGGCTAATTGAAAGAAACTAACATTTCTGATAATTGCACCCAATGAATTTCCCTGAATAATTACCCTGCCCCTGCTGTAATCAAAATATAAATTCTTCCAATATTCAGCTAGGCCTTAATACCATTTTAAACCAAACACAACAGGTGTTTCTTTTCAATTTTCCATGTTTTTATCTAATTATATTATTATAGTATTATTAATATTTATTACATCTAATACTTACCCCCATAAGGGTTGAAACAAGCAATATAATTCCTGTTATCCAAGCAAGGGTTCTCCTAACCAGAAGCACTTCTGGCAATGTTGCATTCAGTGCACTTGTTTCTTCAGCCAACCATCGAGCAGTATGGTGAGGAGTAAAGATTACATCAAAATTCTTTCCCAACTCTTGTGTAGTGGCCACATGACAGTAGATTATTCCAACAATTTGACCTGCTCAGTCATTGATCATTAAGAGGTTAAAAGAAAGCAAAAATGAACTTTTTAGATCAATATTTTGTTGACATCTGATGATCAGAAGAATGAATGATTAGCTAAGAGGTTGCTACTTATTTGACTAGGTTTTCTATATTAAAGCAAACCATTGCCAATATTGTAAGGCTTTTAATTTAAAATCAAAATTATACAGCAATTATTTAAGCCAGGCAAAATTTACCTTTGTATGCTTCCTGCAATGAACTAACTATCTTTGACAAAGTTGCATATAGCAATTCAACTCCATGCTCAGCAATACTTTCAGTTTCATATTGCTCTTGCAAAACCTGGCCCATATTAGTCAACAACAAAAAATTAAAACTCATCTAAATAGCAACAACAGCAAACACATAGCAGATAAATATGAACAAAGCATATATCAAAATATGCCATCGACTGAAGAATAAAACGGAAACGTAAGTGTATATTTTATTGACTATAGGTTATGTTCACAAACTTAATAGCCAAAAGAATGCTCATTGTCTCAAGCTTGCAATATTACTTTTGTTTTCTTTTAACATATATACATAGCTAAAGAAATAAAAGTAATAATGTAATCAAAGCTCCTTGTGTCATGGTACTGAAATTAGGAATTAAAAATTTACTGTGAGGGGGAGACGCTGAGATTGGAGAAATATAATGTCTCAAAGACATCAGTGATACGTGTAAATTGAGAAAAAGCATTAGGAAGAAAATTGAATCTAATACTGTGTATTGAAACAACTGTTTCTTTTTCAAATTTGCATTCATATACACATATAACTTATCATGTCGCTATGTTAGCATGAAGGGAACATCACCACTGTCTTTGTACTTCAAAATCCACCACCTCTTCTTGATGGAAGACTAAATTAGGGATTCTAAAAACATGAAGATTCTGTTTCAGGGTAGGTTGGATATGGCCAAGTAGGGGTGGGATAAAATAATTGGACTGAATTGGACTTTTAAGATCTGTAGTGAACTTAGCTGTTTTTAATAAAAACTGAACTAGACCACTTTGTTAGTTTAGTTTTAAATAATAAAATACTAAATTAGCAGTTAAATAGTAGTTTAGTGCACAGCTAAACTGAATTGCTTTAAAGCAGTTCAAAAATGAAAAAACAAACATGAAAGTGTGCTTGTGTTTAGTTGTACAATATCAAATAACAAAACAAGATAAACAATATCAAAACATGAAACAAGATAAACAAGTTCTTTTTATTTGAAAAAGTTCAAGTCATTGACCATGTTGCATAGAAATGCAGCTCAACTTAACGAAGAATTATCTTAACTATTACTTCTTTTATAAAACTGTTGCTATATACAGAAGTGCAGTGACCGTGTGAAGAGTTTTAGAGAAAAAATGTCAGATTTCGAAAAGTTTTAGAATTTGGATTTAGTAGTAACAAATTAGCGGCTCTGCAATATCTTGAGTATTTTATGTAAAACATGTTATTAGGTGTAATGAACTGGTTTGGGCATAATTCAATTCAATTAATATGAAGTTTAAGAATAAGAAAAGTGTTAATTTGAAACTGAAAAATAGTATTTTAGAATGCACTTCAGTTTAGAGGAAAAAAACAAGTTCAGTTGGGTTTAAGAAACAGTTCAGTTTAAATATTTCAAATAAAGTTCACAAAGTTTAGATCAATTTACTCAATTTGTTTTTCAATTCAGTTTAGTTCCTTAAAACTATTTTTTCAGTTTAATTCAACTATCACACAATTCAGTGCCATTTAATTTTTTTTTACCACTTTTGGCCAAGAATGCGGCCATATAAACACTCTTGCTGAGTTGTTCTATTGTTATTGTGCACATTGTGGAAAATGATAGAAAGCAAATAAACCACTATATAACAGATAATGGCACACATAAGTATGATGGAAACTCTGAATTTATGAGGTGGGTTTAAGAAACACTTCAGTTTAAATATTTCAAATAAAGTTCACAAAGTTTAGAAACAGTTCAGATCAATTTACTCAATTTGTTTTTCAATTCAGTTTAGTTCCTTAAAACTATTTTTTCAGTTTAATTCAACTATCAGACAATTCAGTGCAATTTGATTTTTTTTACCACCCCTTTGGCCAAGAATGCAGCCATGTAAACACTCTTGCTGAGTTGTTCGATTGTTATTGTGCACATTGTGCAAAATGATGGAAAGCAAATAAACCACTATATAACAGATAATGTCACACATAAATATGATGGAAACTCTGAATTTATGACAGTAGTGTAACTATACTCCTAATACATAATTGCCAGCAGTTATTTTTTACACATACCTGTCATCCTACAGTTTGTAATACAGAACTAATCTCTACAAGTTATCTTGTACACATAATCAGAGTTTCTAATACAGAACTGTTTTCTGTAGCAGTTAATTTCTACACAACTGTCATAACTGCCCCTAACGCAGAGTTTCCAAGAAAACAGTGCAAGTTGTACAGCAGGTATTCCAGAAATTCAAAATAAAAAAGGTAAAGAACAAGAAAATGAGTGAAGATGGTATACCTTAATGCCATTGAAGCATCCCATTAACAGTTCTGCAGGACTTTTTGTACTATGTGATAAATCATCATGCAATTGAATTGCTCTTCGGACATTACGCATAAGAGACATAAGACCTACAACGAACAACCTTTGAGCTTTCTGCAAACACACAAGTGGAAACCTCCCAGTCAGTCTTAACATATTCACATGTAAGTAGAAAAATATACCCTAAAATCTTCATCATACCTCTGACATATGGAGACTTACTGAGGCACCATTTACCAATGGAATGGAAAGCACTCCATTTAATGGCACAAAGGCATCAGGAGCATATGATCCACCTATCAAAGATGACTAAGAAAACAAGACAAAGTCATTTTCGCATATCACATGATAATCAAATAATATGGAAATAGCTCATAGACAAGTATAATATAAATCAAAACTAACAAAATCACTGATTTCTTTGTCAGTCCAGTCTTCCACTTGATCATCCAAAGAAAGCACAGAAACATCGCTTTCATCTGCACAAATTAAAAACAAAATGAAAATGAAATTACTCTTACGAAAAATTATTAAATGCCTACCACCATTTTCATTATATTTCTCTTTCTATTCCAAAATGACCTTTTCAAAGCCTCACCTGGGAGTTGAATGTCAACTTTATCTGAATTTGTACTCCAAAATGAATTGCTGAACATTGGACTATCCTGGGTAATTCTTCCAAGACCTGTATGCATAATTATTACAATTATCTTTTTATGAAAGAGAGAACATAATATAGAAATTGATTATTATAGTTAATCCAAGGACAGAGACCATTGATTCCATTCACTTCCAGCAAAAATACAGCGCGAGGCCTCTTGAATGGGTTAGGACTCAGAACCTCATTCAACTGCAAAGAGACATAATATCATCATCAAGCAAACCTTTAATATAAGTATGATGTAACATAACTAATGAGGTGAAAACAGAACACCACTACTGATTTGGAAGGACCTTGGATGAGCTGGAAGCTGAAAGGGTAGAAGGAGGAGCAAAACCAAGTAAAACTGACACAGCAGCACCGACATCCTGAAGCAACAACGAAGGTTTCTGCAAAGTGGAATTGTACCACCCAGTGAGATCATTATTTTTTATTTAAGCATTGAACAGAATGCAGTAATATCAATGGTGAAACTAAGGGGAACATGGAAAAGGTGAAAATGAAGAGAATGTTCAACTTTAACTCCAACAAAATCAATTTCCCATAAAATGAACAAATGTGAAGATAAAGTCATAGCATAAGTTATAGTAATATAATTAAATTGTGTCTTTATAAATATCATTTGGAAAAATTTAGATAGGACTCCCACTCATACAATATAAACAAGAGAAGATGTTGCAATTCAAGTGACACTTCCCCGGTCATTTCTAACTCTAACGACTAGGCCGAAGGCTCATAGTGCATGATTTATCCATAATATTCCAAAAGTGGATTTTAATTTTCTTTTAATTTGTTATGTCTAAACAGGCCGAAGGCTCATATTGCATGATTTATTCATAATATTCCAAAATGGATATTAATTTCTTTTTAAATTGTTCACACCTAAATTTTTGAAATCAACTCAAAATCGAAGTTCGATAGAACCTTATTCAAATAAACCACTGATGTTTCGGTCAGCGAGTTGAAGGAAGATAACATAAAATGAAGAAACCATACAAAAGAAGAATCTGGACCTCATCGTTTGATGATCTGGCGCGAAGGAATTGATTACTGGAGCTATCAACGAAGATGAGAGAACCAGAAGCCTCACCCTGCGATAACACACACAACCGAATAAAAGAAAGAGAAAATTGTTAGATCGAAACCGTCAAGTGCTTACCGGCTCACGAGATCAAAGAGATTACTGAAAAAGAGAAACTAACCCTGATTTGAGGGGAGAAGAAGGATACAATGAGGAAGAGGCTCCAAATAAAGGAAACAGGAAACTCCATGGCAGAGAGAAAGATACAGAGATCCAAAGGTTCTACTTCAACGTGCTTAGTTGGTTTTTGCAATAATGAAACGTCAATCCCACTCAGAAGACAGATGCTCGTGTGGGCTTTTTCACATCTTCTTGGGTTAAGTCCTTATTAAGTTACAGGCCCAATAGAATAGACTGACTTTATTGGACCTGAAACCGAAGCAAATTGATTTAACAAGACCAATTCTATTTGCAACTACTATTTTTTATTTTTTTTATATATTAATTTTTTAAGTTCCCTCCATTTTAAAAATATGAAAAGTATCCCCTTCCCCCAACTAGTAATGAAAAGGAAAACTGTAACAGAAAATCAAATTAGGATTAAAATATATATATATATATAATTAATATCTATAATCTATAACAATATTTGATCCTTATGTTTTAAAAGTATAAGCAAAAATACATAAACTATTTGTATGTAACTATCATTATATTTTAAAAATATATGAAGGCATAGAATTTTTCTCTACTCATTTGTAAAATACTATTTTTGCAGAAATATTAATATATTCTGGATGTAATATTCATAACATAACATAAATTTGTGGAACAGGATTCATATTATAGATTCATTTTTTATACTATATTTTTAAATTGTACTAACACTCTATAAATATTTATATATTTAATTTAAAATTAAAAAACTTATGGACAGTTACTCCTAATATCCACCATGTGGATATGTTCTGCTGCACGCTAGTATATATTTTCTTAAATATCATTTTATTGATATACATATATTTCTAAAACAATTATGTTTTAGAGTATAATTTTATTTGAATTTATATCTCAGAAAAAACAATCTTTGAATTGTTTAAATAGTTTTATTTTCTTGAAATATAAAAAAAAATCTGTCACACTTATATTATAAGAGGAAAAAGGCGAAATTATTTGTTAAATTGATTTTTTTTTTCTAAAGTACTCATTACATGGCTTCACTGCATCATGAGATTTTACAGAATTCTCTATCAACAATGAAGAGAATCAAATTGATTTTTTTACCACAAGTTGAAAAGGAAGTGATTTGAACATTAATAATATTTGAAATAATCTAATCTTCATTCAGAAAAATAATTTTATTTTTTTTATTTTTCATTAATATATCTATTTAAATAAAATTAAAAATTAAAAACTAAAATATAAACTATAAAAATATAATTAAATATTTAGTCTAGTAAGTTATATAAAATATAAGAGTTCATATTTTATTGTATATCTATATATTTTTTTAGAAAATATTTTTCTTCTATGAAAAAATTCAAAACTCTTTTATATATATATAAAGGGAGAGGTGGAGAAAAGAATATAAAAATTATATATTTTTTACTTATTTTATCTATTTTTTTATTTTTATAATTAATTTTTTCTTTTAATAATAATTTAAGGATAAGAAAATCATTAAATTTTATTAATAATATTTTATTCTTTTACATTTTTTCCATATGAATGGTTAATAATGATTTATATTTTCTTTCTATAATAAATTATTATATTATTTTTTTTTTTATAAAACGTAAGTTTCTTTTTTTCAAAGAGATATGGCTAAAGAATTTGAAACAGTTCTTTTTTTAAATAGTTTTTTCTTTATAATTTTTAATATTAAAAGTTTTATCATAAAAAAATTTAATTTAAAAATTTATTAAAAAAATTTAACTTTAAAATTTAAAATCTTATCTAATTTTATTTTGTTCAACTTCTTTATGATATAAGAAAGATTAATATTGACATAGTTTTTTTAGTTTTTTCATTTTTTTTATAGTTTTAATTTAACATATTTTTTTAATAAAATATATTATTTTTATTAGAAAAAAGATAGATAATTTTAATTTAACATATTTTTTTAATAAAATATATTATTTTTATTAAAAAAATAGATAAAAAAGTAAAATATTAATGTTATCAGTTACAAATTTCAATTCTAATGATAATATTATTTTAATTTGATTTAAAAAAGTAAAATAAATAAAAAATAATTAATACAGTTTTGTACCACATATATAAATAAATTTAGAGAAAAAAATGACTATTAAAAAATAGAATATTTATTAATATTAAATAAAATAAGTTATAAAAGTAAATATATTTTATTTAATTTTTATTATTATATACATTGAATTTTGAAAAAATTGAGAAATCCAGACCTCCTTCTATCTCTAAGAAGATCCTCAAGTGATTATTCACATTAATTATTTTTATAAATAAATAGAATGTTAATTTATTTTGTTAAATGCTATTTTTTTAAAACATCGATATTTTATTATGGGTAAATTTTAAATTTTGGTACAGTAAAATAATATTAAATTATTTTAATAAATAAAAAATGTATTAAATTAACTTTGTAAATAATTATTAAATTTAATCATTTTCATAAATCGTAGTCCGTTTTAAATTAATCGTCACTTATGCTCTGGACAGTGGAGATTCAAAATCAATAATTTAATAAAGAAA
Source organism: Lablab purpureus (assembly GCA_030347555.1). NCBI lineage: Eukaryota > Viridiplantae > Streptophyta > Magnoliopsida > Fabales > Fabaceae > Lablab > Lablab purpureus. Next base: position 17,887,680 of record CM059259.1, read on the forward strand.
ATAATATGAAAAAAAGAGATAAGGTTTCTAAATTGAAATCAAATAATAAGTTGACATGCATGCATCGTAGCATAAGCGTATAGGTTGAAGAATAATGACAACCTTTACATAGTTTTTTATGATTTAAAAAATATTGTTGATGTATGGTTTAAAATTTAGAATAATTATATCCTTATTTTTACACACATAAAAAATAAAGAAAAAGTAGTATTGCAAATCTGGATATTATTAACCTTCCATATTAGTAGTATGGTAATATGTTTATATCTTTCATTTATATGCTATTAAATGTGTTACACCTTTAATGTAATTATGATTAGGAAACAAGGGTAAAGAATTATATCCCATCCCTAATCCCTAATGCTAATGCTTCTAACTTTTCTTTTAAATATTTAACTTTTAATGTTGTTTTCCTTTCAAAATTTATGTTTATATTAATCTAATGATTAACTATTATTATTATTCTTCACTAAAAATAATTTCATTGTGCTCTATAACAAAGAGAAATAATTATGTACATTATGGAATAACTTTACTGTTGAAATTTTACAAACTATTGCTGAGTTTTTCAATAAGAGTGACTTGGAAGCCATTAAAAAATCGTGAAAAAACATTTTTTTTTTCAATTTCTTAACCAAAGTGAGTTTTGTAAGAAAGATTGTGAATGAATAAAAGATTGTATGGTCCACATGATTTTTTTTTCTTTGTTAAACCACCAGGGGTACTTAGAAACTTACTATGATACATTAATACATTATATTAAATACGTTGAGAACTTTCGGTTCTAAAACACTATTATATTAATTTAAATATAAAATTTTAATAGGCTAATTTATTTTTACAGAGAAGTTAGAATAGTTTATATTAAAATATGTTTTTAAAATAAAAGATTTAAAAAAATTTAAATTTTTAAAAATTTATGATAATAATTAAATTATTTAATGATAGAATTTAAAATTCAATTAAAAGTGTGAATTTGAAAATATTTACGTTATTAAATTTAGGTGTTTTTTTTATTGATCTGCCTAAGATCGAATGAAATATTTTTTTTATTATAAAAATTTCTTTTGATATTGATAATTTTTTTTCACTATTAATTTTTTTTTATATTTCATAAGAATTCTTTTAAAAATTTATAGAAATAATAGAATTTTTTTTTTTACAAATTTTTACAATAAATTTATAGAATTTTTTTTATGAAATATAAGAAATTCTAGTAATATTTTTTTATATTATTAAGATAATTTTGTTGTTGTAAACAGTGTTAATTGACTTAAGTTTTTTTAATTAATATTAAAAAATTATATTTTTAGTGATGGATATAAAATAAATTTGTTTTATTAATGTATATCGTGTTTAGTGTTTTGTTAATATATGTCGTGATTATAATGTTATTTTTTAATAATTTTATAATTTTTTAAATAATTTTTTACATGGTAATTGAAATATTTTATTAAAAAATTTAGTAAATTTGAATTAACAAAATATTTTAAAAGATAAAATAAGTTGAGATGAAATTGATTAAAATTTAATATATTTGAGTGTTTGTTAACTGTAATGAACAATAAAATATTGTTGATTTTGAAGGAAATAATTTAAAAAATTTAATTTTCACTTTATCTCATTTCTTAATTAAAAAGCTCTAATTTTATTTCTAACCCTTTATTTTTCCTTTTAGTTTATTTTCTCAATATTATTTTCTACAACAAGCATAGCCCTTAAAAACATTAATTAGCATTTAACTTGTAATAAATTTAATGAAAGTCATGCAGCAATCATTAAATGTAAAACTGTTTTAGACGGTTAAGCCTTAATTTGTTTGCAATATGCATAACTGTTAGTATTTGATTAATTGATTTTATCATCAACATTAATTACTTTCTTTTCGGTTTAAAATGTATATTATTTTAATGAAAAAAACATAAATTTAATTCAATTAATGTTTCTGAAGACAATTACTTCGAGTATATACTGTCATACAATAAAACGAATATAAAAAAGGGTTCATTTAAAGAGTTATTGCAATACATGAATAAAACAAAAGCTCAAAAGCAATACATATTAATTGCTTACAACATTTTCAATTTGACTGGCTCTGAGAGATAACTTTCATCAAGCCAATAACATTAAATTAAAAGATTCCTATTGATCACAAGTGAAAGCACAAACTCAACCCCACCACCTCCATATTTCTCTAAAACACAAAACCAAACCCGCGTTTCAATTCACCAAGTCCAAAATTCAGTTTCAGTGAGTTTGTTTTTTAGTTTCACATTTTCCCAGTTCTCTCCCTTTTTGCATGCAGATGAGTTGTCAAGTGCTTGCTGCAAATGCAAGCCTAGCAAAACCATACGTTACATTCTAAGTTTTTATTTTTTCTATAATTTCTGTAATTTGTTTTTTTCTATACCATATAGCTGTACTAGGTTGTAGTGATTATATGTTAGTATGTGGGGTTGTACACGTTAAGCCTTTATTTTCCGTTCACCATCAATCTAAGGGAAAACTGCTAAAAATCTCATCATCATCATTATTTTCTTCAGCGGATTTTATTGCTTTTGTGATATTCAAATGCAAAGTGAGGTCAGGCAAATTGGCTTCTATAAAGTCCCTTCTTCTGAATTCACATAACTCACCACAAAAAAAGGTAAAGCTAAGGAAGAACAAAACTCAGAAGTTCAGTCTCTTTTGCAGGTGAATTGAAAACAATGGATTTTGCCATGGGCGCTGCAGGTGGATCCGGCGATGATCAACACAATCACCGTCACAATTACAGTCACAATTACAGTCGCAATCAGAGACCAAACAAAGGAAAAAAGGCCTACCATGGTCACAACGCTGATAGAACAGCTAAGCTTGAAGAGTAAGTGAACAAGTTCTTTACTTATTTTTCTTCTGAGTTTTGAATTATGAAGGATATGTGTAAAAAAGGGCTAACCTTGTCTCTGTCTACAGCAGATACCGAGATCTACCATTGATATATCATAAAATTTGTTCAGTTTTTATCCAGTTCAATTATTTATGATGAAAATCACTATTTCTGTGTGGCTTGGTCTTGGTTTTGCTTTGATTAATAGTTTTAAAGGAAGAAATTTTGTAAATCAACAAATCTTTCAGATATTTGGTCACTGTTTTTTTTCTTCATATTTTTATTAATTTTAATTTGGGACTAATTGTCCCCACAGTTTTGTTGAGTATTATAGGTACACAAGGAGGTGGATTGACATCAATTTGACTTGTTTTGTTTTTGATCTTGTAAACTATGAGAGAGGGCATGGCACATGAGTTTAAGAATTTGAAATATAATCCCATTTCCTTTATATTTAGTAAGGTTTAGAAACATTTTTGAAAAAGATTAGAAGTGATTAAATAAGTTGAATACAATGTATTTCATCTTTACTTGTCAATAATTGTGGGTTGGATTAGGTTCTTAAGCCCTTTACCATATTTCACTTAGTTCAATGGATTGTGATTGAGTCCAAATGGGTTGGTTCATTGACCCATTTTTTAAAAGAATGAGATTAATTTTAAAGTTATTAATGTTGTTGCGAAAAATCTTAATGATCATAACTATTTGGTCAATGAGTTTTCTTAATCAAAATTAACTTACAATAAATGAATATTTACAGCTTTAAATTTAATTACCATCACTAGTATTGTATATTTCGCCCAGAAAAAAAGTGTATCTTTTCCATCTATGTATTAATTAAATACGTTTTTAATATGCTATGCTGTCAACACTTAAAATGTTCCAAGCCTTTAATATTTTATTTTTTTCTCGAATACGCTATATATATGCTGTAAAAAAATTTGGATGTCCACAATTAAATACATATTTTTATTTTTTGAATGTGCAATAACAAGCCTTTTAATTTCCACCTATTTTTATGTTTTAAATTCTATAAGTATTATTGAATTTCACTTCACGTTTTAGTTAATTTGAACATTAGTTTATTTCTTGTCATCTTTTCAAAAAGATCCACGGCTTAAAAATAAAGTTGTATTTCAATAATTTGTGTATATTTTCATGTTGAATTATATTTATCCATTACCTTTTAATTTCTATCCCCTCAATAAAAATATATATATAAAAAAACAACATCCGAAAAATATTCCAGAGAGATAAATTTTTTTCCATTAAGTTCTTCAATATATGATTAGTGCTAATGTCTTTGTCTTTTGTCCTGTGTCTGTGTATTTAGCATATTCTATCTCTCTACTCTATGTACCTTGTGTATTTTGTTAGGATTATTTGTCTTTCAACTCACCCTGCAATACTCTCTTTATTAACTGTGATATTTATTTTCTAATTAAAGAATGTTCCGCAAGTGTCCACATCCAAGTAAAAGCACAAGATGTGAAATAGCAGAAGAACTTGGGCTTGAGCCAAAACAAGTAAAATTTTGGTTTCAGAACAAGAGAACTCAAATAAAGGTAACCTTTATTTATTTATTTATTTATTCATTCTTCCTTTGATATTCCTTGAAATATTCTTTAAGGGACAATAACCATTTTACATGTTTGATTGAAGACTCAAACTGAGAGAACAAATAACTGTATTTTTCGTATTGAGAATGAAAGAATACGCAATGATAACCTCTTACTGAGAGAGGCATTCAAAAATATAATGTGTGCATCTTGTGGAGTTGCATCTAATGTTGATGAAAAGCGTCAACGTTCTCTAGAACAGCTTCGTCTTGAAAATGCTCGTCTTAAAGAAGAGGTTTGTTAATTAGTTTGATTGATATAAAATATGTTTTTTCTTCTTCTTGATGAAGAACTACAATCTGATCAAAAAAACATATGTTCATGTTTATTTCTGACCTTTTTTCAGCATGAGAAGGTGTCTAGGGTTCTTGCCAAGTACATAGATCAACCAATGTTAGAACTAAGCATGGACTCCTCCCTCACGAGGGGATCTTCATCACGCTGTCCATTACCAGAAAGTTCTCTGAAACTAGGAACTTTAAGTGGTGCTCATATGAATCTAGGTGGCTCAATAAGTGGTTCATTTGAAAACAAACATACCATGTCCAACCCTCAGAGCAAAATAACACAAATGGAAAGAACAATGATGTCACATATTGCTTTGTCTGCTAAGGAAGAATTACTTAAGCTTTTGTGCACCAATGAGCCCATATGGGTCAAATCTTCAAATGATCACAGATTTATTCTTCATCTTGAAAGCTACGAAACCCTTTTTCCAAGGATTAATCACTTCAAGAATTCCCAAGCCCGTGTAGAATCATCAAAAGATTCAAGGGTTATGACAATTAAGGGAATGGAGTTAGTTGACATGTTTTTGAATTCGGTTAGTATTTATGACTTTAATATTTCACTTACAATTATTTTATTAAAATCTCTCTCCATTTATATAATCACATCCATGATTTTTTTATCCATTAGGAAAATTGGGCAAATCTTTTCTCAACCATTGTTACAAAAGCACGCACGATCGAAGTACTTCAAAATGGTTCATTTCAAAATCGAAGTGGAGTTTTGTTGTTGGTATATTGTCATGCAAACTTGTTATATAGAATAGCTTCTTTTATCATCATATTTCAATTTTACATAACATGTAAATAATTTTTTTTGTTTTTGTAGATGAGTGAAGAAATACATGTTCTTTCACCTTTAGTTCCATCTAGGGAATTTTGCTTCCTTCGATACTGTCAACAAATTGAAGCACATTCATGGGTGATAGTAGATGTTTCTGTTGATTACAATGAAAACAACAATCCCAAGTATTGGAAGTTTCCCTCTGGATGCATAATTCATGAAGTTTCAAATGAGTTGTGCTGGGTGAGTAACTATATATAACTTAGTTTACTAAGAACACAACTATATCTATATACATAGATGTATTATTAGTGAACTATTATAATTATTATCAATAAATTTGTATGCTAAATAAATAAAATTTCAAAACATAGGATTGAAGTGCTTCAATTCATATATAAATATTCAAAAAGATGGTACAAAAGTGTGCATACATCTTATATAATTAGGAGGAAAACACATAGTTATCTAATTCTTCCATCAAATCATATTAAAATCACAAAAATTATACAACTACTCAACTTTCACTCTTCCACATTTAGTTTGAGAATAACAAGAGGTCAATTCACTTATAAAAATCTTTTATTGTAATCTATCCTCAAGATACTTCGACGTGATAAGATCTTATAGCACACTAACACCTTCTTTGTTCTTATTTTTTTTATAGCATTGGATGTGTACCTGCATCTAAATTTTTAGCATTCCTATTATTTCAACTTTTTCTATTTTATTGTAGTCAAGTTTGGACTTATTACAAACACGATTAGTTATATTCACAATTATATAATAAATATATTTCATTTTTCACTTATATAATCATACTTTCTTATTATATCTTGCTAATTATTTGCTCTGTCTTTTCTTTATCCTGTTACTTCTTCTACATTGGTCCACTCCCTCTTTAATTGTCCCCTGTTATCTTTATATATTGGTCTCTCTGTCTTTTATTTGTTAATGCAAATTCTTTCCAATCTTTATTGTAGTTCTCATTTTATTGTAGCAAATGTTCATACATCGTTTTTCTAATATAAAATTGCCCTTTTTTGTATTTGGTAACTTGTCTCATTTGCAATTGTGTCGTGCCTTTCTTCTTTCCTACATCTATCCTTTTTGCCTTAGTTATTTTGATGCTTAAGATTTTATTTTATCTTTACACATTTACCTTGAATTTTCTTTATAGTTGGAGGTATTCTTTTAAATTATTTTTTTCTTTAACCTCCTTTGTTGTTTCTGTGTACAAGAGTTTGAATACTCTGCTCCATTAATTATATTTGTTATTACTGATAAAAAATCTTAAATCTTCTTTGTATTGTCTCTGTTGAGTCAGGATCATACAAATATAGAGTTGATATTAGTCATTTAATTAGAGTGATTGCCATCAAAGAACAATATTGCTCCCATAAAACTAGAAATCAATTCTTTCTTTCAACTACACCAATGTCATAGGATTTACTATTCTACAGTATCACTGTATTTTTACTTCTAAGCTGAGTTCACTCACTAATCATCATAGTAATTCACCCAAAAATATTGTAAAATATTCAACATCGTATAACATTTGATCCAAACATCCTACCAACTTTCCATTGATACCTTCCTATCTCTATTACTCTTCTTATATTTGTTGTCTTTATCCAAAAGTTATTTTATTACAATCTTCCTAAAATATATATAAGTTCAACTCATTCTTTTCTTAATTTTTGTTTCAGGATGACATTAGAGTATTACTTTATAATAAAACTTCTAATCATAGTATTGGTCATCAATCTCATATAGAAGAGAGAAGCTTACATAATATGCAAATTAGTTCAATTTCTAATCATAGTATTGATCATCATATGGATGAGACAAACCTACATAATATGCATAATTAGTTTAATGATTTCATGGTAATATAATATCGTATCCTAATCCTTTTATCCACTTCCAACTTCAGATAAGTTGTTTAAGATATTAACTATCATTTTTCTTTCTTAATTATTGAAACTTATTAAGAGATGAATATTTGATTTTTCCTTTATTTATTTCCTTCCTATACATCATTTATGTGATTGAAACTAAACTTACGTGTGAGTTATCTGAAGCTTTCACTGCATCATTAGTAAATGTTATAATGTTATTCATTTCTTTAATATAAATTTATTTTACTATTGATCATTGTTCACTTTACTCCATGTTGAAGTCACTAATGATAATTTAAACAAATCTGTGTTATAATATGATATCCTTCCTTCTAGGTTTCTTGGGTTGAACATGTGGAAGTGGATGAAAAGATTGAACTCCCTCAACTATACAAAAATCTAGTTAATAACAATACTGCATACGGAGCAGAAAGATGGCTTTTGGATCTTCAAAGAACCTGTGCAAGAATTACTAGTATGGGAATTGAATGCATACCTAATTATGACACCAATGGAGGTTCTTATTTACATCTTTATTCCAAACATATTAATATTTATTCATTAATTCAATTTGATTTTAACATTCAGTAAGCATCAGGGTTATAAATATTGATTGACCTACAACTTGACCTCCCATTTTATTACATTTTAATGTTTTGGGACTATAATTTGGTTAGCTTATTGTTTCCCCCAACCTAACCTTATTCAATCTGGGTTCTTAGTGGTAAGTATATGAAAAAATTCAACTTAAATCAATCACAAATTGTGCAAGGTTTCTTCACTCACTCACTTGCTAAAATTGAAGAAACTCTCCATTCTTATTGTGTGGCATTCTGTGGCTAGAGAATTTTCTAGTTGATGCAAAGTCGAAAGAACAAAAGCACAATAAAGGAATATTTAAACCTAGAACAACAAAAGTCATAGAGAATAATATAGTTGAAGATTGTGACCTCATTAGATAACAACCTAAGACTTTGAAATCATATATAGAATCATTGGAAGAATTTCTCCTTCTTATGATTTCCCATTACCTCTTCAACAGAATCATAATGTTTTGGCTTCTTACTTTGACTGTGAGTGGGCACGACAAGGGTGACAAACCTGTGTGTTGTTTTTATGAATTCAAAGTTGATTGGTGAAGGCATAGTGATGGGAGGTGGTGCTGTATAGGAAGATGAAAATGAACAATTTTTTCTTTGTTTTTTATATCTTCTTCCAATCCATAACTAGTACATATGTAAAACTATACATGTAATCTATTTTCAGTGATCACTGCTCTGGGAGGAAGGAAAAATGTGATGAAGTTTTCTCATCATATGGTGAAAAACTTCTATGGAATTTTAAACATGTCAAGTAAGACAGACTTCCTAGAACATTTAGCTGAGGAGAATACTAATATCAGAATTGCTGCTCGGAAATACACAACATCAAGTCAATCAAATGCCATGATTATATTCGTTGCTACAACTTCTTTTCGGCTTCCACTCCCCTCACAAAATGTTTTTGACTTCTTCAGAGATCCAGTAAAACGTGCTAAGGTTCACAAACTTACCAGCTCACTCTTTTATTTTCATCAATGTATAGTTAATTTCCTTGTTAGTAATTTATAATTTTGCATTGTAGACTCATCCATATATTTGTTATCCTTTTTTTTGCAGTGGGATGTTATGTGTTATGAGAGTCCAGTTCACGAGGTTGCACGTGTCTATGTTGGAACTCACCCTACCAACTATATATCAATTATTCAGGTAGTTAAGTACTGTATAAAGTTATTGTAATTGTTTTTGTTGACCTTTTAAGAATAATGAAATCCTTAAAAGTTTGTTGTTACTTGTGTTGATATGATTTTAATGATTCATGTGAAACAGCCTGTCCATGGAACTGCAAATAACATGGCTATTATCCAGGAAAGTTGTATTGATCCACTGGGATCATATGTTGTATATTCCCCAGTGAATATGTCTGACATAAAGATGACTATAAATGGTGAAGATTCAGCAAGAATGTCAATCTTTCCATCAGGCATTGTCATATCAAAGGATGAACAACTTATTAGAAATGCTTGTGCATTGAGTAGTGGAAGTGATGATACAAGAAGATGCAGTACTGTATTAAGTGTGGCTTTCCAAATACTGATGAATGGTCCAGCAACTATGATAGCAGAATCCAAGACTGTTCTCAACTCTCTCATGACCTCAACAATACAAAATATAAACCATGCTTTGATAAATGGTTCTAATTTAGAGGTTCAGTAATTTTCCCTTTTTATATGAAGGATGGTATATTGGAAGTTTTGCTTCCATAATTTGTAAGTGGTGGATCTTGTTTATGTGCCATTTTGCATAGACCCATTGGACCTAGCTCAATAAAGTCCTTTTCTCTCCTTTTTTCCTTCTTCCTTCTTTATCATAAAAAGAATTAAGTTCTCTCTCATTTCTCATCTCTAAGTTTTTCAAAAAATTCTTGTCCATTCCCAAAAACAAAATTAAAAAGGCCATTGGTTACTTTTTTAAATCACCCCTCTCTTATATTTTGTCAAATACGAACTATTTTCTGCTATTTTTTTGAAATGAACACAATATAAATAAAAAATAGTACAAAATATTAATTAGATTCATAGTTAAAAGAGATAAAACGCATATTAAGAAAATATAAATAACCTTTAAACTATTTTAATTTTATTGAATGCATTTTTTGTTTATTGATATTTATATTCAAGGTCTATATTTAATATTCATCCAAAAATTTAAAATATATTGGTGAACATATATGCATATTTTAAAATTAACTTTTTGTCTTAAAAAATTTATATATATAATATTTAACATGCATGTTAATTACATTCTTAAAATATCACTTTTTTAAAATTCAATTTTAAAATATTTTCTGTTCCGTGTAAAATTAACATCATTATTGTAATTTATAAAAATAATTAAAAATTTTAGCTATTTAAATTATTCAATAAAATACAACATAATTCTTAACTTATGAAATCAATCACATCAAATCTCATATTCTCCTTTAAATGTTTAATAATTTTCTGTTACTTCACATATTTGGAAGATTCAAATATCTATATTTATCACGTTTTTTCGTATGTGACCTAAACACTAAAATAGTACTTGAGAGTAATTCTCAATCCAATATAATAGGGTAAATCCCCTGTAATCAGCTAGACTTAATTTTGTTTCATATTGCAATTGCATATGCACATCAAAATACATGCTACTTATCAATATATCACATATCAACTCAATAACAAAAATTAGTTCTATACAAATTCTAATTCCTGCACAATCTCTTTTTTCTCTTCTATTTACACTTAATAATATCATTTTGGAACATTTTACTTAATATAGCAAAATTGACCATTTGCTTACAACATTTCTATTCAAATCAGGATACAAAATCATTCAATAAATTTAACTCAATACAAAACAAATAGATTTACTATATTTTATAAATGATGACCAAGTCATCTCAATAAACAGAATATTCATCAATCTAAAAAGTTTCAACAATTTAAAAATAAGTTTTTTCTACCTCTTAAAATTTCTTTATCAGAATAACAAGAACAAAAACTTAGTCCCAGCATAAAAACAATTAATTTATCATAATACAATACAAGCTTTTTGGACAGTGAAAATGTATCCAAATATACTCAAAACTCAATTACAAAATCCAATTCGAACATACAAGCTTAACATTCAAGAACAGAAAAATAAAATAAAAGGAAATACGGAAGAGCAAGATGAAACTTACTCGATAGAAATACTTCATTAGTTCTCTAGATCATAATTGTAGATGCTTCGATTTTTGTAACAGGTAACTGGAGACTATGAATTTAAAAGAGAAAGGTCAGAGCTTTTCTGAAATTATAATTGAAAAGAGAAAGGATTTTGTGAAACTAAAACCCTAATTACTCCTCTCCTCTTCATTAAGATGAAAATTAATTAAAATAAAATATAAAAAAGACTGTTGGATTCAATAATTAGTAAAGTATCTAAGAATTATTTATTATTTAAATCTGTAAAGATAATATTTGATTAATTTTTTTTAAATTATGAAATACTAGGTATCAAAATTACAAACACTTAAAATAAATTATTTTTCCTGATTACTGTTTAATCCTTTGCAAGTAATTAATTTACCCAGAGTAATATTATTCTTAACCAAATAGAAAAGGACATCAACTTGATAAAGAAAATAAGTTATAGGTAAACTTTTATGGTTTAGAATAAAGTTTTCTTAGCACAATAAAAGTATTTTATTGGTTTCAGAAACTAAAAGCCAAACAAAACATTAGTTTAAATAAACTGAAAAAAATAATTTTTTTATTTAATTCTAATTCCTATGTTCAAAATCAAACTGAGTTAATTTCCTGAGAATTTTATTGATTAATAAACTATTTATATATTGAGAATTTTATATTTAATAATAAAAAATATGTTTTTTTTATGAAATTAAGGTCAATCTTGATAATTTCTTTTACAATAATAGCATTTATTCTTTCAAATATAAGACATTACAAATAAGAAAAAACAAGGTACAACATAGGAGGAATAGATTGTAATCCATCCAAAAGGGTGTTATCACAAATACACGAAATTAGCGAAATTTAAATTTTCTTCACAAGAAGGGATAGAACACGTTAATTTTTTAAACTTTTTCATTTTTCTCCTTTTTTTCTTATATATCCCTTATATTCTGAAGCTGCTTTTCATATTTTATTTTCCAATAAATCTTCTAGAGCAAAAACAATAAAATAAAATAGAATACTTTCTAATAGATTATAATTTAATTTTTTTTTTCTAAATTTTACTTTTAATTTTTTACTCTATGAGTAAATGTTGAAAGCCGTTTTTGTCAATTATTATCTGAATTAACCTATCTTCTAACATTTGTTGGATTGGTGACAGTGGATTGTTGGAATGGAGAAGAATAAAGTGAAAAGTAAAAAAAAGGAAAAAATTGTATTCAATTTGATTAATATATTATAATATTTTTTGTGTGCTAATATATTTAAAAAATAATTTAATTTCTTTAGAAGTAATTTACTTTTTTAAAAAATAATTTGATGTAAAACATAATTTAAAAAATATAAATTAGAGTTAAAATAAATTTAAATTATAGTAAAAAATTATTGTAAAATTTAATAAATAATTTTTTTAAAATAATAATGTATTTAAATAAATTATCTATAAAATATCAAAAATTAAATTAATTACTTTTATTTTTTTATTTTAATTATTTATCTAGAAAACATAATTATTAATAAAATATTAACGTATATAATGAATTATACGTAACTTGCGTATTTATGTGTGAAAAGTTAAACGCAAACTACTTTTCATTTTCCCTGTTTATTCATTTTCGTTTTGCGTGCTTATGGTCTTCAGTCTTTAGAAAGAAATATGTTCTTAATGTGTTTCTAATGACTTTCTTTTACATATTGCTTAAGACATAAATATTAAGAAAAATCATTTTGAACTATAGATGAATTTAATATTAGCTCGTGATAATATATTGAATTTGGTAATTGTTAAAAATGATTGAAATTACAAGTTGAGAAGTGCAAATTAATTTGATTATTATTGTAGTTATAGTGTTTTAACATTTAAATTTTGTTTGAATAGTTAAATTAGTGAACGTTTAGTAGTATTAGTTTATGTAAGTATATTAGAACTCTGTAAGAGTGTGGAATTAAATTTTTAAAGTGATAGAATAGTATGTGATTTTGACTTGTTTTTAACATTGGATAGCCATATTTCATTTGAGTTAGCATACAAAGAAGTTTGATTTAAAAAAAAAATCTTATCTTTAATGTTTAAAACTTGATTGGAAAATTATAACTTGATGATTTTGGTTTGATTGTGATTTTGGTTTAATGATTTGCTTAGCAAATCTCAATCTAAGAATGGACTAATTTCTAATTTAAATATGCAGAGGGAATTATAATAAATTGAAAGTGAAGTATGTTATGTTATTTAACTGATGTGTATTTATATAATTATTTATGATAATTGAGATTGTTAATTTTTGCATTTGAGTAATTATACATATTATGATGGATTAAATGATTTGAATTCATGTACCTGGAATGGTATCTTGAAGGAATTTGTGGTTTGCGGTATGAAATATAAAAATTCATTATTAAAAGGGATACCTTACTTTACAAATAGTTTAAACTAAATAGTTTAAACTAATAGGTGAGGAGGAGTTGATGGATAATTCATTGCTTATATAGGTTGTATAATTATTTTTATAATGAATTAATACGTAACTTATTGCTATTAATACTTAAAGATGATGATTTAGATTTAGAAATTAAGTTTGGGTACCTAAAAATATATATTTATATTTTTTTGAAATATTTTTATTATGTAAATTCTTTAGAGTTATGGATAGATGAATTTGTTCATTTAAATATATATTTTCATAAATTTATACTATTAAATATCATGAGTATTTTAAATTATTTTTAATTTACTTAATCTACATCGGATAATGTATAATTAATAAAAGTAAATTTTTTTTAGATAAAATTAAATGTGTGACAATCAATAAAAATAAAAAAAATATTAAATTTTAAATTAAATTAAATTAAGTAATTTTTAATAAAAAAATATTAAATATTAAATTAAATTGAATTTAGTGGTGTGAATTATGAGTAATTCCCATATAAAATTTGTTTAACGAGTAATATGAATTAGATATAAAAAAATTCACATTACCAAAAAATATAATATAGTTGTTATATATAAATAATTTCTGATTTTTTTTCTAAATATCCAATTCTAAAACCCTTTTGAATATATAATAATAATTTGTAAATAATAATACTTTTGGTGTATAAAATATTAGGAAGAATGGAGTATTAATTTATTTTATTATAAAATAATTTGTAATACTTATTTTAAACATATTATAACTATTGTATACTTTTCAATTATATCTTAATCATATTTTATTATTTTATTCATACATAGTGATATTCAAATTTATATAACATTTTCTTTATAATATTTCTTTTAAAAATAATATAAGTATAGTATACTTTCCACTTATATCTTAATTATCATTAATTATTTTATTTGTATCTAATGATATTTAAATTTATTAGTTTTATCTTAAAATTTTGAGATAATAAATTTATGACTCTTTGTTTTTATATATTGTTAACCTAAGTTGTTTATTAAATGTAAGATTTTTTACTAATAGTTAAATTTAAAACAACTTAAGAAGACTTGTGTGGTTCAATTATGTTATTCAATTACATGGAGGACCTTAGGAAGAAATAAATCTAATTACATGTAGGATCTTACCAAGAAATAAATCTTGATCACTTTCCTCAGCTGATATCTCTTTGTACATATCCCATGCAGATCAGATCTTCTTTTAAATTCTTATCTATATGGAAGGAACATAATGGTTGTCATCAAATTATGAAGGATGTTTGAAAGAAAAACGTCACAAGATGCCCATGTTTGTATTGAAGCATCTGGAACAAGAAAATATTTGGTAATACATGTCCATTAAAGAGTCAATAAACAAAGAGGAACATTTTTAAGCCCTGCAAGATCATGTAACTCTCTAAACGAGAGCTTAATCAAGGAATTTATTTGAAACAATCTTTTTGGAAGGAAAAAGAAAGAGTGCAGTGTTTATTAATCGAATAGAAAACCAAAATTTCCATTAATAATGTGAAGTACAAAAGATCCATCAAATCCAGACTTTTGTTGCGTAATAAGGATAGAATATTATCCACTCCACCGTATATGGAAGCACATGTCCTAGATTTCTTTTCTTTGTTTTACATTCTTCTAATAAGGAAACAGTGGAGAATGATCTTATTAGGAAAGCGATTCCTAACCTTGTTACTGTTGAGGATTGACATGGTTATAAGAATCCTTGATAGAGATGAAATGAAGAGGATTGTGGTTTCTTTGGATGGGAACAACGCACCTGATCCAAAAGAATTTGGTGTCACTCATATTTGGGATACTATTGGCAACTATGTATCCAACTCTGTGATTCAATTCTTTCAGCAAAGCTGACTTCTACCTGGTCTCGATGCTAATGTTGTTTTTCTTATTACCTAGGTGTTAGCATAGATTGGCTAATATTGTTTCAAAAATTATCTTTCCACACCATTAGAATTACATAAAATGTGGAAATTATTGGTGTAAAAGCTGATATAAAAAACGTTTTTGATACTTTAGATCGAAAGTTCCTCCTTTTGGTTCTCAAAAGCTTTTGGTATCAGTTATATATTGTGCTTTTGAATTCGCGTCATTTTGGACTCATAGAGACTATCCTTTTGTGTTAATGGTCAGAGGGTTGGTTATCGTGCTTGTAAGAGAGTTAGACAAGAAGTCTCTTGCCTTTGGAAGAGATTTTGTGTAAGGATAAGCACAATAGATTCTTACTATGGCTAATTCCAAAGTTAATTCCAAAGTTAGGGAAACTTGAACTCCAATACTACACAGATTATCATTTGTCTTCTGTGATGATGTGAAATTACAATAAAAAGGTAGAAATAATGTAAAAAAAAGTTCTGTTTGGACAAGTTTATGTAGAGAGTAATAGAGATATGCAGAGAGAGTAATAGAGATATGCAGAGAGATATGTTTATTTAATTGATTCAAAGCATACATATATAGGCAATAAAATTAATTGATAGCTAACAATAAATTTTCTAAAGAGGCCACAATTAAACAAATTTAAAAAATTAAAATCTATCCTACTCTTAAAAATTAGGAAATTGACTTTGACTTATTCAAAACATAAACAAATGAGTAACAGTAAGATCCTAAACAACTAACACACTCCTTTTTACTTTAGGGACTGCAAACACCAAGTTTCATCCTTAGAATCTTGAACTTGTTTTCCAACAAAGACTTTGTAAGGATATCAATCATTTGCTCTTCAGTCTTGCAATAGACAACACTTATAACATCATCCCTTTGCATTTCTCTCAAAAAAGTTTTCTCATGAAATATATGATTGTGGGAAATAACTATTGCAACTTGATCGTCAATAAAGATATTAGTATCTTCTTTCTGCTTAAGATTAAGATAACTCAATATCTTTCTGAGTCACAAGGTTTTATTGATAGCAATAGTTGTAGCAATAAATTCTGTTTCTACCGCAGATTGATCTACTGTTTTTTGTTTCTTTGAATCTATGAAAAAAATTCAGATCCAAGACTAAAGCAATACCCCAATGTGCTTTTCATGTAGTCAATGCAACCTGTCCAGTCACTGAGATGCCCAACAACATGAAATCCTATTTTTTCGTGAACTTAATGCCAAAATTGGTTGTACTTTTGAAGTATCTGATTGCTCTTCTAGATGTTTCACTTGCACACTGCGTGAATCGAAATAAAAAATTTGCAGCAGTCGAGATATTTGATCTTGTTGCTGCAAAGTACATTAGGCACCCAATCAAACTCCTGAACTATGATCCACACACTCTTTCCATCTTTCTTACTAAACTTTTCTTTTATACTTGTAGAAGTACTCATTGACTTGCACCCTTCCATTTAGAACTTCTTAAAAATTTGCTTGGCAAATAAAAATTTTGACTTTGCTGATCTCCATTCCAAGGAAATAAGTCATCGATCCAACATCAGTCATCTAAATTTTTTTCATAATTTTCATCTTAAATTCATTAATTAAGACTGCATTATTTCCAATGATTAAAAGATCATCAACGCAAAGAGAAATAATGACAATATACCATCATAATGTTTAATGTAAAGAGTGGACTCAGAAACGTTTTACAAAGTCTATAGTAAATTATTGTCTATTATATTGTAACAAACTCTTGGAGCTTGCTTCAATCCATAGAGTTCCTTCTTTAAAAAGATAGACCTTTCCTTATTCTCCTTTCTGTTAAAATCCTTTGGGTTCTTCCTGCAAGAAGTCATTACAAAATGTTGATTTAACATATGACTGATACACTTTCCAGTTCATTTGTGCTGCAACATCAAGTAGCAACCTGATGGTATCTAACCAGTGCAAATGTGTCCGAGTAATCCACTCCCATTGCCATTTGATATGAATTCCAAACATGTGTCCCTGCTTAGTCTCATCCTCTACTTCTCGTTCGTACTCTCCAGCCATTTGCCCTCCACTCACGAGTCTGCCACAGACTTCATTGTCACCCACAAACACCACCATCCTCTTATTATTGCACCGTACGGTTCAACCTTCGTCACCAAACTTCAATTACGTGTTTTTCGTATTTCCTTTGCTACCAGTGGAGTTAGATCCCTCATTGAAGAATCCTTCTGATCGAGAGTTTTCAGCAACAATGAAGAGTTTGTCGACTGCTCATGCTATTACATGTGCTTTAACCATAAAGATGACGTGTTCTTTCTACAACAAGTCTTTCATGTCTGTTCTTGGAGAAGAAAAGTTAGAAACTGTAAATTTGACAAGTTTGGAGGAATTAAGGCTCTGCTGCCCTTGTTATAAAAAGTATGAATAACACGTGTTTGTTTCTATTTAAGAAAACTAAATTTATATGAAAGAAAAATAATTTAAAACGTTGAGATTAATTTTTTGATTATTTTGAGAGAAGAGAAAAAAAAGTGTAAATTTAATCTCCACAATAAAAAATTACTTTTTATTTTCTCCCTCTCCCAAAATAATCAAAGTTTAACATCAATATTTTAAATTAATTATTTTATATTATTTTTCTTTCATATAAATCTAATTTTTTTATTTTTAATTTTTTTGTCCTTAAAAAAACAAAAACCCAATTAAGAATTCCGATATAGAGAGATTTAACCCCTACTTGCTACGTAAAAGAGTGCTATGCTACTTAGTGAAAACAATTTTTAAAGAATAAAATTTTATTGAATAAAATTTTGATTTTTTTATACGTATATTATAGGTAAAATAATCGTTAAAATTGTATGGATAATCAATTTAATCCAAAAAATTATATAAATGCAAAATAGTTTATGATATTATATTTTTCATGACTTTAGTCAGTAAAATGTAAATGGACAGTGCAATTTATATTTAAAATAAATGAAAAAATTATTATAATTTAAATTATCAACCAATTCAGTCCCTAAAATTATAATAATAGATTAAGTTAGTCCAAATAATTACAAACCTAAATTAAGTACACTTTTTCATACTAATTTTCGAAATTTTAAGAGTGCATTTCTCAAATTTTGATCATAAACTTGTATAACTTTGTGAATTTTGTCTTAGTTGATAATTTATTTTCTTCAATGGTTTGTTGGAATTTAAACCCTTGACCCTTTCTTCTACAAAGCCACTATAGCCACCAAATCATTTAACTTGTTTGGTCCATATATAAAAAAAGTATATCATATATACCATTAATTAATTGAACTTTTGATTATTCATGTACATATTTATAATTATGTATTAAAATCATAAATGTTGATATAATAAATTTATTTATTAATTATTTTAATTTTAATCATATTTATTTAAAATTACACAAATTATTAAATATTTATTATTTAAGTTATATAACATTTTATTAATTGATTTATTTAAAATATTTATATTTCTGTATATTGCCCTGCAATGAAATGATAGATGATATACAAATTATTAGTTAGCAATAAATGGTTTCATAAAATTGAGTAAAAGAATTATAAATTATATTAATATTTAATGATTTGACATCTTAGTTTTCAAACAAGGAATGACTTGCATTTAAAAAATTAAAATTTAATTACTAAATACAAATAAACAATCCAAACGGTACTTTTCACTATTTCTTAGGGGAGGAGTCTTTAAGAACAGTCCTAAGTTGGCTTTTTATGAGTTTGGTCTATCTGATCAAACCTTTCTACCTCCTTTTATATTTATATATATATATAATATAATGAATTTATATTTATTTAATTTTTAATTTTATTTATCTTATTACATATATGTTATATAAATTTATAATTTTTTTTATAAAGTAATGACGACAAAAAGATTGAAAATAAATTTCGTTTTCTTATTCTTATTTTTAGATATATCTTTGTTTTTATATTTATCAAATATGAATTTTTTGTTTTATCTTTATTTTTATTTGATACGGACGATCCGATTAACTAATACATATAATTGTATTTATCTTTTATTATTTTAAATATTAATTAAATAATTTTATAAAATAATAAAAATTTTAAAAAAATAATAATATTATAAATGATTTAAAATTAAAATAATATTTATATTTGTTTTTCTAATAAAAAATATCAATAAAAAATTATAATTATATATATATATATATATATATATATATTAAATTAGAGTATATGGAATAATATTTAATAAAAATTAAATAATTATAAAAAATTATCAAAACCATAAACATAAATTACAGAATTAAATATAAAGATTTTTCATTAAAATCATAATGAGTTAAGTAATACTTATAAAAACATGTTTATTTATTATTTTAATTTAAAATATAGATGAATATCTTATACGCTCATGAATAAACGGAATAGAATGTTTAATTACTATTCAATGTTAATTAAAATTTTCTTTTACAATAGCGTTAGAAATATTAGAATTTAGAATTTTGCAATTTTAATCTGAATTCCTTCACCATTATATGGATCGTATATAGTGGTTCTGAATAATGTGTTCAATTATTATATAATTGAAAAACTAAGATTAAATTATTTTATATAATTTGTATGCTACTTTTTATAAGTTATTTTGAGTTTACTAAGATAAACTATATTTGTATATATATATTTTAAATATTTACACAAATATTCTACGCAATACACCGTTGCACAAATTACACAAAGTAATAATACCTGTCGCTTTTGACATATAAGAAAATATATTAAAAGAGACTATTGGTTACTTTTTAAAATCCACTCTCCCTTATATTTGTCAAATACACACTATTTCTTTGTTTACTCTTTCCATAATTAATTACCAATTTACTAGCATTTGCATGGATCTTACAGATGCAGAATAGTGGCAACATTTCCCATCGTTTTTTTACCATTTAAAACAAAATTTGTTTGTCTTTTGTTAAAAAAAAGTAGAAAATTATTAATTATTATTTAATTATATCCTTATTTTTACTCATATTAAAACAAACAAAAATAGTATAAAATTATTAGATTCATAATTTCGAAAGAAAAAAATATATTAAGAAAATATAAACTATTTTGAAACTATTTTAATTACTTAAAAGAAAACATTAAATATTTTTAACAATTTAAATTTTATTGAAACCTTTTTATTTATAAATTAAAAGCACATATTTAATATGCAAAAAAATGATATATTTAATAAATACATACATATATAATGTCATTAGTAAATTTATTCAAGAATTAATGATTATTTAATGCTTTTTATTAGTGCTATTTAAATTTTTAACGTATTTTTACCATATATATATATATATATATATATATATATATGTATGTATATGAGAGAGATAACAAGAGAGTGTTTAAGATTAATAAAATCAATAACACTAATAATTTCATTAAACCTCGCCACCTGCCAAAAAGGCTCCTGAAGCACAAACTCAATCCCTTCACCTGCATATTTCTTTAACGATCAATCATAAACTAAACGCGCGTTTCGATTCCCGAAGTCAAAAATTCAGTATTCAGTTTGTTTTGTAGTTTGATATGTTCGCAGTTCTCTCCTTTTTTGCATATATGAGGAGTTGTCATATGCTTGGTACAAATGCAAGGCTAGCAAACCCATCCATTACATTAATTCTGAGTTTTTCATTCAATAATACGTTTCTTTTTTCTAATTTCTGTAATTTGTATTTTTCTATACCATATAGCTGTTACAAGGTTGTAGTGATGATACGTTAGTATTCGGTGTTAAACAGGTTAAGCCTTTAATTTCCGTGTGAAAGGTGGTAAAAATCTCATCATCATCATTATTCTCTTTAGCGGATTTTATTGCTTTTGTGATATTGAAACGCCAAGTCAGGTCATGCAAATTGGCATTTATAGAGTCCCTTCTATAGAATTCACACAACTCACCACAAAAAAAAAGGGTAAAGCTAAGTGAGAACAAAACTCAGAAGTTTAGTCTCTTTGGCAGATGAATTGAAAAAAATGGGTTTTGCTATGGGGGTTGCTGGTGGATCTGGCGACGATCAACTCAATCACAGTCACAATCAGAGATCAAACAAAGGAAAAAAGGGCCTACCATGGTCACAAAGCTGATAGAACATAGGCTTGAAGAGTAAGATAACTTTTAGTTGTGATCAATTTCAGTTTTTCCTTACAATTTTAATTTGCTAGGTTTTGAATTATGAGTGAAGGATATATAAGAAAGGGCTAACATTGTCGTTATACACAGCAGATGCCACAAGATCTAAATTGATATATACTTTGGAGATCTCTTGCTGTATGGCGCAATCTGTATCTACTGTTTACGATGAATAGGTAACTACTGTTTTCTAAGGTTTGGACTGGTTTTTCTCCTGACACAGATTTTGCTTTGTTCAATGATTTTAAAGGAAGAGTTTTGGTAGATCAACTTCTTTACGAGAGATATTGAATTTATCATGATTGTTATTTTTTTTTCTTCTTTTTATTAACTTTTTAATTTGGGAGTAACAGTCTCCACATTTTTGTTGTGTAATAGGTACACGAGATGGATTGTGAATTAATTTGACCCTTTCTTGTTTTGATCTCATGGTTTTGAGGATGAGATACTGAAATATAACCCTTTTTCTTTAGATTTTGTTAGGGTAATGGTGGATCGATTAGGTGATTGAGTCTACTAACTTGTTTACCTAACCCACTAATTTGATCAGGTCACCGATGAGTCAAACAAGATGGCCAGTGATCCAATTTTTGAAGAGAGAAATCTTCTCAATTAATATGTATAATACATTTTTTAGTGTATGAGAAACAAGGGAGAAATAGCATAGATAAATGCATCATATACAAAATTGGAATGTAATGAGATTATATTGGACTCATTTTGGAATACAAATTCAATAGATTACATCTGTACATAATTGGATTAGCATGAAACTTTTATCTTAAGTTACGATGTGGATTTGTATAATAAAATCTTACGTACATCACTGAAAAGGAGACTCATATAGACCCCAAATGTCCCGATGCACAAGTCTTAGGAGGGTCATATTCGACAGCACCTCTTACCTACCACATTATATCACATAGAACACACTCTCCCAACTATGCACAAAAGGGAAGGAACCATGGTTACATCTTCATCAAACATTGGTCCACTACACCATATCATGGAATCACACTATATTTCCATGTATTTGATATTGTCTTTGTATATTTTCGTACACATGTTTTGTTGGACATTTTGTTCATGCTTCTTGTTAGCAGATATGTTTAGCTTATATTAGTACTAATTGCTTCTTTTTATAATTTGATAATGGAAAAAAAATATATACATGTCTATAATATCTGGGCTTGTGTTTATGTAAATATATACATCTTGCAAGGCTTTCTGTTAACTAGGATGTTTACTTTTGAACTGAAGAATGAGTATCTCAAGGGAAATCAGAAGAACTCAATTAACAGCAGAAGAACTTGGGCTTGAGAGAACTCAAATGAAGGTAATACTTTAAGTAATGCAATCCATTTTACGTGTGTCTATAATCTTCAAGACTTAATCTCAACAAATAATTGTGTATTTGAATTTTAGTTAAGAAAACTAGAATTGAAAAAAATTAATAGTTTATTATAGATTTTTATACAGTGTTTAACTTTTTCAATTGTAATTCATGTGAGATTGATTTTTAACATATACAATGTTGATGAAAGACATTTTGAAAATTCTTATATAAAATATAAGGTTATTCATTTATGAAATAATGTAGTCATTTTGGTAATCAATTTTCTAAAGAACACCCCATTCATTATATCTAATTAATTCAATATTGCTTAAGCAATATTATACCTGCATCTCCCTTATTTCATCGAATTTGAGGGAAGGATTTTAAAATATTAATGATCTTTTTTATTTTATTTTTAAATATTGAAAATCATAAAAAAATAATATTTATTTTTCTTTAATTTATTGTGTTTTTTTATCAATAACAAAGAATAATAAACCATCAAAGCATTTAATGTCTATTCCAACCATATAGAAAAGATATTTATGTAGACAACTTGGATTTCATTATAAAAAAAACACATTTTCCTAGTAGTAACATATTTTTCTTGACTAATAAATGTGTGTGCTCTCCCACTCAAGCTACAATATAGTTCCACCAAAAGCAAGAAAAAACTAGTCACGTTATGAATAAACACCGTAGGATAAATCATATATGGTTGAAAGACATCATCTAAATATTACATGATGTATGTTTATGGAGAGGTACACTCTCTTATGTCATGTGCTTATATGAAGTAGTTGTAACTTCAATTGAAGGAGTTGCAATATGATTTGTTGGTATCTACACCAACATCTGGTGTAGTAATAATGTCCTCTATGTTTTCTAGATGTATGAGAGTAGTCGAGGGATGTTAGTATAAGGTGAATCTTATATGTTTGCCTATTAAGGATTTGGATGTGACTTTAGGGATGAATTGGTTATTTGTCAATTCCATTATGATAGATTGTGGTTGGAAAGAGTTAATGTTTCTTATCTTTTAGAGTGAGGAATAAGTATTAATTTATCAGTTACAGAAGGATATGATATATAGTGTTATGTGTTGCTAGCGTAGATGTAAAAGCTCTGGTAAAAATATGCATGTTGTGCAAGAACTTATGGATGTCTTTCTAGAGGAGATTCAAAAGTTTTCATCACCAAGGGAGATTAATTTTCTCCATTGATCTCCTTACTAGTGAAGGTCCATTGTATATGGCTTTGTACCGGATGACATTTGTTGAGTTAGCAAAGTTGAAG
The DNA here is from genome assembly GCA_030347555.1 of Lablab purpureus. Taxonomy (NCBI): domain Eukaryota; kingdom Viridiplantae; phylum Streptophyta; class Magnoliopsida; order Fabales; family Fabaceae; genus Lablab; species Lablab purpureus. The sequence goes on from CM059259.1 coordinate 17,912,027, forward strand.
AATAAGTGTTGTAATAATATATTTACTTGCAAAGACTTTCTACTTCAAATGTATACTCAATGTTGTTTCAGGGTCCTTCATAGTTTAACCAGTTTTTTTATTCTTTACCATACCTTGGAATGCCTCCTATGTATGCCTTTATAACTACTACCCTTTGTCTAATGTTTTAAAGTAAGATTTGTTTTTCTAACATCAACAAAGAAGTTTTTAAAACTCTAAGAAGTTTGAATATGGTTGTGTAAAGACTTTTCTAATAATTTTTATGAAACATGTTAGGGGTGCAACTAATATTGTTTTAAGCACATATAAAATTAAATCATAAAAATTTTCAGGTGGTTTGCAAGGTTGCTCAAATGTTTTTATTGTATAGCTTGAAGCAGATCCTGTGTATGATATGTGTTTCCTTTTGTTTATAGTTGTACATGGGTTAGAGTACCTCAAGTACTCTATTTAACATAGTTTTTCTTTGCTAATCAAAAGAAAAAAAACTACAACCAAATAATGGGTTTGGTTGATGTAATGGGTTGAACTATCTCTAGTACTCCCTATTTATATATTTATTTTTACAGAAAAAAAACCTATAAGTGAACAATAACACAAACTTGATAAACTTGTGGTAGAATAAAAAAAAGTTAACATCCATGTCTCTATGCATCCTTACTCCACCTCATACACAATGTTACCTTTATTCCTTAGACAATCACAAACCAACAACTGTAAACCAATTTCATTTTGGTGTTAAAACATAAGGTTTACACTTCATTTGGTTTCCTTACCCTAGACATACATAAATTTGATTTTCATGAATGATTCACTATTACACTAGTCTTAGGTCTTGATTCAGTCATTCACTTAAAAGAGTTTGACATCCTTGATATTCTATTCTAGAATACACACTCCTATATATAGGTCATGTTCTTCTGTCCAAAAAGCTCTTTTCAGATGTTCTACTTTTAAATTTAGATTGCAATTTTGAATATTATAGAACATTATACTATATAATCAAATTAATTAATTCTAAACAAATTTATTTCATTTAACTTTATTTTATTTCTTGCTAACTTTACTCTATTTTGAAAGCCTTTAATGCTAATTTAAATTCTAGGTTTTCTTGGGTTGACCATGTTAAAGTAGATTTGAATATTAATACACATTAACTATGTAAAAATCTTGTTAACAGGAATATTGCATATATGGAACAAACAGATGACTTTGGAACTTCAACAAATGTGTGAGAGATTTATCCGTGTTGAAGCATAATTCCAACTAATTATTAAATCAAAAGAGGTTACTCATTTCCTTTTTTATTACATATTTTTTACTATTTATTCATTCATTTATTTGAATATTTTTTAACATGTGACCATTAGTAAGCAATATGGATATAACCTAACTTGATTCATTTTGATGTTTTGGTTTAAAACATTAGTATGGTTGAATTTTTATTCCCACATCTAGATTTAATTTGGTTCAGTTTTTAGGTTATTAGTTTTTAAATTTGAAAAATATAACTTGAAATAACTTTTTCACTATTGTATATGGGTTGAACATCCATATTTAATGCTTCTTTTATTTTATATGTTTTGCTGATAAAAAGACAACATGAAATAACTCTAAGGTTCCCTTATTCATTACTTAAAACTCCATGACGAAATTGTCCATTAATTGACCAAAGGATTTTCATATTTGGGACACAAGTTCAACCAAGACATGTGAAGTGAGCATGTTCGTAAGTCATGATAATGGAAATCATTGGAAATGTTACCATCCTTGTGATTATGGTCATTTGGTGACACCATACAAATTTAAACATCCTAAAAAACATGGTGAAAAGAGAGAAGATATCACAAGGAAGCATAGAAGGATATCATTCAACAGTAATTTATTGATTAAACAAAATGAATCATAAAATCACTAGAAGCATTTCTCCTTTCTAATGATTTCAAAAACATCTTTCATCGCCATAATCATAATGTTTTAAATGTTACTTCATACGTTACACTATTGAAAAAAGATGTTTTAATGATAGCTAAACATATTTATAATGACAATTTAGGTTAATCAAGTCATTGTTGAGACATGTGATTTTCAACGACAACTTGAATTATCTTTACATGCTCTACATACAATAATGGTTTTTTCTACAACCCATATTGTATGTTATTAGATGGATTATAGGCATGATGTCAAGATAAAAAGTAAACCCAAGAGAGTTCACAAACCCAAACCAAATAAACAAAAGGGAAGAAGGAGACATAATGATACAAACAAAAAAAAAAAACAAAAGAAAATATGGAGAAGACATGGTGGCAATGAAAACACGATTTGAAGGTGAGGACAACACAAACACAATGCAAGATGATGGTGTGTGAAAGGACAAGGGGATAAGGTCAAGGGGCAATGATAACGAAGCAACAATGAGATAAAATGGAAAGAGGTGACAAGAAGAAGGAAAACGTGATTCAAAGTATTGAAATTGAATGAATATTATGTAGAAACATGAAATATAACATGACGATTCTAAAACAATTGTCGTCATATGTACCTTATAATAATATTTGTTAAAAAAATCATCTTTATATGGTACAAATGATGACAATTCTAATGCGACTGTGGTTGTATGTTCATATTAATTTCAAAATGGACATTGTACCATGTTAAAATAATGTACTATACAATAATAATTATTTAAAGAACCATAATTATTTCATATGAACGACGACAATTTTAAAACAATAATTATCATAGAATACATAAGATCATAATTACTTTAGAATCATCGTTATATGTTTCACTTTAATTTTAAAATTATCATCACAATATTTTAACAATAATTGTTTAAAAATTATTGTTAATAAATAAATTTGCACTAGTGTTAGTAGAGGTCTTTTCTCTTAGTGGCCTACGGATAAAGATTTTGGTTGTGAGTAGACAAAGTAAGAATGACAGAGAGTGATTGTGCTTTTGTGAATTTAAAGATGGTTGATGAGGAATAACAAGGAGAGGTAACTTTGTAATAAGATTTTTTTGTGATTTTTCAAATTATCTTTATCTATTATATATGTATATATATGATTTAATTTTAGTGATAATTATTCTTAGAAGAAGGAAGAGTATGATAAAGTTTTATCGTAAAAATTTTCTATTGAATTTTTAAGATGTCAAGTAAGACAAACTTCCGAGAACATTTAGTAGAAGAGAATATTAGAATTATGGTTATTGCTTAAAAATACACAAATTCAAGCTAGTCAAATGCTATGATTATACTCATTGCTTCTACTCTTTTGTTTAGCTTCTATCCTTCTCATGTTTTTGACTTTTCTAAAGATAAATAAAATGTTTTTAAGTTCACAAACTAAGCATCTAAATTTTTTATTTACTAACATATAATTAATTTTTGTTGAGATTCTGACACTCATCACATTTATTGATGTGCTTCAATCCATATAAAAAAGAAAACTATATACAGAGTTATAATATAATATTTTGTTATAAAATCACATTTATGGTAGACTCATAACAATAACTACTTTACACTACTAATTTCTTATATTTCACTAGAATTTTCCTGTAAATTTATAAGAAAAAGAATAATAAATTATTTTTTTACAAACTTTTATAACAAATTTATAAAAAAAAATTCATGAAATATAAAAAATTTTAATATTACTAAACATTGCTTACAAGACAAACTAAGCAATGCTTTCGCATGTCTATCAAAACTACAAATAGATTCAAAACACAAAAAAAAAAGGCAATCATCACAACATAATCACCATGGAAACAAGAATGTGACAAATTAGAGCACAATAGCTTCCTTAATATATCATCAAGGAGCACTTTAAATTCTTTTTGTTGCTCTGCATCAAGTTACCAGAGCTTCTTAATTCTTGGGTTTATGTTACATGGACTCATACTTCCACTACTAGTACTAGGTTGGCCCTGTGAATTGGGAGAAGGAAGATAAGAAATCTTTGAATAACCAAAAGATGATTATATATAAAAGGTTAATAAAGATAAGCATGCATAAGACTGTTTTATACTCTAAGTTATTAGAGAAGTTAAACTTGCAAGTATCTCTATCATTAATGATATTTAGTTTACTATTTTTGTCTTTTAATTAAAATCTTAGAGTAATGCAATAAATTAAGATGATTAAAATAGGAAAAAGTAAAGTAAAAAAATTAAAGTTAAAATATATATAAATCAACAGAAAAAAATATAAATAGATGTAAGTATAACAAGAGTACTCAAATCCTTTACACAAATTAAATCTAACATAATGTTTAAAGTAAAATTTCAGCAATTTACTTTCACACTATCCCATAATACAAACATTCCATCAACCATATATAAATATAAATTTGTGTATGTAAATCTAAGACCAAAATATTTATGAGAGAGACATATATATATATATATATATATATATATATATTTGTTTTGGAATCAATTCTAATGAAAAAAATGAAATCTTAAGTACAAAACTCACATAACATCCTACTACAAGAAAATAACAAATGAATATATAATATAATTTCAAATTATAATTTATTAACAAGAAAATTAATTATATGTTAATAGAGTAAAACATTTATGTGCTTATTTTTGTAAATCTTAAAACATTTTATTGGATTTCTAAAAAATCAAAAATATTTTGAAAAGGGAGTGAAAGACAAAAAAAGATAGTAGTAATGAATATAATCATGGCATTTGATTGACTTGGGTTTGTGTGTTTTTAAGTAATTTTTTATATATATTTAATGTTGTAGGAAGTCTATCTTAGTTGACATGTTTAAAATTTCATAGAATTTTTTTTATCATTTGATTAGAAAAAAAATCAACATATTAATACACATATTTATGGATTAAAAAGGCTATGTGAGGTGATATTAATACACATATTTATGGATTAGAAAGGCTATGTGAGGTGATTTTTTATTTGTAGTATAATAAATGAAAGAAACCCTAAACCCTTAACTCATTTAGTTATTAAAAGAATATGCATTGCTGAGGTAATTTATATGCATTGATTGATGTAAAAAGCATATCTGTTGGCTGAAGATGCAGTGAACATGGTAGTGGAATTTAAGGGGTAGCTTGCATTTAGCTACATAAAGTGCATATCTGTTTGCTGGATTATCTGGAATCAGTGTGAGTTATGTAGGGATATTTTATCTGCTTTAGTAATCTGCACTAACATTTTGGGAAGGGGAAGGGAAATCAGTAGTAACATGTATAGTTCCTTTTATACATATTTTAAATCTAAACGTGTTTCAGATATAAAAAAACTATTATTAATATTTATATTCTTTTACTGATAAAAAATTATTAAAAGAATAATTTTCTGGGCCAACACTTAATTTATTACAAATTGTGATGAATTTTGTGATAAAACTGTAAAGTTTGTGACAAAATAATTATAATAAATTTTGAGATGTTGAACAGGATATACTTTTATGATAATTACTACTAAAATTTATTATATTTCATAAAAAAAATTTTACAAAATTTATAAGAATTATAGAAAAATAGTAAAAAAAAATTTATAATAAATTTATAAAAAAATTCTTATAAAATATATAAGAAATTCTAAACGATGTTACCAATAATAAAAAAAAAATTGTAAAGTACTCCTATTCTACTACTCTTATACATTTCTATGTTAATTTTTTTTAAATGCATACTCAAGTGTTTCACTGTATACTTCATGAACACACACCAAGCTGTGGTCATATTTCTTCTGCAAAAGGTTAGGAGTTCTGTTGCAGTTTGCAAAGGTGGGTGGAGACTACCTAAATATTTCAGTGATGTAATAGATTGGAGTATCTAAATTTATATATCTTTTATTATTAAAAAAAATTCACGTACACATGTACATCTTGGTATGTGATATTTTCATGATTTAAAATTCACAACAAGATATTAGGAATGAGGGGGAAATAAATTTAGAGAAAAAAATTATTTAATATATAATTTTCATCATGAAAACTAATGAAGTAGAATTACATCTTAAAACTCTTTCTTCATATTGGGAATATTTAAGGGAATAAACACTCATTTTTTAACAAATGATCATTAAGTTTATGTTGTGTTGTAGAAGATGAAACTTTGAAGAAATTATGAATTGTCTCTGTACTTTCTCATGAGCTCCCATCTTGATTACCACTCATATATATATATATATTTATTTCTTTTGAGTTTTATTTGTCACTTTTAATTCATTGAATTCCAAATCTATTATTTTTGGTAAATGTGCTTATTAGTGTTTTTATCATTGGAGTGTATGCATAACATTGATTTGCAAATGTTTTTGAATTGGGTTTGGGCCTACTTCGAAAAGTATCATAATACTTGAAAAAAAATATTAAAATACTTAAAATGTAGTTGAATATTTGTTGAAGTATTTGAATGTTTTAGAGTGGTTAATTTATTGGTATACTAAAAAGATTATATGCATACTCATTGAGTACTTGGTCAAGCATTCAATTATTTAAGAAAGTCCTATATTTGACTATTAGACATGTAAATGTTAGAGAACATTTTGAATGCTTAAATGTCGGACCAAATTATTTTTCACATACTATTTTTTTAATGATTAAAGCTTGTTTTATAAGAAATTCATATAGAAAATCTTTAAAACTGAGGAAAAACTTTGCTGAAAATCTTACTCATTGTTCTCATCCATATCGTTCTCATCCATATCACTAATCTATGATTGAAACTTTACACAAATTATTTGTACAATTGTAATTCTACTTGTTATGGTTTATGTAAGATTTTGACTATTCATTGAGTTTCTTTCCGGGCTTTTTGGGTAAGAATATTATAGTAAAAATTCTCAAATGTATTAATTCATGATTCAAGATGAATATGAATTTTAAAGAAAAATTTTTTACATACATCTTTCAATCTTTCTTCACCTATATCATATCTAATAAAATAATAATATTTTTACATTTTTAATTTATTTATCTTAATATATTCTATATTTTAAAATAAAAGCAATCTTATATAAGTATTGCATAGTGTTAATAAAAATTTGGATGTTTATGGATATCGACTAATTTAAAATGGATAAGAGTAATTTATTATAAATTTAATGTTTCTACACCTTAAACTCCCATTACTTTCATTTATAAAAGTTTTTTTAATTGAGTATTCACCTAATCTTAATTGTAACTTATTAATTATTAGATATATATTAAATAAATTGAATTGAATATTTTATACTTGTCAATTACTCTTTATTTTTGTGTTACTCTCTTTGTTATTTTAGTGCACATTATTGATTTTTCATTATATGCATTTGATAACATCATAAAGGGACAGAATTTTTTATAACATTTTAAAATATGGTTTTGGTGGTTGTGCATATCCATACATTACTAATCAATTACCTTAACTAAGAATTTTATTTTACTTAGTTGGGAGTTGAATTTCTTAAATATTTTTTGAATTTTTAAGTAAAAAATTTTCATTAAGGGCTCTTATTTTTTTTTGAAAAAAAATTACAACTACTTAATTGACTCCCTTTTTTTACTTATTAACCAATAACTAACACATTTTTTTACAAAATGAGTTCAAGTTATAGTGGTGTTTCACAGTGTCTTCATGCACATTTGGTATGGAGATATTAAAAGTAACTCATGCAGAAACTAGTAAAGTTAAAGAATAGAAACTACATTAACCCAACTTTAGAATGTATCCTGGTGAACTTAAAAGAGATTCAAACACATTGTACATCGTCTCATTTAATTGGGAAAAGAATTTAACAATCAGAACATATTAACATAGTTCTAAGATATATTAGTTCGGAATGAAAACATTTACATAGTATGAGGTAATGTTTCCAAATTATTTATGTTTATATTGTAAATCAAACTGTTGTATTTATGTTTTTTATTAATACTATTGTTTTGCCCATAAAAAAAAATTACATACTATGAAAGTGAAAAGCCGAAACACATCAATTTGAGTGCCCCAGCTACAGTGAGAAAAAAAACCCTCAAGTCAACAGCAAAGAAAGGTCTACATTGATTGGGATGAGCTCATGTAGTGAGAAGGAAGATAAAACAGGTTAGTGATAATGGGTTTTCTTTATCTTATAATTATGATGAGTTATATAAAGAATTCAAATAATTACCTGAAAAACTGCATATCAAGTTTATTAAGAAATTATATTTAGATCATGGTTATGATCAAACTAGTATACACAATTGGTTGTGCATTTCTTCTATCCACTTTAATCTATCTAATTTTCTTAGTAAATTGTAATTCATTAAACGGTTTCCAATAATCTGGTTCATGCAAGTATTTTAACTTCTATGAAAACCCAATCAACAATCTCTTTTATATTTTCAAATCAAGATTGGTTTTGGGGGAAAGGCTTTTCAAAACTACATGGAGATATTAAGAATTTTTACTAATCTAATTCATCCTTATTGGATCCAACCTTTTGCTTAATATTCTATGCTTTAGATACTAGATTAGAAACTAAATAGATGTAAAGATTTTTTTTCAATTGATTGATTCAAGAAAACAACTTTTGATAATCAACCTATACTTTTGCTGACAAAAAAAATGTGTTGTGTATCATTGGATTTGTATTGTATAATTGACATTATGTTTAGTGTTTTTCATTTGTTTTAAATATCTATTATGTCTTAAGAAATCTCATTTCAGAGCTGTTAAGTGCATCATGAAATATCTCAGAAATATTCATATTGAACTTTGGCTTTGGAATCCAAATAGTTCTACTTATTTCTTAGCAGGTTACTCTGTTTTTTACCTTACAAGTAACTTAGATAGAAATAATACCAATGATACACGTCACATATTAGAACATTTATCGATCTCATTGTACAGTAAGAAGCAAGTGGGTGTTGAATTGTCTATTATCTATGGTGAGCTTGTAGCTATAAGTAGTTGTTGCTCGCTAATTTTGATGAGGCTATAATGGATGATAAACCAATCTTAGTATAAATATTATAGATTTCTGTTTGACTTTATTAGATGTTTATTATACTAAATATTACATTAGTTTTTGTTTGGATGTTTAAACTTAATTGAGTTTTATTGAAAATGTTTACTATTTTCGTATTTGAATGTGTTCTGACTTTTTCATCCTTGTTTAGGTCATCTTTTGATATACAAAAATATGTTTCAGACGATCTTGGTATGTATAGAAAGCATAAAGAAAGATCTACAACTCCCACGAAGAAATAGTGAGACTTCATTTACCCTAGATCTTTAAAAAAAAAATAAAAAAATTGGACGTGAGGTTTAATGTTGTTTGCTTTTGACAGCCTAATATGGGTGCAATATTTTGAGCATATCTTGAACTGCAGATATTGGCTAAACACAAAACTGCACCTCAAATTTTTACCTCTCATTCATTAAGAAAAGCTAGATTCCTCGAGTTAGCAAGGCCTCGGGTGAACATAGTGAAAGTTACTAATTCTAGAAGTTATGGTTCTCTGATCATTCTCACAAATGAAATCAGATCTTTAAAAAACTTATAATTTTTTTTTTAGAAAAACATAGAGAATGTCTTGATAGAACATCAATTGTAAAATTATGACTTCCTTGAATCAAAGATACAGAATGGATCATCCCATTCTACAGGTAATTAATCTACGTTGAGTCATAAAATTTTACATCAAGTAATCGGCCGGGTTCCTTAAACATTAACTTTCTTTAAAGGTTATGTTTCTTGTATTGAGAATCTTCTTGCAGGATTCAAGATGTATTCTTTGCATAGTTTTTCATAGATTTTATGGTTTTGTTAATGGAAACCATTGATTCGGTAATTTGGTGTAACTTCTACTGAAAGTGAGTATTATTGCTAAAGTTTTTCATACATTTTATGGTTTTTTTTAGTGGAAATCACTGGTTGAGTAACTTTTTTGTTGAGAGTCAACCATTACTAAACTTTTGATTTCTTTTTTACCTTTTTATTTCAACTTAAGCATTGAGAATTAATGATTTTCATCTTAAAATATATTTTAATTCTAGTTTCAAAATTGAAAGCATGTATTAATTGTTTAATCTCATCCTAATCAATCCTCAAAATTAAAAAGAAATATTGAATCAATTTTTTTATCAAAAACATTATATAAATATAAATGGGACATTGATTAGCAGAAGAGAAGTTAACTAATTTCCAAGAATGATTATGAATAGTAATACTATAGGATCCTGAAGTAAAAAACTTTATAATCCCCTAACTTAGCCATAACAGAGTAACATTTCCATGTTTTCACGATAAAATTGGAAAACAATTGTCAATACTCCCTTCCATATTTCATCACAATCAAACTGGTTAAACGAAAATGAAACTAAAAGTAAAATTGCCCCTGTCCGATAAAATGATGTTAAAGAAACTCAATTGATTGAAGAAAAATGTTTAACTGGATCTTTTAAAAACCCAGGATGGTTTCACGTGCTTGAATTTAGTCATCATCCGAATATATGTGTTTTTCTTATCAGAAACAAAAATACATATAAATAAAGTATTTTGGAGAGTGCTTCAAGCCATATACAAAGACCTGATATATGTATAAAGAAGAACTAAAAATATAAAATATACCATAAACCTACTCCCTAAGTCAAATATAACTTAAAAATACAATACTGGACTTTGCTTAAAAGTTTACCCTCGTTTCTTATAATACATTCCTGCTAAATCCTCAAATAACAATTAATATGAATTGCAACTGCACAGTTTGTGTGTGTGCACATATGGAAAATGATCACAAACAAGACTGAATTTGTATTTGTTTTAATAACTAATGAGGTTTGTCAAACTGCAAATCATCCACCTGCTTTGACATCAAAATTTTAGACCACACATAGTTCTGTTTCTAGCTACTACGAAGGATTCTTCTGCCAAAGTTGTAACAAAAGTTTATGTAAAGGAATGTATTTATCAGCTGGAATGTATCTCTGTAGGTAACTCAAACAGTGAAAATCTCTTTGAAAATGAATCTACATCTCATGACAGTGTTACACACTCATGCCATAAACATTTGAATGTTGATGAGTGGTTCGAAAGATGTAAATTTTGCTTATTTATGAATTTCTTATTTGCTATTTATTTTGTAATTTGATTGTCTGATTCCATTTTATGCATGTTGTTTGACACTGGAACAGTTAACGATGAGGCTACAATGGAACACACTGCTATTGATGGGAGGTGGCCCTCCTTCAAAAACGCACTTGAAGATTTGTTTGTAATTGTTGAAGATTTGTAATTAATGTTTAATGTTGATGAGATTGAGGTGTCATAAATATACAATTCTTATTTATTTTTCTTTTTTGCATGATGAGACAATGCTATATATTTTTTTTCAATTATAATATACTGGAAAAGCAAAAGAAAAAATAAACATATTAAATAGGTGATGTTTTAAAATGAAATTAAAACACTCTTCCGCGTATGACATCATGTAACACTTTCCAGTTATTACAATAAGAAAAGCAAAATAAAAGTTTATTACACTAAAACAAACAATTAATGAGGAAAAGAAAACATTTATTGCATAAACAAAATTACATAACTTAATTAATATTTGCTTATTAAATTATTATACGTTTAACTTTTCTTAATTGCTTATTTATGATATAATTGTGTGAAAAGAAATAAAGATAAAGAGAATATGTAAATGACAACGGTACATTTGTTGTTTAGTTAAAGAAAAAACGAAAAAAAGAGGAAAGAAAGAAAAATATCTTTTAAAAAACAAAAATTCAAAACAATTATTTTTATTTTCTGTTCAACTCAAATTCTAAATTTTTACTGTCTCCTTTTACTTTCTTTCCTTTGAACTAAATAGGAGATTTCAGTACTCATCTCAGTAGAATTATATATTTTTAAATACACATTTAACAAATATTTTTATTAATGTGTAGATTTAATGTTGGTTCCACTAAATAACTCATATTTAAGACTCTCACATAATTAATTCATTTTATACTTCTAAAATTATATTTCATTCAAAAATCAACTTCCCCCAAATTTTTTTTACCGAAATAGGTGGTTTACCTAAATACACGCTTTTTACAATCTTTCTTACCTTACCAATAATTAATAAAATTATCTTACATGGAAAATATTAATAAATTTTTCTATTTATCTCCACAGACACAAGAATCCAAAAAAATGTTGCGTAGAAAATAATCAAATTATTGTTTTCTTTTTTCTTTTTTGTTTTAACTTTTAGGAGGACATGCAAAGACAGTGAGGGTGTGAAGGACTTAGGGGCATATATATACAACCTAAAGGCTCAGAATTCTTCAATAGTTGTAATTGAAGTTTGCCATACTCTGGTTGAAAAAAATGGATTCTTCAATGGCAAGTGCTGGTGGTGGTGGAGGTGGTGGTGGTGGTGGGTCTGCTGATGAAGGCTCTCAGAACTTGAACAACGGAAGAAAAACCTCCTACAAACGTCTTACTTCTTCTCAAACAGCAAGACTTGAAAGGTATAATTAAAATCACCCTTTAGGTTAACATTATTTTTTTTTTCAATCTAATTAATACTTTGATTTGCTTGATTTTGAAGGAGCATCTTGCTTTTTGGGTGAAAGAAATTAAAGAGTAAACACATAATTCTTTTAGATTTAATTGTGCATGTTCGTGAAACTCTTTTTTTTTTTAATCAAGCTAAATAGATCTCTCTCCACATTTAATTCCTCTTGATTTTGCTTTTCTTGGGTTCATCAAAATTAATTTTTTTTGTGAATTTCGGTTTGATCTATTTGATCAAGGGTTTTTCTATTAAATTTGGTTTAATGTCCTTTTGATTATGACTAGGGTCACGATTAATGGTACCAATATTAATTTGTACCATGCCTATGCTTGTTTGGGCAAACTTTGTGGAGGGAAAATCGACTTTGTGGTGGGTCGAACCGATTTTGATCATGAGTACAAGTGGAAAAATTTAAACTTTATGAAGTAAAATTGATTTTAGATGCGGATTCACAAATTGTATTTTTTTAGCCTCTGATTTTATAATTTAGAAAACAATTTTCACACTTTTCAGTCTAAAGCACACTTTTCAATACAAATATGTGACCAATTTAAACATGCATCTCAATCATACTCTAAAAGCATATTTACTTCACCAACAAAGAAAATTCTTCTCAACTTGCTTTCAAAATATGAAACCCTAACACGAATCAATTGTTTTACAAAATTAAAAAATAAATCTTTCGAAATAAATTGTATAGAAGTCTAAAACATATGAACCCTTAATTGTTTTAAATAATCACTTTGGTGCTTGATTGTATGATGAATGTCATAATCGTGCACATATTAGATGAAAATACTATTTCACAATTTATAAAACTAATTAACCATAGTGAAATCGATACTAATATGTCAACGAATAAAGTTTGGTTATTTTTTCTATCGACAAATTTTTTAATATTTTGAGTATTTTTTTTATCTATTGAATTTGAGTCGTTTGCACTATATGTGATTTTTCTTTTTTGTTAAATTGACTAGTGCAGTCAAATTTTTCTATCTATATATGTAATTATAATTATTATATTTAATGAAGTGGATTCTCTTTATAAATGAATGGTTCAACTTTTCTACAAAAAAATTAATTTGAATTTATAATTTTTTTCTACTCCAAATTTTCATACAGAACAAATAAAAATGATTTGAAATGACTAGAAATACAACTTAAAGTTAAATTTTCTATGTGTTGTGCATATTATTTAGGGTTAGAGAAAAACTCACTCTTCGTTTGTTTCTTATGATTCATTGTGTAAGAGAGTGGAAGAGGACGAATAGTTTGAAACTCGTCCAATTTGCTTACATTCATGTGAGAAAAATGAAACGATGGAATATGTGGATCTCACTCCTTATTCACATATATTCAAGGAAAAACATATTATCATTTTGTAAAATTAGAAAAATGTTTCCACATATAATTGTTTATACATGTGATTTATAACTTGTCTTTTATGATCAAAGAAACACATCGGTGTTTGTTATACCTTCAAAATTATGTCCTCATAATAATTAGTTATTTTCTTAAAACAAACAATATAATTCTTAAATATATATATATATAATACATTTTTTCATAGGTTGCTAAAAAAAGAACTAACTATTGGGGTTTAATTTTTTCAATAAAGATTCATCAAGGATTGTCCACACCCTGATGAGGCTCAACGACGTCAATTGGCGGCTGAGATTGGACTTGAGCCAAGGCAAATAAAGTTCTGGTTTCAGAATAAGAGGACACAAATCAAGGTATTCATTTTCATTAGTCTAATACTTTTCATTTAGAAACTATTTCACGTGTGCTCATAATTAGTGTTAGTCATTTTAGAGAAAGTGTTTTCTACAGTAAGATTGTACAAAACATTTTATAGAACTTCGAGAGACGAATGCTTAGGAAAGGAGAGAGAAGTGTTGTGTTTGATATATAACTCACCATTTTTTATGCGTATGTTACCTAAAGAACCAACACGAGCGAGCAGATAACACTGCTCTTCGAGTTGAGAACGATAGAATACACACAGAAAATGTTACAATGCAAGAGGCCTTGAAGAGTATGCTTTGCCCTTCTTGTGGGGGTCCACCGTGTATTGATGGAGATCGTGAGCACGCTATCCATAATATGAAACTTGAAAATATTCACCTAAAGGAAGAGGTTAGTGAACTCGTTCATTCATTATTCTTTTTAGATTTGATATGAATGTTATATTTGCTTGCTACTGTTTTAAACATATATATTTATGAATTGGTTTTCAGCATGAGAAGGTGTCTCGTCTTCTTTCGAGGTACTTGGAGAGCCAGATGTTACCACCTGATCAGTTCCAACAGGGTTTTTTTCCCATCATAGGATCAAGTTCAAATGCTGCACCCGGAAATTCACTGAACCAAGTGATTGGTGGAAGTTCAAGTCATGATCCAAATCTTGCTTTGCAAATTATGGATGGTGGCCATAACTTATTTGCTAGTGAAGGCATAGAAAAAAACCTTATGGCTAAGGTTGCTGCTACCGCAATGGATGAGTTAATTAGGCTTCTACGGATTAATGAGCCATTTTGGGTTAAGTCTTCAACTCAAGATGGGAAGCTCAGTCTCCTGCTTGAAAACTACCAAAAAATGTTCCCAAAGACCCGACACTTTAAAGGCCCTAACATGCGGATAGAGGCAACAAAAGAGTCGGGAATAGTGAGAATCAACAGCATTCAGCTTGTTGACATGTTCCTAGACTCTGTGAGCATATCATAACCCTTGCTGTTCACTATTTTTCTTAGTTTTTATTTAATATTGCCATATTAATTGACTATCGACATCAACATATATTTACTCGTAAGAGGATGATGACGAATTCATCTTTTCAGGACAAATGGGTTAATTTGTTGCCGACAATTGTTTCAAAAGCACAAACAATCAAAGTACTTGAAAGGGGCTTGGCAGGAAACCGAAGTGGAGCCTTGCAGTTGGTATATATTTTCATGCAAGCCTTGCTTTTGTAATTTTATTTTATTTTGGTAATTAATCTCTTTGATATAATTTTTAAATTTGTGGATACTTTTATGACAGATGTTCGAGCAAATGCACGTCCTTTCACCCTTTGTGCAACCTCGTGAATTTCAGTTCCTTCGTTTCTGTCAACAAATTGAAGAAGGCCTGGTGATAGCAGATGTGTCCTATGACTCCTTTCAGCAAAAGCCCTCTATTTTTCACTCTTGGAAACATCCCTCTGGATGCTTGATCCAGGAACTGCCTAATGGTTGCTCCATGGTTAGTAATTTACACATTTTTATGAAGTTGTTTAGTAGATCTTCAACTATAAGATTGAAATACACTACATGGATAAATTCGTTTTATATAAAAGCAACTTTTAGAAGTCATTCTATAAAGGATTGATACCTTGTTAAGTTGATGGTAATAATGTCTTCAACTGGGAAAATGTAAAGGTACATCTCACCTATTTCTTTGTACAACTTGCTAGGGCAATAATGTCTGAGCATTTATTCAAAAATTAAATATGAATTGAAATTTTTTCAGTTTTTAGTTTAATTTTCTTTTAAAAAAAATTATGTATGTATGAAGGTAACACTAGCTAGTATAAAATAAAATTTCTAAATCTTGGACATGTAAATAAACGTAATATAGAGGTTTATAATCTATTTTCACTGTGGTTAACTATTATATGTACGAATTAGAATTTGGTTGATGCTAAAACTAATAAAAACTTTTTCAGCTTATTCAGATTTAGAAATTCTGTATCTTTATTTTGGGATTCACTCACTTCATATCACAAAATCATATAATTCCAATAGTATTGAAGTAAATTCTAGGTTTAAAATATGCGTGTTTTTATCAGACATAGTAAACAAAAATATATTATGTTTTATGTTAGGTTACATGGGTTGAGCATGTGGAAGTGGATGATAAAATCCAAACACATCCGCTGTACAAAGATATTATTGTTAAGGGCATTGCATACGGAGCTGAAAGGTGGATTATGGAACTTCAAAGAATTTGCGAGAGATTTGCTGCCTTTTATGCTGAAAAGATACCTGATCATGACGCTGCAGGAGGTCACACTTTGTCATATTCGACTCAAAACCCTTACATTTGTGCATCGATATATATTTATATATATGCTTTATGATCGATGATTATGTGCTTATAGCTAACTAAAATATTTGACGTTATTCATTGTTCAGTGATCAATTCTCTTGAAGGAAGGCGAAGTGTAATGAATGTTGCTCATCGCATGCTCAAAAACTTCTGTGAAAGTATAACAATGGCAGATGGCTTGGATTTTCCACTTTCTGATATGGCGAATTGTAGCGGGGTGAGGGTCTCTATTCGCGAAAGCAAAAACGTTGGACAACCAAGTGGCATGATTGTTGCAGCTGCCACCACCATTTGGCTTCCTCTCCATTATATGAAACTTTTTGAGTTCGTAACAGATGATAAAAACCGTGCTCAGGTTCAAAATAATCTCGTTAACTGATGTTTTATTATATATACAAGAATTGTTTTTATTTGTTAGTTAGATTTAAATTAACATTGCTTTGCAGAATGATTAATAGTTCCTTGTTCTTTTCTTATATACACAGTGGGATGTTCTTACCTGTGGA
Source organism: Lablab purpureus (assembly GCA_030347555.1). NCBI lineage: Eukaryota > Viridiplantae > Streptophyta > Magnoliopsida > Fabales > Fabaceae > Lablab > Lablab purpureus. Next base: position 17,929,151 of record CM059259.1, read on the forward strand.
AATCAGGCACACAAGGTTGCGCACATCTCAAATGGAATTCACCCTGGGAACTGTGTATCGATTATTCGGGTAATTCCAATCTTTCTTTTTGTTTCATGTTTCAACTTGTTCTAAGACAGGTTTTGTTTAACTTTAAGTACAACAACTTTGAATTAGGTTTTAATAAACACAACCCTTAAGTTGATTATTGTTTCCTCAAGTACTCTTGATTAATTTCACTTCAATTTTTCATGTGTAGCCATTCATCCCTAGTGAGAACAATGCACTGATTCTTCAAGAGACTTTCACAAGCCCCCTGGGATCGTATGTTATATATGCTCCAACTGATGTAGCAACTATGACTTCGGCCATAATGGGAGAAGACTCTTCAATGTTACCAGTTCTTCCATCAGGTTTTGTCATCTCTGCAGATAGAGAACCACATGCAGCTTTGGGAGGATTTGATGGTTCAGATACTGAAGGATTGGGAGGCTCATTGCTCACTGTGGCATTTCAAATACTAGCTACTGCTGATGGAAGCAATATGCCAAATAGGAAAGCTGGAGCAGCTGTGAACTCCCTTTTAACCTCAACTATTATGAGAATCAAGGATGCTCTGAATTGCAACAATTTGGAGTGATCTTTTGGTTATGGAGTTTTTTTATGCATTGCTCAAGGAAAAAACATTGCCTTGTTTCCTTTGCGTTTCATGACAAACCAGTTTGCGTGACATTTTCAATTTGTTTGGTATATTGCTTGCCATCTTAAATTAAACAAGATGCTGCTTTTATTCCATTTTCCTCCTCTATTTGTGGTGAATAATTCTGATCCTTCTGGTGCCAATTTCTTTCAAGACATGCTTATCATTTTCTTCTGATAAGCCAAAAAATATTGAAAGAATTTCAAAGGGTACTGCAACCCTACTACAAAGTAGAAACATCATGAATTTGGGGATTGAGCAATATTAGTCCTTCATCAATGTTCACAGACATGGATTTCTTTTCTTCTCATATTTAATCCGATATACCAAACTTTGTAGGTGATGATCTCTTCAAAAATAAAGATTGTCTTTCTACATTCCCTTTTACTTAGTTTTTCTTTTGTGTAATATGAGTTTTGACCTAGGCCTGGTGATTTTTTTTGGACTTTTTTGTCTTTTAATTTACTTGTATGTTTTTTCACATAATAGCTTTAAAAACAGTTTAAGAAACATATTAGTTCATTTTACTAAAAGAAAACTGTGAATTGGTTCGTGTATACCAATTTGTGGTTGGACCAGCTCCCTCAAATTTGATATTGAATTTAAGAAAGTGATGAACTCAGAAAGAACTAGATGTATGATGACAAAACAACTATTTTGTTTAATGAAAAGAAGTTATCCTTCTGATTTAAATAAAATATTTGTTTATATGTGCCAAGTAAATAATTAATATGCATAGGTTTTTTTTTACACTCAGCTTCCCTACTAAGACCAGATTACATGTTAGATCATTATTAAAAAATTTATATTTTATGAAAATTTTCTTATAAATTTATAAAAAATTATCATGAAATATAAAAAATTGTAGTAAAGGATATTACATTTTTAAATGATACAAATAAGTCATAAATTTGTTTCATGGAATGGTATTCTTAAAGATGTTTTATATAAATATATTTAAATCAAATTAAATTAATTTTTTAATTTAATTTAGATTTTGTAATTTTTTATATTATTTTATTAGTATATATATATATTATATTTATATTCATAGACATAAATATAATATATATATATATATGATAAAATTTAATAAATTTCTTATATATATATATATTGAACCAATGTTATAATTAGTTATTGTTTTCTCAGTGGTACTTTATTTTTTAATTAATAATATAATATTTATATCATTATATAATTTGTTTCATTTCATTTATATGTTTAATAGATTGTGTTATTTTCTACACATACTTATAAACACAAAGTTAGATATGTTAAGTCTGTTTTTTAAATACATAACAGATAATATAATAATTTAAATAATTGATTCTAGTTTAAATTTTTTAAAATTTAAATCTAAATTAATAAAAAAAATAATTTTAATTGATTATCAATATTTTGAATGGTTTTTTAGTTATTTTTTATATTGTAAACCTCACTAATTTAGTATTTTCGTTTTCTTCTTAATAGTATATTCTAGTTTTTAAAATACATTGAGTACTTTTGCACACTGTAGTTTTTCTTTTGTGTACAACAATTATGAGATAAAACCTAAGTTGTTATGCATCTATATCCTCCATTTTCAACATCAGTAGGGTTCACTCCTGTAATTTTAGCGGAATGCACCTAGTAACTTGTATTTTTCATTATCATAAAAAATAAAGGTACAATCATGTGTTTCTACTAGTGTTATATAATTGATTTACAAAAATTACATTCACACAATTCACATAAAACACATGGCCCAAAAATAATATTTGCTCTGTTGTTAACTAAGGCTTGTTTTAACCTTATTACTTTCTATCCTCCTGTTTTTCTCTTTGAAAATTAATCAGATCATATAAACAGAAATTCAATTACTAAATCCACTATATAATTACTATTAGATATTAAACCTTATTTATCAACACCACAGTATTTTAGAGAATGAGAATTTTAGTGTATTATAATAAATATTTTAATGTGTATGTACGAAAATGCTAATGAGTAAAAAAAAAGAAAAGAACTAGTAGTACATAAAACTTTCCTCTCCCTTAAAAGTTCAAATAATATAATTTATTTTAGTTCAGTAAGCACAATATTCTATTTTGAAGTTGAACATGTTGATTTTCTAATGTAAAGTAATGTTCAATTTATTTATTTATTTATTTTTACTGGATAATGCGGTGTTTTAATTTTTGAAGTAGACAATGGTAATTTCTACCATAAAATGTTTATTTAATAAACTAAACATCATTATTTTATGGGAAAATGACAATGATCTTATTAGCTAGAGACTAAGATATTTATAAACAAAGTTAAATTTCTATTCTTTGTTTATCAATAATATAGAATAAATATTTATATTTATTAGTATAAATATAGAATTTATATATTATCTTGGAATTGTACTCAAATATATACGAGATATCATTTATTTTTATACTAAAAACAATCATAACACTATTATATATCCATATTCAAATATATATTATAACTCTTTCACTCTTTTATATATATATATATATATATATATATATATATATATTCTTATATTTAAAAATAATTATAGTAGTACGCATTTTTAATTCAAAATTAATTTTTTTATATAAAATAATATTAGAATAATTTGTCACACTTAATATTTTGTAAAATACTTGTATTAATCATATTTTTTAAGAGACTAACCTTTAATCCATTAAAAATAATATTAAAATTCATTTCAACTTTCTAATGCTAAAGTGATTTATTATATTTAATCTACAAAGATACATGAGCATCGTTCAATTTTTACTAGGTCATACTTTAAGTTATGTGATTTAGATTATTTTTCATTAATGGATCTTATACTTAATGTTATGACCATAATAAACCATAGTGTCATCTCATTACCTTCACACAAATACAATATACTATGACACCATTCTAGATATATACAATATATCTAAGTATATGTTAAACGATTTTTAAAATATATATTTTCAGCAAGTGTACTAAATCAATGTAGTATCTACAAGTGTCGTATCCATATAGACTTGTGTAATATTTAAGAAGAATTATAATCTCTTTTCTAACTCAATTTTAAATATGTAAAAACAAAATTCTTTTATATTGTTTTTAATAATAAAATTAAAAAGAAAATAACAATAAAGCAATATTAAGATGATAATAAAAAGGTATTGAGATTGAATTTCATCTATCTCCCTCTTCTATAATCCTCTGATTATCAATATATTTAATTAATTATTTAGTGTTATTGAGGTTACCAAATTTCGTTCTAAACCAATCCCTTGATTTAAAATGTCTAAGAATTAAAGTATAACAATTGATTCCTCACATTATCATAATAAAACCCTTGCTTTAAGTTCAAAATCAATTCAACATATATATTTAAATCTATTCCTAGCATTCAAACATATAAGATAATTTAATTCAAATCGGATTTAAGATCAATTTTCCAATCTAACCGTAAATCATAAATCAAAAGATGAGTGATCAATTCATCTCCGCATTAAGAACAGAATTAAATCATTAACACTGAATAAAAGACATCATATATATCAATCAAGAGTAAAATAGAAGAGTTTGACAAATTACATTCAATCTCAATACAAAGGAAATTTAGCTACTCATGATTATGAGCAGCTTATATACCCTGATGAATGTGGGGATGAAAAATTAATCTTGAATCTTCTTTCCAGTTGATCCAAGACATCTTCCTTTCCCTTCTCACTCTTTTCTAAACAGTCTTGATATTCACCAAGATGGGATGCCAACACAAGAGCTTTTGAGTCCTTTATATAAGAGAAAATTAGGTTATTTTTAGCTTAACCAACTTAAGTGAAAATAGTCCACTTAAGTGAAAATGGCCCACTTAAATGAAATTAGCTTAATTGTTGGCCTAATTTTGCTCATGACTTTTATGTTTCCCATTCATTTCAACTTTTGCTCTTTCTTCCCTTGATTTTTGCTTTTTCTTCTATTTTTGATATCTACTTCTGCATACAAATACAAACAAAATTTTCTCCATCGGGAGAGGTTAATTTTGCTTGTTTTTAGGAATTTCTAGTTGCTAAGTGCCTAATAAATACCAATTTTTATTTAAATTTTATCACTTAACAGTATATAACCATCTTATATTATATCATTTTATCTTCTTCAAACATTTATACAAAGAATGTAGTATATAAATATAAATGTACATATATCATCATCTTATCTTGCATGTACCACATATATCTAATTCATAGACATCTCGTCCAACACATATTTAAATGGCCTACCAATAGTAATAACATCATTTACATTTAAATTGTGTAATAACATTTAAGATACCAGTGGAAAATTATTATTAAGATAAGTAAATTTACATGGATTTGATGAATATAGAAAGTACACTACAAGAAAACTACAAGTTCGCGTCGGCCAAAAACTGACGCAACACCTGGAAAGCCGATGCTACATTGTTATTAGCGTCGGCTTTGCGTCGGCTCCACAGTCGCCGCTAAAACCATGAAAGCTACAGACGTAGCGTCCAAAAAAAAAGTCGACGCTAATAGCGTCGACTTAATAGACGCTAGCTGGACACTAATAAAATACATAGCGTCAGCCAAGCCGACGCTAAATTAAAAAAAAAAAATTTGGTAGCGTCGGCACCTTTTTTTTTAAAAAAAAAGGTACCAGATGAGGCGCCCCAGTCATCACAGTTTCTTCTTCACGAGCCATAAAATTCACAAGCTGAAACAAGAAGCATACCCAGAGACACCCTAAAACCCTAAATCAAAACAGAGACAGGCATACGGAGCTAATCAACAACAAATTAACAAACAAAGCACACGAAGATAATCTACAACAAATCAAGAAACAAAACACACAAACTTCTTACCTTTCCGACGAGAAACGCAAACGCAAACAGAGAAGATGGAGGCACAAACGAAACCACCGCACCTCAGTCACACGAACTTATATTTTTATTTTCATTCATTTATTTTACAATTTTGCGTCGATCTAACCGACTCTAAGTTTTTTCCTTTCCTTAGCGTCGGTCTAGCGTTTAATTGGCCGACGCTAGTAGCGTTGGTTGCCGGCCGATGATACGTTTTGGCAACTATATTTGTGTTTTCTTGTAGTGGTAAGAAATATGTGATTGCACGTTTACAATTTTTCCCAATTTTTTTAAGTTAAGACTCTATACCTAATATAAAAAATTCTCATATTTATGTTTGGGTTATGTAAGTCATATTTTCATGTTTTTTTAATATAATAATAATTACTTTTAATCAATAATTTTATTCATTTAGGTACATGACAAATTGAATATAAAATAAAGAAAATCATAAATATATGAATTTATTAAGTCTCAATTTATTTAAAAGTTTGAGAACATGAAGATGCAAATTCAATTATAAATATGGATGAAAGACTCAAAAAGATATATATAGTTAGTTTTAGACACACATTGGTTAATTATGAACAATTGTTTTTTTTAATTATTCTACTTATATAACTAATTGGTTTGTTATTGAAAGTAAGTCTCATTAATTAACAATTATTTATCATTGTATTTAAAGAATGCATCATCGTGGATTTTTGTTAGTTGCACTCAAATCCACCAATGAAATTCAATGTTTTTTTGCATGAATGATTTTAAGCTTTTTTTTAGTCACACTTTAAAGTATATTATATACTGTAATCACTTAAATATATATTTAATTTAATTGGAATAATGTTGGGAACAAATATTCTGAGTTGCACAAGATTATTGTAAGTCATCTACAGTAGTGCATACCAACTACTTACTTATAAACCTTGAAATAATTTTGCTTTTCATTTTAGTGATAGAAAAAATGTTACTATTACATTATACAGTTAATGAGAGTCCTTCTTTGTATGGATATTATTAATTACTGAACAAAGATAATATATTTCAAGATTTGATTAAGTTTAGATTTATTTTTATGAGAATTAAATAATAATATAAGTTAAATGTCTCAATTTTTTTAATATCAAACCTGTCATGATGATATGTTGTAGACAAGATAATAATAAATAGTTTACGTTTTTCAATCTAAAAAGTGGTGTGAACCTTAGAAGATTGTAAGGATCTTAATCAATCCTAGAATATATAGGAAACACAATCAATGAGGGAAGTTGACTTTTATGGTTTATGTTTGTATCAACATTCAAAACAAGATAGAAATAAAATGAATTAAAGACAAAAAGGAAAAGAACACACCATTTTAAGCTTTAAAACTTAAAAATAAGTATATGAAGATTCGCTACTTGAAAAAACTTCTCAAAGTAAGAACCAAAATCGGGAAAAAAAACTTCTAAACCCTAAACTTATCATAAAGATAATTTCATTTAATATTCAAAAGTAAGGTTACAAGAGGGTTGACTCTCCTTTATAAATGGAAAGTCGTGGTTTTGAAGAGAGAAAAACATTCAATTATTTAAAAAATTAGAAACTCAAATATAAACATAAGACTGCTTAACTTAACTGGTTATATATTTAAAACTAAATTAATTTCTAATTAATTATTTCACATTATATACTAAAAGTAGTACAATTTTTTAAATGCTAAAAGATTTTTATTAGTTATTATGAAGCACAAAAAGTGTTTAATAATTAACTCATTTCTACTTGCATTACTAATTAACTCAGGTAAACTGAATTTTGAGTTACATAATTCAATTGGTTATATATTTGTTTTATACTCATTAATTAATTTAATTTTTGGTTCAGAAAAAAAATAGGTATTTTAAGAAAATCAAAGTATGCATATCATGAAAATCTTTTAAATGTTATGAATTTTATAATTAATGGATTGTTAAAGTTTTGAACTTTTAGGTTATATAAGTCATATTAATAACCAAATTTCATCATAATTATTTTTGGAATATTATTACTAGTTATTGGTCTCTTGGAAGACTAGTGCTTATATGTGTATGTAAGCAACGTAAAAATGTATACTAGTTATTTTCATTCAAAATGTTATCTCCTCGTACAATTTAAAAGTAATGAACTTTTATTTTAGGTTTATGTGTGAACCTGAGAGTGCAGCTATATACATGAACTCTGCAGTAGAGAAGTTCATGGACAATGTGTGTCAGAATCTGCTCTTGTTCAAAAGCAGTGAGACTGTAATATGGATACTAGACTACTACGATCACCTAAACAAGTTTTTGGATGGGTATAAAAATCACATTGATATTAGAACTTTTGATTTCATATATGTATTCAAACTTATTTCCCAGTGATGGAAAATGGTCACACACAAAAAAGTTAAGGAAAGTTTCTGAACAACAAAAAACAAAGCATCTCCTATTTTTGGATGCAACATTAATACATTCCTTTACGTCATGTTAAAGAGATGCCATGTTCACGTTTAAAGCTTCCAAAGGTATCTATAACCAAAAGTAACTTCAACTAATTGAATTTCTTAATAAGGAACCATGTGAATCTTTGTTTCTGATCAGAAAATTTTGAAGACACAATCCGAAACTAGTGGATTTCTAGCCATGTGTAAAGCTCTTCCACTCATTAATTTATAGATTATTTTGGTGCCTATAAAAGGCTATGCTCATAATATGTTATTCTCAGACAAATTGAATACCTAATAGCTATTCGATATAAGAATAACAAATCAAAGAAGTATATATATATATATATATATATATATATATATATATATATATATATCAAATAACTGTTAAGTTTTGGTAGTAGTAATGACAGTGTTGGAAATATTAAAAAAATAACAGAGCGTGGAAACAATATTCAAATTAAATTTTTTTTATAAATAATATAAAACAAAACAATTGAGATAAAGAAATTTACAAATATCAAAATTTTTAATATAAAAAATTTTCAATATAAAAAAAAATTATTGAATTTAATCTAGTAAAATTTTTCCTAATAAAAATTAATAGGTATACGATTTGAACTACTTTTAATTATTAAAAAAAATTCTTTTAACAATAAAAAAACTTCTTTAAATATTTAATTACTTCTTTAAATATTATTGTCTCATTCTCTCTCACTTCTTTTCTTTTTAAACTTAATTTAAAAAAATATATTATTTTAATAATATAATAGATATTTTATTTACTCTTTTTAATTTAAAAAGACAAAATAATTTTACTTTACAACTCACTTTTAATAATATAATAATATATATTAATAATTAATTAAAATATTAATTCTTAAATTGTGAAATAAATGTAATTTTAGAAGAGAATGTCAGGATATCATTAGTCATATCCTACCACTCCGTTAAGGGCAAAGAAAGAAAAGAGGTATCCCTAATGAAAAGAAGTTAGAATCCAACCATGTTTCCAGATGTGGAACGCCAAAAAATCCTAGCTATGCCGGTTGCTAGATAAAGAAGTACAAGCATTGGTATAATTTAGTGCATGTATACCCTAAGTTTTGCCCTAATGTGTACAGTGGAGTGTGCTTCTTGTAAACCCATCTATGTTGGCAGTGTAAACCCTTCAGCCTCATCTCCAACAACTCTTTCTACACCAGAAAATTCACCACCCTCATCTCCAACTCCTCCAACATCTCCTACGCCAGAGAATCCACCATCTGCATCTTCAACAACTCCTTCTACACCACAAAATCCACCACACTCACCTCCAGCAACTCCTTCTACTCGAGAGAATCCGCCATCCTCTCCAACAACTCCTACACCACAAAATCCACCACCGGCATCTCCAACATCTCCTTCTACACCACAATATGCACCACCCTCATCTCCAACAACTCCTTCCACACCAGAGAATCTACCATCCTCATCTCCAACTCCTTCTACCCACAAAATACACCACTCTAATCTCTAACAAGTTCTTTTTCTTTTTTTATCAGCAATAACAATTATAATTAATGGAAGATATAGGGGTGTTGCTCAAACTCTTGTACACAATTATAAGAAATTACAAAACAAATATAAAAGATAATAATAAAAAATATTATTAATATTATTGTGATGATGTGCATGACACTTTTCCACCATCCTCATCTCCTACTATTCCAAAAACTCCTTCTACATTAGACCATCCACCACTCTCATCTCCAACTACCTGTACCTGAGAATCCACCAACTTCATCTTCAACTCCGTCACCATCCCCTACTTTTTCTACTCCTGGCTATTAACCACCAACAGCTTCTACCCCTTCATCACCTACACCTACACTTGCAAATCCGCCGCCATTGTCAACAACGTCTTCTCCAAAAACTCCATCCCCAATCAACACCTTCCAAAACTAATCCTCCCTCTCTTTCTCCCTCAACATCATCAACACCTTGGCATAGCTTATTAGAGGCAGGAGCATGTACATAATACATATACATAATGAAAAAAATCATTGAGTTTTATCATTTATAATAAATTTATTATTATTTTTTCAATAATATCAGTTTCTCTGTGAGAATTCTTGATTTTAATCTATTTTCTCCTTTTATACCATCTTATTATATTGATATTTTTTTTTAGATAAGATATAAGTTCCCTTCTTTTCATCAAAGAGATATTTATGAAAAATATGAAATATCTTTTTTCAAAACAATCCTTTTTTTATAATTTTTAGTTCTAAAAGTTTTACCATAAAATTTTTTCATTTTTTTATTTAAACAATTAGAAAAAAATATAACTTTCCAAAAATATTTATCATTCAGTCTACTTTTGCTATATTTATAATCTTTAAATTAAAAAAAATCACAATTCCACAAACTAAGAAAGATAAATTTTCATTTTCTAATATAGATTTAAATATTGAAATTTCAAATTCAAACATTGATAATGAAATTGCTCAAATTATTTATGCAAAAAAATTTTAATATCTTTTACCAAAGTCGAATATTATTATAGAAGAAAGTTTTGCTTTCTATTTCAACCTTATTCTAGACTCTTCAAAAAAATTTATTGTTTATTGTATATATATTTTTCATCTAATGAGAATGTTTTAAATATCTTTTTTGTTTTTTCCAAGTTCTTACTATCTAATTAATTTAAGTATTTTTTTATTTTAAAATATTTTGGTATGAAAATTCTTTTTAAGTATATAATAAAATCTTAATTATTATGTCTTGTTATAACTTACATATTTTAATATTTAATTATATTTTTATAATTATTTTTTAGTTTTTAATTTTTATTATTTACATTATATATATAATAAAAGAATAAAAGAATAGATTTATTTACTACAATGAAGATTATAAAAAAAAACTTAACAAATATAATAGAAAGATAATTTTTTTGTCAATAATATAATTATTTACATTAAAATAACTAAAATGTTTAGTTTAAATTTAGTTATTGATTAATAAAAAGTTAATAAAATAAAAATAATATTATAATTAAATATAATTTTTTATAATTATAATTATATTAAATAATATATTATTTTTATTATTTATAATAATAACTATATATATAAATTTTAAATTATTATTTTGATCTCTTCATAATTATTACATTTTCGTCACCAAAGAAACAAGAACTACTATCATTATTACAACATGCAGCATGTTTGTCCACTTGTCCTCATGAAGTTTATTGCATCACTTGCAAACCAGTTTGTAATAAGTCTTTCAGTAATATTACATAATTCTCTATTTTACATCACTATTCATTTTTTACATACAACTTCATATAATAAAAAAATATTAAATTATATATTTTAAAATAAATATAAATTAATTTATTAAATAAAATATTAATATAAAAAGTTGTGAAATAGGAGTAAAAGTTTTTAACACTATCAAAGTACCATTATTCTTTCTTTATTCTAAAATAAAAATTATAATTATATCTCTTATCAGAAGACATGTCTAGATTCTATTTTCTCATTTTTTTTTACTTAACCTTCAGGAGTTAGTCTTTGTCTTGTTTAATTTAGAAAAAAGAATACATAAATCGAATAAGAAATCGAAAGAATTCACAGTCAATTCCAATGAAGAAAGAAATATTGTTTCGAAAGGATATTCATTGCTAAGATTCGAAGAAAAAAGGATTCCTTTTTATAAATACACCAAGGAGCACTTCGAGTTATGACTATAATATTCCGATTTCAAAATCAAATAACATTTCATCTATAAAAATATTTCAATTGGTACAACAAATAACCTTTTAATTATAAGTAAAACACGAAATCAATTTACTTAATGAGTTTGAGTTGAATTACACTGGAATGATAAATAAATTTGCTTATATTATAACTTATAATTTTATTAATATTTCATTTTTATTTTTATTTTTAAAGATGAAAATAATAAAAATATTTATAAAATAAATTATTTTAAATTTTTCATAATTTTAATATTTTTCAAATAAATATAAAATAATTTTTATATCTTTTTTAATTTAAAAAAAAAATATATAAATTAATATGTAAACCTGTGTAACCTACTAATTCTTAGTATAAAATACTTCATGAGGCTATCAATGTGTGTTAGAATGATGTACTTTTACATATTTTTTATTTGGAGTGCTTTATTCCCTGTGTGAAAAAAGTGTGCTCAGGAGAGAAAAAAAATACTATATATGAAATACCAAAAATTTTATAAGAGTATTTGGTTGACATCATTATATTTCTTTATTTTTCATTAAAAATGTCACCTTGATAAAGAAAAAAAATGATATCATGTGAAAAAACAAATTTAAAACAAAAATAATTAATATATAACATATTCAACAGATTTAACTAACTCAAATGCTAATTTTTTTATAACCTCTACATTCACTTCATACATCTCTTTATATATTTTTGTATTTTTCATATTTTATTACAATGATTAACACTTCTTAAAAGAGAAAGTATAATGTCATTCCAATTTGAGTTTATATTTAATACTTTTTTACTGAATTAATAGATAATTACTTTTTAACATATTTAGAACCATTTGTTTTGTTACAATAGAATAATAAATAGTTAGTTTGTCATTATAGTATTTTCACTCAAATTATAAATTTTATTTTTAAAATTATGTAATTATAAATTTTATCTTTTATATTTCTTGAATTTCCTTTGTGCCACATATTATATTAATGCATTATTTCTTGATATCCATATTATATATATAGAAAAAGATAGACATTTAATTTATATATTTTATTAATTTTTCATTTTTATCTTTATTAATTATTATTAAATGAATTAATTGAAATGTAACTAATTATCTTTATAAATAAAGTATTCTTTTAATAAAACTGTAAATTAAAATTAAAGTATGTTATATATTTTAAAGCTATAATTTGAATAGTTTGCAATTAAGATCAAAATAAAAGTAACAGAATTCCTCACAATTTAGACTTAAAAAAATTGTAGAAGTAGGATATATTAAATTTAAATAATTTTTTTTATAATCAAGGTTAGATCTAATTTGATCTATCTTATCGTCACTTTAAGTTTTACTTTATTCGAAAATGTTGTTGTTGTTGGAAAGATATTTGTGTATAAAAATGAAGTAAACTAAATTTTTAATTTATTAATGATGAAACAAAAAAAATATTTACCAAAAAAACATTAAATTGTGTTGAAAGACTAATTTAAAATATGTTAAATAAGTTTTAAATGGTACTCCTCAAACTTTTATGTTAAATGATATATATATATATAGATATATATATTATTTAATAATTTACATAAATAATTATGAAATTTGTATATATTAATTAAATTTTTTTATCATCGTATAAAATATAATTAATTTTTTTGTATTTAATTATAGTGTATACAAAATATATAATTAGTTGATATATAATTATATTGTTAATTGATTTTATGTTAATAAAAAATATTTAATTTATTTATATTAATTGTATTGTTGGTCGACACATATTTTTAAAATCTGATTTAAAATCTATAATAATTTATTTAAAATATATTTTATATTGAATTTTTAAATATCACATAAAATAATCTTCCAATAAACACATAATTGTTAGACTTTTAATATATGTTATAATACAAAGCATGTAAAAATATAAGTAGAAATAATTATAGTTTAAAGTTTTTTTCAAACTATAATTATGTACTAATTATTTAAATAATTTTACTAGAATTACTTTATTCTATAAATAAATACATTATTTTTATTGAGATAAAAATAAATTATTTTAAAGACTAGTTAATTAATTAAATAAAAATGTTTGCAAATGTTTTAAGGTAAGGAAATCAAAAGAAGAGGTTTTTAAGTGTGGAAAAAATTGGCATGAAAAATTTTGAATGTATTTCCAGATATTTTTTAATAAAATATTTTGTTTTTAACTTTTAAAATTAATAATTTTTTTGAAAGTAATAAGTTGGTTTATTGAAGATGTAATGATTAGATTAATAAGGTGATATTAGTGGAAGTAAAAAACATATAATTTTTTAAGATTAAATGTATTGAGGTGAGAAGTTAGTTTATTAAAAATGTGAGTGATGACTATATTAATAAAGCAATCTAAGTGGGAGTAAAAATATATAATTTTTTAAGATTAAATGTATTAATGTAAGGTGAGAAGTTAATTTATTGAAATTGTGATGACTAGATTAATAAGACGATCTTAATAAGAATAAAAAGTATGTAATTTTTTAATAAATATATTAATAAAAGAATTTCAAGAGATATAAAAAATAAACCAAATTTATAATTTAACTAATAATGTCATGATGACAAGATAAATATTATTATTTATATAATTTAATAATTCTGAAATATTTTAAAACATCTCTAAACTATTATTAATTATATAACTTAATAATTCTAAAATATTTCAAAATACCTCTAAAATAAGGAGTATCAGAAATTGTATTATAAAAAATAAATATTGAAAGTTTGGAATGTTAATTTTAATAATATTAAAATTTCATAAAATTAGATATTGTAACATATTATTTTAATTAATCATTTAAAAAATATATCATAACGAAATAAACATTCATCAGATTGAAAAAAAAGACATCACAGTATTTTTTTCAATTCTACATTGTTATTATTTTTACCTGAATATTTAGAATTTTATAAAACAATACATTAGGTTGATAGATCTATTGTATAAATCTAAATTGTTTATTTTATAAAAAAATAATTTAGTAGTATGTATATTTATTATTATGTTAATTTATTTGATAATTAAGTTTTTTATTATACTGTATAATAATAATAATAATTTTGTAAAGATCAGAATAAAAAAAAAACACTTTCTCTCTCTTCATCACTTTCAGTTTTATATACGTTTCCTCCATTTTTAGAGCTCTCATTTCCTCTCCCTTCTCTCTAGGATTCCTCCACCTCCGGCCACCCTCTCGAAGAACTGAGACCACCATTGTCTTCCCCCCGGCGAGTATAAAAGTTTGGACCGATTGAAATATCTGATTAGGTACGTTTTGCGTTTTTAGGATTTTCGTAGGTCATTTTGGGGCTTTTATAGCTATGGATGAAATTAGAACCTCTACTTCGACGTTCGTGCTTTCCTCTAGTCTAAGAGTACTTTTCTGGATTCAATTTGCAATTAGGTGCATTGTAAGTGCTAAAAGAGCAACTCAAAGTGTATTCTGTTGCCCGGGTGAGGAAAGCAACTATTGGGCTTTGGATTAGCTCAACTCCAGGTAAGGGGAACTTCACTTGAACCTGTTTGTATTTTTATAGGTTTGATTGAGAGGTTATGAGTGGAGAATTTTTTTTTCTGAACTTGAATTGGTTTTGGTTGAAGGATGATTTTTTTGTATATGTTGTTTGAGAATCAATTGATGAATTATGATGTTGTGTTGTATTGAATGTATTACTGTATGACATTATGCTGACATTAGATACCATGGTTATACAATGTATTTTTGGACTGTTTGGATGTATTAGAATGATGTTAAGATGCTATGAGATTATGTGAATGATGTTGGACAGTAAGGCCTAATGATGAGTGAGTAAAGGCTGTAAGACCCACAAATGGAAAATGGTGAAATATGAGAATATGAGAAATTATTATTTCATACATGTTGTGTGTAGATTAGTGTGTATGGGATTAAGGATAGACGTAAATGGGGTATCCAAACTTTTAAGATGGTCTGAGTCACATAGACAAAGCCATCTGTGGTGAGAAGTTGATGGAGGCACTACACAGGGTTGATAATAGGCTTCAACCGGAGTGCAATGCCTGTGTATGTTGTCACCCTAATGAGAGGTTTATTTCATGAGATCATTTTAGGCCTGGGACCTTTTTCCCTCATCAAGTGGTAGTCTCACTGGTCTGAATCCCATACTGTCTCCTAGGAGTCGTCTGTCTTATGTGTGGTTGTGATTCGGTATGTTCAGCCTAAGGCAGGTTGATGATTATTTATATTGTAAATGATTAAATGTTGATAATATATCTTTTGTCAAAATGTAGCTCACCCTTGCTTGTATGTGTTGTTTGTTGGATTCTGTTATGATCGTGGGTACAGGAGCAAATGACAGATTAGGTGGAGAACTTAAATGAGCTGCTGCCACGTATTAGGGCCACTTTTGTATAGTATAGGCCTTAATTAGTATACCTTTTGGGAAATGAACTTAAAGTCTATTTTGGTAGACAGTTGGACGCAGATTTTATTTTTGTACGCAGATTTATATATATGTATATATATATTTACCTTATCTCTTTTATATTGCTCTGTATTTATATATATATGAATGCATCATGATCCAAAAGTTTAATATTTTAGGGCATTACAAATTTTAAATTTATTTGATGATTAAAGTTTTTATTCGTAATTTAGTATTAATTACATGATAATAATTATTTTTTTATTGATCATTTCATATTAGACAGAAAAGATTATAATTTATAACCGATTTTAATAAAAACAGGTTGTCATAATGAGTATGCACACACGCCACACGCCTCACCCTCCTCTCTCTGCTACCCCTTTCTTTCTCTCCATCTCTCTTCTCTTGTGTACACACGCCACACCAACGCAACACTCACACCACACTATTTTCATTTTCATGACTGTTATCACCCAAACGCCAAGATGCTAAAGGCTCAGGGCGGCCATATGTCACCACCTCTTACCTCTCTCCTGGGAGGTCAAACAACCGCGCTCAAGTCATCCGCCATTGCCACTGCCGACGATTACGAAGACTCTAGCCGCCAAAACCATGCCGCCAGATCCAAGGTTATCTTTCTCTCTATCTCCGTTTCTTCTGATCTCTGTTGCGTGCTCGGAATTATGGTGTTTCATCGAAACATCGTTACGACTCCCTACGCTCTCAGAGACCAATAGTTCAGGTGTCTCAACGCGTGTGCCTCAGGAAACTTTCTTTCCTTATGATGTTTCGTTCGGGTCTGATCTTATTACTTATCCTTATGGAGGATGGTTTTTGTACGGTTTATCCGTTCTTATTTTGTTTTTAATTATTTGGAGATAAGGATTTTGGATGATTATATTGAATGTATTGACGTGATAATGATATTTTTATTTGACTTTAAATGGAGATAAATTATTTCGATAATTATACTTATTGTATTTAAGTTGATAGTTATGTGCTGATGATATTTTCTATTGGTTTTAGATTTTTAGATGGAGGTAAAGTATTTGAACAATCAGCTTGATGTTATTGAGGTGGATATTTATGTGATAGTGATATTCTTAATTGCTTTTACATGGAGATGAAGTGTTTGGATAATTATATTAATATTATTGATAATTAGGTGATAATGATATTGTTAATTGTTTTTAGAGAGAGATTTGGTATTTCAAAAATTATATTGATGATATTAAAGTTGTTAGTTAAGTAATAATGATATAATTGTTTTCCAGTAGAAATCAAGTATTTAGATAATTATATTGATAATTTTATTGAGATTTTTGGTAATAATAATATTCTTAATTGTTTTTAGATATAAATTACGTATTTCGATAATTATATTAATGATATTAAAGTTATTAGTTAGGTGATAATAGTATTTTTAATTATTTTTAGAAGTCTACCAGAAATACATATATGTAAATAAATTTATATAAATATATATATATATATAAATATATTTTTTCTTTTTCATTTAACAACAATTTTATAACTCCTTTTAATAATAAAAAATTATATTTAAAATAATACATGAAAATATAAAAAATTAAAATAAAATAATAATATTTTTTATCGTACAAAATATAATAATTGTCAGGCCTATGAAATTGTGTTATAAAAAATAAATATGGAAAGTTTGGAATGTTAATTTTAATAATATTAAAATTTTATAAAATTATGCTTTTAATTAATATCATTTCAAAATATATCATAACAAAATAAACATTCATGAGATTGAAAAAGAATTACATCAGAGTATATTTTTATTCTACATTGTTATTATTTTTACGTAAATATTTAGAATTTTATAAAACATTACATTAGGTTGATATGGATCTATTCTATAAATCTATATTGTTTATTTTAGAAAAAGAATAATTTAATAGTACGTAATAATAATTATATTTATTATTATATTAATTTATTTGATAATTAAAAATTTTATTATATAATAATAATTATTTTAAATTTTGAATTTATCTGATGATTAAAGTTTTTATTTGTAATTTAGTATTAATAATAATAATTATTCTTTTATTGATATTTTAGATTAGAAAGAAAAGATTATAACTGATTTTAATAAAAACAGGTTATGAAATGGTGTTATTATATTTAAATGACAAAACGAAATCGGGTCTCTTAAATATTTTTTTCGTTCTTTCTTTTTTCTCACCACTTTGAGATTTTTTTTCTCACCACTTGGGATGGGAGTGGCTTAGCCCATAGGCATCATTTGATTAAAGCACTCCAATCGCTTCTTCCAAGTGGCATGTCAACCACGCTTTCCCTCCTTCAAAACAATGTTCCTCACCAATCTCATAACAGACAGCAATGAGTAATTCGTTTCAGATGACCAAGAATAACTCCAATCTACTCCACCTTCCTCACCACCACACCATATCCTCACCCTCCTCTCTCTGCGTTACTCCTTTCTTTCTCTCTATCTCTCTCTTGTGCACACACGCCACACTATTTCCATTTCATGATTGTTATCACCCAAACGCCAAGATGCTAAACAATGACTGAGTCAGGGCGGCCATATGTCACCACCTCCTTCCTCTCTCCTGGGGTCAAACAACCATGCTCAAGCCATCCGTCACCGCCACCGCCACCGCGGATGGTTACGAAGACTCGAGCCGCCAAAACCATGCCGCCAGATTCAAGGTTATATTTCTTTCTCTCTATTCCACTCCCTCTATTCCCGTTTCTTCTTATCTCTGTTGTGTGCTCAGAGTTCATCGAAACACCGTTATGCGCGTCTGGCGTTTCAAATGTCTCAGCGTGCCTCAAGAAACATTCTTTCCTTATGCATGACGTTTTCTTTGGGTCTGACAATTTTGCCCTTAACTTCCTTATTCACAGGCCAAAGGGCAGTGGTGTTTTTAAGCTTTAACTGTTTTCCCTCTTTTTCAATTCCCAATCGCGGTTTTTGATTTTTTACTGACATCAGGCGCTGATGGCAAATATGTCAATTTATCTGTTTTTTTTTTTAATTTTTAAATCAAATTATAATTATTATCCTCCACTCTCTCACTTGTGCTTATTACTTATCCTTTGGTGACGGAAATGTCCGTGGATGTGTGCGGGTGCTCTCATTGTAATTTCAAATCAGTGATAATGATACTTTTAATTGTTTTTAGATGGACACAATCATTTCCTTAATTGATTCATTTTGTTTTCTTTTAGATGCTGATAATGAATACTAAGTATTTGTGTACCAAGTGCATACTTCAAATCTATGACAAACAATATATGTCAATAAAAAAAAGGAGGAGAAAGAGATAATGAAGCTAAGAAATAAAATTAATAGATATAAAGGACTATAAAATTCTTTCAATTTTTTTTCTTGGTGTGAAAACAAATTCATAGTAATATTTTAAAGTTTTTCTTGATTTTAATAATAGTTCTTTGTACTAAATTGTACAAGTTTGTCTAGTTGAAAGATGATTTTTATAAGATATTTGCATATGAAGCATTAAGAGATTACCTAGGTGAGGTTATGAAAAATAGTTTGTGAAAGATGTATCAGGTACTTTTAACTTATTTTCAAAGTTTGTACAGCTTTAATTTTAATAGATTTTAATTTTTTTTTAAAAGTATGAACTTTGAAGATAATAGCTTGGGTTTTGTTTCCTGGTCCACCGAGAGCTTGGGTCTGGGTTATTTTGCTTGCAGATTTTTATAAGGTGTATTTCTATATTTTCAATTCAAAAGACATTTATAGGTGGAATATTAAAAATATTTTTTATTTTGTTTTATTAAAATTTTTCTTTTTTTATATTATATTTGATTTTTGTATTTTATATTTTTTATGTTCCATCATTTATTCTAAGTTTAAGAATTTATGAAATAATTTTCTGATGAAATAGTTAACGAAAAAAATGAACAAAATAAAAGATCTATTGAATTGAGATTTCATTAAACTTTTAGAACAATTATAATAATATATTATGAAAAATCATTAAACACATAACACTTATTCCTTAGAAGTAAGGAAATAATGAAAGAATCACTTTGTCTATAATTACATATTACTAATCATAAAAACCTATAATTAATTACATATTAGTAATCATAAAAACTCATCAAATTTAGGAAGTTTTAACATTGACAATTAACTTAGAACAATTCTATTTACACTCCTCTTATTTCCTCTTTATCCTCTCCTTCACAATTTTGTATTTTAAAATTAAAAAAATCCCATTTAAAATTTATTTTCAAATGTTATTTTGAAATAATTAAAAATATCTATGCTAAATTTTGGATTTTAAAATATACTAAAATATGTAAAAAATAATAAAATAATAAAATTTGAACACATAATATTAGATTTTTAACTTGGGCAGGAGCAGGATAAAGCTCAGTGTTACTTAAACATATTTTTTAATACAAACAGTTATATTATAAAAAATAACTGTTTCACATTTAATTACATTTTAAACTTATAATAAACACTTTATTTTTTTATACAAATTTTTTTCAAAATTTTAAAACTTTTATGCGTGACAAGGAGTGATTCTGAAAGTGATATATGCAGGTGCAGCTAGAGCAAGAAAGTAAAATGAAAAGGAATTTTTTTTATTCTGAAACTTAAATTTGGCCTTTCCCATTTTTCAGTCTACACTTATGAAGATGCATAGGACTTTTTTTTTTCATCACCTTTTTCTTCCACTCCACACCTAACACCTACTTGACCCAACAATTTCTTATTCAGGACATGATAATGAGGATGAACATGAACTAAAATCAGAATCTAAAGACCACTTGCTTCTCATATTTTCCAATGGTAATAAAATTTTAATATTTTGTGAAACTAGTTTTCAAATTATAGTAAATAAATTAAAGAAACTAATTTATGTAGCAATTTTTCAAATAATTTGGTATGAAGAATGGGTTTGAGATATTAATTTGTAAAACAATATAGAGAAGAAAAAATAGGATAGAAAAGGAAAGAGAGAAATGGACGTACTCAACATGCAAAGATACTTTGCTTAACATATTGCAATCCCACTTTTGAAATCAAATTCCATTCAATATTCTTTCCAAATTTCATATATAACACCCTGATCCCATGTATCTTTCTTATTATGTTATACAAATTGATGATGTTGAAGTTTTACAGGAATAATAAAAACATATCAACTATAATTTCATTAAAATATAAAAGTAAGTACAATTTACTCTTGCTTTTTATTTAAACATATAATAAATTTGGATATTTAAGTTAAAAACTGTGACCCACCTACATTTTTTAATAATTTTTTTAATGTAAAGCTTTCATACTGTACTCACATAACTTCAATTAATAATTTGTATTATATTTGAATAAAAATCTAATATCTTTTATTTTTATAGATTATTATCAAACTTAATTTACTTAAAATTCAATAATCTTTTGATTTAAAATTTAATATTTTTTTAAATATGTAAATAGATATAAAAAATTTATTATTATGATAGGTTGTCCGTTTAACTTAATAATACTGTGGAATGGATATAATTCATAAAAATTAAAAATAATTTAATATACAGATTTTCCACAATTGTCTCCGAAAAAATATAAAACAAATTAATATTATCATGTTGCAATGTTTTTCTAAATGTTTACTAATTTTTGGCAAAAATCCTAATGAAACCAATTAAATCAGTTAATATTTCAAATAAATACACCTCAAATCAAACCAATCAAATTCAACAGTAATGGCTTCAAATATCGATTTTGTTAATTACAATACCAATTAACCAAAACCAATTAAATTATTGTTTTATTAATCATTATTATATATATTCATTTTATGATATAATTATATAAATATTTCTATAATTATTATTGTTATTTAGAAAGTCCATTAAAATATAAAAATATTATTTCTCTTTCAATGAAGAATTACGTATAAATTTTTTAATGAAATTATGCATTTCTTTATAAAAACATTTTTTCGTAATTTGATTCAACTTATCTAAACATGAGCAATTTATTTTTCTTGAGTTAGTATGCTTCAAATTTTAATTTTATTTAAATCCGAAGATTAAAACCCAAAAAATATTAATTTGAATTTATTTTTTCTCAAATCTAGCCCTTTGAATAAACTATCAAACTTTCCGGATCAGACATTTCAACTAATAGATAAAAAAATTGTTGTTCTATCACTTCTAAAATGACAGTTATAGTTTTCCTTTAATACAAAATGATGATAAAGAATAAAGTTAACAAAACGTAAGATGTTACGATAAAATTAATAAAAAAAAAGTTCTAAAATTCAGAAAGCAAAATTCCATCAATAGAATTTCAGACTAACTTTGATGAAGGCTGATTATCACCGACTTGGTCCCGTCTGTGGCAGGCATGTGCCTGCGCCTGAATAATGGCCCCATCATCTCATGGACCCTCTTTATATTCATATAAAAAACAATCTTACCAATAATCATTAACATTAGTTTCAAAATAAAATTTAATCAATGCTCAGACCATTTCATCAGGATAAATCATTACGGTCTAAGCTTGCCGACAGCACAAATCACGCACGTAATGAAAACCTAAAACAATAACTGTTTAGTTCATAGGCAACTTACTACAATCAAAACATATCAAAACAGGTGAGGTGAAGAAATAAACATGTCACTGACTATTACAAACATCCAAGACTTGATCTCTCAAGAACAAAAGCATTGTCAACAAAATCCAGTTTATACAATGTCAACAATCAATAATAAGCATACACATTAACGAGTCAATCTAATTTGACTGCATCACAATTAAAACTTACACCACTCGATCAAAGCCAACCACATTGATATTTGAAACAATTTTGATAAATGAAGGAAGTGTCTTAAGCTGGAATATCCTCTTCTTCCTCTTCCTCTTCCTCGTACTCCTCATCAGCCGTTGCATCCTGGTACTGCTGATACTCAGCAACAAGATCATTCATGTTACTCTCAGCCTCAGTGAACTCCATTTCGTCCATTCCTTCCCCAGTGTACCAATGCAAGAAAGCCTTGCGCCTGAACATAGCCGTGAACTGCTCACTAACTCTCCTGAACATCTCCTGGATTGAAGTCGAATTACCAATGAAAGTGGAAGCCATTTTAAGACCCTTAGGCGGAATATCACACACGCTGGACTTCACATTATTAGGTATCCACTCAACGAAATATGAAGAGTTCTTGTTTTGCACATTGATCATCTGCTCATCTACTTCCTTTGTGCTCATCTTCCCACGGAACATTGCTGATGCAGTCAAATAACGACCGTGACGAGGATCAGCAGCACACATCATGTTCTTAGCATCCCACATTTGCTGTGTTAATTCAGGAACAGTCAAAGCACGGTACTGCTGGGATCCTCTAGACGTCAAGGGAGCAAACCCAACCATAAAGAAATGGAGCCGGGGGAATGGGATGAGATTAACAGCAAGTTTGCGAAGATCAGAGTTCAATTGCCCAGGGAAACGCAGACAGCAAGTAACTCCACTCATGGTGGCAGAAATCAGGTGGTTAAGGTCACCAACTGTAATCAAAACAAGAAAAAAATTAATTACAAAAATTGAACTTCTAACTATGGTCTTGCTTGCTTCAAGGCCCCAAAGAATTTATTCATAAAAAAGTTGTCTGGGTAATTCCTGGAGGCATTAAAACCAATCCAGCAATGAGCAGAAATGTATAATTTATTAAGAACGGAAAAAAATGAAGGTGTTCTGGTGGGTAAATTTTATTCAGGTGAAAGAACATCAAAAATATAACCTTCAAAACGTTTCTATTTTATCATCCAAACAAAATCAATTCTTCAAACACAGCAATTTTAAAATATCGTCCCCAACACAGCAATATTACTAACATCAATTCTTTCGAAATCAATTCCATAAAAATCTCAAATAAAGTGACCATATTACATTAGAGAAAGTGACTGAAAACCAAATTGATAGCATAAGTTAAACAACAGCACCCACCAGCAACGAGCAAGACACAAGACCTAACCCCACTTGAATAGCCCCATGGCCCCACCAACACAACGACTTCTCATCCCTATTAGAATAAACTTCTCCATAAAACTTGAACAAAATAAAAATAAGATAAATGAAATCAACTTCTCCAACAAGCTAGAACTAGCTTGTACATAACCCAATTGCTAGAAATTCCGCATTCACATTCCAAAAGGTTGATTTTAACCTACACAAAATTATTTTTACTTTGTTCTTATTATCCACGCAGAGACTTAATCCGAATTTAAATGTAAAACGAGATAATTACAGTAAACGGTTACTCAACTATTCAGCAATGTATCTGCAGCAAACAACAACAGAACAACAGCAATAAACTAAACAGCGATTAAGAAAAAGAGAAACCAGAAACTTACAGGTGGGTGTAGCGAGCTTGAGGGTCCTGAAACAGATGTCGTAGAGAGCCTCATTGTCCAGAACCATACACTCATCAGCGTTCTCCACAAGCTGGTGAACAGAGAGTGTAGCATTGTAAGGCTCCACAACGGTGTCAGAAACCTTGGGAGAAGGAAACACCGAAAACGTCAACATCATCCGATCCGGATACTCCTCACGAATCTTCGAGATCAGAAGCGTCCCCATGCCGGAACCCGTTCCACCACCAAGAGAATGGCATACCTGAAACCCTGCCACGTCACCACCAGTCCAGTTCCATCAAAACACGATCAAACAAATCAAAGTAGGTGAGTAATTGGGAAATTAAGAGTGGCGGTGGTACCTTGCAAGCAATCGCAATTTTCAGCTTCTTTGCGAACGACGTCGAGGACTGAGTCGATGAGTTCGGCGCCTTCGGTATAGTGGCCTTTGGCCCAGTTGTTGCCAGCGCCGGACTGGCCGAAGACGAAGTTGTCGGGGCGGAAGATCTGGCCGTAGGGGCCGGATCTGACGGAGTCCATGGTGCCGGGTTCAAGATCCATGAGGACGGCACGTGGAACGTACCTTCCACCACTGGCTTCATTATAGTAGACGTTGATGCGCTCGAGTTGGAGCTCGGAGTCGCCGCTGTACTTTCCGGTGTGGTCGATGCCGTGCTCGTCGCAGATCACCTCCCAGAACTTGGCACCGATCTGGTTCCCGCATTGCCCTCCCTGGATGTGCAGGATTTCTCTCATTTTCGAAAGGAGAGTGTGGAAGAGTGTGAGAGAGAGGGAATTAGGGTTTGGGGAGACAAGGGATTGGGTTTGAAGGAAATGGAAATGAATGGTAGGG
Organism: Lablab purpureus; assembly: GCA_030347555.1. Taxonomy (NCBI): domain Eukaryota; kingdom Viridiplantae; phylum Streptophyta; class Magnoliopsida; order Fabales; family Fabaceae; genus Lablab; species Lablab purpureus. Next base: position 17,954,572 of record CM059259.1, read on the forward strand.
GTCAATGGTGGGGAGAATTTGAAGGGTGGGTATGTTTTGTAATTGTGTGATGTCCTGAGGGCCTTTTCGGAATAGAGAGGATTTTTTTAAATGATAGTGCTCTGCTGTGCTGAGCTGTGAATGGTGATAAGGAACCAAACCAAACCAAACGACACTGTTCTGGAACCGTTTCATCTCTCCCACCAGAGACTGTTACCCTTTCTCTTTCTGTCGCGTTGTCTCTTACAAAAAGATGACATTGTTAAATGTTTTATAACAAATGGTACTATTATGATCAATTTAATCATTTTTTTCGTGTAAGAAACAAATTTACAAATTCATTACACTTAAAAAATAAATATATATATATATATATATATATTAAATCTATAATTTATATTTTTTAAAGAGTTGTATTAGTTATACCGAAATGTAAACCATAATATTTTTTATGCTTATTATCTCTATCCATCACGTTATTTATAAAAGGGTTTCTTTTCATATAATCAAATCTACAGAGAGTAGTTGGACCAAACGAAATTCTTAATTTGAATTTTATAACAAAGAAGATGATCCTTTTGGAGAAATTTAATGGTACGATGATGGATATTTCAAATAGTAGGTTATTTATTTATTTATTTGTTTCATGAATATTCCAATTTGAATTATAATTTACTGAGAATCATGGTGTGGAATATTAAAAACGGCAGTTGAATGAGTGAGGTGGGCCGGTGAGAATTGATGGCTTATAGCCCAACCCAGCTGTCAATAATCTCTCCAATTTTTTAATCCAACATCTCAATGTACAGTCACGAGTGATGGATGAGTTTTTAAATACAAAATGAAAAATATTTATTTTAAATTTTAAATTGCATAATTTCAATAAAAGCTTTAAAAAAATTATGAAATAAAATTTATTTACTAAAATTAAATTAAATAATTTAAAGAAAATTATATAAATCTCCTTTTGACAATTTGGTTTCAAAAATATCTTTTCCATTCTTCTTTTAAACAATTAGACCTTTGAAAGAAAAAAAAGAAGCGAACTGATAACTTAATTTTTCCATGGTAGTAGATAATGTTCCTCAACTCAAAATGCACTTCTTGATAATATAATATAAATTTATTTATTTAAATTTGTCGTTGCAGTTTTTATTTGTTGAGAAATATAAAATATAAAATGTGATACATTAAAATACTAAAAATAATAAGTATATATAAAAATGTTGGATAAAGTATCTATTAGTTATAATGATTAGTTAGGAAGAAATTTTTATTTATTTAAAAACATAACAATTCAATGATTTAATTATAAAAATTTAATATTATTATTAACAATTTTTGTACTCAATGGATATTAGAGATTTCACATCAACTAATGATATATTAAAGTATATTATATAGAAATTTGTTGAGTTTAATGTGTGACTTATTATGGGGTTTCTTTTTATTCTTAAGCTCAATGTTATAAGTATGAAGGGTGTATTCAAAATTTCACATCAATTAGAGATATAAAAATCATAATATATATTTTGACTTAAATTCAAATTCTTAAGATAAAATCAATGTTTATCATATTATATTTTATTGAAATTTTTAGTCTCTCGTGTCACTCGTTATCAAATACAAGTTATAATATTATGTGTATTTGTATATGATGTTTGCATATCTTTTTTTTTAATTTTTAACATTGAACATATACATGTTTATAAACATATAAACATATCTAAATGTATATGTATCTCATATATCTTCAATATGAATGAGTCCTCCATACAAATATATTAATATCAAGAACGTCTTGGATACAGGTCTTCATATTTACTTCATTTTTTTTATAAAAGATAAATTTAACAAATATAACTCTTATTCTTGTATTTGTGGTCTTAATTGTAATAACAAAAATTGTTGTTGAGGGTAGGTAGGAAAACAACTTAACCCTTTTTAAATATCTTAGGATGTCTTATTGGAGAAAAGTCATTAAACCCTTCTGATTTTGCTCAACCCTTTTACAAAAACATTTTGAAAGTTTTTTACATAATTTGTTTGACTCTTTCTAGAGTGTTTAGTTGTTCACAATCCATTTGGTCATTTTTAAATATATTTAATCATTTTCAATTCCCTTAACTCTTTTTAAATTCTCTTAGCCCTTTTTAATCTGTTTAGCCATATTGAATTTGCTTATCCTTTTTAAATTCACTCTGTCATTTTCAATTTGTTCAATTTTTTTAGCATTGCACTTAAAAATTCAAGTTTTTCTTCTAAAGCTAATTCGCTTAAGGCTTTGAAATATGCTTAGTGACTGTGGCTTGTTGACTTTGTTTTCAGGTGTGAATTCATTCAATAGTTTTCGAACTACTCAAGAGAATTAAGGTGGTGATAAGGTGACTTTTAGCAATCTACTCAACAATTCAAAATGTGCTTAGTGAATTGGCCTTTACAAGTTAGATATAATAGTCATAAGTTATCTTCTTTTCTCTTTTGACACATAACATAGTTTAGAAGTGAGAGAGAAAAGACTTTCATACCACATAAGACACGAGGATCACAGGATTTTTCATTCTTTAATTTTTCCTTGTCTCTCCATCACTTGTTATTCTCCTTCTCCTAAAATTTTATCAATCATTTTTCTATTTAAGCAAGTGATTCTCCTAATTTCTCTTTTATCTTATTTTGTGGTATGAGATGTGACCTAGGAGGATTACAAGGTCATGGATTACAAAATCCGAACCCCTAAAATTATTTCCTAAAGATATATGTTGGTTTTTGAACCTTTCTTATGAATTATTTCTAAAATCATTGTTTTTCTTAAATTTATTTCTTTAAGAATAATATTTTCTTTATGAAATGTTCTTGAGAGTTGTTGAAAGTTATTATTTCCTTTAATTTAAAATATATTTCTTAGTAAACTAAAGTTTTGAGTGTGACATATTTTTCATGAAATGTTTGATAAAATAGATGGTAAAACATGTTTATTAAAAATATATATCATAGGATATTCAAATTTCTATTACTAAATTACACTTAGAGAATATGAAAACACTTTAAATTCAAATCTCTTTGAAAAAAAAATATAAATACCGAGAATTCATAACACAAAAATTAATGGCACTTTTTAAAATATTTATACTAAATATTAAATCAATATAATTTCTTTATTATTTCTTAAAAAATTTAGAATGTTAAAATACAATATTAGATCAATATAATAATGTATAATGTCATATTTATTTATTTTGTCTTAATTTTCTTTATTATCCATTAAGTTTATATAATCTATTATTTTGTACTCGAGATAAATATGTTAAAAGTGGATAATATTAACATGTTCTATTTGAATAATTGTATTTAGATTAGTCGTGTAAAAACTTTTTATCTATAGTAGCTTATTTTAGTTATTTGTTATTATTTAATTTAGAGACATTTGTATATTATATTGTTATAGTAAATTTCATTGTGTTGATATATATTATTTTATATGTTAAGTCCTCATTCTGTCTAGAATATTACAATAACTTTTTTCTTCTTCAATCTTTAAAGTCTTCTCCTCTCATCAATTTCAGTCGGGTTTTGTCCATTATCATTGTGTCTCCATTTAAAAGATTGTACTCATGTAAAAGAATCAAAATTTGTTTATAGACTAGTAGTGACTAGAAGTAGATCAAGTGATAATATGTTGACACTTTCTGTTTTTTTCTTACATTTACTTTAAAATTCTATAAATTGTTATTTAATCATATATTTTATTTATATATTATTATTATGATTATTATTATTATCACACATTGTAATATATTTGTTCTACTTTCCTTGATCGAAAGCTGAATTTGAAATGATATTAGAGTGATTGGGTGGAGATTGCTGAGAAGATTTGGGAGTGGTGGGTAGGTGAAGTGGGAAGAATCTAATTAAAATTTTGATTTCCTTTGACTTCATCGTGGAATGCACAAATCAGAAGCCCAAAAGCCATTCACAGTTTTCAAATCTCAGTTTCATTCGGTTTAAATTTTCGCAAATAATCATAGTTTTCAAAGTGCTTTAAGAAAAGTGTCTCTAAACAAATTGAATCAGACAAAGGTTACGCAATGATGAAGATATAGAACTGCACAGAGCCACAAAAGTGGTAGCGTGAAAACAAAAATATTTAACAGTGAAAATAACGGATAACCTACGCCTAGAGCCCACTGCATTGGAAGTAACGCACCACCACTTATAGATATATTTTCAAACTTTTAGGCTATGTTCCTTTCGGGGGGAGTGCTATTCCTGCGGACGGAATAGCGGGTGACTCTCCCGTTTCCTTCCACAAAAATGCGATGATTTGAGAGCGCGTATATGAGTGGATTTGGAGGAGGAGTGTCCTCGCTGATGGTCGAAGAAAAGGAGAGAAATACAGGTGTAAAGTGTACAAAGACGTATTTACCCTTCTCTTTTTCACAGAGATTCCTACACGGTCCCGTAATCGGTTACGGGCACATGCATAATCGATTATGCTTCACGTTGAAGGGCATAATCGATTATGCTGCAAGGCATAATCGATTATGGCCTTCTACGTGAAGCATAATCGATTATGCCACGGCCCGTAATCGATTATGCTTCTACAAAATCACACTGTGCATGCGAATTCTGGATTTTTGTGTTTCAATTAAAATATCATTACATCGCGAATTATGTTGCAGCAATTTGTGTGAATGAAAATCAGTTCCTCCCATGAATAATATTTAAACATAGCAATCGGGCTCTAATAGGTTTATTCCTCATAACTTGTGTTTTCGATAATAGGTTGGCAGACAAAAAAAAATCAAAACAAGGGAAAACCAGAAACCAATGAACTTGCCAAGCTGAATTATGCATCGCACACGGTATAAATTGTTCCAACTATTTAAACGAGAAAGCTTTTATAACACCACTTGTTTTAGCTTTCAATAAAAATAATTATACCATCATTCATTCAAACTGTCAGAAACAGATTACCCAAATTTTACAATAACTATTTCAATAATTATTTAAAATTATTTTTCAGTTCAAAATTTTAAATATAAAATGGAAAATAAGTTTAAAAAAATTATCAAAATCTATTTTATAATTAACTTTGTAACAAAGGGTAAAATAGTCATTTTTTTATTTTATCAATTACAAAATTAATTTTAAATTATCACATCAATCATATCACTCACAAACTTTCACAAACTTTCCCTTCACTTCTCATTATCTTTCCCTTAAAACAAACAACTTCACTTTCCACTCTCTTTCCCTTCAAATCCACTCATTTCCTCTCCCTCAAATCCATCTTCAAAAGGGAACAAGGCATTAAGTTTATTCTCATCACCACCAATTTCTCTCTCAACTCACTTCTTATCATCAAAATAAAAAGTTATGGCGCATTTTTTCATACACAAGTACAAAAAGTTCAAATTCTTCCAAACCTTCTAGATTGAATAATTTAAAATTTTATTTTGGATTCTGTAATTTAAAGTTTTAAAATGTCTTTTCGATTATGTTATTCACAAACATATCACAAATGGTATAGTTTTTAATATACTTTTTTATTAAAAACATATTTTAGATTATACTTCGATTGTATAATGTGAAATATGTTTTGAGCATGCACAATCTAAAATGTATTTCGAATTTCATAATTAAAATGATTAAAACACGAATAATATGGACTTGTTAAACACTCTTCCGAGTGAGATGAAAGAAGCCATGGAGGTGTAAAAAGCAAATTCTCGTGAGATCCATTTCTTGAGTTTGTAAACCTTCTTTTCTTTTCAGCCCATTTTTCTGAAAATTTTTTGGGGTCATTCTTTCTCCATCAAATGACTTTCACATATATACACCCATAACATATGTGAAAAACCAAAAATAATCCTAATATTATTTTTAAATTATTATGATTTTATATTTATACACCTTTTTGGATTTTTTTGTATTTTTGGACTGTATAATCTGAAAGTCACTTTTATAAATAATTTTTGGATTATAGAATTTAAAAATCACTTTATTTTTACAAATGATTTTTGAAATGTATAATCTAAAAATCACTTTTGAAAGTGAATTTTAGATTATATAATCCAAAAATTATTTGGGAGTGTTGGACATTTATATTCCAAATTTAAAATAGTTTCTGAATTATTCAATGCATCTAGGTTTCAAATTAAAAAAATCTTTTAAATTGTAGTCAATGTAACTAATGAATGTGATTTATTAGGTATTTTGATATTTTTGATGTCTATGGCTGCATGTGGAGATGATTGAGGTGGAGAAAGAATGAGAAAAAAATGCAGTTGGCAATTCATTAGAACGGCCCACACAAAAAATAAATAAAATAATTATTAAATGCACCTCCATAACTGCTAGATATACTCCTTTTTATATATTTTCTTAATTAATTTTCAAAAAACACTTCTAATAGAAACTAAGTTGTGGATCAGATTTTGTTAATGTTCAGGAGATCAGTTCACAAAATTCATTAATTTAATATAATAAAATAGCTTTGAAAATTAGTTCCAGAAACCTATGTCTTGAATCTTTGTTTAAACGTGGTATTCTTTCAAACTTTTGGAGCTTGTCTTTATTCTGAGCCAGGACATTTTTTTCATTATAGCTATCCATTCAAGAAGTGTTGCTCCAACAATTCTTACTCAAAATATTATGTAGGATTCTTTTATTCATTCATACGGTTCTAACCAGAGAATTCTTATTTCTTATTAATAATAAAAAATAAAAAATAATAAAAAAGACAACAATAAAATCACATTGCACAAATAATTATAAATAAATTATATAATATTCAAAAGTCCTCAAAACATCACGGTAAATATGAATGCGCCAACTTGAGATTTTAGCTTTATAACAAAAAATGATAGCTTTCAGAATTCCATTTTTTTTCTTATAGTAAGAGAAAATTTATTTTGTAATTTATAACTGTAAAATTATGTAATTTATTTATGCATATAGAAAAATTGAAATTATAAATATGATAATAATTATAAGAAAAACATAATATAAGTATCTTTTTATTTAACAATTTTACTGTTTTTATAAAAAGTATAACAATTTTATCATATAAAAATTCACAAAACTCAATCTAAATTAAAATACAAAATATTATTTTGATTTAATTAACAATTTATATTAAATTTTTATATTTGATTTAAATGACAAGGAATATCCTAGTACTCAATAATATCATATAATAACATAAGAAGTGCTTCATTTGCTGCAAGAACGCAAAACACCTTTTTCCTCATTTCACTATTGTGATGTGGACTTTGTGTAGATGGAAATCAGAACACATAATTTTGTGTTAAAGAATTTTTGTTTCAGAGTTGTAATTTTATATTTCTGGAAATGTAATTTACAAAAACATTATGATTGAAGAAATTATTTATTGATCTCTTTAGTTTTTTAATTTTTTTTGTTTGGTTAAGATTTTCTTCAATCCACTTACATTGAAGTTTGTAGGTAAACTTTTATTTATATTTTAAATATTGATGGATTAAATGAGGATACCCTTTTCAAATAAAAATTGTATTGGAAAGTAGAATAGAAAAAACTTGTTAAATAAATACATTAGATTAATATAAATTTTAAATTAATCTAGTAACAAAATGACATTTTTATCTCCTAACAGAGCTTGTCACCCACAAGATATTCATAACAAAATGAAAAAAAAAATGTTGATCCTTCCATGTTGACCACAGCATTTCTTGAAAGAAAAAAAACTTAACTGAACCTCGTCATTAAGTCCAAAAACTTAGAATTATTAGGCACCTGGTATAATACATGTATCTTGAAAATTCTATATAAACATATGAATTAATCTCTCTTGAAAATTAATAATAGATAATATTTTATGGCGGCTTCATTTCTTTTATTTTTTTTATTTTTCAGAGTTTCGTAGGAGTCAAATTCAAATAAATTTAGTTAAGCCATTTTCATAAACAGGAGGATTTATAAAGATTTTTTTATCTAACACTTATTGAAAATTTGCATATGTACTGTAAATAATTTTTTGACTAATTTTTCAATAGAAACCATTTATTAAATTTATGCATAAAATTTATTATTTCAAAAATTGATTTTTTTTCCTTAAAACACTTTAATACGTTTATTAAAGAAAAATATATTTAAATTAGTTTTAAGTGATGTAAGACTTTTAAACACATTAAAAAAAATCTCTTATGAAAGAATATGGACTAAACATTATTTGCAATATTTTTTTTTCATTAAAATCAATATTTATATTCGGATTTAAAGTTGATTAAAATGATATTATTTTTAGAATTAATTATCCAATTCATATATTTTTTGTTTAGATAATTATACACTTTGCTATTTTAATCTTAAAAGGTGTGTCAATGGATTAAAGGATAAAAATATATAAAATTACCCTTAACCTAATCTTCAACTAATGAAGAACTTCTTTGAGGTGAGGAAACAATTCCCATCTTCCAATCAATTTTAAATGAAAGTTGGACTTTCTTTTATTTGGTCTGGTATGGTTTCTAGTGTCCCTGAGAATGGGCATTGAAGATGTTCAAATTTGGTAACTCGTCTTGCCCCTCGACCACGAGACATCTACGTGTGGCACCTCTTAAAAAGAAAAATATCATACCACCATGCCTAATTCTCTATTCACAAGGAACCTTGTCCTATGCCCAACACTGCTACACAACACAGTGTCTTGAAGACCAGAAAATTCAAATTATTTGTCATTATAACCAACCAATTTGCATTAATTTTGTCATTAATGATGTCCCTGTCCTTCATTTGATTAAAGAATTGACAGGAAAGCTGAAGTGACTTGAATTTTTTTTTGTTAATTAGTTTGGTATGTTAGTTAGCGGGCTTGATTGACGTGCATCAATAACGTGTGTTATTGCGTTAGGTGACGAAGATTGAAATTTGGAGTTAAAGGGTGTCTTGTTTTGTCTGATTGATCACCCCAGTTGCCTTCAACACAATCAAATTGAACAATCTTGTGCTGTAGGAGTTAAAGGAACGGAAGTCCCTGAAGATGCAACGAAGCTAAATGCGAGGTGCTTCCGAAGGTTTAGTAAATTAAGGACCATGGATGGCCCATAACTTGAAGAGTGACCACTGACCAGAATCAGAAAATCAGTTTCTAATAACATCAGACAAATTACATCTATTAAATGAGATGTGCTGGGGGAAGGTTTATGCAACATCTCAATGCACTGCACCTCACAATTGATCCAGCACAAAAATGCATGGAATCCAGCAATATATTTGATTATAATAAGTTGAGATATTTGCGAATATAAATCAATGATTAATACCTGTTGTACGTATTCTAACACTTTTAGTCAACCCTTGTTATTAATTTCTAGAATTAAAGGTTTTTAATCTCGTTTTGCTTGCAATACAAGGCTTTACAAAAGCTGGTGTGAAATACTATTCTTTTCCTCTACGTGTGTTCAAGAAAGAATTTTTTCCCTGCTACCATTCTTTCATGGTTGGTGATATTGGCAATAAATCCATTTTGGACTTGTGGGAGAAAAAAAGATAACTACTGAGTGAAAAAGGGTTGTTTTGACTATGAGCCTCAATGGCATGATTCGATTTTTACTTGATCTCTGGCTTCCAATCTGCATACACACAAACACACTTAAGGCTACTGGTTCACCTTCCTTTAAGTTCAGGGATGAAAACTCCACTATAAATTTCACTTCTTTCTCCATATGGTTTTTCCCTATGCCAGATTAATTACCCTACTCACCACTATTAGGGGCTGTTATACATTTGTAACTATTCTCCTTGCCTCCTTGATTTGTTTCACTTGGTGTTTCTGCTACTGATGGTGGCTTAAGTAATTTGTTGTATCAATTTGTGTTCTATTAGTATTAGCAAGTGTAGTGTGTTAAATAAGTAGTTTTTAAGTTAATAGCTTTAACAGATTTATTAGCCACTCCCAACTAAAGTCCTTCCTCAAACAAAGATTCATTGCCGATTAATTTTCACCTGTATCATTCGAAAAGTAACAAATTTTAGAACATTTCAGCAAAGATTAAGTGATATTTATTCTTGATCAAATGCGAACATTGTAGTGATTAACAAATGAAATTAGGCAAGTCAACTTCACCTTTTAGCCGAAACATTCCACACCAGAAATATTTCATATGCTGATCATAGGACAAAGATATTTGATTGCATGCTTGTTTTCAGCTTTCTGTAAAGCAGACTCGTGCTTTTATTGAAGATAAAGGAAGTTATAATAGTCAAAGAACAGAGCACTATTTTTTATGGGTGGAAGGAATAAAAGTTCAAGAAGGAGGCTTCACTATGCTCAGATTAATATATTATGATAGTATTTAGTGTAGTTTATTTCAAATAAATAGACAACTATATTTATCAGATTTTACAGAAAATTTTCAAAAGTTAGTAGTCATTTCATTTCTCTAACTTTAATCTTTATCAAGCATCTTATCTAAGATAACAGGTTTGCATTATATTTTCCTTTTGGTGGGGACAAAAGTAATGTAAAAGAAAATAGTAGTTGGCTTAGCTGGAACTGTAAGAGTAAATAAAATAAAATAATATAACTTAGTATATGTTTTAAGGATTTGAAGTCTTTGAACTATGCCATGACCAGCAACTGCAGACAGAGTTAGAGGTTATTGATGAGAAATATCTGCTGAATAAATTCATAAGAAAAAAGTGATTAAGTACTTATTATTTGATTCATTTTCTTTATACCAAATGCTGTTCATAAGCATGGCTTTTGGTAGGGAAGGAAAATTATTGAAAAGGGTTTCAATTGGCGGGTCTGTCAAGGAAACTCCATATCTTCTTGATGATGTTTTGGACTCGAATACCTTTTCCATTAGGCCATGTCTCATTTGTTCAAAGTTGGTCTCTACTTTTCAATAATTGATCTTGTTCATGCCACATTGGTCTCTTACTGTTATACTCTCTCTTTGCCTCCCATTGGAGAGGATATTCTTTGTCTGAGACCTTCAAAATGAGATCGCCCTGCTGAAAAATTCTTTAATTACCTTACTTTACTCAATTACATTGATTTATTATTAAATTAATGAAGCATTCACAAATTATTAACTTTTATTGAATAAAAATCACACTGACTAATGTTATTAATTTATTATTGTCATCATCAATGATTTAGTGATAGAATCTCTCGTGTTCTACATTACATTCTGGTCCTGTGCCATATGACACCAGAGAATCAATTTTTTCTTGGCCCACTAGTTCATATTCTGTGACACACTTCATTGGTAAAAGAACAACCTAATACGCCATAAACAAAAATAAGTAAATAAATAAATAAAGCACTGATTTTAAAGCTTGAACCTGTGACTTAAGGTATATGAATGCAAACTCAAGTTAGGGGATGAAAGGAGTAGACAAGGTGTCACTTTCTCTTAGCACGAGACTAGGAAGAGTCAAATTCCATATGATTCCACGTGCTTCTTGTTCTAATGTTCAACAATGATTCTGACTTGGCATTTACATCTCCTGTTATTGTGCTCAACAAGGCTTGTATTATAAGGTCCAAGAAAACATGCTAAATTATTCGGTTTTGTTTTTGTCTTAAAATGATTCCTTTGTTCTAAGAAACTCTGCCTGCGTGCCTGGGATACCCACCAACCCCACTGTCACTCACTCACACACAGAACCATAATCATAGGTTTTTTTTCTTCTTTTTAGCCTGAAGGGTTAACTTTTCTCTTTGGGTCTTATCCCACTTTTGGGACCCCAAAAGTCAATCTTTTTAGTGGTCCTTTCTTCCAATCCTAAAGCATGCATATACATATCCATTATATGTAATTTGATTAACAGGAAAATGGCCTAATGGGTCCCTTAAACAATTATCTAGTGTGCTCCAATTATTAAGGCAGCACCTAGTGTTCATTGTGTAGTGGAAAGAATTATACAGTCAATCACAATCAAGTGATATCTAAAGGCTGCTTCAGAAAAAAATAGATAAAAAAAGATAAGTTGTTGGAGTTCACTGTGGCAGCTCCTGTGGGTTACATTTGTATAGTCTTTCTGGCGACTTTTCTTTTCTCTTTTTATCTTATTTTGTGAATTAACAATGCAACCTCACATTTTTTTAGTTCTTGCTGGCAACCAATTAAAATGGAGGAAAGTGATATAATCCATATTATAAAGCCATCAAAGATTGAAAAGGAATGAGTTGTGTTACTGAATTAGGCAGCTCATGAAGCGACAAGCAAGTCCATATCAAGCTGCCAAATAATTGCAATAACTAAATTAATTGTGATGTTACTTATCCAAAGTTGGATTAACCTCTCCATTTCACATTGTAATTTGTGGTAGGATCACCAGGTATTTTCACACTCTTTATTCACATATTTATTGTTATTCGCCCCTCGACTTTATCAGATAGCTAAAATATTTGTTGAGTAAACAGAAAGTGAAACAAAATTTATCTAAACTAGCTAACAAAATGGAGAAATAGCTCCAACAAATATTTGAAAACAAGTACTGAAAATTAGGAGTAATAATCATACATTTAAATTTGATCCTGAAATTAAGTAACAACTCCAGATTGTATTTATTAAAATGATTTGGATATTTATTATATTTATTAAAAGAACCGGAAAAGGAATTATTGGTAGTCATGAGTGAATGAAGGATGGTTGGGGAGGGATGACCGAGACAGTGGTGCCAAAGTTGAAGAAATGAAGTGGGTCGAGCAAAGGATGCTTGTGGGGTGGACACACAAAGGTTTTGAACCTATAACCATTTTTTTCATTAGAAAACTGTTAATCAGAAATATTAAAGAAACATGTATTACATTTAGAGTAACATCTTCTGAAACATAAAATATCTAAAAATTGCAATGAAGAGGAAGCAGTGGAAATAGTGATGGAACGAATATGTGTGATGGGAAGATGATTATCATTTGCAACTTGAAGATTAGCATTACCATGACAGTCATTCTTGATGGACAGATTATGATCTCTCAAAACAAGATGTAGCAGAATATCTAAGTTTTTCATAGTACTGACAAATTACAATTGTGTTTGGAGAATGAAGATTTCTTTGTGTTGAATTCAGCAGAATAAGAGGCATTGTTGTTGTTATGTCGTCCACGTCCTTAGCCATTATGCTTTCACTGAGTACGGTTGGCAAAGGAGTGGAAAGGTGTTCCTCACGTCGTAGCTACATTTCGAAATCCACCAACTTATCATAGAGTTGGCAAAGGAGTGAAAAATGTTGTTTAGGCTTACTATGTAGAGAAATATAAAAGGAAAACATTATACGAACCTTTTATCTACCACTCAGTCACATCTATATATAATTTTTATTTTTTTTACAATGTTTCAGAAACAACTTTTCCTTTCCTTTAGTATGTTTTACGTGGGTGTTAGAGAACGATACCTATGAGAACAAAGGAAGTTGAAATTATATATATATGTCTCATTAATTATATATATAATTTCAACTTCCTTGTTCATACGATGTTCTCAAGAACTCATGAAAAAACATATTTTTTATGATATATAAAAGTGAATAGATTCAATTTGTATAAATAAAAAAGTCTATAAACTCTTCAGATTAAGGGGGGAAATGTGCACAACTTTGAAAATAAAGGCAAGGGAAGGCGGATAAATAAATTGTATAAAAAAACGAATCAGCAGTTCACCACTTCAATCCAAGATACTTTCACTGTTTGAATGAAACAGAAGCACTTAATGGTCATTATTATATGAATAAGTGAATCAGTGCCTTCTTATTTACTATTTCACCAAACCAAAAACCAATCCACCTTCTCGTAAAAAAATACTATAAAATACTTAAACAAAAGAGAAAGAATCAGCAATCCACAAACACACATATTCTCCTTCACTACAAGATGAAAACCAACAGTGAGAAAAAAATAAAAAGTACAAAAATACAAATATTAATCATATCTATTGTCTTCAAGAACAAATACGCGTAATGTATAGTAATAATTAAAACAACCCCTATCTATTAATGTAAAAAGTTGTAAGTTTACACGTTAGAAGCTTGACTTAAATTTTGGAAGGAATAGTAATAATAATAATAATTCCAATAACTAAAACAAGCAACAAGTGTCGTACAACGAATGGTGTTATCTGAAAATAAAAATAATTTAATGCTCTATTAATTTATAGAAAACTAAAAAAAATGGTACTGTACAACAACTTCTTTAAACGTTAATAATAAAAAAAATGATAGCTGAGGGAGAGACAGGAGAAATATGAACTTAAAAACGTAGAAAATATGAGAAAATAGAGAGATTCGAAAATTCTAAATATATGCATGAATAAAAAAGGAAAAGGAAAAATTGGTTAGGACACGGTAACAGTGTTCTCTCACTCGCCAAAGAGGTCGCATTCTGGAGTGGGGAGTTTTCAACTCACAACAACCTTCTTTTTAAACAATGGATTGATCCATTGAGTCCCTGAACTCACTCACGCGCCTTCGCCTTGTTTGTTCTTTTCTTTCTCTCTTCCCGTGGAAACCGCTTACTTGTCTCCTTCTTCAATCTCTCCCTTTCTTACAACCTCAATCTTATAATAACAATGTTCCATTATTATTCTTAACCTAAAATAAACCCACCCTTCTCCTCCGTTCCGTTTCACTCCTCTCTCCAAACCACCATGCCGTTTCCGTGGAAGAAGAACCGCGTCCCCAGAATCTCCCAAATCGTCGCCGATCTCCAATCGCCAAAACGCGGCGGCTCCCTCGTCGTCGAGACCGGCTTCCCTACCTCCCTAATCGACCTCTTCGTCAAAAACCGAAGCCGTTTTAAAAAGCAACGCTCCAAAAAACCGCCATCGCCCTACGTTCGCTCTCTGCCGCCGCCTCCGCCTCCTCCCTCTCCGGCCAACTCTCCGCCGCCGCCGTCGCAACCCGATCCTCGCGTCCCAAACCCTCAAATTGAACAAAACTATGACGGTTCTGTTTCGGATCAGGTCGCGGAGTGCTCTGTGAACGTTATTTTAGTTGTGAAGATTCTGATTGTGTTAATTGTGGTCGCGAGCGTGAAGAGGCTCACCGTCGGAATCACCGTGTCGACGTTCGCGCTTCTGCTTCTCGAATACGCGGGGCGACGCGTCGTTTCGTGTTCCGTTGTGGAATCGTGGTTTCGGAAGGTTCGGGTTCTGAAGAGGGAGCGTGTTCGGGGGAGTGGAATCGCTGACTTGAGTCAATTGACCTTTTCTGAGGGTTTTTTAATCGATGAAATTGAGGTTGTTACCGAGGTGGAAATTCGTTGTGAAATGCGTTCTATCAGTGGTGATGTGGCGTCAGAAATGGTTGTGGATTGTTCTTCACACGTTCTTGAAAAAGTTTCTGAATGCAAGATTAAAGGCAGTAGAAGTGGTAGGTTTGGGTCGAGGATGGTGAAGAAGCTTGTTCCTAAGAAGTTTCGTGGCTCTAGGAAAGAGAAAAAGGATAAGGTGAACAAAGAAATTGAGGATGAGTCAGGTAGTGAAGTTTCAAGTGCTGTGGAAGAAGACAAGTTACCTGTGTTAGAAATTGATGAGGAGGATAAGAACAAGGATAGGTCAAGTAACACTGAACAAGACGAGGTTGATTGTGGCATCATTTGTTCCCATTATGAGAAGAGAGTAGCTAGGGTTGGGAATTCAGGTTCTTCCATGGTTCTAGTTATGATGGCCCTTGTTGGGCTTCTTCTGGGTCATTTCCCAGCTTTGATACTTTCAATGACATGGTGTTGCACGAGGAAGATAGTTAGAAAATTATGGAGATCACGCAATGTGCTTATGAACAAGTGCTCTGTTTCAAACTCTTGAGGGGAATATTGGGAAACAAGTTTTTTATTTATTTTTTCCACTTATTTCTAGATGATACTTAGATGGTAAAGATTCATGTTAGTTTAAAACAGTGAGGAGAGATCATTCCCGAGAAAGGAACTCCAACCATTTGTTGGGAATCCAACTTCATGCGTTGTATTCTGAAATGTAAAGTTATAGATAGATACTAATCAAACAAGTTACATTCTTTTTGTTGGTCTAGTGTGACTATAGTGATGTGAATTGTTGTTCTTATGTGTGTGCGCAAATATTCGTTGTTAATTACTTGAGTTGTGTCATGCATGTTTTGTTCAGCTATTACCTTGTAAGGATGATGGATAAAGATGAAAAGGTTGGGATGGCAGAGACTAGAGACTAGGATTGTTTTTCTTATGTGTGTGTGCAAATATTCGTTGTTAATTACTTGAGTTGTGTCATGCATGTTTTGTTCAGTTGTTACCTTGTAAGGATGATGGATAAAGATGAAAAGGTTGAGATGGCAGAGACTAGGATTGTTTAATGTTAGAAGATGCAGATAGGAATGAATGAAACTTGTGGATTATTCCGCTAATGTTGAATAAGGATGCCAACGACTAGTAATTATATTTTTATTAAGTAGAATTTGATTGACACGTTGAGGTAAATGACAAACAGAATATTACAGGATTTGTTATGTGTTGTTTTTGAGATTGAGGTTACGTGGGATAGTGAAGAATATCTTCTTCCATAAGAAACTGATGACAAGGGTTGTGTTTAAGAGATGAAAAAGGTGAAATGAAATGAGATGGTGAGAAATACAATTTTTTAGATGTTAGAAGAAGATGGGTTATATAAAAAACAAAATACAAACAAACGATGCCGATTGGAAGGAATGGATCTGGTGACCTTATTCCCCTTCATATTCCCTAATAAGGAATGGTGCTTATCTTTCAGATTTGGTAAAGGTTATGAAATATTTTTTTATTGAAGTATGTTTGAGTATCTTTTAGAATAAAATGGAAGTTAGAAATGATAAGTTTATAATTCTTGCCATTTATTCACTCGAATAAATACTCTTTTTGGCCTCCGAAGTCGTGAAGTGTCCTCAATTTAATTAATGTGGCCAATAAATTTTTTTTTTCTTTTTAGGCAAATTAGGCTTTGCTATTGGGGTTTATTATGTGATTCATACATTTCTCAAGTGTCCTCAACTCAAATAATGTGCAAATTAGTCTCCAACCCAGTGAGATGCCATTTTCCGATTAACTTCTATTATTATTTTATCATATTTTTTGTTCTTGTAAAATTTTAGTCTCTCGTTTAGTGCCTCCCTCACATAATATGTACTATCTATTTGAGTTGGTAAATAAAATTTTAAAAGACGACAATAGGTCAGGTCGGTATAGGTACTCTTTATCCGTCATCCAACCTGTTTAAACGAAATTCGTCTATTGCATGTTTCATTATCTGTTAGATATTTATATATGCGGGTACTTATGTATACTTTTCTTTAATTTTTTATTTTTAAATTAAATTATTTAAAAATAATTATTTAAAATATAAATTTAAATAATAAATTAATTTTAAAATATAATTTAAACAAGATTTTATAAAAATAAATTATGTAAATAAATTTATATTTAAAAAAATAAGTTAAATTTTAAAATATAAATTTTAAAAAATTAACAAAAAATAACTTCAATTTTATTAGAATAACTAAAAAATATATATAACTAAATTAAACTCTAAATAATTTTTAAAATATTATTATTTTTCTTATTAATAATTTTAATTTGATTATTTAATTTTTTAAAAATTTAAATAAAATTTATTAATAATAATTAATAAGTAGTAAATACTCGCAAAACAAGTACAATGATATTTATACTCATCTTTTAAAAAAACAGATAATTAAAATACACATATGTTCTCATCCCATTTTTCAATAACAAAAACTAATTTATATCGAAATAAAAGAAATACTTAATCATTATTTAAAACTGAACATTTTACCCTAAGGCATATTCACCACTTTGTGAATCCTCTTAATGGCGTGCCCAGAAACTCTTAATACCAGTTGTTCTTAATGGTAGAAGTTGGATTCTTGTGCATGATAATGACATTCACTTTTGGAGAGATAAAGTGAATATCATAACATATATTCGATACATACAGATATATGATGGTTCAACTTTCTTTCCCTGTCCAATTTTCACATTAAATTACACTTATACATTTAACTTCCTCCATCCTCCATTTTCAGTTCCAAACACCCTTTTTTTATAAAAAAAATTATAATAATAAATACAAATAAAAATCAAAATATATATTCACATTAAACGTATTCATATATTCATATTTATATTTTTATGATAAAATTGACGAGTAAACTATATTTTAAACAAAATCTTTAATATTTAAACAAAATTAGATAATTTACTAATTTATGGATCATGTTAAAATAATCTTGATCAAATAAATAAAAAAATCATTAATCTTCTTAATACTCTTCATTTCAAGGACATATCTTGAGTTTAGGATTAATGTACCATTAGATGATATCAGTTTATACAACGAGTTTTGGTATACATGTAATTATCAGGTTAAGTACTAATAAGGTATTAGAGATTTCAAATTATTCATATATTATATATTACTACTTTACCTATACTCTAAAAAACTAGAGCAAAAGAGCCATACTCGACTTTGTAGAGTCATCTTAATCCCTTAAGAACACTAACAATCATAACATAATAAGAAATAATGCAATGCGATTAATCTCATTTCTAATAATAAAATTAATTCTTAATGATAATCATTTAATAATAAGAACTTTTATCATATTATGCTAAAATGAAAAACATATACTTTGAAATTTATTGAAATGACGAAGATGAGGCGTTCACATACTAGTTCTTATCTCTTTCCTATTAATCTAAATCCTAAAATACCTGAGGTTAAGATGTCGATATTAACAAAATATGGTTTCAGTATAAGAACTGTTCGTCACTTCACTCAAGTTTTGTCATGCGCAAGATATTTGAACTTTTCTCAGTTCCATATCTTAATTGCTAGATAAATCTTGTTAGCCAAAATGATTGATCGAACCACTAACAAATTTGAAAAACTAATGAAAAATGTCTTCCTTAAAAGGAATACATGTTAAAATTTGTATTAAAAAACAACGTTTGTTCTCGACAATTAATGTAACAGTCCCAGGAAACATGAAATAAGACGATGAATGAGTGTACATAGGAGGGAAACCCATTGCTCCCTCAGGAATCACTGTAACACATGTTTCTTGTCTAAATATTTATTGGTGTCATAGATGAAACAAAACGGAGATCCCTAAACCCACCTCTCAATGCCCACCACATGTTTAAGTAAATATCCAAGCCTCATTACTCACTTATTAGTAACACATCACCTGTAAAACCCATGCATCATCAATTTCAATTATTACCAAATTCAAAAAATATCAAAACAATCATTAATTATTCATAATTCAAAAGTGCTATTATTAATAATATTTTTTATGATTTTGGTTCCTATCATTTTTCAATTAAAGCTACTTAACATTTTTTTTAATTGATACATAAAACTTTTTTTCTCAATTATAGTTCATTAGGAGTCTTCTCTTAACCAAGTAATTCTATTTAGGTTAATATCAATAACATATATATTTTTACAATGTCCTTGGAATTACTTTTATAATTTTTTTTATATATTAATGTCCATTGAAAATTTTAACCACTTAATAAAACAATCCTCATTAATTTTAGCGGAAAGTTTTTCTTAATCAACATTAAAAAAGTCCTAAAAAATTATTCACAACAAATAATATTGTATTGTTGATAAGAAAAATAACATACAAGATTTGTCATAACTTACGTTAATACAACAAATTTATATTACATTTGTTAAAAAATAGTATGAGACATTGATAGAGAAAACTATGACTAATAATATAAATAAAAATCGTCTAAAAAAATTCTAATAATATAAATAACTTTTTTATTAACATCGATAAAAAATCTTAGTTCATATATGTCGAAAAGTAATTTTTAAAATATTGAAGAAGAAAATGTTAATTAACATTGATCGAAACATAATTCAATACATTCTGAAAAAAAATATAATTAACTTTTAATACGAAAGAAATTCTTGACATCCCAATCAAATTTAGATTGAGAACAAGATATAAGAGAAATTACATTAATTTAAAAATATAAAAATTTAAAATTTTTATTTTTAGGAGAAATTTAAAATTTTCTAATTTTAAGTAATCCAATAATTTCATAAAATTCTAAAATTTTAACTTTTTTTAAAATTATTTACCTAATGTTATAAAACATTTCAAACTTTTGGTAAAGACTATTCAAACACACTAGTAATATTACATTTATTTAATTAAAAATTTAATAATTTATTTTTACTTTAATTAAATTTTAAAAAAATTATATAAAATACCTTAATATAATGTCATAATATATATATATATATATATATATATATATATATATATATATATATATATATATATATATATATAATATTCTGTCAAAAAATGTTATATAAGTAATAGACTATTTGGAAATCTAATATTACACAAAAGTCACCACATAAATAAAATCTCTGTGCATTAGACTCTTTACTAATCTCTAAACAACATTTTCAATTTATTTTTTGTTTTTTTATTTTACTTTGCTTTAATTTGTGTCGTGCATGGGATGATTTTCAAGAACACGTTCGTCTATCATTATCTTAATCCTTTGATATTTTGATGAATTTTTTACTCCTATGTTAACATATAAAAAAAAAGTGAAGTGTTTGCAAGACATATAAAATAATATTATTTAACTTTTATCATTTTAGAAAAATCAAGCTCCTTTAACTTTGAAATTGATCATTATCACAAAACATATGTTAAAAAAGCAAACTAATAAAATTATAATTAATTTATTTTCTCTTTTACTTGTAATTTTTTATGTTAACAATATAGTGTTTATCAGTGACGATACGTATTTTTAAAAATAGTATACATTTATGAGGAAAATAAAAATATATACAAAAAAGAGAACTGTGCTTGAACATTAACACAAATTTGTCATTAGTTGTTATTGTTAGAATTAGCACTATCATTATTTACATTACATTTATTTTCGTCTTATTATGACTATGGTGAAGTATCATGATCACAATTACTAGTATCATAACTTAAGATTTAGTTAATGTGAACTCATTGACTATACTTCGTATATTTTGTTTATAATTCTTATTTTTGCATGGATAAAAAAAGTGGTTGAGTTTTTTGATTGAAAGCAGAAAAAAGTGGTTGTTTGAAGAAGCAGAATCTTGGGTGGACATTTAATGGTGAAAGGGTGAAGGTTGATGGCATAGAAAAGAAAAAAAGAGGACACAAAAAGGTTAATGAGAGAGGAAGGAATAAAAAGGGGAACAAACACCATGGATCATGCTCCAGTGGTCATACTCAACACGAGTTTAGGAGTAGGTGATTCTCGTGAAGATAAGGGCTCCAATGAGTGAAGTGTATTGTTCATCAGACAACATTTGTGGTGCTAGTGAAGTTGTGTTCTGTCTATCTTTTTCTCAAATTTCCCTCTTTCACTCTTTGCAATGGACACCATCTCAACTAAGCAACATGGAGCTGCTTTTCTACTCATTTACACACTAAGCCAAATATCATGTTTACCAATGTATCAAAATAAAAAAATAAAAAATGACATGTAATTTTTTTTATCATTAAATGGTATATAATTTTAACTATAAAGATTAAAATTGTTTAAACTCATGCTTTTTCTTATACACTTCACCTTAATTTGATGGGTCGGCGAATTAAAAGAATGGTACTTCTTCCTGCACTCCAAAAAATTTATGAAATATTAAAATTATTATATGTCCGTTTCTTCATTTTCTTCGGAAACAATTTTGGTGCAAAATAACTTTCAGATATGAAATATAAAAATTATTTGTATAAAAAAAAATTTGTCTTTTGAATTGTAAAATGTAAAAGTCAAGTTTTTGAAAAATTTAACTTTCAAAGATTTAAAATAGATTTTTGGATTGTAAAATCCGAAAGTCATTTATATAAGAATAAATTTGACTTTTGAATGATAGGAAGTCAAATTTTTGAAAAATTACTTTTCTAATAAAGTTTATTTTAAATTTAAAATTGACTTTCAAATTCTACCATTTACAAAATAATTTATCTAAAAATTTGATTTCCAAATTCTTTCAAGAAGACAATTTTTTTTAATATAAATTACTTCTGAATTTTACAATCTAAAAATTATTTTTTACAATAATAAATTTGATAATTTTAAAATCTTTGAAGATGGAAAAACAAACATGGAGCATGAAGAAATGCCCTTGAAAGAAACTATTGTTGTGGGCTTTAACGGCCAGCTTCCAAATTTCTAGCCCATTTATTTAGAACTAAATCATATGATGAGCAATCTTATTAATGTACTTATAAGAGAAAAATCTACGAATCTCATGCTAGTCCTATTAAAAAAATTAAGTTTAAGTTAATTACTGAACCTGGTCTACAATTTCAATAAATGATAAAAAGTACTTAAAAATATAAAAATGTTATATATGCGTAGCTATTATTCCTTCCTGTGACGAGAATTTTACTCAATATTCCTTTCAACACTTTTATCTTAATTAATTAAAATTTAATGAAAACTAAAAAATTATACCATACAAAATCTATTTGTTTAAATTTTATTTTTCTTATATTTAATTCGATTTCTTTAAAATAAAATAGTTATACTAACAGACAAACTTATACTCACAATATTATTCAAACTCATTTAATTGTTGACAAAAAAAATTTAGGTTCGTAATATTTAATTTTTTAAATTAAATAGAATAATATATATATATATATATATTTCATTTCCATCTTATTTTTATTTTAAATTATTAAAATATTTGTAATTTATTTTAATATTGTGTTAATTATATTTTTTTTCTTATATACCATTATTTGGAGAGAAAGACAAATTTAACATTCTTAAGATTAAGGAAACCAGAACTAATGCAAATTTTTATAATTCACAAGACAATGCCGTGTTATGTTTGCGTTTAATACTTTTACTTGGTTAAAATTGAAAAACATTTACAAAATTAATTTATTTCTAAAGTATATGTTTGATTTTTTTTATAATTATTTAATATTTTTATAATTTAATGATATTTTAATTTAATATTTATATAATTATATTTTTTAATTGATATTTATTATTAAAAAAAGATTTATATTAATTTAATATTAAATTTTTATAATATTATATTTGTTGTTATTTTTAAAAAAATTTCTAATTAATATTTGAATAATAGAAGGGACTTGTTGAGGAAAAATATAATGAAAAAAATATAACTACTAAATATAAAAATAATTTTTACATAAAAGATGAGAAAGTAAAAGTCCTCATTCGCTCTCATCCGAAGTATAGTGGTACATAATTTGCGACTTATATAAATTATTTCATAAGAAAAAATATTAAATCATGTGATTTTTTTGTTTTCTAATTTCTCCCTATATATATATTTTTTTTACCAATACACCATTTCCATGTTCTGTTGTTATTTATCATATTAAATTTAAGATTTAGATCTTATGTAAAAAATTATCGTTGAAATATGTTAATATGAAAATATAAATGTTAAAGAATACAAATATTTATTTATATAATTGAATTAATCCTTGAAATTTTAAAAAATTAAAGCATAAATTAAAAATAAAAATATATAAATATTATATTTATGTTTTGAAAACTGAATGAATTATAAAACATAAAGGATAAATGATTATTTTCAATAAATAGACTGTGCAACAATGAGTCTTTGATCATTTGAAGGTGGGCTTAACAACCAGCTGCCAAAACTCTAGTCCATTTGATTTGAACTTAATCAAAAGATGAACTAGTTTAATGTGCGGTTTATTTTAATGTTTTCTGACAAATTATATTCTTGCTACTTTCTTTCCAAATTTTTACTGTATAGAAGACAAAAATGTTTTCTGACAAATATTCTCTTCGTTTATCGTAAGTTTTTCATGATTTCTTTGTATTTCTTCGCTTCTCACTTTTCCGACTGCAATCTCAAACACAACCTTAATATTGTATAATCAATTTCATATGTTTTAAAATAAGTTTTCATTTTGAATATATTCTCAAAATTTCATTGTTTTAATTAATTTTTTCATGACCTTTTCAATTTTTTGTATAAAATTATAATTTTTCAATAAAAATTTAAAGACAAAATAATTAATCATGGCCAAGCTTTTTCATAATTTAGATGATAGGCTTTTTTAAAATAAAAATGAAAATATAAATTCAATAATAACAATAAAAAGAGACTTGGATGGAGACTAGAATTTAATTTACCCAACATTATTATTTAGTTTAACTAACTTCAAAATATCTCACCCTATCACAGTAACCTGTCAAGATTCCTTGGTCCCACTACAAAGACCAATAACGTCTTTCAAACAGACTAAGATCTTCTACAGTTACATTTCAAACTGCACAAATCTTAACCATTTAAAAGTTTTAGTTTTGTATTAAATTCAAACATGGAATTTACTTTTCAAAATTATCCGCCCTCAGATCTATAATTCCATCACATGAAGTTCAATGCCTAACTGCATCCGAATTGGAACACTTTAGTCCCAAACTTGGATTCTTTGACTCCAATTGAATCTCGCCACGTCATCCAAACACAGCACAACTGTGTAATCCTCACCTGAGCCTCCCCGCAGGTGATCTTGCCACAGTGCCAGGCTGTCACGAGCTAGAATCCAACGCAAAGAGAGATATTCGTTGATGGCGTGAAAACGAACGGTTAAGATTCCCTCTCGCACCGCTTGCTAAACTCAATAACACAATCGCGCCTTCTTCTCCTTCCCTATCCCTTTCCATTGCTCGACGTGGAGAAGGGTGCGGTGCGGTGCTGCGTGCATACAGTGTTTCCTCTCCGGTTAGGTTCAATTCCGATCTCACCGCATTGCCTTCTGCTACTAGGTTTGTTTTCTCAATTCACGTGCGGTTTCTGGATCTGGACTTGATTCAATAGTTTCGTTTCAGCATTGCGAACTGCACATGTGTTTTTAGAGTTATCATGTGCTATTGGCTAGATATCAATTTCAAGCGTGTCTGTTTTTGTTTATAATGATTTTTTAGGTTTTTTTTCACTTGAGTTTGCTGCTCAATTGGATCCGTACTTTCGTGGATACATGCTAATTTGTTGGCATTGTTAATGTATGCTGATTAGAGTTAAATTCAGCTTTGTATTGCACAAACGTGGCAGTTTTGGAAATTTGCTTTCGTTCTACAGCTATCCGCGTATATTCCGAGAAACGCTGATGGTTGAGGAATAGAAAATGTTTAGTACTTTCTTTTTTACTTCTTGTTTTTTTTTTTAGTTTTAGTTCGCAGAATATAAATGTTGGCGATATTTGTGCATGTGAAATTATTGCTTACTTTTTCTCTGACGCTGATTGTTTGTTGTTTTTCATGATTTTAGTTGGATGAAAATGACGCTGGTCGTTTCTGGTAGCCATAGGGGTGTTGTAGGTGTCCTTTTCATTTTATAAAAGAAGATGCGTTTTATCATTGTTTTGTAAGTTTGCAGCGTGAAATAGCGAATAGAGAAACGACCACGCAAGCTTTGGCCTGAAGCAGTGGTAACAAGAACCTTTGTGCAATATATGTCTACAAGACTGTAATCAAATAAGGTTATTAAAAATGAATTGTTTCTTTGTTCTTTTTGACAACTCGCCTTCCTAGCTTGTTCCCTACAATAAAGGTTTAAAACTAATGCCGTCGGGAAGGCAAAATAAACCAATACTTGTGAAGTTTCCTAACCCCATGTGGCCTGTAGTGAGCGGTGCATGTTTTGCTTTTATACACGTCACTGTTGTTTTTTATCATTAAACTTACTCCATTTATGTCTTAACATTTTTTATTTTGGTCTTTGAACTCAGTCCCAGGATGGTTGTGCAGAACTTTGAAGTTGATTTGAACAAGGCCCTTGTTTTCCAGGTAAAGGCAAAGCCCCTTCTGGTCTTCTTTCAAACGTGTTTTCCATACTCGGTCTAAGATTAGTTTTCAATTTTCATATAGGCCCTATTTCTGTTTATATATGAACTTACTTTGAGATAACAACTGGATAGTTTGTACTTTGTATACCAAGTAATCTCTTGTTGAATCTCACTGAATTCTCAATGTTTTAAAGGTGGGACATCTTGGGGAAGCTTATGAAGAGTGGGTTCACCAGCCCATTGTTAGCAAGGAAGGCCCTCGTTTCTTTGAAAATGAAATTCTGGAGGTATGTCCTTTAACTACAAACACAACTACAATGCCATTGTCTTTATCTAAAACCAAGGTTGTAGTAAAACAATTTAGCGCAAGGTTCTTTTCAATGGTTTCTTCTAGCTATTCTGCCTTTTTAACTTGACCATCTTCTACTTGATCTTCTTTTTGTCATGAATCTTCAATGATTTTCTTCTTACATGATTAAACCTTAATAGGGCAAGTTTCAGTCATCTTGTTAAGAGTAGTTGCTTATTCGATTTTCTCCGTGACTATTCACTCTTAATATTGTTTTTCATTTCTTTTATGTCTACTTTTCAGCTTAGTAATGCTTACTGCTCTACGTTTACTAGCATAGGCAATCGCTGGTTTCATGGTTTTTCGACATTGATTGTTGTTAAACTATAGAAAAGAGAGACCTTGAGCTGAAGATGTTATTGTATAATAATGATAAATTTTACCATTAGGTCCTGTTATGTTATAGTGTATAATCTTGAACATAGATATGTGTGTATCTTTTGACAACTAACACAAGCTTTATAGAATTAGTTTTAGCATCAAATCTTGTTTTAAAAGTGTATAACCACTAATACCCAACAATTGATTTGCCAATCGGAAGAGGAACTAACTCCTAAGTACCACTACCCTAAATGACGCATATCTCATCAATTATAGCTTGTTGCTAATATGCGCGAAATAAAACTTCACTTGGGTACTTAGAAATAGGAACAGAAAATAACAAGACAAACAAGTATAATGTATGGTGGAAAATTAATGATTAATGAGGTTAGTATAGTGGGGTGAAGGGTTATAGGTAGATCATGTATTTTTCTTAATAGCAATAGCCCATTCATTTTTAGAGGAAACCAGATCCGATATGGGAGATAGTGTTGAGGAAGGATTAAACATGAAATTCATTATATCATTATCCATCAAAGATAAGTCTTATACAATCCCAAATACAAAGTGGCTTAATGAGCTATTGATCCAAAAAACTAATATATGTTGATATACCTGAAAAGGTGATGAAGAAAGATCCTGAATTATGACATAATCATCTGTGGTTGATGAAGGAAGATTATTAGTGTGGGAAAGTGACTGTATATGTTGTCATTAGAAGGAATATGTGTATAGTATGGAACATATTCAAAGAAAGAGACACAGAAAAACTCTAATTACCAATTAAAATAAGGAAAGAAACATCAGTACCCCCTTTTTGAGAACAATGATATCCCATGAAGGCACATTTGAACAATCGAGGAGGAAGTTTGTCTTGATTAGGTGGGGGGTTATGTACATAAATATGATACCAAAATCACATTGAGAAAGATTATATAGAGGAAAATGAGTAAAAAGGATAGATTGGGGTACTTGATCATTAAGAACAGATGGTGACATTCGGTCAATAAGATAACATGCGGTAATGACAACATCCCCCAAAAACAATGAGAAAGATGATTGTGAAAAAGTTTCTTAGTAGTTTCAATAAGATATTTGTGTTTGTGTTTGACTACTTTATTTTGCTGAGAAGTATGAGGACATAAATTTTGAGGAATAATACCATAGATGCCATGAACTATTGAAATTGGTGTGATAGATAATCATGGGCATTGTCACTGAGAAATCACAAATTGTGTTTTGATTGCATTAAATTTTGAATTATAGAAAATAGTTTAATTGGTTCTTCATTAACCAAATCCAAGTATATCTAAAATAATTATCAATAAAGGTATTAAAATATTTAAAATCAGGAATAACAGTACGTGAAAGACCCTAAATATCATAGTGAATTAAAAAAAAGACAAAACTTGTTTACTAAGACTATCACGAAAGGACTAACGAATATGTTTTCCTAAGTAGATGTAGAGATATTAAAGATGACCTGACTTACATTTGATGTTAATCGTTCTGGCTAATATTTGATTTTGCAAGGTAACATTATTTTCAACGAAGGTGAAGGTCACGCGAGATTGGATGAATTGAGTGACTGAGAGTAAATTAATAGAGCAACTAGGGGCAAAAAGAACAGAGTCATCAATGAAGGATGAGAGGGGTTGGATATAATCAATGATTGCAAGCTTGTGTTTGTGAATGATTGACAATAGTTATAAATGGCAAACTTATAATAATAGGAAAGGAGGAGAAAGATAATGATTACTAGATATATTACCATGGTTAAAGACCCAAGGCGAAGTGTAGGAGATTGAGAGAGACAACCAATTGAGTTACTAATGTGTGCCACCAAAACAATGTTACTAGTAGATTGATGTGTATCACACCATTTGATAGAATCTTCATATGTTGCCAGTGTCATACTAGGTAGATTAGTTGATAGTGTAGGAGCAATTGGTGAATCAACAATAGATGTCTGGGCTATATTGGATGAATGTGGGGGTTTCTCATACAACTTCTAACACCTATCAACGGTATGTTCAATGCGGTGACAATGTTTGCATTCTGGATGATTTGAGAATTATTCATACGAAAGCGTCTAAATTAATTACTCTATGATGCAAAAAACAATATTTTCTCCTATAGATAAAATATGTGTCTTTGTGTTTATTTCCAAAGAATACGAATGAACATAAAATGATGCAAAAGTCATAATAGAATTTACTGAGGATCCCAAAATCTAATGATTGCTATTAACATATGGCAAGCCATACAAGTCGAAGGTCAAAAAACACATATTGTAGTTCTCACATTTCTTATTTGCATTTGCAAATGCTAGAAGAAGTTCATTAAAATCATGTGAGGCATGTGAAGTTGCCCAAGATAAGCAAACATAGGACTCTCAACTTGTCGTTAAGCAAGAAGTGTCAACATATCTTAACACACACCGTACAGACACTATGCACCATTGGTGTAAAGGGCACAAACCTTACTCCAAATTGATGTACAAAACTGATGGGCATGAAAAATAAATTTTAGTAAGGTGTGAATAGTGGATTTAATAACATTACATAATTGGGCATTAATCTTTATCCATTTTCATGTTGTGTAGGAACATATTCAACATTGTAGTGAAATGAGATTTGTAGCCCAATCCACTTAACCATAACATGATTTTGGAAGCCCAAGTTGAATAGGTAGACTTAGCCATCTTCGCAATACTAACATTAAGGTTAGAAAAGATGGAAGAATTAGTTTTGGATGTTGAAGGGTGTTGGAAGACAATTTTTTGGTTGAAATCTAGAAAAAAAAATCCAAGGAGAGAAAAGTAGACCAGACCACCAAACGAGTTTCGATGGAGCTGCCACCACATGGGTAGGAGTGCCTGGAAGTGACCTGGGCACAGGGCTGTCCGGCGTTGCCACATGTGTTGTCATGTGTCAGTCAAAGTTGCGGCTGGAACGGGAGAGAAGACAGACATGGATGGGTGGTTCGTGTTGGCGTTTGGACTTTTGGATAGATCCATGCAGCGTGATCCCAGCCATGTCTCTGTTGGAGCAAACAGCGATCACTTGAAACTCAATGGAAATCTTGCTGCTGCACACGAAACTTGAGAGAAAGGTTGGCAAAATAAAATAAATCCTTCTTATATAGTGACTCTACCGAGCCCACGTGGATTTGAACCTAACTCTAAATAATATGTTAAACTATAAGAAAGGGAGGGACATTGAGATGGAAGCGTGTTTTTGAGACAACTTGAATGATTTATGCATGTTGAGAAAATGAAATTAATATAATAAATAGGGGTGACTTGATGTCCACTAATAATAAAGATCTTATTTCTATAACTATAACAATTGTGATTATGATACCATGTTCTATTCTTTTAACATTGAGTATGTTACAAACGGATAAGGATTTAAATTTGATGTTCTGGTAGTGATATATTGGAAAATTTATGTGATCTTGAGTTGTTACCACTTGGAACAGTTCTTGACGCGCACAGTCTGGTGGGCAATACCAGTCATTTGGCTGCCAGTTGTATGCTACTTTGTGTATAGCTCTGTACTAATGGGCCTCAGTTGTCCTCATTTGGCTCTAATGGTGGTTCTTGGCATTTTTGTTTGGACATTCCTTGAATACTCATTGCACCGTTTTCTTTTTCACATTAAAACAAAGACTTACTGGTTAGATCTCTTTCTTTCCCTTTCCTTTTCTTTCCTTTTCATAATGTGAAATAATATTTTAATTTTTGCTTTGTAATTGTGTTTAACTATATCTCTTTTGATTAATTTTTTTTTTGTTAGAATAACACTAAAAGTTTATTTGCTTTTTATTTTGGGGGGATTGAATGCTACTTTAGGGGGAATACCTTGCATTATCTACTCCATGGCTGTCACCATAAGCACCCCATGGATGGCTTGAGGCTCGTTTTCCCCCCTGCTGCAACTGCTATATTATTGATGCCGGTATCTCTTCTCTAACACTATTTAAAACATTTTCACGTACTTATTTGGTTGGAAGGGAATTGTGGGGATTTAAATTTTCTTCGAAGGTTTTACTTTTTACCATGCGGTGCTTCCTATAATAGGAAAGACCTAGAGAGTAACTTTTTTTTTTTTTTTGCCTATGCAATTTAAATCACTTTCTAAATAGTTGTTAAGTTTGTTACATGGGATTTTTCTTGTATAAACTGCTCAAATACTATTGATGAATTAGTTTTAGACGACGATATATCTATATATATTGTTACGTGATATGTCACTATTTAATTTAATGTAATAGTTTTGACTGAAATCTCACCAATAGGACAAACATTACGAGAGTGAAGTACAAGAGATGCTGATTGGATTTTCATTATGTCTGAATAGATCTTTTAATAGTTCAGACATGTTTATACTCTCATTTTGTGATAGTAATTTCAGAAAACCTTAAAAGAAATTGTTGTTTTTGTATTGGTTTTCTGAAATCACGACACACACGTATACCACAATTTGTAGTTACCTTTTGAAAATGACCAGAAAACTTTCGACAATTAATAAAATTATTTGATTAGTCTGCAACACAGATATGTCAATATTGGTAAGACTTAACTTATTTTCTGCGCTTATGGTTCACGGTTTCATGAAGTGATGTTAGTGTTTTTGTATGCTGTGTGCAGTTCTGGAACTTAGTGAAGCTCATGGCGACCCCTTCAACAGCTCCTGCTTTGTTTGGTGGCGGTTTATTGGGGTATGTAATATATGATTGCACCCATTATTACTTACACCATGGTCAGCCAAAGACTGAAGTGCCCCGAGATCTCAAGGTTAAAATACTTTCAACTGTGGATGACTATTGCATTACTATGCATTGCTTTGATATATGAACAAAATCATCTTAGTCTTGCAAGTAAACTTTTTTCATGGTTTCTGCAGAAATACCACTTGAATCATCACTTTCGGATCCAGGATAAGGGCTTTGGGATCACTTCATCACTATGGGATAAAATTTTTGGAACACTTCCTCCATCAAAAATGTATGCCAAAAGTATGTAAATTACTGTCAAGGATAGCTTATATTCGTTAGTGAAAATAATAGCAAATTGAGGAAGTCTTGCTTTTATTTATCCTAATTTATTTGACCCCCACAATCATTGATGTTTTTTGGGGTGTTAGCGTGCCATCGTTTGTCAATTTTGTGGTGCCGAAGTTCTATAAGTAAACATTTTGTACAAATTGATTTCTTGTATCAGATTGATTTATGATGGAAAGCTCACCTTGTGAATGTTCCTTTGTGCTGTGGCTTCTGGACTTGACAACACAAATGTTGTTATTGCGATGGGTTAATTTTGGGATTTAAGCCCTAAAGTGGACTATTAGTGTTTTGTCAAGAGCTTACTGTGATTTTTTCACCGCCAAATCAATAAAAAGTTATTGTGCACGGGTTTTAAAGTAATTTTACAACTACTTTTAAATAAACTTATTATATATGATAATTCACGATTAAATCTCAATAAATATGTTTTAGTCTATTTAATTATTTTTTAATTGAAATTCTTTACAATTTTGTTAACCTTATAATCTGAACAAGATTCTAATTAGGTAAACAAAAGATTATATTTGACAACTAATTGGAAATGGTTTGATAAAATATGATAATTATTTTATTTCATTATAATACATTTATTATTTACAATTTTAAAATAAATATACAAATACTTTTTATAATTTTATTAATATTAATTTATATGATAACATATCATAGTTTTTTAATTTAACTTAAATACCTAAATTTGAATTATGTTATTTATTAGAGTATTAAAATTAAATGATAATTATTCATACATAGTTTTTAAGAAATTGGTTACAATTTATATAGTTTTTATAATTTAAAGATAGTCATACAAATAAAATATAATTGTTATAATTTAGTTAGGATTATATATTTTTTATACTTTTTACAACTAATGATTTTTTAATTAAAACTCAACCTTTAAAAAATTATATATAATTTTAATAAAAAATTATATTTAAACATAATTTATATTATATTCTATTAATATATAATTTATTATTTTGTCTGCTCCAAATAAATAACTAATATAATTAATGCTTATCTTATTCTTATCTTATATATCATGTCTATAAAAAATTATCAACTTTAATTGCATTTCTAATCCATTTTTATTTGAAATTTTATTCATAGATTATTTTAACTTATTTTCCATCAATTACTTTTCAAAAAATAAATGTTTTCAAATATACATTTCATTTTTACTAACATTTTCCTATTTTTAAATTTGATAAATTCATTATTTTTGGAACTCATTTTGTTTATTTTTTCTTAAAAAATTTCTTTAATATTTATAATTAACCCTTAACATTTTAGGAAGACTTTACCATGTAGTTATTTGAAGAGGTTTGATTTAAATAAATACCATAAAGTAATTTCTTTTATTTTGCCATTTTTATTGCTAGATAAAGAATGCAAAGTTCAAACATTATGAGCTTTCAAACAGTAAACACTAATCAAGTTGTAAAATTTATAAAATAATGTTCGAGATTCTGTAAACATATTATACTCTATGATAAGATTACTCAGATACAATCAATGTTAGTTGCGTATAACTAAATGTAATATGCTTAATAAAACTACCATCTTATCCTAAAGAACGAAAGTAAAAAACCTTCTCTTGAATCTCTTATCTTTTATTCCTTAACTTAAACAACAATATTGTAGTTATTTTGAGTAATATATACCCTGCTTATTTATTATCGTACTAACAACATAAATATATGGAAATAAAGTTGAGATTTCTATAGCTTTTTAAGAATCACATTAAGTACACTCTAATTTACTTATATATAATCTCTTCATGCTTTCTCACTTCAACTTAAAAGTCTTTTTTTTTCATGTAATCTCACCGTCTCACTCAACCACACAAATAAATTTTAGTAAAAATACATATTATCGTATATATGTTTACAAATATTAAAACATGTTCAAATAAAATTTTTCCGCAACAACAAAATAAGAAAAAAAACTAAAATTAATTTGCATATAAAAAAATTATGATTTTGAAAAAACTAACACAAGAAAGTTTGTACAAATGAACTTTATATATAGTTAATTTTAACTTACAAACAAATTATTTTATTTTATTTTCCCTAAAAATATTTGCAGAAAAAACTCATTGCTTAAGAAGATACCATACGAGAGCTTGCTGAGTTCTTTTGTGCTTAGAAATGTGCATTCCATTTGTGACAGTGAATTCTTATAAGTTACACTCTTGCTAGCGGAACAACACTAGTTACTTGAAATATTGTCAGACACAACCACAAAGATAACAATGATTAAGCACTTGAACAGTGATTTACAACATTAAAATGACCAAAAACACAACAAAATTCAAATGTATCCTTTATTCATCTATACTAGCTAATGAACCCCATAACAAATTTGTAGAAACGAGTCTAATGACTCCACCAACACAGTGCCTCATTCCCAGGTCTTGGATTTCTTGCCTTTTAGCTTCATACTTGAAACTGGAAGTGGTGGGATACTCTGCTCATGTCTGAACACGTTATCAGGATCCACTTTGGTCTTTATTTTCACCAACCTGTTGAAATTATCCTTGAAATACATATTGCCCCAAGAAGTTGCCTGTATGTAATTTGTGCCGTTCTTCGTGTTCATTCCCAAGTCTAGATCTCTGTAGTTCACATATGCCTCCCTTGGGAACTTAGACACATAAGGAGTCATGTAGTTGTAAAGCTTCCTAATCCAGTCTATATGCTTTGTGGCATTCTTATCTCCATCTTGCCAAAGAGATAAGTACTGGATTTTGTAAAGTGTTCCATTCCTGTGAGGAAAGGGAATATCAGACTCTGAAAATTTGCTCATCATTCCACCATATGGGTTCCAAATCATCAAGGGAATGTCTTCTTCCAGCAATCTTTGCCACAGTCCCTGAAGCCCTGTTTCTGGTATTGGTTCTCTCACAAAATCTGACTTGGCTTTGAAGTAGTTCTTGAATGTTGACTTTCCTTGAAGCAGAACTTCAGGGGGAGTGTCATTTGGATAACCAGCAATATAGAGCACAGACTTGATCCAACTAGTTTCAAGGCAATCTTTTCTTGTCAAACCCAATTCGGGAAAGTTTTCCTTCATCACTTGGAGGAGTCTGTCAGCCCCACCAAGGAATTGAGCATTGTAAGATGTTGTGATAGTTCTCTCAGTTTTGTTACCAACAGTTGCTGGTTGAATGATGACTCTGATGAAGAGATCCTCATCAATATAGGGTGCCACTTCCTGCCATCTATGAACAATCTTTGTTGCATCTTGTTCTAGGCTCCTTGTAACTGTAAAAACTGTCACAGTTTCTGGCACAGGAACCAGCTTTATCTTCCACCAAAGAAGGATGCCAAAGCTTGCTCCTCCACCTCCTCTAATTGCCCAAAATAGGTCCTCCCCCATGGTTTCCCTATCAAGGATTTGTCCGTTTGCATCAACTAGTTTTGCATCTAGGACATTATCAGCTCCAAGGCCATACTTTCTCATCATGGATCCATATGCACCTCCCGTGATGTGCCCTCCAACGCCTAAGCTTGTGCAAAGACCGGCAGGGAAACCATGAACTGAACTTTTCTCATATATTCTGTAATAGACTTCTCCAATAGTGGCACCAGCTTGAATCCAAGCACTGTTGTCTTTTATATCAACATCAACGGCGCGAAGCTTGGACAAATCAACAATTATGAAAGGGGCCTCAACTTGAGAAACATATGAGAGCCCTTCATAGTCATGGCCACCACTACGAACTCTCATATGAATACCCAGTTTCTTTGAGCAAGTCACTGCCACTTGGACATGTGAATCAGTCAAGGGTGTGAATATAAACTCTGGTTTTGGCGCTGAAGGGACCAAATACCTTAGGTTCTGTGCAGAGGATTCGAGAAGGTTGGTAAATGAAACATTTTTTGGAGTGTAAATTGACGCATAAAATGGAGCTGCTTTGTCTGAATAGAAGCTAAGACATTGGACAAAGTTTTCTTCAAGTGAAGCTGAAGCTGCTAATGAAACTGATAATAGGAGGACTAAAGTTGCCAAGTGTGAGCTTGGTGACAACATGGTCTTGTGTTTCTATATTTTGTGCATAAAGAGGCTATCACAAATGTTATATTTATACGACCATAATGAACTAAGGTCACAGTGTGTTATACTGTAATTTACGTATAATTTAGCTAAGAAAAACGTCACAATACAGGTGAAGAGTGTTGGCATTATCTTGTAGTTAATGTTCTATTTTTAATTATGACAGTGTGGAACATGGGCTTTCTGATGTATCTTTGATTGCAAGAACGTCGACCACTTTCACATTTAACATAATCGAAAGGACTTCTCTATGCTTCATAGTTGCTAAAAAGAATGTTATAAGCAAAGCAACTGTCTTCAATGACCCCACAACTTTCGAAATATTTTTTAATAACTAGAGATAAGTTTGTCTGTATTCTTGCCGCATTTTGTGATCATCCAACAACTAAAGAAGATTCTGCATATTTCATAATACTCAATTCATTTCATGGCTTTGCAGTGGGGATAAACGGCGTCCACAACATCACAACTTCATTGGTACATATTTTACTTGGTATTACACACAAATGTATAATAATGGAACACTAGAGTTTGTAACATGTTTTTTCCATAGATAAGGCAATCAGAAGAAATTTCCATTGTCAAAAGGGGTTGTGCAGAATTCTACTTTTCAAGTTAAAGAGTAATCTTTGTAATTACGCATAAACTTTCAGGGGTGAGAGTAATTTACAAATGTATGGAAAACTAAAATGGAAAAAAGAAAATTTATTATGATATATATTTTGTGTAGATTATTTGGAAGGTAGGTGAGGAGTTAATTATGTAGGAAAGAAAGTGTTTTATAAACAATATTCAATATTATATAATCTTTCCAAGAATAAATACTTTTATACTGAAACTGGTTTTTCTATTTTCATAGTGAAGTAGGTTAAGAAGAAGAAGAAGAAATGAAGGCTTAAAGAAAGGAGAAGGGAGGAAAATGAAAGAAAAGTAAGAGCTTCATCTTCCTTTACGATTGGGGATTGATGGAATCGTGTAGCATTCGCAACACACTAATTCTGCCTAACATTTATATTTTTGCCAATGCTTCTAAAAAAAAGACTCATGAAATTTTTTCAAGAGTAGTGACATCTTCCTACTCATAGATCAATTTCTATGTATTCAAAATATTGAAGAAATTATAAAAAAAAAAAATAAAGCAAAGAGGAGTGTGTAGATGGTTAATATTTTTCTTTTCTATATTTTACCTACTTATGTTTTGATACTTCAACTAAACATAGTAAATGATTTTCCACTATATCACTTTCAACATTATTATACACAGCAAAACTATAAAATAATAAATAATTTAAGACTTTATTTGGTGAACATTCTTGTCTAGTAACCTGCAAATTCTAATCAAGATGCATGT
This sequence comes from Lablab purpureus, assembly GCA_030347555.1. Lineage (NCBI taxonomy): Eukaryota > Viridiplantae > Streptophyta > Magnoliopsida > Fabales > Fabaceae > Lablab > Lablab purpureus. Next base: position 17,991,546 of record CM059259.1, read on the forward strand.
TAAAATGATAGGTGGAGATTGAATGTTGCATGACGCAAAAGAGAAATAAAGGAATAGAATATAGAAGTAGTATAGTAGATGATATAAAAATGAAAAAAAAAATATAAGTGTTCACAATTTTATTTAACATAATTTAGCTTTTTCAAACCACTTGCTAACTCCTTAAATTGTAAACATGAGATATTAGTCCTTTGTCTATTTTAGTTAATACTTTTAAAAATTAATTTGTATTACTTATGTTTATTTTAAGGATTTTTTTTCAACAACTGAATATATGTTAATTTTTTTTAAAAAATTGTCCAACTTTTATTATCTAAAGAGTTGGTTTAAGAATAAAAATGAGCCAAATATATTTCTTTTTGTTTTAAATTGATCATTTAGTTGATTTTATCATGATGTAAAAATTATGAAATTCTATACTTTGGTTTAACTTAATTTTTAAACACAAATATTGTTTGATAAATATATATATTAAATTATTGGTGTTACGTATTTTTTTCTTTAATAATAAATAATTTTATATAAAATGAATTGAAGGATGTTTCAACCTTTTTTATTTACAAATAAATAAAAATACAAATCATATACTAGAAATTATAAATTTTATGTTCGTTCTTATATAACTTATATCATATCTCGACACAACTTCTATGATGTAGTTAAATATAATTGACAACATGGTTTGACTTGTATTATGTCATTTCCTATTTTACAATTCTTTCATCTTTATAGTTGGTTATATATTCTACTTCTTATGATTGTCTTGAATTGCAAACAACTCTTTTTTATTAACTTTCATTTCCTAATCTTCTTTCAATCTCATTCATGGGTATATATTGAGCAATGACTCGTCTTCCAATCTCCCTAATCTCCTAACCATTTTGTGTAAGATTTTTCTGCTAACTTATTATCTTCATTGTAACACTTTTATTTTCCAAAACATGATACACATGTTTTCATCTTCTCGTATTATGCAGTCTTTTATAAGCAGATTTTACAATGTATGTTTGTGGTTCATCATCCCTCCAGATCCATTCACCCCCCTCTAGATCCATTCACCCCCCTCTGCTCATTTGATGTATTGTTTTCTAACTTTTATGCCAATGCTAATACTTGAATTCTCTACCATTCAAACCATTATCATCTCCATGCTAACCTTTACTCTCATATGTTTCCATTCCATACCCTTAATTCTTCTAATGTGGCTCTCTTACACATTGAATTTGCGTGGAGTCTAGGATACCTATCTTTGAGGGTCGTATCACCTAGTCACCTATCATTCCAAAATCTTACCTTGTCTCTAGTTCATATATTCTAATATATGTTTCTATCAAAACTTTCTTGTTCATGTCCTCTATATACCTTTCTAATATCTCTCCACCAACATTAGTCATATTGTTTACGATTCTCCAAGTCTCATATTTGGATTCTAATATGCCTCTCCATAAACATTGACCTTCCTTTCGTAATCTTCATTTCAAATTTTCCAATAAAGCAATATTAAAAAGTTTTAGATCTTTCATACCTATACCACCTTCATCCTTTGGCATGCATGAATGCAATCTTCCCATCTTCATATTCCCAACCATAAAGTCTCTCCTTATAATGATATTGTAATGCTGATACATCTTATTAGAGTGACTCTACAAATTGTGTTTTTCTTTTCATTTGCTTAATCTTTTCTTTCCAGAAAAGATATCTTCTTTTGATTTCCTCTTATTGATATTTTCAAATATTTAATAGTTAATGATAAATCTTAATCAATAATTTTGAAAGAATACTGCAAAACTCTTATCTTACACATGAATAAAAAATACAGAACAACAACATTTTTTTAACCAATAACTACACGTACAAAAGATATAAAAATAAGTCATAAAACACTTGTATTAAACTATGAATCTAATAAAGAAATTAGGATTGAAACTACCATCACCATGGTAACATCAACCATTGCTAGTCTCTACATTCCTAACTGATTTTTGTAATAAAATAAATTGTAACATGTTAACTTTTTTCCACACCTCATCCTCTTCTCTAGCCTCTCTTTTCTAAGTGGTACACCACTTAAGAATCCACTAAGTGGTCAATATTTAGAAACGGTTGTTGCCTCTTAATGGAAATGGAGCAGCATCCACTATGGACAAAATATAAAAAAGAATTCTAGCAAATTAATTATTTGGGGGTGTAACATGTGCCACAAAGAAGGAATCAAGATACTCCTAGGATTTTTGAATTATGAGTGGATGATAATGTTCCATTTAAGTCAGTAGTGGATTATGTTCAATAGAAACACACCAATCCTGTCAAGTGAGACTACCATGCATACAAAAATGTACAGTTGGATAGGAACTTCCAATTAATTTATTAATTTTACTTTTATAACTATCACAATTAATTTCTTTCACTTTTCAATGGACACTCAAGCATTTTCAATTAGTTTCTTCAATTTTTTGGGTTCATTCTGAACTGAAATTGAATCCAAGACTTAGCAAGAACATTTCCGGTGATATTTTTTAAAATGAGTTTCTCCATTTGAAAAAAAAAATCAAATTTTAAAGAAATTTTCAATTAAGAAATTTTTTTACATAGAAATCCATTTCTTAAAAATAAAAAATTAATTTTCAAGTAAATTTAAACAGATTTTCAAATAAAATTTATTAAAAACATGATTAAATAAAAATATAAAAAATATAAATTTCCTGATATATCTTAAAATTCCTTTTTATTGAAACAAAATTGAATATAAAATTTTTAAAAAGGATATAATAATCTGATAATCATAAAAAATAATTTAATTTTCTTTTGCAAGAAAGCTTATTAATAATTCCGTATAAATCTTTCCTAATTTTTTTCTCATTTTCAGTCCACTAATAATAAACCTAAAGTAAAATATAACAGGACTGAATTTTCTTAGACGAAATACAAAATTATTATTATCCTATATTGTTTTCTTCCACGAAATCCAAACCTACAATCTTTCCCTACTTTGAACCAAATGCACACAACCCAAAAAATCTTATCTTATTTAAAATACACCTTTAGTACATTTTCTTAAATAATAAAAAAGATTAAATATATATTTAGTCATTGAATTATTTATCAAAATTGTGTTTCATTCTTAACATAAACTTTGGACTTATTTTATGCTTATACTTTATAAACTCGTGTAAAGGATCCTTGATATATCAATTTTTTTTTTATCTTTTTATTTTTTTCTTTTTTTATAGTTTCCTACTTCACTATCACCTGTCTCTTAAGTTTCTTTTACTCTTTTCTTTTCCATTCTTCTCATTTTTCTCTTTTTAAAGATTTTTTTTATTTGTCAGGATCCTTTATACTTGTTTATAAAATATAAAAATAAAATAAGTCTAAAATTTGTCTTAGGAACAAAACACAATTTTAACAAATAGTTCAGATACTAAAAATATATTTAACCTTAATCAAAATTATTCCTTATCCCTTCTCAAAGTTTCTATCCATACACAAGAATAAGAAAAACACCCATTTTTATGTTTACACTTTTCATAGTTTTTACAATTATCTAATTACACTTTCAAATTATATATATCATATAAATATAATATTTTTATTAAAAAGAGAACTTAAAGAAATGTTCAAAGTAGAAAGTGAGTGTTAAATAATTATTTTTTTATTATCTCTTTCATTCCCTTAAAAAAACATTAAATCTTCACACAACTTAGTTTAAAAAAAATAAAAAGAAAACTCCCGTAACAAGTTAATTTAGAGAAATGTTATTAAAAGTTAATTATATTGGATGAACAAAATAGAACAGTTAAATATAGGAAAATAGTGTGTTATTGTTAAATAATATAAGTGTTACAAATTGTCAAATAAGCTTAAATATATATTAAAGATTTATTAAAAGTATTTAGTAATATTTATATGATTTTTATATTTTTAAATTAATAGTGTTGTAAAATTTTAAGAGGTAGTTTTAATTATAAAATAAAGTAAAGCAAAAGAAAAGTAAAAAAAATATATATAAAAGAAAATATAATCAGACAATTCAATCTTATCTTTCTCTAACAAAGTGGTATAAGAGTTGTAAAGAAAAATTTAAAGTGAAGAATGCTAATAATCAACACTCCAATTTTATTTGAAAAAGAAAATTATGATTTATGAACTATAAAAATGAAAATTTTATTTTTAGATATTTGGGAGTCAAACAAAGTATAATGATAAAGTCACTACAAACAATACATGATGATAAAGTCACTACACCTACATAACACTCAACAATGAAAAAGAAAAATAATCATAAATGTTAAAGTTCTTGGAATGATTTAAAAAAGAGTCCCATCAATCATATTTTCACAAATTACAAGAGAAAAAAACAATAAAAAAAGATGGTATACTCTTTAACAAGAGTTTGAAGGAGATACAAAAGTAAAGATCAAGCAAACTTCAATCTATTAAGAGAGATTTTAATAATAAAAAAAATGAAGGTAAAGATTATCAATTTGAAAATAAAAAATATAATTTATTTGATGTAAGAAAAGTAGGAGATGGTGAATGACCACTTACTCTTATTGCTAATTAAGAGATAACTCAAAAACATAAGAACATGTGATATATGCAACATTGTTCTTTGTCTTACAAAAAGGAGCTAAGGAATTAAGGTGATTCATATTATTCTTTATGTTCCAAAATTAGATGATTTATTAAACATTAAATACTTTTTGAAACACAATTATTTTCTTCGATTTGAAAATTAAAAATACTTATCCAAAATATAAAGTTTGCAAATTTTTTAAAGAAGAGTTATATATCCTTTTAAAGTATCTATTAATTTTTCTTGATTACTGATTTCGATTTTAACTAAGAAATATAATCACTATTTCTTTATATACTTATCCAAAATATAAAGTTTGCAAATTTTTTAAAGAAGAGTTATATATCCTTTTAAAGTATCTATTAATTTTTCTTAATTACTGATTTCGATTTTAACTAAGAAATATAATCACTATTTTTTTATATACTTATCCAAAATATAAAGTTTGCAAATTTTTTAAAGAAGAGTTACATATCCTTTTAAAGTATCTATTAATTTTTCTTAATTACTGATTTCGATTTTAACTAAGAAAAATAATCACTATTTTTTTATATGTCAAGAATCTTTTCTAATGTTTTTAATGAAATTATTTAATATTATAAAATAATTTATATATATATCTAAAATATTTATCTACTCTATATATGTAAAAAAAATTATAAATTTATAAAATATATAATGTAATAAGAGAAAAACAGAAAAAAAATATAAACACAATATATATCATAAATCTGTATTATCATCCTTTAATATTTTGTCAGCTCTTCTTAGAATAAAAATTGTGACTTTTAAGGCAACAAATCAATAGATTTAGGGAATATATCAATTAGCTATACAAATAATAAAAAATAATTTAATATTACTTTGGATAATTTTTTTACAAGAATTTAGTATAGAAGATAAATCAAGCAAAATAAGTTAAACTTCCTTAATGTAGAGCAACAAATCAAGTTAGTAGCACGAAATAGATAATATTAAAGTGAACATTATTATTTTGATTGGGTAGAATTATATGTAACTTACATTTAGTCTTCATACTCAATACTTGATATTTTTTTCTTTATCTACAAATTAATTTACTAAGTACTTGAGTACCTTTATAAAAAGAAACTTTTTATAGTACTATATATATATATATATTCAAAAAGAAACTTTTGAAACAAATACTTAAGTTATGAGATAAATTATTATCCTATACATTATTTAATTTAATATATATACAACAGACTACAAACAAAAATAACAATAAAATTATTAAAATACCATTTTGAATTATATAGAAAAATATTATATTTGTAGTGTTGAATTCAGTCTCAATGTATACACAGGACAAATAAAAAATGAAGGATCAATTCTCTAAAAGCAATAAGTCAATAAGTCAATATTTTTTTCATAAAGAACTCAATGTAAGTATTAATGAATAACCAATTAAAATCAAGCATTATAAGATTGCAAGTGTTTAATATTCACTTTTATAAATCCAAATCAAAAAAGTCATTATTAGGGTTTAAAAGAATGTAAAAAACTAATTAATCATTTAGAGCCATTAACTATGAATTATTCCTGATTACATAATAATTAATTATTTATTCGAATAACTTGTTTATTAATTTCTTAAATTTTATTTTATGGAGGAAATTGATCAATTTGTTTAGTCTCCAATTAAAGCAACATTAGTTAAAAAAATAGTATAAAGACGTTATTAGTTAGAAGAAAATAATGTAAAAGTAAATATAGCGAAAATTTCAAAGGAGTAATCAGTTGTTGACATTTAATGATATTATAAAATCAAAGTCCTTCAAATAAAAATTTTGGCCCACATAAAGTTTGAAGAAAATAAATATCAAAGAAAAATTGTACATATGAAGTAATTAAAACATAAGAAAACTTAAAGACAAAAATAGAACTAATTTCAAAATTTAGACCTTGATACCAAGCTAACAGATTAGCACTACAAAGTTTAAAAGTGAACAAGAAATGAAACATATATTTTAGCAAAGTCATTCACGTTTAATCAACTATATACTAACACCTAACTTTCAAAATTAAATATCTTTTTATGATTAGACTGAGTCAACTTATTAAATCTGAATAGAAAATGAAAAAAAAAATTATTCTCACCTCCTTATTTCTTTTAATTTTAAAAATTAAATATATTATATAATTAGAGTTGATTAATTAACACTAACTTTTAATATATATATATATTACTCTCAACTTTCTCTTTTTCATTTTTAAAAAGTAAATATATTTTATTTTTAAAAATTTATTTATAAGAAAATGATTTATGAATAATTTAAAACCTTACATACACCTAATACGTATCTAAAAATAATTATGAAATATATAATATAATAAGAAAAAAGAAATGAAGAAAAAAATATTAAATAGAAATATAATAAAGTATGTTTGCTATTATTATTTTTATTCTTTTACCCTTTTCATGTCTTCCTTTCCCTTGTGGTTGGTAATTTTCTCTTTCTTCACTCCCTTTCACTTTCACTTTCCTTTTTAATTTTCTATTTTTTTGTCTTTTGTAATTTTTTGATGTATTAGTGTCTTCATGTTTTGGTGACAACAAAGGATCAGGTGGTTTCTTGACATCATAACTTTTCATCAAGAAATAAAACGTGAAAATGTTTTGTTATGGAACAACAAGCTATTCATTCTGAATTTTCTCAATTATTTTGAAAACAGTGTTCATTTAAATATTACTCATTCAAATGAATTTCACCAACAAATAAGATTTTAATATATTAAACTGCACTAAATCAAAATATTTTAAAGATTGTTTGATTTAAATAATAATATATTACTATTTTTAATTGAACAGACATATTAAAATATTAATATAATAAACTTCCAAATTTAAAATATAACGTGCATTCCAACAAGAACTTTTCACATGTAACTTAATCCCATTTTCACATATTTTTATTTTATTTTTTCATAAATATTATAAATAAATATATAACCAATTAATGTGTAAATCCAAATACTTAATAATAAAATCATCATTCTTTCCCGATAACCAATAATGAATTTTCTTTATAAAGTATGCACTAAGATTTCATTCGATATTAAAAGATCAAAATTAATATACTTTATTAAGTAAATGTGAAAAAAAATTAATTATGAAGTAAATGCCTAAAGTGTTCCTAGTGTTTTTATTTGTACTTTTTATCAATAAAAGTATATTTAATTTCGATTATAGTTATTTGAAAATTTAAAATAAAAACATTGAAAACAAATATTCCTTTTATTTTCAGTACTTTGCATTACAATAAAAATAAAATAGAATACGTATTTTAAAAGGCCATATTGTTTTAGAAAATTTGACATTGATAATTATTAAAATAATAAAACTAATTCAGGAGTTGAATTTACATCCATTTGTACAAGTTTTAAAACTCGTTTATATAATAAAATAATTTCTTCTCCATTTTATTATTACTACTTTTGATATCATCATTTCATGATAATAGTGATGAATTTTCGGTGAATTTTAAGCATACACTTTTCTTCCATACGTTTTCATCAATTTCAGGTTTATTAATAAGTTTGATTTAGCCTCTTACTGTTTTTAATATTGAATTTTAAATTTTAAACTTTAAACATTATAGTTAAATTCGTTTATATACTTATATAAAATAATAATTCTTTTTAAAAAATTAATACTGAGGAAATTAAACTATTTGAAACCACTTCTGGTTGAAAAACTAAAAAAATGGTTGAAAATAAAAAAAAAATCTTATCTGAAAAATACCTTAATCTTAAGACTCTCATTGGACAAAGAATAAAAATACTTTAGACTTATTGTTTTATGAAATTATTTATATTTCATTAAACTTTTTACCACGTATACTATAAATTTGTTTGAATTATTTTATATTTTAAATTCATTATAAATTCCAATTATTTAAGTAAAATAAAGAATACGAATCTTTAAAATAAAGAAAAAGATATAAAAAAATTAATTATAGTAATTAAAAACTTAAATTTAAGTAAAAAGGATTGAACATTTGAAATTAAATTTCCTTACAGAAAATTTAAATTAGAAGTTAAATATAATAGAAGAGTCAACAATCACTAAGCCATTTTTAATGAATACAAAATTATCTACGTGATAAAAAAAAAATAGAACAAATAACCAAATACAGAAATATTTATTTAAACGAGAAAAGAAAAGTGAGATATATTTATACGACAAGTAAAAATTGTAGTTTATTAACTTTCATAAGCATTTCAATATTTATATTTTAAGAAATACAGAAAACATTTGTTTGAAATTCACCCCCGCAGTTTTTTTAACGGGGAAGCTCACCTTCTGATACATGAATTTAGAAGGAACACAACCTTTCAATTTTGAGTTCTAGAAGTTTGATTTTTACGTGGTTAAACAGTGTTATTTCCCATAAAAGGTTACATAATTAAAGAGAAAAAGAAGCACACACTTAGTTTTAGTACTTCACATTGATTTTTTACCTTTTAGGACATCAAAACCCATACCATACCCCTCAACACTTGAGAGAAAACAAACGAAGGCAGAAATTTCGGATACACTATGCTTTTAAGACTTTTACAAAAGTCAACATTTTTATCATACGACAATTGATTCCTTCACATTATTTTATTTGTTGAAACTTAGTACTCTTGTACCAGAAAAAAACAACTCCTTTTACTTTTTCCATGGATTTTGCAATTAGTCAACCAATATAACTCAAGAACCCGTATCCTTCAACAACCCAAGAAAGAAAGATAACCAATCATACATTCCAAATGAGTAACGTAATAATATATTCTTACCAATTCCCTTATATTTTTTATTATTTTATAAAGAAACTATTGAATAGAAGGTAAATGTATTTATCATTTAAAAATATAGACATGTTTAATAATAATAATAATAATTACTATACAAATAAAAAAGTAATTGTTTTATTGACCAAAAAATTAGAAATAGTAGGATTTAGAATTACTTATTTCTTTGTACCATCAACAGTTACCAAGCAATAAATGTAGTTTCTTTATAATAAGTGAATTTGACTTCATATAATTCTAGATGCATTAACTCCTCAAATTATAGGTACATCTCTATCGGATAATATGTTGGGATAACTAACTCAATGCCCAATTTAGGTTTACAAATAATGTTAAGCATTGAATTAGATTCATGATTCATAATTCATAATCCATAACCCCTAATCGCTAAAAGATTTTCTTTTAACTTTTCCATCTGTAAAGGAGCGTGGACAAGTCATGTGAACAGGAAAATCACAAGAAGATTCCATAATTCCATTAAATACCTTAAAAAGAAAAACTCGTTCATGAAAATTCTCACATTCTCTTAGGCGCAAAGGTGGACTAAGACCAACACGCTCCAAACACTCCCTCTTGTCATGTATATAAAAACCCCACTCTCACCTCTCATAACTCACCAACATTGACATTCACAACCGACAATGGCAAAATCCTGTTTGGCTTATTCCTCTGCCGCTTTTCTTCTTCTAACTGTCTTCACTTTGTCGTCGGCACAAACCGCAGATTCCTCACTCTACCGCACTTTCCTTCAGTGCCTCACACAACACTCAAATTCCTCAACCCTACTCTCCAGCATAGTCTTCGCCCCAACCAACCCTTCCTTCCCCACCGTCCTCCAGAACTACATCCGAAACGCGCGTTTCAACACTTCCCAAACGCAAAAGCCGTTACTCATCGTCACTCCTCTCCAAGAATCGCACGTCCAGGGCGCTGTAATATGCGCCAAAAGTGTCAGGGTTCAACTCAAAATCAGGAGTGGAGGTCATGATTACGAGGGTATCTCCTACATCTCCGAGGAACCCTTTATCATCCTCGACTTGTTCAACCTTCGCGCAATCACGGTGGACATAAAAAACGAGGTTGCAGTGGTCCAAGCTGGTGCCACGCTGGGAGAGGTTTATTACAGGATCTGGGAGAAGAGTAAAGTTCATGGCTTCCCCGCAGGGGTGTGTCCCACTGTTGGTGTCGGTGGTCATTTCAGCGGAGGAGGGTACGGTAACATGATGAGAAAATATGGTTTATCTGTCGATAATGTGATTGACGCTAAACTTGTTGATGTGAAAGGAAACATTCTTGATAGAAAAGCCATGGGGGAGGATCTTTTCTGGGCTATTAGAGGAGGCGGAGGAGCGAGTTTTGGTGTCATATTGTCGTTTACAATAAAGCTAGTTTCCGTGCCTGAAACTGTTACAGTTTTCCGTGTTGAGAAGACTTTGGAAACGAATGTGACTGCAACTGACCTGGTCGTACAGTGGCAGCAGGTGGCGCCAAATACTGATGACAGGCTTTTCCTAAGGCTCTTATTGCAGCCAGTGAGTTCAAGGGTTGTGAAGGGAACCAAAACTGTTAGAGCCTCGGTTGTGGCCTTGTTTCTGGGAGGGGCTGATGAGGTTGTGTCGATTTTGGAGAAGGAGTTTCCGCTTCTTGGATTGAAGAAGGAGAGTTGTACTGAGGTGAGTTGGATTGACTCTGTTCTGTGGTGGAACGATGACGAGAGTTTGAAAAACGGTGACAAACCTGAGACCCTACTGGATCGGAATCTGAACTCTGCTGGTTTTCTGAAAAGAAAATCCGATTATGTTCAGAAAGCCATTTCAAGAGACGGGTTGGTGTGGATATTCAAGAAGATGATTGAGTTGGGAAAAACGGGGTTTGTTTTCAACCCTTACGGGGGGAGAATGGGAGAGATTCCTTCTGATGCGACGGCGTTTCCTCACCGGAAGGGGAACCTCTTCAAGATTCAGTATTCTGTGAACTGGAACGACCCTTCACCTGGTGCGGCTCAGAATTTCACGAATGAGGCTAAGAGGCTATACAGCTACATGACCCCTTTTGTGTCTAAGAATCCCAGAAGTGCTTTTTTGAACTATAGAGACCTTGATATTGGAGTCAACAACTTCGGTAAGAATAGCTTTGAAGAAGGAGAGGTTTACGGGGCCAAGTACTTCAATGACAATTTTGAGAGGCTCGTTAACATTAAGACCAAAGTGGATCCTGAAAACTTTTTCAGGAATGAACAGAGTGTTCCTGTACTTTTGAGCAGAGCATAGGGAATCATACAGTGAAGAACATCGGTTAGATTTTAGTTCTAATTTTTATTCATGCGGTTTTATTTTAGTGGTTGCCATGTAGGCCCCTTATACTTTGCCCATTATTGATTCCATTATTATACAATTGAATTTCAAAGTTTGGAGTTACGCATATTAGGCTTCTGTCCACGGATTTTCATTTATTGCATTTGTTGTGTTCTTTCTTCTTTCTTTTTCTCTCCCATTTGAATTATATCTTCAATGTGAAGTGAATTATAGATCTCACATTTATTAAAAATATAACTAAATTTTAATATATAAAAAACATACAAATCTCATCTTTTAAACCAATTTTATTAGGTTTAAAGTGCACTTACTACTGTTAATCACATGGGTTGTGTTGGGGCGTAGAAAAATCCGTTAAATCCCACTGTTATGAATATAATATGAAAGTAAAGAAGTTGAATTTTGCCAAGGATACTGGCGTGACTGGTGGAACTCTTTCCTTTCATGCTGACCACGTATTGTGTGGTTCTTATTTTGTTTTGTCGATTTTGTCTTTAAAGTTCTCGTGACTTTTGTCCCTTCATTTTTTTAATCCCTCGTGTTCTCTAATGCATTTTTAACTTTTCCCTTTTATTTTTTATTTTATAATTCCTCCTGTTTTAGTTTAAACCAGACATAGGAGTCAATGGAATTGCTTGTTGTTACGTGCAACTAATACTTGTTTTAGTTGTTTTTATGATATCTGAATAACTAATTCATAAAAATGAAAAATTAATTTATTTAGTTACTACTAATATATTTTTAAGTCAAGTTTGGGCGGCAATAAAGGTTTGAAAAGCACTAACGAATAATGGAACAATGCCTAATTGGTAGTAACGACAGAGCAAGGCTCCAACAATAAGAACCACAAACTGAAACCCTAAGAAGCTATGAACTAGTGGCGGAGTTAGACGACACAAAACTTGCCATTATGAGAGAATCGTTATTATTTAAAATTTGTAGTCTATATATGTTAGACAATGAGTGTATGAAAGTAAGTCAAACTTGTAAATCTCGTAAAAGTCAACGCAAGCTTTACCTATTAAAACATGTTTGTTTAATTTGGATGATTAAATTTGACTGGACTCCTGTAGTATAGTTGGAAATGTCCACCACTCATACTTCGATACATGCATATGTTACAAATATGGATGAGGATACACCACCCCTAACAAGTGGCTACCGTCATCCTACAGCCAAGTTATAAACTATTTTTTTTTTAAAAATTTAATACAAATATTTAAAAGTAAATATACGTGTTGATTGAGGGTGGAAGAGAAGTCTCACTATTTCTTTTCTTCTAAAAATATACTACCTTAACAAAAAAAATTATCAAAAGTTTGAGTTATAAAACTAGTGCTTATAAAAAAGTGTCATAATACTCGATTAATTTTCCTCTAAATATAATTTCTTTATATTATTATTATTATGTTTAAAATGCATATTTTACTATATAAAACAGAATGTATATGTATTGAGAGTTATCAATAATTAAGTTCAATTTTAAATATTAATTATTTCATCCTCTCATAAAGTTTAATAGAATATTTTTATTTTACACAAACACACATACACATATATATCATATTTAATAAAAAAATAAATTTCATATTATATTTTTATTAAAAATATTAAAATAAATATTATTGAAAATGCATAAAATAATAAGTTTAAATGTTAAAGAATAAAACCTTTAAAATTCATTCCCATGTCTATACTTAAAAGATTAATATTTTTCTATTAAAATTTAATATTTTTGTCTAATACTTAATTAATGAGATGAAATTTTTGAAATTTGTATGTTGGGTTATGAATCATGTTATTGTGAGTATAAGTTAAAAAAATAAGAAGAGCATGAAAGATAATATGATGTTCAAGTCCATAAAATAATAATGAAAACGTAAATTAATATATAAGAATGAAAATGAGTATACTGATACTGGTTGTGATGAAGGCACCATTATATTGGTTATTTTAGAGTTAATATGTTAAAAGATAATTTGGATAAAAAATTATAATTTATATATTTGATAATTCTTCTCACATAATAGTCAAGTTGTTATCATGATATCTGTTCTATGTTACATAGTTGACTTATATTCATAAATATGGTTATAATGGAGCTAATTATAACATAGCACTGCCAGGTTCAGAGGCTAGGAAGGTGAAGAGATGGTTAATTATTGTTTACTTAAGATGTTATATCTTATGAATTTTACCTTTCTATTATAGGCATTTTAGCATATGGTACAGAAGCAGTTAAGGATTAGATAAGCATATAAAAGCTTTGGTTCTAGTTGTGAGGCTGATAGTAAGATAATAACTTCCACAAATTCTCCTTCTATTTTTGTTATTTTCCATATTCTATTCTCCTGTGTTTCTATATATGCCCTGGTTTGCATGGGTATGTGTGCATGACACTAAAGAGCAATGACAAAGACAATGATAATGGCGAAACCTTGTTTGTGTTATCTCTCTTCTGCTTTTCTTCTTCTAACTGTCCTCACGTTGTCGGTGGCAGAAACCGCAGATCCTGCAGTCCACGACACTTTCCTTAAATGCCTCACAGAGAACACAAAAGCTGCTTCAGAGGAACTCTCCAAGATAGTCTTCGCCCAAAACAACCCCTCCTTCACCACCGTCTACGGAAACTTAGCCCGAAACACGCGATACAATACCGCCGAGACGCCCAAGCCGGAACTCGTAGTCACTCCTCTGGAAGATTCGCACGTGCAGGGCGCTGTAATCTGCGCCAAAACCGCCAAACTTCAAATCAGAACGCGAAGCGGTGGACATGATTATGAGGGTCTCTCCTACGTCTCCAAGGAACCCTTTATCGTCCTCGACTTGTTCAATATGAAAGCAGTCACCGTCGACGTAGAAAAAGAGGTTGCAGTGGTTCAAGCTGGTGCCACGTTGGGAGAGGTTTATTATAGGATCTGGGAGAAGAGTAAAGCTCATGGCTTCCCTGCAGGGGTGTGTCCCACTGTTGGTGCCGGTGGCCATATAAGCGGAGCAGGGTACGGTAACATGGTGAGAAAATACGGTTTAACCGTTGACAATTTGATTGACGCGAAAATTGTTGATGTGAAAGGAAATCTTCTGGATAAAAAAGGCATGGGGGATGATCTTTTCTGGGCTATTTCCGGTGGTGGAGGAGCCAGTTTTGGTGTCATAGTGTCGTTTACGATAAAGCTAGTTGCCGTGCCTGAAACGGTTACCGTTTTCCGCGTTGAGAGGACTCAGGACGGGAAACCGAGTGCCACTGAGTTTGTGGAGCAGTGGCAGAAGGTGGCGCCAACCACTGATGACAGGCTTTTCATGAGGCTCTTAGTGCAGGTAGGGACTTCCACGGTTGAGAAGGGAAAGAAAACTGCTAGAGCCACGGTTGTGGCCATGTTTCTGGGAGGGGCGGATGAGGTTGTGTCGCTTATGGGGAAGGAGTTTCCGCTTCTTGAATTGAAGAAGGAGAATTGCACTGAGGTGACTTGGATTGAGTCTGTTTTGTGGTGGAACGATGATAAGAGTTTGGAAAAGGGTGCCAAACCTGAGAGCCTACTGGAACGGAATCTGAACTCGTCTAGTTATATGAAAAGAAAATCAGATTATGTTGAGAAAGCGATTCCAAATGAAGGGTTGGAGACGATATTTAAGACGATGGTTGAGTTGGGGAGCACGGGGTTGGTTTTCAACCCATATGGAGGGAAAATGGCAGAGATTCCTTCTGATGCGACGGCTTTTCCTCGGCGGAAGGGTAACCTCTTCAAGATTCAGTATTCTGTGAGCTGGAGCGATCCTTCCTTGACTCAGAATTACACGAACGATGCTAAGAAGCTGCACAGTGTGATGACCCCTTATGTGTCTTCTAACCCCAGAAGTGCTTATTTGAATTATAGAGACCTTGATATCGGGATCAACAACTTCGGAAAGAATAGCTTTGAAGAAGGGAAGAGTTATGGGACCAAGTTCTTCAATGGCAATTTTGATAGGCTGGTGGATATTAAGACCAAGGTTGATCCCGAAAACTTTTTCAGGAACGAGCAGAGTATTCCAGTGCGTTCCACCGCAGCATAAGGGAATCATACTGCTTTTCTTATTTAGATTCCTCTAGTTTCCTATTTCAATTTTCCATAGCTCTTCTTCCTAAAATCTTTCAACTTTCTTAATTAGATTTTACTACAATATTTTTAATTATCTGTTTCCTTTATTGTATATATCATCAATTCTCCTTATGTTATAATAAAGAAACTACATAAAGTTTTCTAGTTGAGGGATTGGCAATCTTGGGTATCTACCCTAATTCCTATTTTGTTCTATAATTGTTTTTAGTTCATCTATTTAAAAAATGTAATTCTCCCTTAATCAAATATAACATCCTAATATATAATTCATACATACTTTAATTTATTAAAATCCTGCTATTTAAAGATTCCGTAAATCTCCAATATACGATAATACACCATTTCTACAGCTCAATTCAAAGATAAAGAGGCTATAATATACTTACTGGTGGATGAATATATTCATAACTCTTTTTTAAGTAATTATTTTATAACTCTATTTATCAGTATAATAATAATAAATATAAAAACTTAAAACTATATTATTATCATTATTATATTAATAAAAAATTATTAAATGATTATTTTTTAAGAGAAATTATAAAAATCTATTTTTCTTGTAAAATTAATATAACTTTTATCACATATATCAACTCTATTGTGAAATAATGACATTTTTACTTCAAGAATCATATCTATTGTCATAATTTAAAATTTGAGTTTAGTAAAATCTTTTTATTCAAATATACCGATATATCATATAAAAAAATTTAACTCTTCAGTTACAGTTCTTTTTATATTTATATTATTCAATTTCTATTGAATTTTCTTTTTCGATATTTCATACTTTTAACTCTTGAATTATATTTTTTAAAGTTAATAACATAATTTAAATATATAAAAATACATTTATAAACTATTGTTAAAAATATAAATTAATATAAAAATAATTAAATAATTTTTAATTTAATTAAGTTTTTTTCACCAAAAAATAATATATATCAATAATTAAATAATATTTTAAATCAATAATTGATTTATAAATTTTAATTCTGGATAATTAATTTTTAATTATCATAATTAACAATAAATTAAATTTTAATTGTGAGTGAATTATTTTTAAATTTAGTTAAAATAATATTAATAATAGAAATATATGAATTTAAGAAGTTAAAAGTGTTATGAATGCAATAAAATAAAATTATAAAAATATAAAATTAAATACAAATAAGTAATAGGAGAAAAATTATATGTAATATGTTTTAACCGTATTAAAAAATGTATTAGTGGAACATCTAAAATTTATATATATATAATATTAAATACAAATGGGTAAAATGTATTATCCTTAAATAATAGATTGTATCATAAAATCAAAAATAATTTATTTATCTTAAATATAGTTAAAAATGTGAAAAAATTAATAACTTGATATATAGATAATTTATTGGTTTTACGAAATGTTAAAAATAATGACACGTGAATTAAGAACTTATATATTAAACATGAAGATGTCCTTACGTGATATATAGAAAATTAGGATTATAAGAGATGTAAAATTATAACTTGCTATGTGAGTTTTATCATCAACCATATACTAGTCTACATGTATTAATACTCTTTATATAAAATATTCTATTATTATTGTAACCGTGGAAAAGATTATATTGGTTTTCTTTTATAAGAGGTGATGATATAATATATATCCTTAAATATTATATAATCCTCTGTAACACTTGTCTTTTAAATGTATTATTCAATAAAAATATATTTAATTATTTTTTAATTTAAATTAAAATGACTGTAATAAGTAAGTGTTTGTTTCAATTTTAGGCGTATATTTACTTTAGTAAAATGTCACTTAATAATAACAAATGTGATATGATCATATAGAATAATGAGACTAATGTTGGGATCAATAGCCTTGCTTTTCGTCATGCTTAGAGCTGCAAAAAGAGTACTGTGAATTTATTAGCAACCATATATAATAGGTGAACTAGTATTTTATTACTGTTTTCTCTTTTCCAGACTAGAATTATATATCTTCACAACTTGGACATTTGCGAGCTATTTCAAATCCTTTCCTGGGGCATTCAATTATATATTCTTCTAGAATTCGGTAACAATTCCAACATTTCTGTGTTGTAGTTGGTGACTTCCATGTATAAATATACGAGAAAACGACTTCATTAGCTCCCAATAACGTGTAACATATTCTAGACTGTAATATATATATTAACGTCGAGTTCCCTGTGTTTTTTAGTTTTGGTTTAACTTCCGCTGAGGAATATTTTAACCAGCTTGTACTGTATACGCCGGCTGAGCAAACGGCAAAGCTCAAACAAGAATCTTCATCACTCACTAGTGTCCCTCCAGAAATGTATGGTCATTCAATTTTATCGTCAAAATTTATGAAACAGTCTGCAAAAAAAACTTTATAACAATTTAATACCTTGTTCTTATGCCTCCCAAATCCCAATTTTGTTTCTCTTTACTTAACCTACACTATTTCATTTTACCTACACTTCAGAAACGTATGAACCACCAACATGGAAATACCAAATCCTTTCGCCACTATTTGCATGGCTTCCATGCTTCCTTTTGTTACTGTTCTTTTGCTTTCTCATGCCTCGTGTGCTTCCCCAACAGACTCGGTCTATGGAGCTTTTGTTGATTGTCTAAGCAACAATATTCACTTTCCAAACATCTCTAACATAGTGTTTGCTCAAACCAACGCATCATATACTTCCATTCTCCGTGCATACATTCGTAACGCCCGGTTTAACACCAGCTCCGCACCAAAACCCTTAACCATTGTCACACCATTGCAAGAATATCATGTCCAAACAGCAGTCATTTGTGCCAAAAGCATCGATATTCAACTTAAAATAAGAAGTGGTGGCCATGACTTTGAGGGTCTCTCATACATCTCTGATGAACCTTTCATCATTCTTGACATGTTCAACCTCCGCAACATCACAGTGGATGTACAAAAAGGGGTTGCCGTGATCCAAGCTGGTGCCACGCTTGGAGAAGTTTATTATAGGATATGGGAGGAGAGTGATGTTCATGGCTTTCCTGCAGGGGTGTGTCCCACTGTCGGTGTTGGTGGTCATTTTAGTGGAGGAGGGTATGGCAATATGATGAGAAAATATGGGTTATCTGTCGATCACATCATTGATGCTCAGATTGTTGATGTCAAAGGTAGGATTCTTAACAAGGAGTCTATGGGGGAAGACCTGTTCTGGGCCATTAGAGGAGGTGGAGGAGCAAGTTTTGGAGTCATATTATCATACACTATCAAGTTGGTTCCTGTGCCAGAAGTTGTTACTGTTTTTAGGGTTGAGAAAACTTTGGACCAAAATGCCACTGACCTTGTTGTCCAGTGGCAACAGGTTGCACCACACACGGATGAAAGGGTTTTCATGAGGCTGGAGTTGCAGCCTGTGAATTCCAACGTTGGAGGGAGACACAAAACTATCAGGGCTGAGGTTGTGACTTTGTTTCTAGGAGGAGCAGATAAGCTTGTGTCACTACTGAACAAGGAGTTTTCAATTTTGGGTCTAAACAAAGAGAATTGCTTTGAAATGAGTTGGATTGAGTCGGCGCTTTGGTGGGCTAGTTTTCGAAATGGCACCCACCCAAATGCTCTACTTAAAAGAAAACTCAACTCAGCAAAGTTCCTCAAAAGAAAATCTGATTATGTGAAGACTCCAATTTCCAAAGTTGAGTTAGAATCGATATGGAAAAGGATGATTGAGTTGGGAGAAACAAGTATTGTTTTTAACCCATATGGTGGAAGAATGAATGAGATTTCAACAAATGCTACAGCATTTCCTCACCGAGCTGGAAATCTGTTCAAAATTGAATATTCTGTTAATTGGAATGAACCGGGATACGCTGCAGACAAGAACTTTACGACACAGATTAGAAGGTTACACAGTTATATGACCCCCTTTGTGTCCAAAAATCCAAGGAGGGCTTTTCTGAATTATAGGGACCTTGACGTTGGTATCAATCATCATGATAACAATAGCTACCACGAAGGAGAGGTTTACGGTATTAAGTATTTCCATAACAACTTCTATAGATTGGTGAAGATTAAAACTGAGGTTGACCCCGAAAACTATTTTAGAAATGAACAAAGTATCCCTAAAATTATCATACAGGGAACCAGACGGTGAAATGGATGGATGGATTTGACGGACATGCTTAGTTATGTGTTCTTTGCAAAATGTATGTCTGTAAATAACAATATGCAGTCACCCAGTTTTCGAGATGTTTCGTACCATCAAGTTAAGAAAACCACCTTTGTTAGTAGCCAATGTCGAATAGAAAATGTTTTATGGTGATATATTGATGGTCTCATAAGAATTGGTATTAATCAAGAATTTCATTAACAATGATAAGTTCTCTATAACATGAATTTCATGATTCACCATGTCGGTATTTCGGTTATTATAGTTGACTTCATCACTTAGTCAAGACCAACTTTATTCAAAATAGCTATGTATGACAGATTCTATAAATTTACCAATCAATAATCAAGCAATCAATCATTAAAAGTTAATTCATACAGAAACTGTATAAACAAATCAAACATGCATTCACAAAAAAAGTTCATAATTAAAAAAAAATCAAACGTATTATAAAACGAGTCAATTTTGATTTTCATCATGTAAAACATTTTATTTGATCTTCACATGCTAACTCCTTGTTTCTGTAATCCTTGATTAAACAGGAGGAATTATAATTATATGAAAATTTTAATTTAAATAATAAAATATAGTTGATTTAATTTATATGATTTTCTAGGAAAGTTTTAATGAAAAATTCACATGAAACTTAAAGTGTAGCATTAAATTAGACACAGTCAAATAATTCTAATGGATTAAATTTGAAAATGAAAATTAATGTTCACACTTGATATTAAGATTATATAAAATGTGAACGTGAATACATACAAAAACTCAGATATTAAGAATTAAAAAAATGAAAGAATTAAACCCTAAAAAAGATATATACAAGAGGAGCTCTTGTTATTGTTTTGATTTAGCTCCATAAAATGTCCCGAGGAGGCTGCCATATAGGCCCCAAGCATGAATAAACATAGAACTGTAGAGAGTAAGGAAGAAGAGAAGATGAGAGAAGATGAGAGAAGTGAGAAAACTGGTCTAACTAGGCAAAATTCTTAACTATGCTTTGGCATTAAGCACAGGGATGCTCTGTTCATTCCTGAAAAAGTTTTCAGGGTCAACAGCGGTCTTAATCTTGACGAGCCTCTCAAAATTAGTTTTGAAGTACTTGGTCCCGTAAACCTCTCCTTCCTTGTAGCTATTTTCACCAAAGGTGTTGACACCAGTGTCAATGTCTCTGTAACAGAAGAAGGCAGCTCTGGGATTCTTTGACACATAAGGTGTCATCAGATTGAACAGCCTCTTAGCCTGGTTCGTATATTGCTCATCCGCCTCTTCTGTAGAATCATCCCAGCTCACAGAGTACTGAAGCTTGAACATGTTCCCCTTACGGTGAGGAAACGGCGTCGCATCTGGAGCAATCTCATCCATTTTCCCTCCATAAGGGTTGAAAAGAATCCCTGTGTTCCCCAACTCAACTATTCTCTTGAATATCGTTTCCCACCCGTCTCTTGAAATAGCCTTCTGAATATAGTCAGATTTTCTTTTCAGGAAACCACTAGTGTTCGGTTTCCGATCCAATAGGGTCTCAGGTTTGTCACCATTTTCTAAACTCTTCTGATTGTTCCACCAAAGAACAGATTCTATCCAACTCACCTCACTGCAATTCTCCTTCTTCAACTCTAGAAGTGGAAACTCCTTCCCCATAAGCGACACAACCTCATCAGCCCCTCCCTGAAACAAAGCCACAATCGAGGTTTTTAGGGTTTTCCCTCCTGGCTGCAACAGTAACCTCATGAAAAGCCTCTTATCAGTGACTGGTGCAACCTTCTGCCACTCCACCACAAAGTCAGCGGTCTTATCATCCCATGGTCTCTCAGCGCGAAAAATTGTAACCTTTTCAGGCACAGGAAGAAGCTTAATGGTAAACGACACTACCACTCCGAAACTCGCTCCTCCTCCTCCTCTAATAGCCCAGAACAGATCTTCTCCCATGCCTTTTTTATCAAGAAGATTTCCTTTAACATCAACAATTTTCGCGTCAATGACATTGTCAACGGTTAAACCAAAGTTTCTCAACATGTTTCCGTACCCTCCTCCGCTGATATGCCCACCAAGGCCGACAGTGGGACACACCGCTGCCGAGAAGCCATGGACTTTACTCTTCTCCCAGATCCTATAATAAAGTTCTCCCGTGGTGGCTCCAGCTTGGACCACTGCAACCTCCTTTTTTACGTCGATGGTGATCGCGTTAAGCTTGAACATGTCGAGGATCATAAAGGGTTCCTTGGAGACGTAGGACATACCCTCGTAATCATGGCCACCGCTTCGGATTCTCATTTCAAGTTTGGCGGTTTTGGCGCAGATTACAGCGCCCTGCACGTGCGATTCTTCGAGGGGAGTGACGACGAGTAACGGCTTTGGCGTCTTGGGGGTTTTGAAACGCTTGTTTCGAGCGAAGTCTTCGAGGACGGTGGTGAAAGAGGGGTTGCTCTGGGCCAAGACTATCTTGGAGAGTTCCGCTGAAGCGGTTTTTGTGTTGTCTATGAGGCATTTAAGGAAATTGTCGTGGACTGCATGATCTGCGGTCTCTGCCACCGACCAAGTGAGGACAGTTAGAAGAAGAAAAGCAGAAGAGAGGTAACCCAAACAAGGTTTCGCCATTGTCATTCGCGTCTTTAGTGTTATGGACACAGACCTTTGCAAACCAAGATATCTATATCTATATATAGAAACACAGAAGAATAGAAAATAGAAAAATAACACAAATAGAAGGAGAATTTTGTGGAAAGGTATCTGCTCTCTATTAGCCTCACAGTTAAATCAAATCTTGTATTATGCTTCTCTGATCCTTAATTAATTCTGTACCCTTCTCTTAAAGATAAATAATAGAAAAAGGAAAATCATCACATTTGAAGACCCACCTTTCTCTTAAAATAACTATTTCACAACTTCTTAATAATAAAATAATATGTTCATTCAGATAATAATAAGTGCAAATAAAATTTCGAAATAAAATAATAATCTGAATGGTTGTCAAATATCTATAATATAATAAGTCGTCAAATATCATACTCCCATACTAGAGGAACCTCATAAGCCATAAAATCTCAAGTAATCTATAATTAACCATTTCTTATCACTTTTTGCTTGACTTCATCTTTCTCAACATATGGAATCTTAAAAAAAGTTGGGAATATCTGTGTAATATATATATATATATATATATATATATATATATATATATATACACACACACACACGTTAAGAAAATCTACAAATAAAAAAACTAGACAAACATAATGCTTCTTGAAAACCAACTACGTAAAAGCCAAAAAGTTATAACTTTTCAACTAGCAAAGAAACCCACCATTACCTAAGCTGTTGATATAAATGAAATATCTATATTCTTTTTTTTATCATTCATTAAGTTAATATTAAAGATAATATAAATTATTATTATTAGTAGTAGTATTAGTATATACAATTAAGTTTACGATAAATTGTTATAGAATCGAGATGATAAACAAAAGCTATCATAATTATAAAACAATCACATTGCCCATAATATATTAAATACAATCACACTTAACATTTTATCTTTTAATTTATCATGTAAAGGATATATATTGTGTTGATATTATAAATTTTCAAGTTGCAAACAAAGAAACCAAAGTGTTGAGATAGATGAAAATTATCTAAACTCTTTTTTTTTATTATTCATTATTTTAATAATGAAGATAATATAAAAATTTATCAATTCATAATCATAATCATAATCATAAAAAATTCATATAATTATAAAAAAATCATATAATTTAGTAATTTGCCTATAATATTAAATACAATGACACTTAACATTCTATGTTTTAATTTATCATATGTAAAGGATATATCGTGTTGATATATATACATTTTATATATTTTATTTTTGAAATTACGACCACAAATTATTATTTCTTTTTATATTTCTAAAACCGTTTATATTTTATTTCAACGCGTCACAAATTATCCATTATTTAATATTTAACCTCTGCTATCATTTTTTATTTTTTTCATTTACCTTTTAAAAATAGAAATTAACTCGGTAGCTCTTTTTCTCTAGCTATTATAATCAAAATGTTTTTTGTTATAATCACCTTAATTACTGTACTTAAATATAAGAATGTGATTTTATATATGAATTAAAAGAAGTCAATGAACTTAAATATACTAATGCCATGTAACATTTGTTTACATGTCAAAAATTAATTTATAATTTGTTTTTGGTAGAAAATTTAATTTATAATTTATTACAATTTAATAGATAATAGATAAAAAGTCCAAGTCTTTTTTTATTTAATTAAAATATAGTATATATTTTAAATATGGTATATATTTATTATTATTTTTAAAATAAAATATGTTAAAAATTTAAGTTAAGATGAATAATAAAATATAGAAGAATGAGATAAATTGCAGAAATTTTCAAAAAAAATAATGAGAGATTTTTAGCTAGAAGAGAAGTAATTTGTTTGTTCAAAATTAAAAAAAGATATAATATATACAACGAACAAAATCTGAAATATTACTAGCAATACATTACAGAAACTCATTGTTAAAAATACCAACATCATATCTCATTGGACCAATCTTCAAACAAATGTCTGAAATGTAATCTAGATGCGTAAATCTTCACAGATTGGAATTAATATTCATGTTATTGGTGCGAGTATTCAGAATGCTAAAGGAGAATTTGTGGCTGCAATGTCTTCCTGCTACTATGGACACATCTTCCATATGAAGCAGCAGCAAAATCGTTGTTGGCAGTGATATATCTTGGGCTGCTGAATTACATCTTCATCATATCTGTTTTGAATTGTACTGCAAGCAGGTTTCAGATATCATGATTTCAAATAAGGCTTTCAACTCTGAATTTGGACACATTTTGTCAAAATGAAGAGGCTATATGTATGTAATTATCAACTCATGTGTGAGTTTTGTTAGCAGACACGGTAATCGAATACGTAAGTCTAGATCTTTTGCTAACCAACAAATGTTTGAGAATATTCATACTTGTATTCATGTGTCGTTATTTTGAATGAAATATCATAAGAATTCTGTCGCCCAAAAGAAAAAGATACATGACACTAGAGATGCCCTAAGTAAGCAATATTTTTCAGTGTGGTTCCCTATGCTTTGGTCGGGCGTACTGGAATACTCTGTTCATTCCTGAAAAAGTTTTGGGGATCCACCGTCGTCTTAATATTGACCAGCCTATCAAAGTTGTCATTGAAGTACTTCCTCCCATAAACCTGCCCTTCTTCAAAGCTATTCTGACCAAAGTCGTTGACCCCGATATCAAGGTCTCTATAATTCAAATAAGCACTTCTGGGATTACTAGACACAAAAGGGGTCATGTAACTGTAAAGTATCCTAGTCCCATCCGTAAAATTCTGACCCGCACCAGGTGAAGGATCCTTCCAGCTAACAGAGTACTGAATCTTGAAGAGGTTCCCCTGACGGTGAGGAAACGCCGTCGCATCAGAAGGAATCTCTCCCATTCTCCCTCCGTAAGGGTTGAAAACAAACCCCATTTTTCCCACCTCTATCATCCTCTTAAATATTGACATCAACCCGTCTCTTGGAATGGCTTTCTGAACATAATCGGATTTTCTTTTCAAAAAACCAGCAGAGTTCAGATTCCGATCCAGTAGGATCTCAGGTTTGGCACCGTTTTGCAAACTCTGATCATCGTTCCACCACAGAACAGAATCAATCCAACTACCCTCAGTACAATTCTCCTTCCTCAATCCAAGAAGCGGAAACTCCTTCCCCAAAATCGACACAACCTCATCAGCCCCTCCCAGGAACAAAGCCACAACCGAGGCTCTAATCGTTAGTCCTCCCTTCACTACATTGGAACTCACTGGCTGCAATAAGAGCCTCATGAAAATCCTGTCATCAGTGGTTGGCGCCACCTGCTGCCACTGCACCACCAGGTCAAGGGCAGACACATTCGTTTCCAAAGTCTTCTCAACGCGGAAAACGGTAACAATTTCAGGCACGGGAACTAGCTTAATAGTAAACGATATTATGACACCAAAACTCGCTCCTCCACCTCCTCTAATTGCCCAAAACAGATCCTCCCCCATGGATTTTCTGTTTAGAAGATTTCCTTTGACATCAACAATTTGAGCGTCAATGACATTGTCAACGGATAAGCCATATTTTCTCAACATGTTACCGTACCCTCCTCCACTGAAATGGCCACCGACACCGACAGTGGGACACACCCCGGCAGGGAAGCCATGAACTTTACTCTTCTCCCAGATCCTATAATAAACCTCTCCCAACGTGGCACCTGCTTGGACCACAGCAACCTCGTTTGTTATGTCAACCGTGATTGCGCGAAGATTGAACATGTCGAGGATGATAAAGGGTTCCTGGGAGATGTAGGAGATACCCTCGTAATCATGACCTCCACTCCTGATTTTGATTTGAACGTTTGCGGTTTTGGCGCATATTACAGCGCCCTGGACGTGCGATTCCTGGAGGGGAGTGACGATGAGTAAGGGCTTTGGCGTTTGGGAGGTGTTGAAACGTGCGTTACGGATGTAGTTTTCGAGGACAGTGGGGTAGGTGGGGTTGTTCTGGGCGAAGACTATGTTGGAGAGTGGAGTTGAGGAGTTAGTTTGTAGTGTGAGACATTGAAGGAAATTGTCATAGAGTGAGGGATTTGACGATGGCGCTGGCAACGAAGTGGAGAGTGTTAGGAGAAGAAATGAAGCAGAGAGATACAGCAAACAAGGTTTGGCCATTGGTGTGTTAGGGCTAGTGAGTTGGTGATGGTGGAGGCTCAGTAGACTTTAATTTATATAGGAGACTGCTACTAACTCAACTTTACATCTTGGCTAGTGTGATTTTTAAGAACGGACAAAAATTATCTTTTTTACAGTTGATAAAGTTTTTTAAGGATAACTAGAATAAATTAATATTTCTAAATGTTAAAAAAATGTGAAAAAGACAAAAGAAAAAAAAATATAAATTGCTTCTATAAAATTATTGTAATAGAACTTGTTATTGCATTTAAGTATAAAGATTCGGCAATCAAATACTGTAAAATAATTTCTCATTCACAAGTCATAAAATTAGAAGAATAATAAATGGTGGTCAATGTCCTGGGAGCTCAAATATTCTTATCAAGTTATCAGTCATCTTAGGGAAGTTAACACTGATAATATAAAAAATTGTATAAAATTTATTATTTCCTTTAAACAAATATTTTTGCATATTTTCTCTATTTTTCCTTTTTTTTGGATTAGTTTTTTATCCATTACAAAATATCATGAGTGAATAATTTATTGTTCTATTATATTTATGATTTCTTGAGGAAGTAATATCAGCATGCTCTTCGTGAGATACACAAATTATTTTTTGATAATTTTTATATACTTCTTCGATTCCTTAATATAACAAATAATTTTACAAAATTATACTTTTGAAATTGAATACATAAATTTTTGTTAACAATATAATATTTATTGAATTTATTATAATATTCTGTGTATAAACAGATTAATAAAACGACAACGTTTAAGAAAATCGGATACGTTAAAAGTTTAAAATATATTAAATTTTATTATAATATTAAAGTTAAATTTAAAATTGTATTAGTATATTTCATTCAAAGTTCCGTTCATAGTCATGAAAGGAATTTAATTTTAAAATTATTTTAATTTGTAAGTGAGAATTAAATTTTAGAATTATTTAATATCATTAATGTGTGAAATCAATATATTCTTTATGAACTTCAATAAAATTAATATGTTAAAAGAGTTACTTAAAAGAAAAAATTAATATATATAATTAAGGCAGTTAAATTACAATAAAATTCATATGTAATAAGAGTTCTTTAAAAGCGAAATGAATACAATTAAGGAAGTTAATTAATATCTAATTAGTATTTATATTAAGAAATATGTGTTTATATATGTGTTTTTAATCTTCGATTTAGGTTTTAATGATGCACTTTATGTATAAAAAATAATTGATAATGGAATTCAAATTAAATATAAAATAATGAATTCCAAATTGCAGAATAGATGTTTGTGATTTTGAATTTATAATAATTCACAACCAATAAAATATTTTTGACTCATGTATAATCTTATCCCCACTAAATCATTAAAAAATAATAGGAATTAGATCAAGATATAATTTTGAATTAAAAAATTGAATGCATATTAAATTTTATAAAAATAATTTGAATTTCTTTGCTTTATGTAACAATTTTTTTAACTTAATATAGTCTTCTCGATTGGTTAATGATAATGTCTAATTTCATAATAATAGTATTTATATGTAGGAGGAAATTATTAACGTCGTGCTATGCTCTCTTTTTTAAAAGAGATTGAGCATTTCATTGTTTTGGTTTAAAAGATACAGTTTCAAATTCAGGAAAAGTATTTTTAAATGATGAGTATGAATGTTGAAGAATTACAAGTTGCTGTTCTGATGATGAATAATATTTTTAAATAAGTGTTATTATTTTTTATTTGTTTGTTTGATTACATTTGACTACGTGTATTGTAAACTTCGTGTTTTAAGATTTTTTAATAATAATAATTATATAAAAAATAAATAGTTATATTTTTTATGTGTTTACAATTTTTTAAAAATTTAAGTAATTTTTTTAGTTTTATTTTAAATAATTTAATAATAATGGTTATATAAAAAATAGATAAAAATATTTATGATTATAAATAATTTTTACTTTATTTTAAAATATATTAAAAATAAAATAAAAAATAAAAATAAAATTTATATATTGTTATAAATATTTATTTTGAAATATATTAAAGACAAATATATGAAAAGTAAATACTAAATTTATATATTATTATAGATATACAAATTTAAAAAATATTTACTTAATTTAGAAAAACTAATACTTTTTAAAATGTTTTGAGAAAAGTTCTTCCGTAATCATTTACTCCAATTAAAGAATAATTTATTTGAAAGAGTATTTTAATTGATTATGTTGAGAAGCTCAGAATTGAGAAAGGTAGATAATTTATCATTAATTTATAATTGAGTAATTACCATAAGTAAATAATAAGTATATATTCAAGATATAATTTATTATTTTCTAAATATTAATTATATAAATAAATAAATAATTATTAATTAAAATAATTTATTAATTTATTTATAATGATTTTGCAGTTTTTTGTATAATAATTATTTAAATGAGTTACAAATTAAATGAAATTTAAAAATAGAACAAATATCTAAATAATCATTAAGATAATTCAAAACATGATATTCGGAAAGTTATCAATGAATTGTGTAATTTTAAGTAATATTCAAAATGTTTGGCATTATATAAAAATTCAAAATGTTTGACCTTAAATGTTTAAGTTGAAAATGCCACATGTAGTATCTTCAATGGTTGTAACTATAAGATATAAACACTTCCGGTTCTAGTATCAGGATCAACTTAGAAAATAGGGATAACAAAAAAAAAAATCGTACTCATGACTAGGGCAAATTTTGTTATGGATATTAAATAAATATTTTTAGGTAATAAGTATGTGTATTTTAATTATTTTTTCTAAGGATGATAAATAAATTTATTTTTGTGAATATTGTTCGAATTTATCTCGATGTTAGTAGGAAATTCTCATATTAATTGGATATAAATATACATGAAAATGAATATAGATAATATTTAATTTTTTAATTTAGGTATAGAAAGAGGATGTATATACCCTCTACTCTCTCCTTTACTCATTCTAATATTCTGTCTTTGTTATTACACTCATTTCTGTTTTACACTACTAAAATACATATAATTTATTAAGTAATTTAAAAAATTTATATTAATTTTTTTTATCTTTTAGTTTTGTAATTTATTTTTAGACTTTTGATAAATTTTTTTATAATTATTTGATTTTTATTCAATTGTTATTTGAGATACTTCAATTTGAGATTATAATTTCTTTATTAATATTTGTTATTGGAGAAAAAAAATATATGTATCATATTGACTTTGAATCATTTTATAATATCATATTTCATTTGTTGCGTTTTTTATTTTTTTTGTAAAAAAATATTTAATTAATATTTGAAATAGTAAGGAACAAATAGAATTATACTCGTTACCTGATAAAGATATATACCTATTAAATATAAGGATAGATATATGAATGTATTTTTCTATGGAGAAGGAGATACAAAAGTGAAATGAGTCTTTGTCCCACTCGATTGTCATTCTTAGTTACTTGTCAATGGGATGTGTATATATCATGATATTTAACTTACGAGTATTGCTAATTATTATTAATAAATTTTATTTAAATATTTTAAAAAAGAATTAAAATAAAATTATTGAGAAGAAAAAAATTAATATTTTAAAAATTAGTTTAGAGTTTAATTTTATCTATATATATTTTTTTATTTATAAAATAGAAATTGTTTTCAAAAAGATTAATTTTTAAATTTATATTTTGTAATCCAACTTATTTAAATATATTTAAAAAAAATATTTAATTTATTTACATAAATATTTTATTGTAAAAATTTATTTTAATATTATTTTTTATCTGAATTTATATTTTAAATAATTTTTTTCAAATAATCTTATTTATAATATATTTAACACATAACGTCAAATATGACTTAAATATATGGAATTTAAAATATGTTGAATTAAGTGCATACGAGATAGTGACACACAAGTCCTAGAAAAATAGCTTGGTTGTTTAGCATATACTCACTTTTCATAATATACATCATAATTCAATTTCAAACTTTATTTCTGTTCTGCAAGGAATACATAATATCCTATAATCCAACATCTAATCCTTACGCTATGATTATGTATTTCTTCCACAAATCTTTTCATTGAAACATATTTTCTAAAGTTTTTCAAATTATATTTTCATTAAAATAATTAATAAAGTCTTAGTCCCTTTTTCCTACAATAGCCAACCACATTTTTTTAATTTAAAATGCATTAATATTTAAGTTACAAAAGTAAACATAAATAAAGAAAATAAGTAAAAATATAGGAGATGACAATTCCACACATAAATGAATATTTCACATCAAAACACATTCACACATTTATATAGAAGACATGTCTTTAAAACTTAACAGTATAAAACATCAAGATTTCATTAATCATTAAAACAATAAAATGGAAATAAATATAACTGGAAAGTCTATTATCATAAAAATAATATCATGTTTAATATTTTAATATCATGATAATACTATCATGATTGAAAAAAGTGAAAATATTTCAATCTTATAAGGTTTTTATGCCTTGGTTACAAATAAAATAAAGATACGAATAATGAGCAAATCAATACTAAGATTGAAAAAATATAACATATTGCTTTCTGACTAATTCAAATGTAACGTGGGATATAAGAAACAATAACATTTTTTTCACAAAAAATAAATTTACTTAAAACAGAATAAATGTAAATTAATGTTTATGGAATTAAAAAAATGTCTGTAATTGAACATTTTGATATAAAAAATAATCAAATTTTTTTATTATGATAATTCTAATTTAAAAATAAGATAAGTTTTTTTGGTAACTTAAACAACAAAACTTACTATTTTTTTCAAAAAATCACGTGTAATTAAAAAATAAATACATGATAAATTTATAATATATAATTAAGATCCGAGGAAGTTATATATATACATGGTATATATATATTATATACCATAAAATAAACAAATTAATATTGCTTCAAAATGTTTAAAAAATCAAGGCCTCGTGAGTATCTATCATACATACTACTATATTTCTTTAAACCTAAGTATTAATGTGATTTAATCTAAAGAAATAACTTTGATATGGACCTAAAAATAATGAAACACTATCTGTTACGGACATATATACTTTAATTAGGAAATTTAGATTTAAAAATTTTCCATTAACTGTAAAAAAATACAAAGTTTTAAATAGAAAGTGATATAGTTAATTTTACATACAACGTACTTGTATATATTAAGTAACATTTATAACCAGTGAGATCTGACCACTCTAGTTATGAACTTACGAATTACAACACTTTGCGTGATTGGAACACACCTGTTATTGTTATTCTAATTGTACTGATATTAATATTACTAAAATTACATTACTGAAAGAAACTCAAGTTATCTTTAGTTTCGCCGTAACTTCTTATTTCGTTTTATATATGACTTTTACTGTATTATATTATTTTTAAAACATTCTTAAAATTTTTGTTATGCAAAAGTTTTATACAACTTATCATCTCTTCCATTTTATTTCAGATTAACACACTTCACTCTTTGTTCCCATACACTTCTCCTTCTTCAAAGCTATTCATACCAAAGCTGTTCACCCAATGTCAAGGTCCCTATAACAGAAGAAGGCACTTCTGGGATTCTTAGACACAAAAGGAGTCATGTAATTGTACAGTTTCTTAGCCTGATTCGTGTAATTCTGAGCCGCATCAGGTGAAGAATCATTCCAGTTCACGGAGTACTGAATCTTGAACAGCTTCCCCTTTCGGTGAGGAAAGGGCGTTGCATCAGAAGGAATCTCACCCATTTTCCTCCATAGGGGTTGAAAGCAAATTTCATTCCCCCCAACTCAATCATTCTCTTAAATATCCACTCCTACCCATCTCTTGAGATAGCTTTCTCAACGTAATCAGATTTTCTTTTAAGGAAAACAGCAGTGTTCGGATTCCGATCCAATAGGTCCTCACGTTTGGCATCAACTTTTGCATTATCCACCCACCGTAGAATGGAATCAATCCAATTCAGCTCAGAGCAAAATTCTCCTTCTTTAATCCAAGAAGCGGAAACTCCTTCTCCAAAATCGACACAACCTCGTCAGCCCCTCCGAGGAACAAAGCCTTAACTGAGGCATTAATGGTTTTCCCTTGGGACTTCAACAAGAGCCTCATGAAAAGCCGTCATCAGTGTTGGCGCTGGTAGTAATAAAAACGCGTAACACTTTGTTTTGTTTTGGGTGAACTTAGCATTCACTGTGTATTTTATTGAATAGAGATGGTCTTTATATAGCCATTGTACATCGTAAAAAAATCTTAACAAATCTTAACAGAAGATATAAAAAATTTTATCTTAACAAATCAGAAGATAAAAATTATTATCTTAACAAATCAAAACAGAACCCAAAAATAAAAAACCAAACAACTAACGGACTAATCGAATAACCTAATAACCGAATATGGTTATACTAAATTTAAACTTATCTAACAAAACTTCTCCATAAGCTTAAATTTCTCTTTCTTCTTTCATTCCGAGTAACTTCCTCAACTCGTGAAATGTTGTTGTGGGCAATGGCTTTGTAAAGATATCAGCCACTTGCTTTTTACTTTGGACGTGTTCGAGCTCCACGCTTCCTTCTTTCACCTTCTCCCTAATGAAATGAAATCTGACGTCGATGTGCTTACTTCTTTCGTGATTGATTGGGTTCTTTGCTAACTCGATTGCTGACCTATTATCAACTCGGATCAATACTTTCTCGACTTTCATAATCTCCGGTTGCTTGAGTAAGTTTCTAAGCCGGCTGCATGTTGGACACTCCAAGATCGTTGCTACATACTCGGCTTCACATGTTGATAGAGCTACAATTGGTTGTTTCTTTGATAGCCAAGTGAACGCAGTGTTTCCCATGAAGAACACATACCCAGTCGTGCTTTTTCGATCATCAACATCTCCACACCGATCCACTGTCAGAGTATCCGAGTAAGTCGGTAGTTGTCCGAGCCTAGTGAAACTCGGTCCAAGTGACATCGTCCCCTTCACATACCTTAGTATCCTCTTCAATGCTTTCCAATGAGAAGACCTCGGATCCTCCATAAATCGACTTGTAATTCCCACACTTAGCATCAGGTCGGGCCTTGTACTTGTCAAGTACCTCAGACTCCCGATTAGACTTCGGTACCTGCTTGCATCAACTCGATCTCCTTCTCCATTTTTAGATAACTTCGTTCCGGGTTCCATGGGAGTAGAAACCGGATTGCACTTAAGCATCTTGGCCTTCTGCAGAATCTCCTCGGCATACCTCCTTTGGGACACAAAAATACCTGTTGTGCTTTGATTCACCTCTAAACCCAGAAAGTACTTCATGATACCCAGGTCGGTCATCTCAAACTCCCTCTTCATGACTTCTTTACACTCCTCAACCAGGTCGGTTTTGCTTCCCATGAATATTAGGTCGTCCACGTATAGAGCAACAAACAATATATCTCCTTTGCATCTCTTTAAATAGAGAGCATGTTCATATGGACATTGTTCATAGCCATTTTTCTTGAAGTAGGTGTCTATTCTCTCATTCCATGCTCGAGGAGCTTGCTTCAAACCATACAGTGCCTTCTTGAGCTTCAACACCTTCTTCTCTTCACCTCTCCTCATGTAACCTAGAGGTTGCTCTACGTAGACTTCTTCCTCCAACAACCCATTCAAGAATGCCGACTTCACGTCCATCTGTTGTATCTTCCATCCATGCTGAGCTGCTAAGGACAAAAGTAACCGGATTGTTTCCATTCTTGTCACTGGTGCAAAGACCTCATCATAGTCAATGCCTTTGTTCTGTCTGTAACCCTTCACCACGAGCCGGGCTTTGTAACGCTCCACCTCTCCTTTTGCATTCGTTTTCTTTTTGTATACCCACTTCAACCCAATTGGCCGAGCTCCTGTGGGTAGATCGGTCAACTTCCACGTCTCATTCTTCTCAATTGATCCGATCTCCTCGTCCATTGCTTTCTTCCATCTCTTATCAAGTACAGCTTCTTCAAAGTTTATATCTTCTGCTCCTGTTAATAAACACACAACATGTAACTCCTCAGTGGAGTTGTAGATATCTTGCAGGCTCCGAGTTCTAAGTTGTTCAGGTTCATCATCATCTTCTTCTGACTGCTCATTGATCCTCTCCGAGCTCCTCCCAGCTATTTCCGAGCTCTCCCTCTCAGAGTTTGAACTCCTTGAAGTCCTCTCCGAGTTGCTCCAGTTCCACTCACTCTCCTCATCTACCTGGACATCTCGGCTCACCAGAATTTTTTCTGTAACCGGGTTGTATAATTTGTAGGCTTTTGCCTTTTCATCATACCCGATCAGAATATACTTCTTGCTCCTATCATCAAGCTTTGTTCTGAGCTGAGTTGGAACATGACCATAAGCAAGGCTTCCGAAGATTTTGAAGTGATGTATGCTCGGTTTTTGTCCATTCCAAGCTTCCTGAGGTGTCATATCATCCAATTTTGAATGTGGGCACCTGTTCTGTATATATACAGCACACTGCACTGCCTCTGCCCAAAATTTCTCTAGCAAGTTTTTTCCTTTAAGCATAGCTCGGACCATATCAAGAATAGTCCGGTTCTTCCTTTCAGCTACTCCATTTTGTTGTGGTGAATATGGAGCTGTGAAGAAACGTTTTATACCTTGCTTTTCACAGTATTCCATAAACTCCGCTGATGTGAATTCTCCACCTCGGTCCGACCTCAAAGTTTTGATTTGCTTGTCAGTCTCTTTCTCCACCATGACTTTGAACTTCTGAAACGCCTCAAATGCCTTTGAATTTTCTTGCAAGAAATATACCCAGGTCTTTCGAGAAAAATCATCTATGAAAGAGATGAAATATTTCTTGCCACTGAAGGATGTAGGAGAGATCAGTCCACATAGATCGGTGTGTATCAGATCGAGCTGCTCCTTTGCTCTGTACTCGGATGAGCTCGGAAAACTTGTTCTTGAGTGCTTTCCAAGTATACACGCTTCACAAAACTTTTTGTCAAACTCAACATCACGTAGACCGAGCACCAACTTCTTCCTTGACAGCTCGGCCAGGCCTCCAAAATTTAAGTGTCTAAAACGAAGATGCCACATCATGACTTCATCCTTTACGTCCAGCTTCAAACACCTTTTTTGCAATATGTTCAGCTCCAGTTTATACATTCGATTTTTCTTCATCTCTATTCGGGCTACCAAGCGATCGTGCTTATTTTTCAAATAAAGTACTCGATCCTTCATCAGAACCGAGTTGCCTTTTTCCATCAACTGCCCCATGCTTAAGATGTTACTCTTAAGCTCGGGAACGTAGTAAACATCTCTTATCTCTCCAACTCGTCCATCCTTCTGCATGTGCTTGATAGTTCCACACCCTTTTACTGCCACTTTGGAATCATCTCCAAATGATACGAAACCAGCCTTCACCTCAGTGAGTTCGTTGAAATAACTTTCTTCTCCACACATATGATTGCTCGCTCCAGTATCCAAGTACCAAACCGAATTCTTCTTATCTGTGCTTGGAAGCTCAACTGTTGGTCTCTCCATGCTACTCAATTTTAGCTCAGACGCATAGCTCGAACGTAGTTTGGTGTCTGAGTTCTGCGTCATCATCAAGATTTCTACTTCCTCGTCCTCTTCTTCTGTGAGAAGGTTCTGCTCTTTCTTTCCACCTTGTTTTTCAGCTTATCAATACTTTGCTATGTGACGTGTTTTCCACATTTTCCACAGTTGTAGCAATTTACCGATCTACATTCCTTTGCGTAGTGGCCGTATTTGCCACACTGATAACATTCTACATCTGACTTTGACTGACTTCCTTGGTTACGATCACCTCGTCCTTGTCCACCTCGGCCTTGATCGCCTCGACCACGTCCACCTCGACCTTGATTGCTTCGGCCATGTCCACCTCGGTCCTGATTGTCTTGGCCTTGATTGCTTCGGCCACGTCCACCTCGTCCTCGACCACCGGATCCTTGGCTCTGAGTGTTCCGAGTTCCATTCTCATCAAATCTCGCCTGTAGTGCTTGATCAAGTGTATCCTTCTTCTTCCTCCTCCTTTGTTCGTGGGCTTCGAGTGACCCAGTTAGTTCTTCCACTGAAAGAACTGACAAGTCCTTTGACTCCTCAATTGCGCATGTAATACTCTTGAAATCATATGTTAATGATCTCAAGATTTTCTCCACAATTCTACTTGCTTGCATTGGCTCCCCATTCCGACCGAGTTGGTTCGCCACCTTTTCCACCCGAGTTATGTACTCGGTTACTTGCTCCTTATCCTCCATCTTCAAACGCTCGAACTCACCTCAGAGAGTTTGAAGTCAGATTTGTCTAATTCGGTGGTTACCTTTGTGTGCAACCTCCAAGATCTCCCATGCTTCCTTTGAAGATGCAGCGTTTGCAATCTTCTCGAAGCCTGATTCATCCACGGCATTGTACAAAAAATACAAAGCCGATTTGTCCTTTACTCGTGTCTTCTCTAATGCGGCAATCTGAGTTACAGATTGGTCTTCGTTTTCCTCGGGTTCTTTGAACCCATTTTCCACTATGTTCCATAGACTTTGAGAACCTAGCAGAGTCTTCATCTGTAAACACCAATTATCATAATAATTGGTTTGCTTTGACAGTTGTGGTACGGTCATTCCATTAACAACCTTCGTCATTACTCTCTTCTCTTTTCACACTGTTTTTCTCTCACACTCGGGTACTCAGAGCTATGCTCTGATACCAATTTGTTAGGAATAAAAACGAGTAACACTTTGTTTTGGGTGAACGTAGCACTCACTGTGTATTTTATTGAATAGAGATGGTCTTTATATAGCCATTGTACATCGTAAAAAAATCTTAACAAATCTTAACAGAAGATAAAAAATTTTATCTTAACAAATCAGAAGATAAAAATTATTATCTTAACAAATCAAAACAGAACCCAAAAATAAAAAACCAAACAACTAACAGACTAATCGAATAACCTAATAACCGAATATGGTTATACTAAATTTAAACTTATCTAACAGGCGCCACCTGCTGCCACTGCACCACAAGGTCGGTGGCATTCTGCTCCAAAGTCTTCCCAACAAGGAAAACAGTAACAGTTTCGGGCACGGGAACTGGCTTCACAGTAAACGACAATATGACACCAAAACTCGCTCCTCCGCCTCCTTAATAGCCCAGAAATGATCCTCCCCCATGGATTTTCTATCAAGAATATTTCCTTTCACATCAACAATTTGAGCGTCAATCACATTCTCAACAGTTAAACCATATTTTCTCATCATGTTACCGTACCCTCCCCCGCTGATATGGCCACTGACGCCAACTGTGGGACACACCGACGCGGGGAAGCCATGAACTTTGGTCCTCTCCCAGATCCTATAGTAAACTTCTCCCAACGTGGCACCATCTTGGACGACAGCAACCTCGTTTTTTGTGTCCACCATGATAGTGCGAAGGTTAAACATGTGGAGGATGA
Source organism: Lablab purpureus (assembly GCA_030347555.1). NCBI lineage: Eukaryota > Viridiplantae > Streptophyta > Magnoliopsida > Fabales > Fabaceae > Lablab > Lablab purpureus. Next base: position 18,029,687 of record CM059259.1, read on the forward strand.
TAAAGGGTTCCTGGGAGATGTAGGAGCTACCCTCGTAATCATGGCCTCCACTCCTGATTTTGAAATGAAGGTTGAGGGTTTTGGCGCAGATGACAGCGCCCTGGACATGGGATTCTTGGAGGGGAGTGAGGATGAGTAAGGGCTTTGGCATTTGGGAGTGAGGAATGTGGGGTTTGTGGTGAGGAGAAAGTGAAGAGTGTTAGAAGAAGAATAAAAGTGGCAGAAAGGTAGGGCAAACAAGGTTTGGGCAGTGTGGTGTTGTGTTAGTGGTGAGTTGGTAATGGCGGAGTGCAGGCTAAGTGGGGTTTAATTCATAAGCCAATACTAGTGGGCCATTGTTGACTCCTCTACAACTCTTAAAAAACGTTGTCCTCCCCTTGTTTAGGGTTTAATTATGTATATGAGTTTTGTCTTGTTTTTGCTAGTTATTTGGTAGTGAATATTTGGGTTATATCTTATTTAGTTAGGTCTTAAGTAAGAAATTTCTTTGACAACTTGCGTCCGTTTACAACTTGCGTCCGTTTACAATTTGCGTCCATTTACAACTGTGACGTGGCAACATTTTTAAAATATAAAATGAGTTTAATAAGTAAAATAAAAAACTACTTTTAAGGGTATTAATGTAATATAATTTAAATTTTGAAAAACTATTTTAGATTTTAAAAGATAAATTAAAAAAAACCAGAGTATTGAGGAAATTAAGAGTTGAGAAGGAAACCACCGCCGCCCAAGACCACTGTCGTCGCCCAAGACCATCGTCGTCGCCCAAGACCATCGTCGTCGCCCAAGACCACCATCGTCGCCCAAGACCAGCGGCTGCTTCATAGAACCAACATCCAATACGTCGCACACAAAACAGAAAAAACCACCGCCGCCGCCGAACACCGTTGCCGCTGCCGAACACCACCGTCGTTGGTTCACACAATCCAGACTGTCCGCCGCTGCCAAACAACGAGAATCTTCACGTCCAAATCGAGTCGCCAATGAGCACCTCCCACTCTCGCGTCCTCTCGTCCAAACCACGTCGCTGGTGAGACTCCACGCACAGTTGCCTTATATTTTCTTTTCTTCTCAACTTTTTTTTTCGTCAATAATTACGTTTGCCGTTTATCTCTTAAATCTGAAATACCTTTTAAAAATTTAAATTAATATTACATTAAAAAATAACTTTTAATCGTTACATTAATACCCTTAGAAGTAACTTTTTATTCCACACGCTAACTCTCATTTTATCTCTTAAAATAATTGTCACGTCACGATTGTCAAGTGGCGCAGATTGTTAACTTATCACTACTTTTGAGAAAATTAAGAGTTGAGAAGGAAACCACCGCCGCCCAAGACCACCGTTGCCGCCCAAGACCATCGTCGCCACCCAAGACCACTGTCGCCGCCCAAGACCAGCGGCTGCTTCACAGAACCAACACCCACCCACCCAAAACGTCGCACACAAAACAGACAAAACCACCGCCGCCACCGAACACCGTTGCCGCTGTCGAACACCACCGTCATTGGTTCACACAATCCAGATTGTCCGCCGCTGCCAAACAACGAGAATCTTCGCGTCCAAATCGCGTCGCCAATGAGCACCTCCCACTCTCGCGTCCTCTCGTTCAAACCACGTCGCCGGTAAGACTCCACGCACAGTTGCCCTATATTTTCTTTCCTTCTCAACTTTTCTTTTCGTCGATAATTTCGTTTGCCGCTTATCTCTTAAATATGAAATACCTTTTAAAAATTTAAATTAATATTACATTAAATAACTTTTAATTATTACATTAATACCCTTAGAAGTAACTTTTTATTTCACACGCTCTCTCTCATTTTATCTCTTAAAATAATTGCCACGTCACGGTTGTCAAGTGGCGCAGGTTGTTAACGTATCACTACTCTTGAGGAAATTAAGAGTTGAGAAGGAAACCACCGCCGCCCAAGACCACCGTCGCTGTCGAGGACCACCGTCACTGCCCAAGACCACCGTCGCCGCCCAAGACCAGCGGCTGCTTCATAGAACCAACACCCACCCACCCACCCACAACGTCGCACATATAACAGACAAAACCACCACCGTCGCCGAACACCGCTGCCGCTGCCAAACACCACCGTCATTGGTTCACACAATCCAGATTGTCTGCTGCTGTCAAACAACGAGAATCTTCGCGTCCAAATCGCATCGCCAATGAGCACCTCCCACTCTCGCGTCCTCTCGTTCAAACCATGTCGCCAGTGAGACTCCACGCACAGTTGCCCTATATTTTCTTTCCTTCTCAACTTTTCTTTTCGTCGATAATTTCGTTTGCCGCTTATCTCTTAAATCTGAAATACCTTTTAAAAATTTAAATTAATATTACATTAAATAACTTTTAATTATTACATTAATATCCTTAGAAGTAACTTTTTATTTCACACGCTCTCTCTCATTTTATCTCTTAAAATAATTGCCACGTCACGGTTGTCAAGTGGCGCAGGTTGTTAACGTATCACTACTCTTGAGGAAATTAAGAGTTGAGAAGGAAACCATCGTCGCCCGCCGCCCAAGACCACCGTCACTGCCCAAGACCACCGTCGCCGCCCAAGACCAGCGGCTGCTTCACAGAACCAACACCCACCCACCCACAACGTCGCACACAAAACAGACAAAACCACCGCCGCCGCCGAACACCGCTGCCGCTGCCGAACACCGCTGCCGCTGCCGAACACCACCGTCGTTGGTTCACACAACCCAGATTGTCCGCCGCTGCCAAACAACGAGAATCTTCGCGTCCAAATCGCGTCGCCAATGAGCACCTCCCACTCTCGCGTCCTCTCGTCCAAACCACGTCGCCGGTGAGACTGCACGCACAGTTGCCTTATATTTTCTTTTCTTCTCAACTTTTCTTTTCGTCGATAATTTCGTTTGCCGCTTATCTCTTAAATCTGAAATACCTTTTAAAAATTTAAACTAATATTACATTAACAAATAACTTTTAATTATTACATTAATACCCTTAGAAGTAACTTTTTATTTCACACACTCTCTCTCTCATTTTATCTCTTAAAATAATTGCCACGTCATGGTTGTCAAGTGGCGCAGGTTGTTAACGTATCACTACTCTTTAAGTAAACAGGGTGTTATAGCCTCTTTTGAGTGGGTTCCTACCTCTTTTGTAATTATGTATATGAGTTGTACCTCTTATACTAAGAATATATAAAGTTTATAGTTTTCTGATAAAGAAGGGCTTTTATCTTTCTTTAAAAATGTTGTTTTCATAATTATTAGCATTTTAAATATTTTATTATATAAATAATTTATTAATACAAAAAAATTATAAAATATCTTAATAAACTTGTAATGTAACTATTAAACTTAAAATGTGTTTGATTGGACCAATAAATTAACTAGCCTAACTTATGAAATCATTGGATGAATAAAAAAATTGGTACCTCAAATTTATTTCAGGACATTCTATCTTATAAATTACAACTTACTTCAGCTAATTTTAAATTTGTAGTTTAATTAATTTTTTCAAATTACTACCTTTTATATTTTACATTTTTTATTATTTTTTATTTACTTTTCACCTATTATTACATATAATTACACAAAATAAAAATTATTAAAAAGCTTTACATTAAAAATTAAATAAAATTAGATTTAATTAATACTCATTATATCAATTATTTTACATAAAATAACTTGTCCAAATAAAATAAAAATATGAAAATTTTAAAAAATAAATAAGAGTATTAAAAAGTTCAATAAAAAATTAATTATTTTTTAAAATATTTAAAATTATATAATGATATATTTATCTAAAAAAGATAAATTTCATCTGTTTATATAATTAAAATTTATATAATTATATTCTTTTATATTTACTAACTATAAAAGAAAATTTCACTCTTTTATTTATGAATTATATTTGCTTTCACACTTAGGGATTTGAAAAACATATTCAGATACATGTATGAGTATTCAAAGAATTAAAAGAATCATTTTAATCAAAATATAATATAATTTAAATAAAATTAATTTAAATATTTTTTCTCTTTAAAAAATAAAAAAAAACAAGTAAGCCACAACTATTAAAACAAAAATAAAAAAATTCAATTAATATTTTCTTTTTAAAAAAATTAATATACTTCTTCTATTTTCTTAAACTTAAAAGAGAAATAAGTTCATGAAAATTATTTTAATAATATAAATTTTTAATTAAAATATTTACATAATTTGTGTGAATAACATGTACATGCGCGTGTACAATCATATTAATATGTGAATAAACAAAACTCACAATAATTAAAAAAATGTTAAACACTCATGGTATGTTGTAACAGCAAATATCCACCATCCATATATTTTTATCATCCTATAGTTTGACTAAAAAAATAACAATATTTTACATTTAATTTAAATTAAAAATACATTCATCAATTGGTCCACTGCATTGAATATTGCAATGTTTATAATCAAATTCACATCATTATCATAAATTTTGATTGTAATGGATAACTGTCTAAAATTTTTGTAATAAATTAAAATAGTTAATTATTAATTATATTTTTCACTTAATCAGAGAGACCAAAATTCTCTCTCTTCTTTTCCTCCCTGCAAAGGAACAGCTTTTTTCTTCAAATTCTCACATTTGTTACCTCTCAAATAAAATGTAGAGTGAAGCCTTTCTACTTGCTAATTATTTGTACCACATGCTCATTAAATCCTTTCTTTCTTTGTATTAGTTTTATTATAATTCATAGGATTAGTTCTGTGCACTTGAAAACTAAGTGCAGGGCATGCAATCCATTTTTCATAATTGATTTAAATTTTAAAACTATTAATGAAAATAAAATTAAAAAATCAATGGTTTTAACTAGTAATTAGCCACTATATGAATCCATAAAGTTTTATTTTAGCCGAATTTTGCTGTTTTAAGCTACAAAGTACTTTCGTTAAATTGAATGAACAAATAGATCACAACTTACAAAATTTGCTGATCTTATAATAGTCAAACTAAACAATCAATTGTGAAAACAAAAGAACTTGCAATTAAAAGGATTTGAAAACAATATTAAAAGGACTACACAACTTGCAGAACTATCCAACATTAACAGTAAATGAGACTGATGCTACCCAAATAAGAACATGTTACTCAGAAGCATCCATAGAGCAACAAACAACGTAAGAGCAAAACCAGTAAACTAAATTACCAAGATTGCTTACATTGAGTGCTTGTGTGTGTGAGTGTGTGTGTGAGTGTGTGTATGATATAGTAGTAAACATTGCCAAAGGATCATTGGTTGCCCTTCAAGGTTAAGGCTTAGAACTATGACCTAACAACCTTGTTCCTTTTGTTCCCTTGATGCCATGGAAGTTGATGGTTGGAAATTCTGTGCCATGATCTGAACTTGGGATTCATGTTGAAGTGGAGTGGAAGAGAAGTGGTAGGTTGGTGATGAGAGCAAAAAGGGTGAGAATAATGTTGAAGTGAGGTAAAGATGTCAGTGGGTTTTGTAGGTGACAGGGAAAGTGGAGGAAAGGATCTTCTTGGCATATGCCTTACTCACTGACCTTTGTGTTTGCTTTTCTGTCATTCACTCTTTTTATATATCTTTTTCTAACATAATCTCACATCTGCAGCATTTTAGGAATCTACTCAAAAATTCTCCCTACTTACTCAGGATGTCAGTATACCTAAATTTCATTTACCTATCTCTGAAAACTATTCCTCACTAATAAACAAAACTTTATAAATAGGAATTCCGTTTTCTATTATGCATAAAATTTCATCCAGTAAATATGCATATATATATATATATATAAAATTGTTTTGTATAAGATTTTAATTATTATAATAATCAGTTTAAATTAAAAAAAAAACATTTAGATATTACTTCAATGTTTGAACTAAAGATAATGTGTCTAAGTGTAAATTTATAAATACCCCATTCATATAGGTACCAACACTAAAATAATTATACATTCTAAATATGAACCTTTTTTTGAAATTAATATAAATATGATATCATTACTTTTAGGTCAACAGGTGAGTTCATTTTTTTATCCGAGCAATGCTTCTAGTTTTCCTATTCTAGACTCAAATAATTAGTTTTGGAATACCTTTTAAAATGGATGAATCCGAAACATGTATTATAAATTGTAAAAAAAATTTAAAATTATTTTAGAATTTTTTTCCAAAATATATATTGTAGAATGAAATTCTAAAATACTTATTTTGAAAATTTTCTAAAAAAATCTTTTTTAAAATACAAAAAATGATAAGATAGTCATTTGGCAAACTATAGGAGTGCAGTGAAAGATTATGAAAGTGCAGGAAGTACGAAACCATGGTCCACTATAGTACTTGGGCCTGACCCAGAAGCTCTGCAAGTGTTCCGGAAACAAAGCACCATATTGTTGGTGTTGGCAATACATAATATATATTTTGAATATTATATAACACATCAGTTGATGGATTAATATAGAAAAATCTTAGAAATCAAAATGAAGGTTTAAATAATATATTTTTAACAAAAAATAATTCACTATACTGAATCGTGTTATTTGTCATGTAAAATGTTAAATATTATTATAGTTAATATGGAATTAAATATTTATAGAATATAGTGTAACAAGATACTTATGATAGGTGATACGATAGTTTGAAAAATTATTATTAAAATAAATTTACGATTCTGATATTATTTTAATAAATGAATTTATGTTTAATTTAATTTTATAAAAAAATCATAAAATTAGTTGTAAGATTTATGTCTTATTCATAAATTATGATTGTATATGATATGGGATCTCTAACAATATTAATTAATAACAATTAATAACAATGTACAAATGCCTAACAGAAGAAATGTGAGTGCAAATGCCCTCAGTGAATGAACATTTCAGCTGTTGGTCAATTCATCGATCATAATGAATAAAGAGAAAATTATGAGTTTCTAGACAAAAATGAAGAATTGAATGATTCAAATTAAATGGTGATAAAAGAAATAGTTTATCAACATATATGTTGAATATATCTTTGTAGAAAGTGCAGTGCCTTTTGTAATCATACAAATAATTGCAAGTTCATTGTTATTGCTACCATTTTTCGATATTTACTCTTCCTTCATCAAATCTAATTTAGGCTAATAAACGAGTACTGTTCAAACAATACATATATTTAATAATATATTAATAAAAACAAGATTAAGTTATATATAGATGAACAAATTTCTTTGAATTTGTGAGGATAATTTTAGCCAAAAAAAAACCATCACGTCTTCATAGCTGACTACTGCAGGCAATGGAGAATTATTCAAATCTGTCCTTCTAATGGGACAAATGACCTAATGAGCACTCATAGAAAATGCTAAGAAATTTCAGTTTTTGAAAATTAATTCAATTTTTTTTTAATTTATCATCAGCCAAAATTTTAACTTTAGGGATTCAAATCAAACATATTTTATAATATTAAATGAACTTTCAGTGGGAGAAACAAATTCTTTTATAATAAGTTCGATTATTACAAATAATAATTCTCCACTGTGTATATTCAAACCTTGAGTCATCAGTTTAGAAAAGCTTTCGACTAAGGCTTAGTCTTGTGTGCCGACAGAGAAGCAAACCGAAAATAATTTATTCATTAACATAATATTATAATACTATTCCAAAGAATAAGACATCATTTTCTTTTGCAAACTAATTATTTTAATTTATGACTCTGTCGTCTAGAAATAACCACATACGATTGATCAATTAAAAAAATTAGTCTTTTTAGGCAGAAACCTACATCACAAAATAAGATGAAAAGAAAAGTAGTATTTTGAGTTAAAAAAATAAATTATTAATATTTGAAGTTATTAAGTGAGGGTTTTTTTTTAAATATTACCTCCTTGTAAAATATTTGCCGCTAAATAGAAGTTTGATATATTTTTTATTTAGGATAATTATTATGAAATCTCATTCAACACCTTCATATGTTGCATTTGTGCGTGTTATGCAAGTCAAAGTTTGATTTCCAGTAGATCAAACACAACAATTAGAAATTCATTAAGCAGTAGTTATGCATAAATATACGCTTCTTCTACTCATCTGATATAATGCATACACACTTCAATATTGGGATGACTGTTTTAGCCACAATGATTCTGCAACTACCATTTCTCATCATCATCATCATCATCATGTTGATAACAATGCCTATATATGCTCAGGCATATTCTGCAGAAGAGCAGATTATAGCAAAACCTGGGTGTAATTCCACATGTGGAGGTGTTGACATCTCTTACCCCTTTGGAATGAAATATCCGAGATGCTACGCAGACAAGTGGTTTGAAGTAGAATGCAGAGAAACTTCTGACGGTCAAAAACCCTACCTAAAGTCTTTAAATCTGGAGGTCACATTCGTTGGCTCGAATATGGTTTATGTCATGAATCCAATTTTCCGTTGGAACTGCCCCAGCAAAACACCGAAGCCAGAAGTAGTAAACCTGAGAGGAAGCCCTTTCGTGTATTCGCAGGATTACAACAAATTTGTGTCCATTGGTTGCAACAACCTTGCTTTTTTGCAGTCCGATGGGTCCAATGTCGCTTGTTGTGTGTCCATCTGTGACGACAGTGAAGAAGTCAACGATAACTTCAACTTGGTAATGGCAAGAGAAGACAGTTGTAATGGCAGGTTCTGCTGCGAGACTTCACTGCCCAAGTATCTTTCAGAATATAACGCAACACTTCAAGATTTTAACACCGAAAACAATAATACTGCGAATGAACCGTGTAGCTATGCGTTCATTGCATATGGATACTGGTACCAGCGATATACGTCTGAGTTTAACAATACGGATTATGTTCTTGCAATGCTTGAGTGGGAGATTACGGATAACACGCTTAAGAATTCTACCCTTCAACTCCTTTCACTATCAGATCATGTCACTTGTGATCGCTCTAATGTTACGTCTTCGCAAAACACAACCTCTGGTTGGAGATGCCGCTGCATAGAAGGCTTCTATGGCAATCCCTATGTTGCAGGAGGCTGCACCGGTGTGATCTCTATGCAGTAACTTTAATTTACTTTGTTCTATAGTGGTACTGTTATATAAAATAATTCACATGCCATGTTTTTTTTTTTGGTACAATTGATATTGTATTTAGCATTGCACATGTTTTTTTTTTATCATTGTTATATGCATACATCTTTAAAATATTTTCTAAAATCCAAGTACAGTACAACTTTTGCTATCATTTTTATTTACAAAAAGTAAGATATGTGTATATAATGAATGATACCTTATGTTATCAAATTAATTAATTCCATGAAGTCTCATCACGCCCCCTTTTATGTTCAACTTCACCTCAAGACATTAATATATACATGTAAGTTAAAACCTATGATCTGACTTGGTTTCTGATGTTTCAGCCCTCCCAGGTAACGGTAACGGTCAAGCGAAGAAGTGGGCAATAGTAGGTACGTATAAATTTATAAAGCAAGTTATCAAGAGTAATATAAAAATATAGATTTAGACTAATAAATTTTAATTAGTAGAAGAAAACTAAAAGAAGGATTTTATAAAAATTGTTTAGTTTGTGATAGAAATTCATTTTTGCTTTTTATAAGCATGTATGAAAAATAATTGTCTAAATATAATTATATAGTTTTTGTTATTTTCCGTCGTTAACTACATCCCTGTGAATTTTCATTTTGTTTGTACTTATGGATGCATGCACAACAACTTCAGTAATGAAGAAATTACAATCCATGAATTTATTGTGACAAATTGTGTAGGAGTTTCGTCAAGTCTGGGATCTATAGTTTTTCTCTTTGGTCTATGGTTGCTGTATAAAGCTGTAAGGAAGAGAGTGATAGAGAAACGCAAACAGATGTTCTTCAAAAAGAATGGTGGTTTGTTGTTGCAGCAAAGAATGTCATCTAATAATGAAGCTAATGTAGACAAAGCTATTCTCTTTAGCTTAGATGATTTAGAGCAAGCCACTGACAAATTTAGCATGAATAGAGTTATTGGAAAGGGAGGGCAAGGTACAGTTTATAAAGGAATGCTAGTAGATGGTACAATTGTTGCAGTGAAAAAGTTTAAGGTGGAAGGAAATATTGAAGAATTCATCAATGAGTTTGTCATTCTTTCACAAATTAACAACAGAAATGTGGTCAGGTTGTTAGGATGTTGTTTGGAGACAGAAATTCCCCTGCTTGTTTATGAGTTCATTCCTAATGGTAATCTCTTTGAATATTTGCATGACCAAAACAAGGAGTTATTACCAATGACATGGGATATGTGTTTGAGAATTGCCACTGAAATTGCAGGAGCTCTATTTTATTTGCACTCAGTTGCATCTAAACCCATTTATCATAGAGATATCAAATCCACGAATATACTACTGGATGAAAAATATAGGGCAAAAATTGCAGATTTTGGAACATCCCGAGTAATTTCTATTGAAGCTACTCATCTTACAACAGTTGTTCAAGGTACCTTTGGTTATTTGGATCCTGAATATTTTCACACTAGTCAATTTACTGAAAAAAGTGATGTCTATAGTTTTGGAGTAGTGCTTGCTGAACTTTTAACAGGCCAAAAGCCAATATCATCAGTAAGATCTGGAGAGTTCAAGAATTTAGCTTCATATTTTGTTGAATGTCTGGAGGAGGACCATCTGTTTGACATTATTGATAAAAGAGTTGTGAAAGAAGCAGAGAAGGGACAAATCATTGCTGTTGCTAATCTTGCATATAGATGCTTAGAGTTGAATGGAAAGAAGCGTCCAACTATGAAAGAAATCACATTTGAATTAGAAGGGATTCATAGATTGGTTAGGAAGCGTAATGCAGAGAAAAACGGTGACGAAATTGAGCTTGCTCGAATTGAAGATTCCCATCCTTGGGATGGATATTCTACATCAAATTCATGGGACTCAAGGTTATACCCATGGTAGAAAACAGGTGAGTTTTCTTAATTTTGTTCTTCTCGTGTAAAATATAATCATTTTAGTTATTAGACATATTTAGACTAACCACCGATAGTGTAATTAATTTTTAATATGGCTCGTTTTCAGTTTTTCATCTTCTGATTCATGGTTGTGAGAAAAATAATCGATGCTTGTTCATCTTCTTCTCCAAGAAGGGAGCTGTACGTATTCAGTTTCAGCATTCCATCTCATTTTTCAAATAGTGATAGTAGAGATGCTTTATAATATGCGTACGCTGAATTTAGCTACACATGTGTTTATAGTGCAGTTTGTAATTACACAAACAAACATTTATAAGCTCATTTGTTATTGCTGCAATTTTTATATGTATTTTCTCTGTCAAACCTAATTTACACTTATAAATGAGCAAAATTTTCAAATAAGAGTGATTTGTTAATATATATTAATAAAAATGAGTCCAAGTTGTTGGGAGAAGTCTCCCTGACCCTGCAACCTAGTCGACTTTGCTGGCATATGACCCATTTGCAATCACAACCACAAATTGTTTGTTTCCCAAATTAGAAATAAATTATCTAAAAATAATTCAAATTGGAATTAATGGTACAAATATGATTATTAGAAGTATATTTCCTTCTTTTTTTCCCTCAACTGACCAATAACTATAGATTACCTACGAAGTGACAAAGTAGCTTTGAAATTAAACAACTTAGAAATAAACTACCTTTCATCTTTAACTATGAATTAACTTGAAAATAGTTGTGAAAATACTATGAAGGTTTTGGGCAACAGTATTAATAATAACCTTTATACCTATTAATGACATTGAACCATTTCGACTCTAAACACTTAAATTTCATCATCATTAATAATAAAAATCATATTTTTAATCTCATTTGCAAAATCATTAATCTTCAAATTGTTCAGAGGGTTGGGTATCACTTAAAAGGGCGAGGTATATAGCCTGAGGGTTGGATCTTGCAGTGTACAAATCAAAGTACTACCAAATACGACACTATAAAGATAATTACGATCTATAAAAGTTGTGGTGTTCTAAACCCTATGTAAAAATGTGTATTACAACTAAATCAAACAATTTGTGGGGCCTCAGAGAGGAGGGCCACGTGTCCAAGGAAAAATTGCCCATCAATTATGTATGACCACAGACACGGTATTTTGAAACTCATTTAAGCTCAAAGACCATGAAATGATGGTACATGTCCGTGGCACACGTCCTTGTGAAATCATGACTATTGGCTACTGAATATTATGTGTAGGAACACTTAGATAAAATTTGGTATTCTTGAAGTCATCCAAGAGTGGGTTGTATCCATCCTTGGTTCTCGTTTTTGTGGGTAAACCAAACTCCTCCATGAAAGATGATGTTTCCAGCTACATCAAATATAAATCATTAAGCTAGTGAATACTAAGTTGCTACCCATTTGAAGCAGAACACAATCTGGTATTGCCTTACCGTAATTGTTCTCCTTTTCTTTCCTTTTTTTGATGTATGATCACCATGAAGTTTTAGCCACCCAGAACAATAATGATCTATTCGCTCCAAGAGCCAAAAGTCTGTAGGAAAAAAGATATCAGCGTCACCCTGCAAGAGATAAACACATGCTTTAGTACAACCATGTATTTTTAGAAGTTCAGAAATAAATTGTTCTATGACAGGATAGCATGCATAATTAGTTCTGTACTCCGGTGAAATGATGATTGAGCTTAAATAGTTGTGTGTTGCAAGTGGAAGCAACAAAGTGATCCAGAAATTACCATGAACTACTAAATAACTTGTAATTAGTAATAGACAGGCCAATAATATCAATCACGGGGATAACTTTTAAAACATCAGCGCATCTTGCAATTTAAAGAAAATTATTAAAGAATTGAAATTTAAATTACACTAGTACCAAGACATTTATGCTCCCAATGCTTCAGGTTCTTCATATTATTATACCACCAAGGCATTTATGCTCCCAAACAGCCTTTTAAGTTCCTTCCAAGGATATATACGTTACTAATTTAGATCGTTCACTTGTAACTAACGAAAATGGATTCCTTAAGAGTGGGGCGACAATGTATAAAAGCAGTTCCTAGCCTGTTTGAAGGGAGATTCTATTAATGATAAATAAATAAATGGATAAGCAGCTTATTGGTTCTTCTACGCCACTTTGGCTCGCACTTATATAATTTCCTATCCTCCCTCGAATGTACCGACTCTTAACATCTTTTTAACAAATAACATTTTTATCAAAAGCACCTAAAAAACGAAGTTCCTACTTCATAGACCATACAGTCCGTGTTATTAAACACATCTTATCCTGCCATATGAATTTATTGAATAAAACTAGTTCAAATTGCCAGTTCAACGGCTTCTGTATGCAGCCATTACTTATAGCAAATAATTTACAAAATAAGCAAAAACTAGACGACACTACATGTTAGCAAAACATAGGATTAAATATAAGAAACAAATAGAGTATCCATTATAATGTACGACACTAGACGAAGTGAACAACTAAGAATAAGGAAAAAAAAAGTTCAAAATGAAAGAAGCTAGTGATAAACTGAACCTTAGCCTCCATATAATTGTCATAATCTGTGCTGCTCCCATCTTTCTGCCATTCATAAAGAAAACTCGGTTAATTAAACTTCCCTCTAAAGTTTAGAAGATGCAAAAACTGACAACTGCAGATTTTGTTAAAAGTTAACAAGAATGTACTTTAGTTGAAACCAGGGGAGCTCTTTCGCCAGGTAACTTCACATCTGGCAGGTAGCTGAAATCAGAAGCAATCAAAGACATCTTTGGTAACACCTCATGGAGAACCTCAAGTAATTTCTGGAAAAGTGAAAGGATAATAAATGCAATAATCAATTTATATGTGAAAGACTTAAGGAAGATTTAAGAGACTCTCACCAAGCAACCAGTCGGCAGCCAACATCTACGTGGTTTTGGGTAAACCTTAGACCAAATGCTTTTCAGAGTAGTAGATATTGCAGTGCTGTGAGTTGTGTTGGTTTTATCCAAGTCCATGATCTCAACACAACGTGTGATTAGTGAGTCTTGCACTGGCTTGTATAACTCACTGAATGCTTTACTAGTAAAGATAGGAAATGATAGGTGTGTAATTCTCATTTAGGTTGCATAAAAGAGGCTACAAAATAATATTATGATTTAATAATCACTTAAATGATAAATGAAAACATCTTTGTTCTTTTACTGTGGTTACTACCCATTGAAATCAGACAAAAATAGATGATGCTGAAACTGTCTTGACTACACATCGGAGTCCACTTTGTATAGAATTAATGCAATTAATACAAATAAACATAGGAGATAATATTCCTATTCACATCATACAATAGGCCTAAAATTATAAAGATCCTAATTAAATAAGGAACCATATCATAGAATAGAAAATAAAAAAAAATCTAACGTATCATCTAAGATACTCCAAAATATTTTAAGATATAAAAAAGATATCATAACATTCTTTAGATTTTCTAACGTTCCCCCTCGGACTAAATCTTACCAAGCTATCAACTTATTACAAGAAAAACAATTCATTTCTTCACAAATAAAAAATAATTGGAAAACATAAAAAATGAGTTCCACTAAAATCAATTGTTGGAAAGGTAACTCAGGGATGCTGGAGAAGCCAGAGAGAATTGCTATAAAGATAGCTTAGCCAAATAGCAACAATAATCATCAAACTGAGAAATCTATTAGCAAACAATCAAGCTCTTTCTCAACCTCATTTGGAAGGTTCAAACCAATATTATTGGAGACCCAAAATATTTAAACGTGAAAGTAAGTCTGACAACAACATCTGGGACAGAGAGCAGGTTATTATGAGCTATAATCGACACAATTCACCAAAGGAATAATCATCAGCAGGAATAGAAGTGACCAACCACTAAATAAGAGGGCAAAAGAGTCACCACTGGAATGATCGCGGATGGGAATAGAAGTCGCTGTTGTGATTCATTGGGGAGAAATATGTTGCATAACAAACACCAAAGCAGTAGAACCAACGGTCTAGCAATGCTCATACCAGGAGAGGAAATCATCATAAGTAGCAAAAGTTGTCCAGGGGATTATCAATGGACTGAGGTGTAGTACTAGAGGAAGCCACGAACAGAAGCAAAAGGGCAACAAGGTCGTCATCCAGGATAGTACCTGAAAGGAGGCAAGCACAAGGTGTATGGCTAGAAAAGTTGGTGGTGGCAAACATTATCTATTGGGAAAGTCAATGTTGGCTAACATAGCTTGCCAGAGATGTTCCCAGAAAAGTGGGTGACGAGAAGCAGATCAGAGCGGTAAACCAAATTAGGACATAGCAGAAAAATGATAGTCACGTTGAAAAGAAACACATGGAAGAGGTGACTAATTGGTGTTTCAAATTTTTGAGAAACTAATGTAGAAGTGACGAGACAGTTCATGAAGGTTGGTAAAGCTCTAATATGATGTTGAAAGAGAGAAAAATAGATGCAAGAGATACTGAAACTGTGCGTACACAATATTGGAGTCAGTTTTATAGAGTTAATGCAATAAATACAAGTAAATATACAAAATGATATTCATATTCCTATGATATGATTAGACCTATAATTAGAAAGATCCAGATTAAATAAGAAAAATCATAAAATCAAAAATATCATCTAGGATATTCTAAAATGTTCCAAGATATAAAAATATCATGAGATATTTGTTAGATTTTCTTATAGCTACTACCTAATGAAGCACTAGAATGTGTGTCAAGGGGTATGTGCACAGTATGTTCAGCATCCACATATAAAGCAGAGACTTACTGGTCATCTTGCCTCTCAACCCAGACTTCCATCCATGAGGAAATTTGATTCTCTGCATAGATGAGATCATGTGGAAGATTATCAAGTACCTACACAAAGTAAATTAATTGTTGTCAAATATCTAAATAAAATAACAATAATAATACAAATGCATCATTAATGAGAATGAAAACATCGGCAGCAGAAGATTTCTAGTCTGCAACATTTAATACCAAAATTCTTAGCAAAACTCATAAAACTATTCAAAAAATTTATTAGCATTGATAATGGCAGATAGCCAAACGCCAGATCTTAGCTTCTGAAGAAGAACTACCAGCACAAATTTTTAATGCAAAAAACTGTAAAATGGGAGCTTTAACTATGAGAGCCGGATAATGAGCTCATGGCAGGGTTCCCAGTATTGGCCATTATCATACATGCATGAATTAAAGCAGCTTCTAGCCACACCTGAATGGCTGATTTCTTGTAGTTAGCCATTTCACTAATAGCAGTTCAGAGTGCAGCAATTGCAAAAACTGTAAAATGGGAGCTTTAACTATGAGAGCCGGATAATCAGCTCATGGCAGGGTTCCCAGTATTGGCCACTATCATACATGCATGAATTAAAGCAGCTTCTAGCCACACCTGAATGGCTGATTTCTTGTAGTTAGCCATTTCACTAATAGCAGTTCAGAGTGCAGCAATTGCAGCTAACGGCCACTGTATTACAGGCAGCCCAATAAAGCATGACATCATACATCGCGGCACCAAATTAGGGACTTTTAGGTTCATCAACATCCACAAACTAATTTAATTATTTGAAATCACAATTAAAGGTGAGCATCATACAAATCATCACAGACACTTTGCCAGCTGAAACCACAGAATAGTGCCCTGTAGCAGCACTGTAGCAGAACAGCAGAGCAAGGTAACCATGGGCAGCAATGGGATTAAAATAAGAGTTCTCAATAGTGGCCACTGCAGCCAAATGTGGCTTTTTGTTTGCTATAGTTACACTACCACGATATAGGCTTCTAATCAATTTTATCCCCCAAAACATCATTGTTTAGGGTTTTACAGGTACAAAATGTGCTTTTTCCCCCCTTTTTCTAATGCATTATTGGCTTCAGAAACGTAATAGGAGTTTCAATTGTTTTTAACGTATGCTCTACTCACACTTTATAGCACTGTTTCTGCTTTGTTCTATTCTATCTTTCTTCCTTCAAACTTCCCGATCCACATCTAGTCATTTTTATCCTTTTCAATTTATTTCACCAGCATCTTTCAGTTTTTCTACTTCATTACAATGTTCTTTTACTTCTATATTTTTACCATGCTTGTGTGTAAATTGTGACATTATTTATCATGAATTTCTTTAATTCAGTTTTTGTTGAGTATTAGTATGTATGATACAAGCTATTAATTGTATTATAATATTTAACACGATGACCATCCTGCACTATTCTACTAACTAATTTTCATCTTTTCTTACTGCTATGCTCATAATAAATTACTTAATTTTGATCTTTTTCTCTCTCTAGTCTAGTGTTCTGTTATGCTCATAATATCAGGTTTTCTTTTTTTATTATTACCTAGACAGATCCAGTCCTCCCTATGAACATCAATAAAGCAGTTGTTCTTCTTATACAGTAAAGCCAACTGATGATGTGATGATATCGATATGGGATGCAAATTTTGAAGAATTCAAGGACAATAAAACCAGAAGTCTGTTTACTTAGAAATTAAATAAATAAAAAAGATGAAGTGTTTTCCTTTATCAGGAAAAATATTTGAACTGGTGGGCATAAAAGCATCTCAATTATAAAACACACCTCAAGCATTATTACCCAACATGGTTGCGGCTCCACCTGCCCTGTAAAGAAGGGAACAATATTAGCATTATTGCATAAACTTATCTTTGACACTGCAAAGAAGTCCCCACACATCCAAATAAGAGGCTGGAAGTTTGAGAAAATTAATTTTTTAAGGGCAAGATAGGTAAATAATTGAGCTCCATGTACCATAATAATCCTATCAACCCAGAACAGTCAGTTGGTGTTATTAGAATATACGGAAATATTCACTCAGTATTATCTTGATCATGTCTTAGAACGTCTTGTATTATCCTTCATGACCAGTTTAATTTCCCTATTTCCTTACTATTTCTTACTATTGGTTACAATACTCCCTTATCTCATGATATGTTTCCTTTTAAATAACGAGTATTAGTATAAATAAGCATTAGTGTTCTAGGTTTTAAGAACCTATACCTCATTGTAATCCATCAGAATACTCAATAGAATATTATTGAAAGTCTCTCTCTCCATTTCCTCCCTCAAGACCTAAAACCCCATAACTTCAAACAACAGCAATATCTAAAGTTTGTCTAGCATCTGAATGTGCAGTATCGTCTATTCAACTCATTGATGTCCTCTATCTTCTCCACAACATTGTACCCTAAGAAAATTAGAAGTCCATACCCTCGTACACAAATTAAACATTTGAAAAGACACAATAAAGCAACAAGTGATTCCAATTTAAGCATTCCTCGAGCATTAAGATTTCTAACAACACAGGTGTTGATACAACAATAGGATCCTGAATACGAGAGAAATGACAAACAGGAAAGTTAAGTAAATAGTGGAGATGATAGACATAACAACGTGATAAAATAGGAATATCCTAGTAATACTCGTTGGGGAAAAATAAAAGGAACATATTTATTGTTCCATTGTTGTCATTTTATAACAAATTATTCATAAGAGGCGAAAATGCACCTAGAGCATGAGGCTTCCAATTAGTAAGATTGGAATGGGAAAATGTACACAACCTTACTCACAAGTAAAAAGGTGGTTTCAAATATTTGAACACATTACCTCCATTTTACAAGGACGCAGCCTAACCGTTGCAGACCCTCAGCAATAATAATAATGAAACATTTAAAATATTATAATAGTAAATATAATAACTATAGGGTAGCTTAATCTTTAGATTCTGAATCACTTTTGAATTAGAAGCCACAATAATATTTATGTAATTCAGAAGAATTTAATAGCAGCCTACCCCATCCACTCCGATCAGCAGCATCACGACATTCCACTCTGAACTTTGGTATATGGCTGCGTACTTCACCAACAGTTTCTCTTTGCACCTCAGCAAGTGAAGGACTAATCTCAACTGAGCTGTAGTAAAAAAACAGGATACTAATTCAGATGTGAATCATATGATTCCAATGAAAGATAGGTACACAAGAAAAATTTACTAAATCTACTCAGGGATGGATTCACATGTGACTGTGGGGGCAGCTGCCCGCACTAACTTTTTAATATTTGTAAATATAACGCACATGTATGTATAACTATAAATTGTTATTATTATTATTTGAAATGTAGTACAAATTCATAATATAAATACTGTCCGCACAAATCTATTCCTTGTCTAATTACTTTCACCCTCTCAATTAGACATTCACAATATTTCTCTTCTTTTCGATGGATATACATTATTCCTGCAAAGCCGCAACTATCAACAGAATCATTTCAAAATACCATTCATTTATCTTTATACTTAAAGTTTTCAATACTATCTTTCATCTGCCATCTTTTATCTCTATCTTTAAATTGAAATTTTCAATAGCTTTTTAACTCTTTTGTCAGCATGGCCGAGCCAAATAGGCCCACTATTATTTTACCTAGTTTTATTTAAATTTTACAAGGAAAAAAGAAACAAATAAAATTACTGGATCAAAATAGGTTCATTAGTTTTCAGCCATGTATTTTATCAGCCCAGCCTGTCCTATCTAGCCCGTCAAAGCCAGGGCACACTGGTCCAGTAAATTACAGGCCTAATATATAACAAACCAAGCATAGCCTGGCTCGTTGGGACAGTCCAAGTTTGACAATTGTAGTTGAGGGCATCAGAAATTGAAAATAATTTATAATTTACAAGAAAACTAGCCCGAGAATTGGTCCAAACCATCCTATCGAAATCAGCTGAGAAAGAAATACAGTCAAGTAAAATAAAGAGGGACACAGCTTCCTAATTTCTAATTTTCTATATTATTCATCCTTTATATCTCATTATTGAATGAAATTATTAAAAGCCCCAAAGTAAAGATTAACCTACATAGAAGTTACTAATGGCGAATTATGCAACATACGAATTACGCAGACAATAGAGGTACATAAAATATAAGTTCAACCCACTATCTTAACATAAGAATTAAAAACTGTTGCCTAACACTATAATTTGGTTTTATAATAAATAATATTAGATTGACTATAAAGGCACGTACGTGTAAGTCATACTGTTATAAACTTTTGCAGGAGCATTCAACATTATGTAATCCATTATACCCTTGGCACAAGTTCCAGATCCACCACCAATTTCATATATCTGATTGCAAATTAGAGGATAGTATCAACTACTGATTGAAGTAGTAAAAAGTAACAGCCTGTGTAAACAAGATAAATTTAAGATGCTTATTACATTTATCAAAAAGAAAATATGAGCCTTATTAAGATAATATAAAGGTATAAAAGATACTTATGTAGAAGTGAAACGTTATCTAATGAGTGAAACATCATCTAATGAGTGAAAAATTATCCAATAAGTGGTTTAGTGCTGAATAGCAGCATAATGCAGGGCTCTCATATAGCCCAACTGCTGGATGAAGAGAGAAGTTTAGATTGGGGAAAAATGCCAGAAGAGCCTAGACAAGAAACACTTATCAAATCAAATGCAACAAGATTGCAAGACACTTACTTTTAGAGGAACAGAGAAATTTGCAGTGCGCATGATGGCTTCAGCAATAGCATGCGCATACCAAGGCTGCAAAAGTAAATACATAAATTAATAAACATAAAAGAGCTAGAGCACTGCATAGACATACATGATAGGAAATTTAAGAGAGAGAAAAATATAATTTAAGATTCTACAGCTGTTTCAAGCACCAGATACTAATTTCACTATAATTTGCTATACCGAAGAAAAATAATTACACAAATTCTGAAAAATTGCATACCAAAGTTTTCATGTCCAATATGTGCCTGATTTTCCTTTTAGATTCCAGTGATGAATTGGCTGAATGGCTGATGGTAGAGTAAATTGGGTAGGCAACACACAGGGTTGTTGAGAGAATTTTGTAACTAAAATTTCAAATCCAATTTTTCCTTGTGGGTTTTGTAAAGATTGAACGTTCATGGAAACTAGAAATTCTTGATTAAATAAATTATTTAAAAACAGAAAATTTCTACATACCGAACTGAGAATCATAAAAATCACATTCGGAGACATTATTCTGCATATTAAGGACTAGAAAATCTTTATCACAGAGAGGGTACCTTAAAAAGTTCCACTGGTGTAAACCATGATATGTCACTCTGCCTGTAAATATTATCCAAGTATCTCATATAAGCTTTACGCCCTGAAATACACCACTGTATTAAATTAGTACAAAGCACGGAAAATTTAACAACCAAAGTAAAATTCAATTATTCAACTTCTTAAAAATATAGCATGCATTTGAACTGAAATAGTTTGGGAATTTTAAAAAGTTCTATGTTTTGCCTTAATCCAGAGAACAGAAACGCCCTCTGAACTGAAACAATCCAAAAGCAGAATATTGAAAAACCAACTCCCAAAATTATGATTTATAACCGATAGTCAAAATTGTCAAAAGGTCATTATCAATTGTGTGAAGTACACTGTTTACCTCCTTCAGACAGAGTAAAACAAAATGAACTTCATTTTATTCTATAATAATTAATTCTCGAAAATCAATTAACCGAAAATAGATAAAGAAATGAATGGATAGAACGAGACCTTGAAGCTGATTGAACTTGATAGCATTAGGAAGAACTCCAACGGAGGCCGATCTTTGGGAGAAGTAGCCATGTAAGGGATGGTAGAGTGCGGAATGAATAAAATCCCGAACCTGGTGGAGCAACAGTGGGTGGAAATAATGGCGCAGGCATGGCTTAGAAATTTGAATTCATGAGAAGATAATGGATTGCTTACCAGAACGGGCTTGTCGCCGACAATGTGGGTGGAGTAGAGAGCTTCGAGTGGAGAAGCGCACACTTGATTGTGAATCGCGAAAGAGAAGCGGCGTTAGGTCAGTGCAGAAAGAGAAAAAGAGAAGAGAAAGAGAATTGATACCTTTGGAGGCGATGGGAATAAGAGGAAATGTGCGAGAGCGACAAAACATGGTCGAACCAAATTCAATAAGAGAAACCTGCTCTGGCTGGATACTCTACTCAGCTCAACACCTCAAAGGCGCCTATGCTCTTAAACCCCTCACTGTTCAAGGCTTTTCTTGTTTTGCCAAACAACTCTCCAGTTTGTGACTGTTTTAGTGCCTTCAAACTATTACAAAATCATAATTCGTGACTGTTTTACAAAATATAGTGACTCCATTAGAAAATATTTATCTTATTGAAGACTTAATAGAGAGACCATTTAGAGATTTATCTAAAAATCACAAATAACTAAAGGCCTATTATGGAACTAAACCATATTTTATTAATTATATAAAATAATTGAAATATGTTCTAAATTCAAAATTTAAGGTGTATATGTTTTTTTTTCTTGCAGTTGTCGTTACCATTGTCATTCATATTGTCGTTGTCATTCTCGTTAACTCTAACTCTACCGTTACCCTTACCGTTTGTTGTTGTCGTTACCATTATAATTGTCGTTATTGTTGTCATTGTCTTTATAGTTGTCGTTGTCATTACTGTTACCGTTGTCATTACCGGTGTCATTTCCATTGTCGTTGTCATTATTGTTCCCGTTGTTGTTGTTGTTGTCGTTGTCGCCGCTCCCGTTGTCGTTGCCTTGCCCTTGTCCTTGCCCTTGCCGTTGTCGTTGTCATTGTCGTTGTCGTTGTCGTTTCTGTTCCCGTTGTCACGCTGTTCCAGTTGTCGTGGCCGTTGCCATTGCCATTCTCGTCCCCGTTCCCATTCTCGTTCCCGTTGTCGTTGTCGTTTCCGTTGTCGTTATCATTGTCGTTGCCGTTCCCGTTCTCGTTTTGGTTCCCGTTCCCATTGTCGTTGTCGTTCCCATTGTCATGGTCGTTGTAGTTCTCGTTCCAGTTGCCGTTGCCGTTTCCGTTGCGTTATCGTTGCAGTTGCCGTTGCCATTGCCATTGCCGTTGCCGTTCTTGCTGTCGTTCCCGTTCCCGTTGTCGTTGTCGTTGTTGTTGTCGTTGCCGTTGTCGCTGTCGCTGTCGTTGTCGTCGCTCGTCGTTCGTTGTCGTTGCTAGTTGCCATTCGTTTCCATTGCTAGTGAGTCGTTGTCGTTGTCGTTCCGTTCTGCGTTCGCAGTCAGTCGTTGCTCGGTTCGATCCGTTCTCGTTCACGTTACCATTTCAGTTTACGTTTCCTTTCGATTCGCAGATTCGCAGATTCTGGTTCCCATTCCTTTACGAGTTCACGGTTCTCGTTCCGGTTCAGATTCCGGTTCCGTTCCGTTCCGATTCACGGTTCCGTTCCAGTTCCGTTCAGATTCAGATTCTGGTTATCGTTACAGATTCACGATTCACAGATTCTTGTTTAGATTGCCACCTACAGTTACCATTACAGATTGCAGATTCACGGTTACTGCTACAGTTAACTTTACCATTACCTTTAAAGTTACGGTTACCATTGCCGATTCAGATTAGCGTTACCGATTCTTGTCGCTAGTTCGGTTGTGGTTGTCGATTGCAGATTCGCGAGTCGTTGTCGTTCACGGTAACCATTACAGTTCTTGATTCCAGTTATCATTGCAGTTCTTAGTTAACCTCGTTGTCGTTTGTCGTTATCGTTCAGATTCACGGTTGCAGTTGAGGTTCAGATTGCAGATTACCTTCTTTGTTTTAGTTCGGTTCGAGTTCAGATTAGCGTTGCTGGTTACCATTGCTAGTTTACGTTCGTAGTTATCATTCAAGTTCAGATTCGGTTGTGGTTATCAGTTGCGGATTAGTGGTTGTCGTTGTTGTTAGTTCGTTGCAGTTCAGTTGCGTTACCTTTGCAGTTGCAGTTTGCGGATTCACGGTTAGCGGTTGTCGTTACTGGATTGCTAGTTCTTGGAGTATGTAGTTGCCGTTGTAGTTATCGTTACGGATTATCGGCGTTATCGTTCACAGATTCACGGTTCAGATTCAGGTTATCATTACCTTTGTCGTTGCGGTTGCTGGTTAGCGTTCTTCATTCTGCAGTTCAGTTCGTGGTTGTAGTTATCGTTGCAGATTCAGATTCACGCGGTTGTCGTTGTCGATTCTTGTTGCCTTTACCATTATCGTTACAGATTCTTTATTCACGATTCACGGTTATCGTTACCATTGCCCATCTGCATTGCAGTTCCAGTTCTTTGTTCACGGTTGTAGATTACGATTCGTTAGTTGCAGTTACCATTCTTTGTTCATTGGTTGTCGTTTGCCGTTCTGCATTACGTTTGTCGTCAGTCGTCGTGATCGCAGTGACGGCGTTAGATTAGTGTTCACGATCGCAGATTCACAGTTACCATTACAGTTATCGTTACCATTCATGTTCAGATTCGCAGATTCAGATTCTTTGTTATGCGCTACAGTTACAGTTATCGTTACAGCTCAGATTGCAGATTATCGTTCAGATTCTTGTTATCGTTACGATTACAGTTATCGTTATCGTTACCATTCAGATTGCAGTTGCGATTCACGGTTACCATTACATTCTTCATTCTTTGTTGCAGATTCACCAGTTATTCTTGGTTGTCGTTTGTCGTTCTAGTTACCACTTACCATTCTTGGTTGCCATTGCCATTTCAGTTCTAGAATCATGGTTGTGAGTTACGGTTGCCATTACCTTTACAGATTCTAGTAGCTGTTGTCGTTTTCAGTTCTTGTTCTTGGTTATTAGATTCAGATTCAGATTCCAGATTCTCGGTTGTGGTTGTCAGTTCAGATTCTTTATTCTGCGGTTGTGCGTTCTTAGATTCCAGATTCTGGATTAAGTTGTCGATTCTTGCAGTTACAGATTACAGATTCACAGTTCTTTGTTCCAGATTCTTAGTTCTGGTTGTTAGTTACCATTCAGATTACTGGTTACCATTCTTTGTTGCCAGATTCACGGATTCTTAGTTCAGATTCTTTGTTCAGATTCTTTGTTGCCATTACGGTTATTAGATTCACAGTTCTTTGTTGCAGATTGCGATTCTAGTTGTCATTACAGTTACAGTTACCATTACCTTTACAGATTCTAGTAGCAGGTTGTGGTTTCAGATTGCAGATTCTGGTTGTCGTTGTCGATTACAGATTCTTCATTACTGTAGTTGTGGTTATTAGATTCTAGTTACCATTCCATTGTGGATTCTAGATTACAGATTCTTTGTTGCAGATTACCTTTATCGTTCACGGTTCTAGATTCACGGTTGCCATTCTTGTTGCTTAGATTCGCAGTTCTTGGTTCACGAGTCGTTGTCGTTGTCAGATTACAGATTCTTTGTTCCAGCGTTCTTTATTGCAGATTACGGATTCTAGCGTTCAGATTCTTCATTCTTATTACGATTCTGGATTATCGTTGGCGTTCTTGTTGTCGATTACAGATTCGCGGATTCAGATTCACAGATTCTTTGTTGTCATTACTGGTTTTAGATTCACGATTCACAGTTATCATTGTCATTACTTGAGTCGATTCTTGTTTAGATTACCATTCTTGTTCCAGTTCACTTCTAGCTACCTTTACCTTTACCTTTACCTTTACCTTTACCTTTACCTTTACATTTTACATTTACCTTTACTTTTACTTTTACTTTTTTATTGGGATTGTAATATTATTTTTAATTGAATAAAATAATCAAAGATATTATGTTTTAATTTTAAATTTTAAAAATATAAACTTTTTAGATAATTATATTGGTTAATATTATTTTTAAAATAAATAAAATATTTAAAGATGTTATATTTTAGTTTTAAATTTTCATGGTGATATTATTTTTTAAACAAAATATTATTAAACTAAACATAAAAAAAAATGAATGTTCCTATGTTTTTTTAGGAAATATTGTATTAAATTTTCTTTCTTATTTTTTATATATTTTTTTATTTGATATTAAAAATATTCTAAATTGATGTAAAAGTTTTGGATTTTAATTAATCATCGATATTTTGATCAAAATTCAGTCAAGTTTTTTGAATTAATTCAGAGTGCTGAATACCCTACTTGTGAATATGATACGTACCTGCAAGGTTTCCGAATTCATCGGTACAAGCTAGCCTTCAACTAAGGATTGAACTTGTAGAGTTATAAGGGTACCATCCAAGAAACATCATTTAAAGATAACTGCTAATTTCATGGCATATATTATGACGGGCCATTGCCACTTGTACTATGTAATAGTTCACAGATATTATTGATAGGCAGATATGTTCATGCTTCAGCTTCATAGCCATGATGATACTACTCGCTAACATTTATTTAAGATACAAACATGATATTTTATGAATGTTCGTGTCTTGACACTGAGAAAATACCCTCCTTAATAATCCTGGCAGTGGAAAAAGAAGGGACTCAAATGCAGCCATGAAAAAACCACAAATTCTTACTGGGAATTTGCTATCTTAAGCTACCCTTCTACTTGATTTCTACCTCCAGCTTGAATTCCTCTCCAATAAGAAGTGACAATTTTGAAACTTGAACATTAATAAACTCAGAGGAGCTATCAAATTGTGATTTCACAAACACCTTTCTCATTGAATTTGTTCCATTCACAATATTCAACTCTTTCCCTGACAAATCCAATCTATTAAATCTCTTATGCGGAATCCCCAAGAAAGTTACCTTGTCTATGATCCACCTTTGGTCCAGCGCAAATCTTCCATTAGTCACCTTGGATGTAACAACAACGCTATTGTTGTGTATTGCCCCATAAAAGCTTACCAATGTCCACTGATAATTCACCCCTGCTATGTCTAGTGCTTCCCCATCATCCAAATACACTTGACCATAACTATTTCCACTGCCACTGATAACTACCACAAGTTCAAATGCAGTTTTTCGCGCAGCATCAGTTGTCTTTGCTTCTCTCTGCAAGGGCAAAATATTACCTTCCCCAACATGCACATTTATGTGATCAGATGGAGCATCTAGAGTCACATACTTGCCTGATTTTGCATTCACTGAATTTGAGACATTGAAGAGGTCAAACCAGGTTCCTTTCGGAAAGTATGCATCAACAGTGGTTGCCCCAGATTGTAGTACAGGTGACACTAGAACCCCTTTGCCTAATAGAAACTGAGAGTTTATTTCATATGTCGTGACATCCTCCGGGAATGAAAAGAAAAGGGGTCGTGCAATGGGTGTTCCTTTTGTATGTGCTTCATACATTAGTGTGTAGAAATAAGGGAGAAGACGGTAACGAAGGCCAAGCACTTTCCTAGCTGATGCTGCAACTGATTCCCAAATGTAAAGCTCTTGTCTGATGGAATTTATTACTGAATGATCTCTGGCAAAGGGGTAAAAAGCCCCCAACTGCATTGATAAAAATAAAAGGAATTATATATGTATGCAATGGCATATCAAAGTTCCTGTCTGCATGCTTTTTAACAAACAAAAATCATAGTACTTTTCAGTTTTCACCAGTAATACTTGTATACTTAGGCAAGGAAAGCATTGAATACTTTATAACATTTCGTAGTGTAAAAACATTATTACATACTACTGCATTTGAGGATCAATTTTACCTGGATCCAGCGCCGACAAAGTTCTTCAGTTGTATTTCCACCAAAACCACATATATCAGCCCCAACCATTGGTATTCCAAAAATTCCAGAATTTAATATCGATGGAATTGAGTATGCCAAATCATTCCATGTAGCAGCATTATCTCCTGTCCAATGTGCAGCATACTTGCCAGAGCTTACAAAAGTTGATCTACTCAGGATGAATGGCCTTTTACCAGTTATATTCACCAATTCCTCATTAGTTACTTTGGCTTCTAGTAGTCCATACAAATTGTGGGCATTATACTCAGTGATGTTACCGTAGTGTAAAGATGTGGCTGGGACTGTCCTGTCATTAATGGATCGTAAAACTTCACCATTGTTAATTTTGTAAGGAGGGTTATCAAGATTAGAAGACGGAATGGAAGGAGAGGTAATGAAATTAGATAACTCATTCATGTCAATCCAAAGACCATCAAAAGGGAGAAGGTGCCTAAATAATTTGATTTCCCCACCCCAAAATAATTGGCTGCTAGGGTTTAGAAAATCAGGGTAATAAACTGGTCCGGGCCAAACCTCACCAAGATAATTGGTTCCATTTCTTTTTATGTAGACGTCAGCCTTCAAACCTCTGACATAGGTTGCATATGTCTCATTTACGCTGATACCTGTTTCCAAAATCTGCCTACAATTAATAAAAGATGCACACATACGTCTCAACCATTTAGAACATGTTTATGGTGTCAAAATTAGGTACCTGGATCCAAGATAAGCACGTATTTCTGACCATTTTGATGAAGAGTATCAACAAAGCTTCTCATTCTGTCCACCGGAAAGTTGATGGGATCTAATGTGAAATCTTTAAATGCATCCATGTAATCAATATCCGTCCACATCACTTCAAGGGGTATGGCTGCTTTTGCATAGTTGGCAACCACACCCTCTAGATCATTTACATTCTTGTATCCCCATCGACACTGGTGAAAACCTTCACAAGAAATAAAAATAACTTGGAATAACAACGAAGTGGATATAACGGATTGACATTAATACTAATACACAAAAGAAATTGAAATTAATTAACAGGAAAGATTTTGATTCATTATACGTGTTAAGAATAAATTATTAAATCAGCAAATCACATAATACGATAGGGAAACTATATAAGACGATAAGTTCGTTACTTACCAAACGACCAATAAGGCATGGGAGCAGGCCTGCCAATAAGATCAGTGTATTGCTCCAACACCAGCTCTGGTGTGGGTCCAGCGAAAAAGTAGAGATCAAAAACCCCACCAATGATCTTATAAGTAATGCGATCACCGCCATACACAATGTCCATTCCATTGCTGTTGAACAGCAACACCCCATGTGAGGTACCAGCCTTCACTCGTCCATCAGAGGAGGGTGATCTCACGTCCAAGTAAAAGGGGTGAGAACCATAAAGGTTCACGTCTGGGTTGGCACTTGCAATATCTGCATTCCACAGTGTAAGAGTCTGGTTGGGTCGGAGCTTGAAGGAGCTCTTGGTGTGTTCCCCGAGGCCGTACAGAGAGGCTCTTTGTGGTGGGAGGGAGGAGGAGAGCTGCAGGTACTGGTCTTTGAAAACAAGAAAAGTTTGAGGGTTGGAAGGGTCTGGTGCGGCATTGAAGAGAACATCGTTGGAGGATTTGCGTGAGACAGTGAAGCCAAATGGTGTGGTGTTGTGGAGAGTGAAAACAAGGTCTGAGTGTGGATGCGTCAGAGTGAAAGAGTGTTGGGAAGCTTGTTCGGTATTGAGGAAGCGAAGTGGGTAATGTTGAGAAGAGGAGGCTCTGGGAATGACATGTTTTGGAATTTCCCATCTTTGGTGATCAGAGTCGGTGATTCTCACTCTCAACCTATCCTTGTTCTCAAAACTGCATTTCAGAACAAAAAATAGTTATTTAGGCAGGTACATAGATGATGTGTGAGAACAGTTAAGAAAAGTTAATGGCATGAGTGAAGCAGGTGTGTGTGAGAGTGGACAGCAGTGAAGAACCTTAATTAATTGGAGGCTGTTACCTGGCGCAGAGAGAGAGGCGAGGAATGTCGGGTCCAAAAACAGAGGAGGGGTTGATGAGGTTAAGGTTTGCAGAGAGAGAGATGGTTGTTGGATAAGCCTTAACAGTTGAGATGGTGTAGCCATGTCCAAGCGGTGATGAAGAGGAGCAGAAGATAAGAGAAAGAAAAGAGAAAGAGAACAGCAGTGGGGTGATGAAAGTGGGTGCAGCCATGTGTTTAGAAAAGGATGGCAGATGAATGATGTTGGTGGGAGAGAACAAAGGAAGGAATTGAAGCTGAGTTGACTGTCATGTGTTCTTAGAAGACCTTTACTTCTTGGAACCAACAACCAATTTTTCTCCACACTTATCCTTAATTATAATTGAATAATATACAATATAGGATGACTTAGATCCCAATGTAATTCAATACTTATATATATATATATATATATAACACTTTTTATTTTTATTTTTTTCCTTTATATCATCACATACTTTTTAAACTTATAATTTTTATTATGAAACCTTTTAGTGTACATAAATAATTTTTTATTCAATAATATGTTTGAACTCCTATGGTGTCATATTTAATATGCAAATTTTATTATTATAATAATTAACTATTACAAAAATATTAAAAAAATGTTTTTTATTATATAATATTAATAGTGTTTTTATTTTTTAAAACAAAATTAAAGATTAAATATGTTTTTAGTTCTTAAATTATTTGTTAAAATTGTATTTTATTTTTTAGATAAACTTTGGACTTATTTTGTCTTTATGTTTTATAAACTCGTGTAAACGATCGCGTCGAAATTTTTTTTTATCTCTTTATTTTTTTTTTTCATAATTTCTTATTTCACTATTATCTGCTTCTTAAATTTTTTTTCATTTTTATTTCTTTCATTTTTTTTTATTTTTTTTTCCTTAGAAATGTTTTTATTTATGATCGAATATCATTTACACTTGTTTATAAAATATAAGAACGAAATAAGTCCAAAATTTGTCCCAAAAACAAAAGACAAATATCTAAAATTAACTATTGCATAAATTTTCCCAAAACTTAAAATATGTAACATAATTTAGATTTACCAACAATAAAATTTAGAATTATAATTTAAATTTACGCAAAATAAAATCCGTAGTATAATTCTAAATTCACAACTAGAGTCAGAAGAAAAATACTATGGATTGAAAAATTTGTAATTATATTATAGGTTGCTTAATCTAAAATTGCATTTCAAATATTAAAAAACATCAGAGATAAAAAATATATTATGAATTGAAAAATTTGTAAATGTATTATAGATTCCTCAATCTATAAATGCATTTCAAATATTAAAAAATTAGAAATAAATAACTTTTTGAAATGTGAAATTCCAAATACATCAACCAAATTTAAGCACTAAATTGTGCAATAAATAAATTAATATTTAATATTACTCATAGTTTACATAGCTGAAGTAACAAACAATTTGGTTGTAGGAAGAAAAAGTCCATAAATACATATTTATTAATTTCTTAGGTATGTCTGGAAATATGATGCCTAAATTAATTGTTTCAGTTATATGCATGCAAATAAAAATATGGTAGGAGATATTCCATGAAGAACACAAATAAACTTTCATAAAAAATATAAGTAGAAAATTATTCTAAAGTTGGTATGATGCTTTATTTGAACTAAATAAAGAACGGAATAAACATGTACAAAATATTTTTTCAACCACAGAAATAAAAAAGAAGAAGTGTAACGTAAAGAATGGAGCAACTAAATAACATAATAACTATATAAACAATTTTTATAAGCTAAATAAAGTAGAATAAATGTGTACAAAATATTTTCCAACCACAAAAGTATAAAGTATGTTAGAATCACTATATATAAACACTTTGTTGAAACTTCACTAAAATAAACAACAGGCATTAGTAGTTTAATGTAAAGAATACAATAAAAATTATAATAATAAGTAAGAAGTACATGTAACAACTAAGTATGTCTCTGTAAACAAGCCTAATGTAAAGAGCATATCTGTCAAAGTGAATTATATAAACAAAATTTGTAAGTTAAATAAAGTAAAATAAACATGTACAAAATATTTTACATCCATAGAAGTAAAAAATAAGGAGTATAATGTAAATAACAAAACAATTAAATGACACACTAATTATATAAATAATTTATGTAAGTTAAATAAAGAAGAATAAACATGTAAAAAATATTACTCAACCATAAAAGTAGAAAAGCATGTTAAAATCAGTATATTGAAATATCTTCTCCAACTTTTACTATAAATTTGCATTAGGGTTACACCTACTAAAGCAACTCAAGTAAATAGCTGAAGAATCTAAAAGAAAAAACTTTGATAGTCCAAAAAAAAAAGTCCACACACAGAAACACAATCTTTGTTTTATCTTAACGAATGAACAAACATTAAATAGCTGAAGAAGAAAAAAGGTTGATAGTCCAACAAAAAATCTTCATTTCTCATCCAATGAAAACATAATCCTGCTTACTCAAATTTGAAACATCTTACCTGCACTGCTTTTCTTCGGTCATCGATCAACTTCACTCAACTCCAATATTCCAACACAGAAACACAGTCTATTAAAAAAACTCAACAAAAGTCCCAAACTTAAACTTATCAAATAAAAAGGATGACAATCCTAAACATTCCTACGATGCTCAACAAAAAGCTTCTTAGTCAATCAACAAACATCTTATCCCAAAGTTTGTCCTTCAGCTGCTCTCCATCCGATGAAATTCCAATCTTCCAACCAGCACAACTTTCTAGAAACTAATTTAACACAACCTATTAGTCTACTCCATCACATACCACACTATGTTTCAATCATTTTAGTAGTTGGTTGTTCCATCACGTCTTTAATAAACAATATTTGTGTCACAGAAAAAGAAACACAACAGTAACAAAAATACCAGAAAACCAATATAAAAGACAAAATATACATTGTAAACAGGGGTAATATAGTAAATTTTTTAATCCAAGAAAATGAAAATAACAAAAAAAACCAAAAAATAAACAACCAGCAAAATAGATATGGATAGAAAGATAAATTCTACTAGTTTGTTTTTATAGTTATATAATAAATTAAAGATAAAATTATAATATAAATGTGCGTACCAAAAAAATATGATTATATATTATTATAAATGTTCTATATATATAAAATAATTTTAATTAAAATTTAATAATTTTATTTGTGAAATAACATTAAATATATTTTAATTTAATAATTCAATGTAGTGCTTACTCTTTAGGTGAGCTTTGACATTTTTGTCCTCTCGACTAGATAATATTTAGTTTGCTGACTTCAAAAATAAAATTGAGTACTTCAATTTATAGTATAAAAAATTATTATTGTTATTATTATTTTCTTGTAAATAATACAGTTATCCAAGAGGATGCTCTTGTAGAAATCATATGAATCCATAAGGTTTGGTGAACACTGCACTGCTAGCCTCCATGCAACTAAATTATGAGCTACTACCAGTTCTAGGTAATACTCACCACTATTATTGACAGGAATATGTGATCATGCTTGAGCCATGTTCACACTATTCTGTAACATTTATTTGTAATATAAAAATTAACATTTTAAGGATGTTGGGGGTGGTGGCGATGCATGCAACCTTAAGGAAAGCACAAATTCTTGGTGGGAATTCGCAATCTTAAGAAGTACCCTTCTACTTCATTTCTATCTCCAGCTTGAATTCCTCTCCAATAAGAAGTGACAATTTAGAAACTTCTACATTAACAAACTCAGAGGAGCTATCAAATTCTGACTTCACAACCACCTTTCTCATTGAATTTGTTCCATTCACAATATTCAAATCTTTCCCGGACAAATCCATTCTATTAAATTTCTTTTGCTTAGGTAGCCCCAACAAAGTGACCTTGTCTATGATCCACCTTTGGTCTAGCGCAAATTTTCCATTAGTCACTTTAGATGTAACAACAACGCTATTGTTGTGTATTGCCCCATAAAAGCTTACCAATGTCCACTGATAATTCACCCCTGCTATGTCTAGTACTTCCCCATCATCCAAATACACTTGACCATAACTATTTCCACTGCCACCGATAACTACCACAAGCTCAAATGCAGTTTTCCGGGCAGCATCAGTTGTCTTTGCTTCTCTTTGCAAGGCCAAAATATTACCTTCCCCAACATGCACATTTATGTGATCAAATGGAGCATCAAGAGTCACATACTTGCCTGATTCTGCTTTCACTGAATTTGAGACATTGAAGAGGTCAAACCATGTTCCTTTGGGAAAGTATGCATCAACAGTGGTTGCTCCAGATTGTAGTACAGGTGATACCAGAACCCCTTTGCCTAATAGAAACTGCGAGTTTATTTCATATGTTGTGACATCCTCGGGGAATGAAAAGAAAAGGGGTCGTGCAATGGGTGTTCCTTTTGTATGTGCTTCATACATTAGAGAGTAGAAATAAGGGAGAAGACGGTAACGAAGTCCAAGCACTTTCCTAGCTGATGCTGCAACTGATTCCCAAATGTAAAGCTCTTGTCTGATGGAGTTTATTTCTGAATGATCTCTGGCAAAGGGGTAAAAGGCCCCCAACTACATTGATAAAAATAAAAGGAATTAGATATGTATGCTATGGCTTTTCAAAGTTCCTTTCTGCATATTTTTTTCAACAAAACAAAAATCGTAGTACCTTTTAAGCTCTCACAAGTGACTACTAGTATATTTTGGCAAGGACAGCATTAAATACTTATAACATTTCGCAGTATAAAAATATTATTCCATACTACTGCATTTGAGGATCAATTTTACCTGAATCCAACGCCGGCAAAGTTCTTCAGTTGTATTTCCACCAAAACCACATATATCTGCTCCAACCATTGGAATTCCAAAGATTCCAGAATTTAATATTGATGGAATTGAATATGCCAAATCGTTCCATGTGGCAGCATTATCTCCTGTCCAATGGGCAGCATACTTACCAGAACTTACAAAAGTTGATCTTGTTAGGATGAATGGCCTTTTACCAGTTATATCCACCAATGCCTTGTTAGTAACTTTGGATTCTAGTAGTCCATACAAATTGTGGGCATCGTACTCAGTGATATTATCATAGTGCAAAGATGTTGCTGGGACTGTTCTGTCATTAATGGGTAGCTGAACTCCAGCATTGTTAATTTTATAGGGAGGGTTATCAAGATTAGAAGACGGAATGGGAGGAGAAGTAATGAAATTAGATAACTCATTCATGTCAATCCAGAGACCATCAAAAGGCAGCAGGTCCCTAAATAATTTGATTTCCCCACCCCAATATGCTTGGCTGCGAGGGTTTAGAAAATCAGGGTAGTAAACTTGTCCAGGCCAAACTTTACCAAGATAATTACTTCCATTTCTCTTTATGTAGACATCAGCCTTCAAACCTCTAATATAGGTTTCATATGTCTCATTTACACTGATACCTGTTTCGAAAATCTGCCTCAAATTAATAAAAAATGTAAACATGCCTCTTCAAACACTAAGAGCAAATTATGATTTGAAAGAATTTCTATGGTGTCAAAACTATGTACCTGGATCCAAGATAAGCACATATTTCTGACCATTTTTGTGAAGAGTGTCAACAAAACTTCTCATCTTATCCAGCGGAAAGTTGATGGGATCAAATGTAAAATCTTTGTATGCATCCATGTAATCAATATCTGTCCACATTACTTCAAGGGGTATAGCTGCCTTTGCATAGTTGGCAACAACACCCTGGAGATCACTTACATTCTTGTAGCCATATCGACACTGGTGAAAACCTTCACAAAAGATATTACTAATGTGGATTAACAAGGGAAGTAGATATCCATAGGTAAAATCATAAAGTTCACATGGGACACCAATACATTTTTAATTCAGCGAGGCAATGAATCGCACCGTCGCGCGTCTTTTCTTGGAGAAAACAGGAGTAGCGAGATTCGTCGTCGTCAAAACAAAAAATTGTGATATTTTCTTAATGCTAAGGAAAAGAAACTTTATTCGCTGAAACGTTTACTTCTGATACTGAAAGGAATCACGCTATATTTACTAGCCTCTTGTATTTAAGAAGACACATAAATAACTTCCTTTGATTGATTTGATGCCATAGCATTTATGTAGCTCATTAGTCTTTTGCCTTGAAGAATCTATAGTGCCTATATGTGTATCTACATTATGAGAAGCGATATATATTCACCAGAAAACCTATGTAGCAAAAAGTAAACAACTAAACAATGGCACAGATAGCTGCTTTGTTGCCGAGTCGTTTATCTATTATCTCGAAAACTGAACATGTTAAGAGTAATCATAGACATGATTTCATCTGTAAGACAAATCACAATACATTATGGAAAATATAAAACTGTAGAAGCAAGCTAAACAGTTGCACTTCTCGTTTGATAAATGACAGTGTTGGGTACATCACTCACACAGTGAAAATTCTTTACTATTAAATCACAATCATTCTAAAGTTCCCTCTTCCAAACCAATTCCTAATTAGCTTTTACAGCTTAGCATGGCTTGTGCATACTCTGTAGAGCATTGTATTATCAAAGATTCAATATAGAACCGTCGAGAAACTTACACCTATTTTCAAGTTTCAAAGCTAGGTCATGTCTATATTCCTTTTTCTTTCTTTTCCCTTAACCACAGTTAAAAATAATGTAATAAAAAAACTCAAAAGCTAAACGGTCTGCA
Source organism: Lablab purpureus (assembly GCA_030347555.1). Lineage (NCBI taxonomy): Eukaryota > Viridiplantae > Streptophyta > Magnoliopsida > Fabales > Fabaceae > Lablab > Lablab purpureus. The sequence continues at coordinate 18,065,818 of CM059259.1, forward strand.
CTGAAATTTTGACCGCAATGTTAAGGACTTTAGAATCTATGACATCATCCATCGCATTTCTCCATACTATTTTGCAATATCAAAGATTGCAAGGAAACTACTACAATTGTGGCAGCAATTAAAACTTTAACGTAATTACCATATGACTTACCAAAGGACCAATAAGGCATTGGAGCAGGCCTACCAATGAGTTCGGTGTACTGTTCCAACACCAGTTCTGGAGAGGATCCAGCGAAGAAATAGAGATCAAAAACCCCACCAATGGCCTTATAAGTAATGCGATCACCGCCGTAAATAATGTCCATTCCATTGCTGTTGAGCAGCAACACCCCATGTGAGGTGCCAGCCTTCACTCGTCCATCAGAGGAGGGTGATCTCACGTCCAAGTAAAAAGGGTGAGAGCCATAAAGGTTCACGTCCGGGTTGGCACTTGCAATATCTGCATTCCACAGTGTAAGGGTCTGGTTGGGTCGGAGCTTGAAGGAGCTCTTGGTGTGTTCTCCGATGCCGTACAGAGAGGCTCTTTGTGGTGGGAGGGAGGAGGAGAGCTGCAGGTACTGGTCTTTGAAAACAAGAAAAGTTTGAGGGTTGGAAGGATCTGGTGCGGTATTGAAGAGAACATCGTTGGAGGATTTGCGTGAGACAGTGAAGCCAAAAGGTGTGGTGTTGTGGAGAGTGAAAACAAGGTCTGAGTGAGGATGCGTCAGAGTGAAAGAGTGTTGGGAAGGTTGTTCGGTATTGAGGAAGCGAAGAGGGTAATATTGAGAAGAGGAGGCTCTGGGAAGGACATGTTGTGGAATTTCCCATCTTTGGTGATCAGAGTCGGTGATTCTCACTCTCAACCTATCCTTGTTCTCAAAACTGCATTTCAGAAGAAGCAGTTACTTATCTATATAGATAATAGAAAAATAATGTCAAAATTACAGTAGAAGACAAATTAAGGGTAGGAAATTAGTTGTAGTTGTTGTTACCTAGCAGAGAGGGAGAGGTGTGGAATGTCGGGTCCGAAAACAGAGGAGGATTTGATGAGGTTAAGGTTTGCAGTGAAAGAGTTGGTTATTGGATAATTGTTAACAGTTGAGATGGTGTAGCCATAACCAACTGGTTTTGCTTCAGATGATGAAGAGCAGCAGAAGATGAGAAGAACAGAAATACTAGAGATAGTGGTGATGAATTGAGTGTAGCATGGAGTAGCCATAGTCTTAGAGTTGAAGTGACAGAAAACAACAGCATATGGATTTATTATGCAGATTGGTTGATGTTGGAGACAAGGGAAGGAAGGAAGGGTGACTGGTTGAAGTCTCTCTGAGGCAGCAGCAGCATTGTTTCTTGGCTTCTTGGAACCAACTACCAATGTTGTTTTCCCACGTGCTTTGTAAAACAAATCCTGTTGGAAGCAAGTGCACTTCGGCATTTGGACCAACGATATCCTACTAATAATTTTTTCTATACACACTTAAAAATAGAAATATCAACATTTTACTCAAATGTATTTTTTTATTTTATTCATTTTTATTTAATATTATTTTTTTAACTTGAAATGTTTTTTATTTTATTATGTTTTAAATATAATAATTTTAATATTAATAAACTTCTTTCAAACATTTCTCCTTTATCTTTAAGTATCAAAAAATAATTAAATAATTTTTATTTAATTAAATTTTTTAATTTATAATAATATATTATTTTTAATATAAATAACTGACATATAAATTTTAATTATGAATAATTAATTTTAAATTATTTTAATAACTTATATGTAAATTTTAATTAAGACCAATTAACTTTTAATTCTTATAATTAATAGTCAATTTTAATTTTAAATAAATAATTTTTAATTTTAATTAAAATGATATTAATAAAAAAGAACATTTGAATTTAAAAGAGTGAAAAATATACGAAATAATTTAGAAAATAAATTAATTTTTCAAGAATGATTTATTTTTAAATTTTTTTAATTTATTATTATTATTTTAAAAATTATATAATAATATTTACTATCAAATAATTTGATTATATTTTTATATTAATTTAATATTAATTCATATTCATATTTTTAGTATAAAAAATTTACTATAATAAAAATATAAATAATATTATATAAATAACATTAAATAATATTAAATGTAAGTGAATAAAATAAAATATATATATATAGAGAGTAAAATTTTGACATTTTTATACTAGTGAAAACTTTAATAATAGTGATTACTATTTTTTAACATTCTTTTAGAAATGTTTAAATTACACTTAGTTTAGAAATGTAGGGACTTATTTTCTTCTTCTCCTCTTGTAATGAATGTGTATGCTTGCATTGTTGCTTCCTCTTGTCACTCTTTGTCTAAAATAAATTATCATGATCATCGAAAATCGGAAATCGGAAATCCTTGACTTGAATGGATCCGATGAGGCAATGATAAAGGATGAAGAAATTTGTAGTTTTAGGGTTTCTTTTCAACTTTTGCTACCACTTGCTTTGCTTGAGCCCAATTGTTCAAACTTTGAAATTGGGTGCATTATTTTATCAATATTGGTGATTGATTTGGTGGTCCATCCTATCTCCTACTTCTCTCTTTTGTCCCCACCTTCTTAAAAAATTCTATCTACCAATTACAAACTACCTTTCTTTTCTTTTAATGATAATTAGGTATCTTAGTTTATTAATTGTCAGAAACATTTTTAATTCTCCAAAATCATCAGAATTTACCCTTAAAGACTCTTACAAATTATTTCAGACATAAATTAAAACAAAGTTGCATTCCATGAGTACCTTTTACCTCAATTTAATATATTTTTCTTTTAAATATGATTTCAGGTAAACGAAAGGGACACAGATCTTATGATATTTTTGTTAAACCTAACTCACCTTTCATATGATAAAAATATACATTAATATAATAACAAAATCACACTATCATATCACATCAACACAATAAACAATAAATAATAATATAATAATTAATTATATTTTATCCTATCTTATCTAAATAAGCAAAGTATTAATAATTTCTTACCATAAAGTTATAAACCTTGGATATCGGACCGTTCAAATTAGAATACCTGTGCATCTGACAAAGGTTTTGGGCCTTGCTTTCTGGCAACCCTGCATTACTGTTAAAACCCGAACATGTTAATATTTTGTTTGACAAAAATGCTCCTATTGATTAGCATACATCCACAGGGAATTTTTTTAAATGAAGTTATTTATGTTTGCATATTTTTATTTCTAAAGAAAGTTAATATGTAGTAAAAGTAAATATAATATATTTTATTCAACGCATAAAATTTAACTAAAATTGTTTCAACTCGAAATTAATAACAAACTTAAAATTAATTTCTCGAGTAAAACTAAATAATTACATATTTACTTAGATAAATTAATATAAAACCAAACACATTCATTCATCTTAAAAATAAAAATTTATTTTCACAAGTGATGTAAAACAACCTCAACTTATCTATCACATATGATGATATTTTGTTCCTTGTTATCTAACCACATGATTATATTCTTCTTCTATAATTATGAATACCATTATATGTAGTTTGTGCCCAATAACTCATCAAATACATATCATACTATATTAATCCTAATCATTATTAATTATTTTGAAATGTTTTATATCTATATCTAAATGAGTTTTAGATCAAATTAATTGATTATGGAATTGCCATCATCAATTAAATGAGACTCTTATTATAATATTTTTTACAATTTATTGAGAAAAAAAAACGAGACAAATAAAATATTAAGTCCTCAAGAGTTTATTATTCTAATGAATAAAGTGAATTCCCAGTGTAATATTAAAGAGTCACATAAATAATAAACTAAATGTATTTAATCATACTTAATTTAGATATTTTATTTACTTATTTTTTAGTTATTTAAAAATCTTGTAGTAAATTAATAAAAAATTTCTTATTTTTAGTAAAATTTGTTGAGTGTATAGTACTGTTTTATTGGATTATTTACAAAACTTAATAATCGAATCAATATACAAATTCTCATGTTATATGGTTATCTTTTACATGGTCTTTTTTTTTTAAATAACTGTTACTTTTAAGTATATTTATGAGTAACTTGTTCTTTTTTTATTTTTTTTAAAAGGGTTAATAATTTTTGTTGAATTTGTAAATCAATCACTCTAAAGAAAATCAAGATCTGGTTTTAAAAAATTTATGATTCAACTAACCTCTTATATTATATTAGTTGCACTCATTTTTGCATTTGTGTATTTTTGCTGAACATCCATCTCCAAAGAAAAATCCCAATTCCATTAATGACAACTTATCAACATTATTTGATTAATATATAAGTTCTTTAATAAGTTAATAAAACTCAATCACACAAGCATTTGTAATTCCGAAAACAAATTTAACAAACATTTTTTTTACTTTTCTATTTATAAATGTTTTGTTTAAATAAAACTACATACATGATTTTTTTTTATCATTCATCTATGGAAATGTTTTAAAAATAAAAGGCCAAAATTAAATGAATCAAACCCATAATTTCTTTAATTTTTGTTTCTCTTCTCCATTTCAGGAAGAAGATTCTAAGAAGAGTCTTGTTGAACTCTTTATTGTTAACTTTATACTTATTTTCCTAGCAGATGGTAGTGATAAAGATGTTTTCACTTAGTTATAAATGTTGCTAAGTTAAACAACAAATCAATGTATTTAAATTCAGTTCATTTTTTTAATTTATTATTATCATTTAATTTATTACTTACATTTATTTTTTTATATTTTTTATTAAATAAATGTATTTGATATTTTACTGTTTCTACTTTCTTATTAGATCAAGATTGTATTAAGTAATAACACTAATTATTTAATTGTTTAATTACTTCAAAATAAAATATCTCTAATAACACTACTTCTATTAAATATTTAATACACTATATATAACTTATATAATCTCTTGATTATAATTTTGTAGATTTAAAATATAGTTTATAATAATTTTTATTTTACTCTCTATGAACTTACTAATAATAATATATCACTTAGCAAAGAAAAGCATAATAAGTCACACAGATCTTACCTTATATCATATCTGGTTGTGCTACCCACACCTTTCGCATTCTTAAGTGCAACCCAAATAATCACAAACAAAAATGTACGATGTGAGTGTATGGTTTCCTCACACAACACTCCCTTTCTCTTAATTTCTAATAATAAAACAATACAAAATGGAAAACACTAGAAGTAGGTCAGTACTTAACCCTTACTTCATCAAGATGGAATTATAATTAAATATACTTTATATTTTATTAATGTATATGTTTTCATATTATAATAAAATAAATAAATTATTAAAACAATAAATAAAATCAAAGAATTTAAATTTTGGTATTTTATGAAAATATTTTAATTTGTTATTTTAGAATATACATTTTCTATTAAAATTTTATAATAAATTTTATTTGCTTTAATTTAATTTTTTAACTCTAATTTATATTTTAAAAATTACTTTTATATTAAAAATTCATTACATCAAATAAATTACTTATAAATTTTTATTATTTTTTTTTACTTTTTATAATTTTTTTAACATTTAATTAACCTTACTTTTCATTTTTTGTATCCATTATTAAATTGAAAAAAACTCTGACTTTTAATCTCAATTTAACATATAGAAATTATTAAGGGAAAGAAAAAACATAATCTTTATCATATAGCTGTTCTAAACTGTTATTTAATGTTTAAAATATTGAGGATTTAATTAAGATTCCTCACTTTAATTAAGGAATGTTTATTTGAACATAACTTAAGCATTTGAATTTATGATTGAGGCACAATTGAAAACAAAATGAAATATTGGTAATTAAAATATTGCCCTCCATTTCAATTCCTCACTCACAGAACAATATTATATGACAAAATGAAAAGATACATAAATCAAAGAACGATAGTAATAGATAAATATCCTATATTACTATCAATAATATTATAAAACACTTTTACTTTAAAATATAAAACAATTTAAGATAACAAGATAAAAATATTATTATTTCATAAAATGCATCCAAGATATAGAAAAATTGAAAAGTGTTTATGAAACATTTTTCATTAAATAATTACTAGAGAAATGAGGGGAACATACGTTGCTTAAGATTTTGAATCCAATATAACGTGAACAACCCAAATAAAATAGAAAGTATAGATTTTGTAGTAAGCAAATTTCCGAACTCCACATGACTAAATATGGGGATGCTTTGTTCACTCCTGAAGAAATTGGTAGAATCAACCTTGCTCTTTATTTCAACTAACCTTTTGAAGTTATCTTCAAAGTATTGCACTCCATAAGCACTTCCTTCAAAATAACCAAAAAAACCGTGGTGGTTGATGCCCAAATCCAAGTCCTTGTAACACATGAAAGCTTGTCTTGGGTTTTGGGAGACAAAGGGTGTCATGTATTGGTGAAGTTCTCTTAGCAAGTTTATGTGGTATTGTGCTACCTCTTCACCTGCCTCAAACCAATTTGCTTGGTATTGGATCTTCCATAGGTTCCCAGCTCGGTGAGGGAAAGGAGTTTCTGTTGATGGAATCTCAGCCATTCTTCCACCATAAGGATTGAAACACATCACTGCTTTTTCCAATTCAATCATCTTCTTCCAAATCCCCTCCCAACCCTCCTTGGAAATTGGCTTCTTCACATAGTCAGATTTCCTTTTCAAGTACCTCAAAGACTGAGGTTGTCTCTCAAGCAAAATCTCAACTGGGGTTGCAATGTCTATGTTGTCCCAAAACATCACTGATTGAAGCCAGCTTGTTTCAACGCAATCTGATTGTTTCAAACCCAATTGAGGAAACTTGTCCTCCATGAGAGAAACAAGGCTTTTGGAGTCACCAAGGAAGAGGGCTATGGAGGTAGCTCTCACAGTCTTTGTTCCTACTTGTGTACCGTTTACCACCTCCAACATGAGCCTAATGAAAAGGTTATTGTCAATGCTAGGCGCAACATGCTGCCAATGGTAAACTAGGTCGGTGGCATTTTGCTCCAAGGTTTTGCCTACTTGGAAAACAGTTACCTTCTCAGGAACTCGAACTAGCTTTATTTTGTAGGCAAGTATCACACCAAAGCTACCTCCACCACCACCTCTAACAGCCCAGAAGAGATCTTCACCCATGCTTTTTCTATTGAGCAATCTACCTTGAGCATCCACTATTTGTGCATCAACAACATTGTCCACTGTAGTGCCATATTTTCTCATGAGGTTGCCGTAGCCACCACCACTAATATGACCACCCACCCCAACAGTGGGACAAACCCCTGCTGGGAAACCATGAGTTTTACTCTTCTCAACAATTCTATAATAAACTTCACCAAGCGTTGCACCAGCTTGGACCCAAGCGACCTCAGATTCCATGTCAACATCAATAGATCGGAGATTGAACATGTCAAGGAGGAAGAATGGCTGTGAAGCCACGTAAGACACCCCCTCATAGTCATGGCCACCACTTCGAATTTTCATCAACAAGTTGTGCTTTTTGGCACAAACAACGGCTGCTTGCACATGGGAAACATGAAATGGGGTGACTATAAGGAAGGGCTTCCGAGTTGTGGAGGCGTTGAAACGAAGGTTTCTGATATAGGCTTGCAAAACTGAAGAGAATGAGGAACTGCTTTGTGAGAAAATTGCTGCAGATATTGGGTAAGAGGACTCAGAGTGATTCACAAGACAATGAACAAAAGTGTTGTCAGCTGAATTTGTAGCAAAATATGAGGAAAGAAGAGAAAACAAAACTAACATTAGAAACAGTCTTTTAGAATAAAGTAGTCTCATTTTAGGGATTGAGTACCAGAAAATGAAAAACTGGAACCCATCCATTATCATGTTATATCAGCCACACACATTTAATTCCAATTATTATGTAGTTAATTATAGTTTTATAATAGACATTAGGATAATCAGAAATAATTTTCTTATAATTTTAATTTATATCTCTAGAAAAATACAAAAAAGAGATAAGAAATAGGTACATTTGTTTCATTATCTTTACAGAAAACCACGCTTGTGGCTGTAAAAAGTGATTTGCATAATTGATTACGAAAGAAGTGGTTTTCTTTTTAATTTTCGTGTAAAATAAAACTGGTTTTAGATTCGGAATTTATAGAATTTAAAACACATGATATTTTGAAAATGATATTGTTTTATTGTTAAAATAAATAAAATTTAAAATGATTTTAAAAAAGAATTTTTTTCCGTATGAATTCTCCCAAAATAAATACTTCTGATATTTAGTTTTACAAAATTTTAAATCAAACGCATCACATGAAAGCGTCATCCGGTTTGTTTCATTTATGAATTTTGTTTAAGAAAACTTAAGAACTTGAACTTGAACTTACATGGTTTAATGTTTTTATTAGAAGAACTAAAACAGAAAAAAATTAATAAAATATATTTTATTTCGTCCTCTCTAATACTGTTTCCTTTTTCTTAGTTTAGCGACATGAATTAAAATAAATAAAAAAATAAACTCATGATACATAATACCAATTTTCCAGTCATTATGTATGTTTTCCGAATATCGTCATCAAAACTTTTAATTATACCTTCGTAAATTATTTAAATGACAACCTTTATGTCATTATTAAGTAGTCTAACATTTAATACATTTAACAATACAATAACCTGCTGACAAAAACACAATACAATAACCCATGAATCCAGAATCACAATCAAAATAAAATTTTTATGTGAGATATAACACACTAGATGCGTGACAAATTTTTCAATCGAGAAAGAAAAAAAAGTAAAGAAAATTAGAAAAAACGAGTGCACGAAATTAAATAGAAAATCATTCTAATTACTAAAAACATCAGAGCAGAGAAAAAGTTTCAAATAAATAATATATAAAAATGTGAAAGAAAAGGTATATATAAACTTGATTGTATATATGCATTACTTGAATTAATTATTGGTATAAAAAGTACCTTAAAAATTAAAAAATAGAGTAGAATGTGTCTTAAAAAAGGTAAGATGAAAGTATAATACGGAGAATATTGTTTTGCAAGATATAGATAGATGAATAGATTGGTGAGTGAGTTGGGTGTATTATCGTACTAAGTACTGTGGTCTTAGCTTTGTTGTTTCGACCAAAAAGTATAAATTTATTGTCATTATGCTATGCATCATGCAATATTCATCAGTTCATGTACGAAAACTTGTGATGTGTGGGAGACAGAACACAGAGCACACCCCACAAATAGTATTATTTTATTATCATAATTTGGATTGCAAACATTATTACTGCATCTTTCATAACTACATGGATAAATTTAAAAGTATCTATTATATTTGCTTTTTTTTTCATGCCAATAAATTTACAACCATTCATACATAATGTTGAACTAAAACTAAGTAGATTTTCCTAACACAACACAGAAAATACATTTATCAAGGAATTATTTTTGAACTATTCCCTATAATGAAAAACTTACACACAATTTTAAACAAACCATAAACATTTACTTTACTACCATTTTTAGCCGCTCAATGTCAAGTACTACCATTCAAAAACTCTCACTAACTTCAGCATTAAATTTTTTTTCTAGAAATATATTTCTTTTTCTAATTAGATTTTATCTCTAAAAAGATCACAACACAAGTTTGAAAATAAATTTTTATTTTTTTTACATCTCTTTCAATTACAATCACTTTTTTTCTATTAAAAATACTTGACTTTTACGGACTCAAAGAAACCATTTTTAAGTCACTCAAAGTTATGGTTTTTACTAGCACACCTTATCTTCTTTCTCAAATATGAGATGGATCATTCTTTAATTATAAACAACCTCAAAGCACTCATGGATAACCTCTTTTAAAAGAATGGTGAATAATCAGAAAATAAGATCATAATTATGCAACAAAAAAGGAATATCCAGGTACAACTCAAAAAAAATATTTAAAGCTTATATGGGAAATTAAGCTCCAAATGTTATATGACCAGTTGGAAATACTCATTCATGATAACAATCTCAAACTACAAGGATAACCAATAAAACCATAATCTTTACCCATTTAAGTCAGTTGTTGAATTCTGAATTTAGAAAAATGCTTAAAAGCGTTACCCATTTAAGTCAGTTGTTGAATTCTGAATTTAGAAAAATGCTTAAAAGCGTATATATGAGCATATCAAGCAATCCTCACATATGTTCCATAAAAAACAGAGTAAAAAAAAACTTGAAATAGCCTCATACATTATTTGGATACTTTCACAAAGAGTAACAATAGTATATTTTATCGTTATTATATGTGATCTGAGTCAAACTCAAACTACTTATGTTGAGGTTGATGAAAATAATACATCTTAAAAGTTTCAAATCATCTTGGATAAACAAAATAGTTGATGATAGAAACTATATAATGAACTTGAGTTCATGATATCTAGACATCCCGTAAAAAATACTCTAAGTTTGTATTTGACTTTTCTTATACTATTGTATTATAATGTTGTGAGGTTTAATTTAATTACTTACTTTAAATGGTGTGAGTCTATTGAGATCACATATCACCAAAGATGTCATAAACAATCAATAAAAAAATTAAATTACATTAATAGCCCTTGAGGTTTTCTATAACATGTTTTTTTCTTGATTCTATATGAATGTCGCATTTTAGAAAACATTACATTGTCCTCTTTTTACATTTATATATATATATATATATATATATATATATATATATATATATATATATATAAATAAGGATCTAGGAATTTATTAAAGGTAATAAGGCAATCTCCAAGCATTATACTCATATATAGTCTTGTAAGAATTTATTTGAATATGTTGATGTATAGTATATAAGAGATTTATAAATTTAAAACTTAGAAATTTAAATAAAACTCTGCGTCTTATAAAAAAAATTAGTTATAAAAATAAAAAATATTTTTTAATCATGTAAAGAATGTATATTCAAGTGTAAATAAAAAATGATAAAAATATAAATCTTATAATATTTGCATGGGAGCAAAAATGGTAAGGAAGTTTCAAATTTTGGCTATTCGAATTTGGTGTATCCTATCTTTGCTTCCATTGATGGGCTTCTTTCTATTGGTTTGGCAGCTTCTGCTTCAAATTCAACTGATATATAGTATTAATGGGCATTAATTATGAGTAATGAAAACTTGGCAAAGGCCATTGCATGGTGTCTTGACATACAAGAATTTCTGAGTAAACTACTAATACTGTAAAAAATACTATGTTATAAAATATTCATCAATGTGGTTTATAAATTATAATATTTATAATAAATTCTTATTAATTATTTAAGTTCATTTAATCTAATAATCTAGACATTTTTTATTTGAGAAGAGTTGTATAAACTATTACATCTTTTAATAACTTTTGATTTCTCTATTATTGGATAAAGTTCCTTTCAAATATATCATATTTATAAAATTTTATATTAATTAAAATTATTTAATATTTCATTCTTATTAATAAATATATATATATATATATTTTTTAAATTATACTAAAAATATAAGAATCATTTTCAATTTTTTACAGAATTTAAAACGCATAACATTTTACAAAAATTAAAAGTGAGATGAATTAAATTAACATTTCATATAAAAATTATTAAATAATAATAACTGTGTAAAAAATTATTAAATGACATCATGATTATTGTAAGTTATAATGCAAAATATTTCAAAGATGTATAAGGCAACTCCTTTGAAATCATATTTAGGAGACCATATTATTGTTCTTTCCGATATGACAGCGTTGGGATGCTTTGTTCATTCCTAAAGAAATTATGAGGATCAACCTTGGTCTTTATTTGAACCAACCTGTTGAAGTTATCCTTGAAATACTCCATCCCGTAAACTCTTCCTTCAGCGTACCTGTTCTTACCATTGTGGTTAATTCCTAAGTCAAAGTCCCTATAATTGAAGAAAGCTCCTCTTGGGTTCTTCGAGACGAAAGGAGTCATGTACTTGTGAAGTATTCTTGTCAAATTTATGTAGTGATCTGCTATCTCTTTCCCTGCCTCATTCCAATTTGCTTGGTATTGAATCTTCCATAGGTTCCCTGCTCGATGAGGGAAAGGAGTTGCTGTTGATGGAATCTCAGCCATTCTTCCACCATAAGGATTGAATTGAAACGCTGTATGCTCCAACTCGATCATCTTCTTCCAAATCCCTTCAAAACCCTCTTTGGAAATTGGTTTCTGTACATAGTCAGATTTTCTTTTCAAGTAGTTCACGGCTGATTGTGGTTGTCTATCAAGCAAAATCTCAACAGGTGCTGTAATGTTGATGTTTGTCCAAAACAGCACCGAACCAAGCCAACTTGTTTCGATGCAGTCAGATTCCTTCAAACCCAACTGAGGGAACTTCTCATTCAAGAGAGAAACAAGGCTTTTGGAGTCACCAAGGAATAGAGCTACGAAAGTTGCTCTTATAGTCTTTGTTCCATTTTGTGTACCGTTTACAACGTTCAAGGTAAGTCTAAGGAAAAGGTCTTCGTTGATAGTTGGTGCAACAAGCTGCCAATAATAAACTATCTCAGTGGCGTTTTGCTCCAGGGTCCTCCGAACTCTGAAAACAGTGACTGTTTCAGGAACTCGAACTAGCTTTATTTTGTAGGCAAGGACTACACCAAAGCTAGATCCACCACCACCTGTGATGGCCCAAAAGAGATCTTCACCCATAGATTTTCTATCAAGCAATCTACCTTGAACATCGACCATTTGTGCATCAACAACATTATCCACCGAGAGACCGTATTTTCTCATCATATTGCCGTAGCCGCCACCACTTATGTGGCCTCCTACCCCAACAGTGGGACAAACCCCTGCTGGGAAACCATGAATTTTACTCTTCTCACCAATTTTGTAGTAAACTTCACCAAGCGTTGCACCAGCTTGGACCCAAGCGGTCTCAGTGTCCATCTCAACCGTAATGGAACGGAGATGGAACATGTCAAGAATGAAGAATGACTGTGAAGCCACATAAGACAGTCCTTCATAGTCATGGCCACCACTACGGATTTTTATCAGCAAGTTGTGTTTTTTGGCACAAACAACGGCTGCTTGCACATGGGAAACATGAAATGGGGTGACTATAAGGAATGGCTTCCGAGTTGTGGAGGCGTTGAAACGAAGGTTTCTGATGTAGGCTTGCAACACTGAAGAGAATGAGGTGTTGTTTGGTGTAAAAATTGCTGAAGTTATGGGATGAGAGGGCTCTGAATGGTTTTGAAGGCAATGAAGAAAAGTGTTGCGTGCTGAATTTGCAGCTGAAGAGGACCATACAAGAGAAAGAAACACAGCAGTGGAAAATACTGATGGTTGTATTCTTTGAGGAGAAAGGACTGCCATTTATGGTTATCTTAATGATGGAATTATAATAACAAATAAAAGAAGATTTCTAGTGAGTTTATTCTGCTTCATCTATTGGATTTTATAAGGATCCAGGAAGAAATGTCAAACATGGGAGTGGATTATTTTCACCTTGTATATGCACTTGTTTTTAGAAATATTATATATATATAAATTATTTATGTACACTTAAAATTTTAAATTTTAATATATATCTTAATTAAGAGAAGAAAAAATATAAATTTAGAAAATATATAATATTATAAGAGAAAAAAAAATAAAAAAAATAAAAATTAAATATATATATTAAATAAAGATGTATTTGTATCATTATCTTATAAATAAATTACTTTATTACAAATTAAAACTTAATATTCAAATATTAATAATCTAAGTTAGCATGTAATTACATATTTCAAATAATATAATAAAAATATTAATTTTTTAAATTATTTTTTAATTTAATAAAATTGAAAAAGTATGTTTCTCCACTTCACCTTTAGGTCATCAAATTAACAAAATTAAACTAAAGTCAACTAACAAACTAAAAATCCTAATGTACAAACTTTGGTGGAGTGCCGAACCAACCAACCCACAAGCCCATTTTATTTTAAGATTAAAGTTAAACAAAAAATTAAGATAATTTTAAAGTTAATATAGCAGTTGTTTGTGGAAATTATGGAGTCATTGTTAACGGGCCACCAATAAATGTGTATTGAACTTTATGCCAAAATATCGAATGTTGAACGAGAAGATGTGTAAATATTATGAAACGATATCGTCTCATGAGTTTTGTAGTAATGATTTTTAGTAGTGAGGGCAAATTAGTTGACTCAGTGTTGGTCCCTGACAATTATCTTCATTCCCAACAAGCACATTTTTAAAATGTTATTGAATTTTGGTCTTAGTTATCTCCTCTTGACAATTTGTGTTACCTTTTTTTAAATTGTGATTGGGACTAAGTGGTGTCATGATAAAGGTAAAGTCCATTGTTTTAATGCTATTATTTGTTGCAAGACTTAAAGATCAAGTTGACCAAACACTCCTTCAGATCATTTCCAATGTAAGACTTATTATATGAAATTTCAATTTATTTTTTTAAAGTTTTAATGTGTTATATTATTTTTATTTTTCATAATTTATCACTCAATTAAGATAAAAACAATATTAAATTTTATGTTATGTCCATATATTCTAATGAGATTCTAAAAACTCAAATTTTAAATTCATGATCTTATATATAACCTTTACAAAGGATCCATATATACTATCAAACAATTTAATAAAGGGTAAAAAAATTCACTTACCAATTATTGTACAAATCAAATTACTGCCCTACTAACTTATATTTTTTTTCTAATGATAAAGTTATTTTCGTCATAAAATCATTTATATTGTAAAATTTATTATATAATTTTTAAAAAATTATAAGATTCACATTTTAATTAATGTTTTATTTATTTAATTATTATACGAATCATGATTTATATTGTAATTTTTAATATTTAAAAAAATAATTATTATTTCTGTTGTTGAGTTACAATATTGACACAGTAGTATGTTAGGGATCAGAGCTCAAAATTCTTACAATTGTATTTGAAATGTTCAAAAGTTGACATTGGGGTTTTAGAAATTGTTGAAAACTTGCTCCCATTTCATAGACACCTTTCAAACTCTTTTTCTTCTTCTTACCATTCTTTTTATTTTAAACAAATCATCCACAATCCAGTTACCGATAGACAAAGTAACCAACAAACTACAGATTTAAACAAATTTGAGTCACCATTATTCAACTCTTCCGGCATGGAAGCGTAGGGATGCTTTGTTCGTTCCTAAAGAAATTATGAGGATCAGCCTTCGTCTTTATTTGAACCAACCTGTTGAAGTTATCCTTGAAATACTCCACTCCGTAAACTCTTCCTTCAGCGTACCTGTTCTTACCATTGTGGTTAATTCCCAAGTCAAAGTCCCTATAATTGAAGAAAGCTCCTCTTGGATTCTTTGAGACAAAAGGAGTCATGTACTTGTGAAGTATTCTTGCCATGTTTATGTAGTGATCTGCTACCTCTTTCCCTGCCTCGTTCCAATTTGCTTGGTATTGGATCTTCCATAGGTTCCCTTCTCGATGAGGGAAAGGTGTTGCTGTTGATGGAATCTCACCCATTCTTCCACCATAAGGATTGAAATGTAATACTACTGTATTCTCCAACTCAATCAACTTCTTCCAAATCCCTTCTAAACCCTCTTTGGAAATTGGTTTCTTTACATAATCAGATTTTCTTTTCAAGTATATGAGTGGTTGTGGTTGTCTGTCAAGCAAAATCTCAACAGGTGCTGTAATGTTGATGTTTGCAAAAAACAGCACCGAACGAAGCCAACTTGTTTCGATGCAGTCAGATTCCTTCAAACCCAATTGAGGGAACTTCTCATTCAAGAGAGAAACAAGTCGTTTGGAGTCACCAAGGAATAGAGCTACGAAAGTAGCTCTTCCAGTCTTTGTTCCATTTAGAGTACTGCTTACGACGTCCAAGATAAGTCTAATGAAAAGGTCCTTGTTGATAGCTGGGGCAACATGCTGCCATTTATAAGCTATACCGGTGGCATTTTGCTCGAGGGTCTTCGTAACTTCAAAAACAGTGACTGTTTCAGGCACTCGAACTAGCTTTATTTTGTAGGCAAGGATCACCCCAAAGCTAGATCCTCCACCACCTGTGATGGCCCAGAAGAGATCTTCACCCATGGATTTTCTGTCAAGCAATCTGCCTTGAACGTCTACCATTAGTGCATCAATAACATTATCCACTGTGAGACCATATTTTCTCATCATGTTGCCATAGCCGCCACCACTAATGTGACCTCCCACTCCAACAGTGGGACAAACCCCCGCTGGAAAACCGTGAGTTTTACTCTTTTCAGCAATTCTATAATAAACTTCTCCAAGTGTTGCACCAGCTTCAACCCAAGCAGTCTCAGTGTCTATGTCAACCTCAATGGATTGGAGATGGAACATGTCAAGGACGAAGAATGGATGTGAAGCAACATAAGACACCCCTTCATAGTCGTGACCACCACTACGTATTTTCATCAGCAAGTTGTGCTTTTTGGCACAAATAATGGATGCTTGTATATGGGATACATGCAGTGCAGTTACTATAAGGAATGGTTTCCGGGTTGTGGAGGTGTTGAAACGAAGGTTTCTGATGTAGGCTTGCAGCACTGAAGAGAATGAGGTGTTGTTTGGTGTAAAAATTGCTGAAACTATGGGGTGAGAGGACTCTGAATGGCTTACGAGGCAATGAAGAAAAGTGTTGTGTGCTGAATTTGCAGCTGAAGCTGAAAATGTAAGCAACACAAGGATGGGAAATAATGATGATTGTATTCTATGAAGAGAAATGACTCCCATTTTTGCTTTTCCCAAAGATGTTGTTTGATAATATAACAAAGAAAGGATTTTTAGTGAGTCCATTGAGCATGATCTGTGTTGGATTTATAAGCATCCTGAAAATTACGATTCTGTATATTTTATTCTCAAATATCCCTTGCGTAAACAAAGTCAACTTTCGTGTACAATTATATTTTTATCATTCATTCATCAGTATATAAGCTTAAAAAATAACTTTGATCAAGTGAAAATATTTACACGACAGTATTATATTAATAAAGAAATAAATATAATTATTAAATGGAACATTTATAAGTTATATTCATTTGAGCTCATACAGTGATATTATAACCAGCAATTATGCACCAGAAATTATGCAGGTGCTTATGAAGATCTATGATATTTTTATGTTATTTTAGATGATTTCAATGAGTTTTGTAGGATAACTTATGAAAATAACTTACAAATTTATATGAAAATATTTTAACTTCATTCTTTTTTATATTACAAAAATCTTAATAAAGTACTTATGTAATAAATACTTATTAAATAAGCTTTTATTTATAGAATTTAATAAAAATAACTAGTTGTTTAATTATCAGTATTGAATGTTATTATTATTATTATTATTATTATTATTTTGGGTAGAAAAGCAACTGTAAAAGTCATTTCTCAATCTTAATAATAGATAGTATCACAGTTGATGTTTGTCTGTTAGTTGTAAAGTCTTCTTATAGAAAACAGAGCAGTGATAACATAACAGCAGTGAGAACAGACTAGTAGAGCAGCAACACCAGAAAACCATAGCAGACGAATTGCAGAGCAGAAAATCTGCGCAGCAAACCAGCAGCACCTGCACCGTCCACTCGTAGACCATCCCCAGTAGCACCAACAAATCACCACCTCTCTCAATTTTATATTTCGAGAAGTATTTAATGCAGGAATTCAAAATATTCTAATATTTTAAATTAACCATCAACATATGAAATTCTTTTATAATTTGTTTTCATAAAAATAATTTTCGTAGGAACAGATCTTAGTATTGAAACTTTCAATTTTATCTCTATACACAACTAAAAACATTTTTTTATTTGATACTGATTAATAAGATATTTTACTATGAGGAATGTTAGTTCATTATCAAATATTTCTAACATATTTCCACATTGATTAAAATCTATTAAAATTATAGGAGCAAAATATACAGTCACTTTTTAACTATTTTTTTTTTCAGAAGACTATCAGTATTGTTAGCAATTTCTATTTTTCTTTAAATATTATTTAAAATGATTGGATTCTTGAACTACTGATTATATGAGTTTTAATTTGTAAATTTATGGTCATTAAAAAGGAATTATTTATTTGAAGTAGTTTTCTTTATTGCTTTTAAAATTATATCAGTAATTCTAAATTTGCGTTTCTGATAACTTCAGGTCTCAAAAATTATTTTCATAACATTGTCCATACATTTATCTACTTCATTGAATTTTATTTTCATAAAATTTTTATTTTATATTTTTTAAATTCATAATACTTATATCATGGGTCATTTTCAATAAGAAAACGTATATCATATAACTTTAGTTTGCAGTTTTTCTTTCATAATGATTTTTTTTTCATACTTTTATTTTATTTTATTTTAGGAAAACATTTCCTAGAAAAATTCTACAAATTTTTGAAAAAAAAAATATGATTAATTCCTCAAGATGAAAAATTCTTAGAACTTTTCTTCAGTTTATTTTATAAAAAAATTATATAAAAAACTAATATTTTCATAAATTTTTCATAAAAATATTTATAAATATTTTTTCTGAATATTATATTTAATATTTATAAATAATTTTTCTGAATATTATATTTAATAATGAAAAAATATATAAAATTCTTAAAATAAAAGTAATCAAAGGCATGGATAAAGTACAGAAATATTTTAATATTATAAAATATCATTAAAGAGTAGAATTAATATATAAATTGTATCATTAAATATTTAAAGTATTCCGACCAAATTAATTTTAATTTATATATTATTACTTATTTACTTTGAACCCTATAAACTATATTTTTAAGCTCTGTCAATGACGTATTAAATAAAATTAACATCTGACAGTTATTTTTTTAACTATTTTAGTGAGATAAATATTTAAAAATTTATAAAATTTAATTATATATTTGGACCTCTAACTTTCTAAATATAACTAATTCTGGTCTATTACCAATATGTTATTAGATTTCTAACAAAAATATTGATGTGTTCTTAAGTGATAAGAATTCTTAGTTATTAATATGTTATTCAATTTCTAAATGTGTTTAAGTGATAACAATCTTAGTTACTTATTCACGAAGATATATGTTAATTATGAAAACACATTACCTGATATACATATATATTAGACCATCTAGTAGATAGTATGAGTTTAGTATTAATCTGAACACGTGACTTTTTCAAAAATATTTTTAGAAATTAAATAAGAATGCTTTATTAGATTAAAAAAATTATAATTAATTATTTAATATATTTGAAAAAATAAATTAACATATAATCTAGAATTATAAATAAATAATTTATTAGGTTAAAATATAATCAATAATCTGAAAGTTTTTCAAATACCGTTTGAATATACAAGCAATTGTTATTTAAAATAATTGATTAAGTTGTTTATTATAAAATGAACTTTCATGTTCATTTAATAACAATATAATCCATTATAATAATAATAATAATAATAAATTTATTATTTTTGTTTTTAATAAAATATATATATATATATATATATATATATATATATGTTTCTTCTTTAATAAAAATGGAAGAAATAATTGAAATTACATTATTTTGCTAACAAGCTTTCAATAATTTTTTTTCAAAATTTTCTCTTCTTTATATACATTTTTTTGAACAAAATCACTGGAAAAGAATTGTTGAACCTGATAGTATAATATTTCTAGGAAAAAAAAATTCTCATTTTTTTACTCTTTATAAATCAATCAAATTTTAAGTAATATCTTTGTGATTAATTTTTTATTGAGTATTTTGGATTTTATAATTAGGTTTGGTATATTGAGGTTCTTCACTTGTGTTTCTTGATAGGTGTTAACAAACTCTTCATATATTCTTGTATATTTTTTATAATATATATATATATATATATATATATATAACTTTACTATTTTTAAGAAAGTGAAACAATCCTTTGAGTAAATAATACATATGATATATTTAAATGAAGTAAATACACAATGAAAAAATTGAGTAAAAACTTAAAAATATCATAATTTTTAATAAAATACTTCAAAAAATACTATCATATATTTTTTAATTGTAAAAGAAAATTCAGGTGAGTAGACTTAAAACTTAAACAAAAACCACCCATTTTTTGAATTTTAAATACCTTATCCATAAAGATGAAGAATGAAAAAAAAAATCAGTAGCTTATGTCAGTGTATATATAAACTAATTTAGAAAGTGACATATATCATATTTATGAATTGAACCCATATTTGAAAACTAATTTAGAAAGTCTCATGTATAATAATGCTGAGGTATCAAGTATCACTATTTTGAAACCACTATATTTCCTTAATTATCACCTCTCTCAACATTGAATACCTTAATCCCCATCAGGCAATTTTTGGTGGTAATAATTTATTCTTTTCTTGTCATCAACTCCAAGTTGTTCCTCAAGTAAAACAGATCCACTTTATCTGCTCCAACCCTAACCCTTCATCGTCTCCTCGTCCCTTCCTTCCACCTCCATCACTGTCAATTCCTCCCTCACTTCCACCATTTTTTCTACTGTCTTTACTCTTTCAATTATTGCCTAAGGTCACATCCCTTTCACAATAATTAATTATATATGTATATCATTTTTTTATTTTAAATTGTTTTACCAAAACTGCCTCTCGAGTTATTTAAATATCACACAAGATGTACATTGTTAAAAACAGTTTATTTCATAATTTAATAGCAAATCAATCAAAGTAGTTTCTTACACACCATTAATTTCCACAATCCAATATACTAGGAAACAAAGTAACCAGCATACTACAGAAATTAATAACATTTGAATCACTATTATATCCTAACTCTTCCATATGGCAGCGTAGGGATGCTTTGTTCGTTTCTAAAGAAATTATGAGGATCAACCTTCGTCTTTATTTGAACCAACCTGTTGAAGTTATCCTTGAAATACTCCACTCCGTAAACTCTTCCTTCAGTGTAGCTGTTCTTACCATTGTGGTTAATTCCCAAGTCAAGGTCCTTATAATTGTAGAAAGCCTCTCTTGGATTCTTCGAGACAAAAGGAGTCATGTACTTATGAAGTATTCTTGTCAAGTTTATGTAGTGATCTGCTCTCTCTTTTCCTGCCTGATTCCAATTCGCTTGGTATTGAACCTTCCATAGGTTCCCTGCTCGATGAGGGAAAGGACTTGCTGTTGATGGAATCTCACCCATTCTTCCACCATAAGGATTGAATTGAAACAGTGTATCCTGCAACTCGATCATCTTCTTCCAAATCCCTTCAAAACCCTCTTTGGAAATTGGTTTCTGTACATAGTCGGATTTTCTTTTCAAGTAGTTCACGGCTGATTGTGGTTGTCTATCAAGCAAAATCTCAACAGGTGCTGTTATGTTGATGTTTGTCCAAAACAGCACCGAACCAAGCCAACTTGTTTCGATGCAGTCAGATTCCTTCAAACCCAACTGAGGGAACTTCTCATCCAAGAGAGCAACAAGGCTTTTGGAATCACCAAGGAATAGAGCTACGAAAGAAGCTCTTACAGTCTTTGTTCCATTCTGTGTACCGTTTACAACGTCCAAGATAAGTCTAATGAAAAGGTCATTGTCGATAGTTGGTGCAACACGCTGCCAGATATAAACTATATCGGTGGCGTTTTGCTCCAAAGTCCTCTCAACTCTGAAAACAGTGACTGTTTCAGGAACTCGAACTAGCTTTATTTTGTAGGCAAGGACTACACCAAAGCTAGACCCACCACCGCCTGTGATGGCCCAAAAGAGGTCTTCACCCATAGATTTTCTATCAAGTAATCTACCTTGAACGTCAACCATTTGTGCATCAACAACATTATCCACCGAGAGACCGTATTTTCTCATCATATTGCCGTAGCCGCCACCACTTATGTGGCCTCCTACTCCAACAGTGGGACAAACCCCTGCTGGGAAACCATGAATTTTACTCTTCTCACCAATTCTGTAATAAACTTCACCAAGCGTTGCACCAGCTTGTACCCAGGCGGTCTCAGTGTCTATGTCAACTTCAATGGTTCGGAGATTGAACATGTCAAGGATGAAGAAAGGGACCTCAGCCACGTAGGAGACACCCTCGTAGTCATGGCCTCCACTTCGGATTTTCATTTGCAAGTTGTACTTCTGAGCACAAATAACGGATGCTTGTACGTGGGATACATGCAATGCAGTTATTATAAGGAAGGGCTTGCGGGTTGTGGAGGTGTTGAAACGAAGGTTTCTGACATAAGCGTCCAAGACTGAGGAGAATGAAACGTTGTTTGGCGTGAAAATTGCTGAAGTTATAGGGTGAGAGGGCTCTGAATGGTTTACAAGGCAATGAAGAAAAGTGTTGTGAGGTGAATTTGCAGCTGAAGCTGACCATGCAATCGTAGAAAGCAACACAACAATGGGAAATACTGATAGTTGCATTCTACGAGGAGAAAGGGCTTCCATTTTTGGTTATCTTATGATGGCGCTGAATTAACAAAAGAAAGAGGATTTCTTAGTGAGTCTATTGAGCATGATCTATATTGGACTTTATAGAGGAACCTTTGGAGGAAGAAATTGTCAAAGACAAATGAGAAGATGGCTTAGGTTACCTCCTAAGTTGACAAAATATTTTCCATATATACGAAATAGATAACGTAACTCAATCATTCTTTGACCTTGCAAAATATGATTGTGCATATTCTATCTCTTGTGAAATCAAACACGTCAAAATTTTCGCATGCAATTATATAATTAAGTTCCTTTAATTATTTTGACTGAAATAAAGCTTCTACTCTTCCAGTAGCTCACTTTTAGAAGTATGCCCACTCAATATATGCCTGTTTTCGATGTTATATATATATACATACTGTAAGAAAAGTTATTTTTAAAAATTATATTACTAATCAAAACAAAAAAATTAGTCACTAATTTAATTAAAAAGTAATTTAAAATCTAGTTTAGTAGATAATTAGAATTTTAATTGTTAATACTAAAAATTAATTTTAATTTTAATTTAAAATTTAATTTAATTATTATAATATAAAAATTAATTCATATTTTTTAAGAAATATAACTTTTATGTATATTGTAAAATTTTATTAATAATAAAAATTGTTTTAAAAATTAATAATTTTTAATTTAGTTAATATAATGATTAATTATTTTAACTTTTAAATTAATTTATATGTAATAAAAAATTTGTGAGCATTTTGAATGAGCTTTAGGATCTTGAGTCCTAATCATAATCTATCTTATAGTTTGGGTTTATGTATTTTGAAGTTGTAATTTTCAGCTTTGATGAATGAAGGGGATAAATTTTTCATCTCTCCTAATAACATACAAAAGATCCCTTAATATTAAGGTTGGTATTCAACGTGGGGTCACTAATATTACATGTCTATTTTATGATATAATAAATAAAACTTTAATTTGTTAATTATTTAAAAACTATTTAACTAATATATAAATAATATTATATATAAAAAATATTAAAAGAATAATATAAATTATGAAATGGATAGAACTACGACCTTGCCATATTATTTATTACTGTCATACACAAATATAATTAACTCTCTCATTACAGATATCCTATAGATGATTTGAAGAAGGAGGAAGCATCATGTTTAATAATAAAATGATATTTTTTTATAATGTGTTTTGCATTATTAAAGTTGAAACTTCTCTTTCAGATATTAGCATAAAAAACTTAGCTTAACGAGTTTCACATCCTTCATATGATTTTGCAGGTTAATTGGTTTAGGGTTTACTATCTGTGTTATGTAACATCGATGATGGAGTCATTCGTATTAACTATATATGATTTTTGTATATGCTCACGTCATTTTATTTAAAAAAAATAACAAATTTAAAAGTTTATGTTTGTTTTTCCTTTCCTAATTAAAGAATGTATATTTTTATTAGTGTAGAAAAAGGAAGCGAAAGTAATGATAGAGATGGGGATAACGTGTCCCAAATAATTACTTTAGTCGATAATGAAATTTAATATTATTGTTTTTGAAATCATGAGAGTGCACTGAATTTGGTGGTCAAATAAACATTTTTTTGAGATTAAATCTATTAATTTTATAACAGAAGAGAGTTGAATTTGGATGTGTATTGAAAAGTGGGTGCGTAAACATACGTGGTACGTGTTTGAATTTGTCTACGGCTTCTGTGGGGCTTCAGGTTCAGCACATCAAAACTGTTACTAATTACGAAACTTGACTTAATTAAAACACCAAACAACGGTATTATCCTAATTCCATAGTAATCTCCCATGTTTAAATTAATCAGCTCTTTTTTAACACATTTTTTTTTCAATTGGTTAAGATTTATTCAAAATTATAAAATTATTTGAGAAACTAAATAAATAACAAGTGAATCTCTTTTTCTTAATTTTTAATAGATTATAATCAATTATAAAAATGTGTCAAAAATATATTAAAAAAGATATTTATAATACTTATTAAAGTTGAGATTTTCACTACCTTAACTTTCTTAATTAGTTGTTTTTATATTTTAAATTAGCCTTTTCAATTAAATATCCCCGTTTTAGTCATATCATGTCGATATTAACTGGATGAATTTCTTTAAACTCGTGCTCACATGAGATGAATGACGTCTTATTTTACTATTAAAATATTTACTAAATTTTAATTTTACTCTTTTCTAAATAAAAATTATATATATTTTTTTTTCATCCACTCATAACATTTTTTATTTTTACCTTTTTTACATAAGATAAGAAGTATTTTTAATTTTTAACTAAATAAAATATTGATAATGATAAAAATAAATTTTTTATTATTTAAATACTTTATATTATATTTTTTATTTTACCTATTTATGTTATTTACAATATTTATTTTATTAATTCAAAATTATACTTCTATACACCACTAATATGGTAAAAATTCTCTATTTTAAATTTTTTTACTAAATAAAATATTGAGGATAATATAAAATAACCTATTATTATTTATATACTTTTATATTATATTTTTATTTTAATTATTATATCATCTAAAATATTTATTTTAATATTTCTTATTTATACTTCGATACAAGATGATAAATTGTTTTATTTTTATTATTTTTATATTACATGGTATATTTTAATTTTATTTCAAATATGTCATATATATTTAAAGTCTTTTATTTTTTACTTGATTATAAGTTTGAATAAAAATACTATATGACATAGTATAAGATTAATGATAAATACACAGTATGAAAATTGAAATTAAAATAACTTATCTACAAATAAAATATTATAATATTTTAAAATTAATAAAAAATGAAATTAGAAATACCCTCAAAATAATTTATATAAAAATAATATGTCTAATTTTATGGTTTACATTTATTAGTTATTTTATCTAATTATGATTTAATAAACTAATATAACAGTTTTCAATTACAATTACCGGTTAGTGTTTCAGTTTCCAGATAGTTTTTGTCAAATATTGTCTAAATTAGAGCAATGAAGTTTTTTATTATGTGGTGAGAAAGTAGATATGATAATTAAATCAAATTATAATAAAGGGATGGGATTTAAAATAAAGTTTTGTGATGTTTTTATTGATCATTAATTAACTTTTATTCTTAATCATACCTGTATGGTGTGAATTTTCTATTGTCATCATTTGCCTCTGTTATGTTTCAAAATAAAATAATAAAAAGTTCAAATATAAACCATAATGTCATCTTATTCATTATATTATTCAGACGTCATTCCTATTAACTTCTTCTTTTACTCATTCAATCTAAAAACTGGATTAGATACATTCTCTCCATGTACATTAATTGATTTTTCTTAAATTACAATGTCATTATTAGAGGTTGGTCTTAGACTGCAAAGTTATTATTGGAGTTTGATCTTAGACTATAATCTCATTATTGGATGTTGTTGTAGTTTATTAGTGCTTAATGTGTCCCTCATTAGGGATGAAGATATTGTATATATCATTAATTTTCAACAATTAGGTTATGTTGTGTTTTTATTGATCATTAAATCAATTTTAATTAATTTTAGTCATTATATGAAATAATATGTTATATTTTTTTAATACCAAATTACTATTAGAATATAAAATTGAAAAAATGCAGAAGCTACAAATTGAGGTAGAACAATCTTAAAAAATTCTTAAGGAAACCCAGAAGAAAATCATTTACATCAAAATATTGGATACATTATTAGCACAGAAAAAATTAATGAACTTTCAATCAATTCCACTCTCGAGGCAAAAAAAAAATGATATCTAAACCAATGAATAAAAATGAAAGAATGGCTCTGGATTTTTCAATCTCTCACACAACTACACCACAACTACTCAGAAGGAGCTCTTGGTGGTCGTCTTGTAACGGTACAGAACCCTCTTCTTCTTGTTTGAATTGTTCTCTATAGTGAGGATAACTTTCCCTGCTTCATTGTTCCTAAAACTGTTCCTAACAGGCCCTTCTTGTGAACCCATTTTCTTTCCCTTTTGAACAATAACTGTGTAAGAACCCTCGTCACTGGGAACAAATTCCTCCTTGTAACTTACCTCCCAACCCAGAACAGTCAAATCCCAGCACACACTGTTTCCAACCTGTTGAGATTCAACCACCCTTTAGTACAGTAAATGGAAAATAATGATAGATTTTGATAAAGTTCCTTAAGTACTCTGTGCTTTGGCATTGTTTTCTGATCATAAAGTTGACTTTAAAACTTCAATTCTGATTTATAAACCAAAAGCAAAGCACCTATATGATATGGTATCTATGTTTTGTCCTTATATTATTGATACAAAAAAACTTTAGTTAGTACCTCCAATGCAGGAATCTCAATGGTTGCAGTTGATCCAGCCTTGAGAATGAGTTCTGAAACAGCACCATCTTGGGAAGAGAACTCAGCATCATTTTCCCTATTGAAACCACCATATTGAACTGGGATCTCCTCAATTGGAATGTACCTTTTGAATACAAAGAAATTGAGATAGTTAACGGGATGCTAATGAAATATCCAATGAACAAAACGATTAATTTAATGAATGGGATGGGAACATACTTGGTCAATGTCTCAGTGACTTTGTTAGGACGAGCAACCACAATTTTGCTCTTTGTTCTTTGGGTTAAGAAGGGAGATAAAAGGGCGTTGAGAGCATAATACCAGAAAGGAACATTGATGAAAATCTACAATGAAACACAATCACGTTCAAAATCAAATACCTTAAACATAAAATAACAGAATATTGAGACCAATGTAGCTTAAATAAACAATTCAACAAGGGGAAAAAGGGCAAATAGCTTACATTTTTTGCCACCATTTCTGGATAATTGTCTTGTAACATTGCAACAGTTTGCTTTGTGGCAACTCTAAGCTCCTTCTTTGAAGGGCCAGGGGAGTTCTTAAGGTCATTGATTTGAAGCAAGGAAGACACGCCACCCGGCTTCAAATTGAGCTTCTGAATACCCTTCTCCATCATCTGGCACCTCCATCTCAAGAACTCACTGCGCTTCTCCTCAGTCCCAAAAGTCTTCTGATAAAGCTCCTCACTTTCAAATGCACCAAAGATGTTGTAGCACACAGGGTGCCCCTCATGATCAACTCCATTCATGTAAGCTGCAGAGGCCAAGTCAGAGGCAAAATCCTCATCCACCAAAGAATCAATATTTGATTCCTTCCTCCACTTAAGGGTCTTCTTCAGCATCTCAAACGCATCATTGACTCTGAACTCCCTAGCCCTCAAAAACTTCAACAGAACCACATCAACACCTTCCGCTCCCTTGCTTGGCAGAAGGGGCACTCCCCAGAGACACACGTCCTTCTCCTTAACTCCAACAGTTTTTCCCTCCTCCTTCTCTTCGGCTTCATTCTTCTCTTCAGCCTCGTTCTCGGCAGAAGCCTCCTTCTCGGCAGAAGCCTCCTTCTCGGCAGAAGCCTCCTTCTCGGCAGAAACCTCCTTCTTTGGCTCTTCTTTCTCAAAAAGAGTGTCTCCCAAGATAGCTTCCTCAAGCTTGGACTTAAACTCAATCAAAGCCTTCCTTTCAAAGTCTTTGAGATCAGAAAGGAAGTTGCTTTCTTCCTTGTACGAAGAGCTTTTCTCCACCGTTTTGGGCTTGTTTTCATCCAAAGATGGTTCCTTTGGTTCCACATTTTCTCCAGCAACATTCTCCTCTTTCTGGGGCTCAGAAACAGCAACAACCTCAGCTGTTTGGGTCTCCTCTTGAGCCATAACCTCAGCAGTCATGGTTACAACTGAAAACAAAATGAAAACTTGAGACAGACCCAGATACTTAAAAAGGGTAAATGACAGATCTATTATTAAGAAAACAAACACACACCTGAGTTATGAACCAAAATAGAGAAACTAAAAACAGGTGTGTGAATATGTTTGCTATGTTTTGGAAGGTGAGAGAGTTGTGAGGGTAATATATAGTAACTTGAAAGGTTGGAAAAGGGGTTGAGGGTAGCAACGGTCACATGGTGGATCCAACGCAGAGGAGCCGTTAGGGATTTTCTTTTTCCCGAGAGTCATGCTGCTCTGGAAGCCAGCACATTCAGGCCTGACACCATCACTTTGGCCCCACCATCACTACTAACCAATGCTTCCATGGAGACACACCAATCACAATCATACTCTTTCTTCATTGCTTTTTGTCCCACCTTATTTTTATCTTTTTTCTTTTCTTTCTCAAACATAAAATGCTTTTATATAATTAATTAAACAAAAATACTCCGAAGCTCATTTATTAAAATAAATAAAAACAGAATGCAATGTATAAATAGTATCACTTTAATATCTTTTTAAAAAAAATTGTGATATTGTTATAGAACTAGAAAAAAAATTGTGTTTGATATGAAAAAACCTTAGGAGGTTTTTAGTTAATTTGCGAAAACTTTTATGTTGCTCATAGTATTAGAAAAAAGGAAAATTTAACAAGGGACATGAAAGGGAGGTTGATTTTTTTTTCAAGTTTTTTTTTTAAGTTTAAAATGAATTGAAGGAGTAATTATGCTTATCATGTAACTTTTCAGTGTTTTATCTTTATTTTTTGTAGGTTTTTATGGCTCGATAAATTTAAAATTAAAAGGTTAACACTTTGCAAGTTTCCATTCCTTTTCCCCATTCAAAAATACTCATGTTGTTGTGAGTCACTTTTACTTACTTCTCTTTTGAAATATTCGTATTATGGATTAGCTTTTAACTTAAGGAAAAATTTCAATCAGAACACATTTTTTAACATTAACATTTTTTAAAGTAAAAACATCAAAACTTTATTGAGTTTTGAATAAAGAAGTTAAACAAGGATTTTCTAAAATAGTGTAAAAGTTGTCTTTTTCTTTCTAAGAAAATATTTTAGCTTATTCTCTTACTAGCGCAGTTTATTTAAATTGACTCACTCTCATTTTAAAACCTTTGATTGATAATCTATTTCAGAAATTGTTGCATTGATGCTTTGCACTTAAGCATATTTACTAATAGGCTAATGGGGTGTTTTTGCTTTTTTTTTAAAAAAAAAACTTTCTAATGGTTTTGATCGTGACAGCAACAAATCTCTTTAATAGTTGTCTTATCATGCTTTGTTTAATTCTTGCAAGTTTATTATACACCAAAAGTCAAAAGAATTCAATTTGAAAAAAAAATATACTAAATAATTTAAATACAAGAAAAAAAAAACATCTTTTCTGCAATATACAAAATATAGGTTTGAGTTGTGTTCATTGAACACTTAAAAAGAAAGTTTTAGTATTTCTTTAATGTAAAATATTTGTGGTCTGTAGTATAATAATTTCACAATTGAGACTGCCATAAAGATATGTAATTATTTCATAAGTTTAATTTCAAATTCATTAAATATTGTGATAATGCATAATTGAATGACATTGTAATTTTTTACAACATTTCATAAAAGTTAAGCAAAAAACACGAAATTGAGATTCATAAATAACTAGAATCTTATACAGAAAAATCCTCCTATGAAATTTCAAAGAAAAAATATAAAATATTATATACAATAGAGCAAAAAAAATTAAAATTAATATATTTGAATATTTAATAAATTTCTAAAGAACTTCCTTTGCCAATTTCATAAAAAAAACGAGTGATCCCATTAGAAAATTAAAAATTAAAAGTAATTGTCTCAAGGTATAACCAAAGACAAATTTGGTATTGCATGCCAGAAGAAACAAATGCAAAGGAAGACAAATAATTCCCTATGTATTTTTAGCAATAATAAAAACTTTAGCAAAGAGAAGTTAATGTAAAAGCATAATCCCATGGTTAATTATTTTTAATCTCATCATGCGCAACGGCCACTTTTTCTAATCCCTTGATATAATGATAATAGTCATTTTAAGAACAAATTTCTAGTGAAAAGTAGAAAACTTTTGTCATCAAAACGTTATTATCTAAATTACAAAAAAAAGGTCTTCATTACATGAAAAAGAAAATAGCGTTTGCTCTCTTTAATCTATAAACCTGATATATATGATAGATAATCATATAATTATATAATTTATAAAAATATATAATGGATACCTCATTTTAGATACACAATTTTTTTTTTATTTCAATTATATATTAGAATCTTAAGAACATCAAAATTATTATTATTATGCTATGCAAGCAATAAAAAAAATAGTGAAAACAATACTCATTCACTTGAAATAAATGGGTAATACATATACATGTTCTTTTTTCTCTTTTATGTTAATTGGTATATAAAATAAAGCATAGATACATACTTTATTTAAATAAATATATAAAATTATAATTGATAAAAATACTAAATTTTAATTTATTGAAATAAGATAGTAAAATAAATAAATAAAATACAGACAAATAACAGCAATAAAACACGCGTTTGGGCTAGAATAAATGATGGCATTTTATATTTAAATAAAAAACCAATTAGAGTAAATTATAAACTGTAAATTTTAGTGACAATGTGAAGAGTTGAAATTGACAAGAAACAGAAGTTCCGATCCGTTGAATAACGTTGAAATGTGGTATCTTATGATTAGCATTAGTTTGACTTGGTCTCTAACCACATGACAAACCATCAACATGGGGAAGATTTGGCCATTAATGTCACAGATATGCATTTCATTTCTTTAAGAAAACAACATTTTAACATTCCCAGATAAAAAAAGAAATTAATAGTATTTCATTCTGAATTATTGTACCCCATTCATCAAATTCCAGTTTGGAATCATTCATTCATGTTAGTTTAGGTAAATAGTCAACCATCGAAGCTGGAAAGACTTGTTTTTTAGTTTAAAAAAGAAAACAAAGATTAGATTGTGTCTGTTTAGAATCTTTGCAAAAATATGGCAAATATTCGTCTACACATCAATCAGTTGTTCAGTCTGGCCTCTGGGATTGGACGGTTGTATATATATATATATATATATATATATATATATATATATATATATATATATATATATATATATATATATATTAAAACTTATAAAAGTACTTCTATAAATTAAATTATACATAAACTTAAAAACTAGTTTCATTTTATACAGGCTTAATCATTTTACACATTATATACTATCATATTGTATAGAAAAGGACTACAGCAAATAACAATTTATAACATCAAGAATTAAAATGAGTGTTTACTGAAAGTGAAGTCTAGATTGTAAAGACCCTTGAAGGAAAAAAAAACTATAGCTCGTTCAATTCACATCCAAGGGGTTCCGACAAAGAAATCTCTCTATATCGCTATACAAGGATTAAAATGCAGTATTTCAAAATTAAATTAAGATGTAATCCTAACACGTATAAAAGGACAGCTATAGGATACAAGATCTTCAAATAATCAAAAGCCAAAACAATGATATTATACAATCAATTCTCACAACCCATGTTAAGAGCAATCCAAACATTGTTGATCTCGACCTGGCACACCAATGAAGACATTATAGGCCATGTTTTAGACAACGATCCTAGTATCAGATGTTAACTTCATTTTAAGACGTAGTTTTTGTCGACCACTATACAAGCGTACTGAAAAATGATTTCTCTCACCGCTATTTTCTTCTAGTAGTTGGTCTCTTGTCATCTGTTGGTGTATACTCACCAGTTACCCTGCCATTTGCAAAAGAAAATGAGTTACCATGGGGACTAAAGTTTGTGCCAAACAGAAGTCATTTGAAATCATTGGATAACATTTTAATCCCACTATGACTTTTTTCTAGTTTTGAGTGGTTCATTTGAGTAGCGCAATCTGAAGGGTTTGTGAGGATAAAATCTTTTGCAAGTGTTCCCATAAGAAAACCTATGAGATGTGCTGTTTAAGTCGATGCACCACTCAAACAAGAAAGTGTGAACAGACAATGAGATTAGAAAACTAGGCTGTAGCCATTATATTCACAAGAAGAGTGAAGATATCAAGATAAGTTTAATCATAATCCCTGATCATGTACTCCAGTATAATGAAACTATTTCTTAAGCAATAGGTGAACGCATGTTAGAACAATAGTCAAGACAAAAATATATGTACCTATTATACAACAACATGGCTTCACCTATTGTCCCTGCCACCTTGTTCCGTACCTTTCTAACACAAACCTGAGACAAGCCTAAGTTAGTACATTTTATTTATTAGATATCAAAGTAAGCACAATTATGCTGCAATCACTCACCTGTACTTGATCAATAGGTCCAGCTTCAGGATCCCGATTTCGGTGAATAACAATTCCATTGTCACACTTATTTATGAAGTGTGCACTTCCACTTATATCATAGAGATTAGGAGGATCCCCAACCCAATTATGCAGCTATGAAATTAGAAGGAAGAATATAAGAAAGAGTAAAATGACGAGAGATGAAAGCAAAGCTGTTTGTTACCAACCTGCCTAGGATGTGCTACAAACCAAACATGGCATCCATGATGCTGGGCAAAACGTTTGATTAAGGTAAGCATCTGACTCACATATTCTGTTTCAGTCCTGCAAGTTTTTAAAACTAGATTAATCTCAATTAGCCATCCATTATCCAGACAACAGTAAAGGCAGCTTGGCAACACAGAATGATTTGTAACAAAGCATGTTCTTGGAGAGAGATTGATTTATGCTGTATCCTATTATTTGATTATAAATAACATAATATGCATGTCTCGGTATACAACACACAACATTCAAATATATTTGTAATTTCTATTGTATTTCTCTAATATATATTCATAGGGTATGAACGGAATTCTCTCCAGCCATTCCCAGCATTCTAAACAGTTCAAGTACACCCAAAGAAAATCCAAATTTACAATAAGCTCTTTTAAAAGAATTACTGGTTTGAAGGTCGCTGATGATCAAGCTCATTGTAAGGATCAATTACAAGTCCACGCACCCCGTGCCTTAACACAGCAGCTTTTGCAAGGTCAAGGACCCAACTTATATTTGGAAGGGAGTCATCTTCACACCTAGTATCAACAACCAAGTATCCCAGCACTAAATTTCATCAGTGTAAGAAATGTAGGTATCAGACGGTCTATTCAACAATAACTATAAAAGCAAGAGATTTTGACATAACTCAAATACACAGCCAAGATCAAAAGGTTCATGTTCGGATCCTTCATTCTTTATTCATATGTAATGTAAACCATTTCAAATAAATTAAGGAGACCTGAAAATTTATGCATCAACATTGGTACCTAACAAGGATTAAAATCCCAGTCAGATAATTTTATGTGCTTGCAACATGTAAGTTCTGGCCACCCCCTCGCAGCCATACATTGATTCACAATACAACCGCATCACCCCAATACCCAACATCAAGAGAACAACTATAAATTGGCAAACGCTAACCAGTGCCTTAAGGACACCAGTTACGGAATTAAAAGCAGAAAGTTTTTTATTAAGATGCAAAAAAATGCACTCTCGTACGATTGTTTTAATGTGCTGTCATGTATAATTTTCAATTAAAAACTTTTTCCTTTTAATTCTTCAACCAATGCCTTGGGGTACTGGTTAGCAAGACCCATATAATTTTAATGGTACTACAGTAGAAGATTAGTTCTACTAAATGAGCCAAATGCACTAAAAGAGTTGCTACTGCCTGCTTCAACATTCATTTAGAAAATTTTCCCCCTTGATATTTTAAATACATAAAAAATCAACTGCACCACTAATCATAGCATGCACCACGTTTCAATTACAGCAACTGCAAAGGAAACCAGTAAACTAAATCAACTTAACAAATGTATAAAAGATAACAGCAGTCAAGCTAAAAATGTGAGGAAAAATGTACAAATGATTGAATGTGGTACGCTACTAGTTACAACTACCAGCTGAGATCCTTGTAATGGACTTACCTTATGAGAGAAAAAGTATCACTTAACCAGAGCTTGCCCTGTTCAAATTCCTCCTCACTCATCCGTTCAACATTTTCACCATAACTAACATTAGATAACAAGTCAATTACGATAATCAAATATATATGCATAACAACAATCATAATTATTGCAATTAATAAACATTATCCAACAGACTAATATAAGGGTCTCCATACAATGAAAATAAATTGCAATATTATAAAGCAGAATGCAGAGGATAAAGACAATTACAAATCCTTTATGATAAAAGTAATACTGATTCCACTAGGATAATAAATCCGGTAGTATAAAAGCTTCAATTCCATATCCCACTCATGTCCCATGCCTTAACATGAACTTGACACGTACAAACAAGATTAATAACTAATTAATTTGCTATCTGGTACAAAGTAATGCAAGCCATGGTATTTCTAATTGTGAGAAAGGAGTAAAATATGAACATTAACATGATACAAATAAGAAAAAAATTGAAAATTATTATAAATCCAGCACATAACACAGCAGAGGATGTGGAAAAACCGCACCATAAGTTATTATTTGATGCAGAAATAAACACTAATTAATGTAGGAAGAGTAGGGTGTAATCGCATGGTTTTTATCTTGGTAAAAAGTAGTAAAAGAAGACTAAGGACATTGGAAAAAATTGTTGAAAGGGATCTCATGGTTAACAATATTCTTGAGAATTTAATTTTTAATTGAGCCTAATAATGTCATGTAATCCATGAACCTAAACTCATCATAATAATAAAGAAATAAATACCAAGGCATCAAATAGTGTAAATCATAAAAAATATGCAAGGCTCACCGTTCATTAAAGAATGGCTTCTTCAAGTGTTTCTCCAAAAGTTTTCGAGCATGTTCTCTGACCTGTAGGATAGTCAATAAAAAGTAAGAAAAATGCACACACAAACTTCTGACTGGAATGTAAGAGGCAATTATTTAAAAATAGTGATATTGTTGGTAGAACAATATGATACAGCCAGATATACGAAGGAAGTATAAGAGAAATGACAGATATTTAACACGTGTCCAACCCCAGCGGGGACTTCAGCAAAACAAATCAATAAAGATTACTAAGAGCAGCCACTCAACCGTTCAGTACTAGGTTATATGTTAACTCTGAAGGATTATGTTTTCCCAAACATTTTAACAATTTCATAGTTCATACGAAGTTTTTGACAACCACCGAATCTCTGAATTTCAATTGATGTAGCCAACCCCGCCCAATGGAAAATAGTTTTTGTTTATAGTTAATATGAAGAAATATATGGTTGATTGGAGACAAATATTATAGTTTTATTCACCCAATAATGTTTATGTAATATTGAGCATCCAGAACCAGTTAAGTAAATCAATGGTTTCTGAAACACATTCAATTCACTAGCATTCCAACAAATAAAGTAAAACCAGAGGGGGAAAGAGAAATAATTCATTTACTTTTCTTATCTGAGAAAAATGTCTCTTAATAAACGAAACCAACCATAGAATCACAATGAAAATACATGAGTAAGCTCATCATATTACCACAAATATCTAAACATGATCTACCATTTCATAGTCACCTAGAAGTGAGCAATAAATATCCTGAACACAGAAAGTCCTGATTCTTGTTTCACTTGCAAATGCAAACATTTTGCTGAATAAAAACAACTTTGAAAGTCACTAATAAACAATCTAACCTTGTTCTCCATAGAACAAAGTGCGAATTTCCAGCCGGCAAATTCATTTAGATTGCAAAGAAGAGCATCAATCCACTCACTCTTCCCAGAGTTAGGAACTCCAGTCACTATGGTCAGTTCTCCTGGTACAACCTGATAAAAAGTAATTTAATAGAACAATATCAGGATCTCGAATTCCTTATGTTGTTTGGTATATTATTATCTGTAATTAAATATATAAAGTAAACAAAGAAAAAACAAATGAATAAAAAAATGTTTATCACATTAAGAAAAAGTAGGAATAACCGGCCTTACATTGTACAAGTCATTCAAATTATTCCACCCCGTTGGGATACCAATTTCATATCCTAAGGTTCGATGGTAGTATGCATCAATCTCATCAAAGTAATCTCTGAAATTAAACAATCCACGTATTGGATATAATTCTGCATTCTCAATCACTTCCTTGAGTGCATCGGGGCCCAAATACATGAGAACCTGTAAATAAGTTATAAGGTAGCTACAGTTATCAAAGACCAGAATTACACACAAACAAAATGACTCTGCACTACATGTGCATACACAAACCAGACAAGTGGGAAAATTATGTTGGTGTTCGAAAACACATAACAGGAAATAATCTCTGCAGAAAGCTTTCCAAGAAAAAATCATTTCTTTAAAATAAGCAAATCCAAACATGCACGACAATAAAACCATGCATGCAAGACCAACATGAATAGCATACACTAGACAGACAAATATATAAATATAACCTAAAGGGTTCGGTGAATCCAAACAATGGGGAAAAGTTACAAAAGCATTATTTGTTTTCAATGTTTTGGGGTTTCATTTTTTAGGGGACAGGGATGAGAGGCGGTGAAGGTGAAAAGGAACTTTTGAACATGCAAATTGATATATGTCTGACCTCATTTGCATCTTTGCAATTGTCTAATCTCCCTTTTTTAGGCCACTTGACTCGCCAGCATCTGCAACCATTGAAGAGAGAGAAAGATAAAGAAAATGTGAAACAAGCATGAACATAGGAAAACAATTCTCCCATTATTTTTTAAAAAATGGAAAATCATACGAATAAACTAAATGCATACAACAGTGAATATAGCCATTCAGTCTTGTCTAACCATGAAGATTTTGAAACAACAGCAATATGAACATCACAAAAAAGATTTAGTGAGACACCATTTATCTTAATAAGCAATTCTTTTGAACAAAAACGCAAAAGGAACTAAAAGTAGCTTTTCTATACAGTTTAGCACTTCTTACTTCAAAATTAAACACCCAAATACAACGAATACATGGAACACATAAACTAAAATGAAATTACTGCCAAAATATTGTTACATTCGCTAATTGAAAGCATACAATTAGATCCGATTATGATAATTTATATATGCAGAAGAATCAAGACCAAAAAAATTCTAACTTTTCTTTCCCAATACGGCGTGCAAGCTCCTCAGCCAAAGCTTGACCAGGTGGATCCCCATCAGTGGCAAGAATAACCCGGGTTGCCTATCAATATAAACATTGAGAAAACAAAAAAATTATGAAAGTGATATCTTTCAGCACATTCAGAAAAAAGAAATAATAACACTTAACAAACCTGCTTTAGTTCATCTTTACAGTTCCAGAGATACTGATACTTTTTGTCCTAGCTTTACAGAATTAGAAATATGACAAACATTAGATTCTAACATTACACATGGGACCACAGAACAGAATGCAACAGAGAAGAAATTAAAAAATTACAAACATGCACACGCATAATAATATAGTATGTTAAGAATTAAAAAAGACCTGTTCTGGAGGAGGCAAGTCCTTTGAGGACACTGATGGAGGTGCCCCATCAGGAACACTGACGCAATTGAAGAAGCCAGCTTCTTCCATTGCCAGCTTGTCCATTTCACCTTCAACCTACATTGTTAAATCAATAGGCTAAGCATAAAGCAAAACTTTAACTTCACATAATTTCTACAGAGAGCAGAATACATACAATGATTATGTCACTCTGTCCAACTATGTCATCCAATCCATAAAAGATCTTTTCAGTATTTGCTTCCTGAAATAAAAGGATATTTAGAGGAAACTGGAAAGAAGTAATAGATCATAGAAACAAAATTTGACAACTGTCAAAAAACATATGCTGGATTCAAGATAATATGAAAAAAATATCTTCCAACTATAAGCCTCCAGTTTTCCAGCTCCTAGGTTATAAGCTAGTTTTACCAAAAACATTCAATATATATAAATTGAGATTGCAAGGCTTACTTGTTTGTATTTCTTTTCTTTATTTTTATGCAATTTAGGTGCGCTGCAAATTATAGATGTAACATTAGAGCCTAGTTGGGATCACATGTTATATGTGATGTTTCTGCATACTCTACGTTACAAAAAAAAGATTGCAAGGCTGTAAGAGTAGAAGCTCAGTGCACATGCCCATAAGAAAAAGCACCAACACTAATAATCTAAGCAAGA
Organism: Lablab purpureus; assembly: GCA_030347555.1. NCBI lineage: Eukaryota > Viridiplantae > Streptophyta > Magnoliopsida > Fabales > Fabaceae > Lablab > Lablab purpureus. Next base: position 18,104,260 of record CM059259.1, read on the forward strand.
ATACTTACATTTCACATATTTAGTGGGAGAGATTTTATTTGACTATGCACACCAAAAAGATGACATGCTTTCCATCACTGTTGTTTTAAATTTTGATACTAACTACTTTTCAGCTTATCAATTTTAACTCTGAATCTAAATATGTACAGCATACCTGCCAAAACATCTTGTTGACATCTCGATACTTGCAACTAATAAGTGTTCCATTTCGACGATACGTGAAAGCAATCACAACCTACCATACACATGTTACATAAACAATTAGTAACAAGTCAGTCACTTGTAAAGCAAAGTATGAAAATAGAACACTAAGTACAGTATAAAAAAGTAAATGTTTATTATACACTACCCATGGAAATAGTTGAACTTTGAAGGTATCACTTTGTTAAGTAAAAATCAATGCAATCCTTCCCTAAATAATTGTTATGCAAAACATGTTTTTCAGGGTAATATATATTAAATAGAAAATTATGTCATTGTTAAAACGTTCTTTATAATCAGCTAATAGTAGGTGTAACTAACATAAATCATATCAAATTTAAAGTTATCACATGTACACCAAGGGGCATTTACTAGTTAATAAAACTGTAACCAACCTCAGATGTTAATCTAGGATCTTTCTCTCAGCCAAAGAAATCAAACAATCATAATGAATGTTAATGTAGAGGAACTATCAATACATGGAAGATACATATTCATAATTTAGTGGTCAATTGCACCTGATCTTCATATTTTCTCTGCTTCACAGCATTTCTCTCCAGGGTTTCTCTCGAAATCAAGCGCTCTGAAAAATATGCAAGCAGCTGAAACAGAGAAAACAAAGTTACATTCACCATGTTGATTGGAAATGAAGAAAAAATCATCATCAATACAATTGAAAAAATATCTAACAAGCATCAAAGAAACAAATAAACATATATATAGATTTTTATTCTAATTTCTAAAGGCTTGTTTGTATTTCTGTTTATTGTGAGCAACAGCCCACCACTCTGTATTTGTTACTTCAATAAATACACATTTAGCATATCCAGAATAAATAAATCATTAAATGCACAGATGAGAAACAATCAGAGAAAACAATGGCTCCGCTGCCAAGACAAAGAACAAATTTATTGAGTGCAGAGTAGTAGAGTACAAACAAAGCTAGTTAGACATAAGCAATTAATTTTAACTGCTTGCCAAAACTAAAAACAGTAGACAGATAAACTGTAGGCAAAAAAAAGGAAGACATTGTAGGTGCCCACATATAATAATTAGGTAAGGTAAAATTTAATGACCTCATCACAAAGTGGTTCTAGTTGTAATTCCTCCTCGGTAATTTCTCTTTTCTTTTTAACCGGGGTTACTTTACTTGCAGCAGATCTGGTTCCAGCAAAAGCCTACAGCAGAAGGTAGAAAATGAACACATACCACATCTGCCTGTGTTAATCAGGACCTGACCCACTTGAAAATGAAAAATATCTAACCTGTGTGCTGCCTTTCCACCCACACTTTCCACGAAAACACACCCATGCAGCGGATCCCCTAAAACTCAAAAAAAATTCAAAAATTAAAACAAAGTATATAGACAATCTGCTAAGAAAGAGAATCAGAAAAGCTTATGAAAAAAATGATAAATGCCATACCCATCTGGTGCGATGTAAAGAGATAGGCTCCTCTCTGCTCGGTCGCCACCTTGGCACTAACAAAAAAGGATTAAATGACACACATACAAGACCTAATACAAACAAAATGTTCAAATCCTATTGGTGCACATAAAATGGGATCCATGTAAAGAAAATGAACTATTCTCACTGCAGAGTCCCGCTATCCCAGAAAACAAAGGAAAATAAAAAATACAAACAACTTAAATGCATTGGTTTGAAGTACATAATAAACACTCTTCAATTTGAGGATTCCCATTCGCAACACTGTTATCTACCTCCTCAACTACTGAAACAAACGTTGCCCCTTCAAAGAATCACCTTATGCCAAACAAACAAAAAGAAAAATTTTACACAACTTCCCGCCTTAAACAAACATGATTAATAACAAGACACAAATTTTCATGTGTCAAGCGAAACAGAAATTTGGGGGCAATGTCAAACAAAACTGCAAAACTTTCCAAAGCATCAAAACATCACACGCGACAAGTCATATTTGAAAACCTTCTACTGTTCAAAAAGCAAAAGTAGGAGACACCTTTGGACAGAGCAAGTGATTGTACTGCCCCGTCACACATATTCCAGTTTCTATCCCAACAGCCTCCAACCTCTTCTTCAAAATATTGAACTGCAACTCCATATTCTTCGCCTCGGGGCTCTCCAATTGAACTTCAGAAAACCAACCCAAAAGCACAAAAGTTAGCAACTTGGAACACATTTAAGGCTGGACTGTCCGCCACAGAAAAGGGCACCTCACCCGGTCTAGGGACACTGGCATGAGAGGCACCGTGGTAGCCGTTGGTTCGGAGAGGCGATGGAGGGTTCCTTGAAGTGGGTTTGGAACAGAACACGGTGAAGAAGGGTCTATGAGGGAGAAAACGGTGTCGTTGATAGAAAGGATTGTATTTGAGGGATGGAAATGGAGAAGAGGGGAAGAGGGTTTGAGGGGTCATGGCAGTGAGTTTTGAAGAGACAAATATGGGACGCAGAGTGTGGGGATAACGAAGGCGCATGCTTCTTGTTCACTTCTTGCAGAGAGTGTTTGCGTCGTTGTGTGTGTTTCTCTAACAGCGTTCCATGTGTTTGTGAAAGAGAGAGAGTGGGAGTGGCGGAGAGGGTTTTGGTTTTAAGGCTTTCAAAGTTTTGAAGTCTTAAAGAGGGTGCCCATCAAATCATTGGTGCTGTGTGGGTGCACAGTATAGGGAACCCAAGGACTGAGTTATGTTATGAGTTTAAACCACATAATTTTGTTTGATTTATTTATACTGTTAAAATTTACTTAATTTGTACTAAATATTTTATACTATTTTATAATTATTTCTTATCTAAAATGGATCATTTCTGGTTTATAATAATGTTTTAGCAAAGGGAGAAATTTTATCATAGTGAGTTAGAATGAGTAAACATGTTTAAATATCAATGTAGTGTTAAGTGATTATTATCCTGTAATTAGAGATTAGAGACTTTTCTATGGTTTTAAAAATGTTACTTTTAATGCTTTTTATAATAATGTTTGATGAGTTCAACTTTAACATATTACTCTTAAATAAAAATATTATATAGTAAAAAAAGTAATTTTATATATAATTTTGAAAACAAGGATTATGTAAAAAAACAATACTTTTTATAATTATATCGCATTACATAATTATGTAAGTCTGTGATAAATTAAATTTATATTTGATTGTTTGCTTATATTTGTCAAAAACTTTCGAGATTTATTTATTTTTTACTATTAAACACTCTCTAAACATAGTATGATATTTAAATATTCTGTATGGGGTATTTTTTTGTATTTCAGAAGAATAATAGCTAAATTATAATCAACTAATCAATGTATTAAAAAAGACTGTGAAAGAAAATTTTGAAATATAAGTGTACTAATATTTTAACTTGTGTATTGCACAAAATAAATGTGTTTGTTAATGTTAATCATTTTCATATTTATAAACTAAGTTGAGTTAAACTCAATTAAAATTAAAAGAAGACATAATTTATCGTGATTTTTAAGTCATTTAGAGTTAGAGATAAACTCATTTTTAATTATATTTAAAAAAGTCAAAATATATTAATATGGTATTTGATTGAAATTGAAAGTTGATTACAATGTTCCAACTAAAATCTAAACCCATCTTTCATCCTAGCTTCTATGTGTAGAAGATGATAAGAAAATTGGAAGAAGATAAACTTAATGGTGGATCATAATGATTGAACATACATTATTTTTTGTATAGATGATGTTCTTAAATACTAGTCCTCTTAAAGAGAAAAAAAGTGTATGTAAAATTTGATATGTTATCATCACTTATAAGTAAGTAATGAGCATCTCCTCCTTCAAAGTTGGCATATATATTCTCTGTAAAGATCAGGCAAACCCTTTTTTATACCTTCAAAAAATTCCTCACTTTTTTCTTTGGCTAATAAGTTTACGATCTTAATTTATAATAATGTATAATGAAATTTTCTTTTACATATTTTATTTTATCTTAATTATGTTTTAAAACAAATATAAAATATATTATTTATATACCGAAAGTATCTTTAATTTTATTTATAATTATTTACAAGTAACTACAAATTAAAAATAATTATCACTTATTTTTTTCATAAATACAATGAAAGTATCTTTAATATTTTTGTAAGTAGTTACCTATTTTCTTTTTAAACATATTCTTTTTCACTAATATAAATAATTTTCTTACCAACTACTTTAGCAACAAAAAAACGCTAACAGTATATTCTACATTACACTTTTTAACTATTTATAATTCATTACTATTTAATTGTAAACTAAATTATTCTTGAATTGAAGAAAAGAAATCATAAATTTATGTTGAATTTCAGCTAATAATAATTAAAGTATATTTGAAAAAGACATGTTCCTAATACTTTTCAAAACACATTAATTCGCGTTTCTTCAATAAAGGTTTATATCTTTTATTTCTTTTCACGTGCCCTGGTTAATGGCGAAACCAAAAAAAAAATCTCAGAAAAATTATATATCCGTGAATTCTCAACATTGAGTTTCACTTTGATCAAGGAAAATTAAAATAAGTAAAAGATGCAACCAAAACAAATATAAATTTTTATTGATAATTTTTTTTATCGAATATCATATTCAAAATTAGGAAATTTACGGGATTAAAATGTTATTTAAATCAAATATTATGAGCTGTTTTTTTATTCCGACAAATCTTTGTGACTGTTTGAATGGAGTATTTATATAGACTAACTGTAAGAATTTGGTGGAAAAAAAAATTGTGCGTGCTCAAGAAAATTATTAGGATAAAGAACAAACATTATTATAACTATTAATTGTGTATTATCAGTTCAAGGCATCGAGTCCCCACGTATATCCGAAAAAATATTATACATATTGTTTAATTGCTATTTTAAGTTTCCCTATATTTAGAAAAAAAAAAAAGAACATTCATGTATATTGCATAGTGAATAATCTCTTAATACACATTTTTATTAAGCAATAAATAATTAAACCAGTCATTTAAAATTCACACTATTAAAACCGACATCATTAGAATGATAATAACAAGATTAGCAGTGGAATATCTATTCCAAAGTTACATAATACATAGTTTACATAAAGAGCCTATAATACAAAAGGCCATATACAACAGACTAACATGTCTCTCTGACACTCACAGAGGACTTTAGTTTCGGAACCTTGAAGCTGGTAGAGAATAGCTTAGGAGTCGCAAAGGTGGGAATAATTGGAGATTCTTTCCTCTTCATTCTTTTTTTCCCCTGGACATTCAGGAAGCCAAAACGTATTAAAAAGAAGAAGGAATGCGTTCTTTTTTCTGAAACTGTCCACTTTAAAAACCTTGTATAAATCTAAAACTATTGTTCAACATGACAAACAGGAAGTACACCTAAAAGTGATACTGGAGAATACTACCCACCCACACCACTAGGAACAGGACATAATGATGCTTTATAAATTTAAATACATAGTCAACATAAGGCAGCTCAATGAGTAATAAATATGCTAAACTGTCTTGTATCATGTTGGCAAGTTATTATGAAATTGCAGATGTTGGAAATCGATTGCGAATAAAGCAGAAGACAGACTACGTCTGAAGACAATAAAATCAAAATCTTGAGAGGGGGAACTCATGCAGTGAATACATATTTCTATTGAAATGAATACATAGTCCAAGCATTTGTATTTTGGAAGCAGGCTGCCATTTCAACACAACCATGTTCATGAACAAAATGCTGAGTATAATAAAAGAAAGCCAGCATTAATCCATATGCCACCACCAGCAAAGCGCATAAATGATAAATGCCAACAAAATTATAATATAGGAAGATGAGCAACTAGAAAACGAGCATGCCATACCCTTTCAGAAGATTTTGCATCCGGTTGATCGGGTGTATGTATTTCCTTCTTCACAATCATACTTCTACTCTTGTTGCTCTTAACAACTCCCGACCCAGATGCTTTATTTCCATCCGTGCAACGATTTAAAACAGGTGTGACACGTCTGCTCCTGAATTTTCTTAGAGATTCCAACTCCACCGAGAGTCCAGATATTTCTTCGTTTAATCTTTTTGTCTCAGCCTCCATCTCAGCTATTTTACTTTCTAATTCGCAAACTTTACTATCTTTTTCATAATTTTCAGACTGTAGCTGTTCCATGCCGGAAATAAGTACCTTTATCTTTTCATTTGCCTTTTCTACTTCAGCTTCTTTAGTCTTTAATTTAGCAGTGTAATCATTCTCCATTATATTATATTGATTCCACACAAATCTCTTTTCTGCCAAGAGTTCAGACACCTCTGAATATTTTTCTAAGGAAAGCTTATCATATTCACCTTTTAATCTACTAAATTCATGGATGATTTCTTGGGAACAGTTATCTGTTTCTGCAGTATTCCAAACGGACTTGTTTCCTTTATCTGTGGTTCCTTTCTTCTTCTTGCCAGTATCCTTAGATGCTGTTCCTTGGCCCTGTTATAAAGTGACTGTTCAGCATAACGCAATAAGAAATATCAGAAAACCCAACAAATATGCAAGGCTGACGGAGAGACTACTTACTTCTCTCACAGAGGATTTACCAGAAAGAATTTCAAACCATGTTTTAAAATCCCCCAACTCATCCTCTGTATGCTCTGTAATCAAAAGATAAATGAATGCAGTTAGAGCAATGTCAAATAAAAATTAATTCAAACCCCTATTATTTCAACAACTGACAAAACTTAAAATTAAAGATATTAATAATTTAAAGCATCTAAACCAGATAATGAAAAGAAAATTCCCTGTAGCATACTAGGAGTGATGCCTCATCCAGGAGCAGGAACTTTCATAATGGGTCAGCCAATCAGGTATTTAACCATCTCAGCAAACCCTTACATTCATGTATCATGTACAGTTATTTACATTTGGGAAATGCAAATAATCCCAATTTAAGCATCGTGTATCATGTTGCATCCAGGAACATCCCAACATTGACAGTAGAAATGCACCTTATAAGCCATTTCTTCTAATCACAGGTCGCATAAACTTGTTCACATTCAAAAATTTATTCATTTAACTCTGCTCCTGTGCAAATAATTCCAGTATGAGGTCAAAATAAATGCATGTTCAGGTTTCCGCAGTACTTGTTTTTCGATTATCTTTCAAATGCAATGCTTCAAGAAAGACCTTTTAACCCCAAAAAAAGGGAGACTATTTTCCAAAATAATCACATCACAAACATGCTATTACTCTCTAGTGTCCCACAAAACTCAACTCAGGTACTCCAAATAACACAAAATCTACACCATGTCAAGAAACTATCTATAACAAAATAGTTCTCTCCATTCTCAATCCTTACTAAAAACAACAAAAACAAATTTTTGCTCCATGAAAGCAAAACATTAAGGAATAAAACAACAAATTTAAAAACCTAACACCAAGAACCAATACCAAATATCTTTTCCCTGAGAATAGCACGAAATAAAAACTTCTAACAAGATATCAAAGAAAATTCACTGACCCAAAATCCATTTAAACGTAGCAGCCTCTCTGTGCTTCAAACCCAGCGCCAAATCCGCCTTCGCTTCCTCCAGAGACCGTTTCTTCTCCTCAAAGGTCAAAATCCCGTTCAACTAAACAAACAGTGGCAATAAAAACACATAAAAAAGTAAATTTTTAAACTTTAGCGGAGCCCTAAAAAAAGACTATTTACCTGAGAAATTTGATCCTTGTGAAAGCGAACATCGGAGACCCATCCTTCGTGCTGCATCCGAATACGGTCTTCGAGAAACTTGTGGCGGCTTGCGAACGATTGAAGCTGCTTTTGCTGGTTGCGCAACATCTGAACCAGAGATTTGAAGATATTGCCCCAATTTTGGCGTTCCGATGAAACGACGTCGGCAGGTTCTGGTTTTCTGGATTTTTGCATCGTGAAATTCAGAAGAAAAAACGTTTGAATTTGGAAGAAGAAGTGAAAGAGAAGAAGCAGCAAAATTGAGAAATGCAACGGTCGAATTTTGCGCCGTTGGAAAGAGTAAGACAGTGATTTCAGAAACTTCTATTCGTTTTCAGACTTCGAATTTGATATCACAAATATTGGGCCATTATTCTTTACCCGACCCAATAAGTAGTCCCTTACTCAGGGAAAATTCTTTGTCCACCCCCCAATGGGTTTCCTCGCGCACTCCATGGGGTGAGTAAAAGACAAACATGTATGCTCTACTTGAAATAATTTTCACATTAAGTTATTTTTAGACTATACAATTTAAAAATGTTGTATTTTATAATAGTATTATCGTATATTTATTAAAAGAAATTAATATTTATTTTATTTTAGTTATATATATTATGTTATGGATGTATAAGATAATAATATAATTATTTTAAATAATATTAGATTAAAATGTATGATGTTGAATATTAAATTTTAGAATTTTGAATGATGATATATAATTTTTCTTTGGATATATAATATTTTTTAAATAAATAAAAGATGTGACGTTTGACACATGAGCTTAGCATACGACTAAATTACGAAAAAAAATTATAATATACTTTAAAGTATCAATTAAGTTGAATTGTGAGATTTTTTTGAACTTAATTTGTAAGGTCAAACTAAGTTGGGTTAAGTCACCCTCTTAATAGCTTTAATTACAATCTCATTATATCTCATAATCATCTAATCTCATATAACAATGCACATTCCTTTCATATGAGATCATCTCACTCACCTCATATAGTACACACACATTTTCATCACATATAATACATTTATATGCATTTAAATCTCATCTCACATAAACACACATCCAATCAAATATATGTCACTTAAACTATATGTCTTTTCTAAATAGAAAAAATCCTGTAACTTTAATGAGTGTTGCTTAAGTGAAAATAAATCCAGAGAAGTGAAAATTAATCTAACATTTCTCTCCAGCATATTTCTTGACTTGACCAATCAACTTTAGAATAGAATAAATCAAAATTGGTTCTTTCTATCCTTAATGTCATTTCATTCTTCAAGAGAGAAATTTCATATGCAATCAATAAATTCTAGAACTTCACTAGCATTTTAATTTTTGATGATCAGAACAATCACTTGTCATTAAAGTAATGATAACTATAAAGAAAAGATAATTGTTGTAACATCTCTTACTCAAGTCACAAATTATCACTAAAACAAAAAAACTCTTTTACTTAAACAACATTATTTAGTCTAAATAATAATTAATCACCACTTAAATATTGTTCAAACAATAATTTAATAAAAAAAATAGAAGATATCAATAATATGTAATACATTTTGCTTTAATTAATTTTAAACTTTCAAGTTTTAAACACTTTTCTATCTTAACTCACATGGTCATTTTCTATTTTACTACAACTCCATAAAATTCCAATTTAAGAAAAACTTAACATAAATTCAAAATAAGAATATATTCCAGCACAACTAATTCAATATAAATAATAAATATGTATAATTTATTAACCCCTTATTTATATGTGACTTTTTTTACTAGCAAAAACAAGTTTAGGATACAAACGTTAAGATGATAAAACTTTTAAAATTTCAACCTTATAAAATAATCAACATCTCTCTTCAATTACCATTATGTAATTAATTATATCATCATTAAATAAAAGACTATTAATCATAAAACAACCTATGCAAACCATTTTAAATTGTATATTAAAACAAATTATTATCTACAATTCTTTATTCAAACTCACCATTAATATCATCATGTGAATAATTTATCAATACATTGACTTCAAGAAGTTGGTTGGTTTGTCAACGTATGTTTGAATCAGCTTAAACAGGAAAGAAAATGAAATAAACAATTTCTTAATTATTTAAGTTGGATTAGTTAAATGTTATGTTCAATATTTTGTAAGAAAAAAAATATTATTATCGGTTTTGTATAAAAAAAATAGAAGGAATATTTAATTAGGTGCATTCGAATAATTACATGAAAAAACTTAACTATAATAATATATTTTATTTTTTTAATAAATTAAATTTGTGCTTAAATCTATTTTTTCTCAAAGTTTTGTTAATATTAACTTTGACGCATGTAGTTTTATTTCCCATATAATTTTAATTGCACATCTTTAAGTTTAACAAATTAAATAATTTTGTTTCTGCATTATCATCCAATTATTATTAACAAAAAAATCTAACTTATTTTTTGCGATAATAATATCAAAATCATTTTTATTATTATTTATTTGAGAAAATATAATTTCATTTATTACATATCTACTATTTACTTTATTATGATTTTTATTAGTATTAAAGCTGACTATGTAAGAAAAAAAATTTCATGAAATAACTATATCACCTGTAGTATATGTGATCCGACTTATATTTTTTTATAAATTTTTAATGTAATTTTTTTTATACTTAATTAGCACAATTTATATATTAATTAAGTGATTTTTATTTGTAGTATTAAGTACACTTCAATCTAAATTTATTGTTTTTACATGATATTATAAAATCGTCTTATTTAATCTTAAGTTTAATAATTTTTTTAATTAGTTAAATACAATTTAATTTAAAATCTATTTAATTTTTATTATTATGTTTTTTTAATAAATTTAGTAAATTATTATTTTGTAAATAAATATTAAAAAATATAAATATATTTTTGTGATGTAGATTAATCCATTTTATTCATAAATTTTGTAAGAAAAATGTGATTTATAAAAGTAAAAAATTACTTAAAAATATAGATTAAGAGTTTCTTTTACAAGATTAAATGCGAGTTTAAGGCTAAGTTGGTTATATATCCAACAATATTTACAATATAAACTTGATTGTAAAATGTTTTTTCTATTATTACATCACCTTTTAACACAAAGTTATGCCTTAAATACTAAATTTATAGTTAAAATTCATTCAAAGACATGATTAATAATAATAATAATTAATTAAACACATTAAATAACTCACGGTCACAAAAAAAAAGTGACTTTTAACACAGACTCTACGTACTTAATCACTATACTCCTTATTTTTTAATCATATCATAAATTGTATGTACTGCACCAGTTTTTTTTATTATAAATTACATTTTTATTCAATATATAAAAATTTATATAATTTTTAAAAATTACACAAAATCATTAATCATTAATATATATAATTTAGAAACTAATTTATACAATTTTATTTCAAAATAATGTATACATTAAAAAATAATATTTATTTTATTATTTTTTTATATATCTAAAATTATTACCGTATGCGTAAATGCATACTACTATTTAGTTTACTATTTTATTAATATGCAAATTTGTTAGAATAAAGCTGCAATTTGTAAATTTATCATTTTATATAATTTGTACAAAATACGTAAATTATTTTAATATGAATCTTTTATTCTAATTATACAAAGTAATAAATTTCAAAATTTAATTTTTGGATAACTTACATGTTAAGATTTAAAATGAACCATACAATTTCTGAGTACACATTATACAAATTTATTTAAACATGTAAATTATTTCTTTAATTATGCTAATGATTTAAATTTCCTGCAATATGTAAATTATTTTTATTTTTATTCTAATGGTTAAGTGTGCAAGAGTTATTGATTTAATTTCTAGATACACTTTCTTTTCATACCATTTCTCACTTTACTTAATGTTATCACCATCTTAGTCAACTTTGGTAATGGATGATCAATTGATGATAGAATTAAGAATACTTATTTTTTTAAAAATGAAAAAAATACATAATTTTAATTAAAGACAAGTTGGCTTGATGAGAACAGTATAGTAAGTTGTGTATTCAAATTCCTAGTTAACATATTAACAATTGCAGATAAAAATAAATATATTACATATTGCGGATTAAACATCATAAGAGGACAGTAATATATTTTAGTCCTCTGTTGTTATTATTATTGTTGCCATTTGCATTTTACTTGTAATCATACATAAACTGCAGTTTATTAAATATCTTTCAGGAGTTGAATTCATTTTAAGAAAAATACTTATTTTCATGAGAAACCTCATTAAAACACACTTCTGTGCATTCTATTAGATCATCACGTATCCCATCTTAATTGCCATATGCAACTCCTTAAAGATGTCTCAACAAAATAAAGTTGTCTAATGTCTTTTAACGTTTTATTTTTTTTAATATCTACTTAAAAGTAATTTTAGTATATGAAGAACTCATTCATTTTTATCTTTTTTTTCTCTAATCTAGAGAGAGCTTATAAAAAAACTCTTCACCAAACATGTTAATTCACACTCAACTGCTCACTTCTGAAATCCTGACACTAAGCAACTAAAATTTAGTTACCATAAAAACGAGATATCTTGATACCAGTTTAATTTAAAAAGTAAGAATATGGTCACACTACAATTTTCATTACATTTTCTGGTATGACTAAATTTTAATAGTAGCCCAGGATCTTGAGCACTGAAGGCTATATCAACTTCCATGGATGGAATTACCTAGTTGGCATTTGTATATGGCTCTGCATTGTCAACAATTTTCTTCAAAGCATCAGCTCCCAAGTATTGGAGAACCTGGGGTCATAAACCATGGATAAATAATTATATCCTGAAGGTATATAAATATACTGCATTTGGAAGGTGCAAAATAGAAATCATGTTGAGCAATACTAACAGCACACTTTTTCTGATACTCTTCATTAGAAGTTATTAAAAACTGTAAAGTCATAAATAGAGTTCTTTAAGCAAGAACTGAGACCTATAAAATATTTCGATTTCCAATGATAAAGAGTGTCTTCAAGAAGTGTGTAATTAAGATTTCTCGTGTCATTGGACCTTGAAAAGTTATTTTTTCTTAGATACTCCACAAGCCATAAGTGAACTGAATTTTCAGTTTCCCTACAGAACGAATAAAATATTGATAATATATCCAGAGTTATACCTCATTTGCATCTTTGAAAGAGCTGAGTTCATCTCTCTTTGGCCAGAGCACCCGGCAACACCTGATGTCAACCAATAAAGGAAGGAAGATATAAAGTACACAACACAATTGAAAAGTAAAGCAGAAGTGAACATTTATTATTTCACCACGCCTCAAGTACTGGAAAAAGAACAGAATGTATAACCTATTCACAGATCCAATAAACTTTCTGAACCATTATTAGAGTGCCAGATTTGGTAAGCCTTTTGATTTATTTAGTAGGATATGGGCCCCTTTGCATGCATGAAATTTAAACCTAATGCATTATGGAGTTGAGGTACCATGAATATGTGTCTTGAACCTTGATCACTGAGCTTTAGGGTTTATATCCATGCAACATGCTATGTGCACATCCAAGTCTCAAGTTTTACTTTACATTTGGTACTCACAGACAATAATATGGAGAATGTATGACATGATTATAACCTTTCTCGGCCAAGGCGCCGTGCCAGCTCTTCTGCTAAAGCTTGACCTGGCGGGTCATTATCAGTTGCCAGGATAATGCGAACTGCCTAAAAGAACAAAGAGGAAACCAAGCTACTAAGCAGTTCGCTTCTGTGCTAGAAAGATCCAACTTAATGGGAAGATATGATATGTGTGTACCTTATCTAAGTACTCTTTGCAGTTCCACAGGTATTGAAATGCAGTGTCCTGACTTCATAAAGACAAGCAAGCACAGATTAATATATTAAAGAGATCAATTAATTGATTGAAACACATACTTTATGAGGACTTAGAAAGATAACCATGGATCACTTCTTAAGGCAGAGAAAGAATGACTGGATGCAATTTTTTTTTTTTTGCTCTCATGTTAATCTTACGAAAGTTGTGTGATTATGGTCCAACGTTAAAAAAAAATTAATTAAAAGGTAGAGTCCTCGTGAACAGAATTTATACACAACGTCAGTATAACAGATCTTCAAAGAATAAGGCTCTATACTTGGACACTTTCGCAGTAAAATGCAATTAGTCAAGATTAGTAGGTAAAAGGAAAAAGCAGAAATCGTTTATATAGATTCTTCTTTTCAAAGTTAAGGATTATAACTAGTAAAATTTCTTAGAATGAAAGTGGTGTGGAAACACAAAGATATCCCTTGAAACAGTTAGAATCTATATCACTAAATGATTTGCACTTTGACTCTTTGTTATTACATTTTATATTACCACACTAGAACAACAACCATAAAACCTCGTACCTCATCAGAATAAAAATGAAAAACTAGAGAGCAAATTAATCTAGGTATTTGAAAATCATCCTCAAAGGGTAAGTTGCAAAATAACTTATATCAGACAATTAATAATCATAGTGAATGAACACACGGACAAAACTATAGAGGGGCAATTACATTTCATGCGGAACTTAAGACCACTCTAATCTATTTCAATAGATATATAGATACAGAGAGACAGGTACATTTTGATGAAGAAGACAAGAAGTATTACGGATGTTTGCATTAATAAGGCATATTACATTGAATATTCACTCGGCCTTAAAAGAGAAGTGAAAACAAATTTTAATAATAGCACAAACACAAACCTTCTCTATTGGAGGCAAATCTTTTGAAGAAACCTTTACTGGTGCACCCACTGGAACACTAACACAATTCCGAAAGCCAGCTTCCTCAAGCGAAAGCTTATCAATTTCCCCTTCAACCTATTATCATCATTGGACTGTAAGAATATCTTCAATTCTTTCTTTTTTCAGCTTTCAGTTGGGAATTGTCACACAAAAGAAGATACGGATGGAAAAAGTAATGGAACAAAAATTACAATGATGATTTCAGATACTTGACTAATGTCATCAATTCCATATAGTATCTTGTCCGTGCCTCTTTCCTGAAAATCAAATCGAGAGCAGTTGAATGAACATAAAGTTACTTGGTATCCAGATCAATTAAACTTCATATCAACATGTGAATTTTTAAACCCTCAACTTGGTTCTCCAAAGAATAGGGTGCCATCACATTAACCCTCCAAAGGTTTGACAACAAATTAGTTCCATAGAAAACTAGGGTATCACCACACTAATCCCCCAAAAAAATTATCATGACATAAGTCCTCAAAGATACAAAATAGTTAACATACTTCTGTGTCACCACTTTAGTCTTCTATGAGGACGAATATGGTGAAATATTAGACTTTTTAAGAAATAATTTGGTAAAAATCTCTAGAAGACTAATTTGAAGGATTAATTTAGTAACAAAAATATTGTACACCAGTCCCACATTCTCTGTTTGTAGTCATTGTAAGTAGTCTAAATTATTCCGCTGGATAGATGATCATTTTGGTTCCTGGAAGTATAAACAGGTGTCAATTTAACCCTTAAAATAACTCCAATTTTTATTTAGTCATTGAATGTGAAAAAAGTGCGTCAATTACATTCTGTTGTTATGCTTTCACGGGTCCATTTTAGCATTAAGTTGTAATGCTTAAGAACCAATTTGATAGTAAATTGTATTTTTGTAATCATGGTATTGGTACAGTTTTTTTTTTAAAACCAGTTGGATTTTATTTTTAAGACCAATTTGACATTAAGTTATTATGAAGTTTCAGGTCCAATTTGCACTTTTTAATTCATTCAGTAGGGACTAAATCAGATTTATCATTCTTGGAAGGACTAAATTGCCACCTGTTTACACTTTCAGAGACCAAAATAACCATTTACCCTTATTGTTTTAGTAGGATAGTGATAGAATAAGACAGCCTTCAATTAAATGTGTATCAGATAAAGAATAAGAATATTTGTAATGTGTAATTTTGGGGAACAGCTGTCAGTTAGTAGACTAGAGACTATTAATAGGGGAAGTTGTTATTAGTTGGGGGCATAGCATACAATTGTATAGTTTTCTGCTGGAGGGATTAGGTTCCTCGAATTACCTAAAAACAGTTCAAGTGAGAACTGTTCTGTTTGAGGAAGTTCTTTAATAATATCAACAAAGACCTTGTTTCTTTGGTTAGTCTTTCCTGTATCTAATCTGATCCCAGTACTATCAGATAGTTTAGTAGTTAGCTACTGTAAATTGTTTTATTTCAGGAAGGGAATCAATTAGCAATTATTTACTCTAGTTTATATATAATACTGTGGCTTATAGCTTTGTATTATTCATTTTCTCAGATAATATTATTCCATTTTCATTCAAGTAATTTGTAAAGGGTTTGCCTTAATCTTTAGAGGACCAGCTAGACGGTTTACTCTAAATTTTTAATTCATATACAAGCAGTAAAGCAGTAGAAGATTCCAGGAAACTATTATAGGCTCCTATGTCTTATACATCCCTCTGTAAACTGTTAATCTACTGAAATGGCTGATGATCGCTAGAGTAAGGCTGATTGGTCAGCATAGAAATAGCACCAAGGAGTGTTATACATGTGTATATTTTCCCCCTAAGCATTTTCTACAAAAGGAAGTGTAGGCAAGGAGAAAATGTAGCCTTGCCGGCATCCTTTCTTTTACCATCTCTAACACCACAGTTGTCGTTTTCTTTTCATCAATTGAACATGAAATGCTACTAGTCATTTCAAAATACATCATTAATTGCAATGAATACTTTTTGAAAACAGGAAAGTTACCAGCCAAAATCTTTTTTCCAGTGCTCTGTATTTGCAACCAACTAGCAACCCATTTTGTTTATAAGTAAAAGCAATGACTGCCTGCACCAAATTTGCAATACACAATGAAGTTTAGAACTTCTAAAACTAAACCACGTATAGAAATGTTTATAAGATGGCAAAGAGAAGAAACCACAACAATTAAGATCATTGATAAGATTCTTTTCATGATCTTGAAGCCATGGCAACTAAAGCAAAGTTTACTTCTACGGATAAAAAAATGTATATGCACTACATCTCTCTGGTTCATGTAAATGGATTTATATTTTCCTCCACTACTGCCCCTCTAAGGTTCAATTGCAGTAATTGGGACCAGCTGGAAACAGAACACCAACTTTAAATATATCGAGAGTCGTGGCAGTATTCACTCAGCTCAATTGCGAATGATAAATTTTGCCATCAGAACACCAACTTTAAAGCTTAATTTATCAATCTAAAATCAAGAAAACTTCATTTAGCCATCATTATATTGCCACAAACTATATTCAAAATCGAAAGTCACTGCTTTAGGCTAAAAATCCTAAAAGGCACATGAATCAGTCTTTTAGTTCAGATTTCAAGACAATGTTCAAGATGGCAAGATCACTGCAGATTCTTTTTCCCTTATGAAATGGTATATAACCAATCAAAGAAGCAGCTATGAGTCCCAACAGAGTACAGGACAGCAAACACCAATTAGAGATCTGGATTCTGTTTATCTAGCAATTTAAAGGAACAATTTTTGAAGTTACGAAACCAGAACTGTGAAAATACCTTATTGTCTGACAACTGTCTTACAGCATTTCTGCTCAGGGTTTTCTCTGATATCAGTCTCTCTCTAAAGTAAGCAACAAGCTAAAACAGGGAAAAAGAAAATCAATACATAAGCAAATAATCTGACCAACACTAGAAGGTTGCCATATATTGACACAAGCACATGAAGAAACAGTCTTCGATAACTTGATAAAGCATTACTCGATCAAGATAGCAGCTTTACATGCTCACCCTTGGCTAGGCCATTCCAAAGTTATTAACTAGATTCCCAAGCATGATTGAATAGTGAAGCTTCTAAGACCATACTATTTATTAGCCATTACATTATATTTCTAAACCTCTACTGGAGCTTCAATATTCAGATATTAATTAACAAGGCACAGGTTATGAAAAATGGTCAGATACTTTATACCTGGTGCTTGAGGATCACGGGAAAGTAGTATGTTATTGAAATTGATTTGACACTTAAAATATAAGTCCAGGTGAACCTTAGTTCAAAGTGTCAAGTAAATACTCAGTTATTTTGCCTTAACAATTGGGAGAATAAAGCGAAAAGCACAAAAAAGTCAAGCCCTGTGTCTATTTCGGATAAAAATACTAATTATAACGGATTACCACCCTCGATACCCTTAAGGGTGCATACTTTGTACGTTGGGTCAGAGAACAATGAGAAGATCAGCACAGTTAATAAGACAATCAATTTTTCCTTACTTCATTTGAATACAAGACCTTCAAAAGACATCCGGTAAAATAACAATTACCAGCAAAATGAGAGAGATGGGTCATTCTGAGAATTTGGCAGTTAATCTACTGCTATTACCCACTGAAAATGCTAAAAACAAGTTGTATACCTTAGGACCAAGTGGTTCCAATCCTAAGCTCTCCTCCGCTATTTTTCTAAAAAACTTGGCATCAGTACAAACCCCGCTGTACAATTCCTGATCATCTGCAAAAACCTACAACCAAATAATCATGCGGAAGCAGTATGTCTTTGTTACCCCATTACAAGTTTTATGCTTGAAAGGAGACATAAATTTATAAATCGATGTTATGTCACCTGACCACCCCAACCACATTTAGCTCGAAAACACCTCCACATTGCAAATTCACTACATCGCACATTTGCAAAACACATCACATCAAAACACACAATTATCACCACACAAACAAAGCAAGTGGATGAAGCATACCCATTAGAGAAAATGTGAAAAGACAAACTCCTCTCCTTTAATTGCCCACCCTTGCACTAGAATATCAAAACAAACAAGATTCAGAAACCTACGTAAAAACCAAATACATATAAAATACTAGGGGCAGAAAATGGATTACAGTTTTAGAAGAAAATAAAAGTAGATACTTTTGGACAAAACAGATTATGGTACTGCCCGGGCAAACAAGAGTTTTCCAAGCTGATGCCGATAAGTTCCATTTTCTCTTTCAATACTTTCACTTTTGGTAAATCAGAAGTATTGCCCACAGCCTGCTCCGCAACAACTTAAAAAATAACAAACAATCATGTCAGGGAAATCCAAAAAAATTTTCTTTCTAAAATATAAAAAAGATTAAATAGTATATGCACAAACTGTACAATTTCATTTTACTTTTACATCTTCAACATATCACAAACGGTCATTGATATAAATTTGTTAAATTTCACGATGACTACCGTAAAGTGTTAAAACTGATTCGTTGAAAGTGTAAAAACTTTTAAAGGCAACAGAGCATAGAAATTAAACTCGTAACAAAACTGAATCCTTTGGCTGCCCAGAAAATTCAAACTAAAAACACTAACAAATGGGGTAAAAGGGTATCAAAAGAGAAGAAAAACGAGGGAAAACGATGAACCTGGAGTAGGGGACACAGTGGTGTTACGAGCTACTGAATGACACCAAACGGGACATGGTCTTGAGGATAACACTGCTGCATAGGTTCTGGGAAGCAACCTGGAGAATAGGGACTGAGTGAGAGGAAGACGCAGCCATTGGTTCTGAAGAACTGACATGTTATGGTTTTACTTCAATTTTTGATTTCTTTGAGTTTTCATCCCAAGTTTCGGAATCCCTGTGTTTGTTCGTCTAGAGCCACTAGACACCAGATAATGGTTATTTTTAACTCAGGGAATTGGTAAATTTTATTTAGGGGTAGGGGTAGGAGTAAGGATAAGAATAACGGTAACGGTATGAAAATAAAAAAATTATCTATATAAAAAATAGAAAATTAGAATTAAATTATAAAATTAAATTAAAAGTAATACTAATAGAAAAATACGTTTTTGAGATAAAATTTAAATAAGAAATATAAGAAGATAAAAATAACAGTAAAAAAATTATCATTCAAACGAGAATAAATAATCTTAAAACAAGAAAATTTAAAAAAAAATATTACATTTTACTTTGTACTATATATCATAATTTCGAATAGACGAGAGAAAAATATAGAATACTAAAAGTTAAAAAAATATATCAAAACGAAGAAGTTAAATTTTTCATCTTATTAAACTTATTTTCTATTATTAAAAATAATTTCTAAAAGAGTAAAATAGCAATCTTTGTTATAGACAATTTGAAGTCTTCCCACATATAGGGATGCAGGAAGAAAGTATAATGGGCTGAAAGAAAGAGAGGTTAACCTGGCCCAACTCTACAAGCTCACTTGGGCAGCCTGCGTCGTTCACAGCACCGGAATCCCTAACCCCTAATTTTTCCCTCTTTCTTCCTTCCCCATTTTCACCTCACCACTACAGTACGCCGAAGGTAACGTATGCTTTCTTCTTCTTCTTTGCCTTTTTTTTTCCTACTTTTTTCAGATAGATGGATAGATACATAGGTCCGTCAAATTCAACTCGTTAATCAGCCTCACTATTTTTATTAACTCCTCAATGCGTTTTCTCAGAGCTATGAAAATATTCCCATCAATGACTTTTAAATTTGATTTGGTTTAAATAATCCCCTTAATTAATGACCTTGCTCCGTCTTTTTTTGTGTGGCTTTCCATCGTAGATTTCACGGATATGAAATTTAATTATTTTTAAGAAATGTAATTTCGTTTATATTATGTTGAATTTTGTCGTGTTCCATTCTAGTGGTCACTGCTAATTTGCTTGATAGTATTTTTTTCTGTTGCCCGGTGGTTGTGATTCAATTATAGTTGCTGTCCTGTTTTGTATGAATTGTAAAATATGCATATTGTATCTGGGGAAGAAAAATATGAGATGGCATTTGATGTTTGGATTTGGATTTTAACAAGGGTGTTTATAGAGGTTCTCCTGGAATATCTGTTTCGAGTTTTAGAACACTTCCAAATCCGTTTTCCGATTTTGGGATGTTTGCTGAAAGGAAAATGATGAGTAGATGCCCAAGTGTTAATTAACACCTTGAGAGATAAATAGAGAGAAGAGAGAGAAGTGTAGGTATGTAGGTGATAGGAAGAGAGGCGCAAAAGTTGTGTTACGGTGTTTGGTTGGACTGATGGGGTGTTCACATATCATTACTGTTTTTGAAATTGGAAGTTTTAGAAGTTGACATTTTACATATGTAGTATGTTCTGCCTTCTTTTACGGTGATTTCTTCTGTTTGAAGTGACTGGAGTGAGTATGTGGACGAAAATCTGAAGTTGTATTTGTGATCATATATGTTATATGTCGTGTGGTTCACAGCTCAACCTTAGCATGTTGTGAAATTGTTACAGGGTTGGTGCTCCTAGTTTGTTGAAAGAGCATCTATTCCAACATATTGGTTTCATGAGTCACTATTTTCATTGAACAAAAAAATGAGGTTTACCCCCCTTTACAGATTAATCTCCCGCCTCCCTCAGCGGGATACATGTGAACCCTTGCAATCTCGAGCCTTGCAGACTAATCTTGTTCCTAAAGATCTTCAGGCTAAGCCAAGAAAGTACAAAATTCCTCAATTCTATGATCCTTATGGCCCCAGACCTCCACCCTCAGAAAAGATTGTTCAGCTTGCAGAACGAATTGGAGAACTATCGGAAGAAGAACGTGGTCAAATTATGCCTACTTTGTCAGAAAGGTTAAATCTTCCAAAGTTGCAGCCAATTTCCACTGATGGCTTGGACATGGGTCCGGAAGGTGCTGCTGCTGGACCAAAGGTTGAGGAGAAAAAGGCAGAGAAAACAGCTTTTGATGTGAAGTTGGAGAAATTTGATGCTGCCGCAAAGATCAAGGTGATTAAGGAGGTAAGAGCATTTACTAATCTGGGATTGAAAGAGGCCAAAGATCTTGTTGAAAAGGTTCCAGTTGTGCTAAAACAAGGAATCGCAAAAGAGGAGGCAAATGACATAATAGAAAAAATAAAAGCTGCTGGAGGAGTTGCAGTTATGGAGTAGAATTTTGGTTATTGGTTGGGATATCAATTTTCCTTAATGTATGTTTTTAAGTTGCCATACACACGGTTATTCGTGAATGAATTTTAGAAGAAAATTCTAAAGGCATGAAACAGATTTAAGGATTTAGAACCAACTGTTGAATAATCTATTTGAATAATTTTTTGTTAGTTGAGTTTCCTGTTCATTACTGTGTCACTTGTAACTGCAGTGTTGGTTTGACATTTGTAACACTCTGCCTATCCTCTGCTCACATATTTTCTTCCAAATGAAATGTTTTTAGTTTTATAGGCAAAATTATTTTATGGAATTTTCTTTTAGTTCTTTGAGATTCCTGTAGTTGATATACTAAACTTGTTTGTATTCTGATTGGACTGGTGCCTGGTGGACCTCTTATGAAACATTGTGCTGCTTTTCATAGTCAAATAGTTTAGTTGTTCCTTGTTCTAAAAATATCAGTGTCTTTGAGAGTAGGTAATATATGTTTTCTTATTTAGTACATCAAGAAATGGTTTGGGATAAAGAATGACCATGAAATTTGTGTATGACACGGTACACAAACCATTTTTTTTGTCATGGTTCTTTTGTATTAATTAATTTTCATTCTCCTAAAGGATCTTTCTCATGAGAAAGGGCATTGTTTTATAATTACTTGATCTGGTGACAGTGACAAAGATGTTATAGAGAACATTATATATGCTATTAATTTATATCGCTATCCATGGATGAAGATTGAGTAGCATACACATTAGCTGATTATGGCCAATTTATAAATAATCCGGAGGATAGTCTTCGCTTCTTGTTTTTATTAACATGGTTTTGTTTATTTTTTATTTACGAATATAAGATAGTTGCATTTCATACGTATAATTTTTTTTATTCGAAATAATTTAAGATAGTCTATAATACTAATTTCGACAGTGTAAAGACGTCACAAACATAAGTGTACAAATAAAGTTTTACTCATTTTTTTATTAATACAATTTAAAAGTATCAATTATGTTAGATAAAATTAGTTGAGAAGGTTGAAAATGGAATATTAAGTTTAAAACTGAAAAGTTAGATTAAGAAGTGTTTGGTAGTTTAACAATTAATTTAAAATTGTAAAATATTAAAAAAGGACATAATTAATTATTGAATTAAACATTAATATCAGGTAATTACATATTTTAATAATTATAAACTTATATATTTAAATTTTTATAATGATTTTTTATATAAATTAAATTCTATGTAAAAAACCATTCTTTATGCTACTTTAAAATATTTATTATTTTTAATAAATGTAATAATTCAATAATTAGAACAATAATAAACTAAATATAAGATTAAACCAGTAATCCAAAAAAATATAACAGAAAAAGTTTCATCATCAAATTTTTTTAATCTTTATAAATGTTTATACTAATTTAATAATTTTGAAGTAACGTTTACTAAATTAGTAAAACACTACACTCTACTAACTTTCCGGTCCAGAATTGGTGGGACATCATTGGCGATCGCTGTTTGTTTTATTACCACATAAATTATGATTTATTCATTGTACACAAAAACATAGTAATATATTTTTATATGATTTTCTAATAACATTCACAAAAAATGTTAATTTAATGATAAAATGCTAAAAAATTGTTAGAACTTAGAATTTCCATGTTGTGTTGAGGTGCCACGTTCACAAACTTGCTGGCATACACCGTTTTTCCGTGTCGTACGAATAACCAAAAATGGAAGAGAAAAACTAAAAGCAATGGACCCATTTGTACTTCCAGGAGTATTCTGGAGAATCTACTCTGACAGAGTTATTAACTAAAAAAAGGAAAACTATGAAAAATAAATACATATGTAAGTAATGTAAATATAATAAATAAATTAGTAAAAAGAGAAGTTAAAGGGTGCAAGAAAAGAGAAAAAAGAAAGGTGTGAGCACGTAATGCGAGCACGTGTCAGCAGTTAAGAAAAGGTTATGGTTCGGTGACAGCAACAAATGTCAGTTGATGAATATGTCCCCAGCCACTACAGATCAGAGACGTATAACATAACAGCACCAGAATGCAATTCCTTAAAAAGCCCAAACCTCTTTGCAACAACAATTCATTAGTTAAAGTTAAATCTTTGTTTGGTCTTAAACACACACTCTCTCTCGCACACACTAGCCCGAACTTTTCCTTAACGGTTACGAAACTGAAATAAAAATGGTAACATCTGATGGTGGCGGTGTTGGGAAATTGACGAAGCTTCTGGGTTTGGGGTATTGGGTGCAAGGATTCAGGTGTTTTCCATGGTTGGTTGTGAGTTTTTACCTCAAGGATGGCCTTAATGTGGACCCTTCCACTCTTCAAATTCTTCAGAATTCTGCTAATCTTCCCATGGTTGGGAAGCCCCTCTATGGCCTCGTTTCAGATTCTGTCTACATCTCTGGCCAGCACCGAGTTCCCTATATCGCCTTTGGAGGTAAAGTAGTCTCCACTCTTTTCATTTCTCTATACCCTTTTGCTTTCTCTCTGATTTGTTCATGTTGAAGCCAAGTTGCACACTTTTCCAGCCGTCAATAGATAGTTGGTAGTTCTATGATGTTGGGATTTGGGAATTGAGAATTGGTTGTGTTTTGTTCCTTCTTCGTATTCTTCTTTGGAATGGATAAAAGAATAGATGAATGAATGAATGAAGAATTGATCCTTTGTGTGTATAACACTATGAATAAAAGAATCTGTTCCTTCTTTGTAGGTTGCTTTAATTGTAAAAATCATAAAGAAAAAGTAGGATTGAGATTCTGGACTTGAAAAATATCGAGATAGAGTTTGGTATCTTACTTTTTTGCTTTTGTTGGAACTCATTTGCTATAATCTCTTAAGTCTGAATATAGTTTCTTTCAATTCTATTTATATTGATGGGTAGTTAAATGGTAAAGCATTATCTACTTTTTCTTGCATCAAGCCAAAGGCTGGAAAGGGATATCAGACTGAAACTTCGTTAAGACAATTGACAAGGCTTCTTAAACTAACACAAATCAGTGTATAGGTACTGTAAAATTTGAATATACAGATAGAACATGTAAATACTTCGTAAGCTTTCTTCTAAAGAAATGTGGAAGATCACAATTCTCTCTAGGAACCGAGGGCAATGGTCATTGAAATGAATTTCTTTTCTTTCTTTTTATTTTTCAACAGAAGAAACTTTTATAAAAAAGGTGATAAGAAATCCGTCTAAGACAAATTTATATTGAAGATAGAGGCCAAGTAAATGGCTTTGTCTAGGATTATGACTAAGGAAAAAAGTCTTCCCTCAAAATCCGAGGAACATTCCCCTCCATATAAATTGTAGTTGGTTATTGAGTGTGCAGTGTAACTAAAGAAAGAGGCCTTCCTTCAAAATCCAAGGAATAGAAACGTATTGGTGTTTGTTATTGCCAAAGAATATTCCCCTCCCTATATACTATTGGTCGTTGTTGAGTGTATTGTAATTTAACCATCAAGGGTTCAAAATTGAGACGTCTGAATCAGCAATATCAACGATTTCCCTTTAAGCAACGAGTCTCTATCATATGGAAGTGATATATTGAGTATTTACAATTTTTAATAGAAAACCTTGTCGTTGTCAAACTAGGGGTTTGTTGTAATATTAGAAATTGATAATAACATTTACTCAAAAGGAGAACTATTCTTGGCAAGTTTCCAAGTACCAAAGCGAATGCTACTTAGAATTTGGAACTTTTAAGGTGCTGCGTTTTACTCTCCTCTTTCGGATTTTGTTTACTTGAAGCTTGCTTTGCTGTAATAAGTGCTAACTGGAGTCTACTTGTCAGTTTATTCAAATAGATGTATTATACACAAAATATATGTGGATTATGATTGTGAATATAAATTTTTTATCTGACACTTGAATCTACGGGTTGTGTTTATTTCAGTCAATGCTACTCAGTGTCTCTATATCCCTTGGATGCACTCCAGTTATTACAACTACATCATTTGTTTTATATAATGTTGAAGATTGATTCAACTAAACTTACTCCCTCCATATTTATAGGACTTTGGGATCATATTAGTTTCAAGTGCAGCATAGTATGATAATTTTCATCCTCTCTGGTCTAAAAATCTTGGTCTTTTTTCCTTATAAGGTATTCCATCTCATCCCTAATTAGCAAGAACCCCTATATGCCAATTCTAGCCAAAATATAGACCTAGAGGGAACTGGTGAATATAATGGTTGTTTGCCCCATATAGGGGAAAATAGTTTAACCAGATGTGAGATTTGATTAATGACTTAGCAATTAGCATTAATAGGTGACCTCAGACATTTTGTCTGGCTTAACTTTTCAGAAATTTCTCTCTTTTTATCTGTGAAAATTGTTTCTTGGTTGCAAAAGTTGGAATTAGTATTGACATTTTTGTGGCATTTTAGAGATATAATATAAAATCACGCATTTGTCTTCAACTATCACGTTAAGCTTTTGGGATAGTTGATTCATGTATCAATGTTCTTAGTTTTATGGCATTTGTAATTTCTACTAGTGTATAACTAATTTCTAAAATATTTCTCTGAATGTTAATGCAGCATTCTTGCAGGCACTGTCATGGCTAATCATAGCAATCTCTTCGTCAGACATGTCTATTTTCACTATCTCCATATACCTCCTCCTCAGTAATCTAGGTGCTTCAATAGCTGAGGTTGCAAATGATGCCATTGTTGCAGAGATGGCTAAACAGACTCCTTCCTCAACCAAGCACAGGCGACCATCCTCCTCAGGCAACCTCCAATCATTTGTTTGGATAGCTTCGTCTGCAGGAGGAGTCCTTGGTAATCTTCTAGGCGGCATTTTTATTGGCCGGTTCTTCCCACACACCATGTTTTTATATTTTGGCCTTCTCCTTGCTCTGCAATTTTTCATAACCATTTCAGTTCCTGAGAGTTCCCTTGGGCTCCCAAAGAGTCCATCTGTTGGGATAAGGAATCAGCTTTCACAGCTATTGGTTGCTCTAAGAAAGCCTGAAATTGCATACTCAGTATCATGGTTTACAGCGTCGTATGCTATTATTCCTGCCCTTACAGGCACCATGTTCTTTTACCAGACACAGCATCTGAAAATAAACTCATCAGTATTGGGTATCTCCAAGGTGTTTGGCCAGGCAACAATGCTGCTATGGGGCATAGTATATAACCAATACTTCAAATCTGTCCCACCAAGGAAGCTGATATCAGCCATACAAGCTATGATGGCATTCTTCATGATTTCAGATTTCTTGTTTGTGCAAGGTTTTTATCGACAAATGGGTGTGCCAGACTCACTCTACGTGGTGATTTTCTCAGGATTCTTGGAGGTTCTGTTTTTCTTCAAGATTCTGCCATTCAGTGTCCTAATAGCACAGATGTGTCCACCAGGATGTGAGGGGTCTATAATGGCCTTTCTTATGTCTTGTGTGGCACTGGCATTCATTGTGAGTGGATACCTTGGTGTTGCACTTGCATCATATATTAAGATAACAGGAAGTGACTTTTCAGGCTTTCCACTTGGACTTCTGATACAAGCTGCATGCACTCTGGTGCCAACTTTTTGGTCATCGTGCATATCTGATAAGGTAGAATCAAAAGCCAAGCGAAAAGACTAATATAATTAATAGTCATTAGAGATATAACAGTATCTTTCAAGGAAATAGTGGTAAGGTGCTGAGGTAATTGATTCTTTTCTTTTCATTGCTTTCATGCATCAGCTGGCATATACAAGCTATATCAGTTGTTATTCTAGATTTTTTATACCATAAATTTAAAAGTGATAAGGTGTAAAGTTGTGGTATGACCACATGATGATCATGTTCGTCCAAATAGTGCTTTTGACTTTGATTGAATAGCA
Source organism: Lablab purpureus (assembly GCA_030347555.1). Classification (NCBI taxonomy): domain Eukaryota; kingdom Viridiplantae; phylum Streptophyta; class Magnoliopsida; order Fabales; family Fabaceae; genus Lablab; species Lablab purpureus. The sequence goes on from CM059259.1 coordinate 18,131,880, forward strand.
AGTACATAGCCCTCTTCCCTTTTCATTTGTCATTATATTTTGTATTTTTTCGTTGATGCGGAAATTGTAACATATATCATAAACCGTTCCAATCCAATTAAAATTAATTTTTATTTATTAAAGGATAAAATTCTTTTATTAAAAGATAAAAGATGATAAAAGGAAGTTGTCGAATAATATATCTTATTATATAATGGTACAGATATATGTGTAAAATTGTCGCTAACTATTTGAGTTAAACGTGAAAATATAACAGTTGTATAAATACACGAGACAATTGATATTTTTTATTGTTCTATTAATTTTTTAATATTCTTTAAAAATAGATAAAACTGAGATTAAAATAATCTTATTCAACAACTTTAAATTGGGTTAATAGGATTAAAAATTCATATCTAACCAAGAAATTATCAAATTAGGCCACATTTTTTCAAGATAAACGAGAATGGCTACATTCAACGATGAAGTCTCCAAAATCGAAGGTCTCATTCCATCCAAATAATTCATAGGAAATTGTTCAAAGTATTTACAAATTTAGGTGAAATTGTTAAAATTTTAACTAATTTTATTAATTAAATAAGATTTTAGTTTCAAATCTTTTTTATTTTTTATATCAAGTTTCAATTGATAACACTTTTTAAAAAAGGTATTGCAAATTACTTGTTAAAAATGAAAACAAGAATATATTTTTTAAAAGCGTATTAAAAATCATAAAAGACCCAGACCAAGCCAAGAGTATCATCACCTCCTAATCAATCTTCTTCTATAGAAGTCTCGTAGAAATAATTTCATTTAGTTAAAATATAAATTTTTCAAAACCCAATATATTATGTATCGTATTTCTTCATATAAAAAAAAGTTCCTATTTATTTAGATAACTTGTGACATGTCACTTTCTAAAAAATTCTTAATTTCCAGTGGAGGGTTCAGACTCAGTTTCTGTGCACGTCCCAAGATTGTAGTTTTGTGATTACTAGACAGGACCATATTTCATGTAGATGTCAAATACATTTCATATTCATGTCGAAGGCATTTCTCATGTGGAATGCATTTAACGATCATATTTAATAAGAGTTTTTTGGGTGATATATAGTAGCATTCATATTATAATACACTCCTAAAGTTTGGTTGGAGAACGAGCTTCAAGAAAATTTTTGCTAAAGAAACACTAACATAAAATATTAAAAACAAGAAAAACAAAAAAACAAAAAAAAACCCTATCAAATGATGAGAAAGAATGGCTCAATCTATTTAGATAACTTGTGCCACAGGCTTTCTGATTGAACTTGTCACTTTCTAAAAGATTCTTAATTTCCAGGTGGAGGGTTCAGACCCAGTTTCTGTGCACGCTCCCAACGTTGTAGTCTTGTGATTCCTAGACAGGGACCATATTTCATGTTCATGTCGAATGCCCTCAATGTCTTCTCTTCTTCAATGTAATGTCTTCTAAAAAAAAGTTTAAAAAAAAAATCAAAACAATTAATAACAACAATGCATTAATCAGCTCATATAAAACAACAACATGGATAAGGAATTATCATTGAATACTATGAATAACTGGTGTAATAGTAATTATTTACCAGGACTCTTTGGCACAACTTTAGATAGAAGACTTGCTAGTAACATTTTTTCTCTTCATCTTTCCTCTTCTTTTTTCCTCCCTAAAACAAAATTTGCCAATTTTTCTTTCTATATATATATATATATATATATATATATATATGTGAGATTAAAATTGAGTAAAAAATTCAAAAATAAAAATATATATAGACAACTGAAATTATAACTAACTAGATATACAACACAACAACTACCTATGAGAGAATCCATGGAAGAAACCAATTATTCCTTTCGGTCATGTAAACTCAAAATAACATTTATTTATTATCCATCAGTCACTAAAACCATATATTTAATTTGAAAATATTTATTATTAGCTTTTTTATTTCTTGGCTACATTTTCATAAATAAAAAATTCGTTTTAAGTAATATGAAATGCAGTTATAATATAGGTTAGCTTTATGATTATTTATTTATAATATTATTATTTGATGTATTTTTCTATTTTCTTTATATTTTAATTATTTATAATTTATCCAATTGAACTCTTTTTTCGGTTTCTTTACTTCATAACTATAAACTATTATTTTATCTTCTATTTATCATTTATGAAACCTTTAATATACGATTAATGTTAAATTGATATTGCCATGTTAGTTTTATTAAATTAAAAATATAATTTATCTATTTATTTATATTATATACTAGCAAAAAATGTAGTCGATAATATGTCTGTGTCCACACATTTTTCTAATGTGTATATTAACTTTAAGTTTAATATATATATATATATTTATTTTATTTTGTTTTATTCAAATTTGAGATATTATTTAAGATATTTAATTTTAAGATTAAAGAAGATTAAGGTGATTAATTGAAGAAGGAGGAAGGATGATAAAATAAATAAGTATAATGATTTTATAAAGTATAAATGATATATTGAAAAGTAAAATGTGTTTAAAAAGATAATTTTGGTATTTGAAAACACATGTGTTGCTTTTTTATATACTAAAATAATGTAATTTAAAAAATATATAATTTATAATAATGATGTTAAATGATATTAAAATAATACATATATATATATATATTGGAAAGTTTTAAGTAAAGAAATTATATAATTATTTTTAGCAGAAAAAAAAATACTGTTTACATTTTTAAAATAAATATTTTTTATTATTAAAAATAAAATTGAGAGAGAGAGAGAAGAGTACAGCATTTTTTTAATTTAATTAATTAGGGTTATTAATGTCCTCGGAAATATATATAAGTATAATAACCTTAAAATTCAGAACTAATAAATCATTATAATGTTTGAGTTGATATATGTATATACAGTATAATAGTTCAGTAAAAAATAATTGCTTGTCAAAATTAGACGGAGTTATTAGTTCACTAAAATTAAGACAGAAAGTTAAAAATTTAAACAAGTTTAAAATTTAATCAACTCATTAATGCTAAAATTGTAAATATAACTCAAAATAAATAAAATTAAATGTTAGCATCTTGATGAATAAAATTATACTTCTTTTTTACAAATGGTTGTAATTGGGATGAATTTAAATGGATTTATATGTAAAAATAAGTCATGAAATTGATAATCAAAATTTAATTAAAATAATTATTATAAGTAGTCAAATCTATATAATCTTTTTCAAAAATTTCTATTAAAAATAATAAACTATGAATAACTAACTAAAATAAAGAATTTTAATTTAATGGTTATCTTAATTAACGTTATATATTTTAACCAATAAAATATACGGAGTATATTTTAATTTAACGAATGAAAACTATTATTCATTATGCTAATTATAAAGAATCATGAAATAACACTAACATAAATAATTATTAGAGTAATATTAATGAAATTAAAAAATAGAATAAATATATTAAAGTTTAAATTATATAATGATTTATTCTAATTAGCGAAATTAGTGTTAATTATTGTATTGTTAATAAACATAAATTCCTTAAAAATAAAAGCATATTGAATCATCTTTACATATGGTTGACCTTGTTATAACAAATCTATTTTAGCCAAAAAGAATTTATCAGCATTATTAATTAGCGAAATATGTCACTGTTTAGGTCATGTAAATTTGATAATGCATTTTACATTATTATAAATTGTTATCTATTTATATTTATATTTATATATATTCTTCAAAATTATTATAAAAATATTTATATATATTAATTTAAAAACATATAATAATTTCTAAAACGATGAATTAATAGCCGTGTGATATTTTGGTTGAGTGATTGGGAGAAAAAAAAAATCATTCGTAACATTTTTTATGAAAAAAATTAAAATATAAATGATAACATGCAGTGAATTTAAAACCTAGTGTAAAACCCTAAGTAGTGGTAATTAGAAGTGATGAACTTCAAGAAAAAGTTTGCTTTGGAAATATACAATATGTTGTAGATGAAAAATGAGTAACAGCTGACAAAAACACCAAAACAGCTGTTAAATGATCTAACAAAAAATCAACAAAAGAAAACGAAAATAATCAAAGTAAGAACATTATTGTAATCTGTGTTAATTAACAAGTTTTTCTTTGAACAAAGAAGTTGGTTCCTGTTTGTTTACTTAACTTGTACCACAGGGATTCTGATTGAACTTTTCCACTTTCTAAAAGACTTTTGATTTCCATTGGAGGGTTCAAACCCAGTTTTTCTGCACGATCCCAGCGTTGTAGTCTTGTGATTCCAAGGCAAGGTCCATATCTCATGTTCATGTCAAATGTCCTCAGTGTCTTCTCTTCCTTACTATAATCATCTTCTGAAAAAAGAAATAACAATTTCAACACTAATTAATAGTAACAATGATGCATTCAACCTAATAAACCAGAATAAAAGAACTACTTGTGATAGTCACTGATTAATTACCATGAACCTTTGCTGCAAGTTTACGTTTCTTCCTTGATTTAGAAGGTTTGTTAGTAATATTCTTTCTCTGTTTGTAAAATTTCTTCATCTTTTCTCTTCTTTTTCAAAAGAACATGACAGCAGGGTGTAGTGAAGAAGTATTTGTAATATATTTGAATATTTATATTTTGAATTGTTTTAATTTAATACACATTTATAATATATACAATAATTACCAATGAAACAGTGATCAAAAGAAAATAATGATCATTGTTATATGTTACAGATAGCTGTTATAAATTCTCTGTAACAGCTTTAAGTTTCTTCCTTGATTTTAGAAAGTATTTAATTAGCATTTTTTCTCTGTGTCATTAATCTCTTTATTTTCTTTCTCATATTTTTTCTCTTATTTAAAAAATACATAATATACAACGTGTTAATGGTATTTAAAATAAGATTATATTTTAGAAGAAGAATACACATTCAAATAAAAATATATACTTGATTTTTAACGAAAATTTGAGAAACTTGGTTAATGATGAATGGGAGAAATGGTTCAGTCCTCTTCACCGAATAAATCAAACATTTAATTAAAGTTCTAAATGAGAATACAATTTTAGCTTTTAAAATATAAATTTTGAGCTTTTTTAATTAAAACGACTATTTCAATTCTCAAATTGATAAAATTATGTATACCTAAAACTATTATTTTGTAACTCTTGAGTTTTAGTGTCTAACTTAATTCCTAAATTGTAAAAAAAATTATAATCAATAATCTTACTAAGAACGTATAATTATTGTTCCTATTTTATTGGCTCAAACGTTGTTGTAATCTTTTATTATTATTATTATTATTATTATTTTTTAACACTACTATAATTTTTTATATTTAATTTTTTTTATAAATTTATTATAAAAATTTACAAATTTTTTTTTACTATTTTTCTTATAATTTGACAGAAAAATTTTCATAAAATATAAAAAAATCTTGTAATGAGATCTTAAATTTATAAATTTTTATTCCATCTTGTCTAACCATGCTATTTATATGTATATTTATGGTAGAAAATAATAATTAACATGATCAATAATTTTGAATGCGTTTAATGCGTGAACACACTTAAGAGTGCTAGATATAGTTTATTTCTTTCTTACAATAGCATTTTAAATAAAATATTAATTTATTTAATAATTCAAAAATTGAATTATTTTTTGATAAAAACATATTTAAACAGTTCCTTTTACAATATTTGTATAAAAGATGACAAATTTTATAATAATTTTTTTTTATAACAAATGTGAATGCACTAATATTTGTGAGAAATTTTTTAATAAAAATATACTAGTATATTTAGAAATTTTATTGCATTAATTATCACAAACATAAATGAGTGGACAATAAATACTTTTTAAAAAAATAATTTATCACAAAAACACTAATAATTTTTATTGTGATGACAAGACAACCATAAAATATTATATAAATGAATTCTTTCTCTCTCTTACACACACATATATCAACACTCACTTATATATCTATGTTGGCCTTCAAACTTGACAATATATGTGCATTCAAGTCAAATATGTAAGTTGATGAACTTTACATTATAAAAATAGTCACTTAAAACATTTTGTATACTCTGATATCTAATAGTTTAAATTTTTTGAAGTGTTTTACTATGAGATTTCACACTTAAAGGGATACTAGTAAGTGCTTAAGTGATCATATTCAAGTTGATAAACTTCACATAGTAAGTAAATACTCAAAGCGATTCTTAGTAAACACTTAATCCATAACACATAACAAACTTTAAATTTTCTAAAATTTTTGCCTTGAAATGTTCACACTTGAATGGATATTAGTAAGTCTTCGACGAATTTATGTAGAGTTCACATTGCTAAGTATTTCTTAAGGAAAATTAGGTAGATTTTAAAGCATTGTCCTTTAAGTATGATGTGTTTAATGTTATACTATAATAATTACCAAAGTTATTTTGTGGATTCTATTTTATTTAAAATAAAGAGGTAATATAGTGTATTAAAAAATACTAATTAAAATATTTTTTAAATTATTGTAATAGTTAAAGTTAGGAAGTGATGTTGACTTATTCTCATAACTCTATCTTTCTGTATTTATTAGATTTAGAGGTAGTTCTAGTCCAAAAGTTATTTATTATTTTGGACACTAATAGGCATAATATATACATCTAACTTAAGAGTATTACTTATCAACACTTTCCAACAATACATAAAAATATAATTTAAGTATAAAAAAAAAGTTAAAAAATAAAAGAAAGGTGTTTAATAGATGTTTTCATATTGGTGTGTGTTTTTTTCTATTATTTTTATGTTGAACATTGATTTCGAAGGACATTCTTGTGTAAATATTTTAAGCCTTTAAAAAACCTACTAAAAAAGTTACTGAGAGTTCTATGACCGCCCAATGCGACACACCTCAATCTTCATTTTTCATTTGTTTTTGCTTAAAATCCTTGTTTTCAATGCATTGCACGAGGATGTTGGATCACGATTTTTAAAAAACAGGTGTATTACCGCTCAAAACCTATATATCTAGTGACCCTTACTTTTAGGTATTTCACCTCATGAAAAAAAGTTTTTATCTTATTATTATTGTCTTATAAACAAAAGAAAGGCCTTGAAGTAAGTGTAACATAGAATAGTCACTTTGATAGAGATTCCTCACGAGTGCCTCCCATGGCAGGAACAATCACAAGAACAAACCAACCATTTGCAAATATCAAAATATAGTGTTGAACATTGTACACACCAGTAAAAACTATGCTCGTACTTCATATGCGGGTTCTGTGATAGTAATCTGTCCTCTTCAATTGTCAAGCCATCTGCCACTTCTTATGCCTCCCCATTCTCCTTGGCAGCTCCGCCGCCACTTGTCCATTGGTGTTGGAAACCGAAGTTTTCAATACATTGTTGGAATCTCTCTGCTTCTTCACAATAGTAGGTAGCATCGCAAGTAGAATTGGAGGCTTGGTTGCTAAAGTTTGAATATGATCGTTCTTGATATCAACTTTGGACACATGGTGTGAAAATGGATGTGTTTGAGAAGGAAGAACTGGTGCCATGATGGGAAGAAGTGATAGTGGCTGGTGGAGTGGTTGTATATATAGAAAGATGATAAAGGGAATGTTACCTAAAAGAACAGGATATGGAGCTTGGCAGTATGCATGTGTGCATATTTTATAGTTGTTTTATCATCTTCCTTGATTCTTATTTGGTTGTTTGAGTGTAGGTGGCCCCCTTCTGCCTCTGTTCATGGGTTGGGCCTTGAGAATATGTCCTGTAGTGTGTTGGTTGAGGTGTACAAATTCTGTATGGAGGTCTGGGGCGAATGATGTACAGGTGGGTGAAGGAAAAACAAAGGCATAGTTTGTTTTGGGGTGCCTCGTGAGTGTTGAGCTGAAAAATGTGATCGTAAATGCAATGGGAGCAGTGGCTAGATCCATGAAGAAAGAAGAAGTGAGTTGGCTAATGTGTTTCTATATATATATATATACATATATACTTCCTAAATCTTTTTACATTAATTTAACATTATTTAATTAATATTTTATAATTATTTTATTATACATTTAATAAATAATATAAATTTATTTAATATCATCTTAATATAAAAAATGTGGTATGCTACCTAAAATAATATATTTATTATTTTTTATTGGTTAATATATCAGGTAAATTATATCACAATCAAATTGTAATTATATTATTAAATAGAAAAATTACACATTCATTATCAGTTATAATTGTTTATTTAATATTAATAATAAATTTTTCATTCAATTCGACGTAATAAACTCAAAAGATATGAAATGTAAATAAGAGAAAAAAAAGTAAACATAAGAAGTGAGTAAGAATATGTAAAATAAAATTGAAAAATAAAAGTTCACTTCCAAACATATTTTTTATATTTTTATTTATAAATCACATTTATTGAAAATAAGTTTTTTACTTTAATTTTTAGACATTCTTTTACTTTTAAATATATTTAAGATAAATAAAATTACATCTTATTGAATATTCTTTGAGTTTTCTTCAACTAAAAATTTACACCTTTAATACAAAAATTCAATTTATTTTGAAAATTTTAAAATGTTCTCATATTTTGATTTTCTTTAAAAGCAATTCTATTTTATTTATTTAATATTTTTTATCATTAATAAAAGGAAAGTGCAAATTCACCTTAAGAAACATACAAATATAATTAATTTTTATTTTAATGAATTAAATATATTTTTAATTTTTAAACTATTTATTTACATATATTTTATATTTTTTTTAATGATGTGTCGAATTTTTTTTTATTTTTTAAATAACTTTTTGTTTTCATTTTTTATTATCTATTTTTTAAGTCATTTTTTTTATCATTTATCTTCTCTCTCTTTATCATTATATTTTATACATCATTACATCAATTTATAAAATATTAATTTTTTTTTAAATTAAACACAATTTTAATAAATAATTTAAAAAGTAAAATAAATTTAATGATATTTTAATTAAGATTTATTAATATTTTTAAGGATTAAATATGTTTTTAGTTTATGAAGTATTTGTTAAAATTGTGTTTCTGGAACAAATTTCAGACCTATTTCATTCTTATACTTAAATGATCCTCTATAACAAATAAAAATATCTCTAAAGAGAGAATAATAAAAAAAATGAAAAAAAAAAGAAATTATAATACATCATCACATATCATTTACATACGAGTTTACAAAAGATAAAGATAAAATAAGTCCAAAGTTTGTCTCAGGACAATATAGACAAATAATTCAAAAATTAAAAATATATTTAACTATTTTGTTAATAACACTTGTATATAAATTTTTTATTACAAATAAAATCATGTTCGTCATGTAAAATTAAAGTTTCTTATTTGCAAAAATGCAGAAAGATTTGTAATAAGTAAATTTTGAAAGGATAACATTACAAAAGAGTACCTAAGAAATGTGTAACTTTTGTCTTATTTTTTGTTTGTTCTTTTCCGGTATAGAATACATCTGTTGGATGTACAAGTTGCGTCTCTGTTCCTGTTAGGGCATTTGGCGAGGGATGCAATCGAAACTGGAGAACTTAGATCACCAATTTCTCATCTTTCCAATCTCCATCAAATCATTTTCCTCCAATTCCAATTAAGGTTTCTCCTCTCCGCTTTTCCTTGTCGATATCTCTCAAATTCCGCTCTTAGGGTTTCGTAGAACAGACCATAATTCAATTGTTTTAGGTCCGATTGTGAAATTCGTTTTTTTTTTGGATGTACAATTCTGATTAGATTTTCTGATGATGTCGAATTCCAAAGTTTGCTATTTGATTGTGCAGTGATTTGCATGTCTGTAGCTTCTGTTCCCTCAATTCAAATTAAGAATGAATTTGTTGGATTTCTTTGCATGCTCACGGACAGCTTATTGCTTTTTGCCGTGTATGGCCTTATAACACATCCTTTAACTATTTGGTGTCTGAAATCAATGGAATGGAAGTGGTAAAATTTAACAACTTTATAACACAAGTGGCGTGATTTGTACAATTATTGGACTGTAGGTGATCTTTAAGAATCAAAACAAGCCCTAGATTGAACTTTTCACATATAATTTATATTATAATCTCGAGTTAAGAATTTGTAAAATTAAATATCTAATTGGGTATGATTTAAACTAATCAGAAGAGCTTCTAAAATGTTATGATTGCAAAACTTGTGATTATGTATTTAGAGCTAAACTCAATGCTTATGTAGTTTACATTTGCTTGCCAGCTGAGAGTGCTTCTGATAAACTCGTGATGGGTGCTCCGAAGCAGAAATGGACTGCAGAAGAAGAAGCAGCACTCAAAGCTGGAGTTATCAAGCATGGTGTGGGTAAATGGCGCACCATATTGAAGGATCCAGAATTCAGTAGTGTCTTATTCCTGCGGTCAAACGTGGATCTCAAGGTCTGGTTATCTTGGTAGTTGTGTTTGTTGATGCTATGTTTTGTTGAGGTTCATTATTTCATTATCTTTACACTGTAATGAACTAATGTTGGCCCATTTATATTACATGCATAACTTGTTTGTGCGGTTCTGATATGGGGTTGTTGGATAGGATAAATGGCGAAATCTGAGCGTGATGGCAAATGGATGGAGCTCTAGGGAAAAGTCTAGGTTAGCCGTTAGAAGGGTGCATCATACCCCAAAACAGGATGAGCATTCTATGTCTATCACTCCTGCTGCTCCAAGTGATGAAGACATTGTTGATGTTAAACCTCTTCAAATTTCTAGAGATACGGTGCAGATTCTGGGTCCGAAAAGGTCTAATTTAAGGTTGGAATTTTTTGTTTTTAATTTCATATGGTATCTTGTTCTATTATATTATCTACCTGGTTTTCTTGAAAAGTGATGCTTTAGTGGTGCTATTTGCCATTGTTTTCTAGCAAGGAATTGTTAATGTTTACCAAGTTTTATGGTTATTGTTTAATTGGTTTGTCTATCATGACAGTATATGTTTTACCCTGTTTACATTATACAGTTTGGATAAACTTATAATGGAAGCAATCACTAGCTTGAAGGAGAATGGTGGTTCTAATAAGACAGCTATTGCGGCTTTCATAGAGGTATAGTTCTGAGTGCTAAACCTGGCTTTTGTTTGTTTGGTTTCCCTAGGTAATTGTTAAATTAATAAAACAAAATTGTTCATTCTATGTAAGATTTTACTTGTGGGCATAGAAGGGTTTTAGTTTAGATCAGTAGGGGGGAAAATGTATGAAAAGCCTCTGATGGCTAAAGTCAAAGGAAAACACAAGTGTTGAGAGATAACATAGTTGTCCTATTGGATTAAATGTTCCTTATGTAATTGAGGGATTTCTGTGCCACACTGTTCTTGGAGTTTTTTCTCTGGGTCAGTATTTTGTGACCCAGATCATCTAGAACCGACATTTCATGTTTCACAACCCTAAAATTGTTTTCTTTTCTTCCATATCCTGCTGTCTCTTTCTTCCTGTCATTTGTGCTCTCTCAGCGATAACATTGTTGTGCTTTGTCTTCTCTCTTCTGCCTCATCATCTTCTTCTCCTCCCTTTTAGTTGGGATGCTGGGGTTATGTTTTTTCTTCTGTGTTGGTTGCAGTACTTCCTTCGACATTGTGCTGTGCTGGATAAGCTGGGACAATTTTTCTTCTTCAGCCTGTGCTGGATAAGCCAGGACAATTTTGCTTCTTCTGCTTGTTATTCTGCCTCTGTTCATTCTCGTTTGGTTTTCTGAACAAAATATGCTCATGCGCCTGATTAGGAATGCATGCAGGATTTGCTTTAGGGATTTAGGCTGCTTGAGTATGAGTGAATTTTGAAAAGCTTATATCTCTGCTGTCACTGATTATGAAGATGTTTTGGACCTACCAAATGAATAATAAATCTATGAATATGAATTTTTAGTTTAAGTATGTTGAAGAACTCACATCGACTAGAGATAAGGTCAAATTATAATATATAAGTGAGTATAAACTTACTTTACAAACCGATTTTGTGAGGATGAGTAAACTTAAATTTTACTATTTTAAGATGGTATTAGAGTCATTTAGAGCCTATCCTAGTAAGGTATTGGACCTTGTGTCACTCACTAAAGGGTTTCCCTCTAGTCCTACGTTTGAGATATCTAATTCTCGATATGAGAAGGTGTGTTGAAAAACTCACATTAACTACAAACAAGGTCAAATTATAGTATATAAATGAGTGTAAACCTCATCTTGCAATCCAATTTTGTAAGGATGAGTTTGACTTAAATTCCACTACTTCAAGAAAGTTAGTTCAAGCTTATGATTTACAAGATATTGTCCTTATTCATGTCTTCTATCATATGTATTTTTTATGTATAATTTTGCAACTTCTGGTAGGATCTTACAATCAGTGTTACGATTTTTCAATTATGATCATTCACCCTCTCCTGATCCTTAGTCACATCTCAAGTTTGATAGCAATAAGGTGACCTATTTAAGCTCAATCAATAGAGGTGCAAATAATATACTTTCACAAGATCATGATCTTGAGTCTCAGAGTACATTTAGTCTATTCTATGATCTTTCAATGGTTGAATGATCTTGTCCCCCACCTCTAACCATAAAGATATTTCGTATGATTGTGTTAGGGACCCAGATAGTAAGGATTCTTAAAATATGATGTTCAAACTTTAAAATAACCACAGTTTTTATGGCTAAGGAATGACATTATGTCTATTTGTTACTGTTCAAATTTCCATTTTCTTTGGTACATTATATGATATATGATAAATTATTTCTGTATTTAATATCAGTTGAATTTCATTGCTTTGAAATCTGTAGGACCAATACTGGGCACTGCCAGACTTAAAAAGGATGTTGTCTGCAAAATTAAAGTTTTTGACAGCTAGTGGAAAACTGATCAAGGTATATTTCTACATATTTAATTATGTCACGGCTCAGATGCTATTGATGCTAATACACGATAAAAGTTGTTGGTGCATTTACTTTTGTTTTTGATGTATGATTTCAAGAGATGGATGCAGAATGAGTCTGGTTCAGGCTTCTTTAGTTAGTTACATCATTGCATGTGAGAAATGGAACTCCTATTATGGTGAACTAGGCTCTCTTATGTAGTCTGCCTGGCTCTTTAGAACGGGTTTTTCTCTAAATTGCACGGTATGAAACCCAGTTTGTTTGTTCATCTGTGTGAATGGATTGCTTGTTTTACAACCTTATGGATTAAACATAGGAGCACGAATATTGAATGAAATTGAAATATGGAACTTTCATTTAAAGGAGTGGGCGTTGATTTTAATATTTTATTATTATTTCATGGACAAATACTGAAGCATTTACCCTGAGATCTGTTTGATTTAGCAAACTCTATAGTTACTCATTATAAGACTATGATGAAGCGTGTGGGGTAGATGTTGGGCTTTTTATGGCAGGACGAGAGTATTAGGGGAGATGACTGAAAGGAACACGTAGAGATGTGAATGAAGCAATTGATATAGTCATTTTTGACGAGTTAAAACAGAAAGAAACAATTCTAACCCACTTATTATTCAGGATTCATAATTTCATATAATCTATTTGAAATCAATTGTTGCTGCCGCTACTGGTGGTGGTATTACTCATGTTTTATTTGATGCACTGTTGCTTACTTACAGACACTATTTTAGGGTAGTTAGTCAGGATTATGGTATATAGCTATGCATGCATTGTTTAACTACAAACCGTGTAGACTTGCACAAAGTTTGTGTTTTGGTATGGACTAGAAACATATTTATAATATAATTTTCGGGAATCCATTATCTTGAGTTAACATTTTTATACATCTGGTTTTCATGTTAGCTTTACAATCATTGTGGATGTTGTCTCATTTTGTGGCGGTTATATTAAGTTGTTTCTATTAGAGATCTTACTTTTGGGTTGACTTTGATATTTCAGGTAAATCGCAAGTATAGGATTGCACCTACAGCAGCATATTCTGACAGAAGAAGGAACTCATCCATGTTATTTTTGGATGGGAGGCAGAAAGCTTCTATGAAAATGGACAAGGATGAGACCAACATCCTTACTAAATCACAGATAGATTTAGAGTTAGCAAAGATAAGGTCCATGACTCCACAAGAGGCAGCTGCATTTGCTGCTCGAGCAGTTGCTGAAGCAGAAGCCGCCATAGCAGAAGCAGAGGAGGCAGCCAAGGAGGCTGAGGCAGCAGAAGCCGATGCAGAGGCAGCACAAGCTTTTGCAGATGCTACAACGAAATCAGGGAAAGGAAGGAAATCCCCAAGGAGGGTAAAATCTCTTCCTTCTCCCTCTTTTCTCATTCATGATACTAAAAATACATCTGTGGAGCACGCAGAAAAATTCTTTTTCTTTCAACTTAGAAGTAAAATGTTAGAAGCACAGATTTTTCGTTAAATATGCTTAGTAAATGTGAATTATTGTATTATTTTTCATATAACACAGTGGTGAGGGAAAGGAGCAAATCAGTTTCTCATATTGATAAGACGTGTGTTTTGGTTAAGGAGGATTTTTTATCATTTTGGAGACTTTCCATTTGGCTGCTTAGTGATTCCCTGTTTATCAAAATAAAATAGTATTCTAATTTTTTGGCATTTTTTAATATTGTAGATCCATGCTTGATGGAAGTTTGAAGAATTAGACACTAGAGATATTAGCCGTGGCATTGAGTAGGGAAGCCAACCAGCTACATATCATTTGCTGGCATAGTCTGCATTTTACACATAATATTTGAGGCTCTTCTTGTTACTATTCAGGTTTGACCTTGTTTAGGAGATTATTCTGAATTTTTGGGTCTTGAAATATCCTTCTTGTAGATAGAAGCATTGTTTGAATCTTTCTTGTAATTTCTTTAGAGCTATTATTACCTTCGCGCTCTGTCCATGTAGTACCCATTTACAGAAAGTAGATGTTTAGATGAATGGGAATTCGTTCAAATTTCTTCTGAAGCATACAGGTGCATCCCTTCATGTGTTCGCCAGCGTTTTTAAGACTTTAAAGTTTTATGTTTTGTCTCGGAACCAGGTTTTTTTTTCATCTGTGGGTTTAGTTTGTATTTGTATAATCCTTTTCTCATGCATTTCTAGGAGAAGAAAATGAAAAAGGCAGACTGATTTTTCGGGCGAAAATAATGGAAAAGGGTAAAATAAAATAAGTTTTAACTCATGTCATGTATATATTAGTTTTTAGAGGAATTAGACAAGTGTTCTTGTGATAACATTGATTTTAGGGATGAATATTTGTTTTTGGCTTATGCATTTTTTGTCAAATTTGGCTTGGTTACTGTTTTTTTAAAACTGATTAATTAGTTTTCAAATTTTTAAAAAATGTGAATTTAATCATTTATTAATTTTATGATGGTAAAAATCACTATTCAATGTTAAATTTAGATGTAAAAGATTTGAATTATATATTCTTAAAAAACAGATTAAATTTATCTGTTTGTAAGTGCAAGGATTAAACACGTACTTTTTCCCTTCTTTAAATTTTGAGGAAAGTTTAGTTTAATGTACACTTACGGTAGATATTATAATATAGATAAATTGTTTATGGGTCTAACTGGTTACTCAAATTTCAAAATTAACATAACATCATTATAATTTAAAAGAGTTATATTATATAGAAATTCAACTCCATAATTAACAATATAAAATTCCTTTCAATCAAATTTCAGTGTGTACAATAAGTTTTTATATTATCAAATTGGACCAAATTATTAATAAATTGAAATGTAGAAAATTTATTAACTTTCTCTTACCTATAGTTTCTTCAATATGAAAGAAACCAAAGCTAAACAATACTAGGAAATGCGTAATTTGCTCTTAAAAGCTTTTATTTACAAAAAAAATATTATCACTAGAAATCTATATTAACATATATTAATCTATTAAACTAAACTTTACATGCAGATATCATAACTTACACATGAAACCATCGCTTCTTATTGACCAACATTAGAGAAATGATTTCAAAATTTTAAAACCAAAAATGGAAAGAATGTTAAAAGAAAGTTTATAAATATAGTAAACTTTGTAAAATAAAATAGTAAATAATTAAAAATTCTAATTTATATACTAAAATTTAGAATTTTAACTTTTATGTTTTAAATCATCCCTACTAAATATTAAACTAACTATAACCTATAATTATGTTTAATAGGTTGGAAGTTGATCTTTGTTCAATTTAATACACCTATTTTTTTATGCTAAATAACATAATCAGTTATAAGTTAGAATCAATATATTTTCCTTACCTAAATTTTATATTTTTCATTATCTCTTAAAATTGTAAATGTTTTGTAAAAGTGATAAATTGGATTCCAATCTTATAAATCTTTAAAATTTCAAATATTTAATTTTTTCATTATATAAATTTATTAAAATTGAAATTACAAAATCTTAATCATAAAAATCTAGTAAGTCATATAACTTTTACCTTATCTTTAAAACTTGGTAAGACTTTATTTGAGAAGTAGATAAATTTTGTAAACACCTATAACATACTCATCAAGTTTCATAAACAGTTACTTGACATATAAATTATACTCGTTAAATATAAAGATGAGAGGTAAATGAATTTTTACTGAAAAAATAAAAAAAAATGATAAAAATAGATTAATTTTTTTAAGCAAAAATAATGAGAAGAGCAAAATAAAAAAAGTTTTGCGATAAGTTTGATTTTAGGGTTAAATTCGTTTTTGGTTTATGAAGTTATGTCAAATTTGGCTTGGTTACTGCTTTTTAAAACTGATGGATTAGTTTTCAAAAATTTTAAAAACGTGTGGATTTAATATTTTATTAATTTTGTGATGGTAAAAAATCACTATTCATAATTCAAATGATAAATTTAGATGTAAAGAAAGATTTGAGTGATATATTTTTAAAAAACAGATTAAAATTATCAATTTGTAAGTGAAACGATTAAACATATAATTTTTCCTTTACTTTTTTAAGAAAGTTTAGTTTAGTGTACTAATGTACACCCAATGTGGATATCATAACATCGATAAATAAATTATAGTTTTAATTGACTACTCAAATTTTAAAATTAACATAACATCATTAGAATTTAAAAGAAGTCTATTATATATAGATTCAACTCCATAATTAATAATATAAAGTTCCTTTTTCCGGTGTGTATAACAAGGTATTATATTCTCAAATTGTACCAAACTTTTAATAAACTGAAATGATGAAAATTTATTAACTTTCTTTTACCTATGTTTTCTTTACTATGAAAGAATCCAAAGCTAAGAATACTAAGAAATGCCTAATTTGCTCTTAAAATATTTTATTTTTAAAAAATATATCACTAGAAACCTAGATTAATATAATATAGATTAATTTATAACTAAATTTTACATGTGGATATCATAACTTACACACGAAACCACAGCTTCTTATTGACGAACGTATGAGAAATGGTTTCAAAATTTCAAAACCAAAACGGAAAGAATGTTAAGAAAAAGTTAAAAAATATAGTAAAATTTGTAAAATAAAATAGTAAATAATTAAAATTTTCTAATTTATATACTAAAATTTTGAATTTGAATTTTTTTAAATCATTCCTACTAAATATAAAAACTAATTATAACATCTAATTGTATTTAATAGGTTGAAAGTTGATCTTTCTTCAATTTAATCGTTAAAAAAACTTGCATTTACTGTACTTATAAAATATGAAATTAATTATTAATTAAATTAAAAATTAATTTAAAATTTAATTTAGTAAATAATTAAAATTTTAATAATTAATATTATAAAATAATTTAAATTCTGAATTAAAAATTAATTTAATTATTATTATATAAAAATTAATTTTATAACTTTTTAAGATTGATCATTAAAAATATAGTTTTTATTATACTAAAAATTATTTTAGATATTATTAATTCTCTAATTTATAAAATAATTTCTAATTTAGTTACTATAATAATTTTTTATTTTTTATTTTTAAATTAATTTATATTTAATAAATTTTTTATTTGCAAATATACTTATTTAAATAACATAATCAGTTCTAAGTTAGAATCAATAAATTTTTCATTACCTAATTTTTTATTACATTTTATTATCTCTTAGAATTGTAAATATTTTTGTAAATTAATAAATTTATTTCCAATCTTATAAATCTTTAAAATTTTAAATATTTGAATTTTATTATATAAATTTATTAAAATTGAAATTACAAAATCTTAATCATAAAAATGTAATAAGTCACATGATTTCTACCATATCTTTAAAATTTGGTAAGACTTTATTTATGTCAATAATATTTTAAAATTTCAATCCAATATAAGTTAGAAAAGCTTAATTAAAAACCCTTTTCTCTCTTTTTCATAAACAACCCAATATCTCCTTGACATTTTCTCTTCTAAACACCTTCTTAATTACAAAATGTAACCCTTGTTTCCAAAATTGTACTTTTTTTTAGAAATAAATAGTAAAGTTTGGCCACTATTGTTCCTCTATTCCATTTTCTCTCCACTATTCCATGCCTAGGTGAATATTGCATAGAGAGAGTGAAGCAGTGAGAATTTTGGTGTGTGTTGATGATGGAGGGTGGTTCAGTGTGGTTACTGTATGTTGCTGGTGCTCTTCTAGTCCTAAGGTTCTTGCTCAGGAATGTAAACTGGTTTCTCTATGAACACAAACTGGGTGGGAAGCAGTACTTTCTTCCTCCAGGTGACATGGGGTGGCCCTTAATCGGCAAAATGTGGTCCTTCGTCAGTGCTTTCAAGACCAGTAACCCTGAGTCCTTCATGGACTCCTTTTACTCCAGGTACACCATTCACTCTTCACCACCCTTTTCATTCACATTTTCAGCACTCAAAATATCTCATGCATGTCATTCAAACTCCTCACTGTTAAGATCTCAATCATGATTGCAAGAACTTACTTTTTTTAAGAGGTTGTACTGAGTTAATTAGAACTTCTGATTTCATGCATGTTATTAAAAACTCTCAGTTTCTGAGATCTGACTCATGGTCTCATATATATATTGTCTATATACTATCCTTTTCCAAGACATGATTATTTTTGTAATAGTCTTGCTGATTTAAATTAGACCTAATGATCTCATGCATGTTATAGTAAGATCTCATTATCTCATACCTATTATCTAAACCAATCTCAGTTTGTCAAAACATGCAAGCAATAAGTTTTCTTCTAAAATCAAGGTTCTGGACAAAAATTAAACACTGTCTCATGATATTGCTCCCATTTGCTCTTCTTGATCCGGAGATTAAAGCTTACAGCATATCATATTTGCGGCATAAACTGTCATTTTCTTTTGCTAATTAACAACTTTAATTTCTTGATCTAAATTTTGGTTATCAATTACTGAAAGAAGTGGACAATCTAATAGTTTCTATTGTATTACAGTGGGTACATAAATTTGACTCTTTCTGAAAGCATATATCTGCATCAACAATTAACTGTGTAATTAAGAAAGCATATATTCATTCGTCTGTGTTTTGTTTTTGACGTTGTGCTCTCATCACAAAAGGACAGTGAATATTGGCCTCTCATGTACAGCATGGTCCCAGTTCAGTCCAACACCTGTAACATAACATTGTTGTGGTGATTTTTGTCCCCTTCTGCCTCTTTGAGGGACACCACACCAAGCATCAGTGCAGGGGTTCACCCTGTAATTAATTTCAAAATCACCATCCTTTCAAACAAAACACTCTTTATTTTGTTAAGACCAAAAAATAGGGTGCTCTATTTCATAAAAAGAATATTAATGATTAAATTTAGTATTTTTTTTACTTCTAATTATTTAAAAGTCGTCAATTATTTTGTAACTATATATACTTTATGTCTGTTCCTTTTAATATCTTTTACCACTCACTCTCAAGTAGCATCAATCCCCCCACTATCTTATTTATATTGTAGATTACAAATTCTCTACTCTTATTTGAAATATAATTTTGCAATATAATTTCATAAAAAAATCATATTATTTTTTATTATAATATATTAATTAAACATAAATTAAATTGATTAATTATATTATATTTTCATTTTTTATAACTCCATTTTATAGTATCAACACTACTATAAAGTTCATAAACATAACATGTTTAGCTTAATCTCTTATAGAAAACTATTTATATTCGCATATTACAAGTAATAATAAGAAGAAGAAGGAAGGAATGTTGGTACCAAGATTTATATTTGTAGATTTTCATTAAGTTCTTCTTATACAAGGATTTTTTTTCATATTCTAATGTACGTAGACAATTTTTTTGTCATTTCATTTATAATGAATATAAAGAAAATTCAAAGTCAATCTTTTAAAGAATGTATAAATGTAACAGGCAATTGTATTTTTGTAATGGATAATTATATGTATCCATGTGAAGAATTACTCAATAAAAAGTTCTGAAAGCATTAATACAAAATTTAAATAAAGATATAAACATAAACATGAGTAAATATTTCAAATCGACAGAGATAAGTTTCAATTATAATATATATATAATCTGATTTTAATTTATTTTTCTATAAAAATTTAGGACTTTTAATTAAGTATTAATTAACTTGCTTTATTGTATTACATTTTTTATAATTCTATCTTATATAATCAATACTATTAAAACACACAAAATATAATTAATTAACATACAATAATGCTATTAAACAATACTAAAATTAAATTTCTGCTATATATTAAGATATTATTAAAAAATTAATTCTTACAAATTACAATAGACACAAATATATGTATATTCTTAACTATTATGCTAATTTTAATAAATGCAGTTTTAAAACCCTTGATATTAAAATCAAGATGGTTTAAAAATTATAATTTATCCCATGTTTTGTCAATCAGTTTACACGCAAAAACATCAATAAATTTAATAAATATATGATTGTTAATTTTTTTTAAAGTTTTCAATTTAAAAATATTTAAAAAAAATCATAATGTACCTATGATATAATATAATATAATATAATATACTATTTTTAATACACATATTAATATAGTAATTATACTATATACTACAACAATTTTTTTAATAAACTCTTAATAATTTTTAAAAGAAAAAAATAAAAATATTAAAATTATACACCAAAATATAGTTAAAAAAAGAATCTTATATATATATATTATACATGTTACATCACCATATATAATATAACTTTTTAAATATTATTTTTATATGTTTATTTATTTATAATTATATTCTGAACAATATAAATTATTTATATATTAAAAGATAATTATGAATTATATAATATAAATCCTAATTGTCTAAATAATTAAGAGTTAAATAAAATATATATCAAAATTTAATGGATCAACCCAATTGGAGGAATTGTGACTAGATAAGGCTTCTGCTTCCTACCATAATTACTAAGTGTACGTCCATAATTGTCACAAATGTCAATTTTACTTTTTATATTCTATTTAAATAGTGTCTTCTTCTAAATTGAATTTTCCGAAAAACTTTTAGATTAAGCTTTCCAGAAGCTTGCTGGAACAAGCTTTTTAGAACATGTTTAGAATTAGTTTTATAAAAAAT
Organism: Lablab purpureus; assembly: GCA_030347555.1. Lineage (NCBI taxonomy): Eukaryota > Viridiplantae > Streptophyta > Magnoliopsida > Fabales > Fabaceae > Lablab > Lablab purpureus. Next base: position 18,153,374 of record CM059259.1, read on the forward strand.
GCTTTCTAAAACAAATTTTCCAGAAACATTTCGAAACAAGTTTTTCTAAACAAATTTTTCAGAAAATAATTTTCAAAACAAATAGTGAAAATAGAGTATTTTAGTCTTTTTACAATGAGGTGCAATTAGTAAATATGGAGATACAGGAAGGAAAGGTCCTGGATATAACATATTTATGAGGGATTCGTTGAGGAATTTAGAATTCATATGTATTTCTTTACTATTTTATAAGTTTTTAAACTAATTTTACTGAACAAACTCTTTTAGTTTAGTTTTTTAATTTTAATTTTCAATTATCCTTTGAGTTTATTTGATCAAATATAGCTTATGTAGACTAAGGCTATCCTGTGAGATGATCTATGTCACTTTCATGTTGGCTATTCTGAATTGGAACATCATTAATTTAAATGTACTACTTATGTGGAATTCGGTTCAGTCATACACTTATTTAATTTTAACAGGGCTAATACACAAAAATTTGGACAAAATACCTAATGAAATAAAGTTCCTTTGTCCATTTTTCAGAACATTTGGACATGATAGAAGACTTACTAGCTAGTGCTTAAAGAGAGGGTGAAAGATGCAGATTTGGGAAATATACTTATTTGTATGTGCTGTGAAAAACTCTTTTTTTCTTTCTTTTTTTGTCCATTTTGTTGAAGCTATGTCAACTTACATTAAACTGGATCTGCAAGCATTTATCAGAGGGAAGAAAACATGGAGACAGAGCTTCAAACTAAAAAGAGCCATATACATTATAGCTCTTAGGTTGCTGTAGATCAACATTTCCTGACCCTTCCCAAGCAATTGTCCATGGGCCTTGTATGTGGTAAGTATCTCACAGGGCAATTAGGATTTTGCTGTTCAAACCTGTTGAATCAAGAAGTAACTTATAACGTTGTAAATAGAATGCTTGTTATAACCAATTTGTTTTCCATTTGATTCATACGTGATTGACTTGCTTGTGTGTAACAGTTTACTTTGCAATCTGTCATTGCTAGAAGAGCAAGAAATGCAAAAGAAAAAGATCATGAACTATGGTAAAGTATTCCCTATCTGTCCAGCGGACTTCATACATCTCAAAACAAATTCCATTCCTTAGACTTAGGTCCAATCATGGCACTCATAAACTATGGTAAAATATAATTTATTATAGAAAAAGAGATGTATGCAATGGTAGAGTGAGAATGCTCACCGGTAATTCAGAAGGAAATGATGAAGAAAAACTGCTATTTCCATCTTGGCAAGATCATTCCCAGGACACAATCTGCTTCCTGCTCCAAAGGGAAGGAATTCTCCGGCCTTGTGTTCTTTCTATGAATAAGCATCACCAAATTCAAAATTAAACCATAAAGCAGATACACAAGTGCAGAATACATGGACTCAATTCAAAATAGTTAAAGATGAAGCTTGGCAACTTACATTCCATCTATAAGGGTTAAATTCTTTTGGATTAGGATATATTTCAGGATCAAGGTGAACTGATCTGAACCACACAAGTGCTTTCCAACCTTTTGGAATTAAGTAGCCTGTATCACCCCATATACAAATGAAAGATTATACTTAATGCCACACCATGATATTCTCGCAACATTTATGTAGTGAACAAATATCATTCTAGCCAGTAGCCATGATATAATACACAAAACTAAGTTCAAAGGAGAAGAGTACAGCTTTGTTTGTTCACTTCTTTTATCATATGTACCAAGCAAGAATATTCTGATACTGACCAGAAATAAATATGCAGAACATGGACTAACCATTGATATTGACATCAAATTTTGCCTCCCGAAAGACCACTAGTGAAAATGTAATCACACGCATTGTTTCATCAATCACCTAAAGAATGTGGAAAATTGCAACACGCATAAGCATAGTTGACACAGTATCAATTGATATTAACTTGAGATCAATAGATACCTACCTTGTAAAGAAAATCCATCTCCCGAACTTCCTTAAGCGTCAACCCTTTCTGTGTTGAAGGCCTTCTCCGTACTATGTCTTCTTGTTCTGCCTATTCAAGGCGTAAAAATATTAGGAAGTAAATGTTAAGTTTTGATCTTACACTATTACAGGGTATGACAAGTATACATTTTCCAAGATGAAGTGATTAATGTGCATGTTTACTGTCCCTTAGTAATCTGTAAATTTAGGTGGAATATGATAACTAAATAACCTGTTACCTTGGCCTTCTGGAGATATTCTGGGTGCTTTTGCAGGAAGAAGGTTGCCCACATGGTAATGTGTCCCGAAGACTCGTGGCCCGCATTCAAGTACATTAACATGATATCAATGATGTCCTCATCACTCAACTTTCTTCCATCCTCATCAGCAACATCTACCAGAGCATCCATCATATCTTTGGCTTTTCCAGGCAAATATCCATTCCTTATGTTTCTTCTCTCGTCCACAATAGATTGAAATATGGCCACTAGATTTTTTCTTGCCTAAAATAAAAGCATCAAGTGGTAAGATATTGTACCTGTACAACTACAAGTTTGAATAGACTGTACTTTGTTCCTTCATGTTACGATCAGAGTCTGACTGAAAGGGACTTCTGAATCATGTGAAGAACATATACAATAGTATGACAATGTCATTGATGATTTAAGTATCCTAGAATATGCTTGATTGATGACCGCAATAAAAGAATGAAAAATTTGCCATACTCTCTTGGCAATCACTAGTGATACTGTCAAAATAATATATGAGAGACAAATCTAGCTTTATAAGTAACTTAGTGATATTGAGGATATCAAACCATCGAATGGGCCTTTACTCAATCACAAACAAATGTCTAGTGATGCAAACTTCATGTCATACATGTTTGAAGCCGAGTTAGACCAAACACTAAAATTAAGACACTTCTTTCTAAAACTGAGATCAGGACCTGTCTAAAGTTATGAAGCACCATTTCCTTATATATTTAAGCAAATTATTCTCACAGCAAAACAATTTAGACTTAGTTTTAAATTAACTTTGTCACAATATGCTCTAATTCCAACTTGATTGTGAAGATATTGAAATCTCGGGGGTGAACTAGCAGATCAACACATGCTTTTAGTCTAGTAGGTATAAATTGATTGCATTTACCTAAAACGGTTTCAACTTTGCATAAACTATAAATCATGTAGTCAAAATCAAAGAAGTGAAACATAAGAATATCAATAAGCTTTTCCTCAAGTAATGACAAGTAACTTTGTCATTCGCCAGTTCATACTTTGAGGTTCATACTGCAAGACAAGCTCTACTCTGCATTTCATTCAAAATAAAAGCTAGGAAATGCTAATGAACATTCTATTTTGTTCTTCATACAAGGCAAAGCTTAGATCAAGTTCTTTATGTCCTTGTTATGTAGTTTTCAAATCAAACCACCACGTACGATGTTTTTACCAACGTTAAGTAGCCCACTAAGAATATGTTGTTGAGTTATAAAAATGTTTTTGCATATCATTATTTGACTAGAGAATTCAATGATAAGGATATAAAGAACTTAATCTAAGTTATGCCTTTTCACATACTTAATGCTGAAGTTCGTTACCTTGAATGCCTTGTGGTATGCAAATCCAGGAAAATTAATCCGCATGGCTCTAACTCCATGATTAAGTGCTGTGTATTCCCTCTCCAAAGCCTCCATAACAGGTTCACTTTCTGAGCTAAGGAAAATATGCATGATGATTTTGAAAGTAAGCTTCCTGATCTCAGTTAAAAACTCAATTTGTCCAAGGTTGGCCCATTTCTCCAATGAACTTCTCACATTTTTCTCAATATAGGTCAAGTAAAGGGCAAGTGCTTCCATGCCATTGATTGAAGAGGATGTCAAACGCCTGAGTCGCTTGTGTTCTTCAAAAGACATTGAAATAAATGACCTCTTTCCAATTAGCTCTATCGTTGAACGAGGCCAACCAGTAGTGAATTTATCATCATCTGTTAACACCCTTCTACATGTTTCAGGTGTTGTCACAATTACACTTGGGCTTCCAAACATCAAGGTCTTGTACATTCCAGTTCGTCCAAATCTTCAAGATTTGTTGATTCAATGAAAAAAACGTTAGTATCATCTACTATGATGCACAACAAATATGATATATGATACATATATTGCTCGCATATTTAGGAGACATGGAACATGTGATAGTTATGATTCTATTAGAGATGTATACAAAAAAGAAAATTGTTGAACGAGGCCAAATCAGTTGTGAATTTAAACAGATAGACTTCTGCCATTGAGCACATAAACCATTCTCTATTTCCTAAAACCAGAATTAGTATCATTGTAACGAGCTTATTCCTTCCGAAAGAGGACACCTTTCATGTTTGATGCGTTGAAAGATTACGATTGTCTCACACTTATAACAATAAAATATATATAATAAAAAAGTGACCCGCTTTAAAATTAATCTTTGTTTAGTTGGTGGGTGGTGTCAAGCACTGAATAGTAGTACACTACAGTTACATTTGGAAGTATCGAAGAGCAAGTATCTTATACATATCCAATATTAGTAAGCTAAGCAAATCCCAAGTATCAGTATTCCATACATCATCACATAAATTCTTTGGATTAATAGTATTGCCATTGGGGGTGGGTGGCGGGGTAGAGAGAGTTACTGTAAGAACTATTCTTTCCTTGGAACTTTCATTTATAACTCTTTTTCCACTTTAATCCTATGAGATAAGCTAATAATACTAGGAGACAATTCTACGCCATATAATACAAACAGGATTATCAATTTGTTATTCGATTTTATCATTTAATTAATCATGTTTAAAAAATTCTAAAATCTATTATAATTATAATTATAATTATAATTATAATACGTTATAGACCATCTTAATCATGGATGGCCCACGCTGACATGGACTGCATATTCTGACGTACGTATCCGGACATCAAAACGTATATACTGCACGTACATGTATCATTATTTTTTAACGTGAATTTCATTCTTAATGTTTAAATTATTTCTTGTAAAAGTATAATAAAATTCAAGCTAAAGATCTTTTAAAATTGCAATTCTTTTTCTATAAAACAATTCTGCAGGTACATAATAAATTTATAAATTTATCAATTAATTGCTAGAAAGCAGAAAGGACAAAAGTTGGAGTATCAGTGTCCAGAAATTGTGGCTCTCGCGCCACTGTCACTGCCACATAGTAGAAGAAAACTCAAGAGAGAGTGTTGTGAGAGAGAAAGAGAAAGGGAGGTAAGTACAGTGAAAATGACAAACAGGTGCAGCTCTTCTCTTATTCCCTCTTTTGTTTCATCAGTTTGAAAAGGGTCATGCTGCAATTCCAAAACTGAAAAGGTAGCATAATGGCAATTTCTCTTTCACAAAGCCCAAGCAGCTTTTTGTGCCAAACTAGATATAAAGTAGTAAAAGTACATTATCTTGTGTTTCCTGGACCACTATATAGTAGTAGCAGCTTTGGTTAAGTAGTGTGGTTGTGTCAGTAGCCTGAGGTGAGGATCATGACATACACTAGCCCTCTCATACTCACAATCACAAGTTACAATACAGAATCACCTTAAAGGTAGTAAAAATTAAACAAACAACAGACTTATTGGGTTATGAAAAAACTATGTATGAGATATATTTGTTATTGTAAAGAGGATGATAAATGTTAAAAATAATTGTTGTTAGTAAATAATAATTACCTGGAGACAAAGGAGGAGATGAAGGAATCAGGGTCCTTGGACTTGAAAGCTCTGAGGAAGGACCACATGTTGCCAATGAAGGGCCAACCCATGTCACCTGGAGGCAGAGAGTACTGCTTCACACCTAACTTAGATTCATAGAGCCACCAATTTAATTTCTTGAGGACTAAAAGAGCACCAGCAATGGCCACAACCACAAGGAACAGCCACTTGGATCCCATCTCCATCATCATCAATCACTCAACTTCAGGCCACCCCACAGTGACTAGTGACCCAACCCACACTCAACTCAGCTTAGACAACTCACTCTCTTTCTGTGTATTTATAAGGAAACTTGGGGTTTGAGATATGGGGAGAGAGAGAGAGAAAGAGGGAGGGTGAGGGGATAGGAAAAGAAAAAAATAAAGGGAATTTTTTGACAGCACTGAGTGGCTAAAATGGATTTGTGTAAAGTTGTAGAACATAGACACAGAGGTGGCCGGCTTTCTTTTCCTATATTTTGTTCTGTTCTGTACCTAATTACAAATCAATGCATACTGTATATATGTGGAATGATTCCACTAGCTCTGGTTTTAACAAAGTGATTGATAAATGTTTGTTATTTTCAATAATATAATTTCGTGAACTGTCATTATTTATTGTGGATATTACAATTAATGGATTTAATATTTCTACAACATAAGTTTAGTGTTTTAAGAATAAACAAAATTGGGTTATCAACAAGTATTTTTTTTTAGGAAGATACATGCTGAAAATAATTTTTTGTTTGTGTCTTTGAGAATTCCTCTGCCAACTAATGATGGCGGACACCATGAGCCATCTTTGCCAAGTTTTGGGATAGAGTTCTGATTTGTTGACACCCTAACAGTGCAACACACATTGGACTCTTGTTTTCTCTTTGTTTCTTATCATATCACATGAATAATTTCATCAATTATTTATTTTCTCCCTCAGCTTCCTATCTCTTTTTGAGTGTAAATGAATGGCCTAAGATGCATAGACATATTCATACATACATATATATATATATATATATATATATATATATATATATATATATATATATATATATCAGTAGGGTGGGAATCTTCTGTGGCTTTTTTGTACTGATTCACAAGTGTTATTTGAATAAGTATCTAAGTTAACTTGCGCGATTTGAAAGTTAAAAAGTTAGTAATTAGAGGAAGAAAGGAAATTTCTCTGATCCTTCTCATGTATTAACTTTAAGACCATTAAGCAATATGAGCAAGAGTTGACATCATAAAATCCTCAAAAATCCTCTCATTTTCTATGCTCCTTGTGAAATTGTGTATAAAGCTCACAGTGATAGTGGTTGCGGCAAATAGTACAATTAACTTTTTTTTCTATATGCTTCGTATCTATTCGTGTTGATGTGAGTTTCTTTATTGGACTTGAAAACTTTGAACCAAACCATGTTGTTGTTGTTGCTCTCGAGAAGGCTTCTTGTATAAGTAAATGAATGTTTCCTCTTCCCCTCCTAGGTGGCTGGAACTTGGAAGAAACCTATTTATATGACGGCCTCAAGACTCTCTCACTGATCCTTTGTTGAAAATATCTGTTTAACATTTTTTATAAATTTTTTAATTTATATTTTAAGATGTTTTTTATAATAATTATTATTTTATATTTTATTATATTTTTATTTTATATAAAAAATACATAAAATAAATAAGAAACTCCTTCCTACACTGTATTTTTTATATATCATATATTCTCGAAATATATTTTCAAAATCCTAAAAATTTTAACATAGTTTTATTCATAAAAGCATGTTTTTTGAAACTGTAAATTAAGTTATATATTGATTAAATGCGTGGTTGGACCTCACTTAAAAAGTTGAGGTAGATTGAACTTTTCTAAGGTTAAAAAATAATTTATTATGAATTTTTATTTATCTAAAATTTAAGAGAAAATTTATTTTCTACTAAATATAAAAAATTGTCAAATATGGTGAAATATGAAAGTTGATTTGAGTTTTTCAACTAAAGTTCAAACATATTAAAATGTTATAACAAATATAATTTCCTTAAACTTTTATAAATTAATTATGTTTTTAATTTTTTAACTATTTATTAAAATTGTATTTTAGATAAAAAAAATTATTATTTTTTAAATTAAAATATAACCCTTAATTAATAACAATTATTTTCTTTTTTATTCGACTGGGATAGAGATGACAATAAAGAGAAACAGGAACAAGTTTTACTTTTTCTTACTCATATATGAAGGTAAAAATTTATTTTTATTCTTGTTCTTATCTCATTAACATCTATATATAGTGTGTGTATATTCCTTTGGAAGTAACATGTATATTGTACTCTTTTATACTATTTTAAATATTAATTAAATAATTTTTTACTATAAAAATAAAAATTACAACAAACAAAATATTATATTATCAATGATTCAATGTCAAAATGGTATACGTATTTTTTTCCCAATATCAAATATCAATAAAGAAATTATAATTTCATCAATATCAAATTAGAGTATCATTAAATAACAATTGGATAAATATTAAATAATTATAGAAAAATAAAAAAAATATCAAATATGTGTCTATAAATAAATTATGAAATTAAGAACAAAAAATAAAGTTAATATAATTTTTTATATTACCTAATAAACTAAATATATTTTAATAATTTAAAATAAGAATGAGACTAAGATAAATATGAGTAAATATCTACATTAATAGAAATAATCTCTCTTACTATTCTCTCTCCTTCCTTAATCTACCTACTCACCAATACATTTTTTGACGTACACTTAAAATATAAATATCAACATTCAATCTAGATATCATTTTTTTATTTTACCCATTTGAAATTAAAGTAACTGTTTATAAATTTTACATGTCTCATCAATCAATTTTATCTTATTATTCTAAATAGCTTTAATTCCTTAAATTTAAATATTTTCTTTTATTAATATTTTTTTAATTAAAATTAATAATTCACTCGCTTTTAAAATTTATTCTTTATTATCATAATTAAAAAGCAATCACTCATAATAAAAAATTTGTAGATTTAAAAAATTATTTCATTATTGATTAAATAATATTATTTTTTTAATATAATAAATTGATAAATACTAAAATACACCAGTTTTATTTTTAATTTGTTATCTTATTTTTATTTTATAATACTTTTTTATATTTCTCTTTCATTCATTTGCATTAAGTAACTTCTAAAATTTTTCATATTTTTATCTTTTATACACATTCTTTGAAAAAAAATATATCATAATAATTTTCATTTGAAAAAAAAGAGCTACTTATACACACAAATGGACATACACATTTATTTACCTTTTTCATATAAAAAAATTAAAAAATTAAAAAAATAAAATAATTATAATAATTATTAAAATATAAAATATTATTAAATAAAATTCAGGACACATCACTCTTGATTAGATAAATTCAGGTCTTCTTTCTGAATCATCTATGAATGTCCCAAAATACCTGTTACCACCTATCGAATTTACTTCAAGAGGACCACAAACATTTGAGTATACCATCTCAAATGTTTTTACTGACTTAGTAGGAATATAATATATAAACGAGTTTATTTGGTATGAAAAGATAAGATCCTAGGATTTCTTTCCTTAGTATAAAAATATAAGAATTAAAAATAAAAAAAATAATATAAAAAACTAAACGAGTCAATTCATTAGTCTATATATTAGTCTGATCTTAATTCATATAAATCTCTAACCAAATAGATTGAGCTAAAAAAATCTAGTATTATTTAAATCACTATTTTTTAAGACTAGTCTAATATAAATCATAGATGACACAAACCAATTCATCCAACTAAATTCATTTTAATAGGTCTAATTATATATATTAGTTAACGTATCATTAATAATAAATTCTCCAAAACATAATATAGAATCCAATTACTAACAATGATTCAACTAACATAATATTAGATTTAATTTTTATAATATATTAATATCTTTTTCTGACAATATTTTTAATTAAATATAAAATAAAATTTGACCATTTCGAGCATGTCATCATTCTTTTCTATTCACCAAAGAACATACAATTTGAAATGAAAAAGATTATTTAAAATTTAAAATTTACTAAAAGTAAGCTATTATGATCTCTTTTATTATTTTGAAACTAAAATATAACCCGTACTGTCATTAAGTCAATAACAATCACTAATAATAATAAGAAAAATGTAAGAGTAGAAAAGAAAAACAGTTAAAGGTTTTATGCCTTATGAGTTGATTATTTGTTCCTTGGCCCATTGATGGTAATCTCTGTATGTGGTCGTACTGCTTCATTTAAATTGATGTTTGGCCATCAATGAGATTTTGCAATCGGATTTGAACTATTGGGAACTTGTTTCATTGTTTTCACTTTAGGGAACACAACAAGATAATGTGACTCTCCCCCATGCCCCTTTTCCTCTCACGATGTTCCAAGCATCAATGCACAGCTACTCCATCAAAAAACCCAACACCACAATACATGCATTCATCACCCTACTTTTACAATCTTAATTTCTCAAAACTTCCTTATAAAACATTTATTATATCTATTTCTATACTTTAAATTAACACCAATTTTATTTTTACGTCAAATCTCTAAAACTTAGTAAATAAAAATTATTCAAGTGGCTCAGTCTTCACATATTCTCTATTATTTTGAATTCCCTAATGAAAAAGATTGGTTGAAGAGGCTGAGTAGAAAATAATATGGCTTTGAATCTTGGTATCATCATATGATGCACAGGTCAAAGGTGGAAATTTTTTATGATCCTTAATGAGTGATTAGAGAACTTAATTGCAAAAAGTTGGCATACTTTTATAGTGTTGGCCCTCGCAAGTCTCTTCAATCACTTAAAATCTTTGACCTATTGAAAAGCAACATTGAAAAAGCCAATAAAAACTCTCACCATAAAAAATAATAGGAATTAGATAATAGTGTCGGTTAGCTTTAGAACAATCTATATAGATATTTTCGGTTTGCACAGTGAATGAATTAATAGCATAACATGTTTGATTTGTATTAGGATGAAATTAACAATTAAGCATCGATACATGATTCCCATTTAAATTTAAATTATTTTTTTCACATTCTAAACACAAATTCCAAAGTACTTAACTAAGCATGGGTCAAGATTTAGTTAAAAGGTATGAATCCTCTCTCCAGGGAAGAAATTGAAGGGGATTCGGTTGTTGAAGTATCTATCATCTCCCTCTCCCTCAATATTAAACTTTCACAACCTTTTATGTGCATCTTGAGCCATGTTTTATAAATTACTCCATAATCATGATTAAGTTGAGGATTAATTTGCCTACAATTATGCAATTCGCAACAAGATGAAACATTTGACTTGTTAACGCGGGATAAGATTAAAAAAGTGAAGATACATATATTATAAGATTAGAGAGAGAAGCTAAGAATATAATATAATGTAGATTTGTAGAACATTTTGATTTATTTGTAAGAAAGAAAGAAAGAGTTTATATGTATAATAATATTATGAGTGGGAAGTAAGTAAGTGTGACTAAATTGGAACAAGGTCCCTGAAAGTAGGGTGGAGGAATCTTTTTTGTGTGATGCGTTAGTGTCTATGTACATTAAACTCACTAGTTCAGACAAAACAATAACTGAATCGAATGTATGCAGTCAAAAGCTAGCACTCAACTCAGTCACTCACATTAACAGTAGTTGTTGTTGTTGTTGATGATGATGATGTTCACATAACATGACTACCTAAGTTCAACTCCTTCCTTCACTCACCAACCACACAAGTCAAACTCTATTTTCCACCCTCTATCTTTCTTCTAATCACCATTTCTTCCTATACATCTCATCTTCTTCTTTCCATGCATTCCACCCCCACTCAGTTTATTCCTTTCACAACCCTTTTGCATCATTTTTTTTAAATTTTTATTCACACACCCTTCTTTTACTCTGTTTCATCTCTCCTCATCATATGGACTCACAAGTACTTATCTTCTTAATTTAGTGTTTAACCCAAGTTCATGTTTCTTTTATTAGAATACAAAATTTCACTCTTGAGTTTAGAGGAATTAAACTTATGTGAAGGTACCAAATAAAGAAAAACAAGTATATACTATGCATGGTACCACCATATCATTGCATGCAAGGAGAGTTTGCTTGATTGATTTATATGTTCAATAGTTCATTGTAGAGATGTTAATTGTGATTACATAAGTAGTTTGGTTCATCTTTATTTATATGTTATTTATTATTTTTCTTTTTTTTTAATGCCAATGTTGATGAAGATGCTATGGGGGCGGTGGCAGCAACAATGACATGACGGATTGGAGTGGGGTGCAGTGAAATGAAAATAGGGATGGAAAATTAGGAGTGCTTTTGTTTTTTCAAGTTACTGTGGAGATGCATATTGAATATATGGAAATGAAGAAAGAAACATCTTTAAGGATATTGTGTATGAACTATGATAACTCAAATAATCTTATTTTAGTATGTATTTAATCTATCAAAACGGATTAGCATAGTTGGCTTATATAGGACTTTTGAATTAAAAAGTTTGATCTATTTTACATGATTGCACATTTGCGGTGTCTGCATATAGATCCCATAAAAAATATAAAATAAGAAAAATTTAAAAATATTTTTTTTTTATAATTTTTAATTTTAAATTTAAATATTTTATAAAACAAGAATTTAATATAAATATAATAATTGAAAAGATGAAAACTAATTATTTACTATTTAATGTAAATAATTAAAGAAATATAATATAAAAAATATATTAAAATCGACTATAAAATAAAATTTAAATTTATATTTGTAAATATATAATATTATTAAAATAGTAAATAAAAATATTCAATAATATCCTATATATATAATATTATATAATAATAATAAATTATATAAGTTATAGGATAGAAGGAGTCAACCTACACTTTTAGCTCCTATATACAAACTTATGCTGATTAACAAACTTAAGTATCATTTCTTCCGGTAGGATGTGACCCACTTTTGTTTGATTTTTGTATAACTTCCCTGTTTTAACAGAGGAAAAAATATTTTTGATAGAAGCTAATTTTGTCTTATATTTTGGGCTGTTTATTCTTATTTGTGTCAATTAATAATGTAACGAACAAGAGGACCAAACCAATAACCTATGGCTTAGGAATAAGTGTATGGGGAATCAGAATCCAGTGCTTGGCTGGGAAGAGACAAGAATAGCCAAATCTGGAACACAGTGTTGTCTTATATCGTGGTGTATGTAGTGATGTTTTCTCAAGTACATTCTTCTAAATGAATGTTTTACTTATGAAATTTATTTACAAATCATAAGAGTATTTTTTTACTACTCCAAAATATTTTACACCTTATATTCATTTTGAAATCAACTTCTCAAAGTCCATTTCATTAAGAAATACAAAAAATAGTCTCTACTATATTATGAATTACTCTCCATCAAACAAACAATGCATTACTAAAACGACCTCATAATCAATGGACCAATTTTTTTGGTGGGCTTTACAATAATAAGATTCAAGGTGATTCTTTTTGCACCCACTTTATTTCTATTAGCACCTCCATAAGGTGGGTAAAAGATAAAATTATTTCACTCCTAATCACAACCCTTGCTGCCACCGCTGGTTTGGCCAACACAAAAAAGAGGTTGGAAGAAGAAATTTTCACCTTGTCCTTACTTTAAAAAGACAAACCATACAAAAAATTACTATTGGTTCAGGTCTAAAGTCAAATGTAGAACATGCAATCAGTTTGATCATGTAGAAAATGTTTACAAAAACAAGACAAAGCAATAGGAACAACAAGCTCAAGTTGACGATCACCAAGAGAGATTGAGGAGCACTTGTTTGTTGCTTCTTGTTATTATGTAGTAACAAAGAAGTTTAGCTCATAAATAGCAAGTGTATCAATCATATGACTCTTGATGATAATTTTCTCAAGGAACTTGATCAATCCTACTTCTCCAAAGTCACTATTGGCAGTGGAAAAAAGTTTTGATGTTAGAGACAAATGACTGGTTGTTGTTGAAACTCCTTCAGATACTAAATACATTTATGATGTTTTATTTTATTTGTACCCGAGTTAAGACAAAATCTTTTGAGTGTGAGACAAATGCTTGAAAGGAATTATGATTTGTATTTTGAAAATATGAGATATACCATATTTAATCTCTTTGAATGTGAATTGATGTCTATCAAAATGAAAGAGAAAAGTTTTTCTTTAGAATTGAAAAAACTTGTTGTGCAAGCTTTCCCAAACAAAGTAGAAGTCTCAAGCAAAAAACAATTTGGAGTAAACAATCTCCAAATACAATATTTAGGAATTGAAGAAGATTCAGATGATGATAATGCTGATTTTCCAGTTAAAGACACTAAAACTTACTAAAAAATATGAAAGGTGCAACATTGTTGCACTAAAACCTAAAGAATACGATGAAGTTGGTTGGAAATGTACTATGTGCAGGAGGAGATTAATATGATTGAGAAAAACAAAACATGGAAGTTTGTTGACAAGCCAACTAAAAAGGGTTTTATATGATGTGACACAACTACTTGATGAATTTACTGTCATATGGGTTAATAAGAAACCAGTTATTGCATGTCTAACATGGTAGAACAAAACACATGAAGGTGAAATATCATATTACTAGAGAAACATATAAATCAAAGGAAATTAGCCTGGAGCATTGTAGTTTAAAGAGTCAAATTGAAGACATCAGAACCAAATAACTTTAAGAACAAGTTTAAATTGTTGAGATCAAAATTTAGAGTATTTAAGAAAAATCTCAAAAATGAATGTTAAAAATTGAGATTTTTTTAGATACTTTATGTCACATAAGTTATTTTTCTACTTTTCTCTATTTAGTTAGGTTAAGAATTTTAATAATTTTTATTTAATGAAAAATATGTTATATGTCAGTGATTAAATGGAAAATAATGAATAGTTTTTATTGTGTGAAAATTTTTCATATTTCTTATATGATAGATAACCCAGAAGTTTAATTATAAATATTCGCAATTCAATGCACTCTGAACATGCTATAAGTTATTTATTTATTTTTTTCTTTGTGCAAAATCCTCTTTTCTATTTTTATGATTTGATAAGAATGTATTGTTTTTTCCAATTTTACAACATTCAGACCACCTAAACATTTACCCTTCACAATATTTAGATTGTCTTTTCTAACCATAGTGGAATTTTCCATAATTTTTAAAATTTCAAATAAGTTGCTATTATGGTGCAGTTATGTATTGCTTGTAAATTAGAGAGAGAAAAAGTGAAACTAAGATATATTTGTATTATTAAAAGCTGAAGTGACAATAGAGAGGGACCTTTAATAGTATTGGAGTGCATGTAAACCAAGGTCAGTTGAATTTATTTAATAGTTTTGGAAATTACTTTTTTTCAAGCAGAGATAGTAAACTGATTCCATTTGAAAGGTACTCAGGCCAACCCTAAACATAAACAGATTAAACTTGGTTGTTTCCTAACAAAGTAAGAAGAAAAGTCTTGTAATTTCCTGATGTCTTCTTGGCCACAGAATTATGAAGTGTGACACCATTTCTCTTGAAGTAAAGGTCACTGATTTCGTTTAAATCCTTCTCTGCTCGACTGATGATAACCCGACTCAATGTATACTCCTCAGCTACCAAACCATTGAAGGCGTAGCATAACACCTAAGCCAGTAAATACATGTTTAATAAAGTTATTTAACATATAGTGAGCCATAAACTTGAGAATATGACCAACATAATTTAAGACTAGAGCTACCTTCGCCAAGTATCTTTGGGGGTTCTTAATGCAACGAATGGTAGTACGCAGAGTTACCATGTACTCATCACTTGGATCAGATGATAATCCCTATAATTTCCAAAACAATGTCAATTTATCATTACTTACATATATTTGCAAACAATTTGCTAATCTCTCAACATGTTTGAGGGCAAAAATAAACACAAGACCAGCAAGAATTGAAGTCACATGATATCTAAACAGACAATATATAATCTTAAGGATTCATGTGCAGCCCATAAAATATAGATTTCTAACGTATATTTCTTTTATAATAGAAATTTGTAATGAATGATGATTCGTTCGTTCCTTCTCCTTGTATTCTGCTGGGGAGTAGAATATATAACTCATTACCTTGGTTATTGTCGTGCCATACGTGTTTCTGAAGGTACTAAAAGTTGCAAACAACTGCTTCTTGCTTCTTGTGCATAAAATTCTTAGGATTTCATCATCATTAAATGTCTTATTCTCAATTGCCTGATGGAGAATGTTTGCCTCTAAATGGGCCAGACTCTCATCAAACTCATCTCCTTCATACCTATAGGTGCTTACAACTGCAACCAACAACTGCATAAAAAATCATGAGCCAAGAGCAAAGTACAGAGGAATGAAAGGTTATAGATACATTCGTATGACACATATATAATTATATATTTAACTTGGAGAATATAATTTCTATGTTACCCAAGCAACACAATAAATATTAAAAGTAGATTCATACAACATCTAATATATGAGATTTCCATATACTTATATACTATATTTTGACGCTATTTCTAGTTGACAAGATCCTCAATAACAGAATTCAGGAGACTTTTACTATAAGTTTCTAATACTTCTAAACTGAAATATGTTTCTCAGAAAACAAAACACAATAGCTTGGTAATGTTTTGTAGTAAAATTTGACTTACTCTGCGAATATCACCAATTGTTTTGGAGGCCACATCTTCTTCAAGGCAATGCTTGTATAGGAATTGGTATGAACGCTTCAAAGCCAGAAACTCTTCTGAAGTTCTTGTGCAAGCAATCTCAATAATTACTTTGTGATCCACTGTTTCCTTCTTTAAAGTTTCGTTAATAAATGCAGCATCTCTTTCGGCTGGATCCATTGTCCAGTTGCAAATACCTCTCTAATTTTATTTTAGGTATCATATTCAGCAATAACAATGTTAATTGAAGAAAAAAAACCAGCACACCACTCTCTCACACCTTACCCACATCCCAAATTTGATTTCCATTTTTTTTTCTAAGTTTAAAAAAAATTTATACTGCAAAAAGTTTGATGGTATTCAACATGAAACTTACTTCAAATAAATTTAATATAAACTAAATTATGCAATGAAGAAAAAGACAATGATCAAGTAACTTCATCTTGCACTTATATTTGGAAAACTAATGCAATGAATTGTAATATTTTGACCTGAAAACTTCCTGAAAGTTCAGATTTGAGTTGTTGGATAAGATCTTCATGATAAATTTGTTCATAAGCCTCCCTCACAAGTTTTCTTTCAGTAACATTTCGGTGTGCTAGTATAGATATAAGAGCTGTCTCATCTGTCCCTAATCCTATAAATCATACATTATTGAAAACAAAACATGGTTAGATGTCTATTAAAGGTTAGTTTCTATACTCATAAGCATGATATAAGTCTTAATTTTCCATAAAGGATGAGAAATTTAAATGTAAAGTTTAGATTCTCATATTGGAGGGAGATGAACGAAAGATTTTGAGTTAAAAATATACTAGATCTAATGTATAAATTTGCTCAAGATTCAGAACTATATATTTCATAAACAAATAAAATATTAAAATAACCTTGGCATGCATTCTTGATATTTTCAGCGTCTTCTATGGGAGAAGAATCATTTGCAGCAATTAGACTAGTCATTTGATCTTGTCTTGTGTCTTATATTCGAGAAGGTTAATTCCATTTTCTATCTTATAGAAGTGAAATGTGAAGTAACTATTTCAGAAAGTAAAATAACACACGTAACAATTAAACTGTTTATGTTATTCTAATACAGTTCATGCCAATTAATATAAGTAACTTAATAAATATGGTATTGTAAAACAGGTTTCTAAAAAACTAATAACGCACTATTATTAAATAGATTAATAAGAAGTAACATACAAATTTTATAACTTCGGATTAAATCATAATGTATATTTTTAAATTAAAGTTTTAAAAACTTAATAAAATGAATTTTTTTCTTCATTTCGTGCATTGCAATTCATTATTGTGGATTGAAATTTACAAATAGTATTTACTAAACTTTAATTCAAACATATATATTCTTTGATGATTCGCAAAAGTATTATATTTCTTTCTTACACATTTTTCAATGTAGATGTGACCAAAATTGCTATAACTTGCACATTTTCATTCAACTAAGCTATAGTCCTCTTGCTTAAAAAAATTATAAATTAAGAGATTAATAGCATAATTAATAAATAATTATGTCAAATTTAAATGTTATGTTTAGCAACTTAGAACATCTATTATGAGTTTATTAATAAGAAAATATTATTTTTGTAAGTCAGTGTAATTTTGAGTTGATTAAAATTGTAGAAATTTTGCTGTTAAGCTTTTCTAATTCTCAATGTCTATCGAAACAATGTTGTTAGAATTTGAACTTAATGGAGTATTATTTTAAACACCTTAATTCACACACTTACTCATTTTTTTCTTATCTTTTTCCTTTATTAGTTGATTATCAATTATTTACCTTTTACTCTTGTTTTTCTAAGTGTGTACATCTAAACATGTTGAAGAAAAGATTATAAGTGTAAATAAAGATTTGACATAAAATATACTTGAAGATTTTGGAACCGATAGTTATGATTTTAGAGGACAAATTTATCTTCATAACGTTTTTTATTATCAGTTTTCTATATTAATATAGTTTATCAAATTTAATTTTACAAAAGGAAATCATTATTTATTCGGATATGCATATGTCCAATAATTTTATGTTGCTTAGAAATTAAAGTTAATAACAATTTATTATACATTCTTTTCTTAATTTTTTGAAATTTACTTGCTAATTCACCCTAATAATACCTCTTAATATACAAAGTATCAAATAAAACTCTATATATATAAACCTCCTTGTATACATTATATAATATAAGCTTAAGTATATTTTTATATAAAAATATAAGCATAATTTTTATGATAGATAATTTTGTTAAAGTTACATATAATCACCACAAAGAATAAAATAATTTTTTCAAATATTTAAGATAATTGTATATCTAATATTCGAACATAAAAACATCTCGTGTCAATCAATCTAAACAAATTAATTAATATAGCTTGACTACATTCTTTTATTCATGGGCATTAAATACAACATTAGCAGGTTTTAACCATTTATAAAAATGAGTTTTTATTTTATGAAAACTTCACACTTAGCTTAGCTCAGGCACATTTAAATATAATTTTCTGCAAACTTTTTATGTAATATAAACTTCACACTTAGCTTAAACCCCAATCTAGCTTTCTTGTATATTAACAAATTCACTTTTATTAAGTATTCATTTACTTTTATTACTTTACTTTTTGCTCCATATTTTAGATGTATGTTATAAGCATAAATTTGTTAAACAATGTATCTTTGATTCTCTTCAATTCAAGATCCATCTTGATATAAACTAAATGGAATGGCCCTTTTTCAATTCAAGCAACACAAATTAGTCCCTTTTTCGAAATATTTTTCAAATAATTTTTGTTGCCTTTCGTAGGCTCAGCATGCTACATGATATTAGAAGTAAGAAAAATATGCAGTGAAAAGAACTGGAGCAGAAAATCTTGCTCCTCATCCATCTCTTAGACTCTCTTTGTAAGTGCTATTCTTCCCTTTTAAACAGAAGAAAAATAAAATTGAACCTAGTTCCACAACTTACACCATTTTTCGCCTACTGAAGACACACCAATGGCTGTGTTTCAATGGGAAGCAGCAATCAAACCAAGTAGACTTCTAGCATAAGGACTAAACCAGAATTAGTGGAAAAGATAATGCTTTTTTTTAAGGCTGCAGATTTTTTTATTCAACCAGAAACGGTAAGATTTAAGAATTAACTCGATGAAATGAAAGACCACTTCACTCCAATTCTTGGTCTACAAAGTAAAATTAAGACCATTGACAGAGTAGAGTTGCCGATCCATGAATTTTGGAAGAACCTATAATTTCAGATCCACTGCCACTCATTTTTTCCTACATTAGTAACCTGGTTCACGATATCTTACTTAATATGTCAAAGTGATCAACATTGACTAAATGCCTCGTACGTATAATAGGATGTTTGCTGAATTTGATAATAACTTAATATATTCTTGTGACCATTTGGCTGGCAAGAAACTGATACTTGGTAAGCATAGTGCAAAGTTCCTACTCAAGCCACATCCTGTAGAATCTAGCCATTTTCAATTCCTTTCCATCACAAACTCAAATGAACACCTCAATTTTGTGCAACTCTTGGACCCTCCAATACTAAGACATCTATTTTAGATTAAATCATGCAGAGAATCATGCACTTGCACACCTGAGCCTAGCTTCTACTGCACTATACCTATCAAGCTTGAATAACGTCAACAAAATCCTCGATTTTTAAGAAAGATTCACCATTACAAATGATGAAAAATTTTGAACTTAAGTCTTTTCTATCAACTATTTCCTTGTTGAGTGATACTACTGCTTCAGACAAATTTAAAAGTTAGAAGACTCCACCCTGTGTCACTTTAAGAACCTTCTGTCTCTTTTCTGGTGTATTTTCTATAACAAATTTAAGCATTTAATATATCAAAAGTTTTATACATAATACATACTCAACTGTGATGCACAGAATCAGGTATGAGCCCTGCTATCTAATACGAAACCGGTAGACATAGGCATAACGTTGTCTACACAATAACATACAGGAGCAAAATATGATGCAACATATATACATACAATTATATATGTTATCTCAATTGTTTTTCAAAAAAGAAGGCAACATAAGACCTTATACATAGAACACATAATAATAGGCCACCAAATGACTGAGAAAAAGTGAACAATTTAACTTTATTTACTTTAGTGATTGCAAATATAATACAAATTATTTTTTCAGTACCTGACTGTGGAATTCCTATCCACATCAGTATAATAAACATTTAAAATTATCTTTGTTTCTCTTATATCCCACAAACATCCATGAATCAATGAATTTTATGAAATACTATTTTGTCTTTATAGCAGCTGTGATTATTATCGATATATTTCTTACATTTTATGACAGGGTTACCAGGGTATTTCTTCACCATCCTAGGCAAAGAACTTGCCATTGTCATGGCTCTTCACATTGTTAATGAAGCTAAGCAGCTTCTGGATCTGGGGGAATATTTCTTTGCAAAGGCTTAGAGAGATCTGTGTCAACCGTACCAGGATGCAGTAAAATGCATGCAATTGGATCCTTCTTTCTTGCGAATTCCAGGGAGACAGTATTCGATACTGTTAGAATTAAGGGGGAGAAGATAGTAAAGATTTCCATTTCAAAGTACAATTTCAAAATCCTTTGATTTATACTTCTCACCAATGTAGAACATTTATTTATTAAAATTACATGCACCTATATAAAATGAACGGTGCCTGTAGGGCACTGAAAATAAAAAGGATAGATGTGGTTTCATGCTAGGACTCTCAAACTGAAGAAATGCTTTGTCATCTGGATCTAAAGTGATTAATGTAACAGAACACAGCGTATGGTTTTATGTTATAATTGCATTTGCAGCATTGTAGAATGTTGTGGAAATCCGAATATCTGCAAGATTTAAAAATCAGATGATGAGTTTTAGTTCTAATACACTTGTACAGGACTCGGATTATATGTTTAGTAGTACCATAATCAGACCCATATGTAAGATTTAAAGACTTAGACTCATCATATTGAAAATCTCATGACAGAGATGATGATGATAACAACAATAATAAAAATAATAAGGGTTAAATATGTTTTTAGTTCCCGAACTATTTGTTAAAGTTATGTTTCATTTTTTGGTAAACTTTGGACCTATTGCATCCTTATACTTTACAAACATGTGTAAATGATCATCGATGACAAATAAAAACATATCTAAGAAAAAGAAAATGAAAAAAAATAAAAGGAAAAAACAGTAAAAGAAACTTAAGAGACAGATGATAGTAAAGTAGAAAACTATAAAAAAAGAAAATTAAAAAATAGAAAGAAATTCTGAAATATCATCAACGATCGTTTATACGAGTTTATAAAGCATAAGGACGAAATAAGTCCAAAGTTTGCCTCAAAATATAATTTTAACAAATAATTCAAGGACTAAAAACATATTTAACCCTAATAATAATAATAATAATAATAATAATAATAATAATAATAATAATAATAATAATAATGTCATACATTGATTAACAACAACATTTGAGGATCGATAAGAGTGCCAACCCCAAGATGACTGTCTTTGTCCCCAATAGATGCAACCCTTGCACTCAAACTAACCACAACTGCAGTACTTCTTCCAGTCCCATTGCTGCCTCCCACTTTTAGAAGAGGTCACATGTGCTAGCTTTAAAATTGACAGAATTAGATACAAAATATTAACTCAAATTATTGAAAACATATCCGTAAAAGGAACACTTATGAAAATAGACACAAACAATGATAAATGCCATTCTTGTAATTATTGCATAAAATTATAGAAATAAGGTAAAATTTAAAGAAAAATTATTGTGCACTATAAATTAGTGGGCAATGGAATGAACGAATTACAAAACTGAGTGAATTACCCAAATACAGATGAAGCTAATAGGGTCTCAATATGGTGTCTAATATTTTTTTTATCATGAATAGTTATAGAAATTTTATTAAAGTAAGCAGAAGAGCAAGGAACTGTAGGATTTGTGCGATTTTTCCAGTCTCTGAATCAATGTGAAGGAGGATATTGAAAAAGGCATTTTATGAAAATGATGAGTTGGGAGGATTAGCCACCTTTAAGAGAGCTGAAACAACTAGTATTTGGAAGATACACATAGTTCATCTTATTTAGATTAAGTCTAAGAATGCATTAGATGTAAAAGCACGGAGCTGATTACAGAGCTAATCAACAGATAGAACTGCTCTCATCATAGTAGAATTGTAGAATAATTTTAGAAAAGTGTGTACTGACAGATAATCTTTTGACGTTCAAATGCATAGTACTAAAAACGTAAAAGGTAGGAGGACTATGTAGAGAGGACTAAGAACAAGAGAGATTTCTGTCTTACCAACTGATATCATTTACACCAATTTGATATTTTTAACCAGGTTAATGTGCCAGATAAGTAGGAATACTTGACAGCCTCATCAAATAATTGTCAAATAAAAAAGGATGACATATCAAATATCTAAATATGCAAAGATATTCTTGCGAAGACACAATAGTAAGTTAATCATTTGCTTACAGAATTTACTAACAGCCACCGATAATAACTAGAATGAACATATTAGCCATTTATTCTCTTCCTGAAAAGGCCTCTATAATGCCTCATACATATGAAGATATTTACTTCTACAACTATCATAAATAGATAACTAAATAACTTTTGTAATGAAAATTAGATTTTAGGATCTTAAAACTTCCAATGCTACTATAGGCAGTGGATATTATAAGTGCACCACCAAAGATGAAATAATTTTTTTTACCTGGATGCATTACCTCAGGTATTGAACTAATGCCAAACGCATTAATGAGAAGGTCTAGACGACCATATGTCTCTTTTATTGACAATGCAGATGCCTGAAATATTATGAAATATACAAATCTTAAAGAGACTAACAAGTTTGGAATTATTTAAGTCTAATATTGAACCATCTGAATTCATAATCAGGAACGTGAATTTCATAATTATGTTTTTGGATATAAATAGGTTTAAAGGAAAATGGCACCCACCCACATTCCCCCTAAACTACAAATTGTGGCCATGCCTCCCTAACATACCATCCTTAACAACAATAATTGGTGATAAACAGTTGAATTGCCTAACATCAGTCTTGAAAGAAAAGGCCACCAGATTTGCTAATTGTCCCTTGACACTAGCTCCTATATTGCAGCTGACAACAGGATAAGGATGGATATGTGCAATACCATTTAGGTTTAAATAATTTGTTATAATATCGATCCTTACCCATATTGACCTTCATATAACCACCTATCTAACCCTGTAACTAGGTAACCTTAGACGTGCACAGAGACTGGGGAGAAAGGAAGAACAAAAAAAGCTTGAAGCGTCATCTTGTTGTCTAAAATCTAAAGGTATGCTTCTGTTGGAGCAAATGAAAAGAAAAACAATTTAGGGAAAGGAAGCATAACCTCAATTGAACTTTCAACAGTCAAATCCAATGGCAAAATTCTAAGTCGATCCGCAAATTTATCTTTCAGATGGATAAGCCCAGTTGATGCACTAGGATTACGGCAAGTAGCAATGACATGCTCTTTATCATCGTTCTCTAAAAGTTGTTTTACCAGTAGATGGAAGAAGCTGAAAGCAGTGTTAAATCTGTTTCAGCAAAATTATGGGATAAATATCACAACCAGGACTCTTGCTAACTCCATTGACATTTGGAGCCAGTGGAGGTGAATTAAAGGATAAGCCACCAGATAGCTTTAAATGTATCATATGAAAAATTAAGTTCATGCATCGTCTGTTTGTCAAAAGGACAAACTGTATGCTTTATTAATAAACAAATATATTGTACAAATTGAACAGAACTGCTGAAGATCATGGAAAGGCTGGTTATCATTCTTGAAAAAAATCATTAACTTGTAATTAATTCATTGATATTTGGCCATTAAGAAAAATTGATAAAATTGACTGTAATTATTGTAATACTACAGCACCACTACACAGTCAAAACAAGAGTAAATCACTCTAACAGCCAGCACAGCACTGCTGAAGATTATGGAAAGGCTAGTTATCA
Organism: Lablab purpureus; assembly: GCA_030347555.1. Classification (NCBI taxonomy): domain Eukaryota; kingdom Viridiplantae; phylum Streptophyta; class Magnoliopsida; order Fabales; family Fabaceae; genus Lablab; species Lablab purpureus. The sequence goes on from CM059259.1 coordinate 18,177,818, forward strand.
TTCTTGGAAAAAACATTAACTTGTAATTAATTCACTGATATTTGGCCCTTAAGAAAAATTGATAACCTAAAACAGACTTATTATTCTGCTTTTGACATATACTATAAATTTACTGTAATTATTATACCACAGCACCACTGGAAAAAAATTAAACTGAACATACTAAAAACAAGAGTTAATCACTCTACCCTATTGTATATTACTCTGCTCCTATACGATTACAGTAATTAATGGTTTTATACAGAGAGAAGTTAAAAGGGTAAAGATGAAAAGCAACATCACCTCTTCATGATACTATGATTCAGACACTAAGATGAAATTTTGACAATGTGGACATGCCCAGATTGTATGAAAGTAATGGTGGTGTAGAAGTAAGAAAAGAAAGGAAAAAATCTCACAAATTCAAGGCCAATTCCTCTGGAAGCTCTTTGAACCATAGAAACCGCTCCTTGAGAGGAAGAAGAAGAAAAGGCCCGTCGGGTGAGTGATAGAAGCCTGGGCGAATGTGATGCCATCAAAGAGTGTTGGGTTGGCGGCAAATGCAATATCATAGTAACATCAACAGAAAGAGTAAAGCCCTTATCCTGCTTACAAAGCGTGGAAGCCTAGGAACCAAGAACCCAAACAACCATTGTTGTAAGTAGTAAAAGGCCATTCATACTAAGTAGATAAACTTTTGTTAGCTCTGGTAAGTACAGTGCCCACTAGACAGGAGATAATGCAGTTACATGGAATTATTTGGCATACTCAATCCTGTCCATATTAAATTTTGAACTCTTTGGAATTCCAATGGTTGGAGCAGATATATGTGGTTTCTTCCATGATACAACTAAAGAACTTTGCCAGGGTTGGATCCAGGTAAAATTGATCCTCAAATGCAGAAGTACACTGTATGGGATGATATTTACGTTGTGTGAAATCATAAATATTTACAGCAGTTCAACAGATTTAATTTATTAAAAGTAGGATGGCAGTTTGAACATACTAGATCTATTTTGACTTGTTGCATGTTGGAAACTGTCAAAAACTTAATGAGACAGATTAAAATGTCGCACATTGGACAGTCAAAAATTATCAAGACAAGTTGGTCTGCACAGAATACTTCATTATTATAAAGGAGAACAAGGTAATTGACATCTTTTTCATCTCCAATTTAAATATCTCTTACCAACAATAATTTATTATAAATAAAATTATGTTAAACAAATAAAGAAAAATTAAAGATAAAAAGTTTCATATTTATTACAAGTAAACAAAGAAAATATATTATAAAAAATAAGAAAACATATTTTAAAAAGAAAAATATAGATAGAGTCTCAAAACACACCCATTCTATATCTTTCTTTTTTTTAATTATAATTTTGTGTGTGAATATTAGATGTTGATAAGTGGTATTTTATAAATAGATGTAAGTGAATTATTTCTCTTATAAAAAATATTAAAGTAAAAGTGAAATAAAATCTATAATGTTTATAACGCTATAATAGATTATTTTGACTTGCTGTAAAAAAATTGATTGAAACAAGTTAAAAATATCTTATATTGTCTTTAAAGTTTGTGAGTTTTTTTTTTTTTTTACAATTTTCTCTTTCTAAACTTTAATATTTTATGAAAATATTCTTTTGTTTAAATTACTTATTAATTGTATTTATTATTATGTATTGTATATATTTTTTTGAAAAGGATAATTATTTCCTACTGTATTTTTTAATGTATGACTGATATATTTGTCATTAAAGAAATAATTTTAACAATTACCTAGTTGTATATATCACGACTCACCATAGATTGACTACTTGATGGATCAATCTAACCTAATTTTTTTATCAGGAAACTTCAATAAAATAAACATGATTTGATACAGATTAGTAGGTTAAATAAGCCAACTCACTTAATTTTAAAAAATTTATTGTAAATTCTTAATTTTATTTTTTTATTTTCAATTTACTTTTTTTCATATGCAAACTAAAACCACGTTATAAATTACTGAAATAATATAAAACCATATTATAAATTACTGAAATAATCATGACAAAAAATTATTATATTAATATGCATATGTATAATGACCATGAAATATATTAATGTGTATGAAATAATACCTACAAAAGATAATTCTAAACATCATATTAATATGTATACCAAACACAAAAGCTAAATGATATTTTAAATAAGATTCAAATAAAATCTAAATAATCTTAAAAGTCAATCCAATATCTTTATCTTAAAACTTAAACTCCAAATATGCAAATACAATCTAAAATCATCTTAAACTCAAAATATAATTCAAAATCATAAATATATAAATTATTATCCAACATCAAATAATTGATATCCATTATCGATTTGATATCCATTGTCCCATTTTTGAATTGTATTAGGTTGTTGTTGGACTATGTCAAGTGTCTTTTTATCACAAGTTAGTGAATCAAGTTCTTAGTGAATTAGGTTCAATTTCGATCCATATCAAAATTTTGAAATGTGTTAGCTCAACCCAATTTGAACTCATTAGGTTCACTTATAGTTTTGATCGACTTTAACAACTTTAATGAAATATTATTTTTGAAATTCAATCTTACCATCTTCATATTTTAGTTATTACATTTTTTTAATTTAGATTTAATTTCTTATCTTTTATTTCTATTGTTGTCTTTATTTTTATATTTATTTATTTACTTCTATTTTTATTTTTATCTTTTTATTTTATTTTATTTTATGAAAGTTGTTTTAGTCAAGAGGGACAAATTTATTTTTCTAATAGATTTTTTATAATGATCATGCAAGAAATTTGTAAAATTCCTTTAAACTTAGGTAAAAAGTTGCAAACTTGATGGATATTCGTATTAGTAAATTTAAGATTAGATTTCTTGGTAAGGAATTCATCTTTAAAAGTTCAAATGTCATGACTTACTCAATTGCTGTTATTGAATGAATTCTCTTAAAGATACAAGTGAGATGCATAATGGCTATCGAACTTGAAATTTAGGATTTGGAGAGACAAACCAAATCTATAAAATATATTTTATTTCATATGACTAGTTGTCTATGAAGAAATTAACAACTAGCAAGGAAAGAAGTATAATTGTGCAATTTTTTTCTTTTCAAATTTTTCAATGTTTTTTCATTTTTTTTAAAAAATTATAAAATATTACATATTATTTTAGCATTAAATATTTAAGAATTATGAAGGTAATGGAAATAGTTGAGTTGAGTGATTATAAAATTTAATATTTGAATTATTCATAATTTTTTTATATCTTTAATTACATGATTACATATTCTATATAAGGAAAGGATGTAGACATGATTTCTTTTAAATTATATATAAATCATTTAAAAAAAAGTTAACCTGATATAAATTTTTTATTCTTATTTATTTGAGTCAAATGTAAGAGTCTTTTTAAAAACATTCTCAATAATAAGAGAGCATAATTAATTCAAATACTAGAAAAGTTTAAGGTTGTGGAAACTCTTTATCACACCCCAAAAAAGGAAAAATATTAAGTATTTCAAATAGTATATCCAATTATTATTCTAGCTAATAAAAAACAATATTTTTTAAAGTAGTTAAAAATAAAAAATAAAAAATAAACTAGCTAAGATAAGTATATATAAATTATGAAGTGAGAAAAATAATAAAAAAATAAGTGGTCTCTTATTTTCTAAATGCTGTAATTGATTATTCAGAAAACCCCATCTTTTCTATTAATCACAACTCATTACAAATTTAAAAAGACTTTAGTAATTCTTGTATGAAATTATTACAAAAGAGGGGGAATTTTATATAGGTCTCCATGTTGATTAAGAAATATATACTTATCCTGTATATTTTAAATTTCTTACTATATAAATTCATTAAATTTCAAACTAGAAAAACTTAGCATTTTTAAAGTCTTCTAACTTAATTTTGTTTTCAATTTTTTGTACACATCATTATTGTGTTTAAATAGACAAAAACGTTGGTGCTGATAAGTTGTTACCATGCCTTCCCATAGGCCTATCACCTATCACCTTCCTTTATTTATTTTAAAATCTCAATCCCAATGCATATCATCTTTCCAAGAACAAATTATCTCTCCTTGATATTTTCTCTGAACAAACCTTTGACATATCTCCACTTTTATTGAATAAAAAACGTAATTAAGTCTTCAAAACAATTCAAAAGATATAGTAGTAATTTTTTGAAGAGAAATAAATATAATAAAGTTGGGCCACTGCTATATATTGCTCCTTAGTCCTTTCCATTTTGTGCTCCACTCCATCTTTTCTACTATCTCTCCCTTCTTGTGTAGGTGAATATTGAGAGAGAGTTAGGTGTCCAAGTTAAGCAGGGAGAGTTTTGGAGTGTGATGATGATGGAGGGTGGTTCAGTGTGGTTACTGTATGCTGCTGGTGCTCTTCTAGTCCTAAGGTTCCTGCTAAGGAATGTAAACTGGTTTCTCTATGAATACAAACTGGGTGGGAAGCAGTACTTTCTTCCTCCAGGTGACATGGGGTGGCCCTTAATCGGCAACATGTGGTCATTCCTCAGTTGTTTCAAGACCAATAACCCTGAGTCCTTCATGGACTCCTTTTACGCCAGGTATACCATTCACCCTTCACCACCCTTTTCATTTACATTTTCAGCACTCAACATATTCATCAATCCACTTTCGTTGCTACCCTGCATCTGCTCTTATACTTCATATACCATCATCCCAGCTCTTTTCCCAAACACATGATTTTTTCTTTTTATAATAGTTGTACTTGGTTAGATTCTAACTTATGATCTCATGCATGTTATATCCAAACTCTTTATTATTAAGATCTCACTTATGATTTCATATATATTGTTTGAACTCTCCCTTTTTCAAAACATTTTTTTTATAATAGCAGTACTGAGTTAGATCAAAACTTTTGATAGCATGCATGTTATCAAAACTCGATCGATCTCACTCATCATTTCATATGCATTATGTAAACTCCCTTTTTCAATATATATATATATATATATATTTATAATAGTAGAGCTTTAGATTAAAACTTATGATACCATGCATGTTATCCAAACTCTTCATACTAAGATTTCAATCCTGATCTCGTATATATTATTTAAACTCTCCTTTGTTTGAGACCTTTTTTTGTTATATTCGTACTGAGTTAGATTGGAGTTTATGATCTCGTACATATATCCAAACACTCCATTATTAAGATCTGACTGATGGTCTATATATCGTCTAAACATTACTTGCCACAGCACATACTTTTTTCATACAGGTACTGAGTTAGATTAGAACTTACCTTCTCGTGCATGTTTTTCAAACTCTCCACTGCGAAAATCTCAGTCATGATATCATACATGAACTCGCAACCATCAACAATTAACTGTGTTTGAAAGCATGTATCACCATCTACAATTAACTCATTGTTTTTTACCTTCTGCTCTCTTAACACATAAACGACAGCATGTGAATGTGGGCCTCTCGCCATCTCGTGATTAGGATGGTCCTAGTCCAACACCTGTAACATAACATTGTTGCGGTGATTTTTGTCTTCTTGTGCCACTTTGGGGGACACAGCGGAGACATCAAGTGGAGGGGTTCACCCAGTTACTTCAAAATCATCATCCACTTTCAAACAAAATTGGTTATTTTGCTAATACCAAAAAACAGGGTGCAGTACTTTAGGGAATTCTTTTTCATAAAAATTAAGTATTAAATATCGCATTTATTAGTACCTTCTTTTTGACTTCTAATTATTTAACAGTTGTCAACTATTTTCTGACTATAATAATGTTATGGAATATATCTGTATGGTTTGCACACTTTTTAATATTGTTTACCTACACCTCAAAAAGTATCAACCCCACTAGTACACTACTCTAATGAATGTCAATTACTTCACTCTTAATAAATAAATAAAATGTTTTTATTTTTTTTCATCCTTTTCTTTTTATTCTAATGTATACTTAAAAACTTTTTTAAATTTGATTCGTGTAAAGATTAAAATTTTAGGTATTATAAAAAAAAATTCATATACCCTTAGGAAAAAAGAAGGAACATGGCAATTTGAATTCAAGTTAACCTGTAAAACATGGATGATGATAACGAATTGATCATTCCATGCATAAACCACGAGGTAAGAATGTAACATACCTTTGAATGCAATGAACAATGTAGGTACGGAAAGACTGGGATATACAAGGTGTTGATGTTTGGAAATCCAAGTGTAATCGTGACAACACCAGAAGCATGCAAAAGAGTGTTGACAGATGATGACAACTTCACTCTTGGATGGCCTCGTTCCACAGTAGAACTCATGGGAGAAAAGTCTTTCATTTCAATACCCTACGAAGAACACAGACGTCTTAGGCGCCTAACATCTGCTTCAATCAATGGCTATGAAGCACTCTCTGTTTACATTAAATATATTGAAGAAGTTGTCATAAGTTCATTGGAGAAATGGACCACCATGGGGGACATTGAGTTTTTGACTCAGATGCGCAAACTTACTTTCAAAATCATCATACATATTTTTCTTGGTACAGAAAGTGAAGAAGTTATGGAGAATTTGGAAAAGGAATACACTAAGCTTAATTACGGAGTTAGAGCCATGCGAATTAACCTTCCCGGATTCGCATTCCATAAAGCATTGAAGGTAACTTAATTTTCCACTTTGATATTAAACCTTGAAGTTCCTCGTTAGATGCAAGTCAATGTCTTGTGGTTTAACTTTTATTGCTAATTTTATAGGCCAGGAAAAATCTTTTGGCCATATTTCAATCTGTTGTGGATAAAAGAAGAAATGAAAGGAGGGGAAAATTACCCGGCAAAAAGGCCAAAGATATGATGGATGCTCTGATAGATGTTGAAGATGAAAATGGAAAAAAATTGGGTGACGATGATGTGATTGATATCATGTTGATGTACTTGAATGCTGGTCATGAATCCTCAGGACATATTACCATGTGGGCAACCTATTTCCTCCAAAGGCATCCAGAATTTTTCAAGAAGGCTAAGGTATCAACTATGTTCCAAATTTCTTAATTATCATTAATTAATCTAAATTTGCAGTTGCTAATGGACATGAAGCATGTTTGTTTACAGCATCATGTTGAACATGTCTATGTGTCCTACCCTTAACCCAAAACATTCAACTTGACTTCCTATCATTTATTTGCTTAAACAGGAAGAACAAGAAGAAATTCTAAGGAAAAGGCCTCCAACCCAGAAAGGGTTGTCACTGGCGGAAGTTCGGAAGATGGAATATCTTTCCAAGGTAAGAAGACAACATATGGTTGATTAAAGGTTACTTTCAACTTATAATTGATGTCTTGTGATTATAAGATATATTTGATTGTTTAATTATGTAAAGGTGGTTGATGAAACACTGAGAGTGGTCACATTTTCACTAATGGTCTTCCGGGAGGCAAAATCTGATGTCAATATCAATGGTTAGTCAATATTCAGAACATAATCTATCTCTCCAAAACTCAACGTTAGAATTATCTACTTGTTTGATGAATGGAGACTTTAGTTGTGCTGTAAGTTTTATAATGATACACCTGGTATGATTGTCTTCTTTCATTACATAGCAAGCTCCGACTTCTATAATATTTCTTTTAAATCTCTAACACCATAAGATGACATGCATGAAGCAGCTAGATGTTAAGGCATCATAATCTAAAATATTTTATTCATAGCACTATATAAATACACTAACTGGATTTTGATGTTATAGGTTACCTGATTCCAAAAGGTTGGAAAGTAATGGCATGGTTCAGGTCTGTTCACCTTGATCCCGAGATATATCCTAATCCAAAGGAGTTTAACCCTGAGAGATGGAATGTAAGTTGCAAAGATTTAGTTGACACATTTGAATTGAATAACTTAATCTATGTTTCTATGTGTACTTGTACTTACATGGGAACTTCATGATATATTTTGACTATTTTATTGATTGATGATCATCCATATAAATCATAGGAGGTGCGCAAGGCTGGAGAATTTCTTCCCTTTGGAGCAGGAACTAGACTGTGTCCCGGGAATGATCTCGCCAAGCTGGAAATCTCAGTTTTCCTTCATCATTTTCTGCTGAATTACAAGTAACATTTTCTCCCTCTTTAATCCACACTCATTATTACATGTATTACTTCATCTTTCTTTGATTCCTTTAAATGGTGTATTCACCCTGTGTCAAAGATTTACATTCAATATTTACATATTATCCATTCAATATTTTGCCATCATTTATACTCGTTGGAGAGCTAATTTATTGATTCTAAATATATTGACAAATGTTGATGTTATTTATGTCTTACTGCCACAGGCTTGAACAACTTAATCCACTTGCTCCTATGAGATTCCTACCTCACACAAGACCCATGGACAATTGCATGGCAAGGATCAAGAAAGTCAAGTAATTTGGTGTGTTAGATCCTTGCATGGAAAAGTGGAAGCATGTCACTCTGGCTCTTCTAAGTAAGAAGCTATCTACAAGCTTCCCTTCAAATAAGAGCAGGGATCTAGATAGGCAGTGAACTTATTTCTCGTATCAAACTTTTTTCGCTTGCTGCTCTTGTCAGTTTTATCCAACTGCGTTAATAAATTAAGGTTTTTCTATCAATTTATGTTCCATTATTTGCCAGTAGCTACTCATACAAAGAATCTCTGCATGCAACTCGGGATAAGCTTAAGTATTCATAAACAACTATCACAAATGCTTTCACCATTTATGAAACACCAGCTTCCACGTAAATATTGAACATCGTATACATAGCTCAATCCAAAACATATATAAAACATAGGAACCTAAGTACTATATGTGTGTGTTATGATAAACTGGACACAAATTTGAATTAATGTTTATCTTTGATGTATAGATACTTTAATTTGTATAACGCATCTGTGTTAGACACATATTATATTCGATATAACATTTTACCGATATTTATTAATAAAATATTCACTCTTTTAACATAAATACATTTATAATAATATTAATTTATAATTTTTTATTTTGATAATGTTTAAGAAATGTAATTTTAATTTAAATATATGTATCACAGTGAGATCACTCCTTTGTTCTTGACATTGAACTTTTTTCTGAAGAATATAAGAAGAGAGAAATTGGCTTGTTATATTTTTCTTTATCCCGTGAGTCTTTCTATGGAGCAATTGCTGATAATAATTAGATGCACTAGCTCCAACCTCTTTTCCAAAAATAAGAAGAAACAATTATTTTAATTTGCTGAAATATATCCAACAATAAATCTCTTTCTTCTCTTCTTTATACTATTTTGACCAAGTCAAAATAGTTCATTTTTATTTCTTTTTATTTTGAAATTAAAACTAACACAGTCAAATATCAACACATATTATTTATTCTTCTGGTGCTAGCAAAAATACATTTCACTTTCAAGAAAAATAGTTTATTTGATAAAATTAAATTCTTTAATTTAATTATCAAATAAAAAATTCTTCTATAGTAAATATTAGAACATTCGTTATTATGTAACTTTGTAAATTCAAACTAAATCAATAATATTAAACATATTAACGAAGGTTGACGTGCACTCCTTAATATACCATAAAATAATATATTTTCAAAAACCTGTAGTTTTCTTCCATTTTTACAGTTCCAAATTAATTCTAGAATATAATTTAATTGTCAAATTTTATTAAATTAATATATAATAAAAATAAATAAAAATTCTTTATTATTGTCTCCACCAAGCTCTTCAATTTTGTTATACAACCCATAATCATTACTAAGAGTGGATGAATTCTATTTTAGTTTATCAATATAATTTTACAAAAATTTAATTAAACTAAATAATCATTTAACTAATACTTTAAGGCACATGAGGTATCTCAAATGAAAGTATAATAAATATCTAGAGTTTAGTGTTTAAGATCAATTACTATTATTACGATAATTTGAAGTTTTAAAGAAATTACTATTATATATTTTTACGAGAATTTCCTATTTACAACTCTAAGATAATATTTAATCATTACTTATTTTTTTAGTAAATTCAATAATTATATTCTTATTATATGCACAATTTATTTGTGTAATTCAATAAACAGAGATCTGTTAATCGTATAAAAGACTTATATTTCTCATTTATTATAGTCTTTATGATAAAACAAGTGTCTATTTTTAATCAAGAACTTTTTCATATTAATTATTTTTATAAACAATTGATCTGATAATTAAATAATTAAACATAATATTATAGTACAACCCTCAAACTTTTCTTGTTTTCAAAGAGCAGTACCTGCACCTCCCCCATCACAAGAGGCTCTCTGTACGGCCTCGGGGAACACACCAAGAGCTCCTTCAAGCTCCGACCCAACCAGGCCCTGACACTGTGGAATGCAGATATTGCAAGTGCCACCCCCGACGTGAACCTTTATGGCTCTCACCCTTTTTACTTGGACGTGAGATCACCCTCCTCTCATGGACGACTGAAGCCTGGCACCTCACATGGGGTGTTGCTTCTCAGCATTGTGTATGGCCGTCATCGCCTTACTTATAAGGTCATTGGTGGGGTTTTTTATCTCTACTTTTTCGCTGGATCCACTCCATAGCTGGTGTTGCAGCAATACACTGATCTTATTGGCAGGCCTGCTCCCATGCCTTATTGGTCCTTTGGTAAGTCACAGCTACACCCTAGTACCTGAGTTAAAGTTTTAGATTGCAGCCACAAGTTTCCTTGCAATCTTTGATATTGCAAAATGTTATGGAGAAATGCGATTGATAATGTCGAGATTCCAAAGTCTTTAACATTGCGGTCAAAATTTCAGTGCAGACCGTTTCTTATAGCTTTTGAGTTTTTTATTACATTATTTTTTTTAACTGTGGTTAAGGTAAAAGAAATGAAAAGGAATATAGACATGACTTGGCTTTGAAACTTGAAAGGAGGTGTAAGTTTTTCTACGGTTCTATATTGTATCATTTATAATGCAATGCTCTATAGAATATTCACAGAAGATAATTAGGATTTGGTCTGGGAGAGGGAACTTTAGAATGATTGTGATTTAATAGTAAAGAATTTGACTGTGTGAACGATGTAGGAAAATTGCCAAAGCATTGTATGTCCAAATATATATTAGCTGGGTACCCAACACTGTCATTTATCACACGAGAAGTTAAACTGTTTTTAGTTTGCTTCTATAGTTTTATTGTTTCCATAATGTACTGCTATGATTTGTCTTACAGATGAAATCATATCTAGGATTACTCTTAAAATGTTCAGTTTTTGAGATAATTGATAATGACACGGCAACAAACCAGTTAGATATGCCATTGGTTAGTTTGTTTAATTTTTGCTACATAAATTTATTTTATGTATGTATATTGGTTCTCAAAATGTAGATGCATATACATACTATTGATTCTTCATGGCAGAAGAGTAATGAGCTCAAAATTAAAGGAAGTTATGTACGTGTCTTCTTAAATACGAGAGGCTAGTAACTAGAGGGTATAAAGTTTCTTTTCCTTTTAGTATCATAAGTAAAAATATGAGCCAATAAAGAGGTATTATTGGTGTACCATGTGAACTTTATGATTTTACCTATGCCTTGGGTCACACATCAAAATCTAACTGAGGAATTGCCATTTTCTATTCATTCTAATCCATTATATCTACTTCCCTTGTCAATCCACGTTAGTAATATCTCCTGTGAAGGTTTTGATCAGTGTCGACATGGCTACAAGAGTATATGTGATCTCCAGGGTGTGGTTGCCAACTATGCAAAAGCAGTTTGAAGTAATGTGGACAGATATTGATTACATGGATTTTTTTTTCGGCAGTAATATTGATTACATGGATGCATAAAAATATGACATTTGATCTCGTCAACTTTCCGCTGGATAAGATGAGAAGTTTTATTGACACTCTTCACAAAAATGGTGAGAAATATGCGGTTATCTTGGATCCAGGTACATAGTTTTGACACCGTAGATATTCTTTCACATCACTAAAAATCATACTCTGCTCTTAGTCTTTGAGTAAGCATATTTACATCTTTTGTTAATTTGAGGCAGATTTTGGAAACAGGTGTCACTGTAAATGAGACATATGAAACTTATGTTAGAGGTTTGAAGGCTGGTGTCTACATAGAGTGAAATGGAAGTAATTATCTTGGTAGAGTTTGGCTTGGAGTTTCTTTCCTGATTTTCTAAACCCTAGCAGCCAAGCATATTGGGGTGGGGAAATCAAATTATTTAGAGACCTGCTGCCGATTGATGGTCTCTGGATTGACATGAAGGAGTTAGCTAATTCCAATACTTCTCCTATTCCATCTTCTAATCTTGATAACCCTCCCTAGAAAATTAACAATAAAGGAGTTCAACAACTCATAAATCACAAAACAGTCCCAGCAACATCTTTGCACTATGGTAATATCACTGAGTAAAATGATCACAGTTTATATGGACTTCTAGAAGCCAAAGCAACTAACAAGGCATTAGTGGATGTAACTGGTAAAAGGTCATTCATACTAAGTAGATCAACTTTTGTTAGCTCTGTAAGTACACTGCACACTCGACAGGAGATAATGCAGTTACAAGGAATGATTTGACATACTCAATCCTGTCCATATTAAATTTTGGACTCTTTGGAATTCCACTGGTTGGAGCAGATATATGTGGTTTCTTCCCTGATACAACTAAGGAACTTTGCTGGCGTTGAATCCAGGTAAAATTGATTCTCAAATGTAGTAGTACAGTATGGGATAATATTTTTATGGTGTGAAATCATAATATTTATAGTAGTTCACTAGATATTGAATTTATTAACGTCATTGTTCAATTTTTGCATCCATCTAACAACTCTTAATAATAATAAAATATTAAAATTATATATTTAAAATAAAATATAAATTAATTTATTAAATAAAATATTAATATATTGGATTGTGAAATAAGAATGGTAACCTTTTGCCGTGTCAAAATATCTCTGTCCTTCATTAAAAATAGGATGGCAATTTAGGCATGCTAAGCCCAATTTAACTTGTTTCACATTGGGACTGTCAAAAGCTTATTGAGACTTGTTACAACGGTCCACATTGGACAGTCAAAAGCTGATTAAAACAAGTTGGTCTGCATAAAAATTATGAGTTATTATATGCATAACTACATATTTAAAGGATACCAACTTTATTAACTTTTTTCTCTTAAATTTAAATATCTCTTGAAAACAAAAAATTATTACAAATAAAATTATGTTATACAAATAAAGATTAAGAGTTTCATATTTATTACAAGTAAAAAAATATTAAAGTAAAAAGTGAAATAAAATTCATAAATTAATTTTAAATATCAGTCAATTTTTAACAGCCAATAAAATATATATTAATGTGGTGTTTGATGAAATAATAAATAAAAAGTTTAGTTATATTTAGCACACATATTGTTTATAACAATGAATAAATTTTTTGGTAAAAATAATTATGTGGTCATGAGATAGATTTTCTCCTGCAGACACTACGAGTTATATAGGATGGGGCAAGTTTGCAGGCTGAACCAGTTTGCATGGTCACTCCCAATCAAAAGTTTATATATATATATATATATATTCTTATTAATGTTTTTCTTGTAGTTGATTAATTGAGATTTAATTTTTTTTAGTTTGTAGTAAATCAATTTAGATTCATTTAATAAATTGAAATTTGAATAATTTTAATGAGTTCATATATGATTGAGATTTATCAAGATAAAGTTATTTTTAATTAATTTACATGAGGAGTAAAACTGTCAAAAACAAGTTAAATGGATCAATTCAAACCAACTCACTTATAATGAAATAATCATAATAAAAATCATTATATTAATATACATATAACAATGACATATGTTAATATATATATATATATATACTAATATCTATAAATGATAATTCTAAATATCATATTAATATACATACTAATATTCTAAATAAGATTCAAATAAAATATAAATAATTTCAAAAGGTCAATTCAATATATTTATCTTAAAACTTAAACTTTAAATATTTAAATAGAATCCAAAATCATTTTAAACTCAAAATATAATAAAAAAATCATAAAATCTTTTTCTCCTAAAACATAAGAATTGGAATTTTGAATAGAAAAATCCAAAATATTTTTTTTTAAAGTATGGATAAGAACAAAAAACTACAAATATTTTTCTCGCCCATTTTTTAATTGTATTGGGGTGTTATTAGACTCCATCAATTTTTTTTTTCTTTTTTATCATGTGTTAATGAGTGGAGATATTAGTAAATCATATCAATTTCAACCAAGTTTAAATACGTGTTGGATCAAGTTGACTCACGAGTTTTGATCTACTTTGACACTTCTAATGAGAGATTGCTTTATGAAACTCAATTTTACTATCTTCATATTTTAGTTTATCTCATCTTTTTATTTTTTAATTGATCAACAATCTTTTCAATTTCTTATTTTTTTAATTTTTATTATTGTTTTTATTTTTATATTTATTTAGTTACTTTCATTTTTATTTTTATCTTTTATCTTTTATTTTTATTTTTATAAAAGATGTCTTGGTCAATAGATAAATTTACTTTTCTAGAAGATTTTTTTATGATGAATATGAAAGAAAGTTGTAAAATTCTTTTAATCTTAGATAGATCAAAGAAGGTGCAAAACCTTGAATGATATTTATATTAGTCAACATAAGACTAGATTTCAAAATAAGAAATTCATTTTTAGAAGTTCAAATGACATTACTTACTCAATTGATGTTATAGGATGAATTCTCTTCAAAATGCAATTGAGATGCATAATGCTTATCCACCGTAAAGATTCTTACATTTTGTTTTTGTCGAAGACAAACTAAATTTATATAATACATTTTATTTTGCATGACTAGTTGGCCATGAGAAGATTAGCAACTAGTAAGGGAGTAAATCTATATAATACATTTTATTTTGCATGACTAGTTGGCCATGAGGATATTAGCAACTAGTAAGGGAAGAAATAAAGTTGTAAAAAGTATTATTTTCTTTTCTTTTATAATTTCTTGTTTTTTTTATGTTTTTGCATATTCTTCTCTTTAAAAAATTATAAGAAGTTGCATATCATTTGAGCATTAACAATTTAAGAATTGTGAAGGCAATCAATTGATTTGAGTGTTCGTATTGTTCATCAAGAAAATTATTTTGTTAGGGGTCCTTGTATGAAAGTATGAGTGATGTATTATTATAAAAGAGGAAACATAATTGTGTATAGGTCTTCATGTTGATTAAGAAATACATACTTATTCTGTATGTTTTAAATTCTTACTGTATAAATTCTTTAAAATTCAAACAAGAAAATCTTATAGAAACCTTTGAAAAGTGTGATAAATCATAGCATTTTTATAGTCTTTTAAAATCTGAAATATTTTGTTTATTTTAAAATCCCAATCCGATGCATCTCCAAGAACAACATTATCTCTCCTTGATATTTTATCTCTCTTCTTTCAAATCCTGTTAAATAAAAGGAAAATAAGCAATATATTACTGTGTTACCACTGGACTGCTATGCACAATTACGTAGGATTTTTTCGTTTCAAAAGAATTTTACTTGTTTTCAAGAAGAAAATGGGTGGGAAAGTGGTATACAGTAAAGTGATGTCTGTCTCTATCCTATATCCTAAATAAAAACGTAATTAAATATTAAAAAATCTAATTTTTTAAGAGAAATAAATACAATAAAGCTTGGGTACTACACTATATATTGCTCCTTTCCATTTTGTGCTCCACTCCATCTTTTCTACTATCTCTCCCTTGTGTAGGTGAATATTGAGAGAGAGTTAGGTGTCCAAGTTAAGCAGGGAGAATTTTGGTGTGTGATGATGATGGAGGGTGGTTCAGTGTGGTTACTGTATGCTGCTGGTGCTCTTCTAGTCCTAAGGTTCCTGCTAAGGAATGTAAACTGGTTTCTCTATGAATACAAACTGGGTGGGAAGCAGTACTTTCTTCCTCCAGGTGACATGGGGTGGCCCTTAATCGGCAACATGTGGTCATTCCTCAGTTGTTTCAAGACCAATAACCCTGAGTCCTTCATGGACTCCTTTTACGCCAGGTATACCCTTCACCCTTCACCACCCTTTTCATTTACATTTTCAGCACTCAACATATTCATCAATCCACTTTCGTTGCTACCCTGCATCTGCTTTTATACTTCATATACCATCATCCCAGCTCTTTTCCCAAACACATTTTTTTTCCTTTTATAATAGTTGTACTGGGTTAGATTCTAACTTATGATCTCATGCATGTTATATCCAAACTCTTTATTATTAAGATCTCACTTATGATTTCATATATATTGTTTGAACTCTCCCTTTTTCAAAACATTTTTTTTTATAATAGCAGTACTGAGTTAGATCAAAACTTTTGATAGCATGCATGTTATCAAAACTCGATCGATCTCACTCATCATTTCATATGCATTATGTAAACTCCCTTTTTCAATATATATATATATATTTAATAGTAGAGCTTTAGATTAAAACTTATGATACCATGCATGTTATCCAAACTCTTCATACTAAGATTTCACTCCTGATCTCGTATATATTATTTAAACTCTCCTTTGTTGAAACTTTTTTTTGTTATATCCGTACTAAGTTAGATTAGAGTTTATGATCTCGTACATATATCCAAACATTCCATCATTAAGATCTGACTGATGGTGATCTCCTATATATCGTCTAAACATTACTTTCCACAGCATATACTTTTTTCATACTAGTGGTACTGAGTTAGATTAGAACTTACCGTCTCGTGCATGTTTTTCAAACTCTCCACTGAGAAAATCTCACTCATGATATCATACATATTATCTGAACTCTCCACCTCTAGGTGGAAATTTTGTCCAAATGCATGCAAGCAAAAATTAAACACTGTCCCGATGATTTCTCATTTGCTCTGGATCCAGAGATTACCGCTTGCAGCATTGAATTTCTATCATATTAGCCACACAAACTGCTATTTTCTTTTGCCAAACATATGCTGATTAACAAGTTTAATTTCTTGATCAAAACATTGGTTCTCAAGTTTTGCTTGGGAGTGGAAAATCCATTTTTGAATGATTTTTTATTCTGCATACATAAATTTTACGCTTTTTTTGAAAGCATGCATCACCATCAACAAATAACTGTTTGAAAGCATACTTTCATTTGTCTGGGTTTTGTTTTTAACGTTTTGCTCTCAACACATAAACGACGGCATGTGAATGTGGTCCTCTCGCCATCTCGTGATTAGGATGGTCCATAGTCCAACACCTGTAACAGAACATTGTTGCGGTGATTTTTGTCTTCCTGTGCCACTTTGAGGAACACGACACAGACATGAAGTGGAGGGGTTCACCCTGTTACTTCAAAATCATAATCGACTTTAAAACAAATTGTGGTTATTTTGCTAAGACCAAAAAACAGGGTGCAGTACTTTAGGGAATTCTTTTCCAAAATCTTGAGTATTAAATATCGCATTTATTATTTATTTTTTTGACTTCTAATTATTTAACAGTTGTCAACTATTTTATGACTTTAATAATGTTATAGCTGGATGGTTCACACACTTTTTAAGATCGTTTACCTCGCACCTCAAAAAGCACCAATCCCCGCTACTCTAATAAATATCAATTACTTCACTCTTAATAAATCAATAAAACATTTCACATTATTATAAAAAAAAGGTTAATGTATTCATGTTATTTTAAATATTTTGTGTTTACATAACCAAATAATGTGCACAGGCTATCAGTCTGCAGTTATAACATCATTATAAAGACACCTTGGTCATATTAAATATGGATTATGTGACTGTTTTCTCGATAATTAACATTCAAATATAGTATTTTGTAGCTTTTCATATACCCTCAGGAGAAATAATGAACATGGCAATTTGAATTTAAGTTAACCTGTAAAACATGGATGATGATAACGAATTGATCATTCCATGCATAAACCACGAGGTAAGAATGTAACATACCTTTGAATGCAATGAACAATGCAGGTATGGAAAGACTGGGATATACAAGGTGTTGATGTTTGGAAATCCAAGTGTAATCGTGACAACACCAGAAGCATGCAAAAGGGTGTTGACAGATGATGACAACTTCACTCTTGGATGGCCTCGTTCCACAGTAGAACTCATGGGAGAAAAGTCTTTCATTTCAATACCCTACGAAGAACACAGACGTCTTAGGCGCCTAACATCTGCTTCAGTCAATGGCTATGAAGCACTCTCTGTTTACATTAAATACATTGAAGAAGTTGTCATAAGTTCATTGGAGAAATGGACCACCATGGGGGACATTGAGTTTTTGACTCAGATGCGCAAGCTTACTTTCAAAATCATCATACATATTTTTCTTGGTACGGAAAGTGAAGAAGTTATGGAGAATTTGGAAAAGGAATACACTAAACTTAATTACGGAGTTAGAGCCATGCGAATTAACCTTCCCGGATTCGCATTCCATAAAGCATTGAAGGTAACTTAATTTTCCACTTTGATATTAAACCTTGAAGTTCCTCGTTAGACGCAAGTCAATGTCTTATGGTTGAACTTTTATTGCTAATTTTATAGGCCAGGAAAAATCTTTTGACCATATTTCAATCTGTTGTGGATAAAAGAAGAAATGAAAGGAGGGGAAAATTACCCGGCAAAAAGGCCAAAGATATGATGGATGCTCTGATAGATGTTGAAGATGAAAATGGAAAAAAATTGGGTGACGATGATGTGATTGATATCATGTTGATGTACTTGAATGCTGGTCATGAATCCTCAGGACATATTACCATGTGGGCATCCTATTTCCTCCAAAGGCATCCAGAATATTTCAAGAAGGCTAAGGTATCAACTATGTTCCAAATTTCTTAGTTATCATTAATTCATCTAAATTTGCAATTGCTAACGGACATTAAACATGTTTGTTTACAACATCACGTTGAATATGTCTGTGTCCTACCCTTAACCCAAAAAATTCAACATGACTTCCTATCATTATTTATTTGCTTAAATAGGAAGAACAAGAGGAAATTCTAAGGAAAAGGCCTCCAACCCAGAAAGGGTTGTCACTGGCAGAAGTTCGGAAGATGGAATATCTTTCCAAGGTAAGAAGACTACATATGGTTGATTAAAGATTACTTTCAACTTATAATTGATGTCTTGTGATTATAAGATATATTTGATTGTTTAATTATGTAAAGGTGGTTGATGAAACACTGAGAGTGGTCACATTTTCACTAATGGTTTTCCGGGAGGCAAAATCTGATGTCAATATCAATGGTTAGTCAATATTCAGAACTTAATCTATCTCTCCAAAACTCAATGTTAGAATTCTCTACTTGTTTGATGAATGAAGACTTTAGTTGTGCTGTGAGTTTTATAATGATATAACCTGGTATGATATGATTATCTTCTTTCATTACGTAATAAGCTCCAACTTCTATAATATTTCATTTAAATCTTTAACACCATAACTTGACATGCATGAAGTAGCTAGATGTTAAGGCATCATAATCTAAAATATTTTATTGATAGCACTATATAAATACACTCATTGGATTTTGATGTTATAGGTTACCTGATTCCGAAAGGTTGGAAAGTAATGGCATGGTTCAGGTCTGTTCACCTTGATCCCGAGATATATCCTAATCCAAAGGAGTTTAATCCTGAGAGATGGAATGTAAGCTGCAAAGATTTAGTTGACACATTTGAATTGAATAACTTAATCTATGTTTCTATGTGTACTTGTACTTACATGGGAACTTCATGATATATTTTGACTATTTTATTGATTGGTGATCATCCATAAATCATAGGAGGTGCGCAAGGCTGGAGAATTTCTTCCCTTTGGAGCAGGAACTAGACTGTGTCCCGGGAATGATCTCGCCAAGCTGGAAATCTCAGTTTTCCTTCATCATTTTCTGCTGAATTACAAGTAAACATTTTCTCCGTCTTTAATCCACACTCATATTATTACATGTATTACTTCATCTTTCTTTGATTCCTTTAAATGGTGTATCCACCCTGTGTCAAAGATTTACATTCAATATTTACATATTATCCATTCAATATTTTGCCATCATTTATACTCGTTGGAGAGCTAATTTATTGATTCTAAATATATTGACAAATGTTGATGTTATTTATGTCTTACTGCCACAGGCTTGAACAACTTAATCCACTTGCCCCTATGAGATTCCTACCTCACACAAGACCCATGGACAATTGCATGGCAAGGATCAAGAAAGTCAAGTAATTTGGTGTGTTAGATCCTTGCATGGAAAAGTGGAAGCATGTCACTCTGGCTCTTCTAAGTAAGAAGCTATCTACAAGCTTCCCTTCAAATAAGAGCAGGGATCTAGATAGGCAGTGAACTTATTTCTCGTATCAAACTTTTTTCGCTTGCTGCTCTTGTCAGTTTTATCCAACTGCGTTAATAAATTAAGGTTTTTCTATCAATTTATGTTCAATTTGCCAGTAGCTACTCATACAAAGAATCTCTGCGTGCAACTCGGGATAAGCTTAAGTATTCATAAACAACTTTCACAAATGCTTTCACCATTTATGAAACACCAACTTCCTCGTAAATATATATATACACGTAGGTATGTATGTGTGTGTTATGATAAACTTGACACAAATTTAAATTAATATTATATATTCAGCTTAAAACATTGAGAGAGTTTGTGTTCGTGAAGGGTTTTGGTTTAATGTTGAGGCTAATTTTTAAAAAATTGGTAAAAGAAAAAGTTAGTCTTGCAGTGTCAAGCCGAATGGGTCTACTGTGCCAAAAAAAAGGACTCTACAAAAACACTTTTGATAGGTGTGTTGGAAACGTGTCGGACACCTCCATTTTTGTGTCTGAACTGAAATTAATTAGGAATTATAGATTTTTGAAGTTTCGATATTTTTTAATGAGCTTTTCTCTTGATTTTCAAACTTTCAATAAATTTTAACCAAAAGTTTAATTTGAGAGAAAGACTATATTAGAAAGTATGGTATTAATGTCTTCAAACAACCATGTTTAAAAAAATCTTACCTAAACTAAACTAGGTTTAATATATATATATATAGCACATTTTTAAAGCGAAAATTATAAAGTAATTTTTTTGGATTAAATATATTTAGTTCTTTAAATTAGTGTACTATTTCTTTTTATCATCTCTAATTAAATTTTTTTATTTTGTTAGTCTTTTTATTTTGTAAATTATTTTTAGTTCTTGAAGTTAGACAACATTATTGAAACTAGCAATAATGATCTCTTAACATATTTTATGTAAATTTAATTTGATAATATGTTATTTTAAAATTTATTAAATATTTAAGAGTTAAATATATTTTTAGTCCTTCAATTATTTGTGAAAATTATGTTTCGTTCCTAAGATAAATTTTGAACTTATTTTATCCTTATGCTTTATAAACTCGTGTAAACAATCCTTAAGCTTCTTACACTATTTTTCCTTCTATTTTTTCTATTTTTTTTCTTAAAGAAGTTTTTATTTGTCATCGAGAATCATTTATACTTATTTATAAAATATAAGGACGAAACATATTCAAAGTTTATTCTAAGAAAGAAATACAATTTTGACAAATAGTTCAGTACTTTAAAAATATATTTAACTCAATATTTAAATATATTTTAGAGCTTCAAATTATGTCCAAACTATTTTTTTTAGTTCTCTTATTAACAAATTTTATTTCTAATTTTTTATTTTGGTTGATGTTATTTTTAATGTATGAAATTATAATGTGATAAATGGTAAGCTATATTATCAGCACCTTACTCGATTTAATTGAGTGACAACATGTATTAAAAGTTTACTAAACTTTTGTTAATTTCATTATTTAATGTTTTAATAATTACGCAAATGAATTAGGTATAAAAACAATGTGGATTAAAGACGAATATTTAAGGTTAGAATAGGAATTTATTTTCTATATTGGCCTTTATTGGATATTTACTTGTTTCTAATTTTTTATATTTAAAAAGTTTTATGTACACTATTGTATTACCTAATTAGAGGGTTAAGGAAGACATGTTTCTTTAAAGTCTTCCCACAACAGTCTCTATAAGGATAATTCTTGTATTTATTTTGATAATTTTTTTATAATAAAAACATGTGAGTTTTTAATTTGAGTGTGTCGTGTGGTAAGTTAATCTTTCTTTGTTTATCTTCAAGTGACACATTAGTGGTTAATAAAAGTTTGGGAAGTAGAAAATCTTTTCTTAAAAGTTCTTATTTAGTGAGTAAAGTCAAAAGTAATAACAATTCTTCATATTTATTTATCTTATGAAATTGCATGGTGAAAGGTTATTTTTAATTTTTAATATTATTTTGATTTTTTTTCTATTTTCTTAGTCATTTGATGGAAACTATTGAAATGTATCCTAATTAATACTAGACTTTTATCAATAAAAGTGACCAACAATTATCAATCACTTCATCCTCTTACAGTATTTTAATTAAGACTTTTATGAATAAGGGTTACCAACAATTATCTATCACTTCATCATCTCACAATATTCTAACAATAACAGATATGGTAGAGGAAAGTGTTATTAATTGAGATTATGAAATGTGATTAAATGAGAAATGTTAATATTGTGATGTGTTTGTATATATTGAGAATTCTTTAAATAATAATAACATGAAGAAAGTGTTACTATCGTATTTAATCTAAAGAATTAAAGATAAATTTATGCAAAAGTCAAAAGAATAAAAATGATATTTTTAAACCAATGAAAAAAAGTTAATATAACAAAATTGAAAGATTATAAATAATATTTAATAATTTTTAAACGAAAGTGTTACCATCATGTACAGAAAAATTGATAAAAAACACAAATTGAGTCCAGTTCCTCATGCACATCAAACTCATCTTCTAGTTTCTACTTATCCACTTTAGACATGTAAAATGTATATTAATATATAAACTCTTTAAAAAAATTAAAATTAAATAATGTAAAATTTGACTTTTGTCATATCGACAAAATATCACAACACAATATGGTATAACCCTAAATATTAAAATTAATATTTCACAGAATAAAAAAAATATTTTTTGAATTAGAAGACTAAAAAATAATATCCTAAGATAAAAAATTAAAAATATATTTAAAAGAATAATTTTACCCCACCACATATTAAAATTATTTCAAAATTGATTGAGACTAATACTCTTTTTAGGTTTATTAAAAATGATAAAACTTGAAGTCTTAAATCTTAATTTAGTAAAGTTCTTTATTATATTTTTAATTAGTAAGAACGAATAATAAAAAATGTATTATTATCATCCGAGACATAAAAGAATGGTCTCTTAGTAGGTATAATAATGATAGATGGAAGTGTAATTTTAACAGTTGCCATGAACTTACATATCAAAGTAATATTCATATAATATATTTAAAAAGTAAAGAAAAAACCTACAAAACCTAAAAAAATCCAAAAATTACATGTGCTTATATATTTTCAGTTTTCGTATCTATAAAAATTACAATATAACTTTTATTTTCGGTGAACATATTTATTATACCATAAGTTTGATAAAAAAAAATGAATAGTAAAATATAAAATCATACACCAAGTTGTAAGTTTAGAAAAAAAATAATTAAAATATGTAAAATGAATAATTTTGTACTGTGCATAGTTACCATTTGTGGGTGCCTCTGGGAGTTAAACTTTTAAATTATTCTGATTTAAAAAGAAACATAATAATTATATCATGTTATTAATATTTTCTTGAATATTTTGTAATCTATATGATATTTTATATGTTTTTCTTTCAGAAGAAACATATCTTCATTTGTTCCTATGGAGTTAAAAGTAGAAGCTAGGATTATAAACTTCCACATGCTCTTTTTCTCGTTGAGACCAAACAAAATTTCTCCATGACTCCATGTGTACACATGTCTAATTTGCAGCATATTCATTTTCGATTAGACATAATAGTTCAGCTTCATCTTTGTTTCAATAACTCTAAATAATGGTAAACAAAACACAACAAATTTTTTAAGCTCTTGCATAGTTTATACATTTTCCTCTTATCCATCACTATGTCTTTGAAAGATAAAATTATGATGTAAATCAATTCGAATTGCATAAATCTACCTTGCTTGCACCATCTTTCCTTTTGGTGACGCTAACATGAGTGAATAGTGTTTATAAATCTGCTTTTATAAACATCTTTCCCTTTACCCCTTTCAACAGCTGATTAGATGTCGCCCTTCTTACAACCCCTCCTTTCAACCTTTACTCCTTCCACTTCTTATAACGTATCTGTGATTCTCTTTAATTCAAGCTCCATCTTGAGATAAACTGATAAAGTAAATGGAACGGCCCTTTTTCGAAATATCTTTTCTTTTCCTTTTCCAAATTATTTTTGTTGCCTTTCGTAGGCTCAAGCACGCCAGATGATACTAGAAGTAAGAAAATTATCAGTAAAAAGAACTGGATCAGCAAATCTTGCTCTCATTCACGTCTTAGACTCTGTAATTGCTATTCTTCCCTTTTCAACAGAAGAAAAATAAAATAGAACCTAGTTCCACAACTTACACCATTTTTGGCCTACTGAACACACACTAGTGGCTGTGTTTCAACGGGAAGCAGCAATCAACCCAAGTAGACTTCTAGCATAAGGACTAAACCAGAATTAGTGGAAATGATAATGCTATAATTTTTCAAGGCTGCTGATATTTTTTATTCAACAAGAAATGGTAAGATTTAAGAATTAACTAGATGAAATGAAAGACCACTTCACTCCTATGCCGATTGACAGAGTGGAGTTGCCGATTCATGAATTTTGGAAGAACCTATAATTTCAGATCCACTGTCACGCATTTTTTTTTCTACATTAGTAACCTGGTTCATAATATCTTGCCGAATATGTCAAAGTGATAACATCGACTGAATGCCTCGTACGTATAATAGGATTTTGCTGAATTTTATGATAACTTAATATATTCTTGTGACCATTTGGCTGGTAAGAAATTGGTACTTGTGCAAATTTCCTACTCAAGCTACATTTCTATAGAATCTAACCATTTTCATTTCCTTTTCATCACAAACTCAAATGAACACCTTAATTTCTTGTGGAACTCTTAGATCCTCCAATACGAAGACATCCCAATATAAAGGATTAATATTACCAAAATTAAAGGTTTTCTATTCAATCTCAGTCCACCTTGGTCCAAAAGAATACAAAATAGTGATTCATGCTTCCAGTTTATCTTTCTCATATTCATACTACGTACCCCTATGAATATTTTGGATTAAATCATGTAGAGAATCATGTACTTGCACACCTGAGCCTAGCTTCCACAACACTATACCTACCAAGCTTGAATAATGTCAATAAAATCCTCAACTTTCAAGAAAGCTTCATTTATAAAATGTTAAGAATCTAACTTGAAAGTTTCACATTAAGTAAAGATGAGAAAGTTAAACAACATAAAAAGAAAAAAAAAACACATAAACACAACTTTAAAGTTTTGAGTTGAAGATGGTATCAGATCTCTTATATGTTTGTTCATGTCATTAGTGTTAAATTTTTTCTAGAAAATTTTTCCAACAATAGTATTAAAGTCAATGACTAGTCTTGACGACTGAATCGTATGGAGAAAAGCATGTCCCAATGTGGTAAACCCAAGAGTAGTTAGGATGACCATAGAGTGTGAAAAGTTTGTAATGAACTCAAAAGTGGTAAAGAGTAGTCTCAAACTTGAGGAAAAGACTATTAGGAATCCAAGTGTAAGTTGAAAATCTCACATTGAATAAAAACGAGAAAATTAAGCAATATATAATTAAAAAAGACCTACAAAACACATAGTCTTAAAGTTTTGATTTGAAGATAGTGTCATATCTCTTGTATGTTTGTTTATATCTCATTAGTGTTAAAATTCTCTATGAAAATTTTTCAACATAAAAATGATGACAAATTTGAACTTAAGTCTTGTATACTAAATATTTCCTTGTTGCATGCCACTACTGCTTCAGACAAATTTAAAAAGTTAGAAGACTTCACCCTGTGACACTTTAAGAACCTTTTGTCTCTTTTCTGTTGCACTTTCTATAACAAATTTAAGCATTTTTAATATATGAAAAGCTTTATACATAAATTACATACTCAACTGTAATGGACAGAATCAGGTATGACTGCCATCTAATATGAAACCGATAGACATAGGCATAACGTTGTCTACACATTAACATATACAGCAGCATAATATGAGGCAACATAAATACATAAAATTATATATATTATCTTAATTTTGTTCCAAAAAGAAGGCAACATAAGACCTTATGCATAGAACACGTAATAATAGGCCACAAAATGACTGAAAGAAACAGCGAAGAATTATTTTACTGTATTTACTTTAGTGATTGCAAATATAATATAAACTATTTTTTAAGTACCTGACTATGGAATTCTTATCCACATCAGTATGACAAACATTTAAAAGTATCTATGATTCTTTGATATTGCACAAACATCCATGAATCAATGAATTTTATGAAATACTATAGTCTTTAGAGCAGCTGTGATTATTATCGATATATTTCTTACATGTTATGACAGGGTTACCAGGGTATTTCTTGACCATCCCAGGCAAAGAACTTGCCATTGTCATGGATCTTCACATTGTTAATGATGCTAAGCAGCTTCTGGACAGAGAATTCTTTGCTGAAGATCTTATCTGGGGGAATATTTCTTTGGAAAGGCTTAGAGAGATCTGTGTCAACCGTACCAGGATGCAGTAAAATGCAAGCAATTGGATCCTTCTTTCTTGCGAATTCCAGGGAGACAGTCTTCGATACTATTAGAATTAAGGGGGAGAGGATTGTAAAGATTTCCATTTCAAACTGTTTGTACAATTTCAAAATCATTTGATTTATACTTCTCGCCAATGCAGAACATGTATTTATTAAAATTACATGCAACTATAAAATGAAGGGTGCCAATAGGGCACTGAAAATAAAAAAGATAGGTGTGGTTTCATGCAAGCATTCTCAAACTGAAGAAATGCCTGTCATCTGGATCTAAAGTGATTAATGTAACAGAACACAGCGTATGGTTTTAGGTGATAATTGCATTTGCAGCATTGTAGAATGTAGTGGAAATCCGAACATTTGCAAGATTCAAAAATCAGATGATGAATTTCAGTTGGATCATGCCAGATCCTTGTACTTGACATGGGTGAGTCATGTGTAGTAGTTACAGGAGTCGGATTATATGTTTAGTAGTGCCATAAATAGTCCCATATGTAAGATTCAAAGAGATAAGAGTAATGAAGTCATACATTGATTAAGAGCAGCCTTTGAAGATCGATAAGAGTGCCAGCCCCCAAGACGATTGTCCCCAATAGATGCAACCCTTGCACTCAAACTAGCCACAACGGCAGTACCTCTTCCAGTCCCATTGCCGCCTCCCACTTTTAGAAGAGGCCACATGTGCTGGTTTTAAAATTGACAGAATTAGATACAAAATATTGATTCAAATTATTGAAAACATATTCATAAAGGAACACTTATGAAAATAGAAACAAACAATGATAAATGCCATTCTTGTAATAATTCCATAAAAGTATAGAAATAAGGTAAAATTTAAAGAAAAATTATTGTGCAAAATCGATAAATTAGTGGGCAATGGAATGAATGAATTACAAAAGTGAGTGAATTACCCAAATTCAGATGAAGCTAATAGGGTCTCAATATGGTGTCTAATAGGTTTTTTTTTCTAATGAAGAGTATAGAAATTTTATGAAAGTAAGCAGAAGAGCAAGGAACTGTAGGATTTGTATGGTAGTTTTCCAGTCTCTGAATCAATGTGAAGGAGGGTATTGCAAAAGGCATTTTATGAAACTGATGAGTTGGGAGGATTAGCCCCCTTTGGGAGAGCTGAAACAGCTAGTACTTGGAAGAAGTTGTGTCTTGTGTACACATAGTTCATCTTATTTAGATTAAGTCTAAGAATGCATTAGATATAAAAGCACTGAACTGCTTACAGAGCTAAGCAACAGATAGAACCGCTCTCATCATAGTAGAAATGTAGAATAATATTAGAAAAGTGTGCAGTGACAGATAATCTTTTGAAGTTCAAATGCATAGCACTAAAAACGCAAAAGGTAGGGAGGACTATATAGAGACGACTAAAAGCAAGAGAGATTTCTGTCTTACCAACTGAAATCATTTACACCAATTTGATACTTTTAACCAGCTTAATGTGCCAGATAAGTAGGTATAGCTTGACTGACAGCCTCATCAAGAAAGCTTTCCAATTCCATTGAAACGTATAGGAGGCATTCTCCATTATTATTAATTGAAAAATAAAAAAGGATGGCATATCAAACATCTAAACATGCAAAAATATTCTTGCGAAGCCACAATAGTAAGTTAATCATTTGTTTACAGAATTTACTAACAACAGACACCAATAATAACTACAATGAACATATTAGCCATTTATCACGCTCAAATGTCCATCTCTTCCTGCAAAGGCCTCTATAATGCCTCATACATATAAAGATATTTACTTCTACAACTATCATAAATCAATAAATAAATAACTTTTGTTATGAAAATTAGATTGACGTTACCTTGATAACTAAGATAGGACCCACTGCGTTAACCTCATACGAAAGCATTAAAGATGATTTCTCCACTTTGTTCAATGTTGTTTCTGTATTTGTACAAACAACTAATATTATCAGCTGCCTGGTATTTGTAAGAACATAAACTCAAAACAAGATAAAAGCTCTTTAATTTAGCTCACAGTTTAACTTCACTAGCCTCCCTTCACTACTTCCTTCTTTATACGAGCAAATGCTTTTCATCATGTTTTACATAAATCTGCTAATAATTCATGTTCTTTTATCTTTCCATCTTTTACCCTTGAGTTTGTTCTTTTTGAGGTGTATGTGTTTTCGGGTGGGGTTGGGGGATACATGAATAAAAAGCTTATACAGCAATCAGAGATTTTAGGATCTTAAAACTTCCAGTATAGGCAGTGGATATTATAAGTGCACTACCAAAGATGAAACAATTTGTTTTACCTGGATGCATTACCTCAGGTATTGAAAGAATGCCAGACGCATTAATGAGAAGGTTTAGACCGCCATATGTCTCTTTTATTGACAAAGCAGATGCCTGAAATATTATGAAATATACATATCTTAAAGAGACTAACAAGTTTGGAATTATTTAAATCTAACATTGAACTGTCTGAATTCATAATCAGGAACTTAAATTTAATAATTATGTTTTTGTATGTAAATAGGCTTAAAGGAAAATTGCACCCACCCACCCGCATCTATCATCCCAACCCATTCCCCTTAAACTACATATTGTGGCCATGCCTCCCTAACAAACACCAACCTTAACAACAATAACCGGTGATAAACAGTTGAATTGCTAAACATCAGTCTTGAAAGAAAAGGCCCCCAGATTTGCTAATTTTTCCTTGACACTAGCTCCTATGTTGAAGCTGACAACAGGATAAGAGTGGATATGTGCAATACCATGTAGGTTTAAATAATGTTTTCGTAATATCTATCCTTACCCATATCGACCTTCATATAACCTACCATCTAACCCTGTAATGAGGTAACCTTAGAAGTGCACAGAGACTGGGGAGAAAGGAAGAACAAAAAATGCTTAAAGTGTTCGTCTTGGTGTCTAAAATCTAAATGTATGCTTCTGCAGGAGCAAATGAAAAGCAAAACAATTTAGGGAAAGGAAGCATAACCTCAATTGAACTTTCAACAGTCAAATCCAATGGCAAAATTCTAAGTCGATCCGCAAATTTATCTTTCAGATGGATAAGCCCAGTTGATGCACTAGGATTACGGCAAGTGGCAATAACATGCTCTTTCTCATCGTTCTCTAAAAGTTGTTTTACCTGTAGATGGAAGAAACTGAAAGCAGTGTTAAATCTTTTTCAGCAAAATTATTTGATAAATATCACAACTAAGACCCTTGCCAACTCCATTGGCATGTGGAGCCAGTGAAGGTGAATTAAAGGATAAGCCACCAGATTGCTTTGAATGTATCAAATGAAAAATTAAGTTCATGCATCATCTGTTTGTCAAAAGGACAAACTGCATAGCTTTATTAATAAACAAATATATTGTACAAATTGCACAGAACTGCTGAAGATCATGGAAAGGCTAGTTATCATTCTTGAAAAAAATCATTAACTTGTAATTAATTCGTTGATATTTGGCCCTTAAGAAAAATTGAAAAACTAAAACAGATTTATTCTGCTTTTGAAATATACTATAAATTGACTGTAATCATTGTGATACTACAGCACCACTATACAGTCAAAATGAAAAAAAGAAGAAGTAAACGTAACATACTAAAAACAAGAGTAAATCACTCTAACAGCCAGCACAGCACTGCTGAAGATTATGGAAAGGCTAGTTATCATTCTTGGAAAAAACATTAACTTGTAATTAATTCACTGATATTTGGCCCTTAAGAAAAATTGATAACCTAAAACAGACTTATTAGTATTCTGCTTTTGACATATACCATAAATTTACTGTAATTATTATACCACAGCACCACTACAGAGTGAAGATGAAAAAAAAAAACTCAACATACTAAAAACAAGAGTTAATCACTCTAACCCGATTTTATATTACTCTACTCCTATACTATTGCAGTAATTAATGGTTTTATACTGAGAGAAGTTAAAAGGGTAAAGGTGAAAAGCAACTTCACCTCATACTATGATTCAGACACTAAGATGAAATTTTGACAATGTGGGCATGCCCAGATTGTGTGAAAGTAATGGTGGTGTAGAAGTAAGAAAAGAAAGGAAAAAATCTCACAAATTCAAGGCCAATCCCTCTGGAAGCTCCTTGAACCATAGAAACCGCTCCTTGAGAGGAAGAAGAAGAAAAGGCCCTTCGGGTGAGTGATAGAAGCCTGGGCGAATGTGATGCCATCAAAGAGTGTTGGGTTGGCGGCAAATGCAATATCATAGTGACATCAACAGAAAGAGTAAAACTTTATCTTGCTTACAAAAGCGATCTCAATGGGCACAACACCCTGAAGCGTGGCAGCCTAGGAACCAAGAACCCAACCAACCATTGTTGTAAGTAAAATTAAATGTGTTGTAATTTTTAGGTGACAAGTAATGTTTTTCTTCTCATAACATAACCTTCTAGTTTAAGTTTGCTTGCTTTTTTTGTTTGTCTTTCAATTTCATGAAATAGATTATGCTCATGTGGCATGCAAAAATTGTAGATGAATTTATAAAGCATTCACAATGGAAATTTATAGAAGAAAAATTTTGTGATACTAATGTATACAAAAGTGTACCTTATTTTTAATACAATGTTATTATTTAATAGTGAGAATAATATATATATATATATATAAAAGCTTCACTCTTTCTTTCATATACCTCTAGTTTAAAGAATATAAAAATAAAAATTATATTACATAATTTAAATCTCTCACTACATATTTATCAACATAAACATAGAAAATGACGAGAATAAGGTCGGAGATGCTTTCCAATTAGAGATATGCAATCCACCCGAAAATTAAAAATTTAATTAGCAATAAATATTTTACTTATTTATCCGTATTTTAAAAACTTATTGCGAATTTTGTTAATAAGTTATCTTACGATATATTAAAAAATAAAATTTAATAATAATGATTATAAAAAATATGTAATTATAGTTTAAAATATTTTTAAGTATTTTTAATATTTTAATATATTTTTTATTTTAAAATATAATTAAAAGTAAAATAAAAATATAAAATATATAAATATTACTGTAAACAACATAATCAATTCTAATTTATGATTTTTTAATAATTATTAATATAATTTTTATATTATAATAAAATAATCATTAAAATTACAAATATAATAAATAATTTATATTTTGGTATCTATAACCATGTATAAAAGATTCTTCTTTATTTACATGTTTCTATTTTAACATTTCAAAACTTATGATAAGATTGAAAATTTAACTTTTCTATCTTAATATTTTTTTTAACTTTCTTTTTCTTTTTTAAACTTTTTATATTCTACATTTTTTAAAAACTTTTTTTTTAGAACACTATCATTATCCTCTTTTCTAATCTTCTATTCTATAATATTTTTCTCTAAATTTATTTATTTTAAGATAATTTCTTATTCTTTAAACAAAGTAATTATTTTATTATCTTTTTTAACTTTTTACATATTCAGTTCTAAAAAAAATTTCTCATCTCAAAATCATACCATCTTCTTTTTCTACTCTAGAAATGATATTTTTCAAAAAATTCCAAATTAAAAAGTCAGATCAATCGATGAAGAATAGTACTTTTTTTTAAATTTTCTAAATTTAAAATTATTTTTTATTCTTTAAATAATAATTATTTTATTCTTTAAAGTTCCCAATTTGTCGGCACGAACGCTAACTCGCAATTTGATTCACATCACAGGGATCTGAAACAACGTAGTTTCGATATGATCCACAGAATTGCAGGGTCAATTGTTGAAAGACGATAATGAATTATAATCGAGATTGAGAAATCTCTCTTGTCTGAGCGAAGCAAAACAGAGATGTACCGAAAGAAGCCGTTGTGGAGTGAAACAGGGAAAGGGGAGGGAAGTGCGAAGACAGAGGATGAGGGTGCAGTGAGTGCGGTCCGAAAGTCGTTGCAGCAGCAGAGAGTGTATAGAGAAGTCACTCTCGCCCTCAGGACGGGGCTCAGAGACGCACGTGCCGAATTCTCCTTTATCCGTGTTCGCGCTCTCCGATCGATTCTGAAGTTCCTCCGTTCCGTTGCGGAGGATGAATCAACGATTGATCTCTTTAGCCAAACCCAATCCAATCCCCAATTCCAAGTGGTTCCGGTTTTGTTTCAGCACTCGCTCAAAGAGAGTGGAGATTATTCCAACGCTGAGTTGAAGCATATATTCGGTGTGGAACCAACGAAGGTGACGAATCCTTCCACCGATGCTGAAGTTGCGATAGCTCTTAGAGTCTTGGAAGGATGCTGTCTGCTTCATCCAAAGAGTAGGACTCTGGCCAATCAAAACAACGCCATTCAGGTTTTAATGAATATATTATCCAGTCGTGGAGTACTGGATCAAAGTGCATGCTTAGATGCTCTAATATCCTTGATGCTGGATTCATCATCCAATCAAATGGATTTCGAGAAATGTAATGGTATTATGGAAGTTGTTGACCTTCTAAGAGACAAACAAGTGGATGAAAATCTGAGGCTAAAATGTGGAGAGTTTTTGCTGCTGTTCATTGGACATGTGAATGGAAGAGATTCGCCTCCTTTGGCAACTATACATGAAGATACAACACGTCTTCTGGGGGAGAAATCAGCCTCCTTCATATGGGTAGCCACTCAGTTTGACTCAACGATAGATCCAGCCCACAGACTAACAGCCCTCCAGGTTCAGGCTCGCAGGCTCCTTCAATCATTAGACTTGTGCTGAATATGTGCTCCTTTGTGTTTCCAAGTTTTGTATTGTATGTAAATTCTCCTTTTTTTATTGCAAAATATTTGCTTTTGCAATCTGATTAAGCTTTTGATATATATAAAAAAAAGTTGTTTCTTTGGGAGCCTGGAAGGACCAGTATCCTTTTAAACGAATTTCCCAATGATAAAATCTTGTGGACCATGGAATGGCAGACCCAATCACATTAGAATGAATTACAAAATTGAGTGATGTTATGGAAATGATGCAGTTCGGAGAATTACCAAGCTTAAGGAGAGCTGAAACAAATTTCTCCACTTTGTTCAATGTTGTTTCTGTATTTGTACAGGTAACTAGTATAATCAGTTACCTGGTATATTTGTAAGAAGCATAAACTCAAAACAAGACAATAGCTCTTTAATTTAGCTCGAATTTAAAATCACTAGCCTCTATTCACGCTTCCTTCTTTATAGAAGCAACTTCTTTTCTTCCTGTTTTACATAAATCTCTCAATAACTCCTGTTCTTTTTTCTTTCCATAATAAGGAAAGAAAGAGAATGAAATATAGAAGAAAAAGAAGGAAAACTAATATTGTTTGAATGAATGGAAATAGGGTAGAGACCAGTGGAAATAAATGGAAAGATTTAAATCAAATTGTTTTGATTGAAAACAAATATTAATATAAAATAAGAGAATTGCATTATTACTTTTTTTATCCTTAATCGAATTCCTTTACTTTTTTATCCTTTATTCAAATATTCAAGCTTTTATTTGAATTTTTTTCACAACTTAATCCAAGATTTCGTCAACTTATTTGAATATGTGATGTATTAATTAAATTGTTTTTAGTCTTTTATTTAAATATTGAAAGCTCTTATCACCAATTATTCTTTTCATACCTGTACTTCATGTATTGAAAAAATGTCAGACACATTAATGAGAAAGTTTACACACATATGTCTCTTCTATTGGCAATGCAGATGCCTAAAACATTATCAAATGCACAAATCATAACAAACAAGTTTGGAATTATTTAAATCTAACAGTGA
The DNA here is from genome assembly GCA_030347555.1 of Lablab purpureus. Taxonomy (NCBI): domain Eukaryota; kingdom Viridiplantae; phylum Streptophyta; class Magnoliopsida; order Fabales; family Fabaceae; genus Lablab; species Lablab purpureus. Next base: position 18,212,297 of record CM059259.1, read on the forward strand.
GCTGGATTAATTCTTAATCTAGGAGAATTGGGGACAATGAATACATAACCCTAGACTTTGTAGGTCATGTTGACTGATTTAGGATAACATATTGGTATACTCTTCTGTCCATTACACATTGTAATTACTTGATTTATTTATTTTTACTAAAGTTACATTAAGGTTTTGAGAATTTCAATCAACTCTTATCATCTTTATATAAAAACATGTTTAGAAGAACTGAACTAAACCTCCATTTTTGGTTACTAAGGTCGCTCGATTAATGCATGTAAGGTCCTATTATCATGAAAACTATAATTATAGTACATATGGACCTTTTTAATATTAATACCTTAATATTAGTAAAATTTAGAAATGTTGCATTTTCTATTAAGAGAACATATAAGATATTCTTTCTTTTTTATGTGTTAATATTTTTTTATTTTTTTTAGATAATTTTTGAATTTGGTATTATCATCTTTCAAAAGTATGGTTGGAATTTAATTTTTTCTTAGTTTGTTAAGCTTTTAATAATTCTTCTATTGTATCTTATCTCTTTTAAAATTAATAGAATAAAATGTTGAAGACTTGTGTTATTATCAGCTTTGAAGTTTCTAACATCTTGGATAAAGGTAATAGATAGGTTGATCTTATGACTAACAGAAGTAATAAATACTAATTTTTTTAAAATCGTTTTAACCTTTCTAGAATTTAGGTTTTGTTAATTTTCTGGAATGATTCTCTTTTTCAATAAGTTTGATTTGGTCCCCTTATACTTGTTTGTATTTTCTTTTTTTCTTCTTTTATGGAAGTTTTAGAATGTCAACCTAGATAACATACTCAAATTTCATAATAATAATGTCTAACATAATTTCATAAAAAAACTATTATCTACACTACGTAATTTTATATTTATGTTAATATTTTCATTCTTCTAGGCTTGTTCAAAGTATTTCACCACTTTATGTATCCATCAAGTATTTTATTCTTTATAGGGTAATGTTATAGGTTATAGTGCCAACTCTCAATCTTTCCAAAACTCTTTGACCAATATATTCTAACCTCTTTGCTTACTATTTTGATCTTTACAAGTCCCACTCAATACAAAGATTCTTTTACCCGTCTCTCCAAGTTTAATACAATAACAACATTCTTTTTCAAGTCTTTCCAAATTTAACACAACAACAATCTTCTGTTCTTCTGTTGCAGGTCTCTCTAAGCTTAACAAAGCAACTACCTTGTTGCAAATTCATACAACAAACTTAATTGTGTACAGAATCCAAGATATCAATTTCCTAACTATACATTTGAGTTTCTTTTTGTATTTGCATGAACAATATGTTCTATGTTATGAATTTTGACTAGCATACCAAATTCACAAATAATAAATAGAATTTTAAATAGAAGCATAAAAGGAGTACCTCAGTACATACATGAAGAGACATTTGCCTAGAAATTTGAGTTTAAGAAAAACTATTTGGGTTTTTTGCAAGTAAAGTAAAATTAGTTTAAAACACAAAAAAAAGTAAAGAAAAAATTGGCTCGCAAAGAAAAAATTGTGAATTTCATTGAAAAATAAGTTGGTTAAATTTCAATAAGCAACTTCTCATACAATAAATTAAAAACCAATCCAGTTTATATTCAATGTATAACATCAGTCCACTTTAATATTCAAATTTTAATTTCTTAATCAAATGAAACTAAATTTGTTTATTATAATCTCAATTCCATAACTCTAATAAAGTAATCAACTTCAATAATTCAATAATTAAAAAACACTTAATTAGAATCCTAATATTAATCCTAATTAGACCTTTGCAATCAAAACGAAAATATAAAAACAAAAGAACACTGACTTAATTACTTAAACAAAGAACCTGAATCACTCCCATTATAATTACAATTCCAAAGTAACGAGCTTTAAAAGTCAAAAATTTAATGATGGCTAACTAATATTGACGCACTCCTTAAATTAATTCCAATTGGACATCTTTGCAATCAAAATTAAAATATAAAAACAACAGAACACTAAATTATTTAAATTTTAATTTTATTTAGTTTTTGAACTAAATGATCTTTTATTGTAATCCCGATTCCTTGACAAAATAAAGCAATCTCAGATTTATAAATCAAAGATTTAAAAATGTGTAATTAATATTAACCGTATTCCTTAAAAATAAAAGAACACTAACAGAAAAAGCTGTGCATTGATTGTAATAAAGAGTTCAAGTACATTGGCCGAAGTCAATAACAGTTTCCACATTAGTATGTTGGTGTGTATGAAGTGAAATGCCAAAAATCTTTCACAACTCCAAATCAGGTAAGTGTCACCAGCCGATTCAGAACATTCCGTTAGATCTGAAACCACATCAATTGAGAGTGAGATCAACTCCTTTTTGTCTCAAATATTCCTTGGCCTCAACAATGTCCTGAAAAGAAGCAAAATAAGGACATTATTTAGCGACACGCCACAATCGGCAGACCATATCTGAATTCTAACAAACAATGGCTTCAATTTTTCCAGCATCAATATACTATAATCAGGCCATAATGATTAGCTCTACCGGATTCCTTAAAAGGGTAATATGAGAATAAAACTAGTAAGTGCATAACGACCATAATACGAATTGAACTGAAATTTGAATAGAGTTGAGTTTTGAGGAGGCAAAATCGTTTTATTCAAGTAGCGCAAATACGAAAGAGGTAGAGCAGAGTAGCAAAGCACTCATAGTTTGGCACTTAGATCCCTTATGTTAGCAAAATTAGGCTTCTATTTAGCTTATGGCGTTTACTACCATCAGCATATGGAAAGAGTGCCAACTAAAATTCAAAAACGTATGGGGAACAATAAATAACCTTCATTGAAGATTGCATAAGTTGGAGATGCAAAAATATTCTACCTAATAATAGCTTAACTTTTGGTGGTTGGTTCTGTTGATGATCCACACAAAAATCCTGTATTACTTTTTAACAGAATAATCGGAGTTTGACATGGAACACGTTGCAGACTCTATATATCAGTGACAGAGTGTTGTTCAGTGATAATGAGGATGATGATCCTTTACGGTGTGATGGAGACCTATACAACAAAGCAAGAGAGATAAGATTCATAATCTAAGGCTACAGTATGCAAGATATGAAATATTAAAAGCTTTTTGTGATTACATTGGATTTACAAAAGTATCCTTCTATCAGTCCCATAACCAATCCAGATTCTGCACCTAGAATTTCTTTTCAAATCAAAATGATAAATCTAAGAGAAAGGATCATTGGAGATAGAATCCTACCAACTTAAGACACACCCCATGCTTTAAACTAGAGTGGAGTCTTCAAACGTTTCAAACATAATAATAATAATTAGAAACCACAAAGTTATAAGGTCCAAACAGGAAAGTGGCAGGTGGAAAACAGGTGTGCTTTGAAATGACTTCTTTGGCACTCTGTTTTGGGAAATATGACTGACTTGTTTGCGTGGTCGTTTATTTTTAAGATCCTTTTCTTAAAAAAAATTACTTCATTCATTTTTTTACTTCTACTATGCAATATTATAAGAGAACATATCCTTTTCTTGTAAATTTTGTAAACATCAATAGCATCTAACTTGATAAATATCAATATCTAATTCTCAATGCACAATAAGTGTGTGGAAATTAAACATAGTAATTCAGTCCAGAAATTTTATGTGCACACACAGTTGTGAAATGAGTAAACGACACATGCACCCATCAAGTAACATGCATATTCCATTGGCACTATAAAAGCGCAAACCAAGGAAATTACATTACATTGCAACATGCACCCATCAAGTAACATGAATATTCCATAGGCACTATAAAAGCGCAAACCAAGGAAATTACATTACATTGCAATATCTAACGAACAAAAGGAATAGAAGAATACCTTCTGCAACAATAGAGCTTCTTGAGGACAGGTTGGAAAACTCATCAGACCAATTCCAACCATTAATAGTCCGTAACATCCTAACGACACAACAAAATATACAGGTAGCTGCACACAGGACAAAACAAGGAATAGTCAGCATTATGTAATTAGAATGCAACAAAATAGAGTTACAACAAGATTGATGAAGCTGGAAAAGATCAAAGCACTATGCTTATAAAGGCTTAGGTTAGGTTCATGAATTTAGCTGCCAGTAATCCCCCTTGATAGGGATCTACTTGCACAACTGCATGTCCCACCCTTGTAAACAGAAAGCCTCCCACCCAAAAACTATCTTGTCCCAAAAACCAAATAGAAAATAAAAATCAAGCTTACAATATGAAGACCTACCAGCCAAGTATAGCTAAGTGGAATAACAGAAGTTTGCAAAAGGCCAATCCATAACACTGTAATGGAAACTACCAGTGCCAAAATCTTCACAATATGCTTCATTTATCAATCTGAAATTAGATCAAATAAACACTTCCTGAAGATAAAGACCAAACAATCAGGACGTAAATAGAAAACAAATACCAAAATATAACAGAAAAAATCATTGAATTGGATGAAGGAATTCAATTCATCACATAAAGCATTCACACATCAAATGTATTCAAAATGCAAATATAGCCTTAAAAGTTTTTAACAACCAGTAAATCCATGCAATCACAGCTAAAAAACATAAGTACATACAACATTTTATCATTTCCTACCTCCAAGCAAGGGTCAAAAGAAATAATCAACTGTAATCACATTCGTCAGGATACCAAATCCTACATGACTACTTAAATGAATTAAAAACTATTTGCCACTTCCATCAGGTGGGATCTCCATGAAATCCATTTCATACTTTAATGCAACTCAAAACCCTTGCGCAATTTTCCAGCATCACTTGGAAGTATCAGGTACAAACCTACCAACTAAAAACCCATGTCACAAGAAAACAAGAACATAAAATTCATTGCACATCAAATGAATCAATTCAAAACAGTGTTTTACATCATATTCACAATGTCACCAATTCCTAAACAAAGAAAACATCAATGATTGTTATTAGTTACAACAACTTATCCTAAACACTTAAATTCATAACACTGTAGTGGCCATTACCAATGCCAAAATCTTCACAACATGCTTCATTTGTCAATCTGAAATTAGATCAAATATATAAATCTACGTAAATTTGTATATAAAAAAATGATTAAAAATTTAAAAGCTTTCCGACAAAACGTAATAGGTGTATGCATGTGAATAAAAAAAGTGGGGCGTGGGGGTGGGAATTTGAATATTTGAATATATGAATACAAAGACAAGTATCAAAAGTTGAAGCAAATTACCAAAACAATTTAGTGACACGTGTCCAACACCCCAAGAACATTTTGTTCAGGATATAATCATTTAAAGTTTCAACATGCACACATTAAGTGTCTGGTCTGTTTTTTTATGCAATTTTTAATATAAACAATTTTCACTCAGTAATTTCATTTCATTTTGGAACATATAACATGGTTCATTATAATATATCTTGAAGAACGATATCATGAATCAAGAATCTTGATTATTAAACACATGTACATGTACACACACATAGAATTTAGTGTCCGTGCCCCTATGCACATGCTTGTGCTTCTCAGGTAACAATAAAGTATAGTACATACAGCATCCTGGTATATATGAGGGCACGCAATTACTACTATAATTTTATCCTATTTCTTTCAAATTTTCGAAGATGAGTCACAATACAAAACATTGATAATATACTTGACCAATAAGAATTTTTCACAACCACTTAATTCAAGAAAAATGTAATTGCCGACACAAGGTATGAATGAAAAATGGAAATCTGGTAAAAATAAAGCCATTGCTCACTCATCCAGCATCATTAGGGTGAAGTGGATGAAAATTGCCACCAGTCAAATCTACATAGCCAAATTAATGCATAAAATATAGAACACATAATAATAATAATAATTAAAACTGAACTTTTAAGTATTGAGGAGCTTGAGGGTATTAATTGCCATAGGAGAAAGTGTAATGGCTGTGGTGAAATCATAGGGCAAGACCGGTAACTTTGCATTGGGAGAGATCTGAATCATGTTGGAGAATATGTTTTTACAAGGTCTTCTTATGCCATGTACCTCAAGAATCTTGTGAACATAAAAAACCAGTGGTACTAGATTAGCATTAGTTTTAACGCAAGCAGCACCAAAAATTGCAGCTGCTTCTTCCAAGGCCCCAGTAAAATAGGCAGAAGCTGAAGGGATCTCTCATGGTGAAGAGAAAATGATGGAATCACAAGAAGAGAAGTGTTGGTGCCATTTATCATTGTGAGAGAGGGTGTGAGTAATAGTATGGTGATGAGATGTGGTAGGTAGTTCAGAACATGAAGTGCATGTGCTGCAGCACTGCTACCATATGCTCCACCACTAGCTCAGACTATGTCAGTTAAACGACCTTGGTAATTATCCATTATATTGGCCCAATGATGCTGCTGTACGTGCCTTTTCTCTTCATGTTAGTGGAACAAGACCTTAGTGTTTCAAGTCTAAGGAGGAAGAAGGGTGTTTGCGTCACATGTTTGGAGCATAGATGATGGATATATGTTGGTGCTTGACAGTGAGAGCCGTGCAATTGTGGGAATTTTCTTTGGTGTGAGTAGGTACATTGAGAGGATTAAGAAGGGGGTGCGATAAGAAAGGCTTTCTCCTAGAAAGATCGACTTTTGGCTACTTTTAAGAAGCAAGAAAAAGAAAATTAAGGAACTTCCTGTTTACCACAAGTCTGCTTTTATAAGTTTTCACATACCTGTTCCAAAGAGCAACTTGTCATCTCATGTCTCCTTTCATCTAGATTAGTTGAATATAAATCCATTTTTGCATTATAATTAGAAAATCGATTCTTCACCCTCCTGTTCCTTAAAATCACTTCTGATTCCTTCATTAACTTGATGTACTTCTTCCTCACCCTCAATAGAGGATGCTTCTCAATAGCCGAGTTATTGCTGTAAGCTTCCTTTAGAATGACTGTACAGGTTTTGTTCCTGAAAGATAGATAAAACATATGGGGATGCCGTTCAAATGCTCTATGCACTTTCTGCGGCAATCCAAAATACTTCTTGAGGCAAAACAACTTCTTCCTCTCAGCTGAATGCTCAACAAAAAGGGAAAGTAGTTCATGAAGAACTCCCACAAGTCTTTTCTCTACTATGTCACTATTTCGATCCAGGTTTGAAAATCCATCATAAGGTGAAATATAAGGAAGCTTCTGAAATTCATGTAGCCAGTTCTCAATTTTCCTCCTCAACCTTAAACCCTTTAATGGGTAAAACGGATATTCAATGGCTTCCATTGGACCCCCGGTGTACAAACCTCTTTTCATGGCATTCTTCTCCATTACAGAATAAATCTTTTCTCCACTGTCAAGAGCCAAACCTTTCAAACCATCTTCCATCTCTACAAACCTGAAAGATTCATCAAGATTTTGCTCAGGGTGCTGCAGAAAATCATCAGGCAACCCCAAATACCACTGCATCCCTTGAATTATCTTCAAGGGTAGAACGTTCTCTCTGGTCATCAATATCATCTTTCTCAACCTGGACTTTAACTCCCCTCTGCATTCTTCATATACTCTCTTCTCATCCCTGTCGATCTCAGCAGCTTCCAGTGTCAACCTGAACCAAGGAAGATTGTATTTGGGACCGGTAAACTCCTCAAAGATGGATGGATATTGCCTCAGAAACCTTGTAACCTTCATGGGCACATCTAACTCTAACGCCCTCTTTGACACAGCAGAGATAGGAATGCACCCACTGGGATCCTGGACAATACAGTTTTTCAGGGCAATGATAGGCTTGAGCTGAATGGACTCATGGATGTGCTCAATTGAGTCAAAGTATGAATCCTTTTTCCATTTCATATATACATTCACATAACTGTACCTCTGGAAGTACAAGAAAGGAAGACGCTGGACTCTGTATTTAAAGGAGAGTTTGACTGCTTTGACTGTACATTTCCTAAAGTTGAAAAACATTGAGAGAAAACTTCGAGGCAATAGTTTCTAATGAAATGAAGGATGAAGATGAAGCTATTAAAATTATTAAAAAATACGCGGGTTTGAGATTGACAACTACTTCTTGAGAGGGCGTAGTACTATTGACTAGGAAGAGATGGAGAAAGAGAGGGATAGACCTGAAGAAGATTAAGGAAAAATGAATGATTCAGTAAAAAATGGAACAAAAGAACAAGCCTCTAAAACAATAATCAAACAATAATTGTAAAGTAGTTAGTTTAGTTAACAAACATGATACACATTCCAAAACAGAGCTAAAGCCCAGTAACAATTACAGAGGAAATAACAATGGGAGCAGATAAGAGATAAAAGAAAAATCCAGAATAAATACAAAGCAAATAACTAATTGCTCACAAGTTTAGCTGCAAGTCCAAAATAGTGACCAACAGAAAGAATGTCAATTCAACTTTGAAGTATCATCAACAATGGATAAGGATGAGTCATTAAGCATTCAACATTAAGAACAAGAAAAGTAAAACCTAATTGGAGAGGAAAATCAACTGGCAAGAGTGGCTGCTACTGCATGGTGTGCTGGTGGGCTAGGGCCAAAAGCCCACCTATCAATAGCCCATGGCGTGGCTTAAGGGCAGTCCACTGCTTAAAAAACATTACATTACCATTAATTGAGACATTTCTTACTCTAATATATAAAATTCCTGCTCACTCTTATATTTTAAGGAAGATATTTTGAAATGTAAAAAATACATTTTAGAATAGAAGAGCACGAGCCAAAGTTTTATAAGATGCAGAAAATTAAAAAAAAATCAGAAATATGACCACCTGAAGATAAAAATAATTGCACTGTGATGCAATTTGAAATACACTTCAATATATTTTTAGTTACATTGAGTTTTTTATTTTAATTCTATCATTTAAAATCTTATTTTTAGTCTCCATGTTTTATTGTTACATTTGGGCTTGAGATGGCAGGCTACCCCTGGATTGATACTTAACAAAGGTAAACTTAAAACAGATTTCTTTTTTACAGAAAACATATCATAGAATTTAGATAGCATAATACAGCACACAATATATATCTCACAATTTTTATAAGAAGCATTTGATATTAAATAGCATATAGAATGCTTATCACACCTTTCGGATGATGTTTATATAGCCAACTTATAAAGGTATATCAGTTCTTTCTATCATTTGTCTCACATGGTGCATAGTTGTCTATACTATTAGGGTTAGCAAAGCATAGCAATTAGAATAAACAGGAGTATTACAAATTCTAATAGATATTGAATATGACAATAGGAACTTTATCCACAGAGAGTAAACAGGTTCTAATAGATAACAACTATGACAACTTAACTTATGAACTACTTATTTAAGAACATACATACCACAAATAACAATAGTTAAATAAATAAAAGGGAGATAGAGAAAACTATAAAAAAAAATAAAGGAAATTAATCAATGGATCTGATAAATTTTCATAATAGGCATCCCAAAAGAAATTCTTTGTTGAGAACAGAGAATGACAAGCAAAATAGTTATATCTACAAACAACATCACAATTGTACTACAGAAGTAATAATATTTGGTTAAGCATTCATAATAATATTTAGCCGATAAGTTAGAAGCAGGGAAGAAATTAAAGATCCTAATAAAGAGGATATAATGGTGCAATACATAGAATACAGTTCACAGATAGACTAAGATTGCAAAGAGCAGAGGGAGCAGAAGATATAAATCTCACCGTGATAGTTCAGGATTTCAACTCTACAATGGACGAGATGATGTGATAGCAGCGATAGGAAAAATTATGTCTAAGAAAGTATGAACTGAGGAGAATAAAATAAAACAAAAATATAATGAAAAGAATAGAAATTTATGGAGTATCATGCTGTTTAAACCTCTGTACTGTTTAAACTCCCTAGCACAGGGACTACATAAACAAGAAAAAAAAAGCCTAAAACACATACTTGCTTTTTTATTTTTTTATTTTATCTTTTTTTTTCATTATTATTTTTATTATTATATATTCTTCTATTTTTTTAGTTTTCTTATTCTACAGTTTTTATATGTCCATTTTTTTAACACAGGTTGAATAAATTTGCATGAACACGTGCATACAATTTTAAAAATTATATAAATATTTTTAATTATATTTATACTATTTTATAAAAAATATCTTTCTTTAATTTTTTTTGTCTTATCTTAGTCAAACAATTTTATTCTTGAATAAATAAAAATAATTTTTATTTAATAAAATTAATAACTAAGTAATATCTTTTTACTTTAAAATAACTAAATAATTTTTTATTTAAAATAACTATCAAGTAAAACTTTTTAATACTTTTTTACAAAATTATAATTATATACATATACTACCATACACTTTTTTTAATTTGTTTTAGTACAATCTTTTAATTAAATAAATTTCCTTTTTAATAAATAAAAATAATTTTTATTTAATAAAATAAAATATTAAACAATATCTCTATTCTAAAATAATCAAATAACTATAAATATATTTCTAATACCATTTTTATAAAATTATATAAATATATATTAAATTATATTATTTTAGTTATTCATAATATTATTTTTTCAAAATTTCATATATTCTTAAATTTTTATTATTTTAATGTAATAAAAAATGTCAATAAATATATATGAAAACACGTATAAAGAGACATATTTATAAAGAAAGTCCTTTTCTAATTTCTAAAATACTTTAACTTTATTATTTTCTTGATTACATTACTTATTTTCCCCAAACAAAAACTAACCTTCTTACTTCTTTGATTTATTCTTTCTCTCCTTCTACAATTACTTGTTCCTTAGCCTACCTCGGAGATAAAATCTGCATACTTTTGATGTAAATGTATAGGCTTCACAGAATCCATCTACAACGGTTTTTATTGCAGGCAAGGACAAAGCACAACTTTTGATGTAGATGGACTGAATATATTTAAGAAAGATGAAATGAAACACTACTTCACCCCTTTGAAATCTCTGTCTCTAAAGAAAACCATTGATAAAGAAGAGTTTCTGATTCAAGAATTTGGAGAACCTGCAATTTCAAATCCACTGTTACATATTTTTTCTACTTTATTGACTTCACTCGTAATATCTCAATGAATATATCAAATGACGACAACCTATAATTTATATCTTGTTTGAATGTTCTTTGGAAAATGGTTTTCAAATGTTGTCCTTTGTTTTTTCTTGTATACAATAGTAGAAATGTGTGTTGAATTTACAACAAGTTAATCTGTTTCTGTGACCATTCTGATTGATACAAAATTAATACTTGACAAGTATAGTGCAAAGTTGTTACTCTACCCATTACAAACTCAAATGAACACCTTAATTTCCTGTAGAACTCAGTTCCACAAGTCTTTTCTACAAACTATTTCCTTGTGACATGATAGTATACCTCACTCATTTAAAGTTAGAATACTCCACTCTATGTCATTTTTAAGTGTTTCATTCTGTATTTTCTATAACAAATTTATGCATATAAATATATATTTGTTGGATAAATTTAAATGTAGAATAATATCTAAAAGATTTTTGTTATTAAAACTGATTCTATTAGAGAGATTACGACTGATTCTATAATTATTTGGGAGATTATGATTTGTTACGAGATATTGTTTTTATTGAGAAAGTCTAGAGAGAAAAAGGTCTAGAAAGAGAAACTATAAATATATGTATTCATATTATAAGATATAACAGAAAGAAATAAAACAAGTGGTTATTTCGTGATATTTCTCTTGTCAACAAATTGGTATCAGAGCTTTGAGAGAATCTGACCCAGTTTCGGTGTGCCAAGTTATTGAGCTTGTTGTGTGAGATGGTCAATCTTACAAAGAGTCTACTCATTCCTAAGTTGACAACTGACGTCAACTATGACAACTGGCGTCGGCAGTTGAGGAGTCCGGCTTTGGGAAGATAGTGAAAGCTGAAACTTCAAAAGAAGCGTGTGATATATTGGAGAAGGTGTACAAAGGAGAGACAACTGGCGTCGGTAGTTGACGAGTTCAGCTTTGGAAAGATAGCGAAAGCTGAAACTTCAAAAGAAGCGTGGGATGTATTGGAGAAGGTGTACAAAGGAGACAACCGTGTAAAGCAAATCAGGCTTCGAACTCTTAGAGGCGAGCTTGAAAACATGAGAATGAACGAGACTGAAAAATTGGCCGAGTATGTTTTTCGAGTTCAGATTATGGTGAATCAGCTTGGCACAAACGGAGAAACACTACCCGTTAGTCGAGTAGTGGAGAAAGTCTTAAGGTCATTAACCGACAACTTTAAGAATGTTGTACGCCCAATTGAGGAGTTGAAGGACTTGTCAATGCTCTCGATTGAAGAGCTTGTTGGGTCACTTGTGGTACATGAACAGAGGAAGAAAAAGGGTGATGATTTCGGTCAAGCACTCCAAGCAAAAGCGTCAGCCAAAGATAAGAAGAAGTCCAATTATCAGAATACTCAAAACCGAAGTAGAAGAGGACGAGGTGGCCAAGGCCGCAGAAGAGGCATTTAAGTTTACGTGAGAATTTTGTTGAATAAACTTAAATGCAGAATAATATCTAAAAGATTTTCGTTATTAAAACTAATTCTATTTTTAATTAGGGAGATTATAATTGATTCTCTGTTCATTGGAGAGATTAAGATTTTTTAAGAGATATTGGTTTTATTGAGAAGACCTAGTGAAAAAAAGATCCAAAAAGAAAAATTATAAATAAAAGATGTATTCATATTTTAAGATATTCAATGATATTCCTGTTGTTAACAATATTCATATGCACAGAATTCAGGTATCAGCAATGGCATCTAAATGAATGCAGTTGGATCCTTCTTTCTTGCGAATTCCAGGGAGACAGTCTTCCATACTGATAGATTTAAGGGGGAGGGAGATTGTACAATTTCAAAATTATTTGATTTATACTTCTTGCCAATGCAGAACATGTATTTATTAAAATTACATGCAACTATAAAATGAACCGTGCTCTTAAGGACTGGAAATAAATAAAAAGATACGTAAGGTTTCGTGCAAGCTCTTTCAACTGAAGAAATGCTTTGCCATCTGGATTCTAAAGCGATTAATGTAGCAGAACAAAGTATGGTTTTAGGTGATAATTATATTTACAACATTAAAAAGTGTGGTGGAAATCCAAAAATTTGCAAGATTCAATCAGATGATGAATTTTTCAGTTGGATCATGCTGGATGTTGTACGTGACATGGGGGATCAGTCTAGTAGTTCTGGTACAATAGTACAGGACTCGCATTATATGTTTAGAAGTATTATAATCAAACAAATATGAAAGATTCAATGAGTCAAACTTATCAAAAGTCAGAGATAATAGCAGCAACAACAGCAATGATAATAGTCATACAATAGCCCCCAAGACGATAGTTCCCCATAGATGCAACCCTTGCACTCAAACTAGCCACACTGCAGTAGTTCTTCCAGTCCCATGGCTGACTCTTTTAGAAGAGGCCACATAAGCAAGCATTAAAGATGATTTCTCCACTTTGTTCTGTGTTGTTTCTGTATTGGTACGGATAACTAATATAATCAGGTACCTGCTACATTTGTAAAAAGCATAAACTCAAAACAAGATAATAGCTCTTTAATTTAGCTCACATTTTAACATCACTAGCCTCCATTCACGTTTCCTTCTTTATAGGAGCAAGTTCTTTTCTTCCCGTTTTACATAAATCTCTTAATAATTCATGTTCTTTTTTCTTTCCATCTTTTATCCTTTACACAGAAAAGGAAAGAGAATGAAATGTAGTAGTAAAAGAAGGGAAAGGATTGTTTGAATGAATGGAATAGAGCAGAGACAAGTGGAAATAACTGGAAAGATTTAAATCATCAAATTGTTTTGATTGAAAAAAAATTATAAACATAACAGAAGAGAATTGCATCATATATTACCTTTCTCATCCTTAACCGAATTCCTTTACTTTTTTATACTTTATTCAAATATTCAAGCTTTTATTCGAGTTTTTTCACAACTTAATCCAAATTTTTGTCTACTTGTTTGAATTGTTTTAAGTCTTTTGTTCAAATACTCAAAACTCTTACCACCAATTATTCTTTTAATATGTGTACTTGGTGTACTGAAAGAATGTCAGACCCACTAATGCGAAAGTTTAGACAGTCATGTCATGTGCCTCTTTTATTGACAATGCAGATGCCTGAAACATTATGAAATGCAGAAAACTTCAGAGATTAAGAAGTTTGGAATTATTTAAATCTAATAGTGAACTCTATTAATTCCTAATCAGGAACCTAAATTTCATAATTATGTTTTTGGATGGAAATACCCCTAAACTACAACTTTGTGGCCATGCCTCCCTAATATACCATCCTTAACAACAATAATCGGTGATAACAGTAGAATTGCCTAACTTCAGTATTGAAAGAAAAAGTCGCCAAATTTGTTATTTTTTCCTTCAGAGTAGCTCCTATATTCAGCAGACAACAGGATAATGGTGGATATCAGCATTTTCATTTAGGTGTGAATAATGTTCTATTTATCTATCCTTACATATTCACCTGCCTAGAATCTACAATTTAACCTTGTTACTAACTAACCTTGTTATATTTATTAAATTTATATATTTTTTTAATTTCATTATTAGATGGGATGATGCATTTGTTATTTTATATTGTCGTTATTAATATATTCATACGTTATTAATAAAAAATAATTTAATTAAATTTTAAGTTTATTATAAATTTGAGATTTTCAATTAATTTTTTTTTAAATAAAATTATTTATTAACTACTTCAAATATTTATATGTTTTAATAAAATACTTAAAATTTGATTTTATTATTAACTAACATATTCTTTTAATTTTGTAAATACAACACCACAAATTTAAACAATAATAAAAAAAATACGAAATCTTAATTACTAATCAATTTTGTTTGTTTATTCGTATAACATTATTTATTATTTACGATTAGACTTTACCTTTATGAAAACAAAATTTTACTCTAAATTTTCAATTTATTTTTAAACATGATAGGTTAAAAATATTTATTTAAAATAATAAATATTACAATTAAAATATAAAATATTTGATAAATATTTTAAATTTTTTAAAAATATATGTTTTTTAAATATAATAAGTATTCCATTTAAAACATAAATACGTTCAATAAATATTTTTAAAAGCTTGAAATATATGTTTATTCTGACATTCAAAATATAAAAAACTGTAATAAAAATTTTAAAATCTTTATTTTAAAATGTAATATTTTTTTTAGATAATTAAAATGTTTAATTTTAATATTCAACTATTTATATAATTAAAAAATAATAAAATAGAATTTTTAAATTTTGTAAATAATAAAATATAAAAGTTATAGAATTTTGTATATAAATGTTAAAAAATTAATTGATATTTTAAAATTTTGTAAATATAACGTTGTGCTTGAAAAATAAATATAAAATAAATGTAAAATTGATTAAAAAATTATAATATTATTTAAAATTACAGAAAAAATTTACTTATTTTTTTAAAATTTAATTTTACTTTATTCATAAGTTTAACAAAAAAATTATAATATCATAAATGATTTTTATGACAAATAAAAATATTTTTAAAAAATAAAATAAAATATAATTTTAACATCATTTTATAAAATATAAAAATAAAATAAATTTAAAATTTATCTACAAATAAAACAAATTTTGACAAATAATTTAGAAATTAAAAATATATTCAACCTTCTTTACACTCAAACATGATTCGATCTGTATTTCTTATTAACTCGTATATATTTATTAAGTTATTGTTTTTATGAAACTTATTTATAACCTAAAGTAAACTTAATACATAAATTAAAAAAATTATGAAGAAGTTAATGTCAACTAATTTATACAATTTACTTTATATATAAATTAATTTTAATTCATCAAAAAATAATTTTATATTTTTTTTTTTATAAATGGAACTTTTTTAAGGTTTAATAGATATTTTGGTTCCACTATTTTATTAGAATTTGTAATGTTTTTTATGTTTATTTTTTTTCTCAATTGAGTCTCAAATTTTATTTTTTTTCTTAATTAAGTCTCAAATTTCATTTTTTTTCTCAATTGAGTCTCAAATTTTATTAAATCTGTCAATATGATCTTTTTTGTCTAAAATTCACATATTGTAATGTTCACATTCATGTTTATATTCATATCCTTTTATCATTATTTACGTGCCATGAATTAACTTGAATGTGTTACGTCTCATATAGTTAACATTGTTAACATTAATCTAACAGAAAAAATTATATTAAAGATTTTAATAAAATTTATGACTTAATTAAGAAAAAAATTAAATATGGAAAAACATTGCAAATTCTCACAAAATATGGGAACCAAAATGCTTATAAAACATTTTTTTAATTATGATATTTTTGATAAGGTTAATAAACTAATTATTAATTTATTTAATTAATTAAATTATAATTTAGTTTGACTAATACAAAAATATTTGATAAATATTTTTAATTTCAAAATATTTTTAATAGAAATTGTTTAAGATGTATATCAACAATAAGGAAAGAGGCTTATTAGAAATTACCACTAGAATAATCTGATTGATAAGAAAAAATCTAAATTTTAAGATTTGTTACTTCCTAAAGAAACAGTCTTTAAAACTTATTAATATCTTTTTTTTTAATTTTTCTTTTCTATCTTAATTAATATATATTTAATATTTTTTTATATAAAAATAATATTATAAATTCTTATGAAAAATCACATTAAATATATATTTATAATTATAATTATAATAAAATTATAATTAAATATGTATGGAGATATTTTTATAAATTAATATTTTAATTAATATTATTTATGATAATTAAATAAAAATAATAATATAATTTATAAGTTTATTAAAATTATTAAAAATATATATTTAAAAAAATATTAATTTTTTTATTTTTGTCTTTTTGTGTTGAAGTCAACAAATTTATATAAATTTGAATCAATATAATTTTTAAAATTATTTTAATTATTTAAAAACCAACCATTACCTTCATTTTTATAGATAAAAATTCTAAAAATTCTTATTTCTTTTGATTATGTAATTTATTTTTATTATTATATTTTTTATCAAGTAATTTTTTTTCTTATTTATTTATAATAATTATTTTATTAATACATTAAAAAGTATAGTATAAATTGTAAAAAAATATAATATAAATAATTTTTATAAAAATAAAAATTATAAAAATATAATATGAATTGCTTATTAGTTATGTGACACGACAAGATCTAATGAAACCTATAAATTACTTAATTTAGTGTGTAACTTATTTAATTTTATTTTGTTATTGTTCCTTATATGTTATATATATATATAATTTAAATACCTTAGTTTTTCATTAATCAAACTTAAATTAAATTTAGTGAGTTGCTATAAGTTATAACTCATTTTGAAAACTTTAATAGTAGACCTTGCACATATAAGTAAGTTATTAAATAATCACATGTAACTTTATTTTATTTATAAACATATATTTAATATCATATGAGCCCGTTTCACTTATTATTACTTAATTTGAACAAATGATAAATTCTGGTTGGTTTGTTTAATAACATCCTGAAAATAGTCCATAAATTTAAATTGCATAGTGAAATTTAAACAATTTTATATTTTTATTAACATTTTTTATCATTTTGTTTCTTGGTGATGCGAATATCACATGAATATTGTAAGGACATTATGTAGCTCTTAATGCGCCAAGTAAGGTGCTTCCTTCATAGCCGACAAACATATAAATTTGAATCACTGTAAATAATAAAATACAATTTTAAATATTTTTTAATTCAAAGACCATTTCAATAATTTATGGATTGAAATATATCTTTACATTGATATATAGTAAGTGCACATCTTTGGCACATAAAATGTAAAATATAACCTTATAAAACAAAATCTTTGGCGCCTAACTTTTATTTAAATTTACACTTGTCTAATATATATTTTATTGTCATGTTATAACTTATATATATATATATATATATATATATATATATATAACCATTTTTAATAATTTAATGTGTATATATATCTATATCAATTAATTTAATAATTTTTAAAAATTTGTTTCGCTATTTTTACAAAATTTATTATCACCATTATTTCTTCTAACTCTAGCCTATTTTTTTTAATTTACAAAATTTAAACTTCAAACTTTATTTAAAAAGTGTAAGTAAATATATATATATATATGTATATATATATATATATATATATATATATATATTGTGATTTAAAAAGTTAAAAAAAAAGCATGATTAATATGATTATAGTAAATTGAAAGTTATTAGACTTTAATTAGCAAAATCTTGCACGTGATTAACGGTATTTATTAAATGGACGCAGTAAACAGGGGTACTCAAAACAAATAAAGTGGATTTGATTTGACCTTAACATCAAAACAACTTTTAATCATCGGATAAATGTCATTATAGTTTTTATCATATGATGTCATAGTGATTCATGTTATTTACATTAATCTCTGATTAAAAAAATCACATTAATCACAATTCTATTTGAAGCAAAGTCTAATCTAAATGTGAGTATCCCTTCTCATCAAAAGGTGAACATTTTTCACCATGTTGTTTGGTTTTGGGTTATTAGTATGTTGCTAATTTTAATGGTCAAAAGTTGTTTTTTTTTTCATTAAGACAAAACTTAAGTGTAAGAATGTTTCAGTAATAAAACAATAAAAGGTTTATATATGTTACTAATATAACTCTAATTTAAACGCTTAAATAATTTGCTTAAATAAAAGTTGATATATATGTTACTAAGATTTATTAAGAAATCTAGGAAGGAAAGGAATATGTGAGGTTGAGAAAGATTATAAGCAAAGGCAGTGATGCAAATGAGGAAGATCTATTAAGAATGATTTTTCTACTTTTTATGAATGTATTTGACTAATTCAAAGAATGTGATGGTTCATGCGCAAATGATATTAGGATTGATAAACATAGAAAAGAAATGAACTCAGGCATCATAAAAAGACTAAAGGGAATTATTAGGAAACATATTTAAAGAAAAAAGAGCATAGAATAATGATTAAGGTTTGTAAGTGTGTTATCGATTGATGAGTTTGGTTTGGTTCTTGAAAATCATGAACTACAGTTTCTCCCACAACCTAAGTTGCATCCTTATTCCTTGAAATCCATAATGAAAGACTCTTACCCATCAATCAACTAGTAGAGGAAAAGCATTACAATTAATACACTGTGGTTTTCTCTACTCATTGAAGTGACTTCATTTGTAGGGAGGGGTGAGAATGGATTTCACACTAAAGTTTTTGGATTTGACAAGACTAAAGCCAATAACTTAGCTTCAGAGAAATCAAAAGTTGTCTCCATTATCAACTAGATATGTGGCTTCAAGGTCTCTTCAGGCCAAAATCTCACATTTTAGATTCAAGAGAAACCCTCCACTATAATATATTATAACATGCATTTCAGTATTTGACATTAACATGCACATGACCTGTTTGTTCAAGTATCTCTACGTGTACATATTGCATCAACAGTCTTTTTTCAAAATATCAAATCATCTCAAAGATTCAATTTCCATATATCAGCTCACCTTATTGTGTTTGCATAATCGTTTGGATGAAGGGAAGATAACTTTCATAAAGTTCAAATTAAAATATATGACCCTAATGTTTTTTTAACCTATTTCAGTAAGTACTTTTTCTTACAAGATAACTGTTTGACAAACTTCACCATTTGATTAAAAAATTAAAAGTTCGCAAATATAATATATTATTGACTAAAAAATCATGTTAATTATATCCCTATATCTGTAAAGATCATGCTTAACTGACTTAACTTAATTGTCTTGAAATCTTTGAAAGATATAGATCATGATTTTATCCTAATAAAGATAAAAGCATTTCTCGCTTTACTTTTCTTATTGAAGGATACATCTTTCCATATTTAGATAGGTTACTAATTTTCCCATGGCATACCAATGTGTATATATAAAGGGACACAGACCTTCAACTATGATGATTTAGTCTCATATATTATATACATATGGGCATGTACTGTTTTCATTAACTGAGAATTGAAGTGTTTTTTGCTGTTACTGTTACATTTTCTGACAGAATATGTTTGAGTGAACCTAGTTAGGTTGAGTAAGGTTGTTAAGGATCTTGAGATTTAAATAGTATTTTCCAGAACATGTTAAATTACAAAGTCAGGGTTGCTCTAAAAAATATATTATAGGATCCTTGACTATTCCAAAGAATTATATGCAACATGACTTAGATTTATCCTAAAAAGTGCTGATGTAAAATTCAAGGATGAATCACAACCTCTATCATGGACCATGGTTCATGTAAAACTTGAAGGCGAGATCCTCACATCAAACACCACTTTAATATTTATTATTTCTTCTTTTGATTTGAGTTGTATATTGAAGATTTGCTTTTCAACTTATAGTTGAAAATTAATTTGTTTTAAGTATTAATTAAGGTCACTAAAGTAATAGTATCTTTGAACAGTTTTTGTTTCAACAACATATGCTTAATGAAACTGTTTATATATTATAGTTCTCTCTTTCTCTCTAGGTCCCAATTAAGACATCGGTGCCCATGACTATTTTCCATGAAAATATCATTTATCATCCCACCTACGTTATCATACCATATTTCCATATCTGTCAAGATTACAAGACTTTAACCCCTCACCTATGTTATCATAAAATCCTTGGAAGATATGAATCATGATTTAACCCTCATAAGAATAAAATCTTTACTTTACCACTTTTTTTTATCACATCAAGGTGCAACTTTTTCTGTTTATATGAGATACACTATTTTCCTATTTTCTCGCAGCATATCACTGTATTGAGACATTGCACAATTGGGTATGAAATCCCTTTGCTAATTTAGGTATTTGGCACGTTTTTGTAGGTATTAATCACCCTTCACATCCACTGAGAGACAAGGAAAAGAAGATGGGAATAAGAGCATAGAATAATTTCAGATCTAACACAGCAAACTTCCAACTAAGAACACATAAGATCATAAATGGATTACTTCTTGAGCTACCACTTTCCTCTATAAACAGAGTTTGAGCCACTTGCATATGCATTAATTTCTATACGTACTATTCATATTACAATTCTTAAAGCATATATATTAAGTATCAAAATGCCCTTCTACAGTACTTTGCTCTCACTCCACCACAACATATTTGGAAAACCCACTACCACTAATTACTTTTAATCATTGCATAGGAAAATATGAAAAAGCACTGAGAATATTATTTACATAATCATTCTTAATTTACATTGCTGACCTCTTTGCTCAACACAATATACTAAATTTCAACAATAAATACCTTTACTTTCATTATCTCTATACTAGACAAAAATTAATTTTGACTGTTGGTTAGTAAATATTCTTGATGTTCTATTCTCTCTCACTTTATATATATATATATATATATATATATTATGATTATTATGATAAGTTGGCATCATAGGTAAGACTTAATCAAATTATATTTTTATTTTTATTTTTTATAAAATACAAATCTATTCAATCCAAACATTGTTTTTTATATTATTAGTGATTAAATAATGTATACAAAGTTTCATAGAATTTTAAAATTATTTAAAAATTGATCAAATAACTTAACATTCATTATTAAATAATATGTTTACAAAAAATTAAATTGTGTAAAATTTAATACGCATAATCATTATAATAATATCATGAAATTCAAGATTGATTGTATTTGTATTTTATAAAAAAGTTTATTCAACATATAATCAAGCAGAAATTTATATGTCTCATATTTATATATATGAAATCAATTCCTTGTCATATGCAGCAGGGAAGATGTCCATTAAAATTATTAGAAGTATATTTACTTCTATCAGTGTTCTATGACATCTGCTACCAAAATTTGCATATTCATGTTCCCGATTCTGATTTCTCAAAGAGTACATCTATTTTTCTTTTCTCACTTCCAAAGGTTTCAAAACCAACAATATTTAACTATTATCCTAACAGAAAAAAAAATTAGTTATTTCCTTTTGTATACCATACCATAACTACAACATAGTTTGAATTTTCTTTGACATTTTTTTTCATCTTCTTCTGAGTTTGATTTTTCTGTAACTATTTTCAGATAAATTAATTCATATACTCTGATGTATGTATACTCTTTTATGATATTACATACAATCTCAGCAGTAGAAACTAGCATTGTAATTATTATTTAGCCAAAAAGGGAAAACATAAAAAAAAAGGTCAAAGAACTGGTACAGTTTATACACATATATAAGTTTTGGATTTCGGTGTAGAGTGAATGGTCAGCCAAAATAAACATGCACACGCATAAAATAGAAACTTGTAGGTTTTCACATAGTTGTTACAAAATATATTATTTATTATATACTACGTAATCTCTAACATCATATTTCATATATATATATATATATATATATATTTATTGCGTTTCTAAACTTATTATATTTAAACGAATCGAGGATTGTACATATAGTTATAATTATAAATATACATGCACAAATAGGCGAGCATGCACATGCGAAATGATTAAATGCCAACCTCGGTTTGCTGGATTTTATTATGAAAACAGAAAACTACATGCAAACAGATAAGACTCAGTATATAAAATGACAATTTTTTAATGATAGAACAATAGAATCAAAATGTAATTAATAAGTAGTGTAAGAAACATATAAAGTAATCTCATCTCATTCAAAACAATGAACATGAGTTGGTGGATAATAAAAAACAGAAAGCCGAGGAACCAAAGCATGCATTTCCCTCTCACGTCACACATCCTAGAAATGACTGATATGAAAAGTCAAGCTCTATATTATAGTATTATATATTATAATATAACTTAACTTTAACCCTATATATTTATATATTCTTTTCTCTTCTTTCATAAATTTCATCTCAGCCAGCAAATCTGTGATCTCCCTCTTTTTTTCTTTTCTTTTTTTTCACTTTGTATTGGAAAACCCCACATGACAAAGGGTGTGGTGTGGCTTTTAAATAATTTTTCCCACTTGAAAAGATGAAAGGGCTAGTCCCATCCCATTATCATCATCAATCTACTCACTGAGCTTTCGAGTCATGTCTATAGTGAATGTACTTGTTTTAACTGTTGCAACCTTCTGTTCCTCAGCTTTCTGTCCCATCCACCAATATTCCAAAAGGAATGTGGGACTCGTTGAGTTTGCTTCCAATCAACCAGCACTCTCTTTTTTTCACTCTACTAATTTATCTCCCTGACTGTTCTGGTAAATAACAAGAAAAAGAAAAGGTAGTAAGCAGAAAAAGTGGAAATCTCTCACACCCTCCCCCACATCACAGATTTCAAACCAAATAAGAAAGAGCATAACATGACCTTGAACGATATTTGCACCACCAAATAAAACTTAAAAGGATGATATTAAGGTGTTTTTTGAGGGAGGTGCTGCATGCCTTTTTCTAGGTCTTGTTATAACCTTCTCTTTGAATTAGGTTCTTCAAATGAGCTGGTGTTTGTGCTGGTGTTGTTGTCTCCTGACCAGTCAAACAGATGGAATGGATCTAAGGCCTTGGATTCCTCCCTTTGATCATCAGCTGCACCAAAACCTTGGGTAAACAAAAGGTCCAGTGGGTCAGCCTCTATTTCTCCCAATTCAGCAAAGAAGTCCTCGGATTGATTATTACTCTGATCCATCAAACAAGGCTTGTAAGGGAGTCCATCACTGAACTCTCCCTCATCCATCTCAAACTGCTTCTCCATGTCTTCCATATTCTCTTCCTTCACAGATGCACTGTTTGCTGATGAGTTCCCAGCCACGACTGGGGACACATTGCCCTCACTGTTGTTGCTCTCCTGCTGCTGCTCATCCTTTGCCTTTGGTGTTGTGTTCTTTTGGGGGTTTGAGCCTTCTGAGCTCTTTGAATTTCCAGCATTGTTCTTGGATGGTTGTGACCTGGTTGAACCAGCCAGAGCATTTCTTTGAGTTGGCCATGGATGGTTGTGCTCTGATGTGTATGTAATAACCAACATGTTTGGGTCTGTTCTGCTCCGCTCAACTTGCTTCCTCGCAGAGCAACCCTTCGAGCTGCTGCATCTGTAGTAACCCCTGATAGATATAGCCACAAGAGAAGGATGTATAATAAGAAACACTATAACAACACCCCAAATGAAAATAAGAAAGAAAACTAAGACATAATAACATCAGAAACCAATTCAATAACAATCTCTTATTCATTTGTCCAAACTCATTCAATTGACCTAAAAGGCATTCTATGAAAATCCAAATTATATTTCAAAGAGTAGCATCACTGCTCTCTTATGAACTTGGTTCAACTTAATTATTTAAAAGAACCATTTGCCTTTTTGCCAGTTTTTTAAGAGAGTTAAAGAAAACGACGAATCTTTAACCAGACGTGTGCTTATATTGATTTTTTTTTCTAATATAAAAATGGGTAAAAGAAAACTTTCTGAATGGGAAAGCTTTTAGCCTAGTTGTTTTTAAACCTCGAAGTGTGACCGGTCCATATTCAATGGTCAAGATTCAAGAAAATAAACATAGAAGAAATTAACACGATACATGTATAGTAAGCTACAAAAAAATAAGTTTATAGGGGAGAGTTGTGATATATATTTTGTGTAGTGTGACTAATATATGCCCACAGTGTTATTATTCCTAAAATATCTAATCTTACAGAGAATAATATATCAATCGTATACCTAAGGCTAAACTATCAGGCTAACCTGGGATAAGGTGAACCTTTAATTGGTTTCTGACCATATTTTCTCCAAGCCCACAAATCTGACGGAACAACCTCTCCAGTTTGTCTGCTGTTTGCAGCTGCTGGTGCAGGAATGCAAACCACCTTTTTGGCCTGGTTCTTCCTGCAGCAATAACACAACAACCACCATAATACATCAATAAACTACTCATATTATTCACTATTAACTCTGACCAAATAAGCGTGATATGAGCAAGAAGTAAGAATATTACAAAGAGAAATAGAATATTCGAGAATAACCATGAGATCAGGCTGTTTTAATTTGGTTTCCAACTAAGGAATACGGTTCTGTGTGATGGTAATGAGGATAAAAGGAATAGGAATTTTCAGGTGGTTTAAGATAAGTTGGGTGAAAGCTAAGTGTGTGACTGTTATTGTGTGTGTGACACGCCGAGCTAGCTCTACTTTTCAGGTGGATTAAAGCCTACGAAAAGCCTCAATGAATAAACGATGTTTAGTTAGTCTCATGACAATGAAACTACTATTTCTCATTTCTGAGCAGCTACCTAGCTTAACTGGGCCAGTCAACGGAACCGATTTGGAAAGCACAAGAAAAGGAACACAAGTACCTAACTCATGCCAAACCCTACTTTCTCTCTACAGTGTAAACTTCACCGTAGCCACTTTCATAAAATTTCACCCCACCATACCTTAAAAAAAATTAAAAGTATGTGATTCATAATTTATGATGCCCCCATGAAATTAATACCCAAAAGCATAAACAAAATTTAGTTCTGTGCAGATATTAATTAACTAAGCAATATCTTATTATTCTGACCTTCGTTTAAGACCCGGATTCCGTGGAGATGAGATCTGCACTCCTGTGGTGTCCACAAGGCAATCCTTGGAGGTGTTTGCATTAACCATGTTGGGTGAAACAACAGCAGGAGGTTTAATTGCCCTTGGAGAAGGTGCCATGGTAGTGGTGGAATCATAGGGTGAGACCGGTAACTTTGCATTGGGAGAGATCTGAATCATGTTGGAGAATATGTTTTTACAAGGTCTTCTCATGTCATGTTCCTCAAGAATCTTGTGTGTAGAGAAAACAGTGGTACTAGTATTAGCATTGGTATTAACAGCAGCAGCAGCAAAACTTGCAGCTGCTTCTTCCAAGCCCCCAGTGAAGTAGGCAGAAGCGGAAGGCATGTCAAGCTCCTGAAGGAAGGGATCTCTCATGGTGGAGAACGGATCACCAAAGTTGGTGACTCCTCTGGGGTCTTGAAGCACAGAAGAGAAAGTGATGGGATCAGAAGAAGAGGAAGAAGAGAAGTGTGGGTGCCAGTGATCATTTCGAGAGAGGGTATGAGTAATTGTATGGGGATGAGATGTGGTAGGTAATTCAGAAGATGAAGTGACTGTGCTGCAGCAGCTGCTGCTGCTACCACCATATGCTCCACCACTGGCTCGGATTATGTCAGTTAAATCACCTTGGTAATTGTCCATGATTATTGGCCCAAAGATGCAGCTGCACATGCTTTTTCTCTTCCTATTAGTGGAACAAGAGCTTTTTGTTCAAGTATAAGGAGGGAGAAGGTTGTGTGTGTGACATGTTTTGGAGCATAAATGATGGAGAGATGTTGGTGCTTGAGAATTTTGTTTGGTGTGTAAGGAGGTAGATTTGGAGGATTAAGAAGGGGCTGTGAGAAGAAAGGCTTTCTCCTGGGAAGATGGGATTTTGGCTGTTAAGAAGCAAGAAAAAGCAAATTAAGGAACAGGTTTTTGGAGGTTGAAACTGATTGTTCCTCTCAATAACAAACAAAAGAGAATGGGTTTATAGAGAGAGAGACAGAGACGCTGACTTTTCACACAAAACAGCTCCATTCCATACGCAACATCAGGAGAGAGAAGGAATTTTAAATCACAAAAACTGGTTGGACTAATAAAATAACACAACTGCAGAGCTGGGAGATTTATCAAACACCATCTAAGGGTCAATTTTTTGCCACTGTTTTCTTAATAACTTCTTATTATTATTCTCTCTTCTCTCTACCTAAAAATAATAATAATAATAATAATAACCTTCTCATCTCAATACCACCAAAGACATGTATTAATTTATACATAATCTTTTTTATTTATTTTTTAAATTCAAATTCCGATCTAACATATGTAATTTCACTAAATATTTATATAAAAAAACCTGGTTTTTATTCTTTATAATTCCCATAAAAGATAGTTGTACTTTTTACCTGAAAAGTATATAAACTATCAATAACTAGTTTTGAGATTTGAAGCATAACTCTAAAGAGAGTTTTACATAGTTTTGAGAAACAATATCACAAAATTTTCAATGATAAAGGGAAACAAACATGTATAAATATAATTATCATAGAATTAAGGCAAAATAAATAAATAAAAGATTGGAGAATGATGTTCTAAAGAAAAGAAAACAATTGAGAAGAAACAAAAGATGCGGCAAGTAGCCGCATTTCGCGGAGAAACGTTTCGAAGCATTCAATAATCTGAGTCTCCCGTTTCTTTCCGTAAGCAAAGAATGTTTTAGCGTGGCACCTATCTATATGTCTCCTCTTCCTTTCACACACACCATTAATCCTTCTAAATTTTTCTCTGCAAAACAAATATCACAACATTTTCTTTTGCAAATATACATTTTTTAAAAATATTCTTACAATTTTGCATCCAAACTCTCATTCTATCAAACCATTAAATGGGATTTTTTTATTGATGAGTAAATGTGCCTTTGAATTTTGCAACTTATCCACTCTTTTGAATCTCGAAATCACAATCATCAGTGTTTGAGTGAAGCACTGAAGAATGAAACAGTGCTTTATTAGAAGGTTTCATGAACCCATATGATCGTGTTTAATTCGGTACACCAAATTTAGTTAAACATGTGATCACATAAGCTCCTATCACGTACCATTCCACAGGTTTCAATATTTCTTCTCACCACAAAAATAACTAAAAATAATAATTTCTGCCCTTGGAATTCCACTGCATTAATTAAGATTATGTATGTAAAAATAATAAATTAATATACTAATCTAGAATAATAGATTTGATTTGCCTGCAAAAAAAATGTCACACTTTCGTTTATGAAATATGTGGCCCTCTATCAGAAAGGATTAGATGTTTGATAATACGTGTCTTATGTTAGGTATAAAGTCTATGAAGTTTGAAAGGACGTATGAAAAGTGTCATTTTTCATGAAAATTTTATCTTACTATTAATTTCATTACACTTTCATTATTATGCTTCACAATTATAGCACAAAAAATCTACTTAGTCGTCCAATCATATTCCATTAAAAAAATATTTCAATTAAAGCTTCAGTGCCATTCTCTAATCACTTTCATGTATATTTTTTTATTGTGGTAAATAGTTTTCCACAATAATTTTATATTGATAATTTAGTTGAACTTAATTATAATGTACCATCAATAGATTTGTTTCCACTGAGTTTGTTAAATGAATAAAATATGAAAAACTTAACCCTTTTTGGGTTTTGTTGAATGAAATGTTTTACATAGGTTCCCTAAAAAAGTTAATATAGCATTATATATATAAAAAGTATATTGGTGAGTAAAATAAAAGTGTCACTTTCAAAAACATGCATAGCAAAGCTGCATTATTCAAATGCAGATTCATGGAAGACATCATCATCATTGTTAATACATAATCCAAGTGCTACGAAACTTATATACATACGCAAATGCCAATGTTCAATTACTATCAACATGTTCAGTAAAGTCCTTTTTCTGGCTTTTCACCAATTTTCCAATTGCAGTCACTATCCTTTTCTTTCTCCATCTGCTCTCTCTCTCTCTCTATCCATTTTCTATTAAAGAATATCACTTTCTTAAGGCTGGAAAATTGAATTTTTTTAACCAAACCTGATCATTGGATAATGTAATTTTAACATTGGCAATTGTCTCTGTATTCAATGTCAGAAGGGGTTCAACTTTTTTAAGAAAATTATATAGTTTTGTTGCCACTAATTCCATTTTTTTTATGTTATTCTCATGTCTAAATTAAATTCATTGTCTTGTACTTTCGTTTTATGTCCTTTAAGCCAAATTAGAATTTGACATTTTATTAGAAATTAATTTCTTTCTTCTTTGCATAATGTTGAAGGAATTTTATGTTAGATCTAACGTATTAATATGTAATGAATTGATGGATTTAGATAATAGACTTATTAAAAGTGTATATTTTTTAATTAATAAAAAACACATTGTAAAAGAATTAAAACTAAAAATTAATATAATAATAAAAATAAAATTTATAAGTTTTAATATGAACTTATGATATTTTGTTAATGATAAACTATAAGAATTATGCTAAAATATTTTCTTGATAGAAAAAAAATTATAATTTCAACATTAATATATTAAATTCAAGCAACGATTTATTCTGGGTATTTTGATTTATTTAAAAAAAACACTTTTGTAATAAATTTTGAAGAACTATATTTGTAAGAATAGTTGGAAAAAAGCTTGCTTGGATAAGTCCATTTTTGAAATCTGTTTTAGAGAAGCGTTGAAGGGATAAATAAAGACCTTGAGAGAGAAAAACAGGTCAGGACTCGGAAAAAGATCCTTTGTTTACAACATTTTTGTTATAAAAACAAATATAAAACACACATGATCAGTTTTCATTTTATTACTTTTATAAAAGGTGATAATTCCTTCTTTTTTTTTATAAATAATGATTATTGCTGTCATATTTTATATTAACATATTTATTTTAATTATTATATTATTTAGTTATTTATTATTTTCATATTAGATTTCAAGATATTAATATTGATTGATAATTTTTTTATATATTACACTATTTTTTGTAACCATTATATTAACGTAAATCATAAATCATAGTGTATACTTAAAAAAGTAAGACATTCATCATTTATTTTTCTTTTGAATTTTATTTTAAATATTCTAAGATATATTTTAATACTAATAGTAATACACAATGTAAAAATATAATAATTAAAAGTAAAAAATATAAATAAATTGATTAATATTTCAACAAAAGTTTTAAAATCAATTAAAAATTATAAATACTCCAAAAATATGTTTCTATCACCAAGATAAAAATAAATCAAAATTTACATAAAACGTTGACATGTCTATTTCTGTTATTTTATATTTATCATATATTTTAATAATAATTTTATTACAAGCTTAAATTTAATAAATTACTTTTACAATTTTCAATAGTAAGCTATCAACTAACTTTTTATCTTCTAGTTAATTAATCTTTTCAAACATAATGATAATAATTATTTGCTTTCTTGTATAGTAAATCAGTCATAAATTTATAATTATATTACATGTATCCACACATTAAGCTTTACAAGATGATAGAAATTACATTTTTCATATTTTTGTCTTTCTTTTTTATTAATAAATTATTTATATTTAATTGAAATAGACATGTGAACCTTTCATTACATATTTTTATTTTATTTTATCTACTTGCGTTATCTGTTTAATCTTTAATTTTTTTTTATTTTACTATATTTCAAATATAACAACACTCTTTTAAATATTTTCTTTTACTGATTTTTTGTTTTTTAAAATCAAAGACTTCAGATTAAAATTGCATGTCATGTTCATTCTTTCTTTGTTTTATCATTTCTCATTGTTAATTATATTTTCACTATAAATCTCAATTATAACTATGAGTGTATTATTTTTAATTTTAATTAAAAAAATATTTATAAAAAAAATACTTAAATTTAAGGAGTTAAAAGTGTATGAAATACAATAAAAAATAAATTAATAAAAATTTAAAGAATAAGTTATTTTTTTTAAAAAAATCTTTTTTAATTTATTATTACTATTATTTTAAAAGTTACATAATAATATTTATTATCAAATTATTTTATTAAACTTTTATATTAATTTCATCTTAAAGTTAAACATATGTTTTTATTATAGTGTATGAAAAATTTATCACAATTAAAATATAAATAATGTTGAAAAATGATTAAACCCAAATAAATATGACATGCATTTTTAATTTAAAGTCTTTAATTTAAAAAAACAAAAAATTAATAAAAAATATTTAAAAAAATATTATTAGTAAGATAAAGAAGAATAAAGGTTAAACAAATAACATTAAATACAAATGGAGAAAATAGAAAAATATATTTGATATTAAAAAGTTATTGGTAAAATAAGATGGAAGAGAGAAATGTGATTTGAAAAAATTAGTTTTTTTTCAGTTGGTAATCATTGAATTGTAGTTTTCAAAAGGATAAGTCAAAAATCACGTCAAAACAAAAGTAATAGTCAATTTCTATCTATTTTAAATTTTTAATTAAATAATGTGTGTGTTTTAATAATTATAAATTACTTAAAGCAATAAAAAATTAAATGAAATTAAAGAAGTAATAGACATGTATGAGATTAAAAATAACATAATTTTAATTATTCATGAATTTATTTAAAGCATATTTCATTAGATATTCTTGCAACCTTAATTTAGTATCACTTTATAGCAATTCTTTACAAATAAGATATGAGAATATTAATTAATTCATATATTTAACACATACTTTAAGTATTATGTTATAATCAATCAACATGTTAATATCCATATCAACAAATAAATACTTTTAGTTTTTAAGCAGACTTATGGTACTCAAGGGGGACTTCATTTTACTTTTTTTCCTTTCTCTTTTCTTAATTTTTTTGAGAAAAATGTATTTAGAATTATAATATGATAATAACATAAAAAACATATTTATTTTAGATTTTTTAAGAGAAATCAATCTATTAAACATAAACGAGTACTATAATTTTGATAGTTATATTTACTTAAAATTAAAACACTTACCAATGCATGGAAAAGGCATCATATCCATGACAGTGACCAAGCAGAAGTCATGCAAACATCAACCAACAATGTTAAAATTTCTATACAACACTTACAATTCCCACAACTTGCAATAATTTCTCTTTGAGAATGTCTTGAGTGTGAGAAATGGAACTCTGATTCACTTGAGTGTGGTAAGGGAGAACAAGGGTTGGTTACAAAAGTCGTGGTAAGAGAGTGCTTTCATGGGTGCTAATCAAAAGTAATATGAATCTCTTCTTCACATGTGTAATCAGACTATGATATATAGCAAGACACAAAGTACCAAACAAGGACATGGAAGCATTTGTCACTTGGGTTCTGTTATATATTTTTCATTATATATATCTTTCTACATTTATTTATACCAATATACTTTATATAAAATGGGATGGCAAAAAAATTATAAAATTCACAATAAATATTAAATAAATAGATATTTTCAGTGAATACTCGTTATCATTATTAATAAATTTTATTTAAATATTTTAAAAAATAAATGAATTAAAATAAAATTATTAAAAAATATTAATAATTTATGAATTTTTTAAAGTTTAATTTTATTTATGTATACTTGTTTATATTTATAAAATTAATTTCTTTTAAAGAATTATTTTTTAAAACTTATATGATATAGTTTAACTTATTTAATTTTTTTAAAGAAATTAAATTTATTTACACAAGTATTTTATTTTAAAATTTTATTTAAATTTTATTTTTCTAATATAATTTATATTTTAAATAATTATTTTTAAATAATTTTATTTAAAAATAAAATATAAAAATACGTATTCACATATATTTGAAAGTATAAAAAAATCTACTACTAATTTTTTATACATACCCGACAAATAACATAACAAATAAATACTACCTGTGGTCGGATCGACACACTGTGTGAAACTCAACAAATAATAAATAATATAAAAAAAAACAGAAAAGTTCTTAATTCTGCTTTGCTGAGAAACATTTGTAGGTATTTCTGTGGAAAGGAAAAATGATTTATTATATATTGTAATTATTTTATCCTACAAAATTATTAGAAAATGTGTGCTAAATTAAAAGTTGTGGACAGGGAATGAACACAAGAGAAAACACAGGAGAGGAGTTTTGAGGAAGGTGAAGATTTAAAAGTAGTGACAGAGATAAATTGTGTGGCCATGTAGATTGGAGTGATGGTGATCCCAGTGAGTGATTTACACGTCATGAATGAATTATAGTATCGATTAATATTGAAATATATTATCTAGAAGCAAAGTTTGTAGCACATAAAGACAATGAAATGAGGGGAAAAGAATTCAAGACCACCAATCAGTAAATTCTCTTGATTTAGAACATTCAGGTCCACTTACTTCATTCAAAGTCAAAATGAGCTGACTTTCCAACCCACATGGAAAATTTATTTGAATTTTCTCTTGGTGGAGAGAACTTCCATCTATGGAAACAAACTATTTCAGAAGCTAATGGGAATCAGGGTCACTTTTCATTATCTTCTGAGGTCACAAACTTGAAAGCTAGCTTCTGACAGATACAGAATTAATAAGAGCCGAATCTGAGGAGTTTTAAGGATATGGCTTTTTGTGGACAATTAATCAAACATCTAAAAGTGATTATTATGATGAGATTGTAGGATGCAATTAACTAGGAACTAATAATAATATACTATGTCGGAATGATAAAGGACAGGGATTAATTATACTTTATAAAATTGAGAAGAGAAAAGCCTAATCTGAGTTTTATAAACATAAATTTAGGTTTAGTGTCATCCTTAAGACTTTGCCGTTTGTTTGATTCCAAAAGTTATTATGTATACAGAGTCTTGTGAACACGTTCAAAGATGATGCTCCATGAATCATTTTGTTGATAAAATGATACAAGCATGATAAGACACTTTTGAAGACTCTGATTTTATTTTATTTTATTTTCTTACTTTTGGAGAGAAAGAGGTTTCGAAACGTTTCTCTCTCTTTTTCTTCTGATTTGTGTGCAAAATTTTTATATGTGCCATGATGTGGGCATGTTGTGGGGACAGAGGGGTGGCCTTAATTTTGTTTATAATTTGAAAGGTTGAAGCTTTCAATGGACCAATGATCGTGGAGAGAATCACCGACCCCTTATGTTTGATGAGACATTTTGAGAATCTACTACATATATATAGGTAAGACAACTATTACCCCCTACCTATGTATCTTTCTCTCTCTTCTCAAGTTGTCACTGAATTTTGATTTTCACATCATATGCTCCAAAACCACCACTATTATGCCAACTACATCTCCCACTGTTCACTACCCATACTCTTTTAACAACTTCATTAGCCTTCAAATCGAGGTGTAATCGAGTCCCAATAATAATCATCACTCCAGACAACATTTGTAATACTTGTCCTATAATCACTATACTATAACCTTTTCATCACATTCATATCTACACATACATATATATTCAAATACTCAAACTCCATCTTACCCTCAAAACTAATCATTCTCACACCAACACAACTCATTTGCTTATCATGGAATCATACATATAACAACATCATTCTGCCATGGTCTATGTGATTCTGCAATTGCCAAGATTTTCCCATGTAATTGTTAAGGCTTTTCTACGTCAGATAATTATATGTATATATATATATATATCTCACTTGTGCATTTTCAACAATCCCATGTAATTGCCTTTTTCTTTTCAAATGGCCATATTACAAAGGCCAAGAGAAATTGACCAAGTTGTAAGCCATGTGGCCA
This sequence comes from Lablab purpureus, assembly GCA_030347555.1. Taxonomy (NCBI): domain Eukaryota; kingdom Viridiplantae; phylum Streptophyta; class Magnoliopsida; order Fabales; family Fabaceae; genus Lablab; species Lablab purpureus. The sequence continues at coordinate 18,246,654 of CM059259.1, forward strand.
AATGGTGTAGGATTGTGTTTCTTTTCTACACACCATATTCATGTTTTAATTTCAAGGTTCGAATCTGAGTCAAGGCAAGATTTTTCACCACTACATTCCAGCATTATCGTTTGAACTAATTTTGGAAATTTTATGTATGTTAATGTTCAAAAAACTATAATTTATCATTTCTTTACGTATACTTTCCTTCTCTATCTATATATAGATAATTTAAAAACCTATGTCTCGTATTTTTCTCCTAAGTTTGGATTTTATGATTATGTGGAGCATTTTAGTTTAATAGTGTGAAAATTTTGGAATACAGTAATATATATATATATATATATATATATATATATATATATATATATATATATATATATGTATGTATGTATGAAGTGTCTTAATTTTTACATAATTCTTACTTGGCATGATAAGATTGATGAATATTTAACTCTTTCACTCACACGTTCTTTATATGAGATTTTTTTTATTTAATTTTAGATCCAATCATCAATTAATGAAGGTAGGTACACTTTGGGAATGACTATAATGTTTGTTTGGGAAATGTGATAACTATGCGATTTTTGTTGTTGTTGTTTTAGCTTATATTTAAAAACCAAAATTAACAAAATATTTTAAGTATTAATTTATTAATGTTATTGAAAAAATATTTATACATGACTTTTACTTGATACTAATAACGTTTTAATATTCAATGTGACAATAACAAACTTAATATTTTAAAATATATACTATCTTAATATGGTCCAATAAAAAACAAAAAGGTGGAAAATAAAAGACATGTCTCTAAAATTGAACTAATGAAGTTCAAGAACTAAATATGGTCTAATAGTGATTAAACTATGATGGGTTACTAAATAATATTAAGAAACGCAATATCATAATTTTATGATACTAAAATTTAAAAAGGAAATATTAAATACTTAAACTCAAACTCAAACTAAATAAAGAAATATTAATAATATATATTGTTAAGCAAACTCTTTTTATTTGTCTAAAACTTTATTTTAAAAAATTACAAGTTTTAGGTGCCTTTCATTGTTTATTTAGGTTCACTTATGATTCTATAATTTTAATCAATATAGCAATAAGAGAATGAATCAATAGAAGTGTCTTAAAAATATATAGTGTATATAGTTACTGTAACTCCTCAAATATATATACAAATAAGATAAAGTAAGTTTAAAAATATAGAATAATATTCACTAACAATAATAAGTTCGCATAAAGTAACACACAAATTAAAATAACGAATATCTTATGTTGATTTTTTAAATAAATTAAAATTACATGTGTTAAGATTTTTTTATTTCACTGAATTTTAAATTTTTCATCAATTTTTAAAAGTAGCTAGGCTGTGATTTAATTTTGACCAAATACTACACTAATTCTCACTATTTTATTTTTCATTTGTTTGCCAGAATCGGTCCATCTGGTTTCAAAATTATTATTATAATTGAACAAATAGTTGGGAGTGGTATGGTAATTTGATTTCGATAATATTTTTTATAAAAAAAAATCAACTAATCCAATCATTAACAGTTAGATTGAAGCAATTATTAATTTTCCTTTTGTTTGAAGAGAATATGTTAAATATAATGTCAAATACACGATAAAAAAACATTCTTAATATTAAACATCTCATCATATAAATCACAATATAATCCAAAACGCACTCAACAACTACATGCGGCAAATCCCTTCTTTTTTTTTTCCATATACTTACTTAGACTTGACTCCTTTTTTCTTCCATCAATTATTTATAGAAGATATTTCCTCAGTATAAAACCTAAATTTAATAAAATAAAAACATATTAATCTAATAACTTGAGAAATATCTATCGACATAAATGAATCATGTAAATATAAAAGACATGATAATTTTGAAATAAAACTATATATACTAATTATGTGAGTTTAATTTAATTGATTGATTGTACATTGAATTTGTTATTATGGTCCTCCTTGAGAAAAGACAAAAAGGAGAATGAGGGCATCTCTCTTCCTTTGTGTAGGGAAAAAAGATAGGAATGTGAAAATGAAATATAAAAAGATGAAGATTGGTAATATAATGTTCACTATAGGGTTCAAGCTATATGCATGGCTTAGAAGTATCTATAGTATAGTTTATACCCTAATGATCATTGAGTTAGATATGAAGCAATAAATTGAATTGGTTGAAAATAAGAAAGGGTTAACAAGAATTAATATAATAGAGAGAGAGAGATGAGTGTGTTGTGAAATGTAAAATATGGATTGAGTTGAGAGAAACACGTTCCTGCATGACAGGCCAATCACACACACATCCCAGAAACCAACAAAATAAAACTGGGATTCGTTCATCAACACTTTTCTCTTCCCACTACCAATCACCCTACCATGTGAAGCAGGCCTCTAATTTAATCATGCATATCATAATTAATTAATTAATTAATTAATAAATAATGAAAAATTGTTATTATTATTATTATTATTATTATATATATCATGTGGAAATAATGGTAGAGAAAGAATGACTCGTAGGGGTGTCAAAATGCAACCCTTCACACTGGCTTATCACTCCCACTTTGGCATTAAACAAATGAAAAAATAGAAATAAAAAAATGGTGAGAGGTGTGAGAAGCGTGTTCATGGGCACGCGGGAACACTTGGGAACGCCCATGACGCCTCCATGCGTCACTTCTCTATCTCCATCCACGGCTCTCATCATGCATGCCACCTGTTTGGGGTAAGTTTAGTTAAATTTAAATATTTTCTATTTTATTAATACTGTATCAAACTTATCAACAACTTATTATGATTAAGATTAATTAAATATAATGTATTACTAACTTAATTATTCAAATTAATTGATATGTATGGTTGAAAATCGTTAAAATAACATATATGATTATTGAAGGTTTAAATAAAAAAAAATCATTCATATTTGAAATTGTAGGAATCATCATACTTAATAAATTTAACAATTATAAAGTTTTACTAAACAAATATATACATATAGATATAGTAGGGTGTGTATGCTTCATGTATATATCTAAGTGTTTACATTGATGAGTACTTTGGCTCAAAAATAAGAAATTATAGTGATTATTCATGAGAAGGTTTTGTGAAATTATAGAAACAAACGTTTCTCACTTTCAATGAAAGACTTTTGAGCAATTAAGGAATGTAAATGTGGGATAAACAAACCAAACTTTTTAATAGATGATAACAGAAATGATTTTCACACTTTAATAAGACATGATTATTGCCTAGTTAGCGTGTGAATTATAGTAGAAACTTGATGTGTGTGTATATATATATATATATAATGGGATGTGTTTAATTGCTTCGTCCTAATTTGCAGTTTGGAAATAGTCAGCTCCATTTTTAATTAAGAAGAAAGAAGGCAATAGGAAAAAGACAAAATGACTTTATATCTGATAGGGTGGGGTTCTTGCACCCGACCACCAACCACAGTGCCTACTTATTAGGCTTAGCTGTAGAATTTCATGTACCATCAACCCACACACACACACGTACATTAATTCTCTAACATTAAATCCCCCAAAAAATATTTCTACACTTGTGTATGTGTTATATCCTATTTATATAAATAATAATGTTCGTGGTCACCACATACATAATCATACTCAGTCATTGCCACCACACTTTTCTCCTTCATCCATCATCCATCATCCATCATCCATCATATATAACTGTTTTTGGGTATTAATAGTATTATCTTTAATTACTTCCCCCGTAATTTAAACACACTTAGAAAGACTTGAAGAAAGGGTAAAGCAAGCAATTGACTATAGACCCGTTTCTAGTGGGAAATGTGGTTAGGTTAAGTTGATTATTTATGAAGGTGTTGATGATTAAGATGATTCAGATGTTATAGTTCATAAGAGATGCACATTGGGAGTTGCGAAAATAAGATCCCTTCCATGTGAGCTATCTTAATTTTAATTTTTATGCCATTAATATTCTGCTCCAACTTGGAACACATTAACTGAAAAACAGGATTAAGCCCTTGGGTGATGGGTCATGAGTCACGTGGCACTTTTCCATGTGCTATACATGACTTCACTTGCAAGGGCCAAGCAAGGTTGTTCAATCCATTCGCCCTTATTTTGGGACTCATTTAGAGATCCTATGCCACAAGCCTTTAAGTGCTTTTCAAGTTCAACACTCTTTCTTTCTTCACATCTCTTCGTGCCTTTTGTCTTTTCTTCTATTCTCACACTCAACTAAAACAATTTAGACCTAATTATTAATTTTGCTTGCTGAATTTCATTCAATAAGGTAGATTAATCAGGAAGCACGTTAGCAACTAGGTTGTTTTGGATAGTGAATTTAAGAATTGTACTGTACAAAAGTAGGGTAGGCAAAACAACAAAATAATTTTCATTATTTTTCTCATTAAATTTTACGAAAATCATAATTTGGAAACAACAAAGAAACAAATATGGAAGGAACATTATGAAAGGATGGGAGGTGAGTTTGAATTTAGGAACTGGAATGCCACAATCCCAATGCCTGTACTGTTTAACATGTTAGCACAGTTGTGTGTCTGGGTGCAATCTGAGCCAAACATCATAATAAATAAAGCTACAATACCATATATGTCAGTCAAAGATCAACAATCATGTACTAACAAATACCAAATCTCAACCTCTCATTAATGACAACAACTGTTTAATCTTTACTATAATCCAACCCTACTTAATCCCTTTTGCTTATACATCAGGTTTCCTTGTCTGATCAACATGGTTTTTTTTTTTTCTAAAATCAACGACCCATAACTCAATTGCTTTGTATTTCTTAATTGCATTCATAATAATAGAAACAATTTGGCACACCGTGTGTTCATGCTTTGTGTAGTTGCATTTAATTGTGCATGTGCTTCAACATTCTTTAAGTGACTGAACGCCATGTTGTTGTAATTGTAGCTAAAATATAAAGACAAGTAGTATATTTGAAAATTCACTAAACAATAAACATTTATGCTGGAAAGTTGAGGGATTAAACAAAAGTTTGTCTATATAAAGTGGGGTTTTGTCAGCATATGCTAGGTGGGTTCTATTTGAAAATGGGCCAATCTATGATGGGCTCAGCCCGTTTAGCAGAAAATCCGTTTTGAAATTTATCATTGAAATTCAATTGATTTGCTTAAAAGAGTTTTTCCTCAATGTATTTAGAAGTGTGTGGAGTTTGTGAACCAGGTAAGGTAAGCAATACAGATTGTCTGTTGTCAGTTCAATTAATGAGAAGTTTCAATTGATTCACTATGTCTGTAGAGACTCTTATGCACACATTTGTTTTTTAGCTAGCACTAATTCTAATGCTTCTAAACCTAAAAGCAATAACTAGTTATTGGTAAACCCACCTTCAAGTGTTTTTCAACATGAAAATCAAACATGTTCTTCCTCTCTGAATAGTAACAGGTATATCTTCTATTTTTCTTTTTAAATACCAAAAATCTTAATGAAATAAATAGAAAATTTTTATTGAAAGCCCGTGTAAAATTGTATTATTATACACACTACCACATACAAAAACTCTTTACTGCTAATTCTTTAAGCCAGTGGTTACTATTCTCCAAACTTTTATTGTAGTTATAAGTAAGCAACACTAAAAACAATCCTAGGCGCACGTCACAGAGCAACAAGCATAAGCAGTATGTGAATGGTTACAACTTGCTCTTCCTTCTTACAGGCCCCATCTCCTTAGCCTTTGCCCTCAGCAACGGCTTCTGTGTCTTCCCAGTAGCTGTCTTTGGCAATGGTCCAAACACAACTGATTTTGGAACCCAATAAGCAGGCATGTGTGACCTACAGAACTTAACTATGTCTTCAACCAAACGTTGCTCATTACTAGCATCCACTCCTTCCTTCAGTGTCACAAACGCACAAGGTGACTCACCCCACTTATCATCTGGCCTTGCCACCACTGATGCCTCTAGTATTGCAGGATGAGAGAATAGAACATTCTCTATTTCAACACTGCTTATGTTTTCACCACCCGAGATGATTATGTCCTTTGACCTGTCTTTGATTTCTATGTATCCATCTTTATGCTTCACAGCCAGATCGCCAGAATGAAACCATCCATTTGCAAAGGCCTCTTTATTGGCTTTGGGGTTCTTCAGATACCCTTTCATCACAGCATTGCCCCTCATCATAATCTCACCCACGGTGGAACCATCAGCAGGAACAGGTTGCATGGTTTTTGGGTTCATAACTTCTAGCCCTTCCAAGGCAATGTACCGCACCCCTTGCCTTGCGCTGAGCCGGGCTAGCTGTTCAATAGGAAGTGATTCCCACTCTGGCTTCCGAGCACATATGGTGGAAGGGCCATAGGTTTCTGAGAGACCATATGTGTGTGTCACACGAAATCCTCTTTGAGACATTTCAGCAATCACGGACGGAGGAGGAGCAGCCCCAGCTGTATTCACCTGTACAACATGGGGTAGAGGAAGGATGGCTTCTTCAGGCGAGGCATTCACTATTGAGTTAAGAACCACTGGTGCTGCACAAAAATGAGTCACTTTGTACTTGGCAATGGCTGCATATACTGCCTTAGTTGTTACCTGTGTTAATGCAAAAACAAAGGTGAGTGAGTAGGGATGTATGTCAAACAAAAAAAAACACTTAAAAATTTAGGTAAGCAAGCTCAACATTATATTAGAATGTGCTCTAGCAACAAAAAAGAAACATCTAAATCATCATTGATGTAGAATAATAACACTATAATCCTGTTTTTGTCCTAAATGTGCCTTGAAACTGAGTTTGAAATGGCAGTGAGAGAGAGTCGATTTTGCAAAGTTAATTTGCCAAATGCAATTATTCATTTAAACTGAAATTTGCAAACTTTAACCCAACCATACATAACAAAATCACTCAAATAAATGTACCTGTCTCATACAAATGTTAGTCCCACAAAGAGCAGCAAGTGTCCAAGGATAGCACCAGCCATTGCAATGAAACATGGGAAGTGTCCACAGATACACAGCACCTTCACTCATTCCCCAGTTAAGAGCTCCACTGAGAGACATGAGATACGCCCCTCGGTGGTGTAACACCACACCCTTAGGACTAGCAGTGGTACCAGACGTGTAACCCACAGCAATGCTTTGCCACTCATCCTCAGGAGGCTTCCACTTGAATTCAGGGTCCCCACCTTCCAGAAATGTCTCATACTCAACGGCTCCTCTGGCTATACAGTGTTTCAGAACCTTCGGGTGGCAATTTTCGTCACCAATGACAACTAAAATGGGAGGCTTAAAGCTTTCGCTGTTCTCAGACCAGATTTTCAAGGCTTCTTCTGCCACGGAAAAGAACTCTTGGTCCACTATCACTGCTACTGTCGATGAATGAGCAAGAAGAAAAGCTATTGCTGGAGAGTTTAGACGAATGTTAATTGCGTTCAACACAGCTCCTGCCATTGGAATTCCAAAATGAGCTTCATAGAAGGCTGGAATGTTGGGTGCAATAACAGCTACCTGATGCCACCATTGCATTACAACTCAACACACTTTAATGCAACAAAAAACCCACAACGACAACATAAAATTCATATACAGGACTACAAACAAACCATTAGCTGCAACAAACTATTTGCTGAAAAAAAAAATAGCTGCTCCTCCACAATGTCCTATATTTTGAAAATGTATGCAGTTTTAATTAACTAGTGTTGTTAAATTTAGAAGAAAGGAGATTATTTTCATGAATGGAAATGTTGGAAAATTTTCTAGAAAAAATTTATTAAGAGCCATCCTTATAAAAAATCTGATAGTACTTCCGACAAAAAAAACTTAAAAGCTCAATGTCTATAGATTTTATTTTATTATAAAAAATTCATCTTTCTTATTTTTATTGAATGAAAAATTTTCCAACTTGAAGAAGCCAAATGCTGCGATCTGAATTTATGGTAGGTTAATCAGTGTATCTGATGAATTATTATTTATTTTGGGTAATTGTTTGTGATTATAAAAGAAGAAAGAACAGCAACATTAACATCGACGCTATAGGACAGTAAAAAGAATTAAAGTAGAAGAGAGGTACGGTGTTGGCGAGGCCAATGGAATGGTTAGAGAGAGCAGAGGCGAATCGACGGCAGCGGTGGTAAGTCTGGAGCCACGTGTAGTGTCGTGATCCGTGGACGATGGACCTTCTGGTGGGGTGCACCAGAGCTGCTCTTTCCAAGAACCACAACGGGGTCAAGGCAGTGTGATTGGCATCGTTCTTCGGCAAATCGTCTATGTCGCGCTCCACACCCATTTCCTCCACCTTTCTCTCAACGAATCAAACTGAATCAATGTTCAAGGACGACTCAGAATATAATGCGAGAGGATCAAATCGGTGCAATCCAAAAAACAGAAAAACACATCAAAACTCTAACCTCTAAACGTTTCCACCACCCAAAATTCAACGGCAAAATATTACAGAACTTTTACTTTATCTGCTGCACGCAAGGAAAGGAAGGAAAGGAAAATTATTTGAATATAGAGAGTCTCCTGATTTCTGTATTGTGGTTATGTTTCTATTTATAGATCATCTCATGCTTTTTTCAGTGAAAAGATTTTATCTTTCAAATACACATACGCATTTTGTAACTCTCCGTGAAATTTCATGACTTTTGATGAAGATGTATGTCTCTAAAAAATCATAACTATTCATTACACTTGACGGATCTTGATAATCAAACGGTTCTTAAATATTATTATTGGACTGTCTCCATGTGGTGCTAATTTGACTATACCATTTTTGCTTTGCTTTCTTTCAATTTGGACCTTTGATAAGTAACGGACAGATTTATTGCATAGACTTAGAATGAGTTTCTTTGTGTTTCTTCGCAGTTTTCACCTCCAATGCTCACTCTACTGCTTTCGCACGTTTTTTGCGTTCGCTCCTGCTTCCTGCTCCCGGTGGCGCAGGATTTCAATTTCACTTTCAAAACCAATCAAAACTCAAGGCTCAATCGTACCAACCAATAACGTATCCTGGTCAACTTTCTTTAAATTTGCTTTTCCTACATCGTTACGTTTACGTGCATATGATACATTGTTCCTTCTTTCCATTTCAACAACTTCCTCGGTTTTCTGACAGCATCGCCTCTTTGGTAACTTTCTCAGTGAAATCTTTATTCTATCAAGCAACTCCAACCCCATTTGCTTAGATTCTGTCTTAAAAATCGACAACGTGACTTGTTAGAACCGTGAAGAATTAGATGAAGCTGACATGGAAGTCAGAGTTGCTTAAATTAAGCAGGAGTTTTTAGTACTTGAAAAATAAAGAACATTTTTTCTGGCAAAAGCTATTATCAAAACAGCAAGAAAATAACGATACAGATAAAAGAGAGGAAGGGCAATTGCACAAAAGTAATATCAGAAAGCATGCATGGCCCGTGCAGAGGAGAAGAGAAGAGTACTCAAAAGGAAGAAGGGAGGAGGAAGGGGAAGGGCCTGTGCGGATGATGAAGGAAAGGCCAGTGCTCCTTTCTGTTTCTAGGCATCACATTCACTATTATTAAACTGGTCTTTGTTTAAGTGAGTTTTTGAATTTTAGATTTAATTTAAAAAATATATAAATTTGTTTTCATAATAAATGCTTTAAATTTATAATATTAGAGTTAATACATCGCAACAAATCATAAATTATAATTTTAGCTCATTAAATTAAGTGATGCTAAAAAAAATGTGTACAACATATACTTGATTCATCTTTTATATATATATATATATATATATATATATATATATACACATGTGTGTGTACAATTTTTATTATAAAGAAATTATAGAAAGAGTAAATTTGTAAAAATATAGAATAACATACTTGAAAATAATGTGATATAGTAATTAGAACTAGAACTAACCTAAATGAATTTTATAGTAAAATGACTTAATTCCTAACTTCTTTTTTCGCTATTTAATATAATTCTTTATTCGCTATTTAATATAATTCTTTATATTATCCATTACAGAATGAAATCAAATGTTGGTCTTATTTAGTGATATATTGACATAAAAAACATGTATTACATTATTTAGATTCAATTTATTATCTTACATGGCTGTAAGAGCTCATTCAATACAATAATCTTTGAAAGCTATTTTCATGAATTTTTCTTGTTCAACTTTTAGATGTCTAAATGAGACATAACAATAATATTACTACTAGACGTTTCGTTTTTTCAACTCCATAATTTCATGGTACATCCCATAATTTAAAAAATAATAATTTTACTTTTAATATTTTAGAAAAGATATTTTAAAACATTTTCAGAATAAATGTTCTAGAATGATATTTCACAAATCTATTCCATAAAAATTAGAAGGATATTCCAAATCATCCAATTCAAAAATATTTCAGAAGACCTTAATCCAGAAGGGTTTTATATTCAGAATACTTTTGTAAATTCATGATGTCTGTCTATGGGAATGTAGGTTGAAATTATGGAGATACAGGAATAAAATAAAACGCCTTAATCCAACTATGACGAGCCCATACAAGTTTCATTAGACAAGTTAATGGGTTGGTAAAACAAACAAATGAAACTCATTTTTTAATCAATAAATGATTTCTTCGCATCTGGAAAGAATGTAGATACGCGCTTCTTCTGCATTAAGCATGCAGCACCATCACACATGCCAGGCAAACTGAAAACATACCTGGTGCATGGCATTGAGACTTGGACAAAGGGAAAAGTACAGATGCAATATGATCACACTCAAGTTGAATCTGAAATATTCTGTAGGACAAAAAATGGAAATATGACCCAGTCCCAACTCCCAAGTCCTGAAGAAAATAGCAAAAAAGACAGCACGCATTTCTCGCAGAGTCAAAACCCCCATAAATTCTGCACAAAATATTACTATAAACACGTTTTCCATGAAGATATGGAATCAGGGTACAAATTTAATGTCTTTGAAGTATTCATGCTCCACAGCGATCCTGGCGGTAATTCTTTTGCTGGGATCCAAGCATAGCATACTCTGGAATACAATAGACATTTTCTTATCAGAAGAATACAATAGACGATGCGTTACAGGAAATCAAATACTAGAAATACCCCGGAGCCAAAAGGATGATAGTATCTAAAATGAAGAAAACTAATAAAAATGCAAGAATGGAATTTTGTAGAAGCTTGAGGAAAAATTATTAGTGGACAAACGTCATGAAATCTTTCATTCCATTATTACATGATAAATCAAATACTGGAATGTTTCATATATAATAATAATCTCACCATACAGCAGGTACCTAAACCTGCCATGAACCAGATATGAACAAGAGACTCAACGGTCATTTACTAGCTTCTCTCTTTAAGATTAACGAGAAAAACAAGGATAATCTCTCTCTTCTTCCTCTGGTTTCAACTCAATTTACTATTGTTAAATATTACCGAAGGGAACGCTGAGAAAACAAGTATATGAAAAGAGGAATCAAATTACTCAAAGAATAACTTGTAAGAAAGTTACTCCTCGTCCTTACCCTTCATTTTCTATTAATCTAATCTAACCATTAAAATGAATTACTTATTACAACCCATAGACAAAATAAAAAGAATGATAAGGATGAATAGTAACTCCCTTAAAGTTCCTCTTGAAGTAACTTGATGCCTCTTATTAAATTTTAGATAAAATTCCGGTTGATGGCAAAAATCAATCTCATGAATGGAAGTGTCACCCTTGCACCAGTTAGTAATGGGATTTTCGAATGGAACTAATTAAAAAACTTACAAATTAAGTGCCTAATTAAATAGTAAAAACTGGGAAATATAATAAATTTAAATCGCCAAATATGCATCAGAACTTACCAAATACCTTGATTTCTAAGCTACATACTATCAGTTATCACTTTGCTAAGTATTGCCGTTAATGTGAAACCTAGTGAGGGTGACAGGTGACTACTATCAAATACTTAGTCATGTATTATAGCTTCTGAATCGATATTTCATCTTGGTTTTTTCAACAGAACCGAAAGTACTCTCATAATTAGTAAGGTTAAGCATATAAAATTGTCTCATTTTGTTCCCATTTATACAGACTCGATTACCTTTTTTATGGATATATTAGAGGCATAAGTACTTGGGAGAAGGAGTGTAAGATAATCTAGTGGAGAATTGAACCTCTTGATAACATCACCGCAACCCAGCCTTAGAAACTGAGGCTGGTGGCAGTTGAACTATATACCTATTTGCTCTATTTTAAATAATGGCTTGGAAAAAGAATACTATATCACATCTCGTACTTACAGAAAGAAGATTAAGACCAGCTGCATCAAGATTCGGAACCACAGTTGCTAAGTCCTGTAAAGTAAAAGATAAGGTTAAATTCTTACTGGATGAAGAACAAGGCCATTAATCCAGGTTAAAGAAAAAACCATAATTACCTTAGGTGGCCATTTGGGAAATGTTGATTTGAAATCCGGTAATGCAGTTACTCCAGGCCATGTTTCTTCATTTGGTGTACCCAAGATTCTTCATATAAGGAACAGTAGGTATATACATATTAGTACATATATATATATGTAGCTTTGATCACTCATTTGATGGAATTGGAAGCAAATATTTATTTGACCATGTATGCCATTTTTCAAATCTATTAACAGTTTTTTATACTATCATTAAAGGTTTTAAATTCCAAACATACTTAACTTGTTAAATTAAAAAAATTCACACATTAAAAATTCCTTTGCTATCCTTCTAGGATAAAGAATAAATAAAGATGGGAAAATGTATACGGGTCTCTCAAATTTCCAATATTTCCTCAAACACTTCCCTCAGCTCCAGGAACCAAAACAGGAAAGGTCTATCTTTTTCTCCATCTCGTTTACCTTACCAAAAGAAGAATTTGAATATACAGAAATTTTGCAAATTTTTAACAGAATTGCCAATTTTCCATCAGTTCGAATGTAATATATAGTCACTCCAATCAATAAAAAATTGTTTTTATTCAAGTTCTTTTTCAAAAATAAATTAAGAAAAGTTGGTCATGCATAACAGTTGAAACAAAGTGCTTCCATATAGAGAAAAGTATCATTTTGTTTTTCATTGTTTCTTGTACAAACATAGAAAACAAGAAACGAGTGAAAACCAAAATGATAGTTTTGTATTTGGTTGTAAAACAGAAAATGACAACATTACATGTTTCCTTAAACCAAACAAACCCTTAGGGTCTTTGACTCACCCATACAAAGCTACCATCTATCTTAAGGATAACTTAATATTAATTATTGAATATTCACAATTTTGAGTCTTTCAAGATTAACCAAGGATCCTTGTTACAATTCAACATCAACTGTGCTAAGTTTTTTCTCACTCTTTTCACCAATTGGTCCATCCTAGGTGGCCTATGTTTGGTCTGATTGGCCCCAAGCATTCGCAGCAGTAACATCAAATATTTGTGTGGTTTATGACCACTAATGTCAGTATACGAAGCCGGTGCTCCTTCATAATATAACTTTCATCACAGTATTTTCACGTTTATCTCCATGAAATACCTGGAGAGCTTTGCCCTTTAATTAAAAAACTTCAATAAATAGAAAATTTAAAGAAAGCATTAACAAGAACATAGTACACAATAGGAATGAACATTTTATTGTTACGGGTCATTGAGTACAAGATACCATACTATCCTTTATCCCTCCATCACAAGTTACTGATAATTCAAACCTAACATTGCAACATAATTAAGCTGCAAAGAATATGTCCTGGAAATGTGCATAAACTGTAAACTATCCGCAGCCAAATTGAGACCACAAAAGTATACTATAAGTAATAAGTAAAGTTCTTATATTCTTATGTTATTGATATTGTTATAATTACAGAAATAAAGATCATATCTTTATAATTACAGATATCAAGATCATATCTATATAATTACAGATATCAAGAACATAGTTGTATTATTAGTAACATTCATTATTTACTCTATTAGCATACCTTTCTATTAGAGGAAGTAAAATTTTCTCTATTTATTGCATTGTATTTTTTTTTTCTCATATATAAATAAATCACTCATGTTGTCATAGAAACACATGGTTAGAGCTCAATGCTAATCTTTTTTCTTATAGTTTAACATACATACATACATTTATATATATATATATAATATCCTATCATCTATGTAAGAATCTTATGTCCCAGTTATCCATTACCCACAAGCAACAAGATATCAATCATGCCCTGAAAATTATCCATCACCCAAACCATGATTTTAAATAGCTCACTATAACGCCACTTTAGCAATGTAGTGGTGCAAAACAGCCCTACCGACTACAGGGGGTGGTTTGTCATTGCAGGCATAATGGACCAAATAGCAGGCTAATAGAAGCATTTTGTTGATTCCGAAAAATACCACATAACAGACACTAGGATTATTTTCTATGGGGGGTTTGATTTCCAAAATTGAAACCTGTAGATTTAATAACAGTGAAAATGATAAAGATGCCTTGACTTTAGAAGATGATGAGTGATTCCAATCTACAAAAACTTGTTTTCGACTTTTGTTGGTGTTAACTTGTATGTTTTGTTTAAGACACCTATTACTTTTTATTGCTAGTTATAAATGTTATTAAATTTGAGTAACTTTTTATTTCATATTTTATACGCAGATCATGTACATTATGAACTATTAAAAATCTCAATAGAAATCATCCACTGTAAGCTATCTCACTATTGCTTTTGGAGTGGGTCGCTATGCACCACTATCCAAAACATTGACTCAAACACAGTCAAAGGTCTCTAAACCAAGGTTGTAAAAATCAAGGGTTTGTGTAAACTGGTGGAGGCTTTGTAAACTCGAATTGTATACATTTTAGACTTTACTTAAATATAAAAATTATTAAAATAACAATAAAATTTTATATACCATGCTATAAATAGTTTTTAAATTTTTTACAACAATTATATTTTTATTATTATTTTTAGTTGATCATATTATATATTATGTTTTGCTAGGAACCAAGGTATCAAAGAGAAATGGCTAGGTTGGTACTAAAATGTATCACTAATAAGACGTTTCTCTACACAATGGAATTAGAGAAATAAAACAGAGGAACAGTAAATGACTATGGATTACAAATATGGAATAACAACAAAGCAAGTAAAAACAAGAAGCACCTATACGAAGACGAGCCAGCCTCTACTCAAAATTACCACCCAGAACCTCAGAAAAACTCCCTTCCATTTGGGTACACGCCCCTCCCTCCTATTACATAGCCAATTTCTCCTTCTCCCTCTTGGCCCCCACTGCCCGTTTCCCATATCAGCCTCCCCACTCTCTTAATGCCACATAACCATTCTGTTATTTTCCCTCTTTTGCAAACCTGACTTGTATGCCTAACACGTGTTTAAATAGTTTTTTATATTTTTAATATTATTATTCTTTAGTTGATTATATTATATATTATGTTTTACATAAACAAAAAAAGCTATTGGACTCAAACTGCCCAACAATAGCAAGAAGGGGAAAAAAATAATATGACCCAACCCACTAATTTGTAGCTTATGCAGCCCCTATCTATGAGAGGTACAAGAGAAGCAAATGGGAGCATGGTGAGGTTGCTGACGCTGTCAAGACCAAAACAGAGAAAATGTCAAGACCCGAAACAAATCTGAGAAAAAAAAAACACCAGCAGAGATCAGGTCATGCACTAGAAACACAATTGAAGTTGGAACGTTGTTATGCTCCACACTCAGCAGGATGGGGCCCAAGTCCAACACATGTCAACAAATCCAAATGATGGGAAAAGGAACACAATTTGGTTAGAAGGAGCAAACATATCAGGAAACCATCATGGAGAATGAAGGATAAAGCTAGCTTACAAGAGAGTAGCAGTGAATTACAAAACTGAGCCCTATGTGCATTCTACATAAATCAGATCCAAAAAAAAGCAAATCTGGGGTCATTTCTAGTTTTTTTCTGTCCAACTGAGCTCGCAGAATCAACTCTAAATCATAGTAATTAAACAACAAAAAGAGACATGACATCCTTTTTTGTTATCTTAAACTAGTTTATTTATAGATTATAAAATTTGGGAGAGTAGAGCTTTAAGATTCAGAAAAAGAAAAGAAAACAGGAATCAAACAGGCAGAAAAGCAAGACTGACACCACACCAGAAATTTGTTCAATAATTCAATAACTATCAAAACTGAAAACAATATTCTAGTCAAACAGTGACCGACACATAAAAAAACATTTAAATTTCACATATAAAAAAGAATATGTATGAGAGTGCATTTTTGTGTGCATACATAAACTCAATCCTCCTCCAAATAAATGTACCAAACAATATTAAGATTCTTCAATCAAATCCCAAATATATCCTTAAAAATGAGCCAGTTTAAATAGTCTAGAGACAAATTTGAAGCTACTATATAATCACCTGAATATTTTAAATAATTCATCAATCTCAGAGTCCCCGGGGAATAGAGGTCGGCGGTTTACCATCTCTGCAAATATACATCCCACTGACCAAACATCAACTGGGGTAGAATAATGACGAGAGCCTAGCAATATTTCCGGAGCTCTGTACCATAATGTCACCACCTACAAACAATTACCAATGACTGTAGATACAGATTTGGGAATAAATGACTTATTCTAAAGCTTGTCAATGGACTACTGCTATAATACCTTTCCACAAAATTGATGCATACACATAATCTTCTATTAAATAATTTTATTTTTAATTCAAAAATAAATAAATACATTCACCCACATTATACACAATCTAGCATAATATATAACACACAAACAACATTCACCCCCAGGGCCGCAACAAAGGCTGGAATATTACTTTTTAGCTCAGGAGTAGAAATATCAAACTACCAAATATAGTCCTGAAGATAAGTCATGTAGCTTTAGCATTACAAGGAAATAAGATTTTCAACAACATTTGGAGTTCCAAAAGATGCAACTTTAGAACAGTGTAAGGTATCCATAATTCAAAAAGTTTTTTTTACTATTGCCGAAGAACTGATATAAAAGATAGGGTATAGCTATGACAGTTATTGTATGGGGTCTACCCAATGCTAAATGCAAAGGCGCATAATAGATAGACATGAAGATTATGAGCTGTCCCGTAATAAACCCAGTTGTTGCTGATATTTTCTTCTCGGTTCCTTCTTCCACAAGTCTAGCTCGAAGAAGGAAGAGATAAGAGGGCCCTATGGAAAATGTGGTCATAAATCCATAATAGAGTCCGACCACAACTATCGAATTCATTATCTTCATGCATAAGAATACTAGATTCTCCAGTATAAAAGATTGAAAAATCATCTCAAACTTCTCTTTTTCTTTTCTATTGCAATTTTTGGATTATTATATAACGCATATTGTTTTCTCATGCAAAAGCCCAATAATTTTATTATCATCCACATGGCTGACAAGAAGCACATATAAGGAAGCACACAAACCTCATGAGTAAATGTCCTGACAGGAATGCCAAATGCCCTAGCCAATCCAAAATCTGCAAGCTTTAATGAATTCGTTCGGCGATCTATCAACAAATTCTGAGGTTTCAAGTCTCGATGAAGAACTCTGTGTGAATGGCAGTAAGCAATGCCACAGAGAATTTGATAAAGGAACATCTACAGAAAGGATCATTAAAGAATTCAAATTCCAATTCCAATTCCAAACAGGAATTTTCACCAAAATTGGCATCTCCTTATAGAATCCATGACAAAATAGATTTTACATTATCGATGAATGCTAAGTTGGAAACATTTAACCATAATCTAACCTACAAACAACGAAAAGGGAGGATCGTACATAACATCTTAACTGAATAAATAATCATACTCAGATAGTAGGCAGGCTGTCACACAGACAATAAGAAATGAAGCCAAAACCAATGAAATAGATGATAGCTGCATCTTAGTGCAGAATTTTAATTTCCAAGCAGAATTAACCTGAACCAACACAGTAAAGCTCTATTTTAACCAACTACTCAAGATAATATTCTAACTTTGAGCAACTAGTTAGCAAACAGTAGACAGGTCCAACCAAAATAATGAAAGAAAATCTTAATCAACTGATCATTCATTTTCGGAAATAGGAAACTTTGAAGGACAACATCATACCAATCAAGAAATAAAAGATAATCTACAAAATCTCTTCCTCTTATCACAAAATCCATGAGACTCACAATATGTGTATACCTGCATTTGATTTGACAAGCTCAAATTATGTAGCCAAACCCAAGGTCATTGATCATCAATAACCCTCATATTGTCTTCATTTGGTTTATAGAAGGGCAAGACACATGATAAGAAACCCATATATGTGCTTGTCAGATTAGATTAGATCCCTTGCTCACTCTCACAATTATAACTCTACCAAAATATGTAATCCGAGAAAAGAAAACCACATGTGCCACTCACTTTTACTTGCCGTGGATCTTTCACAAACTCTGGAGATGAATCCATGTGTTTCTTTAGATCCAAGTCCAGATACTCAAAAACCAGATACAATCGCTTCTCACTGTGCACTACATCCTGCAACCTGTCATCCACACAACCACAAAGAACAACTCAATAACGAGTTGACTAAAAGGAAGAATAAGATTAAGAATAGCACATAACAAAGTAATATTAAAATAGATGCTTTTAACAGCTGCCAGGCCACATAAATCTGTACAAACATTATTGGAATTGAAATGTTCACATAATTGTAAAAATCAAACACCACAACCAGCTCACCAAACATAACCAACAACCGAATGAAACTAAAGCATCAAAAACAGGTTATCAATTGCTCCACTATTCCAAGCCCTACACGGTACACCCTCCGAACAACAACATGAAAGCACCTCCTTCATTCATTACATTTCAGAAGGTAAAAACTCCGAGGCTGAGCAGAAATACAAATTGATGACAAATAGCACGGGGCAACAGCACTAGAGACCCTCCAATTTGAGCATCAATAAGGAGACATTGCATTGGAACAAAAAGCTAAGGAAACGGCGAATACCTAACAATGTTCCTATGCTGCATCTCTTTGAGGAGAGAAATCTCGCGAATGGCAGTGCTGGGAACCCCCTCGTCCTCCTGCTCGAGGCGAATCTTCTTGAGCGCGATGGTCTCATTGGTGACGCGGTCGCGAGCCTTGTAAACGACGCCGTATGTTCCCTCTCCTATCTTCTCCACCTTCTCGTACTGCAAAATCAAAAACCGAAAATAACGCAAAAATTGTGAGCAGAAAGTGAAAAATGGAAAATCGATGCATTGCTTAAGCACAAACCTGTTCCATGGAAGATCTGTGAACAAACAAGGGTGGAGCGGTTTGCAGTCACTCTCTCACACACACTCCACTCTTGTCACTTCTTTCTCTCTCTCTCCCTTTCTCTCTTTCTCCTCTTTCTCTCTCCCTTTCACTCTTCTCAACTCTATTTATTTTCTTTCCTCCCCTCTTTTTTTTTTTCTTTAATGCTTTTCCTTTAATTATTATTATAATATTGTTTAAGATATTTATATTTGAAGTGATTAGTTAGATGGAGAAAAATTGGAATGTAAAGAAAGAAGATAACTTCAAAATTATGGGAAAAAAATGTAGAGAATAAAAAGTGTGAGGAAACCATGTATGTTTAACCATTGTTTAAAAGAAAAAATGAAACATAAAAAAATTATATTCCATATAAAATAAAATGTGACAAAATACATATTGTTGTTGTTATAATTTTATTGAAAATGACAAGTCACAATTATGACAACAAATGACAACCTCTTCATCAATTGGTGAGTGTTCTTTCCTTTACTATTGGTGATAAAACATTTATTAACTTGGTAGATGAGTAAAACATTTATTAACTTGGAGTTTATTTATCTAAGTTTGCTTATTTGTCTTTCATGTTCTTTGCTTCTTCATTTTTATCCCTTTTGATTGGCCAAATGCTCTCTACAAAATATTTGTAAGGTTGTACTTTAGATGCTAAAAAAACCAAAATGGCACTTAGTTGGTTTGAAGTTATTATAGGTGGGTTTGATTTGATGAGTCCTACCTACCTTCATTGTGTCCTTTTTCTTTGTAGTGAACTTGGTAGAGTAGAATCAATTCAATTATTCTACCTACTAACCTATTTTCCTACTCTCTCTCTCTCTCACACACACACATCAAGCTTCTTGGATGTTGACTTGCTATTTTTATGTGTCTCAATGTTTATGCTCTATTTTGTTTGATAAAGGATAAAAAGAAAATAATGAAAATAAAAAAAGTAGTCAAAAAGTGTTATGAAAAAACATAAATTAATGAAAATAGATGTTATTTATGTTTTTTTATTAATAATTTTATTTAATATTATTTTGTAATAATTTTTCCGTTAATACATATTATAATAATAACTAGTAGACATATGTTCATATTTTTTTTATATAATCAAGATATGAGTTACTATAATAAAAGTAATAGTTACAAATAAAAAAATATATATAAGAAAACTATATATAAAAAATAGTTATAAAAAGCAATGTCATTATTATATATTACTCTTTTATTATGTATTAATATATTATGAAAATAATCTCAAATTATTTAACTTGATATACTAATCAACTATGATTAGTATTTTGCCCTTATTTTTATTATTTCTATGAAGTATTCCCTATCAATCATGCTATTCTAATCATATAAAAAAACATTATTTGAACCCCGAATATGTCTTGGTGAAATGAAACCCACTAATAAATAATAAATATAGACTGTTTTTTTTCCTTTAAAAAATAGATAATTGGAAAGATAAAAAAAATCACCATCTTTTATTTACTTTTTATTCAGTTTTTATGGAAGTTTTAGATAGACGCTATCATTCTCTCTCTTTTTTCTAATAAGGGGACTTTTTCTTGTCAATTTTATTTTCATGCTTTTTCTACATTTTTTTTCTAGTATTTAGAATTTCAACTATAAAATACTTATGCGTATACAGACTTCTTTTTTTCAATGTCTCTTTCAAAAAAATCAATTATGACCCAAATACAAATTTATAATTATTTTTCTTAGGTAAATTTTCCGCCTTTTTTTCATTTTCATGTATACATTTTTTTTTTAAATTAAAAGTTTGTTTATTGAATTTCTCTAACTTTTACATATTGAAGTGAAACAAAAAATCAAAGAAAATATTTTTTTATAAAAAGACTCAATATTCAGTTTCACAGGAAGATTTCACTTATTGAATCTCTTACCATGTTTGATACTTTTCTCTAAGAGCAATGTATCAATTATTATACCAAACAAAACTTCTACTAATAGGATAATAGTATGTAGCAATAGATAAATTCATTTATTTCTCTCCTTTTTACCTCTTTATTTTTCAGAACTTTAATTTCTATATTTTAATTCATATATCAAATTAAATATACTTAAATAAATTTAGAAATTATTAATTATATTAATTAAAAATAAAATTTAAATCAAAACCTACAATATCATTAAATAAATTTATTAATCATTATTATTATTATTAACAAAACTTAGAAATTTACATATATATCATGTCACGCATCAATATAAAATTCATTTCTTCACTTAAAGTTATTTGTAATTATATTTCTCATTAGTAATAATTTTAATTTCAACAAATATAAAATCTATAATTAAATAACATTTTAAATTAAACTATACCAAAATTGTAATTAAAATGGTCTATAATGAAATATTATGATTAAATTTTAAAGCTGATAACCACAAAGTAATAAATTAAAAACAACAGACACGTTTATTTATGTTATTCAGCATTTGAAATTAAATGTTTATCAATTCTAATCTAATTTTAATTTAAATTTAAATCGAGATTGACTTGAATAATATAAAATTTCTAAACATACATTTATATCTTATAAGATGAGACAAATAGTTTGAAAATAACTTCATAAAAGAAGAGAAATTCTACTCTACTAAAGAAGCAAATTAGTTATAAAGCAAAATTATACAGAGTAATATTTAAGAAATAAAAACATGAAGTAAATCCTCTTAATTTTAAGTTGATATTTATCAATTTTATACTCAAATTCAAATCAAATTTAGCAGATGGCTTGACATCATCTGTGGGAATTAGAAAGTTGAGCTTCGGCTACTTTCTGCCCTTCACATGGTCCTACGTTGTTTTGTTTTGTGGTTTTTATTTATTTGAGTCTTTTGCATCTAAAATAACATCAAATTTTAATTTTTATACTAATTCTTTTAATTGCAGTATTATGTCTTTTATCTCCTCACTTAATTCAAATTTTTAGAACTAATCTTAATTATGTTAACATTATTCTTACTATTCAATTATCCTTTTTATCCACTGGAATTTTGATGGAATGATTCTTCTTCAAACTAAAAGGAAAGTCATCAACTATGTTTGTTAGAACAGCTTCATAGTTTTTACAAGACTAATCTTGATATGTTCTATTCATTTAACTCTACAATCCTTTTTTGAAATACTTTTTTAATAATTTTCTATCTCAAAAATAATTCAAATGTCCTTAAATATCTTGGACAAATTAAAAAATATACAAATCATTAATCCTATTAGAATGATGAAATTAAAACATAAATATAAACATTTTTAAGTAATAGTCATACAACTACTAACTTTCTTTTAATTTTTTTAACTATCCACTGTGATCCACATTATATATGTGCAATCACAAAGAAATAAAAACATTAATTCATAAAACAATACAGATACATTGCACGCACACACACGTGCGTGTGTGTGTGTATATAACTGAAATTATTAAATAACCACTAATTTCCCAATGATTAATGTTATCATCCCACATTTTATCACTTTTGAAAATCTAATTAAAATGATAATTCATTTATTACAAAGTATAGGAGAGATGTAAGAATTGCTAGCAACAACATTGCAAGATAACTATAATTCATATTATTACAGAGTAATAGCAGCTTTTTAATCAAAGCTGAGGTGAAACAAAATTGAGATGCAAGCAGGCCAGATGACTTGTCCACATTACAATGAATATCACAAAACCCAACATGTTTAAGCATGAAAGGCAAATTAAGTTTACTTGTAATGCTGAGAGACTTCCCAAACCAGCTTATCCATGAAATGGCATTTCTTGTCAAATCCCCAGCCTGGGTTGCTCTGCATCATATTTCAGAAAAGGCATAAATAATGTGCAGAATATTCTTTCCAGTACTTTTCTAACGAGCATTTTTCATATGTCAAACTACTTTAAATTGGCCACACGAATAACACAAAAACAAAACTTACAAACATACCATTTTATATATGATGCCTACTGAAAGCAAAAATAAAAACAAAACTATATAAACTTTTAGAACAAAGAAGTAGCAGAGAATTCTCGAATAATTCATCGAGCAAGCTCCAAAGTCCTAACTTTTCCGTTATAACCAATCTCTCATGCAAAGAAAATTGTTAGCTTAGCACACTTGTAATTTCATATGAAGAATCTGCTGTCATAAGTGGAGAAGGCATCTGAATTCATGAAAGGAAAAATGAGACAAAAGAAGGATTATAAATCAATCTCAGGACAAGGAATTAATGCCAGACTCGGGGAAAAAATCCTCAACACATGAAGATTTGGACACCGAATATACTCTCCTTTCCCGATATAGATTAGTACAACTCCAGCAACATTTGTGACTACAGCCAGAATCAATTGATACCAAAACAGCAGCAAACTTAGTATAATCATGAAATAGCAAGGTTCTAAATCGATTCTTTAATGTACAAACCCACAAATTCACACTAAAACGGGGAACTAAAGTTTGGGAACCTCCTGTATTTCTAATCATAGAGTAAATAATCATCTCATTCAACAGAAGCCAACTCCAATGGCCAACAATCTTCATCATTCCTTGCCAATACTTTTTAATAGATTTAAACAAATATTAATCATGTTTCAGGCAGAGAATTGATTTTCCTATCTATGCCTTGTCAATACCAACGGTTCAGCATTGGTACAACGTCAAATACATATCCTATTCTCTTAATACATTTGGGATTTAATTTATCAACTAAAATTTAGATTCGGTATTTCGAGACGAAATAGCTAATATTTGTTGGAATTTCAATTGAATATGCAACTGTTGAGAAATAGATTTTCTACTGACATCTAATTACAAGAAACTATACTGAGGAAAGGGGTTCATTTACCACCGAATTACACGAACAAGTAGAACATCACAGCAGAGATACATATAACAAGATTATCAACAGAAGAAGAAAACAACTAGCCAAGTAAAAGACATTTTATGCACAACAAATATCAATATTTAATGCTCCAAACCTGAAGAGAGACAACAGCACGGTTAGTAAATTGTTTCACTGAGGATGGTGCACTTTCAGGAAGAGTTTTAGCAACTCTTTCTAATTCTTCTTGTTGCTTCTTTGCAGTTACCTTATCTGGTCCGCTGTAGTGATCAACAATCTTTTTCAACAATGGAACTCGTGCCATTGTCTCTTCCATTATTTCCTAGTAGGATATAAAGTTAGAAAAAAGAAAATATCCCAGCACATGGACATACACCCGTAAACTATAGCAGAGAACAACAATAAAAACTATAGTCTTTACAGTTATAAAATAGACAACTATTTCAAAACATAGTGACCGACACAGTACTTGTCCAATGTACTCGTTACACAGGTTTGATATGACAGATATTGGCAACCAAGCCATAAGATTATTAGTGAAGATACTTATGAATTAAAAAAAATTTAAAAAAAAGGACATCAGTATCAAAACTTGTGCCCTAGAACATTTTCAATTGATGTTAGCGTAACAATCCTAATTCATGGATAATGAGGATAAGATTAACAACAAAATATACCTCCCACTCTTCCTGACTTTGGATCCCCTCATATGCCATCAAAAATGGTTTCATCTTCTCAAGTGCATCCCGAAGTGGAATTGGTTCCTTCTCATCAATATCTGGATTATCAAACTCCACCAAATATTCTGGCTCAAATTCAATCTGCAATAGTCAATAAAGAAGCCGAAAAACAATTAAACATTGAAATATGGATACTAAACAGAAAATAGAAATTTGGCTTAAAAACTTTCCCCGAGAGAAATGCTGTCTTTAAATCTAGAGAATTGAATGATTATAATGAGTTTCTTAATAGCAATTCAATTAAGACTGGAGAATTTCCCTAGATGCAGCTAAACTACAAAATTATATTTCCACTACCTTTTAATTATTTCTCAACAAATAAATAAAGATGTATGTAGAAACCACTTACTGCATAATTGATGTCTAATGCGTCCAAATACTCATCCTCTAATGGCGAAGGCAAAACTCTACCAGCCATCTCCTCAAATCCTTCAGTTAACTGATTCATTATCTCTGGCCCAAACTTTTTGGCTAATTTCTCACCATCTGCGTCATCTCCAACATATAGCCCTGTGGCGTATGAATCCTCTGCATCCATGAGTCGACCAAGTCTTTCACCCACATCCCTCCCTCCAAACCCTCCTCTTCCTATGCCTCGGCCTCGGCCTCTGCCCCGACCAAACCCACCTCTCTCTCTAAATCCCCTTCCTCTTCCAGTGCCACTTCCATCATCCTGACTTTGTGACAAAAACTTTCGTGCATTCCTCATTGCATCATCCCGGCTTGGCATTGGCTGTCTCACAGGCAGAGTGTCAGATGCAGTTGCACCAGGAGCTCGTCGAATGCGAAGATGCCTATTCTCTTCTGTAACTTGCATGTCTGGATCAGGCTGTTTCAAGGGCTTCCCCCGTCCAAGTCCAGACAACACCTCTAGTAAGCTGCCTGGAAGTTTGTTAACATGCTCCACATCAATAGAAAAACCATCTGTCTCTGTTGGAGAAACGCTCTCTTTTCTTTTGAAGAAAATGGGCCTTTTGGGTTCAGAATCTAGTGGCCCCAAGTCATTTGGAGGTTGAGGAACAGTAGCTCGGCCACGACCAGCAGGTGGCTGAAAATCACTTTGAGATTGAGGCATAGTAGCTTGGCCACGACCAGCTGGTGGCTGAAAATCATTTTGAGGTTGAGGTACAGTGGCTCTGCCACGACCAGCAGGTGGCTGAAAATCACTTTGAGGTTGAGGTACAGTGGCTCTGCCACGACCAGCAGGTGGCTGAAAATCACTTTGAGGTTGAGGTACAGTGGCTCTGCCACGACCAGCAGGTGGCTGAAAATCACTTTGAGGTTGAGGTACAGTAGCTCGGCCACGACCAGCAGGTGACTGCAAATCATTTTGATGGCGAGGCTCAGTAGCACAGCCTCGACCAACAGATGGCTGATTTACTGAAGATAAAAGTGAAGAGAAAGAAGGAAGACCTGATGATGGAGGCATTGCCTTGCCACGGCCATGACCAGAACCAGGAGGAATGGGCGACTTTGTCGTGTCAGATTTGGGCTCACTGGAATCAGGCTTACCAGGAGCTCTTTCATTGAAATTGAACGGCCCTGAACCAGAGAGGGAGCCTCCACGACCACGACCACGTCCTCCATCACCAAAACCAGAAGATGTAGAAAATGCAAGTAGCGTTCTTCTGGTGGCATTTGAAAAAGTGGGGTTTGGGATCCATATTCCAATGTTGCCTCTCATTGGCACAGTGAAACAAATGCTTAATTGGAAAAGTCAAAGAGGTTTCAGCAACATCAACCTGATACACCAAAAAAAAAGACACCGCCAAGTTTATACGAACTGTTGGAATAGCCAATAAAATACATCAAACTATCACATAAAATTCATATTTCAGAACTCACCTGCATTGCATATTTATTTTTCTTGTGCTGTTTATATACCAGTTTTAAGTTAACAAGAACCAGTGCATCAATTGATGATTAAAGAACTTTATTCATTTTTCATTAATTTAAAACAAATGGCTATACTATTTACATTTAACAATGACAATAATTGAGCATAACTTAACATCAGTCACAACACAACACAACCATATTCTACTTTGATAAGAATCTGCATTCCTATAAAAAAAACAAAAGACGAGACTCTGCATTCACAGGAGAGTTTAACTGCTTTGACTGTACATTTCTTAAAGTTGAAAAACATTGAGAGAGAAAGCTTCAAGGCAACAGTTTCTAATGAAATGAACGATGAAGATGAAGCTAATAAAAAATATGTCGGTTTGTGATTAACAGCTACTTCTTAAGAGAGCGTACTATTATTGACTAGGAAGAGATACAGAAAAGGAGGGATAGACCTGAAGAAGATTAAGGAAAAAGGAATGACTCAGTAAAAATGGAACAAAAGAACAAACCTCTAAATCAATAATCAAACAATGATTGTAAAGTAGTTTATTTAGTTAACATGATGCACATTCCAAAACAGAGCTAAATCCCAGTAACAATTGGCAGCTAACAGAGGAAATAACAATGGAGCAGATAAGAGAGTAAAGAAAAATCCAGAATAAATAGAATTCAAATAACTAATTGCTCAAAAGTTTAATTATCTGTAAGCAAGTCCAAAACAGTGACCAACAGAAAGTAAACATTTGGGCTAGAGATGGCAGGCTGCCCTGGGTTGATACTTAACAAAAGTAAACATTTAACAGATTTTTTTACAGCAAAAATATCGTACAATTTAGATAGATAGCATAATATTGCACACAATATATATCTCACAGTTTTCATAAGAAGCATTTGATAGTAAATAGCATATAGAGCGCTTGATATATCACACCTTTAGAATGACGCTTATATAACCAACTTATAAAGGCATATCAATTCTTCCTATCATCTGCCTCACATAGTACATAGTTGTTGTCTATACTATATTAGGGTTCGCATTTGTTTACTCATGAAGTTTCCAAGCATTGCAAGTAGAATAAACAGGAGTATTACAATTTCTAATAGATATTGAGTAATAGGGACTTTATCCATATGCCGAGTACACAGGTTCTAATAGATTTTTGTAATACCCAACTACGCAGCATTGCCAACAAAAAAGAAAATTTAGAGTCATAAGTATCTCCAACAAAAAGAAAATCCAGAAGATACCATCCAGCTAACAAAAAGAAAATTTAGAGTCATAAGTATCCCCCACAAAAAGAAAATCCAGAAGATACAATTCAGCCAAAGGGAATTCTTTGTTGAGAACATAGAATAAAAAAGCATAATAGTTATATCTACAAACAACCTCACAATTGTACAGAAGTAATCCCAAAATCATTTGAGTAGTTATGTCTAACTCAACAAATTGTAACCAGTAATCACTATATAATAACATTTTCCTGGAAACTTTGAATATGAAAGATAGCTTTCATATATTATAACTATTTCGTCAGCTTCACGAGTGCCTGTCTACGGAGTCACCACTCTATCGTGCTTGATTTTCTATGATAAGAAAAATAGTTTTTTAGATATCATAACTATTTAGTTAACATACATAATAATAGTTAGTAGATTTAGTTGGATGCGAAGAAGAAGTTAAAGATCCCAATGAAGAGAATATAAATGGTGCGATACATAGAATGCAGGTAGCACCTTGATGTTCACAGATTGGTCAAGATTGGAGCGATACATAGAGTAGAGGGAGCAGAAGATATAAATCTCACCGTGATAGTTCAGGATTTCAACAACTGTACGATGACGAACTTGGCTCTGGTGCTCGGGGGCTCTTGTGCGAACCCTTCAGTGTGACGGTGGCTCCGTGCTTGGGCGAGATTATGTGATAGCAACAGATAGGGCAAATTCTGTCTAGGGTGTGAACCAAGGGGAAATGAAAAAAAATATATATATATTAAAATAAATGAACAAATGGAAATTTATAAAGTATGTTGCTATTTGAATGCATAACCATAAGACTATGTGTTAAAAGATAAAAAATAAGACAAATAAGAAAAATATAATTTTCCTTGTAATTTAATAAAGAGTTAAATATATTTTTAATCTTTAAATTATTTGTCAAAATTATGTTCTATTTCTTAAATAAATTTTAAATTTATTTCATCTTTATACTTTATAAATTTATGTAAACAATTTTTTATGATAAGTCAAAAAAAAATTTCATCTCTTTATTTTTCTTCTTCATAGTTTTCAACTTCATTATCATCTTTTTTTACCTTTTATTTTCCTCTTTTTAAAATATGTTTTTATTTATAATCATTTACACATGTTTATAGAGTATAAGGACGAAATAGGTCTAAAGTTTGTTCTAGGGACGAAATATAATTTTGACAAATAATTTAGAGACTAAAAACATATTTAACTCTTTAATAAATAATTTTTATACACATTTTATTAATATTTCTATTTTATTTAAAAAAAATATTTTTAAATAATAATAAATTTAATTAGATAAAAAAATTAACTTTTCTATTTTTATATTACTTTTTAACTTTTTTCATTTCCTTCTTAACTTCTCACATTTTAATTTTTAAAACACTTTCTCCTTTCAAGATAACCATCATTGTCCTCTTTTTTTATTTAATATAATACCATGGAAGAAAACTAAATTTCTATAACTATTATTTTTAATTAAATTTTCATAATTTGATTATAGTTTTTTATTTTTTATATAATTTTTTTTGTTATAGTTAACCTTATCACTATCGTTATCATTACTATTACTGTTATTGTTGTCATTGTCTTTGATGTTGTCGTTGTTATTGTCGTTGTCGTTATTGTTAATATTACCATTATCGTTACATTATCATTACCATTGTTGTTACCGTTATCATTTTCATTACTTATCATTTTCATTACCATTACTGTTACCATTTTCATTTTCGCTATTTTTATAGTTATTATTTATGTTTTCGAGCATTTCTATTTTCATTTAGCATTTCTCATTTTATTTATTATTTTCATTTATCGTTTACCATTTACCATTTTCTATTTCTATTTACATGTTACTGTTATCCTTTACCATTTCTATTTATTGGTTAGTTACCATTTATCATTTACTGTTTACCATGTGTGTTTCAGCTTTTTTTTACCATTTTAGCTTACCCTTTCCATTTACCATTTGTGTTTACTATTACTGTTTAACTTTCCATTTACTATTTTTGTTTATCATTACATTTATCATTTATTTTAACGTTATTTTTATTATTTATCTTTATCGTTATTATTTACTATTTACTTTTACTGTTACTATTTACTATTTATTTTTATATTTACTATTTGTCTTTACTTTTTATCTTTGTTATTTATCTTTAATGTTTACCTATACTATTTACCTTTGCTATTTATCTTTACCATTTATTTTTATCATTTACTTTATTTTATAGTTTATTTTTACTGTTTATCTTCACTCTTTACCTTCATCCTTTACCTTTATAGTTTATCTTTATAATGTTATTTTTAAATAAATAAAATATTAAAATATTTATGTTTCAATTTTAAATTTAAAAAAGAAAACTAAATTTTTTAGATAAACATTGTTGTCGATATTATTTAAAAACTAAAATATTCAAAGATATTATATTGTAATTTTAAATTTTCTAAAATATATTATTTTTAAAACAAATAAAATATTAAACTAAATTTTTTTTTAAAAATATTAATGTTTATCTGCTTTCTTAATTTTTTTTCTATATTTTGAGTGTTCCTTATTGTTACTAGGATAAACATAAATGATATTGTGTATGTTCGTTTTTTTCACTATAAGTACATAATAGTGATAATTTTGGTATATACTAAAAAAGTTTACTTAAGATCAATACGTATGTTCATATATAAGTTACTTAAAGAAAAAGTGAACACACAAGCATTGTCGCATGTGTTTACGCTAGTTCATAATAAAATAAATTCACGTATAAGATAAGAAAATCATATATAAAAATTATAAAATAATATTTTTTATTCAATAATCATTATTCTATAACAATATGGAAAGAAAGTTATTCTTTCACAATTTTTTACTATTTTATCCTAAATTTATAACTATTTTTTAAAATTTAATTATCTACCTTTTATTCAAATTTAAATTTAAAAAAAAATATAATAAAAAATTACATTTTTTAAATTTAAATTCAATTAACTATTTTTTTCAAATTCAAAAACCATAATTATGATAAAAAATTAGCTTTTAAATTCAATTAATTATTTATAATAAAATAAAATCACATATATAATAAGAAAATCACATTAAAAATTATAAAAAAAATATTTTTTTTATTAATAATTATTTTTTATTTTTTTATAACACTAATAAAGGATTCTCTTTCTTAACTCTTTTTTGTGTACAAATTATTTTACCCTTAAAATATTATAACTATGTTTTTAAAACTCATTTAAAAAAAATACCGAAAAGTCTTAACCCCGTGTTACTAAAGAACCACAAACACGAATGCAAGAAGAAATTCAATTTACCCTTTATTTTTTTAGTTTTCCTTTCTTTTTAATATACATATGTTTTTTTTGTTTTCTATGTCAGGATTTAGTGTTTAAAAAATTTGTATCGTGTATAAGTAAAAAATATTTAATGTTTGTTTTGTTTTGATTAGAGTGCAATTTAAATTGTATTGTTGCATTGTATTTGACTGTATAAAAGAAAAAATATATAAAAATTATTTTTTCTTGTTAAATAATTTTTTATTTTTCATTTTTATAATTTCTATAACATTTTTATAACATAAAGAAGAATTCCTTTATTAACTATCAATGTAAACACAGGTGCATATATAAACATATATATATATATATATATATATATATTAATATCAAGTAAACTTCAGTTACAAATATATATAAAAAAATTATTCCTATTATGTATTTATAATAAAAAAACGGACATTATGTTTGTGCTACTATAATTATAAAAAGAATTGTTAATACTTTATATGATTACATGGAAAGTTATAGCTAAAGGCCTTTTATTTTGTGCCGACAAGTATTAATAAGCGTTTTGAAAAATAAAAATATGATTATTTTGCAAATATATATTATGATAATTTTAAGTTAGATTCGGGCACTTTTACTAAATAAATTAATAATTTTAACCTAATCATCTTCAATCTCTTTTAACCTAATCATCTTCAATCTCTTTTAACCTAATCATATATTCAATTAGAACGTGACAATTAATATGAATTTTGTTTCTCTATTGTTAATTTATTAATGATTAAGTACTACAAAACACAATTGTACTAGAAAATAAATATTTTTTTTTTCATTTGAATTCACTCAACCACCGAAAGACGTGTTGCCATGATTAAGATGCTCGTTTGACTAGTTTGTGAAAACGAAGCATTACAACCTAAAGCCTAACAGTCCATTATATATCAAATGGTCAACAAAAAAATTGGGTTTCATTCCATCTTTTTAATTTTAAGTTTATTTCAATTTAAGGTACAAAATATTATTCCATTTTAAAGTGGGTAAATTAAATCGACTTGATTATAATTATGTTATTTGGGTCATTAGAATAGACAAAAATAATTGTTATGATTTAATCTTTCGAATGTTTTTAATTATACGAATTTTTCAACTTAATTATACGAAATAAAATAAACCAAATAAAATTGAATCTATTTAATTAATTTGATTTAAATTTGTCACATCATTATAATTTATTGAACATCTCTCTCAAAGGCACAAAAATGTTGATTTGAAACAATTTCGATTTTGTTATTTGTAAGCAACTGAAAGAGATGTGATGACATTTGAATGGTAAAAGCAAGTATCCTTAGCCATGTCTTTAATTTTTAAATTAGATAGGCCAATCTAAGTAAAATCTTATTAGACCTAATCTGTTTTTATTTTCAATGCCTAAAACTCTTATTCTTTAACACTCAATTAGAAACGCTTAATTAAGAGTGTTATTTTAATAAACTATCTAGATACAAATTGGTCTAATTATATCATTTTTTTTATTAGATGATAATATTAAAACATGAATCTCTCACCTCATTTCAGTTAAATTCAAGAAAGAATAAATTTAAAAGAAATTAAAAAAATAGGTCTTCTTTATTAATTAATATAATAGAATTTCAAAAGAGAAAAAAAAGTTTATCATGTTATTTTTACATTTTTACGGAGTTTAAGGGTGATAAAGAAGTTAAGAACCATTATTTATGAATAATGGAAACATGGCCTCATTACCTCTTTGTATGTGTTTTTACATTTTGATTGCATTGTTATATTTTTATTATATATATATATATATATATATATATATATATTAAAATAAATTAATAAAAAAATATTGTATTATTTAAAAAGGAAAAAGACTAAAAAAACAAAAGAGTAGTAAGTGATTTGTTTAAATAAAGATTAAAGAGAGATAATCATGTGAGTTATAAACAATTATGCAGGCAATAAACCCATTTGTGTAAAAATAAAATAACTTAGCATTTCTTAGGTATTCCATGAAGAATTAACTTCATCTACATGGAAACAACTTTTGTGACCACCTTGTGGTATGCAAATAACAACAAACAACTTAGTCCTTTGTCTGGTTCCACAATCACAATCTCCTTTTACACAATATATAAAAAAATCACTTTCTACATGCATGCATGAGCAAGCAAAAGAGGAAAAACTGTGAAATAGAAGATGATGTCCATAACCAGAATTAACTTCATCTTCCTTCCTCTGCACTTCATAAATATGAAAAGAAGGTTTGACTAAGACTTTGCCAAGATTAATGTGGAAGTAGCTTCAAACAGAATATATACATTATATCTTGGGTGGTAAGTGAGTGAGTTGTCTCTTTCAATTGTTATTCAGTCTCTTTCTTGTTAGAAGGGATCAACATTGAGTGGAAAAAGTCACAAGAAATCCACACTGTGTTGCCTCATTTGCCCTTGAGAAGTGCACACCAAGTTAGATAGGCATTGAAAATTCAAACACTACCAAATCTCATAATTAAACACAACCATGATCCTCTTATTAAATATTATCTGAATCACGTATAAAATGGAAAGTTGCAAGACTTTGCGGTATCTTCAGGATATGTAACACATTTGCCATTTGCCACCTTCCTCAGTGCCAAACATTATTGGAAAACAAAACAAAACAAAACAAAACCATTTATTTCACTGTTTCACATACATGCATGCATATTATATAATTGTTTTCAGTTTTGGCAAGATCTTAGACAATGGTTTCCTTCCAAGGTAGATAAAGGGGAATCATATGTTTTCGCCTCAAATATCGTTTTCAATCAGTTCTATTTTGTGGGCTATGGTGTTCTGTGTCTGTTCCTAATTACGATATAAAACAACTTTATAGTATTAAATAATTGATTGTGAACATTTTTATGCAAGAATGATAATCCAAGAAACACAGAAATTGGGAGGGGGTTATTTTTTTTGGGATTAGATTGGTTAAAGAATGTTGACGTGCTTTTTTAATGGTAAGTGGAAGTTACGAGCCAAACATTTTATATCACTTTTTTTGTTTGACTTTCTTTTTTAATGAATTTTGGAAGGTTAATTTAAGAGGGTAGTAGAATAAGTGGAGGTTGAAGCATGTGGAGAAATGGTTACCCAAGTTAAAAAAAAATATATTTGTGGGGAAATTTATGAATTAGGAATAGCAGCCACCTAAGAACAAAATATTCCCATTCCAATTTTTTCAAATATTAAATGAATTAACAAAATGTCAAGTTAGCTGTCCAAGACAAAATGACATTTGAGCTGCTTCAGTTTGATTGGAAATTTAAAAAGTAATAGAAAATGGTACACAACATTTCACAAAAAATATGTTAATAATTGTTGTTCTTGGCTCATCAAACTTGCTACAAACAAACTAATTAAGTTACATTCAGTGTTTTTTTCATTTGCTAATTGATAATTAGTTTTTTAGATAAAAATTATAAAAAAAAGTAGTATTTTTTAATCTTTGACTTGTATATCCTCAAATAAAAATCTATAATATTTTGGTAAGTGTATTAATATGCTAATCAAAGAAAGAAGGTTACGTGTTAAAGAAGTGTTGACAAAGATTACTTAGTGAGTAAATGCATATCTCTTTTTCTAAATTGGTTTCAATGTCATGCAAAGGGTTAACTACATCTCACCAATAATATCAAAATGAGAGCTATTTAGTTTTGATAACTTGGTAAAAAAAGGAACTACACAAACCAAAAGTTCACAAGTCTTCTATTTTTTTTGCATATATTTGATGGATTAATGTTTACAAAATTGTGCCTAATTTGTTACCCAATCACATTTAATTATCTGTTTACTTCAAAAGCCATTTCAAGAGGCAATTATTTTAAGCTCATCAATGGGATGAATCCAAACGTAAAATATAAAACCATTGAAGTAAAGTTATCAATGGTTCTTGTAGCCACGTGAGTCACTATTAAGGTTAATTATGTTTAACTTCACTGTTTTTTTAGTGTAACCTGTATATATTTTAACCATTATTTAAAGCTGTTTTTTAATATATTAATAATATTGGTTTAAATTTTTATATTGTTTTTCTATTTTTAATCTTATTTTCTCTTCTTAATTTTACTCTTTTTTTATTTATATGAATATGAATGAGATTACTTTTATAAGATATTTTAAAAAATTATGTAAGTTTATAACTATTTTTAATAAAAGTTACATTAGTTAATATTTTTAGTTAAACATTAATGTCTTTACATGCAAAACAACAATTTCATAACCTATTATATTAATATTTTAATGATATTTTTATTTTTTAAGTTAAAGCATTAATATATATATATATATATATATATATATATATATATATTATTAAAAGAAAGTTGTTAGGTAAGTATTTTCTTACAGAGGATATCAAAATATAATTTCCCTTTCTTTTTTTATCACAATAAATTAAATTCAACACCAAATTTTATTAAACAATCTAATAATGTTAAATTTATAAACAAATAAATGAATATTTAAAAAAAACTCTATTTATATACATGAAATATTCCCAAATAAAGGTATATAATAATAATGTATGACAAATATTAAATTCAAATATTTATTTTTCTATTTTAATATTGATCTCATTTTAATCTTCTTTCAAACTTAAAAACCCCTTATATTAAAAGATTATATAAATTATTATAGGATTATTTTTTTTATAAATATAATAAACTAATTTTTAAGAGTAGGACAACGAAAATAAGCAACTTAGTTTAAAATCATATTTGCATTTAAAGGAAACTGCAAGTATTATTAAAACTCCAAGTATTACTTTTTCTCACTTCTTTCTTTTCTTATTTTTGTCCATTAGGAAGTAATAGTTATAGAAAAAAAAATTGTGTTTGTCTTGTTAATTTTATTCACTTGTTTGTTTTTCTTTCTTTTTCGTTCTTCTGATTTTTTCTATTTTCTTGTCAAATAATATATAATACTTTATTCAAGTTAACCCAAATTTAATTAAAATTAGTTATTTCTTATATTAAAGAAAAAAAAGTTAAATTGAATCAATGTGTTGTTACGATATAAACGAGTTATTATTCTTTTATGATAAATATATAAAAAATAATATTAAAAATTGACTTCTAAACATTATTAAAATGTGTCGAGACACAATAAATACACATTTTATGATTCAACTATCTTTATTTTATTTCAAATTTCTTTATCGAATATAAAATTTGCTAAATGACTATAGTAAAATAGTAAAATATTTAATTAAATTATTACATTTGTGGTTTGTAATGTTTGTGATAAATATGATTTATTTTTTCTAAATTCTTTCAAAAATTAAGTTTTTTAATTTTGAACAATATTTTTTTATATCTATTTAATGAATTTTTGAAATTAAATATATTTTAAAAAGTAATAATTTTTGTAGTTTGAATAAATAAAAGAGCATGGATGGGTCCCATATAAAGTACGTGGTCTCCAAAATGGAACAGTGACATGAGAAGAGGGGCATTTACAAAGTTTGGCGCGTTCATCGCCCAAAAGTACATGACAAATGGTCGCATATTATTCGACACTCTAAATGTGCTTTTCAAAGAATCCGAAATTTATTTAGTCACTTAAAGACATAACTTTTGAATACATTTATGCTGTTTTAATGCTTTTGTATACTATAAAAAATTATAAATAGTTTTTCTAGTTTTTTTTATAAATAATTTCTGTTTGTTTTTTTGGACAAAATAATTATATGTTACAAACTACTTTTTTCTGAAATAATAACTTTAACAAGTATTTCAATTGAAAAATATTATCTAATTTTAAAACTATTTCCTTAAAATAAAATTTGGCGACATTTGTTTTATTGAATGGTAGTTAGAAGTTGAGAATAATAAATAAGATATACAATAACACAGTTTGAGAGAGAAAATAATATTAAAAAAAGCATTAATTTTTTTACACTACGATAAATAAATTTTATTTATAGTTATATTTTTATTCTTTAGATATTGCCTTGTGTGCACCATGCCAACCTTTTTTCAAAGAAGTTGAAAGAATTATTGACTTTTAAGCTTTTGATTTTAATTAAAATTAAATATTAACAATTGATTTCTGTTTGTAACTATTATCTATCAAAATCACCTTCAAACAAAATATAATCACTTTCTTTATTATAATATTGAGTAATATCATAAAATGCAATATTTTTATGCACCTTTTCTATTCACTTGTATTTCAAAGGGATTAAAACAAAAATATCCATTAAAGTTAATAGAGGTGAAAATTATTATTAACCCAGTAGATATTTTTTAATTGATGTTAATCCAGTTAAACTTATTATATTAGTTATTTTTCATGCATAATTGTTCTTTAATTAATGTTACTAGTATAATTTAATAATAATTTTTTATTTAATACTTCTATAGTTTGTGTGAATTGAAATAATCTATCACATAAAATTTAATAAATTTAAGTTATCTTATCAACATAAAATATTTGAAAAATAAAAACTGCTTAAATTTAATATATATTTTTCAAAATTTGCTATCCAAATACAAAATTAAGAACTTGTTACTAAAATTATTTCCATAACTAAGTAGATTATGAACATGATACTTTCCTCAAATCATTGAATGTAAATTTATAAGGTACTGTATAAAGTATTGAAATCACATTGCCATAATTGTACTTTTATTATTATTACTAATATAGTAAATTTATAATTATCAAAATTGATTTATTAGGTTACCCATTACTTAATAACTACAAATAATATTTGTAGTTTTGAAATGATAGAAGTAGGTAAGGATTACAAGAAGTATTATAGTAATTCCATACCAAAGAAATATTCATATGTTTTCGTAGCTACACCAATATTAACCTTACTTTTCCATATATGTATATTCAAATTCATTATTCATATTATACAAAATGAATAAAGTAACAGTAATAAAACTAGTCTCACTAATATTCACTAATAATAATTTAAATATAAACTTAATTAACCCAAACACA
The DNA here is from genome assembly GCA_030347555.1 of Lablab purpureus. Lineage (NCBI taxonomy): Eukaryota > Viridiplantae > Streptophyta > Magnoliopsida > Fabales > Fabaceae > Lablab > Lablab purpureus. The sequence continues at coordinate 18,284,901 of CM059259.1, forward strand.
AATTTAGATCACTAAAATATAAGTCATAACCCATAATTATTCTTAATCTCCAATAATTCTTAAACTTGATTAAATTAAATCATAAACTACACGAATTATTCCGTATGCTTCAATAACCAATATCAGGTTCAGTTAATTAAATTAATAAAACATATAATGTTATTTAAATTATTTTAGATATAACAAGATACATTAAGTATTATATTACCTGTATTTGATTTTATTCTCACTAAAAATCGAGGGAAATATAAAACCTATAATATCCATCTCCAATGAGTAGATAATTACTTATTTATTCAGAAGAGAAATCTTGGATTTTTAAAAGCAAAGTAGACATTAATTTTTTGGGGAGTAAAAAAAATTCCAATAATAATAAAAATAATAATATAAACCTTAGTGAGGAAAGGAAAAAATTTTTTTTTTATCCAATTTGAAAAGTTTTAAACGAAGATCTTCAGGTAAATTGTACAGAGTATCTGTATAATAATTGATATTTGAAAAAGAAAAAAATTAAATGAAATGAAATAATCAGAAAAAGAAAATGAGAAAAAATAAAATAAAGTCTACGACGTTGTTCCCTTGTGGTCTGAATCCCTGTAACGCTTTGACAACATGGATGCAGAGGAGACGCAGCCTATTAGAACCCATTCTTCTCTCTCTTCCTCTCTACTCTCACACTCACAATTTCAACGCCATCCAAAAATTCCACTGCACCTCTTCCTACCACCACCTTCCTCATTTGTACTTTTCTTCTCATTCTCTTTCCACTCCCCTGTCTTCTGCGCTCAATCCGTCATTTCCTTTTCTTTTTCCAGATTTCCCACTTTTCTAATTCGCTACAAACCGTTAAATTTACACTCTTTTCACCTTTTAAGGCATTCTGCGCTTCTGGGCAACTGCATAAGGTTAAGTTGCTGGCGGTGCTCCTTCCTTTTTGTGTTTTTTTTTCTTTTCGTTTGTTGTTGTTTCCCTTTCAAAAAAGCGACTGTTCTGATGACTTTGTGGCTCAATTCTCCTTGTCTTGTGCTATTCAAGGCCTTTGATTTGTTTTTGTTTTCCCTGACAAATCTATGGGTTTTTTGTATCTGGGTTGGTCCTTGATCTTCTTGGTTGGTTGGTTAGTAGTTGGTGATGCTTCATATGTAAAACCAAACGGATTTTTGTCTGTTGTTGAATTTGAATTGTTGATCGGGGTTAAGTTTTCTTGGGCTGATGAGGCTGTTTTTGCTTGCCTGTTGCGTTGGATCTTGATTTTGAAATTTTGAAGCTGTTTTTTTGGTCCCATGTCGTTCTGTTTTCTTGGTGATTTTTTTTCTTAAAGTGGTTTTGTGGGGTTTTTACCCCCTCGTGACCCTCTCTGACAGATATTTTCTGTGCATGTCGTTTGCAATGTTTCTTTTGTGGTAAAACATGCTATGACTGTGAGCAATCTTTAGCCTTTTTTGTTTGCTTTATATCTTACAAGGTTTTTCTTCTACTGGAATTCTCTGGATCTTTCATTTCTGGAGATGTTCGCTCTCACCAGCTCTGTAGTTTTGAATAATTGAATTTATTAGTGAATTGGCGGGATTGTGTTTTGTTTGCTTTATTTAGTTTTTTGGTGTCGAGTATCTGAACTTTTTTGAATCCTTTTTTCCCCTTTTTCATTGTTGTCTTCATGTTTATCTTTTAACCTTTCAAACTTTTGCATACAAACAAAACTTCTTGTTTTACCCTTTTGAAGGCTATTTGTTTGTCTGATTTTTGTTATGCTGGTTTTTTCAGTCTGAACTTCTTCTTCAGGGTTGTTTTGACGTCTCCCTTTCATAGAAAAATAAACTTACATGATCTGGTCTTCGCTGCAGCTTATCACTCAAATCATTCTGGAAGTGGAGCTTGATATGATCGTTTGTATTGGGGGACTCAGACCTTATTAACTTTGCAAATGCTAAATTTTGCTAGGACCAGAACTCAGCCAAGGTCAACCAGATCTATGTCTTTGGGAGGTAAGAATTTAGAATTGAGAAGAAATAGTGGTATGACTCTGTTATTGAATGAAGCTTGGTTACTTGAAGCATTAATCAATTTCAAGATATGAATCGAAAAGCTTTGACTTTTCTAACACTTCAATATAGGATTGGTTGGAAACATGTATTTGCTTAAGGTGTCTGTAAATTCATTATTTTTTTGCTTGGTGGTTTTCTTATGATTCATTATTATTTATCATTATAACTAAATTGGTGTTTCAAGATATTTTTTTTTTGTTAATTTTTAGGCATGGATTATGTGGATCCAAAAAGGAAGGGCAATTTTGTTGGAAAAGTTTTTCTTGCTGCAGCATTAACGGCACTATGCATTATCATGATCAAGAGATCTCCATCTTTGAATCCCCCTAGTCCGGTAATCCTTTATTCCCTTACCCCATCAGATACTCATGATTATCAGAGTCAATCATGTGTATATGTATATTTGAATATCTATATGTTATACTTTCTATTACGTGTGATCGTATTTCATTTAATATATTTGTTCATAAGTATGGGAATTACTGAATGAGACGTGAAGGATGATGCCATAAATCCTGTTAGACCTTTGAGTTTAATTTCTATCAAAGAATTGTTCTGCTTAAGTGGTTGGCCGTGAGAGAGATGATCTGTCAAATTGTATTTGATTTATTGGAATGATCATTGCCACTTATAGGTTTACTGCATAATAGTGCCTTTTGTTGTCTGATAGTTTTATTTGTTGTATTCTAATAATTTTTGACATATATAAGACTTCTTTATAGTTTCTTTGGCTGTTTGATTATTTTACTACTGAAAGATACCTTGAAGTGGCAGATGAATCATTATTAGAGATGATGAGCTATTTTTACTGTATCAAATTGTAGAACAATGAAGCCTGTGTATGTTTATTTTGGTATTTGCGAGTGGTGTGAGATGGATATAAGAAAGAAAGAAATTTCAATAAATAAAAATGAGGATTTATAAGGGATAAATTGTTTAAGATATGTTGTTTTCAGTTATAGTTTCCTACCTTCTCTTGTTATGGTTTGTGTAAGTAAATTGATTGCTATTTTGCCCTTTTGTTCAAGTTGTTGATTATTCTTTTTTTTGGGGCCTTTCAGTTTTCCATCCATGAACCAGGTGTCACTCATGTTTTAGTGACAGGAGGTGCAGGCTATATTGGCTCGCATGCTACCTTACGACTTCTGAGGGATTTCTATCGTGTCACCATAGTGGTGTGCCTCTTCATAATATTGAAAACTGCTCTGATAAATTTGAATGCATTTACTGCTCTGTCTGCTAAACAGTTTTTCTTCTTTGCAGGATAATCTATCACGAGGCAATTTGGGTGCCGTCAGGGTTCTTCAAGAATTATATCCAGAGCCTGGAAGGCTTCAATTTATATATGCTGACTTGGGAGATAAAGAATCTGTATCCTTATAATCTTTCCTTATTACAAGAAATAATTTGGTGTTGAATTTAAACCTTTTGTTGAAGCATATTGTTAGGGATTGCCCAAGAAAAGTTGTCCACTTGACTGGTTATTAGGTGAATAAAATATTTTCAGAGAATAAATTTGATGCTGTGATGCATTTTGCTGCTGTTGCGTATGTGGGAGAGAGCACACTTGACCCTCTTAAGTAAGTACTTATATCTTTTTTACTCAGGGACATTATTAACTCCAGTGGTACAAGAAGTGGGAACTGGGAAGTAGCATCTACCTGTGGTTTCTTATTTCTTCCATGTAGCTTGTACAACAGATTGACGTTTTAGATAGAATTTAACATTCTCAATTTTTTATTAACTCTGTTGCAAGGGTTTGCAGATAAAGTCTGTGATTATGTATCGCAAGAGCGTTTACATTTTTCTCACAACACATTGAATAATAGTATTTTTTTTTTCTATTGAGTTTTTTAACTAATGAGAACATGGATAAGAACTACGAAGATGTGCACAACTTAGTTGCTGATATAGTGTGTGAAATGACTAATAACGACCGAAAAGTTGGACCTCTTTTAGGAGTAGCCTCTCAAAAAATTATATCATAAAGAGTATCAGGACTCAGAAGTTGCTTAGAAAATCATAATACTCTTTCAACCAATTTTGGGTGTTAAAGAGTGTGTGGATGATATATAATTTAACGAAATATATCATGCTATATATCTTTGTTGCAATTAGATATTATTTTGTTGAGAGTAGGATCAAATTATGAGAATAATAAGTGATGTTTGGATTGTTGTCACTGTGTAGTTGTGTGTCTTCCTCTAATAACTCTCTTAGTTGAGGTTGATGATGACATGACGTACACAAACACAATTAGCTTTGTGGCTATTTACAGTATTGTGATAGTTCTCTGGGATACTCTCAGTTCTTTATGCATACCAATGGCTGTAGATGTAGAAAACGAGTCTTTGCTAGAATATGGCTTTTAATTTAGTAAACTTACTTGGTCCTCAATTATTCTTTTTGGGGTGTGGGAGGATGGAATTATGTTTTTCGTGAGATTTAGATGATATCCCCTGATGTTCAAAATTATCTATTTCAGTTCTTTTTTTAACACATTTTTGTCAGGTATTATCATAATATTACATCAAATACCTTGTTGGTATTGGAGTCTATGGCTAAACACGGAGTGAAGAAATTAATATATTCTAGTACATGTGCAACGTATGGGGAACCTGAAAAGATGCCTATTACAGAAGAAACAGAACAGGTGGGAAGTCTTAAGTGTGGTTGAATGATGAGTTTGGTTAAGAACTTTTTATTTCCGTTGCATCTTGCAATGGCTTTTAATATACATTGGAATGTAATCTTCCCATTATGTTCTTCAATTACAGAAACCAATTAATCCATATGGAAAAGCCAAGAAGATGTCAGAAGATATCATCCTTGATTTTTCTAAAACTTCTAAAATGGCAGTAATGATTCTGAGGTATGTATTTTACATTTACATATATGACTTCCCCTTATTTTAAATTGCTTATTGGTGTTTACTGTATGCCCTTTATTTCTTAAATTAGGTGAGTCATGATTCAAGTCAAATGCATTTTTTGATTTTTCTTTAATGCAGACTCATTCAATGCTACTCTAGTATATATATAAGCCATTTTCTTTCCTCGTTCTCTTTGATTTCACTGTCTGTTTTTTCCCTCCCTTTGTCACGATGACGGGTAGAGATGGGCTGGGAAGGTTTTGAGGAAGACCCTTGTTATGTTTCTTCGTATGACAAAAATCTTTTATTATCATTTGGCATGTACCAGAAGTAAAATAAGTATCAGTATCTTTTTATTTGTTTAGCATAACAAAACGGAACCATTATTGTTGTTTGGACAGTTGGTATATTATTTTGAGGTCTGAAAATGGATGAAAGATAGCGTAGCAAATCAATGGAACTTGATTTAAATATAACTATTAAGAATGAGCTATGGTTGTAATTGTTGTTTGCTTTTCCCTGTGAAACTTGTAGGTACTTCAATGTGATTGGATCAGATCCGGAGGGCAGATTAGGTGAGGCTCCAAGACCTGAACTTCGAGAACACGGTCGAATTTCTGGTGCCTGCTTTGATGCAGCTCGTGGAATTACAACTGGCTTAAAGGTATGATAGGATTATCATTTTTACTTTTGGATGAAATGGAATTTCTTTACATTTGATGCATCTTGTCAGGAGAATTAGTCCAGGCAGCTTGATGAATACTCAAACTCATGATAATCTTGCTATTTCCATGAATACTCAAACTCCTCCTAGATGAATGTTTTTTATTGCCTCAGGAGAAGACTTGGCATGAGCCAGTCATATTTAAGTAAATTTTATACCTGCTTTGTTTTCATTTTCAGTGATGTAATGTTTTGCATCGATATCATCATTGCTTAATGCATTGGAACCATTTCCATTAGCAATTCCACTCTAAACAACAATTTCCAAATCCTCTCATAATCAGCTATACTCATTTCTTGAAGTTGACTTGATGAGACAAGCAAAGAATAAATAACCCGTTGTTAATATATTGCAAATAACACAATGCAGTACTGTTAATGTATTCAAAGAATCATAAACTGAGCTCACCTTCAAGTAATCTTTCCATACTTATCACTAGTGTGTCCTGTTGTGAACTATAATGAAGATGTACTGATTGTATCTGTTTGTTTCCACCTTGCAGGTTAGAGGAACTGACTATCATACACCGGATGGAACATGCATACGAGACTACATTGATGTAACCGATTTGGTTGATGCTCATGTGAAGGCTCTTGAAAAGGCACAACCTGGTAAAGTAGGGATCTACAATGTTGGCACTGGAAAAGGTAGGTTCTTTATTACGCGTTGAATATGAAGAGATAGTGTTTTGATGCAAATCCACATATTTTTCATGAGGGGTTATAATTTATCAGGTAGATCAGTGAAGGAGTTTGTGGATGCATGCAAAAAGGCGACAGGGGTGAATGTCAAAGTAGACCTTCTTCCTCGTAGACCTGGTGATTATGCAGAAGTGTATAGTGACCCTTCGAAGATCAACTTGGAACTGAATTGGACTGCACAACACACTGACCTCGAGAAGAGCTTACAGATTGCATGGAAATGGCAAAAATCTCATCGTAATGGTTATGGCATTTCATCTGCAATTTGAGTTTCTGCTCATCTCACACATCATGGGCCTCACCATTATATTTTTTTGTCCTTAGGGAGTTTGCTAGTTCATTCGTTATACTTACATGTGTATTCGACGTACAATGAGTCAATAATGATAATGTTTTCAGTTGCAGCATTCACCTAACCAAGGCCACTGTCACCACATAATAATGTATGCAATCATGGAATTAGTTATAACAGTTCTTTTTTTTTTTTCAAAACTTCAATTATTTTATAACAAGTCATTTAAAAAGGTAATTATATTTGTAACATTTAATAAATATATATAAACTAATTAAGAATTGAGTGAAAGATAAATAAAAGTAATAATTAATATTATTTTAAACTTTAAAAATCACAGTTGAATAAGAACAAGAATCTTTTATATTTTTAAAAAATTCTGATGAATTAGTCTGCTGCATGCCATCATTGTCTGATTGTGCAATCTGTGATAATTATTTAATTGCTCTTTTGTCTCGTTTTCTTGGAACAACTCGACCCCAGGAATTAACTTTGCACACATCACGTTCATTTTTGTTTATTTCTTTTCTTCTAACATTTTTTTGTCACAAGAAAAAAACCTGTCCAGGAGGACTCAATTTTGACGTCTCCAATATCATTATATAGTTTTGTTTATCTGTCGTTATATATATATATATATATATATATATATATATATTATTTTTAGTCTCAATTTTTCCTAGTTCATGTAAATGTTTTATAATATCTATAATATGTTTACTTTTTATGTAATGATATCATAATAATATGACATCTAGTTCTTAATACAGGCCGCTTCTAACATAATCACGCTTGTCGGTAAACACAATTAATTACTTTAGTTAAATTTTTTGAAAGATGTTACCAATGTATTTACTACTTCGCTTGCTTTTTAATTGGTTGTATTTTTTAATATTTTTTGTATTCTCTTCTTTCTTTTCAAATTCTTTTATTTAATAGAAAATCTTATAGATATTTTACTAAAGTAAAAAATTTATTTCATTTCTTGATTTTCGAAAGAAATAAACCATTAAAAAAAATACTTGAAAAGGAATAAAGAGTATATTTTAACTGATATTTTCACAATTCAAAGTAACATTAATCAGCCTCCTTTTCCATTATAAATATTTTATAAAAGAGGAGAAAAATTTACTGCATTAGTTGTTTGTTTCTCTAAAGGAAACCTTATACAATACTTAAAAAGAAACAGGAAATACTGAATTAACCTTAAAAATATTTTAAAAATTCCATTTTTATTATTTATTAATACAAAATACAAAAAATTATAATATTTAAAAGGAGTAAACACGAAAAATAAATATAAAGTGCAAAAATATAAAATACTTCCTAAGAAGGAACAACCATTTTTTAGATCTATCTTATAGAAAGATGGAAAGTGCAACATTCTTTCTATTAATTTAATGTTATCATTAATTAATGTAACATATAATTATGTATTTGTCTCGATTTGATGATGTAAAACTAGCATAATTACAATATAACATCATTATTATCAGTCACATTATAGTGTTTTCTACAAAATAATTAAAAAAAATATTTTCTAAAAAAATGTCTGAATGTCACCAAGTGGTATCTAAATGATTAAAGATCTAGTTAATTGTTTTTGAACAATAAGAATATATAAAATAATCACAAAAGAATTATTTTTATGCATCCTAATAAAAAATTTATATTTATATCTTTGGAGACTGGTTAGAGTTTATAAAAAAATAATAAAAACCAACATAATTTATTCTACATCCAAAATAAAATTATTAAAATTTAAATTTTAAACCACTATTAAAATGATATAATTTGTTATCATTTTAATAAAACTTTTAGAGTTTGGTGTTAGCACAATGAAACATTTTATTAAATATTAAATATATTAAGCAAATAAGTGTATTTAAAGCTTGAAAAAGACTTAGTAATACTAATCACATTTGGTGAAAAAGTTAATTTCTAAAATAAACCTGAGACAGAAATAAACTATTGAAAATTTCCAACTACTCAATACCAGCACTAACGTTTAAATTTAAATGAGCACCGTGTGTCAATTCTACCCTTCCATAAACATTAATACAACAAATAATGCTTCATAAAAACTGTCACATTCACAAAAATAATAACTAGGTTTTATCACGTTTTCTACAAATTAACTAACCCCAATCTATTATGTTTATCTTCAATTATGGGGTTATCTCCAAACTACAACACATTAAAAAATATAATAAATATCCAAATCCAAATTCAATCCAAATATAAGTCGAAATGCATCCACCAGTATTGTAGAGTGTGCATTTTAAAGAATATGAATCAAAATTATTAATTAAAACGTTAAAGAGTATGTATAAAATTGCAACAGCCCTATTTATCTATTATAGTCCTTTCAATACGTTTTTTCCTACTCGGTATCATTCTGCATATGCTATGCCATGCTACAAAAAGCCAAGATTGATACCCCAGGCTAACCACAAAAACGCAACGACGTAGACCAGCCTTTCCACAAACACGATTTAGTAGGCAAACACCTTCCACTTCACCACAATCAATTTTATTTTGACATGAAAAATACAAATAGGAGAATGCAAAACTTTGGATAAAATAGAATACAGATTTGCTAGTCCATCCACACAATCGTAATCTTGTTTACTCAATACCTATTGGCATTTCTTGCTCTTTTAGTAAAATATACGATGTAAATGAACTTGCTTAAAAATTATGTCAGATGTAGCTTTTACAACATCAAGACTCAGTAAACCAAACATTGTTATAAATTTGAATACTATGCCACATTACCCAGTTGAGTATGTTCTAAAGATACGCAACCAATACAAGGTATAAAAATTGCACGGAAGACCCAAACCTTTCAACTCCTGAAAGAAATTGAATAATCGACTCATGAAGAAAATGATTGTAGCGCTCTATCAAAACTTTCTTCTGCTGATGTTACCCGTTTGACGAGTACATGATCTGCATGAGAAAGTTTCAGCTGGCTGCAAAGCAATACAAGTCGCATACATCGGTTAAAAATACAAGGGGAAAGATTTTAAAGAATAAAAAATACCAAACTCGATCACATAATAAACGGAAAGCAAGGGAAAAATCAAAAAGGGAAAAGTTTAAATCCAGAAGTATAAGGAGACATTCAAATCAAATAAGGAACGAAAAGCTTTATGTTTCCCAAGTCACTCGGTCCAATTATGCAGGTGATTGGCGGTAAAAGTTAAAGAATGCCCTCCCATTGACAGATTGCATATGCAAGCTATTTTCACAAAGGAAATTGGAGAGTTAGGGACTGTTTGGTCCAATACAGGAAAGAGGAAGAAAGAAGCTTTAAAAATTAATTTAATTTTATACCCTTAATATATCGAATTTCAAAATGTAAATAAAACTATTTTGTCAATACACTTGAAATGTTTTAAATCACCTTCCCATTTAGATTAGGGATGTTCAATGTTCAACCCCAAAATAGTTTCTTCCCAGCATGGTTTGGTTCAATATTTAACCCTTTAAATTAACAAATGTATATTGTGTGTATGTAAACGCATATATTTCTAACATGATACGCATTTTCTATATATTATACTAAAGTTTTGGACTTGTCATGTTACCATTTTACTATTTGAACTTGGAATACTCAGTTGGTACTAAATTTAATTCAAGTATGAGGCCAAGTAATGTTCTCTTATTTATATAACTGATGTCAACTTCACTAATTACTATCACTGTTGAAGGCTACCTTTAGAGTCTAAGAAATTCAGTATTGATATGGTGCTGATAAGGTTTGACCCTCCAAATTGGGATGAAACAAGCCAAACCAAGAATCATCGTGAGGTTTGGATTTAAAATCCGTGATCCATGGAATATTGATTGGTTCAATATTGAATTCTTATAAATTATAGCACTATATTCATCAGCTGTTAACAAGAATGAATGCATGCTTTGAAGACGTTGCTCCATCAGTGACGATCTTGGAGCTCCCATTCACTGAATACTAACATTTAAAACTTTAAAGCTACGAAAGTTTCTTAACAAGTGTTCAAAAAGCAGAAGTTAGGAAGGCATAACTCCATCTACAAAATACATATAAACCTTAGCCTTCCCTGACTCATAACAAATACATAGAATCGATTCAGAATTGAATAGCCCTTTTCAAGGAACTAAAGATTCAGCCAGCCATGTACGATTTTATATCCATGCTATAGGATATTTTCAATAGACATTCAGTGAAAAATATTAAATGCACGGAGAGAAGAAAAGGGTTTTGCAGGAACAAGTAACTGGTTATTCATAGAGAAAGAGAGAGGATACAAACAGTAAAGATGTCCAGAGAGTTTACCTGAACGATTTGTTAGATGGCTTGCCAAGGTGAAGACAGCATACAACTAGATTGGCTAGCGTTTCAGGATCCCTGGCATCCTGTATAAGCCACAAACACATTTTCATCACACAATTTTCCAAAACAACAAATCACCCATCAAATAGCATTTTAGAACCTTTCAGGATGAGATTAATTTAAAAGGAAAAACTATAAACAGCATTCACCTTTTCCTACATCTGCTTTCTATCCTAATTTCTTCCTATTGGTCTTTTCTATAATATCACTCATAACATCTATCCCTTTTTCTCTCTTCCTTCTCCTTTTCTTTCCATTTCCCTCTTCCTTCTCCTTTTCTTTCCATTTCCCTCTTCCTTCCCCTACATACTCCTCAAAATGGTGTCTGTCTATAATAACTACAAATTCTTACAATAACATTGAGCTGCAATGAATAGTTGCAAAATGTAAAGCCAGATGGAATCATTTTGAACTCAACCAAATCATTCAGTGATTTAAAAATCTATGAAAATCATAATCACAACACAAAAATCAATTAAATTGTCAAATCCATGGAAGAGAACACTAATAGCATAAGAACAGTATGTAATACGTGCCTTGTTCAACGCTTCAACCAAAAGGGTCTCGGCTTCGTCAAAGTTGCCCATGTGCATGCAGCAAACCGCCTTGCCATTCAAAAGCAAACTGGTGGATTGATACCTCTCCGACATATCTTGGAATATCAGATACGCCTCCTGAATCTTCGACCCTCCCTGATCCACCATCATCCAGCCAAACCCATCAATTAAACACACCAAAATTCATCACTATTTTTTACTATTATTCTTACTTAGCTGTTAAGCCTAACTCAATCTTAAATAATCAGCTTGTAAGACGAAGAATCTATCACTCCCATACTTGAATTTGATCATACATCACATCTCCAACAATTATAATTCCTAATTTCTCATAACACAACCATTATTAAATTAATTAATTAATACCACAGCCAAATCAAGCCACGCATTGGCGAGTTGAGTGAGAGTGTGATCCTCATCAATCTGCTGCATGATGCGCAGCTGCCTCTCCGCGTAATCCGACCTATGCATCTTAATGAAGATCTGAACATTCAGCGCGTGCCTGAAAACAAAACAATTACAATAACGAACGAAATAATTAAAATTAAAAACAAAAGAGAGAAGAAGAATTATACAGTTCCATGGTCCCTCCGGCATTGGTGTGTTTAAGTGCTTCGTTGAAATCATTCTCGTGGAGGAAGACGAGACCGGCGACGAGCCTGAGCGTGGCGTTGTTTCCGATGGCGGGATCCGCGAGCCATTCCTTGAGGCTGGAGATGGTGGAGTCCTGCGAGATTTCGAGGGGAGAGGAGATGAGATGGATGGGACGAGAAATTGAGGAGAAAATGAAGGAAGCATGCCTTGGTGTCGGGAGAGGAGAAATAGAGGGCAAGGAGTTTGACGGCTTGGAGAGAAGTGGGAGCGTCGTCGTTGATCTCGGAAATGACGAACTGCAACTGGCCGAGGGCGATGTAGCAGCGGTGGACGAGGGTGTCGCGCTCGAGGGCGTCCTCTTCGGAGAGGTTGGAGACGTCGCTGCTGTTGATGGCAGCTTGGTAGGCGCCGAGGTAGAAATTGTTACGGAGGTTGAACAGGTGATCCGGTGTCGCCATCGATAGATTCAGATCTCAGCAATCACACACACAATTCACAGAGAGAGAGAGAGAACTCAGACACGCTCGCTCACTCGCACTCTTTTTGTTTCGTGTTCTCAGTATTCTGGGCTGTTACTGGGCCTGTCATCAACAAGTCAAGAGTGCTTACACGGGCTTCATATTCTCGCCCCAGTCTTCTTAGGCAAGTGCTTCTGCACCTCATATTTTCTTTTTGCACCTTCCTTTAAACTATAATTAAAAGAAATGACTTTTAAAATATTTATAGTTTCCAGAATATATTAAAGAGCTTCCCTTATAAATAAGAATTCTGAAAAAATATATTTCACAGTGAAATTTCGAGACATCATTCAAAATAAACAATTCTAAAATTAATCATTTGGAAATGTCTTATGATAATTTTTTATTATTGAAATATCTTTAATTCCATAAACTTAAAAATTTAAAAATATTTATACCACGGTTTGTGTCAAATCATGGTTTTAGTGTTAAGGTAATTGTCTCTGAATCTGGAATGCATTGGTGATATATGATTAGGGATCATAAAAGAAATTGGCTCATAAAATCTGTAGCAAGCATGAAATACGAAATAAATATATTTAATGAAAATATATGAATAATGGATATATATATTTTTTAAGTATATATTTTTTGATAAGGTAAATATGATTATTATTATATTTAATATGTGACTATCCGTTACCTCTAATCATTATAAATAAATTTTATTAAATATTTTAAAATAATAAAATAATCAAAATAAAATTATTGATAAAAATATTAACAATGTAAAGATTATTTAAAGTTTAATTTTGTTTATATATATATATATTTTATTTATATTTATAAAATTAAAGTTATTTTTAAAAAAATGAATTTTATATTTTATAATTCAATTTATTTATATTTGTGTTTTAAAAAGATTAAAATATTTTATTATAAAATTTTATTTATATTATATTTTAAAATTATTTTTTATTTGAATTTATATTCTAAATAATTATTTTTAAATATTTTTATTTTAAAATACAAATTAAATAAAAAATATATATATATACAAATATTTATATATACTATGAAAAAATTTTCGTGAATACCCACAAATAATAGAACATATTTTTTTAATGAATCATATAGTACCTACATCCATTGTCATTCTTGTATATGATCCATCCTAAGTTAATAGGATTCTATGGTAAGATTTTGAAAAAACTTTTGAGATAAAATTCTCTTGAAGGTTCCAATTAATGTTACATTTGTGGAACGAGTCTTCTCAGATATATATTTTAATTTATTTTGTTTCATAATCATAATTAAAAAACGTATTATAGAATTATTAAAATAATTGATTCGAAATAGTTAAATATTAATTTTAGATTATGTATTATGTGTGATATATTTTAGATTGCATTTTTCTTCAAATGTAAAAGTTTAAATTGCGATTATTACAAATGAGCTTAAAATGAATTAAAATACATTTTAGATTGAATATTCTAGAATTATTATGTAAAATAAGTTTCATCGACCACATTTCAAACTATTTATTATTAATGGCAGAAAATGTATTTTAAAATAAATATCATGAAAAATGTAAAATAAACATAAGATACCAATAAAAATATATATATATTTTCAAATGCTTTGGATAATATTTCCTCTATTTCGGACTGCAAAAATTGAAATCGTGAAAAAGAACTGCTTACATGGGTTTTATTATTCTTATCCTAGTATTTTCAAGAGCTATTTCATTTTATATCTTATTAAAATCTTGACTCATTTTTATTTATTGAAAATAAATGAGAATGGACTGTAATATTTATAGAGCACGAGAGTATACCTTTTTTATAAATAAAATAAATAAAATAATATACATTTTATAGATACATCTTTTTCTTCATTCAGGGGTGTTGATTTAATAAAAACGTGGCACCCAACTTCAGTGCTTCAAAGAATAATAATGCACACACTGTTTTTTAAGTATTTTTTGAAGTAATGGTTTTATTTCAACATCACTTTCAATATAAAAAGTGATTTATATGATAATTAGGTACATAAGTAAAGGAGGTTTATTGCAAGAAGCTAAGAATATATACACCACACTTTACTCCAACTTTTATTTATTCATCATACTCTTAGTGTTAACTTCTTTCAAGATCTTGTTACCTGCAAAATCACAAGATTTGAAATATTAAAAACCAATCAAACATATATGAGAGAAGTTGTAAATAAGAAGAATGAAAATAAGCTGAGAAGTGTAATTTACCTTAACATTCCCATCAGATCCCTTGGGTTGATAGTTTGGCACAATGATAGGTAACATTTGCTTGCGCTTGTGAACTGGAACACCATTAAAACCTTTTAAAGCAGTGGGATTGTTAACAAGGTACCAATACACAACACCCAAGGAATCATCTTCAACACCTATTTTCTCCAATTCTCCCCATAAATCCTTACTACCATCTTCCTCTTTTTCCTTCATCTCTTTAACCAAAAACACATAAATGCTATAACAGTTAAGACACTACATCTTCTGATATAATATAACGTTAAAATTTCAGAAACACAAGAAAAAAAAGTAAAACATATGTACCTTGAACTGGAGAAGCAGACAGAAATAGAGCAAGAAAAGAAGAGAAAGATGAAGGTTTTAGGAACCCAATGAAACAAGAAATGAATAAAGTGTAAGAAATGAATATATCAGCACATATTATGTTACCTCCACTCTGAATGTCAGCACCAACGAAGCTCTGATCACCATCACCTTCTAGGAGGAACGAGTATGCAGTTCCTCCCATGGAGGGGATAGAACCACGATCTGGTTTACAGATTGTTGCCCCACTTTTAATCTTGGAATTGTCGAAATTTTGTTTCCCTTTCCCTGTGTGGATGAATGATTCCAGAGTGCCCCCCATGGAATTCATCTTGCTTGGGACAGACATACCCTTACAAGATTAACAATTGTTTCAGTGACCCATACATTTCATGAGCTTCCGTTTTTTATAGATACACATGAAGACAAGGGAATCTTGCATGCTATATCAAGCTAGCTACTACCAAGTTGGGGTTGACAAAATCTTCACTTCTTTTCTCTACTAAAACCAAACATGTTTCTTTATTTATATATGAAAACATATATTTTGACACCTGTATAGATAAAAAAAACTAATAATTTTTATTATTTTCTATACTAAAATTTTAAAAATATATAATTAAAATATAAATATTTTTAAAGTGCAAAGTGGATGCAATTTTTTAATAGAATATCAAGATATCATATCTGTCTATCTCTCTCTCTTTATATATATAGCAAACGATAGTGGTTCATTTTAATTTAATATATGTTTATTTTATATTTATTTGTTTTTTTTATTTCTCTCCTTCAATTATGTTATATATTTTATAAATTTATATTTTTTTTCTTTTTAAATATAATTTAAGTGTAGAAGAAAATTATATATATATATGAATAATCTTATATATTTTAAGAAATCTTTTAATGTTTTTAATGATAGAAATGAAAAAAAAAATATTTTTAAAAACCTATATAGATTCTAGAAATGTATTACACAAACACATGAAATCTAGGTTTGGAAATCAAAATATTGAATGATGAGTTAGAAAAAACAAATCTCTATGAGATTGATTTCTAATAAAAAAGGTTAAAAGAAAAATTCTCCGAGTAAATTTGTAATACAATATTTCTTATGAAATTAGAAAGGTGTTTTAGAAAGAAAATATTGAATAACTCTTGAATTTTGTTTGCAGATTAAGAATTATGCAATCTCATGTTTGATTTTGAAAATACTTTTATACATTTTTTGGTAAAATATAGTTAATAAATTATTTCAAGTAATAATTGAATATGTGATATTTGAAGAACTTTACGTTATTAATCAATTATGAACTTAGAATAATAGTTTATTTATAATTATAAGAATTATCTTAATCATGAGCTTCTCATTATAATCAATTAATTAGCTTTTTAATTGATTAAATGGCTTTTGAATAATTTTCTAAGAACAATTTACATTGCATATTATCAAAACAAAACATAAATGTAATAACTAAAAGTTTTATATTTTCAACAAGTTTATAATCAGCATAGTCTAACGGTTTTGTGACATCGAACTCATGAATAAAATTGACCTAAAAAGATCAACTTAATATTTAAAAAGAAAGTAATTTTTTAAGAAAAACAACTACATTTATTGTGTTAAAATTGAATTTTTACACATTAAAAAACCTTATTTATTGTCTTTAAGAAAAGTTAGTTTTGATGTTGTAAAAAGTAGTGAATTTACATATTAAAATTAAAATTGGTATACCAAAGAGTCCTTATTTATTTTCTCACGGATCCACAAAATGTCGAGAACAAGTGAAAAACAATTATTTACAAGAATGAAAGTATAAAAAAAAAACGAAAAATGAGAATAAATGTCACATGAAAATTAGAAAAGAATGAAAGCAAATCCCACACTTTTATTTTCTTAAAAATGTGAAAAAGAAAAGAAAAGCAGCAACGGACACAAATAGATAGACTATGTACTATAATAAACAAATAAATTAATAGTAATATTAATAAATAATAATAATAGAATAATATTATATAAGAGAAGTTATTTTTTTTAACTAAATCCTTTTTATTTTCACTCTTTTTTTCAAGTATATGTTTTTTTTTCCTCATTTATTGTTTACCAATAGGACTCTTAGGACCGGCAATATTATTTGTTTTGGATTCCTTAACAAGTGCGAATATTGGAAAAATAATTTGAAATCCGGAATATATGCTTAATAATTCAAAAGAAGATGCCTCATTGATCAACATCCAAACCATTTTGTTGGATTGGAGCACCTTAATCATTCCCTCTGTCACGTTTCAAAATATATTCTATTCACTCATAACAAAATATATATTCTACATGAACAAAAAACACAAGTTGTCATATTTTACTGAAACTTTTTTAATAACTATTCTGGTATTTAATTAGGACTTGTTTATAAAAAATAAATGTGGTGTTGTTTAATTAATATTTTTCATAATTGATATTAAAAAAATATATTATAGGATGAAAGAACTAAGACAAATATTTTATGCAGACCGAAATTATAAAATGAGTACGTTATAAGAACCTTTAACATATTAAGTCATAATTTATTTATAAAATTAAATATTCATTATATTTTATGATTGTTTTAAATATTCTATCACCCTTACTGTGAAACCATTTGGGAATTGAAGATACAAACCAAAACAATAGTTTCATGTATATATAACACAGCACATGTAACCCTCAGCTTCCTTTGATAGTTAGTGATACAGTCATAACTACTCACTAATCTTCCTGCAAATTTGGGGCGAGATGAAAAAGAGAGGAAGAAGCAGAGCTATTAGTACTGTACCTAACCCACTATATCTGCTGTCAATTTGTCCAAAATGTTCAGCCCATTCTGAGAAGCAATTACCACTGTGCATCTGCATCCCATCATAACAATAGATATAAATGAGCAGATATGGTCTAGCAAACCACTTTCCACTGCTTCTGTTGTCTAGCAAGAATAATACTAACATAACCAATGCAATAATAATTTGGTAAAAGTGTGATTTTTAAAGTGACTAAGATGTTGGCCATGATTGTATTTTACTCCTTGGACTAAAACTGGTGCACCTAAAGCAAAAACAGCCTCTAAAATGAAAGTTATGAAAAACATATACCCTTTGCACCCCTTTTCGTTAGAGGAAATAACAAACGAGTTTGTAACATTATTTGAAACATACGTCAATCACTTTTTTTTTTATTGAATACTGACAGACTGAGAAAGAGAAATGAAATGTCAGAGTGAATCATTTGATGTTTTTTTATGTCCTATACCTTATCTTAAAGTTCAATCATCGTGATTCTCAACTACTTATTTAAAAGATTATAAAAGTTAAGAGAGAAAACTAACGGAATTTTAGATACAACACCATGGTCCACAACACCATCAACTTTACCAAGGCTTTTTGCTACTTCAGCTGCAAATAATACCAAGTCAGTGAAACGGACCAGCACAGCTACTGAGGTTTATCACTTGAAACAGGCATCACACTTGTAGAACTTACCAAGGTTTTCTATAGGAGATGTAAAGATAAGATCAAGAATATTGTGCCCTTCCCTGGTGACTACTGGAAAGTCACCTCCCAAAGGACCTGCTTGCCCCATCGATGGTCGTCTCCAGACCTTCATTTACAAGGAATCGTGATAAATATAATCACAAAATGTAAATTTCTTGATAAAATAATTAAGAGAATGAAGAGAAATATGAGAAGCATAAGAAAACCTTTTTGATCAAATAAAACAATAATATACAGGAAATAAGCGAAGAGTACATGAGTCGAGAGTTTAACAATCCCTTTATAAGTGCATAGTATAAACCAACCTAGACAAGACATGTGTTAGCACCCTAACAAAAGTCAAGAAAACAACTTTTTTCCATTAAAAGATGGGAAGGAAGAAACATCTGACCAAAAACTGTGGTATTCTACTTTTGTAATTCAGCAACCTTGTTATGCCATTGCTTTACCTTTCGGGAAAACAGGATATGTTTTTAAGGTCATTTTTCTTATTCTTTTACTCCAGTTTCTGATTCAAAATCCTGCTATTCAAAACTTTCCAATATCAAAGTCCTGGAAAGTTTAGTTTCTCAAAGAGGAAAGGTTTG
Source organism: Lablab purpureus (assembly GCA_030347555.1). NCBI lineage: Eukaryota > Viridiplantae > Streptophyta > Magnoliopsida > Fabales > Fabaceae > Lablab > Lablab purpureus. The sequence goes on from CM059259.1 coordinate 18,304,221, forward strand.
TGTTTGGACTATAACACTTTTTAGAATTAATATAAATGATCTATTATAGAATTGTAGGCCTCCTGACAAGGCTATTCATGTTGATATGTCTGTGTCATCTTTTTTCTTCAGAGACAAATAATCATCCTTTAGCATTGTTATTGTTAAGTTCTATTAGAAACTTTGTAATTGGGTTTGCTTAACAATTTTTAGGATAATCAAATTGTTCCAACTCCTTTTATCCTTTTCTGTCTATTCAATGGCAAGGAAAAGGGTTATGCATGTGTTGCTAATTGCTATGGGGTAACACTGAACTTATAGTTGTTTTTGGGGATAAACAGCAATTTTCTAGTCTTGAGAAACAATATAATGAAAAAAGTTGACAGTATAGTAAACACGGGAAGTATTTATTCACCATGTGAACCAAATAGGGAGTTCCCAATAACTACATCTTTATATTAACTTAGTTCTTTGATCCTCAAGAAAGAAGGGTAATAAATCTTGCTTTAATTTTGATCCACTGCTTTTAAAACTTTATTACACTATCATCCTATCATGTGTTGTCATGCTACCAAAAGAGTATAACCTCCCATGTAATTGTTTTCACGATCAAACTCTTCTTATATGACAAAAAATGACGGGATGATAGTATACAAAATATCTACACAGAATGGTAGATCATTACATCAATACAGATATGATTTCATAAAAGAAAAAATAAGATAAATGATCAATAAGCCAAGAAGATATTGGAGAGAAACATCTATTGAGGAAAAAATGGTAGCATATGATTAGGACATGTGAGGAAAAGACCATTTAAGCCCCACTAGAAGAACCAATTAGATGAAGTAGCCAAAGGTAGAGGTAGAGCAAGAAAGACTCTTATGTGCAATCAATGAAAAAAGAATTAGAACTAAATAGCCTCTCCAAAAATTTGGTTAAGGTAAGAACACAATGGCATGTTTGACTTATAGTTTCCACTTAGTGGCAAAAGCTTTGAATTGTTGTTGTGGATCATTACAAAATCCTAAATCATTTAATAAAGAAGCCAATGCCCAGTGTCTATACACATCAACAAAGCAAACCGTGTCAAAATACCATGAATCTATAAAACAAATAAGAAGATCCTTATGTCAGACTCATTTTTTAAGTTGGTAAGCAAGCAAACACATAAAACATTCTTTATTACATGCATTTGTAAAAACTCAGCAAAAGAGTAAATGTAGAGTAAACCTCAGCATCACCCAAAAACATATCGTCAATCTCTTCGGCAGTTGCCATCCAGTTGAGCTGCAAGAAATTTTTTGAGAATTAAAGATAAATATACACAAGAAAGAATCACTAAACTAATATTTTGCATAGCTGCTTACAGACTGAATTAAAACTGGAATAGAACCTTCCAGACCACCTTTGTACTGGTTTTCTTCGATAATGAACACAAGTTTGTTGGAGGCATTTATTATAGACTGCGAACAAAAGAAAAAAAGGGAGCAATCAATTATTAATACAAGATAATTGTTCTTCACAACCAAATACAGAGAAAAATGGTATGGCAACTCACTTTCTCCTGGACTATGGAGTCCCCACCTTGCAATTTTCGGCGCCCAATGATAGCAACAAGTGTTCCTTCTTCTATAACATCAGCATCATCAAATGCAAAATCAATCTACAACAGAGTAATTGCCAATGAATCTACACTAAGAATTATTTCAGTTTTACACAAAGTAAAATCAGAGATGCACCGAACTTCACACATCAAGACAGTCCAGCATTACTTTTTCTATTTCCATTTAATTTCATTGTATAAAAACATTTGTTCAAAGTTATGCATATGATAGACCTTTTTTATTTTGTATTTTTTAGAAACTTTTCACCAGGTATTGCATACAATACAAGGATAAAATTTCTGGGATCATCCAAGTTTCCTCTAAATCAAGAAACACTCAACATTCAAAGAAAATGTATAAGATGAATAATTTTTTTCACACTTGAGAACTTTCTTGGTAGGTATCCAATGGTATCCCAGCCTTTGCTGCTTCACTTGCACTTGCAACAGACCTGCATAAACCAATGCATTAATGTCAAGTGGTTTGATGGAATTTACATCTTGCCACACAAAATGGAAGTAATATGTCTTAACACAATAGCTATGTCCAAAACTTCCATTGAATAGAAAAGTGTCTATATATCAAGGAAGTATTGAAAAGTCAGAAAGAATAGTTAAACTTCAACTTTAACATAGCATCCTTTTTTAAAAAGAAAAAAAAAATATAACATACTACTTTTATCTGAAAGGGAAGAAGATACAAAAGGAGGAAGAGCTCACATGGGAATTCCAACTATATTCTTCAAATTACCAGTACGAAGCTGGCGACCCAAATGCTGAATAGCCATACCAGAAGCATGACCAGATCCCAATCCTACAACCATGCCACTTTTTACGTATGTGTCCACCTAAAAAACAAGACATGTCTACAAAATTCATCCATCTTCCAATAACATGGAGAATATCAAGCTCAAGAAAGGGGATCTTTGACACTTACCAAATAAATTTTTTTGACAAATATATAAGCTGTTCGCAAAAAAAAAAAAGATTTTTTTTTAACATTGGCATAATAACCATTGATTGAAGTGAACTTATTTTCCTTACATGGATGCAAAAACCCAAATAAGGAAAATTTGAATGAAACTTGAAGAATACACAATGCACACAGTGGGAACCCATTAAGTGCGTTTCATTTCACCGTTTTTGCCAGCTAATTCACACAAAATAACAAAAGGGGGTGTTGGGAACATTATTAAAAGGCAAGTTTAAGAAAAAACTACTAAAAAGAGCATTGTAGTTGCGAATTAGAATGAAAAGCAGGATATTGATCACACATAGAAAGATGTAATAGAATGAACAAATTTTGAAATTTGAAGACAATGGTAACTATGAATTCATAGTTCATACAGTGTATTCCGCAGCATGAAGAAGAGCAGAACTGTCATCGAGACAGGAGCGAGTAACCATCCTGAGAAAATTAGGCCTGCATCTTTTTCTACCTAACAGAGGTGTGGGTGAACGCAGAAGAAGCCTTGTGGAAAAGGATGAAGATGAAGCTACTGAAGCCATTGGTCTTCAGCTCTGACTCTCTGCAATGTCATCAAAGTTTAAGGTAGTGATAATGGATAAGGGATTATGGCCACGCTACTCATAATTGGTATGAGTGATAACAGCAGAGCAATTTCACACATGATTTATTTTTTTGTCCCTTTTACTTCTTTACTATATTTGGCAATTAATTTCCATTACTTAGAATATGTCAGAATTTTCTTCCACTGAGTACTTCCAAAACAAATTTATGCTCTCTAATTGAAATGATATGTATTAACATTTTCTTTTATTTCATTTCAGATCCGTTTGAAAAATTTTGACCAAAAATGTAACGGAGTCATCGATTATTTTTTATTTGATTCCTGAAGTTAATAAAACCTGCTACCAATTTTTATTTGTTTCAAATTCTCATTAAATAATTATTTAATTATAACTCTTTTAGTTTAGATCTTAATTAAAATTGAAAATTTTAGATACCACTAATATTTTGTGGGTAGCTTTGTTATTTTTTAGAAGTATTAAATTATGAAAACTTAATTTTTATATTTACAGGTGTTTTATTTTTATTTTTTATAACTATGGCACGTTGAAATGGAGTTATATACTATTTATCTTGATACCAGCATTAATATAAGCCTATGCATTAGTCTGAATCATGAACAAAGGTGAAGGACTTGTAAAAAATTGAGAATGAAAAAAAAGACGTTATTTGAAATCTGTATTTTTACAGAATTTTAAAATAATTTAACTCATTATTATATATTGCAATTAAAAAATTATAAAAAATATAATTTTCTTAAAATATATTTTAAGTGATCTGTAAGAAATTTTAGTATGCAGAGACAATTACTTAAAAAAATTAGAAATTAGTATTAATGTTATTATTATTGTTGAAAGTACACTATTTGTATGTCTATCTAATTTTTTATGATAATAAAAAGTATTATTATAATTAAAAATTAATATTATAATATTCAAATATTCAAATTGAAATTAACCATTTTATCAATCAATAAATACTTTGTATATTACAAAGAATGGCTCGAGGGAATTTAAATCATATTCACAGAATGACATTTTACAATTACATTACTTATTAGTAATAATGAAATAAAAAATTAGTTATAAATAAACAATCTATTTATATCCTTTTATTTTCAATTAAGAGAAAGTCAAGATTCAAGAAGCTGTTTGTCATTTAATATAGAAAATGTTTCAGGTAAAAATTTTCTCATCACATTTGCATTTGTTTCTCCTAATTTGATACTTTAAGGTTTGCCTTTAACAAGATACAAGATAGGACGTGTTCACAAGATAATATTAATGTAATTGATTTGATTGAAGTTCACATAAAAGTTCTTGAAAAAGTACAACAGATCAGGGTCTATAATATTGGCAATGAAAAAAAGGTAGTTTTACAATTTGGACATGAACAATGTAGTGCTTATATTGGTATGTACTCTTTATTTTCATGCATGAACCTGTTGTGAGCAAAAGTTATATCAGTATAGAATTTTGAAAAAAAACATGTAAGACCAGTTCCAAAGATCAATTGATGTCATATTCAAACCATTAACCTCTACATTATTTTTAGTATTTTCTCCTTTTTTTTATCACTCTACTTCTGAAGATTGAGCTTCCCTCTCATACATTCCTTACAAACCTCCACATATGCCTAAATCACAGAACGAGAGTTTCTTCTCTATGATTTCTTTTTTCACGGTATTATCCCAGCTTTGTTGCTAATATTTGCATAACAATTCCTAAGTGGACAAAAATTGAGAGTTATATGTTAAGCATTCAGCACATAACATAAAACTTGGTTAAATCTCTATTAAATTGAACAAGAAGGTGATGTGTAGATGAAGCTCAACATCATAGACGAATAGCATTTATTGGAATCAGATAGGACAAAACAGTATTTTTCAAAACAATAGAAAAGGTGTAATAATCATAAAACTACAACAGCATTGATGCCAACAATTGCCACTGAGCATCTCTAATAATCTTGCTGCAGCCGGAAACAATTTTACTATTTAAAGGAAGCCTTGCTTGAAATGTTGTTTGAAAGCCAGTCTAGTCCTTCATATAAACCTTCACCAGATGTAGCACATGTACTTTGGATGTACCTGGGGAAGACATGCATGCACATATTTCAAGGATGCTGAAACTTATGTGAGAACTAAACAGGATTAAGGTTATGCTTGGTTTTGCGTTTGGGGTCTTCGAAACTCAGTTTGGAGAATAAACTCAGTTTAGTGACATATTTGGTTGTATTCAAAAGTATGTTTATATATTAAAATTGTCTGAAACTCAATTTATATAAGACTTGAGTTGTTTTTACAAACTTAATTTTAACGAAAAATTAGATTAACAAATTTGAATCAAAATATATACTAAAATTGTCACTGTTTGAGGACTTAATTTACCAGTGGCGCTGGCGCAGAGAGTTTAGACCAAGCCTATCAGTGATTTCAGCAGCGTTCATTGCATTAGGAAGATCTTGCTTGTTTGCAAAAACAAGCAACACAGCATCTCTTAATTCATCCTAGTCCATGGAAAAAATCAAACAGATTACAAGAAAGTTTTCACCTTTTGCATATGAATATATATACACACACCTCATTCAGCATCCTGTGCAACTCATCTTTAGCCTCAACAACACGATCACGATCATTGCTGTCTACCACAAAAATAAGCCCTTGTGTGTTTTGGAAGTAGTGTCTCCACAAGGGACGAATCTGAAACAGCCCCATGGAACTGAATCATTAAAAAAGAGGTGGCAGTAGATGCTAAATTTAAAAAACGGGGTAGTTAACATGAACTATAGCAAATCGTAGTTCAATGTAATCTACGGCAATTACTTGTACAACAATATTCTCAAAAGTTTAATTTGAGAGTGCCGTGATTTTGCCAGAGGCATTACTCAACCATAACAAATTCTATTTCATACCTTTTCAGTTTTTGTTTCACACAATCTTTCATGTCACTTCTGTAACACGAGTTGGTGGGTTGTGCAGGAATTGGATTTGTAATATATAGATTCTAGAACTTCTACATTTTCCCACCACTTTAATGGTGAGAATTACAACATTATGGCTATAAGATAAAATGGAAAGTGTTGGACAAACATTTTATCACTGTGAAGTCCAGAAGAGACAATTGAAGACAGTAACTCGACAAGTTATAATCCTTTTCATGGGGTTATTATCTCCACAATTCAAGTAGTTGAGAAATGAGAACAATGTCAAAGTTCAATAGCACTCAAAGTTAGACAAAAATCAAAGGGGAGAAAATTTAGCGAGTGATTATTTTCTAGCAATGATCACCTTATCTTGACCACCAACATCCCACACAGTAAAGCTAATGTTCTTATACTCCACAGTCTCCACGTTAAATCCTGCATAGATAATCATGTTATTAAACAGGATACAAAACAGAAATACTGTCATACATTAAGTTCTTCAATAGTTAAAACCTTTTGTGAGTATTTCCATGGATCTGATAGAGTGAAAGGAAAACATACCAATAGTAGGAATGGTGGTGACAATCTCCCCTAACTTCAGTTTATATAATATTGTGGTTTTACCAGCGGCATCAAGACCAACCATAAGAATTCGCATCTCCTTCTTAGCGCATAGACGAGAGAAAAGCTTGCCAAAAGACAAACCCATATTGTCTGCCATTGCAATAACCATAAAAATCATAATATTTGAAACTAACTTGAAAATTTATGAACATGATAATGATAGGCAAGAAATAACATTATGAACTTAAAAACAAAATTATCTACACTATTATGCTTAGTATGAGTTGTTAAGAACTAATGTTGTAATGGGTGTCATTCCAATGTCACATTTGCCCACTAACTGCCTTATTGTAAGTTCGACTAGCAAAATTTACATGAGCACAAGCAATGAAAGATCAATTATAGAATACTTTTCAGTCAATATTTACGCTATATATAATCAAATTTTACTATTCTTTCTTTCTTGTATCCTAAAAAATTCAATTGTGTCAAAGAAATTGACTGGTATGAATAACTATAGTGATAATGATCCCAAATCATATAATAACTTTCCTATGGGAAGAGTTATTTATCAATGTGGATTTGGGTGTTTATGGGAAAATAAAATATCCATGATTACAATGCTTGAGGTTTTACACAGGGAAAAGTTGCAAATGCTAAATTTAAAGTTCCGAAAAATAAACAAATTGCCCCTAACGTAAGGGAATTGCTCCTAGGTTTTGAAAAATCTTAAAGAATGTAACATGGATTGTACTATCGGAATATATATCTCGAAATGGTTCTATTCCATTCAAATGCCAACAAGAAAATTCAATCAAGTTACAGGCAGAAAACAGAAACATAAAAAAAGATTATTTCACATAAAATTAAATCTTGAACACAGATTCGTATTTAATGCGTTAGAAACAATAAAAGAAAAGAAAATGTACGAAAGGAATTGAATCCATGTTTGAAAAAGAGACAAACTTACATGATGAGAAAGGAGAAGAGAGAGAGAGAGAGAGAGAGGAGTGGAAAGAGATGTAGATTCAGAGGAACAATAACTATTGCTCACTCTATCTGTCTGAATAAGGTTACGCCAATATCGGAAATCAAATGTGAGAATAGTGAATTTTTTGGATTTGACCCACTATTTGGGTTTTAGTTGGACAAAAATCGATAAGCATAAATAATTTTCTGACTTAAATAAATTTATCTATTTTACTTAATTGAACTCAAATTAATTAGTATTTTGACATAAAAATTAATTAGTGTTAAAGTTACAAATATGAGAGTTTAAAACCAAAAAAGGCAGGTGTTAGTATTTAAAGGATTGAACGTGGTAAAGAGTGGAATTTTCCACACAAACATCAAACGCTTACAAACTCGTTCTTTCTAACGTTATTGATGCGAAGTTGAGGCAGCATAAAAGGTTTACCAAGTTTATAGATGCCCAACGATTTTAGTTATTTTAGTTGACTCTGCATGTTCCGCAACGTAGAGATAATATAAAAATCACTTCTCTTACATTTTATTTATTTATTTTATTTACTTTTAGTGTTATTTTTTTTAATTTTTAATCTTCTTATCTTATTATATTTCAATTATAATATCATCTTACCTTTTTTATTATTAATACTTTTTTAAATATTTTTTTTACTGATTTCATTTTTTTAATTAAAAAATTTAAATTTAATACAATCATTTTATTATATAATTTTTAAATTAATAACACTAAATCAGAAAAAAAAAAAATAAATAATTCTTATAACTTTTTATTTAATTAATTTTTTTATCTTATAATAATATACATAATGATTAAATAATTTTTCTTATTAATAACTAACACATAAATTTTATTTATGAGTGATTAATTTTTAATTTTCATAATAATATATATTTATAATAAAATAATTTTTTATATTATAACTTACATATAAATTTTAATTATAAATGATTAATTTTTAATTCTCATCACTTATTTAATTATAAATAAATTATTTTTAATTTTAATTAAAATAATATTAATAAAAAAATATTTGAATTTAAGAACTTAAAGAGTAAAAAAATTAAGAAAATTTTTAAAAATTAATTATTTGAATAAATATTTTTTAATTTATTATTATTATTTTAAAAGCTACATAATCAAATAATTTTATAAAATAAAAAAATTATTAAAAAAGAGAGAGACTGATGAAATAAAATATTTAAAAAAATATCAGATCTTATTTTATTTAAAAAATAATAAAAAATAAATAAATAAATAAAATACAAACATATTTATTTTAATTATGTATAAATTTTTTAGTAATAAAGTAAATAACTAACACAAATATTTGAGAGGGATGATTTTTATACGATAATACTATTATTCCATATTTCACTCTAATTTTTACAATTTACATATCTTATAAATATAGAGATATAGGTTATTGATATCAAATAAGTTATAACTATTTTAATATATAAAGTAACAATTTAATTTTTTTATTATATTTTAAGTATATTTGGAGTCAATGTCATTATAAAATTTAATCATGTTATTAATAAAAACATAAGGTTATTAAAGCTTAATATAAAAGTCGAAAACATAAGGTTGAACTTATTTATCGATATCATTCACAATTTAACTGAAGGATATTGAAAGTTGATTTCATCTTATTAATAATTCAACTAAAGACATTTAATTTTATGTAAGAATATTTTATTCATTTCATACTATATATATGCAATATAATTTTAACAATATTTATTAAGTATTGCTTTTCATATAAATTTAGCAGTACGTATTATGTTATAAATAATTAGTATCTTAATATCTATATCTTAACAAATAAATATTTACATTTCACAGGTGAAAATGAATATATCATAATTATTATAAAAGAAAATCATGATATTAAGAATAGATTTTTTATTCAAATTTGATTACTTAAATAACAATGTTATTATAAATATTATTAGGATTAAATATATTTTTAGTCATTTTTTAAATTATTTTTTATTATTAAAACAAACTTTGAATTTATTTTGTTTTTATAGTTTTAAAATTGGTGTAAAGTATACTTAATGATTTATTAGAATTCATTTTTATCTTTTCGTTTTTTTTTCTTGGTGATTTTTTGTTTCACTATTTATTATTTGTCTCCTAAATTTATTTTATTCTTTTTTTTTTTCAAAATCAATTTTATTTGTCATGATTATTTATACTAGTTTATAAAATATAAAAATAAAATAAATCAAAAGTTTACTATAAAAACAAAATACATTTTTAACAAATATTTAAGAGACTAAAAACTTATTTAATTCATACTATTATTATTAATAATCTTTCAACTGCGACCAAAAATAGCATACAACATTTTCTTAACAAAATATATTATTTTGTTAATTGAGTAAACATATTATTTTTTACTAAGTTTACCCACAAGTGAATAAAATTGTTGTCATACTTTAAAGTGAATTTTTTAGTTTTCTACTTGATAAAAGATATACATATATAAAACTAACTGTGAAATTATTAAATTATAACCACTAATTTTTCAATCATTAATAGTTTATATAAAATAATAGTATTATTTTTAACATAAAACTTTAAGAATTAATGTTTATAAATTTTTTATATACAATTTAATTTTATAATTTTTAATCAATGAAACTTTATTTAAACTCTCACACTTATTTCTAACACGGATACCACAAAACTCAACTTGTTTAAGTATGAAAGGCAATGTAACTTGTAATGCTGAGACACTTCTCAAACCAGCTTATCCATGCAATTTCACATTTCAGAAAAAACATAAATAATGTGCAGAATATTCTTTCCGGTTCTAACCACCATTTCTCATATTTCATTGAAATATAAAAGGCAATAAAAACACAAAATTTAATTGAAGATGCTATATATATATATATATATATATGTCTGTGTGTTTACTGAATTGTTTATGCAATACAACATCCACATGTGTATAATTTATAATTTATAAATTTTTAGTATTACGTGCTTACGGGAAAGAATCACATAAGAACAAAACAAGAGGTTGTTTAAGCTTCCGAATTCGATTGAAGCTCTTGCTTCAACATAAGAAAACTACTTTAAATTGAATATATAACCAGCTACAGTTAGTGCAACTCCAGCGACATTTGTGACTACAGCTACAATCAATTGATACCAAAACAGCTGCAAACTTCATATAATCACCAAATAGCAAGGTTCAGAATCGATTCTTTAATCTACAAAGCCACAGATTCACATTAAAATGGGTAACTAAAGTTTGGGAACCTCCTGTATTTCTAATCATCGAGTAAATAGTCATCTCATTCAACCAAAGCCAACTCCAATGGCCAACAATCTGCATGCATTCCTTGCCAATACTTTTTAATAGATTTAAACAAATATTAATTATGTTTTAGGCAGAGAATTAATTTTTCTATAGGGTCAAAAAACTAAAAAAAAGTTATCAACATATCTCACTACTTAACACGACTTTACTAAAAAATAAAAGAAAATTAAACTGAAGTCATGATATACTAAAAAAATTAAAAAATTAACAAAAATATTTTTTCATTTAAATGTCTTGTTACATAACACAACTTAATTCTATTTTATAATAAAAATAAGAAATTCAAATTGGTAAAATAAAATTTTCGACCTATTTTTATACAAAAACATCTATCGAAAAGGGAAAATTAATGACATTTTTTTCTGTATTGTTAATTTATTAATGATTAAGTACTACAAAACACAATTATACTCGAATTTTTTCTTTTTCATTTGAATTCACTCAACCACCCAAAGGCGTGTTGCCATGGTTAAGATGCTTGTTTGACTCATTGTTTGTTAAAACAAAGCATTACAACCTAAAGCCTAACAGTCCATTATATATCAAATGGTCAACAAAAATATTGGGTTTCATTCCATCTTTTTACCACGAACTCCTTGGTGGACTTCGTTCAGGACATATTTTAACTGTTCTTAGTAATGCATTTTAGTAAAGAGGTTGTGATGCCTTTTTTGTACACATTATTAGTAATAATTGTGTACCTTATTGATTGCCTTTTTTTTCTTTTGCAACATTTAGTGCATTAATATATAACTAAATTGTAAAATAAAGTGAAAGTTAAATTTATAAGAATAAGTTAAAGTTTGAAATTCAGTGATAATTGGGCTTAACAATAGGCCTTTCGATTCTTAAGGCAATATGCTAATAGATTTCTGAAAAATAACTCTATTGTTGAATCCCGCTGGTAAAAATGGTTCAGTTTCCAAACAAACAACGAATTATAATGTCAACCAGAAGTTGACAGGATTAAAATGTCAAAGGAAGATATTAAATCCATTCCATCAAGAATCCTACATTATCTTCAAAATTGCCATGATATTTTGGACTGTGTTCTACATGTAACGCCATTAGAATGAAGAATTAATAGAGTGAAAAACAATAATTCTCCATATTACAACCTACTCCAATACTCAAGAAAGTAACAAGAATTTCCGTTTAACACCTTTAAAGAAGTAAAAGTTCAATAAAAATGTAGAAAAGGAGCCACAAAGAGGTAGACTCATATCAGGCTTTGCAATACTGCATCATATAGATATTGAGGTTAATGGGATCCATCAATATGCTGTTCCTCCACACAAGGTTGATATGCTCTTGCAGTACAGTTGCAACTACGTAAAAGACCTCAGATTTGATTGAACCGATAATCTCTCTGCCAAAAGGGGTTAAAATGAGAAATTAAACTATGCCTAACTTGATAAGTATGAAGCCTGAAGTTCAATAAAATGGACAGTCAAGCTGCTAAAGACGAGGTTAATATGGAGTCAGCATCATTACAAAGACAGTTTTTTCACAATAGCACATGAAAACAAGATACTACATGTTAGAGCCAATATCAGCTAAGGTTTTGACACAGAACTCAACTTCAATAAACAAACATTCTCAGCACAATAATCACACAGGGATGGCACAGGGGATTCTTCTAGGAAGACAGCGAGAGAAAAAAAATAACTAAAGCTAAATGCTGCCTTAAGATCAAGAACTTCCACATTTAACAGAAAGTTGAAATCACGTCGTGTGAATTATATACCAACTAAACGGACGTGTGGCTCCTCATATCACCTAACCATTCTCGAAAAAAATGTATTGGTGCCAAAATAAATAAGCAAGAAAGTGACATACTTATCAGTTCATAAGTAACAATCATGGTTGTTCCATAAAGTGACATGTTTAAAAATCTTGGTCCAAACCCCCTGTAAAATCCCCACCATCCATCTTCCTTAAGGAGAATCTTTGCTGTCTTCAGTACTGATGGTCTTTCAGAACCATAGTTGTCCATCACCTTAGTGCAAATCAAAATTGACGAATCCAAAATAGCCATTACAGACCAAAATCAAAAAGGGAAAAAAACTACTCCATGAAAGAAACACTAATTGCTTCACTGGCAGATATATCAATCCTAATTTAAAATCCTAAAAATCTCTTCCTTCGTGAACAACAGCAAATCCTAAAGACAAGAGTCTCATTTCCCATACCTGAAGACGTGTTTTCACAGTATCTATGGGAGTAGTGATAACAGATGAACAAGCACCAGCCACCATCCCAGCACTAGCCTGAACTGTCACCATTCCCACATGTGAAGGTTTCTTACCCGCATCATCTTTGTAGCCCAAACTCCTAAAAGCCAACAATTATTCATAAATTAAAAATGGAAAAAAAAATCTTTTAGAGTCTTTAGGGTGCGTTTGGAAAGACTTAAATGAAACATGTTTTGGCCCATGAAAGCAAATTATAATATGTGGCCTTCTATAAGCACTTTTTAACTCTTAACTTGCTTTGCATGGCTGGTGAGCTCATTAAAATACGACAAATTCAGATACAGTTATGTAAGTGTTTTTTTTTATATTCGGAATAGAAAATTTATCTTAGTAACATATGACAACCACTAAAGCTTTAATACAAGATGAAACTCCAATTCTAGTTTGAGACCAGTACCAGAAACATCTAAATTTTGCCCGTTGAGACAGACTTCAGGTATGTGAAGCTTATGAAAAAGCTTTGATTCTATAATCTAACCACACCCAAAGAAGAAAGTTGTAAAAGAGCACAGAATGTACCTCCAAATTAGGTGTTGTGCGGCAGCATACGAACCCCACCAAAGTGCAGAAGCAGGGGACTGCGTAATCGCCGTTAAACCAAAACCCCTATACAAGCCACGAAACCCCTCAGCCTCCACAACTTTCCGAACAACATCAAACGGCCCTCTACAAAACGTTGTCCCAGGAAGACCCTGCACCATCAACCTCTGACAAATCTAACAAACAAACACAAAATCATTCACAACATCATTAAAAAGTATAGTAAGAGAAAAAAAAAACAGAATAATGTCCAAAACAATGGGAACTTTGTTTGAAGTTATAATTTCTTCAAATGCAAAAAAAAAATCTCTCATTAATTTAATTTAAACTCTATGTTATGGAGATCTCCATCACAACGAAGTACCTACCACATCCAAGGGCACGAAGTAGACGCAGGAAACCAAGTTAGAGAGCATGCCAGCGAGTGCGTTAGCGAGGCCAACGCGAGAAGCTTCTGGAATGTGAGTGGCTTGCGTGTGTTTCAGGATGATGTCCTTGGAGACTTCCAGAGACGTCAGCGCCAGAACCCTACCGGGGATTGAACCAACCGCGGAAGTGCCGAAGCCTCTGAATATTCCCGGAACGCCGTCGCTCCGCAGAATGTGGGTCAGCACCGACGTTCCTCGCACGTGCGAGAGCCCCGACCCCGCCACTTGCATTCGTGTCTTCACCACCGCCGTTGGATGAAGCAGGCCGGATTGAGCGGTAAATAAAATGGCACCGATCACGTGGAACTTGGTTTTGTCCAACCTGATATCAGATTCACACACAGAACAAACAAAGTGGTTGGTTATGAAGTGAATGTTTGAAGTTGGAAATGTACGTAAATAAGAAAGAAAAACCTGTCCCAGTTGATGTCTGTGTCGGCAAGTGGTAACTGTGGAGTGGTGGTAGCATCAGCTTCCATGCTCATAAATAACTACTTTAACTAACTTCTCTCACTCTTTGGCTTTTCCTTTGAAGTTTATATGACGAGTAGTAACAGTGTTTGTGTTTGTTTGTGATGTATATAGCATAAATGATTTTGGTTTTAGTGTGTTTGGTTTTGGGAAAATTTGTTTCAACCAGAGTTGGTATTGGGAAGAAGAAGAAGAGGAGGTGACCGCTTGCAGAGAACGTTCCAGTCCTTTCAGAGGTGCTTTTTTTATTTTATTATTTTTTTCTTCATTTGATTAATATTAGTATGTAATATTTTAATTAAACGGACTAACCCAATATAAAATATTTTAAATAATAAATAAAATTCTTAACAACAACAAGTTCATATTCAAATTTAAATGTATTGTTGCAATAGAGTATCTATCATGTAAAATATCGATTAAACAAATAAAACCATAACATTCGGTATTCTTAAAGGATAAATAATGTTGTTTCTAACAGTAAAAACAAAAAGTAACAATTTGGTTCAACCAAACCTTGTGAAATATGTGAATAACTGGATTTTGTCGAAACCGATCTTTAAACAAACAAACTATACACAATATGAAGACATATAATCTTAATCCACCCAATATCAAGTATAGATCGCACAACCTTCTTAACTCTAATGTTTATAAAGGTAAGTTTAAACATTAAAAAAATTCAAAATACAAAGATTAGACATATAATTATTCATATCTTTAGAATATTTTTTACTTGTCATTTGAATTATTCATATCTTTAGAATATTTCACTCTTGTCATTATGATACTAAGAACATCAGACTCATCTAAAATCCAGGTTCATCATCTTGTGCAAATATGACCATATATTTGACATTATCTAAAAAAAATTAACTAAAAATATATAAGATATTCCACTTCAAAACATTATAAGTTTCACACATATTTAAACTCACATATAAGAGACTTCAAAATACTCATAAGTGCAAATCCGAACATCATTTCTGAATTTAACCATTTAGCCCAAACATATAATAATTAACTTGACCCATTATTTTCATATTATATTATTTATTTGACCCATTATACTATTTCTGATATTTATTTTACCGTATCAAAATTTAACTTAAATACATCAATATTTTATTTATACCTTCTTTTAACCACTATGAGCATTAACAAATTAAAAACATGTTGTTTACCTAAAAATACAATATTTTAATATAATTTTAATATAATTTTAAATTTGATTGAAAATGTTTTAAGATTACAATGTAATCTTTTATTTTTAAATAAATAATTACAAAAATTTAAAATTAATTAAAAAATATTAATACTTCAAATATCAATAAAATAAAACTGAACTAAATTTTAAACCTACCCAAACAAGAGTTAAAGATCATATTATCATCAAAATGCCTTTGGTCCATCAGTTGAATCAATTTGATAAGCATGTTTCTAAATCAAAGGGAATATTTATTTTATTTAAAAATAGAATTTAATTTAAATAGGTAATTTTGAATATATAATTCAATTTATAAATTCATAATATTAAAATAATGGCCACAAACAAGCAAACGGGTTGAGTTCTGATAGGTTGCACAGAGTGGTTAAAATAATATTCAGTGGACCCACAGGGACACTGGATAATAAGAACCGTTGATAAGGGTTACTTCCAAATCATATGGTCCCTTGTATTTGAGCTTAAATTGTACACCTGCATCACATATCTACATCCTTTGTCTCTCTTCAACCCTAACCCATTGCTTGCATTCAACAAACCAACTGCTGCCTCTGTTTTTGCCTCTTATTTTTTGCACAATTTTTTCTTCATCTCATACGCACACAACACCATCATGTCAAATCACCATTAGCAACACACCCTCGTAGATTCTCACTCATATAACCTAAGGTAGGTTTCGCTCTGCACTCTATTTGCAATATCATAATCTTGTTGTTTTCTAGGGTTCTTGTAGTGTTTTTTATTTTATTTCATCTAATTAGTTTTTCTTAAGGAATTCATAATTCTGGATTAGACCGTCAGATTCTGATGGTGTTAAATTAGAACTCAGTTCGATAGGTCATGTATTTCTGTAGGGTTTGAATGTTGGTTATTGATTTCAGAAATAGATATACGGATTTGTTATGGCAACAGCAGAGACAGCTCCTGCTGGGCTTGGTCCCAGGTATGCACCTGACGACCCTACCCTTCCACAACCGTGGAAGGGGTTGATTGATGGCAGCACTGGTCTGTTGTACTACTGGAACCCTGAAACCAATGTTACGCAATATGAAAAACCTGTCCCCTTAACGCCGCCCTTGCCTGCGCCTGTGGCTTCTGCACCAAGCTTGGCACCTATACCTGTGGCTCACACAATGCAGGCTGGTGGGATGGTGCCGCAGCAAGGACAGCAGTTAATGCAAGTGCAACCCTCGCAACAGCAGGTGGGTCACCCTGCCCAACAGCATGGCCAATCGATGCCGCCACAACAGCAGCAGAGTCCCCATATGGTGCAGGTCACACAGCAGAAACCCTCTCAGGGTGCTCAGTCTGCACAGCAGCAGAACTCAGTGATGACACAATCAGTACCGCAACCTGGGTTACATCAAGCCAGACAGCAAATGATGCAGCCCCAGGGTCAGCAAATGTTGCAGCAGCCTCAAGGACAACAAATTCATCATCAGATGCCGCCACAGGCTATCCATTCCCAGCATTTTGGACAAGGAATGCCTCAGGATCATGGGTCACATATTGTGCCTCCCCAAGTACATCAGTTCCCTTCGCAAAACATGCATTATATGTCATATCAGCAAAACATTATTACGCCCAGGCAACCAAACTCTCAGAACATTCAACCAAACACGGTCTCACCTGGGCAACCTAACCCCCAACAGGTTCAGCACAACATGCATGGTCAGCCCTTTGAAAATCAACAAACAGCATTTCCAAAGGTAGAGGAAGCTGAGATTAAAAATGGAAGCCAGGTTGGACTTTCACCATCCCAGTATCCACAAAGGAGTGCTTTGCCTGTTCAGAATAATCAGAACATTCCTGCTGACACAGCTTCTGGTCAAATGCCTAATAATGTAGGTGTCAATGCTGGCCAGCCACAGCAATTTAGGACTGCCTTACCAGGCAGTGTGCAGCAGTCGCCCTCTGCAATGCCATTGCAGCAGGGTGGATCTGATTTATATTACCAGCATGGTCCTAACTTTCATAACCAGATGAGCCCAGGAATGATGCATGGTCATCCATCCAATGTCCATCCTGCTGGCCAAAATATGAGTCATGAGGACAATTTACGTGGTAGAGCAGGAAATGAATATTACTATAATTCTAACAAAGATATGTCAACAATGGGTCGTCGGCAACCAGATATGACTCAAATACCCGTTCCTAGAAATCAGCAGGTACTTTTTCCACTAGTACAAAGTTTAAACCATTGCTTCACTTTTCAATTTTTAACCAATTAATGTTATCTTTGTCTTATTTGTGCTGGTATTTGATTGGTAGAACGATATTATGAATTTGTTTCGATGCTAGTAAAATCCCATGACTGTTTAAATTACTGATTTAATATATGAAAAGCCTCCACTGTATCTTCATTTCCTTCCCCAAAATATTTTTTCTTAATAAAATGGCTGCAATTAGTGATGTACTTGATTGAAATTCATTTTCCCCTCAGAATATAAAAAAGCAATAACAGATTAGCTTAGGGAACTGAAAAGAAAAGGTCGTTAAAATGATTTTTGTATCCTTTAATGTAATGGTGGGTGGATAAGTTGATGGGTATATGGATCACTGTTCAAATAAAGTTCACTTTTATTTTCATCTCATGCGAGAGAAAGCACTAATTTTACACATGGTCTATCACTTTTTCCACTCTCATATTTGCCTCGTAGTCAAACAATAAGAAGTGGTACAGTTCTCATTTTCACTCCAACCAACTTCCCTCTTTCCATTTTCTCTTAAATAATATTTTGCATCGTTCCAAACTATACACCCTTGGTGCACCTTTTTGGATCAGTTAAGACAATCCTCATCAATTCCTTGAGAAGATCCAAAAATCCGAGCGTCCAACTTGTTAGCATTGATGCTAAAGTGAAATAATCAGCATGCCTAAAAAGAACCTCCAGTTCTTGAGACAGTTTGCAGCAAGGGACTTAAGATTTTGTATGATAAACTTCTTGATAAGATGTCATATTGCTGAAAAGTAGTTAAATATTTACTCTCTTTTATAATGTTGATACAGTTTGTTTGGTTTTTGCCTTTTGTGCCTCATGGGTTTAAATCTCGTAATGTTTTAAATGTGTCTTTCATCTTTGAGTACTTATACACTACTTTGTGTTGAGCATTTGTCAAAGCTTCAGCTGTAATTTTTAATCCTTTAATTTTATGCTGACTAGTCATCATTCTCATCAATGCTTGTTCTTTATTGTAATTGAATATTTTCATTTTATGATTCTGTAAAACATCATTGCAGGATATGAGGATTGGAAATGCTCCTTTTCAAAATGTAATGCCAAGTGGAAACGGAAGTGGTATTTCTGGGAATGCTAGGCCTAGCATGTTTGGTCCTCCAATGGGAGGACCTTCAACTCTTTCTACTAACACTTTAATGAGGCCTTCTTATATGGGATCTTCTGATGCTAGTGATCTTTCACCTGCTGAAATTTACTGTCAGCAACATGAAGTTACAGCAACGGTCAGTACTTTTATTGACGCTCTTAGTTTAATATCTTAGTACAAATAGCATATAGACCAAGCTTTTACAATACCCTAGGCATATTTGATATTATGATTTACTTGTGTAAGTGTTGTATGTTACAAACAACTAAGATGCTTCAAAATCAGAAGTGAAAGCAAATCCTATATTTGTTCTTATATAGTATGTAATATGGCATGATATGATTTCAGGGGAGATTGTGATGGATAAATGTCATGGTTGTGGTTCTATTATTTTTACTTTTGTGTAGAATGACTGAGTTCATTTTAAATTTATATTTGTTGCATATTTATAATTTTTTAACATCAATATTCATGTCTCACTGGGCAGGGTGGTGACATTCCTCCTCCTTTCATGACATTTGATGCTACTGGGTTCCCTCCAGAGATATTGAGAGAGGTAAGTTTATTGTTCTCCTGTTATACGGTGTTGTATGTATTGGTGCTTCCTAGGAAAGAAATGGTTTTACTCCTTTTCCCCATTGTTTTAACTTAAAATTTACTTTTAAACTTGTCTATTTTCGCTTGTCGCAGGTGCGATATCTGCTCCAGAGCAGGAGCATATGTCGTACGCTGCACTGCTAATCTGCCATTGGCACAATTACACGTGCAACTACTATCCTGATTTTTGGAGCCTGCATAATGGATGGTTGCAGCCTTTCTTGGGCATCTTCTATAAGGGTGGATGGCCCTCCATTCTTCAAATTTCTATGTGACCTGGGATTTGTTGCTTATTGGCTCCGCCTCTTAAGTCTTTTTTGCGTTTTTTAATTGCCTCAAGTTGCTTCAGTAAGCAACCATAACCTATGGGTCCTTGTTTTTTTTGTTTGCTAAATTATACAAGTTGAATGCGATTTTGTGTTTTATAAATCAAAAAGCATTGGATTCATGCACCATTCATAGATCTTATATCTTGCCATATATTCTCATTTCAGATATATTCTGCTGGCTTCTCAAACCCAACACCAATACAGGCTCAAACATGGCCTGTTGCACTACAGGGTAGAGACATAGTAGCAATTGCCAAAACTGGCTCTGGGAAAACATTGGGTTATTTAATCCCCGCCTTTATTCTTCTAAGACAGCGACACAATAATTCTCTAAATGGCCCCACTGTCTTGGTTTTGGCTCCAACACGTGAACTTGCGACACAGATCCATAATGAGGTTATCAAGTTTGGTCGATCATCCCGAGTCTCTTGCACGGTTTGCCCTAGTCTTTCTATCTTTTCCTTTTTGTTGAGTTTTAGCCTATTACTGTTTGCCTTTATCTTTTGGTTCATCTGTTTTATTTTTTCCCTTTGCAGTGCTTGTATGGTGGAGCACCTAAAGGCCTTCAATTAAAGGAGTTAGATCGGGGAGCAGACATTGTCGTTGCCACACCCGGTCGGCTCAATGATATACTTGAAATGAAGAAAATTGACTTTGGGCAAGTTTCATTACTTGTGCTTGATGAGGCTGACAGAATGCTTGACATGGGTTTTGAGCCTCAAATCCGTAAGATTGTGGATGAGATTCCAGCACGCAGACAAACTCTCATGTACACAGCAACCTGGCCAAAAGAAGTAAGAAAAATTGCTAGTGAACTTCTAGTTAATCCTGTCCAGGTTAACATTGGAAGTGCAGATGAGCTTGCTGCAAATAAAGCTATCACGCAGGTATTTAATTTGTGGCAATTTATTTAAAAAACAAAGTTGATGGTAATTTTATTTTTGTCTTGTGCCTTTATACCCAGAGTTACAAATTTGGTCAATCTGTGTTCAATTTTTGTGCTTAGCTTCCTTTTATTTTTTTCTTTATGTATCATATTCTATTCTATATATCCAAGGTTGTACTTCAGGATTTAAGGATAATGTGTTAAACCTCCATATTTCAGCAAATTTATTTTTGTTGTATAAATCTTGGCATCAAAATACCTTTTCAAGTAGTTAGAATTCTTGATGACACTTTGTGAAATCTTGGTTAATGCAGTCTCTTTTTTTACCGAGGCCATTTAGTTTAACAATTTAACACTTGATCTAAAGGAATCTTCTCTATGGTCATTGCATTATGTTGACCTTCATGTGGCTACGAGTATCTTCCTTAACATAGTAATGTACTAGGGGTTGACTTGGCCCAACAGTAAGATTGTTGTTTGTGGCCTTGTGTTCATGTTTAAAAAGGCTGCGCATGTCTGACCTTTTACCCTGACCCCATAACTAAGGGAACCAACCTTGTGCACTGAGAGTTTCAAGATATCAATGTCTTGCATTTCCCTTTTTTACTAAGCCTTAACTTTTATCAGTTTTTGGAGGGGGCATTGTTGTCACGTGCAGTGAGTGGACTTAGTACGTTTTGGTAATGGTTCACTTATAGAAAGGGTATTGCAAACATTATCTTTCCTTACAGAAATTAAATACAGCCTTTTAATTGTGTTAAATTTGTGTGAATGACTTTTTTGTTCTTAATTCCCGTTTTCTAGGATAAATTGTTTTCTGTTGTGGCATATGGCATTGTCTATTGGGCTTATTTAGGTTTGTTTGTATTCATTGTCATTATGCTGTTATCTCGTATCCTGACTTTTATTTGCTATCAATTAAATAATCCATCTTTATTTTTCTCTTTGAATAAATTTAGTTTAGTATGTTCCAAGTGAAGAACAATATTTTGTTTTAGTTTCTTGGTGACTTTTATTCTTTTTTGCATTGCATATGTAATTTTTATACTTGCAGTATGTTGAAGTTGTCCCACAAATGGAGAAGCAGAGGCGTTTGGAGCAGATACTCAGATCCCAAGAACGAGGTTCTAAGGTCATAATATTTTGCTCCACAAAGAGGTTATGTGATCAGCTAGCTCGTAATATTGGCCGCACTTTTGGGGCTGCTGCGATTCATGGAGACAAGTCTCAAGGTGAGAGAGACTGGGTTTTAAGTCAGTTCCGGACTGGGAAGTCACCAATTCTGGTTGCCACTGATGTTGCAGCTCGTGGGCTTGATATTAAGGATATAAGGTTAGCATCTTTGTGTCTCCGCAATGCTTATTCTTAAGAATATAAATGAATTGGTTGTATTATGGAGTCTCTCGTAAATTCGTATTATTTTTGCATGTGCTAGATAATGATGAACCTTTTGTTTAGCACATTGTGGCCTTAGCTTTGTTTAGGAGCTGTTTGATGATTCATTGTTGTTGAACTTGTGTGAATTTTTTATGTTACAGGGTGGTAATCAATTATGATTTCCCCACTGGAATTGAGGACTATGTGCACCGTATAGGAAGAACTGGAAGAGCAGGTGCTACTGGAGTGTCATATACCTTTTTCTCTGAGCAGGACTGGAAACATGCAGGTGATTTAATCAAAGTTTTGGAGGGTGCTAATCAGCATGTGCTTCCAGAGTTAAGACAGATGGCTTTGCGTGGGGCATCAAACTTTGGAAAAGAACGGGGCGGGATGAGTCGGTTTGATTCTGGCGGTGGGCGATGGGAGACTGGTGGTCGTGGTAGCATGAGAGATGGTGGCTTTGGTGGTCGTGGTGGAATTAGGGATGGTGGCTTTGGAGGTCGTGGGGGTGGCATGAGGGATGGTGGCTTTGGGGGCCGTGGCAGTGGCGGTGGCATGAGGGATGGTGGCTTTGGTGGTCGTGGTGGTGGCATGAGGGATGGGGGATTTGGTGGACGTGGTGGTGGTGGCCGTGGTGGCATGAGGGATGGAGCTGGTGGAAGAGGTGATTTCTTTCCTGGTAGGGGCAACAGGGGTAGGGGATCTGGTGGGCCTCGTGGTGGTCGTGTTGGTTGGGGTAGGGGTGAACGTGGTATGGATGACCGTGGACAGGGACGTGGACGTGGCCGATTTGACAACAGAAGGGATGTTTCTTACAAAAATAGAGGCAGAAGTTATAGTCGTAGCCCAGAAAGAGTTCGGACATGGGATTATAGCAGAAGTAGCAGCAGAAGCCGTAGTAGAAGCAGGAGCAGGAGTTGGAGCAGGGGTCGTAGTCGCAGTCGCAGTCGCAGCTGGTCTCGTGGGCGAAGTTACAGTCGCAGCCCTAGCCGCAGCAGGAGCCGTAGCAGAAGCCGCAGCCGCAGCCGAAGTTATGATAGGCGTGATAGGTCAGTTCAACAACTTCCTGATCAAAAGGATCTTAGGGCACAGGAAGTAGGATCTTCTGATCCAAGAATGCTTCCCTTGTCTCCTGGTCCTGGCACACAAGGGAATTCCTCGTTGGGAACTGAACAAGGGGAGCAGCAACCTGTTGTTGTTAGCTCTGATCCAGGTAATCCAGAAGCTGTAGCAGACCTCAGTCATCAATCAGCTTCTGGTGTTTAGAGTCATGATTGGATTCTCGATTTTTGGAAGGCATTCTGACTTTTTGTCTTGAGTGGATTGGTTGGTAAACTTTCCACTTTAGTTTAAGATTGTCTTTACGTGGTGATTACCTTATGGCTATAGTTTCATTCACGGGGTAGTGCTGTAAGAAATGAGTGAACAGTCTAATATGACATGATACTGCATCAACATTATTTAGTGAGAGCTGTTTCAATGGTACCACAGGTGTTTAATTTTGGTCAATTGGCTATGCTCATCTAGTTTAGGTATCTGTCTGGTTGGTTAAATTGGAGGGCATTATTTTAATATTATATGTAGTATTAGTTGTGGAATTGGAATTAAACAAATTGTATCGAATCGATTATTGTTTTGTACTAGGCTACAGCACAAGTCACCTGACATTGTGGTTATTATTGTTTACATTTTTCCCCTTTATTTTCTTTTCGTCTTCGTGTTAACAAATGTAGGGCGAAATTTAAAATTGAGAACACAGTTTACTAATTCTGATGCGCCAAGATATTCATTTTTTAAGTTTGGAGTATTTATGTGATATCTTTAAAGTGTTTTTTTTTTCCTATCCTTGGATTTGTTACTTTGTACTGAGCCTTTCTAATTTTTCCCTTGCAAAGAAAAAACTGCTGGATGAACAATGTTTGTGTTTCATAGTTTCTGTGTAGATGAACACGCGGTAGCTGGAGTAGTGGGTAAGATATTTATGGGCAAAGCAAGGAACATAATCCCTTTTTTGTATTTTGCATCAAGTGCTTCCAAGATTGACCTTAAACTATGGTGAGGAAAAAGCATCCACTTTCTCTTTACTTTCCTAGTGCACCTTCGTTGTGAGCACATTCATCTCAAAATGTTCCCAATTCATTTTTCATTTCCATTGTGGTATTCTCACACTGTGGTAGCCTCTGCACCAAAAGATCCATCCTTTAGACAGTTCTACGAAAAACTCAGTGGGAAGGAGCAAAAGGGAAGGGAGTAAAGAACCAAATGTATCAAGTTTCACCATAACATGTTAATTTTTTTTATTATCATTTATATATCACAAAATTCTACCAACTTAAAAAAGACATAACAGATTAACATTTCTTTGTTACTATTGTTTTCAGAAAATCTTGCATTATACAATGAAGATGCATCTGTAAGTATGGAGTTAATTTATGGAGCAATCTATAAGTAATGTAAGTGCATGCCTGTGAGCTTTTAAACTTAACTTACATAAACTCGCAAAAAGAAAAAAAAATAAGGCTTAAATTATAAAAAATTATTTTCAAGTAGAATATAAAAATATTAACCCAAACACACATTCCTTGAATCTGTTGGTCACCTATTCAATATGTAGAATTCTTTCTAAAAATACTTTTGTAAAAGAAAAATAAAAAACATTAACTCATTTTATATAAGTTACGTTTAACTTATGCATAAACTAGCTTTTTGTAATTTTTTTAAAAAAAAAATTTGATTTTGAACTCATATATAACTTGATTTCTTTTTTTTTGTGTAAATAGATATGATGAAATTTTCTCCCAAGATGATCTTGGTTGTCAACAGTACAATAAATAGGAGAAAAATACATATGATTTCCTTCTTTTTCTAGATATATCTATGGTAATATAAATGTCTTTAATCTTTATTTTATTTTTTGTTAAAAATCTATTTATTCCTGAAATGATACAATGTATCAATCATATTATAATTTCTTTTATCTTTATGATAATACATTAGTTCTTCTCTAAATTTCACTATTTTGATGTTTTATAGAATAAACATATCCATAATTTTTACGCGTTTGTTTAATTTGCTTATTTTAAAAAAACAGTTTTCTATTTCTACCTTTTTTAGAAATGAATTTTATTTCTTCTTAAATAAATAATTTAAAAAGTTATTTTTTAAAAAATATTTATTTTAAATTTAAATAAATAACCCATAACACAAGCATTGCCTTTTAGTTGTCACTGAAATAAAAAAAATATTTATTAGTCTTAAGAATGATGTGAGTTAATTTAAAGAATATTGATTCTTAATTCATTGAAAGGATAAAGTAGGAAGTACTGCTAATTAATACAAAAAAAAAGACTATATTGGTGTTTTAAAAACATTAAAAGACATTAAACCTTACAAGTAAATTTAATGCGTGATAAAATAAGTTGAATGTAAAGAAAAAAAAAGTTAATAGCCTAATAAAAGAAACAATCAGAGTTCAATGTAAGATTTTGTTTATCAATCTCATTAAGGTAATCAACTTTTTAATCCAGGCCTCTCAATATTTTTTTTTTAAATTCAAGTATGAAACATCATAATTAGAATCATTCCCTTTGACATGCAAATTTTGTGTTCATTTTTGTTCTTCATTTACAGAGTTTTATAGCAAGGGAGAACAAGATACTTTAGTATGTAATAGTAAAACGTGTTTACAATATTTTTTGTTATTATATGCATCCTACTTTATATTTTTTTTTCACACACTTAAATAACTTGTTGATGTGTACATTTTGTAATGTTGGATAAATTTAATTATCCCATATAACAAGTATTTTAATAATAAATTCTGTATAGTTGAATGTTTAACTTAATAATAAATATGAAATGTTTTTTTTTCATTGGTATGTTTTCTTTATAACATTAAAAAACCAAACCACATTCCTTATGCTGTGTCTCTAAAGAAAATGCATTAATTTTTAATAATGTTATGTTAATATTAAAATATACATTAATTCTTTATATAACAAAAAAAATTATCTATAAACTAAGAGTTTAAAAATTAAGAATTTTGAATTATCTTATTCAAACAAAATATTTAATAAAAAATATAAATAAAAAGAATTCAAATTTCATGTTTTTAAAATAATTTCCAATTCAACTACAACCTTAATATTTATAATATTGGTAGTAGATGGATATAGGTATTGAATAATCCATCTAAATCAAATTTGAGAAAAGATAAGTTCATGATTTACTTTTTCCTAACAAAACATGGGTTTAGAGACCAAATTTGATGGTAATTTATACTGCTATACATAATGTTTGCTTGATTTCAACAATAAATATATTTCAATTCTTAAAAAAATATTATAAACTTATAATATTCTATTGAGATCAACATCTTATTGAAAAAAACTAATCATATTATATTTGGAGAATTCATTTCAAATTTGACAAATGGTAAAAATTTATAAAATATAATATTCGTAGAAAAATGTGTAATATCCTTGGTGAATTGGGTTGAATGTTGAATAACTTATCCATTAACTATATATATATACAAGAATGAAGCTTTATTTGTTTATTAATATATATATATATATATATATAGAGAGAGAGAGAGAGAACAAGAGAACAATATTAATATTAATATTAATAGGAGCACAATTAAACTGATAAAGAAAGCGAGGGAATCATACACCCGTTTTCGGCTACAAGGGGAAAAAATGTTATTCTCACACGACATTCTCCTTGTCACCATGACGGCTCCAATAGTCGTGTCCAATGCCATTGTCGGTGGAGAAATATGAAGGGTATTGTAGTCAAAACACAAACAAATCCAAGGACGCCATTGGACAGTGACAACCGCCAGAGTAACCCAATCACGATGCGTGCGCATCAAGCAGCCAAAACGACGGCGTTGGCGTTTACGAAGTGGCATTTTTGTTGTATCCGAAGCGGCAGAGGGGTAATTGTGTAATTCGAAAAGCAAACGCAATAAGAAATAGGGAAACGCTTAGTATCTTATAGTGGGGAATCAATCTCTCTCTTCACTACTCCACTTGTTGGTTCTGGTTTTTTTGTTACGCTCACCAAAACGCCTCTCTCGCAGGCCAAAAAGCTTCACCGTTTCGGTTCCTACTTAGGGTTTCCTGCTCGCGTCGCGAAATGCCGCGCCGAGCCGTTGCTTCGCTCTTCGCACTCTCCAATTCCAATTCCCCTCCGCCTTCTTCACCCACCATGCATTGATTCTTCTTCCTCTTCTTCTCTTCTGGTAATTTTACTCCTCTCTCTCTCTCTCTTTTTCGTTTCTCATTTTTGTTTCTCGACTTCTCTTTATCAAATATTATGTTAACTGATTAGTCGAGAGTGCTTGTTGTTTGTGTATTTTCGGCGGTCTTGCGCTTGATTGTGCTTGTCGAAACTGAGTGTCTATTTCCAGTGTAGATTTACGGTGGGTGAATTTTAGTTTTCTCTTCGTTTTTGTGAAATTGGTTTATTATTTGGTATGATGCCAAGCTTTATTTTCATCTTGAGGTCTTCAGCGGCATGAAGGAATCGATGAAGTTTAATTGTGCTAGTATTTGCTCCGTTTAGAAAAAAATAGGGTATAATTCGAACTTGTCCGTATCAGATATGTATCAGATATGTAACGCCGCTAATGTAGGATGGGATTTACTTTATATGATTGATATAGTGGCTTGAGTACAAGAAAGAATACAGGGATCAATTAAATCTTTTTTCCTGATGAGGACTTTTTTGTTTGTTATTGTTTGTACAGTATTTCTCTGCCTATGCATTCGTAGCTAAGTCTGGGTAAAGTAGGAGGGTTGTGTTGCGCACTTGGCAGCAGATGTAAAACTTGTTAATATACACAACTTGCTGCTGCTGTTGTTTCTATAGTATTTTTTTATCGCTGTTTAATTTGGTTATCTTGCATGTTTCTGTTTGTAGCTCTTTGTATTTGTGTTGTCCTTCATGCTTGTTGGGTTTCAGTCTATTAATATTAATATTTGATTGAGAAGCTATTTCGGAGTGTTTTACCTAGTATAGATCAGGTAATGTGTTATTTCTTGAGGAAACATTGGTTTGTGTATAGTGTTTTTTATTTATATCTTTAATAATTATTCAATTGTTATGCGTGCTTATGTTATGATTTTGTGACTGTCTACAGTGGTGGCAGTTCTGGTATGGAAGTGTATGATGTTTCTGAAACTAGAAACCATGGTGCGCACATGGTAAAGATAATTTAATCTGTAACCTTTGTCCTTTAATATTTGATTTTTCAGGATTACTTTGATGATAGTCAGTAAATGTTTCATTCATTTTGACTTTAGACTGAAGGTACCGATTTAAATTCACACTTCTCAAGCCCAAATCTTGAACAAACTGAGGTCATGACGAACGACGGAGCCCCTGAGTTTTATGTTGATCAGAACATGTATTACCCTGCTGCCACCAATTATGGGTATTACTGTACAGGTAAATTTAGAAGCATTATATTATTAGTGTTGTTTTGACATTACATCATGGTGATAATTTGTTACTCACTGTGTTTAGGTTTTGAAACACCCGGGGAATGGGAGGACCGCCATAGGATTTTTGGTGCAGATGGTCCTAGTATTCAGTACACGGCAAGTTCAACCCCTGTTTCTCTCTATCTGTGTTGGTTAATGAATGTTTTTAATGCTTCTGTTATTTTTCAGGGTGCACAAAATGAAAGTTTGCCGTATGTATATTATAGCTATGGATATGCACAGTCTCCATACAATCCATATAATCCTTATATTCCTGGTGCTATGATTGGAGCTGATGGCTCATTTGGAGGAGGACAACATTATTACACCCTCCCCAATTATCAAAACCCAGTTTCTGCACCTGGTTATATTCCCCTTGTTCCACCAGACAATTTTTATGATAGTTCTGCAGATTCCCTTTTTGGAGCCAGTGCTTCTGTCAGTAAACCTGATGGAAGAGGTTTGAAACATAAGTTCAATTCAGCTTCTGGTAACTTTTCTAGGAACTCTTCAAAATTTTTATCAAATCAGACAAGTTCCTTGGCCAGGGTATCAGAAGGGCCCAGAGCTAATGATGGGAGGAAGCAAGATATGACACATGCAAGTGTGTCCGGTAGTAGTTTTCTCAATTTAGCTTCACCAGCTGTTCATCAGGTAGTTGTTGCTTTACACATTTTTGCTTGTGGTTAAATGAGAATTAACATATCTGCCTGAAATTAGTTGCTACCACTTGTCTACTAATGTGTTACTTTTTAATACACTACTAGTTTGGCTAGGTGAGTATTGATTTGTGGAATTTTAGAAGATTTTCATATAAACAGAACCTGGCTAAATTCAGTGTTATTAAAAAATGGCCATGGTGGAAATCACGGTGCAGGCCATTGCCTTGTGGGGAAGAAGCTGGGTCAGTGTGATCCGACTCAAGGGTAGTGAAATCCTAATTTGTTATTTTTAAAACTGATCTGGGTTCTTATACCTGACCGGTACCAAACCTAACCCAATATTTAAAAACCTAAATTGCCTACCAGCCGCACAGAGCTGTTCTGTTTCAGCAACCATAGAGTGCCACAACCTACCCCCTTCTCCTACATAGTCCCCCCTGAACTGTGGGGTCCCTTTATTTTCTGTTTCCTCTTTTGTTTGCAGTGTACCTACCTCTTTTTTTTCTGTCTCCTTTTTTGTCCTACTGCTCCACCCTTCCCTTTTTTTCTTTTTCCTCTTTTGTTCTGCAGTGCCACCCTCCCTTTTCTTTCTTTCTTTTCTTCTTTTCTACTCTAATTATGTTCTGTTGTTATTTCAAGTCTTGAACTTAGTGGTGTGTTGCTTAGTTATTTAAATTTCTAGGTTGTTATTATTAGCTGTATGGTTGTCTTTAATTTTATGCACTGCAATCATATTTCTGCATTTTTATATTTATCTATATGTATATATTGTTCACTTTTGTTTAAGTCTTCTGCCATAACCTGTTATGGTTTCTGATATATTTTTATAAAGGACTTTTGGGTTGTTGATATATTTTCTGTTTTTCGATATCTGTAACACTGGATTAAATTTTTTCATGATGAGTGGTTTGTTCGATAATTGATTGGGGTTTCTTTCAAATCATTTTTTGTTGAAAATTTTTTCGATTATACTAGACTCTGGTTCTAATTTCAACCTGTAGGTATAATTTCTAATGGGAAAGTTATGACTTATCATCAATTAAAAATATCTTTGACATATGAATTTTCTGATTTTGGTTGTAATGCTAATGAACAGTCTGCAGTTGCTAAACTTAGGCCGAAGCTTCACATGGGCAAAGTTCCCAGTGGTGGTAATGGGAGCTCTGATATATTGGGTGAGCAAAATCGGGGCCCTCGGGTTGGTAGAACAAAAAATCAGCTGTCTGTGAAAGCCTATACAACAGTAACAGGAGATTGTAATGAACAGGGGAACATCGTCATTTATACTGATCAATACAACAAGGAGGATTTTTCTCTTGACTATGAAAATGCGAAATTTTTTGTTATAAAATCGTACAGTGAGGATGATGTGCACAAAAGCATTAAATATAATGTGTGGTCATCAACACCTCATGGAAACAAGAAGCTGGAGAATGCTTATGAGGATGCCAAGAAAATGGCAGCTGAAAAGTCTGGAGTCTGCCCCATCTTTCTATTTTATTCTGTGAGTGTTCATTATCTTGATATGTTTAATGAATTTTGATCCTGGTTTTATATTATTTGTAAATCTACTTTCTCTCTGTTATCTATATGCAAATCATACTTACTTTTCTTGTGTGTTATTTTTTTTTCTTTTTAATGAAGGTTAATGCTAGTGGGCAGTTCTGCGGGGTTGCAGAGATGGTTGGTACAGTTGATTTTAATAAGAATATGGACTTTTGGCAGCAAGACAAATGGAGTGGGAGCTTTCCTGTAAAGTGGCACTTCATTAAAGATGTACCAAATCCAAATTTTAGGCACATTATACTGGAGAACAATGAAAATAAGCCAGTAACTAATAGTAGAGACACACAAGAGGTACATATTGTTTCTGCCTGGTATTTCCTTTAATAAGTATAGACATGGCAGGTTTCTCTATTAATATTTTACATTAGGGTGTGTAAGTGTTAAGTATTACATGAGTAGTTTGCTTTGAACCTGTTATGTTTAAACCAAAATTTTCAATTTATCTCGTCTATTGTTGTGTTATATTGATTTGTAGAGTTATCAGACAATTGGTTTTCTACATACTCATGCAATTGAATGTGTTATTAAAAGTTATATCTTATTGCATTCTTTTTGGATTGTTAGATTTTGATTTAACTATCTTGCTGCAGAAATTTAATATTATTTAATTGATTTGTATGCATGATTCCTGATGTGAGTTTATTCACAATGATCATGGTGTATTATCGTACATCACATTTTGTATGAGTGTTTTATGCTTGATTAAGCTATTTTTTTGCTTATTATCCTTTATCTCTATTTTTCTGCTTTAACATGTTACACTGATTATTATGTTCCTTGCTTGTGCACAGATAGCGTATTTGAAAGGTTTGGAAATGCTGAAAATATTCAAAAATCACACATTGAAGACATCTTTACTTGATGACTTTATCTACTATGAAAGCCGACAGAAGATCATGCAGGATGAGAAAGCCAAGTTGCTAGGCAAGAATTTTGATAGTCCGATATTTGTACCTGTATTGGAAGCTCACCAAAAGCTGAATTTTACGTCAACTGGCAATTATGAGAAGAATTCGAAGGCCAAGGATGATTCTGATGGCTTAAAACAGATCTTGGTTTCAAGTCCTGAGCAGATTGCTAGTAATTCAAACGTTACTAGCATCAAACCTGTGGATGAGAAAGCTGAGAAAACTGTTGATGAAGATATTTCTTCTGTCTTAAAGATTGGTTCAGTCACTATTGCCCCCAAACAAGTTGAGGCTAAACAAACCATCAGCATTGGTAATAAAGAACCAGTTGATGTCCTTACAGTAGGCTCGATGCAGGTCAAAGTCAATGGGTTTGCTTCATCTTCTGGTTTCTTGAAGGTTGGCAGTATCCCACTTGATGCCAGAGCATTGCAACAGGGAAAAGGAGATCCTTCCGTTAAAAGTGGATCACAGCGTTAAATTTTGCTTTGCGTTTGAAGCAATATCTGACTTTAGGTCTACTTGGTAAAAATGGATTAATGGTTGCCCGATTGTATTTTACAGTTGGGAGGTTGAGTTTCTTTTTGATCATCGTGTTTATATAGTCATTTGCTAATGATGTTGTTTTGCTGCAAGGCTGTTATATCGTGGGTCTTTGAACGGTGTTGATTGGGTTGACTTCTAAAGCATTTATAGGATAGTGTAACGTCCTTTTTTTTTCGCCTGCTGGTTCTCAACATGCAAGGAGTGAGTGAGTTTGTTCATCCAATCTGTGTTGAGAAACCTGCTAGAACTTCTCGCCGCATCAGTCGAGTGAGTCTGTCATATTGACATAATCACATTTCTATTCCTCTGTTTTGAATGTGTTGTTTCATCCTTATTTGGTTAAAGATGAGCTAATGTAACATTTGATTCAATGAGCTTTCTAAGATGAGTTAATGATACATATATATCTAGTGAATTAATTATTGTACGTTTTAATCTAATCCAAGGTGGAATCGGTTCAACGTATGTTCATTGGTAATGTTACGACAAAACTGTCGTTTCTCAAATACCGAAAAACTTCTTAATCGTAATAATTAAATTTTAACTCAATTTGAGCATGTGTTTTTGGTAATTTATTGGTTGGAATGTCATCATCACTTTGTTGCGTGCTATGAAAACGTTGTATACGAGTGGTTGATCCGCTCTCAGCTTTAGAAATCCATTAGTGGTGTGAAAGCTTTTTCCTTGAATTTCCTTAAATTGTGAACTTTTTATGTTAAACTGTGAAATATAATTCAATTCAGAAGGAAGACAAATAAGGTGGTGACTGGTGAGTATTTGCATTTGATGAGTAGAAAGACATCCATTGTTTTACGTATGATTCTTTGGACTAAAGGTTTAGTATAAGTGATTCCACCCAATCACCAAACCTTTCAACTAAATCTAATTATGTCTTTTTGGTTTAGATTGAGTTATTGAATTCAAATTACTCAATTAGATTTTGAAATGATTGTAAAACTAAAATAAGTTATTGCTATTTTAATATCCCTTATTCAAGTGTCAGGGTGGGGAGAATGTTATTTATAGAAATTTGAGTCCAAAGAAAAATATTAATTTTCCTGTGACAGTATCAAACCAACATTCAGATTATTGCAGCATATGAAATCTTAGAAGAATAAATAACTAGGATTTAAAATGTTAAAATTCCTTTAAAATCATACCGATGAATGTTGGATCTTTTCATTTTCATTATATTGATAACTTGTTCCCCAAAATATAGTGACAATCTCAGTAAGCATAATTTTCATTCTATTACTATTATATTGTTGTTAGATTATTATTATTATTATTATTATTTGACTTAATTTATTATTTATATAATATATTCTCTCACAAAATATATATAATCTTTCTCTCTCTTTTTTTCTTCTTTCTTTCGATTTTATTAACGACTTTTCCATGTGATTTACACCTGAGCCTATAATTAAACATTTACTTAAAAGTTTTTCTTCTCTTTAAAATGAAAAATTGAACTAAAAACGTTTTTATGTTATTGAAATATTAATTAGTTTAATTTGTATAAAAGAAAAATATGTAAGATTTCAGGAAAAAATGTAGTTACTTTAAAGAAAAATCACTTCTCAAAATATTTTAGTTTTATACATATGATTATGTTATGTCCACAAAAATGTAAGGGGCGTATTAGTAGAAAAAAATCATGAGATTTTCTATCATAAATACATGATTATGTCTACATGGATATGCGAGACATACTAACATAAAAATTATAAAAAAATATATCAAATATTTTCAGAGGATTATGGTAACACGTTATATAGAAAAATGTAGGAGTGGTTATCTACACATGTGAGAGGTATGTTATAATTATATCATAGGTTCGATCATAAAGTATGTGAGAAACATGGTAAAGTAAATTATAGAGAGGTGTGGTGGAGTCCACATATATCACAAATTGTTCTTTCATAAATGATTCAGAAGAGTACAGATATTATGATTCTTGTGATCCAGAAAAATTTTACAAACATCCCACCTTAAACGTCAAATATTGTTATTACAAAATTGTTTGAGCCCAACTCATAATAAGATGGAATCTTTGATATGTCTAAAAAATAATATCTCTTGATATGATGGAGTAAGTGAATACAAAATTATCCTTTTTATTGGTTATATGTTATGGTATATCGTATTGTCGCAAACAAATAATTTGAAAATAATAATATTAAATATCTGAATTTTGTTAGGTTGTTTGTTACATATAGACAACCTTTGTAGATATTACTTTGATAGCGCGGATTGGTTGCAGAAGACTGCCTGAAACCCAACAATAATTCATTTATTTTCATCAACAAAACAATATTTCTTACACAATATTTGCCCAATTCTCACAAGTCTTATATTTTTCTAGTTTAAAATTTAACAGAGCGTCCAATCAATACTTTAAATATAATTTATCACATAAATTTATACCACACTGGTAAGAGGAGGGTACAGATTATAATACAAGTCTTAATTCATTTTTTTTATTAATGTCATATAATTTTAAAGATTTTATATATATATATATATATATATATATATATATATATATAAATATTTTCTTTCAATATAAAAGTTTTATAAATTTTTATTTAATAATATATTATTTTAATTTATTAATTTCTTTTATAATATAAATAAATAATATTTTATTTTATCATTTATATATTTTAATACAGGAATTTAATAAAATTTAGATTCTAAATTTTATAATTCTAAATATGACTTTTCCGGAGATCTAAAGAGTTATCAAACTTTAAAACAAAAATCTATAATTTTCGTAATTTGATAAGGAATTGATTTGGGATGTTCCTTTGAAAACCTAACACGTACAATCAATTGTCCAGCGTCACACACACAGTCCACAAAATTAAGAATTTGGAATATGAGTAGCAAACATCAAATGATTATCAACTCTCAAATGAAGGATTTGTTATTGGTGAATGTTTACATAGTTGCCAAAATATTGTGCTTCCTTCATAAGAATATAACTGCATTCACCTTATCTTTAAGTTGTATACCAGACAAAATCATTAGTGAATCAGAAATCTCAGTTTTGTTTATAGTCATATCATCGATACAATTAATACAACGTTAAGTTTATGTTAGTAAACAATAATCTAATTCATAGTGAGTTT
The DNA here is from genome assembly GCA_030347555.1 of Lablab purpureus. Taxonomy (NCBI): domain Eukaryota; kingdom Viridiplantae; phylum Streptophyta; class Magnoliopsida; order Fabales; family Fabaceae; genus Lablab; species Lablab purpureus. The sequence goes on from CM059259.1 coordinate 18,339,896, forward strand.
ATTCACAAAATTTGAATCCTAAATTCTCTTTTTAAAAGATTGAGATATTTGAGCGTGCGCGTGATGACAAGGAAAAATACTTAGTCTTGTGTTGTGAATTTGTGAGCCTCCATGCAAGATATCTGATTTTGCATGTGTGGTTGTGATTTGTAAACAATACAGTGATTAACACAAATAATTGTACTGTTAGGCAAGAATTTAGATGACTAAATATCCATCTGCATGGACAGGATTTAGCTTCTTTTTTTCATGTGTTCCATTCCACCATCATATCATCTGAAATTCTTTATAGTTTTAGTATGCAATAATTACAGAATACCTAATATTAGATGTGTCTTTATTCTTCTCTCACTAATTGAATAACTATTCTATTAATTGGGAAATATACCTAACTTATTAATATTACATAGGAGAACCTGCTTAATACGGCACATGCAAGATATATAGTACATGTACTTAGTTCTTCTGGAAACAAAAGAAAATGATGTTTTTACAATACTTAATTAAGAATAATTATTCCTATTATATGATTAAGAGAGGTTGAAAAGTGACAATCAAGGCAATTAGGTAGGTTAGAAGACAAGAATATATTTATCAATTTGGTAGTAAGAAACAATGATAGGGGGAACATGGTGCCCCATCTTGAATTTTGACTCAAAATCTTAAGACATTCACTCTTTCTAAAACAGATTAGGCATAAAATTTCTTTAAGTATAATGTTTTGGTCATTATTGCTCCATTGGAATGTTCATAATGTTATGTTAGAAAAGAGATAATGGTTCCAATGAACTTAGAGGAGGGAATAATAGTAATAATGAACTCAGTACTACCAAAACCCTTATTGAAGATTCATGCGATGTTCTACTCATTTAGGATTTATGTAAAACTTCATTATACTCATCATATTTATATTTTAAATTTCACGAAATTGTTTCTTTTTAAGTATGTCATGGTTTTGTTAGTTGCTTAAGTGTTTTGATATTAGAATTTAAGTTCAACTTTTGATAATTTGTGCTGTAAATATTTTACAAAACCACTTATGTCTAAAATCGGTTGAATTTCTTAGTACTAGGCTTAGAATTGTTAGAAGTGATATTAACTGATTTTGCTATAGTAATAACATATCATTTATTAGGCCAATTCATGCTTACATTATATATATATATATATATATAATATTAATGTGGAATATATCATGTTTAAATATAGAGGTGTTGAATTTTATCAGCATTTAACAATTAGATTCAACCAATATTTTGGATTGAAATGGTTACTATTGTCAATTAGTCTCCAAATTCAAAAGATTTTGAAAAAAAAAATCAAATATTTTTATTAGGATTAAATATGTTTTTAGTTCTTGAATTATTTGTCAAAATTGTATTTTGTCTCTGAGACAAATTTTGGATTTATTTCATCTTTATGTTTTATAAACTCGTGTAATTGATATTTGATGATGTGTCAGAATTCTTTTTTATCTTTTTATTTTCTTTTTTCATAGTTTTCTATTTTACTATCATCTGTTTCTTAAGTTTCTTTTACTCTTTTTCTTTTTATTTTCTTTCATTTTCCTCTCCTTAAATATGTTTTTATTTGTTATAGATGATTATTTGTACTTGTTGATAAAGTACAAGAACGAAATAAGTTCAAAGTTTATTCCAAAAATGACACACAATTTTGACAATAATTTAGAAATTAAATACATATTTAACCCTTTTTATTATTTGTCATTTTATCATGTACAATTTTGGAATTAATTTGATACTATTATCATGTACATTAGTTAGATTTTTGCTACATTAGTTAGATTTTTTCTACTGTCATATTCATTAGTTACGTCTTCATTATGATTAAGTTAAGTCACTAATTCAACTAAAAGAGTTCTTTAATAAGATTTTTTTAATTTTTATAATTCAACAAGAACAATTCTAAGTCACGAGACTTTTTATTTAATTAGGTTATACAATGACATATGTCTTTTTTTCAGATAAATATAATAACCCATTTAGTTCATGTAGTTATAAAAAATTTATTTCCTAGTTTCTATATTTAAAAATCATCCGTTTTAATTTGTTCACATAATTTTAATCTCTTTTATTGTTTATATATTATTTTTAATTTTTTTATCAAACTTATAATATACAAATTATATTATTTTTAATTTTTTTATCAAGCTTATAATATACAAATTATAACAATGATTTGGAATTCAAAACTTTTTAAATTTATCATTAAAAGATGGTTCAACAAAGAAAAAAAAATATGAATTGTTTTTAAATCTTAACTCTTTAGTTGATGGAAACTAGAATAAATCTCCCCATTTAGAACTAAAAACTAGGAGTGATCTAGTGCACCTTTCACACCCATATGAATGCAATCATAATTCTATAGGTGAATCTCTAATGCAATTTTTTATACTAACACAACTTACACATCTTATGAGTACAATCACAACTCTGTAGGTCAATCTCATGGAATACCGATACATCTTCTACAATAACCACACCTCTGTGAGAAGATCTCAAATGAGATTTATTCTACTCTTAGATAAAAATTATTCTACCAGTGTACCTCTCACACCAATATGAATACATTCACACCTTTGTGGAAAAATTTCTTATGCAATATTCTTTATTAGTTTGCCTCTCGTATTGTTGTTGGATACAACAACACTTATGTTAGTGAACTTTTGATGTAATTTTCTCAACTAGGATTCCTCCAACACCCATGTGGGGTGTAACCACACATCTTTAGGTTAATATCTAATGCAATTTTCTTTAATTAGCATTCTTCCCAAACACATGTGAATATCACCACACCTTTATGGAAGAACTTATGATGCAATTTTATCTTCTAGTTCACCTTTCACACTTTTGTTGTGAATCGGTGCAAAACTCTTACATAGTTTCTTTATAACTGTGACTCTCAAATTTAACTAAGTGTAACTATGTGCAAGTTATTTAAGGATGAAGGTGACATTGACAAAAGTCGACATAAAAGTAACCGTGAATAATAAATTCCCTCCTTTTAAGTGAGATACCTATATTACTTCATATGTTGGTGTTTATTTATGTGTCACATAAAATACCTATAAACAATGAAATAAAAAAAATTATGTTTATATACGATAAAATGAAACTAGCTAACTTCACATTGATAAACTCAATCACAACTTGAATCTAAAAGATAGTTAAACCAATTCATTTTGGTATATAGCAAATTTTATTTTACTTTGTATTTGTATGTTCTCTATTTAAAAGAAAAATGCAAAACTAGTACATTATCTTTTCAACTAATTGTATTAAATCATAAGGTAAACATTGTGTTTTATCAAGTGCAAACATCAAACATCACTAATAAAGTCATCATAATATAACATGGAGTTGCATTAAAAAGTATAAGCAACTAGTTATGCTAGGCGTCGTGCCATATTAAAAAAACATTACAACCAATTATGCGATTTTTTTACATAAATAAACTTTTTTATAAATAAAATTACTCAAATGAACCTAACTTAACTTTACTTACCCAACTAGACATGTTTACAGGACTCACTTTTAAAAAAATTATAAGCCAATTAAAGTCTCCATTTACTATTGCAAAAGAAAAGTCAAGAAAATTCTTTAAACATTGATTAATTTTTTATAGATTTTTAAAATATATTATTATATTTAATTAATTAATATTTATAATATAATAAAATTGAGATAATATTATATATTATGTATAATATATTTTTATGATTTAAAAATATGAGTTTAACAATAATACTTATTTTTAATATTTTTAAATATTTTAAATTTATGAATAATACTTAAGTATGTATAAAATAAAATTAATAAAGTTTAGATATTATTATATATTATATTTAATATATTTTTATGATTTAAAAAATATGTATGAGTTTAAAAATAAAAAAAATATTTTTAATATTTTATAGTATTTAAATTTTTTGAATAATATTAAGGTATGTATAAAATATAACTAATAATAATAATTTATAAATATTTAAGATTATTTAATATAAATTAGTAAAAATATTTAAAATATTAAAATTTTCTTTGATTAAATCGATATATTGAAGTTTTATAATATTTGTTTGCATAATAATAATTTATTTAATTCATGAAACAAGAAAAAATAAATTTTGAGTTGAATTGAATTTGATAATGCATAATAGTCTATAAAGTCTACTAATAAAACTCGTTAAATATGTGAGTTGTACAGTTTAAATATAAAATAATTTAGATTAAGAGTTTATAAAAAATGGTAAACTCACACTCACACGTGCATAAGATTAAACACATAATATATAATTTTTTTATCTAAATATTATGCTTTAATCAGTTCATTTATTTATATTTTTATATATAAAAATATAATTTTATAAATTAAAATACAAATAATCTTATGAAAATAGAAATTGAAGATTTATATAATTAATTTTTATAAAGTTATGTAGTTATTGGTTAAATAAATTATATGACTATAAATTTTATTTTATTGAATAAAATAATACAAATTATTTTAAATTTATAAAAGAAAATTTTATTATTTTAATTTTTTTTTTATTTTATATTAAATATTTTTAAATTATTATTAATTATATTTTATATAAATATTAAAAATATTGTATTAAAAATATATATGAGTTTATCATATATATTATTAATATATTAAAAGTTTATATAGAAATTAATCAATATTTGAAGAATTTTGTTAACTTTTTTTACTACAGTAAAGAAAAATCTGATTAGTTTATAATTTTTTGAAAAGTGGGTTTTTTGAAAAGTGAGTTAGTGTGAAATCTAATTGGTTTATAATTTTTTGAAAAGTAAATTCTTGTCCATGCTACAGTAAACAAGTTTAGTTATTAGTTGGATAAATAAAGTTGAGATAAATTTATTTAAGTAATTTTATTTTTAAAAAAAAATTATTTGTGTAAAAAATTCCTTTATTTTTATCTTTTATTGACCTCTTTTATCAGAAAAATAAAAAAAATAATATCTCAGCTAAAATTTTCTACGATGCTTGGTATTATCCAATCATGAACACATGTAAAGGGATTTGTAATGGATTCATATAATTGATGGTAGCAATGTACCAAAAGCAAGAAGGTGTTGTATATAAATTGCAAATGAAAAAGCTAAGTAAAGTGGAAAAACATGGGATTAGAGTTTCTCCTCTAATCATGTATTTTGAAATGCAACATCTCATTTCACCAAAGCCATACTGTAACTTTCTCTACCTTCACCAACTCTCTCACTTCACTCTCATACATTGCATTTGCAGCACATAACATAACCCCTCCTTCCAAACACCCTTTATATTGTAGCCTTTTTCGTAGCTTCTTTCTTAGCTCTTTTTTCAGGCATATTCCTTTCCCCTTTCCTTGCCCCATTCAAATGCTTTCTCTTTTGCAATGACTAATTACGCTGCTTTCTTTCACTCGCATTTCAGTTTTGACCCACATTCTCCTTTACTCACTTTCCATTCACTGCTATGTGTTTCATGTCCTCGCCCCCCTCCCCCCCTCAACCTTTTTCTGTTCCCACAGTGAAAGTTTCCATTTTTTTTCTTTTCTGCTTACTCTTCCCCCATCATTTTGATCATTAAGTAATGTATACTCCAACTGGGTTTTGAAGCTTTGTTTATTTAATGTAACTTATAAGTTTATGTTATGCATTGCTTTGGGTTAGATGGTACAACATTGTTGTGTTGTGCTACCACTGGGGTTCTATTGAAGGGGTTATTTGCGTGAATCTTGTTATAAATCAAAGTGATGTGTAATTGCTTGCTGATTTTACCATAGGTGTCTAGCCATTGTTCTTCATTGCTGAGATGCTTGTAGCACATGCATTGGTGTCTGCCAGGATTAAATAATCAAGTACAGTGCTGTTGCTGCAAATCTGTATTGTTGTTAAAGCATTAGAAAATATAAATCCTAGTAAGGTTTTGGTTTTTGTCATAGCCTCTGGTTAAGAAACTATGGAAGATACATTCGTTCCGTTTCGTGGAATTAAAAATGATATTCAAGGGAGATTAATTTGTTACAAGCAAGACTGGATTGGTGGTCTCAGAGCAGGCTTCAGGTACATCTTACTTATGCTACAAAAAATAGTAACTCGTTTTCTTAGAAGAATTTATTTTGGTAGCATGACGCATATGAAGATAGAATTTTTTTTTTGCTAATTCAGTTAGTATTCCTTTGAAATTACTACACTTTATACTTCTTTTGATTGAATGTGACATGCTACTTAAACTGTTGTTTCTCAGGATACTAGCCCCTACCACGTATATATTTTTTGCATCAGCAATTCCTGTTATTTCGTTTGGAGAACAATTGGAAAGAGACACAGGTACACTGCTTGCTATTCATATCCCATATTTTTCTTGGGTTTTATCCATGTATGGAAATTTGTTTATGTTAAGATAGCTTATTAGATAAATGCAGAGACAGGGATATAGTGTACTTCAAATTTGATGTTCTTTGTTCCAACAATTTACAGATGGAGTACTCACTGCAGTGCAAACTTTAGCATCTACTGCGTTGTGTGGAATTATACAGTCTATCATAGGAGGCCAGCCTTTACTGATTCTTGGAGTAGCAGAACCAACAGTAATTATGTATACATTCATGTTCAACTTTGCGAAAAGAAGGCCAGAATTGGGTTCAAAACTCTTTCTAGCATGGACGGGATGGTATAGCCCGTTCACTTCATGTTTGAAGTGGTCTAGTCATTTTATGTTTAGATATAATTTTTTTGACGAGTTACTGTTTGTATGATGCCTTATGAAAGAAACTTAGTTACCTCATGTATTTCTGGGCAGGGTGTGCATGTGGACTGCCATCTTGTTGTTCCTATTGGCTATCTTGGGAGCCTGCTCCATCATCAACAGGTTCACTCGCCTAGCAGGGGAACTGTTTGGCCTTCTTATTGCAATGCTTTTTATGCAAGAGGCTATCAAGGTAAGAGACTCGTCTTAGTTTTATTTGACAGTGATACTGACTCATGAGTTCTTTTAGCGCAAATGATTGTGGTTCTAGCCTGAAGTAATGAAAATATAAGACATAGCATTGGAGGAAAATCAAAATCAACTGGTAAACATGCTTTCTAATTGGGTTTAACAGGGACTCATCCATGAGTTTCACATACCTGAGAGGGCAAACCCAACATCACCTGAGTTTCAGTCTTCATGGAGATTTGGAAATGGCATGTTTTCTTTGGTTCTGTCCTTTGGCCTCCTGCATACAGCATTGAGAAGTCGAAAGGCAAGGTCTTGGCGATATGGATCAGGTAAGACTTGTGAAATGTGAGGTTCCTAATCATATGTGCATTTGCATCTTCAGAATGGTGTGACCTAAGAAAGCATGAAATTTTCTTTCCCTTATGGTCAATGGTCGATTGTTTGATAATAGTTGCTGAAAGACTACATTCTTCCATTGAGATGTGCATTTTTTGTTGCAACAACTATTTAACATAAGGTAATAAGAAGTACTTTGCATGGCATTGACTTTGCTCTTTACAATTTGGGGCTTGAAGGTATGTATTTGATTTAATCCTTGCCCACCCCTTTTTCTTCCCCTTTTAAAATGTACTATGCGACAACAATAAAATAAGTTAACAGAAATTCTGTCCTTAAAAGAGAAACTTCATAAGGAACAAGGTAATGAATTCAAATTAACATTCCGTAATGATAGAGTTGCTTTTCGTGTTACTGAGTTGACTTACTAATCTGTACATTGAATATTGCCTGAAGAATATTCCAAAAAAATTATCTTTAAATCATGGAACTTTCGAAGTTATGAATTTTCATCTTAATGAAAATTTTGTTGCTACTCTTGAAGTTAATTTTGTAAGATAACTTCTTCTCTTTAATGAACAAGAAAGGCTTGAACCTATAATACTTGACCTTTATGACTTTCACAGATCTATCAAATTTACATTGAAGATGTAAGTGGATCATCTGGAGGTTAAATATGATCAACAGACTAAGGATTTTCTTTTTACTTGAAATTAACTGAAAAAAAATCCTTTCAACTAATTTTTTTACCGTTTCCCATTAAATGTCAGTAGTTCTTAGATTATTTTCCCCTTATTACAGGATGTTTACGAGGCTTCATAGCAGATTATGGTGTCCCATTGATGGTTCTAGTATGGACTGCCATTTCTTATATTCCAGCTGGAAGTATTCCAGAAGGAGTTCCTAGGCGTCTTTTCAGTCCAAATCCATGGTCCTCTGGTGCATTTGAAAACTGGACTGTCATAAAGGCATGAGCTCTTCTGTGTAAATTATTTTATGCTGGGAAATATGATGATTAAATTTCTCTTTCGTTCTTTATATTCTTAGTTCTTCCATGGAATTTTTTAATAAAATATTCAAAATCACAACAGGACATGCTGAATGTGCCAGTTCTCTATATTATAGGAGCATTTATTCCAGCAACAATGATTGCTGTTCTTTATTATTTTGACCATAGTGTGGCATCTCAGCTTGCTCAGCAGAAAGAATTCAATTTAAGAAAGCCACCTTCTTTTCATTATGATTTACTTCTATTGGGCTTCATGGTACATGACACTCCTTGCTCTTTTCAATGCTTTGCTTTATATAAAATTGCTTAGTTCTTTGACTTTTGCCCAATGCTCTTTCTTTCCCTTGGCAATTTGACATTGATATTGTGTATGGCCTCCTGATCTGCTTGTAAACCAAATGTGATCCTTAGTTGTGACACATTGATATGTTAACTGAATGACAGGTTATAATATGTGGTCTAATTGGGATTCCTCCGTCCAACGGTGTTATTCCACAATCTCCAATGCATACCAAAAGTTTAGCTACATTGAAGCACCAGGTAGACATTAATTACAATGGCAGGTTTCCTGTTCTCTCATTTTGTAAAGATTTACCGTGATAAACGTTGCCAATACACTTTCTTTAGTACAATCTTAATTAGGCCTGAAGCTTTTAAGGAGAAAGTAGAAACAGAATACATAGTGATTATATGTGTGCTATCATCATACTCATATTTGGGTGATTTGCAGCTACTTAGGAACCGGCTTGTTGCTACAGCACAAAGTTCGATGAGAAAGCAACAAAGTTTGGGACAAGTATATGGAAGTATGCAAGATGCTTACTGGCAGATGCAAACCCCTCTAGTTCACGAGGAATCTTCCTCACAGGTACATGGGATTGTGGTCATTTTGTCACTCTCCCCTCCCCCTTTCGTCTGTATGACATGCTCACTCTTCAGAACAGGACAACTTGAATGAAGATGGTATCATTGATTTAATGGTTTAACGAACTGAATGTGTTCCTAATTGTCTCGAGTTGAAACAAGAAGTGGCAAATCATGTAATCATCCACCATTTCCTGAACTTTGTCGACAGGGACTTAAAGAGTTGAAAGAGTCAACTATTCAATTGGCATCAGGCCTGGGGAGTATAAATGCTCCAGTTGATGAGTCAATATTTGATGTCAAGAACGAAATTGATGATTTATTGCCTGTTGAGGTCAAAGAGCAACGAGTGAGCAACCTACTCCAATCTGTGATGGTAGTAGGATGTGTAGCAGCAATGCCTTTCCTGAAAATGATTCCAACTTCAGTGCTCTGGGGTTATTTTGCCTTCATGGCCATTGAAAACTTACCTGGAAACCAGTTCTGGGAACGGATTTTATTAATTTTAACTGCTCCAAGCAGAAGATACAAGTATGAATATGATGTTAAGCATTTCCTATCTGTTTTTCCTTTTTTCAGGATAGTTAGAGTTGCATTCACTGATTCACCTTGCTTTCTTTTTTACATTATGAAATAAATATAGAGTTTTGGAGGAATGCCATGCAACTTATGTGGAAACCGTTCCATTCAAGACAATTGCAGTGTTTACAGTCTTCCAGACTGCTTACTTGCTTGTATGTTTTGGTATCACTTGGGTTCCAACAGCTGGGGTTCTATTCCCATTGATGATCATGTTTCTGGTTCCTGTAAGGCAATACATTCTGCCTAAGTTTTTCAAAGGAGCACACCTTCAAGATTTAGATGCTGCAGAATATGAAGAAGTACCTGCTTTACCATTTAACCTAGCTACTGTAAGTGTTAGAGCCAAGTTCACCTTCTTATTTAGCTACATTCAAACTGGCATTCGCATTTCCAATGAATGAAATGAAGAAGCTGTATTTTGTATAATTGGCATTGAAATGAATACCAATCACACTTAGGTTCCTTTTATCATTCTTGGTGTGCTTGTGCAGGAAGGGGACTTGAGCAAGACAGCGTCCTTTGCAGATGATGGAGAGATTCTAGATGGAATAATCACTAGAAGCCGGGGTGAGGTAAGACATGTTTGCAGTCCTAAGGTGATGAGCTCCACTCCAATCCCAACCCAAGAGTTAACTACTCTTCAAAGTCCAAGGTTCCCAAATAGAGTACACAGCCCTCGGATAAGCCAACTCAGAGGAAATCAAAGCCATCAAGATGTTGGCAGAGGACCATTTAGCCCTGGAGAAGCTAGGCCATCCAATTTGAGGAAATGAATACTCATATACCCTTCTCATAGCACTTATTATGCGTGTAATACAAGGATTGTTGATGAACACTTACATTTATATCATGAAAAGCAGGTTGTTTCTAGGAATTAACCTAGGTCGTGATTATCAGGAGCATTGATTATCATTCTAATTTTTAATTTCACAAATTCAGAATTAGGTTGGAGGGTTTTGTCTAGATTTTTTAGTTCTGAAGTTTACAAAAACAGTACAATTAAATTTCTATGAAAAACAATGGTTAATTATGTAGTTTTCTCCTTATTTCAGTATGTATAATTGATTTTCAGGTCTATCTATAATTATAAAATATGTGAGTTTTCTAAATATTTTAATTCTAAGTAGCTAGTTAATAGAGTTGTAAATTAAATCTAAGAGAATCAACCATATAAACTTAAATTCAATTCGTTGAAAGTGTTTAACCAAATAAATTCAACTACATATCAAGAACATTAAAATGTCAATATTTAGAATCATATAAAAATAAATCTTAATTAATAATAATCAAACCAGACAATTAGAAAGCCATAACAGTAGTAGTAAAGTTCATGAAACTAAATTATATCGTTGGAAAGTAAAGCAGGAATAGAGAAGAATGACCTGATTGAAAGTAGGTCTCTAAATTGCCTAATCAAAGTATTCTAGAGAAAGCTTTGTAAAGAATAAGAAAGTAGATAGACAAAATAGAATTTTAAGAGTTAACTAGAAATGTAAAATTAAGATATTACAAAGTAATTATACAAAACTTCTAATTATTGTGTACGATTACTGAAACCTTACAAGATCCATGGATAAAACTCACTCAATTTTGAATTCGTTCTTAATTTTCTAAGTCTACAAAATTTCGCTTAATAGAATAGTAAAATAGTCATCAAGTTAACTATTGTTCTCCGAAATATTTTCACCAGACAAATAGATATTTAATGTAGTATTTGTGGACACACTCCTCGTTAAGCGAATTGATAATTAAAAGAGGCAGTGCAAATTTTGAAGATTCGTTAGGTGAATAATAATTGCTTGAGCAAATTCTCTATGATCCAAGGGTTTCTTCCTGTATTTATTGTCTTCATTCACCTAAATCTATACATCAAGAAGATTAGTCCAAATCAATAAAAGTATACATAGTTAAGACATTTATGACTAATTCCTCTTTTAAAGCTTATTTAGCAAAACTAATATAAAGATCAATGATCAAGACAATACAAATTACTAAGTTAAAAATATGTTCTTCAATATGCCATGCATTTTAACCAAATTCCAAATTTTTGACAAAAGGTAGTTGTTCCATATAAATTATCCATTGTAGGATTTTGTACTAGTGGTTAATGTCTATGAATGGTTTGATGGCTTTGATTTTAATGTTAGGTAAGGCTATTATGGAGGCACTGAAATGTTACTTGCCACCTTTTCAACTCTTTATTTGATAAAATGTCTCCATAAATCTGTCATTGTTCAAAAAAGCTCTTAAAATAATCATTCTTCATTTATGTAATAATAATGGTGAGACTGTCTGAGAAAGACAAGTTTGGTTATCCATTATCAGCCTAACAAATGATAAAAAACAGAGTAATGCTATTCATACTTTTTAACGAAATTGTCCCTTCTTGAAACATGGCTGACCTCAACTTTATGGATTTTACAAAGATTCTTCTTTGGATCATCCTGCGTTAGGTGCAATGAAAAATGCATGTAACATTACGTAAATTAGGTTAGATTTTTCCCTCTATTTATAAAATTCTATTTGGCAGTTCTATTTTAAAATATCCAATTTGACCTCAAATTTAAAAATGATGCAATGTTATATTATCGGTCCAAATAAAGTTGATGTTGTTAAGAATTCCCCGTTAGCAATGGTTTAAAATTTTGTTAAAAATCTGTAACAATTAGTGACAGTTTGTAAAATTTGTCACATTTTAATTTTTTAAGTATTAAGAGTATAAAATAATTTTAAAAATTGTCATGTTAAATTAGGGTTTGAATGAATTGCAATTCTGAAACCTGTCAATATTTTAAATTATAATTTTTTGAACAATTTTAATGTTTAATAAATTAAATTACCGTTACATTTTTAATCGGCTGTAATTTGCGCTGTTTTTTTTTTACGAGTATGTAAAATTGTTACTTATAATAAATCCTAACAAGCTGTAACTTCACAGGATGAGAAACATAGCATCGATTTTGAGAATTAATAGAAAAACATAAACATAATGAAAATGGAGGGATATTAAATTTTGTAAATAAAAAGGATAAAAAAGTAATTTCTCGCTCAAGGTATTGTGCAAAATCAATTTATTCCTATTGGGTTTATAATAACTTACCTTCCATTGACACGTGCAGTTTCATAAGTATTCTAGATCTCAGAATAACGTCATGTTAATCCTCTTTATATTTCTTTCTCCGTCTCCAACTTGGTTCCATGATTTTTAGCTTTCACTTTGAAAAGGAATTGCAAGATGTATCATATAATTCCTTGAAAAAAATTCTCTGCATAAAACTTTCGTGAGACACAAACCTGTTGGCACTGTTAGCGATCAGTTCACATTAGGTGTGAGTCAAGGATTAGAAAGTGGAACAATGAGTTAAAGGAAAACAACTCTTATTCAAGCTTTCATTCCTTGGTATGCTTGACGAATGATTGAATAGTACACACATTTATTCCATTTTTCATTCACTATAGACTCAAAAAGGTATCAACCGAATGGTGTTCTCCAGTTACTTTCCAAGAATTGCTAAAAAAGAAAGTTATGTCGAGGTGTTGAACCAAGAGAACTGGTTAATCGCGTTTACTACAACTCATCGAAGACATTTGTCAGTAACCCTTCAACTCCAACATCTTGGCTCGGTTTGACTGTAAAAGGGTTTCTCTTTTTTTGTCAAAAGGAAAAAGAAAAGCACTCTTCCGTTTTTAACCAATTAAATACTCTTCATGGAGAATATATAATCTAGCATAAAAGTCACAAACGTACACAGAAAGACAATTTTTTTAACCAACCTTTAAAAAAATGCAGCTTCAGAAACTGGCAAGTGACAATCCCTTGAAGTCAGAAACTTCAGAAATGTCTTATGCGTGCAAATCTGAAACATAATTAATCCAGTCTCTGGGCTTAGACTTCGACTTTGCCATCTTTGTCACTGAATCATGCACAAGGCCTTTCAATGTAACCAAAAACTACAATTGAAAAAATAAAAAAAGCCACACGGATCACTGTTATTTCTTCAAAGGTTTATTAGTTCTACACTGAATCATTTGGTAGAAACAAGAGGTAGTTTTAAGAAACTTGAGCAGTACGGGTATGAAAATTGCACCGGCAAAAGAAGCCAACTCCCTATTTCCCTCAAATTTTTTTTAAATTTAAAAAAAAAAAACAACCAAGAAATCCTTGGAAGGGTTTTGCTACATGCTTGATCTGCCAAACCTTGCACTGATGGACAAACCGAATCATAAATTAGGCTGCTTAGTCTTGCTAAATTTAGAGCCTGTCATTTGCTCTGACTCATACAATATGTGATTGATAAGCCCCCTTGCAGCACTGCAAAACCAGAAACCAATCTACAAATAAGTAGATAAGCGTAAATTCCACACACACGTGCCCATGTTATTGTAGCGAGACATTAGAAATGTATTGGCTGCTGAAGGGGAAATGGAGCAAAAGAAGAAAAGGGGCCACACTAGGAACAAACGTGCACAATATAAATGTACTATACTAGACACAAGCTTACTCATCCTTCAACTTCTGAATCGTCTCAGGATCTGTCTCATGCTTGTGCTTCTTAAACTGCTGCCTCACCATATCAACAAGAAGCTGTGTGTTATGTTTCTGCAACAACAGGAAGGCATACAGCATAATCAGTTTCTCATGTCTTAGCATCATCACACATGCAAATGTTTAAACCTTGTTTAAGTAAGCTTCTTCACAAGTACTTCTCAAGAAGAAAATCAAAAGCAAAATGAAATAAACTTCTTCCACAAGTTAAAATCAACGAATACACCTCATTCGTTAACTTTTGGAAGATTTGTATAAGAAAGTTTCTTTAAAAGCTGAAGTGCATAAGTTAATTTCAACTTATGAGAGAAGTTTAACTCACAACTTCTTCACGAGTACTTCTCGAGAAGAAAATCAAAAGCAAAATGAAATAAACTTCTTCCACAAGTTAAAATCAACGAATACATCTCATTCATCAACTTTTGAAAGAGTTAGATAAGAAAGTTTCTTTAAAAGCTTTAGTGCATGAATTAATTTCAACTTATGAAAGAAGTTTAACTCATTTTACCTTCTTAGTTTCCTTTTCAAAGTGTTTACGAGAAGTTCATCTCAACAGGACATGATAAATGCAGTGCTTCAGCAAAAATAATGCATTACAAGAACAAAAGTAAAAGATGAAGTAAATAATGCCGTACACAGTGCACTGATAGCGTCAGAGTTTGTCTAGCATGTTAAATCACAACACCTAAAAAAGAACACTAATTACATGTCTCTAGAAAACATGCATCATAAACATGAGACATACGGAACCGAATTTTCAAAAAATTCACCATGGTGGGGATTCCCATGTACAATACTCAAACTACGGAGACACAATTAGCTACAAATGAATCTGTTTGAAAGAAAGAGAGAAAGAGAAAGAGAAGAATGACTAACCCGATGACCAATATATTTAGCTCGTCGCAGGCATTCACGGTAGAGCTACAAAACAAAAAGCCATAAAAGTAAATAAGAGATTTTATTTATTTGTTTTTAAAAGGCTAAATTAGAATTTTGATCACTCATCTAAATTTTTGTTTCAATTTGGTCCCTTAAGTTAAAAAAGTTAAAATTAAGTCTTGAAAACACTAAGTTGGTCCTTCTGTCAGATTACTACATCAATTTAGTGTGTTTGGAAAATACAACTTTTGCATTCATCGCCATTCTAACATGCCTCCAAAGACACCTTTTATCAAATTAGGTGAAACATCACAAACGTCAAACCATGAAACAAGTGACTCCAGTCAAAATTACCATTGCCAGACAATCTTTTAAACATAAAAAGGGATCAAATTGAAACCAAAATTCCAGATAACGGAACAAAACTCTATTTCGGCCTTTCTAAACTTATGGAAGAGAAGCAGGGGGTAGGGGTTTGATTGAATTGAAGAAAGAAGGTTTGGCATGTGACTAACCCTAATAGCATTGTTGGCGAGTTCAGGAGGCAGAGCAGTTTGAAGGGACGGCATGGTATAGAGTCTGTGAAACAAAAACACAGAGGCAATTCATCGAACAGTTAGAAGGCAGAAAATAGAACAATATTTAACAATCAAATTCGGACAACGGGGCACTAGTCTACTACCGATTCTCACTAGTTATGATTGAGTCTGTCTTTACGAGCAAAGCAAGGGAGCACAAAAGGTGAAATTGCGATCCTAGATAAACTAAACGACTCTGCGTTTTAAAGTACTAGAAACGGGGAAGACTGAATCGGATTTGGTGGTATAGGAAGCCCAAACCAAAATGCAATAATGGGTCCATTCCTAGTACAGGGTGTGTTTAAAAATTTAAGGATTTTTCTTCCAGCACCCCCATAATTACTAACTGAAACCTCATAATTTTCAAAATGACATTTTAACCTTCATGCTCTATTTGAATAGTGACTTTCAGATTACCTTTTACGAAAATTTTCTGGTACAAGCTTTCAGAAAATTTTTCTTTCAGAAATTATTTTTAAGAACAAACTTTCTGGATATTTTTACAATTGATATGGGGTACCTTTGGTAAGTATAAGAATGCAGAAAGTAAAAGCCAAAATTTAATTATAATGACTCAAATCAAGTTATGTATGTTATAACTGACAAGTAAATAAATCCTAATTTTAATTTTGAATTTGTTCATAATGTCATATAGAAATCACATTCATATATAGTTCTAAACACTTTGTACACTTTAAAATACTTTTGTATCAGTGAATATATGAACGCTAGGAATCTAGGAACCAACATCAGCAAATAACAGTTAATTAAGTTTGGTCCATAACAAGTTAACAACTCCATATAATAATGATGATAAACTTTACCCATATGAAATACATGGCATGATCACAATGACACTAGATTAAAAAAAGAGAGGGAAAGTATGTAATATGAGACTCTTGACAAGTCGAGTTCATGTTGAAGTGAATTGATCTAACGATAGAATAAAGAAATATTTAAGAAATATCAAATATAGATAGAAACTTTTCTATGACCAAGTTTAGCCACAAGTAAGGCAAGTGATAGTTAATTTATAATTTTTCTACTGTTGGTAATTTCACTCTATAAACTCTTCTATTTTGTTCATGATTAAGACATGGATGACGCTCTGATTTAATGTTCCAGCTTGAAAGATAGTTTTTGGGCCAATTCAAGTTAAATATATTAGTAATCCCCTCTGTTATGAACTGCATTTCTTAAATTTAAACTCGTGAAATGAAACCCAAGCTGATATTTAAAACCTATCATATGATATATATATAAATGCCCAATCAAACTATTACAATGTAGGTCCCAAAAAAGAGACTAAATTCTATAGCTCATCACACACAAGGGGAAACCCCAAATAGGGACGAATCCTAAGTAACAAATACAACACCACAATCACAACCCACAACAATGCCTCTCTCTGCTCTATATGCATACTATGTGTTATAAGATATACTTCCCATTGCAACCATAATTTAATGTGACATGTTAACTCCTACATTCATAGGCAGAGAGCTCCACAACTGTTTCAGGTTCACCTTCTCTCAAGCAATCAAGTGGAGGTATAGTCATGGTCTCTTGAGTTCCATAAGCATTCCAGCAAAAAGGGTCATCTAGTAATTCCCCTTCATATGGCAAAAGCTCAATCTCAGAGAGTGTTATGTTGGTGCATGCCACAGTGTCACTGCAAGCAAAGTGTATAGGAGGAGTTCTCACATCATAAGTACCCTTTATGTTCCTATATATCACATCGTTTACATGCACTGCTGATGTTTGGTTCAGACACTCCTTGGACAAGCAGTAGTACTGGTCAATGATGATGCAGTTCCTCACATTCTCCATTTGGATGTTTTCAAATCTGAGGCCAGTCACTGAGCCCGTTCCACCTTGCCATGTCTTGATCCTGAGGCCATTGTCTGATTCCTTTATGATGGTGTTGCGAACAGTTAAGTTTGAGACACATGCCTGCGAATTGTGCACTCCGAGGCTTCCAATGCTGTGGAAATGAAATGACCAATGTTAAGCATTTAGTGTAAAATGCTGAAACTAGCATTGTGGAAACTTGGTAATGTAAAGGTTCCAAAATGACTTTGATGTGTCTAATTAAAGCAACGGAATAGAAGATGCTGCTCTTGAATCATGAAGGGCCAAAAATGAAAAATAGAAACTCTTGTCTTATTAATTATTGGCAGTTTGAACTGTTCCAACTGTTAAAGTAATATAGCTATAGACCACTAAAAGAAGAAAATAAATAAATAACTCCTGTGACCCTGACTTTTTGGAGAATTGGTGAGGATCATTTGAAAGGCGAAACCTTTTAATCTTTTGTTGAAGATTAGTTGGCATTTTGGAGTACAATTTGGAGAGTCACTATACTCATGCCATTGGTGAAGTCACTTTTCATTCGTTTTGCTTTTAGAGATAAATATATCATACTAATAACAAGTGCCAATTGGGTTTATTTATTTATTTATTTTATTTGTGCATTAATCATAGTTAACATAAATAATTATCTACACAATTTAACTTGAAGTTAAGATTAATTATATGACATACCTAATGCCATGGGTAGGAGCACAAGTAACACCCTCTATGTCCACGTCTGAGCACCCGGGTCCAATCGAGATGCAATCATCACCTGTTGAAAAATTACATTATTCTAAACAACTTTTCTGGCATTTATGTAAACAGAACCAAACTACCATATTGAGAAAGTGAGACATTGTTCTTTTTTTTGGTATTTACCATTGCTTATCATGGAGTTATATATCCCAACACCCTTTGTGTTTCCTAAATGAATTCCATCAGTATTTGGACTGAGTTTAGGAGAAGAAATTGACAACTTGTCTATCAGTACTCCTTGGCAACCATCGAATTTCACGTGGAACATGGGACTGTTTTGAATTTTCACCCCACTCAACACCAAATTGGAGCTCATGAAGAACCGTATCATCTATATTTGAGAAAAGAAACAATTCTAAGACAGTTCATATGGGTAGAAAAAATAAGTATAAAACAGAGTAGTTCACTCACTGTAGGGCTATCACATGGTCCTGATACAGTTTTTCCATCGGGACCCTGAAATGCCAATTTTTTTACCATTTAGTTTGAGTTCTTTCATCATCAAATAATTACAACAATAATGGAATGGTATAATTGTTATTAAGTGATCACCCGGTGAGGTTTGCAAGGAAGATCCCACCACTTTTCCCCATTGCCTTCTATGGTTCCTTTCCCAGTAAGAGTCATTTGATCAAGTCGATAGAACACAAGCCATTGACTGTGGCTGTCTTCCTTAGGCCAAGATTCTGGTCCATCTGGTGCCATGAGAGTACCATCCACCTGTTTACATTAGAACCTTCTTATTAAGCTACAATAAAGGAGCACAAGAGAACTAGACAAATGAATTTCTCACCAGTTCCAACCAAAATCTCAAGGCTTTATATATCTTAGTCCTTCTCACATATATGTTTGTTCAATATGTTCATATTTATTCAATGTGAGTGAGACTTTTTACTCACTTCATTCTGGCAAATATGTTATATAGCATAAAAAAATGGAAGAGCTAGAAAATTCATCAAGCATTCTTACTTGAAATACTAGTCCAGGCTTGCATGGACCGGTAAAGATAGTTGAAGTTATCTTGAAACAGTAATTTTCTGGAACAAGAACAACCCCTGACTCTACTGCACACGCTGCTTTCCATGCTGCCACGAATGCTTCCGTGTCATCAGCGGAACCATCTCCGACTGCCCCAAAGGATCTTACATCGAAAATGCAGTGTGAAGATGAATCCCCAGGATCATTGGGATAAGGGTCAGAGGGAACACCAGGGGAAATGGAAGGAGGTGAAGAAGGTTCCTCTGGTGCAGGGGACTTAGCAGGGGGACTTTTCTTCTGCCCCTTGTGATAGTGGTATCTTCCTTCCACATTATCCCAATTATGGATAAAAACAATCATGGCAATCCATAAGATAAAAGACCAGCGAGTGAGACTCATTGCTGGTTTCAAGTCCATGAGTTTTAACACTAAACTAACAATGTCTCTTCACCAATGTGAAACCTCCAAAGATGATTGATACCTGTGGATAAGAGAATGCAGGAGTCCAGCTTGAGAAATCTTATAGAGACAAATATAAATGGAGGAGATTAAACAAACTTGTAGAGGTTTGAAGCAGATTGGCCTATAGTAAGAACTATCCTGAAGCTAAGGTTGTTATTTATATTCAGAACATAGAAGATATCGTTCATGAATAAATTCTAAAGCATGAGGTGGACACGTGTAGAATCCTGGTTGATTCACTGTCTCAAGGAAAGAGTTGGACGATTTTAGAGGCTTTGGAGGTCAATGTTGTGTAGTAACCCTGCCACGGTGTCATTGTTCTCCAACCTCATTTCCGTGACCATCCTCTTATTTTAATTGTATCTGTTCATTGTGTTGTGGTCCGTGACATTATACCTTCGCTCTCCTCTTGCTTCTTGGACCAGTTTACCACCACTAGTTTTATTTTGTGAATTTGTTTTCAGAAACTGCACTCTGGACAATTTTCAAAAGTGTATGCCCAGATCTTTTGAGGCTCAAGTTTTCTAGAAAATCGTGCCATCACTGGCCAAACTTCTATTACTTTTTCTTCTTTTTAATTCCATTTCTGTTCATCCGTATTTTCTCTGAATAAAAATGAGTTAGTTGTAATACACGGGAAACAAAAGAACTCTACACCAAGGTTCATGGCATTTTGAGTTTTGTTGAGTCAACTGATTACTTGTCCTTACAATGCCTGTAAGTTTAACGTGTCTTCGATTCTTTTTTATAGAAAATGCAACAAGCCTATGTTACTGACTACTTAGGTTGAAACACAAGAACGGTAAGTCCTTTTGTGGTAATTAGCTAGAACAAATATAATTAACCCTCTAAGAGAAGGAGAGAAATTTAAGTGTACGCTGAACATATGCTAAATTATAATACAGTAGAAGGGCAATACTGTTCAAGAAAGTTATCAAAATATTTGTGAAGATGAAAGTTGGTGTTGTAGCATATTTTTTCTGATTACAAGACATGTTTCTTCTGTAGGTTTTACCTTGGAGGTGGCCAAACCGACACATGTAGCTATTGAAAAATAACATTTTATGAGATACTGCATGTGAATTATTGCTATAAGTTAGAACCAGATCTGTAAATAACAGAGCAGCAGATAGCAAAAGAGAATAAAGCTAACCACAGTGGGAATCGTGAACATATAAAGCCCATAGGAAGACACAAAAAACTATTGAACTTACATAATGAATCACAAACAACCACCTTTGTAGTTTGAGATAAACAAAATTTATCTTTACATGCAATGAATAAGAAACTATCTCTTGCTTTCTAAATTGATAGACTAATAAGCCTGATTAAAATGCTTTATTCTATCATCCTTGATGCATTCTACTTACTTTTACTAAGGCAATTCAGACATGACAGACATAATCACTGTTCTCCTACACCCATTTATATTGTTTGTCACCAAATTATGAGCTGGTTCTATTCTGATCACCAGATCAAAAAATGCACACGTAGACCGTGATATGTGTGAGACAATGGGCTTTTGTTGACATTTTAGTTGAAAAGGATTCGTGAGGAATAAAAATGTCAAAAGAAAGGGAGGGAATTAGTGGGATTAAAATTCATAGCACAAAAAATCATACAAATTGGATTAAATTATCCATAACTTAATAATTTATTTCTTTTACTTTTAGTTTTTAAAAAATTTTAATTATAGTAGAATATTTGTTAAAAGAATATAGTTACTTGTTAGAGTACTCCTCTAACTTTATCTGTCTATTTTAAGGATATGTCAGTAAGTTACTTTCTCATAATAAACCAAACAAGGAGTGTATCCCTTCTTTTTCTTCTCATTCAATCAAACATGACAATTAATAGTTGGATAAAAAATGTAAAAGAAAAAGAAAAGGTGCTAGGGACCTAAGAGAATCACGAAGAAGAGTAGATGGGGCAATGTGGTTTCGATTTAAAAGCAAAACATATCGTGACTCTTTGTTGTTGTTTAGCTCATAGTGGCTATGAATTAGCAAGAAGCACATATTTGGTACGCGACAACAGAATTAACGCATTCACGGGTGGAATCAAACCCCCTATGATTTAATGCAAAAAGAAAAAAGAAAACAAAGATAGTTAAACAGACACACGAAGAGATAAAAAGTTAAGACACAGAAAGTGACCCTTATAAGAAAAACCAAAATCCTCCTATAATCCATATCTCTTACGTGCCCATTTAAGCAAATAAAGCAACATTGAAAAATCAACTAGACTTTGTGATTCACCTGATGAAGATTGGTGCAGTTTTTTTCTTCTCCTCTTTATATATTTGCTGTAGCCGTCCAATTAGCCAGCGTAGTTACACATCATGAAGCTGTATTGTAACTTTGTGCGTCTAAGCAAATATGAGTTGCTATGTAAAATACGTGTAGGAGGGGGGGTTTTATAGAAGAAACTAGCGAAGTGAAAAAAACACTAAGCAATTTGCATGCATTCATGTTTGTCTTAACCTGTCACGTGTGTACAATCAGAAGGTGAGAGTTCAAAAGCAAATGAACCATGGCAATTTCAACAGAGCAAAAGTTTGTGAGTAGAGAGATTCTGAGGTGCACTTTTTTATGGTGCTCTGAGGTGACAGCATGGTTTGTGGCTCTCTGCTGTGCCACGTGGCAGGGTTTCAAACACGCGCCTCACTCGCGGAGATAGTGGTTGGTTGGTTCAAAAGGTGGGTCCTATGTCACCATGATTGATAGGGCATGAGAGAGAGAGAGAGAAGGTGTGTTAGTGTATTATGTATCATCATATCACAGTTCCAACACAATGTTATAGTCACATGCAGCTCCAACCAGATTCTGCAGAAATCCAAGAAAGAGTCTATGCATGTGTGTATGCTCTTTTTTCTTTGCTCATCACTTGGTTTGAGACCACAACATGATGAGGAGAAAGGAAGAGGGGACACGTGTTAGGTGAGAATTCACGGGGTGGTGTCTGTAGTTTGTGTCACGGGCTAATGCAAAAAGGGTTAATTAAACACTGATTTTGTTCACAAGGCTTTGATTTTGGGATTCTAATGGCATTGATTTTGAGACAGTGATGTGGACAGCGTATGAAGATCAACAATAAAACACTGCATTCTGGTGTCTGATTCAATGACCTGTTAAGTTTAACATTAGTTTAATGTTAATCTTGTTTGCATTTGCTTCCATCACAGTTTTAATTAAACATTGGACCAGCTTGTGGGAATATAGATGTTATGTTAGGTTCCAAGTTCACAGGTGTTATTCCTACTCTAACTATGGAACAGATCAAATCACATGAAGCATTTGTATTTTCTTTAATCATGGTACTTTTTTTCCAAACTTGTTATAATATGGTTCTATGATTCAACATGTGTGTTCATACAAATTAAAGTTTCAGAAATGACAACTTTATAACAAGGTAATTCTTCTGTGCTAGAGGGCTAAAAGCTATTTATTGTACCAAGAAAACTACCATTAAAAGCCAAAAAGGAACTAATATAATTTCATTGATGATAACAGGTAAAATAAATGTATTTATATAACTTACAACGTATCAATAATTGCATACTATTTCAAAAAATTAAAATAATATTCTAACATTGGATTGAAAAATTAAAAGGCACGTGAGGCTAATTGGAAAGTGCTGCTCCCAAATTGTTGATACTTTTGATATAAAAATAGAATGTCAGAGTTTTTTTATTAAAATATTATATATTCAATAAAAAAAGTTTATATTGTATCTAAACGAACTGTTTAATGAGTTGAGCCATTAAAGTAGTATAAAATAAGTATAGCTTAATCAAAACAAATTTTTGAAATAGTTTTCGTACTTTACTCGAAGTTTATTTAAAATATAATTTTTTAAAATTTCACTTCAATTCTACGATTTAAAAGATAAAATTTTTTTATACAAGCAATACGAAAATAATCTTGAATCAATTTTTTTTTCGATTGAACAATCTAAAAATTATTACTAAATTATACAATTAAAAAATCACTAAAAATATATATTTCACAGAAGAAACAGAGAAAACAAAAAGAAAATTTATAAAATAATTTCAATATTTCTTAAATTTTTGAGGTTGCAAGAAGTAGAAGTACAGGAAGAAGCACTGTTGGAAAGAAAGTATAGATGGGCCAACTGTAATCTTCCCTGGGCCTGAAACATTGGCCACTATAATTTACGAGTATGAATTTTCTTCTCTTTCCAACAATTTTTTCTTCTTTTTCTCAAACTACCAAAGTGTTGCAGGTAATTTTTTTTTACCTTCCCGAATTAATTTAGAATACTTTCGTATTTCTCTAGTTATAACTTAACGATGTGAAAAACATGTTATATGTTTTAGATTAGGAATTCTAAAATAGTATAACATGTATATATATACACACACACTGATAAACTTGTGAAATATTTCTGAAATAAATACTCTAAAAGTCATAAGTGAAATAGAACACAAAAGATAGAATTGTGACTTTAAAAAGTATGGGGTGAAGATAATAGTTTGCAAAAGCCTAATTTACACTCCAAGCTTTAGTTATGTTCTACACTTCTATTCAATTTTCAAACTGTTCAATCACTGCATGTAATGGAACAAGATTCTTGAATAATAGGTATCATTTACTATCTTTCAAAACGTAAACCTAATTTTATCTTTTTTTTAACATGATTTATGAGTATACATTTACTTTTTTTAGTCAAATTTAACTACGTACAATTTAGTATTAGGTATTTTTTTCAGTTTTTAAGTTATTAATAATAAATTATTACATAAAATTAAAAAAAAATATTCAAATATGATTCTCATTCTTATAAACATCATTACACTTCCTAACGGTCCCTTTTAGTCCTTATTATTAACTATAATTACTTTAATGCTAAAAACATTAATCAATATAATTAAGAATAATAATAGTACTTTAAATTAAAATAAGTATAGTTTTATACATTGCCCAATGACTACTTTGAAGTTACATGTAAGATAACGTTCAAATTTATGTTACATAATAGTGAAACATAGTAAAGACAATTAACAAAATAAAACGAGAATGTTAAAGTCAACAAAAATATTTTTGAAAGCTTGGAACAAAAAATTAACTAAAAAATAAACTATAATAACTACAAAGTATAACTAAAAAAGAGAGTATCTGAGACGTACCGTTTAGTCATTATCAAAGCCTATGTTTGCAGAAGCTGCAGAGAGAACATTATCTTTGTACAGTGCTAACTATGAACTGCATAACCTGCATTTTCTCATCCACCATTTCATACTTTATACATACATATAAAAACATATATATATATATATATACAGTTTATATATGTATATATATTAAAGATTAAAGATTAAAGATATAGAGTTTTAGATGGCATAAGAGGCAGAATAGGTTGATGTGTGTTGCTGCATTTAGTAAGCATTAATAATGGTGATATGAATGATAATATTGTAATGAAGTGATGAGTGATAGAGGAAGCGTTCTGCAAAAAGCAATTGTGGGAAAGTGACTAGCAAGGCAAAACCTTGTGCCAAGCCAATTGGTAGAATGAAATATCAGAACAGCTTACTGAGTTTGGTATATACAGTAGGCGACCATGGATTACCACTGAATAAACATTTGTTTGGTTTAATAAAAGATGTCTGCGATGGTTCCTCAAGACAAAAGCTTAACACTGACCATTCATATGCATCATTTTACATCTAAAATATGTCTTTTATGCCACCCAACATATGTCATACAACATTATTTTAATCTTTATAAAATTATAAAGTCTAAATATATTTTTAACTTTTTTTAAATTAACTACTTTTGATTTTGCTCTCTATAATTTTTTTTGTTTTTTTATCATATAAAACCCCAAATTGTTTTTTTTAATCCTGGTAAAATGTGCTAGTTTTCCTTTAAATCTCCATTCATTATTTTTATTTTATTTTCAACCTTTTTAAAATGTTAAATCATTAATTTTTTGTCCTTATATTCATTTTAAAATAGAGGAGTAATATCTAGTTTATAAATATTAAAATTTTGTCGATTAGAATCCATTTAGTTGGTGGTTTGATACAAAAGTACTTAATTAATGTAATATAATATTGGAAATAGAAAAATATAATTTTAAATTTTAAAATAACAAAAAACAAATAACAAATGCTAGTGAGAGAAAAATTAAAACTTAATTACTCGTTTTAAATATATTAAAAACATTTTTGAAGATCTAATTTTCTTTATTAGTACATACAGTTTTTAAAAAAATAAAAAAATAAAATTTAAAGTCATATTTGTACAAATTATAATTTCAACTATTTAATAATTTATTTCACAATTGTATCATTATTTTTAAATTTTTTTATTAAAATTCAACACTAAAATAATTGTTAGAGAAATGATTGTTAAAAATAATATTAATTATTTACAATGAATTAATTGTTGAGTTGTTGATGGGTGTCAAATACATTAGATTGCCACATATTATTATAGTGTGTTGATAAAACTTTGCATTCTAATTACATGTTATAATTATTAGTTTAGTGATAAACATTTTACATATTTTCTTTTATTTTCTCTATAACTCTAATATAATTTCTCATTCTCTCTTCAACCAAAATGATGTAATCTAAAAAAAACATATAGAAAAATCTCATCCAATTAGATTCTATTTTTATTTTAGAGTAGGTTTTATTTTGATTAGAGGACTTTTGATTTAGAGAATCGAGTTAATTTCAAATTTTTGAATGATAAAGAATAATCTTGAAGTGGTCATTTACAATTGAACTGATTATTTTTTATGTTATAAACTTGTTAAAAATAAATATATTTTTAAATTAAATATAAAAACTAAATTAATTTAAGATAAGATTATTTGTTCAAGTGTATTAATGTCGATGAAGTTTAGATGCATATGATATGTGGTTGTATAATATATATAGCTATATAATATGTAAATATTTATATGATATTATGGATGGATGTAAATACAAGTGTGGCATTATGGTTTAGTGCAAGTGTGAAGTGAGAAATATCATGTAACAATATTGTATAGTATGAAGTACCAAATTCATTAAAGAAAAAAATATCTTAATTTAAATAATGATTTAATTATATAGATTATAACATGTGATGAAAAATTGATGGAAAATTTTATATTTAAGATTTTTATATCAAATGCAAAAAACTACCTTAATATTAGAAACTGAAATTAACTTTTACTTTACAATGTTTTTGATTAATCAAGTATTAATCTTTATACATACAAACTTAATAAATAGTCTTCTCAAACACTTAAATATTTTTATATTATTTGATAAAAATAATTTAATTGGTATTTGTATTTATTATATATAAAAATAATGTGTAAGATTTTCTTATAAAATATGAATATATCTTTTGATGAAATGTATATACATTTATTTGTTCATAATGTATGGAACGAATTATAATAACTTACCTTATCTATGTATTATATTCATACTTAATATAAAAGAAAAAATATTATATAATAAAAATAATAAACTAGACATAATAATTATACTAATATTAATAATGATTTAATTTATGAAAAAAATTATAAATAATTTTTTATAAATAAAATTTCTATGAACTTAATTCAATTTGATTTATTCAACTAGACATATTTAGTGAAATACTATCAGAAAAAAAATTACAAGTCAATTAAATTCTTCATTTATTGTTACAAAATAAAAGTTAATCAAATTCTTTAAATCATTGGTTAATTTTTAGATAGATTTTTAATATATTATCATATTTAATTAATTAATATTTATGTTATAATAAAAATTAAATATTATTTATATTATATATAATATATTTTTATGATTTAAAAATATTATGAGTTTAAAAATAAAATGTACTTTTTAATATTATTAAATATTTTAAATTTATGAATAATATTCAAATATGTATAAAATATAATTAATAATAATTTAAAAATATTTAATATAAAATAACAAATAAATTTAAAATAATAAAATTTTATTTCATCAAATTTAAAATAATTGTATTACTTTATTCAATAAAATAAAATTTATAGTCATATAATTTATTTAACCATAACTTTATAAAAAATAATTATATATGATTTTCTGAATTAATATAATTAATTTTTTAACACATTACAATATTGAATAAATATTATTGTTATCAAATCTCAGTTAAGTAAATTATTAATATATTCAATAGGTTATAAATTATTTGTTGGAGACATACTAAAGTAAGTACTGTTTTTACAAATAGTTTACCTCTAATTAAATTGATCCAATCATATAACTTTTCTTTTAAAATAACAGTTCAATTTTATTTTTTATTAACTTTATCCTAATAAACAATTAAAGATTAAATTTATTTTAGCTAATTATTTTCCATTGTTTCTTTCTTCTATTCGTTCTCTCTAAATCAAAAATAATATTATGAATAAGATAAAATAGATAAAAAATAATCTTTTATTAAATACCATAAATTATAACCAACCACTAGTATCATAACATCTGGGTCATTTTAATTGACTTAATGGGAAAATTACATCTTAAAGATGTTATACTGGAACAAATGTTATTAATAACATTTAATTTTGTTTCTCTTCAAAATTATAATTACACATCCTTTACACCTTCTGTTTTATCATTTTTATGCTTTTTATTGAAAAAAAAAAGGAGTAGTGAACAAAAGAAATAAAGAAAAAAAATGAAAATTGAGGTGTTTGGTTTTTTAAGAAAAAAGTAAAAAAGAATAAAGAAAAAAATTGTATTAGATTTAATTACATAATACATTAAAAAATTAATTTAATTACATAATACATTAAAAAATTGTTATATCATTAACATAAAATGAATAATTAATTCAATTAAAAATTAATTTAAAATTTAATTTAATAAATGATTAAAATTTTAATAGTTAATATTAAAATTAATTTAAATTTCTATTTAAAAATTAATTTAGTTACTATTATATTATATAGAAATTAATTTTATAATTTTTTTAAATTAATAAAAAAACTGTAATTTCTATTATATAGTAAAAACTATTTTAAATATTTATATCTTTCAATTTATAAAATAATTTTTAATTTAATTACTATAATGACTAATTTTTTTTAAATTAATTTATATTTAATAAATTTTTTGTATTGATATAATATTTTTTATTTTAATATATTTAGAAAATAATTTTTAAAATTAATTTATATTTTTTTGAAAAATATAAATTAGTTAAATAATTTTAAATTAAAATAAAAATTAGTTAAATTTTTTTAATAAATTAAAAGTTATATTTCAAAATAATAATATATTAAAATAAATTAATTTACAAAATATCAATTTTTAAATTAATTAGTTTCATTTTATTTATTATTTTATTTATTTTTATTATATAAAACATAACTATTAATAAAAGATTAAATAAATTAATTAATTAATTTGATTTATTATTTTAGTTTTTAAGTTTTACTTTTGTTTATATATTATAAAATGTACTTTAATAAAATATTAACTTAATTTATTTTATTCTATTTATTCTTTTAATATTTTTATTTTACTATAATATAAAAATGTATATCACTAAAAGATAATCATATAATTATTATAAAAATTATTAATATTTATAATTGATACAATTATGTAAACATAATCGCAGTCTTAAATGTTTTATTGGAATTTATGTATAATTGATTATGTAAAAAATACGATCAATTATATGCAAATTTTCTTAATAAATGTTCTTATAGAAAAAAAATCATATTATTTTTCGTGTTTTTGTTTTTAATCCATTCGCGTGAACAATGTATCTCTAAAAACAAACAAAATATAAAGATGACGAATGTGCATGTATATTTATTTAAAAATAAAAGAGGCACATCGAGTATTTAAACAATAATAAGTTTCAATGTATTAAAATAATATATATTATGTAAACGCAATTATTATTAATATAATGGACCATATTTCAGTGAAATTATACAGAAAACCCAACAAAAAAGTATTAGAATCAATTTCGCCTTTTTTAGTATTTTTTTAATCTCTAATATGTTTAATTGTGTGTAAAAATGGATGAAAATAAAAAAAATATGATTAATTATAGATGTTAAATAAATAATTAAACTTATAAAAAAAAAAAAAAAATAGAGATAGAAGCCGTGCAAAATATGCTTAAAAGGTAACAAGACAACACCGTAGTGAGGATGAAGCGTGGCACCAAACCTAACAGCCTTGTCGATGAAGTGCTTCTTTCACACAAAACAACCTCATTTGTCCCATGAAAGTAATTTTATACCCATTCGGTTCCTTCATCTCTTCCAAAAGGAACTTAATTTGATCAATCCAACCAGAATTTAGGTAACCCTAACTCACCTCCTTTTTTGGTGTTGTTTATTGTTATCTCATGTGAATGTGAATGGATCCGTTGGATACATTTTGGCAATGTTCGTTGCATCTTCTATTGTCATAGACATTCTTATGATTGATGCTTATTTATTAGTATCGAAATTTTGAAATTTTGTTAGTGTTTTCTCTTAATGAATCAGACAAATGGTATTAATCTCATTGAGGGAGTCATATGAATAAGAGTAAATGATAATTTTAAGTAAGAGTAATTTGAGTTTGAAATTTAAAGAATTAAAATTAAATATATTTTTAATCCTTTAATTATTTGTTAAAATTGTGTTTTTTAAAATAAATTTTAGATTTTGTCTTATCTTTTATAAATTTATCTAAATGATCATTTATGATATGTTAAATTTTTTTTATGTTAAATTTTTTTTTTTTTTATAATTTTTTATTTCATTATAGTGTAAATAATCATGATATGTTAGAATTTTTTTTTTCAAAATTTCTTATTTCATTATAATATGTTTCTAAAATTTCTTTTACTTTTTTTTTATATTTTTTTTTCTATAAATATTTTTATTTGTTATCCAAATATAAAAAAATAAAATAAATGTAAAGTTTATTTAAAAACAAAACATAATTTTGATTTCGAAATTAAAAAATATATTTAATCCAAATATAATTAAATTGGAGAGGAAGGAGATGTGGTAATCATCATGACCATGGGAGCCATTTTCTTAGGACACCCACTAAGCCAAGTGTCTCATAAGGGCTGAGGTTATGGCCGTGCATAGCATTTACTACGTCCCCACTTTTACATACTATCCATATATAATACTTCAAATGGAAGCCATTACACGTAGGTCGGTGCTAATTTGGCTGTGAAAAACGTGCCATCTGTGTTATAAACACGTCCACTGGTTTCATAATTAAATGAAAATATGATGGACAACCTTTTTCTTTTTTTCTTTACTCCTTTGCTATTTAGTTTTTTTTTTAAGGGAATGAGTGGATTTTTATGGATCTTGGATATTCATAATTTGATTCATTAAGTCATTTTGTTTTGTTTTGATCTTTAAAAATGTCTTTTTAATTTATAAATTGAGTGATTTTTTACGTATGATTGTTTCCTAAGAGTTAAGGTGTGTTAAAATAGCTACTAAACATTTTGAACCCTCTTCTTAAAAAGATTCGTGAAAAATATTATTGATCTTCTATTTAAAATATGATTATTCACTAAATGCGTATTTCTCTTTTAATGAAGACTTGTATTGTGTTTTTATTTACACGAATATTTTTTAGTTGAAGTGTTGGTGATGTGTAATATCTAATGTCTTGATATATGAGTTCAACTATGAATAACGATGAGAAGTGAATAAAATACTAATAAAGAGTAAATACAATACTAAATATGAAGATGCATTTGTGAATAATATGCTGAAATTAATAAGTTATTAGAAGTAGTGATTAGTTTATTAAACTACCAATCAACATATTAGCTAATTTTGATGAAATCTCATATGATTTTTACATACTCTATGTGGAGCACGGGTAACCTATTAGTAACATAAATGCATGCATTGAATTTAATTTAAACCCAGCAAACCTACCGTATTGAATTTTGTGGGCAAAGAAATGGAGAACATGCCCTTCCATCTATTCACCTTTGACTTTAATTTTAACAATCTTTTGTTGTTTGCTTCATGCCCATGCGTAAAACATGTCATGTCTTTTTTATTCCTTTACGAGTGTAAATGTTGAAGTTTGATATATCCTGAGTGAACAATAACAATTTCTATGCATGTTATAACAATAACTTTTCTTCAATTATTCATGCGTGGGATGATGATTGTCGAAATACATTTGTTTCAGTTTTGTTGGAATCAATGTGCGCCTTGAACATTATTTATGTACTTAAACCAACAACAAACTTATGCACTATGTAGACTCATTTAAAATATCTCACCCCACCCATTTTCATATATTTTTCTTAACATAAAACTCTTAAAGCTTAATCATTCTCTTGTAATAACTTTTTAATGTGTTGGTTTTCCATTTATTTAGTAAAACATTGGTTTAATTGTATAGTCATACATGTCTTCATATATTCATAACCTAATTAATGGATATTGGATATTACATGTCTATGTTTGGAAAGAACAAATGAATTGGGATGGATTAACGTTGCAACTCTTCATGAAATATAAGTTTTGAATGAATATATCTTTTCATGAAGAGATATGAATTAACATTGTCACATTTCACAGAATGGTAGGTTTTCTCATTACTTTCTATATTTTTTTATACACCAAAAAGGTAAAAAGACAGAAAAGTCTAAAAGGGATATGTTATATCCACAAATATAAATTAGGTTAATTAAGTGAGACGAGAATCCAATGAAAAAAGAAGATGTCAATTATATATAACACCTTATTTGAAATAAGTTCCAAAGATAATCATTATGAACCCTTTCCTAATTAATATTCATTGTTCTAAATTCATGCAACCATTATCCGACATATTAGTCAAATCTTTACAAAAGTAAAACGCTTAAAATGATTTCCCTCAAATGTTATCTACTTGATAAAATTAATTGAAAATATGGCAAAAAAAAGAAAAGAAAAAGCTATGTGGTAGCTAAAGATTATTATGTGACCGTTCAATATAATTAACTTACGAAAATATCATTGCGTATTGAAATTAAAATGGTAATAAATTGAAGTTCAACGTTTAAATAATGAAATAAATTCTATAATATTAAAAATAAATAATGTAATTGTAAAACTATGTTTACAAAAGTAAGAGTAATATTAATAATAAAACTTCATTTTATGTAACTTTGGTGAGAGGTAACTTTAATAATAAAAATAATAAAATATTATAAGTATATTTGATAAGTCATTTCAATTAGTTTTTACTAGTTTGTATTAGTTTAAAAAATTGTTTGATCTTATAAATAGTATTTTGCAAGCACATCTCTTTAGTAGTTTATAACATTTTTTAAATGTTACCACATAATATCTGTCTTGAACAAAAACCGTGTAATTGGCTTCAAACTCAATTCACACGATTATCTTATCTTATCTTATCTAATTTAAGCATGGTCGTTTATGATAAAATCTTTTAAAATTTAGATAAATCAAATTATTTATCCAAATCATGTATATAATTGATAACGAATTTCAAACATAAACTTTGATTCTCAAAATTAATTCGAAAAAAACTTTACAAATTTGACTATTTCATTTTCTTAATGTACTTGAAAGATTCCATTGTCATAAAAAAAAGGAAAAAGAAAATATAAAATCCCATTAAAATGGTAATTACCATCATAACTCTAGAAAGATTCATTAAACGCAAAATCAAAATTTTAAAAATACTTAACTAAATTTTCATAACGTATTTCAGCTATAATATTATTCTTCGAAATTATATTTAATCCATCACTCTTGCCACCAAGATTTTACTTTTCCAATCTTAGAAAGAGAAGATAATTCTCCAAATCAAAAACATATATTTTAAAATCTAAACATTATCTTAATTAAAGGTTAGCTGACACTTTAAAATTTAAAATTTGCCTAAAAATTTAAAATTTAAATTATTTTTCCAATATAGTATTGGTCTAGGAGATCTGTAATCGTGGACATTAAGCCACAAAAGGAATATTCTTCACAAAATATATTTTACACAAACAAATCACGAAAATTAACCACAAATCATTATCATTATTTGGTACCACTCCATACATAAATAAACTAAATAATCGTAATGAATACATAATTATTTCACGTAAAATAAGATAATAATACGTTAATTATGTATAAATTAGTTGACAGAATAATCCATCTAACCAAATAAAATAACGCGTGCGTGCCTAATCAAACTTTGATAAGAAGCATCAGCTAGGGTTAATCTCGTCATTTCACTCGGAAGCGTGGCGAACTCACGCCACCACTCGTTTCACAATTTTAACGTTTTCGATGATTCGACGCAAAATATCTTTTCAATCTATCCCAAGGGTGTTGTTGTATTTTCGCAATGTGCAGTGAAGTGAATTTTCGTGGTAGCGCTTTGTATATAAATACTCCCGCTAATTAATTTGAGGCAAAAGAAAGTAAATAAAACGCACGAAAGCTAACGCGAAATTCTGTTGTTCAGAGCTCTCAGAAAACAGAGAAAACCCTAATTGGAAACGCTTTCGTAATCCCTAAACCGTAGCCCTAGTGATCCGTTGCAGTGGTTTTGGAAGAGGCGAGCTAAACGCGGCGTCTTGGCGATGATCGTGAGTCAGAACATGGTCGCAGAAACGGAAATTATCTGCCAGAAGGGCATTCCCATGCTGGACGTGAAGTACCACCTTTGCGTGGCGCAAGAACACGGCGTTAAGGTTGAGGTTTCGCCCACCTCCAACGCTGTTCCCATCTTCGGTCATGTGAGGATTGCAGCTGAATCTGTTTCTACCGAAACGACTCGTTTTGAATCGGTGGGTACTACTGGGTTCCTTTTCCTGGATTTTTGGATTTTTTTTTATTGTTTCGGTGTTTGAATAATTTTCTCTTCATATTCTGAGATTCCTTCTCGGGATTTGGTTTTGTTTGTATTCGGTGTAAAAATTGGTAAAATTGGTGTTTCGTATTGTTTTGGTGTTGGTTTTCTCTTGGAACTTGAATCGGTGGTTTAAATTTTTCTTTTTTGTTTTCTCTTTTTTGTGGATAATTGTGCATCAGTCGGTGCGCATTTATCTGTGAATTTATGCGTTTGACGTGTTCTTTCTCGTTATTTTGCTTGAAAGATTTGGGGAGGATTTAATTTTCGTGTGGAATGGTTGTGGGGTTTCAGCAGCAGCATTTTTAAAAGGATTTTAAATTGGGTGGTTCTATAATTTGTTTTTCGTATACCTTGCATAAAGAGTAACACAAAAACATACTTTGTTTATTTCGTTTAGAACTTTTTTCCTTCGGTGAAATCAGGTGATGCAACTGGTGTTAATATGCAATTTTAGATTCAAATTGGTTCTAGTATGGTAGGGTTTCTTAGTATAAGAAGCTTAGTGGTAAAGCTTCTGATTTGCCCGTGTGTTTAATTTACCCCCCTGAATCTAAACGAATTACATTTTTTTGCTGACTGATGTCTTGTGTGCAATTTAGGTTGTGAGTTGCCCTGAGATGATCGAAGATTCCAGTTTGGAGGCTCCTGCTACCAAGTTTACACCAGATGTCCGATCTGGCTGGTATGCTGATATTGGACCCAGGGGATCAATGGATGATGAGCACATTCAGATAGATGATCTTGCTGCCCACCTTGGATTCGTCTTTGAGCATCCTATGAAAAGTGCATTTTATGCAGTTTTTGATGGGCATGGAGGGCCTGATGCAGCTGCCTTTGTTAAAAACAATGCTATGAGATTATTTTTTGAAGATGCTTATATGCTGCAATCGTATGATGCGGATACAATTTTTCTGAAGAGGTTGGAAGATTCTCATCGAAAGGCGTTTTTGGGAGCAGACCTTGCCTTGGCTGATGAACAAAGTGTTAGTAGTTCCTGTGGAACAACCGCGTTGACTGCTCTTGTACTCGGAAGGCATTTGATGGTTGCTAATGCTGGGGACTGTAGAGCTGTTCTTTGTAAGCGAGGAGTAGCTGTTGATATGTCCCAAGATCACAGACCAAGTTATTTACCAGAACGTAGGAGAGTGGAGGAGATGGGTGGTTTTATTGATGATGGGTATCTCAATGGTTATCTTTCTGTGACTCGTGCCCTTGGGGATTGGGACTTGAAATTTCCTCTTGGATCGGTGTCGCCTCTCATTGCTGACCCGGAGGTTCAGGTGGTCACATTGACAGAGGAGGATGAGTTCTTGATCATTGGTTGTGATGGGATTTGGGATGTAATGTCAAGCCAGGATGCTGTTAGTCTGGTGCGGCGTGGATTAAGAAAGCATGACGACCCTCAGCAATGTGCCAGAGAGCTAGTAAAGGAAGCTTTGCGCCTACACTCAGCAGATAATCTTACTGCGATTGTTATCTGCTTGTCCCCTGTCCAGATTGTCGAATCATGTTCACCCCAAAGGCGAAGATTCAGATATTGCTCTCTGTCTGAAGAGGCCCGGAACAGGTTGAGGAGCTTGCTAGAGGGAAACTGAATGTGAATACGGTTCTCACGATTCACAATCATCCCTTTCATGAAACGATTGGTTCGTGTTTGTAGACTGTTTTAGAGTTAGAGCCATGCAGTCAACAGTTTTGTAGGGTTAGAAAGGATAATTGTTGGGAGTTTAGACCTATTTAATTTAGGGGAATTATCTGGGTTATTTTGGTGTACGTAGAGAAACACGTAGTTAGCTAATTTTGGCGGGAACAATGGTGGATTTGATTTCAGATTATTGTTACATGTGTAAGTAAGAGATGACTTAGACTTCTCAGCAATGTTGTGGGTGAATGAGACCACAAAACTAGTTATTTTCTTGATAATTGCATTTAATAGCGGTTTGTTGTTTGATACGTGGGATGAGATAGTTGAGTAGAGTGCACGTTTCAGCCTCTTTTTTTTTCTTTACTCGTATATTTCTAATTCTCTACAATTCCCAAGTGCTCTCGAGTAGAGTTGCTAGAAAATACAAACTTATACGACATGAAGATATAATTTCCTTCAAAACATAATTTTTTTAATAAATATTATATGAACTTTTGGGTAGGTCACAGTTATAAAAGTTGACTATGATATCAAACTTTCAATTCGAGAACTCAGCTAGATGCCTACGGCGATCTTTTGATTACAAATAAGAAATAGAATTGAACTTCGGCTATGGATTTTCCTTCCACGCTGCATTTAAATCATAGGACGATCGACACCTGTATAGTTTACTTACAATTGTATGTGACTTTGTGTTTTTCTCAATTATCTAAAGTTTTGTCAGGTGTGAATTGAAAGACTTTTCAATTACCTGATTTTGGGTGTTTCATTCTTTATTTTACGACGACACGTCATTATTTAGAAGTCGTAAAGATTTGCCTAGTGTGCTTGTAGGCTATTGGCTCTGCTTAGATAAACTTGACCTACTCCTTTTAGTGTCATTGCACATGTGATTGTAGTTTTTAATCTTTAACTTAGAACTGGTATATTGTACAATTTTGTTGAACAAATCCTTTTATGATCATTACAGAGATAGAAAGAGAGCTAGTATATTGCGTTTTTGTAAAGTAGTATTATAGTTATTAAAAAGTGGACTTTAAGTCTAACTCAACTCCACAAAACCGGCTTGTAAGGTTAGGTTTGCACCCCACTTCTTGATAATAGTATTCTTAATAATAGTAAATGATTGTTTATTTTGTGGTCTGATTTTCTTGAAACTCAAAAAGTACATCAGGTTTTGTCTTACAATTGGGATTTGTCAACTCTAAAATAACTTTGTAATTACAAACCAATTTGGAAAATCACCGATTGATTTGGAGAATCACGAACCAAAATCTGAGAAGTGTCACTCTGTTTTTGATGACTTTATGTAATGCTTAAATCTCTAAAAAAATTAACATATTCTTTCCAATGATGATTGAGATAACCATTCTCAAGATAAAATCATAAAAATCTATGAATTTATAACTTCAAATATGAGAGGAGTCTTTAGTAAGAAGAAGATATGAGAAATTAAGATTCTAAAATCAACTTTACAACAATGTGTGGTTATTGAATTTTCTAAATGGTGAATGGTGACACTGGCAAAAATATATATGTAAAATACACGCTTTGTATAATGTGTTTTTCATTCTTTTAGAAGATAAGACTATTATGAATTTTATCTATTACTTTTTATCTCATAATTCTTAAATTTAGAGATGAAGCAATTATCTTTTGCTACCATAACTTGATTCCAAATGTATATTCAACCTCAAATATTAGAATTAATTAAATATTGATTAATGCATATCTTAAATATCTAAGTAGAAGGCATTAATCCTATTTAACATATAAACTCAAACAACTTATTATATTAATTACAACTTTGATCGTCTAAATTATAATCTCGGTTAGTAAAAGATTCATTTTAGAATAGGGTTTTCAAAATAAAGAACTCAAATAAACTAACCTAGAAGGATAAATGAAAAGAATCCAAAAGCAAAATCAATTCAGAGGTGAGAAAAGAGAAAGAAAGAGAAGTGTTTTTCAACGGGTTCATGCATATGCACTTTCCGACAGCATAAATTTGACGTAGTCATTGTGCATTTATGTTTTGTCGTTAAAATTGAACTCAACAACACCCTGAAGGGAGCAGTACCTGCTGGGTGCTTTCTACTTTGATTACTTTTAGAGAAACATCACACTTGGAAAGATACATAAGCAGAGAATCATGAATATAAGTATCATGAATTTGTCAACAATTGCAGTGATTAAACTTTAGTATCATAATACAAGAATCGTAAAACTATCATTATTGCTCAACTTGTTGAAGCATATTGAATCACCATAGAATAATATTGCTATAATCTGTCTGAGGACCCTTAGGTTGCATCCTTTTGGAAGGCAAAGGAGCATGAGAAGACACTAGGCTTTGATAATAATGGCTTAGACTCTGGACAAAAACATTTGGAGTGCTTATGTATTATTACAGCACCCAATCAAAATGTGACAGCTTTGTAGTATGTTTCAGCAATTGAGAACATATGTGTAAATCTATCATTCGCATCCAACAACAATGAGCGACCAATGAGACACTGAAACAACACACTGGTGCCCAATTTTCACATCACAAAAATCACATATATGTAGATGCTGTTTTTAGGTATATCTGATATTGTTCTTCAATCCATATTATTTTTTTATGCCAAGAAGATATGTAACAAAAATTTGTGTTAAGTATCTATTCAGTAAAACAAGGAAAAAAAAGTGAATGAAATAGAAAAAGTAAAAAAAGACAAATAGAATGATAATAAGGATGTTTTGTATGAGAATAATAAAAAAAGTAGGTAAAAATGAGTAAAAAAATACATTAAAAACAAAATCCACATCTTTTAATCATAACAGACACATCAACATTTTTTTTCTTTCATTTCTACTATATTTCCCTTATACTAGGTCAAGGATAAAAGTCAACATTTATATTTTTTTTTCAGTTTTGACTAAAGAATTTTGTGATAATTGGATAAGATACCTAGCGGCTCATGTTTCTATAATCTTAGTGGAAGATCTTATTACTAGTATTTTATTTTTTAGTTGATCCTTTATTTTAAATGTAAATATTTACATTTTTATGAAATATAGTATGTGTTTGGTAAAACATTTTATTTAGATTATAAGTGAAATTGGTAGATAAAATTATTTTATTTGTGCTCAGTAAGATATTTTTTAATGGGTGAGTTTTTTTAATTTTTTTTGGAGAGAGCAATAGCACCCTTTTTAACTGAAAAAGAACTTATTATACTTTCTTTAGTCGTTTGTTTAAAATTTTAAAACGTCAAAAACTAAAAATAGTTGAAAACAGTTTTTACGATAAGTTACTTTAACATGTGAAAATAAGCTCATGCCGAAGCTATTTTTAAAAGAAATAGAACGGAACATATTGAATAAAATTGTTTTTTTATAATTATAAGAAAACATAAAATAAATTCTGTTTTTGTAAGAATAATATTTTTTTTCATCACTTTCTTTAAATCCCTATATTTTTAAGTTTATATAAAC
Source organism: Lablab purpureus (assembly GCA_030347555.1). Lineage (NCBI taxonomy): Eukaryota > Viridiplantae > Streptophyta > Magnoliopsida > Fabales > Fabaceae > Lablab > Lablab purpureus. The sequence goes on from CM059259.1 coordinate 18,379,700, forward strand.
TCACCTAATTTTTTTTAAGCTTATTAAGTTATTTCAATAAGCTACTTATATCGGCCTTTCAAAATAGTGTATCCATATGATATTTATATTTTACAATCTTATCCCTTAAAATAACATATTCTAATCTCTAAATCTTGTTAATGGTTACGATTTTTTTATTATTGTTTAATGTTACTCTTTTTTTTATTTATTTAATGGTACACTTGTTTAATATTTTTAGGTATTCAATTATTGGTTTTTTATTGATAAATGGTAACTATTTTAAATTATAATGCATACACAAGTATTACTTAAAATTTAATTTATATAAAAAATTAGATTATAAAAATTTAGAACAAACTAAAAAATATAAAGTTATAATTGTTAAAAATATAATTATCTAACATTAAAATTTATTTGAATAATTAATTAGGTTCTTATTTATCATTTTACAAAATTGAACTAGTTTTATCGAACGTTTTTAATCTAGTTTTTCAATTTTTAAAAAATTTTACAAATTAAAATAAACATTTTCTCCTATTATCTAAAGTTTTAGTTTATTATTAGATTAAAATATATTTGATCTCTTATCAATTAACATGTTCTTAAACTTTATAAATATGATCCACTATATCAATGAAATGATAAGATTGAGAAAATCTTATCTTATAGAGTCAAGAGTAGACTTAAATGTCGGAATACATTAATTGGTTAATAGGTAGTGGTTAATTTACCCAATTGTTGGTTATAACTGTCGTTAATTATTACATCTCTCAAAACTCTTACAATATTTTAAACTCTTACTATATTATAACAATTCTCAATTAAGAAAACCCTTCAACCTATAGAATAAATGTATTATCCAAACATTCAAGTAACATATATGTTATGTTTGAAATGATCTTGAATCAAATAATATTGATTAATAGGACAAATTAGACAATTAATTAATACCTGCTCAAGTAAGAAAATTTAAAGAAATAAATGAATTTATTAAGTATAGAGTCTCACTTGTATTAACTTTATAATAAAAGATAAAAAGAAAACACTTAAAAAAAATAAATATTAAAAAGAAAAATTGATGTAAAGAAGTTATTTTGTTTCTTATAAAAATATTAATCATTAATTATGATGTAAATACGAGTGACAAAATGAGTTTTGGTTTCCAGGTCGATCTATCGTTTCTGTTTTAGTTTACTAAGTCTTTTTTCTAATTTAAGAATAAAATAAAAAATAATTTAAAATATTAATTTTTTATATTATTTTCTGAATATAAATATACAAAAAATAATATTATAATTTAAGTCATTAACACTTATAAATTAAGTTTTAATTATTAATATAATAGAGTAATTTATCTTCTTAAGGTAATAAATGTCTTAATTTATTCAATTAAAAACATTAATTCATCAATTAAAAGTTTTGAAAAATATTTATATGATTAAGTATGATTTAAAATTATATATATTAAAATAAAAATATTTTTTTAAAAAAGAATTAAAAGTATAAAATAAAAAAAAGTGACGAATTTTCTTTTAACGGATTAAGTCAAGAGATCAACCCGATGATGATGAATCTGCTTATCGTGCTCAGTTTTTGGTGAATCACCAATAAACCAGATCAAAACCGACAAGACTAATTCATTTTGTCTCTTCTAATTATAAATGATTTAGTTATAAAGATTTAACTTCAAATAAATTGTGACGAGTGCATATTAGTTAAAATAATTTGAATTAAAATGTGTTAATCTCAACTTAAAAATAAAATTGAAAATATGCCATGAAACAAAACTAATCAGTAAAAGTATAATCAAAGAGAAGTTTTATTCATATAAAAATCTACACCACATTGATTCCCTTTGATCTTTTATGGCCCATTCAACTTGCCATTTTAATGGAATGTCCCACTATTCTCCATATTTTCTTCCACTTACCAACAACATGCTAGAGGGAATTTTTGTCTCTGAAAACTTTATAAATCATGCATTTAAAAATTAAAGTTCACTTTCTGATTATTTAATCCGAGCATAAATTGAATTTTAACTTTGAAATGGTAAACTCAAAAAGTCAATTTTAATGAATTTTAACTTCAAAATAGTAAACTCAAAAGTCAATATTTTTTTAAAAATTAGGAAGTTTAAAATTTTTTCCTTTATTGAAAAAAATAACTTATAAATTATATAATTTATGAAATTATTTTATTTTTTAAATTACATAATCTATAAATTTTTTTTTAAATTTTTTTCAGATAATATAATCTATAAGACATTTTTTAATTCTACAATATAAAAATCTTTTTCTTTACAAAATTTTTTGAATTGTATAAATTTAAAAAAAAATTTACGTGAAAGAGAATTTTTAAATTATATAATTTAAAAAATTCTTTTAAATTGTATAATTTAAAAATTATTTATTTATATAGAAAGGGTTTTAAATTGTAAAATCACAGTAGTTTTCAAATTGAAGAAGGAAGTTTTATGACTGAAACCATGAATTGCAGGAAGTGGAGAAAAGAGTATCCCCATGCTAGAAGGATTTAAGCCCAATCCAATTTGATATAACGCATGTGGGCCTAGTTACAACTAGCTAACACATAAGGAGGTTGATGATTTTAGTTATTATGAGTACATTATGTTAATAGTGGAAAATTTGAATATTTTGTACAAAGTTTTGGATTCTATTTAATAGAAAGGAAAAATAAATATATAGAAACCAATCGAATTAAAAGAAGCACATCAGAAATAACGTACAGAGTAAGTTTTAAAATAATTTAATTTGAAATAAATATTAATTCTTATATTGAAAAATAGCATTTTACTGTTTATTATTTACTGGTCTCCAATTTTTAATGCGACTTAAAATTGAATTGAAACTTATGTGGCTGCATTGTTGTATTGTAGAGGAAAGGAAATGAAGTTTGAAATGAGATTGTTTTAGAAATTATAACTTAGATTTTTGAGTCATAAAAAAGAGAAACGATATCTTAATTTCATTTTCATTTCGATAATTCATATTCCACGCCTTATCTATCAAACACTGACACTATACTATTCAAAAGAGCCATGCCGATGGCGATGACGGCGTCGCAGTTGCGGTGGGGCTGGAGGCCGCCGCCGAAGCAGCAACGGCGTCGTATGGTTCCGGTGGTGTGTTCCGTGGCTACAGAGAACGCGCAGAGAAAAGAGAGAGCGAGACTGAAAAAGCTTTTCGAAGAAGCGTACGAGAGGTGCCGCACTACTCCCACCGAAGGCGTCTCCTTCACTCTCCAGCAATTCACCGACGCTCTCGACAAGTATGACTACGAATCCGAAGTTGGCGCTAAGGCACGTTCCCTTCCCTTCCCTTTACCCTCCAAAAAAATGTTTTGAACTTGTGTATGGTTGAGAGTGTTTTGTGTTTACCTATTTTATTCTATTTGCGGCATTTGGTAATTGGTTGTGTATGAAGAAAATGAAAAAGGGGGAAGAGGTTTTAAATTGTGGTTGTGGTTGCTCAGTTTTGTCACTGTCCTTGTATTTTAGAGAATTATGGACAAATGCAGCTGATGTGACCAATTTAGGTTATATAGTAATTCTTGATGTTATAGAAAATTGTAGAAAAATGCGGCTGATGTGGCGCAAGTGGCAGAGACCCTTAAAATCTGGTAAGGTTGAGGACCGAATTTTGGAACCTTGGGAGGGGCTTCTACTTGTAGCCTGTATTATACGCAAGTCCTATCTGGGTAAACTTCTTCGTAAGAGATGATTGAATAAACATTTTTCTACATGTAAGAGAAGAAAATAAAAGGGTAAAATGAATTGAGTTTGTAGAAGATAAATGACAGTTTTATGAAAGTTAAGTGCATAAGTTGATTTTACCTTACAGGAGAAACTCAATTCTTTTTGCCTTACATGTTTTCTTCTTTAATTAGTGTTTACAAAGAAGATTATCTTAATAGAGCCTAGTACATTTTTCATTTTTTTTCGTTACATGTTTTCTTCTTTAATAAGAGTTTACAAAGAAGTTTATCTTAATGGGGTGTAGTACATTTTAGTTTACTCTTGCTTTTGGGGGGTTTTCGAGTGTACTAGTGATGGTTGCTGTTTATGTTTTCAGGTTAAGGGCACTGTTTTTGCCACAGATGCTAGTGGAGCTTATGTTGACATTACTGCAAAGTCTACAGCCTACTTGCCCTTGCAAGAGGCTTGCATCCAGAAAATTAAGAAAGTGGAAGAAGCAGGTATAGCTCCTGGATTGAGGGAGGAATTTATGATCATTGGTGAGAATGGAACCGATGATACATTGATCCTGAGTTTGAGGTCTATCCAATATGACCTTGCATGGGAACGCTGTAGACAACTTCAGTCTGAAGATGCTGTTGTCAAGGGTAAGGTGGGTTTTTCTTACCGATAAACTTAGTTCAGTTAAGATTTGGTTTATCTGTTTTATTTCAAGTCTTATTTTTATGGCATTCCTTTGTGGTAATCTGTCAAGTAAAAATTATAAAGTAAAGCATAAGAAAGTTGGTCTTGTTACCTTCGCTTATTTGATCTTGAATTACATTAACAGTTTCATTTCCCTATCCATCCCTCTCTTCTGACTTATGTATGTTGTCTGGTTGGCAGGTTGTCAGTGCAAACAAAGGTGGTCTAGTGGCTCAAGTGGAAGGCCTCAAGGGGTTTGTTCCATTTTCACAGATATCAGGGGTAAGCTCTTTTGACATTTATAAACTTGCATGAATTAGATTCAACTTGTAGCAAGAGCTCAACTTATTAGCATTAATGAAAGTATAATAAGGGCTTTGGCGTGGGAACAAGAATCAGACAAGGCTGACTTGTTGGTGTTTCAAAAGAATGGAAATCTCAAAAGCAATAGGGGTGTAAATGAGTTGAACTGCACTGAACACTTGAAAATCAAGCTTGTATCGCATAAAAGTATGGTGCTCAAGCTTGGCTCAAAGTTAAAACTTTGGCTTGGCTTGTTGGGAAGTATGAAGCTTGAGTTTGACTTATTTAACTCATTTATAACTTTTCTTTATCAAATATATTCTTAAGGACTTTTAAGTTTATCAATATTGTATTTAATAGACATTTCTTTACAAAAGTAAATAAAAGTAAGAAGTGAAAGAATAGAACATAAAACTTATGTAATGATAATTTTTTTAGATTAATTACAATTTATTATTATTTTATTTATATACATAGTACAGGGTATTCTTGAGCCTTTTATTTCAAGCCTATAAAGCTTGATCTAGTCATTTGTACAACCAAGTCTAAAATCAAAAGCTTGAGCTTGTTTACTTGTTAAAATAAATGTGCTTCATCAAACATTTAATGAATGGAGTTTGAATAATTGACAAATAACTCAACTCATTTATATTTCTACATGATATGGAGAATGGCAAAGCCATAATAATTCTTTGACAAGTATTGGTACCTAAACTTATAAATGTCAAACTTCCACTATCATCAATATTGAAATTGTTTGATGCAATTTTACTAACAGTACTTGCATGCTTCAATAAGTTAATGTAGATTATTTCGGGTAAATAGAAAGTTTCTTTTCATTTTCATTCTTCTGTCTCATTTTAAAAAAATTACAATTTCAGTCGCTAACTTAAACACTTTCCCTTTTGCCTCTTCTTAGAAATCAACTGGAGAAGAGCTTCTTGAGCAGGAGATTCCTTTTAAGTTTGTGGAGGTAGATGAGGAACAGTCTAGACTTGTCCTTAGTCACCGTAAAGCTGTGGCTGAGAGCCAAGGACAGTTAGGAATTGGATCAGTAGTCACTGGAACTGTTCAAAGCATAAAGCCATATGGTGCCTTCGTTGACATTGGTGGAATCAGTGGCCTCCTTCATGTCAGTCAGATCAGTCATGACCGTATAACTGATATTGCAACTGTTCTTCAACCTGGTGATATTCTGAAGGTACCTGTAATAAGCTACACTGGTATTTGCTTGAAATCACAGGTGTTATGTGGACATAAAATCTCATTTGTTATTTGGTTAGGTGATGATCTTAAGTCACGATCGGGAGAGAGGACGTGTAAGTCTTTCCACCAAGAAGTTGGAACCCTCACCTGGTGACATGATTCGCAACCCAAAGCTTGTCTTTGAGAAGGTATAATTCAAAGGAAGTAAATAAAGTCTTTTACCTGCTTCTCATATAAATTATGACTGTAGCACTTAAGTGGCTTCACTTGTCATGATGGTTTATTTCCAGTTTTCTAGTTCCTGCTTCTTCTGTTCTTGATTGATATCCTAGAAGCAGCCAAAATACTGGGTTCCTTTTGATTATGTTATACTTCTTTCTATCTGTCTTTTTGTGGCAAATGTAATCAACCCTTTTCATTAGCATTATCACATTTGAAAGAAAACGCACACTTATAGTTCTAAATCTGTTTTTTAAAGGCGGAGGAGATGGCTCAGACATTCAGACAAAGAATCGCTCAAGCAGAAGCTATGGCTCGTGCTGATATGCTTAGGTTCCAGCCGGAGGTATTTATTTGTTAATGATTTGTTCAAAATCTCATCTCAACGATTGATACTAACTGGAAAACTAACCTAGTTAGGATTGCGGGTCAGTATAGTGATGCATTAGCATTTTCGCTTTTGATAAAAAAAAGTAAAGTGACTTGCTTTGCTACTGCTGACTATAGAAGTATTACAAAAGTTTTAAATGATTTTTGGTGGACCTTTTTAGTGCATGAGATACAAAAGTTTATTTGCACTTCAATTCTGATGATCTTAGTTGGGATACAAGTAGTTTTGATATTTTGGAGTTTGGACTCCTGAATGACTTATTTTACTGACTTGAGAGATATGAATATATTCTTGTTTCCGAGTGTTACAAGTTTCATCTTTGGGTTGGATATATTTATTTGATAATCTTATAGCATCCATGCATACTTATAGAGATGTATTATTTGTTCATTCGGTGAACCTATTTCATACCTATACTTTTGTTTACAGAGTGGATTAAGTCTCAGCGGTGAGGGAATCTTAGGACCACTTTCTTCAGACTTGCCTCCAGAGGGAGTGAATCTGAGTGAGGCACCCCTAGCTGAAGATTCATGATTGAGAATTGAGAACTGAAAGGCCTCTTTTCGTCCCCTTTTGTTTTTCTCTTTTTTACACCATGTTCTGAATATTGTTGTAGAAAGATGAACCTAATGTAAAGAACGGTTCTTTAGCAACTCATTTTTGTAGTATAGGCAATTGTAGAACTCTTCATTTTCTCTCTAAATTGTTTCCGGGGTTGTCGATGTTATTTTTTGGTTAAATTAACAATAGTGGAACCAGTTCAAAAGCCAGATTTACATATTTGTCTCTGAAAACTTTATCGTAGCCAACTGCTAAAAACCTATTATGTTATAATCTCGGGACCGGTCCTGAAGACAAACAATAATCAAGGTTCTTTTTTTAAATATTTTAAAAATGCTATTGTATAAAATAAAACAGACATAGTTTCATTAAGATTAATATACTTTATTATATTAAACAAATAACATACTTTAATAAAGCTAAATGTTTTATTTGATTATTCTTCTATTATGGCTTATCATTAGGATTTAGGATATATATATATATATAAAGGTAGAATGTATAAATGATTTATTATTTAGGTTTAGGGTATCATTTATATACGAGGTAGTATGTATAAATATTTATGTAGAATAAAAGGATTATGATTTTTTCGTTCCTATCTTCTAAGAGGACAAAAGATTCATGAAAGAAGTTTATATATTTTTTTTAAATCATATTAATTATATTTTAATAGATTTGAGTAAACTTGCCAAAATAATGTCACATCCATTTAATTTTTATATTTTAGTCCTTCAATAAAATATTCTAAATTTGTTGTTATCGATATTATTGATAACATCATTTTAAATCAAGTTTTACATACATTTTGGTTTTTTATTAATGTACTAATTTATAGTATATTCCTTTCATTATTTTATTTTTTCATCTTGTTCAGAAAGCAAACGAATAAGATTTACTATTAATAAATCTATTGCAGATTGATATATTACAATAAACTAAAAACTCATTTAATACACATTATAAATGTTATTAGTAAAAACTTACAAAAAAACAAGATAATATGTTTAATCAAACGTCACACTTAATTTGAAAAATAAAAGACAATTTCCATCTATTTATATATAGATAATATAAAACAATTATTATATAATCTTAAAAAAGTTTAACACTATTTACTGTAGGTCCTAAGATCGTCGCACATTCAGACAGTTCTCAGGACTGATCATTTATAAATTAAATAGAACCTAAGAAAACAGGTTATGTATTGACAATGTAAAACAATTTTATACTGTTGTTCAAATTTTAACTGTTTTATATATAGAATTACAATACAATGAAAAATATAGCTTAATAAGAGTAAAAAAAGTCATAAAAAAGTTTTTCATTTAAAAACGATTACTCATTTTACAATATAAGAGAATAAATGGCTAGACTGCAGTGATTGACCCGCGGTTTAAAAATCTTCTGAATAAACCCCATAAGACTAGTGGTCTGTGACTGCGCCAGAATACCAAAAAGGATATAAAACTGAAGGGAAGAAAACTATTCTACAGTGTTGGAACTTAGAAGGATATATACAACATACAATTCTAAACTCTAGGTAAAGAAAAGAAACAAAACTTGATCAGAGTAGTAGATCCTAAAGGAGGTTGGGGATTTAGGATCCAGGTTCCAATAGTGGAAAGAAAACTGCAGGAGGACATACAGTTTTATTCCAGGAATAATAGAGAACATAAATAGAACAAGAGTTGCAGAGGTGCGAATGTAGGATTAAAACTGTGAGGTGCAGTTGGCTAACTAGCTTGTTTGCTGCTCTTCTTGCCTTTCTTCTGTTTTTGCTTCAATTGAGTAAGGCCGGCTGCTGATATTTTCACATTACCAATAATTGCAGCAACTAGCTCAGGATCTGTACAGGCCTTCATCAACTCCTTCTCCCGGTTTGTTGCTTCTGACATGTGGCTGAATAAGTTCATAGCAGTTTTTGCAGCTGTACAAAAAAATGGAAAAAGAAAAATAATTATGGCAACATCTTGAAACAAATATCGATTACTTAAAAACTAGAACATGGACTGCCATGGCCAGGGGAGGAGAGAGAATATATCATAGACTCCAGCAAAAAGAAATAATATACATGCAGCAAATGCAACAGAGTGAGCACCATTTGAAGATACTAGTCATTAATAACAAAAGAACAAATATTACCTGTTACTAATAGTCTAAGATACAATATACCGACAAAAAAATTAAGGTAAAATTAAATAATAATAATAATAGTAATAATAATAATAATAATAATAATAATAATAACCTTTCCCTTTCTTCGCTGGTCCAGGAATTATCTTCACCCGATATTTGTAAGACTGAAGTGCATTGTAAGGACCACAGACAGGAACAGCATACAAGAGAATGTCATTAGGAAGTGGATTCCCAGTCAAGTAATCCACGTCATTCAGTTTTTCTTTTTCTTCTTCTCCTATTTCATGAATATCATCTTCTTCCATTGTCACCCTGTCTGCTTGGGAAGTGTCAAGATCAGTCATTTTGGGATTTTCTTCTGCTTCACCAATTGCATGCCTATGCACCAGATCATCTGATTGCTCCTTACAATCCCGAGATAAGTGACCTGCCTTCTTACACTTGTAACATATTTTTGGAGCTTCAACAGGACCTGATACAATATATAATACAATAGACAAGATAACAAATTAAACTCTGAGATAACTGCCACACAACGAATTACAAAACATGTGCACCACCGGGCAATGAACCAAACAGGGTTACTGCTCTAAGACTTTACATGAACCAAACAGTGCAACTTGGTAAAGAATTTCCTGGAAGTTTGCCTCGTGACACAGTCGATTTGTTTAGTTCATAAAACAGTATCAAGGCAAAATGAAAAAAATAAAATCATACTGTACAAACTAATATATATTACCATAAACAATATAAAATATAATATGCATGTTCATGAACCTATTAATGAAATGCTTGATCCAGCTCAACCCAAATTGGCTCACAAGTTACACCAATCAGAATGGTTACATTTTCTATTTGAGCCAAAATCAAACCAAACAATTCGATTCACATAAATTCAAGCAGAATTTTAAGGCAGTAGAATTGTAATCAAGCTGAGATCAAGCTCGTTGGTCAGCTCAATCCTAACACTGGTGATGAAACTATCTGGAAGGCTTACCGTTGCCAGATTTCTTCCCTTTGTCCAATGCATCATTTTCAGATGACGTCTCTTCCTTCTTTATTGATTTTCCAGAAGACTACAAATACCAGAAAAAGAGCTTGAGAGTTATAGGTGGAGCCAGGGAAATCAGAAGAAATATGCAAAAATTACATGGGAGGCAGTAATATGCTCTCATAATTTTCCATACGTGATCTCAAGTTCTCCTACACTGATTTATTCAAAAGAATTTAGGATTTACAGCATTAATTAAATTTTACATTTTTTGGACTCAACTAAGCAGGTATGTGATATGCATTCCAGACACAAGGTGCCTTTAATTTAGCAAATTTAAAGCATGTACATAAGGCTAAAACATATAAGTTATCCTTTGGATGGGAATGAAAGGACATGTAAGCTACTGAACTCACAGCCAACAATGCCATTCGGATGTTCCTTTCTTCCTCGTCCTGGTCAGCATACTTCTCTTTTATCTTTTTAAGTTTACCCTTCTGCCCACGGCTGATTTTTTGACCACCACCTTTTTTCACATTTTGATCGTCTTTTGAAGGTAGATTTGAAGAAGTATCTTTCAGTTTGGGTTCAACCTTTCCATGTTCAACATTTGAATCTGCTTCTTCATGTTTCTGTTCTTTCTTAAGCTTTCGTCTCTCAGCTTTTGATATATAAGGTTTATCCCTCACCGCAGCTTTGCTTTGTTCAAAATGTTTGTCATTGCCTAAATCAATTTGAGAGTTCTCAGTTCCATAATGTTTACTTGATTTAGCAACAGATCCAAGTTCCAGAGCTTGGTCAATAAGTTCCTCAAGTTGAGGAGTGACAGCCACTAAGCCATCTCCGCTAATGTCTGATAATATCTCCCTATCAACCATATTTGATGTACTTGTCTCTTTCACAAGAAAGTCGTGTGAAATTTCCTTTTTGACACTGACAGTAGCCAAACCAGTTTGAGATGAATCTTCACGAAAGTCTTCTGATAGGGGTTTGTGTGAATCGGCTGATAATTTACCATTCATTTCTGAGTCAGTGGCAGATTTTATATCAGTGACATCCTTCTCAGACTCTGAATCAGATTTTTCTTCAAGAGGAGCATTTTCTTCAAAATCATCTGTTGCTTCCTCCTCTCCTCTCACTCTTCTTTCATTTAAATGCGATCCTAAGGAACTCTCATCCAGGCGAAATAGTAGACCAAAACCCATGATAAGAGGGTGTGGTGGAAGAAAATTTTTCTTTCCCCGGATCATGAAACTCCCTACTGTCAGATATTCACCTGTAGGAGCAGTTTTACTAACCTGATGAGGATAAACCCACCAGGCACTAGTAACAATTTTTGAATCCCACGCCTGGCTATGGCAGACCTACATTCCAAAAAAATGTTGAAGTGGTAACAGTTAATGTTTGGTTTAGTTCACAAACAACCAAAAAACTAAATTTAGATAACATAGTTAGGGCAGGTGTTAAGCATATACAGTGAAACATCCTGCTTGGTTTAGGGTCAGTGGTGGAACTGGCTGCACAGGCTTGTGATTCTTGATAACTGTACTAGAAGCTCCATGCAGATCAGCATGTACATATCTATTATATGAACAAATCAATGAAATAAGAGAATCAGAGATCAAATAATACTTCAAAAACAGAAAAAATATTTCACATTTTAAAGTGGAGCATAAACACTTCTATTTCTTACGAGCTATTACAGAAGTTCCAGGTGCTTTCAATAGCTACTGCAAACACACACACACAAACATACTACATATTCGTTCATTTATTAGAAATGACATTAAAATTAATTTGAATTGAAAATAAAATTTAGAAGATTCCAGTCTTCTGAGAAGTCTTGAGACCAAATCCCCAATTTGACGAAGAGATATGAGTAGAACCAATCAAATGAGAAAGTGCATCAAAGTCCATAGATTTTTCTATCTGCGGTTTCAGGAAAAAAAAGGAAAACTCCAAGACAAGGAATGATTTTGGAAGGAGTACAAGTTGATGATCCAATGAGGAAAGAAGATTAAGATTAAGAGAGATGAGTAGAACCAAGTAACTGTGAAAGTGCATCGAAGCCCCTAGTTTATTCTATCACTGAAGTTTCAGAGAAAGAACAATGAAAGTGCAAGTCAAGAAATGATTTTGGAAGGAATACAAGTTACTAACGGCTTGATGATGTAATAAAGAAAGATGATTAAGATGAAGAGAATACATAAAGAGGATTATCTCTTCAATCACAGATCCTTTGGATATAAAACCAACCTCAGATGTCAGACACCAAACAAAGAAAAGCAATATGCTCATCAGAACAATTTCCAAGAACTTTAATTTGCAACGTTAGCACTCACATCCTATGATCCCACCCACCCCACATGATGAAAAGGTATTTGCATTAGTAACTTGATTAATGGATAAGAACCTCATAAACTCCAGATACTACAATCCCATACTTCCAATGTGGGGATTCAAGTCCGAAGTTTTGCAATTGAATCCTAGGATTAGCTATGTTGGAACTAGGGGAATCCTGTTAGTTAAGGCAATATTCTTGAAATACTCAAATGTTCTTAATCAAGTATACAGCAAGTTTTGGTTAAATATATTGTTCTTTCTCAGAACACAAAAAGTTAACATATTCTTCAAATGATAATGAGACATGTTAACAGTTAAGTGTTAATCATTCCAAAGAATATATAGCATCTAAACCAAGTTAATAGTATTTTCAACATTACTCAACATTTTTTCATTAACAGTTAAGCATTAGCCTCGAGGAGATAGGAATGAAAGAGTGTAATAACAAGAAATACTCACAGGTCTCCTTTTGACATATACCGCTTTACTATCAGCTCATTTTGCTGTGCATCACGTCCGCTGATAACCAAATAGTTCTCACTGGTAATGAACCAATTAAATTTCTCAAACCAGTGGACTTTGCGCATATGTGAAATTGAGGCAACAGTTTTTTCCTGGAAATAAATTTGATAGAAAACATAATTAATTAGTTAAGAACTGCAATCAGGAATGCAAAAATCAGACTATGATGGCATATCAATGTATTACAAACATAAATTTGGAGATAAAAGCCTATTGTTAATCTCTAATTTAGAGAGAAGAAGCGATCAGGAATAAAAAGCCCATTGGTACATTTCTAATTTGGAGAGAAGACACTAGATGACAAAAACTGATCAAAGAAGGAAACCAGAAACCCTTGAAAATAACTTTTGGCCAAATATCTAAAGAGGCCAAAAAGACTATTATCTCCTACATAACCATAACATGATATTAGAGTTTTAGGTATGAGAGAAAACAGAGAAAGAATTAACAGAAAGAAAAAGGGAACTGATATTGCATTGGATTAGAAAAGGAAAATACAAGCTGAGCATATATAGGCTCAAGAAGACATTACAACAGTAACAAACTAACCATAACAACAAAACAGATAACCTAACTAACATCCAGTTGAATAACTGAATGTTTACATTTATATCTCTAATACACGAGGTAGGAAGTCTTAAAATTTAAGAAAGTTTAGAAGCTTCTTTTAAAAAATAAAAGTTTAATGAGAGCAGAGAAAGTAAAGTATAATAGCAGATTATAATAAACTTGCCTAGGGAAGATCCAGAAAAATATACAGGATAAAAAGACAACAGGCACAAGTTTTGACTTTTATGTCCTACCACAATTGGAAACCCAATTAAGTAACAAACTTATAATGCATATAAATGATTATAATGACCCAATAAACTTATTAGAAGTTAAAATGAGACAAACTCTGCAAAACTAATTACGTTTCTTAATTCTTACCACCATAATTACAGACTGCAGATTTACTTTTTTAAAAGTTTCTTCTTCAATTGATTATATGAGATAGTGATAAGAACCACAGTGGAATCACACCACCAAAGCTATCCAGTATAGTTGGCGAGTCCAAGACCTTAAAAACCTCACATTAGAATTCCACACTTCCAGTATGGGATTCAAGTCCCCATACCTTGCAATTGGATCCTAATATCCCACTACGCTCTGCAGCCTTGAAACCCACACAGACTAGCTTTGCACTAGTCCTTTGACTGCGCAAACAATACACTCCCGGCAACACACCCTCACTGCTCGTTTGCAGCTGAGAGTTGTGGAAAGCTCCAATACCAATTAATAATAATGTTTCTGAAACTGAACCAGTCACTACACAGGTCAAGGCACTGGTTCAGGTTTAATGGTTCAGTCGGGATCAAATCAGAATTAATAAAATTATTTTTTATAATTAAAAATACACAATATAATATTAAAATATGTAATACCATATTTTATGAAAACTAAAATAAAACATTTATTTACAAGTTCTTAACAATTAAAATACATATAAAAAGCTCTAATAAAATTTGTGTATCATACTTAAATTGAAATTTATATAATATAATATTTATTAATAATACACTCATGTAAAATAAAAAAATGACTACTATTTTATGTTGATTTTTATTTTTTAAGAAAAATAATTATAATTGTGGTTTATTAATTTTATTTCTTGAACTGGATTTTTACCAGTTTGACACCGGTTTTGTGCATGACCAATTTTGGAACCCTCCCATAAAAGTTGCCTACAGAGGTGCTGGGGATGGGGAGAAAAAAATCACTAAGACCCCAGAATACTCAAGTCATTTTCATAGAATTGTTCCTAAGAGCCGACATCACAGCAGCAGACACTCTAAGACACCTCACTCAGCCTTCTTTGATCACTCCCTCTATAGTGAGCCTTTACCAATTATTAATAATCTTGGGAGAACCAAACTACAAAAGCTAGCTGCTTTAGTTGGGAAGCCCAAGGCCTTATAAACCCACATCAAACTCCCATATTTCAAAGCAGGACACAAGTCCCACACCTTGCAATTGGATCCTTATAGATAGCAAACCAATGTCCACTCATCAATTTGCAATATGGGTTATACATTCACAAATACAATTTTTAACCACCTGATTAAGCTGTAGGCGAGTCTTTCTTTCTGCAGCTTTAAAAGCCTTTTCATGGGCAGTTACAGTTTTTTCCTGTTTGCTCTCCTGCTTTTTCTTCTGTTCATACCACCTTCGAGCATTGGCATGTGCTGAAAGAGCTAAATCAACTTCAACCTGGAACATAAACATACTATAGTTACTAATGTTAAACATTCAAGAGGAAAAACATTAAAAATCAATATTTCAAAAAATCTGAAGAAAATCAGGGATGATAGTGACAATGGTAAGATAAAAGGTTAATGAAAAGTGATAATACTGACTTATTGACACAAGACAAGCCTATAAGAGAAGGATATAAGGTAAACATCAATGGCATGTTTCACCAGTCAAATTTTCTGTTTCTTTGTGACAAAAAATAAACACCAATATCATTTTATGTTTGGTAGAAAATCATGACAATGGCAGTCAGTTTAAGAAACGCAAAACCATAAACAACTCTCCTTATGCACAATTTACATGTGTTCAAGAATGTGTAGGTTGAATAAATCAGTTGAAGAAAAATAACTAGTAAATTAGGTAGCCTAATACAAGTTCAAGACAAAAATTTAAATATATCCCACGTCAATTTTTATAGCAGAGTTGGAGCATAACTCTCGTATTTTTTAATAAGGTTTAAATGATGAATTGGATAGCTTTGTCCATTGGTTTTCTTTTTTTCCTTGATTGTTTACTATTCTGCCTTCTTTAGGAGGATCATTATCCTCCCTTCTCTTTGTACTTTTCTGTCTTCATGAATTTATTATTTTGTATAATAAAAAAATAAAAACCTTATCCACAGGGAGTGTCTTCTCATCATCATCCATCTCATCAAGATTGTTGCTTAACAATAAAGTCATGCAGTTCCTCTCAAGATGGAGCTTGTCGATGAGGCCAGCTACTGGGTTTCCAGCTTTCTTTTCTTCCTTCACCATCCGAGCAAGGTCATCCCAATTCATACCTTTTGCAAGGGCCACACGAACAGCTAATATAGCAGCATCCACATCTTCCAAGTTGTATTCTATCAATTCTGCCATCTTAACACATTGATCAGCTTCCTTCCTCAAAGCATGTACTCGATTTTCCTACACAGAAGAAATGAGATATATTATGCTGAGTATAGGATGTCCTAAACATTTATTTGTTAAGTTATATTTGTGTCCAGTGTTACCACATGCAACCATAAATATTTGTTTTAATTTATAGATGGCAACCAGTACTCAAATCATACATCTGTTAAAATTCACCCCTCTGATGAATCTGTAGAAAAAGGAATTTAGAGCTTTTTTGGTCCAAAAACCCTGTTTTGTCTTCAATTCTTATCATCATGTTATTAATGAAAATAAAATACCAAAACAGAGAACAATTTCGAAACCAAATAGGTCCCCTTGTTTCCGTGTCCTTTGTAGCAAGAGAATTATAATTCAAAGTAGCACAACCCAAATCTCTACATTTTGCAAAATGGAAGCACAAGTACACACGAAAAATGGAAACCATACAGCATGAACACAACATGGTAAATTTTAAAAATTATGGGAGAAGACATGGATATAACATAATCTATAAACTTCATCTAAAGTAAACATAAAAAGTTGAAATTAGAAGAGAATGTGTTTTAAAAATGAGCACAAGTCATTAGAAACATAATAAACTAAAAGAAAAACTATTTATAGTGGTATTCAAATCAATATTAGTACAGAAGTGTAAAAAAAAAACAACAAAAATTATAAAAAGGAATTAAAATAATTTAAAACAGTATCTGACATGGTTAAACACAACCACTATTTAGAAGTGTCCATCATGTTCAATAGGATAATAGGCTTCAGAGTATACAAGTGTTAAGCCTTTTGGAAGAGAAATTGCACTCTTTTAAAATACATTTTCACATACCCATGTTTATTTCAATAAGAGTTTTGACACTATGTGCATTGAGGATCCAACTCAAACAAGAACAATGTAAACTAAGATATTTATATGATCCAAAATGAGATATTCCATAAACAATATTGTGTGTCACATGGCTCATCTGACTTTCAAAGAAGTGTGTTGTCAGTTTGGGCAAGGGTACTGACCTGATCCTGGCGAATCTTATTAAGTTTCTGAGCAGCTGTGTTTTCTTTGGCTTTCTGCTGCTGTTCCGCTCTTTGACTCTCAATTTTGCTGTAGAACTCATCCAAGGCTGCATCAAATGTCTCAAATTTTGTATAATCCCTTGACTTAAACTGGTTGAGTAAGATGGGGCAGAACTCATCATACATCTGTATCAAAAGACACAAGTATGTAAACAATATATTCCCCAAAAACAACTCAGCAAGAAGTTTTTAACTATTTTCTCCTCCATATTTATAGTGCTGCTAAAATTAGAGAAAAAATAGAACATAACCTGGCTAACACTTCCAGGCTGAGATATTGAAGAATCCTTCGCCAAATTTTTGTTCTGCATCAAAATGAATCCTTCAGGGACTACTTCACCTGAAATAATATCCTGCATCCAATCTTCAAACTTCACAACAGCTTCGACCAAAGCCTGAATAGTAGCATTATCCCACGTTTTATCTTTGGGAACTTTTGTACTAGGGATTAGGCCAGCATCTAATATAATATGTTCAGAAAGTGCAGGTCCATAACCAAGTGCCTCCCCAAGGACAATTTTCAGTGTTGATGACTTGCCACCCTTTTGGGTTCCCTGCTTCTCTTTTGCTACGTTAGAAGCATTACTTCCATTTCCATTGACCTTAACAGTCTCATCATTATCATCTTCCTTGGAAGAGACCAGAGATGCCCGCAACTTTTCAATAGTAGTTCGCTCAAAAACTCTACAACTTTCAACAGGATAACGATGACGCGACATAATTGCGAGCCCTTTATCATCATCCCTGTTAATGGCAAATTGCAGCCACTCTGTTAATCACAGAGACATTTTCAAAATCCAAATAATAGATAAATTAAATAAGCAGACAACCCATGCCCCGAAGAACATAAATAAAAAAGTACAAGCTAATGCATTCTGAAAGTGAAATGAGAATCTATTCTAAACTACTCCTAGGCAAGAAATGTGAAGTAGAGGACAGAAGATAAATAATAAGAACCTGTGAGACCGCAGCAGAGTCATGACGGTAAAATTGGAATCTGTGAGGAGGATATTCCCCTGAGCATACAGCTCCAATATAACATAGTTTGCATTCTCCCCAAGTCCAAATTGGAAGAGAATAATCTGCCCCAGTTTTCATAAAAAGATTTAGACTTTTTTCTGATGGGAAATAAACAAAAGATGATGGATGGTATATGGAAGGAGGGTTATACTATACCCGATCGTACCCAAGTTGGCGCACATCCTCGAGCCTCCTTGTCCGAATGTGCTTCCTCAATTTGAGAGTGAAACCAGAAGGCGTGTTGCTCTTGTCACGCATATAGATAGTAGAGTGCAATCTCACGCCACTCTCCATAAGAAGCAGAACCTTCTCGCTCTCCCCGGATTCCGAAACCCCACTGCTGTTCATCAGCTTGAACACGTAGGTCTGCAGAAAGGGAAAATCGAATCGAATCGAATCGAATCGAATCGAATCGAATCGAATCGAGAGAAGTGAAAGAATGAAAAATGAAAAGGGCGGTGGTACCTTGGGAGAGAGATCGTAGACGTTGGAGCAGCGCATTCCGATGAGGCGTCGGAGGCATTTGACCTCGGCGGCGACATCGGCGGTGTTCATGCGCACCTTCACCATCTTGTGTTGGGGTTAGGTTAATGAAATTTGCTTTGCTTCGATAAATTAGTGTGAGGGAGAGAAAGAAGAAAACAATATAATTAACTATAACGGTTTTGGAGAAGAAGGAAGAGGGAAGACTGTGTTTGGTTGCAGGGAGAAGAAGAGACACATTGGAGTTCTGGCTTTTAGTTTTACTCTTTTTTGCATTTTTTTCTTTGCTTTTAAATACTTTTAATTTGTTTTTTTATATTTTCCATAGTGGTATTGGGAATATACATTTTTTTTGTGAGAAGAAATACATAAAATTTAAATTATTTTGTAATATATATATATATATATATATATATATATGCTTTTTTATCATTTAAACTTATTAACTAATTATGAGCGAAAATTATTAAGTTAACTTATTAGTACTATGTTAAGTGATCATACATTATATTTTAAATTTTAAAATATTTTCAATCGGATACAAAATAAAAAAATAACAATTTTTTTCAACTAAACATCGTCATACTTTCACTATATTATTTAATAAATGATTGAAATATTTTGAAATGTGATGTTAAAACTTAAAAAAATATAAATAATATGATGATTAAAATGT
This sequence comes from Lablab purpureus, assembly GCA_030347555.1. Classification (NCBI taxonomy): domain Eukaryota; kingdom Viridiplantae; phylum Streptophyta; class Magnoliopsida; order Fabales; family Fabaceae; genus Lablab; species Lablab purpureus. Next base: position 18,399,179 of record CM059259.1, read on the forward strand.
CTTAAACTATAATGTTAAAACAGAAAAAGCAATACAATAATGTAATGATTAAAATAAACTACATAACATAGAAATATCCAAAAAGTTAAGGTATCTATAATAATATCTTACAATATAATGTTAGAATAATAACATAAATATTATAAATAGTATGATATTAAAATAAACAGTATAAATAAAAGTAAAATAAACTTCCTATTTATAAATATTTTATATCATAAAAAAGTTCTGTCTCCTTTAACAATAGTGAGGTGAAATATGATAGAAGAAATGTAAAATATAATAAAAACATAACATATGAGTAAAATAAATAAATAAAAATAATATTAAAGCCTACCATGTGAATCAAAAGAAAGAAAATAGTAAGTATTTCAAGAACAAAATTAAATAAATATAAAATTTATAAATTAGCGTTTGAAAAATAATTAGTGTCATCTTCTTAATATCTACATCTAAATATCAAATCAAATTATGCAACATTAACCAATAACAACATAATATTTTTCAATATAAATGGAGTAGATGGAAAATAAAATAATCATAAAAAGTATAAAGTGAAAAAGTAAAATTAGATAAATTGAGAATAGAGTGAAAAGAAATAACAAATAAATGGAAAGTTTGTTATTATATATTCTTGGTTTGAAAAAAAATAGAAAAGAGAACTTGTTTTTTTAAGTATAATCAAGTAGATTAACTATAAAAAATTATGTCTCATCTATAACAATATATAAAAAAAATATAAGGATTTTTTTTTTTTACATATTTCAATATTTTTATTTTATTGTTTTTAAAAATTATTTTTAAAAAGTAATAAATAATAAATTTAACCAGATAAAAAATTTGATTTCTCCATTTTTATATTTTTTATAAATTTTTTCTCTTCTTTAACTTATCATATTTTACATTTTTAAGAAATTTTTTCATTTCAAAAAAACTATCCTCCTCCTCTTCTTTTATTTTCTACATTACAATACAAATTGTGGTATATATAAGAAGGATGTGTAGATGATACCATGAAAGAAGACTACGAAATTAAATTATGAAAGGTAAAATGTAATGTTCTTTTCTATATTTTTTCATTTTAAGATTATTTCTTATTCTTTAAATGATTTATTATTTTACTATTATTTTTTTAACTTTTTACATTTTTTTTTTAAAAAAAACTTTCTCATATCAATAACACATCATTCTCTTCTTCTCTCATTAAGAGAACATAGATAATATTATTGAAGAATATTAAATGTAAAAAGTAAAAACTAGATCAAACATTAAAAAATAATGTTTTCCTTTAAATTTTTCTTATTTTAAAGTTATTTCTTATTCTTTAAATGGTAATTATTTTAATAATATTATTATTTTTAAATTATTTTTCATAATTTGATTATGATTTTTTATTTTTTATATAAATTTGATTATAATTTTTTATTTTTTTATATAAATGTTATCATTATCTTTGCATTTACCCATTATCTTTATTTTTACTATTGCTCCTAATAATATTTATCATATTTAGTGACAGATCTTCATCAATAACTTTGAAAAAATCAAAATAATATATTTAAAATTTATACATATAATTATTATTATAAATAAAAAAATAAGTACATAATTAATACAATTATAACTATAAAAAATCATATTTGATTAAAAAATTATTCTTTATTCTTGTAAATTCTTAAACTAATCAATAATTAAATTTAAACTAAAATTTTTAACTATAACAATTAATATTTTATTATACACTTAAAAAAATTTTTCATATCAAAATATTTTAAAATATAAAAATACCTAATTTAATCAAATGATAAAAACTTAGAAATAACAAGATATTCTAAACATTCTCTGTTGATGAAAAGAAACTACATACAAAACATAATATATGAGAAATGTTACACTAATAAACTAATAAGTAATAATTAAGAACAACTTTTTGTTTTACCATGTTGAACAAAATGATGAACAGAGTATTTATCAGTTTTTTTATTCATTTTTAATTGATTTTTTTCATTTAATTTCTATTATATATATATACATATATTTTGAATTCTAAAAAATTGGAAATGAGTCCCTCTTATAAGCTTCACCAGTTACATAACTTCTTACAATAATCAAAATCTATTTTTTTTACCTAAAAATCATGTTTGTAACTTACCATTGACTCACTACCTATTAATCCAAATGAATTAGGTAATGAATTGGACCGTATCAAGGTAAAGAGTTATTGTATGGTTGTGTTGTTGCTTCTTTTTAATGAAAACAAAACAATGAACATGTGTTTTTTTAGTTCAAAATTACAAGTTGTTCGTAAGTGGCTTTGCTGTTCAAAACAATAATGATCACAAGTTGTTTTTTTTTTCTCTCCGCAGGGAAAACATGGTCACAAGTGCACAAGTGCTTCCCATCACATATGTAGTCAAATTGCATGTATTCCTAACAAGGACACATTGGAGAAACCAACACTATGCGCCTAATTTTCATTCCAAATCTTCTTTATTATGTTTGGCTATCATGTCTTAGTGAAAAATACTTATAAGTCTAGTTTTTTTTAAAAGATAAGTTAGAAATCCAAAGAATTTAATTGTTATCTAACGAAAAGTTATATTCTACAATATTTCACAATTTAATTTATTTTTTATTGTATTTTGAAAACTTTATTGAGAAAAAAAATTGTATAGATAAATAGTAGTAGTTCTCATCATTTGAAGTGTTATCTTATTTATTTTGCAAAGAACATATAAAAAAAGTAAGTAATCCAATTTCTTTCAAACAAAAAAAATTATTCTCCAATTAATTTAAAAGTTATATTTTATTCACCTTTATTCTTTATATAGTTTTTGGATCCATATATTTATTCAAAAAAAAAAATGATGGCGTGAAATGTAGTATTACGGTTCATGTTAGGATTCATGGTTTTGTATGGACTTTTGCAAATAGAAAGAAGAAAGGCTGGATGAAGAATGGCCCCTACGAAAAACTAAAATAAAATAAGGAGAAGACATGTGACAACATGGTCTTTACTTTCTTAAACGTACACAAAGATAAGATAAAATCACGAGACTCCGAAAAGAAATTTAAAAATTGATTTTGCAATTTTAAACCTAATTAATGTAAAATGATTTTAATTTACCTTCTAAAATATAACAATTTAACATATTAGGAGTAAATATCTCTGATTTTAAATTAGATTTTGAAGAATTTACCTAACTTCTACTTTCAAATAAATTGTTCAAGAAAAAATACAGTTGAAAAACATGTAGAAAAGAAAAAAAAGGTGCATAATTAATTCATGTCTAAATGCATAGTGCATTATGTGTTTTTCTGTACGTATTTTATATTTGATTCACATTATATATGCACCTAATTCAAGTTACATGAAAATAAAAACTCGCACTCAATTTTATGCACCCTAATCACCCTGATTCCATACAAAGTGATATAAAAAATATCCCATTGTAATTATTTTTTGTCAAATATATTTACATTTAAGGAAAAATTGACAGAGGAGATAAAAATGAATATATTATGTACATGACATTCCTATCATGAGTTCACATTACACCGGATACTTTTGTTCTGTGGCGTTGATCTACTAACGAATATTTCTTATGCTACGGAAACGACAACATGCGGTGAATTGCGGCGCCACCTTTTAACTCAAATCAAAGCCAGCGTCAGCATTTATGGCATACAGTAGTTTGGTTTCCAGTTGCTCTTTACTGCATTGAAGAATGAATGAGTAGGTTCCCCACACAAAATACATAAAAAAGATAAAAGTGCACGAGTTAAATAAAATCTAAACAACATTATCGAGTATCAAGATCATGCGAAGATGCATGAATAGGAACAAGACTTAAGTTGAGGTATATTATACTACTGAAATGAACATCATAAACCAGAGATCCGTCCTCCCTCGGAAACTTGCGTGCACAATGTCTGAATTAAAATTAGCGCAACTATTATTATAGAAAAGTTCTACTATTAATGACTGACAACCTAGCCCAAATATTACGGACATCCACAAGAAAACATTATTTAATGAATTAATATCCAAGAACCCGCCCCTACACCCCCAATAATGACTACAACATTATTCTTCCGTGATACCTTATACACACTCGTGCGCCAACAAGACTGTGTAATTATCAAATCTAGAGAATCTGATTCTCTCGATTAATTTGTGTTTCCAATGTATTCTCTCTCTCTCTCTCTATATATACTATAAATTACAAAACGCAATTTCTCCTTACTTATGTATGTGTTACTAGTTCTAACATCTTTAATTTTCTAACCACTCTACAACGGCAGAGACAAATTTTCATGTACGCACTTCAAAACTGTAAAGACAAGCTAGTACTATAACGAACCTCTTATAAGGTGGAAGCTTTAGTAAATTCATACAGGTGGCTGATGTCGGTAATCGGTCAAGAGCTTCCTCCGAAGCATTACCACCGGCCCTACAATTACAGACATCAGACAATTCCACTAAGATCCTTTTGTCTATAAAATATACCAGCCATGGTAGAAACCAATTGGAGCACATATTTAGTACATTCAAAGTATACCTTTGTATGCAAAACAAAGGTTCAAGATATCGGAATCCAAGCAATGGTCCCCGAGAGCAACCTGTCACAAACCTGTAAGGATAATAAATTCTTATCTCATACTAACATGTCATAAAAAGGGCAACTAAATCTTATTGAGGTGTATATCTTACTTCAAAAAGTTTTTCTTGTTTTCTAATGAAAAGCCTTTGAGAACTTCCCAGAACATCTCAATAACGTAATGCTCCTATCGGAAGAAAACACGGGTCAGAATTCACAAGTCAAACAAGAAAAAAGAAAAATCGTTAAATCAAAATAATTCAAATGCTAAAAAGCATTCAGATTACTGATATTTAGCCTAGATAAATGAAAAAAATAAAAAAATATAAGCTACAAGATCTGCAAACATCCTTTTATTACGTAGAAAGTAAAATTTGGGAGAGCACTAGATATCCTCCAACGTCGAGGAGAGAGAAAGCCAAGTTGGAGGAAGTTCCCGTTAAACAGCAATCAGAAGATATAAACATAACCAAATCCAGTAATTGGTTTAGCAACAGCCGCCCTTAAGAATCAGATCACTGTGCACCAACGAAATGCTATGCTCAAAAGTTAAAACGGTTGAAAAGACTACAGATTTCCACGAAAATTGTTCCCTTTGTTTGACCAAGATCCTTAGAATGAGAATCAAATTTGATCCAATGTTGAATGGAAAACCCAGTGCTCACTTCATAAATTAAGGGTTTCTTTGGATAAGTTTCTATATAGACATTTATAGTTAGGAAAAAGAATAAGGAATAAAAACAAGCATTACATATAAAACTCTACAAATTAACATATACATAAATTAATTTAACATACGGAGAGTTTATTTTTTCATTTTTTCCTTCTTAACTTCTTTTTTTACTCAAGCGTTCATAGACATTTATCCAAATAGGCCTTAAACGAGTACTGTTTCCTAGGCTGAATAACTCCATGATTGATTTATACATCATTAAAAGACAAATTACATTTCTCTCAAAGTTTCTACAGTCTCCATCTTATCTATCTTCACAACCGAATAATTAATTATAGAAAAAAAAAAGATGAAGATCAATCTCGGGAGTTTTTCATTTAGAGTATCATTTGAATGTTTCTTGCTTTTGCATTGCTGACTAAATCCTCACATAAATACCAGAAAGCTTACACTATGATAGCCTCCTGCATAGTTTGTATGCTGCCGCAAATCATCAACATCCAAGCTGTCAAGTGAACCTGATATCAAAAGCTATGGAAAAGAATAGTGTGAAGCAAGTTGAGTACTGAATTACATTGAGACAAATTACAGATTCTAAAAGAAAACTAGAATTAGTTGAAACCCGAATCCAGGAAAATTGGCAGTTGAACAATATATATAAAAAAGTCAGCATACTAATGAAGTTCATCAACAAATAAGTATATTAAAAGACCAAGCCTTTCAGCTACCACATGTTCACAAAAAACATGGCTTTTAGTTACAACAAAAATATATAATTTGGAATGCACTTTATACCTCTTAGAACTTGAACTTAAAGCCAAACTCAATTCCATAAAAATGACTTTAACGTCTGCACTTCCTGAACTTCATATACTTTATTTCAAGTTATATCTATAGCTAACATGGGACTAAATAGGACCCTCGAGACTACCATTAAGGAAGCCGTCACATAGGTTGCAACTAATTGTGGACTAGGGGTGATTGTTGTACTTGACGAAACCCCTTAACTACTGATCTTGCTTTATATTTATTTGTGGAGCCATCAACATTTTTAACCGTAAAAACCTACCAACAGCCAGCATCTTGTCTATGCGGAGTTAGAGATACAAGTCCCATGTACTTTGCTGCATAAGTGCCTCATATTTTTGCTGCATAGCAACCAACCAATTAGCACCCTCAAGTGCTTGCTTAACCATTTTAGACTCCAAATGAGTAAGAAATAATGGAGGATGAATTATGGATGGAAGAATATCAGATTTAGATCTAGTCTACTTAGGATGAATGTTAACTACTATAGCTCTATTAGGAACAAAAATAGACTCGTAAGATGATCAATCAGAAGTGACAGATATTGTATTAAGAGACTCAGGTGCAAAAGACATTATTGGTGAAGAAGCTGAAGAATTTTGAGGTGGTGTAAGAATGGGATCCCACCTGAAATACGAATTAAGATGTTTGACAAAATTAGATGCATTAGGAAAAAAAATCAGCACAAGGAAACCTATGTTTAATAAACAAAACATCTTTTGACATGGTTAAACTTATGTATGATATAGTGATCTAGGACTTTCATTTTATACTTGTACTCATTCTCATGTATATACATGTGCGTGTGTATATATACACACCAATGAGCATACTCTCATACTGATTTTTCATCACTTCAAGTAGGTATCAAAGCCCTAGTTACTGGACCACCTCTGTCCATTATCTGCTGTCGCTATCACTGTAGTCTGCCATCATTCATGCTGTCTTTTCTTCCAACACCGACGAGGTCATGACCCATCCTCATAGTTGCTTGTCCAACAAATCTTTGAAGTGCTGCCATGCGCTGTGCACCACCAGCCCCTCATTAGGCATGTGACTCCTTTCCAGTGTCAGAATCACACCAGCTCGTTCGTCTCGTCGACGCCTTCTGCGCACATTTCTGCCCTTGTTTTTCTGGTTTGTTGCATTGCTAGTGTTTTTCCTTTACAGCTAGGGTTTTTCCCTCTCCTCAAATCTATTTGTGCTCTTTGCCTTGAAATGGCTTTTATTTTTTCTACTACTACTATTACCACCACAAAGCTCAACAGGAAAAACTATTTATCTTGGTCCATGTATGTGGAGTTATAGTTTTTTGTCAAGGTTGAAAAGGATGTCATTGCTGTTTCAAATGAAGAAATTCCTCAATGGCAGAATGATGTTGTATGGCAATCAATTGAACCAAATGTCTTAGAAACTCTCAGATAATTTAACGCATGTTCTTTCTTTTGTGTCAAAAAAAGGCACCAGATATATTTGCTAATGACATAGAAGGTCTCTTTGATGCAACTCAAAGAGTAGCCTCTCCCACATAGACCTATCATGATATGATCTCACACGTAGCAAGTTCACCCTTGTGTTTGATAACCATGGTTATCCCCACTTAAATACACTATTTGGCCATATTACCAAATAACGTAGTATCTTACTGGGTGCAAACGTCACCACAGAAACCAGTTCTCTAAAGTTGAATCAGGTTTGAAGTCACTTTCTAAGAAGGTATAATACATAAAAGCAAAGATACAAAAGCCAAGGTATATTTTCACTGTATAATTACGGATCATTAAGAACATAAATTGTAGCTAGAGACAAAGATAAGCATCCAATTGCTGATCAGACCCACAAGATCACCATGCAAGAACAGGAATTCAAATTGAAAAAACATGGCATTCAAGTCCTAATAGTTGGTCAAGATAGAAAGAAACCTGAAGTTCATGCTCGTTGAACATATCAATCCAATCCTTCTGAATAAGTTGCTGAAATCCTCTCAGGAAATGAGAACTTTGTTGACGTATCTAAATAACATAATTATTTTTAATATATTTGATGCATAAATACCCTGAGATGCAATTTAAATTTCTTAAAAAAATTAAGCCTTGTTTGGTTAGTTTTTTTTCTACAAACACTTCTAGTACAAGAAAGAGAAGTCAAATGATTCAAATTTCCCCATAAACTAAAAACTAAAATCATTTTATGCACCCAACTTGTAGAGAATATAAAAGTCAGCATGCATAAGTTCATTTTACGTCTTCATTTATTTTTTCTCTTATGAGTGTGAATTGAGAAATTCTTACTTTACCTGAATATTCAGGCGATGATTGGCTACAAGATGGATAAAAGTAATGACATTCTCATTCGTAACACGGATGTTCTTTCCCCCTGGAAGCAGCTCCTCTTCTGTTTGCTCTCCATATTCGTTGTTTACTATAACAAAATATAGTTCCAGCTCCGAAATGTCACCCTCATAACGCTGTCAGTCAAAACAGAATCAGTGGGAAAAGATTGACACACTCACCAAGAAAATCAAGACTCCTTCATTAATTCCAAAGCAATTGTGTTACCATAGTGCTAAAATATATTGGGTATCTAGGGTAGTATATCATGTATATATGGTAGGATTAGTATACATTTATATTTGTGGTAGAACAAATATAAGATTCATGCTATGATGCCCCCCTTCCATTCCAATGTTGGAACTAGATTTTGACTCCTTCCTTTATAAAGATTAATTTTCAGTTGTTTGATCTTACATATGCATGTATGACTATATGTTCATATGAACGACGAATTTTTACAATTTTCTGATCCTAAATCCCCTTCTTTCATTCCAACATTGAAACTAGAATTGACAACATTCGCTTTTAATATTGAAATTTTTTAGTGCATATCAATTCAACACAGGGCAATCACAACGTGAGTGTTCATGAAAAAAAATTATGTCAGCCTATATGTCGTTATATTAGTTTTTTATAGCTAGCATACAAACTTAAGCTGTTATCTTATTTGCAAGAAACCTTGTTCAGTCGAGTAATAACTAGCATATGTAAATTAATTTCAGTAGAGTTTTCTCAGCAATGATATAGTTGCCAGGAAATGAAAGCCAAAGAGGAGTTATTACCTTAAGAAAAATAAGATGACGATATAATTCTGGATCCAGCGAAGGCAAGTCATTTAAATAGTTGTGCCTGATACAAACAGAAGATAAAGGCATAAGAAAGCAGGAAGTATAGCTTCCTCCGATAGCACTAGCACACAAATCTCTCATCCATCTAATGCATATCAAATTAGGCATAATTTCTCATTCTTTTTCTACATATTCCTAGTACAGGCATGTTTCCTTAGTAATTTGCATGGCTTTATCTTCTTGGTTCGTGTAATTTTGCTTGTTTGTTTTCTATGTAGGAAAGAAAATCTCAACCTTTATAAAGGACAGAAGCTAATTTGAACTAAACGGAGGATAAAATAGGAAGTCAATCATCGTACCCCTAGAGTACATTACACTTGTGGAAGATCCAAAAATTAGTTAAGACATTTTCACCGGGCCTAAGTTAGGAACCTATATGTTTTATTACATTTATTTTGGGCTTTCTTCAGGATCCTTCAAATTTTAGGCTTTCTTTAGAAACCTTACATATAAAAAGGTCTTAGAAACTCTAAGAGGAGACTTGTGTCTCTGTTAACAGCTAGGTTTTTTATTCACTTTCTAGTTTCTTTGTTCTTGCGTTCTTCTGTCTTCCATGAGTAACTAAACATCTTTACAGGATGATGAGGTCTAATCATTATCTCTCTCTCTCTCTTTTTTTGAGCATTTTGAATTTCTACAACGCCTGCTTCCAAATTACTATTTTGTTGGTTCTGCAAACATGGTTCTGTCCAATTAACAAGATTGTATAAAACAAATTAGAACAGCAGATTTATACATTAATCCTTAATAACTACTGGAAATCAACGACACTGGTGTAGAAATACAACCTAATCTAAATGAACCAAGCCAGCATGTTTGTTAGTTCCCTGTAGGACCTAATGCTATTGATACGCTATATCGTAAGAGTTTATTCAAGCTAGTGTAATGGAATGGAAGTATTCAATGATCTTCTCTTGCTTATCAAGAAAGTACACAGAAATTGGCTATTAGAGCTTATTAATATCTAAAAACAGTTTATTTAAAGGGAAAATATACATCCTTGAATCAATAACCAATCCTAAGAACTGAAACTAAGATTTTACCTTGGGCTACAGTTTTGTCGTCAATAAATCTTTATCGTCTTTTAGTTTTTCTTATTGCTTTAATTATTATTTTCTTTAATCTCAATTATTATTCAACACCCCTCCCCCCACATCTCTGCATTGTTTGTTTTAATTTCGTAAAGTAAGCTTTACCAGTCTGTATGGATATAACCCTACCCAATGTTCTACACTTATTACTTTCTAAACAGAGTAGAAATAAAATTTATTGGGTTGACACCCATCACAAACACAGGAACAAACTTCGGAAATAGAAAACACATTTAGTGCAGTAGTAGAAATCTACTTCTATAGGAAGTGCACGTACGCCCATCCATTCAAGAAAAAAAATACATTCACAACCAGCTATGCATTACATTAATGTTACCAAGTGTCATTTGTGAATTTAAAAGCATCAACATAAAGCAGTTGTAAACAAGTGAACAAATGCATGGAAACAAAAGATTTGAGCATTGAACAATCTAAATTTAAATAGGGTAAAAATAATAACTGAAGCAAACAAACCAATACAGCCAAGTCTTACTTTTGTTTCAATTTGCTCAAAAAGAATGTAGCAAATGGTAAATCAACCAGAATCCCTTCAAACATAGCCTGCAAATGTAATTTGTAAGCATGAAGTTTTATACTAATGAATCAAAACTAATATACGAAAAGAATGCAAAATCACAAGGAAAAGAATGTATACACACAAATAACAAATACAGAGCAATGACCCACTACGCAGATTCAATCACTATGCAAGGTCACACCTTGTTCCAGAATTGCCAGGGAGGAGAATTGCCAGGTCTTATAAGGAATATTTTCACGTTGTTCCTACTATACACTATTGGAAATCTTAAAACACCCCTCTTGCACCCCAGGAACTTGACATCTGGAGAGTGAAGTTTGCAGGGATATACTACAGGTATCCAAATATTAAGGCTGCATAGCCTCTGATTTCATATAAAAAAAGGACTGAAAAAGGAGGATTGCCTAGATCATGTAAGGATTGTTTTGGCGACTTTTTAGACAATATGGGACGTCTTGACATACCTTACTAAAAAGACAGATGAAAATGGACAGAAACATACCTTTGCAAGAAGAGTACCAAGAAAATGGAAAAATTGGAGATGTTGTTCATGTATCATTCCTGATCCAGGATTAGGATAAAGCAGGTGATCTGCTGTTTCCTGGGTATAATGATCTTCAGAACTTCAGATAACCGTAAACCAATAAATCAAAGTAAAACACAAGGACCATCAAGGAAGGAGTTTAGCTGAAGCAATGTCCAATTAGAGATTTCAAAACTTGGAAGCTTTTTTTAAAATAATATTTTCAGTGACACATTACAAACAGTTGGTCGTTATTAGGCATAATAGCAGTTATATTTTCAAAATTCAACAAAGAGCTGCAAAGTTTATTCAACACAATTCTTGTCTTTCACACTTCACCCATACACCCCAAACCAGCCACCCCACTGCATGAATATGTAAAAGCTTTAATTTGCTGCTCAAGTTCGGCTACTGCTTTGAAAGGAAAATATTAACAGTATCCAGAACAAATTCTACTCAAAGCTTAGGCTATAAATGAATAGTTTTGTAATAAACCAGCTTATCCCAAAAGGTTTGTCAGGCAAACGAACATGAAGAATATTATATTTAACAAGCCCTCCCACACAAGAACCCTTTGGATGAAGTGAGAATAAATAGGATGTACAAGCCTACCTTGTGCTTAAATTCAACTTTAATTTAGAAGGGTGTGGGAAATAAAATTCAAACTCTAGACCACACGTTCATAGAGGCTATGACGTGAACCTACTCTCCCCAAAGCTTAAGCTATTAGGTGAAGCACATAATTGGTTTTATATCTAACAGTTGTTATACGTTAAGAAACATGAAACATAAACAGTAGATAATATCCATATGACCTTAAATAATCCATATTGCACATCAAAGGCAGCACGTGTGATGTTCTCCATGAAATCTTTGAATATTCCACCTCCATCTATTCCTGCTTCTTCAACTCCAAATTCATTAACAAAAGCCACACGAATCTGAAAATTTCATTGAAGGATGACTTGCAAGTTCTCTCGTGAAGACCAGGGAGGAAATGGCTAGTAAACATTAGTATAGGCCTTACCAGTCCTCGAAGGTCATCTTCTGACAGCTGACTCATTTGATTGAAAGCATCTTCCAAAATATGATTCCGCCTTATTTTGAACCGGTGTCTAGTGAAAACAGCCTGAGATCCATGTCTTTGCCTAGCAGAAGCTAGTTGAGACTGGTGAAACAGTAAATAGACAACAGCTAGTTTATGAAACGCATCAATAACATATTATGATATGCTGAAACTCTAACGTTGCTCATTATCTTCAACTGTAATTCTGTAATATAAAAATAAACCATATCTGAATCAAATCAGAATTTAGTGACATTCTTACAGTGAAAATTTTAGCCCTGCTAGTAAATGGTATCAAGAAAGGAGCCTGCTTCAAAATTTCATTTGCTCGTGTATTTTCTGTAACAGCCTGCAGAAAAAAAAATTGCAAACTAACAAATCATGTTTCTGTACATATTACCCTAAATATTAATTGTATAGGAAATACCTGAGAGATAAAGTAGTCATTCACCCCATCAGCATGGAAGTCACTGGGGGATGTAAACTGTCGTCTGTTGTTCCAATCTTGCAGCTATGGGAAAAAACAGTAAATTAGGAAGATAAAAGAACCTTCAGATGCACAAGATTATTTGTAGAAAATACGTGCAGATGCCTTTTCAGGAAAAAGGTATCAAAGAACTTGTAATCTGAATAAGTATTGGAAGAGTATGGATAACCTCTAAATATTCATTTTAATTAATAGAAAAAGAAGACATTTTCAGTCTTTTTTATAAGAAATAAATGACATATTATTTTCTTTTATAAACAGGACCAGAGGTAATATTATTTATTAGTGAGAAAGGAACAAAATCACCACTACTGAGAATATTAGATATCCTTCAAAGTGGAATAAGAAAAATTAACGAGAAGAAAAGAAAAAGAATAAAAGTTCAGTAAGGCTGTCCAATTTCTCTGAAACTCCGTTCATATAGTTCTGCATAGCACTATAGAAGCCACAAACATATAAACCCATTCTAATGTAAAGCATCAAGTGCTGTCCTTGATAAAACATCAGAATTTCAAGATGTCTTCCAAGTTCACCAGAGAGGAAACATCAAACAAGGTATACAACAACAATTATTTCTATTGTTCTACCTGGGACAGAAGCTCGGAGACCACAATGCTAACCCTCAGTTGAATGGCTTCGAGCTGCTTTTTAATTGCTGTGCTGACTGGAACAGATTTTACCAAATTAGAAGACGTGGTATGATTCACCCACAATAGCTGCCAGAGAGCCTGCAGAAACAGCAAACTTCAAAAACTAGTTGCAACTGCAGGTTACAACTGTAAGGAGCATTGCACTAAAACTTTAGGGAAGCTTCTGACATTATTGGTCAAAACCACCAATTTTCCAACTCTTAGGTAAGAACACATTAGTATACATCCTTTGAAAATTTTGAAAAACCTTGTTTAGGTCTTGATTAAAGAGAAAGGAAAATTTTATTTTCTTATTTTAGCAAGAATCAATTCCCCCTCCCTGGGGACTACAGATTTCAATCTCTGAACTGTCAACAACTTGTCTGACTAAAATAGGCATTCCATTCCAAAATATTACCTGCCTTAGCAGAATGATAAGGCTTCTAATATCCTTCAGCGCTAGTGGTTTCTCCTGCTCATAATATTCCTCATTATCAACTATCATCAGCATATACCTGATAAAGAAGAACAGGATTAAAAGAAATATTAAAAGTGAGCAGAAACTACTGTTCATGCATCAATAAAATCCTTTATTAAACAAGTAAATAGTATAAAAGATTCTTACTTGTAAACAGGACAGAATACAGAAAGCGGCAACAGCCAACCTGGTGCATCACCTGAGAGGTATGATAACCGTTCTGACAAAGATGACCACTTTTTGTTCTCATGGCACCGTTTCATAAAATTCCAAAGTATAGGAACAAGTTCAGTTCTGTAGGCAAGTATAGTCATAATCTTTTCAAGTGGCAATGTGTTGAAGATAACGTGTAAAAATCCACAAACTGCACCAATGGCTGCAACCTCCCTGTCCTCTGGCTCATGATGTGAACCATTGGCAGATGAAAAATCTCTAAATAATATATTTGTCTGCATGTAACAAAAATCACAATTCATCAATTTTTCAAAAAAGGTGGTAAAGAAATTTTTTGATGACACTTGATACAGAAACCATTTGCAAGATGGTATACCAGTTGCAAAAGGAAGTGAGTATCTATGGCATCACAAATTTGTTGATTCAATTTCCTATCCAAAACTACTTCCATGACTTCATCTTCGCCAGTCATTTCATCCTCAGCAATTTTAGAATCTGAAATTAACACTTCACAGCTTCAAAACAAATGGTAAAGACAGAGAACCATCTCACATATACAAAAAAATTGATAAATTTAATAATTATGATTAAATACAGTAACCAGGCTGCAGAGTTATGTCCAAATCGAATAAAGAAACAGATGCACGCTTATTTTTGCATAGTAAATCGACTTCTCTATGATAGATTACTTTGTTTGGGGTTTTACAAAAAAGTGGCCTTCCACTTTTGTGCAGTTTCTAATTATATGCCAAGTGTTTGCATGTAAAACTAGGCTGTGATGTTATGGTGTTAGAAGTAATATAAAGCCATTCATTTCCCTTCACCTGATAATAACTTAAGCTTTTGGGTTTGTTGGGTCATGACAAATTGCAATATGGAGCCCCTGTTAAACGATAAAACTGTATTCTTGGCTTCTATCAATTTTTTGCATATGGTTGTTACTTGTTTTAAGTCAGTTTCTATAACTAATATGCAAACACATTATAGACTACATAGTTAAATTTTTCATACAAAAGGGGTTGACTCTATTTTCTCTTTTTGCCGCTTTTAATTTTGTCGCCTCAAATGTACTTGCCTTCTTCCTTCCTAATGTTAATGTGTATGTCTTCCTTCCTAACGTTAACATATATGTGTATATATTGAGGATTGTTTATTGTTAGAATAATTTATCTAAGTTATGTAACTTGTTTAAATAGGTTAAGTAGCTTGTCTTATATTAAATATTATTAGATATGATATTATTTATACTAATCTTATAATGGAATTAGTTCATATTCTCTGCATTACTTCTTATTATATACATTATCTTATGTGTTATTTCGCACATTAGAGATTCAGCCTATATCTTTCTCTTAGTTATTCTAACATGGTATTTAGAGCTAGGTTTAATCTTTGCCTCCATAGTGAATCCACTATTCACCAGTGTTAAATTTTCTTCCAGAAATTGTTCCTTTTTAATTTTTGGACTTTTTCTTAGTTTTGTTCTTCTTGAAACCACCGTCCGTTGTCGCCAATGGTCAACACCACTGTTTTTGGCTACCGGAACGGTGTTTTTCCATCACCGCTCACCACCGGCCGTCATCGCCTCTCTATCCTCTATTTCAATTTGTGACGTCCACCTCCATCGGACTTTGTTTGCTAATTTTTTTTCCTTTTTTTTAAGGTTTGTTTCTCTCTCCTGTGGGTTCTTTCTCGCTTTACAATTATCTATGGCATTACATGGACTTCTTGATGATTATTCAATCAAATTTTGGGATCTCCTATTGTCTCTACTTTGACTTCCACTTGTCCCACCTTATTGCGTGTGTCGGGTAAGTCAACCCTTGACATACCATCTTCTATTACCTTTGATGACACTTCTGCATTAATTTCCCACCAATAATGACTGCAATCGCCCTCGCAAGTCAGACAAAGGGCGACACAAATGTAATCATTGCCACAAATACGATCATAAAATTGACTGGGGGTATGCTTTACATGGTCATCCTCTGAAATCTACCCAAGCTGCTCTCACACCACCCCTTGGTGTAAGTCCTATACCAACTGAAAATTTGGTCAACCTGCTATCTTCAATAAGTTCCATAAGGAACGTCAGGACTCTAGCTCCACTACTTCTGTAATACACATAGGTACATCATTTGTTGGCCTCGCTCATTCGAACTCCCTTGGCTCGAGTTTTAAACTCAGGAGCCACCGACCACATTACTGGTAATAAATTTGTTTTCTTCTCTTTATCTATTTCGGATTACTTACCATCCGTCACTATGGCTAATGGCTCTAGGACACCCCCTCATGCGGTGTTGATACTGTTCAACTTCTTCCTTCTCTATTCATTGAAAATGTCCTTTATGTTCCTAGTTCTCCTTTTAATTTATTATCCCTTAGTAGTCTCACCCGATCCCTTGATTGTATTATTCCTTTTACCAAAGATTTTGTTTGTTTAAAGAATGATATATTGTCTCCGCAAATCTTTATATGTCCTCAAGCAATCTCCTAGATTAGTTTAGAAAATTTAGCAATGTTGTTCAACATTTTGATATGACTTGCAGTGAGGCAGATCATTCAGTGAGGCAGTGTTGTATGTACATATAGATGTACCTGTACCTTAAGATAATTAAAAATTCAGATATGTTCCCACTAAATTAACAATCTTCCTTCTTTAAAGAGAATAAAGATGATGTTCAATAAAATTTAAAAAGAAAACAAATATGTTTAATAAGAAAAGCTTGTGTGTCTGATCAGAAAGCATACTCTCTCTACCATCAGATTGTGTCGTAGATGGATAGGATTCCAGCAAAAATGTAGTAACAGAAGCAATGTCTATGGCCTGCATACAAAACACACATCAACTTAGGTTTTAAGTATAACTCGCAAACTTCATTCTCATCAAAGATTGAAAAGCTTAAACCAGCAACTCTAACCCCCCCCCCCCCCAACAAAAATTAAAGATACACTTTCAATGTCATATCTAAAGACAAAGCTTTGACCAGAATGATTTGAAGATGGTTAAAAGTTTATACGTAATAGTAGATGAATGCATAGCTTTAGGGCAATAATCCACAAAGCCTGTAAATCTTCTTCAATCTGTTAGTAAATCCTCCTTCCTAAACAAGAGACCAAGCTTAGCAAGAAAACTTTGTTGTTTTTGTGTAATTTCCAAAAATTTTATTACAAAGAAGTTTTACATTATATATGGTCAGTTGTTAAAGCAGAATCAAATTATAAAGACTCAGAATACATATATTGATTACAAATTACGTGTCTTCATTGTAATTGCTTACTAATGCATTACATGAGCTCCTTTGGCTGCAAATAAATGCCTCACCATTTATAAGGCTGATTAATACTTTCAATTTGAATTAAATGAAAATGATGTTTCAAAAGAAGGCTAGTGAACAAATATTTAATAAATTGACTTATTTTCCTACTTGTCTATCTTGAACACAAATACTTGTTTACAATTTGATAATTTATGCTTGCACTAAAATATTATGACCCTTAATTTTTATACTGCATACACGGTCTGGTCTAATATGTTAAAACAAGTGCTTTGAACTTACTAGTTACTAATATGCATATACCTAATTAAATACAAACTCACCAGTCAGAGGTTACTTTCTGTTTTTTAAAGCAAATAATTTTAAGTTGTTCAATTATATTCAACAACGAAGATTGCTTATAGTGAATTCAAGATTATTCATCTTTTCTATACTTATCACTTAATTAAAGTCTCCATATTTCATTCAAATGGAATAAAAAGTTCAAGGCCCAAAAGCAAAATAGGTGTAGATATTAAGCAACACAACTAGTCAAAATCTATAAAATTTATAGGAAAAAATATCACATCTAGTATAACCAACCAAATCAAAGTTCATATAACAAATTAATACACAAACTAAATCACCCACAAATATCTAGTACTTGAAATGTTCAATCATCGGCATTAAAGTGTGTATTGGAGATCCTACATCAACTAGACATATGGCTAAATTATGTATATAAAAGAATACAAATCTTATCTTACAAGTCATTTTTGTGAGGTTGAATTTTGGTAAAATTCCAGTTTCAAAGATATACAAAGTAATATAAAATTAGAATAACAAATGGCAATTGTATTCTTCTTACCATATCGAAGGAACAGTCAGGTCGAGACAAAGCAATTCCACCTGTTTCTAATATATTTCCAAGAAGACAAGCATAGGTAGGAAATTCATCTGATATATCATTAGGAAGAGAATTAATCATAGTTGGCACCCATGTTGCAATCTGATGAACGTAATGTTGGCCCAGACCCTGTTTTGCAAATACCTAAGTAGAAAAAAAAAAATCAAACTTTTCACAAGACTTTTCAAGGTGAAAGCAAGTAGAAACAGTTGTAGATCGTTAACCAACATGCCAAGGAAAATTCAGCATAAAGATTGGATTATAAAAAGGCAAAGACTTAAGCAAAAAAAATCTCATACCTTAGATATTATGATCTAATACCAATCATTGGAACAACAAGCTTTAGAAGGGTGATGAATATAGACTCTTCTCATGTACAACTAGACATGGAAAACAAGCAAAACAACACAAACCCTACCACATGGGTTACATCCAATTCTCTCTTAAGACAAAGTTTTAAGATGTTTTACTAATGAAATTAATAATTATAACAAGTACACAAACCATACTTGTATATCCTGTCTTAATTCCCCCTAAGACTAAAACCTCAAAACAAGGAACAAAAAATTCTCAAAGATAAAACAATTTAAGCTCTCAAATAAAACAATCTTTTCTTTGATTTGATTCTTCTACAAGTACTTTAGTCAACAACGTGGATCATGTTTGCATTAGTTGACAAGGAGCTTTGAAAGTTTTGATAGTTTGTAGCTTTACCTTCTCTTCATTAGTAAACAATTCAAAAATAAGTAATAAAAGCATAAGTCAATTACATTGAAAATTGCAACACATTTTCTTTTGTTTGTTTTTTTTATGTTCCAATGTGAAAGTTGTAGGATATAAATTTTCTATATAAAAAGCATTTGTACTTGATCATTTAAAGTGTGTAATGTATTGCAATATTACCAATGGTGATTCTTTTTATCTTTTGCAAGCATTAGTTGATAGATTGTGTACTACAGCTAGGGACCTCTAGACAATTTGACAAGTTACAACTTGCACAAAACACACATTAGAATGTTCAAGTAATAATATCATATGTCTGTATGTATATATAACCTACAATCTATCAGCTTTTAAAACATTTTAGGTAACTAAAGTCAAAATCATAAATGCTTTCAAAAATAAAATGAATCAAGACAGGTAATATTGCAATAACCAATACACTTGAAATGGGGAAGTACATGTTTTTTATATAGAAAATTTATATTCTACAACTTTTATATTAGAGAGACAAAAGAAACTGCGTTGCAATTTTCAATGTAATTGACTTATGCTTTTATTACTTGTTTTTGAATTGTTTCCTAATGAAGAGAAGGTAAAACTGCAAAGTATCAAAACTTTCATTTTGAAACTTCCAATCAACAAATGCAACATGATCCATGTTGTTGACAAAAGTGCTTGGAGAAGAATCAAACCAAACAAAAGATTCCAGCAATGGTCATCTTCAAAACCTTATGTAAAGGATTCATGTTGAAGAACACACAAGTGCTTTACAAGTTTTCAAATATTCGTAAGCTGTTAGGTGCTTTTTGTGGGTGAGCAATAACTTCTTGAGCTTAAACTGCATCTTTGTGCATCATTCGTTACTTGTTTTGAGATCTTAGTCTTTGAAAAGATTAAGACAAGATAATCAAGAATGATTTGTATACTCATTGTAATCATTAATTTGATTAATAAAACATCTTAAAACCTTGTCTTAAGAGAAAATTGCATGCATGCAACCCATGTGGTTGGGTGAACAAGTATAAAACTGCTGTGTTGTTTTAGTTTGCTGGTTTGCTAGATAATCTAGTCTAGTTGTCTATGTGAAGAGTCTAATACTCTATTCAACCCCTTTCTAGAGTTAGTTGTTCCAATAGAAAAAAAATAATCCAACTTTTCACAAGACTTTTCAAGGTTAACCAACATGCCCAGGAAAATTCAGCATGAAGGCGGGATATATGAGAAGGCAAAAGCATGAGCAAATAAACACAAAGATAATTTCATTTTTAATCACTTCAAGTGATCCCCCAATCCCTTCAGTTTTGGTTAACGAGGTTATACATTCCATATCAGAAGATTTCACATTGAAATAAACCGAAATAGAATTTGGAATGTCTGTTTGTACACACTGAATTATTTATTTTTTCTGTATTTCAACGTGAGAACTAAAAAATAAATTTTGAAGGAGTTTAAAATTATTAAGTAAAATTTCTTTTCATGATTTCCAAGAATTCCATCATCAACATCATACATGGTTTCTATGTTAAATGATGCCATCAATTTGGATTTTAGTTCCCCTTATATGTACAAAACAGATAAACATCTCTGATGAACAATACCTCTCTTTAACCTCATCTTATGAAGAGAAAACGATGTCCATCAAATAGGTTAGTACAATGTATACCTGTTTTAAGTTTGGAAAAACATGCCACAAGAAAGGAATTGTAAGGATCTGTGATGAGAAGCTATATACTGGATCCGTGGATGAACAGATACACGGCTTCTGACCAATGTGGCATATTACAACAGTAAGCACACGCTCCAATGATGATCCTTTTTCACTGTAAATATAATTTTCAGCATTATCCTGCAGTAGATCATTTAGGTAGTTTATGGGTTCAAGTAAAGCATCATTGTATACCAGATAAAATGAATATCATATAAAATAACAAAACTAGAAGCAGGTACATTTGATCCACTAGCTCAGAATTTCGCAAATTAATAATCACACAAAGAACTATGACATTAACATATGCAATACACTGCATGGAAGTTTCCTCAAATACATTAATAACTATCATTAATAATATAAAACAAGCTTTGATCTGAATACAAGTGGATTGAGTTTCCGCGTCCCATGAAGGACACATTCTCCCGTGGCCTTGTAAGAGAAATGACTGTCTGGCACCCTCTACAGCACAAGGAAGTTTTTTATAACAAAAAATGAAATTAATCCATAATAAACTACATTATTCCCTTGCTCAGTCCCAGGTGGCAAAAAATAAATTATTATCTGCTGTCTAGCTTCTAGAAGCTGACTCTATCTATATCCACTTTGTACGTCTAGGCAGTACGTGTACTCATTGTAACTTCATTCTGTCTTCTCCTCTAACATGTTTTATTTATATATGCACCCCTCCCAGTTGATTGAACACACACTGAAGCTTTTTCATCAAAATTATCCTTGAGTTTCAACTCCACCAATACAGTGATAACTGAATTCTGAAATTTGTCTACAAATAAATTTTTTAACATAAATGTAAAGATTTTCCCGTATTTGCAAAGAATTTGTTTTGAAAATCAGTGATGTGTATTTTGGTTAAATTTGGGTTTGATCAGTTTGGACAAATTGAAATTGATCTGACCCAAACTAAACCAAATCAATTATCCAATCCATAGAGGAGATCAGTTCGACCATACCCACTTACACCTCTAAATAATATATTAAGTTTCACTAATGCTTGTTGGTGGTAGCAAGGAGCCACCTGGTTCCCCTTATGCTTGGTTTTATGTTCAAGTCATTTTAAAGGAAAAAAGGGCCATTTGAAGAACTTTGCACCCATAAATGGATCCACTAGACTAGACTCGGATTAGTCAATGTTCAATATGGCTTCCAGACATTGAGGTTCTCAGACCATAGTACATAACACAACTAAATACCATCTGTATAATCATCATTGGAGAAAGGTCAAGGTCCAACCAACGTTGTAACTGATTGTGGAAAAAGGAAATCGGGAGGAAAACAGACACTACTGATCCACAGTTATCAGGCTAAAAACATGAAAAACTGAATTGCAATGTTACCTTTCCTATTAGAATAACCTCTCTAAGCAGACTAAATGCATTGTTTTGAGACAGACATGCTACTGTCTTACAGCTCCATGGCAGTTGGGTATCTAGCAACAATACTAAGACTTCCAATAAAGGAATAGCTGATGCATTAGATTCCTTCAGAGTTAATAAAAGCTGATCCTTCAACTGATACCTGTGCAGAAAACATACTATATAAGCATGATAACACAAAAACCCATGCCTACCTATCAATCTATATTATATATCTGAAACTTTACGTACCCAAAAAAACAAAGGTACAAGTAGTACATATAAAAAAATTCCATGCGACCAAAAAATGAACCCAAGGTTATAAAGTATTCTTGTAATACAGCAACATCACGCCAAAGTGTGTCTTCCTTTTAAAAGGTCAATGGAAACAAAAACTTCCAGGTTACATCATGAAATACAAACAAATCACCAAATATTCAATCACATAGACTTGTCATTCTTGGTGAATCCATATATCTCATTATTACAAAAGTAGAAATTGAACAAGTCAAACCAAAACCAGAGCCCCAGTTTAATTCATTATCCACCATAACCTGTGTTCAAAATATATAATAATCAAAATCTTATTGAGATAGCCTTTTAAAAAAAATGAATTTTTCCTTAACAACTAAGCTATGCCTATACATTCAAGCACTTAGGTGTTGTAATTAAAGAAATAATGAGTAAATATTATATAATTAATAATATCTACAATATATATGTTATTGACAAATTAAATATAGGACAAATTCCTGATATATATTGCACATAAAGTTAAGCATTTATTTATAAAAAAGATAAAAGAGATAGGCTGAACCCATTACACTAAAATAGGAAATTCTATATATTCTAACACTCTCCCTCAAGCTGGAGCATATAAATTATATGAATCAAGTTTGTTACAAATATAATCAATTTTAGGACCCTATAATGACTTACTAAAAACATCTGCTAATTGATCATTAGAATTATTAAACTCAGTCTTGATCTCCCCAGATACTACTATTTTCTAATGAAATGACAATCAATCTCTATGTGTTTTGTCCTTTCATGAAAGACTGAATCTGAATTGATATGAAAGGCAGCTTAATTGTCACATATGAGCATCATTTGAGTGATCTCTCCAAATTGTAACTCCTTAAGTAACTGTTTTAGGCAAATAAGCTCACATGTAGTGGAGGCCATAGATCTATATTCTACTTCTGCACTGGATTTTGCCACAACACATTATTTCTTACTCTTTCAAGAGATTAAATTATCACCAGTAAAGACACAATACCTAGAGGTGGATCTCCTATCAAAAAGAGAGGTTGTCCCATCAGCATCTAAGTAGGCAACAACTTTAGTATGTTTGTTGTATTCATACAATATTCCTTTTCTAGAGGAACTTTCAATGTATTTTAGTATACAAATGACAACATCTCAATATCTATGTAGGAAGAGTTAAGAAATTGACTTGCCACATTGACAGCAAAAGAAATGTATGGACGAGTAACTATAAGGTAATTCAATTTCCCAACTAATCTTCTATATTTTTTAGGATATGAGAAAAACTCCCCCTGATTAGGTAGAAGTTTGACATTAGGATTCATGGGTGTGTCACTAGATTTTGAGTTCAACCCAGTTTCCTCCAAAATATCTAGTGCATTCTTCCTCTAAGATATTATTCTATTATTAGATTGTGCTACTTTAATCCCCAAGAAATATCTAAGTCTACCAAGGTCTTTAGTCTGAAAGTGCTGGTAGAGATGTTGTTTAACTTGTGAGATGTCATGGTAATCACTTCCTGTGAATACAATACATCAATATACACAACTAGATAGATACATCTAGCACTTGAGTGACGATAGAAGACTAAGTGATTTGTTTCACTGCAAATCATTCCAAATTGCTTAACAACCATGCTAAATTTTCCAAACCAAGCCTGGGAAGATTTGCGGAGACGACATACCATTTCAAAAAACTCCGCCTGAGCAACAAAACTCGGAGGTTGTTCCATATAAATTTCTTCCTACAAATCATTGTTAACAAAAGCATTTTTGACATCATATTGAAACAAGAGCCAGTTTTTAAGAGCAGTTACAACAAACAAAGACCATCTTTACAACTAGTGAAGAAGTGTCACTATAATCTAAGCCAAAGATTTGTGTATAGCCTTTAGCTACTAGGCGAGCTTTGAGATGATCAATAGTTCAATCAGGACCCACTTTGACAGCAAAGACCCACATGCAATCAACAACAAATTTTTCAGAAGACAGAGGAACGAGGTCCCAAGTTCCACTATTTTAGAGTGCACTCAGTTCTTCGAGCATGCCGGGATGAGACAAGGCATCACCTACTGTTTTAGAGATTGATACATAGGAAATAGAAGAAAGGCAGGTATAAAGTAAAGGAGATAATATGTTATAACTCAAATTAGTATAATGAGGAGAAGAATTGCGAGTGAATCGTATACCTTTCTGAAGACCAATGGGAAGATCATATTCAGTTGACGGAACCGAAAGGTACGAAGGATTGTCAACGGAAGTGAGTCAGTACGAGGCCAAGGAGTCTGACGGCGTCGATATACCTGAAGGTGGTCGAGGTGGTGGTGATGGTGGAGATGAAGGAGCTATACTAGACTCAACTTGAGACTCACATATAACTGGAATAATGGATTTTTGAGAAGGAGGTGTTAAGGTAGAAAGAAAGTGTGATCTTAAAATAAATAGAGGACTCAATGAAAGTGATATCTGCAGAGACGAAATAATGATCAAGAGATGGAGAAAACATTTATACCCTTTTTGTGGCCTAGTGAACCCTAGAAAGACACATTTGTGAGACTTAGCAAAAAGTTTGTCAACATGAGGACCTAAGGTGTGAACAAAACATGTTGATCCAAAAACTTTAGGAGATAAAGAGTGGAGATGTTCATTTGGAAACAAAATTGAGTGAGGAATTTTATTTTCTAAAACAGAGGAAGGCATACGATTAATTAGATAACAAACACTTAAAACAACATCCCCCCAAGATCGCTGAGGAACATTACCATGAATTAAAATTGTCCAAGTTATTTCAATGAGGTGTCTATTCTTGCGCTTAGCCACACCATTTTGTTGAGGTGTATAAGCACACGAAATTTGGTAAAGAATGCCATAAGACGCCATAGAACTTTGAAAAGAATGGGAAAGATACTCACAGGCATTATCATTACGTAAAATTTGAATAAAAAAACCAAATTGAGATTTTATTTCATTCAAAATTTCTAAAAAATAGAGAACAACTCTGAATAATTTTTCATTAAGAACAACCAATTACACCTTGAATAATCATCTATAAAAATAACAAAATATTGAAATCCTAAATTAGACTGGATACAACTAGGTCCCCAAATGTTAAGAGTGAACTAAGACAAGTGGAGAACAAGCACGTTGTGAGACACTAGCTAGAAAAGAACAACAACTATGTTTCCCTAATTGACAAGACTCATAGGAAAAAGTAGACAATTTGGACAGACTGGGAACGAGATGTTGCATCTTGGCAAGGCTAGGATGACCCAATTGAGCATGAATGAAAGAATAAGACCATGAGACAGTTGTCCGTAGATGGTAGAGACCATGAGACCCACATCCGGTGCCAATCGTCCGTCCCGAACTCCGGTCCTGTAAACAAAATGAACTTTTAGTAAAGGAGATAGTACAATCAAGGGAACGGGTGAGGCGACTAAGGGATAATAAATTAAAAGGAGATCCAAGGACATAAAGAACATTATCAATAGATAAGGAAGGAAGAACTTGAATGGTACCAATGTCATGGGAAAAGGCTTTAGAGCCATTAGCCATGGTGATAGAGGGCAAATAACTCAAAGTAGGTAGGGATGTAAAGAAGGATTTGTTACCAGTAATGTGTTCTATGGCACCAAAGTCTTGAACCCAAGGACTAAGAGTGTTAGATTGAGTTAGACCAGCAAAGGAAGTACCTAACTGCACAACAGAAACAATGGAACTTGGGCCCTGACGACCCTCAAACCATTTCAGAAACTCATTGAAGATAGCAGGTTGGGCTGAGTTATCAGATGGTGGAGGGCCCAGAACAGGCGGTAGTGTGGGACTCGTAGTAGTTGGCGGTGGAGGGACAACATAGGCAACCGCAACAGATTTTGGAGGATGATCATGTAAAGCATAGCACTTTTCTTTTACATGACCATACTTGTGACAATGACCATGTTGAGGTCGCCTTTTTTTTGTTTTCGAGGATTACGGTTGTCATGATGAGAAACTAAGGCAAAAGATTCATCAGAGGTACTTGTAGTAGGTGTTTCAATTGCAGACTTACCCGACACACGTAAGAGGGTGGCAAATGTGGTTGTCAAGGAAGGCATAATTGGAGACCCAAAATTTGATCTCGGACATGTGAACAGCAGGAAGACTATGTAAGGCCAGTAACATGAAGAACTTTGACTATTGATTGATTTCTTTAGAAGGAGTAAAGGCAGTGAGTAATAATTCATTGAAATTATGAAAGAGAGAATGAATCTTACCCAGATATTGAGCCATTGTACTATCAAGGCATGTCTGACTAGCGAGTGTGAACATATTATGACAAACACCATAGAGATGTTGAGTGTCATTGGTGTACAATAGTTTGACATAATTCCAAACCTCGTAGCAATACTTATAAATACGAAATATTTGCTTTAAAGAGAAATCAATGGTAGATTTAATTACTATGCATAACTGAGCATCAATCTTCTTCCATCGTGAGCGCTCGTTTTCAACAACCCTATTCGCTGTCTTAATGAGATGATCTTCGTAACTCTAACTCTCAAGCCAAAGTTGGATGACAGATGCTCATGTCTCATAATTATCACCATTTAATTTGTTAACAGAGAGATGCACATTGACATAATTAGTATAAATAGACAGAGGAGGCATAGGAGTAGAGGACAGCATGGAAGAGAGAGAAAGTTGTTGGAGGAGAGAGAGAAACCCTAAAAAATAGGGAGAATTGTCAAACAAACTCCGATTAAAGATCTGAGCACAAATCCAGAACGAGGAGACAGTGACGCCTGCGATGCAAAGTGCTACTGACACCGTCGCACATGACGGCGACGAGACTATGCATGTTGCTGCATGTGGCGCGTGGGGGCGATGGGAGTTTTGACGGGACTAATCTTGGTCGCGCTAGAGTTGCCTGGGTTGGACGATGCCGACGGAGGTGGCATCGGTCTGTGGCGGCGACAAAAGAGTGCAATGACGTGCACTGTTCCAAAGACAGAAAAGTGACTGTTTGCAGCGGCGGCAACTGCGACAATGGAGGCAGCGTCAGATGTGGTGGCGACGGCAACAGCGACGGGAGAGACAGCAAAGCGGCGGGAGCGACGGCAACAGCGGCGGGAGTGGCGGCAGCGGCAGCAACAGCGCCGACAACGGCGGGCAGAGGAAAGGGATTCCAAAAATTAGAGAAGAGAGATTTCCAAAAAAAAAATTAGCACTAACGAACAGTGGGTTCACCAGGGATTTAACCTAGCTCTAGATACCATATTGATAATTAGGTACAAAATGAATTCTCTTATGTGTTTATCACATAGGGTTGAGTGTTTATTTATAAGAGATACAAGAGATGGGCTGAACCCATTACACTAGAATAGGAAACACTATATATTCTAACATATATAAAACACTTCATGTGATCTTTCTCTAACATACCCTACAGTTTAAGCTTTTTAGAAGAGTTGGTTAATTACACTTAATAATATTATTCTTGTATATAACTGGGAGCAAACCTCACTTTACAAACCGACTTTGGTTTTGTAAGACTGAGTTAGGCTTAAAGTCTACTTTCTAAAATGGTCCTATACTCTATCCTATTTGATGAGCCTATCATGTCACTTGCAATCGGGTCACCCATTAATATCTATTCTCACGTTTGAGATGTTCAATCTTAGGCAGTAAGGGGTGTGCTAGAGATTCCACATTAACTAGAAATATGACCAACGACCTTAACGAAAAGGATAAATTTGATAGATTTTAACAAAATTTGGGATTTGATTGAGAAGAAAAAAAATTAGGGGAAAACATTGCATAAAGCCTCAAAATATGGGGACCAAAAATCCTATTATGTCTTACAATTAAAACTTTGTGGGACTGATAATAGACTAGATTTTAAGTGGTTTAGTGTTATTCCTCCCATTATTAAAGTAGATTTTTTCCATAATAGGTATGAGCATGGGTTTAGTTTGTTTACAAGCATGGGTTTACTTTGGTCCCCCATGTTTTTGTATATGTCGTTTTCCTTTATATATAACTTTCCATGTGATGGCATATGATTGTTGAATGTTGGGGGTGTCATGCTTGTTGGGATGTCAAGGTTCATAGTGATGCCAGCATGTTAAAAAAATTAAAAGTAATACTAACTTAACTATTTTCATTGATGTTAATCAATTAGTTATTTATTTCTTCTATAAAAGGATATAAGGAGGTAGTTATATACAATAACATGAAACTTAGAATCTGATGCAAAATACTATAAACTAAAAAGAAAAGTAGCAACCAGCAAGAAAAATTAGAAAAGCCAAAGGCCCAGAAAATAATGAATTTAAAACAGATGAAACCAACCTATTCTGATGTACAGCACGAATACAAGTATATACAAATTGCTTCACTCGATAGTTCACCAAAGCACACCTAGACGAGTAATGCTTGGCAGCAAAAAGTTGGACAACATCCCCTGTTACATACATTTTAATCCTACACATTAACTTCCATTCCCAACCGTAAAACTTGCAAAAACAGCAAGGATGCAGAGGCAGATATCTACAAATTAAAACTGCTTTTGTTCTAACAACAAACAGAGACTCAACTATATTAGACCAGTAGCACACAGCAAAAATAAAGAATGACATTTGTGTCTCTAAGTCTACATACTTAGTCAAACTACCATGAATCATGATTAGGCTTACAAAAGACATGCAGGGAACAAATAAAAAAACTGGGACTAAGTTGTCAATTGCATTCTCCTCACTGTCTGTCTCAAATATGCCCACATTTTTATATAAAACCCGACTTCAATTGGGAGAAAATAAGTACGGACAATGAGAACATAAATAAATTACATAAATAAATACATACTTCAACTTCTTTAGCAAAAGTCATTTCAACATCTTATATGGAACTGCTTTCAAGATCAGAGTACAGTTCATGGTACTAATAATATTCTTATTCTCATATGACTAACACTAGATGTAGCATCTACCATGCGATAGGATTACAATTACACTATCACTTTTTTGTCCACGATAAGAATTCATTGGAGAGAAATAAAAAATTCATTAATTATCTACATGATTGTTTGCAGAGAAAATATACAAATTAAAGTAAATGATTTAACATACCACACCTTTGTAAAAGTGCTAAAAAATTTGGGAAATAATCAAGTAATCAAGAACGATACCACAATATCAGTTAGCCAGGGAAAAGCGAAGTGTTTAAGGGGTTATAATAATCTTCACTCACTAACAATGAGTATATGCACAAGAATGCCAAGACGGACAGAAAGGAAGGAAATAGATTTCAATCATGTGGATGCATTAAGAATGAAGATGGAAAAGGTATTGGTAACGAAGCAAGATATCAAGGAAAGATAAGGGAGTTATTTTTACAACCCATCGATTGACACTCTATTAGGAATAGGGTAAATGGAGGGAGAGAAGGTAGCGGGTGGAAGTGAAGGGGATTGGTTGTTCAGAAGAATTGTAAGGAAATATTTTTAAAAACTCAAAGGCTTCCACATTATAAAATTTTCCTTGCAATATATGAAGGATTTGCATGGAAATTCCACTATGGATGTTACATAATGGGGGACACACAAATTGCTTCCTAATACCTTTTTCATGGGATTGGTTGTTCGGAAGAATTGTAAGGAAATATTTTAAAAAACTCGGGGGCTTCCACATTATAAAATTTTCCTGACAATATACGAAGGATTAGCACCCAAAAATTTAGGCCTTAGCAACTAAAAATTCAGGCCTTTCTGCTTATGAGATGGAGATGTTGGGAGCTGTAATAGCTGCACAAAAATGAAGACCATACTTGATAGGGCATCATTTCCAAATAATTAAAGACCATCTCAGCTTTCAAGTATTTGTTGGAGCAACGAATTTCAACACCAATGCCACAAAATGGCTCACTTAATTAGCAGGTTATGATTATGAAATTATTTATAGCATTGGCAAGGAAAATAAGGCAGTTGATGCCCTATCCAGGTTCCTAGAGGAGAAGGAGGAATTTGTTATTATGGATTTATCATGTAATTGGTTGAACGTTATTCAAGATGAATGAGAGAAGGATGAGAGGATTCAACAATTAATCCAAGAGTTAGCCATTGATCATAATTCGCACTCTAAGTTCTTATGGGACAACAATCAATTGAGATATAAAGGGAGGCTGTGGTTGGGAGAAGGATTCACTTTGAAATTAAAAATAATACAAGATGCTCATAGTGGGGTCAAGGGAGGACATTCAGGAACCAAGAAACCCTTAGAATAAAACAAGCTTTTTATTGGAAGAACATGAGAAGAGAAGTCTGTAGATTTGTGGCTGAATGTGAAACTTGTCAAAGGAATAAATCTGAAACTGTAGCAAAAACTAGACTTCTACAGCCACTCCCTGTATCAAAACAGATTTGGTCTGATATATCCATGGATTTCATAGAAGGCCTTCCCAAGTCATATGGCAAGGATGTTATCTTAGTGGTAGTGGACAGATTAAGTATGCTCATTTTTTAGCCTTGTCTCATCCTTTTACAGCTAAAGAAGTTGCTCAACTATCCTTAGATAATATTTACAAACTACACGGACTGCCACAAACCCTTGTAAGTGACAGGGATCGTATGTTTACCAGTCATTTCTGTGAGCAACTCTTTAAATTACAAGGAGCTAAGTTGTTGATGAGTACTTCTTATCATCCCCAAACAGATGGGCAAACAAAAATTGTTAAAAGAGTTTAGAACAATACTTGAGGTGCATGATAGGAGATAAACCCAAGGAGTGGAGTAAGTGGTTACCATTGGCTGAATGATGGTACAACACCTCATTTAATCTTTCTTCTAAAATGACGCCATTTGAAGTGGCCTATGGTAGGAAACCTCTTTCTTATACTTCGTACATCCCTAGAGAGTCCTTGGTGGCAATAGTAGATCAAACATTGAAAGATAAAGAATCAATGATACATCTTCTCAAGGAAAATTCCAGCGAGCCCAAAACAGAATGAAGCAAATGGCAAATACACATAACAGAACGAGCTTTTGATGTAGGTGACTAGGTATATCTCATCTACAACCTTTCAAG
The DNA here is from genome assembly GCA_030347555.1 of Lablab purpureus. Taxonomy (NCBI): domain Eukaryota; kingdom Viridiplantae; phylum Streptophyta; class Magnoliopsida; order Fabales; family Fabaceae; genus Lablab; species Lablab purpureus. The sequence continues at coordinate 18,430,720 of CM059259.1, forward strand.
CAAACTTGCTTAGCTCTTAATGTTAACAGAAAGTTAGCTCCTCTGTTTTATGGACCATACAGAATACTCCAGAAGGTTGGACTTGTGGACTACAAGTTAGAGTTAACTCTTCGGTCCAAGATTGACCCTATTTTCTATGTTTCGTACTTAAAGAAAAAGTTAGGCACTGCCAATGTTCAACGGAATTACCATTTGTCCAAGATGATGGAAGAATACATTTAGAGCCACTTGACAACTTAGAGAGGCACATGGTCAAGAGGGATAATATTTTTTATATTATTTTCTCTTTTTCTGATATTATTTTCTCTTTTAGGATTTTTTTTCTTTTTAGAATTGATTTCCATCTTTGGATTGACATCAATTTCTTTTCCTTTAAATTCATTAGTAATTGTATTATGAGGATATAAAAAATTGATTATCAATAAAAATTAAACAAAAAGGAGTTTGGCATTGTGTCTTCTTATGCGGTCATTTGAATTTTTGTGTAATTTTTATTGATAATCAATTTTTCATATCCTCGCAATACAATCAATAATGAATTTAAAGGAAAAGAAATTGTTATCAATCCAAAGATGGAAATCAATTCTAAAAAGGAAACAAAAATCCTAAAATAGAAAATAATATCAGAAATATTATCTCGTCAAATGACGAAAATAATGAAGAATCATTATCCCATAAAATTAGGAAAATAATGGAAATAATTATTGTCGTAACACAAGCTCAAAAGATGTAATCGAGAACAAGATTTTAACATTCCAGAATTAGGGTTCTAGAATGGATACCCTAAAAATATTCTGGAACTACATTCTCACCCATTCCTGAATCAATAATTCAAATTTAAATTTATTTTTAACTATTCCGGGAGATCTTGTAATTCACTCCTAGCATACAATCTAGAACAACCATTTTTAACATTTTGGAATGAAGAAGAATTCAGAATACATTCTACAATTTTTTTCTGAAATTATATTTAAATTGCATCCTCACCCTACCTATTAACCCTCGGTTTACAATCACCTTCTTCGCAAGTCATACTCCTCCCTCGTCCACCACTTCTATAAGATTCATCCACGTCACCCTTCTTGGTCCTCGTCTACACTGCCTAAGCCCTCCTCCTATGTTATAATTGTTTCATGCATTAAAAGTTTCAGGGTAGTTAGTTAGTCAAAACGGTTAGTTTGACTTCTTTATATTGTAATGGGCACGCGAGGTGCAGGGTTGTCATTTTTCATACACATTGTATTCATACTCTCTTTGGGTAATAAATTCAGAGGCAACCAACTCCATATTCCCATCAAGTTCTTCGTAGTTTACCTAGAACTTAAGCTTTTTCATAACAATTGGTATCAGCCTCACAATCCTTGGTGAGAGATTTCATGCAGAGGCAATGCGTATTGCTGCAGCAGCGAAAGAAATGGAAGAACGTATCTGTACGAAGTTTGAGTCAAGACTAATAAAGTTGGTAGGATCTGTGAAGCAGACCTTGACGGGCTCTATTCAAAATCAAGTGCAAGAATTGTTCAAGCAGAAAACAGAGGACGATCGGGGTTCATCTAATGCAACCACTTCCCGTTACAATTGACCACCATCTTCACCATATTCTTGTGGGACGCATTTGGCATGAATAGACTTTCCACGATTCAATGGCGAAAATGTGAACCAATGGATTTAACAATGCAAAAACTATTTCCTGATTGATAACACACTAGAAGATGTGCGAGTCAAATTGGCTATTATACATTTGGAGGGGCAAGCTCTACAATGGCTATTATATGTTAACTTGTTTTTTAGGGGGGTTTAAAACGGGAGATACAGATGATGGTGAGGATGTTTCAACCTCCAACGGTTCGTCGTGCCTTCACCTTGGCACGCATGTATGAGGCTGTGAGTGCTTGTTCGTCTTCATTGGGTGGAGAAATCAAGATTAGTGGGCACACCTCCTCTAGTCAATAAGGTGGTCAACCCAGGTGATTCTAAGGGACGAGTAATACCAATATGGTAGTCAAGAATGGACTCAACCTTACTCCTGCTTATGTGAGTGAACGACGATCCAAAGGGTTGTGTTACTTCTGTGACGCACCCTACACTCCAGAACATAGCTTGACGCATAAGAAAATTCAGCTGCATGTTATGGAGGTGAATGATGAGGACATAGAGATGGAAGACGATGGGCTGAAACAAAAGGAAGATTCTTGTGGTAGTAAAGATCAAGAAACATTGCAAATATCAGTTAATGCTTTAACAGATATTCCATTTTCGCACAATGCGAGTTACTGGTTACCAAATGAAGAAGCCATTACACATTTTGATTGACAATGGATCAACTCACAATTTCTTGGACGTTAATGTGGCACGTTACTTGGGGTATTCCATCACACAACAATCACCTATACAGGTGGCGGTAGTAGATGAGTCAAGATTGGAGGTAGCTGCAATGGTTAAGGCATTTAAGTGGAGAATACAACAAACTATGTTCACTTTTGATGTGTTTTAATTCCTTTGGGGTGCTGTGACCTGGTTTTGGGCATTGAGTGGTTCGTACAATTGGTAGATATTGTTTGGAATTTTGATAAATTGATAATGGAATTTAAGTTGGAAGGGAGGAAACATGTGTTAAAGGGAGTGACCTCTAAAAACATAAAGACAGTCAAGAACCAACAAATGAGTAAAGCATTAAGCAAGGGTGTCCACATTTCTTTAATGCAGTTGTGTCAGGATGAAGGGGGTTTGCTTCAATCTCTCACAACTCACGCCTCTCAAGCTACGGTTCCTGGTCCTATTGATCAACTCATTGAACTATGAAGATGTTTTTTAAGAACCAACCCAACTACCTCCTTTTCGAGGCAATCATGATCACAAAATTCCATTGCTACAAAAAGCTAACCCTGTTAATAAAAGACTATACGGATATTCGAAGAGCAAAAAGGACGTAATTGATAAATTAGTAGAAGAATAGACGGGAGTCATTTAGTCGAGCTGCAATTCCTTTACAAGTCCAGTTGTATTGGTTGGAAAAAAGGGATTGTTCTTGGAGGCTTTGCGTCGACTACAGAGAATTAAATAAGAATACTATCAAAAGCAAGTTTCCTATTCCGTTGGTGGAGGATTTGTTGGATGAGCTCCATGGGGTAGTTATCTTTACCAAGATAGATCTTAGAGCTTGCTACAATCAAGTTAGAGTGGATCCTCAGGATGTGTGCAAGACTGCTTTTCAAACACACGAGGGCCATTACGAGTAAGATGTAATGCCTTTTGGTCTTACAAATGCTCCTGCAACATTAACGAGGTGTTCAAGAGCTTTCTAAGGCAATTCTTGCTAGTCTTCTTTGATGATATACTGGTGTATAACAAGATCTTAGATGACCATGTGGAGCATTTGAAGTTGGTGTTAAGGACATTGAGAGATAACTATTTGTTTGCCAGGAAAAGTAAGTGCTTCTTGGGAGTGAGTAAAGTAGAATATCTAGGCCACTTTATTGACAGAGAAGGAGTGTCAATAGACCCTCAAAAGGTAGAAGCGGTGAGTAATTGGTTGTTACCTCAAACACTCAAACAGTTAAGAAGTTTCTTAGGCCTTGCGGGTTACTATAGGCACTTTATTAAAGGTTATGGAATTATTGCCAAACCTTTAACTTATATGTTGAAGAAGGAAGGCTTTAAATGGTCTGAGGAGGCAAAGTTGGCATTCAAGAAGTTGAAGGAATTGCTTAGAAGTACCCTGTTTTAGTGCTACCCAATTTCAACAAAGAATTTGTTGTTGAAGTGGATGCTTCAGGGAAGGGAATAGGAGTTGTGCTCATGCAACAACAACATCCTCTTGCCTATATAAGTAGGACACTTAATAAACAGCAGCACACACTATCAACATATGCCAAGGAGTTACTAGTCATAGTCTTTGTTGTCCACAAATGGCGTCGTTATTTGCTCAATAAGCATTTCACTGTGAGAACTGATCATTATAGCCTAAAATACTTAATTGATCAAAGGTTGACGACAGAGTTGCAGCAAAAATGGTTGGCTTAATTGATGGAATTTGATTTTACAGTGGAGTATAAGAAGGGACACGAAAATGTGGTGCTCGATGCTCTGTCTGGGTGTGATATACATGTGTGTAAGTTGATGACACATCAAGCACAATCTGAGTGGCAGGACAAAATTCAACTACTTGGGCAAATGATGTGAATATACAAAAATTGATTCAGGAGTTACAAAATGATGCATCTTCTCACAAACAGAGATGTTGCAATGGGTTCACAATTCACCCAGTGGAGGACATTCGAGAATGGGTGCTCCACATGCCAACGTTGTAAATATGATCACTTGACATCTCCTGGGTTGCTACAGCCACTCCCCATTCCCGAACACATATGGCAACACATTACCATGGATTTCATCGAGGGATTGCCTAATTCAGGAGGTAAACAGGTGATTTTTGCAGTGGTAGACGGGTTGAGTAAAGTTGCCCACTTCATGGCTTTAGCTCATCCATATACAGCTAGCGACGTAGCTCAACTATATCTGGATAATGTTTTTAAACTTCATGGAAACTCAAATACTATCACTAGTGATCGAGATGCTATCTTCATTAGCCCATTTGGCAAGATTTTATGTCCTTGCAAGGAGTGTAGGTCCAATTATCCTCTAGTTACCATCCTCAAGCGGGGATGGCCAAACTGAAATTGTGAACAGATGTTTGGAAACGTATTTGAGATTATGCATGTGCTCAAACTCCCCCCCACATGTGGTTGAAGTGGTTATCGTTGGCTAAATGGTAGTACAACACCTCCTATCATACAGCCATCAAAGCTACCCCATTTGAGATCATGTATGGGCAACCAGCCCCCACAGACCTCCCTTATCTACTAGGAGCATCGAAATTGGAGTTGGTGGATCGAAGTTTAGCTAAGAGGGAAGACATGCTAAGGGTAATTAAGTTTCATTTGAAACGAGTTCAAGAAAGGATGAAGCAATTGGCTGACCGTGACAAACAGTACAAGGTGGGTGATTGGGTCTATGTGAGATTGCATCCATATAGATAGATATCGGTAGCCTTCCGAAGCAATGCTAAGTCGAGCCCAAAATTCTTTGGTCCCTTCCAAGTTATGGAACATGTCGGAGTAGTGGCTTACTAATTGAAGCTACCCGTTACAAGTAAAATTCATGATTTATTTCATATATCACACCTTAAAAAGCATGTGGGAAGTGTGGTGGTATCGACTGAACTTCCTTACTTGTCCGAAGATATATTTTCAGCAAAAGAACCAGAAGCCACAATAGAGAGAATGACGGTTCATCTGAGGGGGTTACCTGTTACAAAAGTTTTGGTCAGACGGAAGCATCATTTACCGGAGGAAGCGACGTGGGAATATTAGAGGAGGCGATTTCCATCCTTCAATCCTTGAGGACAAGGATGGTTTCGTGGGGGAAGGATTGTTATAATTGTTTCATGCATTAAAAGTTTCAGGGTAGTTAGTTAGTCAAAACAGTTAGTTTGACTCCTTTATATTGTAATGAGCTCGTGAGGTGCAGGGTTGTTATATTTCATACACATGGTATTCATACTTTCTCTTTGGGTAATAAATTCGGAGGCAACCAACTCCCTATTCCCATCATGTTCTTCGTAGTTTACCTAGAACTTAAGCTTTTTCATAACATCCTACTGCATAAATGCCAGGCACTCCACTATAACCAACCATTGATCCTAATGCCAACAGGCACAAAAAAGGATCCACCAAAGCAGCAGCACCATCGTTCCTGAAGCTCAGCCAGCCACACTGATGCATTCTTGTGGTTTTCTCCAAAGGTGATCTTCTTAAGATCTGAAGTCCCCAGCAGCAAAGGGAGAATTGTTGGCAGTAAAGGTGCCTTTCTTATACAAGTGCAGAGCATTCTAGAACCCTCGTTCCAAAATGATAAAAAATAATATGAAGTACAGGATCTGGAGTTGCATATCTCCTGTTATAAACAAAAAGGTACAATGGTATATGGAAATGTCGGAGGCTGTATGAAGCAGTACGTAAAGTGCAGGAAGCAAAGGCCCATAATCGGCAATGCAACCATCATAGCCAAATTTGGTACTTTTGTGATCTGATAATCTCCCACCCACCCCAAGCACGAATGTCCATTCTTATTCTATTATCATTATTATTATTATTATTATTATTATTATTATTATTATTATTGTTGTTGTTGTTGTTGTTGTTGTTGTTATTATTATTATTATTATAACAATAATAATGATGATAATAATATTTAGAATAATAACACTAATAACAAGTATAATAAAATTTAAAAAATATTTAGAATGAAGATAAAAAATAACACTAATGATGTCCTGCGTATATACGATCTAAAAAATATATGTATGATGGATCAAATGAAAGATAATCCAATTAGAAGGGCTGAAGATAAACTCACAATTTTCGAAGAAACTACTAAAAGAGACCTTGTTACTAATTGTTTTATTAAAAAACAGGTTTCTTATAGTGCTTGATGGCATCTGTTGGTTTGCCCACGTAATTAACTCCACTTAGACAGACAAGGTTTGGTTTCCATTGTTCAGTTAAACAGATCTTTTTTTGTGGTTGAAGGATTAAACGTAAAACAAATCAACATTCTAGTTTGCAGAATCTTGCTAAACAACTAACAAAGTGAACATTATGAAATAAACAACAAAATCTACGACAAAAGGAACACTCGTTAAAAATTACCAATCTCTTGAACAAACCGTTGAAGCAATCGGCAAATTTGCACAAGAATTGAAAAATCATCAATATTTTCTGCATCAAAGAAATAGAGGAACTGACGGAGGAAATCAGAATCTGGACCAAAAGCATTCCTGAATGCAAATAAAATGACATTAACTTCAGTTTTAACAGTGCAGAGTTCAGGTAAGACCATACTAAATACTTCAATAATTTTTAGAGAAGCTGAGAGAAAGGAAGTAAATAGATTTCATGCAACAATTCAGGGATAACAATCAAATTTCACCTGTCTAAATTCTGGCAGTTCCTCCCGTAGATGCTAAGGAATTTCTCTCGTAGTTTACACTGTTCTGTTCTGACAACTTTTCTCCCTCTGAAGCATTTCTGTAGCAAGAAATAGTCAAAAAATTGCAAGACGCTCATGAAAGATAGATTAACACTCCTCACAGATGTACCTTTCCAGTAATAGGCATTTATAGCACATATGAAACCATATTGTGGGTCCCAAAGCTTTACAGTTAGGAAATCTGAAATCTTATTTCCCATGGATGTAACCATTAAAAATTGTTTTATAATTTTATAAAACAAATTTCAACTGACCATAAAAAGGATGAGCACTGACAAATAAAATTTAAGTGAATAATGCATCTAGGATTGCACAAACTTTTTTTCTTAAAGCAAAGTACATAGCATGGCATCATTCAACTATGAAAAATGAATAGAAGTAGGTAAATAGAAGATAAGTAGATATGTGGTCGCATTTACCCCAGTTCATAAGGTCAATTTGAATTTAAATTCTAGAGATGAGAGACATTAAATACCATGGCAAATTATTGTAAACAAAATCTTCAATGTTAAAATCATTACGAATGCAGTGCAATGTATGATTAATTGATCCAGACAGTTTATATGCCATATCATTGCAACTGTGAAACAACTACACATTTATTTCCTCAATGATCATTGGAACTTGGTAAAGGACAGCAAGGAATAATCAAATTTGAAAAGGGAGTTTAAAGATATGATACTCTGTAACAAAAGTCATAGAATATATATACTCCAGCTTGAGGGGGAATGTTTATGATACTCTATACGTAGAAAAATATGCATGGCTAATATTCAAGATATGATTAGATGCTCTAGGGAAATATGTATAGCTAGAGTTCAGGGACTATATCCCTCATTTCTTTATTTTGTTTCCATATTTTGCCATCTTGATCATTATAAATAGAGAATATTTTGACTGTTTTGACACATTCAGCAAATCCGACATTAACTTTAAACTTGAACTTCGGAGATAGACTTTGGAAACAAAGTGTTTACGCTCAAGTAGGAATAACATAGAGCATACGGATTCCAATTTTAGCAATACTGAAGAGGAATATGACTTGAAAGCAAAAATGGGAGATGCCATTCCACAAGTTTATTAGTTTATAATATAAAAAGATGGAGAAATCAACAAGGATGTCACACACAGGATACATGAAGATTGGATAAAACGGAGAAAGAAATTCGGGGTTATTTGTTATTGCAAAATACTACCAAACTGAACAGCAAGTTCGATCATACTACTCCACATCTAACCCACGAATGTTGAAAACAGCATGAGCAAAAATGAAAATGTTAAGATAGATGTGTGACCACACAAGAAAGGAAAAGATATAGGACTATTATATATGAGAAGAGATTTGTGTAGGACTGACTGACAAAAGAATAATAGAAAATTGATTAAGGTGGTTTGGGTATATAAATAAATACATCACGAGAAGAACAAGCGCAGAAAAGTAGACTGCATGGTCTTTAGTCCTACGAAAGGAGGAGAGGAAAATAAAAAAGGGCATTAGAGGAAGCCATCAAGAGTGAGCTCATGTAAGCAATATCCCTAAAAATTTGGTTTTGATAAAGCAAAATGGTGTGTGATCCATGAAACCGAGCTCACCTAGTGACACAAGAATTTATTGTTGTTATCATATCAGGGAGACTTCCACAGAACAAGCACATTTCGTTGAGTAAATTTTGCTCTCTTCATGTCCAATATCATCATGCACCACTAACCACAAAAAACCTGACTTTTCTCGTGCATGTAGCTTTCAGATCCAAAAACAAAATTATTCTTGACAAGAAGTATTGTAGTTGCATTTGATCAATCATATGCGCCCATGGCAAATTAAACTTATTTGACATTTTAGTTATTTACACTTTCTTTCAAAGAAGAAAAAGAACATTAAAGTTTGGTACAACTGAAGAAAAGAATACTTACATTCTATTTTTAACGTTGACCAAAAAGCAGACTTTATTACTAACTATATTTATTATTACTTAATTTAAAATTAGTAAACATATTAATCATGCAATAAAATATATATATATATATATATATATATAATTTACTCAATAAATTTAAAATAAAATACTACATGAAATAATAAACATATTTTTTATAAAAAAAACTGGTCTATAAATAATTCATAATAGACTACTAAATGAACTGAGATAAAAAATATATATACTTTTGATTGATATGTTTTAAATTTAGTGTTTTTACTGTTAATATTTTCTATTTAATAAATAAGTCATATATATATACACACACATACATACATACATGTGTGTATGTTAAATAATACTAAGTACTTTTGCTATGACATTTTTTTAAAATGTTATATAATAATGAAAAAAACTAGTTATAAAATAGTATTCTTCCCCCACTCACTCGTTTATTTACGCATTGTAAGGGTGAATAGTTTTGTAACTGTAACAGATAAGAATGTCAAACATGTAATCTATTTCATTACCATTACATCTAAGTATGGAATGGGAATGAGTTGTGGTGCTTTTGTTCCTCTAGTGAATGCAGTAGGAGTGTGTTGCGTTGTTAGGTGGAGGCTCGTGAATAGTTTGGTAACTCTAACAGATAAGAACGTCCGAAGTGTAGTCTATCTCCATTACCATTACATCTAATTATGGAAAGGGAATGAGTTTATGGCTTTTTTCGATGCTCTCCTCAGACATTTCAAGGGAATTGTTATCACCAATAAGCAAGGGGTTGAAAGAACTTATATGCACCCGTTAGTAATTTAAGCTTGTATTTTTTCATTATTGTTATAGGAATAGGAGGACCTCCTATCCTCCTCCTGGTGTATTTTATTTCCTATCTTCGTAAAATTCTTCTTCGTCTTTTATCAAAATAATAATAATAACAACGACGACGAGGAGATTCAATCAGCAGTTAGCTTAGCAGCCACTCAAAACAGCTCAAGTCACTATTTCTGATTCCTAATGATATTAAGTGTATATACCAAGGTTGCTGAGAGTCAGAACACCAATCATCACATCTCAAAAACACCCTCAATAATCTGAAACACTTCACAGTACACACCTAAGACTTCAAAAACAGCAATTGAAATCGCCACAGCCAGCTTAACACGACATTTCAATAACAATTTCTTACTACCAAAATCAAGGAATTAAAATGCAACAATAGCTGCAAAATGAATAAGCAAAGAAACATAAAGTTCAATTGTTTGCAAAGTATATTCACTTGAGGTACACTTCACATCAACTAGACTATTGAATAAGAGTTATTTCGCAGTGATTAACAGCCAAAGGAATCAAATGCATGCAGAAGCAGAGAAACCAAACCTGAATCCTGAGTGCAGCAGAGTTCTGCTGGCGCAACCATAAGCGCCGGTTCCGCTCCAATCGTGTCTGTTCAAGAAGATTCTTTCTGTCCCGTTCCTTCGAGCTGCGACCGCCTAAATCAACACGCTTACGAGTAGAGGAATCGCCACTGAAAAACATGTTTACCCGATTTCCTTTCCACGCGAGCTTCGCCCAGTTCACGCCCTAATTTTCAAAAATGATAAGTAAAGAAAGAAAGAAAGAGAAGTGAATAGAACAATCGAAGCACGCGAAACGGAGTTTAATCTGCAATGAGAGAGAGTTCAACGAGGACTCGAAGCCCTAGAAATGGAGACCACAGCAAAGGTAGCAGCACAGCAAAGGTAGCAGGTGGAAAGGGAATTGTAAATTGCAGATTTCTATTAAGGAAAAAAAAGAAATAATAATGCGAATAATTCGGTATTTATACGCAGAGAATGCTCCGAAGAGAAAAAGAAAGAAAAATAAAAGAAAACGCGAATCTTCTTTAGCTTTCTGGGTGAAGTGTGTTAACATGCGAGGAAGGTTCTGACGGCAAGGAACAAGCAAAAGAGCACTGGCAAGTTGCGACAACAAACCTTTATTGTTCATTGAATTTTCCAAAATAATAAATATAATGATAGTTACATAAAACCAAATGTTATAATTCTTAGTTTATTATCTATTTATTATATTGTAAATTTAATTCAATATAAACAGATTTATATTACAACAACAAATATACTTACATTAAATTTACCATCACTAATGCAAATATTATTATTATTATTTTTAATTATTTTAGAACCAATAGGTAAAATTATTTCTAATTAGTTGAAAGTAAGAAAAAACAATAAAAATTTAATATATTTTTAATTTTCAATTTTTAAGTTGTTTCTTGTAATAAAAAATTGTACAAGTAAATACATTCCAATTATAATAACCCTAAGTAATTAAAAATTTGTGTTTAACTATGATACTTTTAGTTATACAATTTATGTTAATTATATCCATAACAATAGATAAAGGGAATTTTTTTTTTAAAACGCTTTTTGTTGTAAATTTTTTCAAGTTATACTTTTATGGAATATTTATACATTATTTTTAAGGCTTATATATTTTAGATTAATGTTTTCAAGTTAAGTGTCATTATGGTGTTTTAGTTACATATTGTTTTATTTTAATGTAAATACAAGTGTTTAGGATGTACATACGTATTTTTATTAAAATATTATAATTTTAAAATATAAAAAGTATGAAAAGATTAGGAATTAAACCAATATTTGTTAGTTGAGAGATTATGTATTAATATTGGACAACTTTCTACACTTAAGTATTTTTCCCTGATAAATATATTTTAATTTAATTATATATAAAATAGTTTTATTAAAAAATACTCCAACAATGTTACAAAAATATCTATTGTTGTATTATTGAGAAATGTGGGTAGTTTGTAATATGTTATATTGTTGAAATATGTGTAGAAAAGTTATTTTGGATAGTTTATTTATTTTTTTAGTTTTAAAATATAATTGAAATATGATATATATATATATATATATATATATATATATATATATTCAAATGAGAGAATATCTTTACATATTGAAAAAGAGGTATTTTATGGTTTTAAATTTATTAAAGAATTTTTGTAAATGATAATCACATAAAATACATAATTATACTTTTTAAAAAGTTTGTAATTATTTTTAATTATAGAGAATCTTCATTATATATAATTATAGATCTATTTTTATTTTAAAATATAAATAATATTAAGAATATGAATATAAACATCAAAATACACTTTTATATTTAAATAAAAGTGTTGTTGTTTGCCCTTTCTTTTAACTCTTTACATCCATGAATTTTTTTTAGATACCCCCATATTCAGTTTGTAAAAATTAATTTCCATAGAAATAGAAGATAATTTTGTTAACGAAATTGAAAAAATAAAAGTCGGCAGTGCAAAGAGCAAAAATGAAAGAGTGTGAATATCATGGAACTTTGAATAATATTATACGTCCTCGACAACCTTTCTTTATATGATCCAGTAATATTCAAGGTTTTTCTTCTGCACCCCATAATTGCTAGCTACACGCCAATATCTTTTGAAATATCTATCTATCCTTATTATTTTATTTAAAACTCATTTTAGTCATTCGTTGAGAGACTTCCATAATAAAAAAAAGAGAATTTTTTTAAAAAAAAAATACTCCTTTCCAATTAGAGTTTTCAGAATTTTAAGTTTGACTTCTAGAAAACATATTCTCTGAACAATGATATGCATTAAATATTTTTAAAAAAATTGAAATAACTTTTATAGAATACATATCATATGTTTTAAAAAGTTTGTTCATAAAATTTATTTGAATAATATTGTTTCAGAAAGCTTATAGAAAACTTGTTTCAGAGAACTATTAGAATAGGTGATCAGAAAGTAATTGAAATATAGTATGAAAAAAAAAAGTTAGAAAATATTGAGTACAGTAAGTAATTCAGGAGGTGCAGGAAGAAAAGCCTATTCATGTATACCAAATCAAGTTTATCAAAGTCCAACTGAACAAGAGTTCATGAACTCCTGGCCCAATTCTGATTATACATTGATCTTTCATGCAAGTAAAAATGGGCATACCAACCTAACCATTAACAAAAACACACCCAAAGGGAAAACAACTTGCGAAAAAATCCTAGAAATTTACAATTCATAGGATTTTGTACATGTTGACAGAAATAAAAGTCAACAAAAATTTGTTTTTTTGTTTTAACTGGAACATGATGTCTACACGGCAAGAAGTGATAGCAGTTGACCTGACCAGACTCCTGGGCAGAAATTGAAAATGGGTTCTTGTTTTTATAATGTCAAATGGTATTAGGCGTTGCTGCAAAACAACAGTTGCAAATCAATTAAGGCATGAGTGCTTCATTCTAATTCAATGACCAAGACAACATTAACAGAGATTTTTAGTTTCAGCCACAATGCTTACCTAGCTGACTCACTAACTCACCCACTTAATTAGGAGGGTTTCTTAAATAATATGTAAGAAGATATTTTGGTTATTGACCTTTGGTTTGAACTCTTTGACCCTTATTTTTTATCCACTTTTTTGGGTAGGTATTAACATTGTTTTTGACTGGCTAAGCTTGTTGATTTGTTAATGGAGGCAAAGTTGAATGTGAATCAAGTGGCAGGTTTAAGATACCTTCCAGAGGGTGACCTATAAAATGAAATCATTGCATATAGCTCTGCCGAAAACATCAAAACAAGTCCAATTTTTTCTTTCTAAGCAATTGTTTTGTAGTATTGTGGTTATTATCTTTTTAATTTACATATTATAATACCATCAGAATGAAACACACGTTCTTAGTTTGACTAAATATCTTCCTCTTTGGGATATAATAATGATATCTAAATCAGATAATTGGTGTGTCACTTTTGGTGACTAGCACTAAGTAGTGCACGAATGGGGTGCTTTGTCTTCATGGACTTTGCTTGGAACACTGGTGTGAAAGCCATAAGAAATGGCTTCATATTAGCATAAAGTTTTTGTCCTCTTTGTCTTAAACTTTAATTAAAGAATGGAAACAAAACAGACAAAGCATGATCCATAATTGCTAATGAAGGAGTCGTTAATCATTTTTTTTTTTTAAAAAAGGAAAAATGGGTTCTGAAATGCCTTGAATAGTTTAAGGCCGAAAAAGAAAACAAGAATTTGTGCGTTTTCAAAACTTGCTGCAAGGGTTTGAAGTTAATTATAATAATATTAATATTGATATGGAAGCCATGTTTGATTCGACTGAAGGAATAATGGTGTTGGGCTTTAGCGAAACCAGATGTTCCCTACACCTAAGGTTTCCACAAGAAAGAAAGTTAAAATTGTAGTGCTTTTTTAGCACTTTGAAGGGACATTGCTGCGTAGTTCAAACTCCAAGACCTTACGTTCTGAGTTCATAAAATGATTAATATGGTAAGATAGTGAACAAAGTGCTTTTCGGTTTTGCCTTCCACTTGGGAGGAAATGTTGCTGATTCGAACTCCAAAGCTAGGTTGTGACTTGAGGTAGGTTCTATGTTCCTACAATAGTAATTAATTAAAGTGAATACTTTGGTTCATATATAGTGCACAATAGTTTGGCCTATTATAGAGGGTCCCAAACATTTTGGTCCATGTTACGCGTTATGTGCTGTGTCTTTTCATAGCATATAGACCAAAAAGCCAAAATTTTCACCATGCATTATAGTGGAACATATGGAATATGCATGTGATCATGTTTCTTAGAAAGGTGGATGAAAGGATGCCCAACACACATGTGATATGGTTTTCATTATGATCGATGAAGAAACTTTATTCACCTCAAAAGAAAGATAAAAAGTTGACGTATGCCAACAAAAGGAACAAATAACCTCAATAGATTGCACCTTTGTGGGGGACGCTATTGCAAAAGTCCTAACATTATGTTTCCAACTCATCAATTTAATCAATCACCATGTTTCTGTCTATATTCTAACCTCATCCATTTACTTCATTCCTCTCATTTAACTTCTACTTAACACAATCAATATGAAGAAAAATAAAAACATTTTGAATGCAACATATATATCAATATATACAAGTTCACCTATTATAAATTAATTTTAGGTTAATTAACGATCAAAATAACTTAGTGTGTAATAGGATTAGTGTAGTACATTCCTATCTTAATCATACCTTTTGTATCATTATCAATTTTTAACTCACAAGTCCAAAACACACTATTAAATACTTAATCTAATAGTTAAAGATGAGTTGTTTATTAAAATAATGAATATAAACAAAATGAAACTAAAAATAAGGTGTTACCCATTAACTTATTTAGAAACATATGATATCTGTGTAAAGATTTAAACAAAATAAGTCTTTAAATTTTTTTATCAATGGTGAAATATATATATATATATATATATAATGGTACAAGGCGTATAAGTGCTCATTGTTTTCCTCTAGTTTCATTGAAATCACATATGAGGGATAATTTTTGCTAGAAAGACTTAACATCTTCTTAGAATTTTTTTAATTTAGTCTTTTCTTATAAAAATGTATTATATATATATATATATATACACACACATATTAGCAAAACTTTATTTGACTCGATCTATTATCACTAAAAAAATTAAGTTAAAATTAATCGTTTTGGTTAAATGTCTGATTCATTGAAAATATACGATCCGATAATCCTCCCAAGACCCGATAATCCTAAATTATGGTTCAACAAAGGACAGAAATTCGTTACATAGGTTAGCCCTCCATATTAAGATTCTAACCTATTTGTTAAATTGGTCGAAAATTTACGTTAATGTATATTTTTTTTAAAAGGAGCACTCTGAAATGTAACATCATGCAAGAAGACAAATAACATGCAGGTTTTTTTGTGGAGGGCATACTACTTTTTGAATATAAAAGAAGAGCTGTTTTGATGAGAAAAAAATGTTGAATTAGTTCCTAGAGCCAAGAAATAAAACAAAGCAAAAAAGAAAGGTGGCTCATAACGGGATAATGGTGGAATATATTAATACTAGAAGAAAGCAAAGTGAATTGAATAAACCCTTAATAACGTTGTCTAAAAAATAAAATAAAAAAAGTTTTCCAATTAATTTAAGACCAGTCGTTTTTAAATGTAGACTTTATTCAATTGGTGCCATTGTATCTAGACTTGGTGACTTATCTTTCATCAAATCTAAGTCATATTTCTCTTCATAAATTTCAAGTCTCACACATCACTTTCTCTCAATATTTTTTTCTTCATATCGCACCTGTTTCACTACATATCTTATTCGTCACCATCTTCATTATTTCTATCGTCATATGACTTCATCTATAATTCACAACCATATATACACCTTTTTTTCCTTCTTCTTTCCATATATCTCTTTATTTATTAAGATTACTCCTGAATTGTTAAGATAAATCAACAAAAATGATAGAATTAAAATGAATATATATAAAAATCTCCTTACACTTTTTTATTCCCAATTTATATAGAAAGTATGGAATATTTCTTGTATTAACACCCAAATTGAGTCCCGAAAAACACAATCCTCTAAATTTAACCTTTGAAGAAAAAAATATTTAAATAATCTTTCATAATTACAAAACACGAGACACTTTAATCATTATATCTTTTTATGTTAAACATTATTTGGAACAAATTTAGGCTACTAATATTTTTATCGTATATTATTACATTGGCACAAATCAATCTATTTAGAGACTAATTATTATACACTAAAAATAAAAGTAAAATGATTACAAGGATAAAATGTCTTACTATTAATTTTTACAAATTGGGTAGCTTTTTTTTAGACCAAATTTGTTCAAACAATTTTTCTTAAAATTGAATTGAGTGTTTATTTTTTTTTCTTGTTTTTCATATATTAAACACATTTAATTTTAATTTAATACTTTCTATATAATGCATTGACATAATTAACAAGAAGACAATTTAAATTATATTGGGTATGTTTACATAAAGTAAGATATTGTTTTAAGTTAATTTTATAAATTTTTTGATATTTTTAAGTTAAAAATAATAATTTTAACAATAGTTTGTTGATTTACCTTATCTACTATTACTCAAAGTTTATAAATTTGGTTATAAAAATAGTTTCAAAATTTATTATTATTTTAGTTTAATTAATATTATTATCAAAATATTTTAATGTATTTATAATTTAATTTATAACATTATTTTTTATTATTAATAATATATTATCAATTCAAATATATTTTAAAAATAGTAAAGTAAATAGACTTTATATTATATTATAAAATTTTATTTATTTTAATAATTGTACAAGTTTTTTTTAATAAAACCATTTTTTAATTAAATTATCCAACAGAAATCAAATTAACTTATTTCATTTTTAATTATATATAAATTTTAAAATTTAAACTCAATTTAACTCAACCTTTTCAATTATAATTCAAATATATATATATATATATATAAAATAGAATGTCATGGTAAAAAGTAGAGTAGACATTTTTTAATTATTATAATTTTCGTTGAAGGTAAAAACATACTAGGCAGCAAAAAAGAAGAGAAAAAAAGATAAGGACAGCGTTAAATTGAAAAAGACAAATGGTATCAACTTTTATACATGGATAAAACCTTTTTCTCAAGAAATGGCCAAATAGTTATTTCATAACTTGTTCACCACACTTTCTTTTCACCATTATATGTGCAACATTTTCAAAAGTCCCCTTTCTATGATATATAACATTTCCTTTCTCTACTTAAAAATTAGCCATGTAAGTTGTCTCTCTCTAGGGTAATGTTAGAGCATTTTCGTGTGATGCACGATAAGAGTATATACCTCTCGCACTACTAGACCTAGCTCTGTCAAACATCATAGAATATATATATATATATATAGATAGATTAATTTTCATTATATATTTCTTCCATTAGGAAAAACACGGTCAATTTTATCCCTTTCATTTCCTTTACCTACTAACTATATTATATTTTATCCATTGAAAGAAATAGGTATGACAAGCACGAGAAGGGAATAATGGTATAATTAAGATCCTCAATAATGGGTTTGAAGTTTGAAGCATCTATCGTATAGTGAGAATGTGGGCTTTGGTGACCTGGCCATGCATCAGATTCAAGTAAAATGACAAATATGATGGTTACTGCTCCAGCTGGAGGTCAAATTTCCACACCAAAACGTAACCATGGATGGTTTATTATGTAATTAATTAACAACCTTCTCATTCCTCAACCTTTGATCCAACCTACGAATCCAACAAAAAAAAAAACAATGTACCTACCTACTCTCACATACAAAGGTGTACTACGTTCTAGTCAGTTCTAGGGTTTTAAGCATAAGATCTCCGACCTTTTACTTTATGCGAAACCATATCCAATTATCTATATACTTCATAACCAACTTTCTAATGATAACCACCATGACCCAATTCCTCTATGAAACGTTACCAACATAAAAGTTGATAATGGTCCCCCACATCACCCCAAGATGCACCATGGACATGTGTCACACAAGATAACATATATGTAGCACTCAACATGAGGCACATCAACCTCAATTAACTTCTTCCATGCCCACACCAATCACCACCCCCCCATATTATATATATACAGAGTGTGAACTCTAACTTCAAAAGGTATGGATAATGGTAAACCCTCCAATTTTGAGGCGTTTGAAAAATCAAAGAGATGAATACGTAGAGATAGACGTACAAATTGATATATATAATAAGTTAAATTGACCAAGACCAAGGGTGTTATTATTATGATTAATTGTGTGTAGTGGGTGTAATGAAAGAAAAGAAGAGGGTGTGGTGGAAGAGAACAGAAGGGGGGCTGTTTGTAATTTGCAAATGAGAGAGGAAACACTAATTATTTAATTTAGGAATGGATGGAAATGCAGAGTTCGAGACAAACATAGTTACGTATGCTTTTATAAAAAAAAATGGCAAAGACTATGGATGGGTAACATAGGTTCACGCTTAACCTTAAAATATTCATTTCTTAATGTTATGATTTTGTTCCAAAGCTCAGGCGTGCGTCCAAGGGACCGGACATTGGTGCTCGTCGTTTTCTTCTCTTGTGCTTTGGATTGGCGGCTTCTTCTTTTAACATCAACTCATAATCAATCATCTTAGTTAATTTATATACAACTTCATTTACTTACATTGTACACTACTTACTCTACTGTAATTTAGTTTTAGACTAATCAATTGCGTTGTTAAGTATTAAAGATAAATTACTAATTAATTTCACTCATAATACAAAAACTATACTTGCAACATGTCATACATAAAGTGAGAGTCTTACTGTTAGGATATAAGAGCGGAATAAAAATATGATAAAATATAAATAAATTAAATATTAATCACACACAGTATTTAAATTTATCATTAGATCGATTAAATTAGCGATAATAAAAATAATCATAAAACAATATGAGTAAGATAGTTACATAATAGTTTATCATTATATTATTCGTGATAATAAAAACAACGAAAATAATAATATTTTATAATGATGGTAATCATAATAATAAATTATTAATTTGTGTATACAAAAATAATAATAATGAAAATTATAGAATTGTGATAACGAATGACAAAATTATAATTTAAAAAAATCTTAAATATTATAGATTAATACAATAGTATGAAAACTTGTATTTGAAAAATATTTTTGAAAGTTAAACAAATCCACATTAAGAGATAATTTTTTTTATTAAGTTGAATATATATATATATATATATATACGTTGAACTTTTGGCAAATTATTAAGTTGTACTAGAGAAACCATATACAATAATTCTTTGCAAAGTCACCACTAGTTTATTGAATTTTCTTTCGATTGCCTCTCCAAATATTATTTTATCTCACAAAAATCTAACATTTTATTCAAAACCACATTTTGATGTAAAGGAAGAAAGTCTTCGGGTAAAATTAAATGTTTTCTAATACATTTCATTAATTTAATGTTTTAACCAGATAAAACAATTTGTTTATCTTCTTGAAGTAAGTATGACTATGAAGTACCACTTGTGTCCCTTAAATATAACTTTTCCTTTGCATAACGCATATTTTTCTTAATATATTCACACAAAAATAGGATAATCTCTCTTTACATATTTCAAGTTATTCAAATTGGTGTTTCAAAACATAAAATATTGAAAGTGTATAAGTTAAAACATAAAATCATTTATCTCATTTGTGAGTCGTGAGAAGATGTGAAATATAATTGTTTCCAAATATTTCCGTTTAAAAAATATAAGATGAAGTAACGTTGTCTATTTCAAATAAATTGATGACATAAATTATTCATTTGACATATTAAAGTACCACTAAAACGAACAATCATCATTAAAAAATATATTTTTATCAATATAAACTTATAAAATTATCACCAATTAAATTAAAAATTAATATAAAATTTAATTTAATAAATAGATAAAATATTGATAATTAATATTAGAAATAAATTTAAATTATAATATAAAAATCAATTTATTTATTATAATGTAGAAATTAATTTTATAATTTTTTAAAATCAACGAATATTTAAATATAATTTTTATTATAATAAAAATTATTTTAAATACTAATAAATTTTAATTTATAAAATAATTTTTAATTTATGATAACTAATATTTTTATTTTTAAATTAATTTATATTCAATAAATTTCTTACTGTGAATATAATTTCTTAATCAAATTACTAATCAAAATAAGAAAATGAATTCATATTAATATATTAAACAATTAATTACTATAACATATGCGTATATTCAAATCTAACATACATTTAAACACATTTAACTCAATTATAGTTAAACTCATTTTGGTATCATTCAATAATCATTTAAATGTTATACGACAGTCCAAAATTCATTATTGAATTAATTTTTTTAGTAATTTTATAAATGTATTGATATAAAACTATACATATGTTTTACAAAGATTAAAATATATGAAAAAAATATAAAATGACAAAATCCACTTCAAACATTCGTTAACATATTATTTCCATTTTATTATATATGTTTTAAGAGAAAATTTTAATAATTATGATTTTATAAAAAATAGGTGATTATATATTTTGAGGTGTTTACAATTATTTTCAGGACTTAAATTTTTTTATTTTAAATTTTTTTATATAAATGGTTACATAAAAAATTAGGAAGTTACGTCTTGAACTATTCACAATTATCTAACTTTTAATTGGTTTTTTTATTGTCTATTTTAAAAGAGAAATATGAAAAATATACAAAAAAACAGAATTTTTATTATATATTATTATAAATGATAAATATTTATTTTAAAATGTATCATGATAAAATACGAATATGAAAAATAAACACCAAAAAATAATCTTCTTTATATATTGTTATAGATTATTATAAATTTTTATTTTAAAATATATTAAAGATAAAATAGAAATATTAAAAATGGATAAAAAAAGATAATCATATATATATATATTTTTTCAATAATAATTATGTAAAAAATAAATGTTTATATTTTTTGAAATTTTTATAATTATTTTTAAAATTTAAATAATTTATTTTTATTCTAAATTTAAATAATTTAAAAATGGTAGTTAATGAAAGAAAAGATAATTACATATTAAAATATTTGTAATTACCTTTAAATTTTAAATAATTTATTTTTATTTTTATTTTAAATTATATTAAAGATAAAACAAGAACAAGAAAAATGTATAAGAAAATAATATGTTTTATATATTCTAATTGATCTGATCTTTATTTTAGAAATATTAAAAATAAAATAAGAATACCAAAAATGAGTTATTAATTTTTTTATATATTTATTATAGATATTACTAAATTGAAAAAAAATACGTTAACGACGTAGAGAAAAAAAGATAATTTATCTTTTAATCTTTATTATATGATTATCATTAAGTTTTTTGTTATTATTATTATTATTACTTTTATATCATAATTTATATTGTTATTATTTTTTTTTGGTCATTATGATTACCTAGATGTATATTTAACCAGTGTTGAAACCATTACTAGATATTGGTAACGAGGATGTTGATATATAAAAGTAATATTAATAGTAACAACATGGATTAAGGATTTTATTATGAGAAATGAAATTCCACATGTGATAACATTTATTTTGGTTTAAATAATAAGCAACATATGAAGTAATAAGTGCAATAAGTGTTATCTCACACAAGAGTTTCTTCATTGGTTTTGAAGTCAATTTCCTCTCACACTTATCTCTCCCTCTAGAAAATCCTATTCTTCGTTTTATGGTTTGATTAAGTGTCTCTATTTTTAAAAATTACGCTAAATTATTGATTTTTAATAGACTTCATCATTATGATTTTGGTATGGAACAAAAGAGTGTTATAAATATTATATATATATATTGAGAATGTATTAAAAATGTACAATTTCATACTAAAAATATTGGTTTAACTCAAATAAGATGCGTAATAATTAAAACTATTCTTTATAAAGTTTAAATTTAGATTTACTATTAATTAACTTGAACAAAAAGCATAACTAGAACTTAATTGAAAAGTTATTCTAACAACCTATATAGTAGCACTTGTTTCAAAACTATTAGTTAAATTAGAACCACTTCATTAATTGATCTAAACACTACATGACTTTCATTATTAAATTACATACATTATTTTTCTCTTGTAAGAAAAAGAAAGGACTAGAAATAACATATTTATCATGTGTTTACTTCATTTGTTTGAATGGAATTATTTTGCTTTCTTAAATAAGAAAATCAATTTAAAACATTTTTAAAATTAATTATTATATATGTATATAATACAATCAATTTAGATAGTAATTTTTCCAAATAAAGAAATTGAAAAGTAATTAAATTCATTGAATATTAAAATGGACATAATTAAAAAGAATAATTTGCCATAAGAACTAAAAGTATATTTAAATATAATTATTTTTTTACCTTGAAAACTCCATATCTCAAGCGTGATCTTATGAAAACTGAATTTATTTGACACTTGATGGATAAGTTTGATATCCACAGCACCAATAAAGTTTGATAAGAGAAGAAAGGGTGCATGGATGAAAGTTTCTAATATTTCTGCTCGTGTTTTTGTGACAGTCTAGAAACCTTGGTTTTGTTTATACAACTTTCCGTAGACATATAAAGAAAAATGAGACAAGAAGCTGCTTCAATTTCAGCATTTTCGAGACTGCTATAACCAAAGTCAACAATGCCAAAACAATATCATATTTTACAGTACCATCATGTT
This sequence comes from Lablab purpureus, assembly GCA_030347555.1. NCBI lineage: Eukaryota > Viridiplantae > Streptophyta > Magnoliopsida > Fabales > Fabaceae > Lablab > Lablab purpureus. Next base: position 18,453,861 of record CM059259.1, read on the forward strand.
TTTCTTTGTCTAATTAATCCAAATAATATTATATACGTCTAGCTATACTAAAATACAAGACAATTAAGAAGTTTTAGTTTTTTTTTTAAAAAAACTTTCACTGGAAAATAATGATAAAAATAAATATTTTGAAAAACCTGTAAGCGCTCAAACAATTGAGATGGAAACATACCAAAGACAGGAATTTCGAAAAAGCAAAATTTATATGATAAACGTGAAATCTTGTTTAAAGGATCAAAGGTTCGTATCACTTCCACTAACGCCATGTTAATAGACATAAAATACTATGAAACTTTTTCAATTTTAATATAATAATAATTGTATTAATATTTTTTAAAGAACTTTAGTAATATTAAATTGTCACGAATATCAAATCGTCACAATTCATATTTATCGGATTACCTCTCCTCTGTATTTCTCCTCTCTATTTTTTTAAATAACATGCAAATGAAACATAAAAAAATGATAGTTTTTTCTCAAGAAAAAAGCCCTGATAGACTCCGTGTAAATTTAAAGCATTACATAAACTTCTCAAAAATTAACTTATAAAAAATAAAATAAAATAAAATTAATTTATGACTCAATTATTGTCATTTCCTAACATATCCTTTTTGAAAACATCAACAAAAACTAAACCGCAAAGATTCTCCTTTATACTATGCTCGTACAATGCATCTAACCGCAAACATTCTCCTTTACACTATGCTCGTACAATGCATTTTCTTGTGTTCACATGCTAATGTTTTTTCCAGTTAATTTCTTCACGCTTGATTATCTTCCTTATATAGGGAAAGGTGAGAGTGCAAGGTTTTTTCTTCTTTACGAAACACTAGAGGATACTAATCCGTATGCATAATACAAAAAGTTAATAATATATGGTTAACGTAAGACCTTAATTCAACTCAGCGAGGTATAACATAGGTGCCAAATTGAGCAAGTTTTTATACATGTGAAGAATAGGTGTTCAAGCAATTCCTGTTGCTTGTTATAATAGCTTGTCAGTTTGGGTTAACATATTACATTCTCTTTAAGTTGTACTAAGATAGAAATCTACTTCTATAAAGATTGTATTGTATGTTTGGTATCACGCTAGAATCTTTTGAAAATTAATACATCAGAAAAGACGACATCAAATAAGTCACAAGTCAATATACATAAAAAAAATTAATACTAACTTATCTTTAAATTAAAATATTAAGATAATGAATTTATGAGTCTTCTTCCTTATATACTCGTTAACACACTCATTTTTTTTATATGAGACTTATACTCATATTTAGATTTCTAATAATTTTATTATTTTCGTGTCTTTAGATTAGATAAAATTTGACAAGGTAACTATCTTGAAATCCTTTCTTATTATTTTTCTTTCTCTATATTGATATATTAACTATTTTAAATATAATTGTTAAAAGTTATATCAATTTTTATAATGACTTTTTATTATATTTTTAATTTTTACTTGCATTTCCTTCTTTGCAAGTGTATTTATTAACTCAATGTATACTTTTTTCTTGGCAAGAATAAATAGTTCTATATATTTTTCTTAGTTTTCCAATAACAATACATAAAAAATTTATTTTATTTTCTTCCAAAAAAAGAATTTTTCTTAAATTGAATTTAATACTATTAAGTAAGATATTATTGAATAAGCTCACATATTATATAATTGGATGAGTTCAGAACATCTTTAATACTAGTTATTTTTTTTTTTTATTCAGTTGTTAGAATTATTTCAAATAGATATCTCATTAGTTAAGAATAACATGACACCGAAAGTTATTTAAAAAAAATTAGAATTACTTAATCAAGCATAAGTTCTCTAAAAAATCTATTATTTCATTTTTAATTGAAATCACATTTTCTAGAATAATAAATTTGATTTTGTATTCTTAATTAAAATAGATAATTTATAAATAATAATTATTTAATAAAAAAATAATTAAATTTTTTAAAGAAAAAATAGTAATCAAATTATAATTAATTAATTAATTTTAACAAATATTATTATAAATATAAAATAATAAATTCTTTAAAACTGTTTAGAATTTGTCCACTAAAATAAAATTGAATATAGGTTGTTTAACAAATATTATGATACTTTAGAATTCTTATTTTATATTTTTTAAGACACTAAACAACTCATAATTTTCATTGAAGATATTTTAAGACTCATTATAATATTATACTCACATTTGTTTCACTGTGTGTTGATAAGAGATATCGCTATTAAAGGAAATTTGAGAAACTATAGGAATGTATGGATATATTCCTATTTATAAATTTTTTTAATAGAAAAATATTCTATTTTTACCAACATATATCTTCTTTTTTTATTTTTAATAAAATACACTTCGTAACTTTTCTTTATAATAAAAATAATTAAAATACTTTTATTTTATGACTTTGAATTGCCTTATAATAAATATATGTTTAAATAAAGGAAACAAAAAATATGGAAATTATTTATGGGAATATTTATTTAGTTTGTCACCATTTTAAATTAATTTTAATATTATAATACTGTTTTGGGGTAACTGTTTTTACTATATATCTTGAAATCCTTTTTTATTATTTTTTTCTCTATATTAATATATTAACTATTTCAAATATCATTGTTAAAGATTACATTAATTATTAAGTGACGTGGAAACATCTTAATTTTTACTTACATTTTCTTCTTACTTCTTTGCAAGTGTATTTATTAATCGAGTGTATACCTTTTTCCTTAGTAAGAATAAATAGTTGTATATAGTTTTCTTAGTTTTTCAGCAATAATATATAAAATTTTATTTTATCTTTATTTGGAAAAAAGAATTTTTCTTAAATTGAATTTAATTATATTAAAAAAGATATTATTGAACAAGCTTAGACACTATATAATTAGACGAGAGCTAATAGTATATCTAATCTTAGTTGTTTTTTTTATTTAGTTGATAGAGTTGTTTCAAGTCATTATTCCATTAGAGAAACATGACATTAAAAGTTATTGAAAAAATTTGAGTTGCTTAATCAAGTAATAGTTGTTTAAAAAATCTATTATTTCATTTTTAATTAAATTTACGTTTTTCATAATAATAAATTTTATTTTGTGTTATTAATTAAAATAGTTAATTTATAAATAATAATTATTTAATACAAAAATTTATTTTGAAATTAAAAAATAATAATAATTAAATTATAATTAATTAATTAATTTTAACAAATATTATTATAAATAAAAATAAAAATATAAAATAATAATTTGCTTAGAGTTGCTCAAAATTTTGTCTACTAAAATAAAATTGAGTATGAGTTATTTAATAATGATATGATACTTTAGAATTTTTATTTTATATTTCTAACATACTAAGCAATTCATGAGAGTTGTTTTAATTGAAGATATTTTAAGACTCATTATAATATTATACTCACATTTGTTGAACTGGATGTTAATAAGATGTTAATAAGAGATATAGCCATCAAATAAAAATTGGGAAATTATAGGAATTTATGCATATTTCCTATTTATAATTTTTTTTCTAATAAAAAATGTTCTATTTTTACCAACATATATCTTCTTTTTTGTTTTTAATAAAATACACTTCATAACTTTTCTTTATCATAAAAATAATTAAAGTACTTTTATTTCATGTCTTTGAATTGCCTTATAATAAATTTATGTTTAAGTGAAGGAAACAAAAAATATGAAAATTATTTATGGGAATATTTATTAAGTTTGTCACCATTTTAAATTAATTTTAATATTATAATACTGTTTTTTGGTAACTTCGTTTTTACTCTAAAAAATTGATTCCGATCTTCCTATGGAACCGTTTTGGTGAAAGATTTAGCCAAAAATTAATGTTAAAAACATTAATTTATTTATCTATTGAAAATGTAAAATCAAAATACTTAAGTTATAAAGTCAAGTTAAAAATATTTCTATGAAATTAAGTTAGAGATATTCAACCTAAGGTGAACTAAAGATTCTATAATTATGAAGATAAGCTAATAAAGTTGAACTATATATATTTAAAATGTAAAGTTAAGCTAAAAATATTTTAGACATAAAATCGAGTTATATAAATTTGATGATAAAATAATAATTATAAATAAATTTATATTGACAAATATGTTGGAAAATTTTATAAGGAAGAGAGGGTATAAGAGAAAAGATGATACTACTTTCAACATAAAACCTTAAGATTCAATGTTTATGGGTCTTTGCTTTTCTTTTATACACCTCAATTTTATCATTTCTACTCAAGGTGAAACTTTATGTCCATTCTCACACTTAAATACAATGTTTAAAGAAAAGGTGTGCCAATCCTAAAAGAAGATTCAATTCCTTGATTCACATGACGCTTTCACATATATTACTTTCGTACATTTCATCATTTACCTTACGGATTTTTAATCTTCACATAACTAAATACATTAGAAAATTGACAATGATATGAATTTGAAATCCACGTTCCTGCATCTCAAAATTTTATAGTTAGAAACCCAAAAGTATGAGTATATTGCGTTATATATCAGAATTTACATGTCAGAAGCACAAAAAAATAATTTGAGAGAGGAGTCAATGGTGCGCGTGGAATGGCATGAGTGTCTAATTATAGTTAACGACAAGACATCACATAAAATGAGATTGTTGATGTACAACATTTGATGAGGAAGTAAATAGCATGTTATGGGAATATAATGGATTAATTCAATGTCCATGCCACATTTTTCTACTCCTTCTCTATACCTACCATGAATAAGCGGAGTTCTTGAGAGGGGAGAAAACACACGCTTTGCCTTTCAAAGGGGTCAAAAGATTAGAGAGAAGAAAAAGGGTGGCAGTTAACGAATGCGGAGAATTTAAGTCAAAGACGTTTTCAAAGGCAACAATGGAAAGGGATGAAATTATAAAAATTTTCACCATCTTGAATGTGAGAAGATAGATAGATAGATAGATAGATATTCTCATTTTGAATTTAATCTGAAATGAATTTGGAATATTATGGATAAGTTGTCTTGTCTTAGGAGAAGGAGTACACCGTCCAAAAAGGAAATGTCAACCCAATGGATCCTGAAAACCCGGCCATCTTTTTGACAAAAACACCAAGAAACCATGGATGCTGTCACTCTCATTCCACCCAAAATATTCCTTCTCACACAGATCCCAATAACGCATAAACCCTTATTCATTTAACAATTTTGCAAACCCTGCTAATTATTACTTAACCACTTCAATTTTCTCACTTTCCTTCACAAGCTCTTCTTTCGTGTGATCATTTACATACATGGATTGCCACTCACTGAGAGCAGCAGTTTCTTGCGCAACAAGTGCTGAGTGAGCGACTTGGCACAACCATGTCTTGATTATAAAATGAACATGGGATCATTAGGTGTGTTTTTCTGACATTTTGCAATAAGGATATGAAAAATGAAGTGATTTGCATGTATAAACAAAACCAAAGGGTAATCGAATATCCCTATGACTTTTCTTCCGTCTTGTTCGTTATCTCTTCACTAATTTGCTGCACTTTCCATGAGAACGTTGCTCAATTCGAAAACCGTTTCTAGTGTTTTCTGAAAAAACGTGGACGATAGTAATAGTGAAGGAAAAATCAAAGCTCGACTAAAATTACTACAATAATGCTAATGAACCTGTAATGGGTAGTGACCAGTTTTGGTGGGGCTTGACCATCTAATTTTTCTAATTCCTCACAAAAGATCGTATCTGGTGGGCGTAGCACGTGTCAAATACTAATTAGATAACTATGATCCAACTTAATAATAAGTTGTTTCTTAATTTAATTTTGTGTTCTAGTTTCCTTGTGGGGAGTAGGAAAATGATGCTAAAGAAGCAGTATCTTTAGTGATGTGTCTTTTGTAGGAAACCCCTTTTCACACTCTGTCCCAAAACAATGCTCACCACTAAATAAGCAACCACTTCTCACATTTTTTGCATATTTTTATAACCATTCATAAGAGCGTGTCATCTGGTTAATTCACCAGGATTCTTCGTTTTAACTGAGATCAAAATTCACGTTGCAGAACTACTAACATTAGGTAAGGTTAGTATTTGGTACAGTAAATACATAAAAATTCGTGTTTAATCATTTTAATTGTTTTTATGTTTAAAATATATATTGGTTTTATTTATGACTAACTTATATTTAGTCAAGTTATATATCTTAACAGATTTTTTTTTCTATGAAACTCGGACAATATTTTAGACGCAATAATCCTAATGATGCTAACAAATTTGAGATTCAAATCATTGATTCTAATAGGAGGGCTTAAGCCACTCTTGTCCCTCAACCTTATTTGGTTGCTTGTTTCAGTGCATTGAGAGGTCAGATATTATATATGAATCAAGATATAGAGTAATTTATAGTCACTCTCAATTAAGACGAGCAAATTTGACACATTAATCTCTATATCCTCGAATTAAAAATTTATATGTGTTTTCATTTAATATAAAATTTGTGATTTGTTCTTATCAAATATTAATTAAATATTTTTTATAAAAATTAAAATTAAAAAAATACAATATAATAAATTATTTAATATTAAAAGAATACACATTTTATTTTTCTCAATATTAAATATAAATTTTTTTTACTTAAATATTAAAATAAAGTACTAAATAATAATTACATAAATATCAAGTAATAATATAAAGAGTAAATAATTACGTAAAATTAATATTTCAACAACATAATTACAACATATATTATTTTTGCAAGCATTAAAAGTTAAAATACTTTAGGAACTAAGTGATGGTGGTAAATGTTGAACAAGTCAAATAGTTGAGAGAGAGAATGAAAAATTATGTAAAGAAAGAAGAGTTATTGAAACTAATCAAAACTAAGAACTAAAGAGAAAAAAAATGATAACTTTAAGTTGTATATAACAAATTAAAGGTTTACTTAATTAAATACTCAACATTGAGAGTTAGACATTCTCGTGTAATAAAAATAAACCATCAATAAAAATACTAAAAAAGAGTATAAATAACTAAAAGTATCTCCTATAACTAATTTAATTCAATGAAATCAAGGTTTGAGTACCATGAAATGCAATAAATTATTTAAAAAGAATAAAGAAAATGTGTAATTGAAGTTTTGATGAGAGGGAGAGTACCTAAGAGATACAAGTGAAATTATTTGATATCAAACGAGTCAAATAATTAAGAGAAAAAATGAAAAATTGTGTAACAAAAGAAATCTTCTTTAATTAGAATAAAACAAAGATAAAGAGAACAATAAATAAATTTTTATATTACCTATTAAACTTATGAATTGTAAGTTCGAGTTCCTTGTTAAGAAGAAATTGAGTTTGTAAAACAAAATAGAAGCAAGAAAATTTATTTTCTTAAAGTTTTGGATTGGATGTAATGTGATAATCCTTATATGAATTACTCATTATAAAAATATCTTTGATGAAACAAAAATATATATCTCCATCCTTATACTCCATTATATCTATAATACTAATAAAAATTTCATCCACATAAATTAATTTATTGATAAACATTAAGTTTGAGATATTAGAATTTAGTATAACTACTATTAATTATAAAATTAACAAAGTTTAAAAATAATTATAAATATAAAGTAAATTTAGTTACTAAAAATTGATTTTATATTTTCTTATATCTTTCTATCCTTTTTCAAATTATGTAAATATTAAAGTATCATGAGTTAATTAAAAGTTATTCATTCCTAATTTCTTAAACACTGAAATTATTTATTAGACTGTTTAAAAAGAATAATAATCATCAAAACTTATCAAGGAGCAACCAATTTCTTAATTGGAACATAACATAATTTCTTCCTAATAACAAAGAATTCTCAATTTTTCAAGTACGAAATTGATCATAAATATTTAAAGAAGTATAAGAAAGATAAAATATAAAGATAATTAGAATAACTTAACATAAAAAAATTCAAAACATAATTTAAAATACTACATCAATTCTTTAACAATAGAATATTTAGTAATGCATTAATAATAATGATAAAACTCAATATTAATGGCAGAGTTGGTTACATAAAAGTAGTCTCTATCTCCCAACATTGATTTCTTTCTCTAATGTCCAATTATTTTTTTCAACCAAAAGTTCCCTTCATGTGATTTTCTCTTAGTCTAAATATCCATTTTGAAACATTTTCACTAGTATGAGACAATTCAAAATCATTATTGAACTCTTCTTAGTGGCCTTTTCTCATTCTACTTTTTCCAGCTTTAATATTTTTCTTCATATTCTATCTTAACCATGATTTTCTCCTAAATTATTTATATAACTAAAGAAACAATCTAAACACACATCACCAATAAATGTGAGTATTTCATATTAAAGATGAGAGAGGTTCAAGACTGTCCACCTATACAAGTTTATTGGTCATTTCTAACTTCCTCTGTTAATCCACCAATATGTTCTTTTAAGATATAATTGTAATGAAACCACAAGAATTTGTCAATTTTTATTATTTTTATGAATAATTGATTAAAATTTTGAAAATAATATAATATAAAAATATGTAATTTTGGAAAAATAGTATTAAAAATGACGTGATGGTTATTTTTAAAGTAAAAATTATTTGTTTGTTTTAAAATAAAGAAAAGTTATTCAACTATTTATTTTATCAAATAAATAAATAAATAAATTATTTTTATTTATTAAAATATAAAATTGTCTAATTAAAAAATAATATCAAAGAAAGTTATTAAATTATATATATATATATATGTATGTTTTATTTATTATTTTATCTTGAATTTGTAAATTCTCATAATTCATGATGACAATAAAAATAATAAAATAATAGTAACAATAAATTTATTAATAAAGCTATTATAGTAATAATAATGATAATAATAATATAATGAAAATGAAAATGAAGCTAATAATAAATAAAAATAAAAAAATCATTTTATTATATTTATTTTAAATTTAGTTCTTTTATTAGGATATATAACACACATAAATTAAATATAAAATATGATAAACAAGAACATATCCTGATTACCAAATGCTATAATTTTCTTAAAAGTTTAATATTAAAATAATTTTCCAAAAAATTAAATTCAACCATTTTTTTCTAAAACAGTTTTGTAAATCAACTGTATAAATAAAAAAATGAAAAATAAAAATAACACAAGTAACATTCTCATGTACGAAATCTATTTACTCTAAAATAAGTATATAGAGGTGATAAACTAGTACCACCAAAATCTTTTTTTTTTGCTAAATTAGTTTAAACCTTAGAAGCTTATTCAACAAAACAACTTATTCGGTTTTAGAAATCTTATTCTACCATCCTTGAGAACAGTACAATAAGAGGAGTTAGTCTTTAAACTTGTTGGATAATATTACCCTATTCACCATTATGATCTGATGTGATGTAAGTGCAGTAATATGTTCAGAACCTTGTGATGAAGGCAAATAAATCATTGCCCTTGCTGTAATTGACAAATGTTAAATATAAGCAGTAGATAAAGTCTCAACACCACCACTAAACTGTTTAGTTTTGAGCTATTTTGAATGATAATCGGAAAACAGTTCCATTGGTTACAGGGGTTTCTGAATTTTATCATGAACTAGTTCTGACATCACCATGGCATTAATGGGAATTATGGTGCCAAAATTAAAAAAAGAAAAACATCATGGCTTCTAAATTGTACTGTAATGTGAAAAATCCACCTAAAAGAGTTTCTAGAAATGCAACATTCTTAGATGAGATTGGAGGAGGTGGGTGCATATGCAGGAAAATTAAGAACATTCTAAAACCAAAATCGATGAATGACAGGAATGGTTGTGGCAGAATAAGAACCAATGAAGCATCAATTTTATGGAATCCCATTTTCCTTTTGAGAGCAACTAATGGAACTTTAAAGAAAGCCCCTACCAACCTACCTAGCTAGCTAACACGTTCTTTTAATCCACACCAACAAACCATTATTTAACCAAAGTAGATCCTACCTCTTGAATCTTCTTATGTTAATATCTACATTAAAATATGTTCTGCTTTATTTTATACCCTATCTATTCATTCATCTTTCCTTTTTCTTCCTCTCACAGTAAATAATACATCAAGTGTGCCAACAAAACATTGTCTTCAAACATGCTTTCTTTTTCCTTACCTTAAACGAAATATGAAATCTGCAAATATTCTTTAAAGTCCTATTAAAAATTATGAATAAAAATTTATAAACCATTCCATATTTTAAAAATAGTCTAATATAGTATTAAATATTTCCTAAACAATACTTTACAATGCTAACGTGTTGATAGTTTGACGTTTAATTTTCTTTACACACCTCCTCTTAAAGCAATTTTAAATCTACTATATACTAAAAATTTGATTTAATTGGTTGATTAGTATATGTAAATTAATTATTGTTAATCTCTTAATATCCATGTTCAATTTTTATGAACAACAAAAAATAACCCAGTCTCGAGAAAGAACAATCAATCTCTTTGCCATGCCTACCGACCATGGATTCTATTTGTTTAGAGTTTTTTTTTTTTTCTAAAGTGATTAAATTTATTCATTTTATACATGGTGAAATTAGTTTTAAAAAATTAAATTAATCATTTCCGTGGTAGTTTCATTGGTTTTCTTTATTATCGTAAGGAATACGAATTCCTCTGCCACATGATAAAAGAGACTTGAAAAAACAAATTGGTAAAGTGAAAAAATATGTGAAACCTGAGAGAGAAAAACTTGCAGAAGGAATATAAAAGCGAATAACAAAGTAGCAGAAATCCCGTGGACACTATCCAACATAGTATATGTTTATACTTTACATCTGATGCCACATGATTGTTCCTAATAAAATTAATGTCATTCATGAGCATACGTATCATCATAATCACCAATGCGTATATATATACGATTATATTAGTATATATATATATATATATATATATATATATATATAAAGAAGTAGTTATATTATATGCTACTTAATAATAACGAAACAACATGCATGAAGATTCGACGCACCCAGCAATACAGCTTGTCCTTCAGACTTTGCAATCTTATCCAAAGAAAATGATTTCTGAAATCTAATTGGAGAAAAATGGTCGAATCAATGGAATAATGCATCATTCTTTTCCCCAATCACATTAAAAAATCCACATTGCAAGCAGATAATAATCATATGGTGGTCCATATCAAAACTAAATTTATATAAAGAAAGCACATAAAATCTGAGCTTGTGGCAATATTTTAAGAGATATGTCACCGTTCTCCAACATCTAATACATGTCGACATTCAATGGAATTCCAGATTTCTTCCCCACCCAATTTGCATCTGGGTTATATAATAACATTAAGGGACAAAACAACAAATACACATAAGAGAACAATTACCAATAAAAAAATGTCGTCATTTTTATTTCAACTTATGAAGCAGCCCCGTAGCCCTAGCAGCCTCAGTACATGAACATGTAGCATACTGGTCGGTACGTAAAATATATATATATATATATATATATATATATATATATATATATATATATATATATATATATATACATGATTTTCTCATGGATCATAAGGGTTTATGCAACTCAATTTTTGTTCCTTCTTCCTCGAGTTGTGTTGAGATAGTGCAATTATTGGCACGTTTCACCTTTGTTTTTCAAAGGGAAAGAGAAAGGAAAATAACACCTTGTTTTGTTTCTTGCTACTACACTTTCTAATATTTTAAACAGTGAAAGCCATGGGATTAAATTTAATTAGCCTTTTTATCTAGAAAATGTAAAGTGGGATTACTTTATGATCTATATTCTGGTGGTCCAATTCAATTGACTGCTACCAATGTACTGGCATGGTGGCATTAATAGAAATCTATATAGTAGCATTTTTACTATTTAAAGCAACTAAAAAAAATTAACAATCCAATTAATTCAGTCTATACTCCAGCACGGCTTACCTTATTTGGAAAGGGATGAAATCTAGGTACCATTTTTTCCCAGAAAGCAATGTAGGATCCACTAATGGAGTTTCTTAGTTATAATCACAAGTTACTTGGACTGAACCGTGGCTATTTAAATACTAAAAGTTTATTATATACATGTACCAAAAAATATCAAATTTGATTATGAAAAAGCAAAGCTTCAATCTAGCTTCTGTTAAAAGAAAAATATAAATAATTTGAACTGAAATGAAGTGATTGCAAGGGAGACAGACATATGGTAAATGCAATTCTGGAATGAGAATAAAAAACTAATAAATAACTTTAAACTGGGATTTAGTAGATGGTGTTCCCTCATCTCTCATTATCAAAATTCAAAGGAATAAATGGAAAATTTATTGTAGCCGTCCTAGATAATAGCAAATGTAGAAGAAACCTTGGCCTTTTGAATTATGACATTATAGATGTTAGATTTTAATCCTTATTTTCATTATACAAATTAAATCTGGACCATAGATATTGAGTATGCTATGCCTGAGATCTTGTCTAAACTGCTTGGTAACATTGGATGGTACTCCAGAATTTATTACAGAAGAAAATTATATATACTGCAAACGAAGGAGGTCTATAATCAATGTACCAAACACAGACCACTGCATAGACTACAAATATTCAGATTTCGTAAATAAGATTTCATATTCCAATTTTGTAAATAAAAGAAATATTAATAAAAAATGTTAAAAATTATTAGTCAGTTTTTTTTATAAAAAATAATCATTAATAAAATTGATAAATACTTTACATCAATATCATATTATATATATATCAAACACCGAATAAAACTTGATAGTATTCTTAAAAACAAAACTTCACAATTATATAACAGACGGAATACAGTTTTATGCAAGAAATTTACATGATTTTTTCAGTTGATAAATAAAAATTTATTAACATTTCTATTACAATAATATTTCAAGAGGTGGTGTAAGGAGGAACTTATAGTCGCTGTGAAAGCTGATCATCGAATTAATGACAAATATAATATTATAAGTGAGTTTATTTTTTAGTCTAATAAGTTTAAAAAGATTCATGGCCGAAAAAAAAATTATAGTAAAAACTTGAGTTGATTTTCTATTTCCCTTTATAGGTTTTTCATGGCTTCCGATTATATATAGTGCTTAAATATCTTTTTTACATTAAATTTTTTTCAATGAAATTCTATATATTCTAAAGTTATTTTTCCCATTATTTTAAATTCATTTTCAATAAAAATTAATTATATTTTTCTTATGTTAGGATACTAATGTAATTTATAAGACATTGACTAATTTTAAACAACTTAAATCGTTCTTTTTTTGGTACTTTACCATTTTTCAAGGAAGGGAATAGGATGGTTATTGCAATAAATTTAAATTATTGGTCCCACTATTAAATTATAATTGGCCCCACTATTAAATTATAATAAATTTTTAAAATTAAAGCATCACATAATTACGATATTGAACTTTTTCAGGTTATTTAATTGTGATAAAGGAGAGGAATAAGCATTTAGAATCCTAGGGGGGGAAAGTCATTGGGGGAATATCTGGAAACATAAATTTATGAAGAAAAACAGAGATGGAGGATCTCTCAACAATTCACTTCAACTTCAATTGTAAGAATGAAAATTCTCTTTTGAATGTATTTATATGTAGATATATAATTTCATATTATCTTTATTTACCAAAATTATGACTTTATTTTTTTAAAAAATTATTCTATATTTTTATTCATTTATTTTATTTGTTATTTTTATTTTACTTTATCACTGTGATTTTTGGATTTACATTCTCGTGCGTATTTTATTCCTGATAGCAAATCATCCCTTAAATTATTGAAACCCTGTCCATTTTAAAGTAGGACAACTCTCTTAAATAAATCGTACACTAAACAACGCTTAAGTTATTTTATTTAAAGTTCAACTAAATACAGTTTATATAAAACACCAAGTTTCAGTCGTAGTAATTGACACAAATAATTAACTGGAGCTTTTACAAGAGAAACATTTCCACAAAAATGTTCAAATAAATCGATAATTAAAAGTACTTCCGGGATAAAATTATTCATAAAAATATATATTAAGTAGGTTGATACAAGTAGAGCTAATTCAATGTGCCCGATTTATGTATTTTATCTTTGCTGATAAAAAAATGAGTTCTAAAGATATTGAAAGGAAGATTCACTAAAAATAATAAGAGAAATTTTGGCAGATATTAGTCACGAAGAAAATTAATAAACAAATAATATATTCAAAAAATGTTATATATATATATATATATATATATCCAATCCTTAGATCAGAATATTATTCAGTTCCTACATCTCAATATTAATAATAAAAAAATCAATTTTACTGTTCATTGCTCGAAGGACAGCAATTTAATAAAGTAATAAATATTTTTTTATTAAGAAAGATAAAGCATATTTATAAAATTAAATAATTTTGTTGATTTGTAATTCGTTAACCATGGTGTACAAAATGGGCTACAAAATATTATTATGAGCACGTAACAAGTGATAGAGTTACAGAGCGCACGCGCGCACACAACGAAGCCGGAAAAGTCAAACTATAGCGTCAAACTTCGTAGCCTTTTCTTACTTACAAGCCATAATAATAATTATTATTATTATTATTTTCCTCCTAATACTCGTTTAAGTTTTGGTTAATTAAATCATTATCTTTTTACTACTTCACCTTACTTTTCTTCTTTCTCTCTCTCATCATCCCTTCCAACTCTATCGTTTTCCCCTTTCTTTCTTTTATTTTTTTTTTCATTTTCATTTTCATTTTCTCGCCAATTTTCAAAGCTTCATGCTTGAGTATCTATATAAAGCCCCCACCCTTCTTTATCCTCCTCGTAATAAGCCAAAACCCTCTCTCTCTCTTTCTTGATTTCTTTACCTCTTCAACTCGAGCACACTTCTTAGATCAAAAGCTATCTTTGTTGTTGCTTTGGGTTCGAATCAATCAATCAATCAATTTATATCCAAGTGGGTGACTCATGGAAGTGAAAGGAAGGGTAAACAGCTCCACAGCCAGCATAGTCCAAAGTGAAGATGAGATGGACCTTCGAAGAGGTCCTTGGACCGTCGATGAAGACCTTGCTCTCATCAATTACATTGCCAATCACGGAGAAGGTCGATGGAATTCTCTTGCACGTTCTGCTGGTAACACAACATAACTTGTTCTTTCTTTCTTGTAATTTCCATCCCAGAATAATATATACTATACCATAGATGTTCATAGGCTACTATACTTCCAGTGATGTACATATTTCATGATTGCAATTGTTGACGCCAATTAGTTCCACTATTTTCTTCAAACACTGCCTCTCTATCTTCCAAACCTCTATGATTGTGAAAAGCTCTTCACCTCTTGTCCCGTTTCATCACCAATCAATTTCTTGGGTGGAAAAGCCAAAGTTTGCGGTTTTCTAATATATATATATGTGTAGAAGGGCATCATGATATGGTAGTGGATTATTTTGGCTAGGACTTTATAATGGCATATACTTGTTCGTGGTGGGGGCATAAAATGAAATATGTAATTATAGGTTGTCGATAGTTGCTTGGCTGCATCCCCATTTGCCAAAATAGAAAAAGGAGGTGTGAATTAATACCACAACTAAAATTCACACACACAAAATATAAAGTACCATAAAGGAAAAACAAAATGCTCTTTCTTTATTTCCTTCATTACAGTACCATTTTGCTTCCTCAAGACTTTACCAATACAAGCAATTTCTTTTGTTACAGGACTCAAACGAACTGGCAAGAGCTGCAGATTGAGATGGTTGAATTATCTTCGTCCCGATGTTCGACGTGGCAACATCACTCTCGAAGAACAGCTTCTCATTCTCGAGCTCCATGGTCGCTGGGGAAACCGGTATGCAAAAACTCAATTTTTCATTCTTATCGTACACTTAACATGGATCTCTTCTATCTTTTTATTTTTATTTTTCATCACATCATTTTCTATATATATCAGTTTTTTACTTTCTCTCTGTCTATCTTATTTATAAACATAAACACCAAATGCATTTAACATTTTTCAAAACTAAGATGCATGCAACCACTTCTAAATTAAATTATTCATCGTGATTTTATATTTTCAGATTTTGATATTTGTTTGATTTTTATATTTATTCATCAGATGGTCTAAAATTGCTCAATATTTGCCTGGAAGAACTGATAATGAGATCAAGAATTATTGGAGGACTCGTGTTCAAAAGCACGCCAAACAACTCAAATGTGACGTGAATAGCAAGCAATTCAAGGATGCCATGCGCTACCTTTGGATGCCGAGGCTGGTGGAACGCATTCAAGCCGCCGCCGCCACCACCGCTGCCGCCACCGCCGCTGCCGGTTCTCCTAAGGCTTCTGCCAGTGCTACTACAACCATCACCAACAACAATAATACAACATACAACTACAACAACAGCCTTAACAACAGTTTCGAGGTGCATAGTGGGAACATGATGTTGAGTCAAGCAATTATGAATAACAACTTCGGTGGTTCACAAAGTTACACTCCAGAGAATAGTAGCACGGGTGCATCATCTGACTCGTTTGGGACTCAGGTTTCACCTGTCTCGGAGTTGACTCAGGAATACTACAACAATGTCACGGTTGGTAACAGTAACAATAACAATAACCCTAATCCTGATCATTACTACCAACAAGCACAAGATCAACTCAGCTTTTTGGATTGCATCACAAGCCCATCGGGGTTGTTCTCTCAGCAGCTGGATTTCCTATCAATGGAACCAAACACCCCGTGGATTCAGAGTAACGGGGACACATCCAACGGTTTCTGGAACGTTGAAAACATGTTGCTGTTCCAGCAACTAACTGACAACATGTGAAACATTGGTAGGAGAAGAAACGGTGAAGGGGACTTTACACAAGGGGAAAAAAACACCAGAAGGGGCAATATTGTGAAATTTACAGAAGATAAAATTATATAAGTGTAGCTAGAAAAATGAGGAAGCAAATAGAATAAATTCATATGTAGGACACAGACGTAGGATCCACGATGGACATAGATTTTAAACTAAGAAGATATTATAAGAGCAAAGAGAGGGAAAATGTGAATTACTTTTTAAGTTTAATTTGTACCAACTTTTTTTGTTCTTTTAATTTTCCTTAATATAGAGGGGGTGTGGGAAATATTTGTAATTTGAGCTTTCTTTATATAAGATTTCATTCTTTGAAAGTAATAATGTTGTTCTGTCTGTGTTTTACTTTATGTTGATTCCGGCCATCTTAATTCCCTAGCAAAAGGTAGCTAGGAAGAGATGAGTAGTAGTGAGTGCATTATGGATGCATGATGGTAGAAATAAATTAAATAATATGATACCCAAAAGACGTGTACATAATTGATTCCACACATAGCCGAACCCTTTTCTCATTTGTGAAAGGCCTATTACAAGTGTGATTTATTATATAAGTAACGAGTAATAAGTAATCCCACTTGAAAAACCTTGTTCACGGGAGCTGAACCAAAGCCCGCAAAGTGTTTCTAGATCGTTAGAAAAGAGGTGGAAAGCAAATGTAATATATTTAGACGTGGGGTTCTATTATTGGCACCCAACGTTGAAGTTAGCTCTTAGGGACAAAAAATAGAAAAGTTAAAACATAAGGCTCCATTATTAGGATGGTTAATGATCATAAAGGTTAAATTGCCACCTAAGTACGATTCCAAGTCTCACGCCTTGTTGGATTTCGTACGAACAGAGCTCCACTATGATCCAAAATCACCAACTTTCAGTCCAATCCATACGAGCCAAGATGCCCTGAGGGGTGCTTCGGTAAAATCCTCCAGTGCACGTGCAGAGTGTGAGTTGCAAAACGTGAAGGAATAGTAGAGAGAGAAACAAGATGGTCGTGGCGGCGGGGTATCTTTGTAGGCCGCGTGCCTATACCACAACCCATCCATGTGGTCCCAACAAAGAGGGTGTTTAGAACTTGCCACGCATTTCATAATATTATATTCCAAATAAATCATAAAACTAAACCCCAAATTGTTAAATAGCAATGCAAAAAAAAAAACTATTTTAGCTATTTGTATTTTCGGTTAACTTTGAATTCTTAATTATCAGTTTGTTTAAATATCAAATATCAAATACTTCATTAATAAATAAATAAATTTCTTCACACATAACACTTATGCCCAAGACTTTTCTTCAGAATTACGTATGAACAATCTAAACTAATACCCACGTGCTTGTAAAGAAAATAGGAATGTAGTAACAATGATAAACTGTCATGTTTATTTCCTATTTAAACAACAAAAATTATTTTTTAACCAATGTTCTTATAAGGGATGGTAACACACGCAAAAAAATCGAATTTTTCTGATTGGAACGTGAGAAATAAGTATTAATTATTCTTTTACTATCGTCCAAAATAATAAACTGAATAATTGATTAGTCAAGGTAAATAACAGTGTGCTAGATGAACGAGGCATTAAGGTAATACTACATGGGTGCAAGATGGGTTTTATTTATTTATCTTGTGGAAATATGTTAATATATATATATATATATATATATGTTTTGAGTGGGTATTGTTTGTTTGGATGAGAGGAATATTAAATTTACCAGTGATCGCCGGTGATGTTAGATACGTATTTGAGTAGTACAAAAAGAGGGAAGTACATAACTGGACTCCACATCAAAGGCGAAGAAGGTTGCGAAGACTTTTTAAGCTTTTATGGTGGAGCCACGTTTGAGTTTTTGCAGGGTTATGTTTGTTGTTCACGATTCTAACACGAAGATGATGACTTGGGAGTCAAGAAGTGGGCCCCACTGAGAGCCCACGTGGGCATTGAAGAAGCGAAGCAACAAAGGGGTGAGTAAGATATGGAACTAAAGTTTGATTGCAGCATTAAGGTATCTGAGAATACTATGTATGATGTTATGCCCACAAAA
Organism: Lablab purpureus; assembly: GCA_030347555.1. Classification (NCBI taxonomy): domain Eukaryota; kingdom Viridiplantae; phylum Streptophyta; class Magnoliopsida; order Fabales; family Fabaceae; genus Lablab; species Lablab purpureus. The sequence goes on from CM059259.1 coordinate 18,472,739, forward strand.
CACAACATACATTCTTCCACACCAACACTGTTGGAAAGACACTCCCTACCGTTCCTTACAATGAACCTGCGCCCCTTAAACTTATCATGCCACCACACTCACGTGTCGCCATCTTTTCCATTGCATCAACCACAACACATAATTATACCACCTTTTTGTTTTCTTTTTTAATTTTAGTTCTACGTTTCCTTACAATCATTAACCCTAATAAGAATAAACCAACACTTCTTTTAATTTAAACAAATTATGGAATATCACTTTAATCATCTTTAATTCATTTTTCATTCATGGTAACCATGATATTTTCATATTTTAAGTAATAATTGAGAATATATGTTCAGGAATTTGAACCAGTTTACGCAATCTACTAAAGCAACTGAATTGGATTCCTTGACATTTTAAGAATTTAATATCTATGTTTAATGGTCTAAAAGCTAATCACAAATTATTATTGATACAAATTTTTGTATTAATCGTTATAAAAGTAAACACACTTGTTTATCATATGATACTTTGTTATTAAATCCTAATGTATAACTATTTTATACTATTGATGTATAACCTTTTCTATTTTAAATCCTAATCACAACAGTTTTCTTATAAAAAAAAATCACATTCTATCATGGGAAAATTATTATAAGTGTCTGAGGACGCTTTTTCAATATTTAGAAAAAAATATTCCTAAAATTTATACTCAAAATTTCAAAATGAAGCTAAACAATCACATATAAGTTTATCTTAACATTTAATAATTTTAGAAATTAATAAACGAAATAGAATAAATAAGGTGCAAACCAAATGACACTCTATTTCTGCTTAGAGGAAAGGAATATTTAGTCGATAAAAAAAAATATAATATAAAAGATTTTTTACATTGTCATTCATAGTTACAGATATTTTTTATATAATTTCTTTCAACAACTTAAACTGTCATTGAATTTAAAATTAAATTTAATCTTTTTCATTAACTCATTTACAGCTTTAACAAATTGACTAAATTTCTTAAACATAGTTCAACACTTAGAAAATAGGTTTACAATAAGTTCACAGTTTTAAGTAATCAAAATTGTCTTGTAAAATTATCAAAGTTATTAAACGTACAATGCTGTCAACTCAACTAGACAAGATCTATTTTTTTGAATAAGTCGTGGAATAATTTGATGGAGGTTCTACATTTTTCTATTATTTATTTTGTTACAGTTATGCATAGGCGATATTAGATTGAGGTCAATTATTTGGAAAACAATCAGAGCATAATATTACTTTTTTATGTTGGTGGAAGAAAAACTTGAACATATTTACAAAAACAAGATACTATTTTACATAATTGTGTTTTTATGTCCCTCCGAAAGTTCAAGTGAAAATTTTCTTTAAAAAGTGAAAGTAAAAAAAGTATTAGGTGCATTGTTCCTTCTACCTATCTTAGTAGCATGTTATCCATAATGCTTGATTATGTTATTGGTGAGCTTCTTCTTTACAAATATTTATAAGAACCTAAAAATGCATATACTTATCATTTTGTATGTTAACAGATTATAAGGCTTATATACAAACTTTATAACGCAATTACAAAATACGCATTCTTGTTAACGATCACAACCCACAATATCTATTAAATTTATGTTAAATTACACACCAACACTTCCTTTTAATATGTATAAATTAAATATTTATAATTAATTACACAATAATATGCAGCACCCTTATGCAAATATATAATTATTTAATATACAAGACTATAGTTATTAGATATAAAACCAGTAGTAATTAATATATCTTACTTATTAATTAAATTAATATTTATTTAATACAAAGATATATATATATATATATATATATATATATATATATATATTCAAGGGTGCATCATTCTCTCCTCACCTAGTGGCCACTACTAGTGGGCCTGTTTCCTTTCAACCGCTGGCAAAGGCAAAAGGTCCCTTCCACTTTTCTGTTATATTTATATAAAAACATCTACAATCATAATATTAGTAATATTATTTGAAACGTTACATTAATTCAATCATAAAATTATATACATAAAAATAATATCTAATCATATTTTTTATTTTTTAATTGGATTTATAATCGTTTTACCTATAAGTATAATTTATATATTTATTACACTTTAGTTAAATAACTGATATAATTTTTCACATAAATAATATATCGTAATATTTTTTATCAATTAAATTTATAATCATTTAACGCATATATATAATTTAATTATCGTGGCGAGTAGCAGACTGTAGTTTATTGTTTTACAAAAATAAGTTAATACAACTGTATATATGTAAATTAAATACGTAAAGTGTATAAATGAAAAAAAATCACATAAATAATATATATATATATATGCATATATGAAAATTTTAATTATTTTTATAAATATTATATATGCTTATGGATAGAATGTTACTCACTTCTAATTTGTTTATAGTCAGTTTAATATTTTTTTACGGTAATTAATTTCATGTTTGACTCTGTATCTTGTTGTAACATTAGTTAACGAAACTATTTAAAAAATTCAGAATATCTTTGGGTTTATTTAAGTCTCTTTTAAGTTAATTATTTGTCTATTTCACTTCTTAAATATATGCTGTTATGAATATATCCAAAACCGATGGCGTAATAAAAAAATATAAACTTTTGATGTTTAAATGAAATTCTGAAACAATTTTAAAAATTTATTTCAATAATTTTAAGCTTCAGAATATGAAACGAAGATACAAGTTTAGTTAATAAACTACTCATTTATACTTAAAAGATTTTCTACTTTTACATATATTCGAAAAGTTTTCTATAAATAAAGTTGTCAAAAAATATTCATTACAAAAAATTTATTAAATAGAAATTAATTTAAAAATAAAAATAATTAATTATTATAATAACTAAATTAAAAATTATTTTATAAATTAAAATTATTAATATGTCAAGTAGTTTTTATTATAATAAAAATTATATATTTTGATTTTTTTATAATTATTAATTTTAAAAAGTTATTAAATTAGTTTTTATAATTAAACTGGTTTTTAAATTAAAATTAAAATTAAATTTTTTCTTAATTAGTTTCTAATTTAATTGATGAACAATTTAATGATTTTATAAAATAATAATATGATTGGTAAAAAAAATTTAATGATTATTTTGATCTTACATTAATTTAACAGTCTAATTTAATTAATATTTTAGAATGAATTATAATTTTTTTATAATTAAATTTTAAGTTAAATGTAAATGTTAACGAATAAAAAATTAAAAAGATTATATATTTATAAAGAAATTATGATATATTATTACTTTAAAAATTAATATTTAACAATTTGATGTATTGAATGTATATTAGTTTAGTTTAATAATTTATATCTCTTTACATTCATAAAATATCACTCATAATTAAAACAAAAATTAATAACAATAAATTTAACATAAAAAATGAAATAGCTCATTGGCATGTGAAACAGTGTGACCTTGACTCATTTAAATTTTGAGTTTAAAAATATTATTTTTTGAAATCTAAGTTATTTTGAATCACATATTGGTGGGGTCAACAAGTTGGATGACGTCTATTTTAATAGTCCTATTGTATTTTTATTGAAACATTGATTTATGTATTTCAGTAGCAGAAGAATACACTGAGATAAATTGATTTGTGTTATATAAGATCTGAAGAGCTACTGTAACCCATTCTAAAAATAGTGAAAATTATTGGATAAAAAATATATAAAAGTAATAACGTGGTTCCATAATCTTATGTTAACCCAAACCGTTAGTGATATTTGAACCTCTTGATGCTATATTTGGTTTGAAAAAAAACAACGATAATGGCGGCACATTGAAAAAGCGGAACCACATTATGTTGGCAACTAGAGTCCACAACCAGGGATCCAAATGGTTACTCAAGAGTTCTTAGCATCACATAGGGTTTTACTTTATTTTCTACTACCCTAATATTCATGCAAAGTTTTCACCCACTTTAACATTTTTTCTTCATAACTTTATTCCTCATTTATAACGCAATCTCTTTTTATTTTAAAAGTATTTAAACACGATATTTTATTTAAAATTATCCAACACATTTTTTGTTGAGTGACTTCTTTATCACTTTCTCTTTTCCATCCCCGTAGTATTACATCCTTGTTACATCATTTTCATTTATGCTTATCATTTGCGTGAAGTTTTCTGATCAAAGAAAATCATAATATATAAATAAATGGGTTGAAATTTTTTATGATAACTTTAAAATAGATTCGTATTGAAATAAATACTTAAAAAAATAGTATTTTTACTCTCAACATTATATATATAGTGTGGGTGGTGCGAAAATTAACGAATGAATAGTGTTAATTTAAAAGTAAAAAAAAAATATTATCAACAAATGAATTAATGTATTTATTAAATGTGGATTTTTGAAAGGACCTAAATCATTTTTGGAGGTGCTAATTTCAATATAGTGACTTTTAGAGGTAAAAAAACTTATTTAATTTTAAATAAAATAGTGATTAAGCGTGTATGGGTTTGAAGTTAAAGGGCATTTGAAAAGCATTTCACAGCCACAAGTTAAAGTATGCAGCAACAGCAGTTAGTGGTGACCAACTGTTGTCTCTTGTCAAGTTTCATAGGTCATTTCCTCAAAATGAAGGGAAGTTCTTTCCTCCCCGTAACAAAGAAAGTGGATGGTTTTGTTGGATTTTCCACTAAAAGGAAGAACATGTTTTGCAATTAGTATTTGGTTATGATCATACTCTGGCTAATAATAAATCAAACCTCATATGCAAACTATGTTTCTATATGGAATCAATCATATATTCAAGATTAAGAAGAAAGATGTGGTTTATAATGCTATGGTTAGAGAAAACTATTGTCTTATGTTAGATTTTGGAAATTATAATCATGTACTTATCTCAAACTCAAACCTTGTCTTTGGGTGGTGGGTTTATATTAGACACAAATACCTATCATGCAATGAATCCAAAATCTTAGGGTTAGGTGGTCGCAATTATGCTAATATCTATCACTGCACTACTACATAGATTAGAATGAAACTTTTTTTTTCTCTTAATTATATTATTTCTTAATAATACCTGCAAGAGATGTTTTTCTTTCAGTTGCCTATATTTTGGACCCAATTAACTTCTCCAAAATAAGAAAAAAGCATCTTAAATTGTAACTACAAATTAAAAAAGTATATATATTATAATTAGCTTTACATTATATATATATTACTAGTTCATTTTGTTTATCTCTTTTTGTCGTGAACAATAATTAAACAAAAAGGTAAGATTCTATCAGCATCTATGAATGTTTTTGAAGAAAAATACAAATACAAATTTTACATGAAAAGATCTGTCCATTTGGTTATCCATTGCTAATGCTTTTTTACAGTTAAAATTCTGACCAAGCAACTAAATTCTATATTGCTTGTTTGGGAAAAATTGATGAGTAGATTAGTGAACGAAGGGAGTGAAAAGAAAAGGAAATAGAAATTGACAGAAAAAACTTCTGGTCTATTATGCAGATTCTATCTTGTGCTGAGTCAAAAGGGTTGCTTAAATGAAGTAAGAAAATGTTCTATTCATATTTAACTTGAAATATAGTAATTCATAAAGTAAAAGGAAATAAAACCATGTTTTTATGCGTGATTAGTTGGGCATATAATGGGATACGTTCTTGTCCTGCATAAGCTTTAGATAAGGCCGAAAACAACTTTTATAGTCTTATTACGTAATGAAACTCCTTGCTATTCACCATTCAATTACGTCAATACTTTGTTGTCCAATTCCAGTGCTTCCTCGGTTTCCTTAATACTAATTAGGACCATAATTAATCATTTTAATTAGTTTGGCTGTAGATTAGTGTGGATGCTCACTTTGCTACCAAATTAATTTATTTTTTAATAAACAACCCTTTTATGAGATGACTTTTAGCATTTAAGTAGATATTTAATGGTCCTATTAAGTTTATATAAATTGTGAATGTGTTAACATAATGAATTCTATTTAAACGACTTTAAACTTTGGTTATTAAACTAGTTAAATGGAATGATAATACTTTTCATGTTGCTCTATTATTGTAACTATCTTCATCATTCAGAAGAACTGATTCTTCCTCCCTCATAACATTTGTCTTTAGAGGGTTGTCACTCTTCTTCAACATCCCATTTACCCAATAAACTTCATAACAAGACAATTTTGTAATAGTTGAAAAAATATTTACGAGAAATTTAACACTCATTAGATTTAAGCAAATTCATATGAAAATATTTATGCCACTTTCAATCTAAAATTTTAAAACTTAACATTCATGAGTACGTTTTTCTATACCTAATTCAGTTTTCTCATTCATATTAAATGTAAAATTTATTCACATTTAAATTTTTAAAGTTTTTTTCACATGTAAGATTACCCTAAATATTATTAGATTTAAGATAATGGTTTTTTCACAAAGTGTATTTTTAACAACTATCTTAATTTGTATCATGGATAAAGATTAAGTTGTCAACCCTTCAAACTTGGATAAATTTATATCTTTGGATTAAATATTTAATTAAAAAATAAATATTTTATGTTAATTTATTTATTTTTGGCATAAGAAATATGAAAAGGAAAAAATGGACAAACATTTTAAAAAAATACCTTTAAATCTATCTCCTCATTGTATAACACCTCTCCCGTCTATAATACTTCTTCTGTTTGTTTAATCTATTTTTAAGAGAAAATTATCATTTAATATGATTGTTTCAAAACTTTAATACTCGATCCAATTTAGAACGGTTTGAATTCAAATGGTTTTCAAGTTATTTCTCACTATTATTTTTTTAGCAATATCAAATAAATTTTAAGATATATAATGTAAAATTTCAAATATGTCTTCTATGTGTCATTAATAATATGAATTGATATTATAAATTTATGAATAAAATATGTACAAGATTTTTATTGAATTGGATCATTTTTAAAGATTTAATCCGAAATTTGATGATATTCAATAAAAAAATACACTTTTTTAAATTTCAATCTGTTTGATTTTCGATTTATTTGGTTTTAAACTTTTGAATATATATTTTTTTTCGATTTTCCTTATATTGGATCCGTCTATTGACCCCAAACCATTTATACTCTAATTAGTCAGAAATTATAATGCATTTCTACACTGTTCTAAAAAACGAATGCAGATATTGTTTTATGATAAGAATAGATTAAAAGTATCCACAGCACTGTGATTCTAACGTCTTTTGAAGTAAAACTTCAATTATTATTCTGAAGAACTTGTTCAAAAACACTAAAAAATTTGGTAGCATGAGACTTTTGATTGGGAAGAGTGAATGAAAGTTAAAAGTGTAGAGAAAAAGAATTGGTGTGATTAAATAGTGTTTGTTTAGGAATGTAGTAATTAGGGATAAGATTAAGATGAGTGGCGTTTGACTAGAAAAAAAAGAAGTGAAGAAAAAACGTAGTTGAGTTGAGTGGAGAGAGTTGAGTTTTACACCTAAAACGCGGTTCCAGCAGCACATAAATTTCTTAATATATATGCATATGTGAAGTCGAATCATTGCTTACGTCATAAAACACACTAATCAACCACACTTTCATTCTTAATTCTCACGTGCTTTGAATTATACACCAAACCTACTCTCATAATACAAAATACTCCTTCTTATTATTTTCTTAGTTAGCTAAATTTTCATTTAATTATTCATTATAAAAAAAAATTATTCTTCAACACCTTTAAGACATTATAAGCTAATATTTCTCTTTTACTTTAGTTTATTTTATACTTATAATAATATCAACAATTGAATTTTGAATCACTTCGTTAAGAAATACAACACTTCTTTATGGTCGTGTGTATATATTTAAAGTAATTACTTAAATTATGAAGATATAAAAAATTAGACTTTCGATTAAAAAATAACTGACAACTATTTTTTATCTAAAACTGCACAAACAATTAAACTATAGCAAATTAATAATCAACTTTTTTTAAAAGGATAATAAAAATGAAAATGGGCCAGCATCGTGGTCCCAGCCCAGGCCTATGTGGAGTAATATAATAGTGGGCCAGAAGATTTGTTTTAGTTGGGGGGATTTGGAAGACTCATTCAACTCCCAGTTGCTGTTAAGGACTTATCTGACACGTTATTATTTTCATTATTACTATAAGAAAACAAGTGTTTTTTGTCTCTGAATTCTTCAAAAAAAAAAAATTTAAATAATAATGAACACTTTGCATAATAAGTTAGAAATACAAGTGGTTTGAAATATGTAATTGTAAAAATAAAAATACTTGTTTTTAAAAGTAATAGAGACAAAATAAAGCATAAAGATGTCCTCTCTAAAACTATATATTCTTGTTATAGATACTTATGAATAAAAAATATAAGTAATGTGATGTATGCAATTGTAATTTTATTTTTTATAAATTTTAACTTAAATATTTATGTAATCTCTATAAATCAACGTGTTTTGATTTTAGTTTCTATAATTTTTTTCTTTATATTTTTGTTTCTAAAATGAGTAAATATTGGTTTTGGTCACAGCATAATTTATTTATTTTAATGCTTCTAAAATATGAAATACCACCTTTTTATAAAATTTATTTTTCGGTAAATAAATTACTTTTAATAAATCTATAAATGCTTTTGGATATATCAAATGTTCACATCATTGGTAAGACATTAGTGTGTGATAAGAAATAAATCCTTAACCTTTTGCTAATATTTTAAGTTGTTAGTTAGTGTAATTAATATTAGGATAAAAAACAAAACCTTAATTTTTTTAAGGATATAAACTAAAGAATTCTTTTATAGAGACTAAAATTAAAACTTTTTAATTTTATAGGGGCTAAATATATAATAGGCAATATGTCTGTTGTTCCCTTCTAAAATTTCAAATATAATAAATACGTTCTCAAAAGTTTTTATATTACTTTTGTCTCTCAAAAACTTAAAATATCTTTTGGGTCCTTAGAGAGACAGAAAACTGTCATAAATGACTATTTAATCCACAAATTTCAGAATTAAAGATTATTTTTATTAGATAATTAACATTATTTTAAGACAGTCGTTCACTTAAGAAGTATTTTTTTTATCTATTTTTATTATTATCAAATACTTAAAAAATATGTTTAAATTTTATGAGAACCTTATAACAGAACAAAACTTTTTGAGACATATTTATTATTTTAAGAATTTTAGAGAGATTCCACAAAACAAAAAATATTTAAGTCTTTAATCATTTTACATAATTTTGTTCTCTTATATTTTCCCCACGATTTTAGTTCATATACTCGAAAATTCCCAACTCTGACCAAATTTTTAATTTTAATTAGTTATTTTTATTATAATTTGGGTTCTCTTATTTTTTTTATTTTAATTAATTAAGTCGTTTTTAACAAAATAAACGAAATGAAGACCATGTAAATTAATATTCAATTTAAAATTATATATTTTTTAAATCTTAAAAGTAAAATTACTAGAAAAACATTAGAAACAACTTATATATATATATATATATATATATTAATTTTACTCTTAATTATATTTTAAAATTAAGAAAATAAAAATAAAGTATTTAAATGTTGAAAGTAATCCCTTCACACACTTCAACAATACAAGTATTATAGATCATCCACAATTTTAAATACCACAATGTTATAAATTACTTGGAGTATATTTTACATAATTGTCATCATTTTTTTTAATTTAAATATATATAGTTTTATAAAACATATTGACTCGTAAATTTGTAACTCGGATTATTTATATCACAAGTTAAATAGTTCAAACTAAAAAAAAATCATAAATTTAAACTATAATTTCTAATACAATCTGAAAATGAATTTTTAAAAATTATTAGATAAATCTATCTTATAAATATATAGAATAAAATTGAATTTTTTATAATTTATCATTATTAGTTTAGAAATCTTATAATATCTAAAGATGATATTAAATTAATGTATATAACTGACAAATTTCGTAAAATTGAATTAGGTTCAAAGTTCATTTTTTAATATAATTTCAGAGTTATATAAATTTAACTTAATTATATATAAGTTTATTCTAATAAGATTATTGAATCTATCAAACCGTTATTGGATTACCTACTTATAAATATATAGTCTCATGCTCAATAGTTCTTATCATAAAAGAATTATAAAATTGTATTGGAGATAAAATTGAAATCAAATTAACATAAATAAATAAGTGTAAATCTCAATTTACAAAATAGATATTGTACTATTAAACTTAAATTCGAATTTTACCTTTTATCACTCTTTGTGTTTGATTTTTGTTAACTGCCATATCTTTCCTTCCACGTTGGAGGTTTCTAAATCTTTCTTTATTCTTTCATTATAAGACATATCTGTGAGAATAAGTTATAATTATATGGTTGATTTTGTATGTAGCAAGTAGAAACCTAACACCTCAATGTTGAAGAAGTCACTGTCATTTTCTACCCATCAGAAAAAGACAGAACTAAGGTAAAGTCAATAAAACACAGTTTTAAATCACCAACTGAATATCCTTCATCATAATTACATTACATAATAATTACTATTATTATGGACCAATCCCTTTTCTAACAATGATTTGCGGCAAACCTCAACCAATCAGAAGGGTATGTGTGTTTAATCCCGCGTGGCACCCATGTTAGCCAGCGTGGATTATTATTATTATTATTATAATTATATTATGTTTTTAAGTAGAAAACAATGAGTATTCTTCATTAGAAGAAATATGCTCCAACTGAGTAGGACTATAGATAGTAAAATGGTTTCTTTAAGTGTTTAATATAATTGTGAATCTCAATTTAATTTATTAAGGTATAACAGTTTTATGTCAATTAATTCATTATGACTTTATTTTCTTATTTCAAAATTAAAACACTTCATTTCTTTTACATTTTAAGAAATGAAACTAAGCATATTTATATTAGCTGGGTCAATTTAATAACCTTGGATTTGTCCTTTCACAATATTTTTTATTTTGATTCTAAATAAATATGTAGATATGCTATTTTGAAGAAAACTTTATTATTTATACCAGACTTATTTGACTCATACAACCATTTTTATAGAGAACATTTGTAATGTAAAAATATTAGTGGTATTTTCTTTTGAAAAATCCAACAGTTTTATTGTCATGTTGTTGCCATTTTCTTGATAGCAACACAGAGTTTGAAGTTAAATCACTGTTACTCCACTTAAGCTTATTAGTCAATGTTGTAAAAAGTAGTTCATGAAACGACTCGAAGACATGGTACTTAATTAATACCTATTTTCTAAGTAAAACTACTGTTACCCTACTTAATATATGGCTTAATAAGGGCACTAATGAAGGTTTAGTTAGAAAATAGTTCTTAAAAAATAGAATAAAAATAAAGCAGTGCTATTATTTATGTTATTTTTTCATTCACAAGTTCCAACACTTTGACTCATCTCAGAGCAGTGAGTTGAATTAAGTGCCCAAAGATCATCTAAGCTTCTAGTTTTTGACCCTCTCAGTGTTGCTTTAGTTCATCTCCAACTTTAGCTCAATTATCGCAACAAGTTTTGCTACTCAACCTGTGACAATGTTCCCTATTCAACATAAAAAATACCATCACCAGTTTTTGTTCTTCGTTTTCTCTTGCCACCACTACCCACCAGCATCATTATTTTTAGCAGAAAGTCCAAAATCTGGAGACAGGGTTTCGGCTAAGTTTGAAACCTTTATTTTTATTGCATACTGTTATCATAAATTATAACCAAATTAAGTATCAACGTTCTGGAAGGAAGCCAAAGCTCAAAATGTGGCTCATTATTAATCATTGGAAAGTTATGTGTATCTTTCCTAATTCTAGATTTCACTTAGTGGAATAATTTGTAAAGATTTGAATCAGATTACTAAGAACATCTAGAAAACAATCGCAACTAATGTAGTATTATTCGTTTTCTAATGTCTTTTGAGACATGTTTTAAATATGTTTACTTTTGATTAATTATTTTATTATGAGATATTTAGCGTATTTTTGAGAAACTTTGTGGAGAACCCGTTTCGTCTACCTTATCAAACCCTCAACTCTCAAACCTGACCAGATGAAAAATTCATACATGCTTCTGCTCATATAAATATGTCAATATATATAAATTATAAGATTCTTTTAAGTGTGTGTATGTATAAATTATAAGATAGTATTTGGCTTTATTTAGATAAACTTTTTTTCATAGATATTTTTAGGGAAAAAATAAGATTCTTTTAAGTTAAAATTAATTTTGTAAAGGTTGTCAGTTATTTTTTTTTAAAAATAGTATAAAAATGTTCTATAAATTAATTTCAGTTTATGAATAAATTCATTTCAATTTTTCAACCGATTATTAAGTCCGATAAATATAAATATGAAAAAAAAATTGAAGTTTGAACTTGTGTATTTTTATAGTTAAAATGAACGGAGAGCAGGTAGGTATTAGGTAATAAACAATAAAGGAAGATATATGGATCAAACCTTTTATCATCATCACTTCCCAAAAATGGATATTAGATGAGCAGGAAACAAAGAGCTGCAAAGAAAGATTTCAATGTGGTTTAAGGCCCAACCAAAACACGTTTTCATAAAAATTACTTGCCTCACAATCCAAACAATGGGTATTTACTTTATGTAACCCCTATATTTTCCTCATACATCCTATTTTTTAAAATATCCATTTCACCCTTTTTGATTTATAGCTCCTTCATCCTCGAAAAGCTTCATTATTGAGGAAGTTGTGATTTTCTTCTCACATATATCACCACCGTTTTAGACCATGCAGGACTTCATGTATTTGGAGTGGTTAGTTTTCTTTCTTTAAGTATTCTTTGGATATTTCTTAAATTTTTTTCTCTACATATATATAAAGGGTCACCTCCCATCTAATTTAAAAAAAAAATTGAAATATATGAGAATTTGTCTATTTAGAAGTTTGATTCTTCTTTTTTTTTTAATGGGTAATAAATTTTTGCAATTTATGAGGATTTTTGTAGATGTTTTGATTCTTTTTTAGAAGTATATGTGTTTTTTTTTATTTTATCTCTTGATCAAGTGTAACATATAGGATTTTTCAAATACTTCTTATATTGAATATGTAATATATTATTAGGTGTCAGTCTTCCTTCTATTGCTTTAAAAATAATTGATATTTGAAATTAGATTTAAATTTCAAGATTTTTAACTTAAAAAGGGAAAGTATTTTTATTTATTGAATGAAATTTCATAGTTTTAGATAGTTGGTATGTAATAAGGAGAAATCCATTGAAGATTTTAGATTACTAGATTTTTCAAAGGTTTTTTCATTGATAGCTAGAATTGAAATAGTGAGACTGGTGGTTGCATTGGCCAATTTCAAGAAAATGAAATTGCTTAAACGTATGTAAAGTCAATTTTCTTCCATGGACCTCTTGAAAATGAGGTTTTTCTTTCACAACTTTCTAAACTTAAGGTAAAAGATATTCAAAAACATTATATGACTCGAGGTAAGCTCTCGAGGGTAGAAACAATGAGTTTTTCTAAATGTTTTGGGAGCATGGGATTTATGTCAACGCTAAAACTGGTGTGTTTTTAGGTTGATTTGCTCGTTATATAAAGCGATAGACAAGAAATTGAAGAGTTTAATGAAAAAATGAAGTCAGAATTTCTTGTGAAATTTTTTGGTGAGTTGACTTATTTTCTTAGGATAAAAATAGTTCAATTTAATGTACGTTCTGGAAAGGGGTACAAATATTTAATCTTAGGAAAATAGGAAGAAATTGAAAATAATATCTAGGCTTAAAAAATAAAATATTTTCATCTGATATTTCATGTTTCATAACGTCGTTAAAAAAACAAATACTTACAAGAATAATAATATATAAACAATACATGATAAAAATTGATCATTTTATTATATTATTATGATATGATTGTTAAATAGTTATTTTATTTTTCATAAAATTGTAAAAGTATTAGTTTTCTACGCAGGAACTCCATTTTAAATATATTAGAAAAGTGGTATGGAGAAATTATTAAATAATTTAAATCCATTTGTATTTATTTTATAGAAATAAAGTTAATAATTTATGGTATAAAAATTAGTCGGCATTGCATAACTATTTTTTTTTGTTATAAATATGAAGAAAGAAGAAGAAAAAGGTTGGCATATGCATGTAATAAAATAATACGATAAAAAGAATAGAAACGAAATAGAGAGAATAAGTATAAATTATAATAATCCTTCCATAAACCAAAGTCCCCTGATAAGCACGACAACAACAACCACCTGAACACAAAGAACCTCAAACACAGATTCCTCTGAGTTAAGAATCAACAGCAGTAGTTAATGGCACCCAATGTTAGCACTCCATCAACAAAATCTTTTTATTTTATTTTTTTCTCTTTTCTTTTCCTTATAAAGTTAATTTGCAGAGTATGGTGCAATGCAAAATTTGTTGGCACATTTTGGCAAAGCCCATAAGAACACGGTCACAAGAACAAAGACACCACAGGAAAACGTAGAGGGAGGAAAAACCTTTACAGTGTGGTGTTGCCATTACCAAGTCTAGTTCTGAGAGTGGAAGAAGCAAAGGTGTTACTCTAGATGCGTGCAGTTCCTGAAAAGGTCAATGCGGCGTTCTCCCAGCCTCATTGAGTAGGTGACTTTCTTGTATTCAGCCCAAGTGAAGGGTTTGAAGAGGGAGGGCCTCTGGGGTGTAACCATAACTGAGGGAGCAACAATGCATGCATCAAGTGGTGGACCCCCAAAATACGCCACCGACATTCTAGACTTGTGTGAGTTTGTCACTGCCCTGTGTCTCACGCTCACAAATCTTCCATTTGTCATAACCTTAACACATCCAACACACCACGTCAATAAACATAAATCATTCACTTCCCGTTTTTGTACCACCTATTGCACACAAAACCGAAAGCTAATTCGTCACCAAACCTTAACCTACCTCTCCAACATTAGTTTTCATTCCATCCAGTTCTTAAGATGTTGTACATAACGAACATGTTGCTTGTCATGTGTGACATGTCACGTGTCTGAGTATACCCTTTTTTTGTTTAATCACAATTGGGTCAAGGGAAAGTGGGATATCCAAACTTCCAAATCCATTACCATGTACTATGTTACATTACATGTTGTTGTGTGTGAGAGTGTGTATATATCTCTTGGTTCTCAAACCACAACCCTAATATGATATATTTATCTGGTGGATCTTGAAGTAAATCTTTATGACATGGAATCCAAAAATTTCGGTCACCTTGTAGTGATGATTATTCCCATGTCATTTCACTTTTCTGATCAACTTGAAGGGTTAAGTTTTTTCTTTGAAGATATATGTAGATGTGTAGGTGTGTGTCAATTAGTTTGTGACTCCCATGTGTGAGGTGTTAGACCCAACCTAGCCCAACCAAAGCAAACCGAACCCCAGGCCCCCCCTCCTACCCCTGAGTGTTGTGTTGTGCTCAGGAAAATGAAACCAGGTTGTGGGGCTGAAAAGAAAAAAGATGTGTAGGATAAGAACACATATACCTGCAAGAGATCACCCACATTAACACAGAAAGCTGAGGGGTCAGGGGCAACTGGGTTCCACACCCCATCTTGAAGAGAGATTTGGAGGCCATCCACGTCGTTGGATCTGAGGATTGTAAGGATCTGAGGGTCAGAATGCTCCCCAAAGCCAACCTTGGTGTGGTTGTGGGAGGGAGACTTGTCCTTATCCTTGCAGTCTTTGTTAAGTATAGGTGGGTAGTGATTGAACCTCAGGACCGAGTCACTATCAACCTCCCTGATCAACCTGCTCAAAAACCATGTATCCGGAACCCCCAGACCCTCTGCCATTAGCTCCAAAATCTCACATGCCAGCTCCCTCACTCCATCTGTGTATGCACTCACACTACAGCTGTCATGTACAATTGCACAGTCACACACTCACACCCCAAAATCTGTGACTTAATTAGGACAAAAACATCTTCCATTATAACCAATTATCTCAACAATTTAACTTTTCTAGTTACGTAAACTATAGTCTCATTTATATCTTAAATATTCAAGTATGTATTAAATACTCAAAACAGATATTTATCTTTCATAATAGTAGTACTCATTTGAACAAAGTCATATGGCCTAAAATAAGAGGTACTTCACCATTCCACAGCTAGATAACAGTGAGGTTATAAAAGGTGGCAATGACAATTGAAGAAGTACCAGAGAGAGTTTTGATCTGCACCAGTGAATTTAATATGGGTCTGGTTGACCGGACAGTACACTGACATCATATGCTTTATATATTTCACTTGTGAGATTGGTTGTTTGGGTAAGAAAATTAATTTTAAAAGAACTTGTTCGGTCATAACAATCTGGAATTTCATTTTCAAGTCTCACCTTTTGGTTTTGATTTGATTGGACGTTGAAGATTTATTTGAGATACATATGTATGTGTCAATCTAAAACCCAATGTTTTATCCAACAGAACTTTTTCTGACCTTTCCAATTTGATTGCTCCTTTTTTCCCAAATTAATCATAATCATGAGTAAATAAATCACAACCACACACCACTGATCAGTGTTGACATGACAAAGACAGGAATGTCATTTAACTTTGAAGAGTAGAAAGAGGTAAAGTGAGTATCTGACATATTATCCCACCTCCTAGGAGTACCTACTCCTTTTCCATACTCCCATGTGCTACATGAATGACTTCAAATCTCACGTGCATCACAAATCTTTTAACACTATTTTTATTCTCATTTACTTTTTTATAATTAAGGAAAACCAAACAAACTACATAAATAAATCATAAATGTTGTACGAATTCTTGTTTACTTTTTTTTGTTAGCTTTTCTCCTTCTATGACTGACAACTAAACAAAGAAAACATAAATAAAAAACTAAATGAGTTTTAGAGAGTTTAACCTGATGAAAAAATTAGTCAACTATTTTGTTTACTTAGATCAAATTAATTATCTAGTTTTTAATATAAATAAATTTTCGCAATCCATGTTTTCTTTTATGTGAAAATTGAAGTGAATTCACAAATTTTGGAACTACCAAAAGAAAAAAAATGGTACTTTTCCTTGTATGTGATTTTGTTTTCGGTAGTTCACATTTTTTTAATTTTGCTTTCTTCCCTATTTTCATGACATCAATCATAGCATTTGTGAAGCAATGGTGTTGTGTAAGTGGGAAGGACTGAATCTTCTCAAAACATGCATTGGTATTGAGAGAAGAAGGCCATATATGTGTTGTCTGTTTTATAAGTACGACACTTCAAATCAAACTTATTGCATTATGAGTTTCATATTAATTGGACGTTTTTAAATAATTTCTTTTTAAAGGAAACTGGTCATGATATGTTTCATTAACTGGTTTATATTGCTTCGAAGTTATGCACCTAGTTTTATTTTCTTAATACAATAAACAATTTAAGACTTCTTATCATTTCTCAATAGACACATTATAGATATATTCTCTCCAACTTATACTATCTATCATTTAACGTACTAATTGTGCATAGGTTGTTTTTTTAATAAACTTCTTTGTGAAAAATACTTAAAAGTTTCCGTGAGATTAGTAAAATATATTGAAATGTGTTCCATTTACATTTCTTTCTGAAAACCAATAATTTAGATGGGTTTAAAATAAATTTAATCAAACATGCATTGATACTTTAAAGCTGTATCAATCCTAATTAAAAAATTGTAAAGTGTTTAAGAACATGCACTTAACTGTGTGACATTATCATTTTACCAGATACTAATTATGAGAAGAAAAATAATTTCTTATATGTTTTAGTATGTGATGGCATTGGACCACATAAAAAAATCCCTTTACACGCCGTCTGTTTATTTGTATTGAAATGAAATGAAAAACAGGTTAAGTCTTCAAGCAGTTATACATAAATCAAAAGGTTAAAATAGAAAAGAATCAATATCCTCATTACTATCACATTGTTTGGTTTAGAAATGAAAAGAAACACAGAAAAGGAATGTGTCAAAAGTTAGAGGATATATAGGTGGTAGTTTAAATAAGTGGATGTGTGAAAGGGAAGGAAATGAGAAAGAGAAATTTCTGTCACCATGTGTGAAGAAATAGATAGAAATGCAATATAATTAGCTATTCAGAATGAGAAAGAAATAAATGTTTTTATATAATTTATTATGAGTGTATTTTTCCTCTATTTTTATTATATAATAATAAATAAAATATTTTTTTCCTCTAGATTCTTCCTAATTAAACAAACTCTTTTCATTTACTTTTTTTTTTTCTTTCTTTTCCACCTTTTCCTCCTCTCTCTCTCTCTTTTCTGTATCAAACTAAGCTTTGGTTGGAAATTGAGGAAGGGAGGTGAAATTGTATGATAATACAGATCTAAGGACCACTAGCAACGTGTTCTATAAAAAATGGTTGGCACAGTGCCATCACTCACAGATGGGAATAACCTTCAAACACAACACACATTCTCTCTCCCTTCTTTGTTGGTGTTGGTCAGATACAACTCATAGGAACGTACGTAATTTCAGCCCACCAAAATAATAGATCCTACGTTCCATTTTGCATGGAAAGTATACAAAGACAAAAGCACAATAAAACTAATATATATATATATAACAATAGAAAATGTAATAAGTAATATAAAGAGAAGCAAAATAAAATAAAAATACAGTTTTATAATGTTATCTATTTTTTGAATGTTATCAATTAACTCTTTAAACCAGACATTATAATTATTAAGGTGGTCACTACTTAAGCTGGCAAGAACTTACTAGCTAGCCTGGTCCATATCAACAAACAAGAATTTATCTGGTCACTCTGATGCTACCTGCCGTGCAAGTTCTTTCTTTTCTCTATTTTCTTTAATTAATCCATATTCTACTTTTAATTACATTTTTATGCTGTAAATATTTTATAATCAAGTTGGTATTTACATTTCAGTATACATTTTTTTTTACTTCGTGAAACATCTTGAATGTGTGCGAAAAAACTCATAAAATTTAGAACCTAATAATTTGTTTGAAAATATAATTTATAATAAGATTACATTTAATACACGAAATGAAGAAAAAAAAATGTATATTTTTGTTGTTGTTAAATAATGGTAATTACGCATAAATCTGAATATAGTCCCACGTGTTATTTTATTATGCAAGAGGATTAAGTAAAGAAAGATGTGTGTGTCGATGGTTATTGGGTTCTTACTTACTCATGAGTCACGACCTTGTCACCCTCAACTGATACTTTTCTTATACACCAGATCTTGTCCATCGTTTTGTCACACACACACACACCATCACACAAAGTGCTATTACCCAAAATAAAGTAAAACAAAAATCATATTTATTTTTAACACAATTCATATCCACGATTGAACCTATAGGAGAGAAAGGTGATGATGATATACTAACCAAGCATGCAGCAGGATCAATTTAAATAATCCTCTCCATAGTATATACATACTTATAATAAGATGTATAAGTTGATTTTATAGTTTATGAAGAAGGGTTTTACTTTATTTTGGTTCTAAGTGTTTAGAGATAAACTTATTTAGTGATGAGTTAAATGTAAAAGTGTTGGACAATGACAGAAAGTACGTGGAATGACTGCACGTACCTGAAGTTTGAAGGCACATTGGCGATGTTCTTGAAGTGAGCGATGGAAGGAGGAGTAGCACTGAGGAGAAGGTACTCAATCTCACCCATGTCTCCATTGAAGCCTATGTTCTTGCAGCCATAAAGGGGGAGTTGTTTCTTTTGGGCCAGTGGTTTGGCAAAGAAATCAAAAGCTGCTTCTTCCATTTTGGCTACGGTGTCACAAGGAACGCCATGGTTGATCACGTTGAAGAAACCATACTCCTCACAAGCTTTAACTATGAGTTTTGTCACCATTGATCTTTCTGTGGATAAGTCCACAACAGGAAGGTGAATAGGTAAAATCTTTTCAGTCCTTATAGCGATTGGGGAAGCCACCACCATATCTAGTCCTAATCCAATAGGGGTTTACAGAAGGAGTTGAATGCAGAAAATGAAGTAGTTGTTGAGTTGGTAAATGGTGGGTTATTGTATGAGAAAAGGAGATTAGAAAGGTAGGGAGATGGAGAGTAGTGAAAGATGATGAAGGGGAAGGAAGGTAGGAAAAGTCCAACAACTATATGGGATATTTATAGTGAAGAAAGGTATCATGTGAAAGATGAGAGTGTGGGAGAAATCCATTTTGAGGATTAAACTTAGATGCTATTCTATATGTGTTATTATCCATTTACATTGGAGTTTTAACTTTAATAATAAAATATTTTATTTTGTAAATTATTAAGATGAAATTCTAAATTTAGTAAAAGATCTCGCAACCAATATTTATTTATATATTTATATTTAGTTTTTTTTATTGTATCTTGAAAATGATTGTCTTTAATACAAAATACATAAGAACAATAAAAAATTATATGAATAGTTAAAATTGAAATTAATGGCATCAATCTTGATTCTTTGTATGCAATTGTATAGTTAAAATAAAATTTCTTTATATGATTATTTTTTTAATTTTATTTTTTAATTTTATTTTTAATCTATCTTCTTACTGTGTTTCTTATTTGACTTTACATTTTTTTTATTATGTTAATTGTAGAAAGTAGGAGCAACTTTTTGTCGAAAATGAGAGAATCTACATAGAAGAGGAGATTAAAATTAAATAATATAAAGGATTTTTTTATTGTAAAAACTCTTCATGTTATGCATTTTTATCCAAGAATTACAATTTCATAAAAAATATCAATAGTATATTTTTTAGAGTGAATTCAGTTCCCAATTAGTTTTCTAAACTTGTATGTTCTATTTTGAAATAATTGAAATTTCGTTATTAATTTTTTTTCTTAGATGTTGTCTAAAGAACTTTTTCGAAAAGATAATTTTTTAAACTGTGATCATTTTCAAATAGGCGTCCAGTGTAATTATACAAGTATTTTAATTTTTCTTACACCAAACAAATTTTCTAAAAAATTCAATAATTAAAGCAAGTAATGCTTTGTAATAAGTAACTATATTTTAATTAATAATCTAAATATTTTTTAAATTAATTTAACGATAAATATTTAAATTAATCTGACAGTGTATTAAATATTTTATTAATTAATTCAATGGTAATTTATTGTTTTGAAACTTCAATTTCATGAGATACACAAATAATTTAATAGAGAATTTATTCTATTTCAAAATTTAATTTATTCATTTTTTTTATTTCTGTACACTGAGTCACATGAATGAGTGTCATTAATATTGATTTATTAGATTTATGGTGGCTATGTCTTTTGTCATAAACAATAACCAGCTGTCCAATTATGGTTAAGTTTGGATTTCCCATTTTAGTTGCTTTTTTAAAGCCACAAGCATGTTTTTTATGGCATTAAACTTATTTTAGGTATTTAAAAAAGCCAATACAATTTTAAGAAAAGAAAAGAAAATAAAGCAAAGAGATGATGCAGAATGAATTATATATATATATATATATATATATATATATATAAAATAGTACTTTTATGTGATTGAATGTATTTTATATTATTATAGATTACATATTTAAGATTCAAATACATTATTTATTCAACTGTATGTTCCTGTGTCAGTAAATCTATAACATGACTTTGGATAAATGTGTTAAGTAGTTAAACTAATATTAAAATAACCTTTTTAAAAAATTAATATAAAAAGATATTGCAAAAAGAAGTTTAATATGACTGATTAGATGTAATGTAAAATCATGGCTTGAGAGGAGACAGAAAAAATTTTCATATGTTAGTTGTGTTTATAAAAATTATATTCATTACTTATTCATACAACTCAACTAATGGCTCATTGGTTCAATTGGTGACTTATTTATTTACCACTTCGATTGATCTAGTTTTGATAACATTGATATCGTAGATTTACATATATATTTATTCTGAAAACATCGAATTTGTGAACATTATTTCATGTCGACATGTTTATTGAATGCGTGGACATTATTTCATTTCATGTCAATGAGTTTGATGTGGTATGATAAGAAAGCAAAGAGTGTTGAAGAAATAACCAAAATGACATGTTATTTTTATAATATGCTTCATAGTTATTTGTTTTTTCTTACATAAAACCTCATGTGTATAATAAATGTCAAAACAAGAAATTTGAATGAGTCACACATAAACACAATCATGTTAACAACAAAACCATTTTAACATGACACTCTATGACTAAGTGAATATGAGGTTAATAAATGAAGTAAAATTACGTAATTAAAACAGTTGAAAGATGAAATTTATAAGAAAAATATATGAAGAAATGGTCGAAATGATATAGAAAAATAATTTAAAAATGTGAATGAAATTGTTGTGGAGCGTTGGAGTGACACATTTGTTGCGTTGACTGGAATTGATTTTAAAGGAAACACAGGGCTACTTTAGCCCTCCACCACTTTATAAATAGGTGACTTGTCGTTCCCACAAAATGGACATTTGAGGTCCAAGCTTTGCTGGTTTATGGTCACCCATAAATACCAATCTCTCACGTCCCTCTCAACCTCCACCACTACTAATTCACCACTCTCATCCCTTTAAAGTACCATTTCCATTTCAAATCCACACCTTCGACTGTTAGTTATACTTCTTTTTCTCAGTTACCATTTTATGCCCAGATCTCCTAAAGCATCTCCAAATATGCATATGCTAACTTGGCCTTTCATGCATGCATAATGCAATTGTTCTACCTTCCACTTTCAATCCATTCATTCATCTCATGCAATATTAGCATTCTCAGTATAATGTACAGGCCCCATTCCCAAGCAATGTTGCACTGTTCATGAATTGTCATTTCACCAAAGGTCTTACTTTGTTGGTTGATGTCAATGTATTGCCATTCTTAATCGCTAGTGTAAAGTTGGTGACTACATCTTTGCTTCAAGTTGTTAATTAATTTCCCCAGATTAATGTTAGGAATGTACTTTTTTGAATATATGTGTTCCTGTTGGTTTAGTAGTTTCTAGAAACAAATGAGATGTTTGGGAGAAATAATCCCTATCTTAAAAAAAAACAATATTACTGCAAAATGAAAAAAAAAATGAAGTAGATAATATGGACTGTTGACTTGAATTATTTGTGTTAAAGAAGTTATGGAATCAGTTACATTTAGGGTATGTTTGTAAAAATTTATCCATAAAAAATTTGTAAGAAAAATAAATAAATTCAAATTAAAGTTAACTTTCATATAATTTCTTTAAACTATCATTTTTTTAATTTGTACATAAATTAATATTATTTTAAATTATAAAAAAAAATTAAAAGTTAAAACATACTCTTAGTAGTATATTATTTGATTATCCATATCATTTCTTTGACCAAAAGAAATATAAAGTCATATGATTTAGTATTTTTATAACAAAAAATAAGCTGCTTTTACTGTAGTTAAAAATATGATGAGACATTAAATGATTAATGGGGTTGTGATGAAGCTTGATGTGGTAAGCAGTTGTTTTGTATCACTTGTTGAGGCATGGATGTAAAAGAAGTTACTGTCTTCTTGATTATAATAATCTATGATTTGTAGCTTGTTCACAATCGGCACAAAGTTGTTTCTAATTTGTTTCTTTTTCCTTTTTTTTTCTTTGTACCTTCAGACTAGCATTATCTTAATCAATGTATATTGTTTGGACTCTAGCAGCTGCTTCACTTCCAGACGTGAGGCAAACAAAATTATTCCTCTGCCAAATGTACTGTGACCCATCAAAATAGATTAAATTAAGTAAAAGATTTAGAATGTCAGCAATGAATTTAACAAATTTTAGCCAATTTTACGGTTTCAGAACCACTAACACAGAATTTTAGGGTACTGATTACTGCAATGTAGAAGGGAAAATTTAGAATTAGCCTACTTAATACTTAACATTTTACACTCTAGCTTATTGAAAGAAATTTGGATTAAGAGATATTTCATTATTTCCCAAAACTATGCAGACCCAAGCATCCACCTGTTCTGTTCATCAGTTTTACACTGGCTGGCAAGGACTTTCTTGCGAATCATAAAAGTTCATTGGCCTCTTGCTTTGAGAGCCCATCTAAATTGTTCTTGCGAATCTAGCTAAGGTTGCTGCTAATGGCATCACCCTAGAAAAAGGTAAAAACAGTTGAAAGGAGATGTTCAGTAAATAGGCATGACCAACCCTAGTCACGCCTTACAACACTCACTAGACTCTTGAATTCACACGAAATTCTAGGAGTCTCTTGCTAGCGTGTCCTTCAGATGAAAAATTTGATATACAAAGAGCTGCAATCATTTTATTTGCCCTGTTATATTCTCGAATAGTGATAATTCAGCAACCGAAGAATAATTTTGAATGTGTACCAAAAAATTATATTGAAACACACTTTGTCCTAAAGAAGGAAACAGGTTCATATAGCAGATGCACAGAAAAATTATTCATGACTTGATTTCAAATTATGCCTACAGACACCTCGGAAGAAATCAGGGTCGAACCAGCATGTGCAGGCTTTCTCCAATCCATTCTTGACAGCTTCCTTCTTCTCAAGGAGATTCTTGTAAAGTTGTACCCATCTGTACATGGCTCGCTTCAATCGAGCACTCTGACCTCTACCAGACACAAACTTGATGCAGTCCCTAGCTAGCTTTATAAGTTCTAAGCCATTGATCACAAAAATATACTGGAAAAAGATTGAGGGTGTTATAAAATGGGATATGGCACATGCATCCCATTAATCTTGTTAATCAACTAATCATGTCTAAGAAGGTATTCAAATATCATCACAAATTTTGCATATGAATATATTTCAAGCTTAACCACCTCATCCATTCTAAATAATTCAGAAAAAGTACGCTCAAAGTATATTTGCAGACACAATTAACCACCGTTATTAGCTTATTAACGTCACTTCAAGTTTTCCCTTCATTTTTCACACAACAGAGAAATCTTAGACTAAATCAATATGGAGATACGCACATTTCATGCAACGAGAGAACTTACCATTAATACAAAGCAAACTGTTGCTAAAACAACTTGAAGATTTTCGTTTGACATCCCATCTGATCCCCCAGAACTGCCACCATTGCTTCCTCCGCCACCGCCACCGCCACGTCCTCCAGGAGGCATGTCTCCACTTCCTCCCTTCTGAATTTGTTGTCGCAGTATATCCTCTATTGACTGTCCCTTAAATTGTTCCATAGCTTCTTGAAGAGATTTGCTCTGGAAATCCTAATTATGTTCTAGTATTTAGTAACCGAAGAACAATCAAATAAAAAATACAAAAACCACAAGATAATATATATCAAGAGCGTCCACGAAACTCCAACTCCTCTATTCACATCCATTGGGAACATGTCCAGCAAAGGTTCACTTTTGGAAGAAAACTAAAGATTTACATGCAGAAAAATGTTTCCATTAAAATTTGGCCTCATAAAAACAAACTAACCCCATTTCTCTACCTAACAAAAATATAAACTAAAATTTGTTTGGGCATAAATTAAAAAACAATTTTTGGAGAAACAAATATCTAAAGGTTTCCACAATTTTTTTTCATTTTATCCATCTAATTTATATCTTCTATAAATATTTCTGAAAAAGTATATCCAAACAGACGCAATAACAATAAAAACACTCACAAGATGCTATGCAAGTTGATATCTTAAGCAATATCAAGTTTTGTGAAGGAGCATCTAACTAAAAAAATCAAGAACTAGTGATATAAAGAAAGAATAGGTGTATTCTTACCCCATTGTTTTCCATCATTCCCTGTCCACCGGCGAAACAGAGATGAAGAGGTTGGCGAGATTTAAGGACAGGTTGGCATTGAAAGCGAGATAAAGATTTAGGTCTAAGGATAAGGGAAGTCACAGAGAGAGGGTCAAAAGCCACCGGCGATGAACATGCTCCAGAATTAAAATCGCGGCGCAACTGAGACACGTAGGGGGTGTGAACCCCACGAACACGTGGACCAGGACCAACTTTGATGATGTTCATTCTCACCAAACAAAACCAACACCTCAAAATTCACGCATTACATACCTGGAAACAAAACCTTGTTATACGACAGATTATTGAACCTGAAAATAAAACCGTGCATGTTGGAATTGACGGAAAAAAGATGCTCCTAGCAGTAATTAATCAAGAATTGATTAGGAGAATGAAAACTAGAGAGGGAAAATGAAAAGGAAATAAACGGAGAGAAAGAAAGGAAGAAGAAACGATGTGAGGGAAATGACTCACTGGTTGAAGGGTTAGACGATGCAATGAAGTGTGTCTTCTCCCAATGACGGAGAAACGATGGATCATGTGGTGGATTGTTCTGCAATTTAGCTAGGGCTGTGTTAGAGTCGGCGGGCACAGAGAAGAAAAGAGGGTTCTAGAGTATTTTCCTTCCGATCGGACGGTGGCGCGTGGATTCTTTTTAATATCAAACTCTAGCCGTTGGATTGAATTTTAGGGAGAGATCTCTCTGCCAGAAGAGTTTGTGCAGAGGGTGTGGAGAAATTTATGAAACTTGCAGCCTCTCCCCAGCAAGACTTTTGTCCGTTCCATACATCTGACGGCTCATATTAAAAATTGAAAAACGGCAAAGGCAAAACGTACCATGACCCTTAGATTCATCTTAGGGTTAAAAAATTATAAATCAAAGAAAATAATGATTTTTTTTTCATTTTATTAAACATGTAGTTTGGTAAATCATTAAAATTTCAATCAATACATATCAACTTTTTAGCTCAATTAAGTTGAGACATTCTTTCATGTATTAAAAGACTTCTTTCACGCTTTTATTGAAACAAATGTGTGAATTTTGGAGGAAAATTTTGATTGATTAATGTTTTAACAATCTAAATAAATACTCTTAATGAACTAACATTTTATTATATAAAAATTAATATGGGCAGTTGATATTATGTTACCACGAAGTTATCATGAAACTTGATTAAACTTTGGTCATGTTTGATTTTTGTGTGAAAGAGTATGAGATAAAATATTTTAGAATAGTTTTAATATATGGTGAAGTTCGAAATTACTTGTTATATATATATATGTATATATATAATATTAATAAACATGTTGTTATTCCTTGAGCAATATTAACCTAATTTGACATTAGTTATCGATTTGTTCTTAAGAAAAAATTTATATACTAAAATATATCACGTTATAAGAAAAAGATAAAATCAATCTGTATGTCTGTTTTATTTTTCTAAAAAAAATAAATTTTGAAAATCTGTAGACATATTATTCTCTTTTTGTTATTTATTGGAAGGAAAATTATTTTAAAAAAAATGCTTATAGCAGCATCGACGAAATCGATGTCACAGCTTCTAACTGGAGAGGCACATACTAAGCATATTTGTCTTATTTAAGAACAATAGAAATGCACACGAATAATTTGTTTCAAACAAAAATTATAATTTAGTGTTGATTTTTCATGTTTATGGTCTTCTTATAGGAGCAGTAATGTTTTTATTTAGAAAGAAATGTTCTCTTATTATTTAGTAATTTTGAAAATATAGGCAGATTATTTTATATCTGTAAGTATTTGGTGATAAGTGATGATAACCATGATTGTTACTTTTTATTAAGATTATTTCAAAATTATTCATTTAAAATATAAACTTAAATTAAAAATTATCTTAACATGTAGTAAAAAATAATTATATCATACAATATTATTATAAATAAATTTTGTTTTGAAAAAAATTTAAATAAGTTATACAAAGTATAAATTTAAATTAAATCAATATTTTTCAAAACAACTTTAATTTGATAAACATAAATAAAAGAATTATAAAATCAGATTTTGAATAATTTTTAATTATTAATATTTTTATTTTCATCAATTAATTATAAAAAAATAGTAAAATAAAAATTACGTAGAATTGAGCATTGGACGGGTATAATTGTTCAAGTCGCACTATAAAAAAAACTTTATAAATTACATTTTGAACAATATTTAATTTTAGAAACTATATTCCTTGTATACGTATCAATGAATTAGCTTAAATTCACAAAAATATATTAAGATATTTTAATATATATTTGTATAATAATAATTTATTTGATTCATTAAATAATATAAAACTAAAAAAAATTAAATTGAATTAATGAAAAATAATAAAAGATATTAAATTTTAGATTAAACTAGACTTAATTATATTTAATAAAAATAAAAATAATAAATTTTATGTTAAATTAAATATGATAATATAGATTTTAGGTAGTCCCACAATTAATATCTGATTAACTCATGTATTCTACAAGAAAATATATAGAAGCTCACTTTAAAATTTCTCTAAAAAATAAAAACCCACACTACACAAATAACAGATTTTGAGATCTTTCATCCAAATTCTTAATTATACTTAATTATAGTATAACTATGATAAGTAAACAAATATAAATAATATAATATATTTACAACCTCAGGAAGAAATATAGACAATTAAAATATTTACCTATTAAAAATATTTATTCTAATACTTAATTCTAATTTTTAAATTTTTTATTATTTCATTTCATTTCATTATTTATTTTAAAGTTAATAATATGAAATTAGTATATATCTTAGTATTTCTTAACCTCTTTACGAATTCAATTTTTTTCTACTTTTAAAAAACTGGCATTAATGGTATCTTTACCATTGATTATTGGAGATATTCTTCAATAGTTATGAGGTGCTACAGGACATAAAATCAGCAAAGTATAAGTTTTAAATTTTGGAAAAAATGAGATGGACTGCAAAAGAAGCAATGTTGAATACATAATAAATAGGCAACACACTGAAGCTAACACAAAACACAAAAACCACATTAAAAATGCTAAGAAACCAATAACAGTGATTGTTGAGAGAATAAGTTGTGGGATTACATCATTGCTGAAAGATGATTCTAGAAGGAACCCGACATGGACCAAGGTCATAATAGGTTGGGCCTAAAAGGCTTCAATTTTATTCAAACTTCCAACATGCCCAAGCCTTACTATTTGGGGACTCTGTCTTCCTATGCCTCATGTGTTTCTTACTAATAGTTATAGTTGCTGGAAAATAAATTGAAATTTAGTTCTTAGAAATTGAATTTTAATATTTTTTCCTTTTCTTTTTGAAAAATTGATTTAGAAAAGTGAGGAAGAGATTTTTTTAAAAATATAAATATTTAGAATTTAATTTTTCAGAAAGCGAATTCTAAAATACTATAATAAACCATATTATTTATCTAAATATTTATAATTTATGGTATATTAATGAGAGCGAACCCAGTATACTTAGAACTCCGATTGAGGTTAGGAATAATAATGAAATGAATTCAGAACGTATTTCACAAGTTGGGTGAAGAATGTCTATGTTTTGTTACACGACATTTTTTTTATATAATGTTTTCTTAAAATGTATTCTCTTAAATGAGAACAGAAAATAAATTAAATACAAAGTGTTTGTAAAACAATATTATATAAAAACTATAACTCATTTTATCCTATTTTTCTAAATTTTAAAACAGAATTTTTTATTCTATTTTATTGTAAAAATATACAAATAAAAGAATATTTGAAGTATTTTTATTGACATAATAATAATAAGAATTTGTCTAATAATAATAAGGAGAAGAGCAAGAAAGGCCTGCTACACTGAGAGGTGTAGATATAGGGTCCGATATTTAGAGTAGAGACAATGGTGTTGAAAGGAGTAAAGTTGAAGTGAGAGTTTGATATATAATAGAGTCCTTGAAGTGTTAAACAGTGTAATTAAGTATTGAAGAAAAATAAAATGAGATGGGCTCCTTGGCATGCTAGAAATGTAATAATAATTAGTTTGTAGCCCTAGAAAGTGTAGTACTAATTAAGAGTAGTTTATGTATGTTAAATTTGGTATAGCCCCGGTGATAGACGATGTGGGACTTGGTGGAAAAGAAGAATTGAATAATATTAGTAATGTGTGTGTTTTCCATGAAGGCATTATTGAGATGTCATTCCCTTACTTTACGAAGGGTCTTGAATGGAATGATATGGAGGAAAAAGTAAGAGGTAATGAAGGAGCCATGTTCGCATGTAACCTAAAGGTGGAAAAAGGCTTGACCAAGATGGGGCCAATGGTGGTAGTACCTAATGCCGAATGACCTCAAAAGGAATACGTGAAGCATATTGTGACTGTAACTTAATTCAAGCTCAGCCTTTATGTTGTCGCTCTCTCATTGCCACAAACTACAAACACAAAAAGGAAAAAAGGGTCCCATTGGTGGGGTGGGGGTAAATAGTTTACTAACTCATACCCTAGGGAAAGGCATTTAACTTTTCAATGTCCATTCATAGACATCATCATTTTGTGCCACAAGTCACCTACCTTTCATCCCTTTTGGGCACATAAAAAATGTATATAACCTCTTTTTCTTATTACACCTTTTACTCCCTTCATTACCTTCATCTTATAATCACCTTTCACACTTCCATGTAATCCATCCCACTCAAACCTTTCATTCATGCCATCACATTCATTTATTGCTGCATCTTCATACAAGCCACAATCACTCTTCAATTCTATGTCATTTATTATTGCATTCTATTTTTCCACTCTACTTCTACACCTACAACCCTATACACACAAAATTCCCGCTTATGCTCAACCAATCCAAATTCTATTCAGATCAACCCCGTAAATATAAAAATATAGCGGTCGCCGTCGCGGCTACGTTTGAATTAGTAAAATCGAGAAAAAATATATATATATATATATATATATATATATATAGTATTACATAAAAGTTGATGTAGTACTTACGTAATTAAACACCTGAAAAACCAGAATAAATTATTGAAGTCAAGGTACGCATTGAATTAAATTTGTAGGGAAAAGGTTTCCGTAGTTGATGCGTCACAATTTCTTTCTCTGTTTCTTTCCCTAGACTTGCATAACCACCACACAAATCGTGTCAATACACAAAATTTTATGCATCCGTTTTGGAATATACTGCATATACAGTATGTATACAGAGAAAAATCTTTGTCTACGATATTAGGTTGGGCT
The DNA here is from genome assembly GCA_030347555.1 of Lablab purpureus. Taxonomy (NCBI): domain Eukaryota; kingdom Viridiplantae; phylum Streptophyta; class Magnoliopsida; order Fabales; family Fabaceae; genus Lablab; species Lablab purpureus. Next base: position 18,503,756 of record CM059259.1, read on the forward strand.
ACCACGTGCCGATGATTGATGGAAACAATGTGTTAGGCAGCTGAATTGGTATATGGTTAAAAACACATACAGCAATTCCACCCCACCCTCTTATTTTTTCTTTTTTTCTTTTTTAGAAAATATATATGATGCCGACATATTTGATATTTTCCTGTGTACAAAATGAATTGAAGGAGAAAGTGGTAATTTGAGAGGTATTATTCTTCACTATTCGAGGGTGGTAGGTGTGTGTGGCAGCCCCATCAAAAACATTGGGGGGTGTAATATTCCTTATGGGCTCAGGTTGTATTCTATCCCAAATTGCTTGTCCTTGCCCTGCCATGTGAAAGGAATGGCTGAAGCACCCTTCCAAATCAAGAGAGGGATAGGCAAATAGCGTTTTCAGCATCAAATTTGCACCCCTCTCATTTCCCACCAAACTTCTTATTATCACACTTTCACACTTGCTGCTGTGCTCTATGCAGTAGATTATCGAGCATTTGCACTTCAAATTACACTTGAAAATCAAGAAAAGAGAGAAAGAAAGGACTAGTACTAACAAGCAAGATAAGGGGTGATTCATTCTTCTACTTGATATTATTATTCAATTGGAGAGAGTTAGTTTAATGGCTTTGAGTTCTATGCATTGGATGGTGAGATGGGGCTCTAGCGGCCTAGGACACATGTAGTGCCAAATTGAGCTTACTCATGACATTTATCTTACTTGTCTTGCATAAAAGAAGAAAACAAATCAACAAGATAGGGAAAGATCAGGGAATTATCTCTCTCTCTTTCTCTCTCTACTTCATTCTGGGTTTTTGTTTGCTTCTTTCAGCATTTACTAATTCAATTCTCTTTTTGGGTGAAGCTCTATGATTATGTTGGGGGAGGTAAAAAAAAACTATAAACAGCAATCAGCTTTATTGTATTGTAGTTTAATATGTGAGGCTGAGCTGCGATATTATTTTCGGCCTTTTTTTAAAAAATGTAAGGCACAAAGCTTCTGAATTTCAGAGAGAGAGAGAGAGATAACTCCAATAATACAGTGGATATTTGTACATTGGAGCAGTCACGAGGGAGACTCTTGCTTAGATCTAAAAGAATATGTATGCAGTTCCACACTTTCTCAGCCAAACAACATATAAAACAACGAAACAGATGTCTGCAACAGCATAAATATTCTGCACACAATGATACAAGCGAAATTGATTGCCTTAACAGAATATCACACAGAAGGCTTTTGAATTCCTCTGAATACAAGCAACATTGATTTATTAACTATGGCCTCTCTTTACATCTTACCATACATACCTACCTACATTAAGGACCACGACCAAGCATGCTAGCTGCTACACAAACTACAAACTACATTCATTTCTCACAAGTAAAAAAGCAACAAAATAAAATAAAATATACCCCAATTGTACTCTTGGAAGCCATGGTCTCCGAATAGCTAGCATATTTGAAGAACCCCCCATTGAGGGAGGTTCTAAGGTAAGGTAAGGTCCTTGATCAATTTCTTTGAAGCCATGGCATAATATCAGTTGTTGCATCATGGTAGGCCAAAATTGGAACAGCTCAGGAGGGATAGACAAGGAAGGAGAGGATGAGTTGGGTGGCAACGGGGAAAGAAGGAGATCAAACTCTATATCAGTGGATTGTGATATAGGGTCTTCCACAAAAGCAAAAACAAAGAAAACAGATAGGGTGTGAGGTCTTACAAGGTCAAGAAAAGGTCTTACAAGGTCAAGAAGACTCCAAGGAAAAACAAAGAAGTGTGGTAGAAACTAGATGAAGAAGAAAGATGAGAGAAGGTAGTAAAAAGCTCAGATAGGATAGCACCAGATTAGAATGAAGCTCCTGCTGCTGCTGCCACCACTCCAGGAGAATTGTCAGCTCCAATTTCAGAGCCACTAATGGCTTCTTTTTGGTCACACCTCCCAATTCTCAAAGGGTTGACCATGGCCACCTTGCTGCTAGTCACATGCATGATGAGAAACCCCTTATAGGGACCTGCATCATGTATCATGCTCTTAATTAGTGCAGAGAATAATGAAGAAGAATGGCAGGGCCAGAAGCAGGAGCCAGCTTTAGATTAGATAAAAAGTAGCTAGGAGAGAAAAAAAGTAAGCAAAAAACAACTAAAAGAATACAAGAGAATATCTTGCATTTACCATAAAGTAAAATAGTTCAGTCAGTCACAGTATGATTATCTTAAATAGCATAAGCTGAGCTAGTACAAAAATACACCTTTAACATGAATTACACATATTAAAAAGGTTCAAGATAACTGTGCAAGCTATGACTCTAGGTGATTCAAATTTTATTTTGCAAGTTCAACACATGCTAACACTAGTACCTTTATCAACAAACCCGTCTTTTGGTTTCATCTTTGAGACCCTTTTTTCCTCCCTACACTATTTCAAGAGGGTGAAAGGAGAGAGAAAGAGAAGCACAGAAAAAAGTGAGAGTGAGAGTGAAAGAGAGAGGGAACTTTTTGGTTATGGTAAGATGGGAGGGAATGGAGGAAATGCAGAGGTTTATATGGAGGAAAAAAGGAAAGATGAGTGCATGAGGCGGCCAGTGGGCTTTCCCAATGGACCTGATTGCGACAGGTCCAAGGCCCAGAAAGATCTAAACGGACCTGGTGACATCAGCAGGGCCCAGTATAAAGAGAAAAAAAATGTTAAATGTTGGAAATGTAGTTTTCTGTGGCTGACTTAACAAAGGAGAAGATGAAATAATTTTTGTTGTACATTGCAATTTTCTCTTTGCTTTTCAACAATTTGTGTTTCTCTCATCAACGTTATTAAGCAATAATGATGCTTTCCTTAAAAATATTTTTATAAGCAATAACATTGCTAAAGTAGAAAAGTGGAGAACATTGGACAGTGGATCAGAGCATTATTACAGTAAATAAATATTAACCCATAAAGTTTTACTCATAATATTCTTAAAACTATTTTATTCGGTGCAGTGTTTGTGCTTCAGTTTATATCCGTACTCATGGAGGACAAAAGAGTCTTCAGCCTTTGTGTGTGCCATGTGGCTGGCTGTTGTTGTGTCCCAGTGTTGCTCGTGTGCTTTCCCAAACTTCCATTTTTCTCTGTGCAACTTCAAACTCACCATAGCAGATCACTACTTCTAAAACCTTTTAAATATTTCATATTTGTTTAAAGCACAATTCCCAGTCCATCTATTCAACTCAACGTACTTTTAATATGCCCTATTTAAAAAATAATACATCAATATAATTTTAATGAAGATTCATACTTTTATGTATGATTGTAAACATTTTATTATTAAAAGAAAAACCTTTTGTTTTAATGTTTACTCTCTTGTATAGGAGAATTTAAGCAACATGGCTCTATATACCATGTTTTAATTGACATAGCTGCAATACCATCAATGAATCATTAATATTCTAATTTGTTTTATATATCCATTTCCAACACGTTGATATAATACTTCTAAGTACCACCGACATGAAGTATAGCCATTATGAAAATTCAATACAACAGCATATAAAACAATTAAAGAAATATATATATAATATTAAATATAGAACCATGGTCTCTTGATGAATGTTTCCAATAAAGGATGAGATTGATACGATTTTAATCTGTAGACAACAGGAAGTATCTTATGCTACAATGCTTTATAATTTTATTTTGTTTTTAGCAATGTCCAATTTGATTTTACGTAGTTGCAATTGTATATCTATTATATAATATTTTATGAATTTTTATGCATGCCTAAATATGCGTCTTTTCCATACTCTATATGTTTTTTTTATAATAACTAGACAATGGCCCGTGAAATAAACACAGCGGGTCGCACTACACAGAATAGGAACTTGAGACAGATAATTTTTATATTACTATAGTTTATATGATTTTACTCCATGTTTGTCTCTCCTATAAAATAAATGTGGTTTCAAAAAGAAAACCAATACAACAACATTTATATCTAGCCTGATAAATATATATACATTCATACATAGGCTAATACAATAATGAAGATACGTCCTAGAACATGAAGCCATGAAGGGTGGTCAACACAATCCTGTAGTCACAGTACAGGCTTACACATGGTTGAGCTTAAAACAGGAAATAGTTTTGATAGAACCGTTAAAATTGAAACAAGATCAATCAATCCTGTATAGAAAACTACGCATATTATTATTAAACGCTAATCATCCTAATGAGCACGAAGATCAAGCTTGTAATGATAATAATAATAGCGAAGGAACAAAATGGTTGGTTCTGAATACGACCCATGTGGTGGAGTTGTAAGGTGGGTAGAATGTAATATTCAGTGAGACAGGGACCTGAGAATCCAGTAATGATTTCTCACATCGGATGCAAGATCCTGTGTTTCTTTGTAGTTTTGATATCTTGTGATGGCACTGCTTGGAGGGTTGGTTACTTGGGAACTCGGTTAGGAACTCAAGTTACAGCAATGAGTTACCCGGAAAGAGGGAACAAAAAAAGGTGTGTTTTGAGCAAAATGATGGGTTAAGGGAACAAGGAATCTTAGGTGACCGAAAGAAAATATTTTAAACTATAGGTGAGACTTCTAAACACCGAAGGAAAGTAGGGTGTGCACGATGATGGCAGTTGGAAATCTTACTAGCAACACAGTCTCCAAAGTTACATGGTCAAACAAGTTACAAAGTCACACCCTCCCCAATTCCTTGGCTTCCTAACTTGATAATTAAATATGACTTTGTAAGGCTACAGTGCTTTTTGGAGTGAGCTCTAGCAGTAAGTTAATTAATGTGAAGGATCTCATAGATACTACAGATGGATTGACCGAAAGTCTTTGTACCCTATGTTAGGGTCAAGTGTCCCCACATCCCTTTTGCTCTCTGCTAAGCTCCAATATTTGAGCCAGTGAATAAGGGTCCTGTGCAGGGACCCTTTTTCCTGTTCTACCCATGCACCATGTAATTAAGCATTAGTCCCCCTCTGAAACGCTACTCTTTTATTCCATTCCGTGACCATACCAATAGTTTGTTATCCCACTGTGGATTTCATTTGATGAATTATAATAATAATAATAATAATATATGTATGCATGTATGTGAGCCTTAGCACCCCAAACTTTCTTGTCAGTGAATGTATCCTGTAAGTTGGGATTAATAAAGGTCAAAGAGAGCATGATAATCCTGCAACTACAAGAGACAGCATCGGAAATGTCAGTCACGCACACACTTGAATGTAGATGTGTGACAAATAGGGCGATAAGTTAAAAAAGCTATAGCAAACTTGAGAACAGATTTTGGTACCTTTTATCTGCGTGTGCTGTGAGAGATGTGTGCGTGTATAGGGGTGATATATATATATATATATATATATATATATATATATATATATATATATATATATATATATATATATATATATATATATATATATATATATATATATATTATATGTGTGTGTGGACTTTTTTTCTTTTTGGGTTTCTGGAAGGAGGGTGCTTTTTTTTTTGGAGAAAATCAATGCAATAATGGCCCTCTAACTTAAATCATGAATTTATCTTTTCGGCCCCTCCCAGGATGCAATTATGGACCTGTCCATGCCTTTACATGACCCATTCAAACTATTTGCTCCAAGGTGAGCCAACTAACTCAATCAATGATGTGCACTGTACACAGTGGTAAAATGTTGCTTATAAGGTTTGGCTGTATATTTGGTTTTAGGACCACTACTTGTCCTTTTATTCTCATCTCACCTTGGACATCCCAGAAACTTTAGCCTATGTAGCCAGTTAAAGATTGCAAAAGCCAAATTTCAGTACCCTACATACGTTACATGTTTGGTTGATGATATAATCGTGATTTCGATCTTTCCTTTTCCCTCCTCCACCTCCTAGTCCGTGTATAAGTAGACACTTTCACTTGCAGTCAAATGCACCATGTGAAGAAAACTTCCCCAAGAGAGCCCTTTTGAAAGCACTTTCTTGATGCAATAGGTAAGCATGGTGCATTTGAGTAGCTTAGACAAATTTTATCATGGAGGAAGATATAATTGAAAGTGTGTAATGCGGTGCAGTGTAGACCCTGGTGATGGTTTGGTATGTATGGCATTGATTCATTGAATGAGTTTGACGTTCAAAATGAATGCGTGGAGCCCTTGAAGTTTGTATAAAGACTTCGGAAAGGTGCCAGTTGCAGTAGGAAAGAGCTGTGGTGGTGAGTTGGGTGGATGTTGGTTGATGTGACTGATGAGGAAGATGCAGAATGATGAAGATGGTATTTGAAGAAGGAATCGCTTGAAAAGTATGAGACACGCAATGGTAGGGATGTGAAATGGAAGGTGGGCAAATATAACACATAAACATGTTACGTAGGTGAGTGAAAAGAAAGGGTTGAGGGGCAGGGTATCCTTTCGAAATATTCCAAGAAGCGACTCTAGATCATAAACTGTGTACAACCAAATCAGGAAACCAATAATGCATAATATGAGGATAAAGGGTAGCTTGAAAGGTGTATACCAACCCGTACATGTCCCTGAGCCAATTACCATGTGGCCAAAGTGGAGCTGTTCCGGCATTAATTCTGTGTGCCCCCAGAGACCCATTTGGGATGAGAAAGGAACAAAAAAACCTGCAAAGATTCTCTCTCACTCACTCTATGCAAAAAGAGTCACTAAATTTTCAAAATTTTTGGCTTCCATTGTGGTCCACCTGGTCACCATCAATTTCCGGGTAAAAGAGTGGCACCCACTTACAGAACATTTTCATGCTACCAAATTCTCAACTATATTCTTTGCAGTCTTCAGAAAAAACAGTAATGCAAATAAAAATTCCTCTATATGCCATCCATGTCCAGTTCTGCACTCACTGTCATGTGCTTCATACGTCTATGAGTTCCGCACCTCTTCCCATGGCCTTTTCTGACTTCAAGTGAATATCACTTCTTTTCTTCACTGGGATGCACTTTAGGCCCAAAACATTATTATTCAAAGATACCAAACAATGAAGTAATAGACCCAAAGCAAAGCAGGCCCAAAATGACAACAATATCTATAAATGCAAAACAATTTAGGTAGACGTGTTCAAAAAATTCGATTAATTAAAACCAATCTATCACTGATTTTTTTTCTTTTTCTTTTTCCACCTCCATATCTTTAATCTACACCCATAGGATATACTGTATAATACTTCGTATCTTTCCACACTTCATGTTTTATTTAGATTCACGTTCGAAAGTTATTTTTAGAAATAATTTTTTGATTGTAAAATTCAATAATCACTTTTAAAACTGACCTTTGGATTATAAAAAATTACTTCTCAAAGTCATTCTAAAGAGTACACTCTAAAAGCTCTCTGATTACACTCTTTCTCTCTTTATGCATCTTTCAAAATAATTTTTATGTTTAGGTTACTATTTATAAGAATAGTAACGTTGAAACCTTTCATCACCACACTAATCCCAACCATTTTGGATTTATTTTAATGAATTACTTCTATATTCAAATCCATTGTTTGGAGATAAATACTTTGATGCACTTCTTATTTTGAAACATATTTTACTTTAACTTTTTTTTCATTACACCTATACAATTAACTCTTATCAGTTTCTCATTCTAACAAATTTAGTCAAACTAAAATTTTTATCTCTATTATTTACAGTGTGCCTTTTAAAGTTACCTAATTATAAACATAAAAATTATTTTTTATTTTGTCTTTTTGAAATCCTCTATCTCTTATGTATTTTGAAATTTTCTTATATCCCCACCTTACGTTAATGCATTCACACTAACATCACATAATTAATTTATCCATCAAACCTTTAAAATTCAAACTAGTTTATTCTGTTTTTGAAATAACCACAATTTTTTAATAATGTTATCCATTTTAGAAATTAAAAACAAAATCTTTTATTAAGAAATATACAAAAATTGTATATATAATCATTCATATCAATTTTTTGTGTACCTATTTCTTTTCAATTTCTTAACATTTTTTTTAAAAAAATTGTAAATTTTTTATTTTTAATTAATTAACAAGTCTTTAAAATAATTTATTTTCATTTCAATATCATTAGTTTTTAGTATACGTGGATTTTTTTTAAATTAAAAAAAACATAATTAGATTACAAAGATACTTATATAGTTAATTTAAGACAAATGTTGTTGACTGATAGTTTGGATACGAAGTCTTACATACAATTATAAAATATTGAATAAATATTTGTTTTTATTATTAAATTTGTTAAAATAAATTAAAATTTTGTATTTACTTATATTTTCACATGTTAGGCATTTTAACTTAAATTAAAAGTTTAACAATTATATTATATCTTATACTTCAATATAAAATATAACTTTAAAAAAGTAATTAAAAATTTCGAATCGGATTTTAAAAGTGTTTGTTAACCAACTATATAATTAACAATTTAAATATTTATTTATTAAAAATAATATAAATTATTTTTAACATTAAATATAATAATATTGTGATAAATTATTTTTATTAATTAATAAAGGTTTCAACACTATCATTTAAAAATATTTAATATATTTTATTAAATATTTTAAATTAGTATTTTAACATAATTAATAGTTTTTTGGGTAAATAATCTTTGGTTTTATAATTAATAAATTAAAAAATTATTTTTCTTTTTTTACACATGGATATCCTAAAAAACAACTGTACACCTGAATCTCGTAACACTTAAAGTAGAGATATGATAAATCATATCAAATCTAACCTTAAATAAAAAATATGATTTTAATTTAACCTATTTTATTTTTACAATTTTTTTAAGCTCTATTTCAATTTATATAAAAAAATTATTTATCTTAATTTATATAAAAACTTAACATAACTTAAAAATTTATTTTATGATGATTTATAGCATCAAAATAGAATTCATACAGATTTATTAGGTATAATCCGAAATTTAAAATAATTTATTTAAAAATATTTTTTATATTAAAATTTTTATATATAAAATAAAATTACCTTTCATTAAAAATATAATTGCTAAACTTTTAATATAAATGAAAATGCTTAGTATATGAAAATATAACTAAATACTACATTTTAATTATTTTTAACAAATTTAATAGTCAGAACAACAAATATTTATCGGATCTTTTGTAAATGGATATAGGATGTGATATTGAGTCTATTAGTAATATTTATCTTAAGTTAATTATATAATTTTTTATTTAAATTTAAATATTTTATTGAATTTAAAAGATTTTTACACATAAAAAAAACTACAATAGTTTAATTTTCTTTTAAATTCTATATATGTCACTAATTTCTTAAACAATTTTAATATAATTACTTTATTTCATAGATAAATACATAATTTTTATTGGAATAAAAATAAATTAATTTAAAAATTATTTCATTAATTAAAAATAAAAATAATTTTGTAAATATTTTAAAAGTAATAATCAAAGAAATGAAAAAAAAATTTAAGTGTGAAAAAGTTTGCATTAGTAATTTTGAATATATTTAAAAAAAATTAATAAAAATATTTTATTTTTTAATGATTAAGATTGGATAGAAAACTATTATTTATTTGAAAATAAAATAAATTAATTTTAATTTGAAAAGTTTGATAAGTATATTAATGTCTTGATGTTAATGTCAGTAGAAAAAAAACACATGATTTTAGGAGCTTTAAATATATTAATGTGAGATTCTAAAAGACAATAAGAGATAATAATAAAATAAAATAAAAATAATTTTTATATTTATAATTAGATAATTCTTAGAGACAAAATGTAATTAATAGAAGTAAAATTTATGGTTTGATTAAATGAATCATGATATTAATTATATAACTATAATAAAAAGTAACATAAAAAGTAACGAGAAATCAAACCATGCTTAAAATTTCTTGAATATTCGTAACAAACAATCAAAACACTTTATTTTAGAAGTCTGCCAAAATAATTTCCTTGTTTGAGTGATATATATAACCAATTAATTTAACATTTTAAATTTTGAAAAAAAATCCAAAATTCATATTCATCCTGAGTTGAAGACTTTACTCTCGTTGGTGTTTAGTTCTTTTTGTTGAATATGTAATTATGTGAGAACTCCGAAAAGAAAATCTTAAATAATTTCATGCCAACTACAACAAATCAAGGAAAAAAATTTGGCTTTTTAACATAATATATTTCCAATTGTAATCAGAAAAGGAATAACATGAAACATAACAATTTTAGGTTGATTTATATTAGTTATCTCATACCAATTTAAAAATATTTTTAACATTACTTATACGAAGAACCACAATAAAAAATTATTTTTATACCAATTCATGTGACCATTCTTCTAATTTTTCAAAGTTAAGACTTTTTAAATAAGCTAGAATCATATCTATATATAAGTTATTATACAGTAATTATGTTATATTTTAAAATAGTTTTAATTAGTTAACGATATATTGTTATAGATTATTTTTTATTAAGATATTAAAAATGTATTTTTAATAATATTTTAATACTCTCTCACAGACAATTGTTTTGCTAAATAAAAAAATTTAACTAAACAAAATGAAACCCTCTCTCGGTCTTCATTCTGTATTCATCACATCACATACCTCCGAAGTTTACTCGTTTGTGTCTACTTCTCATTCTTCACATGCCAAGTTCTGCAATTCGATCCCCTCCTCTTTTCTTCCCTCTCTGTATCTCTCCTCTCTCTTTTCATTGTGCGATCAAGTTCATGTTTCATGTTCCTTCTGATTCCAATCATGAAGTTATAAACATTTTCCGGTAAACGCTTAGCAATATTATATATCCATTCTTGCGTGTGTGTACGTGTGTGTGGCGATAATGACGACATATCCCTATTTTTTTTTTCAAACGTAAATGGAATTTGAAGACCCGTTTTTCGCTTTCCCATTTTCCAACCATCGCAATCCCACCACCGCCCCAAAGTTGAATCCTTTCTGTACCCACCCCCATCAACTGGCGCTTCATCGGATACCCCGAATTTTCTTCCGGTAAGAAAAGATCGAATCTTTAACTTTGTTCTTTTGGGTACCTGGGTTTTTATTTCATGTCATGTAAAAAGAATCCGCTGTTCATGTTCTGATTGCGTATTTGAGGTTACCCGTTATGGATATGCGAGGAGATGGGATTTTCCCGGATGAAGTGGTTATTCAAATTCTTGCAAGATTGCCTGTGAAGTCCCTTTTCAGGTTCAAAACCGTGTGCAAACTATGGAATAGGTTGTCTTTGGATAAGTATTTTATTCAACTCTACAATGAGGTGTCTAGGAAGAACCCCATGATTCTGGTCGAGGTTTCTGATTCATATGGGTCCAAATCTAGCTTAATATGTGTTGATAATTTGAGGGGCGTGTCTGAATTTTCTCTAAATTTCTTGAATGATAGAGTTAAGGTTCGAGCATCTTGTAATGGCCTGTTGTGCTGCTCTAGTATTCCTGATAAGGGTGTCTTCTATGTCTGCAATCCGGTCACACGCGAGTACCGGTTGCTTCCCAAGAGTAGGGAAAGGCCTGTGACTCGATTTTATCCGGATGGTGAGGCTACCTTGGTTGGTTTGGCCTGTGATTCGGCTTATCAGAAGTTCAATGTTGTTCTAGCAGGCTACCATCGCACTTTTGGTCATAGGCCGGATGGGAGTTTCATATGTTTGGTGTTTGATTCTGAGTTGAACAAGTGGAGGAAGTTTGTTACATTACAAGATGACCATTTCACTCACATGAACAAGAACCAGGTTGTTTTTGTCAACAATGCTCTGCACTGGTTGACAGTTAGCTCTACTTATGTACTTGTGCTGGATTTAAGTTGTGACGTTTGGAGGAAGATGCAATTACCATATGACTTGATTTATGGAAATGGTTATAGGATTTATCTCTTAGACTTTGATGGCTGTTTGTCTGTTATTAAAATTTCAGAAGCATGGATGAATATATGGGTGCTAAAAGATTACTGGAAAGATGAATGGTGTATGGTGGATAAGGTAAGTCTGAGGTGTATCAGAGGAATGGTGCCAGGCATTTTCCCGATCAGTCAGACTGGTGAATATGTTTTTTTGGCAACTCATAAGCAGATTTTGGTGTATCATCGCAAGAGTCAAGTTTGGAAAGAAATGTACTCTGTGAAGTATAGCTCAACTCTTCCACTATGGTTTTCTGCTCATGCATATCGCACCACAATGTTCTCATGTAACTGAGTCACGGTGACTGCATCAAATAACTTTTGTACATAAATCTTTAGTTACAAGTGTTTTATATTCATTTATGACAATTGTTATTTGCTCCGGATATCATTTGTTTCTGGTAGTCATGTTAAAACTTTGATATTGGCTTTGCCATCATGGAAGCTCCATTATATTGTTCCACCGCTGTCTCTTATAGCTGAGGTGTGGCTTCAATAAATAGCTTTGTACATACATTTGTAGTTGCATCTGATACAGTGATACTCATTTAGCCGTTATTGTTTGCTGAAGATATTGTATTTTTCTGATGCTGTATGTTTGTTTTAAAATTATTTCATTGACTTTGCCATGAAGGTCCTATCACAAATATTTTAGCATCATCTCTTTGATTTATCTGTTCACTCTCTCACAAAGTACAAAAAAGGTGAGATTTATGGCTCTATCAACTAAATATTGCAGAGATGGTAATTGTTAGTCATATTTATGTATTTGATATGGTGAATACCAGATAGTTACACACTGATTAGGATTACTATGGGCCTCTTTGGAAGAGCTTCTGCATAAGTTCCTCTTAGGAGGGAAAAATAAGAGGGAGAATTGAAATTAACTTCTCTTATGTATAAACTAACTTAAGTTCTCTCATATAAACTTCTATAAATGTTTTTTTTAACTTGTGCATTGCGCAGAAGCTGATTTTAGCTTGTGGAGAAGTTAATTTCAGTTGTCTTCTCGTTTTTCTCTCCTAAAAGAGTCTATGGAAGTTTGTCCAAACAAAACCTATATCTTTTTATTCAAATAGTCAATTATTTTAGTTTTTTTTGTTTATTTTTCTTTCCTTATTATTTTATTTATTAGGATAATTGTTTGGTATGATCTTATTAATAAAAAAATTCTCTTTATTTTATCAATTTAGGTACCATCTTGTTAGATATTTTATCATTCACGTACCATATTGTTACATATGGTCCTATTAATTTTGGATCTCTTTCTCCCTTATCAATTTGGATAGTTGTTAGTTACAATGCTCTTAATGAGGGATCTCTTTGTCGCCTTTTACAGGACAGACCTAATTTGAATATTACCTTGAGAAGTTATTTTTCAGAAAAAAGAAAAAACTTACGTACGTTAGTCAACACTATGAGTGGGATGATTTCTGATTAGTTAAACACTAAAAAAGTTTACACTATGAGTGCATGTAAGTTAAATTTTAATACTGTATACCCTGTTCACTGCATGTAGACCAGTTATGTATTTATTCTATTTATGTTATCTAATCTTTTCAAGCTGAAACAGTCCAATTTTTATGTAAAGTATTGGGTTCTGAGTTTAGCTTATTTTATTTATTTACAATATTCACATGCAACTTCCTAAATTACACATAATTTTTCTTTTCTCTTGGTATGAAACAACATCAGCACTTCTTTGTCTCATGCACAGAAGACTTCTTCATGGGATGAGTTGAATTTATTGTTAGCGTTTGGTAGATATCCAGACCCTTCTATTTTACGTAGGCGAATTTAGTATTCTTGCTATATAAAAGCGACTCAGCACTATGATTGTGAATAAAACACTTACCACTATGATTAGTGACTCAGCACTCTGCAGCAGTTTGTCATCACTGTTTCAGCAATCCTCCAACGCAAATTCATGCTTATGGATAACACTTGCTGGTTGTTACATGAAATGACAATTTTTTTCACATCTAGTATTTATCTAATTTCAAGAGTCCAGACTATCACTAATCTGTGACAAGCATGAAACACTTTTAAAGGGTATTCTTCTTATTGCACATTTTTTTATCTGATAATTGTCATATAAAGCCTATCTAAACAATGATCCAGCGATGAAAAGAACTAGTTGTTTGTGTAGGACCTGCAGATTGCAAATTTAATAATGCAATACCTCAAGGTATTGTTGAATGCTGCCAGGATTGTGTCTGCAACATGGATCTCGTGTAGTGGTTTCATGCAACACAACTTCATTTCTTTGAGACTTGATGCTTTGGTGGACAGTGAAAAACTGTTGGATAGGCTGGTATCAGCAACACAATCGGATCACTTCCCCCTTAGAGAATGGAGACGGTTGTTTGATCTTTCACATACCCAGTATTCACATGCGATGATAAAGAAAAACAAATTTAGAATTGATCTCGTGGTTGTTTGTGCATTTTAATATTGCAGTCATGGAAGCTGAATTAAGATACAACTTCTTTATTGGAGAGTTTATATTTTTAATTGAGGTGAATCGTAAGATTTATAAATATTAAAAAATGGAATATGTAGTTAAATATACAATATATATATATATATATATATATAAACATGTAAAGATATAATTAATAATTAATAACAAAACAAAAGAGTGGTTATGTGTATTTACTACATAATTTTAGCAACACAACCTCAAAAAAAAAAAACAATGTTGTGGTCCATAACATGACTATATGCTACTTAACAAATTTTACATTACACTCTTCCAGAAAATAACTATTATTGTTGTTATACTACGGATGTGACTTACACATGCTAATCTTCAAAAACAATAAAAAATTCTACCTAAATCATTCATATTTCATTATTTTCTCTCTCCAATATATACATCACTTAAGTAATATTTATTTTTTATTAAAAATTCTTCCTCTTTTTCAATGTTTTCAACTTCTTCATCTTTCATTATGGATTTTTTATTTCTATTGGTCTACACGTTTAAGTTTCTAAGACTTGTATTAGCAAAAAAATAAATCAATAAGTTTTAGTTTTAGTAGGTTCAACTTTCAAATTCTAACTTCTAAAAATTCTAAATATAAATAATTACATCTTTTTCTTTTTTTTTTCTTGGAGTTTTCTATTCAACATCAAAACACTCAATTTATTCATGAGGATTCAAGAGGCAAAGAAGGATTTTTTTTAGTGATACACTCATCATCTGATTCAATATTTGACAAATATATTGAATTAAAAGTTTTCTTCTTCTCATCTTTACTCTTTTGTCTCATCTCAAGTTGAAAATTGTATTTCACATACATATGAGTATTTAATATTTGTTACTCTAATCTATTTCTTTTCTTACTATGCACTTGATCGAATGTATTTCAATTTCTTTCGTATCCCATTGCATTACATGAATCTTATTTTGTTCGAACTTTTAAATCTTTTTTATATTACAAAACTTAAGTTTGTTGAAAATTTTCATTACATTTCTTATTATTTGTTAATATTTTAAGATATTAAGTTTTCTTCAATATAAAATAAAATAATGTACTTCTTTTATTAGTATAAGAAGAAATAAACGTTAACTTTTTCTCGGATAATTTATACTAAAAAGGTATGATACTATTCATAATAATAAAATAGTTTCTATATTAATTTTTCCTCTCATTTTTTCATACTATTTGCATAATAGGTTTACTCCGAGTAATATATTTAGAATATCTTGTATTTTTTAATAGATGTTATTCCAAAAGAATACTAAAGAAAATGTTTGATTGAAATAATAAAGAATTTGATGATTCTAAATAATTTGAAAGAAAGAGAAAAAAATATTTAATTGGTCTAAAGAATAATTCATATAATACTTTTCCAAGAAATATAAGTTGCACATTTATATTTTTAAAAAAAGTTTGGGTGCACATAAATAAGATATTATACTTTATATTTTTTTATATGTCAAAATGGGTTCAATTCACCTGGTTCACTACAAGTTTGAATAGAGTCAAATTAAAATTATTTTTTTAAGGATAAGTCAAAATAAATTCAATTCACTTGACTCATAAGTTAAGTCAGTTTGAACCGTAGTAGATTGATCCACTAACTCACTTATATAATAAATTATAAATATTTTTAATTTTATTCTTATTTTTTAATACAAAGATAATGAAGATGTTTAAAAAGGAGAAAAAATGGTTACAAATTTCACAATTCACGAATATAATATTTTTCATAAAAAAATAAAAATGAAAAATGAAAATATTTGTAAATATTTTTTATTTTAAAAAAATAATTATGGATTGGTGAGAATGCTATAAGTGACATGTTGACTTGTAAGAATTTAAAATCTTTGAAAAATATTGATTTTGAGTTTTTATTTATTTAAAATTACGTATGTTACAATATTTTTTAATTACATGATAACTCAATCCAATTCAATACTTAAAAAAATAGGAAACTCTAATTTAACTCAATCTAATTATATTAATTTAATTTGGTTTAGGATAAAAGTTAGAATAAATTTAACCTAATTTAACCCACTCATATTCCTAAAATGCATAAAAAACTTCAAGCAAAATAATATGTTATAGGATAAAAAGTATTTAAAGCCTGACTATAAAATGAAATAAATGATATAATTTATGACAGTTTAAAGCAAAAAGAAAAATGTAAAAGGAAAAAAAATTCCCTTATATTTTTCTTTTCTAAAACCAGAAAGCCATGGATTGACATTGATTTGGGTTTTAAATGAAGAGACAGACTTATTATAGTAATTTATGATTGGATGAGTAAATTTAATTTTCCAGTATAACCTATTTTTTTTATAAATAAGGCAAATACACTTCAAATAATTTCAATAGAATTTAACACTATATTTCTAAAAGAACGTTAATTAAGGAAAAAATTTAAAAATCTACCTCGTTTTGAAGTATATTAGGATTGATGAAAGTGAGGTATTAAAAAAAACAGTAATGTAACAAATGATGTAATTACAGATCATGGACCCAAATTTTGTTTATAATCATATTAATTAGCATGAGAAGGTTCGGGGGGAACACGTGAATTAAGGTGTGTTTGGTTGGTGACATGGTAACTCCCTTTGCATTAAAGTGGTTTGTGTTGAAAACGCGAGTAGTGAGTGGATGACACATTAGCCAGTCCTCGGTCAAGAAACAAAATGCACAAATTGTTAGTATCTCTGTCTTTTCCTCTCTTCTAATTCTCTTCGCAATTCTGATTCTCTCTCACACAGAGAACTCTCTCTCTCTCTTACACACACACACACACACACACACGATCCTTCTGCGTTTAGGGTTTTTGATGCTCTTTTTCTCGATGTTCTCTAATCGTAGCGCACTGTAGTTCGAGGTACACGTTCATCGCATGATCTCGTGCTTTTCCCTGTTTCAGTTGCTCCTGTGTCATCACTTGATTATTGTCTTACTTCCTTATCTCAAACCCTAATTATTTCCTATTTTTAATTTCTCCACGTGGTGTGTTGGATTTTATTTATTCTGTGATTTTAGGGTTTATTGTGCACATGTGATGTTTAATGTCTATTTTTTGTTTGGCACTAGTTGCTAGTTGGTCATAATGTGTGGTTGATTGCGGCACGGTGATTTTGGGCTTAATCTATCGTTTTCCTGTTCTAATCAGGTGTTAGTGCTAGTGGAGTTTGAAATGGTATGAGTTGGAGCCTCCCTTTTGAGTAGTTTCCTAAAGTTTTAATAGCTACATGGCTCGGAAGGGTAATCAGCAGAAGAATGGAGTGGACCGTCATGGACTGAATCACAAAAAAGGGGTTTCTGGTGGTGTGCTTCCGGGAATGAAAGGCCATGGTAAAGGAGGGCCGGTGAAGGTTTCCCCGAGAGAGGAACTCGCTGACCGTGATAGCGGTGTTTCGCGGACTGCATGTGATGCTAGTTCTTCAGGCGATGACTTTAACAATGAGCAAAAATCAGAAAATATTTCTCGGAAAGAGAAGCAAGGGATGGCTGGAAAGCATGACCTGGAGGAGTCCTTGCCCTTTGAGATAGATTCGGGAGATGTCAGTTTGAATTCTGAAGCTGCAGTACAAGAAGAAAATGGGACTATACCTGGAAGTAATCAAGGTCATCGGAGTATTAAGAGTGGATTGAGCTGTATACTGGATAGTTTGCACCTGAAAAGTGTGGTGGATAAATTAGACCTTGCCGATAATGTGATAATTGGGAGATTAAGGTTTTCACTGTTTTCGATGTTCACAGCAATTTCAGAGTGGCTAACCAGGCAGACTCCGTTGTTTGTATCTCTTAGAACCATCATGTTTAAAGCCTATCATAATTTCAGAACGAAAGTTGTGCAGACATATCCTGTTATTCTGAAGTGGCTTATGCATTTTGGAAATGTAATGCTCCTATTATCAGTATTTTGGCTGGACTGTGCACTTCGGGGTATTGATTCATTTGTACGAATGGGTACAACGTCCTTCTTCTCTGTTATATGGTGTAGCATATTTTCCGTGATTAGTATGATAGGGGTGCTCAAGTTTCTTGCTGTCCTGGTAAGCCCTGTTCACGCTTGTCATTGCTTTTTAGTATCTTTGAGTTAATCAGATGAAAATAGTCTTAATGATTGAAGTTTTTATAGCTATTATAATTAATTATTTTATCTTGTTAGTTTTTTCGAAGACACAAACAAACACTCCTGGTGTAGATGCACTATCTGTATTGTAGTATTTTCCGTTTGTTAATTTCCTACAATTGAATTTAATCATCCAGGAAAGAGAAGTGAGATGAAAGAATGCTCATTGAACTGTTATATTGAAAATTTATCTCTCCTTCTGTTGTCGTGACTCTCATTTCTTTATAAATGTATTTCTTTTGATTTTTATTTTACTATCTTGAGATGCTTCATAATGGAAGCATTTTCCAACTTCCCAGTACATTTTTTCTGCTTGTTGCAAGTTTAGGTAAGATATGGTTGTGATAATTCAGCGCAAGGGAAGAAAATGTTTTGTTTTGTCCTATTAATAAACACTTGTGTTGGCTGGGAGTGTGCATAACAAGTTACAAAAATCTATTGTGCATCGTCTTGTAACTTTTATTTTTGAACTCCACATGTAACAAACACGATAATTTGGATGTGAACATGTTACTCTTTTGTTCTAGATATATTTGCTGACATTTGTATTTGGGATGTTTTGTGCATTTGTTCATTTTATTCTTGTTCTCAATCAGGTCTTCTATTTTTTTTTCTCTTCCTATACTAACTAACTTTTGTAATTGATTAGGGCCTGGCTGCCTTGATTGGATTTTTTCTTGGGCTCATGCTTGCAATTTTGGTAGTTGCAATCATTGGAGTTGTTATCTTGTGGTTTTATGGTAGCTTTTGGACGACGACATTTTTCATCATCCTAGGAGGTGATATGTTTGCCCTTCTGTTTACTTTCGAGCATAGTGTTTGTTTGTTGCGGCTTTCTTTCAATCTAGTTGGATATGCATGTTAGACATCCTTATATGTGTGGATAAAATATATATTTACGCTGCTTGATGTATTTTCTTGCCAAACTTACTAAATATTTAATTTTATTTGAATTCAGGACTGGCATTTATGTTTAGTCATGAACGGGTGGCACTACTTATCACCACTGGGTATTCTGTCTATTGTGCATGGCTGTATGTTGGGTGGCTTGGTTTGCTATTGGCTTTCAATTTAGCTTTTATCTCTAGTGATGTTCTGATATACTTCCTCAAGAAAAACATAGATCAACAGAGTAGATCCAATCCTTTTGAGCAAAGAGCTGGAATGCATGGTCAACCAGGATTTAGTGATGGATCAACACATGCTTTTTCCTCTGAAAATGGACCGGGACCATCTGCTGATCACAGTGATGGCATCCCTTCAACTAGTGGGGTTGATTCGGATTTAACTTCTGAAGATGAAGTTGTCCGTTTGTTGAACTGCTCGGATCACTATGCAGCACTGGGCTTGGCAAAGTATCAAAATATAGATGTTTCAATACTAAAGCGGGAATATAGGAAAAAGGTTAGTCATTCTCTAATATAAATACTTGCACATCCATTCTTTATTGTGACTTTTCTTTCTAAGATTTGTATTGTTGTTTTATATTAGTGGTTGGATATTGATTTGTTGGATGAAGTTTAATTTTCTTCTAGAACTCAAATAAATTCTTTTTGCTTCCTCGTAATTCCCTAAACAAGCTCTGTTTTCATTGATTATCAGGCAATGTTGGTACATCCTGACAAAAATATGGGTAATGAAAAGGCTGCTGAAGCATTTAAGAAACTTCAGAATGCGTATGAGGTGAGTTTTAATTCTTTGTCAACCTGAAAATCATGGAATAATTCTTCCCTAATACTATATGGTTGTAATGATTTCCCAGATTCTAATGGATTCCTTGAAGCGAAAAGCTTATGACGATGAGCTAAGGAGAGAGGAGCTTTTGAGTGTATTTCGTAGATTTCATGATGCTTCTCATAAGGTATGATTTATGCATTTTTTTTTCTATAGTATTGTGGGAAGTGGAAGTCATGGAATCATAATAACATTGACATTGTGGTCAGGAATAATATTCAGCAGTATTGGGAATAGGTAGGTAGATAGATAATAATTTTCTCACCCATTACTCTTGGAGTAACTTGACCTCTCCTCACACACACACACACACACAGACACTGTTCATAAAATTTTTAGATCACTATTGGTGGCATACTTCAAGTTAAGAGACCAGAATCCCAAACAATGGAATTGTAATGACTAGTGTTTTAATGCTTGATTTTAGAAGATTTGTACATAATTACTTTGGTTATGCGTCTGATGTATACTCATGCGTTTATTGTTCTTTATCTGGAAGGGGCTGTTTGCTGTTTTTTTTTTCTTTAGACATGCTTGTGCACTGTAAACTTTGCTGACCATTTAGAGAACCTTGCAATTTAGCTTTTGATTTAGTTATACTCTTTTCTAACTCTTGCTTTGAATGTAACTAATTTGTCAGAATGGTAGGCATGGATTCTTTCCTTCAGGATTTGCACGGTCTGATGCAGATGACAAGGACCCATTTGGTGATTCAAGGCGAATAGCCTGCAAAAGGTGTGGTGGCTTTCATGTCTGGATACACACCAAGAAACAAAAGTCTCGGGCAAGATGGTGCCAGGTTTCTTCTTAATCTTCTTTGTTCTCGATGAAACCTAGGTAGAATGCTTAACGGACAGTTGGTTTTGTATATTAATAATTGCAAATTATTTGCCAGTATTGTTCTCAGCATATTTTCCCTATAGAGTATTTTTCACACATACGATGGCACTGTTTTAAGGTGGATTCTTTTGTTTTAAAGGATTGCCAAGATTTTCATCAAGCTAAGGATGGTGATGGATGGGTTGAACAATCTTCCCAACCATTTCTTTTTGGCTTATTGCAGAAGGTAAGAATCATTGTATTGTTTTGAAAATCTTATTGGAGAACACCTTAAAACCTGTAGTTCAGATCTTGAGCCAATTCCTGGTTCTATGAGATGCAGTCAGATTACAATTTGCTTATTACTTTGAATTGTTTTTACATTAGGTGGATGCTCCTTCAGCATATGTGTGTGCTGGTAGCAGGATATACGATGCCACTGAATGGTATATCTGTCAGGTAATTTAGTGTATTAAAAGATTTATGCGATTGGCTGGCAGTCCTTTGATTATATTAAATGGACCACCGGTGCAATTAGGTGTTTGAGCGAGGAATTCGGAAAGAACTGTTTTCTCTAGCAATTCTATGTAAAATAGGGATATGGGCATTTCTTTAGTTTCCAGATGCTAGATACTTCATCTGTCTTAGATTTTCTGGGTGTTAACTTCATATGTTCATGCTGCATAGCTTGCTCATTGAGACTTATGAGGAGATTAAAGATTCACAAGGCATTGATGATGAACAAATTTTTTGCAGGGCATGAGATGTCCAGCGAACACTCATAAGCCAAGTTTTCATGTTAACACCAGTTTAATGTCCAAGAGTAATTCTGGCAAAGGAACTACTTCAGGTCAAAGAGGTGGGCGTACGCAAACACCTAATATGGAAGAAACCATGACCGAGGAAGAATTCTTTGAATGGTTACAGAATGCAGTACAGGCAGGTGTCTTTGACAATTTTAGTGGCACTGCACCAGAGAGCCCATCTCCCAAATCTGGAAATGGGATGAAAAGTCCTGGCAGTGGTGGTGGTGGTGGTGGTGGTGCTAGTGCGAGTGGCAGTAGCAGCAAGAGAAAGAAAAAGGGAAAAAAGCAATGGTGATAACCAGATAATGTTATATCTCATTATGGCAGTATTGCCTTGAGCACTTCCAAGGCTTGAAAAGCATGTGAGTTTCAAAGCTGCTATCTGTTAAATGAAGCCCCAAAAGTTGAGTTGGAGCCACATTGTACAGCGTTATTTTTCTCAAAGTGTAGATTTTGTTGTCCAATAATTTTTTTTGGTAATCTTTTAGCCTTTTTAATACAGCCTTATACCAATGATCCTCCTTCCCATGATTTTCTTTATTGCAAGGATCAAGCTGGGTCTTCTATTCAATTAGAAACTGTCATCCATGAATCAGACCTATCTCCGCCGAAGGAACACTACAATGGTAGCCCTAAGACAACAAAATTGTATCTATCTATAAGAAATTCTCAATAGCATTAGCGTATACCATACTAGTATCTTTAGTGGCGTCGCTACCACGTAACATTCGCCGTGATTTGGTTACACATACATAACTATGAATTTCTGGCCAGTAAATTAAGTATTTAGTTAATTCAAATAATAAAGTACTCTCATTTGCATGCATATATGTTAGGCATCAACAATGACCATTAGGATTGTATCTGTATTATTATCTACATAACTCCAAAAAGCTTAAGTGGTGTTTCGATAACTAGGAATTAAACTGATAAGGAACTCTGGTCTCGAAAAATAAATCATTATTTTGCTTTGATTTTTTAGAAGAAAAGCCATTTGATTTAAAACGTCTAATTATTAGGAAAAGGCAAAATTAAATAATTGTAATGACCATACTGTAAAACAAACTAAAGAACAATACATTTTAAAAGATTGATTTAAGTGCATCATTATTAGAATCTTGTATAGATGAATGTAGACTTGCCCTAATTCGTGAATGTAGAAAAGTAAATGCTTTTATGATATTTTATTTATATAATTGTTTGAGACAATTTAACCTAAATTAAAAGTCTTAATAATTGAGTTCAGACATAAAGATTTCTAATTTAGTTTATGAACATAATTTTTTTCTTGTTTCTTAAGCTAGTTTTTACTTTACGTAAATATGTAAATTTTTTTTCTAAACTACATCTATTTTCTACTAGAATTTACTATGTGATTTTATTCATAAAAGTTATTGCTTGTGTTATTTTAGTCTTACAAATATTTTATGACATAAATCAGTTCTAAAATGATCAACTTGTTGACAACTTCTGCTGGAGATTAATTTGTACAAATTAAATTTTGCTAAATGGTTGTATCATCTTGGCATAATTTGTATATTTATGTGAAATAAATCCTTCCAAATAAAAGTTATCAGCTCCATATTCATAACTTGCTCCTCTAAAAAAGTATGCTACTTGTAGATTTACTAGAATGATTTTTTATAAATAGTAAAGAAAAAAGGGAAAATGATAATTAATATATTATTTTCATTAATAAAATAATAAAATTAAAACCTTAAATTAAATTTCTTAAAACACAACAAAAACACATTTTAGTTAAAATCTATATTTAAAACTAATTCTGACACACGTTTTAATTATATTAAAAGATTAAAATTAATTTTTCGTCAGCTTTTTTCTTGGTGCAGTTTTAAAATATATTTTTGCCTTGGACTCGCATTTTAGTCAGCTTTTGAACACATACCCTAAAACTACCATTATTTGATAAATTCCGCCGAACTGTGATTACATTCATAAAATAAAATAATCATACAGATAGGGATTACGTGTCCAAAACAAAACGAACCCCACTGCGTATACAGCACTGTAACAAGTCACTCGAAGTCTTGAAGTGTGTGTAATTCACTCCTCCGTCTCTCCCTCTCTTTCCATGGACGCGTTGTCACTGCTTCAGGGTTCTTCTCTTGCACCTTCTTATCCCCTCCATAAGCTTTCAAAAACCACCATGACGACATCCAACTGCGTAAGATTTAATTTCAATCACAACCCATGCCTCATATTCGCAAATGGGTACCCTACTTCTTCTTCTTTGCTTCCATTTTCTTTTCACAATAAGCCCAGAAAATCAGCATCACTGATTGTGAGTGCTCGCAAGAAAGACAAGAAAGATGATGCCCATAGCTCCGTACCCCAACCTGACGAGGCCACGGGTTTCTTCCCCGAAGCTGTGTTACTTAAAAAGGTCACTTTTTTACGCATACCTCCATTGGTTTCCTCTTCCCCTCTCAGTTTAATATGATTTTCTCGATTGGTGCAATTTTTCATCTGTTTGGGTTTTAGGGCAAGACACCCTTTTCAAGATTCGTTCAGCTTAAACTTGGTGTTTATTTGTTGGGAGTGTTCCTAACAGTGTAGAAAATTTGGATATTATATGACACTCGTTTTTGCGTCATTGTCTGTGGAATTTAGTTAAATTAATAACTGAGTTTATTCTTTATGAGATGAAGATGAAGTTTCTTTTTTATATTAATGTTTTTGGAATTGCGGTTTTCAGAGAACAGTTGAGGAAGAAGGGAAGCTTCTCCCGGAGTTTGAAGATGCCGAGGAAAGTGAGTGGTCATGGTTCAGCTGTTTAATCTGTCCCAGACTCTTAGGACTGTTACTTGCATCTGTATTGATATTGATAGGCTAAATAGTTGGGGATTACTGAGCTGAGATTATTCCTTTTGAAATTTTTTTAATTTTGATTTACAGGAGAACTCTTTGAAACGTTGATGCTTGAGCTGGAAAGTGATCTGAATGCTGAAATATGTACGTAGATTCTTTTTCCTTTCTGTCAGAGAAGACGTTTTTATAGAAGTAGGAACTATGTTACATCTCTTATGTAATTATTTCCATTCTGTGTAATTCTTTTAGTTGTTTGTGAGCCGTCAAGTCTTGTTTGTATATTGTTGTTCAAATAGTATAGTAATAATGTGATGGATCGTTGCTTTCGAAAATTTGGTCTTTGCAGGGTATTACCTCAATCATCAATCACTATCTGTACAGATTTTTTTTTCTTTATCCAGTGGCATCTGTTGATTCATACATCAACTCCTCCAACCCTCTTCCTTCCATTGACCTCGAAGACCTCTTCCACCGAATTGAAACGTCCACGTATCTTCTTGTTAAACTAACCGGTGCCACCTATCTTCATTGACACAGATAACGGTGTTTTCTTCTAGTTGCCCGATACCTTGTCAAATAGTTTGATGGTACCAAACCATCCTCAACTGAAACCATCATGGCCAATGATGTTAATGTTCTTAACCTGCACACAACTTTTGAGTTTCCCTGAAGAACTATTGTATCTCGATCTTCTGAGCGTGTCTGATGTCAATGTACAAGCAGATATGTCATTTGTCAACATTTTTTTGCGGTGAACTTATAGATGTTTGCCCACGTTTTTTTATATAATTTTGTTACAATCAATTTCCATTCATTCTGATAATTTTAGTTTACATGTGCGTGCGTAGAGGGTAAGTCTTGATGCAACAGTATGGTTGTTATCTTGCTTCCTAAAGGTCATATGATAAAATCTTGGACACACTCTCCACTTGTAAGGATAAGGCTATGCACATCTACTGTTGACAGACCCTGCTAATTGGGAGCTTTGTGTAGTGAGTCACGCTTATGTCCATGTGCACGTTTGTTTTCCATTTAAGATGTCATACCAATCTTCTGCCAGTGCATAGTAAAGTAAAAGATCTTGATGCTAATCTTTATCTATATTTCAACTGCTCTATCTCACACTACACTGCTTCCTTACCTGTGCAGTGCGCCATTATGAGGTCATGTACTTAATTCATGAGAAGCATGAAGATGAGGTTGCAGCTGTCAATGAGAAAATTCAAGGTAATGTTTCATTGTTTACTCTGTATCATTTTCTTAACTGTTCATATTCCCCTGATGCCATGTGGAATGTGTTCAATAGCTTACCATTTCTCTCTGCTAGTCACATCCTACTGTAGCCATCCCTAGACGTTTTCTTACTGCCCTTATCGTAATTAACTCTAATGGCAGTTTTTATTCACCTGCCTTTGCCAAAAGTTAACAAGTCATAAGCTCGTAGATGGTAAATATATCTCTAATGCCCCTATGTGGTATATTCGTGAGAGATTTCAACACTTTTGTTCTTAATTCACTCAGTTGGAAAATAAGGCTTAACAAAACTTTTGCACTAGATGAACTTCATCCTCTGTCAATATTAGGTAGTCTCTATGATCCATAGAACTGATGGTGGTAAAATATGTAAGTTGTGGAATTACGAACAGACAGTCACTATCTGATAATTGGATTTATGCTTTGGGCATCAAACGAAACAACTGCTGTGGATACAACGGTTCCTTGACATGGTAGTGCTTTCTTAAAATGTTGCGGCGATCTACGGATGAAAAAAAGATTTTCTGATTATTCTGGTTATTTTCTAATTTTTTGCTAACATTGACAGACTTTATGAGGGAGAAGAAAGGCCAGGTTTGGAGGCTGAATGATTGGGGTGTGAGAAGGTTAGCTTACAAAATAAAGAAAGCTAATAAAGCCCACTACATGTTGATGAACTTCGAGCTGGATGCAAAATATATCAACGACTTCAAGACTTTGTTGGACCAAGATGAAAGAGTTATTCGGCATCTTGTGATAAAGAGAGAGGAGGCAATAACTGAAGATTGCCCTCCTCCTCCTGAGTTTCATAATCTGCGTGCAAATGCAGATGATGATGATGAAGAAGAATTCGACGAAGAGTATGATGATGACTGGGATGGTGAAGATGAGGTGGATGATGATGGTATTATATTTGTAGATGGTGATGAGGACGAGTACGAGGATGACATGGAATCAAGAAATGAGCATCTGCAAATGTTAGAGAAGCAGAAGAAATAAGAGAGTTGAGGGTTGAGAACGTAGGTAGGTAAGTAGGTGTTATATTTTATCCTCATTCTTTTGTTCCTTTGATTCCATAGAAATCTACGTAGAACAGTTCTAAACGTTGTGGCTCTAAATATATGATGATCTGAGTAAATGGGGTGTCTTGTTTCCTCACGTTATCAAATCATAGATTGTTGGTATGATGAATGGCAAGGGGTAATGAAAAACATTTATTGACATAAAACCCCAATTCTAATAGAAAACATATCTATTATTCTATTAGTATATTTGAATAATTTTTCATATACACTTCTCAGAAAAAGTTAAACAGAATAAATGGAATGAAGTTTAACAAGAATTTACAGAAAGTCATGTCAGATGATTTATTCAAATTAATTTATGCAGAAATTAATTTTAGCTCATAAAAAAAATTGTGTAATTATTTTTTTCTAAACTTGTTTGTGGAAAAATTGTTTAAGCATGTCTTAAAGTAACTCTTGTCCATTAGGTACAAATTGTAATAATTTTTTTATCTTATAACATCTCTTGGGAAATGATTTGAGAATTAGTGTTCTCAGTATCAAATTTGATTACATTATTGTTCACGAAACTGCAATAAACGATAATGAACTAAGAGTTGGCTGTGTCATCTAAGCATTTTGATTGGTTGATATAAATGGTAGTGATTTGGATCTATTCTGTACTTTCTTGATGCGAAAGGGTTTTAAATGTTGATTATGTTACGACCACTCTGGATATAGAATATCATTATTAGTATATGGAATAAATCATGTTAAAAGTGGATATATAGTTGTGTGTGCTTAAGATATCTGATTCTGTATAATTATTGTTTCTAATAATGGATTAAAGTTGGTATGATATGATGGTTAACTAATAACGTGTTTGGTTTGATGATTCGAATCTCGAATCCACCTTTCTGATAATGTAAAAAGTGGTAGTCATTTAAAGTAGTCTTTAACTTGATAATGCAAAACCATATATGTACTTAACAATCCGTTTCTATTTTTAATTAGTTCAAATATGCTTTTGAATCCTATCTTGAAAACTGAATTCAATTCAACTATATATAACGTAGAGATTGTGTATACATAAAATTTGTAGTATCTACTACTAATGGATAGGATATTTTAATTATCTACTAATTAATAGGTAGATATAAGTATTATAATATTTCGCGCGCTAATATTCGTTATTTATAATTAAATTTTATTAAAATATTTTTATATCAAGTTAATAAAAATAAAACTATCATTAAGAACATAATTAATAATTGCTTGAAATTTTTAGTTACTTAAATGTTAAAAGATCTAATATTACCATTACTTAAGTCATATAACAACACAAAGTACTCACTTGAATAATCATATTTTAGTATAAACAAAATATAAATATTTTTTTTGAGAAACAAAGACATCAGCATATGTAACAACTGAACTGAGTGATCATTCTTGTTTTTTTTTTTTTTCTTAAGTCAATCCTTAATTCAATTATTCATGATTTTGATCTTCTATTTTTTCTTAAATCTACAGTTTTTATTCAAACTTCAAATGTGTATATGTTTATTTATTTTGCTTTTAAATTTTATTAATTAAATTATTTTTTATAATATCATAAATCAAAATGACGATAATATTTAAACTGAACCAAATTTACAACTTGACAAAAAGAAATACAACTGAGGTCATTTGCATTTCATACATGGCAATGACACTATACACGAACATTTAAACCTCCTTCCTTATATAATTTATTAATTTTCATCTCCCATAAATTTTGTTTTAGAACCACACTTTACTTCGGTAAAGTATATCCTATATCTCTAATTTAACTGTGGTTTGAAGGATAAAAACTATTTAAAAAAATTGTAAGAGTCATAAGCTATATGTAAAACACCTACCAAAGAGAATTGTACGAGCTATTTAAAACACTCACTTGATCTATATCATCCACAGGGCAATACCTTAACACACAGTATAATAATCATTTTCTTAAAATATTTGGTCATCCCAACCAAAATAGTGTAACTCCATCGCTGGTAAAAATTAAACATTTATTTTATGAAATATATATTACCAAAGACCAACAACTTGTTCATAAGTTGTAACCAAAGTACAACATTCTTATTACACTATGAGCACAACAGAAGTAAGATAAAGCACAACAGTTTGATTGAAGATACACACAACACACATGCTGAAGCTTTATATGCTATGCTTCAAGTGAGATCTTGCTATGCGACCTCTTCCTCCTTCAGGGTAGAAGCCACCAGGAACATGTTCATCACCTGTTCCATATACTATCCTCAATATTTCCTCTGGGGTTCTTGAATATGCCAGTGAGTCTTTGTCACCAGCCAGAATGTTCCCAGTAACTTCCCTCTCAGCACCATCTTCTTTAGGTACCTCAAGACCCTCATCTTTCAAACCTGCGTTTCCTAGCTTGTTCCTAAGCCTTGAAATGCGATCTGTAAACTCTCCCACGGTCAATCCATAGGGATGCACCAATTGCGATTTGCGTTCATACAATAATGCTCTTATAACTGCATCTTGTCCTGACTCTACTCCTAGAAGCCCTGCTACAAGCTGTTCATGGGCATGCAGCAAGTGAACTTGTTGTCATTGTGTAAGATATAGTGTATAAATTGTTAATTTTATGATATAAAAGTTGTTTCAAGAAACAGTTAGTGACATAGGCTGGTTGATTAGCTTTAATTTCGTTAAAATTAGTATGAAGTATTTTGGCTGGAAATAGTAACACATCAAAACGGAAATTTATGAGCTCAAATTTGTTGTTCAGGAATTGATTAGCAGTGCAGGGTTTGAGAATTCACCTTCCTGGAAGTAGCATTTTGCAGCTTTGGATTTGCACCAACATATCCAGTGAGGCCAACATAGGGAATTATGTAAGATGCAAGAAGAAAGTTGATTGAATCAGCATAGGGGTCGAATGATGGAGTCAGAGTTCTACCAACAGCACTATCCATTACTTTGGCAAAAGATGAAGAGCTTAGATTCAGCAGAGGCCTAGGGAATCCTTTCACTGTGCTCTTTATGGCCCTACAACAAATAAGACGCAAAAATACTTCACAAATGTTCTTCATAATTTTTCAGTTTTTGACTAAGAGTATTTTAATTGCAGAGAGTAGTTAGAGACAGAAGAAAACCTCAAGTGTCCAACTTCTTGCAAACCAAACTGCAACATAACATCCTTAACAAGGCTGTCAAGTTTGGCAGCTTTGGCACCTATGGGAGGGGGTCCGCCCCCAGCCAGTTTTGGAGCAATCACATCCAATCCATAACCCAAAGATCCAAACAAGAAGAACTCAGCCTCCAAGTATTCTAAGTTCAGAGGAAATTCTAAAAGATCAACATCTGATTTTGGAGCTGATGCTCTTGCAATGAGCACAGAAGAAGAATAACACTCTGGCAAAAACAAGGGAAGGATTAGGGATGCTACCAAAACAACAAAAGAGATTCTGACTCTGGAAGTGTGGGGAGCCATGTCTGGCTTTTTTTTCGAGTGATGATGCATATGATGATGATCCATACATTCTTATATAAACCCTTTTGGTCCATGCAGCTATACAAGGAAAATGATACGTGTCATGGCGTGCAACTTTGTTCAACTTTTGGGTTTGCTACGTGGGGATGATCCTAGCCACGTGGATTTGTAGATCATATAGGTTTGCGTGATTAAATATGTATGTGTTTCATTTTCTCTGTGTCTATTTTTCCTTTTGGAAAGATCAAACCGTCTATTTCTCCGCCTGAATTGTGCTTCATGCTTCTATAGTACCAGGTTTGGTTTACTTTTGGTTCTTACTTTGTATGTAAATGTAAATTTTGGGAGTGCTTCAGTTAGGGAATGCAATCAGAAGCTGAACTAATGCTGATAATTAATTATTTCTGTGGCCTAGTGCAATATAAAGTTGAGTAACTAGAATTAGGGGCAAATAATATTATTGTACAATCTTATAAACTCTTTTTTTGCAGTATATATAATAGTATGTTAACAAGTAGTGTGTGGAAGAAATTATTCATAAATAATGTTAGTAACATTCTTAACAACTATTTTTTGTCATTAATTAAAACTTATCAAATATAATATAATTGTATAGATATAATTAAAGGTATAACTAAATTTAGCTATTCATGAATTATTTAGATTTAATTTGTTGATTAATCATTTAAACTAGTTAAATAAAAAAATTAACGACTGTTTAATTATTTAAACCCGTAACATTCCGTTTTTTATATATAATATAATTTTTAAAGATGCTTTTTACCAATTGTTTATGTTTTGAATAAGAAGAAGATAATTAAATTGTAAATAATTAAACAAGTCAAACTTAATTCAATAAATCAAGTCTAAACTTTTAATTGGACTAAATTATATAAACTTCTTAGTTAGATTTGACTATTCAATTTTTCTCAAAGCAAACTAAACTCATTTCATAGAGTTAAATATGGTTAACCTTTTAGTTAGATATGGTTAGTTTCTTATTACCTCTTTAAATGGTATCTTGTAGAAGCAGTTATGTGATCTGCCAACATTTTAAATTTCGACAGTGAACCGTGTCTATATTTTCTTCTCCTACTTTTGTCACAATAAATGTCTTTGAAATGAAATGTTCCATGTTTTTTCTGATTATAAAGGTTATTTTTTTGTAAGTTTCTTGAGGGAGAAGAACCATAAATTTTTTGTTGATGATATGGATGGCTATGGTGAGGATGAATGGTGGTGGCAATGCAATGAAATTATTGTTACATCTGAAAATAAGACAACAGTAGAATGAAATCATTTACATCTAAATTATCTTCCAACTTCACTCTCACCAATGCCCCAGATTTCGTTTCAAATTACTTTGATTAAGTTATGTTGGACTAAATATCAAATTCATAAAATGAAAGAAATTATTTCACTTTTAAGTTAAATACATTTTAATTGTGAATATCATAAATATTTTACTATCTACTAATTTTATAAATAAACTATATCATTATTCAATCATAATTGATCAAGTACAACAAATTTATTGATTTTTAACAATAAATAAATAAATTAAAAGAGACATTAATAATATTTTTTATTAGTTAATAATATAAAATATTTTACAATAATATTATTTAATAGAAGCAAGAAAATATTTTATCTCATTTTATAATTTTTTATTATATTATAAAATAATAATTTAATGTATAAAAAATCATGTTTGTGATTTAATTTGTATATCTTAGGAGATAATTAATGTAACATGCACAAATATTTTTTTAGTAATTATTTAACTAAAAATCAAAATTATGATATTATTAAGAATATAACTCATGAATTCATCTAAGTGTCAAATGTATCATGGTATGCCTATAGAGTTGTCTTTGTTGCCATTCTAATAGTTTCTAACTAATCTAGTAAAACTTGATGTTATTGTATGTAATAACACTCTAGCGTTGTAATGTTATTATTATTATCTCTAGAACTCACATCATATGTGGCATACCTATCATAGAAGTAGGAGTAGGAAATCTACATGTCATTTTTTACATATAAAAGAAATCATATAAAAAAATTACACATAAAATTCTAATCAAACTTTTTTTTTTACATACAAAAATCACATCTTCACACAACAAATCCTCTTCGAATTTATTGAAGATATAACTTACTTATATATTTTATACATCATCATAGAAGATGTTCCAGTATATTAAGTAAAATAAACTAGAAATAATCAAAACATATCTATTTTTGGACAAATTCAAACTCTTAATTTGACTAATCCGAACCCTTAACACATGTATATTTCAATTATACTATAACTCCATATAATTTTAATTAAAGGAAGCTCAACTTCAATCTAATATACAATCATAATTTGGTATTAACAAGTATTTCAAAAGACTTGTATTAAGTATGTCCACCGTAGATTATTGTTTAATTCATTCTAAACATGTTTAGTATACACATGAACCTAAATATCATGACTTGGAGTAAGTTCATTCATAAGTAATCGTAATAGTGGTACAAAAACTCTCATAAGTTCTCATCACCTAATATCCTAATTAATATGATTTAGACCATTAGTAAAACAATGATATTTCCTCTAAATAACAAGTTCATGTACTTAATTCTACAAAACCATAAAAATGGTTTAGCATACCATTTGTACATAACATATCTTATCCAGTTCAAACATAGCATACTCAATTGTAATTTATTGAGAAGGCATATTTATATGCAAGTCTTAATGATTAAATAGTTATATAATCAACATTTATATACGCGTACATATACAAAATACTATTTTGAATATAAAATACACAGACAATCACTACAAAGTTACTTAAGTGGATAACTAGCTTGAGCGATCACCATGGAAAAGGTTTACCAACTCTTTCTCACTCAAGCTATAATATTGTTTCTTGGATGAGATGTCATATCGTTTGAGCATCATACCAACACTTGAACAATATGTATTTAGATATAAAAGAGTTTACTAAATTTATTCTCTTTTGAATTACAACAAAGTTAATTAAGATGTGGTACACTTTGTTTATAATAAAAGACTTTTCGAAACTTTACCACCTTAAAAATACTTCATCATTTAAGTAAATAAGTTTCTTTTAAACAATAAAAATTTTAAAAAATAAAAAATTAATATAACATTTTTTACTCTAATCCTAAACCTAAACTTAAATAAAAAAGTTTATTACTTGAACATCCACTTCTTAATCACTCAAGTAATAATATTTTACATCTAAACTAATATTATCATTACAGAACTTGATAAAAGGGTCATACAATACTAACCATTCTACATATTTCACAAACCACTTTCTAACTTAAAACTAATAATTCTATCTATTCGAATGCACATTTGCAGTCCTTTAATACATAGTTTACCATTTAAACAAAATATCACATTCAAAGTCTATTATGAAATGAAATTAGCAATAAAATCAAACCAAACTTTTGAAGGTGCAATATCAATAACATTCAACAATTTTTTTTGAATTCAAATTTAAAATCTTTTAAAATTTCTTAAAATCTTTTAAAATTCAAAATAATTACTCTAAGTTTTCAACCGAACACATATTAGAAATTCCGTTAAGAGAATAAATTTCTGAATTGATAAAATTGATAAACTTTAAATCACTCGTGCATAAGAAAAATAGAGCAAAAGAAAAATTATTGTAATTCAAATTTCAACCTGTTCTAAATAACTTATAGTTATTCAATTTCTATCTCGTTGAATATGTTGGAGAAAAGATGAAAAACTGTTTGTGAAAATTAGAAAAATAATGAAGAGAATAAATTTAGTTAAATTGATTTTTTAAAAATAATTCAAATAATTCACCTCTGACAAAGTATGTACTTTGATTGAACGTGGATGGAATGAAACCAAGAAAAAGAAAAGTAACGTCTGAGAAGTTGTTCTCAAATTCCCTCCCAACTTACAGTATTTTAATTATACTTAACTCCGCAAATTGAGGGAGAGTTTGTGTACAGAAATTGTCCATGCGCTCACTTCTACGGGATAGGTGATGGGTCACTTTCCGTTACTCCCTGCTAGAGTGGGCATATTCAGGGGATGGATGGCAAATAGTAAGAATTAAAAATATATATAATTAAACAAATTATACTTGAATTTAATATAATCCAAAAATATTAAATAATGTAACAATTTTACGTATAATGTAATATAATATTTAAACAAATTTAAATATTCAATACCATATCTAAAATTTAAATTATGTAAAATTTTATGTGCGCCACCATTAAGATAATATATTATGAAATTTAACAGCTGAATTAATCTAAATTTGTATTTTGTAAAAAGTTGTTGAAGATGTAATTTAAATAATTTTTATATTTAGTATAAATAAATTCTAATATATATATATATATATATATATATAATAAGAATATATTTAAGCTTTAATGAAGTATCTGTAATAATATATAAACTAATTTCTTTTTTTCACTTTTTATATTTTTATTTTATTTTTAATATATTTGAAAATAAAAATTTATAATAATATAAAAATATTTTTTAATTTTTTTAATATATTTTAAAATAAAATAAAAATAAATTATTCAAAATTTAAAAATAATCACAAATACTTTAATATATGATTATCTATTTTTTTTAAGTAACTATTATTATTAAATTATTTAAAATTTAAAAATAATTATAAATACTTCTAAAAATATAATCACTTACTTTATACATATTTATTATTATTAAAAAATCGTAAAACATAATAAAGATGCGAAATAATTAAATAATACAGAATATTTCAAAATTGAGATAATTATACTTTTAAACATATACTTTAATAATATATTTATAATGCAATATAAATAATATAACTATATATATGTTATTTTTACTTTTTTTTCATTCACTAATTTACTTTTAATATTGTATTTTTGTTTAAAGCTTATAGTTTATTTTATGTACATTAGTTTTGATATCACACTATTAAATCATTGTAAAATAATTTTTTAATATATTATAAATAAAAATTTTACCTTAGTTTTTGGAATATATTGAAATTTTATGTACTATAAAAAAATTATCGTTCCTTTTTTTTTACCTATCCTTACATTGTTAGATGAGTGGTATTGCTTTCATGCTTGATTACGTGTGATACATGCATTAGATTAAGCATTCTTAGTGGATTGTATGAGTTGTAGTGTTTACTAGGGTTAGAAACATTAGAAGTTCTTTAAAAATATCTTTTGGAAATTGAACAAGAACACCTAGTGGTGAACAATATGACTAATATTATCTTGAGATGTTCAAACTTGAAAAAGTCTAGGTCTAAAAAATAATTCACTACATTAAGTTAATAAATTATTATCATAAAAAGACATTTAATTATGTTAAGATATTATCAATTATTTGGAGGTTTTCTAAATATTGCTTGTACAAATAATTAATTATTATTGATAATTCATTCTAAGTATTTTTTTTCATACTCATTAAAGAGAAAATAATTTATTATCACCAATAATAATTGAACTTTGTTTATTGAAGAAAATATATATTTATTTTTAAATAAAAATTGAGAAATAACTAAAATTATCTTCTATTTTAAGAGTTTTTTTTCCCATTCTCTTATCTATAAACACTTATTGAACCAAAACAATGAAGAAGAGTTATTCAACTAAGTGAAACAAATAAACTCTTTAGGAGAAATTTACTTTTTCTTTTATTCTTTAAAAATCAATCACATTTAATGTGATTTTTTTTCGAATTGGTGTCCTCATTACTTGTTTTGGATTTTAACCTAGGTTTATTCTTTAATGTTTCTTCTATTTCAAAATTAAAACCATAGGAAGTTTAAAATCAAACAAGAAACTTATCATTCAATGTTTGATGTAAAATATTGTAGCAAAATTTTCACGATAACTCATCAGTTGCATCCTAATCCTTCCCTTGCTTCTCCCAGAAGGTTATTCTTCTTCTGTGCTAATTGCAAGTGCAAAAACCTCAAAATTCTCAGATTCTGATCTGTTAGAATTTCCTCTAAATTTAGAATATTTGGAGGCTGAGTTTTTCCTATTTGGTGCTTTGGGTTATGGATTGGATAAAGTTGCTCCAAACCTTAACAAAATAACTAATTATAATGAGATCGTCTTAATTTGAAACCTAAATCTTTAAATTTGTCACTATTTGATTTTATCAGAAATAATTTTAAATAATTTAATAATTAATTCAATTTTTTTTAAAATTTGAAT
Source organism: Lablab purpureus (assembly GCA_030347555.1). Lineage (NCBI taxonomy): Eukaryota > Viridiplantae > Streptophyta > Magnoliopsida > Fabales > Fabaceae > Lablab > Lablab purpureus. Next base: position 18,540,419 of record CM059259.1, read on the forward strand.
TATTTAAAAACTTAAAAAAGTAATTATCTATTCAAAAAGTGATTTTATTTCTCAAAACAGCATAACATGAAACCCTGTATATTTCACCCAACCGGTTGCAGGTATAATAATATCGCAACCGTTCATTATAATATATAACTATATCTAACGGTAGCAGATCGTATTTCATCAGTGTGTCACATTTTGTAGATTCGCTTGTGTCTTCTGCAAGTTTTGAAGATCTGTTAAACACGGGAAAGAAAGGGTTAAGGAGTAAAAGGGTGGTGTGAAGTGTGTGTTCTTCGCGCACCGCATCAAAAATTTATCAAACAGGGTCGTCGAGGGTAAGTGTTTGCAGTATTTCATTTCTCAAATCTGTTATCGTTGTTTGTGTCAATCTCTGATATTTCGTTTGATCGGATTTTGTTAGCAATTTTTTATTTAAATAATGACAATTCCAAGTCGATTTTCGCTAGTTATTAAGAGATAGCCCTGTGTATTTCTTACGGGGTTTTGTGTTCAATCAAATTAATATTTTTAGTCAAGTGTTGCTGTAGGACAAAACTAACGCACTTGATTGGGTTTCACTTCCTGTATCGTGCTGAGACTTTAGCATTGGTGTTTGTGTGAATTGCGAGATTGTACGTAGCTGAATGTTGGATTTCAATTCTCTATGTCAGCGTTTAACAAGTATTTTAGCTGAACTATATAAGCCACGAAACCCTAAATCGTAGCTTTTAATTTGATTAAATAGCAGTTATCTATTATTTATTTTTGTTCTTGACAATTTGTGCATTATATGATATGCTACGATGTTATATGTTTTTAACCCTTTTTCTTTGGTCGGCTGTTTTTAATCCGTTATTCTGTTAAATTTTCTATGGCGTAGAAATTTTATTTGGAGACGGGGGTTTATGTGCCAATTATGAATGCCCAGGTGGGATGGGTAAGATTGATGTATACAGAATTTGAAACTACACAGTTTTGGAATTTTGAGAGTTATTGTAGTTGGCTTTTGGAATGATTTGAGTTCCAGTTGTTTAATTTTAATTTCTTTTTCCCCTTTTTTGTGTGTCAAGCGCCCCAGTTGTTAATGACACAACTTAGGTCAGTGGTCGTGAGTTTGTGGTCCATCTTGTTTAGGTTCGAGCATCCCTTTGAAATTACCTGTTGTTAACCTTGGAACAATTGTTCTGGACATTGAATTAAGAATTCAACTGCATGATTTTATTTATATTATTTCTACCCAAAAGTCATTTGACTCTGTTTCTATTTACAGAAACACATTACACTTGGCAGATAGGTATGGCTGTAGATTCAGCTTCTTCAGAGAAGAAATCAAGCAATGCAGTGAATGAGTTGCTGACTTTCAATGCTGAGAATATGCAAAGCAACATGAAAACTATCTATTACAGGTTTCGTTGGTTATGAATACTCTTTAGAATACATAATATAGCTTGAAATGTTATATTTGGGTCGGACAACGGAAAAGAAGGGTTTTTTCTTCCCTTTCTTTCTTTACCTTATTATGAAACATGGCAAGTCACCAAGCTGTTTGGGGTGTTAGTTTTAGATGGAAGAATTTTTTTCTTTTAGTATGGATGAAATTGTTTCGTTTTATCTGTATGAAATAGTGATCTGAGTCCATGGATTTTAGATGTAAAACATTCTTAAAGGAGAAAAAAGGGAGTGGTTGGGGTGGGGGGATGAAAACAAAAACCCATATAATATTCTCAAAGGTTTACAATTAAATCTTTGTCACTTTTCTTGCAGCCGAACATTTTTATCTATTATTGGTGGAGTTGTTGCTGGTATTTTGGGATTTACAGGCTTGAAGGGATTTGTGTTTTACTTGCTTCTCATGGCACTTACTTCACTTGGGCTCATTGCAAAAGCAAGATTTTCAACCCACACATACTTTGACTCCTGGAACCGAGTGCTACTTGATGGCTTTCTGGGTGGCTTAATGGTATGTTGTTTATGTTCATTACACCTTTCTTTCCGGCTTGATGTATGGGACAGTTTATTTTTCATTAAAGAATAAATTAGTTTGGATAAGATAGTTAGAGACAAACACAACTAGAGAATAAAGATCATATGAAAGGCACAAGCAATTTAGATTAGCCGAACTTGTGAAGCACATATACTAAAGATACCCAGCTACTGAGGAGAATTGCCATGTGCTAAAGCTAAACACTAAATATCAATGCAAGTGTAGGAAGACGTTTTCCCTTAAAAAAAAGCATTATATTCCAGCCAAAGACATCAAGGAATAGCATACGTAAACACTTGAGCTTTCTAATACGGATGCTCAAGCCAATGAACAAAATCTAATAGAAGAAAATGCTTCGACTATTAAAGGTACACTAAGCACTCACCAAAGATACCCTTGGTGAATTAGCTGTCAGTAATGTGAATAAAACAAAGAATTATTATAGAATTTTTCGAAGTTAGAGTTTGACATGACATATTTGGAGATAAAAGCTGTGTTGGGTCAATGTATCTGTAATATATCATTAGAATTGATCTTGCTAAGCAGTGCAGTCCAATAGCTCCTTGATGTTTGATGAAATTGCATACAAGATTAGCATTTTATGTTATAATAATGAAATTTTGGGAGAGGTCTATATATTTTCTTACTTCAGCCTTTGATCATAAGATCTATGTTGGTTTTTGTTCTCTCTGTGATGTTTAACACTTTTTGAATGTGTATGTGTTCAGCATTATAACTTTTCTTTTTCTACTTCTGCAGTCGTTCGTGCTCTTCTGGACGTATCCTTCTCTTTAATAATACTTTGGTGGTGGATTATGACTGAAAATAGTTTAATTCAATTGAATAAAATCTATCAAAAAATGGAGCACCTTTTTGTCCTCTACTTAATCATCTGAGAATAATGGAGTAAGTTTTTCTAAATTTAGCCAGAACTTAATTTACAACTTCCAAGTATGAAAGACAAATTGACTTGGTGGGGATTTTGGATAGATTTCGTAATTTCAAGTTTTAGTAACAGGAATAACTACCAAGTGTTGAGTAAAACTACGGAAAAATTCAGAGTTTCTTGAGCAGCAGTTGCCATGTTAATTCAACTTGTGCTATGTTTGTTCTAAACGCTGGATGCTCCAGTATGGCACTCTATTAAAACACAACATTAGAAAATTTAACTTGCTGTATACATCTCTTCTGGTGATATTCTTGCCATGATGTTCTTCTTTGACAAGATAAAGATTTGCCTATGACATTGTCCATATATTTTGATGGATGGAATTTGCACATGTTTCAAGTGAAGACTATTTCGACATCCGTAGCTGCTATTTTGATCCTTACTGGAATTCAGTTGCATTCTACACTTACAAGATGGCTTTTGATGATATTTCCGTTTCTAAACTGAGATTTACTAGAAGGATTTCGTTGTTTATGTATTATTTAAAATATTAGCTCAAGTGAGAAGGAGGCTGAATGTCGTACATTATTTGTTGTCGCCAGATTAGTCTCTAGGTTATTGTTTTTTAAGTTTGTTTCCTGATATAGATTGCAATTTCGTCAATTTTTATCTTAGGTTTTTTGTACTTTTAGACTTTTAGTCCTTCTATAATAACGGAAGTTTGAATTTAATTCTGTAAATTTAATCTAGATTTTAATTATTATAGCAAAATAGTTTCAATATTTTCTTTTACTTTTAAAACTTTACACTTTTTTAATTCAAAATATTCACAAATTTTGTTTATGAAATTGTTGTGAATATTATGTTCAAAATGAATTGCCTAAAACATCAAATTTTGCTCTAAGTATGAAATTGTAGTTTTCTTCAAATTTTAACCTGTTAGTATATCATTTTAATTTTATCGCCTTATTGCTTAATTGCTTACTTTAAACATTTTAAGTTATTTGTTATCTTAAATTTGTCATGATTCTTCAATTATTTCGAAAGAATATGAGATTTTATGGATTTTAAAATAAAATAAATATAGATTAGAAAAATATTTTTTTAGTGTTTTTTTATATTTAAAATGAAAGGACTAATTTGGTTGAGGGATTAAAATGACTAGCAATGTAATTATACATGTGTTTCTGCTTAGCTCTGCTACTCAGTAAAAAAAGTTATCATTGACTAAAAACATTCCAAACTCTTTGATTGCCACAAGTACTTATATTGGTTATGTTTTACTTTTGAAAAAATTGAGCTTATTTGCATGTTAAAGTTTATCATTCTTTCGCAATCTTTTGTGTGGTGAAAGTATGGAAAGACATCATTAATCGGGTGATTGTCTTTGCTGCTCCGACCATAGTATATAGGACCAAAATGTAAGTGACTTGTGTCTCTTAAAGCTAATTATAATTTGAGGGTATTTCGGCCATATTACCTAATTATTTCGTTTTCTATGAAAAAATTTATAGTCTTTAAAATATTAATCTATTAAATTTAAATTGATTTTATCTCAAATTATTTTTTAAAATATTATGTTTAGATAAATGAATTTAAATTTACTGTATTTTAAATATTTTTAGTAAAATATTTCAATTACTATTAAATATAAAAAATATTTAAATATAAAAAATTAAAAATATTAATATTAATATTAATATTTTTTTTATAGTTGTTCTTAATTCATATTAGTCAATATTATCTTTTAGTCAAAATTTATTAAAGAAAATTAGCTGATATTGATGATGAAATATTTTTATTAATATTAACTGAAATTGTTTTCTCTATATATTAACCACAATTAGTTAAGTTAATATTGATGGAAATTAATTTTATAATACTGGTTAAGTTTTTTGTCAAATTTTTTATTAGTGTTAGTTGAAATTTTTTTAAATTATCATTGTAGAAAAATAAATTCAGTTAATATAGACTGAAAAATTTTACAATTAATATTTAAAAAATAAATTTTAATAAATTATTAATAAATAATAGTATTTATTGTAAATGTGAATGAAAAAGTCAATTTCTTACCATTATCTTATACTTATATTTTAAATTCTAAGTTTAAATTAATTATCTTCTTAGACATATTTGTTATAAGATAATTTTGTAATTCAATTTATTACCTTTTAGATTTTATATTTATATCTTATCGGGTGTAAGATTCTTATAAAAAAATTTAATAATATATTATTCAAATTTATTAATTTTCTTCTATTATAATTATATTTAATATAAAAAATAATATTTTATTTTTAAATTTTAAATTTTATTTTTCATTGTTATACTAATATATTCCAATGTAAGAGTAATAAAACTGAGAAGTTAAACCTATTAAATGAGTATACCTCTTAATATAAATATTACAATTTTGTATCCAAAACACTGTATGTAATTTCACAAGTGAAGGTGGTTTTCTATAGTTAGTAATGTATTTGATTAAAAGTTAGATATAATTTGGAAGATGAGCATAAGAACTGAATCCATGGGAGGCTATCAGAATGGATAGAGAAGAGAAGTGTGAAAGTCAGTTTAGTTAGGCGTGAAAACCTAATAGTCCACATCAAAGCACGGGCACCTACTCGTCTAAATAAAGATATAATATTATAACTACTATTAATATTATTTTTAATTAAAAAATTGTTTTACCTATATTATTTTCATTTTTATAATTACAATTTATTTTGATTGATATCAGTAGAATTTACTTTCAATCTTTTAAGCGAAATAAGGTGTCAAATTTGAATTTATAAATATGAAAAATATAGTTAAAAAATAGATTTTATTAACACAATTTTTGTCACGGTTAATTGATAAAGAAAGAGAGCCAAGGGATGAAATGCCTGGAAGGATAAAAACTTTAAGAATTTTGAGAATAAAAAAATGTTAAATTCATATATTTTTTATTTTTCATGAAATTGTATATAGAAATAGGATGAGAACATGGTGCGGGAAGGTGTAAAATTAAGTATATTTATCTTCATTTTTTATTAAAAGATGCACTTTTTTAGTAATACTTGTTAAGTATTAAATTTGTGTTTTATTATTTTTTATTAATATAAATATTTATTATATATTTTTATAAAAAATCATTTAAAAAGAAAAAATATAGTAAAAAATTTAATGTCAAAAGAAAATATATTTTTTCTTTTTAATTTTCAAATAATAAAGTTGACATTATAATTATATAAAATTCAAAATAAAATATTAAATAAACTAAATATAATATAATAATTTAAAATATGAATAAGTATATATATATATATATATATATATATATATACATACCTGAATTAGAAAGTTGAACTTTATTAATACTTGTACTTGAAATATTTCATATTAATATCATAATAAGTTCAAACGATAATTATATGTGTGAGTTTATTTATTATCGTAAATAAAAATAATATGTATTTATTTTTTTCAGTATTCATTTTTTTTTTAATTTTAGTTATTAAAAGTTGTAAAATATTGACAATATTTTATTTGTTGAACATTTTTAATTGTAGAAAAATTTTAAAAATATTTTTTAAAATACATAATTGATTATATAATAATTAATACAATTAATTATATTTATTTTTTATTTTTCTCTTTTTTCATTCTATTTTCTGTTACATGTGTCTTGGATAAAATAATTTCTATTTTATTTTTCTCTTCTTATTCACTTCCTTTTCTCTTTATTTATTTATTTTTTCTACTAAACCCACATAAAAATTATAGAGGATTGAGAAAATTAATATATTTTTCCCACTAAAATTAGTCTAGATGAAACGAAAGCTAACATTAATTCTTTATCCAAGTTAAAGTCCATTACATAGTTTAAAAGGTTAGCTATTATATGAACATCATTCTCATATTGTGTTTTTTCCTTTCAAGTTCAAAGAACTTATCAATCATCTGTGACATAAAGTAATTGACTTGCTCTAAAATATATCTATATTTTCTTGTAAGAATGATTTGATAACGTAGTTGAAGAGTCTAAAACACAATTTTTTACCAAACAAATTAAAAAAATTCAGCTACTCGACTAATTATTTCTTTATAATCAACATTATATAAAAAACTTAGTTTCTCGTAACATGTGCACTTAAAAACCAATTGATATTTAACAATAACTCAACATAAACAAAATGATCTAACCATTGTTTGAAAAAATAGACATTAAATTATAAATAAAACTAAGAATGGAGAGAGAAATATTTGTTATAAAATTTTATTAACTATATCTGTACATTAAAAATATGTTCCAAGTATTTTTCATTTCATAATACTGATGATGGATGGAAAAGTAAAAGGTTTAAATTAAAATAAAGTATTTTTTCTGTAATAAATATTTTTCCCACAATATTCAGGATTATCAAGTAATTAGAAAAGAAAAATTCTGGTGAGTGGAGTTTTGGGGTTAACACATGTTAAATCATGTTTGTGTCCTTACCAAACATCCCCTCTCTTATAAAAGAAGACTAAAAAATGCTTCAACATCCCAATCGAAAGTGAAATTGTAAGGAAAAAGATAAGAGGGAGAGAGAAAAAAAAAGGGTGGAAGAATAAGAGAGGAAGATGTGGTGGTGGTACACGTCAAGTTTCCGGTGGCCGGAGTTAAACATATCAGTGCCGTGGTCGATTTTCCGGTGGCCGGCGTTGGACTTGTCGTATTGGAACGTGGAAAGTGTGATTCAGTGGAACTTATCGTTGGTTGATGATGTGATATGGGCCTTGATTACGGGCCTTGAGTCCATAGCTTTGGTGGCCGTGCTCTGCTACTTCTTCCTCTGTTGTGGTTGTACTCTCTAATCTCGTTCTCATTTATTTTATTTTATTTTGTTTTGCTATAAATATATTTTATATTTCATAAATGAATTGTAGTTTAAATATTTCTAAGGTTGATTTTGGTGGAATTATATCCTGTTTATATGTGCTGTGCAGTGAATTTGTGAATTGTGGTCACCTTTTCGGTTGTTTTGGTTTCCGCTAGATGAATGCCAAAAGGATAAAACCACTTCTTTTATGAGTTTCGGGATTTTTTATTTCTTTGAATATGCTTTATTGTTACTATTTCAGACAATATATCATGCTACGGTCATATTAATATTTCCACTCATCAGTTTATTGAATTTATTATAATTATATTAAAAGTTACATTAACGATGATTGATTGATGATGTAGGATCTACACACCACCTTACTAACACTAACACTAACACTGAGATTTGTTTCACCAAAATAGTAGTTTAGTTTACCATCTGAATTTAAAGTTTTTATTTGGTTTTCTATACATAAAACGTAATTCTTGAATGCATTGTAATGACGCTGTGGTGTCAAAGTGTTAGTAATGAGCATCATTGTGGGACTTTTTTCTCCCTATGGAAATGACCTAGTGTTCTGATATACGAGGATGGACTTACAATGAGTCTAGGTAGGCAAAGGGAAGAAGGCCTTGGTAGTGTTGATGGAGTCGTTGAATCAAGAGAAGACAAAGGGAAGAAGGACTTCATGGTGGTGACGGGGTCGTCAGATCAAGAGAAAGTAAAGGGAAGAATGACTTTATGGTGACAGTGAGATCGTCATATTAAGGGAAGACAAAAGAAAAAAGGACTTTGTAGTGGTAGTGAGTGGTTGAAACAAGACAAAGAGTAAAAGGACTTAGTAATAACAATGGATCACCAGAACAAATGAAAACAAAGACAATAGGCAAGAAAGACTTCATGATAGTAGTGAGATCACTAGAACAAGAAAAAACGGTAGGTTATCATCACATTTATCCCTTTGCCTACTAATTCTTCTTTTGTTTACATTTATAGTTTTTTTTTTATGGGCATAATTTAATATCTTCTTGATAATTTTTTAAATTAAAAAAAAATCAAATAAACCTATTAATTTCTTAAAAATGTATTTAAATTCTTAATTTTTTTGGATTATGGAATATGATTCATATCAATGTATATGTTGTATTGGTGTATGTGTATGTATGTATTATTTGTGCTTCCTATACTAAAAGAAAAATTATAGAATTTTGAAAACTTAAGATAAAAGTTTAAAATGAATAACTAATATATTAATGAACTCATAATTGAAGAGAAAATCTCAACCAAGCTTTAATTCAATAAAATTGTAATATAAATGTGTAATTTTCACTTATATATAATAACTTAAGAAGATGTAAATGTTAAAATTTATTTGATTGATGCTTATAACTTTTCAACAAAACCCTCACATAAAATGTAAAGAGATTAGGCCTTATTTGATTTTCACACACATTTATTCAACTAAGACTCTTATTTTTAAGAATTAACCTTATATTCAAACTAGGTATATTGAATTTTTAATTTAAAGAAATAAATTATATTTTTTATATTTTTATTTTTAAATAATTATAAGAAATATTAAAAAATATTAAAAAATATTTTTATCCAACTATTGTAAATTAATTTTCTTTATTTTTTTTCTTGAATTGGATACATTATAAACGAAATGAATTTCAAGATATATTGAATAAGAAGAAAAATATAGTTTGCCTTATATATTTTAGGTAGAGATTTTTTTTATCATTAAAATTTGAGAGAAGACATTATTACATGATTCTAGTTTTAAAATATAGGTATTTACATTCCAATAAATATCCTTTTTATTTTAAACTTATATTTTTATTAAAATAACACTTTTTTAATTTAATTCTTCTCAATAAGGATGGCCATTTTATAGATAAATTTTCCTTTTTATCTAAAAACATGTATTTTTATAAATAGTTTCCATCTCTTAATATGGAATTGGATACTTTAAAGGATTAAATTAAAAACATAAATGAAACTTTAATAGTTATAGCTGCTTTTTTATAATTTATTGGTGTTTAGTAGGTTGCTAGTGTTAATCTGCTAACTAAGCTCCACGTCATAATTACGATTACGCAAAACTTCTAGATTCTTTGATTTTTTTTTTCAACGTTAAATTTAACAGACTTCTAACAGTTAACTCCAATTTTTTTTCCCTGAAGTTCGAGAAGCAGTAAATCCAAACTTCGGCCAACAAAATACAATTATTATAATTATGATTAAATATATTTTTAGGCATTTATCTAACTCAATCCAAATTAAACACCTGTGATTTGTTATTTCAATAAATAATAGCTATAATGTAATATTTATATGACAAGTAAAAATTAAAAAATAATGTAAACATAATAGATATGAACGTATAATATATAATTATTCGAATTTGAATGTTCATTTTTAATTATCATGAATATCAAATTAACATGTATTTAATTCTGCGTAGTATTAATCAATATTTTTTAATGTATTTATTATAAAATTAAAATTTATTTTAAAAACTTTCAAATAGATTATTATTAAATCAATATTTTTATAGGTATTTATTATAAACTAAAATTTATCTGAGAAAATTTCTGATAGATTTTATTAAATCAACATAGTTGCTAGATATTTTTATATTTTTTAAATTATTGATATAGTTATGCAGTATTCTTAGAATCTTGAGTTGATTAACCTGATTAGGGCGTAATCTAAACTTTTTTATAGGTGAAATAAGATTCGTCAAGAATATTATTTATTTTATATTAAGGTCTAAATTTATGACCAAAAGATTATAATTAAAGAAATTGAATTACTTTTTTTATCGCCTATAAAATAGGGACCCTTTGATTTTGGTTTCTGTATTTACAAGAATTAAGTAAACACTTTATTCAGCAAAAAATATATCCTAATGTTCAAATCAACAAGGAAGTAAAAGGATTAGTGTAAGCCTGCATTAAATACAAATTTGATACCTCTTAGACAAATTACAGATCCATTTTCAGGATTTATTTTTATTTGATAACGTATAATTAGTCATAATAATTAAAATATTCTTTCTTTAAATTAAATCATATAGCAGTTATAATAACTTGTAATTAAATTTTTTATTATGATATTTTTTAATTGATAATTAACTCTTATAATGATTAAAATATTATTGAAAAATAAAGACAAATTGGTTGTAGCAATCAATTATTTTTTATTTTTTTATCTATTTTTTATTAATTAATAAATTATATTTAATTTTTTAAAGATATATTGAAAAATATTTTAAAAATTTATTATAAATTATAAGAGTTATTATTTTTATTGGTTTGTGTAACAAAACTTTAAACAACACTTATCTAAAAAGAGAGTATGTTTTTATTTGAGAACTATTAATTCATAAGAAATATTTATAATATTTAGAAATTTTAAATATAAAAGTAATAATTGATAAAAAAAACAAAGGTACACTTCTTTTTAGTTTATTTAATTAATAGGTTAGCACTTAAATATTACATTGTTTATATTAATATTAAGTTTTAATAAAATTAGATCCATTAAATCATATAATGACCACTTAGAAACTATAGTGATTTTTTTGAAATATTAATATATTTTTTGTCATGTTTTTTATTTTAAAATATATCAATTGAAAGTATTAAATAATAAAAATAAACCTATGTATAATTAATCATTTATGTTATGATATATATATATATATAATTATTAATTAAAATTTTAAAAAATGAAGATTTAAAATTTTTAAGATTTAGAGTTTTAGAGTTTATATATTTAGGATTATATTAACTCTTTTTTAACCTTAATTATATATTTCTAAAATTATTAGTTTTAAAGTTTATCTCATAGTGTTATAATATATAATGCCATCATACTATTTACCGTTAAGAAAGACTAATTTAATAAAAATTGAAACAAATCTAACAAAAATAAATATGGTGTAAATAACTTATGAAATACATTTCAATGGAACGTATCAAAGTAATAAATTTTAATATGAGTTTTAAACAATGCTTATTATAATTATTTATTTATATTAACTACTTTATTAATATTTATATAGTAAATATAATTAATATGGAGCATTTAATTCTTTATTAAATACTCTATTTGATTTTGAATAAGTATAATTTAAGGTTTTAGTGCATAAGCTAATCAAAATATTAACTTTTACAATTTGAAATATATTTTTAATAATATTTTTAAAAATTAAATACAATTTATTAATCAATTAGAAAGTAGATAAAAAATAAAAAATAATTTATTGATAGAAACTGTTATTTAAAATTTATAAACAAAATAATTTAATAATTTTAAATTTAAGATATAATTGATAAAAAATAATTAATGTAATATTAAATTTTATAAATTAAAAAAAAAAACTTCTTTTCTAAAGTCATACTTATTAAAAAAAAAGGAGGAAATATATTTAAGTTATTGGTGAAGTCTAACTATTATCTAAATTAAAAGTTATACTCCCCTAATAAAACATAGGTTTCAACTCATGAATATATATTCAAAGTATTTTTTACTGGTTCTTATTAAAAAATTAAAAAATTAAAAGTTAAAACTTCAACTCTCTAATTAATATATTTATATATAAAAAGATAATTTTGTTTTGTAAAAATTATTTAAGTATATAACTTTTTTTTATTTTTACAAACATAATTAATAAAAATAATTTATTGTAATTTCTATTTTATCTTTTAAATTTTGTAATTATTTTTTTTTCAAAATTCAATTAGTTATTTTTTTAAATCAAATTCAAATTCAGAAATCTTAAATACAATAGTTTTCTTTTTTTTCAAATTAAAAAATCACAAATACAATAAATTTTTTTCAAATTTAATTAATTATTCATAATAAAAAATCACATATAAAATAAAGAACTACCTTTAAAAAATTATAATTTTTTTATTAAAAAAATATACACATGCAGCTAAACACATGTGTTTCAATATAATATATATATATATATATATTACTTAAATTAAGTCTATAATTATATCTAATAATTATAACAATTATTTATTATTATAATATTTATTATATATATTTCTTTATACTCATACTTTTAAATAAAATCAATAGATAAATATAATTAAAATTGAATATTTCGTATTTATAACATAATTAATAATTATAATACAAGATATATAGTTAACTATAATATTTTATATTTTTATATTGAGTATGTGACCAAAAGAAAATATTTTTTATATATATACATTAAAATAATTAAGATAATTTTAATAATTTTGCAAATCAAAATTAAAAGAAAAAAAATATTAAAATTACTTATCAATATCATATGATAATTACTCTACTTTTGAATAACAATAAATATAGAAAAGACATGAAACACAACTACAATTATACATTTTTATATAAGTTTATAAGTTAATATTGTTTACCCTTAGTTTTGTTATGTGGAGTTAGAAGTTTTCATTATATACTCTATATTAAAGTTATTATTTATGTTCATGAAAGAAAATCTAATTATTCGTCTGAGTTTCAAGTTCTATAACTATCTTTTTCCTTTTTCTTATAATACAGAGTGACCTATTGTTGATAAGAGCTTTTCTCATAGCTTCACAAATAAGTTCTTCCTTTTCTAGAGCAGGTAGCACACCAATTCCAACAATTCCATCTATTTCTCTTTCTTCCATCCTTCATAGCTGAAAGTGTTAGTTAAAAATAGGGTTAAATATAATTTTAGTCTCTGAACTATTTGTCAAAATTGTGTTTCATCCCTAGGACAAACTTTGGACTTATTTCGTCCTTACACTTTATAAATAGGTGTAAATGATCTTCGATGACAAATAAAAACATCTTTAAAGAAAAGAAAATGAGAGGAAATGGAAGGGAAAAGAGTGAAAGAAGCTTAAGAGAAGAATGATAGTAAAGTAGGAAACTATGAAAAAGGAAAATAAAGAGATATAAAAAAATTTTAACACATTATCAATGACCATTTACATGAGTTTATAAAGTATAAGGACGAAATAAGTCCAAAGTTTGTCTGATGGACGAAACACAATTTTGACAAATAATTTAAGGACTAAAAACATATTTAATCCTTAAAAATATTTTAATTCTTAGTCTCAAGAAAAAATTAAGATGAGATAAGTAGAGAGACTTTTGTATTATTTTTTTTAATAAGTAAAACTAGTTAAGAGTTTATTAAAGTAGAACTGAATGTACTTAAATTATTAAGATTATTCTAAAGTATAAATATTCTATTCTTATTCCTCAAACAACCTCCACTAGATAGTGTTATCACAAAAAAAAGACTTTTGTTTCATTCAACCTTTTTTATTAAAAGTAAGGACCAATTTAATTTGTCCAAGATTAGAAGTTTTACAAATAAAATAAAGTATAGATCTTTTAGTATTTAAGTTAAAAAAATTATAAATAAAAAAGGCCAACTATTTAAATTTCATTTCATAAAAATCATGTTCTATAAAACATTTTTCTTTTGCATTTTCTCTACATTTTTGCAATAGTTGTTTATCTTTTTATAGATTTCAGTTCACCTTAGACATCTTTGTGAGAGTGGAATATTTTTTTTCTGATCAAAAGTTATTTTTAGAGGTTTCTCTTTGTGTTCTTTCTTAAGTTGGTTTTATAAGAAGAGTTGCATGCCTAGGGTTAGGCCTTTGCATGCAAGGTTTATGGGAGAAAAGATGAATCTCTAATTGCCTAAGAGTGTGATAATGTCTTTAGATGGTTGATTAGAATGTATTGTGTACATGTTTAACTTTCTTGTGAGAGTAATGAAGTTGAAATTTTAAACTTGGTTGAACAAAGTAAGCTAGATAATTTTTCATAATATCTTAGAATAGATGATCACAATCTTTTTAGTTTTGTGCATAAAATTTGTATTTGTGGAGAATATTCACAAGTGTTTTGAGTTTTGATTTTGTGATTGTGATTCTATGTTTTGAATATTGTCAATGTTTATGATAGACAATACTAATTAGTAATGTATTATATCAATGAGATGTTGAAGTGTTAAAAGTGATGAATATGATAAATTTGTATAGTTTGTGTATGTGTGTGGAGATCTAAATGGTTTGTAACATGATATAATATATTGGTAAAAAGATCAAACTCATAATGATTATCTTTATTATTATAATAGAGACTATAATAATGTTTGAACTCAGAACATGCACTACTATAATGTTTTGAATCATATTAAATTAAGTGGAATTGAATTAGACGAGACAAGTTATATGTTTTGATAGTTAAAATGTAGAATGTACAAATGAGTTAAATTAGTTCAAAATAATCTTATTAGAAGTAAGTGATTAATTATATTTATAAAAATAAACTAGAATATTTTCAGACCAATTTGACAAAATTCATGCAATTTTGCATGACAATTTTCTATATAGAGTTTTTAGATGATAATTTTATATCTTGAAATTCATTTATTTGAAAATTTGAGAAGTTTAGTTAGAGAAAAACCATTTGTTCATTAAGTGACCGTCTGTTTGTTGGATGACTATTTATTTGCTGAAGGATTAATGTAAATAAGGGAAAGTTTTGTTCCTTGGACAATTAAAAAGTCTCTAAACAAGTAGACTTCTAATCGAACGAATTTAGATACTTGCTTAATTTGTTGAGCAAATAATATTGACGATTGAGGGAAAACAATGTTTTCCAGACTTAAATAATGCTTCTAAATTCTAAAGTTGTTTATATTTCGCTAAATTATTATATTTTTATCAACCACTTGAATTTTATTATAGTGTGATGAATGGTTAAATAAAATTTATTAGTATTTTTTATGTTCAAAGATAGGTTTTGAATGATAAAATTGACATGTGAAAGTATGAATTACTATGTGATTGATGTACATATAGAGATATGAAATAATGATGAAATATGATTTTTGTTAGCATATATATAAATAAGAATATACATTAATTATGTTGTGATTTGTATTTGTTGTGTTGTAAACATATTTATGTACATTAAGATGTTTAGTTTGTGTATTGAATTTGAGATTTATTATGAGATATCTTGATTTTATTGATATTGAACTCTTGTAGATGAAAATATTAAATACGAGTGTTGAAGGAGACTCCTATAACTTAGTATGTGAGATGGGTAGTAGGTCATAATAATCCACCTTGTCACATAGGTTAATGTGTTTCTACGTTTTTATTATGTAGCATTATTGTGTAAGACAACCTAATGAATGTAGTGTAAACAATTAGTTATATCTAAATATAATTAAAAACATATATTTTTTAAAAAGAGAATCAAGTGTTTGTGATGTTAATATTACTAATGATGATATGAGATGTAATAAATGAACTGCTTGATTCTAATATACAAGTAAAATATAAATAAAATTTGTAAATTATATTTAAAAATACATATATTTAATCTTATAATATATATTTATATGAGATTTGAAAACACTAGCTTAACATTGTGTTTGATTAATAATTATATTTTTATATCAGAATAAATATATATTTAGTGAATAAATTAAATATGTCTATAAAGATATATGAATTAGATGAGAATAAATTTTATAATTATATATATATATATGATGTATATTTATATAAAATTTTAAAATACTAACTTTAAGAATAAATACAATTATACAACTATGAAAAAATAATTAGAAAAGAGAAAATTAAGCGAGAGAAATATTTTATAGTATATATTATAATTAAATGTTTTGGAATGTGTATAAATTTGTAGAAAAAAAAAGTTAAATTACTTACAACATGAAATAATTTGAGGTGTGTTACGCTTTTAAAATAATAATTAATAATTCAATAAATATATTATATTTAATAAGTACAATAGATAATACTAAAAAGAATATATACGTATCTGTAAAATAAATTAATAACATTAAATGATGTCTTAATATCTATGTGATAAACATTAATGTAATATATTTAATTTTGTATTAAATATAATTAAATACTTTTTATGTTTCTGAATAATTATTTTTTAAAAAAAAATTATTTTATATTATTTGTCTTTTATCTTTTGTATATTAATTATTTTTTATCAATTATATTTTTATTTTAAAAAATATAAAAATAATTAAATAATTTTTGTTATGAAATTTTAATAAATCAATTATTTATATCAAAAAATTATTTTTATTTTTTTATTAGTCAATAAATTATATTTAATTTTTAAAAAATATTATTAAAGAAATTTAAAAGTTTACTACAAATTATAAACTATAATTTTTATAACAAAACTTTAAAAATCACTTGTTTAAAATAGAGTACGTTAAAGTTGATTATAACTAATATAGCAATATTTTTATTATACTACCATAACAAAATATTAAAACAAAATATTTAATCAATTTAGAAAAATGATATCAGTGCGAATAGTCCTGCACATAGTATTGCCACGTAGACAGCTGACAGTTGGCTACAAAAGGCATCGCCACGTACACAGCTGAAAAGTAAAAGCAATAAAATTGTTTTTACATATAATTTTATTCATTTAAATAACGGAAAGATACATAGTTAACAGTATTTACTTCCCTCTTATTTTTCTCTTTAATTTTTTTTTAAAAAGTGTAAAACGCTGGCATTAGACGCGTGAAGGTTACCAGGTTTGAAGACTGAGAGTGCACAGCAAAAGAAAAGCAAGAAGACAGATAGAAGAAGGTAGTGCTATTGCTAAACATAGGTTTCAATGTTCTTATTCAGAATGGTCTCAACAGAAAACCGTTTTCTTTGTGTTTCTATTTTGTTTTTAGAAATTCGTATAACGACCCAATCTCTGTTTCTTTTTATTTTAATTTTCATTATAATTCATTCTCTTATTTTTGGGTTTAGCAGTTCCGGAGGTTTTTGTCATTTTGCATGGAATTTCAATCTCCAACTTCTCGCCCTACCCGGAGTGATGTCGTTTTGAACCACCATCCACCATTTCCGATCATTCACCGGTTTCTGTTGCCGCCGCCGCCGCCGCCATCATCCTCCACGGTGCTGCTTCCGATATCTTTCAATCCCTCACTTTTCATCACGATGGATAATCAAAGGTCCTTTTCTCTGCTTCGGGTAAACCTTTTTTCTTTTGGGTTTTTGAATTTTTTTTGGGGTTGTTTGGGTTTTATTTAAAGTTTATGACTTTTTGTTTTGGGGTTTATTTAATTATACGCAGTTCATGGCTGATGAGGGACTTGTTCCGTCGCTAGAAGAGGAAGATAAACGAAAAAATGTTATTCGGAAGCTTAAACAGGTTTTCTTGTGCTGCATTCCCCTGTTTGTTCTTAATGTGTGGTTTTTGCTGCGACTTTTTCATTTTTTTTTTCTTTTTGAATGCATGGGTTGCACTTTGGATGGTTCTTTCTGTTTTCCTTGAAGGTTGCTTCTTTATTTTTATTTTTTTCTCTCAAAAGATTTTTTTACATTTCTTGCTTTTTCACATGTATCACCTGGAAAGTGTTTATTGTGTACGACAACATTGTGCTTACTAGTTACTTCAACTAGGTTTTGTTTTGTCCTATAAAGAAGTGTGTGTTTGACAATGCATTCTGAACTTAATTTTCACGTTTGTCATAGTAATAATTTTTTAGATAATGGACTATTTTCTGTGTAATTTATATAAAAAACCAATGAATATGTAGATTTATTACTTAAAAAGATGTTACTTTGTTCATAAAATCGGCAAGATTTTTATCCTGTGGGAATTGTTGAACTCATTTACTAATTGCAAGACTTCAACAAAAAAAGTTCACATTTTTCGCAACTATTTAATTTCTAATGCATCCAGGGATAAAATTCGTATTTTATGTCAGTAAATCCCTGTATTTCTCTGTTTCTTTAGATTTAGTTTTCTTAATCTGCATCATTATATCTGGTTAGGCACTTGCTGTACTATCTTGATGGTATTCGTATTAGCCACAGATCTTGCATTTATATTTTATTATCTTTTACCTTATCTATCATGCAATTCACTTTGCAGGTAGTCTCATCGTGGATCAAGAAGGTGGCATGCCTGCATCAACTACCAGAGCACCAAATTGCTGTTACATCTGCCACAATATTGACTTATGGATCTTATGGCCTCGGAGTAAGTTCTTCCCTTCGTTAATCCTGTACCGCTTGATTTTCCTGGTCTAAAATGAGATGAGAGATAAAAAATTGTTGTATTAGTAATTCTCTTAATTTACTTGGATTTAATTGTTAAAATTTTTCACATGTCTAAAGCTTGTTTTCTCCTTTTAACTTTCAATAATGTTTAGGTTCACAGCTCAGGGTCTGACATTGATGCTTTGTGTGTTGCTCCTTTCTTTGCCTCAATTGCTGTAAGTTAATTGTATTTCTCTTGTTTTATCATTCCCTTAGGCTCTGAACATTTGCCTTCATTTTTACTGATATGTTTTATACAGGAAGACTTTTTTGTTGTATTGCATGACATGCTTAAAAGAAGGTCTGAAGTATCATACATTCACTGTGTCAAGAGTGCAAAAGTCCCTTTGATGCGATTTAAATTCGAAGGGATTTCAATTGATCTTCCATATGCTCGACTTAATGTACTATATGTTCCTGAGGTTAGTGTGAAGAAACATGATGTAGTTCTTAAAATATGAAAATACATTAAAAAAATTTAAGACTATTGCATATGTGGAGACCTTTTAAAAGCATTATGCTCAATATTTCTTCAAATTAATGCCATTGCCTCTTTGCCTTATGCATTAAACCGTTTTATGTTAACTATCCAATTGATTACTGATGTGGTTGATTATGTTACAGAATGTTGACATATTAAATCCATTTTTCATGAGGAATATTGATGATACCAGCTGGAAAAGTTTGTCAGGGGTACGAGCAAATAAATACATTCTCCATCTAGTTCCTAATATAGAGGTAAGATGCACTTCATTCATTTATTTTCTTAGTAAAATAAAATAACCAAATTCATAAGCAATTGGGACAATTATCTTGATGATCCAAAGGATGTGAAATATCTTGATTTTTGTTGACGTTCTTTGAGTCGAGGATGGGCGGGCACCACCTTTCCCTTTTTATTTGGTTCTGTGCAAGTGGTTGTAGTTTTCTTTAATCGTTCTGCATTATTGTCTCTTTAATGCAACTCTCATGTATTTCAGAATTTTCAATGCATGCTACGATGTCTTAAACTGTGGGCAAAAAGGCGAGGAGTTTATGGAACCGTAAGTTCATTTGTACTTTCAAGTCATGTCTGCTTTCATAACTTTGTGCTTGAACTCTAATTTTATGGTTAACATGAAGTAATAATTTTCTTTGCAGTTGCTTGGTTATTTGGGAGGAGTTCATATGACAGTTCTTGCAGCATATGTTTTTCTAAGACACCCTGATGCCACCTTAAATGCTCTAATTATGAACTTTTTTCAAACATTTGCCTTTTGGCCCTGGCCTACTCCAGTGATGTTGCAGGAAGGAATGTTAACAGTCATGGATGGGATAGAAACACGGTCCTTCATGCCTATATTTCTGCCATCTAGCCGTTATGAGTATTGTCATACAAATATTACTAAAAGCACTTTCTTTCGGATCAGGACTGAGTTTCTTCGTGGACATGATATGACAAAGGTATGTTGTGTTGCTTAACCTAGGTCTCCTTTTGATATACATTGGACTTACCTGTGTTATTATACACATTTTCCAGAGTGACTGGCCTGTGTTATTATACCCATTTTCCTGAGTAACTTAATCATAATGTTCTCTATAGTATAATCCATTAGGCTTATATGGGTGCCATCTAGTCCTTACGAATTCTGCCATTAAAATATAACTAAAAGCACTTTGTATTGGATGAGGACTAAGTTTCTTTGTGGGCATAACATGACGATGAAATGTTGTGCAGTTTAACCTGTGTCCTTTTGGTATACATTTTACCAGCACAATATTTTCACTTGTATGACTCGCATCATATGTATAGCCGTTCACATTATCTCATATCCTATGCAATGTGGATTATATTAAAAACAATAAAATACTTACTATAACACTTAAATAATAATAAATTTATTTAAAATCAACATGACACTCTAGAACATCATCTTGTAGTATGACCCGTAAGGGTGTAGAGATACACTTATGGCATCTTATTTTCTGTGTAATGTAAAGTATATTAATAAAAGACATTCAAAGCTAAAATCATCAATTTGCAATTTCTTTTTTTCCAAACAAACTTTGTACTGGATCGGGACTAACTCTACTCGTGAACATAATGTGAGAAGTATATATATATTTGGTATACATTTTGCTTAACAGTGTTCTTATTTATATTTTATCCAGAGTGACTTAATCATAATGCATTGTGTATGAGACTACTTTCTTCTTGGATAACCATAATTGATGTTGATTTTACTGTTTTAATTCCTGATGATTTCCATGGTTACTTATTTAAAAAGAACTATGCCTTTAACAAGTTTCTCATTTATGTATATGGTTGGATTGAAGGATATTTTGAAACCTGATTTCAATTGGGATAATGTATTCGAGCCTTTTCCATACTCAACAAGGTACTCCCAATTTGTCAAAATTTATCTCTCTTCTGCTAACCATCATGCACTGGCAGAATGGGTTGGTTGGGTAAAGTCACGCTTTCGAGGTCTTCTTGTACATGTAAGTAGCTCAAATGGTAAATTTGGTTTCTTATATAATTATATTTACTTTTACTTTAGAAGTGACTATGGTCCACACCATTCATTCCAATCACACCAGAGAAAGCTTCAGTATTTATCTGTAAATATTTAACTATCATGTAACATGATGCTTTCCATTTAAACCATAACTATAGTAAGCTCACTTTTATGGACTTGGCATAAATATTTATGTTGTAAAACTATCCTCTTCTGCTGTTAATTTTAATGTTAGTTTTTGGAACTTCATTCATGATCATGAATCAATCAGGAAATTTATTTCATCTTTCCATAAATTTTATTGTCATTTCCTCATATAGTTTTGTTTGCTGCAGCTGGAGGTTATTCAAGGATTTTGTGACCCTAACCCTACAGAATATGTTGATAGTGAGAAAACGGAGCCAAATGTAGTTTTCTACTGGGGTTTGCACCCTACTAAGAATAATTTCCTGGACATTGATTCGGTAAAGGGGGAGTTCATGAAGATCATAAAGAATGGCTATGAAGGTTCTCCTGGGAGGATGGAGATGTCCGTCCTGTTAGCTTCTCAGCTGCCTAATTGATGACAGGGCAGTGTAAAGGGTGGATGGATGATAAGAAAAGGAAACCAGTCTTTGTTGTGGAAAAGGAATTCAACATCTTCCATATTGCCTTGTTTGCAATGTGTCACCAGTTCCATTGAGGGTTTATAGTGGCTAGATTTATTTTATTTTGATTTATCTGCCATCTTGTTGTACTATAGACCTGTATATTCTTGTTCCCCTTTCTCCACCTTTTTTTGCCTTCTGACTTCAGTAGGAGCATAGGTTTACATAGGATCAGCAAAAGGATTTATAGTGTCTTTGACAGAAATTTTTGAAAAGCCAAAAGAGTTACAAGGTATTGGGACATGTAAAGTGAATAAACCTCATCTTACCTTTCAAAATATAGAGTTAGATAAATCAAAGATTAGTTGGAATTTGGAAATTTATCACTTGTTTGTTTTGGCACATTATTTCCAGCTGCTTATAATTTTAAGACAAATAAAATAATATAGCTCTGAAGGAATTAACCCACAATATTTACGTGTTTTGATGCCATTAATTCTCAATATAAAGTTTGACGAGTGTGTCAGTAATATGAAATTCTCTAGGATGATCACATTACCTACTATTTTCACTAGTTAGGCTATTCATTTACTTTATTTATTTATTTTTCTCTCACTATGTTATATTTCTTTTAAACTATTTTAATTGTTTGGGTTACTGTTTGAATGTACTATTTCGATTTATTATATTTAGATTGCTTTTACGTTCCAATATAACTAAAAATGGTAGAACGGGCATTAAAAGAAAAGATGAAAAGTCTCTCTGTTCCTCATAATTAGAACTAATTATCAAATTTAGTTAAAGATTTACCGATCATAATTATGAGAATTAATTACGGTAAAGATTTTTACCAACATATTTGTTTGTTTAAATTCTACACAATTATTTTGACAAAATATCACATAAAATTAATCATTTATTTTCTATGGTTCGAAATATTAAAAAAGAAAAAGGGTTTTAAATTAAATTAAATTAATTTAAATGGGTTTTCTGTAATACGAAATATATATAAAAATGAAAAAAGGACTTTATAATAAAAAAAATCAATTTAACAACTCGTTTTGTCAAGCTCAAAAGAAGATAAACAGGTCACATACTTTATATCCAAATGTAGAAGTTATTGTGTAGTTGACCATCAATGTGGTTCAATGCATATTATATCCTTACATGGCATCATCATAATCCTAAGCCGTTATCCTCATTAATTACAAATTTTAACTAACGTGTTTGTTAAGTCATCATTGAATATTTTCTACATATAAGGAATTTATTTGTTGTTTTCTTTGACTCATTACTTTAACCATGTAGTGCCTGCTCTCTGCCACATCTTCCTGAATCCTGCATCATTAAAGAATAACATTTCCCAGTAAAATTTCTCAAAAATCAATTTACACATTTTCCTCGTACATGAAATGCTCAACAACATTAAAGATAGCTAAGATAATTTTTAATTTTATACATCAAAATTGAGGAGCCATATCAAATGTGGATCCGTGGCGCAATGGTAGCGCGTCTGACTCCAGATCAGAAGGTTGCGTGTTCGATTCACGTCGGGTTCAATTCCCGCTTTCCTTTTGGAGCTTAAATTTTAGATCGTAAGAAGCAAACGACCCACACTGTTAATGCCAGCAGCAGCACCTATGAAACTACTGATATAGGCCAAAGATTAAGCAAAACCAGTACTGCTCCACCCATGACAACCTTTGAAGCACCAATCTGAATAACAAAAATTATTAATCACTGACTTTTCTTATGTTCAGATATGTATTCCACTGTTATATGGCTTCTCAATGTTTCGCTCTCTGCTGCATTTTTCTCTGTTCTGCCCAATTCACCTTAACGAGGGATGAGATATCTTAAAGTTATCTTACAGGGGAGTAGAGAAATGAAAGATATGAAATGTTCAGTTCTAAATTTGTAGAACAATATTTCTCATGTTTTATGGATCTAGTGAATAAGATGAAGTGTGTGGCAAATATATTTCTATGAGTAGAGTGATGGAGCACAAATTCTTTGATGGTGCAATACAATAACTACCATGACCATAACAAAGTTGAAGGGAAGCATGGAAAGCTATATGCCCAAAATCTTAGAGAAGATATAAAAAGTACAAGTTTTAAATAGTCAATTGAATCTCAACAATATTATTCAACAATTTATTTTTTATGTTTTCTATACTCTAGTCTTTATTGCATAATTATTTTTCTTTAATTAAAAAATATATCAAATGGATGTTAAATTTGTTCATCATGGTTTTAACCTTTTATGTTAAATTTATTGATCTTGAAGATATTCTTATTATATATCTCTAATTTCATGATCTAATTTTTACTAATAATAATAATAATTCATAGATGACTGCATAATACAGTGAGATCATGATAAATTGTTTCAAGATAACTCATACAAGTTTAATGTCCTATCTTCTTGGCATTGAAGTTATTTAGTATAATGATGAGATTTTTTATCTCCTAAAATAAATATGTTGGTGATATTTTGAAGAAATTCAAAATTTATTTCCATACTAGTTGAAAAAAGTTAAAAACTACTCAAAAGAAATGAAATTCAAAGTCTAATATATCTTAGGGTGACTAAACCAAATATAATAATTATGGACTTGACTTGCTCAATATATTTATAGAAAAATCACACGTTTATCATCTAGAAAGATTATAAAGACACAATAATATATAATTATAATCACCAATTATACGACATTTATAAAGTTTTAAGAAATAATGCATTAAAACCATAATTTTCTAAAAAAATATAGAGTTTTCATTTGCTGTTCAAGTATTTCACACTATATGAAAATTGATTGTAAAAGAAGTAGGAAAAAATTGTTGTACGATGTTTAATTATTGATTTTCTTCCCGCTGAAGCAAATAATTTTGAAGCTATTGCAATGCCAATCCAACTTGATTTAATATTTATTTACTGAAATTGGCTCTTTGCTTTGTTCTATTTTAAACATTTTCTTCATTTTTATAAAATAATTTGATTTTCAACCGTTTTATAAAATTATCCGCCACTTGTCTGTATTTCTTTTTGTGTTACAGTAAAAATCCAGGATTGTCGAACAAGTATAAATTAACTATTATATGATGTTTAATTATTGAATTTTATGATGTTGTGTCCATGTCATTAATAAATTATCCAAATATAAAAGGATATGGAGAGGGATTATTGTATGAAAATGAAGGCTATAGAGATCAATGCTATATTGGAATATGCTACTTGGAAGATCCAAAATAGCTTTTTTCTTATAAGTTAATATGAAATTTTTATATTATGAAAGATTCACATATTATTATGTCATAATCTTAAAAGGAATTTTTAATTTCCCTTCCTGTCCCCACTGTCAATTTCTAACCAGGGGTCAAGGAACCATAAGGAAATTTGTTAAGTCATTAACAAATGAATATATATATAACAAGTAAAAACAAATCATATGTGGATCCGTGGCGCAATGGTAGCGCGTCTGACTCCAGATCAGAAGGTTGCGTGTTCGATTCACGTCGGGTTCAATTCCCGTTTTTTAATTAGTAAAGCTTTTTTTTTGTAAATATTCAAGTTGAAAATACGTAATTAGTGCATCCTTCATGGTAGAGTTTAATTAAATATTAACGCTTCTTTTATTGAAACAATTGCTTCATCATGTAAGTAAGACAATAGCTTACATGTGTGTTAGAACAAACGACAATGTCGGTCGTTCTTGTTAACTAGCACGTGTCTTTGGTGCTCTACTTGATGATTCTGCTTCGATCTTAGAAAAATAGAAAAACTGGTGTATTACACGTAATCATGGGGCTGTTTTTGTTTTGATGAATGAAATCTGCTAGCAAAACAGTGGTCGTGTTTCTTTAGTTCGAAAAGAAGGTTTCAATGAAGAGAGCACCTCTAGAAAGTTCTCAAGTTTGGCTTCTTGTGATAAAGTAGGGGACACAAAAGAAGACGTGGCATTGACCATAAAAGCCAAGTGAATAAGACACCCGTGAACCATGGCCTAATTCACTTTAAACAACGTCTAGAGCCAAGGCTAGCCCATGGTTAAAAACTGCAACCACCAAACAAAAAACATCTCACAATTTTTTAACGTAAAAAGACTACACCATATGTCAGTAGCCTTAGGGTCCAACAATCCTATTTTTGTGTTGTTTAAGTTATTTACTTACCAAAAAATAGAGTTAATCTTTTTGAGATGTAGAAATCATTCTAAGGAATTCTCTTCTTTTAATGTGTTTTCTTTATATATTAAACTTTTGATCACATCTTTAAGGTGAAGAAAAATCTATCAGCCACAATAAACTATGTTTGTAGAACCTGTTGTTTTACACTACAATTCTTACGCCTACTTTATATTATTTTTTAACCTATCTTTCCCTTTGTTTTACCCTACTAGACATCCATTTCTCTCTGTTCTCATGTGAGGTATATACTCCAAGCACTAGCAAATGATCATTTTGTGACCCTAAAATAGGAGCCAAGAAAGAGCCTAGACCATTCTCATTCTCATTCCCTATCCATCATCACAAGAGAAAATGAAGAGGATCCCAAGCTCTGTGTCTTCTTTTGCAATTCACATCATTCTTCTAGCTTCTATTTCTGTTCCATTCACACTATCCCAACCCTCTTTCCCATGGAAAGATGGGGATGGCGATTTGGTAGACCAAATATGCAGAAAAACACCCTTTTACGACCTTTGCAGCTCCATCCTGCACTCAAATCCTCTCAGTCCAAAACCTGATCTCAAAGGGGTAGCCCTCTTGCTGGTAAACAACATTGTGGCAAATGCAACTGACACACTGAGTTACATCGAGGGACTGATCAAGCAGACCCCAGACCGTGAGTTGGAGCAAGCCTTAGCCTTCTGTGCTGAGTCATATATCCCTCTTGTCAAATACATTCTTCCACAAGCTGCTGATGCTATAAGCCAAGGCCGTTTTGGCTTTGCCAGTTACTGCATTTCTGATGCTCTCAAAGAAGTGAGTAGCTGCGACAAGAAATTCTCTGGCACAACTCAGGCACCCTTGGGAGACAGAAACGACATCGTGCAGAAGCTAGTGAATGTAGCCTCGGCTATAATCAAACTACTACTGAAGGGTTGATTTGTTCACCTCTCTTTTGTGTTCCATTGCTTGCAGTTGTTGTAGGTAATAGCACTTAGTATAGTACTGTAGTAGTAGTAGTACTCTTATTATTCTTATTGAGTAAAGGCATTTTGATGGTTGATTTTGTATTATGTATGGTTCATTGATTCCTTTGTATCTGTACTTGGAAGCAGCTCACATTATTGAGTAAACCATTCTATTACTTCTCCACAAAGAAAGTGTTGTGCAACAAGCGTATGAATGCAACTCACATTAGACATAAACCAACTATTTTTTTTTCATTCACTCTTTGAGAATTTTCTTGTACAGATTCAGAGCTGTCGCAAGTGTCAATGTCCTATGTATCTGAGGAGGCTTAGTATGAGATGGGGACCTAACAAACTTAGAGCATCATGTTCTGTTTCTTATTATTTAATTTTTAGCCCCTAACCTCTTGGCCCATTCGTTGCACATTCTACTACAAGAGGTAAATGAATGGAGGAGATTTAGTGTGTGCAAGTCAAAAGTTGTTTTCACGAATATGCATATATGGACAATAAAAACGTACTTACTCATGAAAATAAGGTCAGTTTGATTGATATTTTTCTTTCTCTAGAAAAATATAATATAGTTTCGTAGAACAAAAATAAGAATATAAAAAATAACTGTTCTAATACTGTTGGTATTTTTTTTTCACAATTTCTCACATTGTGTGGCCATGTAATTGGGCACAGATAATGATTAAGAAAGGACTTTCCTCAAAGAGATTGAAGTAATTTTGAAAATTTTTGGATACCTACTTCATAGCTTTACTTCTAAAACTGATTAATACAACTAGAGACTGGCTCATCCTTATTCTAGCCGTTGATTCAAAACAAGTCCAAATCTGTGCACTTACTAGAAGCACGTTAAACGACTCCTATTCGAAGTTAAACTTTATTTTTCCTTTTGGGATCCCATACGAAGCAATGTCACGTGTTCATGCTAATAAAAGTCAAAATTGAAATCACATATAGAGAGCCACACCTGACACCTTTTTTATCATTAATAGGAAATTAGAGTGCCACACGGCTGAACCAGAATTTTTATTTCTGACAAGATAAGTAATTGATGGAGTGGAGCCCCTATGTTCTGAAATGTGCTTGTTGTACGTAAAATATTTGTCACAAAAAGCACATACTTTACATACCAGTTGTCTTAGTGACAAAAAAAGAAACCAGAACAAATAAATATAATCATTCATAGCTTGGTCGCGGGCTTTAAAAGCAAATCTCCAGCTCGTATTTTCATCAAGCATAGCAACAGAAAGTTGCTGACGTGAAAAGCAACACTTGTTTGGCCCAAGGCAATGGAAAACGCTAGCAGCACCGTTCTGGTAATTTAACTCACCCCCAACATCGATTATTATATAAAAGGGATAAATTACCAATATATAAAGAAATATATATTGTGAAAGTCAAGACAGAGGTTGTAGGAGAACCAAGAGTAGCGTTTGACATCTTTTCTTTAAATACAGGAAATTGATATTCTTTTTTATGATGAAAGTGCATTATCCTGAATCTCTTCTCGATTTTTCAGGCAAATCTGAACCGGCCACCTGCCGTACAAAACTGCAAGGTGTACCATTTTCAATACCATCAATTAGCAAAATTGATATTCGGGAAAAAAAAATGAACCAGAAATGTGTTTTTGTGAGGCTAAAGAAGGGTTCAAACATTGTGTGGCGTGATGCATTTGAACTTACTTGTGAGATTCTGAACCAGTAGCATTTGAGTCCCTTGCAGAAAGATTGAATTGGTACTCAACCGAAATTAAACCACCCCCTGATTCTCCTACAGATACAGAAGATCCCTGGAAACTTGCCACCGAGCTTGTTCTAGATGACGTTGCTGCAAAATGCTGCCACTCGTCAGAATATAAAAGAAACAAGACCATTGGGAGTATTTTGATTCCATCTGCCTTACCGTCTAACTTACACTAAAGTAATAGATGATTCATTAATAGTGTCATGAAATTTATAGACTATATAAACTTCAGGAAGTTAAATTATTATCAAAATATATAGACAAAAGGAAACTGAACAGCTTGGGGCCTTGTTGCATACTTGTAACCCCTTTGCCCACAATATGGAACAAATTAAAAAAGGGGAAATTGAAACTGTTTGATTCCGGTTAACTGGAAAGAGAAAGCAAAATCATGATCAATTGATCACAATTGTCTCAGCAACCAGTTGAGCTAAATGGGTGATTTATTTAGATCTAAAATAAGCAGATTGATCATTATACGAATGTATTAAAAGTACATGCAACCATAGTTAAAAGATAAGTGCTAAAACCTGATCTGCTTAGCCAGAAGAATAAAATTACGAGCAGTACATAATACGGAAAAGAAACAAGTTTTGTAGTGTATGTAAAAGATTTTCTTGAAAATATTCTAAACAGTTCAGATTCTATTTTCTAGTAAGTTAACTATTGCCTTAATGTCTGACAGAAACATTCTTTCAATGGAATATTAATCTGAAAATTAGGAATGGCACGGCTTAGGTAGCAATGAAAATGCTAAACCCCCCTCCTACATCTTGTAATGTGCGTGCTTATAATATAGCCATTGGCATGACAAATCTACTTCTATCCCAAATATTACCTTGGAAAATTATCACAACAAAGAAGACAACAGTGAAAATCATAGCCAAAAGGCTGCTGGTATTGGAAGGCGATGATGTTGGTGATGATAATTTAGCAAGTTTCATCTTCTTCAAGGCTTTCATTCGCTCTATCCTTGCGCGCTTCAACATGGCAAGTTCAGATATCTCCCTGATTAGCTTATGGTCAGCTGCATCCAAAGAAGGAGCTTGTGGAGGTCTTGGAGGTTTCGAAGCCTTTTTATTACAGGCCTTTTTCCGTTTCTCCTTCGTTGGGGTTTGCTGTGCACGGTTCGCCGAATCTTTCCCCATCACTGGCTTGCTTGTTACTTCCATCAAATCCGCAGAAACTTCACTAAAACTTGATTCATTGCGGCATAAACTTGGTTCATCATCGTCATCTTTAACCGAACCTCTAACAATCCCACCAGAAACCTTAGCAAATAATGTCTTTCCTTGTTTTGCAACACTTGGAGTAGAGGCTTTCTTTGAATCATCTCCAATTAGTGGCAATCCACTTTCAAGATCAACTTCGGTATCCCTATCCTTTACACGTTTATTATCCATCCAAGAAACACAAAACAAATCCAACTTATCCTTGCTTGCTATCCTATAAATTACAAATATCCTCGAAACTGCCTCCACAAATCTAATGCTTGAACTCGACCCATCAAACAAAATGACCTCCTCGACATATGCTATGTACTGGGGGTTTAAGTGTCGTAAATTATCGAGAAGGCAGCTTGCAATACAACTCAACCCCAATTCGGATAACTTTTTTTGCTTCTCTAACTTTTTCTTACATTGCACAGATCCAAGCAATAATCAATTAATTATCACCCAGCAAAACCTTTTCTTTCCCTTCCTAGGGTGCATTTTCCACAAGCAACACCACTACTCCAAGATCTAAAGATAAAAATGTAATCCCAGGAACAGACAGACCCTGCATCATATAATTAGAGACGAAATTCAATCAGCTGAATCTAACCAAATTAACAATCTTAATATAATCGATTTTCCCTTTAATATTTGTAGGGGTATGAATAAATGAACCAAATGATACAACTTTAAGTTACCCAAAAGCCCCTATTCAAACTTTTAAACAGAACAGACAAAAAAGCAATCATTGAGATAAAAAAGAAGAAACATAAAACCCGTTGGGGCACAAAAATAGTGGGGGTAATCTAAGTCTAGAAAATACACAAATGGTTCTCAGCCAGGAAAGACGCAAGGCCAACACATAACAAATTAACCCCAGAAAAAAAACATATTCATACATTAATACCCGCATTACATATATATAAACTTACACAGCAACGTGCAACCACATATGATTATAAATGGGCACCCATGAAAACGAAGAAAGTCAACAACTTTAAAGTAGTCACAGCCATGACAACAAGAATAATATAATACGAAGAAGTAAACAGAGAAGAAAAACAAAAAGTGGAAAGAATACCTTTGCCGGAAGGGTAGATCCAATAGCGGAAGAGTTTGGAAGAGTTTGTAATTACAGGTAGCGAGAGATGAGGGATGGAAAAAGACTACAGATAGCGAGATACCGGGGAAGAGGAACCAAAATTACAGCAAAATTAAGATTTGTTCAAACAAAGATCTCTCTCTCTTGATTTCATGGTATGTGCTGTGTTCAAAAACGGTATATTTATAGAGCGGAGATTGAGGAGGTGATGTAGCCAACATAGACAACACTTGTCGACAGTTGGCAACTCCTAATTTCACACCGTGGCCCCTCCCATGTAGTGTTTTTCTGTCCTTTTGTTTCCACTTTTCTTCCCCACTCATGCTTCCCTGTGCTATGCCATTTTTTAAAGTTTATGAGAATTAAACATGTTAAAAAAATTATTATAACTCATACATTCTATTTAATCAACTCAATTAGATTCCATTCACTTCATTAGAATGTGTTAAACTTTATTCATACATATGAATAATTCTTGTAGAATGTACATAAAGTTTTTTCATAAAAGATTTAAAACTTTATTAACTACAATGTTAACTAGGCTATTATTACATCACAGTCATGGTTCAAAATAAAGCATTGACTTGTTTACTTATCATAAATATTTCTCAAAAGTTTATATGTGCATGAAAGTTTGAGGTTACTTACAAACTTATTTTATTACAAGATCTTTAAAGAATTAATAGATTAATTGACTTATTCATTACTAACTATAACTTTTTATATTATTACAATATAATTATATATAATATGACATAATAAATTATTTATTTAAGAACTAATTTTGTAATAAAACCTTTAAAAATTATAAATTTATCTTTTAAGTTTGAAATTTTTTATGGATTAACATGTTTAATAATTGAAAAGGTAAACTAATAATATTATTTTTAGTAATATATTATGACAAATTTAACATAATATTTATGAAATGAATGTCGTCTCTTCTACCTGTTTTAATTAGGTTCCTATTAATAGACACAGAATGAGGTGGGAAAGATTGATTTCCTATGGTGAAGCATGTTAAATATTCTGACTTCTCTACCAAATAATAGATAGTAAGTTAATTTGTCAATTTCTTTTATAAATTTATTATTATTATATTATTATTATTATTATTATTATATTATTATTATTATTATTATTATTATTATATTATTATTATTATTATATTATATTATATATATATATATATTAAATTAGATAAATTGAAAAGATTTTTGTATTTAAATGCTAATTAATTTATATAATTAATAGTTAAAACTTAGTTTATAAGTATTAATAATTTAAATTATAATATTATATATATTTTCCAAATAATAATATTTAGACTATTTTATTATATTTATTTTAATTAAAAATAGGTTAATTGGTCAACCTTTCTTATTCTATCTTAGCAGGTTAATCCATCACATTTAACAACACTAATTTTAATAAAAATAATTATACATTTTTATTTAAATAGGTTGATTGTTTGATTTTATTTTTATAACTCAACATTAAACAGAATGTACACAACTTAATATGACGTAAACCAAGTCATAAACTTTTCATCCTCAGTGGTAATAAGATCATACTTAAAAATTCCTTAAAATATAAGCAATTTAATATATATATAAATTTAGGAGTTTAAATAACTAATGAGTCTGATAGCTCCTATTGTACAAAAAGAAAGAAGGAACCCTGAAGAAACTTGTATCCTTTTGTTTCCCATCTTCTAATGAAACATAGGAACATAATCCGCAACCTTTTTCTAAAAATGTATTGATTTTTGTGAAAGGACACTCACTTCCTTTAAAGATTTCCTAAACCAATGAACAGTGGTCCCAATTTCCATGGCATTATATTTTGTATAGATACTTCTAATTTCAGTTAACCTAATTTTGTAACATCCTTGCCAACTTAATTAGATATACACCAAAAGTTTTACTATTAGCGTGTATATATAAAGTTAAGCTATATAAACTATAATGTTAGAATTTTACATGGCAAATGCATTTCAAAATATATAAATATAATGCAAGTCATGATTTAATTACATTAACTCACATTGATTTATATAATATTTTAAAATGTTATTTATTCAATAAACTTAGCTTAATTGAACAATATTAAATAAATGTTCTTTAGAAGACTTGAGAGTCACTTCAACCACAACTCAACATTTAATTAATACATAAAATCAACAATTTCTGCATAAACGAGTTTTTCTATCCAAAATTATAATTATATATATTCAGATAAGTTTACAATATTTATTTATACTTAGTGATTACAACATTTATCTATTTTAACCAATATAACACATTTTGGCTGTTTCAACCCATCATCAAATTTAAAAATCAATGGAAAATACAATAAAATTATTCAAAATCCAAATATCACAAGTCACGATTTCAACTATTTCAATATTAATTATACTCTATAATTAAAATAATTTACTTATAATTCAAGTTTCTCTTATGGCTCTTAAGAATAGGAAAAAGAGTATTAAAAATATACCAAATGATTTAACAAAACATCATCAAATCAATCAAAACATAAAAAGGAAAGTAAATTAGTTGAAAAAATAAGATTTCTCATAAAATAAAGGTAATGAAAATAAATTAAGGATAGAGATATTTTAAAGACAAAGGAAAACTGATTATAAATTGAATTTTGATTAATTAGTAGTAGTGTTTTATTCTTGATCACCTTTTGTCCAGTTGAATTTGTTTGAGGATGATAAAAAAAACAACTTTGGAAATAAAGATAAATGATAGATGAAGTAGAATGGGAAATGAAGAAGGAAACATGGGAAAGAGAAAAACAAAAGCGGTCACCTTCTAAGTTTTCTCTATTTATACTCTTTGACGAAGTTGGATGATAAGATTGGAGCCCAGAATCGGATAGTGAATGACAGAGATATATGAGTGGTAGAATGATGACCTAAAACGCGTGCGTCATAACTGAGTAGTTTTTGATGGATTGAGATTTGATATAGGTAAGGGGTTTTGCATGATTGGTTTGAATCCGCGTCAAAGGACGAAGCTACATACGCACGTGGGTGCTCATAATACAAGATTTGCCAGGCCCCACCAAGATCAAAGCTTTATCTGCTTCCCCACTTTAGTCTACAAAGTGCAAATGCAACATTACAAATTACTTTAAGCTTTCAATTTTTTGCGATTGGCACCAGAAATCAGGGTAAGATAAGCTGAGTTTCTCTTTCGATTGCAAAAAGAAAGAATGAAAATGAAATTATTTAGATTATTTCCTTTTATTATATTATATATCTTCAAAAAATTATCTATTTTCCTTCTCTGCATACATGTAATGGGTGAAAATGAGAATTTAAGATCTACATAAATTATTTTCCTAACTAATAATACCACTTAAAACTAGCAGAAGCAAATTACGGACAAAAGAGTTTGAGTAGATTATGAATTTCTGTTATTGACACGGACAGTGGCTAGCTTTGCTAAATGGGCTTTAGAAAACTGCTTAGCAACTTTTATAACATCCATGAAAGTTGATACAAACGTCTCTTCAATAGCAGATATTGTTTTTACTTTCATATCATCTCTTGCGGTTTCATTCCAGCTTTAATCCACACAACAATCTGGAATTCCACAACTAATAGCTCCATGTAACCGAGTTTTAAAAGATATAACCGATGTATTATTACATATAATTACACATAAATTATTATAATTCACAATAATTGATTATTATTTTAATAATAATGACATTTAAAGTAAAATTATTATTATTTATTAATATTTATCATTCATTATTTGATATATCTTATAAATATTCATTGATATTTGAATAAGTTATTTCATCTGTTTTTTAATAAATATTTGAAGAAAAAATTGATTTCATAGTATTTGTCGTGTGTAAAGTTTAATAGTGCATTAATTATCTTTTATCAACTATATCTATATTTTAAAAAGTATAAAAATATAATTAAATGATTTTTTTTACGAGGTTTTAATTAGTGAGTTGTTTGAATCAACCAATTACTTTTTATTTTCTTATTTATATTTTTATCAATTAATAAATTGTATTTGATTATTTAAGGATAATATATATTGTAAACAAATTTAAAAATTTATTACAAATGATAAAAGTCTTCTGTTTCTAGAAAATAAGTTTTGTTTCTTTTTATTTGTGTTATTGAAAGTTTAATGTTGTATTAATTACCTTTTACTAATTATACATTTAAGTTTAAAAATATTAAATTATTTTTTTTATGAACTTTAAATAGTCTGTTATTTGTATCAACTAATTGTTTTTCATCTTTTCATCTACTTTCTCCTTAATCAATAAATTGTATTTAATTCTTTAAGGGTATTATTAAAAAGAAATTTAAAAATTCATTACCAATAATAAAAGTTAATGCTTTGTCTGTGTACTAAAATCTTAAACAACACTTATTTTTATTGGTATATGTAAAGGATACTTTTTTTTTAAAAAAGTACAACAATTCAAAGCCTTTTTTTTAAGAACAATGACAATAGGAGTTTTTTTAACTCCACCTAAATATATAAGAGCTAACTCAAATGTTTGACTCTATCAATAATTTCATTTTAGCTCCACTTAGGGCTAACTCAAATGTTTGACTCTATCAATAATTTCATGCATTATGGAGAATGGTGATTTTTGTATGTATCAAAATTTGTATTGAAGTTGTGATACCTAACACCACTTTTGTTTAATTTTTTTTTTAGATAAAGTCAAACACGACTTAATAAAAAAAACCCAGATTAGTAAAAAAAAATTATCCCCTTTTGTAAAAAACTGGAGAATGATGATACCATATAATAAAAGTGGATAACACAAAAGAAAAGAATACCTTGAATTGAACTCAAAAGCATCTACTTGCACTTTTCAAAACATATTTTCATACTAATTCTAGTAGAAATATGAGGAAATAAAATATTATAAAATTACAGCAACGTTGATATACATATTTTGATATCCATATAAAACTTAAAAAAATTACTATTTTATCACCATTCTAATAATATATATTAATATTTCTTATAATAAATAAAATATAATTAAAATATTGATATTCTAAGTTATAAGATATATCACTCTAATTATATCTATCACTTGTCAAGTAGAAAAACAACTACAAAAGAATAATAATTAGTGTATTTTTGAATTTGGTAACTCCACTTAAGTAACATCCAGAAAAAAAAGTATTTTGAATTTTTAAAAAATTAAATATAAGAAAAAAATGTTAAGACTTTTGTTCCATGACCAACCAATACCCATCCTCAATTTTGATTTTTTTAATAAAAATCATCTTAAAATTCGTGTGTAAGATAATAATATTCGTTTATAAATAGTGCGTGTATCTTCATCCTTAAATATAACATAATTTTTTTTAAGGTAACATGTACAAATGAAAGAAAAATGTGTTGAAATTTTTGGTATCCCTAAATCTGTATTGATTATAGAACACCATAATCATTTAGTATGGTAGTTTTTTTTTCATGATAATTAATTTATACCACATAAATTCTTTTATATAATTAAATTTTTAAATTTTAAATTTTGATTTTTGATAAGCTCTCTTATATAGTTTTATGTATAAATTAATACGTAATTTCTTTATATGTAACTCGTAATCTTAAAATTATCTTTTCTCTCACTTATTTTTCTCAACTAAACGTTAAATAAAAAGCAGAACATGTTAATGAATGTTACATGTCTTAAAAATACACTTACAAGTATTACATATATAAAGCAACGTCCACAAGATTCAAACAAATATCACGATTATGAGTAAGCAAAAAAAATGTGTTTAGAATATAATAATAATAATTATTTTTAAAAAATAAAAAATAAAATCATATTTTAAAGCATAATTTATTTTCGTAACCCTAAAAATATAATGGACGCTCGCGTACACCGTCGTCTCCCAGATTGTTCACAGACATATCGATTCTAATGCAATTAAAAGCAATAAAAGATAAAAAAAATAGGCGTGGTCGCGAATATCATTTTCCAAATATAATACGTTGTAAGTTCCTATATTTTGTAGTTAGAGACATTAACCGTTGGTTCATTCAAGGCTTTGCACTTGCAAAAATCAGGTACTTAGGAGACTTTACATTCCACTTGTTAACTGCTCAGTGCACACCATACAGACACAGAGAAGTGAGAAATCTTGCAATAAGAATTTCTATCGTTCTTCCCAAAGCATGGCCAGAGTAATCAAGCACGTAAACTACCCCAATTACAACTTCTACTCCGTCCTCCTCGACGACACTCCAATCAAAGTCACCGTCACCGCGACCCCCTCCGTTGTCAGGAAGTGGCTCTATTTCACGCTCGACCTTCGCCGCTACTACGTCTTCCAGCGAAGCCTCGTCGTCGGTTTAGGCGTCCAGTGGACTCCCGGCGGCGCAGATTGTCATCCAGACACGCTGCAGCTCAACATAGGTCAACGGTGCCTAATCTTCCAGCTGGATCGCGCCAACTACGTGCCGAATAAACTCCGCAGATTCCTCCTTGATCCTTTACACACCTTCGTTGGATTCTGGAACAAATCGGACCGGAAGATGCTCCTGCATTCGAGACACCGTTTGGAGATGGCTAGGAATCCTCTTGATCTGAGGCGGTACGCGGATGGTGAGAACGGTGAGATCCTAGTTCAAGCATCGGTGAATAAGATCGTAGCGGAATGCCTGGGCTTAGAGGTGGACCAAAGGAGAGAGATCAGCATGAGTGATTGGGATAGAGAAAAACTTAGGGACGATCAAGTTGTATATGCGACCGTTGATGCTCATTGTGCTTTCCTGTTTGGTAAGAATATCGGTGCTTGGGAATTCAACAGGTAACTCTCACACTCTCTCTCCATGCTAAAACGTTTAGAAGCTTTTATTTCGTAGTTTCTTGTTCGTGATGTATCGGTCACGTCTAGCGTAGGGTAAGTGTGAACTGTGCCTGCTCTGAGTAGTTTGATTTCTTGGTCTTCGTGACTTTGGAACTGCTTCAACTGTTTTTCTTGCATTTCTTTGGTGACTGTTGAATCAGATATCATGATGATTGGACAGTGTATTGGTGTTTCCATATTTGACCTATCTACCTACTAGAGTTTTGCAAAATGAATTTTTTTCCATATTCGAATAAGAATAAATCAACTTCTTTCCTAATTATCACCTGATTTTTGGTATTCCAAAAATACCAACAGACTTCTGGGTCTTTTAGCATGATCAGAGTAATGCGGTTATTAACAGTATCGCAACTTCCTATTATTACCATTTATTTGGAAAACTGTCATTTTTTTTCGTCCGCTATGGTATATTAAGATATAAGATATACACTTAGTTTTCAACTGAACGCAACTCAATTAATTGCTACGATTGTTTCTTTAAACCAAATATAGCATAATTATATTATGGCTGGAATGGAGATTTTAAAAACATAATCCTTTTGTATACAAATTTGAAATATTTTATAATAATTAGTTAGATAACTATTTAAAAGAAATTAAATTTATAAAATTTTATAAGATAAATTGGATTATTCATAAATAAAAGAATTTCAAATTATACGTAGTTCAATTTTTCTTGTTGTTGAAGGGTTGTTGTTTTGACTAAAACACACATATTGTTAGAAATTTTCTATTGATGTTAATAAGTACTCCGTAGACGTAATTTGAAAAAAAAAACTTATTTTATAATATAACACATTTCAAAATTTTAATAACTTTTTTTTATATACTACTATAAATCATATTATTATTTGTATTAATATTAAACAATAGAAAGAAAAATTAAATATTTTTATTAGTATGATTTTTTATCTTTTACAATTATTTACTAATAAAATATTTTAATTTTTTTATTAAAGTTGTAACAACAATTAATGTAATTTTAATTCAATATTTCTATTTGTAATTTGGTAAAAAATAAAAATTTTAATTAAATTTTAAATAAAATTTAAACATAATCATTTGTAATTTAGTGAAAATTAAAAATTTTGATTGAAATATTTATTTGAAATAATTATTAGTTTTAATTTTAAATTATTTAGAAATAATTCTGAAATGAATTTAAAATTGTTGAAATTATAATCTTAATCAATGTACAATTTTATTAAAAAATTAATTTATTTATAAAAAATTTAGTTAAATTTCAATTAGTTCATTTAATAGTAATTAATAAAAAAATGAAAAATTTATAAAAAACTGAACAAATTAATTGTTTTTATTACTCGATAATAATTTGTTTAAGTATGTCTTATAATTTGAAATTTTATTAAGATTTTTTTTCAAATGTTGATTAAAAAAATTTAGTTAACATTAAGATTTTTTTTGTTAATATCAATTGAAAAACTTTTTATTAACGTTAAAAAACCTCAACCAACATTGTAAAAATTAACCCTAATTGATGTAAATCTAACCAACTGTGGTCCGTATATTCTAAAATTCGATCAAAATAAATTAAAAAAATATTTTATCATTATCATTTAAATTTTTTTTAAGAAACCTAGAACACTGAATAACATCACAAAAACGATATCATCAATATTTTTAAATTATAAGAATTATTTGATGTTTTTAACTCATTAACAATTGTTTGATATGTAAATAGTTTGTTTCTACTTGTTGATAATTAAAATATTTTATCTCAATGAAAAATATTAATATTCTATAAATTTAAATTTTAATCTCTAAACTAGAAGTTAAAAATAAATATTTATTATTCTGACATCCATCGTGAAATCAATAATAAAAAATTAATTTAACTCAATAGCACGTAACAGAAATGATAGAAATGTTAACATATATTTTTATTATTATTTTTTACTTACATGTCCACATAATCAATTTTCATCCGTAAACGTGGATGAAGCTCCGGAGAGTATAAAAGTAAGATGAACATTAAAATACAGTAATGAGGAGTGAAGTGAAGCCTACATAATTAACCATAAATGAGGTACAACATATTATTATTTTATAATTCAAATTTTTAAACATCAGCAACTAATATCCAAAATAATTTTTTAATAGAAATCCATAAAAAACAAAAACATCAATCTATAAATAAATTCAAATATATATATATATATATATATATATATATATTAAAAAATTTAAATCATCATTACAAAAAATATTATATTTTAATTAAAGTTGATATACAAACCAGATAGTCTATTTAAATTTATATATATAATTTGCATTTAAATTGTTTTTAACTTTTTGACCTCCAAGATTCATAGATTAAATGGATTAATTCTCACTCGAAAAGATATATTAATCTTTTTAATTAATTTATATAATAATAATTTACTTAATTTATTATATAATAAATAATCAATAAAAATAAAAAGTTAATTTTATGTTGAATTCAACTTTATAACAATCAATAAAAACAAAAAGAATTATATTTACGAATCAAGTATAAGAAAATTACATTAAAAATTTATTAAAAAATATAAATATACTTTGTAGAATAACTAGTTCATGAAATTTTATTCAAATATAAGCTCTAATTGATGAATTTCTCGATTTGACGTACCAACGTGCGACATTATTTTGTATTGTGTTTATATGCTCTATGAAATTCACACCAAGTGTTTTCATTTTAGTTGAGTTACTTGAATGATTTTGTTGAGAATCATACTAATATTATTGCATTTACATTCTTCAATAGCTTCCTCTTTATAACATTCAAAGGAATTGGCTAAAAATATAGGGATGAGCAACACAAATCATAGAATTGATAACATTGTTCATTAAGCTTAGAACGTGAATTTTATGCTTTCATGTGTTATGTATTTTTGTATTATTGAGAATGAAAATTTTAACCATTCTAGTAAGAACCTGCTTTATTTTCTTTAGCCTTCAATGTTTTAAAGTCCCCGAGAAGAAAAACTAGTTACACATTCCTAATTGTTTTATATATGCATTTCATTAGTTGGTCCAATAAATAAAATATATTCAAAGTTTGTTAAAGCATGTTTTTTAACAATTAAGATGTGTATGACTATACAAGTAGTAATTAACATTAGACATGCCAATACAGTAATATAATATATTTTAAATCGGTTCAACTCTAAGCGGGAACTCGTTGGAGTTTTCCAAGAGTATATTTCTGTTAAGCGCTTTTGTTTCTTCCCTCGCACGTTTCTCAAGCATGGACACAGTCACCACCTCCCAAAACGTAATTTTCAACGGCTTACTGCAAGAGATCCACGCCTCCGGAATCGAAATCTCCGTCACCATCACGGCAAGCGCCTCCGTCGTGCGAGAGTGGCTCTCCTCAGCGCTCTACTTCAGCCGCCACTACGTCCACCTCAAGCGCCTGGTCGTCGGTCTCGGCGTCCAGTGGACTCTCAGCGGCGCCAACATACATTCTCCAGCGCACACTCTGCAGCTCTGCATCGGCCGCCGCTGCCTCATCTTCCAACTCGCTCACGCAACATCCGTGCCGAAGAAACTCCGCACGTTCCTGCTCAATCCTTCGCACACCTTCGTCGGCTTGTGGAACCTATGGGATCAGCAGAAGCTGAAGTGTTCGAAGCACCGTTTGGAGATGGCAAGAATGCCTCTAGATCTGAGGCGGTACGCGGAAAATGAGTCCGGTGACAACCTAGCAACGCTTAGGGAGATCATGATAGAGAGATGCCTTGGTTTCCAAGTTGAGCCGGGCCTTGAGACCGCCGTGAGCGATTGGCATGATGAATATCTTAGTGACGATCAAATTGCTTTCGCGACGGTTCGTGCTCTTTGCGCGTTCCTTATCGGGTTGAAACACAGGGCTTGGGAGGTTAAGGACGAAACAGGTAACTAACTCTTTTCATAATATGCGGAAATGTTTAATTGTGTTGAAGCTTAGTTTTCTGTTCATGATGAATTTTACTGCTAGTGGTGTCAGTTTCATCTGTTGCCACGGTGATGAGAATGATTTTGTTCTTCATGGGCCGTGACTCTGAAATTGCTCGTGCGCTTGCTTCATGACATGAGAATTGAATGATGAATTCACAGTATCCTCATTTTTATTTTCGAAAAATGATTTTTTAGGTGAGTACGTAATTAGTGTAGGAAATCGGTTTCTACATTTTTTGTGAATTAGGGTCAATTTCATTTAATAACTTTGGTTTAATTTTCACTTTAGAATATAATTATTTAAAGGTGTTTTATGGATTGTCCAGTAATAAGTAAAAGTCCTATACAGGTTTATTCACCTAAAAAAAATATAGTGATAAATAAGATTTCATCTACTCAGAATAATTTTTGACCAAATAAAAATTATATAACATTGATCAAATTAGAATGTAACATGTGAAAATATAAAAAAATAGAGATTTACTTAATTAATGTAAATAAAATATAAAAAATAAATGAATAAATTATAATTCAAATAACTTAAATAAGTAAAATATTATTAAATTAAAGTAATAATTCATAATATAGAAAAATAAGAGATTATAGACTCTTAATTTAAGAAAGATAATTATAAATCTAAAGAGAATAATAAATTATAAATAGAATATTTAAGCTCTCTAAGTAAGAGTCTCCTAAAATAGATTGCATGCTAAAAGAGGTATCCAGAACTACCAAACTTCATAATGTTAGGTCATAAATTCTTAAAAGCAAATTACTAACTACAGATTGTACATTATATTGAGCGAGAAGTTAGTGATGAAAACAACAAGATCTGCATCGACTTATGCATATTTTGTTAATAAGAATAGGAAGAATTTTCTTTTGGTTTTTGGTTGATTCCTAATTTCCTATGTATAAATCTTTCGGTTTATGCCTTTATCAAGGAATATCATGCTATTAATAAAAAGTATAATCGGATTGCTTAGTGCAATCGATATATATATATATATAAATGATTAACCATGCATTGTGGCAACGCTATATTTGCATAATAAGGAAAGTATAAGGGGAAGTTAAAAGGACTTGGAGTTTCATACATGTTAGGATACTCAAATCAACATTCGTAAC
This sequence comes from Lablab purpureus, assembly GCA_030347555.1. Taxonomy (NCBI): domain Eukaryota; kingdom Viridiplantae; phylum Streptophyta; class Magnoliopsida; order Fabales; family Fabaceae; genus Lablab; species Lablab purpureus. The sequence continues at coordinate 18,583,526 of CM059259.1, forward strand.
ACTGAAATTTGCTTTAGTAAATTTGCAAGGCGTTTAATTTTATGTTTACCTCTGATAAGCACTTTCAACTCGATTAAACCTTTTTATTAAATAAAAAATATGTAATCATATTTATAATGTATCCTAAATTTTTTTATAATTTAATGAAAAAAAATCGTTATTCGTCCTTTTAGTAAAGTTTAATTTTGGTATCTAAACTTTCATATTTATAATTACTTCTTCAAATTCTAGAAAAATATGTAAATTAAGTTCTTCTAACTTTGTCTTCATAAGAAAATCACAATTAAATTTGTAGTTTAAACATGAAGAAAGATTAAATCACATCTAAGTAGTTGAATGATTATTTTACAATTTAAAAGTATAATGATCCAATCAAATCTAACAAAATCAGGATTAAAAACACAGTTTCATATTTTTATTCTTCTCTTTTCCTTAAATATTTATTTTAATTCTTTTTTTGTTAAATTCTACTTAAGTAGTAAGCTTTTTTGTTTCTCTCTTTTTTGTTCACTCCTTTGTATTTATAGCATGATCGTGGATTTTCTTGTTCATCCTCTTCTTGGTTGCTTAATATGTTTCTTTATTTTTATATTAGTCTGTTATGTCATTTGTATTTATTTTAAGAATAGAGCTTTAAAATGATGATATATGACAAATTTGTTTTATTTCATTTTGCGATTTTATTTTGCACATTTTTATTTAAAATTATAACCATTATACTATTTAAATAACTTTTTATGTTATTTTAATGTTAGTCTAGTATATTTGATTGATAAAACAATTTAATTTATATAAAATTATTAAATAAATATATCTATTTTTAATATTTTACATTATCAATTTGTTACGAAAACAATTTTACCTCGTTCATAAACCAACAAATTAACTTTTTAAATTTGAGCTTTAAGTGACTAGTTTCAGTTAACTTTTCTGTTAATTTTTTCATCTTTGCTAAAGGAAATAGGAGTCTGATTTTTTGTTTCTGGTGACTATAAATCAATTTGAAAAGTAAACATAGATAAATTTAGTTATTTTCAAAAACATGTTAAAATACTTAATACTTATATTTTGATATATGCTATATGCATGAAAAGAGGGAGAATAACATAGAAAAAAAAGATTGTTACTGATTTGGAAGGGAGAGTATGGGAAGAAACAGGAAAAAAAAAGGTCACACGAATGCAATCGTTATGTGCATTGAAATACGAAAATTATAGCTTTACAGTCAAATAAAATAATACAATAATTTAATATTTATTACTTTACTTTGTTTTCTTATAATTACAAAAATATAATCTGTTAAATACTTATTTTCCACATATATTATATATATATATATATATATATATAAAAGAAGAAATACACATGCATTTGTGACCTCATATAATTACAATTGAAGTTATTTATATTTGAGATCATGATAAGTTTTGTTGTAATTGAAGTTATTTATACGTCAACTTTATTTTTTTTTTCATTTCTTTTTTTTTTTATATATAAACATATTGGTAAACACATGAATCAATTACAACAATTGAAAAGTTCACGAATTTAAATGTAAGAGAAATATTATTTCCACACTACTCTTTAGGTTTACCATTCACTTAATAACCAAAAATAATAATAAAATATTAAATTTTACTTTTAAAATAAAATATAAATTGCTTTATTGAATAAAATATTAATTTATAAAGTTGTAAAATGAAAATAAGAGAATTTTGCGGTGTAAAAATATAACTGCTCTAAAAGTAATTCGACATAAAATCTACAAATATAAGTAAAAATAATTCAACAAGAAATATTGAAGCAAAATAAGATTTTTAATAATTTGTAGCTAAAAACGTTATTTTTTTTTCTTTTTCTTTTTTTTTACACTTTTCTTCAATCCAAACAAAAAAAATCTCATGTAATTAATTTTCTTTAATTTATTTTGAAATAACAAAATAATTAATATTTATTAAGAATTTAAATATGAGTTTAAATTATCTATAAAAAAGTTAAGTAATATATAAAAAACTTACAAATCTAAGACATTAAAATTTTAGATTAGAGACAATTACATGATCTTTTATATAATTAAATCAAATCATAAAAACATATTAATTTTTTTTATCTCCATCTCTGTGGAATACTATTATATCTCAATTCTATAATAGGTCTAACGTCTATTGTTATTATAAATTTTAATCAAATAATTTTTAAAGAAAGAAAAAAATCACAATAAAAAATATTATAAATAATTTAATGTCAAAATATATATATATTTTTCAGTAAAAAGTATTAATCAAGAAATTATAATTATATATAAAATTAAAATATTATCGAATAACAATTTAATAAAAATAAAAAATTATAAAAAATAAAAAATATTAAATATATACTTTATAAATAAATTATGAAATAATTAAAAAATTAATATAAAAATATAGCATAAGAAAATAAAATTTATTTATACAAAATACTATAATATAAAACTAATAATTTATGGAAGAAACAGGAAAGAAAAGATAATAAAAAATATATTATATTCTTTTCTTAAAAAAAATTCAGTTTTTTATTCTTTATCGTGCAATTAATTTTATATTTTAATATTTATTAACATCCGTTATAAAAGAATTAAAAATAGTTATGATTTAACTTTCACAATGCATATACACATAATTATACATAATTTTGAGTCCTGCATCCTCCAGTCCTTTAGACTTAGAAGCTCATCTCCTTGTTTGGATCACCCTTACCTGTGAAAAAGATCATCAACCCAATTACAAGGATTACCATTCAATGTAAAAATGATCGTGTAATAAAGTCGAATCAAAGTTAGAATCATCTGAGTTAATGGTTAAGTGAGGGAAAATGATTAAAAATTCAAATTCCAAGTTTGAGTAATAGACAAACATGTAAAGAAACTCTGAAACATATTGTGTTAAAACTTTATACTAAAGATGATGTTACAGAATTAGACTTGTACTAGAATTACCTCTCCAAAAATCCAAACTAAACAAAATCGGAACAAGAATAATATTGAAATCTGTTAAGAATATTTTGTTATAAAAGCTTCTATTTTAAACCAGAATGAATATCCTATTTTATTAAATATAAATTATAAAATACTGTATATAATATGAAGTGCTTTCTCATTTAAATGTGCTTTCAAATCTCCAGGAGTGCATAAATCAAAATATAAAAGAGGCACTGTGTGATCCTCTCAACAGAGACTTTTTTACTTTTCCTAAACATGGCCTCAGTCACTTACCGACAAAACCGTTCCAACCACGACATTTACACCGTATTCCTAGCCGGAGATTACATCACCGTCACTGTCACCGCCAGCGCCTCCGTCGTCAAGCGCTGGCTCTCCTCCACGCTCTACTTCAGCCGCAATTTCGTCTATCTCAACCGCCTTGTCGTCGGCCTCGGCGTCCAGTGGACTCTCGGCGGCTACAACTCGCTGCCAGACACGCTGCAACTTTGCGTCGGCCGCCGCTGCCTCATTTTTTAACTCGCGCACGCCGACCGCGTGCTGGAGAGCCTCCGCACTTTCCTGAATGATCCTCACCACACCTTCGTCGGATTCTGGAACCATTCGGACCGGATGAAACTCAAGTATTCGGAGTACGAGTTGGAGATGTGTACCGATCCTCTAGATCTGAGGATGTCCCACGAAGACCTCGGACATGCTTGGGAGGAAGAGATCATCGACAAGTGTCTAGGTTTCCAAGTGTCCCAACCAAGAGAGATTAGCATGAGCATGTGGTCTGACTCATATCTCAGTGACGAGCAAGTCACTTATGTGACTGTTGATGCTTACTGTGCCTTCCTCATCGGTAGGAATATCAGAGCCTGGAGCATTGATTAGTGGTAACTAACTCTTTTGTGCTTATTAAAATTTTATTTACCAATTTCTCAGTGCGTCATATTTAAGTGTACATCCATTGCAGGTAGCATAGCCTTTTGTTGTTTAATCCATGCGTGCTTTTGAATTTCACCGGTTTAATGCTATTGCGGTGGTGGAAGTGGTTTAAGTTTTAGTGACTGATAATTCTGGAGTTTTTGCTTTGCTTCTGTTGAAGTTTATTAGTTCTTTTACTATATGTTACATGGATTTTCATAAGAGTTGAAAGTATACCTATCATGTCAACTGTTTATTTCAGAAGAATTCTGTAGTAAATCAGCTTTTTCCTTTTTTGCTGTCTTGTGACTCTTTTTGCCAGATTTCTGAAAACCAAGAACATTTATACTATTATGAAAGAAGGATATATATATATATATATATATTTTTACAAGATAAAACAAACCTAGTCACTCTCCTTATTTGTAGTATTATGATTAGCATATTAAAATTAATTAATAGTATGTTATAAAATGAAAGATATAAGTAAAAAATCTTTCATCTTATTTCAAATATATATCAAAGTAATTTTCTATTTATTCACAAATAATATTTTTATAATTTTTATACCTTTCATCAATAAATTGGATGGATATACAATAATAATATACAGTTTTTTGTTTATATAATTAAAATTTATTTTTAATTATGAGAATTAATAATTAATAGTTCACAATTAAAACTTTTGTGTGTTGTTATTAATTTATAAATTTATTTTATTAGTGGTAAAATAAAAAAATAATCAAATAAAAAAAATAATCAAATGATATTTTTAATACAATAAATTAGAAAAAAACTAAAATTTATTAGTTTTATTTTTGTTTTTTTTTATTTTTATGTTATTATATTTTTTTAAATGAACAGAATAATTTTTCAACTTTTTAATATTTTTATTTTGGAGTTGTATTCCGATAAAGCAAAAGAGATTTACAATTATAACTTTTATATGAAATATAAAATTATTTTGTTCAAGTGATTTTTTTTATACACACAAATATATATTTTCGCGCAAGTGTGCAGTTGTGTTTTGTAATTCTATCTCTTCCAAAAGCAAGATCTCATTGAAGCAGCTAATATGTATATATAGGTATCTATAAATATACTATGTCTTTTTGACATAAAAATAAAAAATAATCAAAGGAATAAATATACTATTATTTAATTATATATAAAAGGAGTAGTATGAAAAAAAAAGTATTTATAATTTTATTCAATTTATAAGAAATCTAATTTAATTTTAGTGTTGCAAACATTTTTTTTCTTTTTTAATAATTTATATGTGATAATTATGCATATATTTATAGTTACATTTAAATATTATTTTATAATTTTGATAAAATATTAATTTTTTATTATTTTATTTTAAAATTAATTTGTGATAAATAAAATATTTTAGAATGATTTATTTTTAAAAATATTTATTTTTTTAAGATATATTAATCATGAGAAATTTGGTATACAAGAATGAATTTGTGTTTTTTTTTAATTTCAAATTTATAATCATATTTATAAGATTTTTATTTTTGTCCCATAGAAATAAGTAAGGAAATTATTAATCATTAATGTATTATATATAAGATAAATAAAATATGCAAAGAGAAAAAAAATAAGGGTAAAGAAAATAATAAGAACAAATTTATTCTTCCTCAATCATCAAAATCTTAGTATCGTCACCTGTTTAATCTCTTTCACCAATAATAGATGTAATTATATTGTTTATATATTTTATTTTTGAGTGTTTCATTAAACCAAATCATTTACTTCCTATAAACTCTGAGCCGTATTCTAAACTAAATTAATAGATTTATTAATATTTTGTATTATTCTAAACTAAATTAATAGATTTATTAATATTTTGTATTCAACTTTATCAATATCGACATTATGGATTAATGTTCATAGTAGGTGTTATTTTTTTTTTAAAATAGTAGTAATACATTGCAAACATGATTTTTTCAGTGAAGTGAAAAGAAGAACTTTTATCTTTCTCAGAATTTTGTAAACATGATTAGATACAATTAATTAAAAATCATATAAACATTGGTTATTTTATTTTGAAATGCTATTATTAAATAATTTGATTAATGAGTTTTTCTAAAAATTGTAAATTTTGTATGATTTTTATTTTTTTATATAAACATATTATTTTATTTTGAGATGTTTTTTAAATAATTCTATTAATAGATTAAAAATATTTTTTTTTGCATTTTAAATTTTTTTATGCTTTCTTAGATTTTTATATAAACATATTTTTTATTTTGAAACTTCTTTAAATAGTTTGATTATTAAAATTATATATGTAAATTTTTTAAGTTTAATGATTTTTATATTTAAAAATGTATATGTGAATATTTTGAAAAAAACATATGATAATATTTTAATATTTAAATTTTAATTCATTAATGAAATGATAAAAAATATTTAAAACAACATGTTTATTTGAAATAAAAGATAATAAAAATTTCAAAAACTATATATTCAATGCAAGGCTTCTTCCCTAGAAAGAATAAACTTTTGAATGGACTATTCCAATTCCAAATTACCACTTACTGATGTGTTTAATTATTTTAAAGTTTTTCATACACCACACCAAATTTCTCATATCTACAAATTTGTTATGAAAATTTATAAAAAAAATATTTTTTTATTATTTTTTCTATAAATATTTTACAAATTAAAAAAAAATCATTGAATATAAGAAATTTTAATAATAATATCAATATATTTGAATCAAAACTAGTCAGTCAAAAGAAAAAAATATGTATAATCTATTATATACATATATAATTTGAAAATAGAATAGTAAGATGATTTTTTCGTTAATTCTTTTTCTTTTAAAGTTTAAATACAAATTAATTTGAGTCCTTTTTAGAATATTATGAATGAAATGAAGTAAAATAAAGAGAAAAAGAGTATAATGCATAATCCAATATTGAGAAAACGTGTAATAAATTTAAAATTGTTACATAAGAACCAAAAGTTAAAGAAAAATATTTGATTTATATCTAAAATAATTATCTACATTTAAAAAAAATAAACAAGAGAATAATTATATGCAACACCAACCAGAAAAAAAATAGAAAAAAAAAATCCAGAATCAAGCATTGTTTGACACATAACTATTATATTTATTATTATCAACTTTGTACTGATTAGAGCTAAAATTTGGAGTTTAAATTGATTGGATCACATATTTACAAGTAATATATTCACCTATTAACTTAATATTGTTAGATATTAACATTATTTAAATTATATTAAAACATCATAATTGTAGATATGTTAACAATAAATTTTTTTTACGATTGAAGGTATTTTTAAACTATACTAAGATATAATATTCGTTTTTAGATCTCATTCAAAATTATCTCTTATATTATAAGTGGATATATAAGTGAATATATAATAAAAGTGATATACCTCTCTCTCTATATATATTACTAAAACTTGAAATAGAAAATGTTTTATAATTTTTAACTTTAATAAGTATTTTTTATTAAAATTTTATGATTTAACGGAAGATGATTGTTTATGGTATCTAACACATTATTATAAGTAATAAAACTTATATTATGATTATCATAATTTCATTATTTTGATTAAATAAATATAATTTAATATTTTTGTCTTGTTTTTATATTTCTTAGAGAAAAAAAATGACCTAATTCAAAAAATAGTTATCATGAATAATGCTTGTAAGTTTGAAAACATGTGAACTAAATGTAAAGAATATGCATGAACTAAGTGGTAAAAAAATATGTTGCATGATAAATTACATAAGAATAACTTGCCCAATTTGTAAATAATGTAAATGATTGATATGAATACTAACTTTGTCTACACTTAAAGGTCTTCAAAGGTTACTCAAATGTGCCCTATTAATCCATATCAATATTAATATTCAATTCTTAATATTTTATCTCTTCCACACATATTTTCTTACATAAAGTATCTTTGAAATTATAATATGATTTTTTAAGTATATATTTAATTTTTTAGAATGTATTGAAGTGAGATTACCGAAGGACAGTCTTACATGATTTTATATATCATGTAAGAAATTAAGAATATAATGATTTTAATTTTTTAAAAAGACTTTTATGATTAAGATATTGTAAGTTAGATTTTAAAGGGTTTATAAAATATTAAATTATAGTGTTTGAAAGGATGGTATGAATTTATAAAAATTTAAATGATTTCATTCATTTAAAAAAATGTCAGTATTATGTATTTTTATCTTTTTAATATGGTTAAATAAATTTTATCCTATTTTGTAAAATTAAGTGCATTAAAGTACATTTTATTGATAATTAATGCTTATACTATGATAAAATATCTAATATACAGATAATATTTGATACTAAACTACTAAGCTTTTATTAGAAATAACAAAATAATTTTGTTTATTTATTTGTTTGTTGTGAATCTTTCATTTATTTAAATAATTAATTATTATAAAATCATATTCTTATGATACCAAATTATTATGAATAAAAAATATAATTAAGAAATTGATAAAAATAAAAATATAAATATAAATAAAAAATATAAATTATATATAGAAAATAATTTCAAATCGCTTCTGAAACAAATCTTCTTTTAACATTTTCTTTAGTTTGAATACATGATGTCATCATCTTCTTCTTCTTATTATTATTATTATAATAAAAAGTCATATTTAATGTATATAATTTCTTTTTTACTTTTTAATTTATTGTTTTTTTTATTCTCATTTTTGTTATAAAAGTTGTGAATATAGGACTTCTCTTTTTATATATATATATACTTTTATAGAAGTCATATTTGACTTGTACGTTTTTTTAAATTGTTTTCATGTTTTTATAAATTTTTATATAAATATATTGTTTTATTTTGGAATGTTATTTTTAAATAATTTGATTAATGAGTTTTTCTAAAAAATTTAAAGTTTTTATGATTTTTAAATTTTTATATAAATATATTATTTTATTTTGAGATATTGTTTTAAAATAATTTTATTAATAGATTAAAAATATTTGTTTTGCATTTTAAAATTTGTCATGCTTGCTTAAATTTTTATATAAACATATTTTTTATTTTGAAAATTTTTGAAATAGTTTGATTAATCAAATTATATATGTGAATTGTTTAAGTTTAATTATTCTTATATTTTAAAATATATATATATATATATATATATATATATATATATGAATATTTTGAAAAAACATATGATAATATTTTAATATTTAAATTTCAATTCATAAAATTATTACAAATATTTAAAAAAGCATGCTTATTTGAAATAAAAGATAATAAAAATTTTAAAAATTACATTCATTGCGTAAGAAAAACGAAACTTTTGAATGTACTATTTCAATTCTAAAATATCACTTACTGATTTGTTTAATTATTTTTGAATTTCTCATATCAATATATTTGAATCAAAATTTTAAAGACCAAGAAAATATGTATAATCTGTTATATACATATATAATTTGAGAGGAAAATAGTAAACTGATTTTTTCTTTTATTTTTGTTTTTTTTTAAATTTAAATATAAATTAATTTGAGTCCAAATAAATAAATTGTAAAGATAAATTCATCTAGTCCATTTTAGAGTATCATAAATGAAATGAAGTAAAATAAAAAGGAAAAGAGTAATCCAAACATAATGTTAGGACATATAATAAATTTAAAATTGTTATATAGGAACCAAAAATTAAAGAAAAAAATTTCATCTATACTTAAAATAGTAATCTATCTAGAAAGAACAAAAAGAGAGAAAGAAGAGAAGAAATATGTAATAGATGACAGAGTGGGTTAAAGGCAGTTACATGCAGTACCAAACCTAGAGAAAATAGGTAAAAAATTAAAAATGCATAGAAATAGGTACACTTGGTTTTTTTGTTTGAATATTTCCGTTTTTTCTGGGATACTTGGGAGAAAGTTGATCCTCCGCTAAATCAGCTATTTCCAACAATATGACTCAGCTCCACAAATCCTCTGCAAAGATTTCGACAATTGACGCTTAGTATGCGGATAAAGAAACTGAAGTGTGTTTATAAAACATGTAGCCATTGTTGTTTATGTTAGCTTCTCTTCATTCAAAAACCCTTAACAAGGAAAGACCTATTTCCAGTGCTAGCCATGCAAAACTCACACGATTTTCTTTCTCTTTCTCTAGCAGGTAACACTTCAAAAAAGAGATCTCCTCCTGATCTACCAGGTAATACTTCAACAAAGAAAAGAAAAAGCTACCCTCAGAAAACGCACACGCCAAATCACGTTCCAGTCACCACTTCCTGGTTGGCACCATATTCACCTTGCAGCGCCGACAACAACAAGGAGAACAATGGTGGTGAGTTGCATGTAAATGCTCCTGTAACAGCTTTGTTACTCTCAACAAATCCCGTGTTAGCACCATATACAGCGTCCAACAGCAACAACAGCAGCTCAGATCACTATGGCGCTAATCCTGTGCATGAAAGTGCTCCTGCTCCTGCTCCTACTCCTGCTCCTGCTCCTGCACTCTCACGTCCTCGCCGTGCACGTGCCGTTCAGGGAACCATTGCTCCACCTTTTCCATGGGCCACGAATCAGCGAGCCAGGATCCACAGCTTCAGATACCTCGTGCAAAACAATATTACTAGGATCACCGGGAGAGTTCAGTGCAAGAAGTGCTTGAACGTGTTCGAGATGGAGCTTGATGTGGAGAAGAAATTGGATGAGTTGATGAGATTCGTTAACTCGAAAGAAGAAAACATGAATGATAGGGCACCCGAGGATTGGATGGACCCAGTGTTGCCAAAATGTGAGCATTGCGGACGAGAAAATAGTGTGGCACCTCTCTTTGCGGGTACCAAGAAAAAGGCCATTAATTGGCTGTTCTTGTTTCTCTCTCAAATGCTGGGTTGTTGCACCATTAAACAACTCAAGTATTTCTGCAAGCACACCAAAAGCCATCGAACTGCTGCCAAAAATCGCCTTGTTTATTCCACCTTCAAAGGACTCAGGCATCAGCTTTTGCCTGAAATCTACGATCCTTGATCGTACATGTTCTGGGTACGAGAAATTATCGTATGGTCCGGGACCATACTTGATTTAAAAATCAAAAGGAAAGTAATAACCTGCTATGCAAGCGTAAACTGGGATCATTTGATCTCGGACCATGGAATAATTTTTCCTTCGGTACCTAGTGTTCGCTTTCTTATCTCAGTTGTTGTATTGGATTTCTTTCTGATTCTATGAATCAATGTCGTTTCAATAAAGTGATTTTGAGATTTGGATTTCAGTTCTCTATTTTAAGATAGATTCAAGTGCTGCTGTGTTTGGAGTGAAGCATATTAATGATCAGAAACTGGTTAATGATGTATAACCACGTGGCGTTTGGGTACAAAGATAATGAATTTGAGCATCTCTGATAAAATGCTTATAGTGGTCTTGGCATGAATGACTAGAGTCTTGTCAATCATAGTGGAAGGTTCTCGAACATGAATGGTGTATTATTCAGTATATTAAACACCAAATCACTTTGATATTAGACGATCCATGACTTTAGTCTCTTCGCTTGTTGCTTTAGGCTTGGGGTTGGGTCCTGTTTGAGATACTTTTGATTCCTACCCATCCACCACTTCAACCTCTTCTCTAAGAATTGTTAGAGTCAAGGGATTCTGTACTAGTCCACGTCATGCCAACCTATATAGTGTTTTTGGAAATTTTATGAAATTTTTTTAAATATATAATTTATCTAACTTTCATGCAGGATGACCCATATATATATATATATATATATATATATATATATATATGTAAACTCATCTCTTTATTTTTCTTTTATCTAGGTCCTACAGAGTCACAAGCTAGTTAGAGTCATTATATTAATTTTTCCTATCAAACGATTTCTCAAGAGGGATTACTTTTCTTAATCACTGTGAAAAGCAAATTGAGTAGCAGGGAATCTCGTTTAGCGGAACCAGTGGGAGGTGATGGCAATATCAAAGCTTGTCTTCTCTCTGTTTTAAGAAGTTCGGATCAATTTCTTGTTTCCAACATTTGCACATAACAACACATACAAGAAACAATAGTATTATATTTGTGAACTGTTATCAGTCACAAACCAAAGATGAGACTTGAAAAAACAATATTATGGATACCAATGTAATCAATCAGAATCATATTCGCTGCATCGGCTGAACTTTAAGTGGGTAGGAAAGCAATCCATGGAAACGCCAATAAAAAGAGATTTTTTGTCAGGACTAAAAGATAAACCAGATATATGCCCAACAATATCGATCTCCTGCTTCGTCTCAAACTCGTCAAACACATTATAGAGATGCACATAATCAAGGTCTTCACCCATTGCCATAAACTCTCCATCAGATGTGAAGCATATTGAAGTGATAGCTCTCACATTGCCCTCAAGAACATAAACAGACGTTGACAAATTCCGAGCATCCCAAATGCGACATGTTCTGTCTTGGTTTCCAGTGTCAAAATTATAGTCACTATTTGGATACCATGCAGATGAACGTGTGTAACCAAAGTGCCCTCTGATAGAATCAATGATCTACAAGTTAAGACAAACCGCATTTAAATTAGAATCCGCTAACTATTACTCAAATATTTAGTCAAATTAGAAATGTAAGTTAGCTATATGTCAAATTCTGAATCAAGAGAACATTGTGTTACAAGATGCAACACAAATAGGAACTTGTACTAAACAACCAACCATTCCACTTTTAGCATCCACTAATTTCCCTTGCGGGTCGTCTCCCACAGCTACAAATATTTTTCCATCTGGGCTTGATGAAACATGCTGCGTGTACACATTTTAATTACCCTCATGAGAAAATGCCAATCAAATTTAACATTATACATATTATAATGACAAATTTGACATTTTACTTACGTTCACTGGCCAGGGGAATCGAAAACCACTGCAGAACTGAAAAGTCTCAGCATCAAAGTCTTTCACACTACAGTTTTTGCCTGAAGTCATGAAATGAACAGCTCCACTGCCAAATTAATTAATTGTCAGCAAGAAACCACACACGAGATTTGTTTGTGTTTCACCTTATCAACAAAAAATAAGTGAAGGAAAGAATAAACAAGGACCTCGGATGCTTATAAATGTCAATAGCATTAATCTTTCCCTATGGCTCATAAGTCGGAGGTAAACAGAAACTGACCCCTGGACGATCTAAGTGCTGCAAGACATACGTCAATTAACAACATCATTAAGGATGGTTTCACTTAATTCCATTTGTTTAATCAGTAATCTGCAATTAACCATATTAGCAAGAAAGCTTTCCTTCATCTAGAAAGAAGTATGTTTTACTTAGTGTCTATCTAAAAGCATAAAATAAAATAAAAATAAAGTAATTGCCTTGCAAATAAGTTGTCCTTCAGTGCCTCCAACAATCAGCAGTTTATCACGAACAATCATTGCACTAACCTGTGTCCTATGAAATCCTTCCATGTGGTTTCCAGGGTGTAGCTATTAGCGAATAGTGACACACATCTAAAATCTCGTATTTTTGTTTTTATGTGATGCTTTCAACTACAAAATGGTGCCAAAACTAGTGTTACCTCTGATGGGGCTACATGCCCTTCCAAATCCAACATTGTTGTGTTCTGGGAAACTAATGCGGAGCAGTGACCAATTTGGTACCTTGTGGCAAGATATACATCATCCTCTGACGTGGACCAAAGCATACCAGCATTGTACTGCGAGTAACAAATTATTGTCACATTAATTAAGGTGTTACAAATTAACCTTTATATATATCCACAAACAATTAACTAAAACTCTAAAAGAAAAGAGTTACCGAAATCCTCGTAATATTGTTCTGTGCTCATTGAATAACAGTCGTATTTAGCAAAACTGAAATATTCCTCACCCGTTTTTGTTTGTTTGCAATCCTGCACATCAGAGGTTAATTATTTGAATATAAAAAGTAAGAAGTGAAAAGAAAGATTAATTTCCACACAATCACTGCTTAATTGTTTTTGAAATTAAAGCAAAGCACATTACCTCCTTCATGGGTACATTTTAATTATTCAGAAGATGTCGTAGTCTATATTTTCTAAATCGCTCACGACTACAATCCATTAACTCCCAAGATATACCTTGGATGTCTTTTCCCTCCCATTCCCGCGTTATTTCTTCAGCAGAGGTGTCACAGGTACTCTATTTCTCCAACCAGAGAAAGAAGAAAGAGTGTAAAGTGAAGTAAGCCAAGATTATATGGTGTTAATTTACCATATACAAATGCAATGATAAAGAAAAAGAATTCAAACTTTGATTATGAGTATACTCTCCAGTAAATACCAGTATCATACGTCGAACAGCTTCATTGTTCACTTGAATCGGCATTTTATCTTGGTGTTCTCGAAAACGCTGTTGTTAAAGAAAAATAGAAAGAAAGGATCACAAATGAAGAACTAGAAAGAAGGAGAGAGAATGCCAGAAATGAATTCTGATATTCATATGCAGTTGATATGGCTTAACAACGATTATCCACAATGAAGTGTTTATAAGTTAATATATGAGTATTGACTAATGCATGCAGACCAAAAATATTAATTAACAGAATAACTTTTCCATCAAGTTTGTGACAAACACTTGTAAACTGTGTAAGTAACCGTAACTTAACTGAATCAGTTATCAGTTACACTGAGGTCTCTTGTAAGCGACAAGATCAGAAGAATAAGTACACAACTCATCATCACTAATACTAATATGAAGGAATACGAATCAGAACTGGAAGAACAAAGTGAATTAGCCGTATACCCTTTTTTCCAATATATATAAAGTTCATTCCAATTTACCATTGTCAACGTACTCATAAGCAAACAACCTTTCTGTGAGGAAGAAAAACACGATCAGTTCATAAAAGAAAATTGGGGCAATTTAATGTATCTTTGTGAAGGAAAAGAAAACTCCGCTAGGTTTACGTCCTAGTCAAGTGTTTGAAAAGTTGTTATGTAAAGTCCATTCAAAAGTATAATTTGTGGAGGGATCACTGTTTTATATTTTGCTTTTGGATTCTGAAATTGAGACACTGGGTATTTTAACGACACCTTATAGACGCCATCTAAGCTGACACTTTTTTCAGTGAATCGACAACACTATTTTTGTCACAAAAAATACATGCAGAGGGGAAAAAATGGTAGGGAGATTGCCCTAAAATTCAGAGGTTTGTCGTGATTTTGTACACAGTTTTGAGCTTGTGGAGGTAATCGTGGGAAATCATAGTCTTGCATCAAGTCCTAGAAGGAGCATCAAACTTACAAGGACTACAAGACTCAAATCAACGAGTCATGACAAGATCAAAAAGACCACGAGTAAAAGAAGCATAAAGAATCAATGACTACAAAGGTGTGAATAGAAATCTAGTAATGAACACATTCAATATGGTAGGAGCATTAGTGTGAACATCATCAATTCTCATCGATGAAATGAGATTCAACTCATTAAGACGCATTAATGACATTAACTTTTTCTTAAGCAAAAATATACAAGACTAAATACCTTTTAGATCTCTGAAAACATTTTCGGTATATGGTCATCCACGTAAATATATATTAACTCATAAGGGATCAATCTTAAGAATTAATTATTTAAGATACATGTATCTTTTTTTTCTCTTCTTTCTCATTTTCTTTTTTTCTTTATCTTTTTTCTTCTTCTTCGGCTTTTCCTTCCTTCTTCTATCATCTTTATTTTCTTTTTCTTCATCCTCCTTCAAGTTCTTTTCGTCATTTCTTAATCTTTATCTTCTTCCTTTTATTTCCTTTTTTTATTGGTGACGGTAGAAAAGAAGAGAATAAAAAGGATGTGTCACTTAATTAACATGAAATTTAAGTAAAATTAACTAACTTTCATCTATCCAAGAACTAACGTGACACGATGATGATTTTTTTAATCTATTAACTAAGTTTTATCCACTTAAAATCTAATGCGACAATCATTGATTTTTCAGGAGTTATCTTTTAGTTTTAATGTTATGTGATGGAACAAAACGTATTATACATATTCAAGAACATGAAATGAGATTAAGTGAATATAAAAATAAGAAGGAAAACGGTAGAGACATATCTAACATATTCCAACACCTCATATGTTAGCTTATTATTGATCTCACTTTATATAATTTTAAATTAAAATTTTAATTACTTTTTTATCAGTAAAAGAATATATAAATAAAGTATTAAAAATAATTCAATTCATATACAAATTTTCTAAAAAAATAAAAATATACAAATACAAATATCCAGAAATCCAAATAAAAATATTCAACTTCTAAACAGACTATAAAAAATATGATATTTATAAAAAATACACCAAGACATAATCTGGCATATGTATGTAGGATTCCTATTAAAAAAAATCTCACATCTTTATAATATTAATTTAAATGTTTTAATAAATTTAAGTTGTACCTCTATCTTTATCCAAATAGAATAAAACTATACTTTATAAGTCATGCATACAAGTTTCTCAAAAAAATTGGAAAGAATTTGAGTTATGATTACCGTGCATTCATTTTGTCTTCTAAATTCCATCTTAAGTTATATATATAATTGTTTTCTTTATTAAACAATGAGTTTTAATTTTTTTTTCATTTTGGTGCTCATTTAATGTTTGACTGAAGTGAAATGTTTTGCATGTATTTCTTTTGAAATGAAACATTTAAAAAAATCCTTATATTATATGAAAATAATGTTTAAACAATCATACTATTAATTGACAACTTTTTTTAGGATAATGTTGTTATTAGACAAGGTAAATTTCTTTAATGGTGAAGAAAAAGAGTAGAAGAGTGTAAAACAATAAATGTAAAGCATTTATATATATATATTCTGTTGTTAAGATATCATCACTGATTTATTACAGAAGCTATTAGACAATCAAATTAGTGGACAATTACAAGCACTATATAACTTTGTTAAATTATTTTACTTTAATAAGAAGAGTAATTTATATAGTAACTTTAATATAAAAATATCTAATGTGATAATTATTAAATTATAAATATATTAAAGTCTTGAGAATTATTTTAAAGATATTAAAATTAATATATAAATAATATTTTTTAATAATTATTCAAATAAAAAAAATTAAAAGGTTGAGAATTATTAAAACATAAGAATTGTCTTTTTTCTTTATCTTTTAATTATTCTCTTTTATTAAATATTAATTATTTGTTATAGAAAAAAAAGTATTTCATGATGATCTGAGTAAGTTCTACAGACAAATAAAGATAAGAATTAGAAGATAGTAAAAAATATATTATCTAAAAATTTAGAGTATAATATTTTTGTATATTGAACGGAAAAATATTACATATGAACCAACTAAACTATAAAAATGTTTGAAAAAAAACCCTCGTTGTTTATTTTACATTGAACTTAATATCTATTAGAAATTTATCATTCTTAAATGGTTCTTAATTAATTAGTTTTACATGACCAAACAAATAAATCGGTAGATTCGTCCGACGATTGGAATTAGGAATTTTCCATTATCAATCTTAGTTTCTAATTCTCTTAATATATATTCCTAATACTTCTTTAAATTATGTTCCATTATGATCAATTAAAATAACTCATAGAAAGATGAATTTCCTCTGTCACAGGTAACTGAATATTAATTAAATATATGGAAACATAGTCTATAATAATGGGGCTTGAGGATTACTGAAAACACAACCTTAAATTTTTCTCTCAGTGCTTAATCTTCCATAAAGTATTTCTTTATCCTTTAGGATTTTCCATTCAACTTCTAGAAATTGAAATCGCCCTTAAATTGTTGATTATGACTTTTTTAATAATATTCACAAATATATATATTTAGACCTTTAAATCTATTTTGTTGATGTATACTATATGTCCTAAACACATATTATTCACGACATCAATAATTAATATAAAATAACAGATAAAGTATTTTATTTAATAACATTTTATAAAGATCACATATAAATAAAAAAAACAATTCGAACATTAATATAATCATATCATATTCTTTCATATAAGTGAATAAAATGTTTATAATTATATGCTAACTACTTAAAAAAGTTGTAAACAAATTAAATTCATTCTAAATACATATAGTTTTGCGACTAAAATCTAAAAATAAGACTTATGTCAATGTAAGTTAAAACAAATTTGAGCAGCTTTAATCATTCAATAATTCATTTCTATATTGTAAAAATGATTTGTTTACTTTGGTTAAAAAAGTACCAAAAATACAAATAATATGAAAATACTTTATCTACTTCTCCCAAATTATAGGTAGTTTTTTTAGTTTTACTTCTAAATGATTAGCATATAAACATTGACTACTCACTGTGTTCTTCTCCCTTTCTTTCTAGAAATTTTCTAGACTGTAAACCTTCTTAGCTATATGACAACCTACTCAAACAACCTATAAGCAACATAACAACATAACTCCTTAAGTTTAATAATGAATCACGTTTTGTTTTTTGTCTGAACCCATAACCTTTATGATGGTATAATTGATATAAATAGGAGACAACTAGAAATAAGAATTATAATAAGAGGTACCACTATTACATACATTATAGCAAACACATAACAAAAAATAACAGTTCTCACAAAAAGTCATAGAAACTAGTTTAAACTTTGTAGTAGAGACAAAGGTGGTTGGTATCCAATAATCTTAAATTTTTCTTCATTCCTTACTATATTCCTTATTATGTTTATCTAAGCATTCCTTCTACTTCTTTTTTTTTATAACAACAACTTCATACATTCACTCTTTATTATTATTATTATTATGTATTTTTCTTAACTATTATGTTACATTTAATTATGAGGAAAAATAGGACGAGAGTCCATGATTATGGTAAAATGAATATATAAGTAACTTTGAATTCTTGAAAAAGACATGTTATACAACATTAAATGATCTAATTTGTCTAAAATATTTTGGTGTCTATAATAAGATTCGATGAAACACTTCACAACACGTTATTTCATTTACGAGTAAACTCATTATTAGAATAGAATAATGAAACAAATATTACTATGTCACGTTATAGCAAAAGATAGTACTTACGTTCATCATTTGTAATCAACTTTAAAGATTAAAACGAATTGACTAATAGCACGAGACTTCTATACAAAAATGTCATACTCATATGACCATTGAATCGAAAATCTTTGAGTGACACTTATATCATATTCACCATCCTTATAAGACTTTGTGCTTTCTATTTAGTTATCACGCTATTTTTACAAGATTTTCTCTTTGTACATAGTCATTGTGTTATTCTTATATGACTTTGTCCTTTCTATATAAGTATCACATTATTCTTATAAGAATTTGTTCTTGTTATATGATTTACCTATAATTTTTATAGAAATTTTGTCATCTCTATCATTGTGTCATTTTTATAAGAACCACATGTCATTAATTGATTGTTACTTTGACATTATATATATTCCTTAATATGAAAATATATTTTTATTTTTATTAATATACACCTTTCATATAGGAAGTTGTGGACTTGCAGGCATAGAATCACCCAGATTAATAATCTTTCACCTAATCAAGATAGAAGGTTATGACTCATAGATTTTTTTTTTGTAATTTAACATATATTCAAGAATGGAGCTATGTAGTGATAGACTCACTTGCAATCTCTTTAATTTTAATATATGTTAAATTGGACATGCACTCAACCTAAGTAATTGTTTGAGTAACATCACAATAAAAAATTCATATATAACATCGTTTGTGTAATTATAACTTTTTAATAATAAATTCCAATAATTACTTTATTAAAAAATGTCCACTAATAAATATAAATAATAAATAAACACATCATCAACAAAACTTCATTTAGTTTATTACTTTAAAAAAACATAATTATCATTATAATTGCATTTCTTAACTGAAACAATAATTAAATGATCACTCTAATAAAATAATTTAAATGAAATTCAAACAAATTTCTAAATAACTGGAACACATAAGAGTTTGACATTACCAAAATAAACAGTAAAAAGTAGAATTAATCCAATTTATTATGTGTTTTACTATTAAGACATAAAGGGGTGAAAAACTTGTATTAATTTTAAGACCTTTAGTATGTCACACTAATTTATTTTAATATTTTTTTGTTATAATATTTGAGTTCTAAATTAGTTTTTTCCTGAAAAAAATAGTCAGGCATGGATATTAATTTCTGTTTTCTACTAACTAAAGATAACTTTTCTCTAGCCAATTAAATTCTCTTAACGAGATGTTAACATCTTGGGTATATAACGTTTTGGCACATTTCTAACACATGCTTTTGTCCCACGCGTTCTTAAACTTTCAAAGCAAGCAAGGAATAAACAAACAGTTGAAGGGATTACTAATGAAAAATTCCACTATTTTTAATCTTATTTAACATCAAAATTTGCCTGCATTTATATATATAATTATATATAAACACATACGGTTGTTGTTTATTGGGGATACATGCATATCTTCTGCAATTTCTTTCAATAGATGTAAGTACTACATTTCTTAACATGGATTTATCGCAATTCTAACATACTAAGGAACCAATATTCCCTACCACCTAAAACATAAACTCTATAATTACGCCAACAAAGTTTACTTTAAATCAAATATATTAATATACATCAGATATTTGGAAACTCTTCTTCTTGCTGGAATTTAGATTCATTTGGGTTCTCAACAAATGACCAGACATACTATCTATCGTTTCTGGATTTGATTTTTTTAAGCATCAAACTATAATTGCCATCAATTCAACTCAGATTACATGAAGATTCGACTTTTCTGGATTATTATTATTTTATAATGGCTGGAAAGTTCGAGAATACTAGAAAGGTCAGACCCCAAAATCCAAATGTATTTGATTTGAAGATGAGAATATTCAGTTGGAGGCTTCATGGTGAAAAATGTTCATTATTTTTTTCTAATTTCTCTATTACATTTCTTCTTGTTGATCTGGTTGTGTTGATTGTAGCAAGAAGTGAAGTTGCATGCGAATTGGGAAGCAAACATGGAAGTATATAATTCAGGATTTTGCATTCTACAAAAGCAAACCAAACCAAACCACTTCCCTCCTTCGAAGTGGGTGTTGTGTTGTACGTGTAATGCTTTAATTAAGTTATTGCTATATATCAACCGTCTTGTCAATCTATACATTTCTATTAACAATGGGCCATAAAGAGAAAGGGAAAGAGAGAGAGAAATTTTTTATAAATATAAACTTTCACAAAACCTTATCTTTAACTCCCAAAAATTTCAAACCCATGTCATCTTCCTTCTAAATTCCACCTTCTCTCCACAACGTAACTTTTTGCCATACTCCTAACAAGTTTACAACTTTTTTTTCTATAAAACCTAAATTCAAATCACATCTCTTCTTTTCTTCATACATCTCTTTAATTATTGATTGATTCCCTGTGTACGTGCCTGTATGGTGCAGTACTGCCCTAAATTATTATCCACTCATTCATCATCCTCATTTTCTTAATTTCTTTCCTTTTTTTAAATATTTAAAATAACTCCACATCCCATTAACGTTTCACCACTTTTTCATTTGGATTTTGAACATTTATAAAACTCAACTTCCAAATCTCAAAAGTTAACTCACAATAATGTAGAAATTAAAACCTATTACTATCGTGATTAATGTTTTAAAACGTGAACCGCGTGTACAGTAGCCGCAACGTCAAATCAATAGTAAAATGATGAAAATAATAATTAACTATGAGTAATGATAAAATATAAATCTGTGTAATTTTAATTTTACACGAGATAAATATATGTTTATTACGATGAATAAATCATTCAACACCAGTGGCTCTTCAACCCAAACCAAAGAGTCTACCAAAGATAACCATTTCTGGGCAACTGATTCTGAGCAACAGAATCTCTGACAAAAAATTGATATATTTAAGCCCGTTGTTGAACCAGTATCAATTATTCACGGCCCTAACAATTACTCTTCTTACAACTGTGTACTAACTTTTATAAAAAAAAATACTTATTTATTTTATTTCCCTTTCTAAAATAAAATACCAATTAACTACTTATATACTAGATAAAAATTTAATTAATTATTATAAGTGACTTGTATTAGTGTTGTAATCTAATGTCGATATGTGTTAACTAAGAAAAGCTCTTAATATCTATAAAATAAATATCATTCATGTATTTTAAAATAAGTATAAGGGATTCAAAATTTTTGAAGAGATGAAAATTAAAACAAATATAGAGAGAGACTCAAACAAAAAATGGCGTATTTATAAAGAATGAAAAAATGGTTTCAAATTTATACGGATAAAAAATTAAAATAAAAAACTAACTGCAATTAAAAATATTAAGCCTGAGTTTTTTCATAATATGTATGAATAATTTTTCATGGAAATAGTTGTCGCTGTTTTCTTACTGGTAGGAGTGGAACAATAAACTAACTAACTATTCTAAACTAGGGGCATCAATAGGTTGGACCAACACATTTAGGATAATAGAGTAGAATTCCAGTCAACCCAAATCAGGCTAAATACTCCAACTAACCAATAATTCATTTAGTCTGCTTCTTTCATATCACTGTTCAATTCATTGTTTTTTTAAATAGTTAGAGCTTATTAAAATTTTCATTAATTAATTTTATTAAAAACTTAAATAAATTACAGTATACCTGAAATAAATAAATAAATAAATAAATATTAGAAGGGTGATGAGGCAGAACCAAATGAAGCAAAAAAAAAGTATATGTATTGGTCTTAAATAAGCTCCCTTTATAGTTTTTGTAGCAGTAAGTTAAGAAAGTAGGAGGAAAAGTAGGTTGGCGGTGGCTTGGATGATCGTATTGGGTTGGTTGTAATATTACGAGAAACGTGAGGGAGAATTAAAGTGCAGGAAGGGTATTGAAGGTGAGGAAGGGATAGGATTAGGAAGTACAAGTTCATTGGTAGAGCATGAGAATCATATGTATCTTTGGCACTGACACCAACATCTTGCACTATCCATCTTTAGCTATCAATAAGAAATTATTTATGCGCTACCTATTTTCGTCCCAGGAAACACACATCATCATTCAATGCCTCCATCTTTTTATGTAAGCTTGTAGGGTGAAGAATCATGATACTAAAAGCCATCGTACAAAAAAGCTAAACGGTACTATGCTCAAAAATAATGTCACAACTTTTTCCACAACTCGTGCATTCATTGTTTTTAAGTTATGGGCCAATTATAACACTCTTTCCTGCTACTATATACAAACTTTTCATCAACCTTCTTTCTCATATCTTTAGTCCCTCACTCGCCCAACCACACCTAATCAATACCTCAAGGACCAAATTCCCAGCATTCATCCTCCACACCCCTAATCTCTCCCTTATGTGTTAGGGAGCACTCAGATTCTGTCGTCGCATCACAAGTAAATTCACAAATTATGTCCGTAAAAAAACCCTAATCACGCATCACCTTAAAATCATTGTTTTTTCTACGTCTATGTATATTTAATCCTTCCAAACAAACTAAACAATACAGAGACCAAGTGATCATGGAACAAATCAGATGTCTGATCATGGAACAAATCTCTAGTTACAAAGAATAGCCATATGAACTTAACAAAAACTCAAATTAACAAAACCAGAACCTGAGGCCCTCCATAAGCTGCAAGGGAAATACTCATTTCAAATGTAAACTCCAAAAGGTTTCATATATGAACTCAAATCTAGCTGAGGTACTTTTCTCCCCATTAAGCTCGGAAACAGAAACTCCCTCATACCCAGCAGCACCAAAGGAGTTAGAGAGCATCACAAACAAAGCCAAGGTGGAGTCAATACAGACCATATGATAAAACCAATTAAAAGTAATTACTAACTAGTGTTATCCATTTCCCCAGCCCAATTAAAATATAAACATGACCAAAATTCGTAACCTATAATTAACTTAATCCTTCTCCTCCTTCCTCACCTGCGATGGCACAATAATGTCCTGAAGCAACCCATTGTCCCTCAACAAAGCCTCGTGTCCCAAACCTCGACGGTTCGCGTGGTCCTGACCAAACCCACCAAACGACGTCGTGTTCATGAAGTTACTAGCGGGGTTAACAAAAGGAGGGGTGGAGTTATATATCAAAGCCGAAGCTTGTGGTTGGTGTTGGTGTTGGTGTTGGTGCTGATGTGGCAGCACGAAGTGTGAGGAACCGGCATGTCCCAACCCACCAGGCTCGTGCACGAACCCGAAGCTAGCCCGAGACGAAGCAGGGCAAGGATGCGAGTGCTGTCCCTCGTAAGTGGTAACGACGATGGAAGGGTCATCGGAGGAACGCTCCACGCGCTTCTTGACGCCGCAACCGGCGGTGGTGCAACGGTAGTAGCTCCTAAAAGGTGACGTGGCACAACGTGGTTGCGTGCCCCGCAAGAAAAATTGAATTTAGATGGAAAGATGAAAATTAGTGGGAAAGTGTAGTGGTATTTTGTCAACTAGACCGTTCGCTAGGGACAAGCGAAAGAGAGCGACGGATGAATATATTTATATATAATAGATATAATAGAGAGAGAAAGAGAATCTGTTTAGTGAAAAATAAAAATGAAAAATGAAATGACAGTAATATGCTACCTGGGATAAGGGCTGTTTTTCACAGCTTTTTGGCCGTACTTGCGCCACTTATAACCATCGTCTAGGTGATCAACCTCGCTCTTTGTCATGAACGCAAATCTCGGTTCTCTTTGCTTCTTTTGGTTCTTCTTCTTCGGTTTCAACCTGTTGGATTTTGCATACATACACAGTCAACAACTATAACAAATCCCAAAATATATTAATAAAATCAAAAACAGAGTCAAATGACGACACTACTAACGATAAAAGCAGAACCCCATTTTAACTTCGCTCATCACTTTCCCCGAACCGACTTCGTCTCGGCCTTTCCTTTTTACTTTGCCATTAAGGCATTAAACAACACATAAATATAAATTCTCAATAATGAAAAAAAGGGAAAAAATAGAAAATAAATAATAACTACTATAGTTTAATCAACTCTACACCCACGCGTCTTTGGATATTTTCATCCATTATATTTTTCTCTCCGGTTTTCTTATTTGTTTATATACGTTTAAAACATTTCAACAAAACCTGCACCCACTTCTTTAAGTGTTACCTTTTTAACTTGTTCTTCAATAAAAGTTTAACTTTTTTATACATTGCATCTGAATTATATTAAAAAATCAGAATTCAACTGTACACTTGTCATTTTCCTTACCCAATACTTACTGTTTCTTAGTCTTGTCTTGATCCTGCTCATCTCTGCCTCCATTACCACCTTCTTCTTCCTCCTCTGCTTCAGCCTCCTCGTGTTCAATCCCACCTTTACCACTCTGCTCCACGGTGGTGGTGGTGGTGGCGGTGGCGGTCGCCTCATTCGAAGAGGACGAAATCGACGACAAGTTGGGCGACGCGGGAGTGTTCAGCACCTCCGAAGACTCCGGCACGTTGGAGCTCGCCCGCGACGGCGTAGCGGCGGGGAGCCAATCGAACAGCTGCGCGCTGTTGTCGTGGACGCTGAGCAGGTCCACGAAGCCCAAGGGCGAGGCCTTGTGGTCGCAGGAAGAAGACGAGGGATGCGGCGGCATGATGTCGAAGATGGTGGGTGACTGGAAAGGGAAAGTGAAGTTGTTGGGAATCTCGTCGGAGAATGCCATGGTTGTGGATGGTGCGTTGTTCAGGTGCGCTTCTTCCTCTCTTTTCTCCTCCGCCATTGATTTTCGTGGATTGCTTCGGCTATATATCAGCGTGGCACATATTCTTCCTTTTTTATTTTTATTTGTTTTGGAGATCTTGCTTTTGTGCTGCGAACTCAAAAAGGAAGTGTGCCTCTAAATTCTACCACTTGTTATTATTATTACAAAAGATATAAAAAGAGACAGAAAGGAGGAGAGAGAGAGAAAGGGATAGTTTGGGGATTAGGAGAGTACTCTCTCCATAGATTCAAATTTGAGATTTCTTAACCAGCGTCATCATAACTAGTATTAAATTTTTATTGAATTTTTAAATTTACTCTTTTTTTAAATAATTAAAGTCATTTAATGTTTCTGTAAATAATAGTACCATTAAAAAAATCGTTAAATACTTTTTTTTTAATGTTGCAAGCATAACTCATAAAATCGAAGTGGACTAATAATTTCATTCGTCTAAATAACTTAAAAAATCAAAACATTTCATGGTCGATGAGAATATCTAAAACTGGTCAAAATCTATGAGAAAAATTGGAGCAAAAAATCAATCTTAATCAATTTTATTCAAAAATGTTTTTATGCTTTCTTTTTATATTTTGTATAAAATAATTTAACTAAATAAGGCGCATATTTAATAAGGACAAAAGGTTAATATAGTGTTACTGGTAGCCATCTTTTTATTACATGTCTATGGGTATATTGTGTGAAAGCATTGAATATTTTAACTTGTTTTTAAAAGTAAACATTGATACATTTTTACATAATTAATGTTCGAATAAATATTTTTATGGTTTGCTAATACAAATTACAATAAATAATTTCTTGTAAATATTATTAGTGTTATCTTGCAGTCAACATTAATATTTTCTGAAATTGAGAAGAAAACACTAATTACAAAAATGAAAGCACTAATACTGACTGAAATAATAACTATTGTTAAAGGACAATAATGATGCATATGATACTAAGGTTTGCTATTTGTAGGAAGCTCACTTCTTTTATTTCTAGAAGGTAAATTTGGTTTTAAAAATATTAAGAAATTTCTTGTAAGAGTCTAACATATGCAAGACACATGAAAAAAAGGGATAGAAAAAAGTATTTTAAATTGTGGAGATAAATTTTATTTTATTTTATTTGATGGCTTAGAAAATAAAAAAATAATAATATAACGAGGGTCGTTGTTGTGTGAAAAGAAAGGGTTGGGAATTTGGAGAACAGGCATGTATTTGTATGAAGAGAGTGAGAGGGTTCCGAATTTCCGCCTTGGGATGACGGGCACCTGTCAGTTACGAAGCGTACGAAGAATGGCAGCAAGATGTTGATGGCATTTACCACAAAAGAGGACCGCCATAGGGCCCCACTACTGCTTGACGCGGATATTTGACTGGTAACCGGCTTAGCGTGTGAACCAAGCATTCTCCCCACTGTACACGTGGGTACTCCTTTCGGGTGTGTTTCATAAGCTACTATTAACTATTAATTAATTATTATTTCCATCAAATTTATGTACTATTCTTATTATTGCTTTTTAATTTATTACAACTTTACTGTGCTATTGAGTTTACTATACCAGATACAGAGAGAGAGTTTCAATTTTAATTTATTTATAATCTCCTCAATATTTTAAAAAACTGTACTTAAGTATTAATGGTTCTTATTTTGTTTAATATAAATTAGTAAGGATATTTTATTGTTTTATAGAATTTTTAAATGTTTTATATAGCTTTTGAATTTATCAGTTTTTAACTTTTTAAAATTTTTTATCTTACTATCTTATTATAATTCCTCGTTTACCTTCTTTTTAAGGAAAAAAAGAGTCTAGACACTATTTATCATTCTTGTCGTTCTTTGGCTTATATTAGCTATTATTCTTATATAAAATAATCAGAAGTATGATATAAATTCATTTATTTTATCTCATTTCTGTAAAATATATTTAAATTTGAAAGGAATATAAAAATATTTACTAAACTTCTAAGATGATAAACCATTTGAAATGTATTAAAATATGAAAAGTTCTCACAATTTGAAAATATAGTTAGTTAGGGAATTTGAATATTTTTATTATGTGTGACGTAATGATAAGAAAGGGGACCCCTATTAGAGGTAGGATCCTCCATCTAAAATGTTAAGTAAGGTCATATAAATCTGTGTAAGTCATGCATGGAGATATGGTATGAATATGTTAGTAATGTACATATGAACCTAATTAGGGAAGTGAACAGAGGATTATTGAACTCTAATCTTGAGAATGGTGATCTCTAGAGAGAAACCTCCCTCGACCCATCTTAATCTCATGGGTTAAAATATATACCTGTAAAGAACCGTGACAAGCAATTAGGAGTGAAACCTAGTTGAGAGTGTTATTGTTGATGTCTACGGTGTGATAATGGGATGTACTTGTACACTATTTTCATATAATGTTTTTAAATGCTATCACATGCATGAATATGAGACTAACAACATAAAACACATCGCATTGCACGAGTACCTTAACGTGAATGCACTTCGACAAATCCGATATGGTGAGATAAATGTGTATATGCTACTACTTATCTCTGTATTCAAACCTAAAACTTGCACTGACATGTACCCCACTTCGTTTCTTTTTGTGTGTGTGTGAAACGTACAACATGATGGTGAGGATGATGTTAGAGACGAGGTATATAGGTCTTTATTTGTGTCTTTTATGTCTATCTTTTGTTATGGGATTGCAAAGTTATGATCCTTCGTCACACAAGCTGCAATTTATGATTCATGTTTAAATTTGTTTTATCATCCTTTGCCCAAACTCATCACATAAACTTGATTACATATCTTTCATTAATTTATTATAACTTGTCTATCTTACTCAAATATTTTTTTATTTTGCTTTGTTCCAAAAACATTTTAGATGTCATTTTAAACAGTAAATTAAAGTTATTCAGACAACACTTTCATGACAAAAACAAAATAAAATTTTACTACGAATAAAATTTTTAAAAAAAATAGTAGTAGCGAAAAAAATTCAATGATTGATCACGGAATAAAAAAAATCTAAGCCTATGAATATTTCATGTAAAGCTTTTTAAATTTGCAAAAGAAAAGTTTTAAATTATTCTTGTTTTGTAATATTTCATTTCATAATTAGCAACTAGAAGGTGTCACGTATACTGTTAGTCCTAAGAAACTAAAGAAATAAATACATTAATGTTGAGAGATATTAAAATAATAAAAACCAATAAATAATATTTAAAAAATAAATAAAAATAGATCTTATAAATGTTAAGGATAACTTAAGAAAACATAAATTTAAAGACAAATTTAATGTTATTAATTTAATTAATTAATCTTCTTCATCTTAATGAATTAGTTGACACATTTCCAATATCTAACAACGTCATTTCTCATACATTTTTTAATTCCTTTAGCAGGACCCTTAATTGGTCACAAAATAGATTGCAAACGATATTAAATATGATAAAATATGTATTCACATTAACTTTAAGTTAATAAAAAATGTGTATCTTAATGACAATTTCGAAGGATAACTCTAAATTTATAAATTGTTTCATTGAGATAAATATTTAATATACTGAGAGGAGAGATTTCTTTTATTAAAAAAATTATAATTAAGAATATCATATATAGTACGTTACACATTAAGACATCTATTTTTTTTATTGACAAGGAATAATATATAAAAAAATAAAGTATTTAGGATACTTCACTCTCATTACAACGTTTAAAAAAATATATACAAATAAAATTATAAAAATATAATTCTATGAATTATCTACATGATTCTACTGTACCTACTAATATAAAATATATAAAAAAAAGATACTTATCATATACATTTTACTATAACCTACATATAAAAAGTATTAAAGATCTGACACAAAAAATTGGATTTAAAGAACATTCTACACAATAAAAACTTTTAATATAATTATCATCCCTTAACTTATATTTATTCTGCCGTCAAAATATATGTATTAAAGACATACATGTCTTTTTGTTTTACAAGTATAGATGTATTTATACATGGATGAAAAAAATAATATTTAAGGATAACTTGGTATGATTATTACAATATAAAATGAGGTAAGACTCTTAGATTAATAAAATATTTTTAACTAATTAATACAAACTCATTTCAAATATTAATTCAAATATTAAATTATATTATCAAATATATCATGAGATAATTATTATATTATATCTTAATTTTGCTGAGTAAAACTAGAATGGTGTGGGAAAAATATCATGGAATTGGGTGGGCTCGTGTTTTGTGGCTCGGCTCATATTATCGAGTGGCGTACGGAATTTGACCCGGTCAAAATTTAAAATAGAAAACAAATTGCTTTTTTATGAAATAAAACGTGTTTTGGGTGGTTCTATTTTTGCTTAAATGCAAAATATTTTTATTCCTAATCATAGAAGGTATATTCATGTTAACCCAAATTATTTTAAACATTTGTATAACAAATAAAATTAATAATTAACTTTGTATTATCTTAAAAAAAATTACAAATTTGAACAATATTAATAAAAGTAAAAAAAATAACTTCTTTCTCCTTCTCTTAAAACCTTCATTTCTAAATCTATAATATAATAAAGTGAATCATTAAGAGTTATTTGGTTAAAAGTTGGTAGACCATAGTGTCTATCATATTTATCAGGTAATATTTTTTTTAAATTCTAATCTGGATTATTTATACACAGTCTACATAATCATTGAGTTAGTGGTTTTTATTTGCGATTTTTACGAATTATTTGTAATTTTTATTATCAATTCTAATTTAATTTAAAATTTTAATATTTTTTATTTTTATTAATTATTATCAAACTCTATTTAATTTAAAATTGATTTATTTTGTATTTATTAGTTTTACAATAAATTAAAAAAATTGTTATCATAATATTAAAAAATTTCAATCATTGTAAGCGTATACTAATCTATTTTAGTCATAAATATTATGAGATGGATACGATTCGTAAAAATTAAAAATGATTTAAAATATAAGTTATACAAACAGATTTTTTGTAATACGATTTATGTAAGTGAGAACCGATCCATGTACCCATTCCTACGTACAATAAAAAAAAACATAATTTCTAGAATCATCTTAATACTTTTTTCATATTTTAAAACTTATATGCATCTTATTATTAGATTTGCAAATTTCGAATGTTAAAAATTTATTAAAATCATAAAACTATTATATATATATATATATATATATATATATATATATATATTGATAAAATGAATTTAATATACTGATATCAGTGAAATAAATTGATTCATTAAATGGATTCCTCACTTGCCAAACCTATTATGTTATAGCTAAATTTGCTACCCATTTAGGTTTCCACACAAATTTTATATCTATATACAATCTACATTTCCGTTTTAACTTCCTGCAAGATGGACGTCCAAAGTAGGGTTATCGCTTATCAATTCCTTTTTTAAAGCCAGGAAAACATGTTTTAAGTATGAAAAGAAAATAAAAAAAAACATATAAATTCCATTTGTAGTATTTTGGTCGATTTGATAAATTTTTATATGCAAGAAATAGTAAATATAGATTATTTACTACACGGATCATCTTCATAGTTATGAGCTTGAAGTGTCTAATCAGTAAACGAATTGATGAGGTTAGTTGGATGATAATGAGTGCATTACCAAATCACATGGTTTAGCCACACAATAATTAATGTTGAATTTCATTACTCTACATTTCTAATTCTATACTTAGTGATAAAACCTTTTAAAGTCTATAATTGATAGGGTTATTGTTTTTGAAGCATTCATTTGAAAATACTGTAAAAGATCACACAAAAAGTTATTCAGCTCTGTATATACTAAACCAGGCATCCAATTCTGAATTCATATGACAAAATCCAACAACTATAATTTATAATCGATGGAGACAATAGTTTTGGAGTTTCCACGTTGAGCTTCAAATCAAACCCTAATTCAAATATGATACATGAAGACAGGTAGTTGTATGTAAAGGAAATATTCTGAATTGTCATGATTTAGGGTCTCACAATTCAAATATTGAGGCTTTCTCCATTCATACTACACATTTCTTCCATGTACTACTCTAATGCATGTGCCTGTACTTTTTTATATTCTTAAATATAAACAAATATTTAATAATATTTAAAAAATATTTTAACTTGATATTCATTTCTTAGATCTATAAACAAACCAAATTCTAAAATACATTTTTTTTTCAATAAACACACTTGTAAGAAAACATAAAATAAATCAAGATTCTCTCATGAATTAAAATTAGCTTAAATTAACATTTTTAAAAAAAGTGAAGTGATATGATACAAAATCTTATATGAATATATATATATATATATATATATATATATATATATATATATATATAGACGACTACAAAGTGGATGAGACTATACCATCTTCTTTCATAAATAAAAATAATATTCATTTTTGTATTTCATTTCATTTTTATGGTATAGTAGGTATATTTATATTTGTATTAGCTTTTATATTCTCTTAAATATTAATTAAATAAATTTTTAAAAAATATAATTATAATTAATTTACTTCAATAAAAATTGAGCTTTATATTTTTTAAAATACAATAAATTTAAACAAAACTAAACCACACAAATAATAACAAAGTATATCGGAGGTTGTAGTCAGAAAATAAGTATTTGAAAAATTTGGATAAATTTAATAAATATAGTAGAGAAAAGTAAAAATATGAAGTGAAAAAAATTATCAAATAAAAAAGATTTAAAGGTAAAAAACGACCAAATCAAATTTTTATATTCTCTAATAAATTAAAAGTATTTAAGTAGTAAAAAATAAAAATGTTATATGTATATAATCCATATCTATAGTTGAATTCGATTAATGCGAATATTTCTTATGAAGGTGAAAATGAATTTAAGGAGTATATTTGTTATTTTACATGGTAAGGTGACAGTAGATGAAAGATAAATAAACAGAATAAATTTACCTTTCTATAATTATCATACTGCAATTGTGTCACACGCATTCTTGCCTTCACCAGATATTATGAAGGCAATAACTGAAATTGCTCTGGAAATTAAATTTTACTACCAAAGCTAGAAGAACAACTTTAATCAATATAATAATTTATTATTGGAATTGATAATATAATATAAAAAATATTTGTAATTTTAAAAATTATTCATAATTAAATAAGAAGTGTTTAATTATATAATCATTTCATAATTCTTAAGGTATAAACAATTTTAGTAAATAATTCTCATTAAAGACATCATGATCATGAGCCGCTTTTCAAGGATAAAAAGGCAGCAGAAGATGCACGTAAATATGGAACAGCGTTTACTTTCATACACAAGCACTCATCAAGAACTTAAAAATGGAATGGGAAGTAAAACTGCAAGACAAAAAATAAATAAAGGTGAGGTTCTATTTGAGTAGTCATCAAGAAAAAAAACATACAATAAAGTAAAGTGACCAAATATAGGAGAAAACTAACTAAAATATCTTATACATGTTTAAAGAATTAATTAAATTTTAAATCTGTTATAAGTTTTGGTTTTTTTATCGAATTTTAATTAAAATTTATTATTTTATTGAATACTTAAAATATTTATATTTTTTAATTGAATAATTGTGATTTGATTTTACTATTAAATAAAGTGACATGTTACTTATCTTTTATTGATATCTTTAACATGTTTTCATATGGAAAATAATAAACTGGTTTAATTAAATTTAAAATTTTTATAAATTTAAAATTTTTAATTGAGATTTTATTAAAAAATTATTCTATTAATTTTTCATAATCTATGCTTTTTAATTGAATTCTTATAATTTAATTATACCGTTAATTGAAATGACATGAATGTTATTTTATTCTACAATCTCAAACATAATATCACAAATTTTAAAAATAATAAAAATGAAACTCTAAATCAACACAGGAGTAAAAATTGTTACTGAACACTAATTAATAATATTTTTCAAAAGTCATCATTGCTTGGTATCGTTAATGGCATATTTTGCACTAATATAACTTAGGGGTATAAATAATTAGTTGTTTAAAGCTAGAAACATATTCTATTAGTTGTTACCTACTTTTGTTTTTATTATATACTCTTGTTTTATCATTCTTGCATCAATTTTCCTCACTTTTTTATTATTCAACAAGTGATTTCCAAATTGTCTGAAAAAACTTTTAGAAAATTAAAAGGATAAAATACAGTAAAAACACTTGTTTTACTAAAATCATGTTGGTTTGAAGTAAAATTTTGGATTTGAATCTTATAAATTAAAAGGAAAAAAAAAACAAGGAGGCTAATATCTACCAAAACACACCTTCCATGCTTCCTCTTACGTCAATGAAGACAATGATAACAAAATTGAAAAAATTGTTAGAGAGATAAAGACGCTGGAGAGGTAATTAGAGAGAGAGAGTCCCTAAGAGGATCAAAAGTTTATATAATTCATTAAAATTTATTAAATGATATTATTTATTAATAATGTCAATAAATAATTAAACTTATAATATAAAAATAAAATAAATAACCAATCATTTCCTTTTTGTCTCCAAATAAATTGAAGAGATGAAAATAATTTATAAATTTTAAAGATTTAATAGATATTTTGTTTCTAATATTTTGTGAAAATTTGTAATATTTTTTTTATTTTTTTTAATTGAGTCTCAAATTTTATTAAGATTTGTCAATGTGATCATTTTCGTTAAATTAATGTGAATGGTGTTAACTGTGAGAACATGACACACATGTCATTTTGTAATTAGTTAGATATATTTTTTTTGTTTTAATATAGTGACATAAGCTCCAAATTTGTAACCTTCTCCTTCCTCCTCTCCCTTCCAATCCTCTCTTTTTTCTGGCACCCTACATCCTCTCTCACAAACTCCATCCCCTCCCAATCTCACCCTCCCATGACATCAATCTCTTCAATAATGTAATCACTCTCGCCAATTCCCACGCCACCACTCCTTCACCACCAATCCCTGCAAATTCTTCTACCCCTCCTCCAAAAACCTCTCCCTCAAAATTGCCTTCCTCCTTCCTCACCAACATCAATTTCCAATTCTCCCCTCTATGAGACCTCTTCTTCCACGAAAAATCCTCCAACCTCTTCAACATCTACATCCACACTGACCCCTCCGTCAACATCACACGCCCCTTCTCCCCTCTCTTCGCCAACAAATTCATTCCCCTTTCGCACTTCCCCCACCCACCCTCATCTCTGCCACGCGTCGCCTCCTCGTCCTCCTCGACTACCCGACCAACGTTTTGAATGGATCGTTGTCAATCATCTTCTTCTAGTTGCAACTTTAATGGAAACCCCAATGGTTAGGGTTTCGAAAAGCAGTGCAGTTTTTGTGAGGGAGCAAGTTTGTGGATGTACCTATTTTACAAAAATATATATCTAACTAATTACAAGATGACACGTGTGCCACGTCCTGACACAGTTAATGTCGTTCACATTAATCTAACGGAAAAGATCACATTGACGGATTTTAATAAAATTTCGGACTTAATTGAGAAAAAAAATAAACAAAAAAAACATTATAATTTTCCACAAAATATTAAGACCAAAATGCCTATTAAACCAATTTTAAATTGTGTCCAAAAATATATTTTTTTTCATATGATCTTCATGTATGTAAAGATATAACTAATACCTTTGTGTGTGAAAAGGTGAGATGAGAGTTTAATCCAATTTAGAAGAAAAATGTGGTAAGTGGACAAAAAAAAGATATAATAATATATTAGTGAATCTTTCCTTACAAACTAGAAAACAAAATCCTACCCTGTTAATTAAAGTTTCTTCTTTTTTTATCCAAACCTAATAATATTTCTCTCTTATTCACTTTGCTTCTTTTTCAACTTTTCAATCACACAATTACTGTCCTCCATCTCCACCTTTCAACCACACCAGAGATGACTAAGAATAGTTAGAGCCTTTTTCTGAATAATTCAGACCCTTATTTTTATTTTCACAATTCATTTCAACACTTCGCCTATAATATACCTTATGTATATAATTATTTATTATTTATTTTTGTGTTTATAATACATTATTTTGACGCGTTATTCATTGTTTTCTGAGAAGTTATCATATTTTATGGAAATTGGTATATTTATTTTGAAAAGTTAAAAGTTCACTATTTGGCTTTATAATATAAAATTGAAAGCACATGTACTTTACGCGGTTTTGGAATATTCTGTGTTCGCTTCTAACTTACGCTCTTCCAATTTGTGAAGCTCATAACTGTATATGATCACCAACAGTTCAACTACCGTTGCTATATGTTCCTTTGCCTTTTTTTTCTTTCTTTCTTTATTTCTTTTCCCTTCAATACTATTAAAATAACATTAATATACCTTTTTAAATTATTATAATAAAAATTAATATTATGTAGTAATTTGTAATTAAATGTAAAACTGATAGTTTAAACTTTTAAGGCATTGTTTCTTTTTTATTTTTTACTCATTCAGTCCCATCAATGTATCATTTCTATTTTTCACTATTTTAATTACATGATGGTGATTCCCTTTGTTTCTTTTAAATTGTGAATCGCGTAAATATGTTATATGTTGTCACTTGTTGGGATTATACGAGACAATGTAACGTTTATTTAGCATGTCTTTCATCTATTTCTATGTTTTTTCTTGTTTATATACAGAAAAAAAAATCCTTATTAATATAGCAATTATATATATATATTTTATTTTCTATTTGTGTATGATCAAACAATTTCTTAATAATAAATATGACTATGCATATCATGAACACCTGAATCAACTTGTTGCTTAACTAGTGATATTGAACTACAAAGTTGCATAGTTTGATTAGTGTATCTTTGTACTTTGTTTGTTTAATCATTTTTTATATATTTATTAAAAAAATCACTGCTTTGCTGAGAAATGAACATAGTTTTTGAGTTCAAATCTTTCCTTTGAAATTACGTTAAATAAATTCAAGGTGGAAAGTTTGGCGTTTCGTAAAAGTTCTATTCAACTAAAATAATATTATCTCATAAACACATGTCTTTGTACAAATAAATAAATGTAATAATAGTTTAACTTATACAAATTAACCATTTGATTTTAAAAATGTAAAAACTGCAGATTTCTTAACAAGTATAACTTTTGTCTGAATTGAAAAATCTACAGTCCAGTTAAAGACTTTATTTTCTTGAGAAGATTAATTTTAATAAATGCGTGTTAATTTAAATTTCTTAATTACAGTATTCATCTCTTAAAAAATAAATTTAAATATGACTTTTAAAATAATACTATATCACAAATAATAATAGTAATAGTTTTCCATTAAATTAAAAAATTACAATAAAATACTAGCATTATACAATTTTTATTAGATTATCTATATATATATATATATTGATTAATATTTCTTTAAAATGCAATCTAATCAACTTCCATTTTAGATTCAGTTTTCTTGACTGTGTGTGACAAAGATGTAGTACATTAAAATTTGGTACATAAAAAGGTTAATAAAATTAGGAAATTGGAAATTATATAGGAAAAAAAACGGGAAATGAAATGAATAAAGTAAAAGCAAAAGTAATGAAGAGAGATAGAGAAGAAAAAGGGGCATTGGTTTTGATTCCAAAATGGCATGATTTAGAAGATTGGGAAGAGAAGAGATGGTTCAAAGAAGGTATAATGAGTTGGTGAATATCGTGTTGTGGATGATTGTGCAGTGCAGAGGCAGTGGAGACAAACACATGCAAGCCACGTAATAAACGACGGTAACAGTACAAAACAAACAGAATTAGATTTAATCATTTGATTTGTTCGCATAAGGTTAAGTTTGCTGCACATGCTATTCACGTGCCAAGCGTAGGCCAGTGTCGCAGGTCTTAGCTGGAGAAGGAGAACGGCAACGTTAACGCAACGGGTCTCGGCGGCGCTGTCGGTGGTTGCCACTTCATTCTCTCTCTGACTTCTGCTGTGTCAGCGCAACCACATGCGAACAACCGACAGCAAATCCAAGGTCGTGTTTGGTGGTTTTAACAAGAACAACCGATATGTCGCCGTCTCAGAGGGATGTGGTCACCCCATGCACACCTCATTCAACAGTCAAACCTTCTCAATATTTGTTCTTCTTCTTATAATTGTATAATATTTTATGGATAAAAAACTTTATCAACTAGTTTTAATAAAGTTTCTCTTTCAATCATGTTCTTATTTGAATTTAATAACGTGATTAAGGAATTCAAATCTAACTTACATGTGTTTTTATAGTATTTTCTACGAGCGTAAATGTTGTATGATTTCTTCAATAAAAATATTCCTAAGATATTTTGTCGGATGCTTATTGATTGCTAATGGTGAATACCTGAGTGATTATAATACAATTGCTTCTAATTTTGATTACATTTACAACTTGATTTAAAGGAGATAAAAGTATGGGAGATAAAAAGATGTAACAAGATGGAACTCTTGCATACTGAAATTCTTTGTTAAAGCATATATAGATAGGATTGTTTTGTTTATAAGTGGGGTTGTTGAAGTAAAAAACTTGTTCATTTTCTTTGATATTTTTACCATTTGTGGCTTTATATAATGACATACATACTTTTAAGAATGCATTATAAAAAAGGTTTCCTCTGAGTTTAATTATTACATTGTTGTCGGCAAGTTGGCATTTAAGAGCAATTTATGGTGATTGATTTCGTCCTATTTATAACCAGTTGACCAGAGAATAGAATATTTAGCTGGGTTAGAACAAAGAGAGCATAAAACAAAAAAAAAGGTCCCTCTTCTCCATTAATTGTATTAATTTATTATAACAACATCTCTATTACTAAACATTTTTGCTAAATATATACGTTGACATATATAAAAAAATTATTTATGTATATTAAATATAGTTATTCTCCATTTTTTTAAATAAGTGTATGTAAACTAATAAAAATAATATTTTTTATTATTTATAATAAATATTTTTAGTAATTTTTAAAAAATATTAATTAACAAAAATATAGATAAAAAAATAAAATATAATTAATTGATAGAAACAATATATTAGTCTCATAAAAATTTATTTAATTATTTTTATATTTTTTAAAATAAAGATATAATTAATAAATAATAATTAATGTACTATTAAGTTTTAGAAATTACAAATAAAATTAAATAATTTTTTATTTTAAAATTACATTTATTTAAAAACAGAAAAAATATAATTTTAAAAAATTAATAAATTAAAATATAAATAATATATTATTAAATAAAATCTAAAAAAATTATGTAGAAAAAAAATAGATATAAGATGTTTAAAATAATATCATGAAAATTAAAATTGTGGAATAGAGATGCTAAAAATTAATTAGGCTAGTTCTGGTGCCTTTGTAATTTATATAATAGAACTAATTAAAATAGCATGGTGTTAAAATTGTTGGTTCAAAGAACCTCCAACTAATGTGACAAAGAACTTCTCTTCCTATTTCGAATTTTTAAATCCATCCATATAGTAAATATTTTAACTGCACGTGAATAAATTTATTAACATTTAACATTATTCTTCTCAACTTGCACGTGCATGATTTTAGATTCATAACACTTCACTTTTTCTTTGAAATGATGAAGTGCTTTCATGTTCTTAATCAAGTTACTTTAATTCATTTTTACTACTTCATGTAAACTTCTATCATTTTAGTCCAAACTTTTTATTCTTTAAATTCTAGAACTTTATGTTATAAAAGTATAAAATAACAAAAATAATTAAATTTCACTTACATTTTTTTAATCAAAATGTTAAATCTTTTATTATTATAAATAAGAATTTTAATTATTATTATTATTATTTATTAATTGTCTTCTTTCCCGTCTCATCAAATTTATTTATTTATTAATATTGTAATTATTTTTATTCATCAAATTTATTTATTTGTTAATATTGTAATTATCTTTATTCAGTCCATAATCTCGTGTTAGTTATTTATTTAATTACTTTATAGTTATAATTCTTTTAAGGTATTTTTAATCTAGTGAAATTTCATTTAATAGTTATTATTTGATGAGATATTCTTAATCCATCTTGTTTAATTAATTTTTTGTTATTTAATTTACAAATATATATTTTTATTTGTTTCTTAATTTTAATATTTATTATTATGTTTTGATAAATATATTTTTTTGTTCTCATTTTATACTTCTATATAATTATTATTGTTGTTATTATTATTATTTTTATTAAAAATTTTACCATAATTATTTATGATAAATATTAAGATTTAATAGAATTATAGTTAGTAGTTAGACCTTGGAATGTTAATAAATAAATAATATTTAAAATAAAATAATTTTGTGCTATTTTTTATTATAGTAAAGTTTATTTATTTTTATTAGATACTAAAAAATTAATTTTAAATATATATTAAAACAAAATATATTGATGAGATTATGAATGCGATATATATATATATATATATATATATATATATATATTTTATGTTTAATATTAAATTATTTCATATAATATTTTATTCTTACTTTTTTTTATTTTTTTTATTATACATAATAGAAACTAAAATATTAATTTAAATAGATGGAGATATTAAATTTTTTAAATTCATTTTAAAAAGTTATTTCAAGTAATTTTTTAGATACTAATTAAAATATGAATATAATTAACAATTTAATTATTTTTAGAAAAATAGAACTACCAATCTTTAATTTATTTTTAAGATAATAAAAAGATATTATATAAATATATAACGTAGGAATAATAATATAGAATATATTTTTGATAATAGAAAAAATGCCTCTGTATAGTCTCATTAAATTGTTAAATAGAAAATTTTTCAAAGATCATAATATTATTATCCTGGAAATTAAATATAAAGATTATTAGTATGTTTTTATGTTGGTTTTTTATTTTAGTTGTATAAATCCGGACTATCTTAACATAAATTTATTAAACTCAGAAGAAGTTATGCAGCTTACATGTTTTATGAGAATTGAAACTATATATTATCACACTTACAAATTAAAGTTAATTTATATATAAATTTATCTGTAAATGTTATTCATATCACATTTCTAAATATACCTACTATTAGATGTTTGAATATTTGCATATATACAAAAACTCATTTATACTATTGTACAACACTTCATGACCTACTATTTAACAGCTCATTTTTTAAGTAAAATAGAAAATCAGAAAAGACTTTGGGAGTATTTTTTGTTTGTTTATAATTTAACACGTGATTATAGTATATTTGTTTCTATCAGACCGAGAATTGAGGAAGAGATCTACGCAACTGAAAAAAAACTGGAAAATGGCGCAGTCAAAGGTTGTTTCCTTCCTAGAAATCCGAGAAGGTTTCTTCGCTATCCCAAAATATACTCTGTTTCTTCACAACCATTGATTCTTTCAAAACAATAAAAATAACTTACAACTGTTAATAGTCAGTGTTTTACTACAGCTTTTCTTATATTTGTTCTCCGATACATAGGTTAAACTTTTTTTCACAAACCATTTATAACTTTAATACTACATCATATTTAATAAAAAATTTAATATCAATTATTTTTATAAATTATCATTAAATTTAATTTAATTTAAAATCTAATAATTTTTTATTTTTAATAATTATTTTTAAATTCAATTCAATCTAAATTTTATTTTTATTAATTATATATCAATTAAATAAATTATTATTATTAAAATAAATATAAAATATTATTAATATATATTTATACGTAAAAATTTATTCATTTAACTTGTAAGTTTTATTAGAAAGATATAATTTATAAAAATTAAAAATAATTTAAAAATATAAACTAAATAAATATATTTTTTATAATACAAATTTATATAAATTTAAACAACTATCTAACTCTATTAATAATGATGATAGTTAACTCATACCTTAAATAACAATTAGTTTGTTGTACTAATTTTGTAAAAAGAAATTGTTGTAAAAAACATTTATGTAGAATTAAAATAAGAATAAATAGAATAATTAGAAATTATATCTTATTTAATAGGAAAATATTTTCTAAGGACGTCACTAGATAAAAACAGTTAAGGTTTATTTGTTTATATATAAATTCATTTTTGTTTTTTTCTTATATTAAGTTTAGAAAAATGTTTACTATTTTTTAAGAATTCAAAATCATCCATAAAAATAAAAATTATAAAACTATAAGCAAAACTCATAAAACAAAAGGTAAAAAGCAAAGAATATTTTCATTCCTAATATATTTTAAAAAGTAATACAAATTTTTTTGTTACACAATAAAATATATTTAAAATAATATATTAAATAATTTTTTTTATTAAACATTATATAATTTTAATAATTCTAATATTCTTCAATCAATCCTCATATTTTCTTTATAGAAAAATATAAAATATGGTTTGTAATTTTAACAGATTACTTATAGTTATATTTGGTTTATTGCTCCCGCTATTTTATCTGATTCTCAATTATTTAATTTTTCAAGATTAAATAAAGTAGCTATTTTGGCTTTTTTTCCCTCCAGAGTATTTAATTTAGTTGTTAGCAGTATAAATTGGTCCTCATTTTATATTTTTTAAATTATAATGCTATTAATTCTCTTTTAAATGTTAATGTTTGTCAATAGACTCTTCCCATCATATTAGTTAGGTTATTTTAGTTTTAAAATAGTTTATACAAGTCACTTAAAGACTCGAGGCTTATAATAAAAAAATACACCCCTTTTAATTTGAGTTATAAACATAAACAATAGAAGAGGGAAAACTTAAAAAAAAAGTATGAAAAATTGTGGGTAGGTTAGTAAAAAGGGACACAACATCTATAATTTTTTGTATGCACTATATTTAATTTGTTTATTTTTTTAAAAAACAACAAAGCTTTCTTTCTAAAGTAAATATTCACTTTTAAAAAATAATAATTTTGGCTACGTAAAAGATCCCATTTTTATGGATTTTAGAGAAAAATACTTAAAGTTAATGAAAAGTGAATATTTTAATTAAATAAGTGTATAAGGTTGTAAATAAATAGAAAAATAAACTTTTTAAACTTTTTTGTCACTTCTCTCTAATGTTTTGAAATATTTTTTAATTTTTATTTAGGTTTTGATATCTAGGAAATAATTAAATTTAAGTCGTTTTTAACGGATAAAAAATTTAATGAGTAAATTTTCATTTTCTTATTGTATCTCAATTTTTCTATTTCTTTATTTGTTACATGTGGATCACAAGAATAAATTAATGGATTAAAGTTAACTTTTTTAACTAAAAACATTTAAAAAAACATTTATCTAAACATGAATTTGAATTTGGTTAATCAAGATTTAATTTGACTTTGTTGAGATTGTTTAGATAATTGTATCTGAGGTGTTATTTGTTTTGGTGTTAAACAGTCTATCGTGATTTTGTTTTTATTAAAAACTATTTTGATGGGTTAACGAGAATGCTTATAAACTATTCTAAATCTTTATTAAAGTATGTTTTGATAAAAATTAACAGGTGTGCTTATGAATTATTTTAAGTCTTTACGTTTAAGTAATTTAAGATATCTCTTGCATACTAGTATAAATGTGATTTAGAACTCCAATTTAATGTTTATATATATCTTAATGGATTAAAATATAATCTCAATTTTTAAATAATATGAAATTTTAGTGTATAGAAATAAGTTAAATTTAGAAGAAAAAGTTAATATTTAAGATGTCAAGATCAATAAATAATAATGATAAATGGAATAAATATTTTTGTATTAATTATAATGTAATAGAAACTTGATAGATCGTATTCAATACACTAGTATAGAAAATAGATGTGAAATACTTTAATAGCATGAATACCATGTTTACATTTTTTTAGTAATCTTTGTAAGATCTTTTACACAATTACATCTTCCTCTTTTCAAAATTATGTTCAATGAAAATGTATATAGAGAGTTCATCAATTGATAGAGAGAAACTTGTAGCAATAAACAAGGTGAACTCAAACTTTCTATTTGAAAAGCTGGAATTGTACTCAAATGCTTTTGAGTCTTACCTAACTTAAGTCATTCCATTTCCTTTGCAAAATAATATAATGGAAAATTTCTTAAAAACGAAAAAAAGTTATAAATGAACTAAATAGGTTACATTTATTTTTTTAGCTCCATCTTTCTGATTCTTTTAAGTGAATGAATCAATCTTCAAAACCCTTTTTCTTTTCACAAACTAAATTTGAACTTCAAATTACACATGGAAATTCGTGTTTCGAAGGTGAAGGGTGCTATTGACTATGACATGAGTTCAGTTAAGGGTGTAAACAAACAGCATGCTAATTAAGGTCTGGGACCAGGCAATAAATAGGCAAGGGTCCCGTTTAACGAGGTCAACTATAGCTATACCTTGAACTGTTCTTCGACAAATATTTAAGTTTGACC
The DNA here is from genome assembly GCA_030347555.1 of Lablab purpureus. NCBI lineage: Eukaryota > Viridiplantae > Streptophyta > Magnoliopsida > Fabales > Fabaceae > Lablab > Lablab purpureus. Next base: position 18,627,541 of record CM059259.1, read on the forward strand.
CTGCAAATATATTTGATTTAAGCTACAATAAACCTACCAACTAAAAAAGAGCTATTGAGAAGTTCTTGATTATTAGAGGTAAGCCACATTTTGGCCCACCAAGACTACTATACATTTTCTCAGGCATCATTCTCAGGCATCATGATCAAGACAAGACCACTTCAACTTTGACAACACAATATATCATGATCAGCATATACTGACGTGTTTTTTATTCACCAATTTAAACCTTGACTATAAATTCAAATGCATACCATTTCACATCTTTCATTCATTGCTGTCATATACACTCTGATAGTAGTTATTCTAATAGATGAACGTTCTATGTATACTTGGCTAAAATTAGTTTAAATTATTTGTGTTAGATGAAAGAAAAAAAACTTATCTCTTAGAATCAATTTTACTCTAAAATCACAATTTATGACTACCTTAATAAATCAAACATGACCCTTTACTCTAATTTTTCCACAAACAGGAAATGTTTGAATACATCCAATTCACACAAGCTATTAGACTGAGATAAGTGGTTCACCCTAATGAGAAAAGGCAGACCTCATTGAACATTATTGGTTCTGTGGTTCACACTTAACATACATGAACAGTACCAATCAACCAAACTGGTATATCATATCATTCAAACAGGTAGAGCTTTGAGTTTGAATTGCTCAGTTTTCTATTATTCCGTTACTTTCATATACTGTATCAGAAGACTAGTTGACTGGATCGTATATCAAACCTGGCATCATTTCATCCTTGACTCAGTGGTAATTTAATATTTCATTAGAAACCGTCCAGATTTACGACTCTTTTGAGCAAAAGATAAGATGACGTTGACATCACTAGAGAGCAATCGATTGCAATGTCTTGTCCCGTTTTTTTCCGCGTTGTTTAGTCCATCGATTTCATTCACAATTGAAGCTTTCTGTGGGTCCTTTATGATCATCTACCTCATGAAGAGTTTGGACTCAAACTCGGCTTACTCAGAGACAACTAAAATTAGCATCAGCAATAGAAACTTCCAACAAGTAAAACCCAATTGCAGAGTAAAATATATCCATATGTGGTCACACCAAACAAAACTTTCCCATCAACCTAATATATGGGCATTTTACAAGAAATCAAGACAATAGCCAACATAAACATATTAAAAAAAGCTCCTTAGTGTCCACTGTGGTGAAACCGGAAAAGAAAGGGAGAAACCCGAAATTTATCTAAATTATAAATTGGCTAGAGATAAAAATCATACTCTAAACGAAATGTATAGGTGCTACATTTTAGATCTAGGTGTGAATAAATTATCCATTTTACTATTCTTGAGCAGTTGGAGCAGCAGCCTGTTGAATTCTCCGTTGATGCACATCCCAATTATACACGCGAGCAATTGTAACCTGATAAAAAATATTTATATGTATCAATAACTGAAACTAATTATTTTCAAGAACCCTGTGAAAAGATTGGATGATTGATTACCGACACATTCTCAACAAACATTTATGCAAGATACAAAAAGGAGTTGAAGTGTCTCAAATGCATAATATAAAAATAGTATGTGCATGGAAGATGTGAAAATGAGAGACTAGAAAATGCTGAGTGGGCCTCATTTTACAGTTGTCTTTTAAGAAAACAAAGGAATGAATGGAAATGTATCACTGTTTTTCATTGTTTGCTTGTGAGTGTACTTTTCCATACTCAATATGAAGGTCCAAATTAAATAATTTTCATTCGTTTATTTTTCCACTTCAAATTGAAATTTCTCATTTGTGAATTAAAACTTTTTATCTCAATTTTCACTTCCCTTTTTTATTTTCTACGTTCTCACATTCTATTCCTCCTGCTGAGAACTTCCCTTAAAAAAGATATTATACGGCTCAAGGGCTTAGTGCCTTTCGCCATGCTGCTACACAAGTTCAATGTTCTTAATGTTTATTGGCTTTTAATAGGAAGGTGTGGAAAATGAAGAGGCGTATGGAACCCTTGATAGTTAGCAAGCTGACCTGAGTGATTGTCACTTGGTCCCTCAAGAATTGTAGATCAGCAATAAGAACTTCCAAACTGGCTCTAGCATTATCCAAGTTCTTCTGTAGAAGACCCGTAGCCTGAAACAGAAATATATACTTTATTTATATAGGGGAAAAAAGAAACCAAAAACAGAAATAAAACCTAAAAACTAACACACAAGTACCTCTTCTAATGAATATTCAAGCATAACATTTGCTCCCAGCCACAGGCACACTGAATCAGTTTCTTCTATGCGTGCTCGTGAATATATGCCTTCTGATACTTCAAAATCAGTAATAAGTTCCTGTATTTAAATTCAAATACAAATCTTAAGTCTGTAACATAACTAATGCTTTTCACTTGCAGTAAAACTTTAAACAGATTATTAGAAATAGAAAGGTTGTATGAACAAATGATGAATATTAAATTTTAACATGCAAATATGATGAGAAATTGATTGACAATAATAACTTGGGAACAGCTGAGCCTGAAATTTGGGTGGGGGGAGGTGACTGGGATTGGAGGAATAATGATATCCAAAACTGCATTGCAAAATCATATCAGAGAAATTGGACACAGAGACTAAGTTATATAGAGTTTAGATAAAAACGTGTAAGTGGCTGTTTAACGCTGCAACAAACAAGCATTTATTGATCTTCATGCTTTATTATTCTGGCTCTTTACTCTTATGCACCTATGTGCAGACATGCTGAGTGGTAGATATATGTGTTCAGGAGACAACCTCACAAATACAATCGAAAACCTAGCATATAATGAACAAAAGCTTCTTGTTGTACATGAAATATCTTTGTTATTTCACAAAACTGTGCATAAATTTTGCACATCCTTGTTATTTCAGACCAGCCAGATTTTACATACATGAAGATACTGGTGATGGTAAATCCTCCAGAAAAATGAAAGCCAGTTACACAGGTTTATCACAAACGCCAAATGGTAAACTGTGGTTGGCATCTGTAAGAATCTAATGTGTTTGAGCACACACAATGTGAACAAGTACATGCAAAAATATTAATCCTCTTGTATGTGAGTCTAGTCTAGGACTAGGACTGCTTCTCTATATCAGGAAAGAGATTGATCTTGGTACCGATCTTATTAGATATGAGGGATTAATATAAAAACAGCCTCCAATAGCTTGAGACTTGGAATCAACTATTAGGGGATAACAATAGACAAATCCCAGCAAACAGAAAGAACTTTATCATATAATATAAACCACCTGACATAAAAACAATAACCAAAAAACAGATCAAAAGCATAAGCACAAAGTGATTCCATATAACTAAAAAATTGAAATAAGCAGCAGCAATGAAGCTGAAAAATTAAACATGGGACCTGAACTAGAACCTTTTCACAGAAACAAGGAAACTACACACTAGTTGCCAACAAGAAAATAAAGGATATATCAACAAAGGTAATGACTATAAAACTACTGCTATGCTTACATGCTATTGAGGAATCAAGAAGTCTTGAGACTGTAGCAACATCAAAAGAATTATGGCATATTTTGTTGGGACAACTATATGTATTGACAGAATAAGATGCATACAATTTAAGAGCTCAGCTGTCTGACAAAAGTTAATCAGGCCATTAATATCTTGAAACTTTTGTAAAGATAATAACTACATGTATCTTTTACCTAAATAACATTTACTATTATAAATTTGTTTAGGTATTGTTTGATATAGAAAGTAGGGTTCCAGACGAACCTCACCAGTACCCTTCTTAGCTTTCAATGTAGCAACAATGTCTAAGCACTTTTCAATATCTGGTATCTTTGCCTGACAACGACCACCAACAAGAGTGTGAGTACAATAGGTTGGTTAGATACTCAGAAAAAAGATTGGACATCCTCACCTCAGTGTAACTTTAGATGAACATTTTTGCCAAATATAATAAAAAGGGAGCATTTGTTTTACTTGAAATTTTAAAACTAGCAATTGGTAATAAATCAATAAGATTATTTTTTAAGTTCTTTCTATACCAGCATTCTGCTGCATATATGAAGCCTTACACAGTTAGGAATAGCCAAAATTCATAATATATGACTACTTCATATCTAAACCTATCAGCCTACATAGCATCAATGCAACTCAACTCAGCCATGATGCGTGAACCCAACTGTTTGTTCTGGTTACAACCCATATATGTTTCAAAACCTATGGAATTTGAACCCATGATACATGACACAAGTCCTAAGATGAATAATATTAATCATGCATTACAGAAAAAATAGCTTGCTTGATCACCATCCTGCAGTCACCTAAACAGGCATAAAAATGTCAAATTCACACTTGATCTTTGACAAGTTAAAGTTTTAATCGGTGCTATTAATTCTAACTTAAAATACAAATTTTTTTTCTACAAATCACGTTTCTAGCCTGCAAAAAAAAAACCAACAAAACACTAATAACAGAAAAGTACAAGTATGCCTCATTGTGGCTTATCTAGAAATATCATGAAGTATAATCTATTAGATATATAAGGAAATGAAACCTGAAGATCCCTTTGCTGAGCAAGAAGCTTCATTTCTACTACCTTGTATTGCTGAAGTCTGCAAGGAAAATATGATGGAGCCTAATTCATACAAACATTAACGAAAGTGCATTTACCATGGAAAATAGAAATAAATTCACACATAAGTGTTCCTTTCAGTATCCAAATGAACTTTTGGTTTTGAAAGCATCTTTCAGAGGAAGAGAAACTTAATTTTTCTTACTATAATTTTCACATTGGTAGCATTTGGTAGACAATTTAGTGGAGACCAGTGTAATAAATGACGGATGGCCAAAATTTCCCAGATAAACACGTATTTGCAGCCTACGGAGCTGCCATTGCAGGCCTTCCTTCACAAATTGCCTATGGAAATTTCCCAAAAAATCAACTGCCATTTAACTTTGATGGGGACATTTAGTTCCTTTTCCATGCTTGGTACATTTAAAAATAGAACACAACTTGGTACAGGGTTAAAAATTGGTACATTTTGGTTTAACAAAAATGTTGGAAACCAAAGAGACTAGTTTAGATCACTACCACACATACCATTCAGTTCACTAGTCAAACACGTTATATTGAAATAAAAATGATGGAAGGAGGTTCAAGTGCATAAATTCCATTTAATAAAAATTGTTAGGACTTAAGTACAAGAGTAGAGTCCAACTCAAAACACCAGTCCATTAGGTGGGAGAGTCACGAGACTTAAGTGTGACATCAAATAGTTAATTCCACTCAACGTGAGAATCTTAAAATTGTCACATCCCTGAAGGGCCAACATCAAGAACAGCTTTGACACAATCAACTCTAACCTAATGGCAGTAAATTTATCGGTGACTGCTTCACTCACCTATCAGAATTCAGTTTGCACCTTAATCCAACTAATAGGTATCCTAATTTAACTCTCAATGAACGCACCAACTGCTAGGACTTAAGCACAGAAGGAAAGTCCAACCCAAAAAACTAGTTCATTAGGTGGAAGAACCTCAAAGTTCAAATATAACATTAGATAACTTATCCTACTCTATGTGGAACTCCCAACAAACAGCTTGATTAAACAAATTGCACATTTAGTGAATCTAAAGAATGACAATTTAAGCATCATGCATTGATACGTTCCAAAGATCTAAAAAGGAATCACATGGATTGCAACCTTAAAATCACATGAAAATCTGCATTGTTCATTGACCACACTATTCATTTAATAAAAACAGACTATAATTTCAGGTAGCCTAACAGACATTATTTATCCCAAATAACTCCTACACCATTCAGCCTCTCCTCATTTCGAGGTCATTTAATGCTGCACAGATTTTCTCACCATGTAGCCAACTTCACCAACTGGGATAAGGCTCTGTTGTTGTATGCACAACTTCTTCCATTCCAAAATCCAGACTAAAGGATCCAGCCTAAAAATCACCCATATTGATCTTCTCCAGCTCACATTCAGCTCAGTTTGTTCTGTCATCCCTATTCCCTACTCTTGCATAAAAAAAACTTCATTTCACATTAATCAATTTTACAAATATCTAACAACTCCACCACTTATAACCAGACATCAATTTCTGTAACTCTATCACCTTATTTTGAAAATCTTATACTTGCACGCACCATTGACTATCCCTATGTCACAAACCCCACATACATTTCTCAACTGTAGAAAAATCTTAGCACATTTTCTCGAGTCCATACTCATTTATAAAGACAAACTAGAAGGCACCGCAAAAATGCAGATTAATCTAGCTAAGAACTAACTCAAACCACAATTTGGAGGTAATTACCACACTGATGCAATACCAAAACTCTACGAACGAACAATAGGAGCTGATTTTTACTATCAAGACGACAGAGGAAAATAGCAAGCAGATCCTTCAAAATTTCAGGTTTGGAGAATGTCAAAAATGAGAAAGTAAAAGAGAAAAATGAAGATGAAAACCTTTCTTGGAGAAAAGCGAGGGCTGAACCAACATCGAGGCCCGATTGATTGAGGTAAGTTTGGACATCCTCGACGAATTGCGCACCTGGTATTCCTCTCCGCTCCGTCAGCGCCGAACCTGAACCCGAACCCGATGTTGAAGACGAAGAAGCCATAGTTGACTCTCACACGCCGCAATACACCACACGACGCTTTATCAGTTGTCGTTTAAGTTTGGGTCCAACCGTGGACTTCTATTAGGCCACTACCAATGCCCATGTTCGAGTTTGGTTCTTTTTCTCTTCTTAAACTTACTTTTTACACCACTATTTTTTATACTGGCATCATTCTCTTTTGATTTTGTAAATTTTATTTGAAATTTAAATATATCCCTAAAAAAAATTAAAAAAAATTAAAAAAAATCCCTCATTTTAAGTAACATTTCTTTCAAGTAAAAATTGTATTCTCGATACATTCTCAAATATTATGCTTAAAAATGTTATTTCTATGAACATGCTTGTCTGACGTCGGTAATTAAAAAAAATTAGATATAAATAAAAATTATAAGTAAAAGCAAATATAGTAGAATGAAGTAAGACTAAGTATTTCTTGAACATGTATCTAAACCAACAAAGAGTTTACCGATTGCCTATCTTTGTTTGTTTATCTTTTAAACATTTAGGGTAAAAGACTGAAATGTCCAATAAAATTATATCATTTTCAGCCAATTTTTGGTAAATTTATCGTCTTTACTAGAGAGAAAAGACTACAATATGCATTTGAGAAGTCCCAGAATTTGTATTTCAAATTTACAATGTTAATGGGCCTTTTGGACCCCTCCCATTTCTTGGATTAATTAACAGTGTTTACTATTCGTACCCCATAATTTATGATTTGAATATATGTTTCGAATTGTATATTAATTTAAAACATTATATAAACATAAACTTTTCATTTTTGGATTATATAATAAAAAATATTATCGATTGAATAATGTGAAAGTTATCAAGATTAGATAATATAAGAGGTTAAAAAAATAGATTAATTGTCATGATTGTATGGTAGTTTGATAAGAAAAAGAATTATTGACAAAAAAAAGGGCTCTCACTCAATAATGATAGGTGATAAAAAGTGGAGAATAGTGTGAACAAAATGTAGCAACTGCATCAGTAGAGCAACTAGTGATCATGAAATGCTAGAAGGAAATCCTTAATAGATTCCATCTTATAGTTAAACCTTTCAAGACTTGTATAAACGCAAATCCAATCAATCTATTCCAATACTTATTGGAACATTCCCAATTGAGTACCTCTCATGAATTCTTAAAACAACTTTATATAATTTTTCGTACTTCCCCATGATTCCATGTCCTTTTCACTATTTTAGATAACTCAATTATCTTCAATTTCATCCAATAATTATAAAAAAAAAGCTTCTTTTTGAAGCAAGCCCACAACCTATCCAACAATAATACTCTTACTGTTTTAATCATTTAATGTAAGAAATTAGTACCAAAATCAATTAAAAAATCACAGTGGGAACAAATTGAAATGAAAAAGAGAGTTGATGAAGATAACAATTACACTATCACGTGGAGAACTTGAATTGCTCTCCAATAATTCTTGATGAAAAAGTTTATGGGAATTCATCTCCCACTTTATGTCAAATCCGTTATATGTGTAGTAACCCAGATAACTTGTACTTCAATCCCATATAAAATTCATTCTTTTGTTTTGTTTACGTAAAATATGTTAACTTGAGAGTGAAATGAATAGAAAAATATAGAAGTGTGAGATACATCGTGTGTTTATTAGAGAAACTTTTTAAGATTGTTGAGTTGGAACAAAAAAATAGTTTTTTCACAGCAAAAAAAAGTTTTCTAACTGAAGAAAGAAGAAGTTAAATGTTGCTTAAAGCAGGAAAGATGATATGATGCATAAAGAGAAATCAACATTGTACATGGCTTAAAGCTAACAAAGTATTGTGTTTCTCACTTTATTATTGAGTAAATCTACATGGATGTCACTTAGTGATATGGATTTCAACTACAAATTTATATAAAGCTTATCCAATAACAAATAGTATAAAAAATGGGTTTGAAGAATTTTACTACAAGCATTGGTCCTGAACATATTAACATCACGGTTGGTGGCTTATGAAAAACGCATAAAATAAAAACGAGAAAGCATAGGCATGGACCCAAAGCACAGAAGAATATTTGGGCTGTCCCAACTATTTTTAGTTGTGTCACCAAATCAATTAATTCCATTTGATTCCTATATATATGAGCCATTAACTGCCGAACACTCTTTCTCACACATTCCCTTTCTCATTTTATTTTCATATTTGTATGATTGGTCCATCATTTGCAATAAGGTGGCGTCATGATTTGGTAGAAAAATGATAAGACTTAAAATTAAAGCATAAATTTGTCGATGGCTTAGCTAGCACAAGGGAATAATCTTATATCCGGTGTTGGATTTGGTTTACACTAGTTTAATGGACATACCTTCTCTTGAATTCATTGCACAAACGTAGCCTCCAAGAATAGAGACTTTGCTTAACCAAGTAATGGGTAAGTGAAAAGGATCATAACCTAATAATTTGACACTTTATGACTTGACAATGGCGGCTAGTGACCCTGCCACACACACATCATCTCTACCATCTACAAATAGATTTATTGCCCATTGGCCATCATATTCTCCATCAAAGGTTCCACCAATTTTTTTATTAATTTCTGGAACTGATGTGAAGCGAGAAAGAACAAGTGGTTAAAGAATAAATCACGTGGTTAAAGAAGTGGGTGAATACACAAATATATTTTAGTGTCGTGGAACATAATAAGCATGTTTTAGTGTTTCCCTATGCTTATGTTATGTTATGTCAAACAAAGTGTGAGGCCTCAAATTCTATTCTTCCCTTTGAAACTGAATGATATGGATGAACATGGTTCACGAAACTTATTTGAACATGTCACTTTTGAATCAGGCCAGAGAATCATATATGTTGTTCACATATTTCTACAACACTTTCTCATATTTGTCTATCACAATAATCATCTTATCTTATATTATATTACCTTTTATTTTCTTCCTATCTAATGTTTTGTTGTACAAAAAAAGTGTATGATGAACATAACGTACAAATACAGTATCCCAGAGTTTAAATATGTGGGTGAACAACAAGAAGTGAGGTGAGGCCTTGGGTTGGTGAACAAAAACGATAGAGAGAGATAGAACATAAATAATGATTATTATTATTTTAGTTTTTGTGAGAAAAAAAAAGTTGAGTATACTATTTAAAAGCTTTTGAATATGGTGCAATAAAAGCTTTTGAAAACGTCATGATCAAGAGGTCATAATGCTTCACGCACAAACAAGACTGTGGCTTTCAGACACTTGGGTTCGCGTCTTAAAGTGCTTGCTATGTCAAAGCATTCTACAGTTCATAACCAATCCATTGGGTTTGTCAAGGAAATGGGTTCGTGTACCATTTAAAGAACATTTCAAGTATGTTGTTAAAGCTTTCGAAAATGTCACAATCAAATGGGACTACAATGCTTCACTAACAACACTATTCCTTGTGAAGAAAAGGGTGCCTCGTAAGTTTAGGTTTAACTTTGGTCTAACTGAGCTTTCATATTGGATCTCATTTAAAACCAAAAACCAATCTAACTAAATATAGTTGGTTTAGATTTGATTTTATCCCAAACAAACCAAACCAAATCATGAGCATCATATTTTATGTAGCATCAACCCAATTACTACTAAGGTGATTGCTATGCTTCTTCAACACTGTAGGGTATTGTTCTCCAAGTTTGCAGGTTAAGGGTTGTATTCCTTTGACAACATCATCCTCGTCCTTTTCATTTCCATAATGTTTGATCTTTTGAACAGATGTGATACATCTAAGGGTCACAATTAACTCAAGTGTTTTTAAATTTAAATTTTTTAGTTACCCTAAAAAAATAATACACATAACGTATAACGTTTTTGTCCTATATCTAAGCTGTATATTCTCTTCATCACCTGAACATTCACATGTCCTCGTTGTGACATATTCTTCTTAACATTACCTGCACACTCACTTGTCCTCATTGGAAACTGACATATAAATTCTTCATGTTTATTCTTTTCACAAAAGCTACATCATGTAAAAGCTTGAAAGAAGGAACCAAAATTACTTCAAATTCTCTAAATAGAATAAAAAAGGTATCCAGTATCTACACCATAATTTTATTCTTTCTCCGGATTCAATTGTAAGAGAAAAGGTTTCATAAACTAAATCAATTTTAACTATTTCATATATATAATACAATTCAAAAACGATTATCCAATTTACTGAATTGCTTTAAATGCAAATGTAAAGAAATCATTTTTAAATAAATTTAATAAAAGTAAGTTTTGATTAAAATAAAACGTGAATTAGTTTTGATTATACACTAAAAAATCATTAAATATAAATTAATTAAAAATAAAAAATAATTAGTGACTAAATTAAAAATTATTTTATAAACTAAAAGTTATTCGTGTTTAAAATAGCTTTTGTTATAATAAAAATTATATTTTTTATAACTAACGATATTAAAAAATTAAAAAATTGATTTTTATTATTAAGATTTTAATTATTTATTAAATTAAATTTTAAATTATTTTTCAATTTAATTAGTAATTAATTTTATTATAAATTAATTTCTAATTTAATTAGAGACGAATTTTATCATTTTATAAACTACTAATATAATTAGTAAAAATAATTTTTTTAGCAATTTTTATAATGATATTTGAATATTTTAGTATATTGGTAGTTGAAATTTGAAAAACTAGGTTGAAGATGTAGAAAAACATATGTTATTATTATTATTGGAATCTTGAGAGATAAATTGAAAGAACTTAGGGGTGAAGAAAAATTGAGAAAGTGACTAAGATAATGATAGTGATAATTAAAGAGGTTAAGGCCAAGAATGTGATTGCATTAAGCATATGAATTAAGTGTAGGCAATGGAAAAGGGTAATGAATCTAAAAAGTAGTTTTGGCGACTTAAAAGATAAGATGGAAAATAGAGGCCAATGAATTTGTTCAGAAACTCACAAAACATACTAATCATGCTACTATCATCTTTAAGTAAGATACAACTCTTATCCTACCCACAGAAAATGATGTATGACTCCCCAATTTAGTGTCCTTCGTCAATTAATCTATATGCATGCGAGATTATGAAATATTACGGAGTTATAAACATTTTATTTTATTTTCTATTTTCTTAATTTTATTCAGAAAATGGTTAAAACTTTAATACTACCTTATGTTTTATTTCTTTGTATTATTATTATTTTTACGATACAAAGTATAGTCTCCTTCCACTTATCAATCCATTTTTTTGGCAAAGCAGTATATAAGTTATAGAATCAAGTGTCAAACCACGTGTATTAGAAATGTTCATGACTTGTTTTTTTTTTTTATTAAACAATTATCCAAATCAAACATAAAATAAATGTGATTGAAATTTACTTTGATATAAGATTTGAATTAAATTAAATTAAACCAATATTTTATGGGGTTGAGTTAGTTAGTTTTTTTTACAATAAAATTGTTGAAAAAATTTACAATAATCAAATATTTTATAATAAAAATATAGTGTAAATTTTGTTTTCTGATTGTTATATTTATAATTTTTTTCTGATATTCATAAATAAATTACATAATTTTATCTTTAGAAACAAAAATATAATTTGGTGTCATTTCAATATAAATATATTATAAAGAATATACAATCAAAACATAAAATAACTTTTAAAAGTTATTAGTTGCTAATTAATTCTATACATATACAAATATGATAAGTTGTTTGATTGGATTCTTATAAATTTTAACCAAAGTCTGAATTGAACGGATTAATTAAAAAAATAAATTAATTTTTTTTAAAAATAATAATTTTAATCAAATATTATTTTTTTAATGGGTTCAATTTTAAAATCCTAATAACTTTAGACACTAAGAGCTTTTGATTTGCATAACTTATTTTAGTTTTCCCTTTTGGTCCATGTGGTGTGTGATGCATAGAGGAAGCACATTCAAACGAAATTAACGATAATTTTACTTATAAAACACTTTACTTCAACCTTCTTCACCTCTAACAAGATCCCTCTCACCTATACTTTAAATAATGAGGCATAACAAAGTTACTTAAATAAATAAGTTTCGATATATGAATTATATTATAAGTAAGCACAATTTTATTTCATAAAATACGTCTTTTATGTATTCTCTAACCACTATAAGTCTCCTCTTAATTAAAGAGCAAATACAAATAGAAAACAACCAAAAATTTTAAATAGTCACTATATATATATATATATATATATATATAGTAAGTTATTTTCAGAATTTCAATTATTTAGTTATTGCGTAGAAAATTCTAATATAAGTTTCACTTTCAAATTTATATGAGATGGTGGTGTACATAAAATATGCGCAGAGATATTACTCTCTCCTACTAAATAACTCGGTTCAGTTAGAATAAATTTTCACAAATTTAAATTTTACAGATTAAACTTTAGTATGTGTTTTAGGTATAACAGTACAATAAATTTATTAAAAATAAACTAATTTAAAAATAAAAAAAATTAATTATTATATTAATTAATTAAAAATTTATTTTATAAATTAAAAAATATTAATATTCAAAATAGTTTTTATTATTAATAAAATAAATAGAAATAATATTTTTGTCTTTATTTAATCTTAAAAAAATATGAATTAATTTCAATATAATGATAATTAAATAAATTTTTAAATCATGATCTAAATTATTAATTATTTATTAAATTATATTTTAAATTAATTTTTAATTAAATTATTGATTAATTTTTATTATTTTAAAGAATAGTAATATAAGTGTAGGTTAGGTAATTATAGAATTGTTCCAGTCATTCTTAATCCAGTTTGCCTACCCATATTTTTAATTTATACTTTTAGAATAATGATTTATTAGTAAAATCAAAATTTTCATTCAGAACATTATCATTAAGTATATATACAGAGAATATGTTGTTAAAAAATGTATATTATAAAATGTTTATATCATTAAAATGTACAAATTATGTTGACCTGTTTCTTTCTTGTATATATTGTGATCGATTTATTTTTGTGTGTAAGCAAAATATTTGGAGTTTGATAGTGAACCAATATTTCATCACATGGAGATATATTTTTTAAATAAATTCGTACTTTCACTATATCATAGATCAAAATTAAATTTACATAAATGATTATATATAAAAAAAAAGTTCTTAATAAGATAAAATCTACAGAAAACTCATTCTAACCCTACCGTGTTCCTGCAATAATTCCATATAATATCTTCTAAATGGGTCTAGGCTCTTTAGTGTTTATTGTTACCCTCTAAAGACGAGGCAAGGCACACATATAAGAAAAAAAAATGCTCTTATTAAAATTTGAAATATTCTCTTCACTTTTGTTAAATGAAGGGGATAACTAGGTTTAATGTTTGTTTTATGGATGTGGAGTTTTTTTTTTAAAAAAATATTGATCATTATTGTTTGCAGTCTTATCATGTGTGTAAGTGGGACAACTGGTTCGGTGAAAAGGTTATATTGATTGGCCTGAGTTTAGGAGAGGTTGGCCTCCATGGAATTCATCATAGTGTTCCAAATCAACTGTAAAGTATCCACCCTTTGCATTTCCCTATCTGCAATTCATAAAACTAATGCATGAAAAAAAAAAAGAGAATCCACTTTATTATAATTATCACCTAAATCATTACTTGCTTACACACTAATTTTATAATAAAATAAACCTTTTGTTGGAGATGTATATCCACCATATATTTGGTTAAATTTATCTATTAAAAATATTATATCAAATTCATATAGATATATTTTAATAAAATTATTAGATCTATCGAATCATTTATTATAAAACTACTATTAAACCTATTATTAATATTTAGTCTTACAAGATATTGAGTTTCAACGTAAAAAGATATGTCAAATGTATTAAAGATGTTACATTGACTAAAAATTATGGTAAATTTATAATATGGGTAAAAAATCTCATGATAAAATCTATTTAAGAAACCAACTTGTGTACTTTTATATATAGAAAGTTGAAGTTAAACTTCTCATTACATATTTGATTGTCATCATACACCATCTTGATATTTGTGATATTGTATGAATGATAATGTTTAATTTTTAAATGTTAAAATGCAGTTGGTGACACTTATATATAAGAGCAACTCGGCAACAAAATACCAGGATATCACGAGGTGAAACTATTTATTCTTAAAAGTGTTTGAGGCCAAGTCTCTTATTTGTCGTAATCATGTGTGTGTTTACTTTCAATATTATTATACTTTAGGGTAAACTAGGTTTCTTCCTTTGAAACGTCTTAGGTATTATCTCGTCACTTGAAAATGAAAGTCGTGAATTTATTATACCTTCAAGACAATTTTTATGTTTGGCAAAATTAGGTTTTGCATTTATCCTTTTAATTCAGACCTCACATAATGGTAGCCACGATTCTTCACTCGTTAGATTGTCTTTTCTGATTTTCTTTCATTCAGAAATATATATATATATATATATATATATATATATATTTTTTTTTAATTTTAAAAAACTATATTCGCTTTTCCAAGAAACGAAATGTATTATATTTTATTTAAAAAATCTTTTAGTTGTGGCGAATAATATGTAAGGAGTTTTTTATTTCCAAAACTTTTACACTAATCGATTCTCTTAAACACTATGTTATCCATTTTTAGACTTCAAGAGACGAATATTAACATTTATATACCTCTACCTTCTTTTTTACTTTAGGATTTCATTCATTTCTAAATCTAAAGTCTCATAAGCTAATAATAAAGGTTAAAAATGATCGGTTATTGATGTAAAGAGTTGCATAATTTTTTTTTTTTAAAGATATCTTCTAAGATTTTTCATAATAAAATAAGTTAGAGTATGATAATTTGATCTCCCAGTAGGTGTAATGTTTTAAAATAAAGAGAAAGCTTCATTTAGAGAGCGAGATAACTTCCAAAAGTACCCTGTTCATGTAGCTTTTCCCATCTTAATTATAACATATGCTCTAAGTTTATAAATATAAATTAAATTAATATTTTAGAATAAAATATTAAAAATTTCAAAATTTTTAATTTACTTGATACTCAACCTTTCATAATTAACGTTAGACATAATAACAAAAATTACAAGTAAGTTTAAAAGGTTTAAGTTTTGAAAATTATTATTTAAATACTATTATTTATATATATATATATATTAATTTTTGACTTCATGCATTTTATATTTTATTTATAGAAAAATTATTCATAACATGTAAGACATATTTACCTGTGTGTGTACACATAAAGGTAGTTATCGTGTAAGTCAACTCCAACATATCACAACCACCTCCATCTTAATTACCTCTTAAATATTATAATTAATTTTAGTAAGTCAGAAACACCTTAATTTCTCTAATTACTTAATAAATGTATACCAACTAATTAATTAAGTGCAAGTTGCATGACTTTGTAGATAATGACACATAACACATAAGGACTGGCTAGAAATGTGCAATTGGTCGAAAATGAGAGATTAGTATTATCTATACTTGCATATGTGGCCGGAAGAAGTTCAAGATTCGATAATTATATGACTTTTAATATATAAATTATATAAAAAATTATGATATAACCATATAAAATTAAATCAATACTATTTATAATTAATATGATTCAAATCATAAATATTTATGGTTATTATTATGATTAAATATATATTAACCAAGTTAAAAATGAAACACATCATTTTTTTGTTTAGTGCCGCAATTCTTAAGATATTTTAGATATGCTGTTTATGAAATAATTTTTATTATTATATTATTGAAGTTTTTGCAATTTTATTTATGCATAATTTACTAATTAACATTTCTCTTGAGTAATTTTGTTTATGAAATATTTTTTTTGTTATCATATTTGTGAACTTTTGCAAATTTATTTATGAATAATTTACTATTAACTTTTCTCTTGAATACAAATTAGGGAAAAAATTATTTAGAAGGCTTTTATATGAAATTTGCGCTCTGTTCAATTAAACTAGTGGTGTACATAAAAAAATATTCTGTTTATTTCACAAGTAAATATTAAATACTTATTTTTTCAAATATTTTTCATAAATACCTATTTATTAAAAATAAGATCCCAAAAAATCAAGATGAATCAAAAGAAAAGAGCAATAAAAGTGAAAGTTAATTAGTATAATATTTATTAATTTAAAAATAAAAATATAGTTGATCAAGTGACTGAGTTGGTTTGAATGAAAAAGATAAATCAAGTGAAACAATTATCATTATTTTATTTCAAAAATAAGTTAATTTCATTACTAATTAATTATAAGTATTTCAGTACAACTTTAAATTGAAGATAACAAATAAATATAAATAATTTAAGAGCTTTAATTTAAATGATGAGATTCATCAAGTTATAATTGCAGATTTTTTTCGCTGTTAAACTTTCAATTATTAGAATACAAAAACTTTAAAAAAAATAGTAGTTGATTAATGAGAAAGCCATAGAACGTTATTTTACTCTAATGATATTCTTAAACGCTTACGTGACACATCAATTTCGTCTCTGTATTTAAATTGAGACGTTTACAAAAAAACATTTACTGTTAATATATGGAGACTGTGATAATGACTTTATGTTGCAACAGTAACTCTTTCAAATCACCAAATCCCACATGCAAGGGTTACTATAAAAGGTAACTTTAAATTATTATTTTTATTTGGGATAAGCCAGTTTATGATTTTTAGGACTGTAACTGGTAATACATTTTTATCATTTGATTAAAATACATTAACAATGTACATATCTTTACATTATCATCTAAGATGAACGATTAAGCTAAAAGTAACTTTAGATATCACTTTAAATTTTTTTAATATACTATTTTTAATGGATAATCATGTTTAACCACTAGATTAAACAGAACTAAAAGATAAAGATGAAATTTAAATTTAAAAAATTATTATTGAAGCAATTTGATTCCTTTTTATCATTATTATATAATACAAAATTCAATTCAATTTTTGTAGTAATTATTAAAGAAAACGTATTGTTGGGAATTTGTGGAAACAATCAAAAGAAATATTATTCTAACGATTTGGACTACTAAAAAATTAGACATCATTACCTTCATCCAAAACGTTAAAGTATTAGTCTTTTCTATAATGTATTTAGTATATAATTTATTTAATCATTTTCCAAATCAATATTAGTCGTTGAAACTTAAAGTTTGAACCATCTTTCTAGACTTATAAGTGTCCTACAATTTATGATTCTTCAATTTCATTGTTTATCCGTGCAACTTAATCACACTTTTTTTTTTATTTTTTATTAAGGATATCTCTAACTACTAAGAAATTAATTATAATTTTATTAATGAGAAATTAGTTATTTAATTTGTTTACAATGTATACATATACGTTTTCTTTTTAAGTATTCTTTTATGGTTGAAATAACTAACTTTAAAAAATAGTTAAATAGAATTTTTTTCTAGTTGATATTTTAGACCATCAAGTAATAAAATAATGTATAATAATACAAACAACTTTTATACTATTCATTTAAATTTATGAATTAGACTTAATTTTTATTTAAAACAATATTTAAGAGGTATCATTAATCAATTAAATATTACAATAAGTATAAAAATAACTTCTAGTTATAATAAATATATAAATAACTTCTGATTATCTCGTTTCAATTTTTCCTTTTATCAATATCTCACAAAAAATAAATAAAACAAAAATTTATGGGAGAACTTAAGTTAAGCTTATTGAATATTTTCTCAAAGGAAATATTACAATGATCACTTTCTCCTAGTTTTGAATACTTATTAAAAGCTTTGTAAAATGCTTGTGTGTATTTTGTCTAGTATTTGAAGTCTTTATACAATCTTCTTGTCATTTGACTGTTATTTTGATTCTTTAAGATTTTATATAATTTTTTTTAGTCACATTTCTAACAAATAAAATTGATTAAGCATGTTTTGGCTTTGATGTAGTGAAATAATTTCTTGTATGTAGCCTTAGAAACTCAATCTAGATTTATATTTTTATTTAAGATTTTTTCTATTTCTTTCTATAAAATAAAACATTGATAACTATTTAGAAAATATTTGTTATTTCAATTTAATTACATAATACAAATAATTAAATATTTATTGATAGGACCATTTATAACTGAAACATAATCTATTGTCCATTAGATAATTTAGTGTGCTTCATCCTGCATAAAAAAACTTGTTAGAACTTTAATGTAACAAACAATTTTAACACTTAAACCTAACTAATCATTATAACATTTGTTATAACCAAAATACTCTATTAGAAAAATTTAGAAGATTAGATCATTTAATATCTCAACATTTATCATATATGTATCACTAAAAAATAATAAAAAATTGGATAGGATTCTAATTTCTAGTGCCTTGAATTAGTATATTAAAATTATTTTATTTTGATACAGTAAAAATAAAAAATAAAAAATATATAAAGATCTAGTTTTTTTCGACTTATCAATTTATTAGATAGTTATATTAGAATAGAAAATCTCATGTTGGTAAGAGATAATATTATTAGATTGAGAGAGTCTATATAATTATATATTCTTTTTCATGTAGAACAATTGTGTATGTCATAAATATTATTGAAGATATGCAATTTTATTTAATTTATGTATAAGGTTGAAACATCTTAGTATTTCCTCTCTCTATATATAATATTATTGATAAAAAATGTAATTAATTATTGAAGAGAAAAAAGAAATTTGTATTAAATGAGAATATAATTTTTTTATAAATTTCTCAAATTATAATTTTTTTCTAGTTTTCCTCTTAAATATGGTCAATTCATATTGTTATTTTATCTACTTCTTTAGGGGGGGGGGTTTCTTCTTTTAAATGATAAAAATGCATCCAAATCAAGCTAAGGTTTACTTTTCTTTATTTTCTCACCACTCATTCTCTGTTGGATTTTTCTTTTATAAATCCCACAATTAAAGGAAGGGAAATAATTTTTAAAGGCAAATCTTCTTGCGACTCAATTTTCAATGAGAAATCCGAGACAATAAGAAGATTCCTAATTAGTATTATTCATAGGAAAAATTAATAGATATTTTGTATAAATAAAAAAGGCACAGTGGCACTAAAGTAATAGACATAGGTGATACTATATATATGCAAAATGGGGTGTGGAATAGTGATTGGGTAGATAATTGTAGGAAAAAATAGGGTAGTATTTGTTCGAAAATGTGGAAAATTTGTCGGCAAGGAAGAAGACGAAGGAAATGTGCAATATTAAGGGGTGAAGCTTGAAAGGCAACTGGTACACAGAGTGAGAAGCATATGGGGTTGCCATCTCCACACACACTATAGCTAACTTTTTCTTTTTCTCTTTTCCCACTTTATTTGTTTTTGTTGAGTTGGATGGAGAAGCCATGACCCCTCCATGTGGTTTAGGGAAACCTTTTAGATAAATTATTCAGATCTTTGAAATGCTTGTCCTTTTCTTTACCTTAGCTTTTGTTGTACTCACATGGAGCAGGCCATATGAAAAAGCATTTTATATTGCAAAAGTAAAGAGAGAAGAATAAGTAGCTAGGAGTGTTGGTTTCCTCACATGCCAAAGAGAAGTGGGCAGCAACATGGTTTATGGTGTTCCACTGTGTCTTGGCATACCACATGTGACTATCATTTTTCAACTCTTTCTGCCCCCTTCTATAACTATATAACATATATTAATTATAATTTCTTCTTCTTCTTCTTCTTCTTCATTTTCAGCACATATATAAAGAAAGAGGCTTCAGGGAAACAAAAGAAAGACCAAGAGGGAACGGATACATGATGATGATGATGATGATGATGACCACCACCTTGTATTACCTTCAAAGTCTGTGACATCATCATCGTCTTATTTGGTACAACCATTGGTGTTAAGGTAACACTGAAGAATAGTTGAATGAAAATAATGTATATTATAAGCTCTAGAAAAACAGTATACAATAATTTTGTATGATTTATTCTTTGGTATGCATTGAGAGGTCAAATTTATTTTGATATTCAAACGACATGAATTTTATAATGGTGTTTAACGAGGGGATTTTTTTTAAAAGGCACGTGTCTGTGATATCTTGGTTGGTTATATATATTATTTTGGTAGAAGTTGCAATGACATTGAAGTGGCAGAAGGAATGATAAAGAGTAGAAATATGAAAACAACGAAGAAGCTTAATGTTTGAGTTAGCGGGGACAAAGATTTGTGATCCTGATCACCACCAGGCTACCCAGCTAAAATTTAGAAGCATGATAAAAATAAACCAAAATGGTTACGCAATGTATTCTTTAATCCATGTTCTTAAAGCTACTCTAAACTTACCTTTAATATATAGTTAGTGTAGTCATAAAGCACAATCTGATAGCTACTTATTTTAAGTAACGACAATTGCTTTGAGGCACCGTTGTATGCCACAAACTGAGCACTAATTATTTGATGCTTTGTGGAGGTGGCGGTATATTCCTAATTAATTATCATTATGTTCCCAAGAGTTAGTGCTGCAACTTTGGCTCCACTCTTTTAGTCTTCTTCACAATTTCAAAATCAACTTCTAATTTCCCAATAATTAATGCTACATGCCTGTCATAAATCACAATTTGCAACTTTCAACAATATATTTACTCACTTTTCATTTAATTAATGAAAAATTAAAGAGAGAGATACTCAAATATCAAGGCATCCCTTGTTTAATCAATTGCCTCCTTTAGAGGTCAAGTGGTATTATTCTTTTCAGACTTTTTTTCATTGTCAGATTATTATAAAAATAGATAGTATAATGAAATCATACAAGAGTAGGAACATAATTACTAATAAAAATTGTATGAAATGATAGAGATATTCTTATAAAAGGTTGTGGAAATATGTTTGGGAGTGATTAATGTTGTGTTAATACAAGCTATAGCAATGGTTAATTATAACGGTCAAAATAAAGGTGATATATTTTTTTTACAAATAATGATGATGGGAAATTATTATATATGTTAATAGTAATATAAATCATAGTGCTAATAATAACAATATAATAATAAAGATAATAAATATTGTTGGTGATAATACTTGTTAGCTTATACTTATATTTAATAACAAATTATTACAAAGGAAAAATTTGAGATTTAAGTGGTTTTATTTCTTATTTTTTCATTAAATTATTAAAGCATATTTTATTATATTAAAATGCAATTAAAAATCACAAAAGGGTTCTAAAATATTTTTAAAAAAATTTTCAAGTTAACAAACTATCAAATAAATGGAGAGGAAGTATTTGCAACATAAATTAGAATCCTAACTCAATATCAAATACAACAATCAACATCTTAACACTTTTGCATCATCATCAATAAAACATATTCCGATTGGAAATATTAAATTTCATGTTTTGAAAAATCAAATATGTAAACTATAAGTTTTTATAAAAACAATCTTTTGGAGTCCAGAAAAGATTTAGAAAATCTTGTAATGACAACTGAAAAATACAACTTAATATTTTTTTTATCATAGATCAATCTTCATCTATCATAATTTTCTCTTTTAAAGTAAACACAACTAACTATTTTTTTTTTCTTTAAAGTAAACACAAGTAGTTACTTTTTTCAGAGTTAGATGCAATTACTTGTATAAAAAAAATCTTAATAATACTGTTAACCAAAAGGAGTAATATTATTATTTGTACAACTAATTATTTCATAATTAAACAATTTTTTTGGAATAATAACTATATATTCTTAGAACATTACCTCCACCCAGTCATAACATAAACTCTCATTCTACAAGTGAATAAGTTGTGAACTAAGGATTCTCGTTCAGACTTACCCAATCGACAACTCCTATAGATTGCATCCTGAAGAATATTTTCATTAAATAGCTAATCCCTTTGTTAGTAATCTATTTGTTACCACCCTCGATCCATGTAATTTTTTTTACTTTTGATGGTACCTTAACCTCTCAAATTTCATTAAAATAGATTCTATTATATTTTGCTGTCCTTGTAACACTGTATAAACATATTTAACTGTGTAATCCTATTAGAGTATATATTTCATTTCCACTCATAATAATGTTTATATTGTAGTTGTATCAGTAAATAACTAAATTAAGTGTTTGGTCATGTAAATATTTATGTATACCTACTTTTATGCCTAAAGGAAGTAGTGTTTAAGAAACTTGTAAATATACTCTTTCAAATAAACTTACTAAGCTTACATAGAATGACTTATTTTTTCCGTTTGTTTTTTCTTTCACCAAGTATATCCCTCACTCAGATTATTTTTTTGGAAATATAAAAATCACGAAAATACATTTTGCCTTGTTCTAAAAAGTCTTCTCTAAAGAAAATGGTGAGGAACTGAACCCTTGACTAAGCTTAAAAATCCAATTAACTATCAATTGTTTTGAATATTGTAAAAATAAAAATAACTAAGTACACATAATACAGAAGTGAATTTGTTACGCCACTAAGTAACAACACACTTAAAAAAGAAAGCAACACTTGAGACACTATCCAATAATCTTTTGTAACATTTGGATTGACAAAATGGCAAAAAATATTATCAAAGAGTTTCCACTAAAAAAACATCCATGTTTAGTAAATGACTGCGTAGGAAGTTTGATTTTATAAAAGATACATAAACCACATATTTACATGCACACAAGAGAGATGTTTACTCAGTCTTAATAAACGAAATGGCGTCTTCTATTATATCAGAGTTACCAAAGATTTTTTTTTATTGATATTGTAAGCTTGCATTCACAATTAATTAGATTTAAACTAAAATTTGAATTTAATGATATAGGAAAGCTAATGAAAGAATATAAGAAGATGGATGGATTATGAGTATAAAGGATCATTAAAATCGAACTTCACATAAGTTTTTGTAAACAAAATCTAGTAATAATTTATGGGTTATAATAATCACTTTCACATAATTTTCTCTTACACAACTCATGTGACACCAATCATCATGTCTATTCCTTTCCTCCTTCCCTGTCTGGCCATCCTTTTCACGAAATGAATTATTCATGACGTGTAAAACTATATGAAGCAAAATTAAATGAAAGCAAAATTTTCAATATTATATGGAGCTTACTAACTGTATAACTTATCTGTTAAATACGGTTTGTTGAAACTTGAAGCCAAATATTGCTTAATGAGGTTTCTTACCTCTAACAAATGGTTTTTTGTGGCATCAGCCAAATTGGAATCGGGTTGCTTTTCAATGCTATTATTATAAGAAGCCAACATCCCTTGTCCTTTTCCTTTACAGCGTTATCATACGAAACCATTTTATCAAAGTTCAAAGTGGCAACCGTAGAATTCGTATGAAGAGAATTGCGTGGAATAAAGTATTGGTTCATTCTTGGGTAAATTAATCGAGAATATCTTTGTCAGAAGAAACATTTTAAGCAGAAACACATGAGCAAAGTCTAGGACAAGAACACAAAGGGAATAAATTTGTTAATTTCTTATTCACTTTTCCCTTTCTTGAATCTGTTTTAGCTGTGATGCTAACATTTTTGTTACGAGTTCTTTTTTTTTTCTCGTTAAGCAAACGCCATATTGACCAATGACCATCGTCACTTGTTTGAAAATAGTCATGTTCTTTTATAATATGATGATCCAGGATGTGGACAGATACACTACAACCAAACCAGGGGCCTCTATTTTATATTCCTATTTCGATTTCTTTATTGTTTGTTTAATAAAAAAACCACATTTGGTCCTCCTTTTGCATGTTTTTTGGGCATTGTCAGAATCCCCAATTGGGAGACCCTGGCATGATGTAAAAAGCAAAATTCAATAAGCACATGGGAGGTATTGAATTCTGATCACTGATTACTGAAAAAATTGAAATAAATAAGTGCAACCATCACGTGATAAACTTTAAAGGCAGGTAGCAGGAAATGTTAAAGCTTTTGGTTCTGGGTGGTCCTATTTCAATAATTAATTGCCCTTGGTGGTAAATTAACCCATCCCCTCCTTTTTGTAAGCCATTTTTCTCCATGAATGATGATCCTGAAATGGGGGTCTAGGAGGAGGATGAGGCACTACTATTGATAGCGATGAAACTCAGGCACTCGTGTGCTCTCACTGCCACCGAAAGTGAGAGGGGCAGTTTTTTGTCTGAGACTGGAAACAGAGTGGACAGGTGTGGACTTATTAGTGGCCCAGGACATTTGCCCCATGTGGAAGGGCATGTGAAGTATTAACCTCAGCTTCTCAGATACGCCTAAATTCATGAGTTCATGTTTTCTTTTCTTTTCTTTAATATTTAGTTGTTATTTGTTTGGGGTGTGTTTTGTGATGGAGGGTTTGGGTGGTGGAGGTTGGAGAGGAAGAGGTTAATATCAGTGGGGTTGTGCAAGAGAAGAAGAAAGAGAGAGGGTGATGTCAAAATGTCAGCCGGGTCGTACGAGGTGGGGGCGACAAGCCACATGGGACCATAGTAATGTGTCGAATAAGCATGTTTTTGGCACTTTCGGCAAAACTTTAGAGAAGTGCAGTTAGCTATGCAATTTCAATGACACAACTTCCTTTCCAAAACACTACTCCAACGGGGTAACTAACGGGTAACCTTATCCTGCTCCATGCTATTGCTTACTGAGATAAAACTCTTCCCACAATCTCCCACCATTCACCACCTCGTTATTTCAAAACTCTTTCCACAAATTCAGTATCACCAAACCAGACCAATTAAGAAAAAGCTGTCGCGCCCCATTTTAGTTCATCTTTCAATACGCCACTGAAATGACTTCCACCACTGCAGCTGCCAATCCCACATAACCTACCAAAACCTCTATCACTGTACTTTCAAATTTCAATACACACATTATTTTAAAATAAAAACTACTCTTTTACTTTTTCAAGACACACATTTATACTTATCCATAGTTTTCTCCTCACAGTAATAAATATCGCAATGAAAACACGACCATCACGGCAGAAGCCATTTTAAAATCTTTCTACTAACACTGCACACCATGAATTCCTAACCTTAACAACATTATTTCCATTAATTGGTTATTATCCTCATGGGCAGGACATCGTCGTCATCATCGTCATCACATCATCCTGTTCTTTAATCAATCTACCACTTGATTTCGACAAAACATGAATGATAATATGTGTGTGTGTTTTAACCCTTTTTAGGAAACAGATCCACAACCAAGATTCACGCGACCCCAATATCATGCTTGTTGGCGATTTACTCATGAACGTCGCAAGCTAATTAGGTATGAGATTGAATAGGTGGAAAGGTAAAATTGAAAACAAAAGAAAAGAAAAAGGAAAATAGAAGAAGATATGATATGTATGTACTGGACAATTAACATAAGCCGAGACGAGTGAGGGTGAAAACGAGGCAAATAATAACAAAAATCAAGAGAGAGAACTATATGACACGTGGAACAGACGCCGGAAGGAGGATCAACTCGGCGGCGCGAAGGTGGATGCGGCGGCAGCGGAGGAGGAGGAGGAGGAAGAGGTTCCGAGGAGTAAGTGAGCGAGATCCGCCATGGCGCGAACCTGCATCTCAAGCGCGGGTATGTAATCGATGGCTTCTTCGAGAATGATCGGAAGCGGTTCTTTTCTGCAACCGGGAACCAAGCGGCCGAGGAATCTAACTTTGCGCTGAACCGCGGGAAGGGTTTTTCCCTTGAGGCGGAGGACGGTGAAGCGGGGCTTCTTGGGGCGGGGCGGGCCAACGAGCTTGTGTCGCTTGTGCGGTGTCTTCCTGAACTTGAGCTTGAGGCGGTTGGTGAGGATGGCGCGGCTCCAGCGCGTCCTCCCGCGGGCGGCTGCGGCGAGGACTCTGTCGGCGGCCTCGCGGACTGCCCGGCCACGGCGGGGCGCGTCGGCGGAGATGTTGACACGCGCGAGGGCCTGGTGGAGCTTGGAGGAATATAGGTGCTGCTGCGCGTGGGTTTTCCATCTGGCGTGGGAGTGGTCGTGTTGGGGGTGGGTCTTGGCCGGGGATTTCTTCTTCTTCTTTACGCGGTGGGAGTCACGCGAGCGATCGGTTGGGTTGGGCATGAGCGAGGAGGACATCTCCAAAGATGTTAGAAAAGGTTTTGTATTTCAGTTTAATTGTTGGATTCAGATTCCGATGAAAGAGTGAAGAAATTATGGTTAGATTCTAGAAGTGAGAGGAGTGGGGTTTGAGGTTTGAAGGGGTATATATAGATACGCACATAGATATATATATGCCTGAGAGAGGAGATCTATTGTAATGCAATGCAATCTAACACAGAATGCAAATCTCTGAAGAGTGCAGTGCAATTTGGGAATCAATGAATTAATGAATAGATGGTGTTTGGGTGGGTGAGGTGTCCCTTCACTCGGAGGTTGAGTTTTAGGGAGAGAGAGAAAGCCTCCATCACCCTTATATAAAACCTTTTTCTTTTTCTTTTTCTTTTCTTTTCTTCTTAACCTAACTCTTCCCTTGATTATTAACCACTTAGCTACTAAGCTCCTTCTTAATCTTCCTTCTTCTTTTTTATTTTATTTTCTTGGGTTTTCTTTATCTTGGGCCTTTCCACTCTTGCTTCGTTACATGTATTACATTAAGCTTTATTTCAATACCCCACACTTCTTTTCCAAATACAACTCTACTTTTCTTCTTCTTGTTTCCTATTTTTCCAAAATTAATCTTAAAATAATAATACATTATGTAATCTATTTATAATAAATTAAAGGTTAAATCAAATTTTTAGCCCTAAAAATTAGGCCATTTAGATTTTTGTTTTATTTAGATACATGCTTTAGTGCTTATGATTAGCTTATTTTATGTCACCATTCCATGATCGGTTTGCCATGCTTGTTTAACGGCACAAATCTAATGAAAATCAAAACTATTTCTTTTGATAAAAGCAATAATTAAATTATTTTTTCAGAGATTAAATTCAAAATTAATGTATTTATCTTATAAGCATATGTTATTCTCAATCGGAACTATTTTAAATTAAGACTTCATCATCAGCATATTATTATCGGTAAAATTAGCTATAATGTTTGTGTAAGGTAGCATTTTGGTTTGCGAAAAATAAGAACTAACATCAATCTAATATTTTAACGATAATCAAGATTAATCTGTGATTTGAGGCGTGAAAAAGTGACATCACTTTGATTCTTTTGTTATATATTGTTATGGTGTTGTCTAATAAAAAGTATTACAATCCATTAAGTGGTGTTTTTGTAATGGATTATTGCCACTTCTGCCTTTTCACTTTTCACGTTGGATTGTCTCTACTTTTCTTTTAGAGATTAAAATCATAAAAGATATAAAAAGAACAAAATTATAGATTAAGAATTAATAAAACGAAATTATAGCTTAACAACTATTTTACTTTTTAGCAGTGAATGAGTGAGGAAGAGAAAAAAAAAGTGATTTGGAAAATAAGAAAAACAGAAACGAAATAAAAAAATTACATGGAACCCACAGGTTTTATCTTCTTAAAAAAATGTGAAGATAAAAGAAGAAAAGTGAAACACGGTACAATGTTGTGATTCTTAAGTTTGTGAAGTTTAAAAAAACCTTCCTTATTTAATATTGCTAATCACAATCTATTAAAGGGGCTTATAGGATTTTTTTTTAATTTTATTTTAGATAAAAAAATAATATTATTAATAATAAATAAAATATAATATAATAAACAAAATTCTTTATTTCTCTCCTATTAAACCACTTTTTATTTCTTATTATTCCCTACAAAATTGTGCATAAGAATGCTTATGAAAACAAAACCTGGTCATCATTTATACATGTTATCTTTTGTCAGATGATTAAATTGTTATCACTTGACGGATTTGTCAACATCTGTTACACCTCAAGTGTGGATAAGATATTTGATGAAATGCCAAAGAAAAGGATTACATCAGACAGAACAAAATTTTCTCTGTATCTACACCAACTATAATTAATACCACCTTTTATAAAATGTAGAGCAGGTGGAGTAAATAAATTCTGGAGAAAAAAGAAGAAGGAAAGGAAATAATGAAGAAAAAGGAGAAAATTAAAGATAAAATGAGAAGTAAATAAGAGTGATAAACAATGTTATATCTTTTTAAAATTTATCTTCAGAGTTTTGAGAGCTATAATAATTCACGCATTTATTTAATAATCTTAGCTACACTTTCTAAGATGAAATATATATTACATTACATGATACACAAATTTAAAGATAAAAATAGGACGTTATAAATTTCTTATCACCGGTTCATTGAAGAAAAGTTGTATTATATTCACATATTTAACTAATTTTAATTAGCCTGGATAGAGTGATTAACTCTAATAATGTCAGTGTAACATACTTCAACTCAGAATATTTATTAAAAAGTTTAATATATAAAATCCTCTTTTCATATCTACTTATCTTCTACATATTTTTGAACACTTCCTCTCTTTGATTTGTGAGGTAAATTTTGAAGCAAAGTTTTTTTTTCTTAAACAAAGTGTTCCATTTCTCAATTAAACATTGATTCTCATGACTCATCCACCCAAAGTCTATACCTTGCTACTTCAATTAACATTCCACAACTTCATACTCAAATATCAAAGAGCAACTTACCTTCTTACTTCATACTTTCCTTCATAATTATATTTTACAACCACATCACATACTCTTTCTCTTTCCCCATTCCTTACCAAATCAATCATTAATATTTTTCAAATCAATAAACAACCTAATCAATTTCAACTCCTTCTAATAATATTTTAATATCACAATTTTAAAAGTCTGTCCATTCCCTAACATATTACAAAAAATTAACTTCAACTTAACCATCTCAACATTAATTATCTTACAAGGATTTATACATTTTATCACCATGTGTTAACTTGCTTGTTAGAACAATATGACCAATAAAATGTCACATCCTCAACTTACTCCTTGCATCACCAACTCTCTTCAAAGACTTTGATTAACATTTCATAATAGGTAAGGAAACTTAAAAGGAGTTTATTTTCATTATACTGAAACCACGCAACATAGTTAATATGCTGGATCATCCCATTCAAGTCAAAATTTTCATCTCTAGACATTGCATTAACAAATATATATATATTAAACTAGTTTATTTTTGCGTTTAAATTATAATAAATGAAATATTATAACACTACAATAAACTTATTAAATATAAAATAATTTAAAAACAAAAATAATTAATTATTATACTAATTAAATTAGAAATTAAAAATTATTTATATTTAAAATAATATTATTATTATAGTTTTTATTATAAAAATTATATTTTTTTCACTATTGTTCTTAAAAAAATTATAAAATTAATTTTTAAATAATGATAGTTAAATTAATTTCTAGAATCTAAATTTATTTTTAATATTAGTTACTAAGAGTTCAATCACTTATTAAATTAAATTTTAATTTAATCACTAATTTAATTAATAATAAATTTTATTATTTCATAGATTATTAATATAATTTGTAAAAATAATTTTTTTAGTGTGATTTTTACTTGAAAACATATTGATAACAATGATATAACTTTTTGTACACTAATACTTAATTATAAATTATTAAATGTAAATATGATGGATTATTTAACTTTCGTATTAAATAATTACTTTCATTTTATTAGACCTTCTCAACAATTTATCGCTCGTAATGTACCCTCTTTTGTTTTCATTTCAAATTTTTGTTACAGTAGTTCTTTAAAATAAATAGTTAGTCAGTAGTTAAAAACGATTTTATATTAAAATTTAAATTAATTATATAAAATGCAAAAATATAAATCCTATATTAGAATACATTTCCATTATAATTTTTATCATTGTATTTTTTTTAAAATATTTATTATAAAATTGATGATACGAAATAAACATTTATTAGGTATAATGTACATGTTAATATACAAACATGATAAAAAAATAATACGAAAATTTGATATAGGAAATTTTTATAAAAAATTGTTTTATTTAATGTTTTTTATTTCAAATTTATTAGCAAATACTCTAAAATTATTAATAAGGTGTTGTAAATTTTGAATTAATCAATGAATATTAGTCACCATATCAATAACACTTAAAAAAAACTAATTGCATTTACTTTTCTAAAAATCTGGAAAAATTACCCATTTAATGGATCTTTAAGACTTTTAAAATGACATCTTATATTTATACAAGGGTATAAATTAGTATCAACCTTTCAAAGAGACCAACATAAAACACTATTATGAGACCAAAGAAATTGAATTTTCTTGTTTGTTTTTATGTGCAATAAACTTGGTAACATGTAGGTACACAAATATTTTGGAAGAACTTTTGTTTTGGTAGACATAAATTTGAAGAAGTTGATATAAAACCTAACATTTTGTGTTCTTGTAACTTCCTTAAAAGTTATGGCAGCACACATGGACGTTAGAGTTATTGAATAGCTTTGGCTAGGCAGCTAGCAAAAACGGACCCAACCGAATCCTCCAAATCACACCCAAAGGATATATGTCTTCACAAAGCTGTTATCAAATTCCACTCACTCATCTAATTTTTAGAACCTAAACCCTAAACACTTGTCGAATTCCACTACTACAAGGGTTCCCTAAATAAATTTATATAATTTTTGTACAATAGAAAATGATAAAAAAAGGAAAAAGCATGACTGAAAAAAATATCATATTGATAATATAAGATCAAATGTACTGGGTAGCATGAAATTCAGTTCTTTTAAATAGATTTTACATTCAACTTTTTCTTGTAAATAGGAGAAATATAATTGGGAGAGAAAACACCACTAAGCATTATTATTTAATTTTCTTTTGTAGAAATAATCATCAATAAATCTGAAAAATATTCCCTACTAATTAAATAACTATAAAATATGTGTTGGGTAGAAATATTTATCAGGTTCTGACTTTCTAATCTTTCAATTCAATCCAAGTCAAGATAATTTGACTCAGTCCCATATTAATTGAGTTACAAATTTTGTAAAATTAAATAATAATAATGATAGTAATAGAATTATTATTCAATTTATTATATTATTTTATTAATTAAATATATTTTTTAAACACTACGTTATTTAAAAGTAATTATATAATTTATTTAAAAATATTCTAAAAAATAAATATCAATTTAAAAAAAGAATTTTAAAATTTGTGATTAAGTTAATCTAATCCGAAAACGAAGTTGAGTGGAGTTGAATTTAATATAATAGAAAAAACTGAACCTACTCTAAATTGGAATTCCTTTTATAAAGAAATGATAGATTTATCAAACACAACTCATTCTCACTAGGGTATATATAGTTTTTGTCGGAAATAATGTAAAGTTTGCACTTTTTAATAAAAAAATGATATAAATGATGAATTGATTCGAATGTAACTTTATGTATGAAACACAAAGCCATGTTACTCGAACAGCTTAAGAAAGACATTCTGAGATTTTTTTGGTGTGTTCTGAATTCGGTGGTTGTTGTCTCTCTTCAAATCTTACAGCTTTTTCGCATTTATTTATGTTGGCAACTTCCGTTGAATGAAAGCAATGCGTTTTTCTGCTTTGAAAAAATGTCGTTAGCGTTGCCTCGGAAATAGTGAATCATCCACCAACCTTTGTTTCCATGATTACACAGACAACCATTTCAACAGTTCTGACTTGTTATCAAACAACACTTTTACACAAATTAGTAATCGCTATTTCAGTCTCCAACTCTACGTTGAATTAATTTGACCTGAGTTAAAGTTACAAAGGGATTTTTCATAAGTCCATCTTGTAGGAGGTGGTGTGAAAATATAATATATAAATGATAATCATTTCTATTTTATAAATTCATTTTTTAAGACTAAATTAGAGTTAAGTAACTTTATAAGATAGAGATATCAGAATTTATTCTAAATAAATTTATTAAAATAACCATTTACCATGTTATATATCTCATTTTTTCAATCTATAAAATATAAAACAAATTCTACATACCACTAAAAGCTTTTGGTTTAACCCCCAAAAAGTAGTTAATTATTAATAATTTCTCAGCATAAAAATTAAATAATAGAAAAACTATTAATACATTGATATTATTAAGAGTAAATGATTTTCCTTTTGAAGGTATGTTTATAATTTTTCTTCATCTTATTATGATATATATTATATATTACAGAACATTCTACACGCTGAGAGTGCTTACTCCTTACGTTCTAATCATGGTTCTTAAGCTTGCTCTTATTTCTAGGGTCACTCTCTAACCCATCAGCAACGTTTTATGTTAGTGAATGAATTCAAATCTGAAGCTGTAAATTCATTTATCAAGAATCCAAGTTCATAAATATCTAATTTTACAACTTTGGATTGAAAGTGATGTTATGATTTCGTATGTAAATTTGACTATGATTAGTTGGTCTCCGAAAATCCCAAACACATTTAATTCTATTTTGTGTGATTATATCTGGCATTAAACTTTTCCCCCAAAATGAAAAGCAAGCACCACAGGGGCAATGAACACAGAACTCTCTCACCCATATCAACTTTGACAAATTCTGACAACATTCGAGATTGGGTTACTTTATTACAAGAATTGAGCAATTCCATCGCCACTTTGGAATGGGGCATGCACAACTTGTCTTTCACCTATTGACAAAAAACATAGGCCCCCAAAATTATTTCTTTTCATTTCCGTGCAATGATTAATTATTGGGTTTGCTGATCTGCTAACACCAAAATAAACAAGTGATAGATTGATGCATGTGCTTTGTTGTGCCACTTTTCTAACCTTGGCAATGCTATGAGTTTTTGGTTGTGCCGTTGGAGTTTTACTCCTTTGAGATTGTGGATAGTTATGCTCCACAATACCTGAAATGGACCCCCTTTATTTACCCTCTGCCACAGATATTTTATCTGTATAGTACTCAATTATTTTACAGTTAGCCCATCACAAACAAAATATGGTGTCTCCTCTTGCTTTTTAATTCTTGTTTCAGACCTTGCTTCCCACCAAACTCCCATTCGCACTTTGTGCCAAGGAAATGCTTGGTGCAAATTCAGGGGTCCCTACTTTGGACGAAGCTTTCCCTTCCAAAGACACCACAGCACGAACTACAAAGTTACTCATCTCATAATATCAAATGCGATTTTTTTTCATCTAATGAGTGACCAGGTATGATAAAAAAAGGAAGTAAAAAAATGAAAAAAGGTGTTAGATGAGAAATTTCAAATTTAATATAAGTAGTGTGAGTGAGTCATTCACAGTTGTTAAAAGTAAAAGGTGAGTACTGCTAGCTAGCTACACATATAAACACAATTGCGGATATCATGGTGGATGATTTTGATATTTTTTTTCCTGTTCAATAGAGACAACTACAATTGTAGAAATTGGAAAGTAGGTTACGCATGATGTAAAGATTTACATTAATAGCTGAGATGGGTTAAAAATTTATACTTAAATGTGTTTTAAACTCACACAGAAAAGACAAGTTTCAATTTTAATTATTTTTTTGTAAAATATGAAACCAGTATTTTTTTTATCTTTTAAACCAAACGAGTTTTTATTTTTATTCTCGTAAAGATTATTACTATCAGTCATTAACACACATTTTAAAATAGTTAAATGAAATTTATTTAAAAAGCTATATATATGGCAAAACAGACGTCATGTAACCATAAAAACAAAAATAATTTCATGTGATACAGATCAAAATAAAATCTCGTTGATTCCACAAAAATTAAAGTTACAGCAATATAAGATGTACTTTCTTTTTCTGTACAAAAATAATAAAAAAGGGTAACTGGATATATAACTTTGGAGATATTAGTCTGAGGTAAGAATTTGTCACTCTTCATCCCATGTCATGTGGAGATAGTGATAGCATGTGGACGTCAACAGAGAAAACACAGAAGAAAACCTTAAAATAATGCTAAATCACTGTTGGCATTATGATGTGGCAGAGAGGTTGCCTCCCTGATGTGCGACACAATAAAGAAAAGGATGGAGCATTAAATGAACAAGAAAGCGGTAAAACGGTACACATAAATAAGAGCTGAAGGGTAATCCTGGATGATTTAATGATATCCCATTTCAGTCTAATGATTCTAAATGGATCATATAAATCATTATATGATCTACGTTGAACGTGCTTAATACTAAGGTTAGAGATTATTATGCATGCATTGGAACCTTTTAAGATTAGGCAATCATATAATCAAATTGATATGGTATTCCACAACTTTTGTTACCCGGAAGAGGAATAATCGTACAGGTACGGGAACGACACTAGAGTTATATAACTTGCATATAAAACTGTTTATCCACTATTTGAACTCGATCGAATTCATGTACCATCTCAAGTTCTCACTCAATCACTATGGGTGGGTGGCATGCATGTGAGCATATAGAAACAATAATGTGCACTAAATTCGATGTGGTGCTAGGGAATCGAATTTACTTTTCCTACATGAGTATACTCCTAGCACGAGCCAGTGGTAAATAACAGCCAGTCATCTCCCTGAGTTTCGGTAAAGAAGAAAATGTTAAAAGATGAAAAATATTGATGTCGTAAAAAAAAATCAGTTATATATATATATATATATATATATATATATATATATTATATCATTGTCCAGAAAAAATATAAAACGCTTCCTCCATGTTCCACAGTTAAAAGAATATATAAGACACCACCACTTGCTGTGTAGGCAGCTATCTGCGGTATGTTGGTGAAATCAAATCTGATTATTCCTTCAAGCAGCACATGGCAACCACCACCTCTCTTCATATAACCAGCCTATATATATATATATATATATAATAAACATATAAACTTAAAATGGCCACAGTATATGGTTTGGATCCATTCCTCGGCACCATTTACTAGATGTTGAAGTTATATATCCAAGTGGACGTCTATGGAACTAGTTATTGGTGAGACATCCTTTTTTCTTTTGTATTTTAGGGCAATAAGATCTTCATGATAGTACCCAAAGTTAAAACTAGATTAACAAAGTGAAAGGAAAATGGATAGACATTGATATGCCAGCTGGCCTTCAATTCCAACAAAAAAAATTATAATCATTGATAAAAAAAAGTGCAGAATAGATAAATGGTCAAATTGAAAGGAGAAAGGGTAGACCGTACACGAGGATATGCGAACCGGCCTCCCCCAAGTTTCAAACAAGCAGGATGAACAATGCAGGCAATGACGTGTTCTACTCAAAGAGATGTATCAATACACCATGTGGTAGATCAACTACTCCTGTCAGGATTTATTAATACAATTAGGAAATCTGTTTTCGCAGAACTAGATATTGACGAGCATTCTGGCAGAGAGTGGCACCCACTAAGGAAAAT
Source organism: Lablab purpureus (assembly GCA_030347555.1). Taxonomy (NCBI): domain Eukaryota; kingdom Viridiplantae; phylum Streptophyta; class Magnoliopsida; order Fabales; family Fabaceae; genus Lablab; species Lablab purpureus. The sequence goes on from CM059259.1 coordinate 18,663,389, forward strand.
GATTTCATAAATAACTCCTATTTTTTTATCTTTTAGTAAAATGTTCAGTTAAATTTATGCTAGTTTCTCAAGCTGTGGGTTCTATATCTTGGAGCATTAAAAATGTTATGCAGTGTTTTCCGAACGTTGCTCATGTGTCTGAATAAGACTTACATTTACTGGGCCATGGGGATAGGAAATGGCCTGGTGAGGTGTTGATCAACTGATTCTACACTTCCATCAATTGAAGGACTTCAGGAAAAGCAGAGAGAAAGAGAGAATGAAGACGTGAACTATAAGAAAGAATAGTAATAACATCGTCAAAGAAAGCTGCAATGTTTGAATATACATTCTCAAGACCACTAAATACAAAAATAGAAACGAATACCTGCTACAGAAAAAAGAAAAGAAAAGAAAAATCTGTCTAAAGTTAAGAACGTAGCCATCTATTGATTGTATGCGTAAGGTTATTCCTCTTTCATATAGTTTAATGGAGTTTTTCACTTATTCCTTCAATTATGGACAGGTATTTGAATCTAAATTGATCAACAGTATGTGGCATCGCTTGATTACAATAGTCATCTAACTCTAAGGAGATGATCAACAAAACTTAAACCTAAACACTGTACGAGTAACTGTAGTTACAACTTCAAACTAATGCACATGCCACCTAAATACAAACTATATTCAGGTCTTTTCGCTGGTTGAGTAAGGCTCTGTTGGTGCAATGTTTGTTCACATAAACAGGTATTTGTCCACTTTCCGTTAGCTTCAAAAAGTATGGGCTTAAAGTACAATGTGTAATAAGCTGCAATACGAAATACAAAATATAGGGTTTGGCTACCTGGTTTTATGAAACAAGTTCAATTTCAAAAACCGGTTTAAAACCAGTTCAATTCTGAACTGATTCGTCAAACAGTTTGATTTTCAGAACCGGTTAGGTTTGCGTATTTAAATCGGTTCAGTTCATATTTTTAAAAAACCGGATTAAGCGCACACCCTTGGTTAGGTTGGGTAAACTGACCAGCATGTTGAATCCATGGAGTCTACTACCAAAGAGATGTCATACCATATCCAGCTGAATTGGTTGCCTACCGAAACAAAACTGCCAATGACATTGTTCTTTGTGAAATTGTAATTTTTTTCCTCTAGAGTTGCTCATGAACGCTAAGACAATACAGGAGGAAGCTTAACTCGGCGAACAAAACCTTTATAATGCATTAACACAAACCACACGTAAAATTAAGATTGCTTTATAAGGATCGGTTGAAGTAAACCAGATAGTTTCACACATATCTTCAGCTAAGAGCATTAAGCAACCACATCATACAAATACATTCGTACACATACGCAAATTCAGGGCAATTCTAGATTTCTAAGTACCTCATGTCAAGTGTACGACTAAGAACGAGTTATATCAATTTCTTGATTTCCAAGAATTTCTAGATTTACAAGCTACATATATAACTGAAAATCTGACCACTTTCCCCCCTAATCTAAAAGCGTATGAACCTCACTATAATGCTTTATGTTGGCGTCGGTCCTCTGTAAGGGCTACGAGTATCTGAAGTAAAGAAAAGCACAACTGATACTCCAATTACCCAAATGAAGGTACACAGAAACAACACGCGATTTTTCACAGAAAGAAAATGAGCAAACTGATCTCTCTCCTCTGGTGGGGCATAGGTTTGGAGATCACGTACGACATATTCAATTATTCTATCCATAAGCTCTATTCTACGTTGGGGAGCAGCAGCACCCGAATTGAGGACCTCAGTTTTAACATTTCTGAGAAAATTCACAGTAATCTCAGCCTCCAGAGAATTAAATTTAAAACTATCAATTTCATCTGCAACAATACAATTACTGGAGCTGATAATTCCCGTCGTGTCAGTGAGTTTTTTAGGAGTTAAATCAGATGGAAGCAAAGTCACGGAGGAAGGTTCTTCCAATAAGGGCTGAAACATATTAAAAACATTTAAATGAGATGAAGCTTCCACCATCTATACAAAAATACCTAATAAATCCAAAATTCCAATAAATTTTTGCAATTACAACCAGAATGGCATTGAAAAATTGGATATATATATATATATAATACAAATCAACGCATATAAGAATCGTCTACCACGCATAAAAAGTAAAAAAACAAATCGAAGACAATTTACACATCAAAGATTTCCCTGTAGCTTAAATAAGCTAAACGATTAACACAATTTCCAAGCTGCGATGCACTTTAGATAGCGTTATATTGTCTTTCCTCACACGACTAGTAAGACATGAATGCGACAAAGAAACATCACAAGAAGCATGGGAAGAAACAAAACAGTGAGATTCGAACTTACCATGAGATCTTCGTTGCGATTCGCATCTGAGATCTCGGAGAACGGTGACAAATCCACGGAATCTTCAGCAACCGGTGCACATGCCGCATTCAAGCTTTTATCGGTGATCTGGCGACAGAGAAGGAAAGGAACGGCGAGAAATTGAATCTAAAAATGGAAACAGAAAAGAAAAGAAAAACCAAAGAGATCTGAGAAGTTAGGGTTCATGAATGGTGTGCCTTGTTAGACTTCTTGGACGGAAAATCCTTAGTTCTGCCATGGTGACTCTCTGCAGAGCGCGCGAAAACTTTGTGTGGTGTTTGATGCTCTTGCATTGGCGGGAGTTTAGCCGTGTTATGTGAATTTTCAATTTTTAACTATATATAGGTGGAGGATTCGAAATTGTGTTTGTGTTACTGTTGTCACATAAAATTCTTATATTTTTTTTCTTTTTATATGTTATAAAGAATTATTTTTTACATACGTTATTTTTATTTAACAAGTGAATAGCAGAGTCCTTTTTTTCTTAATGATTAAAGATAATTTATTTAATTTCAATTAAAAAAATATTATTAGGGAAGAAAATTAAACGGAAATTATAGATTACAGTGAGAGTATTATATTGCCTAGACATTTATACAAAAGAGTAAAGGAGACTTCCATACTTTTTTTAACATGTACAAATTACAATGATACTTTCTATCAATATTTTTTTAAAATAAATAAGAAAATATATTATTTTTTAAATAAGTAATGTTAATTACACATATTCAAACACAATGCAATGTTTTTATAAAATAATCAAAGTTGGAATAATATTTTTAAATAATTAAGAAGATTAGTTTAATGGTAGAAAAAAAGTGGTTGTAATTTTACAAAATTAAAAAAAATGGAATAATTTACTTTGAATAAAATTACATAGGTGTGCACACTAATTAACTGTCTAAATGCTTTTTATTATTTATTTAGACACTTAACATTGAACTATTTATTTATAGGTACATGTGCGTATAAGCAATAATTGAAATATTTATATCTTTTCCAGTATCAATTCTTCTTATGTATCTTCCTCTCATTTTTAGTAAAAAGAATAATACAGAAAATATAGATTAAAAATACAACTATTATTGAATCAATATTCTATTTAAGTATTTTTTTTCAGACACATTTCAAACACAATTTTATAGATGATATTATAAGTTTACAATAAACTTTTGGAATAATAAATTTATAACCCTTAATTCTGGGAAAGGTTTTCTTCAAGATCCATTAAACAATGGTGTGTGTGACTGGATCCAACTTTTATTCAGTCAACGTGCGTTCAACATAAGTCATTCAAGACTAACGTGTTTTTTTTGCCACGACACTAACACTAACGATAAAGCTTGGAATTGTGTTTTAAGAATTGATAGAAATCAAAACTTGCTTGTTTCTCATGGTAGTACATAAAGTATTATTACCTCTTGCCTTTCTATAAGGGTTTTAGCTTTTTCAAAAGAGATTAATATATGTTTTGACATATATAATCTTCTACAAGGAGGCTCCTATCTTTAGCTATTAATTATAACTTAGGGTAACTTAATCAAGTAACCCTAATAGGAATTAACCTCAATCAATGTTAAAACATGTATACAATGTAGGGTTATTCCATTTTACACTAGTTTTTATGGAATTTTTCTTCTAGCTCCTTAATCTTGCTTCTAGTTAACTCTCTTTCAGAAGCCTCTTGCATAGTTTAACTCTCTTCTTCCTTTCTTTATACTTAGTTGTGCTTCTTGTATGTATGTTTTTTTTTTTTATCCATGATGATCACATAAAAAATTCTCCAATTGATCTGCTCCAACAAATTTGAATAAGCAAAAATAAAGTCTAAAGAGCTATATCTAAAATCACAAATAATATTCCGTATTAAAATACATTTAAGCTTAAGCACATATATGTTCCTACACATTAGAAATGGAAAGAGAAGTATACATGTACACCCATATAGGATATTATTTATTCACACTCAACTTTTACACACAAAATCATAATTTAAAAAATAAAAAGATATGAAAATAAAAATAAAAATATGAAATGGAATGCCATTTAAGTGTACACCTATCAGTTCTTTTACATTAAAATATAGAGAATGATAATTTGATAAAAATAGTTTTAGAGATATAGAAAACTATTTTATTAGACCATATTTACATATGAAGTATTTTTTAAAAGTAAATTTTTTTAAAACTTCATTAATTTTTTTTAAAGTTGACATGTTATTTCAAGATCATGTAATTATGAAGTAAATATAAGTTTTTTTATTGTTTTATTACTTATTACTGATATTTTTACAAAAATTTTAACCAGAAAGAAACTTATATTAAATATTTGTAGAATCATCTTTACCTTGATTATAAAAAAATAATGTTGTGATGTAGATGGTAATAGAAGATATGCTTATCGGAAAGTGAAGTAGCTTATGTGTAGTATGGAATATGGATGAACAAAACATAATGGCCGAATATGCGGCTGAATCTAATGCTTTTCTTTTGCCAACAAGTCAAAATTAATATCTTATCAGGAGAGACTTTATCACTTGTCATTGTAATTTCTATAGTTCTATGCTACCAAGGATCACCTTCCTCCATTATCTTCTGCAACTCGACTATTATTTTGCATAAGGTTTTTTAATGCTAACTTTAGTCTCAATGTTTCAAATATTTAAAATTTATTTCTTAAATATTTTTTCTGCAATTTTAGTTCCTTGATTTTTAGTTACAGATAGTTTAGGTTGTTATATTTAATTTACTTAAATTGGTAATTTTTTTTGGAAGATATTGTATTTCATTAATTCAGTCTATTATCAACTAGTGAAAAAGAACATTTTATATTTCTAAATTTATTAAATTTTTTAAGAATAATAATTAAATAAAAAAATGATTATGCTTCTGAAAAGTTTATAGTTAAATTTAATATTTGAATAATTTTCCTTTTAAAATATATTAAAGATAAAATAAAAAATATATTAAAAATAAAAATATTTACTAAATATTATTGTAATTTTTTTAATTTTAAAATACAATTAAGAGTAAAATAAAATATAAAATATCAACACAAAAATATAAAATTTTATTATATATTATTATAGATATTAAACATATTAAATATAACATCTGTATAATTTTAAAAATTTAATATTTCACCGATAAATTTTATTTTAATTTATAATCATCTAATTAATTTAGACCATATATAATAATAAATGAATAGTTAAAATCTAAAATTAGTTAATCATATGGCTTTTAAAAAATTACACTTGTAATACTTTCGGATATCATATGCTTAAATAAAAATTAATGGTGTATAATTGGTTCTTATTTATCAAAATACTAGTATTTTAGAATTACAATGTCAAAGGTAAATGTGTATTTTATATAAGTGAAATTTATACTATATATATACTTTTAAATATATAAATTATATCATAATTAAATATTGTAAAAGATAAATATTAATTGTTAGACCTATAAATTATATTTTAGATTTAATATAAACAATTTAGATACCGGTAGTCATTCAAAATATTTTAACAAATTTAATTAAAAAATAAAGAGAATAGTGTAAAAAAAGACAAGAGATTAAAAAATTCTAAAATCTCTCACAAAAGAAAAACTATGGTGTTGTTGAATATGTGTGTCCTTATTTAAAACAATTATTTTAGTTTGAGAGAGAGGATTAACAAAAATGTTAGAAATTGACATTTAAATCTAACTCAATTATTTAATTAACTCCAAAATTGGGGTTTGTATTTTATTTGATTATCAATTAGATCTATTTTAATCATATCATTCATTGATACTAAACAACCATATATGAGGTTGCAAACCAAGGCAACCCATCCAACCGAAGAGGCAGCAACTAGGACAATTTTCCATTACTCTATCAAATAAACTTCTGGCATAGTAGGGAAAAAATGCAGATGACTCAACAATAAATTTAGGATATTGTGAGAATATTTTAGTATTTGAAATTTTGGCTTAGTTCAATCTACAGAAGCGAAGTGCAAGGTGAAATTTATACTTCTTTTATGCATGTTTTCTATTTAGTTGTATTACTCATCAATGTAGAACTAGACCATTGCTCTATTTTGCAGTTAAGATAACCCTTCAAAATGTTGAAAACAAAGACAAACTAGAGATGATTACAGTTAAGATAACTTTTAAAATAAAATGGTGCAGTGTGTGTGTAAAGGAGTACTTGTTAATAGACGGAGACAACTTTAAAACTTATGAGAAGATATCAAAAACCAGAATATGTAATCTTGATGATTACCAACCTCCTCTTGAATTCCACTTGTTCGTCTCTAATCAAGTCATATAGACCAAATAGCAACCAATAAAATCATCTGAATTCCCAAAGAGTTTCCTTTTTTACTAGACCCAAATTATTAGTGAAGTCAGTTTTCCATTTCACTGTTATATTAAAGCCCGACCAGGAATAAAAATATGATCAAACCAAGATGGCTCTTGAATATCATTGCTAAATGGACAAAACAATGAGGAATATGATCCAGACAGGTATTTCTTTTGGCTAAATCATCTCACTTGAAATCCTATTCAGAATCGGCAACCTTATATATATATATATCTGTGAAAGCTATAAGACCTTGGGAAGTTCCAAGCACTGCCATCAAAGTCATTCAAACATAACTTCACCATCCCATCATTCTTTTGGCTCCTTAAAACACTCCTCTTTCAGCACTATCAAACTTGATGCTATACGACTGCATGGTTAACATGTTCTTATGTTTTCGTGGTTCACGTGGTAATTTAATTACACCAGTTTACAATTATTATTAACGTACGTTTGTATCATGTTCTTTCAGAAACTATTATTTCATAACCAAACCTTGTTACCACACGGATTTATTGTTCGTAAAAATTGCCAGTCAACTAGTCACTGTAGTGGAACAATAAATATATAGCAATTTGTCTCCCATTATTTAATCACGAAGCGAGAATTTTGCCTTTAATGATTGAATAATTGAACATAAAAACCAAGAAATTGCATTACTTAGCGATCATAACAATAATTTCATTTTTGGTGGCCTTGCCAAGTGGTAGAATGGCAGCGCATCATGAATATATTATTTAGTGGCAACCCCACTCATTTTCATTGCCATCTATAGTGCTTCCTCTGGGACTAATCTACCTCTTTCTAACAGTACTGTCACAACAGTCGCCTCTAGCTATAAATTCCCACATTTTGCAGCACAATCGTCATAACCTTCAAACATTCAGCACATATTTGGTACTAACATGTCTAAAAAAATCTTATTTATGTATATTAGTTTTCCATGTTCTAAATTTAGTTTAGTCTTGTTAATTAGTCGGTGATCGAGGATCAGTAATTATTCTAAGCTCCGATAACTCACAGCTAACTAGCTTAATTTTTCCTTTAAACTTGAATTTTAAGCTTCAATAAACAACAACAAATTAAATTTAGATTTTGGTCATATTAAGTGTGAAGAAGATGAGTTTTGTTTGTTTGGTCTAAACATCTTCTTGTGCATGAAAACTTTGTAAGAACTTTGTTACTTGTATATGAATCGGAATACTCCACCCCTTATCTATACTCCAGGATATCAGTTGTCTTTGCTGATAAATAAAATAAAATATAGCTAACGTAGCTTATATAACCTCATTATTAATTAATTTTGAGGCTGTTTATTTATTCCTTTTGCACAGGTTTTTGGGAAATTGTGAGGCATGAAGACCTTATTACTTGCACTCATGTTTGGCTTGATTATGATGGTGAGCATGATGCATGCCGGTGCAGTGAGGGAGGAGCATGAGCCAAGAGCAAAGGCAAAACGCTATCTACTGAGTGGAACTGCTCTTGGTCGAAAGGGCATGGGAAGCGACTCGAATGATCACCCGATGAAGGGTTCTGCGAGTGCAAACACCAACACTGCTGCTTCTGTCAATAGTAACAAAGCGAATAATAATGAGGACACAAATGACAGTTATCAGAACTATGGCAATGGTTCAGGACCAGTCCTTAACAGCCACCACTATTTTCATATTCGCACTCCACCAATTCGCGGCTAGTCTAGTAAATGGTTATGCGTATGGTGATGGTGTTGCATGTACCCAAGAGCGCACCAGTTAAATAAAGTGCAACTAGCATGCGTTTATGTGAGTAAGTGTGCGTGTTAGTTTCACTACGATTAAGCTATGTGCATGGTGATGGTGTTTGTTATCATGTATTATACTAGCTAGGGCAACTGCATATGTATGTATGATTTTGTGTTTTTGGTTGATTTTGTAGGTAAAGAAGACTAACGAAAGCCTGGGAAACTAGCTAGGATAGTTCTTCAGTTTCATCTTTTACTTTCTTTATTTGATGTTGGATTGGTTAGGAAAGCCTGAACGAAGTAACCAAATACGTGCCGATAGATGACAGATCCTTCCATGTTCTCAACTCAAGAACCAAGAAACAAAAAAGATTATTAAGCATTCAGAATTACTATATATACTCATCTACGTTAATTTTCTACATCACATATATTAAGTTTTTCAAAGTTTTAAAAATTTAATATCATTTAATTACATATTTGTAAAAAAATAATCCGGACATAATCTCTTGATGATGTCTCCAAGTCTGTCCAGTGAACTAAAACTCAAGGCAAACTAATATAAAAATAAAATTTAGTCAGTTTGAATAGTGAAGTTTAAGTCAAAATGAGTGTAACTTGGTTTTTGTCGGATTAGGTATTTGAGTTAGTATTCTCAAACTCCACAAATCTTTACTTGATAATAATCACTTAATTTTCATCCTCTTTCTGGTCAATTTTGTCTTGATTTCTTGTTAATTATAATTGTTAACTTTATAATTATATATTGTATGAATGTGAAGTTAATTAAACACGATTAGTGTTAATTAAACCAGATGATAGTGTTTAAAATTCAGTTTCTTGGATTTTGTGGCAGGACGGATTTAAAACCAACTGTATTTCTCTCTCTTAAAATTTCAAACAAAATTATAGTATGAAATTAATAATTGAATGTTTATTAACTATTTACAGTATGAAATTAACAATTGAATGTTTAGTAACTATTTCTTAATCAATGTAATTTTCCAATTAATTTAATTATTGACCCTTTTATCACATACATATAATTTGATGCATATGAATATGTAAAATTGTAAATAAACAACATTAAGAATCTAAATTAGGTACATAAAAACTGTGATAAATTAATGTAATGGTTCACATATCATAGAGTATGAATGGTGTTCCTATGCTAACAAAGAGGTTAATATAACAAATGAAAGAGAATTAATTATAGAGATGACACTAACTAAGCATTTGTGAAAGAGCATTAACAGCTCTTTCATTATCAATAATTTTATAATTGATCTAATTTTTAGGATTAGAGAATGAGCGTATCTAATGAAATATTTTTCTTTTTTACTATTGTAATTTTGTGTCTAATATATCCATAGTTAGACAAAATGTAGGTGCATTATGATGGATGATACATAATTGAAATACTTTTGAAAAAATTTATGTATTTTGTTTAGATAGCACATGTGTCTACTTGTTTTTCAAATATTATGTTTTAAGTTTCTTTAGCATATGAGACTGATATATTACGCAAATTTATCTTATGGTACACAATGTATATATATTGTATAAAGAGTTGGAACACCCTTTTTATGTTCTAATTTACATATCTATTTTTTACTAATAAAAAAAGTAGTAATACAACTCACCCCCAAAAGTTATTAGTAACAAAGAAATGTTTTATGATATGCTTGAAGCGAATATACTTTTTATTTATGTTTTTTGAAATATATATATATATATATATAATGAGAAATTAAATTATAATGATATAAATTTTATTAAATCTTTATAATTTAATATCATTTCATTTAATTATGTATTTTTTAAATTTATCTTTAAGTTAAAAATTTATTTTACATAAATTATATTTACAAAAGGAATATTAGTTTAAAATATTTTATATTTTATTTATATAGATCAAAATTAGTATAGTAAACATTTTTTTTAAAATACACTAAAATATACATTGTTTGATCGTAATATGAAATTATAATTTGATAGTTGAATAAAATATATTTGTATATAAAGTTAGTATTTGTATAATATTTAGTAAAAAAATGTATTGTATGATTTGATTATATATATATATATATATAATTTGACAAAATAAATAAATAAAAAGATAAGGTGGGTAAAAGAAGGAATAACTTCTCAGATTGTGTTGAATTTTGAAAAAAATTAATAAAAAGAAATTTTGAATTCTCTTTCCTTCCTTTATGATAAAGAAAAGATGGTTATATTATAAGACATTCAAATCTTCATAATATAATGAAATAAAAATAAAAGTCAAGGTATCTTTTGTCTTTTCATTAAAAAGTATATATGTTCTATCAACTTTCCAATAGAAAGTTTTCATAGGCAAGACATATAATATTTCTCACTTTTTTTAGCTTTACTGAAACTCAATAAATGAGAAATTCAAATATGTGTTCTATTTCTGTCCCTATTTTTTTTTCTTATTAACTACACATTCAAAGAAGCTAAAAAGATTTTTTTTAACAATAATGTGAAAGCACATAAAAAATATATACTAAAACTAATTTCTATGCATTCTAATAAAAACATTTCCCTTTTTAACATTTAAATGGTTATTTTTTTTCTTTTCAACTATGTGAGGGAAAAAGACTCACAATTTTTTTTAAAATCTCCTTCCTTATGTAAAGAAACTTTTGTGATAAATTTTCTCGAACACCCATTTTCACTTCACTTTTTTCAGAATCTATTAACAATAATGTCAAAACTATGTATAATCATTTATAACCACATTCCTTCACCCACTTTGATTCTTCTTTACTTTTTATTACAACCGTTTTATATGGCTTTGTTTTATCATAACATAATCAAGACTCATGCATACTTCCAAAGCACATATTATTTTTTTATTATAATATATGTGATAAAGGAACTTTGGCTAATATAATAACACACTCGAAGTAAACAAAATTGTATCATCAGCACTTTATAAAAAGTACTTCTCTCTAAAATAATCAGTGGCAAAATTTGGTAATTGATTACATTATTCATCTTTGCAAACCCAAGATATCTTAAAAACTAAATAATCAATTATAAAAGGTATTAGCAACAAAAATCTAACAATAACAAAATAACTTAGTAGTAATGTTTTTGTACTATATTTTCAATTGGTATACTAGTGAAGTTATTACACTATTATTATGAGATACATTATTACAAGATAACTACTAAAATCATTTTACATTTCTGAGAAAGAGATTTTTGGGGTCTAAGAAATGTTCCTTCATCGTCTAAGAAAGAGTGAAAGGAAGCTTATGGCACTTCAATTTGTGTGATTTTTAATCATGGAATTTTTTTCTTCCCTTAGAGATATATATATTTATTGAGAAAACTGTTTTAGTTGTGTGTGTGGGGACCCTATAAGGTATTTTTTTTTTAAGTTTTGCTATGGTAATTCAAGGAGGAAAAAAAAGCTTAGAAATGTTTTTTTATGTAAATTATTGTAGATGTTTATTAAATGATGGAAAATCTAAATAGTAGGTTGAAACTACAAGTTATAGTGGTAGTGGTTAAATTAATATAGAGATTTTTTTTACCATATTTCTTAGCTTATACTAATGAGGAACTAAAAAAACTAAACCTATAACAAGTTTTATTAGAGATAAGTAGAGCTGTCAAAACGGGCGGCCCGGTCCAGCCTGGCCTGGCCCTACGGGCCAAGTTCAGAAAATCTGATAGTCTAGCCTGACCTATATTTTAAAACGGGTCACAATTTTTAGCCTGGTCTGGCCCTATGTTAGGCCAACGGGCCATTTTTAGCCTAATTAAAAATTGAAAAAATATTACAATATATCTACAATATAATTTTTTATCAACAATATAAATATAAATATATAATATATTTACATGAATGTGTATGTAAAACTGTTTTTACATTTGAACAACTTGTAAAAAAAACTTAGATCACATATTAAGTACTTCCAAAAGAGTCAAACACCTACTAAACAACATAACAGAGACGTGAGATGTCAGAGGAATAGTGCAGTAGAAGAGATGAAAGAGCTTGTGAGAAAGAAATAGAAGAAATGAAGAAGAAAATAGAGACTCTAAGACACTAGAGTTTCTTTTTTTGATATGACAACATAACAATTAAGAACAAAAATTTAATATAAAAAATAAACGGGCCAGCCCATTAGCCTACGGGCCAGCCTGGCCTTGGCCCATATGGGCATCGGGGCAAATAGGTCAGGCTAAAAAAGCCTACTGTTATATAGGCCACAATTTTTTAAGTCTAGCCTGACCTGAATCATAGGCTATACGGGCCAGCTCATCGGGCCAGACCTATTTTGACAGCTCTAGATAAAAGATAAAGATTAGAAAATTCAAGAATAAAAATATATTTTAAAAAAAATATTCCAATAACTTACTTTAATAGAATATTATTTAAAGGAGTAAGTCTAGAAATTTAGACGAAATATAAAAAATACTTAGCATTTTTTAGACTCATTAAAAGTTAGAGTTGATAATGTTTAATTAATCCTCTAACAATTAAAGGTTAGAGTCATTAATGTTTTATTAATCACTTTAAAGATTAATTATAAAGTCATTAATGATTTATTAATAATTCTAACACCTTTATCATATGGCGTTAAGTTAAGATTCAAACTTCAGTATTCTTTTTTTTTTTAAATTTGGACACTTAGACTGTGTTATTCTTATCCATGAAAATTTTAGTTGAATCCTGCAATTTCTTCCACCAAACATAATTTTAATTATATGGTATAAATATAACTGTTTATACTCATTCAGGTCAATATAAATAAAATTGTATTTTTATGATATTTGAGTTTTTGTAAAAGTTTTGATTCTTTTTCTTTATTTTAAAAAGTCCTTTTCAAATGATAAATCTGATTTGGAATGACAAATAAGAATATGTTTTTGTGTTCATTGTCTTAATTAGTTCTTAATTTGATAGAAAAAGTTTATATTAACCGAATATATAGATAGAAATGCGTATATATGTTCTCTTTCCGTAATTATATCAATACATGTTCCATTTTAAATTGTTAAAATATTTTTAGTTTAATAAATATTAGTATATTAACTTTTTTATTGTTATTAATTTTATAAATTATTATTAAAGGATATGTTTTTATATTTTTATATTTTTATATTTTTATAATTATTTAATTTTTATCAAATTTATATTTAATATTTTGATTTGAAATTTAAGTAATTATAATTCCTTTTATTCATATTTGATATTAGAAAAAAGAATATGTAATTATTTTCACATTCATTTCTTGATAATATCATATATTTTTTTATTATAATTTTTTTTATTTATAAAAACATATTTAATTAATATTTTAAATAATAAAAAATGTACAATTAACATATATAAATATGAATATATGCATTATTCGATAAAGACAAGAACGAAATAAAAATTTTATACATGTTAAAAATACAAGGATAGTGCAACCCTATCCGTTAAGATATTTAGTACTAATATTTTTTTTTATTAAAGCTTGACTTTTTCTTTATCTCTAATTTCCTTCTAGTTCTTTTAATTTCTAATTCTTTTTCTTTCTTGGTTGAATAATCAACAATGGATTCTTATGTGTTCTTTAGTTGAAAAACTTGCATTTGATGATCTTCCTATTTCCTCGTATATGGTTTTCTTAGTTTTTTTTTTCTTTAATAATCATATTGTTTGTTCATTATAACAGGGCCACCATATATCATAGTGCATGACATATAAGAAGGTGAATTAAAATTCATTAAAATTATTTTTCGGCTGATTTTAGAAGTAAAGAATAGAATCCAATTCACATTTTATTAAAATTCCATGTCATTTCTCTAACATACTAAATATCAATAGCAAGTAGCATTTTAGATTGAATATTTTGCAATCAGTCTAGAAAGCCTTAAAAGAGGCCAACCATTCCACATCAACTACTCAAAGGGTTTATCTAAAATATATACTTTACGTCATTTGTTTGTACGATACTAAGGTTGTCCATATTCCATACCAATATTGTTAGAGCCATCTAAAAAGTACTCTGTTTATTATATACTAATGCAGAAAATAATTTCTATACAAAAAATTTATACAATATTTTTTCTGCATTAACTTACTATATGTCACAATCATAAAAAAACGATTTAAGGATTTAAGACAATTACTCGTCTTGTTATTAAAAAAATATTATACTTCACATTTTACATTATTTTTTATATTAAAATATATTTATACTAATATTTTCATTTTAACTATTTAAACTTGATGTAAGAATTTATATTTTGGTTTTTTTAAGAATCAACAATTCTTTTGCTGCCACAATTTAAGATAATAATAGAAATAATTTAATAAACAATTAATGAAATACTACATACATTTGATATTGAATTGCAGTGAAAATTATATTTTCAGATAATAGAATTTTGACACAGTATCTTGAATAATGAGTTAAGTATGATAACATAACAAGCAGGGAGTATGTCTGATATGTCATAAAAATTAATGATTGAAGAACATGTTGTTAGAGGATATGTATTTCTGAAATGGAAAGTTACAATTTGGTATAGTACGAGGTGAAGGCAAGCACTAATAAAGTCTAGAGGGCAATAGTATCGAGTTGTGAGAATTTTATAGTTATGTTAGTGTCCTAAATATTAGAATAATCACATAATCAACTTGATAATCCTAATCACTGCTCAACATCACTGAGATATAGTATATTCCCCTTGAGGAGCTGCATGCTTGTTTCTTGAGAAAATTATAATCATGATGTTGGTATCTTTACAAGGAATTATACGATTTTTAATCACTTTCTAGCTTTCTGATGATTGTAGAGAATATTAAAGATGTGTACGAATCCATATATGTGGAAAAAGTTTGTAGTGGAGTAATGATACTTCTATATTAAACTCGGTTTCCCTCATTGATTTCACTAACAAACATGTCTCCATATATTATCTCTTAATCTTCTAATACTATGATTGTAAAGAAATATTATGTTTCTTTCAATCAACATTCGCAGCCCTTATTAACTTTAGTATTCGTTATATATTTAATATACAGAAGTTTAACAATGGCATTAAATGCCTATCTAAACAACTTTACCCCCACACAGATATAGATTATCAAACACCAGTTCGGATCTGTTTATCTAAAATTTTAAAATGATTCATAACCACATCTTAAGTTGTACATTTTCTCAAGCCTTTATTTGTAAGCTTTTTGAACGATTGCAAACCATTTGACGTGGACACTGATCCAATGCATACATGTTATAAACCTCACTGATCATTAGATAGTTTATAATTTTTAACAAACCTGGTTAATGTTGAAAAAGATAATTGAATTCAATCTAATTCAAAAACCTAATTACATTCGAATGCTCCTTATACATGACAACTCTGACATAACTTCGGATCAAATATTTGGCTTCATTCAATAACCATGCTGACGGAGGATTATCCAAGAACTCATACACCCTTTCTCGTCCACGAAATTTACACCGAGATTAGATCAAGCACTTGCAATAACAGTATTACGTAAATCTAGACAAGGGATTTGGCGAATTGCTAATCAAAAGTTACTTTCTGATTTCTTTCCGTTTTTTCCTTTTCGTTTTGATGGATAAATTTCTAACAAGTGTTACAAGTTGGAGCATGAAAAAGTTGTCTGGGTATGAGTGAGCATAGGAGGGAGCAGTATGAATGGTATATCCTAGCAACGTGCCAATGCAGTATTTTGTGGTATTGGCACAGTTGGCAGAACACCCGTATAAGAGAAGCGTACATGTTTACAATCATAAGAGTGTCAGTGATCGAGCGCACTTCGAACTGTGAGTGGCGAATTTAGAACTGCGCCTCTGGATATAAGGTCGTGGTTTAAGAATAAAACAATAACAGTTATATCGTCGTGAAAATGGCGACGAACCTTCTTGTCAATCTTATAAAGGTCTGAATATCGCATTTCACGTTTTCTCGCTGCTTCTTGTAGGGCAGCCTTTATAAGTTTCTTGGCACTACCCTGCATTCACACAATTTATAAGCACTGATGGAGAATGCCATCACAGTTTAAAATACAAAATCAACAACCAGCGGGTAATAAAATCATAAAATTCTATTTCTAGAACTTAATGCTACTCAACTATTCTTCTACATTTACCCTTCAGGACTGCCAAGACAGGTCCCGAGTTTCCCAACTCGTTGACAAAGCTAAAAGCCAAGACAGATCTTCTCATAAATCTCTACTTTATTTTATTTTTCCTTTTCCCAATCTGTGAGATCAGTTGTTAAGGGCAATCCTAAGATTGGTAGAGATTAATCACAAAAATGGCCAATCCTCTACTAATATGGCTTATTCCACTCAAAATGGCATGCCAGAAATCAATTCCTTGAGAACTTGGTTAAGGCTCCAAACTGCTAGCATTTATGTCAACCAAGATTGGTATACAATTTGATTGTTTTAACCATAAGTATAAGAGTTATTCTTTTGGGTCCCACAACAGGGGAGAGAGAAAATAAGGAAAGAGAAAATATTTTAAAACTAGAGAATAATTAGTTTATTGAATATATTATTTTCGTAGACCAATTGAATATTCTCCCGTAAAGGTTTTAATAATGGCTCAAAATGGATTGATGGATTCTATTTATCCATATCATAGTCCAAACTAAAATTTATTTGATTCATCCATTTCGTCGCCCTTAGTGGCCACACATCACAAAGCTCAAAGAATAGCAATCAAGTAACTAATAGTATTTTATTAAAATAATAAAAGATACAGTGGCAGTGTATGTGTGCTCTATTTCTAGTGATTATTTTTAACAAGCTAATGATGTGTTTAACCAAGTTCAAAACAAATAAAACTCTGCATTCTGTAGGTATATTAGATGACGGAAAGAAAATACGAACCAAGGATGTCCAGTACACAACTAAGTACTACAAGAAAATCACAAGGTAGAAAAAGAATCTTACCGCACGTGGACTGCTGTGAACAATATCCACTGCTTGATCGTTACTCAGGTGCTCCCATAAACCATCTGATGCAAATATAAGGAAGGAATCATTTGGTTGGATTGGATGAGAAATAATAGTTGGATTAGCAGACAAGAAAGGCATGTTCATTGGTTCGGGGAGTCTGAATTTCGCATTAATGGGTTCCCGGTTAAACTGCGCATGTTTCATATATACGTCACCTATAGATCTAGAAACCTGCACCAAATATCATGGAAGTGGTGATATGCATTGCCATTAATACAAGAGTAGAAAGTAACACTGAAAAATAAGATAATGGTTGCAGGAGTTATTTGGAAAAACATTAATCATTAATATCATAAAATTGAATAAAGGAACGCGGCAGAATATTGAATTAGAAAAGCATATCTACAGTTCGTGAATACTGCATTCGTTTTTCTCGTACTCAGGATAACAATGCCAAAGGTTTCTTTTCACATAATTCATACAAGAAAACTAAGTTAACCAACGAACAAACTTAATAGATACTATCTCCATTACTTTTTAAATGCTTTTAAGATTATACAATAACTAAGAAACGGAATATATTCTCGTTTTTGATAAATGGTAACGAAGTATGCAAGTTTTAATTTTTTTTATTTCATGATCAATGAGTAAATTAATTTAGAAACAGGTGGCAAGGATATAATTGAGAACAAAATAATTTACGTTAACTTGAACTTTGAAAATAAAAATAAATAAGAACAGAAGTCTTCTAAAATTTTACTCTTAAAAAGAAAGTGAGGGATTATACACAACAATAGCAAGTTGAGTAAAAGCAGAATTTCTTGAATTAAAAAAGTATTGTAAAGTATCGATTCTTTTACATCAGTAAATAATCAACTTAAAACACTCCTTCTCAGTCCCTGCACCCAGTTCCCATCTTTCTTTTTCATATATTATAATAATGATAATTTATTTTAATGAAAAAAAAATTGTCTTATACATTTCTTTAATCTTTTTAAAACTAGGAAAATATGATAAGGGATAACCAATCCCTTCATGCAAAATATAGGAGACACCATTGTTTCCATCAAAAACTTCCGGCCTATTAGCCAAACTTTCTTCCTTTTCTGAAACACATACTTTCTTATTCCTCGGTCCTCGTATAATCTTTCCTTATTCTCAGCCTGCCCACTATTTCTATTTGTTTTTTGGGTTCCTTTGCAATCTTTTACCCAGAAGACCTGAAAGAATGATTAGAAAATAAACGAGACCTAACAATGCTCCACTTGTATACGTCAATCAAATCCACATTCAAGTAGTGAACTGCCGTGCTATTTTTTGGACTGTGCATCGTAATTTAGAATAACAAGACTTAGGTACAATAAAAATTACTTTAAATATATCATATAGATCAAAGGTTATCAAATTGAGATTTGAGTCACTAATGCGGAGCTATTTTTTGAATCGTGAATCATAATTTTGAATTGTAAGATTCAGGTACAATAAAAGATTACTTTCAAGTAAACAGTTCAAAGTGTATTAGTGTTTAAATTAAAATATGTAAACTAGAAATACATAAAACAATGTAAGCAAAAGTCATACAAAACAAAAAAAAACTATCAGAGTAATACCTAAGTTTGAGAAGTCTTTACTTTAGAGAAATGGAAATAAAACAATTAAATAGCATGCATGGAATGAATGAGTGATGAATGAAGGTAGAATAATCAAAATCATAGTAATCAATAGCAAGTAGCGGCTCGGAGTGGCCCCCTCCAAAACTACCATAGCCGGATAGCAGTATCAGGATGACTGCTATTTTGATCCTTAAGTAAATTTATATTGCACTGTGTATTTAACATATGCTTCAAAAAAAACGCCTAAAAATTAAAATCATATTCTGATTAAGTTTCATGATCAAAGGTCCAAAGCAAAAGCTGCAAAACAACATATCACCATGTCCAAAATAGGAAAACAGCAAATAGAGGTTATGTTGGTGGCAAAGCAACACCGGATGTGTCTGGAAACCTCATCGGAACTGCTGGAAATAGAGAGGCAGAATGCAGGAAGATGAGAGGGAAGTTGAGAGGCAGAACGTGAGAGGGAAGGGCTGATTTACAAAAGAGGGGAGTGAGAATGGCGAGTTATAGGTTAAAACAGAAAGCTACCCTTTTACCCAATGAAAAAAAAATAGTCCCTTATGTTAAAACCTAAATCAAGTCCGTGGACCTGTGCGAACTGCACCATCTGTTGCAACTTGCAATTATGGCCGCACAACGCAGCTGTCTGCTGCGATACGGATGTGATACAACCTTCTGGTCAAAGGGGTTCCGCTCCACTCTGCACCAGCGCGATAGTAGTGCAAACGAATGCTATTAACTATTATGAATCAAATAGGATAAGTTTAAAAGTGTTCTTTGAAATTCCTTTTTATTTAAGCTCACGTGACTTGTTATTTTTTTCATACAGAATTAATGAAAAAATAAAAAAATTGAATTGTAGTACTGATATGAAATTACATATATTCATTCTTGTATTGTAGGATACAAAGCCACTAAAATTCACCTCTTGTGATGCAAAATCAATAGATAGAAAAAATGCATCGAATTGTAAGATTCTGATAACTATGGTATATGTGCACAAAATCACATATGCAATGATTGAGTTGGGTAATACAGTGATAAAGCATGATGATAATCAAGATAAATTAACTCCACAATATAAATATAAAACACAAATTAAGCAACTTGCCCCAAATGTCTCTCGGTTGGCAAGAGACAATTAAAATATTACAGGCACTGTGAGAGGAATATATTTACACATCTAGTTTAATTTGCAAACAAATGTATCCTTAGTCATAAGAATAAAGCCCTATTTAGATAAATTCATCCATAAAAACTTAAAATGGAAAATAAAAAGGTACAATGAATTGAGTCTCTCATAAACTACAATCAACTTATGCATCTCAGCATTTGGATAAGTAAGATTAAAGAGGTTCTTTAAATGCTAAGTGCACAAGTAAACTTTAGTTTATGGGAGAAGTTCAATATATTTTACATTCATCTTTCCTATCCGTGAATGCTTACAGAAAAGTTCATCAAAACAAGACCTAAAAATAGGAAAAACAAGAAAGTTCCTCTTGGGTTTTTTCATACACTATTAGTCTACCACATCAGAATTAGTTCTTTGTGCATGTTAGGCTCGGTAGTAAGTATAATTTCAATAAGTTGTCCCATTGTTTTGTTTCTTATCAATCAATTTTAATGCCATTCAAATCGATATAGAAAGCTCTCTCTTTCTGAACTTAACAAGGAAACCGATGGCACCAAACCTATAATGCGTAGACATTTCAAGGAGCCACATGTGAATCACACTTGATAAAATACATGTTCGCAGGCTATATATGGTTTGTGTTTCTTAGTACGTGGCTGTATTATATCCTGTGTACTTAATCAGACGACCAAGTGAACACTTTTGTCTGATATATGTTACATGTAGCACTAGCTAGGCATTGGCATTCAAAAGTTCACGTGTTATTGCATTTGTCCTATAGCCACTTGGATCTGAAATAGATTACTCCATGCCAGTGGGGTATCCTAGGAGTAATCACTCAACTTGGAGTTACTCCATTTAAGTTCAACTAGTTTCAAGGAATTAGGTATAACTATGGAAGAAAAACTTTATGCTATTCTGCTACTTATTATGCTTGTATTTGCATTTACTATACTGATCATCTCTTCAAAAATTCTTCTCAGACCTCAGACCTCAAATGGCAGGATTCCTTTACTGGGCTGTTCTTGGTGTTTAGCCCTTGGAACAGTTAGCATGCTGACGGATAATCAGATATACAAAGAGTTTAGCAAGTCTTATTGTCTTTATCTCCTTGATTGTCTTTTATACGTTTGTTGCTTTATAAGGATATTCTATTCAACTCTTTTCTTGATAACGTTTCTTTCTAACCCAATCATCTTTTATAGGGACAAAAAGGATATCTCTATTTTGAGGTAGAACAAAACAGTTTGTAGTGAACGGGATTATTTAATGAATTTAATTAGAATGCACTAACAGTGCAAAAGTCTTTCATATTGGATTAAATTGTCAAGTATAGTAAGATTGTCGAATTTTTAATAATCACCTAAACGTCATTTGAAGAGTGAGATCTGATTGATTGATAGTGTTAAATTTTAAATGACAGTATATGAAAATTAAACTTTTGTTTAATAAAATGTCAAAACCTAGCTTCACTAACTATACTTCCCAAGTCTGTCTCTACTTCTATTACATGGAGCTGTGTGCCACAATGTCTAGCAAGTTAATATGATTAAACTTGTATGAACATGGGATTCACAGCAAACAAACAAATAAAAACAGAATGGTTTTATTATTTTTTTTGTGCCCGAATAACAAAGTTAATGTACTGTAATCAAAATTCTCCTTTCACTGGGCAATTTGGAGGAATTTCTGGCAACAATGTTGTAGAATATAAAGGATGGGAATTAAAATAGATTGTATGAGGAATGTGCCACAAACAAATATATATAATTATAATAATATAAGGTAAAGATAAATTAGAAAACACACAGTAAACGAACAACTATACCCTCAGGTTCTGGCTTTACTCATTATTTTGAGTCTGTTAACATATATTATTTTCATAAACTATAGATTAAATGCAGCATGTATTATTCTGTTAACATATATTATTCCTCCCATCTTCTCTTTAGAGGCCTAAGGAGAAAGTTTCAGTTGCTTCCAACACTATTCTCCTATCATCAAAACTCAATACCCAAGTTCCTTCTTCACGGGACTTCAAGAAGAAAGCTCAATAAAGAATTGAAACAACTAATATTTGGCATGTAGCATGGGTTTCCAAAAATTACCTGAATTATGCCCTTCACTCTCCATACTCCATGTTTGAGGACAACAATCTGGGGGTCATCCGGGTGCAATTCCTTAAGCTCTTGCCTAACAGCCTCAATATTCGCATTGTGCTCCGTGGACAGCTGAATCGCAGCCATCCCACCAGTGTTTCCAACTCTCCTACCCAACACAGCACGGGAATCTCCAAGACTCGCCACAAACAGCGTCTGCCGACAAATAACTCCAACCAAACAACACGTTCCAGTGGTCGCAATTTGCGGCCGGGAGTTCCACAACTCTGAAACAAGCGCTGTGAACCCCTCCTCGGTCCGCCGGAACGCCTGTTGAATGGCCTCAGATGTCACAACGCTCTGTGACTCGGCCAATATCGCTGCAGCACAAAACACCACTTCTAAGACAACAACAACAACAACAACATACCAATGGCTCCAAAAGAACCTAAAACACACAACAATATTCAACTTTCCATATAGACACGTAATAATATTTAAAAAAGAAAAGAGGCCGATAGAGACACAGCTCCAACACAAACAATAACCAGCACACACCTTCAACTGTTCATGACTCTTGTGAAGACTGAAAAGCACAACTACTTTTAAAAGCAAAGATAAAACTCACGAAAAGCGAAAATCACTTATCACTTAAAAACAGTTCAAACTCACAATCGAAAATTGAAGTGAAGCTATATAAGGAAAGAGTGTGAGAGAGAAAGAGATAGAGGGAGGGAGGGAGGGATTGAATCGCTAACCTTGGAGATTTCGGAACAAGTTATCGCAAACATATCGCGAACAATCGGGGCCGCCGTGGCCGTCGTAGACGCCGACGAAGGTGCCGAAGGGTCCAGAGTGGATCTGGCTCTGGTCCTCGAGGACCTGGTTGGCCTGGACGACGGCCATGGAGAAATCGCCGGCGGCAAACCTTCCGATGTCGCGGAACCAGAGGAGGCCGTCCTTGCATTCTCTTCCGGCATTGGCGTCGTCACCGAGCCCGAACGGCTTCCAACAGCGCGCGATAAGACTCATCAATGCCTGGAGCATCCCACATCTCTCAGAAACCCTAACCCTAGGCCCCCAACACCCGAACCTTTCCCACAGGGGGGCGCCGTGCTCCGAATCTGAAGAAGGAGAGAGGAAAATAGAAGGGTGCGGAAGGGAAAAAAGAGAGGGTGCGCAGGATAAGCAGGGGGCGCAGGTTAACTTGAATGAAAGCGTGTGTTCGGTGGTAGAGGAACAGGAATGGGCTGGTTCGTTCTCTTGTTGGGAGAGGATGGTGTGGGGAAGCCCTTCTTGTTGCGTGCTTTTCTTTTCATTCTCTTTTTTATTTGCATTTTCTTTTTCCCCTTTCCTCTTCCATTTACAATATTCTTTTCATTTTTTTTTTCTTTTGCTTTTACCTGCCTCTCTGTTTCTAGTGCCATTTTTAATAATATGCAATCAGAATATTATAAATTACTTATTTGTTTTTTTAGTTACTTTAATTGCACATTTTTTTCAACCAAACTTGATTCGAGATTGGACTCTTCTCCTTCTCTTTTTTCCTTGTTATCATTGTCACAATAAATGGAGATGTAATCTCCTACTCAAATTAATTCTTATAATTCATCATGTCACTATCCTTATCTATCCAAACATAGAATGAGTGCCTTTACTTATTACCTTTTAACCGTGGAAGAAAGTATAACCATTCACAACCGTTGTTAAATTCGTTTTCAACTTTCTTCTTTCAAAAACTTATCTTACTAATCAAATGCTGTGTCAAATTAAAACAAGCCACGCCTTTTCTTAGCTTTGGGAAGTTATGTTCTTCTCTTAAATAATATTTAGCCTACATTGCCCGTAGAGTTCATCAATTTTCCTTTTTTTATATTTTTAATAAGATATTGTCACTTTGCGATTAATATTGACATGATAATTTAATTAGAACATTGGTAGAATTCTAAGGACGTAAATGTTATGCTATGTTAATTTGTGATAAGGATATAATTTTTCATATAGTGTTTGGAAGAATGATATATTTGATATTTTTTATTATCATTATATTCATCTACTCCTTATGTAGTTAATCTTTTATCATGTTTGATTTTTTTTCTTTTTTTCCCTTTATTCATTGGTGTTATCAAATTTTGTGTTTGGACTTTTGCAAAGTGGTGAATCTATTAATAAAATTACCTATTCACAACTTTACGAAAAAGTGATATAAGATAGAGACACTAACATATACAAGTTACATTAGAGAGGATAATACAATAGTTTTTAGATGATTTTAACTCAGTTATTTTTTAAGGAGAATGAAGCGACCAATGACACAATTGAACATATATATACCTTCCGTATCCGAAGAACTTTGAACTTTGGTGGAGAATTTAATTATTTTGAGAGATTAATTGTATAAATTTGTGATGTCATACTTTAATGAAGTGTTATAACTCTTAAG
The DNA here is from genome assembly GCA_030347555.1 of Lablab purpureus. Taxonomy (NCBI): domain Eukaryota; kingdom Viridiplantae; phylum Streptophyta; class Magnoliopsida; order Fabales; family Fabaceae; genus Lablab; species Lablab purpureus. The sequence goes on from CM059259.1 coordinate 18,688,068, forward strand.
ATTGATTTTGTGGAGGGTTTTGAGTTTGGTCATGCATGCAAGGATGACTAAGAAGTCAAGGAGATTTAACTTGCAAAGTAAATGCAACTAAATAAATGAATTTCTAGTCTTAGGATGGGAAAACGAGTTGGTCTAAATCATTTAGGATCACTTCACATTGACATATTATAAAATTCATGTTGGGAGTCTCACTGGCCTCTTCATTTGTCTAAACCCCAAATCCCAAAAGTAAAACAAATAATGTTAATATTTTTAAAATCTTAAATGATTAATTAATGTCTTTAATTAAATAAATGAAGATGGTTATTATTTTTAATGTTAAATTACTTAACTCTAATTAATAGTTAAAATTTAAATTGTAAATATTTATGATTTAAATTATAATCATATTATATATTTGTATTTTTCAAACAACACAATAACAATATTTTAATAGTTTACACAAATTCCTTTTTATTATTCCCTCTGTTTTTAAATAAGTGTATTTTTAGGAGAAGAAATTTATTTCATATTATCTGTCGTTTACAAATTTTAATGATGCATTAATTACTTTTTTACCAACTATACTTTTATTTTAAAAAATATAAAAATAATTAAATTATTCTTTTTATGAGATTTTAATGGACCAGCTGTTTGTATTAACCAATTATTTTCTATCTTTTTATCTATTTTTTCGTCAATCAATAAATCACATTTAATTCTTTAAGGGTACTATTAAAAAAAATTAAAAATTTATTATAAATTATAAGAGTTACTACTTTAATTGGTTTGTGTAAAAAAACTTAAGAGACTCTTATTTAGAATCGGAGAGAGTATAATTTTAATTAATCAATTTTAATATTTTACACATATAATATAATTTTAAAAAATACATTAAAAAGTTAGGTTGTAGAGGCTAAAAGTATTACCTCATATTGATAAATAGATGGTGGGTTTGAAAGATGTGAGAGCGTCAATGAATTTTACAAAAAGAGAGAGTAGGGAGGAGACATTTTAGATTTTGAGATTTTAGGATAAAGAATTATAAGGTGAAGGGAGATCATATATAATGGTATATTGATTGACATTGTAGATAGACATTTTTAGTAAAAATAATGTAAAAAAACACTATAAAAAAGGCAACCAATGAGAATTGGAGGATTACCCAGAAAAGATTACAAAAGAAAGATAAATATTATAATGAAAATGCGATATATTAAACATAATCACCTTAAATTAATTATAGATTTGATAATTATAGTCCATTACTCCCTCTGTTTCTAAATAAGAGTCGTTTTAAAAAAGTGATTTTGTTTCTTTTTAAGATTGCATTAATTGTTTTTTACTAATTATACCCTTACTTTTGAAAATATTAATACAAATTAAATTCTTTCTTTTATGAGACTTTAAGTAGTCTGCTGCTTATATCAACCAATTACTTAATACAGTAATTTATTGTTTCCACCTTTTCATCTACTTTCTCTTTAATCATTAAAATGTATTTAATTTAAAAAAAAGACGTTAGAGTGAATTATAAAGGAAATAGAAAAAGAAGTTGGTACTTACACAGAAAAAAATGAAGACAGAAGTTGACAATTATATCATAGAGAGAGTTGAAGACTCCTTTAATAACACACATTGGGAATCTATCTCCAATACTCATATTTGTAGAATGATAATTTTTTTAAAGTTTAAATTCAATATATATATATATAGTGAAACTAAGAGTGATATGAAATTTTTTTGTGGGAACAAAAATACTCTTCAAATTTTTAAATCAAAATTTTTTGTGGTGAAAATTTTCAGATTAAAAGTTATATAGAGAAACTTATTTTCATGGAGATGAGAGAAAAATATTTCATACAAAGACACTGTATTGTTGAGAATCGAAAGTTTTTTTTAAGGGAAGAGAGAATACATTGAGTACTCTTTATTATACTTTATTATAGAGAGAAAAAGAACACACTCTTTTAACCTTAATGACAAGGGTATTACTGGAAAAAAAATTAAAAAATTATTACAAATACTAAAAGTTATTGCTTTTATTGGTTTGTGTATCAAAACCTTAAACGACTCTTATTTAGAATTAGAGGGACTACCTATCACTTATAATAATGGTTCACCTTAACTTTAATCATAATTTTGTTAGATTATTACCCTAGTAAACCAGTTTTAATAAATGATTCAGTTATTAGGATTGAACTTGTCAATAACATATTAGTTCATAGTTACGTTTTGTTTTTGTTTAAAGATAAAATATTATTTTTTATTTTTACATTTTCTATGAAACTGTGAGTTAAGTTTTTTAAAAGATAAAAGATTGTTTTTTATATTTTCGACGAAAATATAAGCTTTAGTATAAATATGTAATTTCAATTATTTTTTTAGTCATTTTAAATATATTTAAATATTTAAATTAATTAAATTAAAAATCAGATGTTTTGAACTTTAAACAAAGAAATATTATGAGCTAGAATATTTTTGATTTTCATGACAATGTAACGTGTAAAAAAAGGGAGTTTTATGTATTTTTTTAATGCAATAAACCTACCTAGGATATCAAACATGTTGATCTCTATCTGCACATGTAATTAATAAGTGGTAGTTCAGCTCCAAATTATTTGTAGTTTTAACATTTATAATTTATTTCAGAAAATGACGTTGACAGCTTACACAATATACAATAAATTAGTTTTTTATTTGTCTTCACATAAATCACTTCAATAATTAATAAACAAGTAGAATAAATGTAATGTGTTGATGGAAAGAACCAGGTTATTTTAGTGAAATTATATGTGAAAATATATTTATTACCATTATTACTTTATATGTAAACATATTAAACCGCAAATAATCTGGGAAAGAGATAAGACAGGTTTGTTTCAATTTATTTAAGTTTTGAATATGCAGTTGTATTACATGTCTCATCTCTTTTAATAACATTAACAATCATTTTTCTCTCTCATTATTGCCCAGAAGGTTACATGAATGATTTTGATTTTTCATACATCTTACACTTGTCTCTTCCTAGTTTCCAGCAAAATTTCCAATTCACAGAATCAATTACAGGATTAAGCTTGGGAAAGTTGAGAAATGTTCATAGGTGAGATGTCACGAGTATCACAATTCAAGAGACGCTCAGCAATAACAACACTAGCAGCATCACTAGGATGGTAAGTGTCCCAGAAAACATACTTGGAACGATCCTCACAAACTTTTGAACTACGATTGCATGGAATCAAGCCTCCAAATCGACCAGCCACGTGACAGCATGCACTATCTCGGTTCCCAAAACCTGTTTCACGTTGAAATGGCAAGTTTTATTCACAAATGACTACTATACTACGCAATTCTGCATACTGAAATGAAAAACAAAAATGCCACAGACCATAGTCTTTATAGTTCAGGAGGATATCTTCCATAATATGGTAAACATCTGCATAAACAAATAATGACCCTTCCAATTCTGTCCTAAGCTCTTCAACAAGGCTCTTCAATTGTATGTTGAATAACTGAGCTAGCTCATTTGGGAAACTGACACATTCATCTTCATCATAGGGGTTTAAATTTACATCCCTCATATATGGTATACACCCGATAGGCCCTACATTTGCCACAACAATTTTTCTAGCCCCTAGACTAAATAGCCGCTGCAAAGAGTAATTGCATGTGATCAACAAACAAAATAGAAACATGATTGAAACAAAGTTTTCCTTTTAGGTTCTTGGCAAAATTACAGTGAGTTGTAGTCTGAGTCTTGATACCAATGTAGCCACAAATGATTCTGGCGATACCAACACCCTCTCTGGAATTGATAATAAGGGTGTCAAATAGTTATCCAAGAAATCATTTGAGCCTAGTGCTACTGTAAAGAGGGCCTTCTTAAACAGATTGAGAGCCTCAGATGATCCAATTAAAGAGATGATTTCTTCCCTGGTGTTTGCAAAGTTGTCAATCTGTGCATCGAAGTTGATTCGACCACCCTGTTATTTAGCATATAAATGGTATACAAATTGAGTTCAATTTCAATGACATTATAAAAAACGTATTCTAATGACCTTGGAAATTATATCATTAGTAATTCATTGTAATTCAGGAGTATGACATGTGGGAGTACAGATAAGGTTGTATAGTATAGTTCACAATTGAAATTTGAAGTTTAATACTCACAATAACTGTACATAAAATTTAACCAGTTGAAGCCAAAACTTACAAAAATTTCGCCAGAGTTATTAAGAATTCCACCTGCACCAGAAGCATAATTGACACCCTTTAGCACCGTGGATCCAGTAGTAGTGGGAGCCAAGTAAGGAGGAGAAAAGGCAAGACCCAGTTTCTGATCTGGTAGCATACATAACACATTGCTCAATGAGAAACAACCAATAACTGATACAAGTATTTGAATTAAGAAATATAGAACCTAATAACGGGAATCGGGAACTCTCACTTATTACATCAACAACTGTTCTTCCATTGCTGAAACGACCCGTGGGCATTCCAAAATCAATCCCAAAGGGCTCATGGTTTGCTTTGGCCAGTGAAACAATATAGTTGTTGTTCCCTACATCTACCAACGAATCCCCAAAAACAAAAGACGCTGGTACATCATTTGCGAACCCAAGCCTAAACAATAATAATAACATAAAAGCTTGAAACATAATTCCAAAAACGACTCTTGCATTCAGATAAATACCCATCAGAAAGGACATCATAGGAAACTATAATTGTATCAAATGTTCAAGCAAGGACTCTGTTTTGGTTTGGTTTTCTGCGGAAAGAGGGCCATGCAATGGGTTTTTATAATGTGACAAAGATTAAGGTGAAATACCCAAATAATTGCCGCCAACTGTTACTCTTGATGTAAATTGTGGACCCACCAAGAGATTTCGTATAATTATGTGGAAAATGAGCTTAATTGTTTAGTAGGGTAGCAAAAACCAACTTTGTCTTCAAACATTGCTCCTATTTTTCATTCAGTAGCATCAAGGCGTGAGAATAACGGCATTGCTCGTGAGGGAAATGATTTCATAATTTTACAAAAACTTGTGATTTTGACCCTAATTATTTTTCTCCCAATTTTACTTTTTTATTTTTTAATTATTCATAATTTCGTTTACTTTTTAAAAATAATTTTTTTATTATGCAACTTGAAAAGGATTTTGTTTATATGTGTCAAATTAATCTTTTCTTACTTTCTGGTCAATTATCTCTGTAAGCATTTAATATATCGATTTGAGATAAGTGGTTTTTTCAAAGGAAAAAAATGTAGTTAACCCCTTTAATTTTATCTTCTTTTTGTTTTAAAATAGATCTCCTAAAATTTATTTTTTTTAATAAATTTCCAAACTTTATCTAATTTACAAATACACCTTAAAATTTAGCAATTTTTTATAAATATTTTTCTATCAAATTCAAGTGAAATAATTTACATTAAATTTCAATAACTCCTTAATATTTTTCTTTTTTGGTACAATTTATATTTAATATTAAAATATTATAAAAATAAGATTTTAAAAATAAAAAGACGAAAAAACCATTAAAAGATGTGTATTTCATTTTTTAATTCTAATTTTTAATTCTAGTATATAATAAAACTTTACCTTAAATTAAAAGGTAAAAAATAAATTTAATATATGTTATAAGACAAAAAAAGGAGTCAAATACAAGGAGCCAAAAAATTATTAAAAAAAACTATAAAGTACTTTTAAAGTTTGTGTATTAAATATCACGTTAATGTAATTATAATTTTCTTTAAACAAATAAAAAAAATTATAAACTAATTGAAATTATTTGTCAAAAACTTAACTAGTGAACTAAGTAAAAATTATAAGGTATAAAAAAGGAGTTTAAGAAGTTTTTTTTATTAGTGGTTAACAACAAGTAAAAGCTTAAAAAATAATTGATTGAATAAAAAGTGTGATAAAATTAGTTAATAAGTTAGTAATAAATGGCATAATGGAACATATTTTGACAAGTGAGAAACACATTTAGTTATTTGAAATATAAAGCAATTTCAAATAAATTAAAGATAGAAACTACATGATTTTGTGGCATAGTAAAACAATGATCAGTGAAAGTTTCCTGTCAATGTTAACGTTGATCGTCTTACATACATTCTTGACAAATAAAAATACAAATATTTTCTACTACCAAACCTGGTTATCTCATAGTATCTCCAAAAACTCTCCTCAAACATTCACATTAGAAGAAGAATCAGATCAAATGTTGAATGAGTTGCCGAACATTCATTGGAAGAATGTCATTATGATCACCATCCAAGAGGCGCTTTGCGATGATAACGTTTGCAGCATCAGTGGGATGCCAAGGATCCCAGAACACATACTTGGATCTATCCCTGCAAATGCTCGAAGTGGGACCACACGGAATCAAGCCTCCAAAACGCCCAGCCATGTAACAACAAGATGTACATGGATTCTCAAAACCTGATACAATAAAAACATAAGGGTCTAATTAGTTAAAAAACATCATGCAACGTTTAGGTGCTAGTACATTTCTTTTTTCACCTCAGATACACACCATATGCTGTGTAATTGTTGAGCATGTCTTCTAATATGTGGTACACATCTGCATAAACGAACATTGAACCCTTCAGATTTGAATTTAGTTCTGCAATGAGACCCTTCAACTGGACATTGAATAACTGTGCTAGCTGATTAGGAAAAGTGACACAGCCTTCACCCGCAGCTGGGTTTGTATCCCTCTGACTTGGTATACATCCAATAGGTCCTACATTTGTCACAACAATTTTCCTGGCACCTAGATTATATAGCCTCTGCACATATTAATGCCCAGAAGCATAAAAATAGTTAACACCAAACATCATTAAACAACAATGGTATATTCATCATACCTTCCAACTAATCCTCCTGATATTCTAAGAAAATGAGTAATTTTGAGAGTAAATTTTACGGTGTCAAATTTTATAGTACAAAATTATATTTAACATAGTATTTGTAAATTTATGGGTTTATGATACATGTTGATCTGTTATTGGACAACAATGCAAAAATGTTTTGCACAGTTGTTGATACATGGACTATTTACTCTTATAAAGTAAAGAATTGTTTAAAAAAAATCAATATTTTCTTTATTTAGGAAGTAATATAGACAATAGAAAGATATTATATGAAATATCAAGAAGTAAGGTCTTCTGAGGAACATTACAGTGAGCTGTTCTCTGAACTTTGACACTAAGGTGGCCACAAAGAGTTCTGGAGATGCCAAATTCATCTCCTCAATTAACACTGCTGGTGCTAAATAGTTGTTAATGAAATCGTTGGAACCCATTGTTACAGAAAATATAGACCTATTGAATAGATTGAGAGTTGCAGGAACACCAATGCTGGAGATGATGTCTCGCCTGGTGTTAGCAAAATTGTCTAACTGTGCATCAAAGTTGATTCTGTCACCCTTCAAAATCGCAAACACATTGTTACTCTTTCATTCAAGTTGGAGCTTAAACAATAGCTATTGAAGCTGAAAACTTACGAAGAGTTTTCCAGTGAGATTGAGGATTCCACCTGCACCAGAAGCATAGTTGACACCTCTCATAATCACTGGTAAAACTGTAGTTGGTGCTAGGTAAGGTGGGGTGTAATCAACACCCATTTCGTGACCTGATGAATCACGATAAAGTTATGAGATGATAAATAAAAATGGCACATAAGTGAAATGAGAAGAAAAAAGAAAATAAGAAGTTAATCTTGCCAATAATATCAATTATGGTTCTTCCATTTGTGAACCTTCCTGTTGGGCTTCCAAAGTCAATTCCAAAAGGAGGATAATTAGCTCTTGAAAGAGAAGCAATGTAATTGTTGTTCCCCACATCGACAAGTGAATCTCCGAACACAAAATTTGCTGGTTGTTCATCTGAAGTTGTAATCCTAAACAAGGAGAAGATTATAAAAACTTCAAACAAAATGTCAACATTAATTGATCTATTCAACTCGATAGCCATTAGAAATATATAGAACTAAAAAAATCATGTATACAATAGCAGGTTTAGGAAGTTTTTTTCTCTATCTAACTAGAGGGAGCAGAAGACCATACATGATAGTTATTTGTTGATGGGTGTTGGTAATATATAAAACATGATGAGAGAATGTAATCAATCTCTAGGGTTAATGTATATCTTCACTGTAACATATAAGTAATCATGTTTTTTATTTGGTTTTGAAAAAAAAAATCTTTTATTTTAAAATTAAAAAAATAAAGAAAAGAAAGATAATCTTTTATTTTAAAATTAAAATAACTATATAATCTTTACAAGAATAAAAAAAATTAGGATGTTTATACTAATATATTATTTGATTACTTAAAAAATTGTCAAATTAAAAAAATATTTAATAAAGAAAAAAATTATGTCTCCCTGATTTACTTATGCAATTCAGATTACAGACATACTGTTCAAAGAGAAAGTGAGCATTAAATGCTCTTCAGGTCCAGCTATATTCATGAATGCAAATCTGTTTCATTTATTTTACAGGAAAATTAATTTTTAAAATATAAGAATAATTAATTAATTACAAATTAAAAGAAAAAGCTTTTAAAATTGAAATAAGTAACATTCACTCTCACTGTTACAACAATTATATATATAGAAAAGCATTGTTAATATACTTTCATCATGATGTTTCACATGCCTTCACGTTCACCATATTTTTTAATAAAAAGTTTGTTTTTATCTTCTCAACTAATAACCTAAAGACACATTAATGCAACCTGTTATACTAACTGAACTTGTTCTATGAACTTCTTCAACTATATGCCACACTTTCTGTGCACCTCAACTAAATCCCTGTATGGAGCAGCAGCTAGCACTCTTACATGTTAAAAATATTATTAATATATATTTATCTGAACTGTATCCTAAATATAAATTCCAATAAAAAAAACTCTTTCAATTTTTTAATCGATCTTAAAAATGTTCTTCGACTATCCATGATACATGGCAGACTCACTTTTCCATAAACTATGCACGATCCGTGAGTTACCAATAAACAAATCTTATAACTCTTTCAACTCAAAATTTAAAAATATTCAAATTTTACACTTTTTTCTTATATAGTATTTATAATTCACACTTAAATCTCTTCACATAAATATTTAATAATATTATGAAATATTAAGATTATTTTAGGAAAGTAGTGTAATTTTATTAAAAAATTACATAAATGGGTATTTTTAAGAAAATTTAGTTAAATTACACTTTGTAGTACCACTTTATAATGTGAAATCGTACTTCCAGGCAAATTTTGGGTTTGCTGCATATTAGCAAAATCGTATTTTAAGATATTTTTATTTTTTTTCACCATATTTAAAGACATAATTTCAATTGTTTTCATTTATTAAATGATGCTTCAAACACATGTTTTTTTACAATATACACTAATTCATTATTTTTACTTTTTATTTTTTAAAATGGAATCGTATGTAGAACGATGATTTCTATTTTTTTCAATTGTTTTCTATTTTTTATTTTGTTATTTTAAAAATTAAATTTTAGCAAAAAGTTGAATATTAATTTTCTATTTTGGGTTTCTTGAATTAATTTATTGGGCTTTTATTTATTTCAAAAGTAGTTATTTTAAATTTTAATTTTTAAAATTTTTTAATTTATTTTTTATAGTGTGATTTAGTGATGAAAATAATATGGTAATTGAATATAATTTAGGAAATATAAAATAAAAAATCTTTCAATAATTTAAATAAAAAATATTAAAAACATCAAACATAAAATAAATAAATGAAATGAATGATAATACTGAATAATCTAAAAAAATCTTATTGTCCAAATAAAAGTTAGTAAGAAAAATTATCCACACGGACAATAATTTTTTATTTATTTATATATTCGATGCGTTTAATGTTTTTTATTCAAGTTATTAGTCTATTTTTTGTTTTATATTTCCAAATTACATTAAATGATCTTTATTATTTTAATTAATGAATCACTTAAACTAAAATAAATACAAAAATTTATTTAAAATTTAAAAATATAAGTAAATTTTTATTTTCGTAATAACTACTTTATAATAAATAAAAAAACCAAACAAATTAATTAGAAAACGAAAAAGAGAAAATTAATATTTAAATTTTTTAATTATTTTACTAAAAACTAATTTAAAAAGTAACAAATGAAAAATAAAAAAACAAGTGAAAGAACAGAAAAAAAATAATAAACAAATAAACAGAAATAGTCTATCCACATATAATTTCATTTTAAAAAAATAGGAATGTGAATTAATGTACTATTCCAATGTAAAAAAAATACATGCTTCAGTGCATGATTAAAAAAAATCATATCTCTAAATACGATTTCAATGAAAAAAAAACATATTAAAATACGATTTCAACGTTTAATATCTAGTGATTCTAAAATTATATTTGTAATCATGATTTCTTTGTTAAAAATTATATTTCAACACACGATTTATCCAGTATAGTAATTTTTTTTAAAAATTGCTGATTTATGTAATTTCCAAATAAAATTACATTATCTTTATAAAAAAAATATTAATTATTTTTTGTGATATTAAAATATTGAGTTAGTGGTGTTTTTCTGTCTCTGTTAGTATAACACCCCTTAATATTTTTGTTACCATATTCATGTGTTATATATTTTTTAGCAAAACAAAAAAGGAGTTGGAAATGAAGTTCCAAAGTGGGTGAAACTTTGTTATCTGATCTTCATTATTGACAGTAAGGTATGGGCATTAAGTAGGATTTTAGTGACTAAATAATGGGGGTAGCTAGGTTGCCTTTAATGCACCAGAAATCATAGTGAGTTTATGTCTCACTTTTAATCACCAATTAACAACACACTGCTCAATCCTTGTATGCATCAACTAAATACTTTCCAGCTTTCTACTAGTACAAGTAACATCTCCTTCCCACTCACCAATTTTCACTTTCATCATTCAATTTCTTCAGTTAGGGTTTTATGGAGCACAAAGCATAATATTTCCTTCTCAAATCTGGAACATAAATATACGGAAAAATATTTAAATAACAGTATCATAATAAGAGTCTAGAAATTTAGTACGAGGATATTAAAAAAAATATTTTTAAAAAGAATTTTAAATATGTGAAGATATAATATAGACAATTTTTTTAAATGTATATTATTATATAACTACATAATATGTATTAAGTCTTCATGAATTATAAAAGAATTTTTTATTTTTTTTATTATAATGATATAGTATTTTGGGATCAATCAAGATAGTTTAAATATGTTTCAATTTACAAAGCAAAACATGAATGAATAAAAGATTGATAAGCAAAAAAAAGAATTTGAAGGTAAGAACCTGAAATTAGAAGTGTTGTATGAGAGATATGCCATCAGTCAAATATCATATATTCAACAAAATTTTTTAAAGTCATCTTCTATAGTAGTACACATTGTCTATTAAACTATAATATATATATATAATTAATCATGAAATGCATATTTGAACCTAACAAATATCGGTACGTGTCAAAATTTTAATATGAAAATGTCAGTTTCAATACTAGAACAACAAGAGAAACCTAAAATACTCATGATTATGTGTAGTAAATATAATTGTAATGATGTATGATAATGTAACTTATAATTTTGCTTATTTAGTAAAAACATATATTCAATATATATAAGAAGTATATTATGTAGATGGTATTTCATGAGTGTTGTTCATGAAAATAAAATCTTTATATAATCTAAAAAGTTAGATAACTATGTGCATACCTTATTTTGTAAAAGAAATGAAATTACTTTTAATTATTTATTGTTTTAATTTATATTCTTTTTTATTAAAAAAAATAAATCTAATTCCATAGAAGTAATTTTTATAGAAAATTCAGAAAGTACAATAATCATTTGTAGCTAAATGAAAAATCAAGATGTAAAACTATTGTTCCATCATAATTAAAATGTGGTCTAAACCATATCAATGTCTATATGAAATCCGTTTCAGAAGTCGAAGGTAACAATTTTTTATAATAAAAAAAAATCTTCGCACGAAGATATAGACAAAGAAATGTTTATAATTTTTTTTCTTAATATTGAAAATAGTTCTTAAATTCGATAATATCAATTAATATTTAAAATTGATATTACTAATCATTTTACTCATGAGTTTACAAAGATGAAGTTTAAAGATATAGGTATTTGTGTGCCATAAATTATATGTGTGATGGAAATAGAAAAAAAAAATGTGAAACACGATATCTTTCCGTTATCCCAAAAAATACTTATAATTCGTACATACTAAGACTAGAAACATCCAAAATAATAATAATAATAAAAATTTATTAAAGTATTCTAATCCAAAACTAAATATTTAGCCTTTAAATTTTTATTTAAAGTATTTAAATATTTTAGGACAATAATTATATTTAAAGTATTTCAGTGTTAGTATATTTTTTAACCAATAAGAAAGTGGATAAATATGAGATCAATGCAAGGGTAATAAATTGTTTGAAAAAAAGAAAAAATTTGCTAAAATAAATAATTACTTTCGCACACTCATATCAAAATTGTTTCATACTATTTAACATTTTTATTTTACTTTTACGACTTAATTCATCATCTAGGATCAAGGTATACCTTAAATAGTATAGGTGTAGGTATTATAAAACTTCTTGATATCTATATTCAATTTCTTAAGAATAAGAAAAATCATCAAGGGATGGTCACCAAAATCAACTTCAACTTGTCTACCCTGCCACCTCTTCAATTTCACTTCTTTCTTCAAATGATTTTTCATGTGAAACTAACATAAGCATTAATAAAGACGATAATATTGTCATTTTACATTCAATGTGGTAGGTAAATACATAAATTAGAAATATATGAGTGAATAATGTGTTGTGTGAATAATTATAGTTGATGAATGATTAGTAGTAACGTGAAAACCAAAGTAATTAACCACTTGCCTTATGGAACTAAAATAAAGGAAGTCATGGACGCCCTCTAATATAGACAATATATCTTCTAAACCATTCTGTCCTTTCATTCACTAACGTTCAATTTTACCTTCCTAACATCTTTAGCTCCATAATTAAACAATGTTATTAAGAGCCTCTCATCTCCCATCTTCGTGCCTCACACAAACCCCACCACCCCATTTTCTAACTTCACATTCTCTTCTCTAACACATATGGCTAACTTTCCTTCACGCTCCTCTTTTCATCTTTCATCATTCATAGTGGCAATTCTCTTTTCTTGCATCTCACATTCTGCCCTCGCCCTTAATGGACAAACAGTCGCTGACTCTCTTATGTTGACACAAAAGTTAGGAATTAATCGCACTATCAAAGTAGATACCAATGGCAATGGGGACTTCAAAACTATCCAAGAAGCCATAGATTCCATTCCTGAGAATAATTCTAACTGGGTAATTGTTCATATTAGGAAAGGAGCATACAGGTACAATTTCTATATTCTTTGCTTATGCTTGTTGTAATATAATAACCTAGCCATAAGAAAAGTTTATTATATATATATATATATATACGAGGAACTCAGTTAATATAAACTTTTCAAATTTTGTTTTCATTTTGATAATGTGAAGAGAAAAAGTGCACATACCACAGAATAAGCCTTATATATTCATGAGAGGGAATGGGAGAGGAAGAACTGGCATAGTTTGGTCTCAGAGCTCTAAAGACAACGTGGCTTCTGCCACCTTCAGAGTCGAAGCACATGACTTCGTTGCCTTTGGAATTAGCTTCCAGGTCAATTCTTGTTATATACTTAAAACTTTGCAATCCTATGTTGGAAATGAGGATTATTAAAATTTATATATGCGTTCTTGCCCGTGAGAAGTAAAATTCTCCACTTATATATTTTATTATTCTTTTCATTGCAGAATGAGGCACCTACGGGGGTTGCTTATACCTCGCAAAACCAATCGGTGGCAGCATATGTGTCAGCAGACAAAGTCTCATTTTATCATTGTTCATTTTACAGTACTCATAACACTCTCTTTGATCAAAAGGGTAGACATTACTATGATAATTGCTACATTCAAGGCTCAATTGATTTCATATTTGGTCGTGCCAGGACAATCTTCCATGTAAGTAGTTACGTGTGTACCATGCATGCTTTTGCTAACGTTAGTTATTGAGTGAACCACGCACTGATTAAATCCATTTTCATGCAGGAAGCTGAAATATTTGTGGTAGATGATAAAAGGTTAACGATTCAAGGTTCAATCACGGCTCATAAGAGGGCAAATAAAGATGAGCTGAATGGATATATCTTCATCAAAGGCAGGGTTTATGGCATTGGTGCGGTTTACCTAGGAAGGGCGAAGGGTCCTTATTCTAGGGTGATATTTTCTGAGACATATCTGTCCAAGACCATTGTCCCAGAGGGGTGGACCAATTGGAGCCATGACGGTAGCACAGAGTAAGAAAAAGACACCAATTGAACTTGATTAATATTGTTATTTATAGTATATATATTATATATATAATTATATTTGTTGATTAGAATATTGATTAATTGTGGTAATTAATGGAAACTGTAGAAATCTAGTCCATGCGGAGTACAATTGCCATGGACCTGGAGCTGAGACAAAGGGACGTGCTCCTTGGGCGCTGCAGCTAACTAAGGAAGAAGTCGAACCCTTTCTATCTATTGATTATATTGACGGCAAGAATTGGTTGCCAGTATGGGTGTAATCGTGTTTGTTCTGCACAAGCTTTTAGATGCAAAATCAAGCATGTGATATGTTTGTATTTCAATCAATCTAACTCAATATATCATCCAACATTTCTCCTTATTATCATTTTATGCATTACTAAGAAAAGATATCTCACTTCAACTCGGTTTTAACGACTTTTACACCCGCAGATATCAGAGACAATTATACATAAAGTTGAATTGTTTAGGCAAAACTGAATTATGTAGCCACTTGCTCGTGACACTGTGCGTGACTTGTTATTTGTGTTAAACCAGAAACGTGCCACTTCAGGTGTTTATGTGTTCTTTACATAGTACAAGTTAATTTTTTTAATAATAATGATAAATATATATGTAACTTAAATTATGAACTCAAATTTATTTCATTAATTTATAGCAGTATTGATCTTTATTTGCATCCCTAAATGGATATCACAAAATTCAGTAATTTATTTAATTAATATACTACCATATATTATTGCATGTTACATCCATGCATGATTGATAGTATAAGATTTTGTTTTCAGGAATATTTATATTAATACCCACCACCAATTTCTCCGTCTCTACCTGCATGACCACCACCAACTCCTCCAATGCCTCCAAAGCCACCACCATGTCCCCCTCCAATGCCACAGTCTCCACCAGTTCCTCCTCCTACACCTCCTCCTTTACCGCCTCCTGAGCCACCACCAACACCTCCTCCTTTACCGCCTCCTGAGCCCCCACCAGCACCACTACCTCCTCCAATGCCGCCGCCGCCACCACCTCCTCCTACACCTCCTCCTTTACCTCCTCCAACCCCACCACCATGTACACCACCAGCTCCTCCTCCAGCGCCACCTCCAGCTCCACCACCTCCTCCTAAACCCCCACCAGCACCACCTCCTCCTGTACCACCACCAGAACCGCCCCCGGCTCCACCAGCACCACCTTCAACTCCACCATTGTATCCACCTCCAACACCACTTCCGGTGCTACCTCCAACACCACTTCCGGTGCCACCTCCAACACCACTTCCGGTGCCACCTCCAACACCACTTCCGGTGCCACCTCCAACACCACTTCCGGTGCCACCTCCAACACCGCCACGATGACCAACTCCTCCTCCTTTACCGCCTCCACCAGCACCGCCTTCTGCTCCACCAACTCCTCCTCCTAGGCCACCACCATGCCCACCTTCACCGATTCCATAGCCCCCTCCAACACCGCCTCCTTCTCCACCACCTTCACCATTTCCTACTGCTACACCACTCCCATTTCCACCTCCACCCCCTTCACCGAAACCTTCTCCATTGCCAAAACCACCTCCTTCAAAACCGCCAGGTAATTCATCATCTTTGATTTTTCGACACTCAGCTGTCACTATGAGCAGCAAAAAGAACACACTGAGTGTTGCAACACACTTACGTAATTTACCCATTGATCTCTGAACAATCACACAAACTCGAACTATAAATGTTTGTGCTGCTTGCAATTTGAAAGCTAGCAAGAAGTAGTATTTATAGTGGAAGCCACAGCGCGTGCCATTAATTAACTTAGTTCAGATCTCTCTTTCACTCTCATAGCCATAGTACAGTATCCATCACTTGCCCAAAAAATTCAAACTCCTTTGGAAACTTCAGAACCAGATTTTTCTACTCCATTCCCTTTTCGCCTCCTAATAATCTATTTTCTATCCATACCTTTATGAAACAACTTTATATATTTTGTTTTTTTAATAAATTAGTGCAATTTTTTATACAACTTTATCCATACGGGTAAAAATTTACAAATGAGTAAATCGTGCTTCAAAAAACATAAATTCAAAATAAAGAAGTAGGGATTTGAAGTTGTGTTTTTCAAATATGATTTTATAAGAAGGTGAATTCTTGTTTTAAAGTCAGAACTCTTAAGATGTTTTTTTTCTTTTGCAAAATTAGTGCTTTCAACTTGACATGTAGTTGTTCTTTTTTTAAAAGAATTGATTTTTTTCTTATTTTTTTATTTTATTAAACACATTTTTTATTTTTTTTTGTTTTTATAGACATCATAATTGATGTGTACAACTTTTTTAAAAAATTGTTATGATTTTTATTTGAGATGTCTTTTAAAACATGATTAATAAATTGATTTTTTAATAATAAGAAAAAGGACTAATTTTATTTTTAATAATAACGTAATAAATTGAATTTAACGATATTTTGTTGTAAATAATTTAAACCTTGACTATCCCAATCTTTACTGATTTCATATTATTACTTCATTAACGTTTTGTTATCATTTTAACTCCAATGATTAATTCATTTAATTACTAAAAAATGTATCAAAATAGATTTATAAACTTAATTAAAACGTTAAAGATATTTTTTACATTGCAACGAGAATGTTTGAAATATGTCAAAATTAACTATTTTGTTAGAATAAAATTAGGTTAAATTATTTTTATTTGTTAATATATATACATGAATATTTTAAAATAAGTAGTAAGATTTTAGTATTTAAATTTTAATTTATTGATAAAATCATCTAAAAAAATTCAAAGTGAAAATATGCTTGTAAAAAATTAAAATTAAAAAGATTAAAAGAAAAAGAAGTCGTGTATGTCAGGTTCAAATTTAATAAAAAAAAATATGTATTCAAAGCACAGCTTAAAATGAATAACATTCATATGACGAATTCATTTACTGTTTTTTTGAAATCTTGTTTTCATAACAGAACTTATTCATTTATACAAATTTGAGTAAAATTACATTAGTTTCTTAAAAAATCTATATATTTGGTAAGTCCTTAAAACATGTAACATAATACATCTCAAAATATATTTGTAACTGTTAAACTAAAATTCATTTATTGAACTGTTAAATCATGCAAAATTTACCAATAACTTTGATAAGGTTGCACACAGATTCCAGAATAGCTTTTACAATGGTGGGAACAAACTTGCTAATATTGATCACAAGTGCCACCTAAAGCTTGTTGAAAGTAGATCAAAATTAGTGTCTCTTTATATCCATCCTTGACTTTCATGCATATTTTTTTCCCCAAATAAAGTATGAATTCAACTCAAAATGGCAGCAAATTCAGATGCTTAAGCTTTTTCCAACGGAAATTGTCACTTCAAATTAAATTTACTATTTTTGTTCAATTTTTTCGTAATTTGCCAAAGCTAACTAAGATCTCTTCGTATCGTTAATTGAAAAAATAAAGGCAGTGATGGCGAGATTTTCACAAGTTTAGTGCATGTTTTCATACTCTGCGCCCATTAAATATTCACTCAGTCTTTCCTTTTTATAGGAAAATAATTTATTAGTTAAATAACTTATTAGTTTTGCATAATTTAATTCTTTGTATGGTATTGCATCCATTAAAATTATATTATATATTATATATATGTATAATATGAAGAGTTAACAATTATTACGTTAAAATAAAAAACCTAAATATATAATAGTTTTTTTTATTACAATAACAATTGCAAAAGTTATATTTACTATAACTTTTTACCACCTAAAGACATTCCATAGATACAAATTAAACCTTAACGTAGAATAAAAAAAACACGGACACAACTTAGATGTAACAAGGATTAGTTTTCTAGAACGAAATAAATTCAGATTTGAATCGCCATCATTTTTCGTCTTTTATCTTTATATTATATTTCATTATTTTTATTTTTTAATCTATTTTTTACTTCTAAATTGAAGTTTAATATTTTTAAAAAATTATTGACTGCTAAAAGTAATCCTGTATCTTAATTTATATAGCTTGTTGTATATCTGAAATATAATTTTACATCTTAAAAACTATTAAGAAATTTATTTACGACATAATTTATTTATTTATTATGAATTTTAGTTGTATAAAATCCAACTTTTTTAATACGCGTAAGCTAAATACTGGTAAGCGTTTAAATAAGACTATTGATATATTTAATAAGTAGTTTTATAGGCAAATTTATTTTTTTATGTAATTTTAAAAAAAATTATCACAATCGATAAATTTGAAAAAAATTATGAGAAAAAAATTATGATAATAAGTAAGTTGTATTTGAGCTGTAAAAGTCATTATAATCCGTAATAACGATTTCTTAAATTAAAGTTGTACAGTTAAAACATAACTTACTCTTTCTTTTAATTTTTTCAAAATTTATCAATTCAGGTAATTTATTACACTAGAACGGTGAATTTGCTAGTTTTCTAAATACATGTTAGTTAAAAGATGATTAACATACTATTAGAAAAATAAAAATAAGTTTTAATATTTAGGAATTGTCGTTAACCAAACTATTATTGAAACATGTTTTTTAGCAATGACTTGAATTTGTGGTTGTATGTTGCACATATAAATGGTTCAATGCATAACCAGTGTTATATATTCTTAACTAGATTGGAGGGAAAAAGGAGGAGAAAGAACACATTCATTAAAACTCACAAAACCTAACCAAATAAAGCAAGGGTAGGAGGAGACACGGTGGCGACGCAAACGGAAGGGTATGTAATGTGAGGGTGACAACGAAAAATGACGACGCAAAAGGGGGCGAGGGTGATAGCGCAACAGTGGGATCAAGATTTTAAAATTATTATTATATTTCACACATAAACTATTATATCTATGTATTATTTTGAAACATATTATAAAATATTAATAAATTATTTAAAAAAATTAATTTTGAACTATATATAATATTTAAATTAATGTGAAAACCAATATGTTAGTTATTACTAGTATGAGTGAAACAAATACAGATATTTTAAATAATGTGTTGATTCAAATCTTATGGATTAAAAGAAGTGGTTAAGACTTAGAGAAAAGAAATTCACTGAAAATAGTTAATTAGGTTATTTGACAAAAATGAATCATAACAAGAAAATTGTTTTAATGAATTTCTCCATAAATATTTTTAGGTGAAAAAAACAATGGAATAAAATTATTTAAAAGAAACTTATTTTACATATAAATTAAAAATTATCTTTAAAGGAAACTAATATAAGAGATTTTTTTTCTCCAAAAATTAGGTTATGTAATGGACAGGGGGTGGGGGAAACGAGGGCAAATTAGTCTTTTGAGAAAAAAATTGGGGTGCAGTTGAAAAACAAAGGCGTGAGAATAACAAGGGCCTTTAGGTGGAAGCCCATGGGTCATATAGGGCGATGGCAATAAGGGAAGAAGGACCAGCGCCATTGTTCCCAATTGTGGAGACTTTGAATTTTGTCTGAGTGGGTGGGTTAGGGCATAGTAGAGCGAAGGGAAGAAGAGAAGGGTGGTGTTAGGGTTTAGGGTAAGAATGGAGGGTGCAGAGGAAGGAGTTGAGATGTTGGTGGACTCGAAGGACTTGCAGCAACAGAGCAAAGCCTTGGACAAGCTCACTGACCGCGTCGAGGATCGCCAATTGGATTCCACTCGCGTCCAAGAGGCCATGGCTTCCATCGCTGCTTCTGCCGAAGCTGATCGCAATGCCATGCGCATCAGGTCACCTCATCTTCATTCTTAATGCTTCGTATGCATCTAAAACCAATGCCTGCTATGAATTCATGCATTATAATATATATTCTACTTGGCCTAGGGGATTATGATTGTAAGTTTAGACTCTAAAAGTATGAGTAACTTAGGACGAGATCATGTGCTTTGTAACTTGGTAAGACTAGTAGAAAGTAGAAACTAAGTGATGATGTTGTAATGTTCCTGAGGTTGTTGATTGTAATGTTTGTTGGGTTGTGAGAGGAGCTAAAATACTCAAAATAATCTTTGTCAACGGGTTTAGTTTGAACCACTCGAACGAACCAAATGCTGTTTCTGCCCGCCCAAAATCTGAAGACATTAGATGCCGGTTTAAACTTTTCCTTCGATTTATACATTCCAACAATGTCCCCCTCAAATCAAATGTGGCATTCTTCATCTAGGATGCTAGGGAAAAAAGTCAATTGTGACACTCTTCTTCTAGAATGCTAGGAAGACTTTCTATATAAAGATCTCAATGAGCATTAGGAATTCAAGTGTGAGAGTAGGCATAAAGTCCCACATTGAGTAGAAACGATAAAGTTGAGGTGTATAAAAGAAAAACAAAGACCCATAGACATGGAGCCTTAAGGTTTTATGTTGGAAGTGATGTCATCTTTTCTTATATACTCTCTTCCTTGAGAAAATTTTCCAACAGTGGTATCAGAGTCTGGTTGTCTAGGTGACCGGCTTAGGTAAGGGCAAGTATGTCCTATTGTGGTAAAACCTAACAATAGTTAGGGTCACTACTAAGGTAGTGGTTGAGAATCTCCTTGAGGAGAGTGTACCAATGAGGAAAGGGAGGGATCGAATGGACCGTTGTGGTAAACCCAACAGCATTTAGGATAGTCTCACACTTGAATGAGAGACTGAGGTGTATAAAAGAAAAACAAAGATCCATAGACATTCAGTCTTAAGATTTTATGTTAGAAGTGGTGTAATCTTTTTTTATATACTCTCTTCCTCAAGAAAATTTTCCAACAAATACTTGTCTAAGTTATCACGTCATGGTCACCACTGATGAGTTGCAATGGGAGTCAAAACACTTGGGAGATCTCCGTTAATGGACCAAGTGACAAGGTTACTAAATTGATATTTGAATCTCCAAACTGATTTTTGGATTGTGAATCATAACTTGTATTGAAGTGTAAGATTTAGAGAATGAAAATTACATGAAATATATCATGTAGAAGATATATGGTGTGTAATGAAGTAGAAATAGATAAAACAACTTAAACATGAGTCTTATGAATTTGTGAAGCCTTTATCTTAGAAGCATGGAGAAATGAAGCAATGCATTTGTCAAATGCATTAAATGAGTGAGTGACAAATAAATTAGTGGATTAATCAAATGTGATAAGTTCAGAAGTTTCTCCTTCAATTTCTTTTTTATTTAACAATCTAAGCTTATATGACTTTTAAAACTTTTATGCGAGAATTGGTGGAAGAAAAGTAAAAAAGAAAGAACAATGAATGCTGAATTGTGTGATTTGTAATGATGATACAAGATTGCATATAGATTCATTCTTGTATTGAAATATAGGAAATCCTTTAAGATACATCTCATGATACACACAGTTGGGTAATTGAATTGTATCAAGTTATAGGATTCAAATCATGAATAGTAAGATTCTAGTAACTATGCCAAGTTTGAATCACACAAATGAACTAAAAACCACATCCAACTTAAATCTCAAGACATTGGGTGTATGAATATTTGTTGCTTATATGGAGCTTATTTGACACTCCAAAATGTTACCCTTCTTATGCACTAACTTTGCACTGGTGATCCCTCACTTGTCATTTTTCCATCGAAA
Source organism: Lablab purpureus (assembly GCA_030347555.1). Classification (NCBI taxonomy): domain Eukaryota; kingdom Viridiplantae; phylum Streptophyta; class Magnoliopsida; order Fabales; family Fabaceae; genus Lablab; species Lablab purpureus. Next base: position 18,710,034 of record CM059259.1, read on the forward strand.
ACACGAGCGTTTGTAGCATTTTCTTCCAAAGAGTGACAATGTTTTCACCTTTGATCAGTACTGTTACTGGGCTTGAAGTCTGATGGTCCTCACATTACTTGCCTTTATTAAAAGTACTGAGATGAAACATATCAGAGAAGTGAGGACCCTGGAGACAAAATTATAATAAAGAGTGAACAGCAATAAACAGACGAAGGCAATGATGGCCATAGAGAACAGGGACTCAAATAGAATGGAGAAATGGAAAAGAGGCTGAGAGGAAAGACAGTAAAGTGAAACAAAGAAGCGGAGAAAGTTACAGTGAGGTTTCATGACAAAATTTGATGGTTTGTTCACCAGATACAGTGTTCATCGTTGTTTGGTTTTATAGTATAGAAATGGAGAGGTCATTCAACTTAGCTTGTGTGGAGGTTATTCAGGTCCCTTTCGTTGAAAACACAATAAACAATTATTGAACAGTCCAGACTTGTCATTTATTTTTTAAGGAAAAAACATACAATGCATTTTTTGCCATGACTGCCAAAATGAGCACGTCAAAAGCCGTAGGCTGCAGTATAAGCCCACAATCTGTTAACATTTGATGACAAACTGCTGAAATTCTGGAACCAATTATACTATGGACACTATTTGACAACACTTTTAACTTGGTAAATGGGTGTTTTCCTCCTTAATTCAAGGTCAAATCTCACAAGACCAATAAAAAATGTAGACAGGTGTTGAATTTTCGGAGTTAGTATCTCCCCCTTCCTCCAATGGCAGTGTGATTTGTAACAAAAGAACACTGATGGTCTCTTTTAACGTTAAAAATGTGAAAGTTTTGAAGGAGACTTGTGGTTCCTAGTTTTATAGTTCGTGTGCATTTTTAGGGATGGATACTTGTAGCTGCTTGCTAATGTTTATTATGTTCAGCTTTCCTTCACTTACTGTTTTATATCTTTCTATTGTTCTTGTACATATATTGAAAGATGAAGTTGCATTACTAGCAGAAATAGAGTGTGAAGAGCTTGTTATGTTCTAAAGTGATTATCTAAATGAGTGAAATGTGTTTATGTGTGTTTTTGGGTGAGTGGTTAAAAGTTGATTTTGAAGTGAAGTATTTATATTTAGATATTTTAATTCTAAAAGCAATTGCTGAAGAAAAGAAAAAGGTCCACATTGAAAAAGGAAATATTGAGTATAACTTATATATCAGTAAACAACTTTACTTATTGTCAATTTGTTTTAGGTTGAAATCTAATATGACATCAGAACCACTCACCTACACCATATATCCTACGAGTGAAGGCATGTATCTTGGGCGCCCACATCTCCTGTGTGTATCTGTAAATCCACGTTTTCGAGAAGAATATTTCTTGATGTAACGAAAAGTGTTAAGAGAAAGAAAAAGTCTCATGTTGAAAAAAATGCTGAGTGTAGTTTATATATCAATAGACAACTTTACCTATTACTAATTATTTTTAAGTTGAAATCTAACAACAATACTGTAATAAAACTTAATATAATTTTTTTAGCACAAGCTACTTAAAGTTGTTCCTGCGTAAACTTGATTTTGGACTCAATCAATTCCTTAAGTGAGACTAGACATTTATTTAAATCACATTAGCTGATATTATAATGTGATTTTAGGTAATTCATCGTGAATCTAAACATGCACTATGTATATAAAGAGTAGGCTGAATAGTCTTTTGGGTCTTTCAAAGTGTATGCTGCCTTCTAGTCAATCTCTACAAACATTGACATAAAAAATTAGTATTCTAAAGTAAGATTTTTTCACATTAGTCCTTTGTATAGATGGTGTTAACTAACAGAATTAGTTTGCTGACCTGATAAGTTACCTATCATGTCAAGTTAAGAACAAGGTGGCAGTTAATGTGTCACTTAATATGTCACATTAGTAAACTAATTCTATTATGAAGGATCAAGGTGAAATAATTTGTAACCTTGACGCTCTTAGGGATTGACTAGAAGATGATATACATTTTTGAGGACTCGAATGACTATTCAGCCCAAATCATAATTATAAAAAGGAAACTAAAATGCTATATGTTAAATTCTCCATTTTCCCTCTTGTCTAATCCTGCGCGATGATGGTTTGTTTAACTTCTATTTCTTAACTGTAGCATGTATTTTGGTCCAATCACAGGGAGAAAGAATTAGCTGCTGTTAAGATAAATGCAGCAGATGTTGATATAATTGCAAATGAACTAGAGGTAACTTCAACAGATTGTTCATCAATCCGTCTATAAATTCGTATTCCGATGGATTGATATATTTTTCTTATTGTTTCCATCAGTTGGATAAAAAGGTTGCTGAAAGAACTTTGCGCGAGCACAAAGGTGATGCAGTTGCTGCCATTCGGTACTTGCTTCACTAGAGAGGTGATAAAGAACAAGGGTCAATGCTTCAGAAAATTATATGTACCAGCTTATATTGTTTTTCATTTAAATTGAATCTCAACCGTATTCTGACCTAATTCCTTCAGAAATCACAGATGTATTGTTAATTAAGTGAATTTACCTTCTCTCCCTAAACTTTTCTGTGCTATAAGAGTAGCCATTATCTAATAGAGAAGTCCTTCATCAAGACCTCCACGTGTCTCTCATCATACACATGCTTGCTCGTTAAGCACATAGTTTTGTCATCTTGAAGCCCTGCATGTGATTTGTCCAAATCAAACAAAAAAAAAAGCCTTGCTTTTATGTGCTCTTGTGAATTGTGGTGTTTAATTTTTGTGCGAGTGGCATCTTCTGTTTTGTTTGTTATATTCAAATTGATAAAGCTACATTTCAGATTTTTGCCATTGTGTCTTGAAATGGACATTGATGTGATGGAAGCGCGTCCACGATCTCGGTGACTTTTTGCTTATTCAACAAGATTCCGATAAATTATGTTACTGGCTCCATACAGTGCCAATGTTCCCCACTCTATGGTGCCTTTCCTTTCTTTTTGCCATACACCTAATAATGTCTTCAGAGTTATTGCCATCCCATTTTTTTGTCTGTAACCAGTTTCCTCTTCTCAAAGGGCAGTGTGGTAACCACTTCCACTTTATGTGTAATAAAATTTCAAGATATTCATTCAACAGGCGTTGTAAATTAACAAAAGGCTAATGTATTCTTATTATGGAAATTTATGTAGCTTATTTTTAAACATTTTTAATCATAAAAGTAATTTTCTATTCAAAGATTAGATTTTCTGCTGATGTTCAAAATTGCAAATTGATCCGTGATGGTATTTGACATAAGAAACCTAAAGAGGTTGAGACATTCTATAAATTGCTTGAGAAAGTTGGATGTCTCCTTTGTTATCCTCTTCACGTGATTTTATTCGTCGCGTCACATTTCCACTCGGAAAACAAACTCAACCATGGGACAGAATAAAGTCAGGGCTAATATATATGGGAGATTGATTAAATTTTTTATTTAAATACGCTGAAATTATAAATTTTAATAATTATTCAAATACAAATCATGCATCGTAATTTTTTTATATCAGTCATCTTAAAAATCACTATAGTTTCTAATTAATTGATTAATTGATAGTATACAAACTCAACGTGATAGAGAAATTGAACTCATTAAATGAAACTTATATGAGAGTGACCTTTTAATCTAACGTTTGAGTATTTTCAGTCTTCATTCATATACAATTGTGTAGTCAGAACAGTATGTGTTTTTATTTTTACTGAAGAATATGAAGTTGATCGTTTTCTTCGAAGATGAAAATCGCTGTCAAACATTACGAAATAAATAGTGTAATCTATCAATCAAATTGGTTTTCATGTTAATCTCATAAGTTAATTTATTACGTTCGGATGCACGCGTGAGTCAAGCAATTAAGAACTTCTTCTTCCTTTACCACTTCAAACATCTGAGTTGAATGTACTAGATTGATAAAATGGTAAAGGATTTGTATAGATAGCTTCAGAAAAAGAAATTGAGGAAAAAAAAGTTTCTTCTCATTTTCTTTATGGAAGAAAATTTAAGATTAAAAATATATTTATCATTAATCCAAAATAAATTGAGTTTATTTACAAGACACTTCAATTCAAATTAATACAAGATATATCCCTTGTTCATTTTCACATTTATTCCTTTTAATTTTTCAAATACCTAATCTCATTTTGTTTCTTTCAACGTTTTAATTTGCCTCATTTGATGTTTTTTTTTCTAAAAGAACATTATTTTTTTTCAATATTATTATATGCCCCCTTACTACTTAAAGAAAATAATTCTGTAAAAAACATAAATAGATTCATAATTGCAGTGGCCATTTGGTCAAACAAAGTCATCATATGAGATGTAGTGGGTGCTAATTGAACTATTTGTTAAAAAATTGATTCTATAAGGATGGAACAATTATCATGTTTAAGGAATAAAATATATTTAATTATAAGTGTTGACGAAATTTATCTAAATACACAAGAAGTAACACCATAAGAAGTATATGAACTTTCTCACTCTAGTCTAATGTAGTAAAATGAAAGTTCTTTTGTTTTCTTTCTATATTAGTGAGATTCTGATATATCTAAACTGTAAATAGTTTCTCATGTAATCAATAAATTCTGATATACAATAATTTCTAAATTTTTCGCTTTCTACTATTTTTCTCTCATTTCCCTGCTGTTTCCTGCACTGATTAATATTTTTCTTTCTCCCAAACCTTCTATACAACTATATGCTGTACAAACATTTTCCAGATAAAATACAAACCTATCCACAAGACTTCAAGCATATAAAGCATTACTAGCAAGTTTAAGAACTTCCATGGTGTCATCAAGGAAATATCAAATGACTAAAAACAGTTTGGTAATCATTTTCCTACTTGTATGATGATATCTGGACAAAAACTGATGAATCAACAACGCCGCCAGACTCCAAAACCAGGTATTTGTACCAACAGGTTTACTCATCAGGAATGTTTTGTATTGCATATGCCAAAAATTCCTGATGCACCAGCTTGTTAAAGATAAAGAAGAAACAAGCTCAAAGATTGTGGCTACTTGCTAGAACTCCTTTTGAGTGCCATCCTCAGCAGATCGAGCTGCCTGGAATTGAATTGCATACTGTCTCTGCAGTTCTCTAAGCCTTTCCACCAGTTCCTGGAATGTTGGTCGGCAAGCTGGATCACTGGTGGTGATGAACAAAGTAAAAAAGTTATCATGGGAGAGTTGGTAATTGCACCACACTTAGCTTCAAACATAACGAAGCATGACTGATAACCACTAATGTCTGAAATGAAAACTTTAACAAGTTTTATTTAATAAGAATCCACTAAAAGAAATCAGCAAAATATTATTTTGAAAATCCCTGTTGACCAAACAAAGGCTGTGATCTATTAACTATTTTGGTTTGAGTTAAAAAACCCTTGGACCCAACATATGCTAACAGCTTCAAGTTAGCTACGAGAGTTAATTAAAATTCATGGCCACACGCTTTCAGCCTGTAACCATAATGTAGATACTGAGTCTCACAAATGCCAAAAAGAAGAATAAGGAGGAATATGAGAAATAGAGTGTTGTTATGCAGTACATACCAAAAGACCATTTCACTCGTCTACGACTTTAAGCATAATATTTAGCATTGTTATTCTCTACAACAAGATGATCTCCATTTATGAAATAGTGCAATAGCATATGTTTTTTTTTTGAAAGTGTGATAATAACTTCGTCATGGATATTTAGAGCTATGGGGAAGAAATTAAAAATACGTATGACAGAGTAGCAAAGATGCACACCTGTGCCAGCAGCTGTCAATTATAGAAGCCCACTGTGGATCAACATCTTCTGGAATTTCTAGTCGATGGTTCATAAACCCTACAGCTCCAATAACCTACAAGAATCCTAGAGAAACTGTTTATATATGTACTCACTGAGCATGAGTAGACAGCGAAAAATAATAACAGGCATTGGAGCAAATGATGATGATAAAAACTGTCACTCACTATTGTCTTCAAAGATTATTTGTGAATTAAAAACTAAACTAGTGACAACATGGTCAAGAAATTCAAAGTTTAAAAACCTAGTTTGCATATTCTAGTCAAATGGTTTATCTACAAGCACTAGAGTTAGTAGAATAACAAATGTAACAATATTAAATGTTTCAACTGTGAAAGTAGCAGTTTTTAACTATCACATCACTTTTATACCTGTTCACTTTCATAAATTTTCATGGTTCATGTACACATCAAAACTATACCTGCATTGGGTTGAGAGTATCCCAAGGGATCTTTTCAGTTGTAAGTTCCCACAGTATCACCCCAAAGCTGTAAACATCAGACCTAATGGTTCCATGAAGCAGCAAAAAACAATTCAAAGTGGGATTATAGTAAGAATATGAGAAAAGGGGAGAGGGAGAAAGATAAAAAGAGAGTAATAGAGAGCATAAAGCACACTTCTCATCTGATAGTTCATTACGAAGAACTTCTGGTGCCATCCATTGAGGCTACAAAGCAGAATAAAAACTGGAGAATCAGAAACACTTTGGACACTGAAGAAGGGTAATTTTTCAGAAATCAAATACAAGGGACCACAACAAAGGAGAGCCTACCGTGCCCTTTCCTGTCTGAGTAGTGAGATACGTTTCATGTTTAAGACGGGAAAGTCCAAAATCACCAACCTGTTTTGCCAACAAAAGTTAAGATAGTTTGGCTAAACAAGAACAAAAATAAGCTGTATTTCCTTAAGCCCTCAACTAAATGAATACAACCCAACATACAGAAAGTAAAAAGATAAGTGACGAAACCTTCACAGTCCAATTCTTATCAACTAGAATATTTGAAGACTTCAAATCTCGATGAATGATAGGGGGGTTGCAATGATGAAGATAATTTACACCTCGTGCCTATACAAAGAGCAAGCATACACCATTGCTTCAATCACAGTGATAGAGATCCTTTCTAGGATATCAAATTGAAGTTGAAGTCAAAATCTACTAGTATTGCTCCAAGAATAGATGTCTGAAATGATTAAGAACATTTAAAAAGGAAAATAGAGGGAAACAAAAAGTGAACATGCTGCTATTCCTCATCAAACATCAGCATCACAAGAATAAGATTTAATTACTTAAAACAAAGAAGATACATCGATACAGGAAGAGATGTTGTCCATAATACTGCTTCTAAGTACTCACAATATCTAAGGCCATATGAACTCTCCGTCTCCACTCTAGTTTGGATGTGTTTCTCTGAAGCAAACGAAACAAGCTTCCCCTGAATAGATAAAACATAAATGGATGTAACAATTATTAGCACAAATCAACATTATGTGACACAACAAATTGAATAAAAATGCTCATGATACCGAGTAAATCAGAAATGGAGCACAAGACAAACCGTGGAAGAAACTCTGTCACAATGCATAAATGTTGAGGTGAAGTCACAGCCCCCATAAAGAGAATAATATTTGGATGACGAAGTCTTTTCATGACAGACACCTGCTTGCAGAATACATTGTAAAATCAATGGTATACAAATGAATTTTAGGAGACGTTCAATTTATCACTGGAACTACGGAATTTTATAATTAATTTGATTGAAAGTACAGTATTATCAATCTGCATCATAGCTGAGGGGTTATTCCTCCAGTGATTCAAATCAGTTAAGTCTCCCATATCAGGTTTTCCAAGTGTAATAAAGATTATCTCATTGTGTGAACATGGTTAAAGTAAAATCCACAGAAGATAGTCTATTATGGTCTAATCATAGCATTCTTTATACATAAGCTGACTTCAACATATGGATAAACTTTATTTCTCATTTCCGAACATAACAAGTAAATTAGACTTCCAGACATTACCTCTTGTCTGAAGGATAGTAGCGTATCATCTGAATATTCTTGCTTTGAGAAAACCTTGACAGCAACATCCTGCGGAAACATGAATACCTTTTTGTCTGATGATGCACAAACTAAATTTTCAATTTAGCACTTTAAAAAGGTCTTCAAACGACAGTAATTTGTCTTGCAACATAACAATTTGTGTAATGTATACACAAAACTTAAACATGTTAAGCAAGATGAAATTTAAAACAGAAATTACAAAAAGAGAAAAGAACATACCGATCCATACCACAGAGCATGATATACAGTTCCACACGAACCTGCAATATTAAACAAATACATGTCTTTGGATTGATGCATGGATATTGTCAAAAGACAAGCTTATTTTCTCAAGCATGCCGCTTTAGTAAAGAACATGATACCTTGCCCAATTTGTTCTCCAACAATAAGGTCCTCCCACAAAATTTCATAATCCAAACAATCGGAGTCAACATCCACTTTATTATTGGCAGCACAACTACTGCCACTCCCACAGCTGCTGTTACTACTTGTGCTGTTAACATTAACAAATGAGGACCAAGATCCTGAAGCCTCGTTATGAACATATCGGTTATTTTCGCCTGCCTGGTTTTCTGGCTTCAGCCCAGAAGAAAGACTCTTCTGATTAATAGACTCATTCTCTTGGTCACCCTGTAACCAAGGGGAAGCAACATGAACATTCCTTACCTCAGATCCTTCCTGTTCGTTTGCTCTCCATGGCCATGACAATGTTTTCTTTTGAATCCATGTTTCAGCCTTAGAAGTTATGACCTTGTGAATAGGTTTTCCTTCACTCTGATCATTCGAGTCTCTCATAGTATTCCGTAGGGGTTTCTCTTCAGCATGAGAAAATACACCAAAAGGAGATTTTAGCACCTCTCCTCTGGGTGTGCTAGCTCCACTGGAATTACCATCTTCTCTCTGGTCAGAAAGAGCACATTCCGACAAATGCTCAGGATGACGATTTTCTCCGCTCCCACCTTCACGATTGACACTGTTTTCTCCTATCCGGATTCTATACTTAACTTTGTTACTCACCTTTGACGCCTGGTTTAACAGTTAGAGACATCAATACATGATAAACTAACTATACACAAACACAGAAACACAAAAGACACAAAACTAACCAAATTTGAAATTTTCGAAGCCAGAGCAACTTGAAGTGGCTGCTGAGAGTCAAGGCCAAGTTTTTCTGAAATGCTACTCCTACGACCATTGGAACCCGATACACGTTCTGCACTCTCAGCTCCTAGAAAGGGAATTCTGTTTTCAAGAAAGGGCCGTGAATCACAGGAGACACAAATAACCCCAACCAAGCTTCCATCATCATTAGAAAGGTGTATTGGTTGCCACAGCATAGAACCTATCGCCTTTCTTATTCTTAACAGGGAACTGGCCTCTCCAACTCTCTCCCATTTTGACATGGTTGAACACATCTTTGGCCAAACCAAAATCCCTGGGATCCACAAGCATCTCAATCCCATCCCGCCCAAGAACCTCTTCCGCTGCATAGCCATATAGATTTTCGGCACTAGGGTTCCTGCAAAATGATGATCACACAGACTAAACCCCACAAATAAAAAAACAACTTTTACTTTAGATATGCAACAAAAACAAACACCCCACATGACCAAACTTGACGAGGTATAAAAATAAGCACTCACCAGTACATGATGCGACATTGAAGATCCAAAACATGAACAGAGTGACCCATTGACTGCAAGATATTGAGATACTTGTTTCCATTTTGATGCAGAGAAGAAGAAGAAGGTTGGTTACACGTAGCAGCACCAAACCTGGAATGAGACCTGTGGTTTTGGAGGAGCTGGAAGTTGGACATTTCTTGCTTGAGGTGAGCGTGACCAGCTTCTAGACGTTCTATCTTTTTTAGAAGCTTTTCTTCTTCATCATCTTCTGGGGTTCCCATTTCAGCAATACTCACTCTGGGAATGGTACCAAGCAAGCCAGGGTTGATAAACTTGTCACTCAAGGTTTAAAAAAGAAGAACACATAAACAAGTGGTTTGCAATTAGCAAGGGTCAACAGACAAAAACAACAGGTTCTTCTTTTTATCTGCTGCAGTTTTCTCTTCTTTCCCTTCTCATGTTCGGCGATAAAAAAAATTATCATGGTCAAGGACCACATCTTCTAATTAATCTCTTCACCTGTATTACGAAAGTTAAACTATCAAATATTACTAATAATTTATTACATATTATATTATATGAAAATTAATATTTTTTTATTGGTTAAGAATAAATAACCTTACATAAGTAACACATGTCTCTTCTTCCATTGTTTTCCACTTATCCTATTATATATTTATCAATATTTTCTTTATCTCACTGACTATCTATTTACATAGGTAAAGTATCACTTCATCTCCCATGGTAGAATTCATTGAGTTTTTTGGCACACTTTTTTGTAGACCTACAAATATTACGTATAATTAAAAAACTTTCAATGCTTTTTTTTAATGTTAGAATCTTATGTGAGTTCTTTTTTTATTTTCAATGAGTCTCATGGCAAATTATATTTTTTAGTTTGTTTTTTTCTGTCTCTTTCATTTGTTAAATATTTTTCCCACAAAATAAGTTATTCAAAATTCTTAGGTGATAGTCAACTTACTTCTTTTTAATGTACAAATTATTAAATAATATTAATATTTTATTCTAATAACTTGTAATTTGAAAACTGAAGATTTATGAATCAGGCAAATAATTTGGTTAAAGAAACTACAAAACTTAATTAGAAGAGAATCGATCTAAAAACCAAAAAAATGGTAAAATATTTATCTATATTTCAATTAAAAATATTCAATATTATTTTTTAAATAAATAAATAAATATTTAAAATATTTTTTGTTGTTTAGTGTATAAGATTTAGTTACCCTCTGATTAATGAACCCATCCTTAAGTATTTTAGTTCATATTGCTTTGCATGAGAAGAATGGTGATAATTCTATGTAACTTAATTTTCAAAAGGTTTATTAATGACCTAACTCACTAATTGTACTTGTGGCTTTAAACAAAAGGAAGAAAGGATACTCTGCACATGTAAAGAATTGTTTATTCTCCCTTTTCTCATCAAGTCATTAATGAATTCCCCTCTTCTTTATTTGTTTTATTTTTTTTCGTGACTTATCATCACCAAATCCCTGGTTATTGATTCACTTGAATTTAGATCGTATAATTAATGCATTTTTTTTCTTTAATGTCAAACTTTAAAAGTTTTAATTTCATCGGCTCCTTCTCATTATCTTTGAAAAAAAAAATCTTTTAAATATGATACATCATGAGAAAAATTAGCAAACTTAAAAGAAAAAAACTCTCAAGAATGTGAATCTCATTCATATCCACCAATTTTTCATATTTTGTTTTTACCTTTTTTTTTATAACTATTACTCTTCTTTTAGAGGAGACAAATATTTCTATATATAAAAACTAAATCTCCAGTTATTTTAAAATTAAACTTATTTCTTTTTATAAAATGAATAAATGAGTTTGTTCTACCCCTTTTACAGAAAGATAGCACTGATGATTGTGAAAGATTTTAGGCTTGACGGTGTATCTTTCTTGTAAAGCATCAAATTATTGAAGATTGTAATTTTTACTTATTTTGACTTGGATACGGACCAATATTTACCTAAAATGTATTTATATGTATCCAAATGAAGTGATTTTTTTGTAAAATATTTATGATAGTATTCAATATGTATTATTAGTACTCAAATGCAAGTTCGTATTTAGTAGGAGTGGTCTGAGTTGGGCCCGGCGGGCCAGCCCGCTAGCTCGATAGCATATAGGCGGGACAGGTTAGTATTTTAAACCCGCCAACTCGTATCAGTCCAGCCTGTCTAGCCTGCCAACCCGTCGGGCCATAGGCGGGGCGGGGCGGGCCAACCCGTATCATTCACTCTCACTTGTTTTCTTTAAATTTGGAAAAGTAGTTATACAGAGCAGAAGAGACTTGTTTTAAGGCTACCTCTAATAATCCTGAAATGGAACAAGATTAGTTGATTTATGAACAATTGTTATAAATGATTCTTGAGACTAGTAAACCTTAGTATGCAATTTATTTTGTAATAAACATTATGTCTTTTAGCTTATACTTTTAAAATACCATATCACCATATACATCTTTAATATATTGTTGTAATTACAAAAATTCATTTAAATTGGACACAAACAAAATAGTTGCAAAGAAAAAAATTCAATTTAAAATCAAAAATCCAAAAATAAAATAAAACTCAAAAAATAGATTTTTTTAAAAAATAAAAAACAAAAAATATAACCCACCAACCCGCCTTTTAACAGAGCGGGTTAGAAATTTTGGCTCGTATCACTATGACGGGTTGGCCCGGCCCGTTTTTGACAGACTCATGGCGGAACAGGCCTAAATAGGCCGGACTGACCCGTTTTGCCACCCCTAGTATTCAGTATATAAATAAGGTATTGTTTTAGAATTACTCATGCTTTAGGGATCAAACTTTATGACCAATAATAATATGATTGTTATATTTGGGTATGAAAATTCAAATATAAGTTATCTCTAATATTTATTTCCTTTCATTGATTTGTTGAGTTTAAGATATATCTAATTGATGGGTGTCGTTATCCATGAATTCCTTCCCATATTATGTTTTAACAAGCTATGGAGTTAATAACTCTTATTGATTATAAACTATTTAACTTGACTATAGAAATAGAGATTACTTTAGTAAGAAGACTTAAACATCAAATCTGTAATTAGATGATTAGATTTTAATCGAGCCACATTGCATATATTATGAACCATCGAATGCAATCATCATTCTAAATTTTTTTCTCTTGATAGTGTGACTAATTCATCTGCTAATGTATTGAGGAATAAAATAAACTGCGGAAACAGTAACAGAAACAAAAATTCAGATAATAAGATAGATAGGTGCATATTTTTTTTATTAAATAAAGGCTAGCTTACACGAAATTTCCAAAAATACAGGATAAATAACCCAGCTTTTATTACAGATTAGGAAGGGATTTACAGGCAATGACGAAAAAAAAGTGGAAAGTTGGAAAGCATCGTTGTAGAGGGCAAACCTTGTGGGAGACTATAATTTTACAATTATTTGCAAACTTTGAAACTCATTCGGTATAAGCAGTTACTATCAGAACAGACGACAATGCAGGAGATGGATGCAGTTCAATCCAACTATAGATTGGAGTTCACTGCAGCTGCTAATGATGTAAGCATTTGCTTGAAAAATTTCACAGGAGACTCCACTTGACCATGAGGGTGTGCACATTGGCGAGCATTTCATCTACTCTGCCATTACTTTATCAGTAAGACTGAAGGTTACATTTAGCTACATAACAACAAGCCACTCTTGCTGTACCGAACAAGTTTTGTCAGGGTGCAACAGTCCAATTTGGTAGAGTTACATGTGGTGTGACTGGGATAACTACACAAATCAGCTTGTTCAAATTCTCGTCCCATATGTTGCCTTGTTAGGTGAGAGCGTAACTTATGACAACCAACTATCTAGCGGTCAGCATGAGGGAGCAGAGCCCGGGCTTTAAATTTAATCTTACGGCTATAGAATACCTATTTAACCCTTTCTAGAATTTCTCCGCGTCACAGGGAGTTCAAGAAGAACAAAAAAGTAGCACCGTTCCGCTTCCCTGATATATTGGACTTCTCCGTTCATTAGCTTTAGAATCTTCCTGCTCATGCTCAATCCTAAACCTTCTTGACTCACCCACCGACTGTTATTGAACATGTCTTGAATCAGTTCAGGAGGAAGACCTTCACCAGGACATACCATTCTTCACAAAAGAAAAAATAGAACACAGACATTAAATATTATCCACTCGAAAATAATAATAGCCAAGTAAAAATTGAATATATGGCAAAGCACCATAAGGTTAGTACAAAATTACAAGTGGCTAGATGTATGCATCCAATAAGTATTTACCTAATAACCAGCATTTGCACTTTTTTCTTTCTTTCTTTCTTTTTGTTGGATAAGAACATTGTGGAATGGCAAGAGATCAAAAGGGAAGTCAAAAAGCATAGGGATTAGTTTTTCAGTAACCCACAAATTACTAGTCAGATTGTTAGTTAGTTCAGATGGGAAACTTAGATTCTAAGATATCAATCTATCAAGGTCACAATATTCAATTATGTCATATTGAGACTGAGACAGGGTTTATACCTGGGGCTCTAATAAACACTTATTCGAGGTGTTGATTATCACCCATAAACACTTACTTGAAGACAAAAAATAATGAAAATTACTTCAAGATCACACCACAATACCTAAATTCAGCATGGAGAAGAGTGAGCCCATCCGAGATTTGTTTTATTCCTGGATGTACATGAATCTCTACCCAACCATCTGGAGATGGTGCGTAGCGCACTATATTCAATAAGAAATCAGCCAACACTTGTTGAATCCTCAATTGATCACCATAAACAGCCAATGTCTTGATTTCTTCAGGAATATCACGAATCAACTGTAAAGTTCTTTCTCTTAACAATAACATTACTTGGCTAACAACTGCATTTATGACATTTCCAAGCAAGAATTCCCCCTTTTCAAGCTCCAGGGACCTAACCCCAAAAGGAAAACAAAACATGATCTTGCCTTTCTCTAAAGAAAATAAATGCAGTAACTTTATAGGGACATTAAAGCAAGTAAGCACACTAAAGGAAACTAACAGACAGAAAAACATGAAAAGAAATCATTAACCCACTGGCAAAGTAAGGTATATGGAGATAGAACTAATTATTGATATTCCAGATGCTAATTCCCCAAATTTGCACATCCTAGTGAGAAGGTAGTGCATATGTTTACATGACAGACACGTGCTTTGTTGTCTGACTTAATCTATTTGAAGAGTCATAGAAGACAAGTGAAGTTGATATACATCATTGATGGCATGTAATACAGAGTACTCGACAAACTACAAGATGTTGCTGCACGTTAGCAGATCAAAGCAAAATTGAAGACTTCAAAGCATATTAGTAAAACACAGATATGGTCGAAGTCAACTGGAAAACTAGTCTTTATAAAATGAGAGTTTTGACTTCAATTCCTACAATAAAAGATTCTTTACCTTTTATCTCTCCAAAATTGGAAGTCATCGTTTGTAATATATACAATTATGTCACATTAAACAAAATGTTAAGTGAGCATCTCATTTGGCATCCACTAGTGCATGGAATATAATTTTGACACATCTAAATTTTTTTTCAAGATTCCTAAAACAAATGTTATATATTCTAAAATGAAAGTTAGGTATCACTTTTCAGTATGATTCAGCTTTGAATTGTTAGTATTTAATTCATCACATTGCAAGCTTTCACGTGAGGGATGTTGGATTTATATAGCAAAATTTTGTTACTCTTTACATTGTTTTTCAAGACAATCAAAAGGTTTTAAAGGATTACTTAGAAAACTTACCCATCCTCAATGCTTTCAAGATCAATGTCACGTATTATCTTTAACATTTGCTTCTCACAGGCAGCACTAGTCTCAAGAAACTGCTTTTGCTCATCGGTCAAGCCTGTAGCTTCCAAAAGAGAGTTCGTAAAGCGTATGCCACTTAAAGGATTCTTCACTCCTTGACAAATATAAGCTAACTCTTTCATCCTAGCAAAGGAAGTCTTCTCTTGTTGTCTCTGTGCCTTCAGAGCCTGTTGAAGTTCAGGACTCACAATTTGCAAAAAGCAAAAAGCCCCAATGATCTGACCATCCATGTCAACTCTCTTATTTGCAGTCAGGAAAGTTTGTATATACTTTCCATGCCGATCAAGAAATGAAAAAGGGAATTTGTCTGTATCTTGTCCACCAAGTGCATTGTGTAAGACAACCATGAACTTTGTTATTGAATCAGAACCCTTCAACTGACAGCAACTGCCAAAAACCTCTCCCACCAACATTTTTCCAATGACATCTGCACGGCCCCAACCCGTAAGCTTTTCCATGGCAGTGTTCCACTCTAAGCAACATGTGTTATCATCCGATGCAAAAATGGGAGGGATCAAAGGATTTGGACTATGCACAATAGCCTTATAGTCACCTTGTATGTTGATAAATTTGTCCATCACAATTTTTTGACCAGTAACATCCTGACCAACAAAGCACACTCCAACTATATTATTTGTATAATCCTTGCTGGAGCAAGCATTCACCACAATAAAAACTGCCTTATTTTGATGTTCTGGGCGAAACGTCCTCATTTTTATCTCAACATTCTTATCTTCTTCACCTGTACTAATTAAATTCAAGTTATGTCATTGTACAACCAATTATCAATACCTTATTTCTCCTAAAGCCAAACTAGACGTAGTTTACAGCAATAGGTAACAGTTTACTTCTAAGCTCATTGAAATACATTCTGCCTCATTCAGTAGTTGGAAAGTAGGAATGTGGAAAAGCGAAATTGAGTACATTTTATCTTCTAAAACATCTTAATTTTTTTATATCAAGCAAGAGTAAAGTGATTTTCATTCCAGAATTTCCACTTTCCCAAAGTAGCCCCTTAATCAAAAGAAGCATACCCTAAATCCTAAATGACAGACAGCTAATCAAAGTAGGATGATTGGACTATAAATATTTTCTAAATGGTACAGGGTTCTCCTACCTAGTCATCTAGCATACCCAATAAATGGACCACAAAGGCAGAGTATTAGAAACAGCACCTTTTAAAGCACGAGAAAGAAGCTTGTCCACAGTTTCTTCAGACTCCTTAAACACAAGATCATGAACCAAGGACTTCCCCATAGCCTCCTCAACAGCAAGTCCCGTCAATTCTGAAACCTTTGCATTCCAGCCATTTATGTGGCCATCAATATCAACCGCAAAAATAGGAGCAGTGGCTGTTTCTATCAATCTAACCATCTCTCTCGCCACAGAACTTAGTTCATCAACCCCTTGCAACTCTAGTTCTGCCACACGGGAATCCACAACAGCCTTAGAATTGCTATGCTCAGTATCTCTAAACGAGTCACGTAGAATAAGCTGCAAAGAGTGAATTGCATCCATTTCCGCATTCTCCCATGGCAAGCTACGGCTTTTCACCACTTCTAAAAATGCCTTGAAAGAAGAACGGGGATGCATTCTCTGTCCATCATCCTTGTCCTCCGGATGATGCTTTGCACCACCCCACTTGATCTCTTTTCCCGTGTGCGACCTGAACCAGAAAAGAAAATCCTTCTCCGTGATATAAGCAACTGCCATCCCACAAACCGCATCCCCTAGCGAGGCAGCCCCAGGATAACCAGCATCAGCAAGACTATCAGTGCTCAAACCAGTCGAATCTCCATGGAATGCCAACAACCACTCAATAATATCCCTTATCTGAGCCTCAGTTGGAGTCACACCCAACGGATAATAGTTCCCTTGGTAGTAAAGAGCAGCCCCATCACATTTCACCAAGTCCATAATACTAGGACTCTGAGTAATAATGCCAGTAGGCGAGTCCCTAAGAAGCATATCACACAACAGAGTCTGCGTCCGCAAAACCCGTTTCTCCAACGATTGCGCGGCCAACTGAAGCTCCATGTTTAACTGCAGCCCAAAGGCCTGCATGAGAAACTCACAAGCATACCTCAAGGGAAAGGGAATACACCTAGCAGAAGTGTGATGGCAAACAACAAGCCCCCACAGCCTCATCGGACTCCGGCCACCCACACCTTCCTCATCATTTCCATTAATAATAACAGCCATGACCAAAGACGCAATCGACCCCATATTAGCCATGTACTGAGCATGACAACCATGGGGGGCCCTGAGCGTGGACCCAACCAAACAGAGAGGCTGCACAAGAGCCTCATCCTGCACCACCCTCACAGCAGAAGCATGACAATCCACAATCATCCTAACCCTATTCTGCTTAAACAAAAACCTAGAAGCCTGAGGAATATCAGTGGCGGGATAATGCAAACCAATGTATGGCTCCAAATCAGGCCTCTTACTCTCAGCAACAACCTCCCCATGCTCATCCTCGTGAAACTTATAAACCATAACCCTATCGTACCTTGTCAATTCCCTAACACTCTCAACAACAGTCTCACACAGAAGCTTAACATCACCGCCCGGGAGAGACTGCAGCTGCGAAATCGCGCGGACAGCGAGCTTCTGCGACTGAACGGCGCCGGCAATAGAAAGCGCGGGGTCCTCCGTGCGAGCCGGTTCTAAATCGATGACGATTCCGACGTCAATCCGGTGAAGGATGCCGTAAAAAGGTTTACCGGAGGTTCGGGAATGGATCCAGATGGGGTTCATTAGGCTAATTTCGCGCGCGGCGAAGGCCTTCTCGAGGAGGAGGGCGCTGGAGTGGGTGAAGAGCGTACGGACGTCGGCGCCAAGCGCGAAGGCGTCGAGCTTGTCGTCGATAGAGGGGACAGACTGCGGAGTAATGCCGAGCATGTCGCGCGCGTTCTCAGAGTATGCGAGGATGCGGAAGGAAGGCTCGTCGACGGCGATCATGGAGCCAAACGGTTGAATGAAGCCGCCGCGCTGGATTTTGAGGAGGTAGGCCGTTATCTGCTGCTCCGGCACCGATTCCGATGTGAGGCGAATCGATTGGGAGTAGTCGAAGGACCTCCCGGACTCGCCGGACCGCTCGAACACCGCGTGCAGCCGCGCATCCTCCGTGTACTGAGCGATGGCCTTGCTCATGGAGTCGATGTTGTGGTGGCTCAGCTTCGTTCGCGAACTGTGAATTTGTTGCTGTGCCGGAACCGACGAGTTCTCCGCTCCGCTTGCTGAGGCCATTGAAGTGGACACGGCGCACGGAAAAATTTGCCTTCTATCACTTCTTTTCTCTTTCCTTTTTGTTTCTTACTTTTCTCTCATAAGGTTACGTTTGTTGTCTGAAACTTTGGGAAGAGAAAAGGGTGACAGAGAAGAAGAGGAAGAAGTAGCCGGTAAGATTGAAAATAAAATAAGTAAATAAATAAATAAAAGAGAGAAGAAGAAGCTCAGAGTGACAGTGGCAGGTTCAGCAATTTCCCAAAGCAACGCTGCTTTTGTTGTTTGGCGTTTCTCGTGCACGCGACGCGATTGCTCGATAGCCTGCGACTATGTGGTCTGAAAGTAAAGTTGACACTTTTAAATAATAATATTACTGCATCTAAATTTTATCTTTTCTAATCAACACTCTTATCAGTCTTAATAAAAAGCACTTGTGAGCAAACGCATGGTCAAACATGTCACGTTACTGATGCATAAAGTATGTTATCTGTGTATGTTTTACTCAAAAAATCTTTTCCTTTTTTTGGTTTTGTGGAATTTCTTGTGGCAGAGGTTGGCTCCTCCCAACATAATTGAGAAGGGCAGTGAGTCAAAGTGACTGGTTGAGGATCAAACTTTCGCCAATTCTTTTCCTATCAAACCTATTTTCAAATAAAATTTTAAAAATTAACCCAAATAATTACCCAACCCCACATTTTCTTTATCATGTCAAAATTCCAAAAAATCCAATGGTCATACACTTTTCCTTTCTTCTAAAAAAGCTTTCCACAGATATATTTTAAAATATCTTCATTTGATTGTTGTATTAAAATTCACAATTAATAAAAAAATTCAAACATTAATAAAAATTTAACCGTACATTAAAACTAATAAATTAAACTAGTAAACGTATTATTATTGTTTGTAAACTGATAGTAAAATTATTATTAAAAATTGATTATATAAAATTTTATAAATATATTTACAGAATATTATTATTTAAAATATGTTATCAATATTTAATAAGCAATATAACAAGTTGAAATTTAATTTAGGTTTTCACATTTTTTATTTTTTAAATTTAATTTATAACAATAAGATAATATTTACTGTTAAAATAAATTAAAATTGAAATATTAAGGTCATTGATTTAATAAACTCTTTATATGTGACATTTAAGAAAATAATCATTTAAGTATAGTTATAAGCATACTTTATATTTATTTTTAAATTAAAATTAAATTTTGTATGAAAAATATTTTAAATATGTATATTGATTATTTTTTGTTAAATTTTAAATTAAATAATTCATTTTTACTTATTATGTATAATAAAGTATTTAAAATAAAGAACAATTTGATTTTAGGTAAATGACCTAATAATAATAATGAAAAATGAAATTAAAGCGTAATATAATAGTAGTTAATTAATGTAATAATTAATAATTAAATTTTTTATTTTTATTTTTTAAGTATATATGTATATATATTTTTTCTTTATGTAGTGATTAGAGTCATGTTATAAAGTATATTTTTAATTATAGGTGTGATAAATAATCTAGACTTGTCTTCAAAAATTTTAAGGAATATAAATGTTATAAAATGTGTTGGTTTAATGTTGGATTATTTAGGCATAATTATCATCAATTTTTATTTCAACAAAATTATGGAATAGTTTGAAAAAAATACTTAAAAGAAATTAATAATATTTTAATTTTGTGATTTTTTTTATTATTTGTAATTCAATATTTTTATTTGATAAATATTACTAAAGGTATGTTTAATAATTAATTTTCTTAGTTGTTAATGAAAGTAGTATCAAAATTATTATAACTATCAAAGATTAATGCTCCTTACACAAAATCATCAAAGTAAAGAATTCTTTCAATAGAATTTATAAATTTTTTGATAAATTTGATCATTATATTAGCATGGTTGATGTTCTTAGCAAAAATATTATAGGTACAAGAATAAAAATTGTTTGATATTCATAAAAAATTACAATAATAATTTATTTATTGACATATTGGAACAAATTGAACTATTGGAATTGTTGGTAGCTTATAAGTAGAGAAAAAATCTTTAAAGAAAAAATTGTGAAAAAAAGACTACTTTTTTTATGATTTTTTATTAATGAACAATAATTTCACGAGAGAAGATTCTAGTCTAGCGAGCAATATTTATATATAAATTGAGGTTAGATTCCAAAATCGTGAATAATAACTTCATATGAATCATTGCATAAATCCTAACCTATGAACAAGAACTCTTCATAAATGAGTGCACTTAAAATCATTGTCTGTTTGACGCAATTTGGACCATTGTTTTCCATTGTCAAAAAGGAAAATTCACTTTAAAATTTCTAACCTTGAATAATAAAGTTGGATGAGTAAATATAACAAATGTTTAAGTTGATAACTTAGACCTTTGCTTTCCACTATACCAAAGAATAAATCATCATAGGATTCCTACTATTGAACAATAAACTCATGTGATTCGATATATTGATAAATGTCACCTTGATTGATTCAATTTAACTTTCTACTAAGACAAAGGATAAATCATTGCAAGATTGTTGACCAATAATAAAGAGTAACCTTACATAAATCGGTGAATTTGTAGATGTTTCTTTAATCAATGCAACTTGGATCCTTGCTTTCCAACACAACAAAGGAAAACTCACTTCAAAACTCTTGAATAGTGAACAATAATCTCACTAAGTCAACATATCATTGTCATCACATTAATTGATGCAATTCAAAGTATTATTTTCCACTATGTCAAAGGAAGATTCACTTAAAGATTTTTTACCCACCTTGTGTAAGTCAATATATTTATAGTAATTTCTTTAATTTATGTAAATTTGATATTACAAGGAAACATTGTGACAAATAAAGCATTTGAACTAATCCTTATTTACTATGGATTACAATTGGTCTCAAGATGGTGAAGAACATGACAACAAAGATGTAATTGGTATTTTTAAAACCTATAACTCAAATGTAACTTTTAACTCTTTCTTATCATCACACTTTCAAGTATTACACTATTTACATTTATAAATACTGAAATTGTCGTACCAATCAATCTTTAATTTTAATATCTTTAACATTTATTTATCATAAATAATTAATTTTCTATAAGTCAAAACTAGTTTTTATATGAATTATAAATGAAAATTTAAATGAATTATATGACTATATTCTTGTTATTTATAACTATATTCTTAATAAATTAAAATTACTTTTAGGTATGTTCATGGTTAAATTCAACAAAATAAATATTATTTCATGTAAAATGCTTTTAAAAAATAAAATAAAAATTACAATATTAAAACATCATTTAATTATTAATATGTTAAAGTTTATTGATAAAAGACTCAATTTTATGATTTATATTTTTCTTTTTTCAATTTTTATTATTATGAAATAAGAAAGTCATAAAAAAACTATTACTAAGATATAAGTGTTTGGAGAATTTATTTTAAAAAACTAACTATTAAGAAGAAAAAACTAAACATTTAAATACTTTAACGTGTATTTTATACTATATAATATGAACAAAAATACCTTAAAATGTGTAAAATGGTTTTGAAGTGGATGATTAATGGAATGATGCTTTGTGTGATATAGTACAATAACTAGAATTAAACTGGGTGTGGTGTGGGGGCTAAAGGAGATGAAGGAAGGAACAGGAAATAAAGGAAACAATGGCACGTGAAAAGATGATGGAGTCAATTGTTGAAGATAGATAGATGAAAAGCAGCATTGGAGGAGGTAATGGAATAACTATAATTCTAGTACTAGTTAAGATTCTACGAACAAAAACAGTGGTAAAGAACAGAATAATTTTATCAACAACAACAACAATCATGGGGTTCTAAGAAATCGCAATAGCTATAGTACCATAATTGTTGTAGCCAGAGTTTTTTTTCTTCATTATTTACTTTTTTTAGTTATTAACAGTTACAATGTACTATATTAGTTTTATTTAAAAAAAAAGAAAAAGATGGCGATCATGACCAGACAAGATAACAGTAATATTCGTGAGGTTGTCTTATGAAGAGATAACTCTGCAATCCTTTCACAACTTTATTGACGTTGTTTTGTACAAGGGTTTTCATGTGCAATGGAACTTCAAAATTTTCAAAGCATCTAAATGTCTAAAAAGAAACTGACTACCAATAATACATTTATTTAAGGATGTCAGAATATGATTTCTGAGAGTGTGTGAATTTTGTTTTTATTGGAAAATAATTTAATTTGGTATAGTGAATGACAATCTGCAGACTTTGTTTCCATTAATGTTGCAGTTCAGACTGCGAAAACAAATCTATCATGTGATTCTAACAAAGAGAAAAGTCTATTATGCAACACATGCACAAATCTATATATGCAATTACCAACCCTATTTTAATATACATTATCTACTATGTGATCAATGAAGAAGATAAATGCTCATTTTATGTAATTAAAATATACAGGGAATATATACTTATATATATATATGATAAATAATATTATAATTAAAATTTGTAATAGATATTTGTATTATATATATATGTTTTATTATTATATATTAACTGCAAATATTATTTGTTAAAGTTGCGTGTTATTTGTTGCATTATTGCCTTAGAGGCCCTAATGTAAACTGCTTTGGGATGAGTAAACATAATTGCAAAGTGCTAACTGAAATGTAGAAAATTAAAATATGAAATATTTTAAATTATAATACTTATATATATATATATATATATAATTACTAAATAAATTAATCATTACCAACGATTTTATGTGAGTTTTTAAACATGTATGTGATTCTTTTTTTTATAATATTTCTATAATTATTTCTTGCATCAATTATTATTATAAAACTTTTACATCTATATTTTTTTATCGAATCATCTATTAATTTTTATTTATTTAAATTTACTTGGATTTAAATGTGTAGAAAAGTTAAACTCAGTATAAAAGAGAAATAAAGTTCGGTAAAATTGTTAGAAAAAGAAAATACTAAATTAAGTTAAGATTGAACAAAGATACATTAAAAAAACTTATAGAACCTTTCTTACTTAAATATTACAACAAAAAAATTGCATAATTATTATTCAAGATCACATATTGTCTTCTGAAAAGAAAAATAAAATAAAATTAAAGAACGAAAAATAATGGAAAATGAGGTAAAATTATTTTATTAGAATGAATATATCTGAAAATTTTAATTTTAAATATTTAAATAACAAAATGTTATGTTTGTCACTGATTTTATATAATATAAAGTGTAATATCCCAATATTTTCAGTCTTGCCATAGAGCAACATATTAAATATGTATTTACATTTGAAAAATTAAAATATGTGAAAATTAAAAGCAAACATGAACGTTTATTTTTTAGCATGGTTTTCTTAACATTTTTCTGGGAATGTAGGTCGGTATTAAGATGACAACTAACGAGAGAGTTTCAAGTTATTATTTTCAAACGATTTCATTATTTTTCTTAGACAATTTTTGTTCCCACCATTCTTCTAACTCACTATGTGTCACGCTTTCAAAATGATGTGTACAAGAAAATAGGACACCAATGTATTCATCAAGAGAAATATATTTTCAAAAATTACCATTATTTCTTTATGAAAATCTAAAATTTATTTTAATTCTATAAAATGGAGATATGTTTCTTTTTAAAACCTTTTACTTATAAGAATATGTGAGATGCTATTTGTGTTTCTGAAATTAAACTATGTTAATAGTGTTTATTTTATGTCATTATTCAAATTCTTGATATCAAATTTCCTTGCTTCATTTTATATTTTAAAATTTTAGTAAGAAACATAGCAACCTTATCATTAACAAAAATTTATTTAATAAACTCAAACTTGTTATATTATTTGACTATATCTTCTATTCATTATCATTAGGAGATTGAGATATTGTCAGAAATTGAAGTAGAGTTATAACAATCAGACCATAGATAAACACCATAAGACTAAAGTTAGTATTGGACTATCATTATTTTGATTTTTAATCAAATTCATGTGTGCAAAACAAAATATATCATCTCCTAAATAGTGTAACGAAAATCTAATAAAAATAATATCATTTAATCAAATTCACTTGATAAGTGCTAAGTAGACCATTGTGTACGGCAACATCAATATTATCGAAATTCTTTAACCACAAGAATTAAAAATAACATTATGTAAATTTCAAGAATTAAAATTTAACTTTTGTAATAAAAAAATAAAAAATAATTTAAAATTTATTTAAGTTAAATTAAACTATTTTATTCTAAATACATGATAAAAAATAATCTCATATTCAAATTTAACGAAGAATACTTATATTTATCAAACATAAGTAAATCAAATATAACGACAAAGGTAAATCAAATATAACGACAAAGATAAGTGCTTATATGTTTGTTCATTCTCATCACTTTTTTAAATTATTAAATTATTTTTTATTTATTAAGTAATTTAAAAAAAAAATTTATTTTTTTTTATTTTGTTACATTTGAGGAATTTTTCTTTTTATACACAAATTTTTTATTTTTTCTCAATTAGTCAACTCCTATATCTATTAAGTTTAATTAGATCACCAATATATTACCTTCTCTTCACAATCTTACTTATGCTTTTTATTTTTGTGTGATTTTGTTCATATTGCATTTCAAAATACACAAGCCTTAATTTCATTTAAATAAATTATTTTTAGAACACATATTTAATCATTTTTACAAATTTTTTAATATTTTTATCTTTTATTACGTGACAAGAACATCTCAATTTTAAATGTTTAATCACATATTTTTTTTATTACATAACCTAAAATATTTATCTTATCTTTTTTCTTTAGTTTTTAGTTTTGTTTTATTTGAAGAGTCATTTTTTTTCTACACAATTTTTTATTCTTTATTTCAATTAAGAATGACAAAAAATTTCGTACATGCGCATATCCTGCAAGTACCCGCTAATTATTATTGGTAAAATGTATTTAGATATTTTAAAAACAATCAAGTGATAAAAATAAAGTTATTAGTAAGAAAAATATTAACAATTTAAAGATTGTTTAGAATTTAACTTTTATATATATATATTTTATATTTAAATCTATGAAATTGAAATTGTTTTTAAAAATATTAATCTTTAAAACTTATACTGTATATTCCAACTTATTTCAATTTATTTTTTTTAAATTAAATTTATTTACAAAAATATTTTATTATGCAATTTTATTTAAACTATATTTTAATATTAATTTTTTTATATAAGTTTATATTTTTAAGAATTGTTTTTAAAGAATACTATTTAAATATAAAAATAAAATTAAAAAAATAAAAATAAAATATATTCACAAATATTTTTTTTGTTGATATCTAAAAAGTAACAAGACAAATTTGATGAGGCAATGCAAATAGCAAGTAGATGTTAACCACCTTGGACTTGACATATTGTTATCCTTAATTTTAATTGTTTAACTCATTCAATATTTATAGTATTTACTTACATTTCTAAAGTACTTTCTAAAATAATATATATTCTAATAGTTTGTTCTTTTATATGATTATTTTGATATTTTTGTCATTGTTATTTTGTATTCTATTTTAAGATTTACCAAAAATTTAATTTTTGATATCATTAAATGAGTATTGTTTTCACATTTAATCTTTTATAATTTTATGTTTTTCTTTGTTGAATTTTTTTTAAAAAAATTAATTAATATTTGAAGTAATATAAGAGCCATTAGTGACGTATCTAGGAGAACATCCACTTTTAAACAGGAGAAAAATGAGAGACAAATATGTATCATTTTTGGTTTGGAGAGAAAACTGGTGGTATACTCAAATTTACACCAATTATGGAATTATATTTTTTAAATTTGCCTTTTTTATAATATTTCCAAATTATCTTTTATGTTACTTTTAATTTTAATACCTTTAATTACATTTCAATAAATTTTATGAAATACTCCTCTAATTTTAAAATAGCTATAGTTTTTCAGCAGTCTAAAAAATATATATTATTTTTGTTTGTTGTAAATATAAACATTAATATAACTCATTTGAAAGTAAATTAAGAATAAAAAGTTAATATTTCATTGAAAATTGGAAATATCGATCAGTTGACATTTTTGTAAGTTTAAACTAAAGTTACTTTAGAATGAAAGGAGAACTATAATAAGATAAACTAACTGGCTTTATGTGAAGATAGGAAAAGATTAGGCAGAAAATAATGCAATATAAATAATCAGATAACGAGTTTAATAATTTTAAAGATAATATTGTATCTTTTGGTAACTCTTTTTAGTTTGACGAAGCTTAGAAAATGGATCATGTTCAAAAATAAAAAAATGAAAATAATACAATTTGTTAACAAATATGATATTGCTAAATAATTTAAGAAACATTTTGGATGGTACATCACTAGTCAAACAGTTGCATAATCATTGGAGCATATATTTCACAAAAGATAGCTAAATTGAAGCATGGCAAAGTTATTACAGTCTCCAAAAACTTTCTCACGATGTGTAGAGAACATCCTCCCATGGGTGTCGATAAAGAGGTTGCTTCAATCTCTTTTGGTCAAAGGTGTGCCTGAAATTTCACACAACAATGATGAAGGGGTTATTATGAGAGGAACCCATGTTACATTAATTTTGTTTGGAGGTGGATGAGATTCTGAGTTCAATTGATTCACAAAAGACACGAAATGTTCACATATGAGGACCACCCATGATGACCCAACTGAAAGTGGAACTCTTTGGACCATAAGTTCATGAGATAAAGAAGTCACAACACAAAGCTCCAAAACTGCAATAATGTCCAAGACGTGAAGTTCACATGAAGAAGCTATGATAATAGTTAACGTAAACTCACCCAATCAGACCAATGGAGCGTGCCAGCACAAAGAAGCCATTCAGATACCCAATCTCCACAATTTCATCAATCTCTTGCTTGCTGAACATTCCACTGCCAGCAAAAAGATCCAAGAAAAGAGACCCAATTGCACCATCCACGTTAAGAATTAAATTATGTGCCTTTGAGAGGGTGTAGGCTTCAACTTCAACAGCATATTCCATGTATTTAACAGAAGGAAAATGTGTGCGTGCAAACTTTTGTAGCAGCTCAACTCTCTTGTCTTTCCTGTCCCTATTCTTTACCCTGTTTCACAAAGCCTCATATTTACATATTTATAACACTAGAGCATGAGCAAGATCAAGGGAAATAGAATATTCAGTGCTTAATTAAATGAACAGAATGAGGTTGTTTACCTGTGTCCTATTCCTGGCACACGAATTCCCTTTTTCTTCATACCTTCAACAAACTCATAAGGTGTAAGCCCCTGTGACAACACACAGTGAATAAGACCACCCATATTAGATTAAAGTTGAAATTTTGTGCTGTATTTTCTTCTGGGGTCTCAAAATTTTGAATTTGTCCCCGGTTTCTGAGTTTATTTTAGGCTAAGTTAGGTTAAATGACAACTTTGAATTCTTAAACAGGTTAAAAGAATAAAATTTTTAAATTCCTTTTGACAGGTTTAAACAGTAAAAAATATAATTCTTTTTATGATTAATTGAAGACTCAATTAAAATTTTTAGCTCAGGGACTTGTATAATTCTTTTTATTACATTTATTTGGAAATTGAATATTTATTTTATGAAGTAGTTCTTTAACCCATAGGGATTTCAAGGAAAAAACACAAATCATACCCTGTCATGAGCATCCTTAAAGTAGCGAGCAGCATCATCAATGGCACCCCCAAATCGAGGACCAATTGTAAGCAAACCTGATTCAGACAAAGTTTTGTTCACCCTATCAGATGCATTTCCTACATCAGTAATTGAAATATTAAAAGGCATGCATGCATGTATGAATTTACCTGATACAAGACAGGAAATTAGGTCCTTCCCAGCCCTTGCTGTCACGATAGTATTATGAGCTCCAGAGGCACACGGACCATGGTCGGCACATAGCATTATGCACATCTGACCAATGTAATATATCAGCAAGATTCAAGGAGGAAAATATTCACAGAAAGCCCTGTACTATTGAATAACCTACCTCAATAAATTGAGTACAGTAATGGGGAAGGCTGCGTTTAAACCACAAAAGAGAGATAACACCACCAACACCATAACCTTTTTCGATAATGGAAGACATGGATACACCACCAAAGCATTGATCCTCTCCTTCAGCAAAACATTGGAAGAAAAACCTTAGTTTAACAATTAAATTTTAGTGTCTCATCAGAACATGAAATGCAGCTCAATTCTAAATTAAAATCGGTGGATTCCAACATACCCCTCTCATCAGAAATGGAGGAAATAATATGAGTTGGAGCACGGACTTTTCCACTCTTAATTGCAGAGCTGAGGTCCTCAGGGATTGGACGAGGAGTGATTTCCTCGACTGGTGTGATCTTACCTTCTTCAACCTAACAAAGATAAACTAACCATGAATATTACAACTAATAAATGACATGCTGCCTATTTCCAGGATCAGAACTAAAGATAAGGAAAATTTCAATACATTCAAATACTTTGAAGTACTGGTTTAATCTCTATATGAATATAATTTTTATGTTTCATTAGTTATCCATAGATGTTATTTAGTTTAATCTTTACACATATCTAATACTCCATTTTGATCTCTACTGTCTAAAATTGCCGAGACTAAATCAAGTTAAAAAGTGTATGTATAGAGATTATAACAAGTGGTTTGTAAATATAAAGACTAAAATGTAAAGATTGTGAATATACATTATACCATTTCAATATTAATGCACACTAACCAATTTGTCAAATGTTTCCTTAATTGCAGCTTCAAAAGTTTCATATGATGTGGGAACAACAGCTCCAGCGTCTTTTAGTGCCTGGTTCTTTGCTTGAGCAGACTCCAACTCGCAACCAGTTTTAGCTCCCTGATTATCATGCAAGAGGCAATGGACGTTAAGAATGTTATCCTTCAATGAAGAATGCTTTAATTAAGAACTTGACCGAAGTTAAAGGAGCTGAAACATACTGCTTCACCAAATTGTACTTCAGATTTGGAGAGTCGTGAACATGTCCCACTAACCCAGGCAACCACAGGCTTTGATACTTTCCCCTGTTTCAGGGCTTCTACCAAAGAATACTCATCACACCCACCCACTTCTCCAACTACTACCATAACTTTAATCTAACATAAATACTCAATGGTCTTAGTTATGATGCATAAGATAAGTTAAATGTATCAATATAATATGATCATTTTAAAAATATACAGCATACAATGTATATGTAATGATACATTTCAATACATATATAGTTTATGTAACATAACAAATATATAATGTATAATTTAACAGTGTACCTCCAAATCAAGAACATTCTTTTAAACAGTTGCAAAAACAAGTAAATGAAACTTTTAAATTATTGTCACAGTAAATTACTTTACAAATAGAATTGGTTGTTTCCATCTCACTTTTTAAATAATTTATAAAGAAGATAATTTCCATTGTTTATTCATCAGTTCTATTTATTATATATGTTAATATGTCTTATGGAGTTTTTTAATATTTTTTGAAGCTTATATACTTTATTAACACTCATGGATGTAGTAAAGAAAAGTATACTGAAACAAACTAAATCAGTGGTTGGTAGGTGAATATAAAAATCCTTGTACCCTCTAGTATGTTGTTTATTGGATGCACATGTTTTAGGTTGCTACTTAAGAGAAGAAAGAAAAACATTACCTGTGGTATGTTGTTAAACCGTAAAACATGGTCAGAAAGTGTGGAAGCAGCACAAACATCTCCTCCAATGGCAATGCCTACAGTGAAACAGGATATAACTCAATACTGGTAGGGGTGGTAAAAAAATTTCACCAGATGTGCCGAACTAAGAAAAACAAACAGATGGATCTATTGGCGTTGATGATTTTTCCGGTAGAGATTTTTTGCATTTTTATGATTTAAAATACATGTTATGAAGAATTAATTTAATATTTTTGTTTTATTGGGATTTTGTTAATTATTCTTAATGCATCTAATCTTGTTGATTTTGGTTAGAAGTGGTTCTCATAAAAACATTTACTCGTCATGAACAATAGAATGGGTCGATATTTTCTTCTCTCTAATTGTTTCAAAAACAAAATGCTAAGTTGTTGTTGTTATGTTTTATAAGTGTACTTGAATAACTACATTATTATGGGGAATTTTAATTTTTTTTAATCCTTCTACTTAATTTTTTCTTGAATGTTTTCTTTTAATTTTTTTTCATTGAGTTATTGTTATTAGTTTTTTTATTTTTTTTAATCTTGTTGTTCTTTATTTTTCTTTTCATGGATTTTTTTATTAAATATTTTCTCTTTGAATTTTTTCTTATTGTATCTTTTTGTTTTCAATTTTTTTTTCTTAAATTTTTTCTTGAATATTATTTTTAATTATTTTTATTTAATATTTAATAATCTTTTTGAATTCTTTAAATTTATTTAATTCTTGTTCTTAAATTTTTCATTTTGGTTTTCTTAAATCTTCTTCTTAATATTTTTCTTGAATACTTTTTTAATCTTGTTTTATTATTTTTTCTTGAATCAATCTTTATTAATTTCTTTTTCTCTTAAATTTTTTCAATGTTCATCTTAAATCATTTTTTTATCTTTTTTTATAACTTTTTCTCGTTCTGTTCTTGTTTTTTGATTTTTCTTCTTTTAAAATTTTATTATTCTTGAATCATCTTTTATTTTATTGTGAATCTTCTATTATTATTTTTTTTAATCTTTTTCTTATTGAATTCTTCTTAATTTTTTTCTTATTAAATCTTATTTAATATTTTTCTTTTCAAGTTATTTTCTTAAATAGTTAATTATCTTCTTGAATTCTTTAAATTCTTCTTGTTGAATTTTTTTTAATTTTTTTCTTCTTGTATTCTTTTTCTTAAATTTTATTTTATTATTCTCTTCTTCGAATTTTACTCTTGATTTTGTTCAATTCTTTTTCTTCAATTCTTTTTTCGTCTTCTTGAATTTTTTTTCTTAAATATTCTTCTTCTCGAATTTTGTTTTAATTTTTCCTTTTGAATATTTTTTAATTTTTTTCTTCTTGTATTCTTTTTCTTAAATTTTATTTTATTATTCTCTTCTTCGAATTTTACTCTTGATTTTGTTCAATTCTTTCTTTTAAATTCTTTTAATCTTCATCTTGAATTATCTTCTTGATTTTTTTTTCTTAAAACTTTTTTCAACTTCTTTTCCATGAGTTCTTGCTATTGTTTTTTTTTCTTTTTGAAGATTTTTTTTAATTTTCCTTTTATCTTCTTCCTAAATCTTCTTTTCTTAAATATTTTTTTTTAATTTTCCTTCTTAAATTTTGTCTTTTTGAATTCTTCTTGATTTCTTTTCTATTGAATGTTCTTCTTTTTATATTTTTTTAAATCTTTAATTATTTTCTTGAATTCTTTTATTTCTTTTAATTTTTTTCTTGAATATTCTTAATATTTTTCTGGAATTTTTTTTCTTGAATCTTGTTTTATTATTCTCTTCTTGGATCTTAATTTGAATCTTTATTGATATTTTGTCTTAAATTCTTTTAATCTTCATTTTGAATCATCTTCTTCTTGATATTTTTTTCTTAATTTTTTTAATTTCTTCTCCTTCAGTTCTTGTTCTTTGTTTTTTCTTCTTATGTTTCTTTTTTAATCTTATTATTCTTGAACTTTTTAATTTTTTCTTCTTGAATCTTCTTTTATTTTCTTTGTAAATCTTCTATTTTTAATTATTTAGTTTTCTTATTGAATATTTTTCTTTTTGAATATTTTCTTATTCAATCTTCTCTTATTAATTTTTATTTTATTTTTTTCAAATGGTTAATTATCTTCTTGAATCTTCCAATTCTTTTTAACTCTTTTTATTGAATTCTTGCTCTTGAATTTTTTTTTCTTCTCAAATATTCTTCTTGAATTTTCTTTTCCTGAAACTTTCCCTCTTGAATATTTTTTTAATCTTTTTCTCCTTCTATTTTTTTAATTTTATTTTTTTCTTGAATCTTATTCTTGACTTTATTCAATTCTTTCTCTTAAATTCTTTTAATCTTTATCTTTTCATGAATATTCTCTTCTTAATCTTCTTCTTATTAAATATTTTTTTCTTAAATTTTTCTTAGTAAATCTTCATTTTTATTTGAAATTTTGTTTTGAATTTCAAATCTTTAATGATTTTATTAAATTCTTCTTCTTAAGTCTTTTTAATTTTTCTTCTTGAATCTTTCTTCCTTCAATTTTTTCATCTTATTTTTTTATTGAATCTTCTTGTTCTTTAAATCTTATTATTAAATTTTATTTTTCTTGAATCTCCTCATTTTATTTTATTTTAAATATTTTTTCCTTGTATTCTTTTTCTTGATTTTTTAAGTATACTTCTGTTTTTTATATTATTAGAATTCGCATGAATATTTTGCAATAGTCTAATGGACGTATATTTTTCTTTTAAAAAAATAATGAATGTATTTGAATGATTGACCTTTTATAATTTATTTCTACACATTCAGCCTTATTTATGGAAATATGTGATCTAGTTTAAATTTTTATTTTTTCTTTGACTTCTTTAAATTGAAATCCAATAACAAATTGTAGAAGAAATTACTAAACTCCTATTTTATTTCCATCAATGAATTTTGGCCATTATTAAGAATTACTAAAGTGTTTGGGTAAAAAATAAACTTATCCAATAATAGCATGAGAAACAGGATTAGTAATTTTGGGCCATCTAAATACTGGTATGAAGGAATCAGAAAAGACAAAATCAGCATATAAATACCTTCATAAATCCCATCAGTTACACGCGCAATACTGTTGCATAATTCAGTGGATATCCCACCCTGTGATTCAAAAACTTGTCTTCTGTCATAACCATCCATTCAGATATTATACCATGACACAGAAACAAAGCTCATTCTGAATTTCTATAACTCGATATCAAATAAAAGCAATTTCACTGAACATGTGATCTTATCTAAAGAAGTAATAGCCATTAAGGGGATTGGAATACTGATTATTAAGATACACCTGTGTTCCACTCATGATTATTAAGATAAAATGTATGTTGTTTTCCCTTTTAGTCCTTATATTTTAGAAAGTTTACAGTTTCGGTACACGATTATCAAAAGCTTATGCAGTGGCACAAGAAGAAAATATGTATCCTCAATGTGAAGAAGATAGCATAAAAAATAAGCAGAGAGTGGATAAATACATACGGATTTAGAAACAAATCCAACAGATCCAGGTCTGTAGAGCTTGCAGTGAATTATATTGTCAATTGTTCCAGCTGTGTCACCAATTTTAAAAGCACCTGCTTGAATGCCTCCAACAGTGGCTGGACCAATGACAACCTATCAAATCAAGAGCACTAAAATGAGTTCTTCCATGTTATTAAAGCTATTAATTTGATCAATGTTTATATCAAATTCCACCTTATTGTTTGCATGGGCATATTCAATCAGTTGCTTAGTGTCTGACTCAGGTACTCCTTCAGCAATAACAGTAACAACTCTAATTGTTGGCTGCTTCAAAGCAGACATGGATGATCCAGAAGCACTGCATGTGGGAAATTTGTACATATTTTGATATAAAATTTGATTGTTGGAAGTTTTTTGCAGATATCGTGTATGATTGTGCACCAAGATACCATGGACTCAAAAATCATAGTAAACAGTTTTCTGACCTTCTATATGAAGCAAAGTTGATGAAGACATCAGCGGTAGGATGTGCAGCACAAGCTGCTTCGATGCTGCAAAATATGTCAACACTAAGACAAATCAATCACCCCTCAAAAGAACAAGATTGTCAAAGAGTTGGTTACTCTGTATTCATTGGCATGCTGAAATAGTAAGAAAACAACTATAATAAAGAAAAACCTCCCCTTGACTACAGTCAACCAAATCCAAAATTGAAGCCATAAAAGGACATGCAATTTGTGTGTATGAGCAACACATACGTAGCATGAACTGGGATGACAACTTCCTCCGGACCAAAAAAGAGCTTTTGAAATCCTTCAGAACCAGGGTTAATTATTCCAGCAACTGATGGTGTTTCCCTTCCTATATATGAACAGAAAATCAGAACTACCAATAATGTCAGTGCATCATTTTCTGCAACCCTCATAGAAGAAAAAGATGCTAGAACTGATACTAACCACAAAGGAAGTCAAAATCAAGCATCCGCTGGATGGGAAGTTGCTTGTAGTTGTAAAATAAAGCTTGTGTAGTACGTGAGAATAGTTGTCCAGTGGCCATGACGAAGAAAAAAATAAATCTGATGAAAAACTAGATTATTACTTTCTATATTGCAGAAGGAAAGATATTTGCAGCATTAACATACCAGAAAGAATATAGGATCAAATAAGTAATATTAATGTACCATATGGTCCATTTCAGTTGAAATGAAACATAGAGATTGATATAATCTCTCTCCAAGCAAACAAACATTAATACGCTATAGCCTAAGCAACCATAGATTCAACAAACTTCGAATAAAAAAATAAGACAGGATCAACAGAAACACAAACCAGAAGATAATTCTGGTATAGGCAGTGTGAGTTTCACTAAAATCTTGTTCTCAACTGGGACAGTGATAACTACTATTATGCATATTAAAAAGTGAATCCCTCCCTCAAATGTTTTCAAGAGCCGTTACCAGTGGCTCTTCGAAACAAATGTACGACGAATTTGAAAATGCTTTTAAGAAGCAGACAAAAAAAGTGAAGTTTTAGTAGCAAAGTGAAGAGTGTGTTTTTGAATTTGTGGTAATACTGTAGGTTGATGTGACTAAATAATAGAGACCAATAATGCTATGTGACCCCTGTTTTCTTGTGATCCTATGTGTCCTTACAAAGCGCCATGGAGCGGCTAAAACTTTAAATTCTACCACAAAAAAATTTATCTTAAATTTGAAAAACACTTAGACACAATTATTAATTAAATTTCAAATTTAAAGTCTCATCTTCATAATATGCAATGATATTTAGTAAATAATTTATTGTGCTAATTATTAAAATAAAACTTCAATTCTAATTAAAAAGACACTTCTAAAAAGATATATAATATGATAACTATTATATTTTGTTATTTGCTGCATCAAAATGACATGATTACTATATCCCATAAATAAATGTATTTCTTATCTTATATCGATCTCGATGGAAAGGTAAGGTTGAACAAGATAAAATAAGTTTTTTCTTCATCTCTTTCATCTCCCCTCTCTCTGCATATATAATATTCTTTCATAAATTTAAATTGTAATGGTAATTAAAATATAAAAAAATAATTTCTTTATAAGTAAAATATTTTTAAATCATAATAATAATTTTACAAAACTTATATAATTCTTTTAAAATTTTATAAAAAAGAACATAAATAAAATATTTCTTATAATTTTTATTTATTAATTTATATAATGACATATGTTTTAATTTTTTATCAAACATATTAGCTTATATCTATTTATATTTATAATTATTGTAACACGTGAGTTTAAATTATATTATATATCGGAATATTAAAAGTAAATAATAATAATAATAATAACAATAATAACCTAAATATTTTTAAGATATTATATTTATATAAATAAAAATAAAATGTAGCTAAAATATATTTTTAAAAATTTTTTAAATTTGTAAAATAATTAAATTGATCGATTTGGCTAAAATTTTAGCGATGGATAATCAGCTTATCCTCAGTAAGTCCCATCACTACAAATAATATTATGGACCAGTGCTATTGCTACATAATGTTGGTTTTGGGCTCTATTGGGCTCTTTTTCTGCAATG
The DNA here is from genome assembly GCA_030347555.1 of Lablab purpureus. Taxonomy (NCBI): domain Eukaryota; kingdom Viridiplantae; phylum Streptophyta; class Magnoliopsida; order Fabales; family Fabaceae; genus Lablab; species Lablab purpureus. Next base: position 18,746,374 of record CM059259.1, read on the forward strand.
TACTGTTTTAAGAAAAAAAAAAATTCCATCTCAATATCTTCCACATGCATCTCAAAACCACACCATCACCACCACAACAACAACAACGCTGATGAACATTAACATTATTCTATTGGAAAATCAAGAAAGAGAAGGAATCAACCGAAGCACAAAGCAGAAGATTCCTGGAGAGGGAAGGAGAAGGAAGGGGTGGGACTCTGTTTCTCCATCTTCAACCGTTCCCCAAAGGCCTGCACCACAGACTCACAAGCACTTCTCAAAGGAAAAGAAACACGCTTAGGAGAAGCATGGTGGCAAATAACCAGTCCCTCATGCAACCCTGCCCACCATCAACAACAACACTCATCACCAACGAAGCAACACACCCCATGTTAGCCATGTACTCAACGTGGCACCCATGAGGTGTACGGAGCGTTGACCTACTCAAACACACAGGTTCCACCACACTCTCATCCTGCACCACCCTCACAGGAGAAGCCTCACGATCCACAATCATCCTCACCCTGTTCTCCACAAACGAAACCCTATAGGCCTCTGGAATATCGCTGGCGGCAAAATGTAAGCCCAGGTACGGCTTCAAATCAGGCCTCTTCCTCTCCCTGCTCATCCTCGTGAAACTTGTACACCATAACTCTATCGTACCCTGTCATTTCTCTTACAGTTTCAGCAACGGTGTTGCAGAGAAGCTTAACATCACCACCACCACCACATTCAAAGTTTGAAAGTACGGGGTTCTCAGTCCACGATGCTGGCTCCAAATCTACCACGATCCCCGCCTTGATTCGGTGGAGGATGCCGTGGAAAGCTTCTCCCGAGGTTCCAGACTGGATTAAGATAGGATTTGTGAGGTTTATTTCGCGTGCTTTGAAGGCTTTCTCGAGGAGTAGGGCACTGGAGAGTGTGAAGAGAGAGCGAAAGTCGGCGCCGCCCAGAGGGAACGGAGAAATACCGAGAGTTTTGCAAGTGTTTTCGGAGTGAGCGAGAATGCGGAAGGAGAGTGGGTCGACCACGATGGTGGAGCCGAACATTTGGGTGAGGGATTTGATGTTGCGGGAGCGATTCCGTTGTAATGTGATGTGGTTGAGCGTGGTGGAAGACCGTGGGGAGTGTGGTAGTTTGGGTGGAAGTTGGGAAGGATTTGGTTGTGGAAACGGTGTTGTGGTGGTTAAGGTTTGGGGTGGAAGGGTGAATTTGTGGCGGGGCTGAGGAATGAGCTAGGATGGCAGGTGACGCCATTGAAGAGATGAAGGAAGAGTAATGGTGGTGGTTGTGTGAAACTTTTGAAGGAGAGAGAGAGGAAGAATAAGAAAAGTTAAGATTTTTATATGTTGTAATTTAAAGGCAATAAAAATTATTTTTTGGGTGTTACTATTTTGAATAATATTATTGATAATGTGATATATGTATCTTTATTTTATATTATATGATTTTTTATTTTTCTTATCAATTCATTATATATTTTATAAATTTATAGTTTTTTAAAATGGATAGAAGGTGTAGATGATCTTTTTAAGTGTTGATTAAATTATTTTTCTATTATTATTTCATTTATATTTGTAATGCTATGGGTTTAGGTGGCAATTGCAGCGGTAAGACAGAATGATGGATAATATTTTGTAGTGCACCAAATATAATGGGATAAAGCAAAACTAGTACAGGTACCTTGCACTTTAACTAGTTCAGATTGTTTAGTGAATTTTATTTAAATAATAATTCTTATTAGTGTTAACAATAAATTATCAATGATAAGTAATATGTACTTTGATTTTTAAAAAATAATAAAATCAGAAAAAAAATACATAATAAGAACTTTAAATTTAGATTCCTCCTATATTTAAAAAATGAATTTTCAGACTTATCTATTCTAATCAATTCGTCTATATGTTTCTTTCTCCACCTTCATGTATTAAAGTTTAGGATTCTAGTGTAATTTGTTTCTTTTTTTTTTTTCATTTGGTTTTAGTGTTTTTTTGGAGTTGCATTTTTATAATATTTAAAAAATTTAAATTTAAGTGGTATAAATTTATTTTGAAATGTAGAATCTAATAAAAACTATTTTCACTTCTGAATTATAGATTTTAAAAGTTAATTTTGATATCTAAATTACACAATTTAAAAATAAATTTATTTAAAACTTTTTCTTTTAAATTATATAATTTAAAAATTATTTTTATTTTTAAATTGTATAAATTAAAAGATAATATCATTCAAATTACACAATTAAAAAAATAAAAAAAAATAAGTTATTTTGCAATACCGAATTAAAGGTGACTTTCATATTGGTAACCATGTACATAATAGACATTAAAGTTAAAGTTAAGGGGTGATTTTGTAGGAGTGGTTATCAGCCTGTTTTGCTAGTTTCCATAATTGTGTTAATTATTGTTGGAACTTTGTTTGTTATTTTGTGATTTTTGGTGTGGTGATACTTTTTGGAATTGGGTCTTCAGTCAAAGTGACAGGTGCAGAAAAATATCTAAGAATTGGTTGGGCTCGGGACTTGGATAGCTCGAATTGCAACTTTTGAAGTTTGGATAAATTACTTAAATTCATTATTCATGTAATCTCTCTTTTTTTGTGTTTTTCCCTAATTTAATAAAACATTATAGTGTCTTCTATTTTTTTTTGAATTAAGTTCTAAACCAGTACTATTAAATGAACTTTTAAATTATATAATAAAAAAAAAGTAAAGATGTATTTCAGTATAACTAGTAGATTAAATAAAATTTTCAAAATTACTGATTTAAAAAGTAAAATTGAATTTTAGATAGTATAATTAGTTATTATAAGATTACTAATCTGGATTGATTTATCGAAAACTATATTCCAATCATAAATTTAGAAGATGTGATCCTGTTGGTTAAATTTCTTCTCTATTATTAAACTTCATTATTTTGTGCAGATACAATTTTATTGTCTCACAGAAGGCTTATTGAGTAACACAAATCTGTTTGTTATTCCTAGATCTGAGATTACAGAATTGTCATTGCAGATGCGATTAATATAGAAAAAGAGGTTGCTGACATATAACAGATCAAATACCAAGCTTTTGTATTTGAACCTTTGTTCACAAGGGCATTGAACAAATAACACTATTGTTTAATCCAAAATAAAATAAACGTGTTTTAGATGAACAATTCTAAAAATAATATAATATGAAAAATTCATTCAATTTTTTAAAAGGTCTAATATGACAGATAACATTAAAAAAATAAGGACATTATGATTTATTTTTTAATCATGGAAGTTTTAGAAGTATGTGAATGTAGAAGGAAACAGCCAATTATTTATCATATTCATATACAACCTTTAAAATTATATATTTTATTTCTCTTCAATATGAGGTGATGTTATTTTATATTCACGTGGTGTATATTGATATTATTTTGAACAGCTTTAACGTTAATAAATAAATAAAATGTTTAAAAAGATGAGTGGTTAAAAGTGCATTTTTTTAATGGAACTAAAAATAGTACAAACAGATTTCCTTTAATCATGTTTTAAACTGGTTAGCTTTTTTAAATAAGTTCTATTTTAGAAAAGGATATTAAAATATTGAAATATAATAAAGTTAGTTATATGACAATTTCCTTTAATAGGTTAAGACCTGGTTTATAGGTTTTGAAAAAAGAGTTCAAAATGAATATGTTATTTAAAAGGGTATAAATAGAAAGCATAGTTATTTTCATTTCTCATAAATGTTCATCTCTACAAAATCATATTCTTTATAACTTCTCTCTAAAACTTTAGAGATTTCTTTTCCCTTATTTTCTTATCTTGCTTCTAGATTTGGATCTAACAAGATACATGTTTAAGTTGAGCTAAGTTTATTTGGTGGTTAGTTTTATAAGTTTTGTTGGTTCTTATCTCTTCTTTTAATTTCAATCCAAGTTTTTGAAGTCTGAAATTTGGCAACCCTTGTTGCATGTGAAAGTATAAAGAGAAAAAGAGGTGATGTTTGATGTTTACAAGGTTATTTTGATGTTTGAATGTCAGGTCTTATTTTTTAAAGTTATTTGAAGCTACACATTCTTGGAGTTATGTTGGTTTTGAAGTTGTTTTCTCTTGCTTAACATATTAGCTCCATGTAAGCGAAGTTAAATTAACTTCATGATTAGATTTGATTTAGATTTTGAGATAATGGTATAATTATGGAAGTGAAATATTTTTAGAGTATTGAAACTTTAGATTTGTTCCTCTGGATGTATTATAATTGAACCATGTGACTCATTTTGATGTGTTTAGGGTTACAAAATTTGTGAATCTTGATGTAGTTATATGAATTGGTTTGGCGTTTGGTAATTGTTTTGTGTTTGGGTTGATTATATGAGTTGGTTTAGTGTTTGGTAACTGTATATACTTATCTTCGGTTGATGTCTTTCTTTAGGTTTAGTAAAATAATTTGTCTTTTTGATTAATTTTTTATTTAAGGAAAGTGTATATTTTGATATAGCTATAAGAAACTGGTATGATCACAAATTTTTAATTTGAATTGATGAGTGAAATTTTGAACTCTTACAAATAAATAAACTTCTTTCCTCAACTATTGTTTGAATTTTTATCGATTTTAATTGAAAATTTCAATATTAACTGATTACGAATATATGTATGAATATTATTTAAATTTTTAAATTTGGTCATTAGTTTCGTAAATTGTTTTTAGGATGTTAATTAAATTATTTTTACTCTTTTCTATATTTATTTAATTATTATTTAATAGTTTATTTTAAATTTTATATAATTATAATTTTTTTATATTGAGAAAAGAAATATTATTTTAATATTAAATTTTTGACAACATAATTTTTTTTTTGTAATTTTTATTTTTATTATAAAAAAATATTTAAAATAATATGAAAATAAATACAAGTATATAGAATATAAAGATGTAGTGAATATTTACTTTAGATATAAAAATAGGAAATTTCTCTCGTTATCATCTCTAATCATACAAATGTTATCATTTATCTATCTTGTTTAAATGTCGATATGTTCACTTAAGTAAATTTCATCATTTATCTATCTTGTTTAAATGTCGATATGTTCACTTAAGTAAATTTCAACAAGTAACCCAATGATAATGGGAACAAAAGAGAAAATTTATCAATTACTTCTCCTTAAATATTTTCATTACTCAAACAATAAGTTGACACTTAACTAACAAACACAATTTTCTCTTTTTTAAAAGTATGTGTTTAAGTATACAAGGAAGAAACCAAATCAAATTCTATCTCTTACGAAAATTATATTGTTCAAATACTATAAATGTGTCTCCAGCAATGTACCACAACTTGAGTAAGGAAGAAACAATGTTAGTTATCTTTTTATGGGAAGAATGTTACTAAAGCAAACATATCTTACTTAAGCACCACTACTATTTTTAAAACGATTATTTGTTAGTTTTAAGGTATGGTTTAATGAATATTTATTTGTGAATGTTTGATGATTATCATAAACTATCACGGAATGAGTTGTGAATGGAGATATATTTTGAATTACTTGATTGAAGAAAGGTGATTCACAGAGTATAATAATATAACCATCCTAACAAAGATGTTTGATGTGATATTGAATACTGAACCCAATACTAAGATATTCAAAATTTAATATTAACCTAAAATCTTGGAGATTAAACTATAAGTATGAAAAGCTTAAAGGTTCTTACACAAGGGTTTGTAGAGCACATGAAATAAACTCAAACTCACATGAATGCATTGACCTAGACGAAAGACATCATAGTTTTTCATTCTTTTTTTTATATTAATGTTATTGCTATTATTATTATTATTATTATTATTATTCCACATCTATTTTTATAGATAAAAACAAAAAATTTCACAAACTAAGTCAAGAAATGCTCTCCAACTTATGTGATGATTTTCTATTGAAGTACATACATCAATGTTCATCAATAGAAATGTATAATTTTAAAAATGACGCAAGTTCTCTCTTTATGAAATTTAATACAAGTTACAAATGGAAGATGACTTATCACCAATAGATCGTACAACACTAGTCTAAGAGCTACAAAATCACTCCAGCATATTTCAGATCCATAATTTCCCAACAGATTGCTAATTTGAAGCTCTACAAATTTCTTACCGCAACAATTTTTTCTCACTTCGTGTACAGAACATCCTCCCATGGGTGACGGTAGAGTGGTTGTTTCAATCGCTTTTGGTCAAAGGTGTGCCTGAAATTTTAAATAACAATGAATAAGACAAAGCCATGCATAATATATTTTGGAGGAGACCAGAGATTCTCAGTTCAATAGATTCACAAAAGACATGTTAAATGCACATCCAGCAGGCTAGGAGGACCACTTATGTCTTTGGATAATAAGTCCATAAGAGAATTCTGGATAAAAGAGGTAAATAAAATCCTACATGTACTCGAATCCGTGACTTGACGCAAATGGGCATTATATTCTATTTTGAAATTTATATAATTATAATTTTTTTCATTATTATTTAGCATTAAAAAGAAAAAAAAAAGTATTTATAGTATTATGTTTCTTTTGTTTCTATTTTTATTTTTATAAGTTTTTACTTGAACTAGCACCCACCCGTTTTCATTCCTTAAAAAAGCCACAAAGATCCAAAAATTCAAATAACCCAGAAAAAATATTTTCACATGAAATACGTATAATTAATTGAAACTCACCCAATCAGACCAATGGAGCGTGCCAGCACAAAGAGGCCATTCAGATAGCCAATCTCCACAATTTCATCAATCTCTTGTTTGGTGAACATTCCACTCCCAGCAAGAAGATCCAAGAAAAGAGATCCTATTGCACCATCTACGTTAAGAACTAAATTATTTGCCTTTGTGAGGGTGTAGGTTTCAACTTGAACAGCATATTCCATGTATTTAACAGAAGGAAAATGTGTGCGTGCAAACTTCTGTAGCAGCTCAACTCTCTTATCTTTGTTGTCCCTATTCTTGATCCTGTTTCACAAGAAAAAATGAAGCCTTAGATCTATATTTTTATAACACTACAGGAGCAGCAAGCGCGAGGGAATCAGAACATCTTCATTGCTTAATTAAATGAACAACGGAGTACGTTACCTGTGCCCTATTCCTGGCACACGGATTCCCTTCTTCTTCATACTTTCGACAAACTCATAAGGTGTAAGCCCCTACAAGACACAGAAAATAGTACCATGTTAGATGAAAGATAAAGTTCGTAGTGTTTTTTCTAGGAAGGGATGACCTCTGAAAATTTTGAAAATTTCCTCTGTTTCTATGTTTATTGTATAAATTATAAAATAATTCTTTAACCCATTATGATTACATTCCAATTCTCCCCGATATTCACACTAGTTCCAACCAGCTTCACAGCAAAAGTGCTAATCATACCCTGTCATGAGCATCCTTGAAGTAGCGAGCAGCATCATCAATGGCACCCCCAAATCGAGGACCAATTGTAAGCAAACCTGATTCAGAAGCTCATTACTAACCGTTTTATGGCATTATTTACCAGCAGAAAAAGTTTTGTTTTCCCCAACAGATACTATGCCTACACCAGTAATTGATAGAATTAGGCATATATTTACCTGATACAAGACTGGAAACTAGATCCTTCCCAGCCCTTGCTGTCACAATAGTATTGTGAGCACCAGAAACACAAGGACCATGGTCGGCACATAGCATGATGCATATCTGACCAATGTAACGTAACAATAAGATAGAAGGTGGGAGATAATATCATTAGTTTGTTTTGAGAAAAAAATCTAAAACAAAAACTGACAGCACAAAAGAAGTTTCACTGTAAAGTGTATAACATTTTTACATACTCAAGACACACACAGAAAGGAAAGGAATAAAATATTCAAGGAAAGCTCTGTACTGATGAATAGTCTACCTCAATAAATTGAGTACAGTATCGTGGAAGGCTGCGTTTAAACCACAGAAGAGAGATAACATCACCAACACCAAAACCTTTTTCAATGATGGAAGACATGGGTACACCAGCATAGCATGGCTCCTCACCTTCAGAAAATATTGGAAGAGAAAACTTTAGTTGAACTATCAAATGTGAAAGTCTCATCCAGAAAATGAGAGACGACTCATCTCTAAATTACAACATAAATGGATTCCAATATACCTCTATCATCAGAAATGGTGGAAATAATATGAGTTGGAGCACGGACTTTTCCACTCTTAATTGCAGAGCTAAGGTCTTCAGGGATTGGTGGAGGAGTGATTTCCTTAACTGGTGTGACCTTCCCTTCTTCAACCTAACAAAGATAAGCAAACCATTTACAACTAATTAAAGAAATGAAAGATTAGGAGAGGGGAGTAAACTCAATTAAACACAAGAAAAATTTCAACATATGTGTATACTAACCAATTTGTCAGATGTTTCCTTAATTGCAGCTTCAAAAGCTTCAAATGATGTGGGAACAACAGCTCCAGCATCCTTTAGTGCTTGATTCTTTGCTTGAGCAGATTCTAACTCACCACCACTTTTAGCTCCCTGATTATGTAAGAGCCAACAGACATTAAGAATGCCGTCATATGATAAATGCTTTTATTGACAGTTTAATCAAGGTTAAAGGAGCTGGGACATACAGCATGACCAAATTGTACTTCAGATTTGAAGAGTCGTGCACATGTCCCACTAACCCAGGCAACAACTGGTTTTGATACTTTCCCTTGCTTTAGAGCTTCCACTAAGGAATACTCATCACGCCCACCAAGTTCCCCGAGTACTACAATCATTTTAACCTGAGGTTTAACACAAACCCAGACTGTCAACAACAAAAAAAACCTTATATGCTCTAGATTCTAGTCAGATATTTATAAGATGCACATATTTTAGGCCGCTCCTCAAGAAGAAAGAAAAAATTTACCTGTGGTATGTTGTTAAACCGTAAAACATGGTCAGAAAGAGTGGAACCGGGGAAAACATCCCCTCCAATGGCAATGCCTACAGTTAAGTAAGATATAACTCAATACTGGTATTAACAAAATCGAAAAAATAAAGTCAGCAAATAAATACCTTCATAAATCCCATCAGTTACACGAGCAATAGTGTTGTATAATTCATTGGACATCCCACCCTGTAATTCAAAAAGTTGTTTTTCTTTAGAACCATCCGTTCGTACATTGTATCATGTCAAAAAAAAGTCACAGCAGAAATTCCAAAATTTCCATATAACACTATTTGCTACTTGACATTAAATAAATGCAATTCCATAGAACATGTGATATTAAATAAAGAAGCTATTACCATTATTTAGCACTAGAGAGAATAGGGAGGGAAAGAGTGCTTATTGATGCTCAAGTAAACTAACAATTCATGTTATGTTGCGATTAAGTTGTGCCCTTCTCTAGTTATATAATTTGATACATCTTTATTCCACCATAATTATTATAATCTCACCATCCACTCTGAAATCTAATGTAAAGATTGAGTTCAATCTTCACAAAAATATATCATACCTCTTTGGTTCTTTTAGAAAGGAGAAGCAAAATTTAAATGATAGAAAAATAAACTCAAAGATAAGGAATTGAGCTATACAAAATTGCTGTCTTATCGCACCAGCATGCTATCTTGTATCTACACATACTGAAGGTACTCAATAAGCTAACAAATCAATAAGGTATTTGAGAGACAGTCTAATAACTGTACTATATTTCAAGACTCTAGATGAACTAAGCCATGATAAACAATTATAAACAGGCAAAAGGTATGATTCATGTTTATGTCTTCAAAGATTATTCTTAAATTTCTTGAAGCTGTAATTTGGGACTTGAATTAGCTCCTGGTGGTGGAATATTTGTCTGGGTACAAGACAAGTATACATAACAAAGTATCATATATCCAAATCCAAAAAGTAAAATGCATGCATTTGCTGAGACATTGATCAAATCCTGCACCTTAGTAACACAAGCAGGTTGGGATTATCAAAAGCTATAGTGATTCTAGAAGAAAAAGTGGATCCACAATGTGAAGATTACATCAACATAAGCAGGAAGTGAATAAATACATACAGATTTAGAAACAAATCCAACAGATCCGGGCCTGTAGAGCTTGCACTGAATTATATTGTCAATTGTTCCAGCTGTATCCCCAATTTTAAAAGCACCTGCTTGAATGCCTCCAACAGTGGCTGGACCAATAACAACCTAGCAAATGAAGAGCAATTAAGTTTTTCCATGTTATTTTATAGGTATTAATTTTATCAATATCTATTTCAACTTCCACCTTATTGTTTGCACGGGCATATGCAATCAATTGCTTAGTGTCTGACTCAGGTACCCCTTCAGCAATAATAGCAACAACTCTAATTGTTGGCTGCTTTAAAGCAGCCATGGATGATGCTGCAGCACTGCATGTAGATCAATTTGTACATGTTGACATCATAAGGATTTTGGTAGGGAAAGAAGAAAAATAAAATAGGGACTGAATAGTTAATTGATATTGATTTGATGTGAGATAGTGTAAAATATTCTCTGATCTAAAATGATATTATGAAATTTTTTCCAGATATACTAATGATATTCAAGTATTATTGTGCAACAAGATACCATCCACTCAAAATAATAGTAAATAATTTGCTGACCTTCTAAATGAAGCAAAGTTGATGAAGACATCGGCAGTAGGATGTGCAGCACATGCTGCTTCAATGCTGCAAAATAAGTCAACATAAGGCTAAGACAAATCACCCCACACAAACAAAAATGTCATGTTTAAAAGTTGATCACTTTGTATTGAATAATATGCTGGAACGGTAAGGAGACTGCTCAAGGAAAAAATTTCCCTAAATACAACTACAAGCAACCAAATCCCAAATTCAAACCAAAAAAAGGAATTTTCTGTAGAGAAATGGATGAAGAACACATACGCAGAATGAACAGGGATAGCAATTTCCTCCTGACCAAAAAAGAGTTTCTGAAATCCCTCAGAACCAGGATTAATTATTCCAGCAACTGATGGTGTTTCCCTGCCTGTGAACACAAAATTAGTACTTCCATTAGTTTTAAGAACAAATATTAATATGAACATATAATTTTCTGTAATCTGTCTAGAAGAAAATCAAGATGATAGAACAAACCACAGAGGAAGTCAAAATCAAGCATCCGCTGGATGGGCAATTGCTTGTAGTTGTAAAATAAAGCTTGTGTAGTGCGGGAGAATAGTTGCCCAGTGGCCATGATGAAGAAACAGATCGATCTGGCAGCAAACAACTGCGTTACTTTCTATATCGCAGAAGAAAAGATACAAGGAAATAATTGAGCCATTACCGTACCAGAAGTTATACTTAAAACTTAATAAAAACAAAAAATAAAAGGATTAAATAATTAATAATGCACTATATTCTCCATATCAATTGAAATGAAACATAGAGTTGATATCTCAATCTAAGTGCAAACATTAATTATCTATCTTAAGCAACCATAGATTCACCCCAAGCAGTCACCAAGGCGCAACTTTATCATTACGTCAGGCTCATCTTCCAACCATAGATTCGACAAGAATAAAAAAAACATATATCATTCATAACTATAGCCATGCGATCCTCGTGATCCAAATAGAAAGGAAAAAAACAAAACATCAAACAAGAAACAGTAGTCAATAAGGTCCATACTCCACGACCTCATTCTAGGAAACTATCCAATCATCAAAGAATGAACTAAAAACCAACCAAAACAGAGTTATTTAACGACCAAAACTTCGCAATTGAGGAGAATGAAGTTACAATCTCAATGAAAAAGCAAGACAGAATTTGAAATCTGTAACTATAGAAGTAAGAGAACGAAACCAGAATCGATCGTTTCATTCAGCAACAAAAACGAAACACAACGTCAGCACAGCAACTGAAAATACGATTTACGTTATTTGATTTGAAAATTAAACGAAGGAAGCTAGCGAGTGAAGCAGATCCACTACCAGCACAAGTTCAAACCGAATGCACGAAAATCGAACAAGAAACAGCGAAAGGCGGAAGAGAATATTCTAGAATAAGAAGCGAGCGTTTCCCTAAAATCGCGCAGAATTGAAAATTGGAAGCGGAGAAGGAAGTGAATAATAGAAGGAGAAATGGAGATCTAGGATTTGGTTGGTGAAGGTTAGTTGGAGAGTGAGTAGCTTACCTCAACTGATTCACTCGCCTCGCTTGCGAACTCGGAGAGGAAGTGAGTCGAGAGCGAGTTGGAGGGGAAATGAAAAATGAAGGGATGGTGGAGAGGGGTTTATATAGTGATGGAGAGAATGTGTGTGAGTAGAATTGCGCGAGTCACGTGGAGCGTGGTAGTTAGCTTCCTCGCTGTACAAAATTTACTTCAATTTTGTGCGTTGTGTTGGGTTACCTTTTTTTCTTTGGAAAGTGGTGACTTGTGTTTATGTTTGCGTTAGTTAGATCAGAGGGAAATGCAGAAAAGGAGGCCCGTGTTAGGTGAGGTGGCTAGCCATAGCTAATTTTGCTTTAATTTTAAAATAATATTTAAAAATCAAAGAACTTGGTGTTTTCAAAGAAGAGACTAACAATACACTTATCGTTGAAGCATACAAATTAGAACTCACCAAATTAAAAACGAAAGGGCAGTTTTATCTCAATAATCCTTAAAAGAACGGTTAGGATTACAATGCATGATGGCTGCAAAAATGAAACTTAATTTTAAGTAAACAACAATGTTAAAAGAATGAAAATATTACACATACATAGCTTTCGTGATGCAGTTTATAGTTTGGAAACCAATTCGGTTTGATTGGTTTGACGGAAAATTGACCTCATCACTGCTTAAATAATCCAAAACATAAACCAACGACTAACGAGAAATTATTTCAACTAAATTTTCAATTTTTTTTCTAAACTCTTAGATGTTTTATTCTTTTTTTTTTTAAAATATATAAAAACTCATATAATATCTATGAATGGATTATTATTATTATTATTATTATTATTATTATTATTATTATCATATATCATCTAAAATCTGTAATATGATTTTCTTATACTAATTTAAAGTTTTACCTAACTTAATTTTATATAAATTTAATACTTAATATACATTTACCAATTTTGAAACTTATATTGAATTTCTTAAATAAGATATTGGATTTGAATAATATAAATAGAAAAGTGATTAAAAAGAAGATGTTTTATTGAAAGTAGTTGTGAATTTTGTTATTAAAAAGTAATAATCAACTAAACCAACAGATATATTTTGTAAAAGGTAAAGACTGGTTTAATTTTAAAATATTGACTTTAATTATATTTAAAACTTTAACATATTTTAAAAAAATTATACGGTCGTGATTTAAAATATTATGGTAATAATAATAAATAATATAAACTTTATATATTTCAAACATATTAAACAATAATAATGCTATATATAGGATTTTTGGACCAACTAGACTTCTAGAAAAAATAAATTTATAAACTAAAATTAGCTTATATATAAATTAAAATTAAAATATTTAAAAATATATACTAAAATATTTTTACCAATTATCTAGATATAGTTTACTTTTAACTTACGAAAAAATTAAATTTTTATATTTTTTAAGAAATTATTATTAAGATTTTCTACAAATTAACTTATAAATAATAAATATTTTAAGTTTTTCTAATGAATAAAAGAAATTAATTTTTCAACATGTAACAATCTTCGTTGAAATATTTACGAAATTTAGAATTAGACAGCATCTCAATCAGATTCTTTTTGAAGAAAAGTACTTGTGGTAGTCTGGGGAACTAAAAATTAATAAATCGTTTGTTTTTTATGCTTCAATTTAGTTTTTAAAAGATTTGATTAAATGCGAATGGACCTAACCGTGGCATTGTGTGGCATTGTATGTCATTGTGTTTTGTCGATTTTGTTGCGCACTTGAAGTTAATTTAGAGTGTTCCGTATGTTTTTTTCGTAGTTATAATCCATAAACATCATTGAACGTCATCAATCATAAAAAAATAGACAAGTTAATGAATAACTAGAAAAAGTTAAATTGGTAGGAAATGAACAACTCAACGGTTCAAAGTGGCGTGACAGTGCAGCAGAAATGAAGTCGTGTGAACAGCACTCTCAATGGTAGTGAAAAAGATGTGGAAGCAGAAACCAAAACAACTGTACTAGGGCTCTCTAATTTTAACTACTAGTTTCTGACATTAATATACTAGATAAAATTTTGCTGTTATAAAACCACTTAAAAGCTTTCTAACTGTTAAAAATTGTTTAAGAACTACAACTTACAATTGTTTTGTTTTACTCAAGGGTGAATACTTAAAATGGGAATAAGTGAACCACTTTCATGAAAAAATTATTTGTGTTTAGTAACTAACTAACTATAATGCTTGTAAGTTAAGCGTGTTGATTACAGAACTCCGAAGCTTCGCTTTCTATTAATTTTGCATTTTTGGTGCCTTTGTGGGTTAACTTTTCTAATTTTTTAAATTTATATACTTTATTATGAGAAAAATATTTAATGCATTTTAAGATTTTTATCGTTCTCTCAAAGATTGTAAATTTACGTGCTTTCTGCCAATACGTGAAGTTATTGGCACTTAGTAAAGTAAATGTTACGTTTTATAAAAAAAATTATATTACATTATAGAATATTAGATATTTATTAAGTATCAGTTTAATCATGATCAACAAAACTTTGAGTTCTATTTGAACTGATTTTTTCATTAACGTGTTTTAATAGTTATTTTTCAATAATATTTGCTATGATTTTTTTAAAATTTTTGACAGATTGCTACAATTATATAATTTTCTCTTAATAAGTTGGATTAATACATTGTTATTGCATTGATAGAAGGAATGCACCGAAAGGATACATTATTTGGCTTCAAATTATTATGCTTATGGTATATATAATATATATATATATCAGTAGTAAAAGTGTCACTTCTAAAGATCACCCAATAATTCATTGCTTAAAGAGTCTCATCTTTATAAAAAGATTGTAAGAACTGAAAATTTATTAGGAATGTAACTTTTAAATGGACAATGAAAAAATTATAAATAGATTATAAATATCTATTATTTATTTTATTACTATTTTTATTTTTTAAAATTTCATTACTACTGAGTAATTAATTTATCTTGATTTTCTATAATAAAAAACTAAATATTAAAATATAGAAATTAACTTACTTAAATATAAAAAATAAATTTTTCTTCGTTTTTTTCCTTTTTTTCTTTTCTTCTTCTTTCTTTTAAACTTTTTTTCTTTATGTCTTTTTTGTCTTCATCTTTTATGATGAGAAAATATTAGTGAGAAAATTTATAAATATAATAGAAAATAAATGGTAAAAAGAAATAAATAAATGACTTATTCCTTAATTTTTTATTTATTTTTTAATTAAAATAATTTTGTCGTGATTTTAAGTGGGATATTTGTCAAAAGATTGGTTCACGTCCAATTCAAAATGAGGTATATGATATGATATTGTGTTGTACATATTTTTTACAATGTCAGTGGTACGTTAGAAGCATGGAAACAATGTTTAGTTATTCAACTGGAGCTTCATAACTTCCATTAAAAAAAATTAATTTTAGTATCTACTTTAATTTAAATATTTAAATAAGAAAAATAATTTTAATACCAACTTCAATTTGAATATTTAAATAAAAATATGAATATGTATTGTTGTGGTATGAATATGCACATGAGAGTATATAATAATTCAAGTATGTATATAACTATTGAAAGTTTTTAGTTATAAATAAGATGTTGAAGATAAGAAGATGAGACTTAGGTTAAATTTGTGTTTTGAAGAATGTGCAATTGTAGATTTCTATTAGACAAGTTAAATGTTATATTTTTTACTTAAAAAAATTGTATTTTTAGGCCTATATAATTTAAGATGTGAACTAACAATCAATCGAATGATGTTTAAACAATAAGTAATTATTATATGTATTGCTCAAGTTATAACTTGCATTTTGAACAAGAGAAAATAAAATAATTCTCATATTTGTGAAATAAATGACACTAAAACTTAACATTATGATGACGAAATACAATATTCTGAAATAATTTATAGTTTATATAATTACATGTTGAAGCTTAAGTAAAAATATATATTCACTCAAACATTACTCGATCATGTTTTGAAATTTATTAAATTATAAAACAAACAACATCACTCAAACATTAAAATAATATTTAAGGAATATACACTCAAGTATTAAGTCAATGTCCAATTGAGAGAAAGATAAAAACATTATCTCTTCTTTATAATTAATATCGTTTAAACAAAAATATATTCCTATGGAAGGAAACAAAATCATTATATGCATTATTGTGAAAAGTTTACACAAATATGTAATACAAAATCATATCACTCCAGAAAAGTTATTTTTTATTCTTAATCATAATAACATTGATTTTAATATTATTATGTATTCTTTGTAATTTTCATTTTATTTGGTGTTAACTTATTCTCTAATTTATTTTAATTAAGGTCTTGAGATAGAAATAGATTCATGAAAAAAATTAATTAAAAATAATTTAAACACAGTTTCTCCACAACCGATTTGATCAATGGAGAGTCATAAATTAGACTGTAAAAAGAGGAGAAATCCATTAAACGGTCAAAGGGACTTCTCATAATGCATAATAATATTTTGATGAGTTAACATGCATGTAAGACCTTAAAAATTTAGGGTTTTCCATTCAGTCTCTTGTAATTTTTTAAAATTTATTGTCTTTGAAATGTTTTAGATTTGATATTTGGTGAATAAAAATGTATTTACTTAATTGCACTTATTTTTTACTATATTCAACTTGAAGTAATTTTTTTGAAATACTTTTAATTTTCTTAAAGTTTTAAATTTTTTATCGTAAAAACTTGTATACATATCATGTTAATATAAGTAATGTAATGTCAGAGATTAAATATAAAATAATTTTAGAAAAAAAAACAAAGGTAAAAGGAGAGACTTATTACTAATCCGAATACAAAATTTAAAAAATATATTTAAACCTATTTATGATTTAGGTAAATATTTGAAAATGAAGTTGTTGCAACAAGTTTAAGAACATGAATAGCAGGGAATGAAGGGAGGTATGTTGAACCATACAAATCAAAGTACAGCACAGCTATTGGCTCCAAAGGAACCTGCTGGCGTCAACTTTAAGTCAGGTTAAGGTTGATGTCTTGTTAATTGTCATTAATTAATGCTATGACACACTAACAAAAAGATCCACTGGGGTAAAATTAGAAGACTCAATTTTTGTTATATTTGACAAGATAAAATATATTTCTTATTTTTCTAAGTTTTAATAAATTTTGTCTACACCTTAATCAGTAATTCAATATTTCTCTAGTAACAGACAAAATATCCCTGGCTCGTTTTGTTTCTTTGGTGCACTCATTCCTCGTGCAACTCAAGCTAAACATAATAATACTAATTAATTAAACTTTCCCCTTTGTTTTCATGTATATCATAATTATGCGTGATTAATCATCTTAAACATACCAGGAATTTCTAATAAAATTTATATTTTGAGCTTAAGTAAGTTAAATACTGTATCTAAATTAAATTGAAGTCCAACGAGTTTGTCTTTTAATTATGATACGACAAGAAAAACAATAACGTAATTTTAAAAATAATTAAAAACCTTTTATAGTATTTATTGAAGTGCAAGTCAATGTGGCATTGTATAAAGAATAATAAATATAAGAGAAGTGCTTAGAGCAATGTTTAAATGAGAAATAATATATGGTGGTGCTCTACTTAACTATACTTTCAAGTTTTTGGGTGTGTTTCTTATTCTCAAATGATTGGAACTTAGATGCCTTGAACGTCACTCCAAAATGTTGTGAATGAAAATGGAACATTATGATCTGTCAGAATAAATTATTAAAAAACACATACATTGTCCATGTCAGAGTGAACTATAGATTATAATAATAACGGAGATCCAATTATAGATAAAATATGCACAGCATGGAAAACGAGGGACCACGCTCGTGCTCCATGACCCCTCAAATATCCTAAACAATGAACAAATAAACAGCTGAAAAATAGTGTCATATATATCACAAGTAAGATGAATTTTTGTTGGACAGAGTTAAATAAGTATAGGACAACTTGAAAAACTCACGTGACTTTATCTTTTAATAAAATTTAAAACTATTTCCTACTTTATTAAAAATATAATATAAGTTTTTAAAATAGAAATTAATGTGAACTAAAAAATAGCTATATGTATATAAATGTTGACACATATTCATTTGCTTCATTATAATAAACAAATATTATAATTAAAAATTATTTTAGGGAATAAAGATTAAGATACGATATGAGATAAAACATTGAGAGCTTTCTTCACACCCATTATTATTACTATGAGCTTAATTGCAATTGGTATGACCTACAAACATGCATAAGTTAGAACGTTATGATTCACTTGTCTCCCTCGACTATGTCTGAGTAGATCGACAATGGCGATAGAGTCTTCAAAAATGATTCATGAATTTTGCAAAACAGAATGATCGTCAATTTATAACCTACTTTAGTCTGTTTTTAAGAAAACCGTGTCACTATATAATTTTTATTTGTCAATTTTAAAATTATAAGACAAAATAAAATTTTCCAACTATGTCATTTTTTTATTGTGCATTGAAACTTATTTGGAAAGAGAAAATTAAAAGGAATATAATAAATAGGTTATTTAAAAAGTATATTGCAAATATAATAATTAAATGTTTTTCTTAGTGTGAGTAAAGGAACTTCAAAAGTACTTAAATTTATGATTACCGTCTAGTTTAATTAAAAATCGTAAATAAGAAAATGTGTATTATTTTTCTTATCTTGATGATTTCACTTAGGTCTGATTTGAATTTAAGGATGGATTTAGAGATTGAAAAAAAAATAATGAAAAATAAATTTGTTTAGATTAAGAAATTTTTTTTTATAAATAATTTAATTGATATCATAAATTTAAAAATAATTATAAAATAATAATATATATATATATATAATGATCAAATTATTTTTATTAATATAAATTAATTTTAGTTAAATATTAAATTTATTTTATTATTTTAATTTTATTATTATCTTTTTTTTATTTGTTTTTATTTTTATTTTTTTTATTCCATACTTATAATTATTTTATTATCATTATTATTATTAATAATAATTTTTTTAATATCTTATTTTTATTTTAATATTTATATTATACTATGTTTATTATATTATATAATTAATTATAAATATGTAAGTATAATAAAATATTATAAATTGTATAATCGATCACATGTTTTATACATAATCGATTTCTGTGTTACTTTTTTTTTAAATTACAGAGAATGATGACCGTAAAAAATTATGTCTCGTTTTATGTTTTCGTTAATTTTTTATTTTCTATATTTCGTGTTTTCCTTTTTTTTGTTCATTTTGAATTTCGTCTTTAGATATAAAGGGACCCTTATTGGAGACAGAAATAGTAAGAAAAATGATAAAAAAAACGTAAAACATAATAGAATAAAAATGGTACATATTATATCTTAAATTTACTTCCACGTTCCATTTAGTTTCAAATTTCTTTAGTGGATGTAAAAATGATGCGTTCTCTCCTTTACTTTACAATCTAAAATACTTTTGTTTTCTTTTTCTACATGACCTAAAAGCATTAAGTTATTGTTTATATTTTGTTCGTTCTTTCTGAAACGTTATTATTACCATTTTTCATCTCCTTTCATGCTTAGAATGATATCACCATTGTTACTACTACTTCATATTCTTTTTTTAAAGCATCATCAATGTTCTTTCATTTTTCATTTCCAAATTAAAAATATAGTCCCTTTTCACCTTCAATTCTTTTTCCTATACCATAATTTTCTGAATTTTTTTTACTTCAGTTCAAGTGCAAAATTTTGTACATAAATTATTTGGCTATTTTATATTTACAAACACATTTTTTGTTAAAAAAAATAATACAATTTTAGTTGTTATAAAATTATATTATGACCAAATAATAAATGTGAGAAAGATATAATTTTGTCTTTCTTTTTACTATGTATTTGTTGATATTCATATAGTGAGGAAAAATATTTGTATATTTAGTTTAGAATTAGTTTAATGTTTACAAGAAAGAAAAAAAAATAAAAAACTTATTTGCAATTAGTGCTATTAATTATTGGCTAGCAAATTTATGAAGTAATTACTTTTAAGATATCTCAAAATAACTTTCAAATTGAGGAATGAAACACCCAGAACAACCAACTATTCATGAGAAAATATGGTTCCTGATATATATTAAAATCTATTTCAAAATAGTTTATAGTTTATTCATAATCAAATCTAAAAAATTATCACTTAGTCTACAAGGCAGAGTTCATTGTAATTACAAAAGATTAAGTTTACAAACAAATGTCATGAATGAAGCAATTGTAACATGACGAGTTAGGGTACGAGTAACAAAAGTACATTACCATTTATGATAGCCAGATTTCAATCCACTTGAGTAATAATTCAATTTTCACTATGAAATGCAAAATACATAGACATACAATATCGTGTTAATTATATTCAAGCAAAATACAAGTTGAGAGAACTCATATTGATAATAATTCAGATATAACACGCATAAGGTTTGAAAAGACTAATTGGATTACAGGAGCCTATCTCCTAAGTTGGGATGGTGAAGTTTTAACATTGGAGGAGAGTACCAGCAAATACAGCAAATACATCAAATACAGCAAATATAGATATGAACTATACTCTTATATTTAGTCAATCCCATAGATATGAACTATATGGATCCAATTGTCATCCACTATTATTACTTTTTAACAAGTTTGTATTCTTCCTTGGTATACGCTACACTTTCAAATGCAGCTATGAAGGGTGATTGTGAAGTTGCCATCAATCAAAGACATTTAATAGGCCCCACCAAAGCAAGTGCTTCCTTAAGAGCCATCAAGAGATACTCAGAATGATCCTCAATTGAAGCAGCTCCACCATGTTGGGATTGCATTGATCTCAATACTCTACCAACAATCTGAACCAAAATGTACACTCTGAGATTTGGCAAATTGGCATGCTAGAGTCACATGACTATAAGCCAAAAAATTATGATTGCTATTAGGTAGGTATGATAAAGAATCTGCTATCAGTGTTGCTTAATACACAGGGATGTAACACACATCTATATACATTTAGCTAACTACAGACAATAAATAATTTACCTTGCGTGCGTAGCCACCATATGCTATGCCGCTAATTAAAGCATGTGGTGAATCAGATGAGTTTAATGCTGATTTATCATCATGCAAGTATTCTAGGAAAAGTTAACCAAAAGCAAGGTCTAGTTATAATGAAGTGGAGAAAGAGTATAAAGAACAAGAGATATACAGTAACAAAATGGGGACACTACCAGTAATAGTTGTTTGAAAGAGTCCCTCTTTTTTCAACCCTTCAATTGTGTGAGCATTGGTTCCGCCAGCAAGTTGAAGAAAACCTACCATGTAAACAGAATCAGGATAGATGTAAACTTTGCAGGTTTTGAAGGGGCCATAAAATGAGTTATAAGTACAAACCAGGAGGTCTTTCTTTTGCTTTAGCCAATTGAACAGCAAAGGCAATTGATTCCTTAGTTGCTCCTCTCCCAATATCTCCACTCATAGGACGACCATCTAACTTGAGTTTATGAAAGACAAAGATGGACTTGTTAACAAAAATGTGGAAAAAAATTTGGCTCATGAAAATTTTAGAATGTTCATCAAAGGCACACCTGCCATAAGTTGAAGCTTTGAAGATTGGGTTTCATAATAGAGAACATATTGTTCATGGAGGATATTGTTGAATCACCACCGTTAGGTAAGCTAACCTGGATTATTTCAATAGTAAATTGGCAATTCCAAATGCTAATAGCCAAGAAGCATTTATTGAAAATTTACTTCTATCCCTTAAATCTCAGAACAGATTAGAGGCACCACTTACAGCCATAAGCTTCAAATTTCCTACTGAATCTCCCAGCGCACTCCAGAGTTGTTTGAACAAAGTACTCTGTCTACAGAAGGATCAAAGGTAAAATAAGGAAATGGATTCAAACAAAAAACATCAAAGAAATAGTGTATCTCAATCATGAAAAGAGAAATAAAGCACAGAAAGCTTGCTGAAGGCATCACAAGTATATGGGAATTGGGAATTCTACCTTTATTATTTAATTGATTGATAAAACTCTGGAAATATCCTTGTATTATTTCCAAAGGAATTACAATTATATACTTGTACTATTTGATATAATCAATTTGATAAGTTAATATTACCTCCCACTTGTATGTATCTCCATAGCATCAACGTCATTTCTCTTTATGAGATCAGCAGTTGTAATGACATCTCTTACATATGTTACCTCTCCTAGATCAATATAAAAAGTACATATAGTTGAAAATCAAATAATATCATTGAGATAGTAACTAAAGACAATTGAACTAAATAGTTAAGAGTTAAGAACATATAATCACTGATGGAACTGGAAAATGTCCCACTTATTTTATCATAGGGGCAAACTGGAAGACAGCGACCACAGCCATAGCAGCGTTCTGTTATGACTCCATCCTGCAGATTCAAGCGAACAGAATATTAGACCTTCAAATTTTTAAAAACAAAATATTTTAAAAAAATTGCAAGTTAAAACCTTCAGTAATCTTGGTGCTTCAATATTATATGAAATTCCCGAGGTTGATTTCCCTAGGAATGATATTGCATTAGCAGGGCACACATTTTCACAAGGCCGTGAACAGTCTCCTGGACAGTCCTCTGGATCAAATTCTGTTCCGAAGACATGAACATTCATTCGTATGTAAGTGATATTGAAACTTTATCATTTGAGAAAAAACTTTCAATACGATGATAATAAAAGATGATCATGCTTTTGTAGTGGAATCCCATTCATCGTTTTTAATACTATGAACATAAAACATGGCCACGCTTTCATAGTGTCATGGCATTCAATTCAACCTATGACATTGTCTCCATGGAACAATATCAGAGGAACAATCTTTATTATAGTTCTACTTTTATCATAACCCCTGCTTGATCATAGCCCTGTGGTCAACATTATGAATTTGACGAGTACAAGTTTATTATTTGGAGATTAAACTGCCACTTCATCAATGTTGAAGTGAATAAGCCTCTCACCATATGAGTAGGTAGACTTCTTCCTATTGGAAATTGTTTAACTCATATTCAAGTCCTAAATTTGGATATCATGTATTCCCTTTTTAACCTTCCGGGATCATTATCTAGAGGCTAGTTTTAAAAAGACTGACATATTTTTGGTTAAAGCAACAACCAATCAGTGAAATTATACACTAGAAGTACTCAAATTCAAATATGTAAACTATTTTCTGAATATATGTACTGGCTTACAACAAAAAATCATGTCCAATAATAAAATGAGTGTGTTCACCCTCAAAATGTTTTAAATGTAAAACTATTTGAAATCAATCATGATAATTCAATTAAAACTTACCGGCCTTCCGAAAATGAAGATCTTTATCATCATTGACACTGATCATCACCCACGGCCTTCTAAGGCATACAATATCCCTTGCAGCTTCAATTCCTTCATTCACAGCACTAACAACTGATGCATCAGCAGCACAGTCAATGCAGTCAACTGCAACCATTTAATCCAATTTAAATCACATGATATTCCTCACAGATTCAATGATAAGATCAAGTTTGCATAACTTAAACAATGAAAGGACTAATATTACATTCAATTCCTTCCTTAAACACTTTTGGTGTTATATTCTCCAATCCTAAATAGATTTTCACCTGGCTAATCCGTATAGTAACAAACAAGATGAAATGAACTCTAATTCTGATGAAATAGTAATCCAAGAGCACATACAGAATTGTATTTAACTTTTGTCCACAATGAAAATCCAATAGCCATAATTTTAGCTGAGACTATTCCAATGATTTATACTCAGGGAAAGCAATGCTCAAGGAAGCTTCAAGTGTCCAAAAGAAAAAAGACACAGCATGCTGATTATCACACATGTATATATTATACGCTTTATTTATTATTCTTACCCTAAAAATTTATACGGATAAAGACCTCACCTCCAGCAAGAGTGTAAACCAGGCTGAGATTTCTGATATCAACAACATCCTATATATATATGGAGAAAGAGAGAGTGTTATACAAATATGAGAAACTCTTTCAAAGGAAAAAACAAGACAGATAGTGTTTGAGTTTACATACCTCAAAACTTGCACCACAAATAAGCTTGACCCAGTTGCCTCTGTGGAGAGAGTGAAGTGGAGAAGATGAAATGGAAGGAAGCACGAGAGTGTTGACGAGGTTCTTGAGGTTGTCAGCCGTAGGCTTGTTCTTGGCGTTTGTCTCAGTAATGGAACTGTGCATGCGTGAGTTTTTTAAAGAGAGAGAAGATGGAACAAGAGTTTTAGCAGAAGACTGATGATGTCTGGTTGAAGCATTTGTAGTGAAGAAATATCTGAGAGCCATAATCCCACACCCCTGTTCTCATCTCTTGTTCTATAGTGCTCCTACCAACGGATAAATCCACAATTTTTCATTTTTTATTTTTTAAAATTCCTTTTTTTTTTCTTTCCTCTCTCTGATCTCGAACATATTTAAGAGTTTTTTAGGAATACATACTTAAGAAGTAATATAATTGAAAGAAAAAATTAAAAAATATTTGACAACTAAAAAAATTATTTGATAATTATACTATAATTATAATATAATGAATGAGTGATTGTGAGTTAAATAAAATTGTATACATATTATTTAAAAATTATTGATTAAAAAAATAATGTGAATTAGAAAAGAAAAAGAGAATATTAAGAATATTAACTTGTGTATTATAGTTTAGAACATAATAATAAATTTGTATAATTATTCTATAGTTAATAATATTTTTATTTAAAATTGTAATTGTAAAACAACTTCAGAAATGAAAAGAATAGGTAACTATTTGTTGATAGAAAATTTCAAATAAATTCACTAAGAAAATCTAACATGGATAAGCAGCTTCAATCTTCAACATTTTAGTGTATTTTTTTTTGCACAATTATATATTTCAGTGTATATAATTAATTCTTAATGTAATTTTAATTTCAATATTCTCAAAATGCTAATTTTATGGTGTAATAACATCAAATACAAGGAGGGAAAAGTGGGCTGTGGATTAGAAATATTAGAACCTTACTTTGATATGGGTCAGGATAAGAAAGTCCATCATCTTTTTCTTTTGGGTGCAACTGTTATTAAACAATGAAAACTAGAAAAAGTTGTTCTATTCCATATGATTTCTATATTTAACTTTCACCTAGAAATTATCATTTTTTTAATTTCTAACAACAAATTTTTAATTTAAGGTGATCTTTAGTTTTTAAAAATAATTTTTTTATTTTAATTTTAGTTTTAAAATGAACCAACTTAATTTTTTTTCATTATATTAAAATTAGTTGTGATATTAATGTAAATATTAAATTTATGGTTACAATGTTACCAAAATAATCCCTATCATTTGATATGTAATAAGTTATTCATTTGACATGTAATTTGTTATTCGTATTACCCTTATCCTCAATATTTAACACAAGAAATTATATTCACTGTTCTTTCAAAAATATAAGATTTAAGTAAAAAAATAAAAATATTATTATTAGAATGTATTGAATTATTTTTAAAATAATTTTAAGTAATATTTTTTTTCATTAAATCGAATGCTTATTATTCAATTATAAATTATAATTATTTATCATTTAATTATAAATTATAATTTATAATAAAATAATATTTTTTTATTTAAAAGTATAACCACTCAAATATCATTATTTCTCGATTTTCTGGTTACTATTATAAAATATATTATAATAATGTTTTCTTTAAGGGTGATTTAGGTGGAAATGAAACTTTTTAATTGTGACTTTATTTAATTTTTTTTAAAACATGTGATGCAACTGGTAAGAATTTTTTTCAAGAGTTATCTTAATGGAAATTAATTTAATTATATTAATTTTGATACAAATTATTAACTCGAAAATTTATGATTAAACAAACTAATTATGACTAATAATGAAGGTGTAACTCTTTTTATTTAATTTTAATTATTTTTACTTAATAACTTAACTTAAAAGTCAGGGTGAAATGTATTAATATATAAATTACTTATAATTTAGAGTTAAAAATAATATTTTATGTAAATTTTGCTATTCATTAATATTGAATTTACGTAGTGTGTTACCTAGAAAACTAAGATCATGGTTTTGATTAACACAATGCACATGACATACTCGAAAGCTTTGATTAATTCTTCTAAAATCCTATTAAAATTTGAAACTGTTTCAAAGCTTCCACATATTTCTTCTTAATTCTTAGTATTTGAGTAGCAACAATGATTGGTATAATTTAGATTGATTTGTTCTATTATAAGATTTAATATCTCTTCAGTTATGCATTCAATTACTTTACCAGAATTCATGTCTTGATGGTGACTATAAGAGAAACACTTGTAGAATATTTTCTTATTTGTATAATTTTGTAGGCATTGTTAGTGAAATTCAAAGGTGAGTTTAAACGCTGTGAGGATACTGGTATTTATCCAACCAATGAATGTGACTCTCAAAGACCAGAGAGTACATATATACTGGTCACATACGTATGCCATTAAAATACTAGCCACTAGCCATACGGTTCTGCTACGATGCTTAGTCTTGAAAATTGAAGGAAGAACTGGCATATTCGCTGCAACACCAAAGCCATCATCAAACTCATGATTTAACCACAAAACATACACCCATATTTCAAATTACAACATCCAATAAGATGTAATTAATAACGATAAGGTATAAATTAACTTTTATTTGTCACAGGGATAACTAGTTTTAGTTCATACTTTTTATATTTCGCTATAAAAAATTCATTAAATATAAATTAATTTAAAAACTAAAAATAACTAATTTTTATATTAATTAAATTAAAAATTATTTTATAAACTAAAAATTATTAATATTTAAAATAATTGTTACTATTAATAAAATAAATAAAAATCATATAAAAAATATGGTTTGATTTTTATATAATAACAATTAAATTAATTTTTAATTAAAATATAAATTAATTTATAATATTATTATCAAATTTTTAACTATTTACTAAATTAAATTTTAAATTAATTTTTAATTAAATTATTGACTAATTTTATTATTTTAAAAGTAAAAATATATTTTTAAAAATAATTTTTTATGTAATGTTTGCTATTTTAATTAATTTTTTTCCTACCATTATTTGTTTGATTAAGTATAATAATGATAGCTTTATCAAGTATCACATTGTTATAAATGTATCACATTAGTAAATAACATCATTACACACTAAAAAAATAGTAATGTACAGGGATTAAAATTAAAAGAATAACTAATTTTCAATTATTGAAAAAAGTAACTTATTTTATAAGAAATATCATAAGAAACTAACAAGTAAAAAATTATTTATGTATATATATATATATATATATATGTATATAAATAAAGAAGTTTAAGTATTGAATTGGTTGAAAAATAATGACACAAATTAGATTGGCATTAATAATTTTTTCCAAGATAACTTGAATGGTTTATTGAATTGTTGTACAAACTTCAATTTTTATAACAGGAGTAACAAGACAATTCTTTTAAAATGAATTTGTTAGAAATTTAAGTGAAGGCATGAATAAAGTCTTATATTAAAAATGAGAAAGTTAAACTTTATATAATAAAAAGTTAAGATTCAACATTAAATTTTAAAATTTTATATTAAAAATTATATTAGATCTCTTGTTACTCTCTCTTCTTATCAATCATAAATTTTTCCTCTTTATCAACACAATCAACCAAATGCATTAATTTGCTACTCCATGTTCTAGAACTGAAATCACATCTTTAATGTATAATCTTGTATTGATAGCTGATGGCGGTTTTCATGTCAAAATATTTGTATGTTAGGCTTTTTATGCAAAAAGATTGCTAACTTTCATTCATGTTTTCAAGTGGAGGCTTTTAACTAAAGAAAAAATTTTACTTACCACCTTTTTGGATACACACTGGTACATGTATCTCCATTAAAACTACTACCATATAAAAAAGAAAACATGATGACAATATATGATTTCGTGATAAAGATTTGAAACATTAATCTTGCATATGTACAAGATTACTCCATTGTCAAGCTACAATGACTCATAAATCATGACAAAGGAACACAATTCACACCCAGAGAATAGGGTATCATCAAATAATATTTTTTTTGGTTTCATTCTAACAGATTTAGTAATTGCTAAATTTGATGAGTAATAGCTCAGCCTAGAGTGAGTGTGAGTGCCTGGATAAGTAAGACCTAGAGATGTGATAAAAATGTATTTAAAGTAGCTTCAAACTAGTTTCAACAAAGTTGTTTGGAATCTTAAAAAAGCTGGTATAGCTCTAATGGCTGAATGCTGATACACAACCCACACCTTTCCCAATGAAGAGAAGTGAAGAAGGATATGGAAATGTGAGAGGGAGTACTTTTTTGTGCTCACTGCAGGGTGTTGTCATTTTCTCATCTAATGTCTCACCCTCAACACTGCAGTAATCATACTTAGCTTTAAGAAGGGTAGAAGAGAAACAGAATCACACAACACAAACACATCAAATTAATACAAATGTGCCCTCTCTGTAGTCTTGTAAATTAAAAGAGAGGCAGACACACTGCACTATGACTGTCTCTGCTGCACAATTTTCACATCAATTCAACATTAGCCAGCAGTGCAACTTAAACTAATTTCATCCTTCAATTATTGTTTAAATGATTTCCAAAATAAAATAAAATTAAAAACCTAATTTAAACCTTAATTAATTTTTTATTTTTTTAAATGTAGTCATTATGATTTGTGTGAAGGAGTATTGTATTGGGAGTAAGTGTATATCAGCTCCTATTAGATACGTGTTGAATCTCTTATTTGACATGTCTGTTTCATTACATGATTTAGATTATTTATCTTTCAGCTTTGTCATCTATAATAGTATATTAAGTAGTATTATTTACCTTAATTTCCATTTTAGTTGCATATTTATATTTGTAGTTTTATCTCCATATATAAATAATGATTACCTTATGAATAACAAGATAGATGCTTTGTTTTTAATTTATATTTTTAGGACATACACTTTATGTATTTTTTGAGAAAAATATGTGAGCATAATTTTCTGTTATAACAATTTATATAAATTTTTGTTAATTAATTATATATTAAATTTTTAAAATTATATTATTTTTAATATTATTTCCAATTTTATAAATTAATTACTTTGTAATTAATTATCTTTCAATTTTGATTTATACTATTTTTATTAAAATTCAAGAAAATTTATTTTAATAATTTATTATATTACCTAATGATTATTTTTTTTCTAAAACATCACTTAAATTTACTCTAAATTTTTCAAAAAGTTCACTTTGGATTTCCAATCTATTTATTTCGTTTCTTTTTTCCTTATGCTAAGTTTGAAACTGCAGAATTAATATTTATGCATATATAAAAGTGAACAAGTGTAAAAGGCGATTTTTTTTAAAAACATAAAGAAATACAGAAGTCAAAACAAAAATAAGAAAATGAACTTTTTTTCTTATTTGTAAAGAAAGTGGATAAAATAATAATAAAATTTTAATTTCTGATTAATTGTATATAAATAATAATAAAATATTTATCAATTGATTATCAAGTATAATATAATCGATTATGTTAATAAATATTTTATTATTATTTAAAATTTAAATTATAAATATAATTAATATTTAATACTTTTAATAATTATATTAATAATATATTCTGTTATATTGTATAAAATAATTAAATAAAACTAAAATATTAAAATAATGAAAAAAATAAAGTAATTAATACTTTATTATTAAAAAAATTTATTTAAAGAAATAAATAGTTAAAAATATATTAAAACAATAAATAAATTAGATAATTTAATATTTTTTAATATTTTATTTTATTTTCTAACTAGATAAATAATTAAAATAAAAATAATTAAATAAATTTTTTGAAATATAAATATTTTGTTTATTAAAAGTTGATAATATTTTTAGTTTAATTTGAATTTTTTATTTATTTATAATTTATATTTTAAAAAATACTTTTACATCAAATTATTTTAAAAAATAAAAAATTTATTTTAAATATATAAAAAATTATTATATCGTATCAATCACACTTTTTACAATTATTTTTTACTTTTTTCTTTCTTTTCTTTAATTTAAATATCTTTACTTTTCACTCACTTTTTCCTCTAAAATCTTAGAATGTAATCCTTACAATTTCATTAGTATAAGAAAGAATACAGTACTCTATTTATTTCGGTATTAGAACTTCTTCCGCAATTAGGCACTTATTAATAGAAGTAAATTATAGTATGAATTTTAAATAAAAGATATAGTTAATATTTTAAAAATGTAAATAGATTGTTATAAATAAGATAAAACATTATAATTTATTTAATTAATAATATATTTATTATTAATATAAGATTTAAAAACTAAAAAATAAAAGACTGTAAAATGTAAGTGTAAAAAAGAATAACACAATACCCAAAGTTTAGAATATCAATTAATAGTTTTTAAATTGTAAATTTATTAATTTAATTCTTAAAATTATGGAATGGTAATTACTTATTCCTAAAATTATAAATAAAATAAAAATTAAACTGTTAGATATTTAATAAATTTGAAATTAAATATTTCTTTTATAATTTGAAGAGCAA
Organism: Lablab purpureus; assembly: GCA_030347555.1. Classification (NCBI taxonomy): domain Eukaryota; kingdom Viridiplantae; phylum Streptophyta; class Magnoliopsida; order Fabales; family Fabaceae; genus Lablab; species Lablab purpureus. The sequence goes on from CM059259.1 coordinate 18,777,118, forward strand.
TTAACTAATCTTTTTTCAGATTGATCAGGGAAGTGTTGATGAAGTAGAAGGAAGAAATTACCAAAAAGAAGTAGCATTTATCAAGAAGAATGCTTGTCTTCAATACAGACACACTAATAATATCACAATTATTTCAAAGAGTACTCCATGCAACACGCACCTACAGCTACAGAAATACCTTTTTGACTTGAAACTTCCATCATTCCAATAGAATGGAAATTCCCTTTCAAGGGATTGGTGTCTCTAGGCATTGACAGAAGAAACAAACCAAATTATACATTTACATGTGAAAAATGACACATAGCTAAAGCTAAAGAAAGAGTGCAATGGTTAATATCCACAAGGAGGTGAACTCATGGATTGGTTGGTTATCATTTTTGGAAGTGTTCTATTTATTCTACCTTATTTTAGATTCATCAGCAAAATTTGGCAGACTTGAAAGCAAGAGGGTACATGAAAGAATTGGAATATGTGATTCTGATGATCTGGCTAGAGGCTAAAGGGTTCCCTCCATTCACCAAGCAATCATCATAGGAGATCCTTTTGAACAATCTGGGGTTCACTATTCTTGCAGAAGCAAACCAACCACAGTGGAGGTGGATGTCACGGGGAGCACAACCAGAAACACATGTGTTAACAATCTGCACAATGAACTGTGGTATTCCTGAGGTAGAACTTGTGCTTTGTGAGATGCTTATGTCTTTGCTTGTGCAAGAACCTAATGTCACCATGATCAAAGGGAAAGTCGAAAGGGACTCCAAAAATTAAATAAAAAAGGGATTAAGGAAAATATTTTTTTCATCATAGTTGGAAAAGTAAGATATATGTACCATGCAACCAAATTTTTCTAGAGGCAGCATGTTCTGCTTTCACTGTCATTGTTATGGACCCGTTCCTGTCTTCCTGGAAAGAATGCAAAATCTGGGTCGATTGACCTGCCAACATTATGTAAGCTTCAGGGTCACAGGAAACATAATCATTAGAGAAAATAAAAAGGTAAGCGATTTGCTTCAGTACTTGAATGCATTCCCTCATCACAAAATAGAAAAGAGACCATTGTGAAACACAGGAAGACTATCAGAGGACAAGAGTTTGTGATGGTCATGTTAACTGCAGAGTGCTATGGCTACCAATCAAAAGTTTTTGGAAAGAATTTTGAAGGTGCTAGAGAGAGGAGTGCGATCTGTAGGGTTGGTATGTGGTGACCCCTAGTGTATCACAGTGATATGATTGGCTTGCAGATTTTAAGTCCACTAGAGGTTTAGGTCTCCCGTTTTATTGATGGGTTGATAATAATAGACACTTATTTTATGCATAAAATTTGAATGTTAAAGTGAATTTTTAATAATAATTTTAAGAGAAGATAATCTGTAAACTTATTATTAATGTGGATTCAAACTTACTAGGATTCCTAACAATTTTGTGGTCCAAAAAATAATTCTCTTTCTCTGTTTCCATATACACAGACTCAGTTCTTGTATAACACATTCCAATATTCCATTTTACCTTTTTCTTACCCTTCTGTTTTTACATTGACATGGATATAGCAGCTAGAGATGGGACAAAGCACCATGAATTCTAAGCTGTAAGAAGAAATTTACAGGGAGGCAATGGCAGTCCACTATGTCAGAGGAAAGCATGAACTTGTAAAATTGCTTCTTATTCTTCTAATCATAAATTTCTATTTTTTGTTTCAACTGCATAATATTAGACCTATTCCAACTTTGACAAAAAGAGAAATTGACCCTCGAATCAATTATCACCCATGAATGATATCCATGCATGTATAGACACGGTTGCATACATCATCATGATATCTCATTTATCACCTATATTATGAAACACTTTTCGCTAACATTATGTCACTTTTTTATGTATGCATGTGTATCAATCCCTGGCAAACTTATGGCATAAATAATGTCTACTTCTTAGAAGGCACACACGTGAAAAGAAGATACAAAACCACTTTGCAGGTGCATATATTTGATAGTGGAAGAAAGAGGGTGTATAACCTAGCAACTGGTGGCAAAGTATGACTGAAAGATACCTCTAAAATCAAACCTTAATTTATTCAACATTCATGCAACAGTTGTAAGTCACTGTCAGGTTGCCAAAAGACAAAGCAGCGTTTTACCGATAGTTGTGAAATGATAGATGAACTTACATCTTTCTTTCTATGCTTCTGAGAGGTACATGTTTTTGGTTCAAACACCCTTTGGATTCAGCTACTACTTTCTTGTTTAGATAGGTAGAAGAATCACCATGAATATGAATTTATTAGTATGCAAATTATAGTAACCTAAGGTTTTGGATGGAGGAGAGCCTGGTGACCCTGTTCTTGCATGTGTGACCAACCATGTGATTGAATTTAATAGCTGCAGTTCACAGCTTATTAGGTTTCCCCAATCTATTTACAATTAGAAAAGATAATTGACGTACTAGCTAGTACTATATTGAATAAACTGAATTATTAACACACAAATCAATTGGGAAATTACTCCATGGTCATCTTTTTATCATAAAAATCCTTCTAGTTCGTAGCTATTATACTAGCTCCACTGTCAAACATACTACATTATTGGGTTAAAGTTCAGTTTCCTTCTTTGTATCTGATCCCATTTTGTTTAGTGTGGTGTCTAAAAGTCATGTTGGGTCTAATAAGTCAAGTTGGGTAAAGTTATTCAAACGAAAAAAAAACACTCTCACTTAAGACTTATTTGACATTTGTTTTCAAAAACATTTTTTTTTAATTTTTAGATTAAAAAAATGATTGACTGGGTTAGGTGTTTTAAAAGCAAGTTTCAAAGTTTGATTTGATTTGAAATAATAAAAATAAAAACAAATTTAAGATATGCATTTGTAAAACAAAAAACAAGAAGTTTTATTTAAGTCTGATCGAGTGGAGTTATGGGGTGAACAAGTTGAAACGGATAGTTGTCAGTTTTTTTAATCAAAAACGTTTTTTCTCTCTTCTTGCTAAACTTGTTTTCAAAAATAGATTTTAAAAAATAAAAAATTGAAATCCAATTCAATAAATTCTAATTTCCCTCTACACTTGGTGATTTATGTCGGTCAATTTTGATAAAAGGTAAAAGAGTTCTTAAGAACTTATCTATTAAAAATAGAGTTATTAAAAATAGAGTTTTTGTAGTGCAAAAGTTCCTGTACGTACAAAAACTCATTATTTTGTTGGGCTATTGGCTTATTTGAAAGAACACTCGAACACACCATTCCATTAAAAACCCCCCCCTTTCATAATCCTCTTACCCGAGACCCCTCTTTTTCTTTATTGATGAACACATTGTTTTGATAATTTTTGTTAAAAAGTTCTAGAAATTTATTAGATAATTTAAAATGATGAAATTTCGCCTAAAACAAAAATTTTAAAAATTCTTCTTAAGTTTTCCTCTTCACATTTATGAATATTGTCTTCATACTTTTTCATCAGCTTAGTCTTACTTAAGGAATTGTCAATTCGAGCTCAACTAAGATGTTTAGAACTTGTTTTTGTTGAGATGTTGTTGGTAGTTGACAAAGTTATTTTCTAATGTCATTAAGAAATTTTTTCAGTCAATTTAAGTTATATTTACATTTCACTCAATGTTACTAAGTTTTCTGAATTAATATTGGGTGATGTCATCTAAGTTTTTTTTGTCATTCTTTCAAGTTATTTTTTGGTCGCATTTTCAACTATTGCTTTCCTTCTATGTTCCTAGTTTTATCTTTGGTCTAAAGTCGATCAATATTTTTTGAAAAAATGAAGGCTCATAAATTTTAGGAGTCCCAACTAGAATAAACAACACCAATAAATTTTTCATGCGATGTGACACCACATCATGCAATTATGCCTTTGTCAAGACTTTTTTCTAAGTTCATTTCCCTCAGAAAAGTCTGACCTTTTCAACAATCACCACCACCAACATGATCCCATATCATCTCCTTGTAGCCGCACTCTGCAAATTTCATGAATATCTCTGTATTGCTCCAACTATTGGTGCATATTTTACTATGCTATGCACACACGTGTTATTTTCTACACCAGATTTTGAAAAAGTAAAAATAAATGTCACAAACTCATTCCAATTCTGAATGAAATTGCGAGCAAAGATCTTGGAAGAATTGAAACTTGTATAGTACTAAACTTGTACCGTAACACCTGATAAAAATGAATTTACGAAATGATAGGACAAAATCAGGCGACAAGTAAAGTACTATGGTCATATTTTCTTCCTAAGAAATGCATTAAAGAATTAAACCTATCAAACTTCGAAAGAAATGATTCCTATATCATAGGAAAAATCAAGTTTGTCTCATGAAGAGATGACTAGATTTACAGTGAATTTTTCTCTAGATCAAACATCTCAACTAATCCACCTCATCTAAAATATCAAAATGATAACGAATTTGGATGTTCAAGTCATAGAAGGTTAGTAAATGTAGTAGTATATTCCTATTATCCACGTTTAGAAATTAGTAAACATGAGTAGATAGGTATACTGAGACTTTCAGTTGAAAATGTTCCTTTTTTTTCATTTTCTCGCATGATACTTTTAATACTTTGTTATATCATTTTAATTTATTCAAGCCAATTATTAAATTGCAAAAGAAAAATGATTAATTACACGGCATTATTGGTTTGTTAGACAGTATTTGTGCACATGTTTTAAATTTATTGAAACAAACAACGCTGCAACATATATATTTAGTTTGTGACGGATATATATCTGGTTCAAAAATAAACCTATTCACGATAGTGACAACATATCTCTGGCAAATTGTGATGCCAAGTATCCCTGGTCAAATATCATTTTCTGCCACAATTAACACCGGAAAATGATATCAAATACGTAAATTTGTGACACCCAAAGTTGTAACATAATTCTTCTATGACTAAAATTGATTTTTTCTAGAGGTAAACTAATTGTTATAATTGCATCTAATTCCATAACTATTTCCCCCTCGCTTGCTGTCAGCTCTAACGAAAATGAACTTAATGTCGGTCCATCTACTCACTTGTATGACAACAACATGTGTACACTTGCAAAACTTACGATTACAAACCGACTTTGAACCATGTTGCTTCCAAGAACAATTATTCACTATGATAGACCCACTCGATGTTTATGCTCAAGGACAATACTGTTTTTTCTATGTTCTTGAACAAAATAGATATACGCTGTGAATAACAATGATCTCTACAGTACAAGTCCAAGAAACAAACCTCCCCACAAATTAAACAATGTTAAGATGTATTATGAACCACACATATTTGTAAACGTGCAAGAAAATACGAGAAACACACGGGTGAAGTTTATTTAGGATTGTAAAGGGCCAAGAAGAAGCAAGAATATCCTTGACCAACTAAAAGAACAAACATGGGAATCAAAATATATAACTGTCAATCCTGATAGCACTCAGCCAAACTTATATTTTGATTTTATTCAAGTGTATCAGAATCACTTAAATTTGTAATTCTTTTCTATTTATAGCAAAGACTGTAACTAACATCCAAAATCTTTAAAACAGTGAGAAAAACATATTGGATCAAATGATGTCATTATATTTCAATACAGAACGAAGTCCTCCAAAAGGCTATTTATATATTGGTTTTGGTAACTTCTCTATTTTTCACTGTCACCATCTCACTCTATTTATTGGTTAATCTCCATCTGATAAGTAGTTTTAGCCGGGTTTCGGTTGAACTCCACCTATAGGCAAGATTTGATAATCTTTTCTCCTGCTACACCTATTTTTTTTTTCTATAATGCATTCATTCATATTCTTACTCTTTATTGTCCCAATCTAGGATATGCAATAAATTTTTCTTTTTGAACTTGAGAGATAGCTTTCAATCATAAATAACAACTGAAACATCTCTCCATTTCATCCACCCCACATAGAATTCTGTGATTTTCATCTCTGGAGCTCCCTCCCTCTAAACATCTTGCTCTTCTTTAAGTTTTAGTGACTTAGTATGTTATTTGACTTACAGCTTCACTTGCTTTTTTTTTTTTTAACCATTACTACATATAAATTTGCTTTATAAGCGACCCTGCTATAAGCTATAATGCTATTCAATGATTATGAAACTTCTGAATGTATAATACAATATCAACAATTGTTATGTAATATATTTTTTTAAATAATAAAAAATTCTCCTTTTAATAGTATTTTATATATTTGACTATCACAACTAAAAGATCTCTCATTATCACATTAGTCTTTAAAACTGAAAAAATTTAAATAACTCTGAAAATTTGGAAGACTTCATTTAAGTATCTAATTAATTTTTTTTATCCTTAATCCACAGACTTATGTAATTATAATAATAATAATAATAACATAGGTTTAGAAACAAGAATTCGAATAAGAAAATAAAAATATGAAGGCCAAAATAAGAAAATAATTAGTCCATCTCTTTAACATCCTCCTAAAAGTTAGATACTTGTTTGTTTTTCATCTGCTTGAGATTGCAATTACTTTTGTAGATAGTAAACTCATGGTTTTCAAAAAGAACTTCTACAGAAAATGAAGGATGCTGAGTTTTTTTTTAATCTTCCAATAGAAGAGAAGAACAAGTATGCAAAACCCTCAAATGAAATACATGGTTATGGAAAGAGACATACATTTCCATCACTATCCAATTACAGTAACAGCTCCATCAATAGAAAACCCTCAAACTTCATTACAAAAACCCAAAAAAAATCCCCAGCTTAGATCCATCAATGGAACACATTACAAAGAATTAAGCCTTACCTTAGTGTGAATTGGTCTTTGAATCGAACACCTAGATAAGACTCTCTCAAATCGGACACTGTATTACGACCACAAACGGTCCGATGGAGGCATTTCTCAATACTCACCATTAGATTTCTCACTTTTCTTATGGTTTATTGTCCACGAAGAAAGAGGGTTTCTCAGAAGGAGGAATAGCTTGCAAATTATAATTCAGTTCACAAAAACACTATCTAAACCCTAAATATACACTCCCTTCAAAATGTACTACTTTTAATATAAACTTTTCTAAAAGACCATCCTATGTTTTTAAGAAAATTGTTTTTTCATAATGGTTTCTCATAATATTTTTTTTACTATTTTATTTTTTATTAATTCTTATATATTTTATATGCTTGTAATAAATGAGAGAGAAATGATTAATTGCAGAAGTCATATTAAAAACTTCAAGATATTTTTATGAATTTAATTATATTTATTGACAAATAAATATGCTATAAGAATTTACTTTATTTAAATAATTTGTACTGGGATAAAAAAATAATTTCACATCAGACCATTTGAGATAAAGTCAATAGATTTTTTCTTCTAAAAAGAAAGTAAAAACTTATTGAAATAAAGTCAATATATTTCTTCTTCTAAGAAGAAAATAAAAGCATCAAGTCTAAAATATTTAATTAAGAAATTATAATTTCACCTTGATCTTGCACATTTTTGTATATAATATGGAAAAACAAGTATAGAAAAAAAAAATGTTTGAATATTTTCAGATTACAGTAATATTAACTCTGACTGTAGTCTGTTTAGAATGCTAGGGTTTAAGATTGTGCAAGGGTTTTGTGAAAAGATACTTTTTCTTTTATTTTAAAAAAGAAAGTGAAGTGATGATATTTATAAGTTCATTGGGGTTTTAGGTGGCTGCAAAGGGAGTCACTGAAAATGGAAGAGTTCCACGACGATGATGAATTCGGCGAACTCTACAACATTGATATTGAAGTTCCCAATACCATCAATAATGAAATTTCCAATGTCATAGAACAAGTCGAAGAACAAGAACAAGAAGAGAAGCTCAATGTAAACAGTAACATTGTCAACCTGGACGAGGACAAAAACAACGACACAGTGAATGATGACTGTGCTGCTGCCAGTGACAGCGACGACGATGACGGTTTGAAAATCGTGCTGAATGACGATGATTCTGATGTCGGAGTTGTTGGTTGTGACGGTGGTGGATATGGTGATGATAATGGTTCCAGATTGTTTGGTAATAAGGTCAGTAAGGTGATTCTACTTCTTACTCTATTTTTTAATTGTTTTTGTTTATTGGATAATTTGGATTTGGATTGATGTTTCTATTACTTGTGAACACAATAATGAATATAAGGTAGATTGAGTGATATTTTCGTTAATTTCCTCTAGTGTTTAAAATTGTTGAAGTTGTGTTGTTTATGGTTAACTGTGGTTAATTTTTGTAGAGTGGTAGGAGTCGAGGATTGGCAGTTGTGAATACTATGATGGCCAATGCGGCGATGGGGATGGCTTCCTACATTTCATGCTTGAATAAAGGGAGGAGGAATGGTGATGCCTGCATCCAGAACCTTGCCTTGAACTCCTCTCGAGTGTGCCTTGCGGCTAATCCTGTGTCTGTACAATGTGGATATGGATCAGTTCTTCCTTGGTACTGGTCAGTGTGTGTATTTTGATTTGCAGTTCATACAGAGCTCAGTGAATTTTGTTGCTTTGATAAACTAATTGTGGTGTGAGTAAGCGGTCATGATATTTTGTACATGTTATTTTATTCTAGCTAGCATTTAATATCTGATCATCTACTGTGATTTTCCCCATATTGCAGGGGCATATTTGATGTAAACACTGATAAGTTTATGGAGAAGCCATGGAAGGTTTCTGGAGTTGACATAACAGATTACTTTAACTTTGGTTTTAATGAGAGCACGTGGAAACTATACTGTGCTTCATTGGTGGGTATATTATTATGTCCAAGAGATCTCAGTTTATATCTATTATGTGACGCATGTCTCTTGGTTTCTCTTTTAGATACTCATAGTTCATTTATCCATTCCCCTGGTTAGCTTTTTTGGAATTTCTGCTACCGTTTTTGGTATTACCCCTATGTTGTATGTTTAATGTTATAATGGTGAACTAATCAGCATTTGGTTTTATAAGATTCATGAGAATCTTAACTGAGAAGAGTTCTACTCTCTGTATAGGAGCAACTTTGGAGAACATCCTTGCAAAGTGGTATTTCAGTTGATGGCTCAGCGAAATCGAATCAGGTGTTTAACATAGTATTTGCAGAAGAACAATTAAGCAGTTGTGTTATATGTGGATAATTCTCTTGACTGATCTTGCTAACTGGGTATAAGTATTTCAGGAAGCCGTGAGAGAGCAAACTGATCAAGCTGTGTTAGGGAGTGTACTTTTTCCTTCACCAGATTGTGAATTGGTAGGTAGATATTCAGCTGTTGGCTCTTGTTAGTAGACTAGGAATATTAAAGTGTTCAGAGTCATGTTTATTTACAGTATTGTCGGGATGGATTTGTATTAATTGTTCTAGGTTTGTGCTTGACCTTAGTTATTAGCTTAATGTTTATATTTTGTAACGCTATCGCTCACGTTAAGAGTAACATTCAGAGCCCCCCCCCCCTCTTCCATCTTTTCCTTATAATTTACAGCTTTTGGTTATTTGTGAGTTTCTTCAAGTTAACTTATAACTATAATATGAACTTGGATATTGATACCAAGTTACTGTTTGATGACTGATATTTGATAATTCAGCCAAAAGGTAGAGCAATTCAGGTTGAGGACAGTATGGTTGAACGACAACCATCCATAGATGTAAGACGTCCACGCAATAGGGATTTTAATGTTATAGAGGTGTGCACTCAGTCTGTTTACAACAATGTTTCTTCTGTAGCTGCCTATGTCTTTGTGGTAATTACTGTTGGTTTTGGCCAGATAAAGCTGCTTGAATCCTCTGATGATTATTCTGGTTCTGGCAATAGCACTATAATGGATGCATCATTAGAAGGGGAATCTATGGCAGGCAATAAGAAAAATATTCTCTGTTCTTCCAGTGAACGCGATGAAGAGGTGTCTGAAGATCAATTGGAAGATCTGAAAAAAGCCAAGGACTCTTCTGTTCTGAAAAGGTCAGAAACACTGTGCCTATCTGATTCCTTTCTATATAATATACTTTGTTGTTTATTCTTTAATATATATCTGCTTGAACATCATTGAAGCTTGTTTGCCTTCATGTACACTCCATATTAGAAGTATGGATAAATTTGTCAAATTCAAGTTCAAGACAAAAAAATATAAAGTATATGTGAATGGTTTTTTATTTGCCAAATATAGAAAACTAATATCTTTAACTTTTTGTGATGACTGGCTGAAATCTTATTGGATGAAAAGCATACTACATAACAATAGTACTCTAAGTGTAGCTAATTTTTATCGGAAATTAAAATATACTGGCTTCCCTTGTGTGGAAATCGTTTTTTTGTGTGTAGTTGTCAGCATTCATTGTTTCAATTGATTCTTTATTGTGAATGACTTCCATGTTTTCCCCTATTGATACAGTTTATTTTTAAAATTCTTAATGTTTTGTTGAAGTCACTTTACAACTTATATCTGGACTCTGCATTTCACAGAAGTGGCCCAATACTTTGTGTAAATGGAGATGACCATGGGGATCAAGCAGACCGACTTTCTGAAGATGCTGCAGAAGTGCCAGATAGGAAAATAAAGGCAGATGAAGGTGGTGGCATTGAACCATGTTGGATTGAATCAGAATTGTCACTTGGAGATCAAGAGCATAGTCTGACTTCTTATAGTGATAGTGATTCTGAGCCAACAGAAAACAGTGTTCACGTTGATAATGATACAAGTCTTCTAAGCCCTATAAAAGGGAAAACATTGAATTGTGTCGCTGACAAGAAGGCATCTTCCCCACTTTATTGGAAGAACTCAAAACATAACAGTGTTGATAAAAAAACAGTAAACAGAGCATATAATTCTAGAACTAGAGGTCTATTCAGAAAGGAATGGAGACACCAAAGTAATGGATATGAGCCTGGCTATAACATGAACAAGCACACTGAAAATGATAATGATGTTTCCTCCGCCCTCAAGTCCAGTAAGAGGGATCTGTCTCCATTGGCTCATCGATTTGTTGATTATGGCAGACAAAAAGACCAACTGCAAGCTTTTGGAAGTCAAAGAAAAAGTGATGTTTCATATAATAGGGAAACCAAACAATCCTACTATTATGGTAATGAAAAGGTTGTTGATGAGTTGGTTACACAGTGCACTAAATATTATTATGAAGATCGAGAAAGCTTCAGGGAGAATATAAATCGATTTGACAGAAAACATGGGGATGTGGGGGATTGTAATTTTGAACAAGGTCATCACTTTGCAGATAATGAGGACAGAGATAGAGATTGGTATCATCGTGGTTGTGGGTCCTCTGCTGATGACCTGAGTCCTTGCTCTTATAGGGAGCCTAGACAGTTTCTTCCAAAATATTTGTCTTTTCTTGATAAAGAAAGGCATAATCAAAGGAAAAAAATGGATGAAAGATCCCATTTTATTGACAGTAAATGCATTGATGATTTTGATGAATGTGGGTTTGAGTTTGTAAGCTGTGGGATGTCCACTTCTGCTTCTAAGAGAGAAATGGAATCTTCTTATACTTATTGTGAAGAGCAGTTTCCACATATTGATAGAGATTGGAGAAGATCTGTTCGTAGGGGAAGACATTGTGACAGGCCCCCTTTAACTTTGAATAACTCATGTTCTGGGATAATGGTAGATGATTGTCCCAAATATACACATTGCCATACTTCAAATCTCAAGTATCATAAACAATCTTATACAGATTCAGTGAAAAATTATGCATATGGTGCGAGAGTAAATGAAAACTTTGGGGGTCGTGGGAGAGATAAGCATGCTAGGGACAGCAGAGGCAGTTACTGGTCACGTGATTATACTGACACGGCTGAAGATGAAATTTATCCTGTAGAAGAGTATCAGATTTACAGGTCCCCATCTAAGTTCCTGAACTGGACTGAGGATGAAATTATTTATGGGCACCATGAAACAACTCTGTGTGCTAAGGTGCAGAGTGGGGGTATGACATTGCAGCGGCATCAGCTAAATATTCCAAAACGAGATACTGAGAAATATTTTAAAGCTAGCTCTAAGATTATGTACAGAAGTAAGGGTGGGCAAGCAGTGCTGAGATGCAGGAAATCAGTTGACTTGATTGATAGGGAAGGAAAGGTAAAGCTGGGGAAAATATGGTCAAGAATCTGTACTTTTGTCTTTATGAATGAGTTATCAAACATGTTGCACTTTATTTCTTTTTGGTAGCTTTTACTCATCATGCTAACTGTACTACCTCACTCCCAAATATTAACTATGTTTTATCTTTTTATTGTCAACTTTTATTTTTCTAAATGGTTTTTAAGTTTGGAACAATGCCAGATTCGTAATGTTATTCTTTAGTTTCAGCATCAATATCAAGCAAAAATGCTAAATTCTTGAGGATCTCGGGTGAAGCATGTAAAACAGATCTGTGTAGTTCCTTGAAATCGGAACATGAATTTCATATTGTCAAGTGATATTGTATATATGGCAGTAATATTGTTATGTTATCACTGTTTGCCAGCTTTGCCTCTAGTGGGATGAGGCTTGGATATTGCTTATAACAGATAAAATTTGTCACTTTCTATTTTGCTTCTAAACCATCTGCATCTGTGAAACTAGAACATGACCTGTGCTTGGAATGTGACATAATATGGTAAGGGGTTGTGGTGATTAACTTGGTGCGCAACGAACATGGCTAATGATCATACCTTATCACAGCCACATCCATAGATTTCATGGCTTGAGATAATTGCTGTGCTTATGATATATGTTTTCTTTATGTTTTGGTTTTAATTCATTGAAGCTTCCACATTAGATAGCACACATTTCTGGCACATTTGTATTGATTTGACTGTCTCTGTTAGATATATTTCACAAATTTGTATTTATTATTGGTAGACTACAATTTATCCCTAGATCTCAATGGGCATAGTATGTTGTTTAGTCTTTGATTACCTCTATATGCAGTCTGGGGAATGAATTGGACAAGGCCATCACTTTTTCTTCCCAACTTTTTTCAAGTTTGCATTGTATACTCAATTCTATTAATGCATGCATCTGCTAAACAGTTTTTTTATCACTTTTAAAAAACCTGCATTAGTTTTTATGTACAAATGTTGTATTTTGGACGATCAGAATGTTCCTTTTCAGGTATTTTACCTTTCTCTGATAAATGCGCCTGTCTGCCTATTATATGTTTAAGATATGTATACTGTAAAGTTTCTGACTTTTGTAGTGTGGGCTTTTCTTAAATTGAAGTTCTAGTTCTTTTAAAATAATTTCCAAAGAAGATGATTGGCAGCATGAAGGAGTATTTATCGTTGATTTGTGATGAAAAAACATGGGCCACTCCACCATATTCAATTTGTGATAAGCCTTGTGTTGTGTTCATGCTTAGTTTATCTTGATCTCATAAAATTGATTGTTTCTGTGACATGCATATCTGCCATAGTAGATTTGTCCATAAGCATTAGTGTATACCCAATTTGATTTATATTTAAAGATGAGTTGGCAGATACGTAACTTCAATGACTATTGCATTGTAAATTTTTTCATATTGGCTTAACAATAAAGCCCGAACGGTGTCTAATACTTACCATTTTTTTCATTTTAATGCTTTGTTTGTTACTGCTAATAATCATTCTGTTAGTTTCTGTCTTTATATTTTGCTCCCCTGTGGATCACATTTGTCACACCTCACTCTTATGTATTTGATGCAATATGCTGCATATGTCCGCGTAAGTGTTTCTTTTTTGTTAGATGTATTGACATTTTCCTGGTTTTGGTTTGGTTGCAATTTTTTGACAGTCTCAAGTGACAAGTTCCAGAGTTTTGTCCAATGGTAGGCTTGAAAATGTCAACCAGGGGGGGATTGCTAAGAAGCGAAGGAGAGATTCAGTGGGTTTTGATGAATCCAATAAAAGGGCCAGCAAATTTGACGCCCCAAAATACGAGAGCAACCTAGGAAGTAAGAAATGGGTCCAGAACCTTCATGATCAAGGGCAGAAAGAGAACTCGGATATCGAGGAAGGTCAGATTGTAACAGAAAAATGGGAACCATCTGTAGGCAGAAGAGATGCTTCTAAAGGTCCAGCCGTGACTGACAGTGTGAAGAAGAGAATGTCACAAAATGAAGGTAGTTCTAACCAATGTATTGGTGGATATGACAGTCAAAGGATTCTCGATTCTTTAGCCAAGATGGAGAAACGTAGGGAGCGTTTTAAGCAACCCATCACAATGAAAAAGGAAGCAGAAGAGAGTTTGAAGCTCAACAGTGATTCTTCCATTATTAATACAAGTGAAATGAAGCAACATAGGCCTGTTCGAAAGAGGAGTTGGGTTGGTAATTAATTTGAATTAATGGCTAGAGTTTCTCTAAGATCGATAAAGGACAGCAACTACCAGGGTGGATCTTGGTTAATCCACTTCGGTATAAATAATATTTTGCCATTGGCAAATTTGAGAGATTATAGATGTTTTCTTTTCACTTGTTGGAATAAAGCCTGATTGGCTCAACAGTTTTGGCGGATTTATTGAAAGCTATTTATTGAGAGGACTGTAAATAACTGATATTCTCGATTGATACACAAGCACGTCGATTTTTGGATGCCCCTGTTATCGCCATATATATATATATATATACATCAAATCATAGTTTGTTGCCCTGCTATTCTTAGAACTCTCAAGGTAAAGAAATATATTTCTGGTGACATTAATAAATGCTATTCAAGATATTAGATGCATATAAAAACAGCAGAAAACATTTGGAAGTTCAGAGAAAGGGTTGTGAATTACTTATGTCAAAACTATTTGCTATACCAGTATTATATCGTTTTTATTTTAATTTAGTATGAGTTTTTATAAGATCACTTAAAACAATATCATGCAAAGGCAGAATAGCAGGATAGTTTACTTATATTTAATCAATTAGAATTATGAAGTAGAAAACACAATAAAATAAATGACATACAAATATAAAATGAAAAAAAGAAGTTCAATAAAAAAATGACATACAAATATAAAAGGAAAAAAACAAGTTAAATAAAAGAAATGACATACAAATATAAAAGAAAAAAAGAAAGTTAAATAAAATAAATGACGTACAAAAACAAAAAGAAATGACATACAAATATGCAGGATCGAACTACAGACCTTCAGTTTACAAGACTGACGCTCTACCACTGAGCTATACGGGCCTAGATGTTAAATTAACAATTCATAAGTTATTTAATAAATAAAACTAAAAATGAGATTCATAAAATTAAAAGTAATTTGGTTTTTTTGACTCGGTGATTAAAAACACTCGATAAATTTATATATTCTTTAAAACATAAATTAAAAAAATATCTTTTAAAAATTATAATTTTTATATTGAATTGGAATGATACTATAAATAATTCTTAGTATAAATATTTTTACAACTTTTTTTATTTTAAGAAGTAGAGTTAATTTATGAGTCTATAAATAATAAATTGCAAACAAACATTACTACTAAGAAAATTAAAACTAGTGAAAAGAAGAAATTAACTACAACTTTTAAAAAATCTCTCACTAAATTCTCACTATTTTTCTTCTTTTGTCAAATCTCCATTGCTCTATCATTCTCCATTTTCACTTTTCTATCTAATTTTGTCTCCGTCTCTTTCGTTCTTCTAATGTCCAAAAATGCTGCAGAAGTTTCTGGTTACCCAAGATTAAATTATTTCGTACTTAATAACAATAAAAGAACCATTTTCTATAATTAAATTTCATGAATAGTTCACTATAATTTTTAAGTCTAATTGTGCAAAAAATCAGTTTATAAGCTATATGGGCGTATAGATGAGATTGGTATGATCTTTTATCCACCTCAAATCCTTGGAAGGATCCACAAGAATCCATTTAATTATTTAAATTTGAAAATTTCTCCAGACTCCATTATGATTGTTTTCTCAAGTTTTCTGAAAGAAAAAAGTACGTGATTCTTTCACGTCAACAACATAATTTCCTTCATGACATTATTTGGAATGCACTTATTTTTCTAAATATGACAGGAGTAAAGCAAATTTCTTATCAGTTAATTATTATAAGGTACTATGCTGACATGTGTGTAGGAAACAAATTTTACGGCAATGTTGAAAAATATATTTTACATTAAATTCGAAATAATATTATGCTTTTATTATAATTTATATTTTTCATAAAAATAATTATTCAATAAATATTTAGACAGAATATATATATATATATATATATATATATATATATATATATATATATTGTCATACATACTGTTGTGTAAACTAAGATCATGTGGTTAGAATTAACAAGGTTTCATGTTCATTGCATCAGGTTTTGAGGCACCTCTTCCTTGCAATTTTACTTTGTTTTGAGTAAAAGCTAAAACAAAATTAAGTTGCATTTTCTATAAATAGGTTGCATTAATTCAAGGAAAATAACTTAATGCTAGTATTGAAATTTTAACGTTAAACTAACTATAGTTAGTAACAAAAATTGAAAAAAATAATACTTAGAAATTATTTTATAAATATTTTTTGAAAAATTATAAACATATTTAAACTTACATATTTTAGTGTTGGTAGTTAGAAGTAATTTTACAGTCCTGTCATGTGCATTCAATAATCTCCCATGAAATGGACATGGACTCAAAGAACAACATAGATTTGCATGGACTAATTAGTTTTCATTAAATATGTTGAGAGAATTTATGTTCTTATTATTTCAATCTGTGAAAGACAATTATTATAAATTTAAAAGCATTTTCAATAAGCATAAATTTTAGGGTATATTATATGTGAATGTTTAGGATCTAGATAATCCAATAAAAATTCTCTTATAATTTGTTAAGTAAACCTTTATTAATTATTAGATTAACAGTTATAATTAATAATGATGTAAATTCTTTTTTTTCTACATACTAGTCTAATAGTCACATGATTTGATATTTTTTTTGCGATAAAAAATAATATATAAGCAAAGCACTACTCAGATTTTGCACTACTTTTATGATTAATTATGCATACCCTCAAATAGCATTGTTGTGAGAAATTAAACCACTGAAAATTTTCCATTGGACTTCAAATTAAAGCTTATATATATAGAAAAAAAATTTATCTTAACTTCTCAACTATGGATTTTCTATTACTCTTTTTAATAAAAGAATCTGACATATCAAACATGTGACTCAGTAACTCATTAATAATTTGCAATAAATGAAATACAATATAAAAAATGAAGGGACTAAACTAATAAAAAATACAAGATCTTCCCATGTTTTAAAGACTGTCTTGGTTGATATTTTTGTAGTTCAAATTATTATACGCTTGAGAAGGAATACTACAAATTTGTTGTCATTGACAAAATTTTAAAGATTAAAGTGAGATTATTAATTTAGAATCATTCATATATAAAGTTTCAATAATCTGAGAGGAAAGCCTGCCATCATTACAGAAGCTATTTACGTGTCTAAAGTGATGCAATAGATTTGAAACAGTTTCATGGCCGAACGAGAGATAAAATCCACCCATCAAATATTACAATAAACTTCACTTATATTAAAAAAATACCAAGTTCTAAATTAAATAAAGATCTGCATTGATATTTTTTCAAAGCAAATTTATTTTCTATTATATATATATATATATATGTAATTGGATTTAATTTTTGTTTGTTATGAAAGCAAACAAAAAATTAACCATTTCAAACTTTACCTCTTGCAAATAGTCACCCTGATAAATATAACTGGTGATGTTAATGTATTATATCAATATAATTTATTTTGCTCATAAAAAAAATAGTTACTCTATTTAGTTTTAACCCAATTAGTAGATAAACGTAATTCTCTTTGTAAATAAATATCTCAAATAATATCTTATTTCAATTCCTAGACTTTATTTCCTTTATATACATCAAAACATTAATTTCAATTTCATCTCAATTAATTCTTAACATTTATTTCTTTCGTAAATAGTCACTTGCACTATTAGGGTTAAACTACAGTTAAAGAAATCTCAATATTTATTTCCAATAATTTATTAAATATCTTTTTACAATAATTTTCATACACTAAAATACAATAAATTAGAATTAAAAGAATCAAAACTATACTTTTTCTCGTCTTTCATTAATTTTTATTCTAACTCTTATTTTTATTATATTTTAATATATAAAAGTTAATTGTAAAAAATAGTAAAAAAATAATGAATGATTGATATTTGAAATAAATTTTGATGATAGAGTATAATTAAATTCAAAGTTTCCATTCACAAAAAAAAATAGTTTAAATATTAATTGAAGAGAAATTAAATCATGATCATTATTTATAAACGGGGTAAAATTTAAGAATCAAATAGACTAATATAAAGTTCAGGTTGTGTATTTAAAAAAATGGCAAAATTGAAAATGCTTTTTTTAGTTTATAAATTAGCCCTTCTTAAGCACTGATAAAAACAAATATAAAAGGAGGACGAATTGTGCTAAACATGAATGAAATTGCCTTAAGCTAGATAAATACATGGCTCAATGTCAAGGATACACATATATAAGCATTAACTATGTTGATATTATCTAATGTAAAATCCTAAAAAGAAGATATGTTAATTTTATCCAGCATTTATTACTTGTACATAAACTTAATATCAGATTGTTTTGTGGTTTATCAGTTTTCTTTTTTACAATATTCTTGATATGTAAACTGCTTGGCCAGAAAATGATAAAAAAGGAATAGGCATTTGGAATTGAAATGTGAGGGAACTAGCAACATTTAAAATATGCTTGTATTTTGTTTCAACCATTCCAATTGGAGTGTTTCAATAATGTGCAGATAAATGACGAAAAACAGATATAGCAGAAAATACTGATATAACATCATGCACATAATTAAATGTAATTAATTTGTTTGTTGATTAAAGTCAACAGATTTTTCATCTCACAGAGATCATGTAGAAGCCAATTTAGGTCAACATGGAGCCCTTGAAATATATACTTAAAAATCTCTAGGGTCAACAAACACATTTCCCACTTGTCTCATCAACATTTCATCAATGTTTTCATCAACGTGGCTTGCAAGTTTCTTTGTGTACCATAGATCATCGATACATGAGGTGGAATCTGTTTGAGGAACATGGTTGACAAGTGGATCACCAAACCCTAACTCAGTTATAACCACCCTACAGTCCCTCATTCCTTCTCCCACTCTTGATGCGAATCTCCACATGGATTCCATGAGCTCTCCTAGGTTCTCTCCCTGTCCATAGATTCCATAAAGAAAGAGAAACCCAAAGGATCTACAAAGTGAGTTACTCACCGACATTTTGAGACAAGGGAAAACTTTCTCTGTGGCATGATTTAAGGTTGTAAGAAGAAACCTTACTAGTTGAGACCATCTAACTTGAAGCTTGTAAGCTTCACAAGTGTTCCATATGCTAAAAATGACCCATGATTTTGAAGTTTCATTGCTAATGAGATCTTCTTCATTATTTACCTTGCTTCGCAAGTCGAGCCAGCCCTCCCTTTTATAATAACTTACCCATGTCCCTATGCTGAGTTTCTCCTTCAGAATAACGTCCATGTCTAGTGGATACAAATCTTTGGTTCTCAAGGTTCTTCTGTATAACGAAATTGCTAGATCCATATCCACTTTCTCTATTTTTATATCCCTGGAAATATGCTTTGTGAGGGAACTAATTGGTTGGATAAATATGACAAGTGAGCTAAGGTTCACATAATTGCATTTAATTGTGAATAGGTTTTTAGAAGCATCATTATCCTTTTCAGTGGCTAGGAATGCATACCCAGCTCCATTTCTCACCATCCATTCTTCAAC
This sequence comes from Lablab purpureus, assembly GCA_030347555.1. NCBI lineage: Eukaryota > Viridiplantae > Streptophyta > Magnoliopsida > Fabales > Fabaceae > Lablab > Lablab purpureus. Next base: position 18,796,847 of record CM059259.1, read on the forward strand.
TGCAGTGACAAGTCTTAGTGCAACCCCCTTTCTCCTACAGATACCAAAATGTTTTCTCAATGACATTGACTAGCTATTAGGGTTTTAAATAACAATTGTGTTTTTATTACGATTACAAAATTGTTAAAAAATGTAGATTGTATTACAAATAACAAAATTGTAAGAAGATTTCACCTGCAGTTAAAGACCGTAGTTTAAAACAATGTCTACAATACTTGTGTTCAAGTCAAGTTCAAAATTCAAGTCCCTCTTTTTACAGGCAATTTTTTTATTGAAAAGCAAAGCAGAAAAGCTATTATAACCCTATAAATAGTTCGCTAGACCATTGCAGAGGATAAAAAGAGATAACTTGCAGGATCAATACTCTAACCAGCAAATAAAAATAGATATTTTTAGGTCCAATTAAATGAAAGAAAGTGAGTACTACCTGTAAGTAGGAGACACTCTGAGGCCTAGGATGTAACCCATCTTCAAGAGTGATCCAGAAAGAGTTCCTACATTCTTAATTACTCCCCTAACCACTCCAACAAGTTCCCTGTTCTCAAGAAGCTCAGCTACCTGAAAATCATTATATAAACCATATGTGATCAGTAGCCAGGTATGTATTTAATCATGCAATATACATCAATATATGTTTTGGAAATATGTATTTTATGCTTGAAAACTGTAAAACAAAGAATATATGAAATTAATGTAGAGTATTTGAAAGTGGAAGATACGGATATGAAAGTCACCCACCAGCATTACATGAAGGGGGAAAAACCTAATCCTAGATAAAGGGTCAGCCATCATGTTGGTAAAAATGGAGACCACCTTCTTAGTCCCAATCTCAGAGTTCCTCTCTAGCTTTCTCACCATTTTAACATCTTTATTTTCATTATATTCTCTTATAAGAACCTTGCCCCTTGTACTGTCAACCACTCCTTCTCTTTGGCTAAATGAAGCAAGTGAGGAAGTGGGAATGGAAATCATTATAGGATCTTTCTTGATTTGGATCTATGCAGACCAACATTCACATTGAACCCTTATATATGGTGAAGAATTGTTTTCTTTTTTCCTTCCTCATTTTGTTCTTTTGTCGTGACTTGAACACAATAACATACTATATTTTCCAACACATGAATTGATGGACCCGTTGAAATTAGCATTGTCCTGTTCGTTTTTTTTTAATTTCAAAATTGATTTAATGCTGGCTCACCTGATTAAAATGAGAAAGTCCCACGTTGGAAGAATTATGAGGTGAGTGATGCCTTGTGAAGTTAATATATATATATATATATATATATATATATATATATATATATATATATATATATATATATATATATATATATATATCCAAATTCTAGGTGATGTGATCTTGCTACATGAACACACACAAGAAGAAATATATACTAGGATAAAATGTCATAATAATAATATTAATGATTAAATTTATGAAGGGAACTAAAACAGAACTTAGGTAGGAATATTTGGAATAATGAGCAACAGATAAAGAAACTTTATGCTGATTATCATTAACGGCACTAGAATAGTATGCTATCATTTGGTGAGTATACTTAGTATACTTCCACTTCACAAGTGTACTTTATTCATATTGTTAAATTTTATTATTATATTTTTTTAGAGTTGTTAAGTGTGTAACAATTGTTAAAATATAGTTTTTCTTTTCCTGCATGACTTTATATAGCAGTTGCTTCAAAGTGCTCCTACTAAATTTTCCCTCCTTTTCTTGCTGCTCTCCTTGTCTATTTTCATTTTGGATTAGACATAATGGAAATTCTTATTTGTAATTTGAAATGAAGAAATAACTTTTAAGTGTTTTAAGAAAAATTTAAGAAGTCATTCATTAGAAAAGTGAGTAGAAGAATTTTATGATGAGCTATTCCTCTCCTCTTTGTATAAAAAATGTGGTATTAAGAGCTAGGTTTGATATAGAGAGTTGAAAGAAAAGTTGAGAGAAACAATTAGAGTTAAGTGACACAATGAAGAAAATTTATCTGAAAATAAGATGGAGACTTTGTAAAAAATAAGGAAAAGTGATCAACAAGTCCATACTGTCATCCATCAATATAATGACGTTGACAAAGTGAAGAAGATAAGGCTTCAATCATTAAGGAGTGACTTTGAAGCTCTGAAAATGAAGGAATTTGAACCAATTTTTTATTATTGCTAATTAATTGAATAAACATGGAGATAGAATAGAAGATGTTTGTGTGGTAGAGAAAATCTTCCGTTCTTTGACTCCAAAGTTCGATTATGTTGTATGTGTGATTGAAGAATCAAAAGATCTTGATTCCATGATCATTGAAGAATTGGAAGGTTCTCTACAAACTCATGAAGAAAGAATAAAGAGGAGATAAAAAGAGTCAACAGAAAAAGCCCTCAAAGCTCAAGCTTATTTGAAGAATAATGGAGGATTTTGGAGAGGATATGGACAAGAAAAAAGACATGGTCATGGACAAGGAGAAAGAGGACATGGTCACGCGTAGGGGGGAAAGAAATAGTAACAATGGTTCAAACAATGAAGAAAGAAACCATTTATCATCAAGAGCCTATGGAAGAACAAGAGGAATAAGTCATTGTTATTTTTAAAATGAAAGGAGGTATGATAAATCTAAAGTAAAATGCTACAATTGCTGTATAAACTTGGTCATTTCTTTCGGAAATGTCAATTAAATAACATGGAGGAAAAAACTAAAGAAGAAGAACCAACTTTGTTACTAACACTAAAAGGTGAAGATAAAACTCGAATTGTTTGTGGTACTTAGAAAATGGTGCTAGAAATCACATGTGTAAATACAATGAAAAATTTGTGGAGCTTAATGAGAATGTAAATGAAAATATGTATTTTGAAGACTTATATATCAAAAGTTCGAATTGAAGAAAAAAGTGCAATTCTAATATTTTCTAAAAATGAAAGTCATAAGGTGGTCAAATGTTTATTATGTGTCTAAATTAAAAAAAAAATATTTAGAGTGCAGGTCAATTTTTTGAAAAAGGATATAAAATTCTCATAAAAGACAAATACTTTTGACTTAAAATCAAAATATAATTTGATTACTAATGTGCTTATGTTAAGAAACATAATTAAAATTTATCTTGAATCTAAAAACTATTGAAGCAAAGTGTTTGAAGGTGAGTGTGCAAGATAAAGCATGGTTTTAGCACACTAGGTTTCAACATTTAAACTTTGGAGCCTTAAAAGTTTGTGAAAAAAGATGGTGAAAGAGATGAGTGTAATATACCACCCCAATCAATTGTGTGAAACATGTCTTTTTGGAAAGCATACGAGAAATTTTTTTCCAAAAATAATTGCATCAAAAGCAACCAATCCACTTTAACTTGTACAAATCAATGTGTGTAATCCAATCAATCCACCTTCACTCTCAGTAAGAATAAATATTTCTTACTCTTCATTGATGATTTTACTAGAAAAACATGGGTATACTTTCTCAAATAATAGTCAGAAGCTTTTGTTGCTTTCAAGAATTTAAGGTTCTAGTTGAAAAATAGAGTCGTTTTAAAATCAAAGCTTTGAGATTTGATTGAGAGGGAGAATTCACTTCAGGGAAGTTTAATGACTTTTCTATGAATCATGAAATTCTTCGTCCATTGACTGTTTGTAGATCTCCATAGCAAAATGTAGTAGTTAAGAGAAAAAATAGAACTGTTCTCAACATGGCCAGATGCATGTTGAAATATAAAAATATGCCTAGGGAGTTTTGGATCAAAATTGTTTTTTGTGCAATCTATTTGTCTAATCACTCTCCAACATCTAATCTCAAAAATCATACTCCCCAAAAAGCGTGAAGTGGAATGAATTCTAGTGTTAATCATTTGGCATTTTTTTGGAGCATATCATACACTCATCTATAGTAATAAGAAATATCCAAGTTCGATGATAGAAGTGCAAAACATGTTTTTGTTGACTAGGACACTCATTCTAAAGGCTATATAAATTATATAATACGAGAAATGACAAAGAGGTAGTAAGTCGTGATGTTGAATTCGATGAAGAAGCTACATGGAACTGGGAGGTTCAAGAAGAAAGGACTTATTCCATATCTTGAAAAAGAAGAAAAAGATTAATAAACAACAATTCAATATGTCACTTCACCTCATTCACTCATCCTTCACCTACATCTCATGCCCAAAAAAAAGTACAAGTGAAAGGTCAAGAAGACACAGGATATACGTAAAATTTATGAAAGATCTAATAAAGTCACTTGTAAGCTTGAAGAATTGTATTATCTTCAAATAGACATTGAGATATTGAATTTTGAGGAAGCTTTGAAAGTGGAGATATATCATGGAAGAGGAGACTAAGTCAATTAATAAGAAGAACGATACTTGGAAATTAACAACTCTTCCTAGCCGTCATAAAACAATTGAAGTAAAATGGGTGTAAAAGACTAACAAGAGTGTTGTTGGAGAGGTCCAAAGATACAAAAACACAACTTGTTATAAAGCGCTACAAACAAAAACATGAATTTGACTATGATAAACTTTTTCTCGTTATTTTGTTAATTTCTTTGACGGCTTAAATAAAGTTGAAGATTTATAACTTTATTTAAACAAACACTAACTAAAAATTTGGTGTTTCATTATTGAAGCAAATATATAGACAAGAAATATCATTTCATAAGAATAAAAATTAGTGTGATGAAGAAAATTTCAAATTAAGAGAAAGAAATATTATTATAATTTAAAATAAAAAATAACTCTAGAATTCTCTAAAAATCTAGAAAGTCTTTAATTAAAAAAGTGTGTAGAATAATTTTATAGTGAATTTTAATTCTATTCTATATTCCTATAAATACTTGTATTTGATATTTTCAATAATGTAAATTTGAGTTTTTTCTTATATTTCTATGTTCTTCGTTTAACAGGAATTATGTCAATCAATGAGCAATGAAGCAACAGATAAAAAACGGTTTTCTGCTTATCATTATAAGGCACTAAAGATGGGTAGCTTATGATTTTTAAAGGAATTGTTATGGGCGTCAAATTATCTGCAATCTCCTCCTTTGAAGATTGATATTTTATGCAGTGCAGCGATAACTATGGGTGACCATAGGTTCTGTTGCTTCCCTCTGTTAGAGGTTTTCCTGCAGGTTCTCGATTGGGACAACAAACTACTCTATGAATATGATGCAGCAATATGATAGCTGGGTTAACTGTACAATGCTATGTAGACAATTTAAAATCAAAATTGGCCCAGCACTCTGCATTGTGTGTCGCTGAAGTTACACGTAAGGGGAAGACTAAAAGCAATGTCGCTTTCGGGAGATGATCGAGAAGATTAACAGCTGAAGGTACGTTTCTTTTTCCAGAGCAAAGTGATTGCAATTCAAATCCTCAATGAAGAACAAAATGAAATTTAGTAGGCCAAATATCTGCTAATAGATATCGACAACTGCTGTGCTTGATAATTTGTTAGATTAAGGGGTCTCTTCATATGTATTGTATAATCTGATACGTATCAGAATGAAGGAATGGATATACTATAGAAATAAAAAAATAATTAAGGAATCTCTTAGTTTTGTTAGTTTTAGATGTTGGAATGGAAAACTGAGGTTTTTTATGTTTTTCTTTTATGTTTACTCTAGTACTTTATTTATTTATAAAACTTTTTATTGTTGATAAAATAAATTAATACTGAAATTTAAATCTATTTGTCTACTTTTAGTCTTTGTAAAAATATTTTGGAACGGTTATTGTGTTTTTTATTTTGGTCTTAGTTATTTTATTTTAATTCTTGTAAGATTTTTTTTGTTTTGGTAATATTTTAATAATTTTGTGTGACAGCTATTTTATTTTAATAAGACTAACTAAACTAACAAGTTATTGTAAACATGAAAAAATAGATATACTATAGAAATAAAAAAAAATAATAAAGATAAACAATCCTTTCTTATAATTAATTTTTTTACAAGGAACATAATAAAAAATTGAATACTATAAACAACAAAAATATATTTAGACTTAATCATTAATTAAAAATTTATAGTTGAGTTTGTAATTTTTTTTGTTATATATATATATATATATATAATTTTCAATAATTGATTTCTAAAACTAACAATTTTCTGAGTGCATCTCTTCCCCTTTTAAAGAATCAAATTTGATTTTCAACAAGGGTGCTCAATATTCGATTTGTTCTAATAACCCTGAAACAAAGCAAACTGGATCCCTGTTTGGTCTTATAATTAAACTGAATATACTTTTTTATGTTAAAAAATGCATGCTAACTAGTCCCACTGTCACAAAATATTTTAACATACTGTGATAAGATATTTAAATCTTGAATTTGATTAAACAAATTAATTTATTTGTACGAGAGATGTTTATCAAAAGAAACTATCGTGATCTAATATATAGTAAATATATATTTATTATTTTATCTTCTGAAATACATTTTCATTAAAATATTTCAATCTACATTGGTAAAAAAGACTTTTACATGTAGATTTTGATTATTATAATTATTACTAATAATGAAAAACTATAGTTGGAAACCTGTGTAAAAAGCTTAGGCAGAAAAAATGTTTTGTTATTGATTGAAATTACTTTTAAAAAATAAATATATCTAAACACAACTCATTATGAAAGGTGTCATTGGAGTTTATATGTTTTTATCTGCTCCCAGTGATTATTAATATAGGATTATATTCTTCTTACTCTTTGTATCTTTCCATCTTCTCTCATTAAGTCTTTCTTACTTATGTTTCTCTTAAATTATATATTCTTCTTCTCTTTTTACTTTAGCACAATGACAAATCAATCCAATGTTCTATGTTTTTTTTTATATAAAGTTCCATCCTTAAACATAATACTCAAGAGATGGTGATAGTATTAAAAATAAGAAAAACAAGGAGAACAAACATTATGGAAGGATTATGTCCACACCTATGTATTAAATTGTCAAACCTAAAAAAAATTAGGAAAAACAAATTTATTGGAATCTCATATCTTTTCTTTTTGTCTTTAATGGCCTAAAAATGGTATATATTCTTCTTATGGTTTGACCTACTAGAAATTATTATTTGACATTAAGTAGATGATCATAATGTTTTTAAACTAATTTTCATTAACGAATCAATATTTCATTATCATATACTCTCTACAACTTGCTAATAGAATTTGTCATTTGTAAAGAAATGAAGTTTCACCACATTCAAAAACTTTTAGAGATCAGATGTTCACTGCTTATTCACAATAATTCAAAATAAAAAAAAATATTCATAATCATCTAAAAAAGCTATCTACACCTTATACTCATATAAAAAAACTTATAAATTTATAAAATATATAATATAAAAATAAATAAATATTAGATAAATATATATATAAATAAAAATTTATACGTATACTCTATTTTATAAATATGTTTAACTTTATAAAAGAGTTAAAATACCTCAAGTTTTTTAAATTTATTTTATTTTTTTTATCAACAAAAATTTATCATTTATCTATAAACAAAATACCAAGATAGCAGAGGTTGGAAGCGGTTTTGTATAAAACATGGACTATTAAAAGGCCAACAAATTGGTTTTAAATTTTTGTGTGAAAGTATGGTATAAACTTTTTAAATTTCTACCTTTTAAACATTTGTCTAATTGTTACATAAACACACTAAAAGTATTAATTTTTGTCATTTATAATAAATTTTTTTTAATAATGTTCTTAAAAAATTAAATATAATTTATTTATTAACAAAAATAGATTATAAAGTAAAAAATAATTAGTTGATATAAAGATTAGGTGACTTAAAGTCTCATATAAAAAATAATTTTTTTATATTTTTAAAAATAAAAATATAATTAGTAAATGATAATTAATATAACATTAAAAACTATAATAAAATCATAATTTTTTTCTAAAATTATTCTTATTTAAAAACATAGGAAGTAATAGATACTTAAAATATTTGTATCTTACATATTGATATTTATATTAAATTATAATTGGATTAAAATTAACCACTTAGAAAAAGTGAGAAACGTTCTCTTAACTATCCAAATATAGTTACAGGAAATATATTTAAAGAAAAATATTTATGAACATTCAAAATATTCATCTATGATTGATATATGTTTTGAAAATGAAGAAAAATTATAAGTTTATAAGATATATAACATAAGAACAGATGAAAAAATAAGGATTTGATAGATATTTATAAAATGGAGATGTATATGTATTATTGTCCATATAATTATTGATTGTTCTTTAAAAGATAAACAACACTTCTTGAAAAGAGATAAAAATTACCTATCTTACATTTTTGTTTCCTTTTATATTTCACTAGTAAATTTTTTTAACATACAATTGAATTATAATTTTTCTATTTTATCAATATGCATCTAAGGTTATTTATTTAAAGCTTTTACTTGTCTAATCACTAAGATGTATAGTTAAAATATGTTAACATTTCACTTATATATAAATTTATTTTATTATGTTTCAAACAGTTTTAACTCTTTAAATTTAAATATTTTTTTATTAATATTATTTAAATTAAAATTAAAAATAAAAATGATTCACTTCCTATTAAAATTAACAGCAAGTTATGAAAATTAAAAATTAATTATTTATAATTAAAGTTTACATCTTAGTTATTTATTTAAAAATTATTTTATTATTGATAAATAATAGAATGAGATGAAGAATTGAATTAAACAAAAAATTATTTAATTTTTCTCAATACCAATTTATAATTTTAGTAATAGTTCATTAATGTTTTTTTTATATATATTTGAATTAGTTTAGCTCATCACTAATACAATATTTTGTACTAATGTTTGATGTAAATCTTTCGTCATACAAGTGTTTATAAAAAAATTGCTAATTTTAAGTATGTTATTTCACCAAACATTTGGGATGCATTTTTAAATAAAAGAAAAAAATAAAACGCAAAATAAAATCAACAAAAATATGATAAAAATAAAATAGAAAATAATAAAAATATAAATAATATTAAAAATGATAAAACCAAGGATTGATGAATGTGACATGCATTTTAAATTTGAATTTTTATTAAAAAATCAATAAAAAAATATTGGAATTAATAATAATTTTTTATATCAGTAAATAAAAATAAATTAAATAGAATACAATAAAGTGCTTAAACCCATATTCATGAATGTACAAATGAGGTATAAGAGGTTAAGTTCAACAACAGTATTTATAGATATTTCTATAAACTAACAACAAAATCTACCACATGTTAGAGCAAGCCTATTCTAATATATATATATATATATATATATCAAAGCCACAATTCGTTTTTTATCAGTTAGAAATAAAAAAATATATCAGAAGAAGCCAGGATTTGTAATAATAAATACTGAAGCTATGTTTCACTAGTGGTGTGTGTTCTGTTGATCGGTCATCGAGAAAAAAGTTTGTGGTGCACCGAATACATTGTACATATAATGTATCCCAAACATACCTACATGGACAGGTGCATGCTTTTTGTCACATATAATGATCAGAATAGAGATTATAAGAGATGTCTGATAGGATCGTCAAATATTCGACATTTTTAATTTTTAATTTTATTTTCCTTTCCTCAAGAACCAAAAGCATAGCTGTACTTTATTTCTTTTGCAACCAGTAGTATTATTGAGAAAGAAAATGGTGGTGCTCATCTGCTTGCAGATAAAATCATGCAAACTTGCGCGCGGGCACATATATATGGTTTTGAACTTACTCGCCGACAAGACTTTTTATTCTTAGTAAGTAGTTTTTGGATTGTTGAACAAAGAAACTGCAACAGGAGCATAAAGCTATAGTGCTCCTACCCCAAACTCAGGCAAATCCCGACTCCTTTGGTTTCATGTTATGGACAGTTTGTCCATATTTTCTTCATTCAATAAGAAAATAAGACTAGGATTCAACGTGAAAGTACAGACATTTACAAATAGTAATTGTGTCGTGTGGCATTTACAACTGACACGTATGAGTATATATATATATATATATATATAATCAAACACTTCTGGGGTACATTGACTAACTATATTTTTCAATTTCTCACATTTTTTATGATTTTAAACGTCCGTACACATAAAAATATCACAATGCTTAGGTTGATACTGTAATTATTAGTCATATTTTTATTTCTAAAATATTATAATTCTATCATCTGATTTAAAAATTTATAGGTTTTTTTACATTAACTATATTCAGTTTCTTCTTGAAGAGTTTCTTTTCTTGATTTTACAAAAAGGTGCGTGTAGAATGTTTGGAGAAGCAACCATTCTGAAAATGGTAAATAAGCGGATTCGGCTAGGGATGTTTGCAATATTCGTTTGCGCATAAATTATGTTAAACTGCTGCCCTATATTATTAGGTTAAACTATTCATAGCTTGTTCTATTTTCAGTTTAATCCTATAAATTCTCTGTTTAAATATTTAATGCAGTAACGTACTTACAACTTCAATTCAAGACTTCTATAATCTTATATACTTAAGCAACTTATAACTATTTTTATGTGTTCAGTGATAAACTAAATCTAATTTGTATACATACATGTACAAAAAATAGAATTTATAGTTTTTTGCATAGAAATTACACCATAAAACGAGGGTATGAAGAGAAATGATGAAATGCATAGTTTAACCTTTACATTACATCATAGAGGCGGCAAATACTGAAATAAGAAAGAGGAGAGCACGTGATTAGATGAGGGTACTGCCGGAGGAGGAAGAATGGGATACACAGTAACCCTCTGAATATTCGCTTTTTTCTTGGCTCTTCTTTTTGCTTAGTCACTAAGCTAATAATTGCTGTGTCCTTCAGCACCTGCTACAGAGATTGTCATCGAAAGAAACTTTGTAAATGACAGAAAATACCGTAAAACATGGAGTTATGGCAATGTCATTTGTCATTTGTCATATTCCTATTTTGTTTTTTAAGCAACCAATGTATCTCTCAATTTTCTGTTATGGTAGGAAAAAGAACTTATCATTTCTGACTAGGAGTTTAATTATTGATCGTTCCAGTAGTGAAGATCTTGTGGAAATTTCTGTGTTCTGCGCCACCTAGCTTTATAATGTGTGTCATGTTTCAGCGTGGCAATAAGTAGTCTATGGCCCTTAGCTGTTGTTGTTCCAATAAACCTCATCCTGCATGTTGCCAATTCATACGAACTGTATCAAAACTTGTGCCTTCCAGAACCACCATGTTGTAAATCTGTTCATTTCTTTTTCCAAATAAAAAAAATTATTTAGGAAAGTGATAATTAGAAAAAAGAAGAGATAAAGGGAACCCTAACCACATGGCTCCTACCAGGTGGGGTTTGGAGAGGACAGGTGTAGGCAAACTTAGGCTTTGTTTTCTATTAGAAATGGACGATGAGAAGAATGAATCGAGTAGATTTTTATTTTATTTTGTTCCTGTTTATTCTTAATATTTAAATCCGAAACTTTATGCAACTTATCAAAACCTCTTACACTATGCCAACCCTATCGAATTCATATTTTATGTCCGATTACTTGAATTTAAACTTGCAGTAGAAGTTCCAGTTAAAATGGCACCATCAAAATATAGTCAAATTAATTACACATCTGTCATTAGCCATGATGCACATATACTGCGATCTGGAGTAAGCATTGCAAAGAGCGTTTGGTGCTTATGTGATTAGAAAACTAGCCAATACGGAAAGCTAGCGAATGAGTTTGAGGTTGAGGCAGATAACTAGTTTTTTTTTTTGCCTCAAAATAGGTAATGACTTCAACAAAGAATGCGTATGGATCTCAATGTTGATCATATTTGAACAGCATTCTCTGGAATCATGTTGTCAGTAGCATTAATTACTTAATCATATTCTCTAGTTTATTTGTTACTATTATTATACTGAAGCATAATATCATCAATAGTATTAATTACTACTGATGTGTCTTTCAATCCTACTTCTATCACTTCTTAACGGACACTGATAGAGGGACTTTTCATAAGGGAGGTTCGGTTGAGCAAGATCCACATAATAAATGAAAAAATTCCTTTTAGAAAGTATAAAAAAAATAAAAAAATAAATGTAAGTATGGTTGAGTGGTAGATGAGAGATCTGTGTAAATTTTTCCCTTCTTAATGGGTATCAAATAATCTTTTTTTTTTCTATTTTATGAAGCTGGCATGATATTGATCTCAAATAACATTTGTTTCCCCAAATTTAAAAAACATGTGATGATTACGACTAGTTACTATTAGAGTATATCTATTTTAAATAGGTTATTTTGAAGTTTTTGTATCAATTTTAAAATCGATTTAAAAATGATATTGTAAGAACTTTTTAAATAGAATTTTTTTATAATTGATGCAGAAAATACTAATTGGTTTAAAAAGGCTACTGTTTGAATCGGTTTTTTTAAAAAACCCAATTTTAAAAATGAGTATTTTTAAAAAAAATGTTATTTTTATACACATAATCTGTAAATATAAGTAGAATTACAATCCAACATATCATAGCTGCAACCATAGCCACTGCAGAATAGGCAAGGGAATTTCTGAAAGTGCTTTTACTCCAAAATAAGTTCATGACAGATATGTCATAGGAAAAATGTTTCATGACTTTCATGCCAGCTGGAGAAAGTATATATATAGAGTATGGATCAAGAATTTTGAATATATATATATGCATCATAACATGACTATTTTAATTATTCTTTCAGAATAAAACAAATCTGGCAACTAAAAAAGCATTACATAAATAATTTACTATTGTAACATTATTTATTTAAAAAAAATCTTAACATACAGTATTCAACTTTGTTTCTTTGAACTTCAAACCAATCCAATGCAAGAATTGTCCACCATCGGTAATAAAGAGCTCCATAAGACAAATATCAATTTGTTTGGACTTTCGACGAAGAGAACATGTTCTCAAAATCCTTCTGTTTTCACGGTGACAGTGTCGCAAATGTGTCATTTAATTGATGTCAGATTAAAAATAAATTTCTAAACCCCAAACACAGCTCACCCCAACCATATTCTTCCACAATATAGTTGCACACCCTATTCCTTGTCTGGTGAGGTTACTCACCGATGGGTCACTGTTTTTGACCCAAAAATCTCGAGAGTGGAGCACCACGAGAACCAGCAGTCATTGGCAAAGCAACCCCCCCCCCAGGCGTCAGACGACGGTGCCCCCTAACTTGGTCATCATTCCTCCTCGTCAACGAGCTCCATAGACTCATGCCCAGATAAAACAAGGTATTCATGTTCTCAAATAATTTGTTTTTCCGTACATTAAAAACAGTTCTTAAAAAGAATTCCATGAAGTTGTTTAAAAAGAAAAACAAATGCATCAAGCAAGCCAAAGTGTTTATGAATCAAATTATCAAACCATAATAAGGGAGTAGTAAAATGTCAAATTTCATAACATGGGAGGAGGTGAAGTGTATTTGAGCTGCGATGATAAAGTAATTTAACCGTAAAATTATACTAATTTTATTTAATAAAAGAAAAAGATACCGGCATGATAGTAGTAGGCAGTAATTTCATTAACATATTGATATAAAATCCATATGATCGTTCATCAGACAAGTAGCCATCGGATAAGCACAGCAACATGACAATAGTTAATAATGGCTAGCCCAAATTACAGTTGGAGTCTTGGGGATAAACGACAAACCAAAAGCCCTGAATTATTTGAACATGATGATGATATGAATATGAACCATTTGGAATGTTACCATCCTGACACGATTAGTCATCTTTCTTTTTTCTGCTGCCACGTATAGAGCTCTGCTCAGTAAGCATTTTCAACACGTTAACCAATGCTTGCAAACGGTCCCATAGGCTGAGCCCGAATAGTGCTTCAACAAGAGCTTCCTGGAACTCAAATCCGTTTTCTGCTACAGGATACTAGAGCAGAGAAAAAAACCGTCTCAGTATATCTTTCCACTCCAAGCGAAGTAAAATAATATATAACTATGAAAGGTTTTCCAGAATAACCTGAAGAGGCTTCGGTATCACGGTTTTGATGAATGGACACCATCTATCTTCGACAACAGCTTTTACAAGGCAGCATGCCCGCAAACCTTCTGCACCACCAAATCGTCCAAATCCACTATGTTTCACACCCCCGAATGGCAGCGACTGAAATAGCGGAAAATACACTATGCAACTTTAATTCAGTGGAAATAATTAGATGTAACCTAGGTTGAGTAGGGAACATATCCTGGTCATTTGGCTAAAAGAACTGCAAGCCAAAAAACCCAAAAAATAATTAAACTCTTCTCATACAACATTCATAAATATTGTAGCTTAAATCAGAAAGAAGTTCCTTCAAATAGACATGTTGCGGCAAAGTAGACGTTACAGTAAATTAAAACAGTAAAGAAATTGACTTTTCTCATGAATAAGCCAATAGTCGCTTTCGTAGCCAAATTGGCAGATAATATAGCATAGATCATCATATCATTGCTACTAAAGTTCCTTCTGAGAGAGAGATGACGATAAAATAGTAAAATAAAATTTACCTGACACATGTATGTTGCACCAAAATCATTAATCGCAGCAATCCCACAATGTATCTGGGAAGCTATCTCTCTAGCACGGCTCTGACTGCCTGAGAAAACAGCACATCCAAGCCCAAATTTTGAATCATTTGCAAGCCTCACAACCTCTTCATCGGAGCTAAATTTCATAATTGGCATGATTGGTCCAAATGCCTGGAAGTCATTGAAATAGATTGATGAACCAAGCAACTTTTGAAGCATACAAAATTTAGAGAAAGATATTATTGAATATAAATGCATAGTTGCATTACATTTATGACATGAGACACAATAATCCATACTTAAAAATTTCCAATGCCTTCTAGTCAAGATATGAACAATTCCTTATATGATCAAAATGCAACATATATGGTTGATCACGTAACACATAACAACAACCACAAATAAAATGATTATGGCAGAGAAAACACCAAGTTTTCTACCTCTTCCTGCATCAATCTCATTGAGTGATTCACATTCACAATCACTGTAGGGGGGAAATATTGATCAACTGCACCTTCACTTATATGTCCAAAACTTCCTCGTGCAATAATTTCAGCTCCTTTGTCTAAAGCATCATTTATAAGGCCTTCAAGCTTTTCAGAATGCGCATGCATACACAAAGCTCCCATATCATACTTTCCAGCAAGTGGTGGGCCCTGCAAGAAATCATTAACTGAAAAGCTTTAGGAAAGGGAGTTCTTTATACTAAATAGTTATGAGGGAGACGTCTATTCTCCATATTAAGTGAAAAAGGGTTCTTGATAGTATAGCAGTTCCCAACTGTCAACGTTAATGCAATCTGTGGGCTTTATCCAAGTTCCTGACCCTTTTAGCCCTTCTCCTATCTCCGAGTCATGAATCCGGATTCCCTGAACTTTAATATTCTGAGGAAAAACTATTTTTTCTGAATAAAATTGGAGGATACCTAATAGAACTGGGATCAGATTAGAAGCATGAAACGCTAACCAAAGAAACAAGAAAGTCTTTATTGATATTAAAGAACTTCCTCAAACAACAGAGTTCTCACTTGAATTCTTTTAGGTAATTCGAGGAACCTAGACCCTCCCACAAAAAACTATACAATTAAATGTTATTCCCAACTACTAATAATTTCCCCTATTAATAGACTCTTCTCACTAACTGACAGCTGTCCCCCAAAATTACACATTACAATTTTTCTTATTCTTTCACTATACACATATTTAATAGAAGGTTATCTTATTCTATCAATACCACAAGTAATTTGCTCACATCTAAAAGAATAAATTTAGTAAAATCTATCAATTTGCCAGTTGACCAGCAAATTACTTACATATCAATATCAAGCTTTTAAAGATATAAAAGTTTACGTGTATCTTTGTCAAGACAGATGAGATACAGAGCCAGTATTTTAGTTTATGCAAATAGTTTAACTCTGAAAAGCTTCTTGGGGCTACTAAAAGGGAAGGAAATGAAATAAAGGAAAGGAAAAATTCAACACAAAAAGGGGCAAGGTAAATATATCATGAAGCATATCAACATCTGTTGGGTTCTATTATGTGTTTCTGATTGAGTTATTCTTGCTCTCTACAATCGGGGTTTATCCCTATCATTTTCCGTAACAAATACTTAGTTCCTATCAAGGTCCCAGAATTTCATACATGACTAGAACATATGTAAATACAAGCTGATTCATTGCTGAAATAGCAATTCTGTAACAATAAGTGCAAGCACATGTAATTAAAAAACTCATTGACTTAAAAAGAAAGGTGCAGCGGTAAGACATTTTACCAATTAAATGTTTAAAGGGAAACTTACAGCTGTAACAGATTTTACAATTTTGGTAACTTTACTGACAAAGGGTGCATAAACGTTCCTGTGGACATAAAGTCTCTCAGCCCCAGCACAGTTCTGCCCACTTGACTGAAGAACAGCCCTGACAGCAATTTGAGCAACCTATATTCAGCAGATCAGCCATTTAAAACTATGGCATTCAGGAATGAACATTCCATCAAGTTGCAAGGTTAACGTCTTCCAGCCAAGTTGAAAGGGATTCATACATGATCCACATCTACATCTTCACAAACGACGAATGCATCTTTTCCACCAAGCTCCAGTGTAACTGGTATAAGTGTCTCCGCAGCATTGTTCATTATCTGTATAAAAGAATGCAGCAAATCATCAGAGCACAAATAGTTCCTATTGAATTAAAAGGTGGATGCTATCCCATGCATTCGTTCTACCTCAAAGACATCACTCTAAACTAGAGGTCTACAGAAACATTTTAAGTTACTTTCCTTTTTTTCTTCTAGCTACAAAATAGGCTTAAGCAGATCCAAATACAACTCAGTTACACTCTCTTGAATTTCTTTATTAAACATCTACCATGCTTAACTCATGCAGAAACTTTGTAGAATTGGAAAACAAATATTATTATTACTATTATAGAATACAATTTAGAGATGAGTGCCAAAGGAATCATACCATCTTGCCGATCCCAGGTGATCCAACAAAAATGACTTTGTCAACAGAAGATACCAGTGCTTGTCCTGTTTCAGCAAACCTGGTAAGAAAAGCTCTATTAGCTATAGATGTATATGTTACTGAAACCAAAGGGAAGAAGGAAGGATGCAAAATTAGGCTATACCCTGTTATAACCTCAACAAGGTCCTCCGGAGCTCCTATAGCAGCAAGGGCTGATTGGATGATTCTGAAGTAAAAGCATCCAGACCAACTTGCATGTTCTGAAACCTACAATCAGAATCACATGGATTTCTGTCAAATTGAAAACATAAATTTTATAGCAACTAGTAAGAGCAGAGCAGGTATTAACCCATGCATAGTCTCCGTTTTAATATAAGTTTGTCAATGAATGCAATATAATCATTATCAAAGCATATCAGTCAACAATGTTATTCTTAAAAAGACATAGTGCATTCGTGGAATGAACAATTTCAGAAAGGTAGATAGCAGACATTATGTCATTTTATACCTTAATCACAATGCCATTTCCAGAAAAAACTGCTGCCAACATAGGGTTAAAAATATTGTGGAAAGGATAGTTCCACGACACAATGGCACCGATAACACCAAGGGGATGGAATTCTACTCTGGCTCTCTTATGAAACATCGCTCTTCCAGAGGATCTGTAAGTTTTTTTATTAAACACAAAACAAAGAAACTGCTCATGAAAATGCATTAAGAAAATCTGTAATTTTAGCATAAAATGTCATTAAGTATATTAATACCTCTTTTCTTAAAATAATCAGTGGAAAATTATAAAACTCTACAATTTCAGGGCAATAACCTATAAGAACATTAAAAAGACCTGAGAAAGATAATCTACCAGAGACTTTAAGAAGGGACAAAGTGTCAATTACTGGGGATAGGGTGGGGGAGGAACATGGTGTACCCACTTACAAGGAAAAGATATGTATTGATCTAGTAGTTATTAGGTCCAAACTGAAAAAGAAGAAGAAGAGAGAGAGAGAAGATTGAGGCAGGTACCGGTACTCAGGCTTTAGGCATTGCTCACCCTCAGACAGCAGCCAATTTATCTTCTCACACGTTGTCATTATTTCTCCAAAAGAGGCATCTACCATTGTCTTCCCAGTATCACGTGAAGATATTCTGGTAAAAGCACACGAATTAAAATATACTTAAGAAAGTTATTAATATTCGTAAGCAATAAGTATAATTCATATATATTTTAGACTAATGAATAAAACCATGTGATAACTAGAACCAAAAGACACTAGGATGCTTCCTAAAATATCAACATTATGTTAGTTATAAAAAGATTAACACTTAAATCTTCTTTCAATGACCATGAAGAAGAACTGCACTTACTCGCATATAAGTGCTTGATGTTTAATTATATACTTCAAAAGTATACGCAAAAACTGGCGCCTTTGCTTGAAGCTCGTCTTCGCCCACATTTTCTGTGCCTTCCGTACTTTCTCTACTTGCTCCCTTACCTATTCATACATGCATCACACTTATAGTTAATTCTTGCCGTACTTTTACTCATAAATCTAGTCAAATCAACAACCAATATTTTATAAACACTTTGCTTGAACTTGTTATTGTGAATCGAATAATCTTCTTTGTGGCTTTGTAAGTGTTGTTAGGGATGACTTCCAAGCCAAGTGGCTTTTCAGTTTGCACTCAAGCTATTTCAGTTTGCACTCAGAACTTCAGCTAAAGTTATAAGTTAAACCAACGATATAAAATACATGTATGAAGCTAAAATGCAAAAGGAAAAACAGGAGAACAGAGAAGTAAAAGTGGAGCAAAGCAGATGAACAGAAAAATGGACTTGGAACTGAAGCTAGGTACGGAGAACTAGATAAACGCTTCAAACAAGTTTCAGCAGATAAGGATGAAGAGCAAAGGCTTAGACTGCAAGTTAGGACAAAGAACAAAGATTGACAGACTGGAAGGATTGAAGATGAAAGTGTTTAGTTGAGTCAGAGGACAATGAATTCAAATTTGGTATAAAATCATCGAGTTATGTCTCAGGTTGCTAACCTGTCAGCTTTGCAGGTGCCTAGCTCATGGAAGCACACCAATTCCGGTATTTCTACAAGTTTACACAGTGATCCCATGAAATTGCTCCCGAAAAAGATCTTCAGAGTGCAAGGGATCGGAAGGTAGCATTCGTAGGATTGTCTGGTTCAATTCTGACTAGCTTGTGTGCATTTGTGTGAGCATGTCACTTCCGTCCATAACTGTCATTCTACCCTGGCATGTATCCTTGTGTGTTTGGAATGGATGATGGAAAGAGGGGGAGGATGGATGTGTGAAGAAATGGAGGATGGGTGGTGGTTTGGATAAGTGGATGCGTGAAAAAAAAGGAGAAAGAAAGAGATGAGAGAGCGGTTGAACTTGTGTGAAGAAATGAGCAGAAATGTAATATAAACAATTATGTTGCACACATTAACTGATTATGTTGATAAAATGAGAGAGAAATATGTTTTTCATGACCATAATCAATTATATGCTATAGTATATTTTTTTCTCTTTTTATTATAATAATAATAATAATAAATAATTAAAAAATAATATTAATATCGATAATAATAAATTAACTTATTGATAACAAATAAAATTATCTTTCTTTTTACTTATTTCTTTTCAACTAACCAACTTCTCTTTCTATTTGTTTCTAATATTTTTTCTTTTTCTCTTCTTTTCCCTGTTTCTTTCATCTCTGCCAAACGAAGCATTAGAATGCCATGAGGACTTTAATCAATCCTTAAAACTAGGCACAGGCTTAACAAATATTCATATGCAGGAAAAATAATACACAGATGAAAACCAAAAGGTTGTCAACTTAAGGAAAAAGGAATTTTCATATTTAAGATCAATAAACGTACACCTTAAATGGAATTCCATTGAATTTGATTAACATAGACAAGTATGCAAAATGCCAAAAATGAAACTTTAACATACAAGTTTAGCTAGAGCTTAGAAGCTAATGCCATGTCAACTTCAGCACGACTAGCATATTTCTGATGTGATTAGTTTGTCATCATACCCTTGTAGACTACTCCATCATTTTTGGGTCTGCAACTTTTCTCAAGCCACAGAAAAAGTCTAGTATTCTTATTCCTGAATATAAAATTTATAAACAGAAAATGCCGAAGGAAAAAAAATTAAGAAAACGAGTGTGCATCTTAAAACAAATGCTACTTAAACTAGATACTAAAAGCATGCATCAAAAGATCAGTTACTTATCACATAGGCTCACAAACCTCATCCCGTGCTAACGCAGGAACATATCCCAAATATTTCATGGTAGCAGGCTCATAGCACCGAACTTTCCCGC
This sequence comes from Lablab purpureus, assembly GCA_030347555.1. NCBI lineage: Eukaryota > Viridiplantae > Streptophyta > Magnoliopsida > Fabales > Fabaceae > Lablab > Lablab purpureus. The sequence goes on from CM059259.1 coordinate 18,817,167, forward strand.
TCGATTGCTGTGCCGTTTCCCTCGGAGGCACCTGATTAGGAACCAAGGATCAGTGAAACCGAATCAGTCATATTCTCCACAACACAAAAGGCCAAATTACAAACCTCCAACTCCAATAGATAACATTCAAAGTGCACGTCGGGAAGAAGTTAATCCCTAAACTACATCGATTCAGCAGCACCCATGCATTTTCAATTAATCTGAAATCGAAATTTAAGATTCAAACAAAAGCAAACTACACCTATCACACAAAACGCTAAAGCATAAAATCGATACAGAAAAAAAAAACATATCACACTACCAAGGGATTTGAAAAAATAAAATTGTTTATGCATAAACACACACTCACATATATGAAGTCGTTTTGTGCTTGATTCTCATCGTCCAAGACTGTAATGATAACAACAATAATAATAATTAACATTACATTTTAGTGTGCCAACAAATTTACGTGCAACAGGGAGCGAGAGTGAAAAAATGAGAGTACCATCGGAAGCGTCGACATCAATGGAAGAAACCTTGGGAGGAATGAGACTGAGAAGGAGCTTGCAGACGGCGAAAGCGAATGCTAGAACGAGCAAGGGCCACCAAAACGCCATTGGAAGAACTTCACAGCAGATTCAGAGAAAACCACCAGGCTAGGGTTTAGAGAAAATTCCGCACAGTGTCTTTTGGTTTGTTCTTTTGGGGAGAATGGTTGAAGAAGTGAAGGAATCAGCAGAAGGTTTAGTAGTTGATAAAGGAAACTGTCTCCATGCTGTTGTTACGCGGTAGTGTTGTACACTTGTACTACATGGTGGTTGTAGTAGTAATGCACTTCCTCACAGTGACATATAGATGACAAAGACTACTACAGGAACTGTAGTTACTTAAGGGGCTATTTTTTATGTTATTTATTTAATTTTAGTTCAAATATTATGTTTAATTTATTATTATATATTAATAGATTGTGTATTTATATAATAATTATTTAAATAAAAATTGTAAATTTGTAAAGAAATGTACGTTTTGTGGTTGAAGAAAAATTGTAAAAAAACATATGTTACACGAAAGTTGGCATTATTAATTTGTATTACAATATGATTTTATATTAGAATAAAAAGGTTATTTTTATTGAATTCTTATGATTTATTTTTTAAAATCGTTGCCTTGTACCTTTTATTTTATGAGAATGATACTCTTGATCTATTATGTAATAAAAATTATATTGACTATTACATATTATATAATTCAAGGGGTCACTAATTGAAATATAAAATATAAAACTACAATAGTTAAATGATAAATTGTATAACCTGAAATAATTATTTTACTAAAAAACAATTATATTCGTAACATAATTTTAATTTATGGATGTAAAATATTCTTAATTATACTTATAAATGGTGAAATGCATAATATATATAATTATAAATATCCAATAAGGTTGTGTAGATGCACATTATTTTGAACCATCAATAAATATATTTTAAATTGAGAAATTTATTCAATGTAGTTATAGATTGTATGAGTCCAAATGTTAGTAGTTGTAACATATTATATATTATATATGCCCTGTAACTATAATAGTTAAAATATAGAATGACATAATCTAAAAGAAATAACGGAAAGAACACATTACAAATAAATGGTAAAATGTGTAATATAATTTAAATTTATGGATATAAAATCTACAATTATAATTTAAAGTTATGAATGCAAAAATATGTGATTATAATTTAATTTTATGGATGGTAAACATAATTTTAAATCCATTGTATATATTACAGTTTGAACAATCAAAAAATATATTTTAAATTCTAAGATAAAAAAATACAGATTACATGATGTACAAATATTGAAAATGAAAAATTTTGGAATGTATGATTGAAAACACAATATTGAAATTTGAACTTTTAAAATTATGTGATCAATAAATTTTGTATTAAGTGAAACTCTAATATTTCGAACCAAACCACATAAAAGGATATATTTGACATTACTCATATTACTTGGTGGTATATAAAAAAATATTTGGGTGTAGGAAGAAAAAACTCGTAAGTACATGTTTAATAACTCCATAAGTGTGCATTGGTGTATGGAGTCCATTAATTACTGAAGTTAGATGTTTATCAATTACTTTGTAGTTGTTTGGAGAATGATAGTATATTAACTCAGTTTGTCTACATTTGCAGTGATTGGATGAATAAGACTAATGAACTTTAAAGTAAGGTATGAAGAAACTGTGCTCTAAAACTTATTTGATTATTTATTGGAGACAATGAAAGGTTTAATTTAGTTGTTCTTGGTTGAAATTTTTTACCATCATTCAAAATTATATTATAAAAATTAAGATATAGAAAATGAATTGTAAGTTACTAAATAAATTATAATTTTTTTAATAAAATATACTGTTAAAAGTAAATCATTGAATTAAAAAATAAAATAGACATTGTTATCTTATTTATATTAAATAGGAAATAAATTAGTTAATTAAGTTATGTAACTAAAAAATTTACTTATATTAATTTGAAATATTTTTGTTATATCAATTACATTAATTAATACTTTTATTTTAAACTAACAATGATTTATAATAAAGATTAAAAACACATAGAAAATGTCATAGATCTAAAACTAATAATTATATTTGGAGGAAGAGAATCATATATTTACATTAACTAAAATGTATTTAAACCTTAAAGTTAGTTCACCCGTATTTACAATAATAATAAATATGCTACTTGTTTAACCAATTTTATTAAACATGATTTCACTCTCTTAGTAAATTTATTGCTTTGATTGAGATATAAAGAATAATTAATTTGATAACAAATTAAGAAAACAAAATAATACTACCTAATTATAAGACACTCTAAATAAAACTACACTTTAAAATTAATTCACCTCAATTTTACTAATCTTCCATTTTTATTTTCATTAATTATTATCTTCAATGAATTGTGATACATCACTACCAGCATTTTTTATTGTTTCTTTTAATAAAATAAGACTCTATTTATTTTTTAATAATAAAGCAAACAAAACAGACTTTAAAATATCTTTCCGTTATTTAATAGCAAGATAGGTAATCATATATTTAAGAAAAGAATATAAAGAAAATACAGAATAAAATTGACTTGAATTGTAAAATGTTTTATATACAAGACCAAAAATTTTCCATCAAATATGTCTTAAAATAGTAATTTGAGGGAGTATTTCATTTTAGGTTGAATTTAATTAAATTTAATAAAAGACAACCAATGTAAGACGTCAAGAGAATATCTACATATTTCTTAATCTTAGGATGACAAGTCATCCTATATATTGGACATGGATGTTATCAAAGTCACCACCATAAACATTATAGACCAATATTTCAAATTGCTATATGGAAAGGTCACTTTCTAGCTGCACTTAATCTGCCCTCACTAGCAAAATCACCATATTTGGTGTTTATGACTTCCCGTACTCGTCTTTCTTATGCCATGGTTTGCTGGTTTGTACGTAGCAAGGCAATCCCCATGATATGAGGGTTGTGCTTCTCATTACCAATCATTTATATCTTTTTGTCTTAAAGGCAAACATGTACAAGTGCCTTAATTTTGATTAGCATATAAGGGGCCCACATTGTTTTATTGTATCCATAGTTTTGATGATATCAATAATATTTATTCTTTGTTCACATTCTTTCTTGTTTGTTGTGCCTGCATCAAGGTTTGAGTTCTTCTTCCATTATTATTGGCTCCCAGATACATATATCCTGCAACAAACAGTATAGATATAGATCTTTGAATTCTAATATTGGTTATTTGTGTGACTACTTTATCTCTTCATTCCCCCTTCTCGCTTTGAATATTAAAGAACCTACAGACTGGTGTAAATGTAGTTTACAAACATTAGTACAGTTTCTTATTGGCATCAGGAACCTTTAATTGAACCCAAACGTGGCATCATTACCTTAAGCTTGATTATAGATGTTTCCTCCAGAACATGGTTATTACCCCATCCTTAGCATTTCTAACATAAGATTTCTTGTGTATCTTTGCTAAAGATGCTATATGCTAAGCTGATCTCATCCCTTAAACATTCATTCTCACTTCTAATGATTTTGTCCCTCCCTCCTACTTCCTTCTTTAATGTCTTTAGCTTCTATTTTCAATTATGGATCATATTCTCTAGAGAATTCTTGATCCTTTATCTCGATAGTAGCCAACAATAAATCTCCTCTTAAATTTGTAGAAAAACTCATCGATTTCTAAAGTTAACAAAATGACGTGGGAATGATATGGTGTAAACTATTTGTAACATACCGAGATCTAAATTAGTTAAAGTTTCAAATATAAGTAAAGATTAAAGTTGGATATACTGACGAGTCTCTCCGTTTAAACTCACATTCTCGTTCGTTTAATCCGCATTTTAAATAGTTTTTAATTTTTATAAATTATATTCACCTCGCAAAACTTGCGGATTAAACGGATAAATCCGCATTCGCAAAGATGCATTAATATTTTTTAGCATTTATTTGTATAACAACAATCTACTTAATCAATTAAACAATGCACAATAAATAAAAGTAAAATAAATAAATTTTTGGTTGAATTGGCCTTGGTGATACAAGCAGAAAATATTAGATTTTAGATTGAATTAGACTTGGAAACAATAAGTATTAGATTTTTTGTTGAATATGACTTGGTATTGTGGATTATGAGTAACCGTAGAGACTGTGGGTAAAAATCACTTAACCCGCGAGTTGTGTAGGACGAGTATAAAAAATATGTACTAAAAATTTAACAAAAAATATGAACCTTCACTGGCACGTGTTACATGTAATACGAGTAGTCCGTGGACTTTACTCCAATACTCAAGCTCTACAAATAAGTCAATTGATGATGGTAGTAGTGACAAGTACTTACTTAAAACTACTCTTTTGAGAGAACTAAGAAAAATCTAGAAAGAATGACATCATCATTTGAATGGAGGTTGACTTAAGTTACATAATTTTCAAGGTGTTCATCAAGGTCAAGGTAAGATGTATTATAATATTGTTCAGAATTTGGATATTTTTACCCTAATAGGAGTGTTGCCTCCATAATGTCGTCAACAAAGGAATGTGATCACTAGTGAGAATGAATACCATACCATTGAGTATGATCTCTTTCATATCATGAGTGTTAAATCTAGGTGGAGATTTATAATCCATCTGGAGAACCATGACCTTCTATTCTCTTTGTTGAGAACAAAAGGGAGATAATTGTTACCTTTTAGTCTTTTCACGTCTTTGTATAAAAATTATGCATAATTTATCCTAATTCAAGTAAGTGATAAATTTACTGTTATATAATTCGTGCTAAAAAATATTTGAAAATTATATAATTATCCTTACTTAAAATATGTAAACCCATAATTTTTAATATCTAATTGTTGTTACATTTAGAATGTAATAAGTTATATAAATATATTTGATACTTGGTATATTATTATGTTATATAATATATTTACATATTATGATTGCAGATTCCTAATAAGAAGTGGTTCATTGTATATTTTTTTTAGAAAAAAAAATTCCATGAACCAATATTACACATCTTTGCTAGATCCTAATTTTAATTTTTAATTTTTTAAATTATAATATATGAGTTTTATGTGAGTGAGAGTGTGGTGTGGTACACCAGCCGATACTATATCACCGTCCCTCTTTTTATGGTTATCCTCATAGTGTCTTACCACCTTTATTTTGTTTGTAATCATAAATAATAAGAAATGATTATTAAATAATATCAATTAAAAATAAAAATAATTTAATATTAACAAATATTTAATATTTTTAATTTAATTGAGAAATTAAAATTTGTTTTAGTAATTATATGATGTATTTATGTAACTAATGACCTACATATTGGTATACAGATTTATTTGGGTGCTACTAAAAAGGTTTGCACTATTTTTAAGAAAAATATTGTGCACATCATCATAATAATACCAATAATGTCTTTTATAGTTGTAAAATTTACGGTAGAAATTTGTAATAACACATTTTATATTAATTTTGTAATCTTTTATAATTGAAAGTTTTTTTTAGATTTATTTTTTTAGCCTCTTTTATTGTTTCAGTGTATATGGGTTTAAACACTCCTAAGTAATCTATTAATTATATTTGTTATTATTGATAAAAAGGTTTATACAAATCATAAATAAAAAATAATTTATAATTTAATTTTGACAAAAACAATCAAATCGACTGTAGCAACGGAAACGATAAAAATTGGGGAAGTAAAATTATGACCATTAAATAAACTCTTATTTTCTTAAATATGTGCTATGTTTATTTTTGGTCCGTTAAATTTAAAGACAATCTTTTTAGTTTGGTAATTTGAAAAGGAAACTTTTTTCTAGTGCTTCCGTCTAAAAATTGTCAAAAATTGTCTAAAAGTTATCAAAATAAATACTTTGAAAGAGAAGGAAAAAAATAAACATTTAGCTGTTTATTTAATTATCATAAGGCGTTTGTCACGTAAATATAATAGTAGAGAATAACTGTTTTTAAATTATGTGTTTCTATGATTTAAAGATTGAAATAAATTGCCACATAAATTATTGAAAATAAAAGGCGAGGAAAGTGAAGACATGCGAAAATGATACAAATACTAAGAACGATGGACAAAAATGGTTTGGAAAGAAAAACTTTCTGCGTAAAACCGCAAGTTATGAATTCTGAAAGAAAAAAATAAAAATTATATATAAATTAAAAGAAATATTTAATAATTATAAATTTTTAATAATATTTTATTATTATAATAATTTAAATAAAATATTAAAATAATAAATAAATTTATCATACTCTCCATTTCATTTTTTTCTGTGTTTTCCACCCTCGAGAACTTTCCATCACCAAACCATTTTCGTACTGCATCATTGCCTTTAGGGTATTTAAATCCAACAGCGTCGCTTGTTAGGATCCGAAACAAAAGCTTAATAAATATATATATTGATTTTTTTAGAACACTCAAAACTTAAAATATACGTAATGAGAATTCTAAAACTATACATTTAATAATATTTACATGTTTTAACAAAATTAGAGAAAAAAATTGACAAACAAAAATTCGTGGTAACCCGTTGATGATCCATAATATTGAGAAATTAAAAAACTGACACATTTTAAATCATCTAACCAGTTCTATAATTTTGCTAAAGTTAAACAAAAGGTTCGATCAAACTCAACCCGTTTTAACATTAATATAACTTTGTGGACGACTTTTCGTGTTGCTATAATCACTAGTTAGTAGAATACAATCCAAGAAGAAATTACTGGTTTCACTGTTTGGATCTGATCCTACGGTGGGTGACAATTATGGAACCTCAAATTCAAAGGCAGCCAATGTGTGGAACAGTGTGAGCCACTAACGCAGAACTCAATTGCCGCACTTTCAGTATCACCCTCACAAAATTGCGCTTTTTTCTGTGTCAAACCTTCACAGACCAAAACAACAAACCAAAATAGAATCCCAATTCCCACCGACACAAACACAAGTAACTAAGAGACCACATCGTAGGTTGTTGTAGAGAGAGAGAAAAAAAATGTCAGGTGATAGGAGATTGGGCGTGGCCGTTGATTTCTCATCGTGCAGCATCAAAGCACTGAGATGGACGCTGGATAACGTGGTAAAAGAAGGGGATCACCTCATTGTTATCGTGGTTCGCCACACTGCCAACTACGAGCGCGGCACGATGCAGCTCTGGGAAGCCACTGGCTCACGTTAGCAACCCTAATCCTTTAATTCGCAGATTTTAATGATTTCATCTGTTACAAATTATTTTACGCACAACTCGTAAAAATACACGTTACGTAGAACGAAAATGAATTCGTGGTCGTTGGTTCCTAATTTGGGGAGTGGATGTGTATTCGAGATTTGAATCGGCTTATTCACTGCGTGTATTGATCTAAATGCAGCTCTCATACCTCTGTCTGAGTTCTCTGAACCTGCGGTCATGCAGAAATATGAATTCAAACCAGATCCCGAAGTAATTGATATTCTCCAAACTTCTGCCAGGCAAAAAAATGTATGAGTTTTTTAAATTTTGCTCCTAGGGTTATATACATTGAATTTAGTAGATTTAGAGTGAGTCCGTATTTAGTTTTTAACTTTTAAAAAAATATTTATGTATTTTAAATTTTAAAAATAGATTTTTAATCTATAAATACTAAATTAATACTTTAAAACAATTTTTAGTTCTCAAATAATAAATTTAAGAGAATAGAATTATATTGTTTCAAATTTTCTAGTGATTGAAATATTCTTTTAAAAACTTGGGAGAACAAAAACTGAATTCACTCCTAATTTTGTAGATTAAAAACATAATTCAGCTTTTAATTTTTATTTTAGTTTGTAATATACAAGTGTATTACTCCCATCTAGTATTAAATTGTTATAAAATAAAGAATGTTCTTTCTTGTAAATAACTTGTTTGAAAATTTTGTTTAGAGTAATTCCTGAATGGCATTTGAGGGTTTATGAACACACATAAATAATCAATGCAGATTTGATATAGGCTAAAATATGGTACAAACACGTAAATAGTCATTTGATGAGTAACTCTCTGAAGATATCAAGAACACTTAATGACTGATTAGATAGCTGGAAATCAATTAATTTTCTTTGGGGTGGCAGATTATGGTGCTAATGAAGATCTATTGGGGAGATGCTCGTGAGAAGCTATGTGAAGCAGTTGATCAGGTACCTCTGGACTCCCTTACCCTGGGGAACAGAGGCCTTGGCCCTATCGAAAGGTGCCTACTATTTCAACCAACTCCTCCAAAACACAGCATAGCATGCTAAAGTTTTTTAGGTTTCTGATATAATGAAGGATCAACGAATTTCATTTTCTTCTTACAGGGTCATAATGGGCAGCGTGAGCAACTTTGTGGTGAATCATGCCAACTGTCCTGTCACTGTGGTGAAGACTAATTAAGACCACAACCATTAGTTACTTTATTAGTTTTCTAATTTAATGTGTTCGTGACTCTGGTGTGCGTATATAGTCTGTATTCTACCTGTTTCTGAAATGGCTTTTTCTTAGTAAAGGAAAAGGATGTTATATTAATTGCAATACTCTATCCTAACAGAAATAAATACACAACACAGGTCTATACTGAAATCCCAGTGTTCATAGTGAATATGAATCTTGTGTAAAAGTTTTTCCTTCATCTAAAGTCGGTTTTTGCTTTTGTGTTGCCTCCATTAGAAACTGTCAATGGTAGCTTCTCTTTTGTACGTGAATTTGACCTGCATTTCTAAATCCCAACACATTTCTATACATACAATAATCATGTCTTGGTTAGAAGAAGAAAATATAAAAAATAAAATAGGCAATAAAAGAAAAAAAATGAAACTTTGTATTGAAGGGAAATGAAAATACATAATAAAATTAAATTTTGAGATTACTTAATTTTAAAAAAATAGTATTATTATTACTATTATTTATTTATTTTATAATAATAATAATATATCCAATAAACTAACAAAATGGGGAGGGAGAAAAGCTTAACCTATAATTTAAAACACGTAATCAATTAAGATGGTATAAACATAGTCATGTCTCCACAATTTTACCATTTGTGTAAAAATTAATTTGAGTGAGATTCACAAAATTTGTTTTTATTTCTTTTACATTTCTATTTTATCAAATAATTATTTTTTTCTGATTTTTATTTTCCCCCTATTTCCTTCTTCCTCCTTCCTCTCTTTATATACCCGCCAAATAGACTTTTATCAGTCTTCTTCTACTTCCTTATATTATATGTCACATAATTAGCAAGAGTTACATTTTCTGTACATTTAATTTAATTTAAGAGCACTCTTTTAACACTATATTTTTAAATTATTTATTAAAAAGGATAACGAATCCGTAAATTTTATATTTAATTACTCACAAACACACACATATATATATATATATAACATTAACATATATATATATATATATATATATATATATATATATATATATATATAATAGTAGTGTATATGATAATAAATTTTAACATCTATCGCTAAAATGATGTTAACATTTGTTTATTATCAATTAAAAGATATATTAATGTTGATCAAGACTACTTAGTTTTAGAAAATTAAAAGATTAAATATGATAGCAAACTAAAGACTAAAGTTAAATTTAAACCTGAAAATAAAATTATTTTAAACTCTATTTAAAATCTATTGTGTTAATTATTTAACATGTGATCAGCATCACACTAACTCAATGGCCATTGTAAAATGATAAATAACCTGTTATAATTTTCAAAAGTTTAAAATGTATAAAGATAAACAAATGAAAAACAAAATCCTAAACATATCATATTTTTTCTTTCTCCTTCATCATCTTTCTCACATGTATGGTTATCTCATTTTCTCTTTTAAGTCTTCATTTTACCTCTTCTCTATCTCAATCTCTTCAACTCTCATTTCTTTCAAAATTTAATTGCATCTTGCAATAACTAGAAACATAAGGACCATTTTTACATTATTAGAAACATATTAAATCTTCATTTTTAATATTTATTAAAAATAAAGATATTTTCATCGAATCATCAAAATAAATACTTTTACGTTTTGAAAATTCGTCATTCTTTCTACTTTTAGGTTTATTATCAATATTTATGGAGTTAATTGAGAAAAATAATTATCTCAATTTAGATAATTTTGTATTGAATTTTTTTTAATATTTTACTTATTTGTCCTAGGTCTCTAGATTTTAAGTGGTTCTTTTACTTGGACTAAAAATTGCTTAAATAAAAGGAGTTATATATAGGTAAGGAAAATTATATTTGATGATATTTTGATGATGAATTTAGAATAAGATTTGTTTGATTGTGAGAGTTTTAATAGAATAGTTACCATGTTAAGTGTGAGATTTTAACATTGAAATGAAATTGAAATAATTTATCTGTTGCATGTTGAAATGTAATTCTCTCTTTTATTAATTTTTAAAGGAAAGCAGAATTAGTAATTATAGTTTTGTATGAATAAGGCTATGTGTTGAAATAAGAATGTTATTTTGAGTTTTAAGTTAATAGATAGTTGATTTAAAGTACTTTAAATTTAATACTATTTTGAGATATTGATATGGTGGATAAACTAGCATGTTTAAATATAGAGTTTCTTAAGTTTTGATCATAGTTTGGATGAGTAAAGTTAATTATCCATAGTCCTTTAGGTCTGATTTATATGTTCAAGGTGAATGAAGTTTCTATTGGAGCTTGAATGATTAAAGTTAAATTGAAATATATAACTAAATATGTAATTATTTTTTTCATGGTATTATTTAGGTTGTTTTGTTTTGTTTCTCGTATTACTTTGTTTGATGTTATATGCTATGCTATATTGTTGTTGTTGGTTGGGCTAACATGTTTCACATAGTTTTTTCTGTATGATGGAAGCATTTATTCTCATCATGACGCGGTGGATACTAGCCATATTAATTTGTGAATGACTCTAGGAAATGTAAGATGTGTAATCAATTTTGTGTTATGAAGCAGATAATTTGTATTTAAAGATTATTGATGCAAACTTTATAGGCTTTTGTCCTCCGACGTTATTTGTTTCTTTTGTCACACTTTTGTATATAGTATTTTGTTTGTAATTTGAGGAATCATGTGCTCCAAAGTTTGGATGACTAGACTATAGTGATTTTTTTGTTTTCTATTGTTAGAGTTTCACTAATTTTGTTTATCTTTATGTGTGTGTCACTATCTTTGGTCTTCACTATCTTGATGTAATTATCATGCCTACTTATTGTTTGTATTAGTGTTTTTAGGCTCTAATGATGGATATATAGTTTATATCTTTGTATATGGGTTAAAATATCTCTTATCTCCCTTAATTTTATACTCTTCATTGTCAAAAAAAAATATTGAATTGAAATGGATAAAGTAAGATATTTGAGCAAATTATAATTCTTTTAACCATTAAAACAAAAAAAAGTTGAATTGAAATGGATAAAGTAAGATAATTGAGAAAATTATAATTTTTTAACTTTTTTAATTTGTCTAAAAATTGAATATGTAAAAATGATTTTGGATAAAAATATGAAACAATTTGGTCTTGATGTATGAAGTACAATTATTTATTATTTATTTTATTTTCACTTTCTTCATCATTTTCACCTCGATAAAAAAATTAATCCATTTGTCTAATACCTAATCTTCCTGGGAACTCTCTTAGTATAAATTATGTTATTTTTATGTTTTATGTAGATTAAAGGAAAAGTGGAAAATGAGATTAAAAATAAGTGTAAAAGTTATAATAGATAAATTAAAATTAATTGTATAACGTAACCAATTACAAAAAATGTCCTTGATTGTATTTTAAGAAGCATAAATTAGATTTAGAAAATAATTAATTATGAAGTACTTAATTTATGTAATAAAAATATTTTTTTTAAATTAAATATATAAATAATTAATTGCAAATGAAGTTAAAAAAATCATATGCAAATTTAAAAAGATAAAAGTGTATTACAAATTTTTTAATTAGTAAATTGTTTTGAAATTATTTTAATATATTTTTTTAATCAGCAACTATGTATTTTATATATAAGTATGTACAAGAGGTACTAGAAATACCTATTACAGAAGCTGCAACTAACTTCAAGCAAATAAATCTAGTTTATATTCTTCTTCTTAGTAATGTTTAAAGCTTTGTTGAAATTGTGCTAGAAAAACCAGAAAAGATTAGGTCCATCAGATAAAGAAGACAAGATTAAACTTACACTATAACTAAGCACCTACTAATATTAAAATTTATATGATTAGATATCTTTGTCAATAATATATATAAATATATATATAAAAGATGTTCTACTTTACATTCATTTTATTTGTAATTGTAATCAACCGCCACGCAATCATTTCTTAAAATATGTGATTTGAATAAATAATTTTGCAAATATTTGTTCTTTATATAAAATATGCAAGTGTATAATAAGATAATCGATTATCCACTTGCATATAAATTTCGTCAATATTTTTACTTGCATACTTTGGATTGCAACAATACATTTACATCAATTACAAACATCTTTATATATCTTTTATAGTTATAGGGCAAAAAAAATGGTAATTTAAATAATTTTCTTCTCTTTTTTTATTCATTTATAAGGGGTTAGAATCTCACCTTCCCTTCTTTTTATCCTCTAAATCACCACAAATAAATCATCATATACAAACACATATAATGTCTGTATTTCACCTCTATTTCTTCCTTTTCCATTTCTTTCTTTTATTTATGAATATCTCTCTTCCATATAATATATTTTTTAAGGTTTTGAACTTCAATTGACATATAAACAGCTGATTAAAATATGTTATGATTTAGTATTTAGAGTAGTCATAAAACAACAAGAAAACGTCCATGTTAACCAATCTCAACAATTTTAAATTGCCACAAATTGAATTGTCACAAAGTGTCCATTTATTTAAAGTAAAAAAAATACTCAATCTTAAAGTATTGTAATTTTTTATTTAGACTAACAATGTTGTACGATTTTCAATTTAAATTATGATTTTTTTAAGATTTTACAGATTTAAAATAACATAATGAATGTAAATACTCAACTTACTATAAAAATATAATTAAAAAAAATCAACAATTAAATTAAAAAGATGTAAGTGAAACTCAATATTTTTTCTATTTTTGTAATGATAAAACGTTTTAGAATTTGAAACATAACAAGTTTGAACTTAAAAAAAAATTAAAGATTGCAAGAATTAAAAAAGTTTAATTAAAGTGACTTAATTGAAAAAAACACATAACCATAAAGTAAAGACATAAATTTATAACAATTGAAAAGAGATTAAACAGAAGTGTAAAAAATCCTAAAGAGGTACATCACAAAAGCTTAAAATGATAAAAACAATAAAATGAACTGAAAAATAAATGAAGAGAATGGTAAACTAGATTTTAGTTCAAATAAATAAACGAAATTAAATGTAATACAAATCAAAAGATTATAAATAATAAGATAAATAAAAGAAAGGAATTATATTTGTTCCGACTTGAAGTTGAATAAGATAACATTATTAGAGTTTTGTTTTCAAAAAATATCACAAAAAATTAAAATAAAATATATATATATAAATTATCTTTAACTTCAACCTATTCTAACTCACTATTAAATGTAACAAAATAAAAATATTATAAAAATTATTATAACTAACGTATCATTGCACATTTTTTTTATAAAAAATAATAAATATATATTTTAATAAAATAATGTTATGTTAATGTATTAACACTTTTAATGTAAATGAATCATTATTTTGTTTAAAGGACTTACTTTCTAAATAGAGTTAGAAAAATTGTTTGTTTTTCTATGGTTTAAATTTAAAAGAATGGATGAGGGAAGAGTTTCAATCCCACCAATCAATGCTGAAACACAAGCTTAGCACAAACAATGGCCACTATTCCCCAAAACCTCATGCTATTTTCATACTTCATGATCCACCACTTCCCCTCACTTCTCACCTGTATATATCTATTCCCACACCCCAATTCCCAAACACCCAACACCTTCTTCTTTTCTCAACCACCTTAAAAAAACAAATAAATAAAATAGAAAAAACAAAAAAAACAAAAAAACAATGAAACTCAACATCGACTTCATCACCCTCTTCTCCATGACCCTCGTCCTATGCTTTGCAATATGCACCGCGCACGTCCCACCCAGCGGAGAAGAGCCGAAGTCTCCACCGCAAGAGCCAAAGTCTCCACCGCAAGAGCCCAAGTCTCCACCGCAAGCGCCCAAGTCTCCACCGCCAGCGCCCAAGTCTCCACCGAAAGCGCCCAAGTCTCCACCGCGAGCGCCCAAGTCTCCACCGCAAGCGGCGGATCCGCCATTCGCTTTTCCTCCCACGGAGTTCTCGAACGACCAGGAATGGTCCGAGGAAGGCTTCTTCAGCGTGGGCGGCGGGCACGGCCGCAGCCACGGACATGGCCACGGCCACGGTCACGGTCACGGCCACGGTGAAGGCCACGGCCACGGTCAAGGTCAAGGCCACGGCCATGGGAGTGGGAATGGGCAATTGCAAACGACCTCGGCGTTCTTCTCGTTCTTCGCGGATATCCGGAAGGGGTCGTTACGCGGCAGCAAGACGATCACGAACCTTGATAAGTTCAAAAGCAGCGACCGTGAGTCGGTGAAGAAGATCTGCTCCCACACGGAGTACCCCAACGATTGCCTCTCCAACGTGGTACCCTACCTCAGCGGCAACTGCGACGTCACGAGCGTCCTGGAGGCCGCCATCAAGGCCTGCTCCTTCCAGGCCAACTTCACCATGTCCATCGTCGCCAAATACATGAAATCCTCGCCGGAGTTAGCCACCCCCCTCGCCGACTGCAAGGGGCAGTACTCCAACGCCATCCAGAGTCTCCACGAGGCCATTGCGGCCCTCCCCTTGCACGACATCGGCACCGTCACCATCAAGCTCAGCTCCGTCATGGCGGATGTCTCGGCCTGCGAGAGCGGCTTCCATGACCTCAAGATGACCTTGCCGAAGAGTCATGCTGAAGGCATGGTTAGCATTATGGCCAGTAACTGTCTCGCCATTGCTTCCTTGATTCCCTCTTAGATGGGGTTTGTGTGCTCTACTCACTGCTGTGAGTCCAACTAGTGCATTGGTGTCTCTCATATATATATATATATATATATATATATATACACTCACTATTGTATTTTTGTAAATAAAGTTTTAGTTGGTAAGCATCAACTATGAACAAACAATTTTTGTTTTATAGAGTGGATGTACCAGTAATTCATTCAAACTTCTAATCTATTTGATGTTTAGTAGAGAAAAAAATAGTATATTTAATTATTTGAATAATTTTTTTTATAAACACCCATAGAAGAAGTAGAAATTAAAAAAATTCACTAAAATTAATTTATATATAAACCATAAATTATCTTCAGGAAAATCTGATATAAAAGTTTTCTATGTATAAATTAATTTTACAATTTATAAGAAAATCATTTTAATTTTTTTATCTTCAAAGTATTTATAAATAAATTTATCTAAGCATAATTGTGTATAATATACAAAAAGAGAGAAATAAGGAGAAACAGTCGGTATTATATCACCAAAATGTCTTATGTTTTCTTTATTTTTTTTAAAATTAATGATTCAGATTTCACTTTTACAAGAATGTCAAATGAATAATAAAGCTTTTACATATCATTAGCTGTATTTTTTTTTTCATTTTTCTAAACCTTGAATGTATTAATATTTTGGATGGTAATTAATTAGTCAACGATTTATCTTCTTATCCCTCAATTGTTACATAATCAGGAAGTTCGTGTTTATGTCCCAGTGAATTAACTAGGTGCAGGAATTTAAAATTTTCAATTTACAATTAAAAATTTGAATTACGTATTTTATAGAATTTTATCAAATATTATAATTTATCTTTATATATTTTATTACATCATATAATCAACTTTATCAATTATTTTTTTATGAATATCCGAGACCTGAACTTGAATTTGCTTAAACCTCTAATTAAGTTGGCACAAATACATGTGCTAATCTAATATTTTCATTTAAGAAAATGGTTTCGTACATAATATATAAATAAAATGAACCTGTCTAATTTCATTTTCAAAATAAACAAATAAATATAGAAGATATCATAAATGTTTATAAAATAACATATGTTTATTTAAGTAAAAAGAGTTGTCTTTTTTATTGTAATGATCAGTACTATTAATATTAATATTAGGTGTTTCATAAAAACATAACAATATTTAATAATATGTGATTGATGCGCAATTATTTAAAAGTCAATTAAAATATTGATTGCATAAGCATAATTTAAAAATTTGATCGATATAAAATGACATATCACTAAGAAATTTTATATAATCATATAAAATTCTAATAAACTACTTTCAATAAGTTCCAACAATTCTTAATAAAAATACATAACAAATATTTAAATTAAGTTAAAACATATATATCATATATCTACAACAAATTAATCTCTATATCACAACTGTCAATTGAAAGAACAGCATAAAAAAGTAAGAAAAAAAATGAATAACATATTATTGTTACCTATACTAAAGACAAATATGATTTTAGATTTAAAAGAATTAATTACTTTAGTTCAGCTAACTGAATTTGTTAAAATTAAGAAAATGACAGTTTGAAAATAAACAACAAGTGTTATCCGAACTGTACAGGTGTAAAGACAAACTTTAGGATTTGTATTTGAATATAACACCAAAAGATCTGAATTAAATTATAACATCTTTTACAGCGTTGGATTAAGATCTTAAAAGAAGAAAGAGCCTTTAATTACTAAACAACAATAAATTATGGATTTCATTTAAAATTAACTTATAAAGTTAAAAAAAAGCACAAAGAAGGTAATAAAAGATAAAAAAACAGAGATTGGTAAAAGAATAAAAACTCACCTGTAACTAAAACGAAATCAACGTAGATAGAGAACATTCAAAATGAATGCTTGAGAGGGAAGGAGGACAGAAAATGAAAGAGAACAAAAAGTAAAAAAAGCGAAGCAACTTCATACATGAAGTAAAGGATCGTTGCACAGGGAGCGAAGGATCACTCCAGAAGGAGTGAAAAATCGCAGCATAAAGAACGAAGGATTAAGCTGAGCGAAATACTACTGCGCAAGAGACTACTGTGTAAGAGATTAGGTGATAAGCTACATTAAAGTGAAAAATGTTGTTACCAAAAGAAGGAGGAGTTCTCGCATAAAAAAAATAATAAAACTTCATTGGGTATCTTTACCATTAACATCCACATCAACTTATTTAATAAACTACTCTGAATAGTTTATCAAAGTAAGTTTCTTCTAAGTGTTTTCTTTTAAGGTTTGAACAATCAAGTAAACATTTACTGTAAGTATTTGTTAATTAATTCTTTTTCTACAAAAATTTTAAACAATTCAAAATCAATTTTTTATAAATTAAAATTATCTTATGTATAAATTAATTTGTAAGTTCTATTAACTCTTTAAAAATCTGCCTTTTAACCATACTAATTTTAGTTTATAAAAAACTCAATTTTTTTCTCTTATAGAAACATTTGCAAAGAAATTTCCTTTAAATATACCTCTAATATATAATGTTTTTATTTTAAAATTAAAATACCTTTAATTTTAAAAAACTAATTATTGATAGAACATTAAAACCAGATCAGAGTGTCAATAACAATAGCAATTTAAGAAAAAAAAAGTTACGAAAGATTTATTATTATCTACCAAGTTGACCAATTTTTTTAATTATAATGAATTAGTTCAGCAAGTTTTGTAAATGAAAACAAAAGAAGTATAAAGTTTATACTCAAATTTTTTATCTTGGGTTTTTTTTTAACTGTTGATTTTAAATTAAATTATATATTTATATTGAAAAACACATTTTTCATTACAAAATGCAAAAACTGATTTTCTAACATTAGGCCAAACAAGCACAAAAATAAAGTAAAAACATTGAATTCAAGGATTAAAGTCAATCTCTATCTGG
This sequence comes from Lablab purpureus, assembly GCA_030347555.1. Taxonomy (NCBI): domain Eukaryota; kingdom Viridiplantae; phylum Streptophyta; class Magnoliopsida; order Fabales; family Fabaceae; genus Lablab; species Lablab purpureus. The sequence goes on from CM059259.1 coordinate 18,835,689, forward strand.
TTAAAAGAAAAAGAACGGACAAAAGAATTTGTCGTTTGATTTATAAGGGGAGGAAGAGAAAGGAAAATGAAATAATTTAGTATTTGAAACTAATTTCTACATTAGAGACTAATTTTATTTGGATTATACTAGAGACTACTTTTATTGTGAATTTCATTTGGATTATATTAGGGACTAATCTTATTCACAAGAATGTAGATGGTGAGTTTGATTTTCTAGCAAGAATTGACATTTGATAAAAACAAAATATACTTCACACGTATACAACAAACAAATGGTCAAAGAATATGGAATGGGGTACACAAGACATTCGCCACCTTAGTTCGATCAAAGATGTTTCAACACCAGGACAAACCTGCAGGCGCATGATCAGATTTAGGCTAACTAGGCACTGATGATAAATGTTGGTCGATACATAAATCAAGTTACAGGGCTTTTAGAAATGGGAATAATAGCTCACTCCACTTGATGAAGTAGAAACAAAGGGCGTGCTCCTTCTCAACTTATCGCAGGAGCACACTTATATTAACATAATTACAAAGAGAGTATAATAAAAAATAAAAAATAAAAACACCTCTGAGTTTAGAGATTAGAGAGCTCTATATTTCTATTCACTGCATAAAGGCTAGGAAGTTTAATATCTGAAACCAACATCAGCAACAGAAATGTCTCAAGATCCATTGGAGAAAAGTGCCCCATGTTCGGTAGATTTAATAAACTTTTTGAGCAAAAGGACCACAATAGCAATAGCGAGTCCGATAGCTGCCAATGTGAACAACCTATCATCAGGTTTCTGGACCCTTGTCTCTGGCTTGGTATTGTGAACCCTTGCAGTTGTATCTGACTTTTGGGGCAGCTCATTCCTTGAAACATTTGATTGAATCTCCCTTGACTCTTCAACTCCTGCAGGGTTAGCATTTGCAAGGACTTCTTGTTCTTCAACAATGCCATCACCTTCTTGATCTATAATCCTCTCTCCAGCTGGTAAAGACTCGGTATTAGGTGAATCAACCAGGGCCTCAGCCTCCTCATTTCTGGGGTGCTCTTCGGAAGCCTCAGTGGCGCTTGGTTGAGGAACTGGGGGTGCCTTGCTTAGCATGTACTCGTGTATCTGGGATAACCGATTACAATCAGCAGCACAATATATTACAGAAAATACAATCTGAGGAGAAAACAATAAGCAACATTTTACCTCATCGATCAGCTTTTGACGTTCAGGAGTCCCGAATTTAGGAGGAGCTTCACGAGATTTTATAGCCAGGGTACGCCTCTCTTCTTTCTTGTAGTCTAAAGATCCCAATGCACCATTTGGGTTGGTTGGCATGAATGCAATCAGTGCAACTAGAGCAGTCCTCACTGCCAAAATATATTTACCTCAATTAAAATGGAACCTTTTACGTCAAAGGAATTAACAGGGTTCGCCCTGTATTGTCATAATGATAATGCATTTAAGATCTACAAAAATGTATAATGCATTAAAAAAGAATGATCAAAACAACAGAGATACATTCCCATTGCAGTTCTACAAACTACAAAAGCATTAAAAAGCAACTACGTAGTTTGATCAGTGTTTTTCTGGTTGTATTCCTAATCGTTTTACAAACCAATGTGATGATCTAAGACATGGGAATCAATGCAATGCCAACTTTTTATCGAGAGAAGGTCAAGTTATGTCCCAAAGCATAGTATGTTCCTACCAGGTAGACAGTAATGATAATGGAAAATTATAAAGGACAACTAAACAGTTATATAACTGCAGATCAACAACTAAACAGCTATAATCTTGTATAATCAGAATGGAGAATACATAACATTTATGAGAAAATGAACCATGAGATAGATAGCTTGCAAAACAGTTAACCAAAAACAGAGTCGAGAGTAAAAAGGAATGTTATTTACCGCTCCATGATGGTTGCCAATGCTCAGGGTGATGATTTGAAATGCTCAAGCAAATCTTGGTTTGAGTCTCAAAACGACCATTAGGCTAACAGCATAAAAGTTAAATTTTTAAGCAAGTAGGATTGATCTTTCTTCAGTATTCAAACATGAAAAGACAGTTCATGAAGCAGAACCAAACAAAAGGATACGCAAATTAACACAAGAATCCAATCAGGAGGAAGGGAGCAACATCTTACTGTCAACAACATAAACGAAGGGGGTTTGAATGGATACTCTGAAGGCAGCTGGATCCGTCCATGATAAATACCACCCTCAAATTCAGTATCACGAGGCCCTCTAATCGCAAATTGCCACTCAAATATATTTTCCTGAAAGCAATCACAACACTGAAGTTACTAAGGAAAGATATGACAACAAAAACAAAAGTAATACACGATAATAAAATTACGAGTTTCAAACCAGTAACAATTTACAGACAAAAACAAAATAAGGCAAGTATGGAACACTCTTAGAGATTTATCAAGTTAGTGATATCAGGTAAAATCAATAAACTATTAACCCCCACATCCACAAGTTTTTTTTAAAAAAAAATGAGAAGTTTGGATGATACTGACCTCGGTTACAACAAGTATCAAGACACGAAGAATGGTTATAATTATAGATTATTCAACAATAATCACAAAGTTCTGAAATTGACAACGAGATTTGAGCTCACATATTTTTACAATGTTAAAAGATGCACAGAATTCAGAATAGCATGTAAATTGAAATCCCTCAAACATAAATACCCTATAACACAATTTCCACAAAATTCCATCATAATTTTTAAAAATCATAAATTGCCCTATCCAAACACCAAACAAAGGAATTTCCCAAAACAAGCAGAATCAGCCAACAAGAAGAAATTCACAATTTCTCGCCACGCACCACAACGCACAACAGCGCGATCTCACACAAATCCTTCGTCACAACAGGCATGCACGTGGCAAATGAAAGCACACAAGGCACAGATGACGGAGATGATCTAAGGAGAGAAAAAGGGAACCTCAAGAGGAAGGCTCATGAAATCGTCGGAGGGGTTGGAGTGCATCTCCTTGACCTCCTGGAGGATCCGCTTGACGGCGGGATTCTTGAGGTTGTACTTGTCGGCCATTGTAGGTGGTTAAAGCTAGGAGTGATTACGGTTGGGAAAGGAAATCAAGAAGAAGAAGAAGAAGAAGAAGAAGAAGAAGAAGAAGAAGAAGGGGAAATAATAGAGGGGAAAGGGGAACAGGGGAAGCTGGCTTCTTTCGCTGGGATTGACACGCTCTGACTTACGTGTCTCTCTTCTGTTCAATCCTTCCTTCTTCGTTCAACCTTCCTCGCATCTCATCTTCCTGCCTTTTCGCATTTATTTAACATAAACTTAAATATTTGGTTTAATCCAATTTTTTCATTTTTCTATCCCAATTTTCTTTTACACTTCTTGCTGCTAAACAAGTATTTTTATTGGAATATCTTTCTTTAACATAAAATGATTTTAATTAAATTTTCTTTTCTACTTTTTTAATACCACCAATAAAAAAACAATATTACCTTCCACTCTTTTTCTCTTTAAATTATTTTTTTCCACTCATTCAAATCTATCAATCAAAGAACAAAGAATAAGTGATCTTGAATGATGTATCACCTCAAGGACGCTATTGTTCCTTAGCAGAAAAAAAATGTGGTAAAATATATAATCTTTTTGGAATTTAAAATATTAATATAATAATCTACTTTAATTTTATATTTTCTCTTAGTTTTTTTACTACTGGATACTTCGATAAAAAAAATTCTCTTTTTCAAAAAGGTAATTTTATATTTAGTCATTTTCGAACTTTGTGTTTATTATTGAGATCATCAAAAGAACTATTTTATTATTAATCTTTTATATTTTACAATTTTTTTATCGGAGTTTTAATTTTATGAGTTTTAGTATATGAATTTTGAAATTATACAGGTTTTTATATGTAGTTAATGTAAGGTAGCTACCAATTCAGAGTGATAATATATTATATTTTAAATTATATATTTTATTATTGAACTTCTGTATTTTCGTGAGTTTTGTTAATAAAATTTCAATTTTACTAATAAACATTCAATTTTTAATTTTTAATTTGAATTTTAAAATTATATATAGTTTATCTTTCCGTAAATTGGAGGTCAATTATGTGATAAAGTAACCGATAAATAATATGGAAAAATTGACAGAATGATAGTATGATTAGTAAATTCATTGAAAATATTTTTTTTTGGATTGATTAAAGACATCCCTATTATTAAATATTAAAATATTTGTCTAATTTTTTCGAATTTTATTTTAAAAAATTTAAGAAACTAATTTACAATCTCAATATCTTGATTTCCTTATTCTTATTAAAAATCTTAACTAGTTTACATTTTTTATTTTTTTATCTAGGTTGCATAACGAAAAAAAAATCTTATATGTCACGTAAAACTATATAACAAAGTGAAATGAGAAAAAAAAATTACACTTAATTGGTATACCTATGTTCCCATCTCAGATTATATATATATAATTAGTTTAGTCTAAAACTAGTCTAAATTTTTAATCTAATTTTCTTCAAACTAATCATTTAAAAAATATTCTACCATAAAAAATAAATATATTTTCCCGTTAATAAATGAGATAGTCTGAAACATATAAGATAGAATAACTTAAAGTCTATAAATTATTATTTTAATAAATTTTGTACAATAATTTACATTTTATATTTATTTACATTTCCTCAACTTCATTGAAAGAAATGACTTTGTTATTAGTTTCGATTACATTATTAGTTTTGATTACCTTAATAGCTTTCATTACCTTATCAGTAAATTGACATCAATTAACGAAAAAGTAATACTCGAATAATTTTAAATTTTTTTTTTGGTAAAGTTGACAAAATTAAAAAATCAATAGTAAAATTTTTAAGAAAAGAGTTTGATAGAAATATTACTAAAACATAATAATATTTTAATGATAAAAATGCGCAACTTAAAATATAATTCTTATTTAACTTCCAACTAGAAAGTATCTTGTATTAGTCAAGTCGTCATATTCTTAATAATTTGAATTGGTAAAAAATATTAAATATGTTTAATTTTCAAATTTATGTGGTAAAATTTGTAAAATTAAAAGTTCAGTACTAAAATTCACAAAATATAAAAGTTTAGTGATAAAATATTTCATAAAGCCTAAATAGTTAGGCTTTATATTCATTTAAAGTCAATGGTTAAATGAAGTGTTAGGTTTTTATTTTGTATAATACCATATATATATATATATATATATATATATATATATTTAATTGCTGTTTAATTTCAAATGTTGTTCAAGCGGTTATTTAATTTAGTTTTACTCTTTTACAATTTTTTTATTTTTTTTATTTTTTACAAGATCATGGTTTTAAATACGTTTTATGTAATTTTAAAAAAATAGATAGGAAAAAGATATTTCATACTTCTGTATATGTTCTAAAAGAAAAAGTTTCGTCTTTTTATACATGTTTTAAAAAAATTACCTATCTATATATATTTTGAAGGATTATTTTTTTATAAAATTAGTTATGTAACAAAATAAATATATAAAAAGTTACATTTTCTAAAAAGTAGTTAAATAAAAAATAATCGTTACAGTTAATTTTAAAATTTAAATATTTTTTATTTTAATTTCCAAATATTAATTAAAAATAAAATAAAAATATAACTATGAACACCACATACTACAATGGATATTATTTAATAATTAAATTATATGAATTAAAAGTTTAAGTGTCTAAATTAAGTTAAACTAAATATTATCTAATAAATATAAAAACTATCCAAATGTACGCATCAACTGCTTAATTAATCTATACCAATATATAAATATATTCTTATTCTTAGTTTATTCTTTTAAAAATTATTTTTAAATAATAATAAACAATAAATTTAATCAGATTAAAAATTTAGTTTTTTTTTATATTTTTTTTAACTTTTTTCTTTTCTTTTCTTAATTTTTCATATTTTACATTTTTAAAAACTTTTATCATTTTTAGAAGATTATTACTCTTCTCTTTTCTCATCTTTTATTCTATAATACTCTAAATTGTGGTACGAAAGACGTGCATATGGTACTATGAAAAAAGACTACAAGATCAAATTATAGAGGATAAAATATAATATTCTTTTCTAAATTTTGTCATTTTAGAATTATTTTTTATTCTTTAAATGATAATTATTTTACTATTATCATTATTCTTTAACTTCTTATATTTTTGTTTAATTTTTTTTTTCTTATCTCAAGAACATATTATCTTCCTCTTCTCTTATACACAGAACAATAAATAAATGATATTATGAAACAAAATTACAAGTGGAAAGTTAGAACTAGATCAAATGGTGAAGAGTAAGGTTCTACTTTAAATTTTCTTAGTTTAAGATTATTTCTTATTATTTAAAAGGTAATTATTTCTCTATTACTATTATTTTTAACTTGATTCTAACAATTTAATTATGATTTTTTACATTTTTTATATAAATTTTTTCTCTCATTCTAACAACACATGCATATATTGTTATAGTTATCCATACCGTAACTCTTACCATTATCATTACGTTACTCTCACTGTCACCGTCACTGTCACTGTTATCGTCACCGTTATCGTCACCGTCATCGTCATCGTCATCGCCACCGCCACCGCCACCGCCACCGCCACCGCCACCGCCACCATCACCTTTACCGCCGCTTCACCGCGACCGCCGCCGCTATCGCTACCATTATCGCTACTATTACCGTCACCTTTACCGTCGCCGCCACCGCCACCGCGACCGCCGCCAGTACCGGCCACTATCACCGCCACCGCTATCGCTATCGCTATCGCCACCGCTATCGCGGATCAGCTATCAGCTATCGCCATTGTCACTATCACCGCTACCGCCACCGCTATCGCTATCGCTATCGCTATCGCTATTACCGCTACCATGACTGCCACCGCTACCGCGGATCGCCACCGCTATCGCTATCGCCACCGCCACCGCTATCGCTATCGCTACCGCCACCGCTACCGCTATCGCTATCGCTACTCGCCACCGCTATCGCGGATCGCCACCGCCACCGCTATCGCCACCGCTATCGCTATCGCCACCGCTATCGCGGACTGCCACCGCCACCGCCACCGCGATCGCGACTGCTATCGCGGACTCGCGATCGGAACCGCGACCGCTATCGCGACCGCTACCGTACCGGCCATAGTCACCGCTATCGCCACCGGCCACCGCCACCGCTACCATTACCGGAACCGCCACCGCCACCGCTACCATCACCTTTACCGCCGCCGCCACCGCGGACTGCCGCCATTACCGCCACCGCTATCGCTACTATCACCGCCACCGCCATCAGCTACCTTTACCGCCACCGCTATCGCTATCGCTATCGCTACCGCCACCGCTCTACGCTCGACCATCTCCGCCTGGATCGCTCTCGCCTGGACCGCCTCCATTTGACCGCACTCGCCACCGCCATTGTCACCGCCACCGCCACCGTGTCATTCATGTTACCGTTCGTGTTGCCGTTTCGAAAAAAATCACTTAATCTGTAGATTGTGCATACCAAATATAAAAAAACTCACATTAAAAATTTATCAAAATATACAAGAATTTCTAACTCATGAATTGTTTTTAATTATGTCTCTAATTTGGATTTTTTTTTAGAAAATTAGATTCTTTTAAGTATGATACAATTTTTTTCAAGAATTTTGAATGAAATTAATTCGTGGAAAAGCCTAAAAAAACTATAATAAGATATCTTATTACAAATAATTCATAAATTTCAGATAAGACTTTAAAATATACGGACCTATTTAAAAGTTTCACATAGACTTATAAATTAATTTAATTTAACTTAAATATCATCATTCATGTTTAAAAAAGTTGACATAGTTGAATATCCTCTGTTATCATCTATTTTTCTTTTATTTTTCATAATCATAAAACAGTCTAGAACGAGTTCATAGCTGTTTTAAAGTTGTAAGAAAAACTAAGTTGAGTGAATCTTAATTTAAATATTGTAAATAAATGCAGTGAAAAAAATTGCGTATTAACAGTGTGAGCTGAGTTTCCTTAAGAGATTATTAGTTGAGGCCATCCAAAAACTTTAAATGAGAGAAAGTAGTTTAGTTTTGTGAGGGATACATCTCTTCTCTGGCAATAAGGACTAATGCAGATATATTGCAATATTACATCATATGTTAAGAGAAGATCCTGATTTATGATGGATAACACAAGTTGTGGAATCTCCAAGTCTCCTCAAGCTTGATCCTCAACTGTCAACTCCTCAATAACGTTCCCATTGTTGAAGGGATTAAACCCTTCAACTCCAGAGCATTTGCTAGCCAACACTGCTGAATAAGTCCCTTGATTAACCAAATGCTTGCGTGCCACAATAACCGAGTTAATAACCTCATCAGTGGGGTGAAAAACGGAGAGAACTTCAAAACCTTTCAGATCAGAAGAAGGATCAACCACCGGGTAGAGGAAGGCTCTAGCATCATGTGCACTCCTCAACAACAAAATAGCTCCTGGGGCCATGAACTTGGCTAGGTGCTTGATGACTTCTGCTTTCTCCTTATGGTCCATTCCCACAAGTGCTGCCAAGAAGATCACGTTGTAGTCCTTGAGACCATTTGACACCTTTAGAATGTCATTGGTGTGGAAGAACATTCTCTTCGACAAGTCAGGATCCGAAGAGACTAAGCCATGAGCCTTGGCGTTTGCCAAAGGATCCATGTCGTAGTTGTGGAAGGATGTCTGCCTGAGGTAATGGGTGGCCAGCATAATTGAGGTGAGAGGAAGGGGACCTGAGCCCACAAAGGCAAGTTGGGAGGGGATTTGGGTGCAGTGTGTGGTGAGCATGGTGAACTCCAAGTGACTTAGTTTGAGGTAATTGAAGTAGTAGGGGAAGAGTTTCATGTGGTTTAAAGGGTTCTCATGTGATCCTATGAGGGTTGAGTAGTGGCTCTCAAGCAGCCCCTCAGCTTTTCCACAAAGTTTAATCAGCTTTGCTATGGTTTCTCTAACCTGTTCGTTCAGCTGAGAAACATCTATTTGACATGGGGTGGTGCAAATGGTGACAAGTTGGGTGAAGAGGTTGTTGACATGGCTGGAGGGGTTGAGGTCTCCTAGTTTGGAGATTTTCTCATAGATTTCACATACCTTTTCTACTACCATCACTTTCTGTTGGTTCTCCATTCTTGTATAATTGATTAACCAACTTGCAAAGAGATAGGACAAGGACACTAGGAATGAGTGATCACATGGACTCTTGCTAGCTCCTTACCCTGAGTTCCAGTTTACAACACCCTTCAATGCTAATTTATAAGTGCACTCCAGGACAAAATGTTCTGTTTAGGCTTTAGAGGCTAATATATACCATTGCTTGATGGCCACTTTTGGTGCAATTTGATGTAAGAGCCCCATTTGCAGTTTATCTCTTAATTAATTAATGGTCAAGTGCATGAAGCAGTGCCGCACTACATTCAAGACAAAGTCACCTAAGAAAGTTACTATTGCCAATTGAGCATCCTAAATGGAAAAGACAAAATCACTGTTTTATACATCAAAAATAAATTGAAATGAAGGAATAAATAAGTGCTTGACGATGGACTTAAAGAGTGTAGGATTCAGGAAAGACCTGTGGTTCTTTGCGAGTTGTGCGTTATGACACTCATGCATTCTCGTATCAGCTCCATCACTAATAGTGAAAATAACCATAGGGGAACTTGGAGATAGGACATAGATATGACAACATTGTGTAACATTGTGCAACATTTTTCACTGAAATTCTGAATAACATTTGAATAATGTAAGCACTTAGAATTTAAAAAAAAATATCATGGTTTCGAATTGTTGCAGAATTTTTTATATTAGTAGCATATAGCTCAGCGTCCATAATTCATTTGGGTTCACGCGATCCTATGACCAATTGATCAAGAGTAACAACCAAACCATTTTAAAACTAAATAAGATACAGAGAAGCTTGTAAAAATCAAATCATGATTTTCTCACTTTTGTTTTCATTTGTCTGCACTGAGATCTGCGTCTCTCCCAGAAAAAAAATAAAAACATTAAGACCAAGAAAAACAGAACAATAATCTCATGAAAGAGAACAATACACTTTAAATATCAGGCGGGAAAGAGTATGAAATATTTATAAACATCCAAAAATTAAGATGCAAAACACTAATGTTTCATAACTTTGTTAACTTTATGAGTATAGTATGTCGACATCGTGTGTCCATAACATAATTGAGACTTTTGTTAATTATTGTGCAGTGTTGTGCGCTCTGCCTTGCTCTGCTTCTACACTTACACATTACTCATAGTTACATCATCCTGAACTTTTAGAGACAAATCTAAATGAAGAATGAAGCCAATAACTTGATCATGTCTTGTAGGATATGTAGGTTTTCTAGAGAATTTTACTAGTGCAAATGTGAAATATACGTTGGCTACTAAAGCATTTTGGGTCATTACAGCAATAGATCAATATTGGCCTTTGCCTAATGCCAATTATCTTGTGAAATTAGGATTTTACTGTTTATTTTTTTCTACCTGAAAAGTACTGCTAGCTGACTTTCGACAGTGTGCTAAAATGAAGAAAAATAATAGTATCACTTGAAAATCAAGAAGTTTTCATTTGATTATATATTTAAATAGAATTATTAATATGTCATTGTTCTTAAAAAATTGTTACTAAAATCCATTGCATCTCAAAAAGACTTTATTTTAACTTTCAGCTATTGAACAAAGAAGTAAACAATCCAAAAATCATTTTTCAAACAGAAACAAGCTATACATGGAGTGACCATGTCTTAAACGCTTAATGTTACAAGACTATCCAATATACAGTAATAGCATTTTCAAAAAATATACTGAAAGCTAATCCTGTCCCAGCACACTTGTTAAGAACTCGTTAGCGACAAAAACATCATGTTCAGCAGTTTATGCAAGTCCATATACAGCAACAGGAACACGCATGCAACTATATCATGATGGCCAACAAGAGTTTTTGCTATTTCTTAGACTGGAACGAGAGACTGTAATCTTAACCCTTGACAACTATCTATTACATCAGTGTTCACCTGCAAAGCTGTATCACGTCTGCCACAACAGGCTTAGCCAAGATGCCTGGATTGGTAGTTCAATCATCAGACGCGGTGGTTCACGCTCAAAGCATTAGTTGGGTATGCTGCTGACACGATTCCTACACTTTTAGTCTTGGATACCCTTTTGCACTTTGTATGCACCTGGATGGTTCTTTCCCTACCAATATGACACAGTCATAGAGACCACAGAGTCCAATTTCCCCATACACCTCACCCATAGCCCGCTGGACTTGTACCAACCTCTTCAACCTCTGCTTTAGAACTCTGTTACCATACTGCAGTATACTATTCACTACTGTATCACATCTCCTTTTAACCTATAATATCCACACAAAACACACCACCTTACAGTTGTGTTGTTGCTTAGTGTTCTTGGACATTTGATTTTTGGTTTCATAAAAGCTTGATGGAAATATAAAGTTCAAAGCATGTCCACCTTGTTCAGCTAATACTCTAGCAAAACCTTAAGCATCTTCACATTCCTGTGCTGAAGTTTGGAGGATTAGACCAATCTATTATATAATACACAGACACCACTAGGTCATATACATCTATCCTACAAAAAGTAAATGTAATTTTTTTAAATTTTAAAAAAATATTTAAAATTATATGTAAGATGTATGTTAGTAATCATTAAGGAGTTCATTGATTTTTTTTCCATTACTATAAACATATTAAGTTATTTTTTATTTGATTTGGTGTAAAATTATTAATTAAGTTTTATAATAATATAATAAACCATTTCAATATCTCACTGTCTACTTATTCAATCACTATTTATGTTGTGAAGTAGTTGATCTTCAATAAAATTTACTTCCTTAAAATCAAATTCAACAATGAAAATAATTACAAAAATTATTAATAATATTATCCAAACATTTTATTCAAAAGTCACTTTTAAATACTTATAATATGAAATCAATTTCTTTTACTAATATTTCTTTTAATACCATCCAATACCAAATCAATGCTCACCTAAACTAAAACTTATTTCAAAATCAATGTAATATTTCCAAATTATATATAAAATGTAGGTTGGTGGTAATTAAGGGGTTCATTGGTTTTTTTTCTTTTATTATAAACATATTCAATTATTTTTCATTTTATTTTCTTATGTTTTAAGCTGTAAAATTATTAATTAAGTTTTATAATAGTATAATAAACGATTTCAATATCTGACATAATCTCTACTAATTCAATCACTATATATTTTGTGATGTAGTTGATCTCCAATAAAATTTAATTCTTTTAAAAAAGTTTTAACAGTGACAATAATTAAAAAAATTATTAATAATATTCCCTAAACATTTTATTCAAAAATCATTTTTTCCAAAACAGTTTAATACTTGTAATATGGAATCAATTTCTTTACTAATATTTCTTTCAATACGAACCCATACCAAATCAATGCTCACCTAAACTTAAATTTATTTCGAAATTGATGCAAATTTTTTTTTTCAATTTCTTATCTTTTCAAATTTTCGATTATTCAAATTCAAATAAAATAGTAATTATATTATAAGTGGTTTCATAGTTTAAAATTTATTAAAAAATATCTTGATAATTCATTAGTATAAAAGAAACTCTTTAAATATCTTATTTTAAACTTTTTACATTTATTGTAACTCCAACATAATATCATGAAACTAAGTTTACATTAAATAACATACTAAACATAAATTTACGTCGAAGATAGTAAATAATAAATATAATTTTACGTTGGACAGAGACTAGCTTCAATGTAACTTTTTTTTTTTATTTTGAATTTAAGAAAAAATTCCACCCAAATTTATGTGAAGTCCATAAACTTATATCGGATAGTGTTATGTTCAACATAACTTTATGTCATACTTGGTGTGGTCAGACATAGAATTAGGAATTTGAAAAAAAATGAAGTTCGTCCAAAACCTGGAAACAAAACTTGGACATTTCAAATAATACAGATATCCCAAGCAGTCTGGAATACAAAATTATATTGTCAAATTCAATCAAACATCAACCAAATTATCTAACTATCCTAAAAATCAAAACAACATAATACAAAGACTAACTAAAACAACACAAAATTCAACTAAATTATCAAAATATCCTAAATACTACACAACATAATACAAACATTAACTAAACTTAAAAAACTAAGTACTATATACTTTGAATAAAAAATTGTCAATTTCTCCCTTATGTTTGTCATATCATATTTAGACAACGAGGATGTATCTTGGAAGAACTGAAACATTAATTTAATTTTTATTAACATGTAAGAATCATAAAAGTCACAATATGCGGGAAAATAATTTATTGTGCAAAATAACATTGCACATAACATAAAATTATTTTCATCAATCATCATTGTGGAGAATCAACTGGATGTTGAAGAAATTTGTCACATTTTCTACCATTTGCATGTCATTTCAGGTTTTTTTTTTCATCCTCTTTAGTGGCAAAAAATATTTTAAACTTAGGTATTATTGGCAAGTACCATAACACCTTAGCAAGAACCCTCTATTTCTTCCACACCACTACTCCCATCAACTTTCTTTTTGAACCACAACGACCCACACTTGGACACACATTCAATGTAGCAAAATCATTTTTGTACAATACACAATCATTAGGGTATAAGTGTATCGTCTTGCAATCCAATCCCATTGGACATAGTAGTATTTTTGGTTCATAATTACAATTAGGTAATGCGTTATGAGTTATCTTCTAGAAGCATTTTCTTCAACAACTCCAACAATTATGTGAAAGTTCTATTTGTCCATCAATTTCTTGCTTTTAAATTAAACGATCTTGATGTTTTTAATAATGTTGTAAAGTTATTGCATCCTAGACACAATTCTTGCTCGAAATCAGACTTCAAAGAATAATACACATGTGCTCTTTCAAAATTTTCTTCACCAACATGACGTATCATTCCTTTAAATTATCATTCATCCTTTTTTCAAAATTTTATGTTGTTGACATAGTCGAGATGTCTAATATTTCTTTATGTCATGTCCATATTATATAACTCTTGAGAATAACAAAGATAAATAAGTGATCTTGTATCTCATCAAGTTGCTGACGTAGCTGATACACACAACAAACAAATGGAATATATCCAATGGATAGCTTTTCCATTTTTGCGAGCAAATTACAAGAACTCAAACTCCCTTTCGTATTCTTGACTAATGCAACATGCATTTATTCAACTTCAGTCCAAAACTATGTAGATAAACTCCATCATCATCAACTATGCAATGTCATTCTTACTTTTTTTAATTAAAGGTGGGACTTTCTATCCATTCAAAAAAATATTTCCATAATTCACATGTACAAACTAAGTGTATTATTTTAAATTTGATGAAATTTCGATAGCATTCCGCATTGGTCTCCAAAGTACACGAAATGAAAGTGGTGACCAAACACCACAATCAAGTATGCACTCGGAAAACAACGCAAAATGGTTAATCAAAATTTCACCAAATTTAATGTTAAACTATCATCCGTTCTTTTTAACAAATTGTGAAAAATAATTTTCTCAAACTGTCCAATCAGAACAATTCAATATTTAATACAAATAATTAATGGTTAAGCATTTGTGCTAAATCTCAATTGGGACTAAAGTTCACTCAATGCCTCAAAACAAAATTATTCATCAAATAAAATAAATTATTGCAACAAAAACAAGCAAATCAATAGAACACATTACATTAAACTAAGCTTTTTGCTATGATTTTTGTAAATACAAAATGTATATAATTTAATTTCTAAAATTTTAAACAATTTAATGACAAAATAATTTAGTCACTTATAGAGACTAAAATATATCTTAATATTAATATGCTACACAAAAATAAATTTTAAATTTAAACAATTAATTTAAAATTAATCAACAATAATTCAAATATCAATCAAATTTCAACAATCATATGTATTACCGTAATTGAACAATCATATGTATTACCGTAATTGAGATCTTAAAAAATAATCATGACTTCATTTTGAATTAAAAAAATAAAGACATAAAACATTGAGCTCATTTACACAATAGACACCCAAATGTTCCAATCCAATTGGAAGAAAAAGCTCGCAATCATAAATGAAACACAAGGATGTCTTCGATTGCTACTCACCATCATTGACAAGGTCCTTGCATCGTCATCAGAAGTTACTGCATCACAAGATCTCATAAAACCCAAACAGAGGTAAAGATAAAAACTTGTTGTTTTAATTAAAAAATATCACTATATTTTTTAATAACATTGGATTTTGAAGAGTTAGACATAAAATTAGTATTGTAAAAAATCCATCTTGTACTAGCGAATAAAAATCAAATTATTACATTAATGAATATAGAAAATAATTAAAATAAAAAAAATATCATTAGAACCAAAATAATTAATCTTAAAATGACGTCTATGATCTCATCATTATTTTTTTATCAAAAAGAATTAATGAATTATACTAATTTTTT
Source organism: Lablab purpureus (assembly GCA_030347555.1). Taxonomy (NCBI): domain Eukaryota; kingdom Viridiplantae; phylum Streptophyta; class Magnoliopsida; order Fabales; family Fabaceae; genus Lablab; species Lablab purpureus. The sequence goes on from CM059259.1 coordinate 18,851,217, forward strand.
ATTTTATTTTATGAAATTTAAGCTCCACATTCATTTCACCACCAATTTCTTCTTCTTTGAGTTAAGAGCAAATATTAAATAATTTTTTCAATAATTTTTATAATGAGTAATGAGGTTTTTAAAGTATTTTACAACGCATATATACATATTTTAAGACTGTATAATGTTATTAAAAACAACAAATAAAAATAAGATAATAAAATGTATTACCTAATAATTAAATTGAAAATTAAAAATAGGAACTTGAGACTATTTGGGCCTTGAATGCAGCCTCTGCCACCACTCACGGTCCTTGATGTTGATATAACTTGAGTTGGAAACAAAAATTCATTTATCTAACTTTTGTTCCATCACCAAAAAGACATAAAAACCATAACTTTGAAGTTATGATAAACAAATAAGGGAGAACAATAATCATTTGACATCAAATTAATTGTCGAGCTTTGCAAAAATAAAAAATAATAAACTTCTATGAAAAAAATACACACTTCAATGTAATCTCTTCTCTCTTATCTCCTAAAATAAACTTTATTAGACCCTGCATTAATATTAAATGGATACTTAAGTGCATTGATTTGTTGATAATCACTTCCTAAAATATATAACAGACAGTCCTACCACTTTTAGATCCGAGACAATCCTTGAAACAATCATCTTTATTTATATATTTTGTTCATTAATTTAACATCATACATAAGCTGAGTTGCCATGATTAAATAGAAAAACAGAACCTTCTCAATCAGTACAAAACACTGTGAGCTGATGCACATGGTTGAGTGTTTGGTCGTGTACTATATCTTACATTTTACTTGTCGTTTTTCTTTTGTAATTTTGTCGTACGTTAATTGCTTGTTTTCATTTTCTTATTTACTCCGACAAATGCTTGATTTTTTTTAAATAAATAGAATTGCCCAAAATAACTAAAAAATCATGATATTTTTTATAACTAAAATTACGCGTTTTATTTTTTGATCATTACTTACGCCATCTTTTTCTAAACTTTTCTGATTATTCTTATCTTTTGGACTGACCTTCTTGGAAATTTCCTATACCGAATTAGTCTGGATCATGAGAAAAGATAAAAAAATAAACATAAAAAACACGTAATTTATTGAATTTGATTAATTCACCGGCATTGTGTATGCTGGCCACCTTGATGACATCGACACATTATGGTGACAACATTAATGTTAATCACAAAACAATGGTGACACCAATTACTGGACGGATTTATCATTAGAACGGATCAATCTTAAAAAAAATAATCACAAAACATATCCTTAATTATTATTTTATCAATAAGGGTTAATACAAAGTGTGGCAAGGACTAATAATCTAGAATTTACATAGAGAATTAATTACTCAAGGAACCAACTATGAATCTGATCATACTGAAGCAAAACTAGTGACAGTTTGTGATGGAAGACTTGTACCATGTTAGTTTCATCACAGTGGATGAAAATTCTAGTTCATCCAATGATATTTTCTGGGGCACTGAGGAACTAAATGAAGTAAACAAGGTAAAATTTTCTGGAGCAGAAGATCATGGAGTTTATGGGGGAGTTGAATCCTTTTACTCTAATTTGGAGTTCTTGCCAGATTGTCCATCGGAAGAAGGATACCTTTTATCCACTAATCAAGAAAAGTATCACCAACAACAGTCATACCATGATTATGGGTATTTGGATGTTCAGTTTGACATGGTCTCTCCACCACTCCAATTTGATGCACAATATCCAACCACTGTTCCATTGTGTGGCACAACAAAGGATAAGCCACACTCAACTACCCCTTTAGCCTCACTTGAGATCTTGAAGAACTACGGCAAGGGCTTCAAGAGGCTATCCGATGAAGGCAAATCCCTGCAGCCTGTAGTTGACTCTGTGGCCAAAAATGAAGTTGTTTTGAGAAACCTCTCAACTGAAGATGTCATGAGGATAGCAGGAACAAGGTTCATCCAATCATCATCTTCAGAGTCAGAACCTTTGCCTTTCTTGGAAACTCACCCTTACGGTTTTTCCTTCTCTGGACTTTCTGACGAGGATAAAGAGGACGTGGCATTAGCTGAGTCCCTCTTGGCTTCTGCTGAGAAAGTAGGTCATCAACAATTTGAACGTGCAAGCAAGTTGCTAGGTCATTGCGAATCATTGTCAAGCAAAACTGGGAGCCCCGTTAAGAGGATTGTTCACTATTTTGCAGAAGCACTTCGCCACAGGATAGATAGAGAAACAGGAAGCAGTTCATCCAAGGATTTGCAGAAGGGTCAGTCATTTGATCCTGAAGAGGCAGCCAAGGAACTAAACCCCACCATTGTTGCGTTTTATGAAGAGCTTCCCTTTTGTCAAATTTCAGTGTTCACTGCAGTTCAAGCTATAATAGAAGATGTAGCTGAAGCAAAGAAGATTCATGTTATTGATCTTGAAATCAGAAAGGGGGGCCAATGGGTTATCCTAATGCAAGCCCTTGAGTCAAGACATCAATGTCCAATCGAGCTTCTAAAGATAACCGCTATTGAAAGTGGAACAACTAAACACATAGTTGAGGACACTGGTAAGAGATTGAAGAATTTTGCTCAAGGTTTGAACATACCATTCTCTTTCAACATTGTTATGGTACCAGACCTATTACATCTCAGAGAAGATCTTTTTGAAATTGATCCTGAGGAAGCAATTGCTGTTTATTCTCAGTACGCACTTAGAACCAAGATTCAACAATCAGACCAGCTTGAAACCATCATGAGAGTCATTAGAACCTTGAGTCCTAATGTGATGGTGGTAGCTGAAATTGAGGCAAACCACAACTCCACATCTTTCGTAAACCGTTTCATTGAGGCTCTTTTCTTCTTCAGTGCATTCTTTGATTGTCTTGAGGTTTGCATGAAGGGGGATGAGAAGAACCGAATGATTATAGAATCACTATACTTCAGTCATGGAATCAGGAACATTGTGGCCACAGAAGGAGCTGAAAGAAAGACTAGGAATGTGAAGATTGATGTTTGGAGGGCCTTCTTCTCCCGCTTTGGAATGGTGGAGAAAGAACTGAGCACTTTGTCTTTATACCAAGCAGATTTGGTGAGTAAAAGATTTCCTTGTGGAAGTTTTTGCACGTTTGATAAGAATGGGCAGTGTCTTCTTGTTGGGTGGAAAGGAACACCGATTAATTCTGTTTCTGTCTGGAAATTCCTTTGATGGCTAGTGCAACAAGGCTTCTTTAAAAAATTGGTCCATGACTGTGATTTTGGTAAAGTCAAGGATTTTTGGCTACCAACCACAATCTAAAATCTTCTTGCTAGTAAGGATTTGTTGTTTCATATTATCCTTAATCAATGTTTGTATCATGCCATGTGCATATTTCATTACTAGTTACCACCCTGGCAATGGTATTCACCTGTGTTTGCTACCAATTTTAGAAGCAGTTTGAGGGCTATTTTGCTATATTATTATTATATAAATAACAACCTAAAGTTTCCTTTTTATTCTGTTCATTACTACAAACTTTTTTCTTGAATTACTAGTTTCTTTCATTCCTTCCCATTTGGTGAAAAGAAAGCATGTATTTGAATAAGCTCAGAATAATCAATCTTTCAAAAACAATCAAATCTATGGAAATATATCCATGTGTCTGATTATAAAAGCACACGGGTGGTGTTTGTGGTGGAAATTTGTTTTGCATGCATCAACATGGATCTTCTCAGCTCAGACAGTAATTTTGAGTGAAGCATTTGTTGACAAATCAATGAAATAAATAAGTTATGACAAGAAGTTGATAACGGGTAATGAAAAAGGAAATGTAAGTAACATCACAAGACAGTGGATCGCCAAACCAAATGATCAAACGATAGGGGTATCAATCTTTTTTTATACCAGGAAAGACATCAAATTATGTATATCTGAATGTCATAAAATTCAATTGGTGGAATAGTCAAATAAATTAGCATTGACATTTGATGATTATATTATATAAATGATCTTATGGCACCCCTAATAACATAGTGGCTGTAGTTTAGTGGTGAGAATTCCACGTTGTGGCCGTGGAGACCTGGGCTCGAATCCAAGCAGCCACAATTTTTTTTCTACCTTTTCTTTATCTTAAATTTATACTTTATGCTATACTACATTTTGTGAAACTTTTCCTATCCTATAAATATTTTGAGATTTATAAAATTTACCGAAAATTGCTTTTACGTTAATTTTTATTGAAAATCAATAGAAAAATTATTATGAGATATGAAAATGTCTATAATGCAACTTATTTCCACGTGTATTTTTTAAAAAAGTTTATATTAATATTTTATTATACAAGTTTATTTGAATTATATTTTGAAATTATATTTTATTTAAATTTATATTTTAAAGAATAATATTATTTAAAATTTACAAATAAAAATAAACAACTAGTCACGTGAATGTAAAAAGACCCGTGAATATTTTTTTAAAAGAATTAGGTAAATTTCTTTTAAGTTGAACAAATAATAAATAATTATTACTTATATATTGTCATCATTAGTTGAAAATATCTTATTTATATTTTTTATTTTGTATTATATATTTAAAATATTAAAATAAAAATGACTATATTTAAAATATTATTATTTATGTATTATATTGTTTGGAATATTAAAGTCATGAAGCTTAATAATTTATCTAGTAAAAGTAATTATCTATTAACTCTTTCCATTATAGACATTACTACTCTCCTATGATATGACTTAAATATTCCTATGATTACATGTAATTTAGAAAGAAAGAAATATATATATATATATATATATATATATATATAAATTCACAAAGTTGATAAGCCAGCAAAACAGTTTATTAACGCGTCCTGAGTTAAGATCTTTACTAATTATAATGATTAGTTTGACCTTTAGTATTAACTATAGGTTAAAATTTTGAAATAGCAATATTTTTTAAACGATACTATTATTGGCACAATTTAGAAGTAAGAATGCCTATGGGATTAAACTCGACTAATTAACTTTAATTATGCAACAAAAAATTTGGGTTGAATTCGCAAAAATTGGATTCAAACATGATCAGCCTATATATTGGATCGTACTGTCTATTTGAATAGAGAATGTCATTGAGAGAAAAAATGAATAAGGAAAAGAAATATAGAGTTTAGTGATTTTAAGTGAACAAATGAAACACAGATTAATAGAATTAAGAAAATAAAGAAATTAAAGGGAAGTAGTACATGATAATTTTTTACATTATTATTTAATAAAATTTATTATATAATAATTCTATCATCTTTTATGATATCAGTCTCGATAACTATGTTCACCTTATAAGTTTATTATATGAAATATCAACCATATATAAAAATCAACAAACATGGCTTTGTTTGCTATTTTTTATTTCCTATAAAACCATAAAACACTAAAACTTCAGTTTATTTCCTTTCAAAATTTATTTTATTTTTAATTTAAAAATAATTAAAAAAACGTGTGTTTTAAAACACAATTTTTAAAAAATAACTGAAGTATCTTTTTCAAGTTAGACTTCTATTGTAAAATACAGCTTAAAAAAAATTGCAACCGAAATCTTCTATAGAGAAAATTGAAGTTATATATTAAAACATAATTTATTCATACTCCATAATTTTTTTAAAAAAATTTACCTACTTTGTGTTTTTTAAATTACCACTAAAGGTAAACAAATCTATTGAGGCCTTTTAAAGTATTAATCTTTAGTCTGACATTGATATATAACGTGAAGGATTTGCACTCGTGAATTCCCTTTTTATATACTCTACGCTAGAATCACTCCCACTTAAAGTAGTATGAATTCAAATTCAAATTACCCCGTCGATACCTATTTATCCATTAAATTGGAAAGGAAACTCTTGTTCTTCACCTAATATCAGGGTGGAAAAAAATAGATAAAATCGTCAAGAGAAAAAATAAAAATAAATTAAAAATACAGAAAGATGACAAATATAAAATATATTGAAATCGGAAATGAGGAGAAAATAAAAAAAAAAATGAGATAGAAAAGAAAATAATTTCTTTGGAAAAGTCCAAATGAGTTGTTGCCATATCCATCACGAATCCAAAACGGATTTTAACAAACAAAAACAATTATTCTTTCGAGAATAAGATATATCCTTTCACACCTAACTTGAAGAATAAAGTACATACATATCCTCACAATTATATCCTTTTATAATACTAATTTTTATTTTTTTCTTTACCTCATAAATGATGTCATTTTATATATTGTTTTTGTCGTTCTACATAATTAGTTAGAACGCATAAATACAGTTTTTAAGGAAAAAAAGAGAATCCAGAAAAGAAATTATTGACAAAAAACGACGTAGGTGTAAATTGAAAGAAAAATGCAGGATGGTATGAACAAATCTTGTATAAATATATTGACACGAATATTTTTACATAAATAATGCTTAATTTCTATGTATGAAATATCTCTCATTTGATATTTTTTATTTAAATTTTATTGAACAAAAGGTTAACGCGTGTCTTCATGCGTCATTTCATTTCGTACATAAAACGTGGAAGTCATGATAAGACTCCACATGCATTGGAATGGAAAAAAATATCAAGAAAGGATGATTGAGAACAATACACGACTTTATTCGATAGATTATTATTTGCAAATGTTCTAAAGCTTCATCCTGAAGCTGAAATAATGCAGAAGGATGTTATTCTTCTTCCACTTCCACTGCATCTATAAAAGCAGATATTTGATTAGCTCTGTAAATGGCATCAACAACCTGAGATAGAACTATTAAACCTCTCATTCATATACATACACAAAACATCGACCACATATATATCTTTGCTATCTCCAACAATGGAAGGATTGAAGGGTTTTGTCGGTGGTGAGGCTCAAAAAACTCATCCAGAAATGGCATCCAGTTCATTTCCAATTCCTTTGCCAGGAAGGAATCGGCAGTATCCTAAATACCACTACCATTGGGCACAAAGGGCAAAAACAGGGCACACAGTGGGCAACCCTAATGAGGCAAGTGAGAAAACAACATTGAAGGTCTAAGTCACTCACATGCATGGAGTAATACTATAAATGTATCAAGATGTGTCAAAGTCAACGTATGAATAATTAACTGTTTATTTCGTCTTCCATGGTTTATTATGGTACCTGCGCATAGGTGTACATGCTTTGACAATAAGAGCTTTACTAGGCTAGAACTAATAATGAATATCCTATGTAGTTTTATTATAGATGACTCATATATGTGTTGTAAGTGTTACAGTGTTTGTGTTCCCAGTTCGTCCAAAGATGTCATGCTTTTAACTAAGAAAGATTGCTGACTTTTAGACACCTGGTTAATCGGTGCAAACACCTCCTTCATATTTTTCATTTTTTATTTCTATCTTTATTTTCATATAATATTGCATGTCTCTTAGAGTGTCTACATCTTTGTAGAAAATTGCAGAGAATAAAATCAAAGAGAGAAAAACAAAAAAAATATATAAAAAACAAGTTCTTAAGTTATTTGGCAAAAAAAATGAAGAAATATATAACAGTGAAATAATATAAATATTTTCTAATAAAAAATAGATGTGATAAACAAACATTCATCACTACTTACATATTCTTTTACTTCTTTTCAAATTTTGAAAGTTTTTCTTACCTGAATTCTATTATTATTATTATTATTATTATTATTATTATTATTATTATTATTATTATTATTATTATTATTATTATTATTATTATTATTTTCTCTTTAAAATATGATATGTTTTATTAAAATTTAGTATTAATAAATCGTGAACAAACATATATATATATAGAATAAAGACATTATTTAAAAAAAAACCTTAAAATAATATATTTATAAGTCATTTTATTTATATTATCTATCTTACACAATTTTTTATCTAATATTAAATTTCCCTTTCACCTTAAATTTTTAATAATTATCAACGATAAAAGATTAACTTTTGTGATACATTTTTTTTATTCAGAATCTCTCATTATTATCTTTTTCTTCAAGTCAAACAAATCATACGTTCAACGTATCCTTTAACTAATATGATTCCTTTTTCTTCAAGTCAAACAAATCATACGTTCAACGTATCCTTTAACTAATATGATTCATGGCACAGACAGACACGTGTAAGAAATTATACATAAAATGAAAGAGTTTTTGCATAAAAGAAAGAAGTAAGTTTGAGAAAATTTTGTAGCTATATATAATAGTTGGAATCAAAGATTAACTATCTGACTGTGTTTCTTTTTAATAACCATTACTACAGAATTAGGAATCAACGTTGTCATTCTACGTCGGTTTAAATACAAATGACGTAGAATGTTTGATTCGACCATTCTACGTCGGTTGTAATCTATAACCGACGTAGAATGTTTTTAATTCTACATTCTACGTCGGTTAGTTATAGAACCGACGTAGAATGTCAACACTACTACGTCGGTTGTTTCTTAACCGACGTAGAATGTAGAATTCAAAACATTCTACGTCGGTTATAAATTACAACCGACGTAGAAACCCCTTTAAAACCTATTTCCCCTTTTTCTTTCTCACTTTTCGTACTGTGGTCGACCCTCGAAGCTCCGCTCTCCGTCCTCTCTGCGCGCTCCGTCTTCGTCGTCACCGGTGCTGCGGCCGGTCTCTCTCCTTCCTCGTCGTCGCCCCCTGCCGTGTCGCCCCTGCCGCTGCCACCCCTGCCGCTACCACCCCTGCCGCTGCCACCCCTGCTTCCTCCTTGGGTTTTGTCGCCGCCGCTTGTCGCCCTCCTTGTGCCTTGCCGGTGCGCGTTCATCCTTGTGCCTTGCCGGTGCGCTGTGTTCATCCTTGTGCCTTGCCGGTGCGCGTTCCTCCTTTGCCGCCACCGCTGCTGTCGCTGCGAGGTTAGTGGATTTTTTATTATTTTTATTGTTTTTTGTTTTGTAGATAGTGTTTGTATGATTAGGTTATTGAAATGACTGTAGTGTAGATGATTGTTCTGATGTTCTGGCTGTGCCCATGGGGCTTTATTTGATGTTGTTTGATTTTGTATAAAAATTTGGATTTAATAAGAGAGGAATTATGACAAAAACCATATGCAAAATGATGCAATTAGGACAAAAGAACATGCAACTATGAAATTTCTAAGATGTAATGGCCTGATAATTCTCTGTTTGGTACGACACAACTCCACAAATTTTTTCAAAATTTTGTGACAAGTGCAAGTTAGTCACATAAATGCCCAAAATTTAAAAAAATAGGTAAAAAATAGTAAAATAATAAAAAAGTTATAGTAAATGGAGGATTTTTGAAATTTTTTTTGCCCAAATCCCCTTTGAGGATTTGCCAAGAGGTTCGTTGGGTCATTTCCAAAAACTTTCATTTTTTACGCATCTCCATCCGAGGTCCGTAGCAAAAGTTATGATCGTTTGAAGTTTTTCTACACCTAAATTTTGTATTTTCAAAACTATGATTATTTTGGGGGATGTGAGGCCTCTTTATTCAAGTACACATCAAAAGAACATAACACAACAAAAATTAACAGAAAATTCAATGTCTAACTATTTTTTGTGATTTTTTCAAGATCGATTAGATCCATTCAATAATGTTGTTTTTACATCAATATTTCTTTTTTTAAATTGTTCTTCTAAGACAAAGCATATAGAAATTAGACATCATTTAATTAGAGATCATATAGCTAAGGATTGCATTATAGAATACATAGATATAGATACAAAACATCAATTAGCTGATATCTTCACCAAACCTTTGCCTAGAGAGTAGAGAGTCGTATCTTTAAAATTTAGATATTTGAAATGTATTATATATGAAATTGTGGCTGGTTTGCTGGTTTATTTGATATGCAGTGTACTAAAATTTAGGGAAAATGAGAAAATGAGAAAATTAGAAACCGCATTGCAGTTGTAGAAGCGACTTTACAACGCTCGGCTAGGGCTAGAACCGACGTTGTAAGTTTGGGTGACACTTACAACGTCGGTTCTAGCCCTAACCGACGTTGTAAGTCTTGTGATTTTCAACGTCGGTTCAATTGAACCGACGTTAAAAATATTACTTTTAACGTCTCCTGATTCAACGTCGGTTTTGGAGCCGTCATGAAATCATCTCTAGAACCGACATGGATTCCGGTTCCTGTAGCAGTGAACTTATCCAAACACTAGAGAAAGTCAACAAACTAACATAATAAAACTATCTTGTTTGTGAAAGTCTAAAATATAATGAACCTTTTTAGAGAAGTATGAACTGTATAATCTTAATACTCTCTCCCAATGTGACTTATAGATGTTAACAAAAACTCAACTTGCACACTTTTATTTGAAAATGATTGAGATACAAGATTTTTGTGAAATCATGTGCTAGTTGACAATTCAAAGGAACATATGATATGGTAGAATGAGATTTTCTTTTCATCCACATTCTTTCATTCTCTTTTCTATCAAATCAAATCAAACAAATCATACGTTTGGGACATATGTATCGCTTAACTAAAATGATTAATGGCATGGGCTCATGAGAATCATATATATAAAATAAAAGAGTTTTGTTGAGAAAAAAACTCTAACTCTATGTAATAGTTGAAACTAAAAACTAACTATTTAATTGGGTTTGTTTCTAACTAATCCAAACATAATAGAAGGTTAAAAAAACTAACATAATAAACTACGTACCCTTTTAGTGAAATAACACAAAGAAAAACAAAATTTGTTACAGAAGTATGAATTATATAATCAAGGATAGTCATGGATGTTAAAAAAATCCAACTATATAATAATCATTTGTTTGAAAATGATTGAGATACAAACGTTTTATGAAAACATATATGTCAATTGACAACACAAGGAACATGTGAACATATGAAAGTACATGTGATAGTAGAATAAGATATTCTTGTATCTTAATTGAAATAAGAAGACAATTAATCTTAATATACTTTTTTATCATGAAATAATTTTTTTAAACTAAATGACAATTTTTTTATGAGAATGTATAAATACACTTGAATATATTGAGACACAAATTATCATATAGACACTAATAGATCCTTAGTATAAATGATCTTTTACTTTGCAAGTGTATCTTTTCAAAAGACTAAACAAGACTAATCATATTCATAATTAATTTTTATCAAATATAAGTTCTTAAGAAAATAGTGAGATTAATTATTTGTTTTGAAAGTAGGTTTTAGTAAGGTAAGAAAATCTACAATTACCTAAGTAATATATATTTTTACGAAAATGAATATAATGCAATCTTAAACATTTATTTATTTATGAATAAAGTTAAAAATATAAAATTATTTTTAATATTTATGAGTAAAGTTAAAAATTTAAAATTTATTTTAAATGATTTGACTGCTAAATAATTAGATACACATATAATTAAATTAACAAACTTTAATCTGATGCTACCTATTTTTATTTTTTAATAAATAAATATTTTATTTTTTAATAAATAGATATTTGGGTTAATTTTGAATTAGGGTTTAATTAATATATACTAATAAAGTCGGTCAACTTTGAGCTTACAATAACTATTTTAAATTTTTTTAATTATTAAAAATACTTGTGTTTGTGTTGGTTAATATTTTAATATAACATTATATTTTTTTAGTATTTATTTAAGTTAATTAGTGTTGATTAATTTGAAACTAATTTTATTTAAATGTTTATACTGTTTCTTTTTATTTACAATCATCTTTTTTATTTACACTCGTTTCCTCATACATTTTTTATTCAATTTATGATTTTTTTGTGTATTTCTTTTTTAGATTTTACTTGACAATGAAAGTATTATACAAAAATATTTTTTTAAAACTATCATTACCAACTCAAATTAAATTAATATTAAAAATATATTTTATTTAATATGGATTAAATAAATATTAAATTAAATAAATTTTAAAATAAAAATATATTAACATTAACTTATACTTTAAAATAAAAATCAGTTTAAAAACTAGTAATGAATTTAGTGGATATTAGAAAGTTATCTTATGATAATGAATAAACATATTGTAGAGTATATTTGTGATGGAAATATAATATTATTAACTAATTAGTAAAAAATTTATTTACTATTATTATTTGAGTATAAATAAAAATAATACTTAATTTTTTTAAATTGGATATAAAAAAAAAATACACATATTTATTATGTATTATGTTAAACTTTCTTTTTATTATTAGATTTTTGCCTTATTTTTTAAAATGTATATTTAGCTATTTTTATTCTTTTATAATTATTTAATTTTTATTTAATTAATATTGATATTTTGATTTAAAATTTATGTAATTATAATTTTTTATTATATTTAACACTGAAGAAAAATAATTTATATATTTAAATATTGAAACTTTAAAATACAATATTTTTTATATTTAAAAAATATTTAATTAATATTTAAAGCAACAAAAAATAATTAAAATAATAGACAAGTATATACCTAATATGGGATGAGGGATGAGAATGCCAATCCCTAATATATCCTCTGCATTAAATAACGGACAAGTTATGTGTGATAGAAGTTAAACCATTCCAAGTTTCATTCGTATCTTCTATAGAATGCATAACCAACACAGGTCACAAAACTTTGATAACATTTATGTGAACAAACCCACTCAAAATCCAGCTATGGTATCAATTGTGGGCAATTAACCACAGAATAATTTAAGGTCACCATAGTCCAACATTCTATAGGCCTTTTATTCAAATCATGATTGAATAATGTTATTGCTTTTTATTAAATAATATTCATCCACAGGTATTAATCTTGCTATTAGATTTCAGAACCTAATACCATTTGAACCAAAACTAGACATATCAAAGTTAAAGCCATGTCACTACAAAAGGAACATTTCTAAATGCTACTAAATTATTAATATTTTTTTATTAATTGTAATTAAAAGTATTAAACTTCTTATCAGTAAAAGATTTTAACACTTAACATATATATTTGAAAAATACTTTCAACTCTGTCTTTTGTAACATTTTATAAATTATTAATTCATCTTCATTATAACATCTAAAATGGTGGTAGTAATTTACTTTTTGCAACATGTTAAAAGAATTACCAATTTATTTCCTAAAATACAAGCAACAGTCTTAAGATTCCTTCAAAAGATAAGCCTTATCCAAGAACAAATTCTAACAAATAGATTCATCCAAAAATAAATTCTATTCTACAAAAAAAATCTAAGCGTGAAAATGTAGATTTCATTTCTGTATTCGAATAAGAATGGCTAACTTACAATATTAAAATAGAATAGTTAATTAAGAATGACTAACTTACAATATAAAAAATGTGAGTCAGTCAATGACTGGGAATGTTAATATTGTGTACAAAATTTTTAAAATTTAATATATATATATATATAATAAAAATTAAATCAAAATAATTTTTAATTTTTTATAATTTATATTATTTCTTGTCATTAAATATTTTATTTATTTATTTATAGTAGTTATATTTAAGGATGCACTATCTAATTAAAAAAATAATTAAATTTTATAATTTATAATAAATTTATCAATTTTTTTTAATAATACTCTTATTTTTTTATATTTTTCTAGAAAAACAACGGATAATAATTATTTTTACATAAATTATTAATGATAAATTTTTTTTCATAATAAATTATTACATTAAAATTTCAAATTTAAAAAATAAGGATGAATAAATTATTTCTGCAAAACAATTTCGATATCTTTTGTGAAATTTAAATATTTTTCTAAAAGAAAAATTTGTTTTGAATCTCAATTCTATTCTAAATTTTTTAAGAAATTATATTTTTCTATATGAAGAGAATATTTTAAATACTTTTTTTCTTTTTCAAATTCTTACCATTAAATTAATTTAAATATTTTATATTTTAAAATATTTTTATATAAAAATTAATTTTAGTTATTTTTTAAAATCTTAATTTCTATGTTTTTTTATAACTCCCGTAATTCAATATATAATCATATTTTTATAATTATTTTTAATTTTTAATTTTGTATTATATTTATATATTTATGAAAAATAAAAAAATATATTTATTTTTGGATTAAAAAAATTATCAAAATAAAAATATAAAATAAATTTTTTACCGACAATATTATTAGTTATATTAAAAAGATAATTAATAATTTAAATTTAAATTTAATTGTTGATGAATTTATTAATCTGAAAAATTAAAAGATAAATTTTTTCAATTAAATGTAATTTTTTATAATTAAAATTATATTAAATTATGTATTTATTTTTATTATTTGTAATAATTATATATATAATTTTTAAATTTATTATTTTAATATTTCTAAAATTATTAATCAAAATCTATTGTTAAATTAAGTTGACCCACCATGTAATCAATAAATAACATTACAATAATTAATGTAACCAAAGTTTATAAAACAGATAATATTAAAATACACATTTTTCAGTATATCATAGGCGAGATAAAGATAAAATAAAAATATCTTATAACTTATTTAAGATAGCATTGGAGTTTTCTCAATATCAACACATTTAGATTTGTCATATTGAATAATGAACATACTGCACAACCAAAATAAAAATATGACCCACTATGACAACTAGAACCAATTCTTAGCTATCATGATTTATCAAAATGTAAATAATAGGCTATATCAAGTCTACATGTCAATTTCATCTATAAATTAATCCTAACTCATATTTAAAATAATGTTTTTTAGCTCACATGATCTTGAAAAATCTCAATTTTCAAAATAAATTAAGTTAGGAGTAGAGTAAGTTTGACTTACTACAATATTAAAATAAGATTTTGATAAAAAATATAAAAATACAAAAAAATAAAGCATTACTATTATTTTTAAAATAAATTTTATTCATTTATGAATTTTTCCCTTCAAATTTGTTTGTTTTTGTGAATTTATTAAAAAATAAATTTTGAAATGTAAAAAAAATCACTTTTTTTTTCTTGAACCAAATAATAATTTCTGTTTGAAATATAAGTTGATGTAATTAGCAGTATGCGTCTTTCTCTACAAAGTGTACAATATTTAATTATTTGATTATAAACCAAAATTATACAATCATTAAAAAAATATTAATCTATAAGTTCGGTAATTATATTAATGTTTATAATTGAAATAGAGTTTAATTTTAAGATAACTATTCTTTGCTATGGTTAATTTATTTTTTTAAAACATGTACATTACACTAAATTTTCTATTTCAAATAATATCATTCATGATTTTTTTTATTGTATCTGTAATTCTAATATTTTTTTTTTCAGAAATACTAAAGTGTCGTTATCAAATCTCGAAATTGTTGAAAGGAATTTTGCATCATTAATGGTTCACAACATGCTGACAAAATTTTCATGTGAAAAGAATGTTAACTATTTTTATCGGTGTAGATCTTGTAGAGATTTCATATCAATGACTATTTATATTTTGAATTTATGAACATTATAAACATGATAAATTTATCTAGATAAAATATATTTGAATCCTTACTTAATTTAGTATGACATTATGATAATTTTCTAATGTACTAAGATATATTTTTACCATAATATAGTAAATAACCATAATATAGTAAATAAAAAAAATATAAATGCATTTATACTTAAGAAACTAAATATGAAATGTTGTTGTTTAATGTTGAAGTATACTTTAGTTAATGATCAATTCTAATTCTCCATTGTGATACTAATTTAACATGGTAACTTTAATATCATTACTCTGTCTTGTTAATGTTGGTGATTGCATGAAAATGTGAAGATAGTATCCATGTTTGGATTTACAATTCTATTTGTTTTTGTTCCTTCTTTCTAAAAGTATAATTTTTTTATAATTTTGAAACGTGTAATTAAGTTATGTTGAATTATGATATTAACAATTTCAATTAGATATATTGTGAATAGTCAAAGTTGGGAGTAAACTAATTTTTTTTATGTATATAAAAGTTTTTAAAAATAATTCTTTTGTTTAATTTTTTAAATGATTTTAAAAAAATATTTATAAGTTGATCCTTCTTGGTGAACATTTTAATTATGTGAACTTTTTTATATATATTTTAATTTTAGTTCATATATATCATGATCAAGTCTTTCTAGTTAAGATAAATTAATAATTTTAATCTAAAGTGAACTAAATAATTGCTAAAATATATATTATAACTATTAATAATTTAAATAATTTTATATATTATTTTTTCAACAAAAATTAAAAATATGTAAAAAGATAAAAATATATAAAAAAGTCAGAAAAAAATTAAAAATTATGCTTAAAAGCATGATTTCAATTCAAACAAATAAAACAAAATTAAAGGTTCTCTTCATGACTTCGACTTTAATTAAAAAGAAAATTAAGAATTATCTTTTAGAGTACAACTTTGATAAAAAAAATAATAAAAAAATAGTCATGTGGAAGAGCACAACTTCTCTATTACAAAATAGTTTTCCTAAACACGACTTATCTACACTAATAATTGTTTTAAAAATTTTAATTTTGGTAAATACAAAAAAAAAAAACGTCTCCTTTTAGTAAAAAAAAAAAATCCTATAAATGTAGAATTAGTTTTACTTATTCCACGATAGTTGTCAATATTTTAAATCAAAATCTAATTAACTTCAAGTATATAAATGTTTTTTATAGGTCAAAGTCATTTTGTATTCATAGGAAGAGTTTCTCCAAATTTTAAAAAAAATTCTAAGTATTAGAAAATCACCAAGCTAACTACCTCAAATATTAAAAGATTGTTGAGAAATTCAAGCAAATGGGAGAGCAATGAGTGTATTGAATATGTTGAGAGATTTGATAAACATATCACGAAAGTGTTCATATTTTTATACCATTCACAAATACACAATGAAAAATTGAAAAAATTAAAAACAAAAATAGAAGTGTCACTGCGAAGGCAATGTGCACTACATGCATCATTTTGCCACGAAGAATATGTTGAGCAGAAAAGAAGTTGAAGATTCTCGCAAGCTGTAAAAATACTTCTACGGACCATATTTTATTCATTCAAGATATTATTTTAAATGTATATAAAGATATTATTCTATAATATATATATATTTTTTGTACCGACCGCATAACTTAGAAGAAAGAAAAGGAGTAGTGTTAGCTTATTGTTGAAGCAAACAGCACCCGTACAGAAGCATGTTATCTATAAAAGTGTACTCCATCTTTTCAGTGAAGAGCATCAAACAGGCAAGTTAATTAAGGGGCCTAGAGACAATTACTTCCTAACAACCCATGGCAGATTCACTAACACGGTTGATGCAGCTCTTGGATCAGATGGAGGAGAATGAAGCACCACCACAACCCCGACGCAACCGCAACACCAGGAATCGTGCTCCTCGCAACAACAACGTCCCATCATCTAACCACTCATCACATCCCCAATTCAACAACAGTGGCACACAGAACATGACGGGTCTCATCAACAACACTGGCTATGTTGAGGGCAACGGCAACGGATCCATCATCTCTGGTGGTTTTGATTCCTCAACAAAGAATTACTACTAATTATATATATATTTATATACATGCACATATGCATGCATATGCTATATATCTTTATAGTTTATATTATCTGACACTCAGATGAAATAACTGGGGCAGTTGCTCTAATAGTGTTTATGAATGAATACCACTGAAGACTGCAAGGCCTCAATTCTGTGTCAGATAGTAATTTATATGACCCGAATAAATGTCTGCAATTTATCGCTCCAGTTGCCAGTACCTATTTTCTTAATGATATCAATTGTATCTGTTACTGCTACATACAATATTTCTCTTCTAACTATAATCAGCCTGCAAGTTATCCAATCAGGTGATATTGTCTAAGATTTTTCATTAAACTTTTATGGATAAGAACTATTCACTGAAATTCTCAACAGAGATAAATATCAACAAAAACACGATTTATTATAATTATATAAAAATTTCTGCACGTATGTGTGTACGGTACATCGGCTCCTCCATATGTAGATGAGCATGTACAAAATCGAATAACCCTCTGTTCATCAATTAATCCACTTTTATTTTACATATTTTTCACTGATTTCCTACTTAATGAAATGTTTACATATATCTACTAATATCAACCCGATGTTAGATTCATTTTTTTTGAAATTTCATTTTCTAAAAGCAGTGATGTCGTACTTTGAATGTATTACTTTGATAATAATAAAATTGAAATGAAAAAGTAAGTATTTTTTTTTATTAATACGAAATATATACGTCTTTGTAATCCAACCAATGTAACAACTTGCGTCTTGGTAAGATTTTCTGGTGTAATTTCATTCAAGGCCTGACCACGTATTATCCCTCGTCTTAGACGGCCTTAAAACGTTCTTCACGTGCGATCCCACTTTAATGAAATATCACAGCTTCCTATCATCATTTACTGCAAAATGTTGTCATGCAGTATCTTCCGCCACTTATGCTCTGCTGTTCCTCTCCAACCATGCAGTTGTAGAGCTGAGTTACTGTATCCGGATGCTATATCGATCGGTAAACCAATTATTGCTCCCCATGAATGGCATCATATATTCTCCCCCCAACGCTTTCCATAGTATGCCGTTTTCCGTTTCCTTTTCTTCTCTGCATATCTTATCTTTTTGTAATCCATCCTACTTTTGAAAAAGATATGCCCTGAAAACCTGCATAGAAAAAACGAAAACATACCAATGTCGTGCTACCTTCACTGCCTAAAGTTATTGTTAAAACTCTCCTCCTCGTCAGGTTTAACAACTTTCCTGGAATAAGCCTCCTATTGGCAGAAGCTGAGCAACAGGTCTTAAATAAATCCTGCCTCTTTATATAGATTCTAAACTTATAATTCATACACATCTAAGGACCATAAGCAGAAAATTATATTCACCCAACGTTCCCAATCATCTTGTGATGTGTTACATAAACAGTGATTATTGCCAAAATTGTGCCTAAGAGATACCATTATGTGGCTCAGAGATAGTCTATATCCAGCCCAACAAGCCATTGGATGCGCAGATGACTTAACCATTCAAACCTTACCTCCTAGTTTACTTAAACAAGACCGACAGAAATCAAAAGATTATCAGAGTAAATGACATGTGACACTCAGGCTGGTTAGATTAAAGTAAGAGATAAGGTGAATGCTGGCAGAGAACTGCAGAACACTAGAGTCAGGTTGCAAATGAGTGCATATTATATAGAAATCTAAACCTATGAAAACCAACCTTTCTCACAGTTAATACTCAATAGCGGACTCGAAGCATCCAGATTATAAGAAAAAAAAAGAAAATATTTAATTGTAGTTTATATATTAATAGACAATTTTATTTATTTTTAAATTAAAATTTAATATAATATCTTAATTACTCGTTTATATCAATTATCCTGAAAACGGGTGTATCTAATCACTTAAGCTTTGTATATATACCGTCAATTCATTCTCTTGAGATAAATATTTTTATTAGTTTTAAATTGAAATCTAACGTATTAGTGCACACCACATCAGATTCCACTCATTATTGTTAAAAATGCCTTCCCAATTCCTATGCATACAAAAATGAGCTTCAAAATTATTAGGCAGTATTATATTGAATTTCACCCATCCATAACAATTTAAGTAGTATTATATTGAATCTCACTCATCCATAACAATCGTAAGTACCACACAGCCCACCCCTTACCACAACAAATTAGATCATGAGCTGTAATTTTCTTATCCAACATACACCACATACATTTCATCTCATCATCCATACTTGCCACATTCCTTTTCTTTAGATTTTTCCTAGTTGGTAATTTACCTTGCACATGAAAAATGTTATACTTTTAGTAAAAGTTGATAAGTTTAATGGAATGAGTAAGAATGTAATAAAAGATAGATTTAAAAACAGAAGATAGTATGAAGAAATTTTAAATAATCCAAACCAAATCAGACACACTGATTGTGCTTCATTTAATGTTGACTAAATTGATGTTAAATTAACTTAATAGACATCTGTTTTAATTAAAAGTCAATTTAAAAATTAATAATAAATTAGTATCAATTTAGTGGACTCTATTGAAATTTAGTTTTCAAAAGTTGATGCTAAGAAATCAATGTTAATAATTTTAAAACACTACTAACTAATTAATATAGACAATGTAGATTTTTACTTGTTAACGTCCACTTAATCTTTATTGATTTTATTTATTCTATTTTGATCTTGCAAGTTACCTTTCTCAGTTGAATACAGTAACGAAATTTACACTTTTACGCTTAGATTCTTTTTTTTAGAATAGAATTTCTTTTTGGATGAGTTTGTTGATTAGAATTTGTCCTTGGATAAGGCTTGTCTTTTGAAGGAATCTTAAGACTCTTGTTTGTGCTGATAAGAAAAAGACTATTGCTTATATTTTAGGGAAATAAATTAGTAATTTTTTAACATGATGTAAAAGTAAATTACTACAATTTTAGATGTTATAACGAAGATGAATTAATAATTTTCAAATATATATGTTAAGACATATATCAGAAAAAAAAATAATACACAAGTTCTAAGTGATCTAGACTAGAGGATCCTCATATTCGTTTTACCAGAACAACTTCCATAATCAGACTTAACAAGTTTTAATATCCACCTCTTTATATAGGTCTCATTATGATCAAGAATTCTTCAATCAAGACACACTCACACATTCTTCAAAGACGCCTACATACATTCATGTTTATGATGTTTCCCATGAACCAATCTCCAGCTTCAGATGTCACGTCTTACCTTTTTCATTTTAAAATAAATTGAAACATCTACAGAAAGATATGACTTGTGTGACATGAGAATATAGAATTATTGGGAAACTTATGTGATATTTTTTCTTAAATAATATTATTTTATAAAAATTAGACAAAAGTAATCTTGAAAGATTATTTACACTATTTACTTTTTCATACTGTTATACTAAATCCATTAAATATAAATTAATTTAAAAATAAAAAATAAATAATTATTATAATAATTAAATTAAAAATTATTAGTATTTAAACTAATTTTTATTATAATATAAATTATATTTTTTATTGGTCTTAATATATTATGAAATTATTTTTTATGTAATAGTAATTAAATTAATTTTTAAATTAAAATTAAAATTTATTTTTATGTTATTTATTAAATTAAATTTTATATTAATCTCTAATTTAATTAATTATTAATTTTATCATTTCATAAGTTACTAATATGGTTGATAAAAACAATTTTTTTATAATTATTATCAAAATTTGATAATTAAAAAACTAACTTGTATTAGTCAACTGCTATTCAATTTCGTTATTTAAAATTTGATTTTTTTTTGAATTTTAGCTATGATGAGTAAATAGTACTATACCTGTAAATAATGTACGTAGAGGTATATTTTGGTAATTTTTTTAAAATAATATTATATAAGAAAGAAAACCAACTTATCTAATAGTGGCCAGCGAAAGTAATTAAATTATTTCAAGATAGAAATAATACTAAGATTGAAATGCGAAAAAAAAATCATGGTACCAAGGTCTATGATACTGTTTCCATTATATATAAAAAGACTACTATAGCAAAATAACTGTAATTTGAATTATATAAAATATTTCCAAAATTGACTGCTGTATTACCTTTTAAGAAAACTTTAATTTTCTTATTCTTAATATATATATCTTCGAATCAATTATATTTTTTATGGAAAGAAATGTCATTTCGCACTAAACTCACGATACCAAACTATAACTATAAAAAAGACTTCCTTTCTTAAGAAGATAATAAGAACTCGCCATTCCACACTGCACGTTACTTTCTTTTTATCGTTTCTCAACTCATGAGCATAGCATACTATACTTTTACTCTTAATGGATTCCCATATGTTATAGTGGGATGTCACAGTCACAGTGACTAAGTTTAATTGTTTCTCATCTTTATCCCGAGATAAGAATAAAACTTTAAAACTTTGAAATACCACGTTTGGTGATCAATATATGAAACTTTGACAGAGTCCCATCAAAAATAGATTTATACTTCAAAACCCTTGTTCAAACAAATAAATACAAGTTACTATTTTCACCTTTAGCCGACAACAAAAAAACAAGTTACTTTTAAATAGTAGAGTATTATTGATATAGAGAAAACATTTTGAATTATGACTTTATTGGATCTATATATTGGTGAGGTAGCGTTAAGGCAGTAGAACAATACCAAAAGAAGAAGAGAGAGGAATTTAATAGTAAGATCAAAATGGTTTTGCAGGCTATCGGGCTGTGGATGCGGGCACAACCTCCGGTGGTTGAGAGGGCAGCGGAAAATTCCACCCCACCAAAAAGGAACGAGAACCAGAACTCCGATGGAAAGGCCGAGAAAGGCGCAGATGCAACTCGTAAGGAGGCTTCCACCCCAGCTCCTTGCCATATAGACAACAGGGGTAATTTCCATGGTGCTGGCTGCGGAGCACATTTCGAGGGTGACTTGAGCATCAACAACGCACCAGAAAAGTAAGCTGTGTTTGAGTGCACACTACCATCTACTATGTATGCTATGATGAACTGCCAATAATAAAAGCGGAGCCCTAGCTCTACTGCTTATGATTAATTAATGTAAATGCTTTGCAGTGTTAAATAAACCTTACAAATATTATCACCATCCTACTTCATAAGTCTCATGTTGCAAGTACAACTTTTTTTATTACTTCACACGTATTCATAATAAGCAAACACATCACCTACACACTAATCAATCAATTAAATGAAATAATAATTAGTGTAAGAACAACTTATTCCTTCATTTCACCAACAAAAGAAATTTAATGTTATTTTATCTCCCAACCCTTGCTAAAATAGTAAAAACGCTAGAGTTTTTTTTTTATCACAAATTTATTGATGTTTTATAATTTATTATCATTCCTTTGAGCCTTCGATCCATGATGATTTGTTTTACTTAAAAAAATGGAAGACTAGCTTTGCGCGCATATATATACACACACATATATATATATATATATATATATATATATATATATATATATATATATATATATATATATATATATATAAATAAATATAAACATGAACAAAAATTACTTAAATTTAGAATACTAAAAATTAAATGCATCATTAAAATTTTATAAGCATTAAAATTTACACTTTCTTGAAAATTTAAACTCAAAAAATGAATTTAAGAATAATCAAATTATTAAAATTGTAGATTAAAATTCTTGAATTTTGTTGAAAAAAGTTTATAACAAGCAAATTCAAATAATAGAAACTAATGAAAATTATTTGGCAAACATTCAAGTCCACCAGTGGATATTAAGAAAGAGAGATAAAAGAAAAAAAATAAAAAGTGTGATAAAATGTAATATGATGAAAAATAGGAAATAAAAAGAATAATAGCACCCTTATATCGATATTGGCTACATTCATATTATCAGCAAAAAAATCAAGTATAAAATAGTATAATAATTTAAAGAAAGAATATGTACTAATTTGAGTTCTAAATAAATACTTTGTTAAATGATCATTCACAGGATAACTTTTAAAGGAAAGTTATTACATTTTCTATTATAGAATCTGACTAATTTTTAAAGAATTTTTGTAACAGATCCAATAAAAATTATATAATAAAAATGAAGTTATTCACAAAATCACATTATATGTATTATTATTACAATGCATAAAAAATAACTTGCATGCACATATTGAAAAAAAAAAACTTAATCAAACTAATCTCATATTATTAGTTATTAAGAAGTAGTATAATCCAAAATAACTACAAAATGTGAATTAACACTACCATTTACAAGCAACATCAGATTGGAACTTGTAAACCCAAAATCCTAAGTGTAGAAGTATGAATTATAACCTCCACAAAAGTAAGAAGACAATATTATATTGTACCTTAAGTCATTTTTATCGAGAATATAAAAGTTTGCATCCAACTTTCTTTTATGGGTTGACTTTTTTTTAAAGAGTTTATTTGCTTTTGTCATATTCAATGCAATAAACGAAACATACATAATATTAATGTTATTTAGAAAAAAAGAATTGAGGGTGGTATATTAAATAGTTTATATAGCAGAAGTAAAATCAATAAATAATACAATTAACATATTGTAAAATTTTCCATGTTACAAATAATTTTTGTAAGGTTAATACTTTCTCACATTGGCGTAAACTTATAAAACCATAATGCTTAGAAATTGATTTTTTTTGAAGAAGACAACATTTAAATAAAAAATTGATAACAATGCCATAATATGCTTTTTACAAAAAAAAATAATCCCTGAATCATGAAAAACATATATGATGAAAGTTTAACAATTTGAAAAAAAGAAAATCTCTAAAACCCTAAATAGTTAGAAATTGATATTTTTTTAGAGAAAACAACATTTATACTATAAAAGACATTATCGTAATATGCTTTATACGTTTTTTAAAAAAAACTAATCACTAAATCGTGTAAAACATAATAGGTTGAAAGTTCAATAGTTTGTAAAAGAAGGAAAACTATGAAACCCTAAATCGTTAGAAAATGATTTTTTTTTCTAGAAAAGAAAAAAATTTAAACCATAAAAAATTATAACAATATCGTAATATGCTTTACAGATTTTCAGAAAAAAAGTAAAACCCTAAATCTTGAACTTCAATAGTTTGCTGAAAGAAAAGAAAAACTTTAATTGAGAAAAAGAAAGGAGAATGGAACTTTTGAACCCTATAGAAAATGAAATCGCGCCAAAAAATTAAATACTTCAGGTTTGATGTTTAAATTTCAAATTGAAATACATATGAGGTGGGAGATTTAAACGATTTTGTTTGCAATGATTCGTATCCATCCTAATCAAAGAAAAGCAGGAACGCAGAATCCAAACATCAATTTGGCAGAGTGAGTGTTCCATGTCTGTTGAAGCTTTTTCCATTTGCGGCAAAGTTATGAAATTGGTTGATTTTTACTTTGTTTTTGAGGGACTGACATGCGGCTAAGATTGTCTTTTGTGTTTCTCTCATCTGTATTATTTATTATTTATTGGTGTTTGTCAGAAGACCCAATAAGGCATAGGTAAGGTGTTGCTGATGAATGAAGAAGGGTGAGATGGCTGATGGAAATCGAGAGTTACATGTCCTTCTATTATTGTGCCACGCTGTGAGTGTTCCATGTCTATTGCAGCTTTTCCATTTGCCGCAAAATTTTGAAAATAATTGATTTTTGCTTTTGTTTTACTCTCCTCAATTATTATTATGGTTTAATAGATTTTTAATTTTAATTTTTTAATTTTTTATAATATTTTTTATAATTTTTTAATATTATTTTAATTTTAATTAAAATAAATTAATATAATTATTTCTAGTATAAATAATATTAAAAGAATAATAATATAATATATTAAAATATTTTTTTTATTTTTTCTTTCTCACACATTTACCTGTATATTCAGATATTTTTACATCTCATATCATTATTTTTTTAATATTAATTTATTAAAAAAGATTATAATAATTATGATAAAAATTACAATTACAATAAAAAATAATAATAATAAAAATATATCACAAATTCACAATAGATTAATACTAAAAAAATCTATTAAATTTTATTATTATTTACTAATGCATCTTCTACTATCTTCTACTATGGTGACCTTATATTATATCTGGTTTACGTGTGTCTGCTATTGACATGATGTGAAATGGGAAAATTCTGTGACAGTTTTGGTTATTCGTTTTATAGAAGATATGAATGAATAATCTTGGAATAATTTAGCCTGTAAACTTGTCCAGGAATTAATGAAAAGGATATTATTCCTCATATTATTCATGACACTTTTTCAAACTGAATTCGGAATATCATATTGCACGGCTGAAAATTACTGGGGTGAAAAAATCTTCTCTTGATGACTGGAGCAAGTTCTTAGTGCTGGTAAGTCTCGTTTAAGCCAATCAATCACCTGAAGATAACTCTGTAGGTCTTAAACTGCTTCAGTATTCTCTGATTTAGTTTGGAAGGAGGTACAAACATGGTGGTTCTTTATACTTTCTTGCACATATTAAAACTTTCTATATAGCTGGGAGCACCCCACCTAAAGTGCTGCATCATTTAGTTGTTTTCTTGCTGATAAAAAGTACCTTTAAAATTAAAATAAACAAGCAAAACACAAGTCTGAGTGTTTTAGCTTGGATGATCTCATATATCTTAGCTAGAAGAGTACCAAAACATTACATATTTTCTTGAGAAACCTTTCTCATAATAAAACCAATCCATTTTACTGGTGACTCACTATCTCTAGATTATTCTCTATGTTATTTCTTTGTGAAATAAAGACTTAACAAGTTTTAATTAATCCACCTCTTTATATAAGTCTCATTATGATAATTGATTCTCCAATCAAGATACGTCCATTTCTTCTTGAAATACACGTACATAAATTTATGTTGATAATTTTAGATTAATTTTTCCGACAGTAATCTTGGATTAATTTTTCCGACAAGACTATTTTTCTAATTTGGGATGTTTTCCCATGATCCAATCTCTTAGCTTGGGTCGTATCCTTTTTATTTTAAAATAAATGGAAACATCTGCAGAACTACTTGTGGCATGAGAAGTATATGGAATTATTGGGAAATTCATGTCAAAGCGAAAGTGATAGTAATTAAAGTATGTGAAGATACAAATAACACTAAGATTGAAATGTGAGAAAAAAAAATCATGGGACCAAGGTTTATGATACTGTTTCCATTGTATATAAAACTATTAATATTGCAAAATAACTGTAACTAAAGTTATATAAAATATTTCCAAACTTGATTGCTATGCTTATCTTTTAACAAAGCTTCAATTTTCTTTTTTTTGTTTTGTCTAGCAAGAAAAAAATAAAATAATAGGACAAAAATGGGGTATCCAAACCTATTACAAAATATTTACATATATTTTCTTTAAATAATTATCTTCTAACTTGACTTCACCTATCACAATTATGTTTTATATATCATTGTACCATAAAGAGCAACAAAACTAGTTTGACAATAATACTAGATGAAGTATAGGAGCTAGGGACAAAATAAGTTTCTAGAACGACAAGTGGCTTGGTGATCAGATACTAAAGGACAAGTATCCAATAATGTATACAAACTGTGAAGAAAAGGAAGCCACATTAGGAGATTTCGTAGTATTGAATGGTAGTAATTGGGAGTGAAAGATACCATGGAGAAGAGAATGGTTCGACTGGGAGAGAACACAAGTTGAGGAAATGACACAAGAGCTACAAAACATTGTCCTGAATACATATAAGAAGATAAGTGGAGTTGGTATAGGGAGAAGAGTCAGAAGTGTATACTGTGAAATCAGCGTATAACAAAGTGACAGACTCTAGCATAAGGGTAGAGGACAACACTTTCAACATGTTCTAGAAGATAAAGGCATTGTCATCAGCACAAATGTTTTCCTGGAAAGTGCTACACAGTAGGGTATCGACCAAGGATAATTTGAGCAAGAAAATGGTGGACATAGGAAGTACACTTTGTCCAATGTGCGAAGATGGAGAGGAGTCAGTAAGTCACTTATTTTTTTTCCTGTAGGATGGTTGGGAGAGTGTGGGATATGAGTAATGCTTGGACAGGAATAGCTTCAGCACAACATAATTTAGCCAAGTAGCACCTTAACCAATTCGGATTGAGGAAACTGACAAATAGACAAAACAATATCTGGAAATGCATCTGGGTGGCACTAATCTGGAATGTATGAAAACAGAGAAACAATAGAATCTTTAAAAACCAGGTGATAGATGTAGAGAAAATCTTTAATATGGCATAAGTAAATGTGTGATGTTGGATAAAAAACAAGAATCAAAATTTTCATTTTTCTTACTCAAATTGGTGTGTGTACATTGAAATATCTGAAATCGAATAGACTATGATTGTGAACCTTTCACTGCTACAGGAACCGGAATCCACGTCGGTTCTGGGGATGATTTCACGACGACCCCAAAACCGACGTTGAAAGAGGCGACGTTAAAAGTAATATTTTCAACGTCGGTTAAATTTGAACCGACGTTGAAAATTACGAGACATTCCACGTCGGTTAACTAAAGAACCGACGTTGAAAGTCGGACACTTTCAACGTCGGTTCTTTAGTTAACCGACGTGGAATATCTTGTAATTTTCAACGTCGGTTCAAATTTAACCGACATTGAAAGTTTCCTCCCCTTTTGCAATGCAGTTTCTAATTTTCTCATTTTTCCTAAATTTTAGTACCTGCATATCAAAGAAAGCTCCAGCAAACCAGCAAACAATTTCAAATAGCTAAATTTCAAATGAATTATATATATTGAATAATTATTTAAATTTGATCTATTTACAATTGTATAAATAAAATTACAATAAAAGTAGTCCTATTGTTCCCTATTTCTAATTTCTAAAAACTTCTGTGCCCACTTTTCTCGGACTTGGTCGATAGACTCTGTGGGCAAGGGTTGGGTATCAGTGAATACCTGGAACAAAATGAAAGTATGTTAGGTATCACAATGTAGGAAACTTTACCAATACAGTTTTGGAGGAATAAGGTTTTGGAGGACTAACCTGTCTCCAAGTATCTCTGATATTCCCAAAAACTATAAGCCACATCCAATACATTACGTAGTAGCCACATTCGTAGCTACCCGTTTGTCTATTAACTTATAATGAATTTAACAAGTCATTAGTTCTGAAAAATACATATTCAATATTCATTAGAGAATTAAAAGTAACCTTACATGTAGGATTTCCCAATGTGGGTTAGTGGCTTTGCTGATGTGCATTCCATCAATGGTACCGCACACCTTAATAGCACTCGCCGATAAGTTATTAGTCAATATATGAACATTACTTATATTTGAAAACACAAACTTTAAAATACTTACCTATTCAAAATGTTCTTTAAATCGAGTATCTCGGTTTTTTATTCGAAGAACAAAACCAGTGATACAGTCTTCTCTGGACGACTAATGAGGAAGAGTTGCCAATGATGCCTTGAAAAATAAAATGTTTAGAATATAATTCAATCACAATAAAAACAATAATAAACTTATATTGACTTATTGGAATAAATATGCTCCAAGATATATCTCGCCTTTTAGAGGTGAGGATCCAATTTTGGATATATCTTTGGACTTCCTCCCTTCTATTTCCAACTGCTTGGATTGACTCGAGGCTCAAAAATCCATAGACATCCGAAGCTCCTCGCTCCTCGCCCAATTCATCCATCATCCTAAAAATGAAAAATAATAACATGTTATATATTAAATAATGAAATTGAAATTATAATAATAAATATGTACTTACATTGTCCAAAGTTGTAAAATAGAGATGTTGAGATCCCTATCATCCAATGTGACCTCTGAGATGTCAGAATATGAAATGTAGAGAGGGAAGCTTGCATTATCTATCCCAAATCTCCTAGCATCCCAACGAATCTTAAAGGAGTTCGCATAATATTCTGCAGAGGCATAGATCAACTCAACAATTGGATTTTTTGGGAGAGCTGCTTGTTTTCCTTTAGTATGTTCAGAAGCAGCACGACTTTTAGGCTTCCGAACATCCTACATGATGACCCTTGACACTGTATCCACTCAAGTTACCATATGCTGGAAAGTCATTTATGGTACAAAATATCATTGCATGTAACTTGAAATTGTCCTGTCGATTTGCATCAAACACCTCTACTTCTTCCTCCCACAACAATCTTAAGTCATCTATCAAAGGACTTAAATAAACATTTATGTCAATTCCTGGCTGTCTTGGACCTGCAATCATCATAGATAGCATAACATATTTCCGCTTCATGCACAACCAATGTGAAAGATTGTAGATCACCAATAAAACTGGCCATGAACTGTGGTTAGTGCTTAAGTTACCAAAAGGATTCATTCCATTTGTAGCTAGTCCAAGTCTAAGGTTTCTTGCATCACTACCAAAACTTGGAAATAGACGGTCAATTTTCTTCCACTGTGGAGAATCAGCCGGATGTCGAAGTTGTCCATCTCGTTTCTTTGCAACTGAATGCCATGTGAGATTTTTTGAATCTTCTTCATTAGCAAACAATCGCTTAAACCTTGGAATTATTGGAAGATACCATATAACTTTTGCAGGAGAACCCTTTTATGACTATCTTCACCATCACCATCACCATCCTTGACTTTGTAACGTGATACACCACATTTTGGACACTTGTCAAGAGATTCAAACTCTTTTCTGTATAAAATACAGTCATTAGGACAAGCGTGTATCTTTTTATATTCTAAACCCATTGGACAAAGTATCTTCTTTGCTTCATACATACGGTTAGGCAATATGTTTTCATTTGGAAGCATCTGTTTCAAAAGTTCTAACAATTCATTGAAACTTTTATCACTCCAACCAAACTTTGCCTTCAAATTCACCAATCTTAATACAGAAGACAATCGAGTGAAAGTTGTACACCCAGGATACAAAGCCGTCTCCGAATCGGTCTTCAATTTATCATATACAGTGCATGTGCTTGAAGAAAGCTCTCCGACCCACATCACGAAGCATATCCTCTATTCGATCTTCCATACACACATCCTCCTCTTCCACAGTTTGTGATACTACTGGAATATCAATAAGTTCACCGTGCCATATCCATGTAGTATAATTTTTCATGATACCCTCAAAGATTAGATGTTCTCGTATTATATCTACGGCTTGAACTCTTCCATTAACACACTTAACACAGGGACAATAAAATTTTCCATTCATCTTTAGACCATTTCGCTCAACAGAAACTCAAAAATTGTTCAACTCCATTCTCATACTCTTCTGATATACGACTTGCATTCATCCAACTTCGATTCATTTTCGGATTTTACACTACAATTAAGAGTTAATAAAAACCTTATCGGTCATTAATGAATTTAATATCATTGATTACTATAATCAAAATTATCATTTAGTAGACTTTGCTCTATAAGAGAGACAAACTCATTCTAACGAAACTTCAGCAGAGTTTCCTCTGTTATTTGATTAAATCCAAATTTTTACACAACATCAGATACATAAACAATATCAAATAAAGCCCCATGGGCACAGTCAGATCATCAGAACAATCATCTACAGGCATTTCAATAACCTAATCGTACAAACACTATAACATTATTTAGTACAGTTTACTAGAGACAAACTCATTCTAACAAAATTTCAGCAGAGTTTCCTCTGTTATTTGACTAAATCCAAATTTTTACACAACATCAAATACATAAACAACATCAAATAAAGCCCCATGGACACAGCCAGATCATCAGAACATTCATCTACAGGCATTTAAATAACCTACTATCTACAAAACAAAAAACAATAAAAACAATAAAAAACCCACTAACCTGGCAGCGGTAGCGGCGGAAACGGTGATGGCAGCGACAGGCACGGCAGCGGCGGCAGCGGCACTGACGACGGCAGGGTTCGCGGTGGCAGCAAATGAAACCTGCAGGCGCGGTTCGCGGCGGCAGGGGCACGCGGAGGCAGCAGCAGTGGCAGGGGCAGGCGACAGCCGTGCGGCGACGGCAGCGACACGGTGAAGGCAACCACGCGGCGAAGGCAGCGCGCGGTTCGCAGATGCAGGATTCGAGTGCCAAACGGATTCGCAACGCAGAGGGGAGGTTGGCGGCGGCGCAGCGGTAGCAGGCGGCGGTGTCTCTGGAAGGAAGGGCGTTCGCGGCGGCAGGAAAAACCAGAAAAACCAGTGCGGCGGCAGCGGAACTCGAAAACGAAGAACGAAAAGTGAGGAAGAAGAGGGCGCGGGAACGTGTTATAAAGGGCCTTCTACGTCGGTTATTGGGCAGAACCGACGTAGAATGTGAGCGACTCAACATTCCACGTCGGTTGCTACTAGAACCGACGTAGAATGTTAGATCTACAACGTCGATTCTGATAGCAACCGACGTGGAATGTTGAGTCGCTCACATTCTACGTCGGTTCTGCCCAATAACCGACGTTAAAGACCCTTTGACACTCTTCTACGTCGTTTGTAGTTTAACCGACGTAAATTGGCGACGTTAATTCCTATTCATGTAGTAGTGTTTGGGAAGAAGCTTAATTGAAGTAAAGAGTCTAGAACAAGGGACAAAGACATAGAATAACATTAATAAGTGGGATATGTAATCGAAGTTGGAAGTAGTAATCTAAGTTCGACCTAGCAAGGTATGTAGGATGAACCGAGCCATTAGTATGTAGTAATAGGGTTTGAATGTTAGCAAATCTAGCCCAAGTATATATATGCAAAAGGGAAAGTATAGAGTGAAAGTTCTGTAGATATAGGAATATGGTTTTGTGCAACATGAGCAAGTTATGCAAATGAGATTATTCGCAGATAGCGAAGAACTGAACAAAGCTTGAAACGAGACTCAAGTTTGATTTTTGAAAAATGATGGGAGGAGTAACAACAGTGTAATTGTTGTGTTAACAACATAGATGGGATGAGTATTGGCTAAGTATGACTTCTAAAAAATGCTTATGTATGCATATTTGTTAGCTTTATGAATGAGCTTTTATCTTCTTCTTATAGAGAAAGTTAAAGTTTGACAGACTAAATAGGTGCATGTAGGAAGTCTAGGTAGTAAGTGTTGTTGTTTTAGCTTAACAATCTATATGTTTTCTTAAGGAAATATATCTATAATATGTGTCTTTTATCTCTTCTGTGCGCTTATGTAAAAGGGTTTAAATACCCTTTTATGCTTACTTAATTAATTTATTTATTTTTAGTCAACAAAAAAAAATTGTACCATTACATATTATATATCATGTTTTAACAAATGTTTAACATACTAATCCATTTCATTATGCAAATTAAAAGAAAATCTTAAACATAAAGAATATATTTTAAATAATTAAGAATTTCAGTCACACTATTCACGATATATATATATATATATATATATATATATATATATATATATATATATAAATATATATATATTGGAATAATTATATTTTTATGAAAAGAAATCCCATTTTCCAATAAACTCGTGATACCAAACTATAAATATCAAAAACTCCATTTCTTCGTAAGATTATAAGAACTCTGATATTCCACATTACACGTTACTTTACTTTCTTTTTATCCTTTCTCCACTCAGCATATCATACTATACTTTTGCTTCTAATGGATTCCTCTATGTATTATTGTGGGATGTCGCAGTCAGAGTGACTACGTCTAATGTTTCTCATCTTTATCGAAAGATAAGAATAAAACTTTAAAACTTGGAATACCACATTTGGTGATCAATATATGTAACTTTGACAGTGTCCCATCAAAAATCGATTTATACATCAAAACCCTTATTCAATCTAATGAATACAAGTTACTATTTAAATAGTAGAATATTACTGATATACATTGTTTTTTATAGAGAAAAAACATTGGATAATCACTTTATTGGTCTATATATTGGTGACCTGGTTGTTGGCAACGATAAGGCAGTACAGCAATACCAAAACAACAAGAGAGAGCAAATTAATAGTGAGATCAGAATGGTTTTGAAGGGTAGTGGGCCGTGGGGAAAGCCGAAAACTGAATCTACGGTGGTTGAGAAGGCACCCGAAGGGAACCAGAACTCCGATAAAGGCGCAGATGCAACTCCTCCGGAGCCTGTCACCCCAGCTCGTTGCCGTATAGACAACAGCGGTACTTTCAATGGTGCTGGCTGCGGAGCACATTTCGGGGGTGGATTGAACATCAACAACTCACGAGGAAAGTAAGCTGTGTTTGAGAGCGCACTATCATCTACTATGTATGCTATCGTGTATTGCCAATAATAAAAGTGGAGCCCTAGCTCTACTGCTCTGTAATAAATGTAAACGCTTTCCAGTGTTACCTAAACCTTAAAAATGTTATCACTATGGTGCTTCATACATCTCATGCTGCATTCAACATATCCAAAAATACAACTTTTTTCATCACAGATATTCAAGAGAAGCAAACACATCATCTACACACTAAAAAATCAATTGAAATAAAATAATAATTAATGCAAGAAGAACTAATTGAAGAGTAATAGTTATGTTTGTAATCCTCCAATTTACGAAAAAAAAATTAATATTATTTTATCTCCCAATACCCTGGTAAAATTGTAAAAGGACCAAGAGTTTTTATCACGAATTTATTGATTTCCTTTTATAATGTATTATCAACCCTTTGAGGCTTGGATCGATGATGATTCTTTTTACTTTACAAAATGTAACACTAGCTTTGCACCTATCTCAACAATGAACGAACATATTAACATTTTTTTTCTATGAAATTTGATTACACATGAGCATGAACCAAAATTTGAGATTTTGCTAAAGGAAGTTTTTAGCAACGAAAGTAAATTCATATGATAAAGACTATTTGTACGAAAATTATTAGTCAAATATTACTTTGACAGATGCACAACCTTGCAAGTTTTGTATATATGTAATTATTTGAGAAGGACATAAATAATTATAAGTATAAAGTCTTGCATCTGCAGCGTCAGTACATTTAAAGATGTTTAAATATAGTTTTATCTTGTAACATTACATTATGAGGTTGGCTTATTTTATATTTTAAATATTTTCTTATCCAGAAGTTTAAGAGTTGATGATGCTTTATGATTTTCTGCTTGTATTTGCTCAAGAACAGTGTTACCCTTGTTTTGGATTGTATTGTATCAATTTAGAATTTGTATTCATCTGTCGAGAAGGAAAATATTTTTAGGAGGTGTGAAAGTTTTACTGTATATATATATATATATATATATATATTCTTAGACATATAAAAGGGTTGGGATTCATAGTATTCCAATTTTTATTTAATTTTTTTTTGTTGACGAGAAAAAACTTTTGGTGTGTATATTAAGAAAGAGAAACAAAATAAAAAAAATAAAAAAAGTGATAAAATGTAATATGATGAAAAAGTAATAATAGTAATAATAATAATAATAATAATAATAATAATAATATTATTATTATTATTATTATTATTATTATTATTATGATAACGTAATTAACACTTAAAAAAAGATTTTGAATATCAAAAGAGAAAGTATATGAAGTGGGTCATATTCTTTTAATTCGTAAAAGATATATATATATATATATATATATATATATATATATATATATATATATTTACATGTTTTCACACCAGTTAGTTTTGGAAATTGTGTTATTATTTTTTAGGACTATTAGAAGTTAAATAAAACATGAAAGATTATTTTAATAAATTGGACAAATGAAAAAAGAAACTATTTTTAATCTGACCCTAAAATCTTATTTATAATTAATTGCTTTTTAGGATTTATAATTATATTTCTCGATTCAAGGATTTTTTTTATTAATTAAATGTAATTAAGGTAGGTTGGAATTCTAATTACAATTACACATCCCATCTAGGGGTGGCAAAACGGGCCAGCCCGGCCCATTTAGGCCCGCCCTGCCATGAGCCCACCAAAAACGGGTCGGGTCGAGCCAGCCCGCCACAGTGATACGGATTAAAATTTCTAACCCGCCCCATCATAAGGCGGGCTGGCCCGCCTATATTTTTTGTTTTTCATTTTTTTGAAAAATCTATTTTTTGGGTTTTTTATTTTATTTTTTGATCTTTAGTTTTAAATTGGATTTTTTTTTCTTTGCAACTATTTTGTTTGTGTCCAATTTAAATGAATTTTTATAATTACAACAATATATTAAAGATGTATATGGTGACATGGCATTTAAAAAGTGCAAGCTAAAAGACATAATGTTTATTACAAAAGAAATTGCAATCAGTGAGGTGTTGAATGAACTCTAGGTATAGCTACTTTCTCAAATTTAAAGAGAATGAGTGAGAGTGAATGAGGTGTTATATTTTTTTCGCGGGCCAGCGGGCTGGCCCGCCCCTGGCCCGGCGGGTTGGCGGGCTAGACGGGCTGGGTTGATACGGATTGGCGGGTTTAAAATGCTAGCCCGCCCCGCCTATATGCTGGCGGGTTGGCGGGCCGGCCCGCCGGGCCCAACCCACTTTGCCACTCCTAATCCCATCCCATGAGGCTTTAAGCGATAATGTGAGTTATAAATGTTAAGTGGAAAAATTTAATAAAAATTAATATTTTTTAGGCACTTAGTAATTAGGAATTTTTTAAATTATTATTGTCTTACAGGGCTTATGTCTTCGATATGATTAAGCATAATTCTCTGTGTTAGCTTCTGTTGCTCAACATCAACCATATTTGGAGTTGTCATCAACTAAATATATCTATGTAGACCATAATTAGGTTTCTAAGTAAGGTTATGAACACGTATTTTTGGCACTTGTCACATTCAATAAATACTTATACAAGTAGAGTCATCAAGTTTACATCCAATTTTTTAGATTTACAACCAATCTTCTAGTCTACAAAACTAGCATGAACATTCTGTGAAACAAATGGTTCAAACTTGATATTGTTAATATGTTTGACCTGGAACTTGAAGAGGAAAGTTTTCTCCTCTAATTCATATATTTGCTTAGGATAAGCACCATCAACAACATTTTACAATAACAAAAAACATTAAACTAATCTAAAAGACTTAAATTTACCTTTAAAAATTTTGAATTTAGTAAGTTGTATCACAACAGTGACATTATACATATCTCCAACTAAAAGGAAAGTGTTTAACTCATCAAGAAGCTCTTTAAACAAAGTACATTTTATGTCTTTAAGAAAATTAAAAAAGAAATACTTAGTGAAAGTAATATTAATATATAAACATATTTTTTAAACCATTATAATGTTAGACTAAAAATTTCACGCATCATCTTTGTATATATTACAAAATCTAACCAAACCAAGAACACATAGACATGGAGATATATAAACAATTTTTGACATTTATGGCATATGGAATAGAATAAAATGAAGAAATGGAAATAGAATATAATATATCATACAAATCGTATCCATTAATACAACTCACCTCGCTTAAGCTTGAATTGGAATTGATAGTTTGATCCATATTGTCACTACTATATTATTTTACACAAGATAAACAGACAAGAAAAGTATAGGAGAGTGATTTTAAAATATATAACATAAAAAAGATGCAACAAAGGTTGGTTAGAAACTACTACATTATATGAAAATACATACTTTTATAACTAAAATGTGATTAAGTTATGAACATAATTGCAAAATTCTATAAGAAGGGTGAATCATATTTTACTTTTCATGAAAATGTACAAGACAAGATTTTGAGATTTTTGGTAAGATACAATATTTTGTAATATTTATATCTATATACATAAATATAAAATAACTGCTTTTGTATAGGTCATCTTAATATGTAAACATAATTTGATGTCAATACTCATAATAATCAACCAAGAAATTGATATTGATGTAAAAAAAATCAAATATAAACTAGTATAACAATATAAGAAAAAAATGTAAAAATTGGTAATAAAATTTAAGCGTTAAAATAAAAATATTACATTTATATAACTAAGTAAGTGTTGAAAAGAATGTACTTATCTCACACTTATTTAATAACCTAGCCAAATGAACAATTTATAATAAAAAATAATACATAAGTAATAGGTAATGAATAATTGTAAATATTAAAAGAGTCTACATATGACAATCAATATTACATTAGCAGATACTATAATAAATATTTGTCTTCAAAATCACAAACACATTCAATCGACAAAGTCTTGAAATATTTTAATGACATTGGAAAAAATTACTTTAGTGCAGTTAACACAATTTTAAACGTTGAATTTGTCTTTGTACACAAATAAAAATAAATATTTAATTTAATTATTATAACAATATTTTAGTCAATACATCTAACTAATTAAAAACTTAATAATTTAGTTGCATTTAAAAATGAAAAATATTGTAAGTACATGTGCAAAAGTCATACCCACCTAAACTAGACTCATACTGTATTAGATTACTTTTAAATTTAAAAAAAAATATTAATAAAAGTCAATTATACTAAGAATTAAAGTATTGCAAGAATATCTATTTTTGTAAGTGGTAAGAATATCAATTTTGTTTATAAATGTTCGTTTACGGACATGGCTTTAAGTTTGATTTGAATGTAATGCCTGTAGAATCTTCTACCATGGTGACCTTATATTACATCTGGTTTACGCTTCTGCTATTGATATGGTAGCTAGTGATGTGGAATGGGTTTGCTGACGTAATGTTATCAAAGTTCAGTGACGTGTTTTGGTTATTCGTTTTATAAAAGATATGAATGAATAATGTTGGAATAATTTAGCTTGTAAAATTGTCCAAGAATTAATGCAAAGGATGTTATTCCTCATTATTGATGAATTGGAAATATCATATTGCATGGCTGAAAATTACTGGGACAAAAAATCTTATCCTCTTGATGACGGGAGCAAGTTCTTGGTGCTGCTAAGTCTCGCTTAAGCCAATCACCTGAAGATAAACTCTGTAGGTCCTAAACTGCTTCAGTGTTCTGATTTAGTTTTGGAGGAGCTACAAACATGGTGGTTCTTTATACTTTCTTCTACATATTAAAACTTTTTATATAGGTTGGAGCACCCCACCTCAAGTGCTGCTTCATTTACCTATTTTCTTTCCGATCAAAAATATCAGTGACGAAGAAGTATAGTGATAAATAGAATTTTGATTTATTTTCACAAGTTTTACTGTTTAAAATTGGAAAGCGTTGACTAGAATTTCTATTTGCCTTTACAACTTTTATAATCACCGTATAAATATACACTTCATCCTGCAAGCTTCATTGTTATCAAGACTAACTAAAATTTAATAAATTATGAAAATGAATAAATATTTTGAATAATATTATATTTATTTACTCTTTATAAATCTAAATTAATTCTCTCATAATAAAAAGAATAAGTATATAAATCTAAATTAATTCTCTCATAATAAAAAGAACAAGTATATATCTAAAAATAAACTAGTAAATTCTTATTTAAATAAAGATAATAATTAAAAAAAAATATAAAAAAATCAAGAATTATATAACTTTAATTGATAAAATGTAATTACAAATTAAGAGGAATAATTAATTATAAATCGTAACTTTAAAATTAAAATAAACAAATAAAACACAAGTTTGAATGTTGTAACTTGGATGATCTCGTATACACGACAACAAATAAATCCGTCAAGTGCGAACTAGCTGAATCATTTTGTTTTTTATTAAAAAAATTTAATTATTAATTAAATATAAATATAAATTATACTTAAATTTTTAAATTGAATATAAAACAATAGAAATATATATATATATATATATGTTTTGTCTTTATTTTAATATTTAATTTTCATCTTTATATATATTTTTATTTTAAATTATTAAAATATATTTAATTTAATAAGTAATTTAAAAATATATATTAATTTTTTTTAGTTTTATAGTTTTGTTTAAATATATATTTAATATTTTTTTAATTTTTTTATAATTATTTTATTTTTATTTAACTATTATTTAGTGATACTTTAAATTGATATTAAAAAATGATATACATATACTTAAATTTGACGTACAATGATTTAAAAAAAAATTGTATTATTTTTCAATAATATAATTAATTATTTTAGTTTAAATTTAAAATACTACAATATTATTATAACATAGATGCAGCATTAATTTGATGTATCAATATTTTGTTTTTAAAATTTATGTAATTATAGTTTTTTATTGATAAGGATATATATCTGTACCTGATATGATAAGATGGAGATGAGACAAATTTTAAATCCGTTGCCCCTCATCCGGTTTTGATCTCTACTAATATATCTTTGTCAGAGAGTACCAAAACATTACATATTTTCTTGAGAAACCTTCCCCATTATAAAACCAATTCATTTCCCTGATGACTCACTATCTCTAGATTGTTCTCTCTTTATGTTATTTCTTTGTGAAACAAAGATTAATAGCTTCCCTGATAAGACTTAACAACTGTTAATTAATCCACCTCTTTATATAAGTCTCATTATGATAATGGATTCTCCAATATGATACATCCACTCCTTCTTTCAAATACACGTGCATACATCCATGTTATAATTTTAAATTAATTTTTCTGACACTAATCTTGGATTAATTTTCCCCACAAGACTGTTTTTCTAGTTTGGGATGTTTTCCCATGATCCAATCTCTTAGCTTGGGTCTTACCCTTTTTATTTTAAAATAAATTGAAACATCTGCAGAGAGGAATTACTTGTGGCAAGAGAAGCATATAGAATTACCGGGAAATTTATGTCAAAGTGATCAGTGAGAGTAATTAAAGTATGTGAAGATACAAATAACACTAAGATTGAAATGTGAGAAAGAAAAAAAAACCATCGTACCAAGGTCCATCATATTGTTTCCATTATATCTAAAACTGTTAATATTGCAAAATAACTGTAATCTAAGTTATATAAAATATTTCCAAACTTGACTGCTGTATTTACCTTTTAAGAAAGCTTTAATTTTCTTCTTCTTAATATATATCTTCGAATCAATTATATTTTTTATGGCCAATAAACTCATGATACCAAACTATAACTACCAAAAACTCCATTTCTTCAGAAGATTATAAGAACTCGATATTCCACATTACACGTTACTTTACTTTCTTTTTATCCTTTCTCAGCTCAGCATATCATACTATACTTTTGCTTCTAATGGATTCCCCTATGTATTATTGCAGGATGTCGCAGTCAGAGTGACTACGTCTAATGTTTCTCATCTTTATCGGAAGATAAGAATAAAACTTTAAAACTTGGAATACCACATTTGGTGATCAATATATGTAACTTTGACAGTGTCCCATCAAAAATCGATTTATACATCAAAACCCTTATTCAATCTAATGAATACAAGTTACTATTTAAATAGTAGAATATTACTGATATACATTGTTTTTTATAGAGAAAAAACATTGGATAATCACTTTATTGGTCTATATATTGGTGACCTGGTTGTTGGCAACGATAAGGCAGTACAGTAATACCAAAACAACAAGAGAGAGCAAATTAATAGTGAGATCAGAATGGTTTTGAAGGGTAGTGGGCCGTGGGGAAAGCCGAAAACTGAATCTACGGTGGTTGAGAAGGCACCCGAAGGGAACCAGAACTCCGATAAAGGCGCAGATGCAACTCCTCCGGAGCCTGTCACCCCAGCTCGTTGCCGTATAGACAACAGCGGTACTTTCACTGGTGCTGGCTGCGGAGCACATTTCGGGGGTGGCTTGAACATCAAAAACCCATGAGAAAAGTAAGCTGTGTTTGAGTGCGCACTATGATCTACTATGTATGCTATGATGAACTGCCAATAATAAAAGCGGAGCCCTAGCTCTACTGCTTATAATTAATTAATGTAAATGCTTTGCAGTGTTAAATAAACCTTACAAATATCATCACCATCCTACTTGGTAAGTCTCATGTTCCATTAAACATATCCCAAGTACAACTTTTTTTTATTATTTCACACGTATTCAAGAGAATACAAACACATCACCTACACAATAATCAATCAATTAAATGAAATAATAATAATAAATAATGCAAGAAGAACTGATTCGAAAGCAATAGTTATGATTCTAATCCAAAGAACTTCAAATTATTTGATCTCCCAACCACTGCTAAAATTGTAACAAGGCAAGAGTTTTTATCAGGAATTTATTGATTTCTTTTTATAATTTATTATCAAATGCTTGGATCCATGATATTTTTTTATTTCAAAAGTAAAAAAAATGTAATAGTGACTTTGCATTAAATTTTTTTATTAGCTTTTATGTATCTTCCAAAAACTAGTAAAGTTAAGGTAGCCTGTTGAATGATGTTAATTACATTTGTCACTTAGTGAAGCTCTAACCTACATTGATTTAAACAATGTAATTGATAATTCATTTTGACAACATAACTTTAGCTTGATTAATGTGGCTAATTAGCTCAAATAAGTCTATAAAAGATATTTTATTTATATTTTTAATAATTATTAACCAATACAAGTCCAGTAAGGATTTTAGCAATTCGAGTAATCTTTAAGTCAATTTTATTAAACTACATCACTACCACATGTATGGTTGTAAGAAAAGAAAATGGAAAAAAATGAATTAGAGAAAAAGCTTTGCTTGTTTCTTTTAGAGTAAAATGTATAAAAATGAAGGAAAATAAAATTTAAGTAATTACAAAGTTAATTATATATTT
Source organism: Lablab purpureus (assembly GCA_030347555.1). Lineage (NCBI taxonomy): Eukaryota > Viridiplantae > Streptophyta > Magnoliopsida > Fabales > Fabaceae > Lablab > Lablab purpureus. Next base: position 18,893,328 of record CM059259.1, read on the forward strand.
ATTATGCAGTGATAAATGAGAATAAGGAAATTTTGGAACATATCAAATTTCTTTATATTTTTTACATTTTTTTCAAACAGAAAATAAAACATGCGAAATTTAATAAGGTGTCATGTTTCTTATCACTTTTAATTATCAAATAAGGAAAATACTTTCTTTCCTTTTGCAAAAATCACTTTCTTTTAAATTAAGCATAATTAATTACTTAACCAGTCTAAATTCAATATAATAAAATAACTTCAATTACTGAGTGAGAAGCTCAATTACACAGGTTTTTCGTCATTTAAAGTTCTTTCGTAAACGGTTACATTTTTTTGTTTTCTATATATTGATTAATAAAAAATTTGAAAATTAAATTCTGACATGTTACACTAAATAACTATAATTGAGTACATAAAATGGAACTTAGTCTATTTAAATAAAAAATAAAAAATTTATTTAATAGAAAAAATTATCCTCACGATTGTTATTTTAATCTTAAATTTTATAATAAAAATAATATTTTATTACAAATTATTCAAAAACAAAATTATCATGTGTTTCATCATTTATGGAATTAATATTTTGGTCGAATAAGTCATCTAATACAGGTTACTAACACCAGTAAGAATAATATAAAGACAAAAAATAGTCGTTGATATAAAATAGATATACATTTTAAGATAAATTTTTAAATAGTAAACATGTAAATTATCTGTAAATAATTCTTCTTTTATATGGGTTAACACATCTCTAATATCTCATTTAGCTATTTGTATTCTTTGTTGTTGACAAAAAAAAATCATTTATGGAATCATATTTCTTTCAAATAAAACACAATTAACCAGTTAAAAAGAAATTTATTTTAAAAAAATTGTTCAAAAATAATGTATTTCTATATATGAACTCAAAAAAAATAAAAATATAATAATAACATGTAATTTGTTTAAATAGTTAATTACTGAATCACTTTAAATTTAATATAATGTTAGTTATTATATGAAAAGGGTCAATAACATAAGTTTTTTATTATTGAAAGTTGTCACACATTTTTCAAATTGTGACATTGTTTATTTTTTTATTGGTTAATAAAATTTTTGAAAACTAAATTCTAAGATGTTATCATAAATAACCTAATTAGATAAATAAAGTGTCAATGTCCTTTAGATAAAAAAAATAAATGAAGTTTATTTAAAAAAGTATTTTAACAAAGTAGATATAAAATTCATTTTGTCTCTAACCTAGCCTACTTTAAAGTTGAGATTTTTTTTCTTAAAAAAATATATCAATAACAAAGACATTTTAAGAATAAATTGGGATGGATTTATGAATCAAATTGTATTTGCATTAATTTATATTTTTTTACGCTGAAAAAAAATGTGGACTTGACATGGTCTATTATTTACATTTTGATATATAAGTAACGTGATAGTTAAGAAATATTAGTTATAGGTATGCATTATGGGTCATATTCTTTTGGCTATGCAATATATGTTGATTATTCAATATGACCAATCTAAATATGTGTTGATATGGATAAAAGTCGAAATTAGTTATAAGATTTTTTTTATCTTTATGTAACTGTTTTCTATACTTTGGTTACATTAATTGTTCTAATGCCGTTTACTTTGATCTTTATTGCATCCAACTATTCTATTTTGATCATGTAGATTGGCCACTCTTATTCGAATACGACAATGAAATCTACATTAGATTTCTTTTCAGAATAGAATTTCTTTTTGTATAAATATGTAGGTTAGAATTTGTTCTTGGATATATAGGGATTGTCTTTCCAAGGGATCTTAAGACTGTTGCTTCTATTCTGGGCAAATAAATTAATAATTCTTTCAATATGTCGTAAATGTAAATTATAACAATTTTTATTATAAGAAAATACGTCATTAGTATAGGCAAATACGATTAGTCAATTCTAATTATATAAAATTTAAATATTTATCAAAAGGTAATGTTGCTTTAACCATCACCAACCTAACACGTTTAAAAATAATTTGATTTGGTATTCCATTAATTAACATTAATAAATATATAAATTATTTGTTCATTAAATATAACGTTAAGTTATATCTATTTAACCCACTCTGCAAATCATAAATATTGGTTAAACCCACAAAGGTTACACACAAAGACTGCAAGTATGTACTGAGACATGTCAATTCGGAATCTGTTAAGTTGTAATTAACTACTTCTATTTGATGAAAATTTTGATTATCATGAAAGTAAATATATGGTAATTTATAAAAAAAAATTCAGCAGATAGTCTATGATTTTTATTGTGTTTTAGAAATTATAGTATTAAGATAGAATTATATATATATATATATATATATATATATATATATATATATATTTAATGTAAATAGAAAATATGAGATCTTTTGTTTAAAATATATAGTCCGTAATCAAATTGTTTGTAGTTATATATCTTTAATATTAATATTTTTTTCTGCAAAAAAAAACACACCAAGAATAATTTCTCTAGTTCTTTCCTTCTAACAGTGGATTCCAATATTACAGAATTCACTTTTAAAGGTTGGCTTTTAAGTTCTAATATTATTTTGATTCAAATATTATTTCTAATATTTTCAAGTTGAAATAAATCTTTGCATAGTAACATTCAGTATAAACATTTCTTCTCACACAATAAAACGAGGAGAAAGTACAAGATTTGGAGCAATGATATAAAGTTAAAAAAGATTAACAAAACCTTTGAAAATGAAAAGTCTCGTGCAATCTTACAAAACAAAAACAATGAACTAGGACGCATAAATTAAAAAAGCCTAATTAGAGCCTCTATAACTACAAACAAACAAGAATTAACCATTTGGGAAAGAACTATCAACCTTAATTTGGAACTATTCAAACGTTCAATCTCTCCAAATGCTTTTCCATAGCTGCTGCAGGTGCTTCGCAAACTTACTTTGCTCAAGCTTTGAAAGAAACTTCAGTTCCTTATTCAAACACCACCACTGGTTCCTTACATAGTTTTGACTATATGAATAAAAAATCAGTTTAATAAAAAAGTATTTTATATACCTATAAATCATCTTAACCTCAGTTTTATGGATACAATTTAAAAAAAAAATCTAAATCTTAGAATCAATCTAGTATATGCAGATCAGACACAATTTCTGCAATGTAATTTCAGTAGAAGAGGGGGAAAATGAGATGGGGTGATAAGGTTTACTTTATACATTCTTTGGGAAAAATGAGATAGGATAAGGTTTACTTTATACCTTCTTTGGGAAGAGGGAAAAAATTACAAGGTAAGCCACGTTAAATTGTTCTCTTAACAAAAATCATATATTAGATGGCGTCCATAATATGGATGAAAAAATTAACTTAATAAAATGGTATTTTATATATCTATAAATGATCTCAACATCAATTTAATGGATATAATATTTTTATAAAAAGAAATTCAAAATCTTAATGACAGTCTAGTCAATATATAATTTTCACATAATAAATAAATAAATAATAGTTAATATCTACTTAATGGACCCAATTTTTTTATTCATTTAAAAAATCATTAAAAATATTTTATGTCACGTTTTGTGGAATCTCATTTTGGTGGACGATATTTTTTAATAGTCAATTTCAAGTATTCTTATAGTGTTCAAACGTTAATGAAGATAAATTAATAATTTATAAAATGTTACAAAAGATACAGCAGCTGATGGTATTTTTAAACATATATCTTAAAAATATATATGTTAAGTGTTAAAATAAATTGATATGAATTTTTATACTTTTAATTAGAATTAATAAAATGATTTAATAATTTAGTAGCATTTAGGAATGTTCCTTTATGTTGTGGTGGTGATTGTCTAGTTTGGTTTGAATGGTATTAGGTTCTCCTGGAATCTAATAGCGAGATTAATGGCTATAGAAAGCTTCGACTATGGTGACCTATATTATATCTCGTTTACGTGTGGACAATTGATATTTTCACGTAATGCTATCAAAGTTCCGTGTTTTGGTTATTCGTTTTATATAATATATATATGAATAAATCTTGGAATAATTTACCTTCCAAATATCATTATATTCAAATAAAATAATTAATATAGTAATCAAAATAATAATTCGGAAATATCACGGGTTATAGACAGAAAATATAATTATAAACTCGAGAGAAATAATTGATTATAAATAAAATCAAGAAAACAAAACAAAACATTATTTTTAGCTTCTCTAAACCGAAGTATCATTATATCTTTTAGCTAGAAAAATATAAATCATAATATATCTTTTTCTTGAAAAACCTTCTAATTACGAAATCAATCCGTTTAATTAAATGTGGTGACCTTATTAAACAGGTGGAATTTTTTTCAAAGTTTATAAAAATCAATAAAATTTTAAAAATTATATAAATGAGATTTTGTTCATATTTTTTCTAATTTTGATGTTTTTTTAAAATTTTAAATAATTGTGTTTTTTTATTTTATATTTTTTAATAATTTGGTTAATAAAATTTTTAAATTATTATGTTTATAAAATTTTATATAATACTTTTTTAATATTGAAATGTTTTTAATAATTTGATTTAATTTTTATTTATTTTTTAAATTTTTTATGTTTTTTTATATTTTTAGTTTAAAATATTTTTCAGTAATTTGATTAATAATTTTTTCTTAAATTTCTGTAAACAATTTTTATTTTAAAAAGTTTTCAATAATTTGATGAATAAATTAAATTTAAAATTTTTTAATTCTTTTTAAAAAGTTTCTCGTATTTTAATTTTTTAAACAAACTTATTTCTCTAGATGAAACCCATGTCATATTTAATTGTCATGATAGACCGAATCACTGTACATGCTTATTTTAATTTTGTTTTTTTTTAATTTAAAGAGAAGAAGAGAAATTAGAAAATAAAATAAAATTTATAATAGAAAAAATTAATTAAAAAGAATTAATTTAAAATGTTGAGATTAAATTTGGATTAGTTCGAAAAAAAAAAATAATTATAAATAATTGAAGCGTAAATAAATGTAGTTTATTTTAATATTGCTTTTGTAATATAATTTAAAATTTATTATTATTATAATAAGTTGCATAATAGAAAAATAATAATAAAAAATATATAATTTAATTTTTTTCAGAAAGTAGTGTGCTAAGATTCATTATGAATAAATGAAGAAAAAAATATGTCGTGACTTATTCAATGACAAAGGACAAAAAGGTTCCTCCTTGGTTAGGAATTTTATAAAAAATTTATGACATAAAATATAATTTTTAATAATAGTTTCAAATAATGTTAACTTTCCATTGTATTATTTGAAAAATCTTTTGAAAAAATTTTTATCATTAAAAAAATTAATAATTACCATACATTAAAAGTATAAATTTATTAAATTAATAAACATTTATTTCAATATTTTTACAACCTCTTTATAAATTTATTTAATTTAAGCCACTTTATTTCTTTTTTCATTCACAAGATTAAAATTAAAATTATATTTTATATTATAAATTTTTTTAATTCTATAACCAATTATAATAAGAACAAATTTTTCAAATTATATTACAAAATCAATATGAAAAAAACCACATTTATTTACACTTTAAATATTCTTTTTTCTTCCTCAAACTAATCCAAATTTAATCTCAACATTTTTAATTAATTTTTCTTATTCTAAATTTAATTTTATAATTATTCTTTTATAATTTTCCTTTCTCTCTCTAAATTAAAAAAAAAACAAAATAAAAGTAGACATGGACAGTTATTCGGTCTATCCTGGGAATGTGTATTATCTTGGGAAAAAAATTCTACATTCATGTTTATACTTTTAGGTTAATTTTTCCGACAAGACTATTTTTCTAGTTTGGGATGGATGCTTTCCCATGAACCAATCTCTAGCTTGGGATGTCACGTCTTACCCTTTTAATTTATTTTAAAACAAATTGAAACATGTGAAGACAGGAATGACTTGTGACATGAGAAGCACATAGAAAATTATTGGGAAATTTATATCAAAGTGGCCAGTGAAAGTATATGACAACTCTTGCAAAATAACTCTCATTTTAATTATATCAAATATTTCCAAATTTGAGTGATGATGTATTTACCTTTTCACAAGACTTTAATCTTTTTCTTCTTAATATATCATCGAATCAATACTTTTTTATATATGGAAATCAAAGTCATTTCCCGCTAAACTCATAATACCAAACTTTAAACCCTCCTACTATCAAAACCCCCTTAAGAAGATAATAACTCACTACTATTTAAAGTTACTTTTTATATCGCTTCTCAAATTTAAGAAGATAAAATTACACTTTCTTGAAAATTTAAATACAAAAAATGAATTTAAAAATAACCAAATTGTTACTATAATATATCACACTATAAAAGTGCAGATTAAATTTTTTTGAATTTTTGCTAAAGAAACTTTATTGCAAGTAAATTCAAATGATAAAAACTATTTATATAAAAATTATTAGTCAAACATTCAACGCCTACTCCACATTTGGTGTGGAGATAAAAAATAAAAAGAATAATATTTTTGATAAAATATAATATGATGAAAAAGTATTAGAGATGTGAATAAAAATAAAAAAAATAATAATAATATTCTTCTACCGAGAATGGGATAAATAAGAGAGTTAAATAGAAAATATAAAAAATAGAGATAAATGATATCTAACTATAATAAATATTGTGATAGAAAAGAAATGAAAAGAAAAAATAGAAATGAAATACATTACAAATGGAATTGAAGAAAATGAGAAAAAATAATTAGTATTCTTCATAGAAAAATAGGATAACGGAAGGAAATAAAGAAACAACATAACATAATGGATAATTATAGTTACTCTTTAGGGTAAATTTTATGGTGTTTTAATTTTGATGGTACCGATAACTTTTTTTAGTAAACTAATAAATAATGAACACATTTTATCTTATGACTAATGTAAAATAATAATAATATAACTTATTGTACAGATTTTTCTTATTTTTTTTAATTTTTAAATGATCTCTACCTTTATTATCTATTCGTTTTCTTAAAGAAATTCATTTAAACACTATATTTTTCATATTTAATATTTAAAAAATAGAAATAACTTTCGATTAACTTTTTGTAATTATAAATATATACAATACCATTATATAATTAATTTTAACTTTTTATTACGTAGTTTTATTACATATATATATATATAATTATTTCTTATCAATAAATTGGACCTCCTAACATTGAACGTGCTAGAAGAATCACATTTCTTTTAATAATGAAAACAATTACACATTGGTTGTTGTTGGTTGCATGGCGTTAAGTGGTTTACGTAACTACTGTGACGGAAGCAAATATAACACCAATTAGCACAAAGCACACCACGTGTGGATTAGTCTTTCGTGAAGATAATGAATATATTCTCCAAGACTTTCGGTTTTTTTTTTTATTACTAGTAATATTATACCTAATTTCCGTAAATTAAGAAATAAAATAAATTTTATTTGTTGATCCTAATAAAATAACTACGAAATGCTTCATTTTTTTTTCGTTTTGTAATATATATTTATATTTAAATAAATATATAAAAATATTAAGTAATTAAATGCTAGATTAGAAGTAAGTATTATTTAAAAAGAATAAAACTTTAAATGTATTTTTATCTTCCATACATGGAATAACTTTTAGGCTATGGTGTTACTCCATTAAAAAATGCAAATGAATATATACTCTAAAATAATAGATACATAAGTAGTAAAATACATAAAGATATTAAGTGGAAAAAAAGAGAGTAAACATTCATAAAAGAATAAAACTTTGAATTGTATACTTGATATTTTGTATACATTTGATATCATGGAATAACTTTTAGACAATGGTGTCCCATCAGAAATGGTCTTATCCAACCATGCATATGTATAGAAGTCGATAATTAAATGTTAGAAAAACATTGGTATAGATTTGTGTGGCTAGCAAAAGCATTGGATTCGGTTTCTTGCGTCTATATATTGGTGGCTTAGTTGTTGGTAACGATAAGGCAGTCCAACATACCAAAAGAAGTTAGAGAGCAATTTGTGAGTAAGAGATCAGAATGGCATGGCGTCAGAGGAAACTTACTTTTGACAATAATGGTACTTCAAACTCATTTAACAACCAGGGCAGCGGAAACCAGAATTTTTCCAATGCAAAAATCAACAGTGGCGCATATGCAGGCGATCGGAACAGGTATGACTCCTCAAACCACTACGGTGAACGTGTTATTAATAACAGTGGCACTTTCAATGGCAATGGCAACGGAGGCCACATCGAGGGTGGCTTTAACTCCTCAACAAATAACTACTACTGATCTGCATTTGGTATATGCTGCAATATGGTCTACTATGTTATGCTGTATTATCAATAAATGTAAAGGTTTCCCAGTGATGCCTAAACCTTACTAGCTATGTTGTAATCGTGGTTGTTAATAATAAAGACCTCTGATGTTGCAGCAGATTTCTCCATTTAGTTTTATTTCTCTTTTTTTTTTCTTTGTGTGAGATCCCTAATTCCAAGTTCAGACGAGCTAAATGATAGCGTGAAACAAACTTTTGAACAGACTTTGATCAAGCAGACATTAAAATCCAGGATTATGTCCTTTTTAACCATCAATTCTTTGTAATTATAATTTATGGTTGTGTCTAACTGATGACTTATATCCAATATATATAAGTGAATATTTAATCATTTTAGTTATTTTCAGTTCATATATAGAAATAGAATTTGAAAAGCTTTAAGAACAGATAGTAGTAAGAGAATTATTGGTGTGATTAAGATGAGGAAAACATAGAATTCACAGGCATATTAATTGAGATACATAAGCAGCCCAAAAGTCCAAAGGTCAAAACTTATGCGCCAACCATGGTGAGGGTTTCCAGAACATCACTGGTAGAAAGAGCAAAAGTGATGGAAAATGATGTGGTAACTGGCTCCTCCCTGCTAGAAAGAAAACCCCATCTAGAAAAAAGAGTCCACACATCTAGACGCGTACTTCCTATATCCATATTCTTGCAAAATCGATGAAAGCATACCATGGGTCTCCATGAATGAAAAATAAGACATACCTTTCTGTTACTGTGTTTTTGTTATATTCATCGACCTTGTTTTGTGTTTTTAAGTTGCCTGTTACAGAAGATGTGGTATTAGAGTGAGAATTATGCTGTGAAATAGAGCTAGAAGTTGAATCTAGCAAATGAGGATATTTATTTCGTTTTATTTTTTCTTTCTTATACATGGTTGAAGTATGTTAAGTATTTTATTTATTTATAAAAAAATTATTCTCGATAAAAAATAAAAAACAATTAAGTAAGTAAGAATGGGTAAAGTTAAGAAGAATTATTAAAAGTATGATTAAATAAAATGTTTTTCTTACTTTTTATTTACAATTTCTTATATTTTTTGTGAGCTATAAATAATAAAAATATAGATGAACTTTTACGAATTTTTCGAGTATAAAATATATTTTAAAAAACACGATTATATGAGTGCATTAAAAACAGAAAGAAAGAAACCTCAATAAAAAATTTAATTTTAAGAATTAATCAAGTTTTAAATATCTTATAAATCTAAATATTTTTAATTAATTATTATAATTTTCATTTTATTAAATATCTAGAATATTTATATTTTTAATTGAGTTTTTTATATTTAATTTTGTCATTAAGAACAATGATGTCTTATTTTGTATAATAATTATTAACATGTCTTACATAAAAATAAAATTAATTTAATTAAGTGTAAAGTGATTCTCAACTTTGAGATTTTCAATGGAATTTCTATATGTTTTTTAAATATAAAAAATATTATATTTAAATAGAAATAAATTTAATAAATATTTTTTAAAATAATGAAATATATGTTTATTTTAATATTGAAATATATGTTTATTTTAATATTGAAATAAATATTTAAAATATAAAAAATATAATAATTAATTTTAAAAATATTTTAAAATTATTAACATGTCTTATTTAATTAAGTGTTTTAACTTCGATACAAAACAAAAGAAAGATCTACAAAATTATGTAAATTTTTTTCGTAATTTTAAATTATTTCTCAACCACACAAAGTTATTTTTATCATTTATAGAATTTAAAAATATCAATTCAATTTTTTACATTTAAATTACTTAATGTATATACAAAATTTTATAATTTAAAAAATCTTAAAATATATTTTTATTATCTTTTTTAATTACAAATAATTGAATATTCATATTAAATAATTTAATTTATCACTAAAACAAATATTATTTTTTAAATTTATTATTACAGTTCTTTTATATTTTAAATAATTATTTTAATATTAAAATAAATATATATTTCAATATTTTTAAAAATATTTATTAAATCTATTTATATTTTAAATGTAATATTTATTATGTTTAAAAAAATATATTTTAAAAATTTAAATTATTTATTAAACTTATTTATATTTTAATTGTAATATTTATTATTCTAAATAAATATTTTTAAAATATTGTTTACGTATCCTATTAAATAGTTAAAAAAAATCCAAAATTCAAATTAAAATTTGGTTGAGTATGAATTATGAACAATATTATATATATTTGAAAGATTTTACTACTTGACATTTTAAATATTAAAAATATTTTGGTGCATAAGCTTTTCATAATTCTAATTTTGGTTTCTTAAAAATTGTAAGAAATTTATTTAATCCCTCTAAATGGAAAAATATGAATTCTATCCCTGAATACTAAATTTTAAAGATTAAAATTGATTTTTTTTTAAAAAACTCTTATTGGTTTCCCAAATTGTATTTAGAAATTTTACTAAATTTGAAAGAGTGAAATAAGTTTTCATCTTTTAAATTAAAAACTGAAATGATTTATTTAAAATTTCAGAAAATGTAATTAAATCTTCATTTTGAATTGGCTACCCTTACATCCCGAAACTTTTCCATAAGCCCGTCAACATTTAACTAAAAAAACATTTTTATTGTATTATTTTTCTTTTTAAATTTAAGAGAACATAAATAAACTTTTATTGTGAATTAAAGAGTAATACCTCTACCTAAACATACTTTACAACGGAATCATGCTTTTCTAAACAAGTTTTGTGTTTATATATATATAGTAAAGTATCTTTGGAAAAGAATATGAATAGATTTTTAAATTATAATTTTATCTCAAAATTCATGTATTGAAATAGTATTTCATTATTAGTTTGATCTCATCTTCTAATTTATAATATCTATTTTTATTGCTTTAGTTATCTATTATTTAATAGATGAAATGAATTATTGTTATATAAATAAATATAAAACCATTAATATATTTTTATGAGTATTAATTAACCTGTTTAATTTGTAAATTATAAAAAATAATGTAGTTTGGAAAAATTAAAGACAGTTTACCATACTAACTACATAAACAAGGTTTTTATCTTAGGAATTTATGTAAATACATACTTAAACGCGGCAGGTGATTCATATATCCCGTTCTAATTAAATTAAAATACATCCTATGTATCCTATCATATCCAAAAAAATAATAATAATTGAATGGATTAGATTAGAATAATGGAATATATTGTTGTCTCCAATTATAACTTAAGCTAACCCTGTAGCCACCTTTTAATTATAATATTATAGCGTGGTGACCAAGCAGGGCTTGAATTGGCTTGGTTGAGTCTATAAATTGGTGGCTCAGCATGTGATAATTAAGAGGAAGCAATTCAGAGTAGTAGCAGTAAAAGATAGATAGGAATTTTTGGGGTGATTAAGATCAGCAAATCATGGATTTCGCTGCTATATTGAGACATATGCTTGCAGATATGGAGGCTGAGGAGGAAGCAGCCCAAAATTCCAAAGGCTATGTAAACTCTTACACCAACAGAGGCGAGGGGTCTCAGAACATCACAGGTAGAAAGAACAACAGTGGTGAAAAATCAGGTGATGGTAACATCTATAATATTACCAATAACTACATTCGTCGCCCTGCCAAAAAGAAAACTCCACCTAGAAATGAGACTTCTGATAAGTCTTTTCATGCAAAAAAGAGTCTTAATAATATAAGTCCTAGCGATTATATCGGGAATTGTAACGGAAATTTTATAGTTAATAATATAAGTCCTAGCCATTATATAGGGAATGGTAACGGAAGTCCTAGCCATTATATCGGGAATGGTAACGGAACATTTTATATCCAGCGTTAATCTCCGTATGATGTAAAAACCCTACTCATGCAGGCGATTTATGTGCAAAGCAATATGATCATCTGCGTGTATTGAAGTAGAGTTGCAGCTATAGTAGTGAATGCCCAATAATTACTTTGGAGGGTATGCTACCCATCCTCTTCCTTCACAAATTCCTCTTCTGTTGTATTTTTTATTATTAAGGTTTTCTTACTTCCATCTTGTTACAAATCTACTCTTCTGCACAAAAATAATTGAGACACTATTTTTTATTTATCAATTACTATTCAAATTAAAGGTAGAAGATAATACCAATAAGTGATTCAAGAAAAGCGATACTCAGGAGACTATTTTTTTAAAAAGAAGTAAAGTCGTCACTAAGTATCTACTTAGATTAAAAACAATAAAATGAATTATCAGTTAGATGATAACTTCAATATAAAGAAATAAATTTACTGACTGATAATTTCTTTATTTAAAAATTCGTTAAAAAATTACTATTTTTTATAAAAAAAAAACACAATAAGTTAAAATTGAGTATTAAAAACGACATGTGTGAGAGGTAGAAATGTGTGAAACATTTCTAACTAAAAATTGAGTTTTAAATATATTGATAGAATATTGTATAGATAGCTTATAAATTTACTATTTCGTTTGTTTATTTATTTTTTATTTGGGTAATATAAATATTTGAAATCTTATTTGAATTATTTTATTTTTTGGTTTGGTGGACATTGGATTCTTAGTTTACGAGTTTTTTACTTTTACGTTCTTCTATCTTATATTCCTTAATCTAAAAATTTGTTAATTAGTTGTGCGATCTTGAAGTTCATGTTATATTTTAGATGACTTATGTAATATACAGTGGGTAAGTCTTTAAAAATATTTATTACTAAAATTTTTATATTTCATAAATTTTTTTATACAAATTTGTTATAAGAATTTAGAAAAAAGAGTTTTTTTACTATTTTTTTATAAATTTATTAAAAAAATTATAAATTTTTTTAGTAATGAATATTTATCCACATCTCAATAAAATTACTGTTTTTTTTTCTCGTTATCCTACTTCTACTACACATATTAGATAAAAAAAATTATACTAAAAGATAAGAGCGTTCAATAATAATAATCGGATTTAAATCAAGTGTGCTTTAAATTTAACTATCGTATAAAAAAAGTTTATTGAAGTCTTCTTGAAATCAAGTTCCATTCAAGGACATGTTAAAAAATTAATATTTAAATATGATTAGAAAAATAAAATTTTATTAAAAAATTAATTAGCTTAAATATTAATAAATGTGTCTGAATTTGAGCTGGGAAAGAATATAAAAATAACTCAAATTAGACAAGGGTTTAGCAGTGAATGTTAATTTGTGAATACATATATGATACCATCAACACACCCACCAAAGCAAGATAAATATATGTTGGTAGGTATGCATTAATAGCATTAAGTATGATTAAAGGTGTGTTTGTAACTAACTAAGAAACTAATTTGGTGGATTTGGTAAGTTAGTTTTAGTTGATAATTCATTACTAACTTAAAATAAGCAACAATATTGTAATATTAAGCGTAATGTGAGAGAAATTTTGTTTTTATATTATTTATAAGTTGATATGTTGATGTTTGTTAATAATATAAAACTTTTTTTTAAAAGGTAGAAATGAGATTCTCTTTTTCTAGAAGGTTTAATCTTTATCATATTTTCGTTTAGACAAAACAACTTAGTATTGAAGGTATAAGTAGGTTAATTTTCACTCAAATAATAAAAGGTCGATTAAATGAAATTTGACTAAAATTATTAGATAAATTTTATATTATATTTTTATATTTGTTTGTAAAAATGAATAGAATCCAAGTTAATGTTCATAATTTACTTATGTTTATTGTTGATGAAATGTTTGATTTAAAAAAGTTAGTTCTAAAAAATAATAACTTAATATTGAATATTTCAATAATAGTATATTATTTTTAAGATTTTATATCTATTTTATTTCTAATATTTTTATATAAAATCTTAAACTTATTTTTATTGTGGTGTTAATATATTCTAAAATAAATATCTTATAAGATTTAAATTTTAAGTTTATCATCAAAATACTCTAATAATTATAAAAAATATTAAAATTAAAGTTCAACAATTTTAATATTGTGCATTACACTAATTATATATATATTTATTAATTGTTATTGAAAATTTAAATATTCTTCTAAATCATCAATTTTTTTATTTTAGAAAATCTAAAGACTTTATTACAACAATTGATTTCTTGAATGATCTTTAACAAAACTTTTGTTATAAGATCAAAACTGGTTAAAGGAATAGTTTCAAAATTATCCTTAACATTATAAAATCTAAAGATTTTATTACAATTTGTCCAACACACATAAGTTGCGAAATTAATGACTTTTCTTGGATCTCTTGTCGCTGAAGTGAAATCTATATTTCAGGTTACTCTGGCATGATAAATTCCAACGTTTCAAATGCATGCAAGCGAATCCTTTAGCCATAAACTTCTATACTCCTCTTTTACCTCCACCCTCACATTTTTCATTTTACTAAATACCTCACTTCACTTTCTTACCTATCCATCACTTATCCTTAGAATCTCTATGTAAATTAAAGATCATATTACACTCTCATAATTTTACCTTTATTATTTTCTGATGAAAACATATTACACTTTTCTGAAAATAATAACATGATTCTCTTATGGAAATAAAAGCATGGATGCATACATGAAAAATAAGTAAACATTTACAATAATATATAGGGGAAATTCTCTTTTCTCATGTACAATTTTTATATTTTTATTTTCTTTTTAATATATTTTAAAATAAAAATAAAAATAAATTATTTAAAATTTAAAAATAAGTCTAAATATTTCCAGATGTATCCATTTATTTTTTCGTTTAATTAGCATAGTCAAATTATTTAAAATAAAAACAAAAAATTATTTAAATTTTAAAAATACATATTTTAAAATTATTATTATTAAAAAAATTTCAAATATATATAGAAACATAAAATTTCTCTTTTCCGTTAGTATAATATAAAGCAATTAAATTTAAAAAAATATAAAAGAAATACAATGTAAATACCATGTGCTTGAAGATATCATTCATGCTAAGAGGAGCATATGTATAAATGGTCTTAACCTCTTAGATGCTTATTATAACCAATCATAACCTCGTTATATTAAGTAGTAACATAAATTTAACTTAACAAACAAATTTTTATTGTGAACTAAAGATTAATAATATTTATACTTAAACAAAATTTTAGAATATCATCGAATATCAATAAAATAAAAATAAAATAATTGTTTAAAAAAGTAAAATAATATTAAATATATATTGTAAGAGTAAATTATAAAATTAAGAATTAAAAAAAAATTAATACATGAAAAAAACAAAATATTAAAACGTGTATAAAAATAAAAGTTAATAAATATGTACATTCCTTATATCTAATTTAAAAAATCAGATTCATATATCTATCTATGTTATAGTCATAATCAATTAATAAAAGGATTTTTTATCGAAATAAATGTATTGAGTGATAATTTTTTTATTTAAAAATTTGTTAAAAGTTTTACTATTTTGATAAAAAAAATTAAACATGTTAAAACTCAGTATTAAGAACCAAATATTAAGAACCAAATGTGTGAGAGGTAAACATTTATAACTAAGAATTGAGTTTTAAGTAAATTGATAGAATATTGTATATTATTTAGTTTGTTTATTTATTTTTTTGCATTTTAGCAATATAAATATTTGAAGTTTTATTTAGATTTTTTTATATTTGGGTTTGGTGAACATTGGATCCTTGGTTTACCAGTTTCCTCACTTCCGCATTCTCCTATCTTTGTTCTTCTGTTTAAAAAGCTTGTTAGTGTTGTAATATTTGACATTATCATTCAAGAAATTCCTGTTATACTTTACGTACTTTGGAGAACTTAAATAATATATTATAGATAAGTCCTTAAGAACAAACAATGTCCATCCACACCTCAAAAAACCCTTTTATTCGTGTCTTCATCCTACTTCCCCTACACATATTGCATATTGGATAACAAAAGATATACTAAAAGATAAGAGTGTTTCATAATAATAGTTGAATTCAAATCAAGTTTGTGTTTAATTTAACTAGCATATAAACAATTTTATTTAGATCTTCTCCAAATCAAGCTCCACTTAAGACACGTTAAGAGAATTATTATTTAAATATGATTGGAAAAATAAAATTTTATTAAAAAATATTAGATGATTTTATTTAACCCAAATTTAGAATTTGTTTTCCAACCTAAATCTAATCCGATTATTAAGAAAAAATTAACCCCTTCATCTTAACATTAACAACAGAATTAAAACATCAAGATTAAATAAAAAAATATCGTATATATATATATATTAGAATGAGTAAAAGAATAGTTGAATGAATTATATCTAATCATCACAATATAAAGGAAGTTTATTTATTTATGGTGATAAAGATCATATCAATTACATAAAAAGATGAAAGAGAGAAAGATTGATGTAAAATATTTTATTCCCATATGAATGCAATCTTTTTAACTCTTGATCGTTTCCTGATTTTCCTCCTCCTCCAAAAATTTGTGTTTCAGTTCGTAAGTTACAGAATTAATTATCTTTCGCCCAGGCTCTTCTTTCATAGGTGAAACATATAATTGAAGTTAGTCTAACATATTAAACTCCAATGTTTTAAATATATCTGAAAGCAAATCTTACATTTCAACCTTGAGAAGAAGCATTTTCGTCAACCCTCTTACTAGTGTTGAGTTTTTTTAGAAGGATTTCTTTAGGAAATACAATGTCAATTAATCATAAATCAACTAACATAAGAAACATTATACACTCTCATAATTTTATCTTTATCATTTTCTTATCAATAGATACACTTTCATAACTATACCTCATCATTTGCTAATCAAAACATAAGATGATTACACTCAATTCATAATAAAAATAATACACATTTTAAAACAAATGCACTTATATAAAAGTAAAAGAGACAATTTAAATTTGTATTAATTAACTATATTCATTCTTATAATTGTGTCAAACTAAAAATTTTCGTACGATCATTTTTTTTTTATTAGAGACAATCTTGTCTTTTTATCCTATTTATTATTGCAAACCATAAATCTGGTTTTCATATTCAAACGTACAGAAAAAACGACGTCATGAAAATAAAGCATGATGGAAAATGAGTAAACATGCAATATAAAGTAAGTAAGTTTTAAACAAATATAAAAGAAGAAGAAATTTAGATTAATTACTTATCCTTTTAAGTTATTATATTAATTACTTAATAAATAAACTTAAAAGTATATAAAAAATACATTTAGCAAAAAAAATCTAGGTATTAATAATCAAAATCCTTTTAAAATAAATATACATCCTCTATTACACTAAAGCAACATTCAAGAAAAGGAAGAAAACTTTCAAGAAAAATATTTTTTATACTCTCACATTAATAAAAATTAAATTATGAGGTTAACAAAATTTTATTTAAGATCTATTATTAAAGAAAAACTGGCTGAGATTTTGTATCTAATATGAAAAAAATGAAATTTATAAAAAAAAAAGTAATACAAAATTTTGAATTAAAAATACTGCTTCCAATTATAAATTATAGACTAGCGTTGTGACCAAGCAGAGCACCAGATTCCCTAACTAGTGGCCAGGTCGAATTTATACATTGGTGGCTCAGTTAAGTGATAATTAAGATGAAGCAATTAAGAGTAGTCGTAGTAGTAAAAGATAGATTGGAATTTTGGGTGTGATCAAGATCAGCAAATCGATTATATGGATTTCACTAGTATACTGAGTGTGATACATATATGCTTGCAGATCTGGGGGCTGAGGAAGGAGCCCAAAATTCCAAAGGTCGTGTGAACTCTTACACGAACCGTGGATAAGGGTCTCAGAACATCACTGGTAGAAAGATTAACAGTGGTGAAAAATCAGGTGATCGTACCATTTTTATTATCACCAATAACTACGGTTCTCGCCCTGCTAAAAGGAAAACCCCAGCTAGAAATAAGACTTCTAATGTCTTCTGATACAAATAAGAGAGGAAATGGTAATGGTATTATGTTCTTCGACTGTATGTGAAATAAAAACCCTACTTATGCAGGCCATACTTATGTGCAACGCAATATAATCAACTGCGTGTATTGATTTCCCAATAATTACTTTGGAGGGTATGCTGCTACCCATCCTCTTCGTTCTATTCTTATTATTAAGGTTTTCCACCTTCCATCTTCTTGCAAATCTACTCTTCTGCATAAAAATAATCGAGACACTCTTTTATTTATGAATTATTACTGAAATTAGATAATAACAATAGTGATTCCAAAGAAATCGTTACTTAGGTTAGGAGACTATTTCAATATAAAAAAAATCTCTTAAATGATAATTTCAATATAAAAAAATAGATTTACTGGTAGATAATTTCTTTATTTAAAAATTCCCTCAAAAAAAATACTATTTTGATGAAAAAATTAACTATGTTAAAATTGAGAATTTAAAATTAAGTGTGTGAGAGGTAGATATGTGTAAAACATTTTTAACTAAGAATTGAGTTTTAAATATATATTGTATGGATAGCTTATAATTCTTCCCCTTTTTCTTTACAAATACGGGTGTGGCATGGCATATTAATGTAACAACATTATTTTGAAGTATCTGATGCCCACAAATGTAAGGATAAATAAAGAGAACGGATAGAAAAGGATCTTTCCGGTTCTAGTTAAACCCCTCACAATGTAGAATATATTGAATAAAAAATAAAAAAATTAATTATAAATAACAATAATTAATGGATAGAGATATTTCGATCATTTTATTATGTACCTACCACTCAGAAAGCGGAATAGAATCATGGAATCCAAATAATAATTAATGGCTATTGGATTTTTTTATTCGCAATATATATATATATATATATATATATATATATATATATATATATATATATATATATTAACATCAAATAGTATATTAAAACAGATATTATTCTAACATTAGAATTTTCCTCCTTACTTCACCTGTCATATATTTTAGTCTTATGGTATTGATGTAAATTGATGAAAGTTGTATCGAAAATGTGCATGATTAGTTCTACGTAATCCAGAAATTCAAATATACAAATGAGATTTGGAGGTCATAATAGTCACATAGGTGGGTTAAGTAACTGGATGATCAAGTTGAATTATTCTTGACATAAAAGAAAGGTTAATCTAATGTCTGGTATTAAGACACATAATAATTATTTACTAATATCATAAAATTATGAAAAGTAATTAATATTTTTTTTAATTTTTTATTATTTTTCTTTTCTAAATAAACTCTATGTTACTATCTTATTTTTTTTTTATTTTATATTTATTATCTTTTATATTTATTTATCTTTCTTTATATAATAAATAATAATAATTTATTTTTGATAGTATAATAAAGCAACAATAATTTTATTGATTTGAATACATTTTATTGATTAAATTTCAAATCATATATTTTTATTAAAATTTTAAATTATTAGTAATATATTATTTTATTTTGAAATTATTATTTTATTATAATGTACTATATAATTTTAAAAATTATAAAAAATAAATTAAAATAAAGAAATAAATTTATAATTAAGAAAAAGATTGAATAAATAATTAATATGATAATGAAATAAAAAATAATTAATTCATTTTAACATGTGTATGTGTACATAAAAGAATCACATGCCGGCATTTTCAGTGATGAAATAAGAGTTAGATCCAGACAAGTATACATTGCGTGTTCAACGAGATGAAGAAAAAACTATGGCTGAACTATACACTCGAGATGCCACCAACAGTGGTAATCTGCTCCTGGCTTATATTGAAGTAGCGGAATTGATATAGTTGAGTTGAGCAGAGTATGAACACACCACTATGTGATATATGCATAATTATTTAGGTAATTACTTTGTTATACTTTTAAAGTAAGATATTTTAAAATATTTTCTATTTATATCAAATGATAGTTGTATAATTAATGATAATTAGTTTATTATTATAATACATTCAATTAAATTATAAATTTTGTAATTATAAATTTTATTTTTCAAAGTTATCAGTAATCATAAATTTTATTTTTTATATTTTTTGAATTTTCTCATACTTCATCTCATGTGAATATATTTAAAATCTAAAAAATTATATTTTTTTCATTTTCACTAACATCATTTTATTAATTTATTTATTATATATTTAATATTCAAATCAATTTATTTTGTTTTATGAAAATAACAATTCTCTATTTGTTGATACAAATTTTAAAAATTTAAAATAAAATATTTTATATACTAAAAAGATATATAAGATATATAAAAATTACTTGTCATTAAATATTTAAAAATAACAAAATCATTTCAACAAATTACTTATTATGTTTAATATAGCTTGACACTCTATATTTAAAACTTGAATTTTTTATGAACACTCATAAAATGACTGAGCCAATTGAACAATATAGTTTTGTACAAATCTTGGAACTTATATTTATCTTGAGGACATTTTATAAATAAAAACGGAGTGCACACTTGTATCACACATCAAAAGTGTTATTCAAATAACTTTAAAATATTTAAAAGGATTTTAGAAGGTGAACCTAACTTTTGAAGCAGATAATATGAAATTTGAGAGACTCTGTGTATGAATGAAGAAAAGAAAATGAAGAATGGAGACTTGTGTGTGAGAAAAATGACATGAATAAAGAAAAACAGACAAAGAGAGAGCACGAGAGATTTGATGTAGCTGGGAGTCCTTAAGTGTGGAAACCATGAACTACATTTACAAAAAATACCAACAAAATAGTAAATTCTATCATAATTTTAGACAAGACTATATTATAAACTATTTGTCATACAACAAAAGTGACACATGTGTTAGGATGTGATGTTGGAGTCCCACAATGGGCAGAAATGGTTAAGTTGAACACCATATAAGTAAGAAGACTCATAAACTTATTGCCTTAAGATTTTGGATTAGAAGTGGTGTCCTAGACACTTGTGTGGCTATACTTATAGTCATAATATCATTTCAAATATAGAATACAACTAATAACTTTTCCTTAAACATTCCAAAACAACAACATTATCTGTGTGAGAAAGATAACATGAATGAAGAAAAGGAAATGAAGAATGGAAATCTATGTGTGAGAGAAATGACATGAATAAAGGAAAGAGAGGAGATAAAGAGTGAGAGAAGAAGGAGATGAAGAGTGAGGACACGAGTAAGAATTTGAGGGGGGTGTCACACACATTGAGTTTGAAAAAATTTAAGGGAACACATGTCACACAGGAGATGACAGAATTCACAGTTTTTCTATTTTGGGTTTAAAAAAATTTTGTGGGGACGGCACCTGACGAAAATCCTTTTATGTTTCTGAAATTGAAATTGTATTATGTATTGATTATTTATTGATTTTATACACAATATATTATCTGAAATGCGCATCACCAATTAGCTGAAATATCTGTGCGAAAAGCAATAAGCCAATTAAAGTACTTAATAACAGAAAGCGGAAATCTCACACGATGGAGGAAAGAAAAGAGAAGAAAGAGCGAAAACAGCCATCATTACAACATTTAAGGGTTTAGGTGACACACGAAATCGATTACGTTTATTCTACACCATCAGAGCTTTAGCTCCCAACATTATTTATTGCAAGTACTCCAACATAACACAGTAATCATGATGAATATGTTGGACAGCATATACGTAAATTTTAATCTTTTTTACCCCAGATACAAGATAATTAATAACGCCTATAGTAGTTATTTGTAGAGGAGTTAAAGCCACCCTCGATGTATCCCCCGTTGCCATTACCATTGAAAGTACCAGTGTTATTAATAACACGTCCACCGTAGTGATTTGAGGAGCGAACCTTGTTACGATTACCTGCATATTGGCCACTGTTGATGGTTGCACCCTTGAAATCCTGGGGACCAGTGGCATGGTTGTTGAATGAGTTTGAAGAACCATTTTGAGGGATGAACCCATTGTTAAATGAGTTTGACCCTTTGGCTGTTTCCTCAGCCTGAATCATTTCCATTATTCTCTGAAACAAATCTGCCATTATGATCTTACTCTCTGCACCTCACTCCTCTCAAGTTGTTTGCTTATTGATTTGCCTTAACGTACTTACTAACTTAGCCTAATTTATAGCTACAAGTCAAGGAATCCAATTCTCATCATTTATATGCAAAGCTACAATTATATGATTATTTAACTAACAGCATAGATTCAAGCTAAGAGTTTCACAAAATATATGTTACTGTATCCAATATGAAGTGCGTTTCATGCATGCAAAGCCATATATTTGTCTCCGCCTATGTTCTGCTTCATCCTCTAGTCTTTGACTTGAGAATATATCCGTTATGACGTGTTGCAAGGGCATTTCATGGCCTATCCACTCGAGCTGTTCTCCATTGCAAGTTGTGTTCAGCTTGTTGTTGTAACGTAATATCACTGACGTTATGCTAGCTACAATACCCACTCATGCCAAAACGGATGGACCAAACGAAACCTGGCCACCTTTAATAATTTAGATAAATGTAAGGAAAAATGTAGAATCCAATTCCATTAGAATCTTTGTTTTCAATGGTCGTGACTGATACGATTTACAGATAGATCACTATTTTGAGGCAAATTCAGGGTACCCGTAAACAAAAATGAGATTGCTGGAACCTGTTCACATCATGCTTCTTTCATTATGATAAAGGTTAACAGTAGTATTATGTTTAGCTCTCTTTTTAAAGCATAACTATTAGTATTGATTGAAATTTATTAAATATTTTAAATTCTAAAAGTCTCACTCTTTACTTAATGAATCTCACACTTGTGAATTTTCAATGTATATTGTAAAACGAGAGTGTTAACCGTATTAGCTCTCCTACAATTTTTTTAAGCAGACGTACTTTTTAATTTAATTTTTTTTTCTCAAGATCTAATTTTTTTCATCTAGCTAGTATACGATCTCAATAACCAACGAATCAAATAATTAAACAAAACATTTGGCAAGGAAGTCAATAATGGTATGTGAAACACTATATCGTCCTCAAAGCCCCCAAAAAATGGGCGGCCTGACCTCATTTTATGAGGTGTGACCGTGTGACAGGCCAGGCCCAACATCAAATGGGCCTAAAATTTTTGAAAAACTATATAATTGTATATATCATTTTTGTGCTTTTTATGCTAATTGACCATAATTCTGAAAATCAATAAGCTTTTCTGAAGGGTAGCAAATCCTAGATGATGCTCTAATTCTGAATGAATTAGTAGATGATGCTAGTAACGATTTCAAATTAGATTTGGAGAAATCATATGACTTGGTTAACTAGAAGTACTTGGATGACATGAGGGGGAGAAGGTGGATTCCTGAATGTCTATCAGTTGCCTCAACCTCAATTCTAGTGAATGGATGCGAGTTCCAACTCACAAGAGGTCTGCCTATCTCCACAGAGGTTACTACAAGATTGGGCATGATGAGATAGAAATATACCACCTCCAATATGCAGATGATGTTGTGCCTATTGGAAATGACAATGAAAGAAATGTGCAGGTTGTGAAGTGTGTTTGAAGGGTCTTCGAACGTGTGTAAAGATTAAAGGTTCATTTTCATAAGAGGAATCTTGTTGGCATAAAGTGAAGTTTGGGACGGCGGGATCACGCTCTGTGTGTGCTTATGTAACAGGTTCAGGAATTGCAATAAGTGGGATTGACTTGGCTCGGAAAAGCAGAGGGATGTATGAATTTGAATGTAGTTGCAGGTTTTGGTAGGCCTGTGTAAGCTTGACTCTTTCAATGAATGCATTTTTTTGTTTTTCGAAAAAGAGAAATTGATTGATGAGTTATAAAATTCTTTTAAGAATTGTTTTCAGATCAACAGGGAAAAAGTGAATCAAACCAAGCCTCTTACTTTTTAACAGGGATGGACTTGTTTATCTTGAATTAGAGGGGATAGATCTTATTTCT
The DNA here is from genome assembly GCA_030347555.1 of Lablab purpureus. Lineage (NCBI taxonomy): Eukaryota > Viridiplantae > Streptophyta > Magnoliopsida > Fabales > Fabaceae > Lablab > Lablab purpureus. Next base: position 18,917,515 of record CM059259.1, read on the forward strand.
TGACGGGGAGATGGGTTTCTATGAATCTGGGGTGGGTCTTGAATTAGTAATTTCCGTGAACAGATACCAATTTTTATAAAAAAAAAACTCATAATAAATAATCTAAAAGTTCTCTTTCTAGAAGTTGTTGCTTGATTTTTTCCCTTATTTACCGTTTAATTCCTAAAGTTAATAACATGAACTCTAATCTGCTTCACTAACTGAAGTGTTTGAACAAAGTGGAGTAAAGAGTGAGGAGCTGAGCATGTAAAGAAAAAGAAGTAATAGAAGGAGAGGCATATTGGGGGTTAAGATAAGACCCCAAAACCATTATTTATTATCTAGAACGTTAGAGCTGTGCTCTACATTATTCATGGTTATACAGTACATCATAACATAATCCCCAGTTTATATAAACTACACATAATAAGTATCTTAACGTCGACGGTAGTAGTTCCTTGTTTCGGCGTTAAAGCCTCCCTGGATACTTCCCCCATTCCCATTACCATTGAAAGTACCACTGTTATTCAGAACATTTTCATCGTAGTGCTCTGAGTGGTTAAACCTGTTACGGTCTCCAGCATATTGGCCACTGTTAATGGTTGCACCGCCGAAATCCTGGGGACCCCTGGCATGGTTGTTAAATGAGTTTGAAGAACCATTGTTCCCTTTGGCTGCCTGCTCAGCCTGAATCATTTCCATGATTCTCTGCATCAAGTCTGCCATTATGATCTTCTCTTTGCAACTCAACTCTCTCTCAGTTTATTTTCTTATTGAATTGCCTTGATCTTAGCTACTACCTAAGCCAAATATATAATATATGCAAGCAAAGAATCCAATTCTTTTCCCGTTTATGCGAAGTTATGGTGATATGACATTTTGGCAGACAACTTGGACTCATTCGGTTGGGTAAGAGTCTCAGAAAACACCATCTCCATATCAAGTTGTTTGATGCAATTCCACAAGTTATTCCTGTCCCCACAAATTAGAGGACTTTACTACGGAGAATAATATTATCGGCAAAGGATTTGGATACTCTCTCTATCATATACTCACCAACATCTTATTCATGCAAGGCTACCTTCACATTACATTTTAACAGACTACTTGGACTCATTTGATTGCGCAAGTGTTTCGGAAAATACCATCTCCTTTATCAAGTGGCTGTGGATAAGCTATTCCTTTCCCCACAAATTATGTCTCAACTGTAGCCTTTAATATGCTGTGATACATATTTTTTTTCTTTTTATCTGTAATATGCTGTGATACATATTTTTAACTTTTTATACACATGATAAAATTAATATAAATACCTTTGGAAATTTCATGTGAATTAGAGATATAAGAAAATCACATTACAAATCTCATCTAATAAATTAGTCCTTTGAAATTAAATTAGATTCAAGGTCTATTTTATAGAATAGTATTTGAGCTAAAATTACAAGTTCAAATCCTAATAAAATAAATGCTGAAGAAGAAAATATTGTAGATTGTATTAATTATTCTATATAAGTAATATAATTTTGTTTCTTTATTTACATATTTTTTTATGAGAGATTGGAATCATTATGGTAAATTTTTATTAAAGGTTATTTTTGGATTAATCAGAGCATTGCAAAGGGACATTGTCTTTGCACACAAGCTGTAGTTGTTGCAAATTCTGTTGAGCATGTTTGTTTTACGTTAGGTAGCACCACATAATGTCCTGCTCAGGAAACGTGATGCAAAATGGATGCAGAAACAATAGGTATACAGTTCAAAATGGACAGATTCTAAAGAATTCAAATAGAAATCCAATTCTATTGATAAGATGATAGAGCAGAGCCAAAATCATGGTATATTATTATTCATCCACTCCTTTGATAGATTTCTTGACACGTTCATATATTTTCAGACTTTGTTTTTAGCATTTGGAAGCCTAAATTTATCAGTTTATTATTATTATCATAATCGTTTTAAAATTTAAGCCAATGATAAAGATTTTGAATTTAACATATGTTAGATTATGTCCCTAAATCAGATAAAAATGAATTTATACTGAAAGATACTGAGTTCAATAATAATTATTAGCTTTAAAATAATTGTATATATTAAATTTAACCTGCATATAAAAAGGTTTATTTAAGTCTTTTTGAAATCAAGTTTCACTAAAGAACACGTTAAGAAGAAAAATATTATTCAGATATAATTGGTAAAATAAAATTAATTAGCTTAAATATTAATTGATGTGTCTATATTGGAATTAATTGGGAAAGAATGTGAAGCACTAGGGAGGAGTTTCCCAGGCTTACTTTGAATCATGCTGAGACCTGCAGTTTATATGGATTTTCTTTTTCTACAACATGTTGCACAACTGTAACTCCTTAAGGTTGCTTAATGACTCTATTTACCCTACCAATTAGTTCTTAAATTTAACTACTATATATACTATATGATAAAAGTTTAATCTGCCTCACAAAATGAAGCATTTAGTGCGTAAAGATTGATGAACCCATGCATTATGTTGTAAAGAAAAAGAAAGAACAGGCAGAAAGCATACGAGGGATTAGATGACAAACCAAAACCATTACATTTATTATTTAGACCTGAGAGCCGTAGCTCTACATTATTTATGGGTTTATAATACAACATAACGTAACTGTTAGTACATCATGCATGTTGCCACCTTTGATATGAAATACAGATACTTAATAGTAGTTCATTGTTTCAGCCTTAAAGCCACCCTGAATGGTCCCTCCGTTCCCATTACCATTGAAAGTGCCACTGTTATTCAGAACCTGTTCACCGTAGTGCTCTGAGTGTTTAAACCTGTTACGGTTTCCAGCATATTGGCCACTGTTCACGGTTGCACCGCCGAAATTCTGGGGGCCGCTGGCATGGTTGTTAAAGGAGTTGGAAGAGCCATTGTTGGCCCCTTTGGCTGCTTGCTCAGCCTGAATCATTTCCATAACTCTCTGCATCAAGTCTGCCATTGTGATCTTTTCTCTGCATCTCACCTCTCTTATTTTCTTATCGAATTGCCTTAACGTTTCTACTAACTAATTAGCCTAATTTATGGATGCAGCCAAAGGAATATCCGAAGTTAAGGTGATATGACATTTTAAAACATGGACTCATTAGGTTGGGTGGGAGTTTCAGAAGATACCATCTTCAAGTGGTTTTGATGCAACCACAGACTATTCCAGTCCCACAGGTTGCGCTTCAACCAGAAGAATTTAATAGATGCGGAGAATATATCCATTATCAAGTTCTCCAGAGCTGAATTTTTGACACAAGGTGTATTTGCTTGTCTCAAATTGGTGTTTAGCATGTTTGTTTTACAGCCTGTTTACGTAGTACCCCATAACGTCATGCAGGGAACAATTCAAGCATATTGGATGGACAAGTATTTAATTAGATAAATACAACCAGAAATTGGAGGAGATAATAATGTAAATAATTTAAATAATATAGTATTCTCATTCTTTTTATAATTAGAGTTTTGATAAAAATACATTACCAAAATGTATAACACTAATTTATCTGTATTTAATTAATAGTTTATAATTATTTTATTTTGTATTTTAAAATATCATAAATTTATTTAATATCAATTAATTGTAAAAATGCGATATTTATTTATTTATTTATTTATTTATCATTTTTCTTATTATTAACCTTTTGGAGATAGTTATTTTAAAGAAGAAGAGGCAAAGATATGAAGGTAAATTATTCATTTAATCCCTGTGTAATGTGGATGTTCACCCTCTGTCGCGAATATTGTATATATTCCATTGTCAAACTCCGAAATACCATTTCCTTTTATGAAAGACTATTTGGTGAATTACTGAGTGGAATATGATTGAGTTGGAGATAATAAAAATAGGATTGTTCCACAATAATAATTTAGATATTAGAATTTACAAATTAAAATATTCACTGTTGTGTCCATTGACGTATTACGATAGTGAAGCAATTTAGTTTTTAGATAATTGTATTCAAAATAAAAAAAAATAGTTCTTACATCACACACATGTACTTGTTGGATTTTTATTTTTTTTATTTTACTTCAAAGAAGGGATCTTAAGGGAAGGTGTGTTTAGTTATTTAGACCCAACAACACATATTGTTACTATTTGCAACAACTCTTTTACTATTCTGACACCAAGCACAAACTTATCTACTATACAACATCCATGTTTACTGACTATGATCCAATATGTCTTATCTTTTTCTGTGAGGCCCAATAAATTTTGTTTCTAATTCTACAGCAAGCAACCATTTTATTATAATCACATCACATAAAATAACATCTGTCATAAATAAATAAATGAAATGATAATGAAAGCAAATAAATACCAAATAAATAAATATAATATATAATTCCCTTGAAAAATTGCATTAAAAATATAAAAAATAAAGTTTGTATTGGTTCGAGCATTGATTGATTTTTTTTTTACTTCAACTAAATATACTCTTAAATATCTTGGTGATTTAGTTTATTAAGACAGGACATTTCAACTAAATAAAGGATACTTATGAAGTTTGCGAACATACACTTTATTGATTTTTAGTTCGGACAGAATTATAACTAGAAATTATCATACCGTATAGTTTGCTGAAGTATCTCAATTAATTAAAAAAACCAGACTTGAGTTAACAAATCCCACAAGCAGACTAATTTTATATACATAAAAAGTATGACTTAGTTAGTGAGGACATAATTATGGAAAATAAAAAATTAAATATAAATTATTTTATCTTATTTAAAGAGAGAAAATTAAAAAGAAACAATACATGATTTTGAAAAATGTGCATTAAAATTTAAAATATATAATAAAATTCGTATAATTTTTTTTGGTGTTTTGCATATTTTACATCCATTTTAAACAATTGAACTGTTGACATCATATAGAGACGGGTGTGTAACAATCTGCCCCAGATAGCTTCCCCATAGAAAACCATTTATTTACCTGAGAGAGAGACACAACCAATTGGCCACTAAGTTTTACTCTAATAAATGTCAATAAAACAACTACAATCCCCCAAACCTTCTACCTCTTTTTTTGGTCTGCGTTCTTACAAGTGAAATAGGAACTTAGTTTTTGTGTTTGACTCACAGAAGCAAAATCCCACATCGTGTCTTGTAGCATCCCAGCATTCGTGCTGTTATTTGGCTCCCCTGTCCCCTCTCTTCTTTCACACTCCCACCAAACTGCTTAATCCTATAAATAGTTTCACACCTTTGTTACTTCCACCCATTCAACTTTTCTTCTCTTCCCTCCCTTGTATCACCCTATCAGAAACCACCTTTTGCTAACGTTCTTCAATTTCAGGGCTGCAATTGGATGGGATCAAACGAGGGAGATCAAAACGGAGGCTGCAACAAAAGTAGGTGGCTATCAAAGCCATCGTGTTTGTTTATTGTATTCATGTCCTTGTCGGTAAGCATAGCAGGAGGTTCCGTGCTTGGATGGTGGCTGCACAAATACCATCCATCAAATACCCAACTATGGATGGTACCCTTTGGCTTCCTTCTCTTTCTTACCCCTCTCATTATCTGCCTCTCCTTAGTCTTTTCTGACCTCTGTGTTTCCACATCCAGAATCGACCAAGAACAAGCTTTTAACACACAGGATCACTCACTTTCTCAACTAAACCGATGATGGTCTTGTCTTGGCATGCCATGCCATGCCATCTATACAATAACCTTGTTTTCTTTATATTTGGCTTCATTCTCCTGCATTTTAAGAGGAGTGTACCTCCATGTTTCCTGGTTTTCACCTGTGCAATATTTAAAACAAGTTTGTATAGAATAGAACAGTTCAAAAGTATACTTGCTGGACGCTCCACACTTGATGATAGTACTTGTTCATATCTTTTGCTAGTTTCTATGGATCAACTGTAAATGCAGGACATTGTCATGCCATCGTTTTCCAGTATTTATTTTCTTTATTCTATTTCTGGTTTACAACTCAGGTGTCAGATATCCCAGAACATGGCAGGGGTAGTAGATATCTGGGACAAAATTTTCTCGTATTGTGACATGTTTTATGATTAAAGAAAAGGGTAGCTACAGGGGATATCCATGAGAATCTAAGGTGAGTTATGTGATTTGGAAGCGGCATGGAAAGCAGTGTGCAGGGGTAGGTTAGTCACAGATACACCCTTCCCCAGATTCTACAATCCAATTGGAATTGACCAGACCACATATGAGTGAGTGAGTGTTGTAGCTTGTAAGCTAACGGTAACTTTCAAGAAAAAGCATTTTTTCCAACACCGTCCCTTCAGCTTTAGTTTCCAAGAGATGACGTTGCTTTCCAATAATAATACAAGCATTTGGAAAAGGCAAATTCCAACTTAGACTTCCAAGTAACCAAGAGCCACCACACTTCATACAATTTTCTATATATACATATACATGCTTTTTCAATACAAATTCGGAGAAATCATGTGATTTTTTTTTTCAGTACAATAAGGCTATTGATAGTTCAGATTTTATTCATTTCCTGATAGAAATATTTCATAAAATGAGTTTGTTGAAAAATCATTTTCTATTGTATCCTCTAAAGACAAGTTCTTTTTCTCTATTTTGCTGTGCTCAACATTGGTGCTAGAGAATCAAACTATAGAGAGACACCTGCCATAATTAGCATGTTTCATAATTGAAAAGAAAATTATTTAAAAAAAATAAAAATGGTTTTTGTCTATACCAAATTTTATCCCATTATGTTTTGTAACTTTTTTTAAGTGAACTATTTTATTGTTTTCTTTAAACTCAATTAATTTTATTTTAATAATTTTACCATTGGTGAAAAGACTACCTATAATAAAATTATAAAAATTAATAAAATTAATTTATTTTGTATATGTTTTATATGAACACGTTTTGTATAGTTTTAATAATACTTTTTAGTTTTAAAACTTGTTTTTACGAATTTAAAAAATTGTAACTTATGTTTATTTTTCGATAGTCTTATTTTTCAACTTCGTATGTATTATTTATCTTAAACCTACTCTCAGTCAATTTATCTTAAAAAAACTAATTTTGATTATAATCTACCATAGGTATAATTAATTATTAAAATAATTTAGTTTTGACAATCTCTTAATGTCATGGAAACTAAATATTGTTCAGCAGCTCCTTCCAGAAAAGTATTGTAGAACTGCGTACCCAACTTATGTTAGGGTTTGAAAGAGAAAATTCTGCACATGGACTCCACATTTTTTTAAGACTTTGTTACATATCAAAAGATGAAACTCGTGTTTTTTGCGCTCTTCTCTTCTTGCTTTCTCTTTCACGTTATTCTAACGATACCAAATAGAGCATGAAACTAAACAAGCCTAACTTTAACTCTGTTTTTCTTCTCTTCTTTTCTCAGATACATATTTTCCTTTTTTTATTTGTTTTGAAACACGTTTTTGTTCGTCTTCTTCCCTCTCTCTGCTTCCTCCGTTCCTTCGTTACCTTACCATACTATTAATTAATTACAATATTTATAGTTCAGGTCATGTTGTATTTGTAGGTTACTAACCCAACTATAAGCACACCTCGTTGTCACTGGCCTCCTCAACTACCCACTTGCCTCTACCAAGCTTCTCAAGCCCTGCGCCCAAATGAGTCCCTCTCCCATCATCAATATTGTTTTTTTTATGACAAAATAGGTTCTCTCCCACCTCTCAAAAAATTGGACCTTCCTTTACCCTTATCAATGCCTTTTTTCTCATTGTTGACTAGGTTACGGTCAGGAAAGTGCATAGAAAGATAGTGAGATCCGAGTTTAGCACTGATATCATGTCATTGGAACACTGTCGGTGGAATGCACGAAGAATATAGGTGTTTGAATGCAGCTCAGAAGATGTTTCATGATATGCATGTGAGAGATTTGGTTTCTCTAGAAAATGTTGTGCTAGGTTCGGCTGGTTAAAAGGGGCAACGTCAACACATTGCTTTATTTTACGGAATGGAACAAAAAATGGATGTTCTAACCTTGTTCTACGGCCTGGATTTATATGCTGTGCTGAAAAAGAAGCAGCTGAGAGGAATAACCCAATGTCATAAAAAAAAGTTGCTAGAGCAAGTTTCTTCATAACTATTCAAAAAACAGAAAAAAAAAATTCATATCATAAATTTAACCTGCATATAAATTAAAGACAAAAATTACATAAGTAAACTTCTATAAATTAATGTTAATCTATAAAAAATTAATTTCATATTTTTTTCTTAAAAATCTTGTTTAAACAAACTAAAAATACAGACATTCACCTTCCAAACCAAACGACAGTTACATTCGTGAAATCTTTACAAATTAGAAAGAAAGAAAATGCTTTTAAATATTTTGTATTATGTTGCTTGATTGTTTTGTATTTTACCTGACCAAAATTAAGAATTAAATAATAGGACTAAAGAGTTTCCTGACTCCTTCAGGCCAGTTTATTATTCCCACCCCATTTTCGACATTTGCATTTGTCCCAGACAAATTTTGGACTTCGTAATATCTTCACAACTCTAATATTTGGATAAGGATATAAATTCTTTTTACAAGGAATATATCAATGAGTATGACAAATACATCAGATTAATAATGCATTAACAGATAGAAGTGCAGGTTCCACTCTGATCAATCAATTCCACAAACAAGCCTACAATAACATTTTCCCAGAACAGTGCAATAATCGACCAGTCAAACACTCGGAATGAATTTTGTCCTTCGAAAGCAACTCTACATTTTGTCCTCTTCAGACGACCGAAATTATACGAATAATCAGTAAAACCTGAATCGAAGATCATATATACACCTAATGGACAACTCTTACTTTCAAACATCTGCAATCAAGAGTAATATTTTCATAATCTCATTCCCTAAGTTGCACGGTCATGAAATAAGTATAAATTAACTGAAAAAAAGTTCAAACCTAAAATCTACACAGGCTTCATACATCAACATCAGAACGCGTCGGGAAATCAATGCCCTTTAGTGCAGGTATGTTGTCTAAATCCTCCTTTGAAAACAATGGAAACAACCACAGGGCCTTCTTAGTGCCAAAAACCTACAAAAGTATGGAAAAATATCAGGTAAGAGTGAATAATGCCATTCGCAAGTTATCAGTTCAATACAGAAAAATAAAGAGGAGGGATAAATCATAAAATTGAGAAAGTAGGGCGACCAAAGTAGGGCGACCAAAGTAGGGCGACCAAAGTACAGAAGTCTTTTTTTTGGATAAAAAACTATTACATGGTTTACTCGTTAGTACTTGTTAAATTACAAAGTAAAACCATCACAATACTTCATATTATATTTTGACCATCAAGAGAAGTTATAACCTGCCAGTTTAATTACAAAAGATCATGAGACAGGTAACTCCTCAGCCAAAAACTTTCTTTTATGTTAAATTTCACTGAAATTAAGCTTTCATCACTTTGGGGGAGGTGGACTATGAAAAAGTTCTTGCACCATCCTGAAGTAGGAATTTCCCTACTCCTAAACCGGGAAGGATCTCCACTATCCATATTTACACAACTTCTCATCTATTGGTTAGAGAACCCTTCCAGAATAAAAGTCTCTAATGTCATGGGAATGTAAAAAAATTGTTAGGGGAGAGGAGGACAGGAGGGTGTAAGGTAAAAACAAATAATTGTACCTTCTTTCTCAAACACACACTCTTCCTCTTTTTTTAAAAAAAAAAAAGTTATCGACTAATAAATCGTATATGTAACGTTTGCTTCGGAAATTTTCGAGCTTAAGAACATGTTTGTTTTGCTGTTTTACTATCATTTTCTAATCTTTTGCTACTTGAAAAGAGATCTTACCTGCTCAAAATTTCTCTTCCAGCCCAGGTCGTACATCCACCTAACTCCCTTTTTCTTTTCATGAACCTAAAACATCATTTTTCCAAATAATCTATTAGATAAAAGAAGGCACAGTGATGCATGAAGATTCAAGAATAAAAAATGCCAAGTCATTTTCAAATTTGTTTGGTAGTGTTAATGGAGCAGGTTTACAGGTAGTTTAAGGTCAATGAGACAATGAGGAACAGATAGCTGAATCAACAAGTCATTGGAACACAAACATCTCCCAAGTACATAACCATCTTATCAGAATCAACTATATGACCAAATGAACCTCATGATTCTGTTTTCTATAGATAAAGTGAAACTGTCCAGAGCACTGTCACATGTCAAGTTGTCATGCTCAAAAATTTTCTCCAAAATAAGATCTCATTTGGAGTGGATTTTATGCTAAACCCATGCGAATGCCTGGGTTGTCATTCTAATAAATAGCTTGGGTCTCAGACACAAGGTAACAACGGTCTCATGCATGAATGACAATTCCATACCATTAACCAGTTCAAATAAAGTGAAAAGAGAAATAGCAGTGTACTTATTACCTCTACTGAAGTTGTGTTGCTTAACAGAAGAGATATATGCATAACAACGAAACAGAGAAGACTGAGCGCAAAGGCTAAATTAAGAACTGCATCAAGGCACACAATCTGTAAGAAGCATTAACAGTTATGAGAATACCATAAAATCTAGACATAATAACTTAATGTTCTAGAAGCATTCACATATACTTACTAGAAGCCAAAAAGATGACGGCAAAGCCCCCGGGAGACAATGAATGATTCTTGTTTCCACCAAAGAATCTGATAAAACTAGGAACCAGAGCTAAGCAATCCAGTGTTGTCTCGAGCAATGTATACAGCTGTGCATGGTGGGGGGAGAAAAATGTAAGTCAGGCAAAACAAACGCTATTTTCAATTTCGTTTTTCTCTAAAATAAAAGTTCCACTACGTATTTTTCACGCACATACTGATATAGATAGGACCTATAGTTGTTCTTAATATATGCAAATCCCCAAATCTCTCACTTTTTAAATGCACTTCCCAGTTCCCTCCCACCTACTGTCACAAAAGGAGTCAATAGACGTTTCACTGTATATTTCAACAATTACATCGGATAGCGTTACTCAATTGAACTAACACATCAAATAAAAGGAAGAAGAGAAATGGATTTACCAAAAATAGGAGAAAGTACTTGTAGTTACGCGCCCCGACACAGTTGACGACCCAAATGCAATGATGATCCATCTTCAGAACACACCTTTGACCTACAGAAAGGAGAAAACGGTATAGCGAAGGTGAATAAGAAAAAGAAGAAGAGAATTTGAAAGTTAGAGAGTTGGTTACAAATAGAGCAGTGGTGGCAGCGCGGTGGTTTGCCATTCTGGCATCGAGAGCAATAGGCGGGAGAGGGCGTTGGCGGTGCTGTTTCCAAATTGAAATCGGAGCGAAGAGTTTGGTGGTGTCTCCAATTGTGAGGGACGGAACCGGGATCGTTGAGTACGACCATGAGGTAGGACCAGGTTAAGAGAATGAGGAGAATGTGAAAGAGGAGGAGAACGAAGAAGGCGGAGAAGAAGGAGGGGAGGCGGAGAGGGGAGCGGAAGAGGAGAGGGCCCCAGGTGATTAAAACGACGGCGTAGTAAGTGAGGGCGACAATGGCGGCGAACAAGAGGATCATGAAGTAGCCCAGGACTCTGAGGGCAGAGCAGAGCTTAAAGAGGTTTATGTTGCTTCCCATTCTCATTCCTATTCCTATTCCTATGTTTGGAATGTTTGGAATCCAATCTGAAGCCGACAACGGCAACCTCCTGCTTCTTCGTGGCGGGAATAAGCGCTTCCAGATATCCGAAGCCAGGATTGGATTAATTGAATTGCAATTGGAATTGGAATCGGAATATTGGGGTTTCCAACAACACCAACCAAACACTTCTTCACAAACAACCCAACCCTCCCATCTCCTTTTCCATGCCTCAACTTCGGGTCGCCCCGGATCCAACCACCAAATATATATATATATACATAGCTGTAAATGATTTTCATTTAAATTAACCCGTGCTAGTTAATTTTATTTATTATTATTAACTTCATTTTATGATTGTAATTAAAACATTAAAACTTTGTTTACTAACTCATATCTAAACTCTAACCATGTTACTTTAAAATCAATTTTTAGATTCATGTGTTTTTAAACCTCAAAATTAAAACGAATTTATTATTTAGTTTAATAAATTTGATATTGTTCTTTTAATCATTGTAATAGTAAAACTGTTTGTTTTAATCCCTTCTTTCTGAATCGTCGTCTTCAAGGGTTTGCTTGTGTAGACAATAACTACATTTCGTTTACACGAATTTACATTGATTTTATGTTTTTATCATTACATGTCTAAACATATATTTCTTTTCCTTTTAAAACTCATTTTAACAGCATTTAAGTAAGATATTTGGATGGAGGAACTAAAATGTTTTTTCTCATATTACAGTAAACAAAAAAATAATGTTAAACTTGAAGAATCCAAAACAAATAGAAATCAAATTTAAGAGATTAAAATTATATCCAACTCTTAATTTTTTAATAAACATCCGGAAACACATAAATTTAAAACATGTGTCTTAAATAAATATTCTTTGTCAGTTTCACTTGAGATTTAATGGTTTAATAATAATAATAATAATAATAATAATAATAAAATAATGACAACAATAATTATATATATTTATATATAAGGACATTTAAAAAATATCACATTTTTTAACACTAAAATTTTAAAATAAAATATTATTTTATAAATTTAAAAAATTCAAATATATTATGTTTATGATTTAACCGTACTCATTACTTGGATTATTTAAAACCCCATTGATAAAAAAAACCAATCCAATAATTGATAATCAAAGAAAATTAATTTTCTTTATTATTTTATATTTTTTATCTAATTAATAATCAAACAAAATCCAAAGTTTTAGTATTATTTTAGATTTAATAAAAACGCATGTTTCTATTTGAATCTTTAAATCCAAATTAAATTAAATTAAATCGTAAAATATTTTAATTTATATTTTTATTGTTATTAATATAATAATAATAATTAAAATAATAATAGTAGTAGTAAATTATATATTTTAATTTTAATTTCTTTATAAAATTATTTGATATATTTATTAAATTTGATTTATGAGCTTTTTTATTATTTTCATTGTTAAGAATATTGTAAACTTTTATTTTAAGGATAGTGATAGTAATTTCACTCTTTTTTATCTTATTATTATTATTTTTTTTCAAAAATGGATTGACTAGAAAAGTATAATAGAAGTTAATTGTTAAGAAAAATATATAAAAAGAATATAATAAAATATATTTATATTTTTTTATTTAATTATGAAGGAATTTTAAAAACTTTTATAATTATTATATTATTTAATATATTTATTAAATTTTAAATAACATATTTTATATTATTGTATTTTAATTTAAAAGATCAGATATATTTAATAAAATATTATAAATGAAAAATCAAACCAACTGTATTGGAAACATTCCAACTCATTACTATGGTATTAAAAAGCTTTTCTTATTAATTTTGAATAAGTTTCCTTTTCCAATTTTGTTCATTTTTAATTTTTTACCTAATATTTATTCAAATCAAATTTATGAATTAATTGAACTATTTTTTTTATTAGATCACTTTTTTAGTTGAACAACCTATTACTATCTCATTTTTTAACAACAACCATCATCACCATCACAAATAGCATAAAAGTGTGACCTTCCTTATTCAAGAATGTTTTTTAAATAAATAATAAAATAAAGTAAAAGGTAAAGAATGTATATGCATCACTTCTCTAAAGAAAAATTGTATAAATAAAAAACTTAAAATAAAATACTCTTAAACACTAAAATAGATTTTAATATAATTTTGCATAACAATAAATTCAAACTCCAAAATGTTAATTATTTTAAATAGTTTAAAGCCAACAAGTTACTATTATGAACTACCATGGTTTTTTGTTTTTCTATTCACCGAAAGCACTAACACCCATCTACAAATTCATTCCTTTAATTTTTTTAATTGAGGGATTTTTACAGTGACATGCCAAACACATCCTAACTAATCTTTTACAAGTATTTGATGTGTTTAATTTTGGGAGTTTAAGTTTCTTACTCAAACTAAACCATAAAAAGTGCTCAAAGGTATTAAAGGATGGGATGAAATGTATAAGAAAATATTGTGTATTTTCTGTCTTATAAATGATTTATCTTTTTATCATAAAAATCAAAACAAATTAAGTTTTACATAAAAGATGAATCAAGACACATCTAACAAAGTGTTCCACTTTGGGAATGACAATTTCTTTTCTCTATGGTTGATATCTTACTAGCATCACCACACCTTCCATAGACACACCTAACTAAGTGTTCGACTTTGGGAATAATAATTTCTTTTCTACATGATTGACATCTTACTACATCTTTCATATTTATTATCAATGCTGATCATTATGTAACATACTCATGACTATAATTGCATAACAATTATACATCACATCCCACCACATCCCAGTAGTAATTTCATGTACATACTTTCACTCTTAAATTTGTAACAGTCTACTTTTCAAATATGAGACTAAGTTAAAAAAATTTCTCAGAAGAAAATAATATATAAGAAATATGACACCAATTCCAACATAAAATTTTAAACTCAATATCTATGGATCTTTGTTTTTTTTACATATATCTTATCTTTATCATTTCTACTTAATAACTTTTATTTTCACTCTCACACTAAATTTCTAAAACTCTATGATATTCTCTTAACTATTTAAAGGCGTTTTCCTTACGAATGATCGTCTTTCATACCTTGGAGTAATTGCTTCCCTCAGACAATATCCTTGTTTTCTACATTTCGGTATTTTGATGGAATATCTGTTATATTCCTTGATAATGTGCCCTAGTCACCATCCCTGGTAAAACTTAAATCACGATACATCAATTATTTCCCTCTCATAAATGTCACAGATGATGATGATTGGCTAGAATCTCCATATCAATAAATATTCCAAAACGCAAATCTGACGTTGTCTTGTGCTTGCTCACCATATCGCTCGTGGTCGTGGTCGTGGGCGGAGCCTCTTCACGCCCTTCGCTAGTTCCTCCCATACTTTTTTTCGTTCAATTTTAGTTTAAGGTTGTGAGTGGGAGAGAGGGTTCTTTGGTGCATAATGCAAGTGCCTTGGTCGGCCAGCAAGATAGAAAGGCTCATGTTTTCACTTTCTTGAATTCCAGAAACCTTGTCATCACAACAACTCAAAGATCTCCACACGAGAATCATGTTTCTTCAGTCACCTCACCTACTCCCACACCCCGGTCTTCTTTTTCTCGAAGTTTATCATTTTCCTGAAGAGTTTCGTTTATAAAAGCTTGCTTTTCAGCTAGGGGTTTGTTAACTGTACATTGTTGGTTATTCTTGTTTTGAAGGAATTAGGGTTTGTGCTCTTTTTTCATTTCGGTGAACTTAATAAGCCGAATTAGATCTATCAGCCACCACATACGCAACCGAGCAGATAAATAACCACTGAGGGTGTATAATTGGTATACTTTTAACGTTTTAATCACACCTGTAGTTGTGCCTTCAAACTGCGAATGAGAAATGTAATTGGCATTTGGCATTTTATCTTTTGCCCCATTTAGTTTGTAGCTCGTCATTTTTCTCTTTTTCCTTGGACGAAAGGTTCTTGATATGATTTTTATGTCAATTTCTTGGAACATCTTGTGTACGCATATTTGTGAGGACAACGTGATCAATAAAGATGGCACAAATAAATTTTAGGTTGGACATCTTATACATTTAAATTATTTTTAAGTTGTAAAGTGAATGAAAACGTCTTTTGGGAATTTTTTGGGAATTTTTCTTCCTTTTCGCTTGTGGTTTGTGCGCTAAAATAACAATGAATTTTGACCTTCTTAGCAAAATGGATAAACCTTTTATGCTAAATGGAAATGAGAGAACTGCTAGCTGGTCTATATAACAGTAAGTGTGCATAAATACTTTTTCAGGAGGATTAGTGGTTATTGTTCCAATTCATCCAAACTCCTCCTGTGGTACACCCAAAAGATAACTCAATTTTAATTTTAAAAAATTAAATATGAAATTAAATTTTAATTTTAATATATTTACATTTAAGAGTGTTAGAAAGCGGATTAAAAACAATTTGTGTTAGTTTTCCTATTTTTTAACTTTTTTTAGTGAACGTAAATTAATTTCCCAAACTCAAACAAATTATCACTGTATAAGCAACACAGTCTTAAACCACTGGAGTCCTTCATTGTACAGAATTCTTAAATACTGAAATGTTTGAGACTGGGAACATGATGGTGCAATTTTCTATATTATACTGGATTCACCAAGAAATGTATGTCATGAAATTGTTCATTCGTCCTTTCTCTCTTAGATCTATTTTAAACGAACACCTAAGATTTTCCGATTGTTAGTTTGTTACTTCGCATGATTCAAAAGAGGCTTCAACGGAGTTTAATATTTTTTTGGAGAGTCTAATCCAGTTATTGATTTAGTAAAATTTTATTAAAGATACTAAATCGTTTAACTTTTTGACCAACTCATACTTTTGAATAAGATAGAAAATCTCAATACACTGTCTAGTAATATATAAATAGTAATCTATCTGAGTATTTATATAAATCGTCTAAGTGTTATTTATAATTAAATCGTAATCTATCTGAGTATTTATATAAATCGTGTAAGTGTTATTTATAATTTCGTAAGGAGACACTTTACCTGACTTCCATTATGATTTAAACGTTTTCTCTTAAGAAATTAATTGAGACGATTTTAAGAATGTTTTAACTATTTAACAAGACCTTTAGATTATTAAACTTAAAAATTCACTAAGAAAATAAGGATTGAGTTATTATTTTTGTTTGTGAATTAATGTTTATAAATTGTTGAAATTTGTTCACATTTCAATCAAATAACGTTTATCTTTTAGATATTATTTTTTCTTTCTTTTTCTTTATACCGTCTACTGGTTATATATGCGAAACTCTATTCTGTTTCTCTGTTGACGGTGTAGGTGAATTTTAAATTGTTGGTTGAATTATTTCCACCACAGTCTCTAACTACAATTGTTGATTGGCAGAAGGTACAACCGTGACCCGTGCTTAGACGCACTACTACAGTATCAGGAATCAACGTCGCCATTTTACGTCGGTTAAACTAGAAACGACGTAGAAGGGAATTCAATGGGTCTTCAACGTCGGTTATTAAAAGAACCGACGTGGAATGTGGGCGACTGCACATTCCACGTCGGTTGCTATCAGAACAGACGTGGAATGTCAGGTCTTCTACGTCGGTTCTGATAGCAACCGACGTGGAATGTGTAGTCGCCCACATTCCACGTCGGTTCTTTTAATAACCGACGTTGAAAACCCTTTATAACAGTTCCCACGCCTTCTTCTTCCTCACTTTTCGTTCTTCGTTTTCTCTGCCGCACTGGTTTTCTCTGCCGCCACCGCGAACGCCCTTCCTTCCCGAAGACGGTCCCTTCCGCCGCCGCCGCGAACCGCCCCTGCCGCCGTTGGTGCGAATCGTTGAAGCTTGCTCGTTGAAGCTTGCTCGCTGCGCCGCCGTTGAAGCCTGCTGCTGCGCCGCGAACCGCCGCCCATCCCTGTCGCTGCCGCCGCACTCGAAGGAGGTGGTATCGTTGAAGCCTCTTCGCTGCACCGAGAAAGTAGTGTGTTCTTTCACTGTCGCAAACACTCGAAGGAGCTAAAACCACGAAGCGACCATGGC
This sequence comes from Lablab purpureus, assembly GCA_030347555.1. Lineage (NCBI taxonomy): Eukaryota > Viridiplantae > Streptophyta > Magnoliopsida > Fabales > Fabaceae > Lablab > Lablab purpureus. The sequence goes on from CM059259.1 coordinate 18,935,124, forward strand.
CAAAGCGGAAGACAATGATACCACCTCGCCCGAGCGCCAGGACCAAACCAAAATTAACAAGAAGAAGCTTCGCAAGAGAAAAAGACCAAACAAGAATGACCATAAACAAGAGGAGAAGAACGATGTCAAGATTGATGGCGCGCTAACACAAACTGAAGATGAAGAAAAAGAAGAGACAAAGGTGAACGCTGATGATTCATCCAGAATTATGAGTTCCGAGTCTTTTTCCTCTCTTAGCTTGTCCGAGAAGCTACTTCCAAAGCCATTGCAGACATGGGCTTCCAGCGTATGACTCAGGTAACGCCGTTTCTACATTTCCCCCTTTTGTTCAATTCATTGATAAACTTTTGTCGCGAAATAAAATTGTATTGTCAAATTTAGATTCAAGCGAGGCGATTCACGCCGCTGCTGGACGGAAGGACATGTTGGAGTGCGGCGAGAACGGTCTTCGGGAAAACCCTAGCGTTTTTGGTTCCGTACGTGGAGTTGCTGTGCAACGCTCGGTTCACGCCGCTCAACGAGACGGGTGTTGTTGTGATATGTCCAACGAGGGAGCTCGCGATTCAGACGCACGCCGTGGCGAAGGAACTGCTGAAGTACCATTCACAAACGCAGACTTACAACGTCGGTTATTGCCTTAACCGACGTGGAAAGTCCTGTCATTTTCAACGTCGGCTCAAATTGAACCGACGTTGAAAATATTACTTTTAACGTCGCCTCTTTCAACGTCGGTTTTTGGACCGACGTGAAATGATCCCCAGAACCGACGTGGAAAGTGGTTTTTGTAGCAGTGACGGGTAAAAATTGAGCATCTATGGTCCCTTGCAGTCTATCAGCTGGCCCAATCCTTGGACTGATAGCCTCATTTTGGACACTTGCAGATGACCCCATCCCTTGGTATGCAACCAGAACTCTATTTGCAAGATCTTCAGGTTGTACCAATAGCTGAGCAACTAGGAATTTCACCCCCAAATATACCATTGCAATTTGGCAATCTGTAGCAGCAGCTACGCCAGCAGGCTATCCAAGGGCTAATTACATTGTTCCCTGAGTCGAAAAAGAATGGCACGTTGTATCCTATGCATAGTGAGGCTGCTCTTGGAGGTGTCAGCACTGGTGGCATGCCTTCACATGCAGGTCTAAGGCTTTGTTCCTATTTCAGGATGAATTTGAGGGTGAGAAAAAGATTAGATTTAAAGAGAAAGAGAGTGAAAAGTGAGATTGTTTCTTTTAAAGGAAAGATAAGAGAAAATGAAAAGAAAGTTTGTGAATGATTTGATTGATATAATAATTTAAATTTAATTATATACTAAAATATTTAAAAATAATTGAATATAAAAAATAAATATTCTAAATTTAATTTAAAACTAATATACTTAAAATTAATTTATTTAAAAATAATTTAATATAAAAATAATTATTTTAAAATATAATTTAAAATAAAAAATTTAAAATAAAATAAGTAATTATACATCTTTAATATATAAAAATTACTTTTTAATTAAATATTAGATTATATTAAAAATTTATTTAAAATTATTATGTAAATTTAAGTAGATTTTTATTATTTTTTTAATATTTATTTTTATTACATAAATTTATTTTTATAATTAAATATTTTATTTAAAATAATTTTTTAATATTTTTCAAAATTTTTTATTTTATAACAAAATTAAAATTTAATTTTATAATTAAATTTTTATTCAAAACAATTTTTAACATTTTTAAAAATTTTAATTATATAATTAAAATCAATTATATTATAATTAATTATATATAATAAGATAATATGTTATGTATAATCGATTAGGTTATATAATAATCGATTATATATTATTTTATAATATATAATTAATTAATTATAATATAATCAATTTTAAAATTTAATTTTTTATTTTGATTATTTATATTATAATATAAATTTATAATTAATTATATTAAAAATTAATTAAATTAATATATAATGTAATTAAGAGTTTAAATGAAATTATAAAATTTATTGGTTTTCGTGTTTTTCTCGCATATCTTTTCTTATTTACAAAGAAAATTTTACGCGAATATATTTTAAATATGTTTTTCGTTTTTTGTATATATATTTTTATTTGATCTTGATTTTCTAACTTTCTACACACCTTTAAGTTTCTTTGCTTTTCTTCACTTTGAAAGAAACTGGGCATAAATGATAAACTTGGTGGAGGCCTGCAAGGTGCTTCTGAAGGTTGATATCAGCAGGTATGCGTGACGTTAACAAAAGTTTAACTATTGTTTAACTAAGTGACGTGCTTTCTTGTAGCTTTCTTATGATACGATACATGTCACTATTGATAGTAAGCTTCTTTTATATGTAGGATTAGCGTGATCGAGAAGTAATATCTTGATACTTGGAAAAGTTTTTCACTCCCGTTCTACAACCTCATATATTATTATTTTATTTTATCAATTAATTTATATTTCTTTTAAAAAGTATAATTTAATATTTTATTATTATTTGAAGCTATTAAATGGTGTAAAAAATAATAGAGGGGTTAAAATAACTTTTTTCTAATTGTATATTGGTTTTCAACAATTCTGCTTCGTGACACTGATGTAAATAATAATGTTTGAATTTTGGGGAAGTGTATCGCATACTGAGCATCAATATTGATTCAGAAATTGCAACCGAAGATTCAAATTCTGTTTAGGATTTTAATTTTTCACTTGTCCTGGAACTTAACTACTAGAAGCCAATGTGTTATCACGATGAATTACAGATTATCATTTTCCAACCCTCTGGACTTTTATCAATTGCAATTAAAAAGTAGTGGAAGGCATAGGCTAGCTGGTGGAATGGAAGGATACATGAAATAATGCAAGGCATTGAGTAGATTTTGGGCATGTTGTAGAAAAAACTCTTACGGTGGGAAAGGATCAAACCTGTAAATGTAGGGTCGTGAGTGTGACTAGAAGAAAATAAAGTTGTTGTCTTACCGATAAGTTTATCTGTTTGTGATGTATAATAGTAAAATGCCAAGTACTTGATCCAACAAAATTCTCTATAGGAGTAAATGATTAGTGGGAAACACTGTATTCTACTAAGAGACCAAGCTGCAATTACAACTAAAGCTAGGCTACATTCAATCTCAAGCGAACATCTATACATCTCAATCACACAAGCCGTAAAACCAAAGCATGCATGTTGTTTTAGACCCAAGCCTCTCCACCTTCTTCCCTAGTATTTACAATACCAAGACTTGCACGTTTTTTAGTTGGCTTGCTCAGTTTAAACACGGGGTGTTTGCATAGCCTGCGCACTCCTTTTCTCAATCTCACCCAATGTTCACTGTCATATATACCTCTATATCCATTCTCCAATGGCCCATTCTCATATCTAGAAGGTGAGCTACCACCCGAAACAGATTCAGATTCCCCGCCTCCATTTCCCTTTTCCTCAGATCTCCATAGTTTCTCTTCAATGCACCATTCTATTCTTCCCAAGGTAGAAGTCCTCGAGAACTTGCTTTTCACAGGTGACTTTGTGGTACAACTTTCCTCAGTTTGCTCACAAGATTCCTCCTCCCCGTTCTTAACTTCCAAAGGATGGGAATCACCTTTGCATGAGGGAGAATCTAAGAGTGATGAAAGCTGTCTCACCTTGGCAATTGACTCCTCTCTTTCCCGAAGGGTCTTCAGAATCAATGTCTTAAGGAAGTTCATGACTTGCACTGCATGAATCAATGCAGTCAAAGGGTCTGCCATCTGCATATCACAATAAAACAAGCATTTAAATGCATAAATAATATCACGTTTACACTAAAAACTGTATATTGCATTTGCTAATTATATTGATTTTGCCATCGAAAATATTGAAAATACGAAATTAGGTTGCTCAACTAAAGAACGAACCTCAGTATACTGGGTTTGAAAAAAAACCAAGAAACAACAAAAGGAACAGAATCACAAGTTTTTGCTTATAATATAATCTAAGCTAACCTGAGTCATGTTGGGGGCAAAAACCATAGCAATATTGCGAGCATTCATTTTGTTGAACTGCTCTTGTTCAACAACATCTGCCATCACATTGATTGCCCAGTCCAGCAATGCAGCTTCAGTTGAAGGAAGCAACTTCATAAGATTGGTGCAATCCTCTTCTGTGTTGCAATGCATCACCTGTTCCGGTGTGAGGGAATCAAGTACCCCCGTTGGAAGCTCTCTAAACCAGGCCTACAAGTCGTAAATTAAATTAAAAATAATAATAGTAAATTGGCAGAAGACCTTGTTAACAGATTAGGAAAATTGTCAGCATTAGTAATACTAATAAACATTTGATCGATGTTTTCACTTTGTTTCTTATTAAGAAAGAATCCTTTCATAATACCCTCTACACTAATGAATAAATGCACTATGAAAACTAATCAAATTTCCTTTCCAAATATTATACAAATTAAACGCAAAAAGAGTTGTAAATTTCAAAGGTTTCCCAAGTGTTTGAAGGAACAATAAGAAATCCCCTATTAATTTTTTTTTTTGTCATGTTGAGGATTTTTTTCCGGGTCACAGTTCAATCCGCTTTAATTTAGGTATAATAACTTTCAGCGAAAATCAAAGTAGGTTTCTGTTCCCTAATTGTTTAGGAATAACAAAAAAGTTACATAATGAATTATGTGTATACCTTCATTAAACCAGATAAACAATGAACGTCAATTCCAAGTGGTACCAGACCTCTGTTTAGTTGATCACGCACAAATTCTTCTTGGCTGTTGTCCGCATTAATTCGGAATATTCCCTCCGCCTACAGCCATAGCAAAACCAAGAAATTAGGACTCAAAATTTATGTGAAAGTAAGGGGATTTATAACATACTTGAGTTAGGTTGTCCAACAAATTTATTAATGGTATATTGTATATAATGAATTATTGAACATTTATTGCTACACCAAACAACCAATAGAGGTTTGGTAATTCAGTGACAAAAGAGCAATTGAAAGTAAAACCAATTAAATGCTTTTAAAATCTTATTCTATCCAAACAGAACATACTTTAAGGCCTCCCTCTGAATACAATCGCTTTTGCATCATCAGCAGAATCGTTGGGACACTGTTTCCTCTTTCATCATAAGCGCACTGCATTGACTTTGCAGAAACTCCAAATACCTTTGCACTGCATCATCATATCATATGAACTCGGTCAAAGATGGATTTAAAAGAAAAGTGATAGAGACGGAATTACATATATGAAAGTTAAAGGTAAACCAATCTACTCCAAGCGTAATTTTTTTCCTCTTGCCTTTCACAGTAATTGAATTCCCTCCTCACTGAGCAGGGAAGAGGCAATAAAAATATAATTTTCAATAACAAGACCAAACCCATAGTGGTAAAGAAACTTTTCATTTTATACAACATAAATGTGGCTATTTTTCTCGCATTCGGCCAAATAAACAATGGAATTTGAAACCTGCGTATGATGATGATCAACAGCGAAGGAAACAGTCGTGTATTCATAGTTATCGAGCAACTTGTATCAATTGAAAATGCATTCAGTAATAAAACTTTGAACAGACATCAACTAAGGGACAAAGCCAAAATATTTCATGTTGAGAAGGCTCAGAAAATATCCGGAGCATCTCAACTTCAGAAACTAAAAGTTCCAAGAATTTACAACTTCAACATGAAACCCAATATCATCTCCATTTCAGAACACTCCAGTGGAATACAAAATTACAAAAATTCCTGCATCAACTAGTACACAGAGATGCCGTCCTAACTGGGGCAAGTGGGTTGCCTTCATCATTTGAAAGATTCCGTTTGAATCATCTTCTCTGAAAATACTAATTATGTACTTGACTTTCATAAAAGTTTATTTTAACTCATAAAAGAATATCAAATAATCGTATATTTACAAGCTTATTCAAGTACAGAAATTACAAAATCATCTAATCCAAAGCAAATTGTAAATCAACACCCTCTGATCCGAACCTTCAGCATTACTTCAATCACCCGACTTCATGTTTTGTGTCAGTTCAATTAATGACTAAAATATAACGGTTAAGAAGAAGGGACGAAAAGAAGAGAGAATTGAAGGTTCACCTGGCACTGGGGACCCTCTTGGGAACCTCTGGCTCGAGCTCAGAGGGCAAACCGAGAAAGCCATTGAACCTATCAAAGGTAACATGAGAGACATGGCGCACCTCTGTTGGCCAGCTAATATCCAACGAAGAAACATCCTCTCTCTCCACACTGCAAGTCACCAGCAGCGACTTCTTCAACGCAGCCACCAAGATATCCAATATCGCAAACTGGTTCGATTGGCATCCATGACCACGCCAACCTTTGTTATCCACACTGCCACCTACTTTTGACCCTGGATTGATGAACGGCGTTGAAACCGGGTTGCTTGAAACATCTTCATCTCCGTCATCATCGTCGTCGTCGTCGCTGTCCAGTTCTTCTTCCTCCTCTTCATCTTCTTCGTTATCTTCGTCCTCGTTTTTTACATCATAGAAAAGTGGACTGGGCGGAGCAGCGTTGAACTCGACAAGTCCGCAAGATTTGGATCGAAATAGCCGAGTCATTGCCGTAATTAACGAGCAGGCAATAATGGGGCGGTGTTAAAAGGATCCGAATGTGAGTGAGAGGGGGAGAGAGAGAGAGAGAGAGAGTATTAAAATGGGGGGCGGTAAAACTATAACTAAAAGCGAATACTTTTAAAGGCAATTTCAGAAGAAATGAGATGGATTTGGTTAAGTGGTGAAAAGGAGAGAGGAAGGAAGCCAAGAAGGATGAATCCACAATAGGATTGGGATGGTATGCTGGTGAGGTTGATGGAGACAACTTGCTTTTCTTTTTGTTTGTTAGTATTATGTTGGTGTGGTCCTTTTTTTTCAATTTTTTTGGGACTATTATGTTGTTGGTACTTAGTTGAGAGTAACAGAAGGAAAAAAAAAAAGGCGGGTTAGTAAGAAAAATGCCATGAAAGTGATTATGAGAGTGAAAGTGAAACAAATGATCAAGTTGACGTGAGAGAGTGAAATAGAAGATTTGACGGTAGTTAATGGAGTTTTGACATTTTAGCATCTCCTCCTTGCCTTGTCTTGCCATGAAAGTTCAGTCAAATTTCATAATTCGTTTAAGATTTGTATATATCTTTCTTTTTATAGATAACATTTGAGTTATTCATCCTTAACTAATTCAAATATTTAGATGGGGTATAGATTTATGCCGGAAAAAAGCAATTTTGGTTCACCCCATAATGCATCACGAAAGATACTAAACCTTGAAACAGGGGAACCACAGGGTGTCAATAAAAAGTTGAGCAGAGAAGCAACTTTCGAAATTAAGAGGAGCTAATTACGGCGTTTTTGCGTGCTTAAATTAATTGGTTACATAATTGAGGTTAAGAGAAATTTATGAAGGTTATTAAGAGTCACAGAGTGGATTGTGTGGAGATGAAAAGTAGTATTGGGGATTTGGCTGTTTATGGGTTTTGCTTCCGAACTCCCACACCAAAGTCACATGGTAGATGTTGGTTCCTAGTTGGAAGCTGCAAGAGTTTCGTGGCTGCGATTAAAAAAAGAATTGTGAAATAGGTGAAGTGGAAAGTGTTTTGTGTGATATATAATAGGGGTGGCCGGACCTATAGGGAATGGGACAGGGCAATGAGTCCATAAATATGCGATGGTAGAAGAATAGTGGGGACATGAGAACATGGGCATGCACACATCATGCAATTGCACCTACCTGTCCTGTCATTACTATGCCACCTTCGCATGATGTTATCTACCCGTGGGGTTTTCTTTGGTCCCCAACCCATGCATCACGTGTATTGTTTGCTAGCCTGTATCATCTTACAACTTACTATGCCTACATATACTAAACCATTTTCTTCTATTATTTTCCTTTTCTCCTCCTAATCAAATCCACTCTTAGATCCTTTTCGTAATCAAAAACATCGCTTTCAGTTTTTTTCCTCTCTTCTAAAGCTTTTAATTTGACCCTATAACGACTAAAGTTGAATTACTATGTCTAAGTTTGATAGAAAAACAACAACAGTAGACATATTTTTTTAAGTCAGTCATCGGTTAAACTCTTTAATCTACCGATTTTTTTCCAGTCAGAATCAGTTTAATTGGTTCTATTCCGATTCAATTAAAATTTGATTTCTTAAAAAATTTAAACTAGACACTAGACTAGGCGAAACAAAGTTGGAACTTTCATTTACCACTTAAGAGTTAGGGACTTTGTATTTATTTGGAATAGAGACACTAATGGGGTATTTCTTTTATCATTAATGTTCTAATATCTGACACAGGGTGTCTTTTTGTTTTTGAAAAAAGAAGGTATTATATGAGTAACTTCAACCCTCAAACTCACTGAAAAAGTTCTACTTTTTTAATAACATTTCACACTTCCATAAGGCACATCTTATTTCTTACCTTAAATAATCTAGTCAATTTTTTACTCTAATTAAGAAACTCACTTAAAAACATTCAAATACACTTCAACAGTATATAAGTTGAAATATATATATATATATATATATATATATATACACACATGTGTGTGTTACTTGGGATTTACTGCCTAAGTAACTCGTATTCAAGTTGGATTCTACCAAATTCCTATCCAAGAGAAAAAATTCTATTTATTCAGTGTATATCATAATAACACTCATTGTTGAAATTACTTCTAGGCCTTCTACTAGTTATTATGTGTTGGATTTTTTTGAAAGAATATGTCCAGAGATATAACATGTTACAAATCAACTTACATAAAAAAAATGATAATATTTTTCAATCCAAAATTTTAAAATAATGAACATTTTTTTCTTATATACTACTTAATTTATTTATTTATTTTTAATATAAAACTTGATCTTATACTTAAATTTTAATGCGATTGCATATGTTTTAGTTTTTTAAGAGAGCATCTAGGTTTCACTTACGTTATAGAGAAATAACCATTTGAATTGAAATTCCAATGTTATTTGTTTTAAAGAAGTTGTGTGAATATATTTAAGTATTTAAGGGTTTTGTGAAGAGTAGAGGGGAAAGGGACGCGAAAGTGGAGCTTTCAACTTAGAAGCGCAGAAACCAAAAAGTGAAGAAGCATTTGATGCATGAGAAGGGTGCACAAGTTGGCATACTAAATGAGTCAGTTGTTGTCAGTGGTATTATGTAATGTAGCAGCAACCTCACGTATACCTAGAAAAATGAATTCCACAACGATTTACTTATTTTGTGGAACTTGCAATGCATGTACTATGCAGTGAAGTGAAAGGTTTTTGTTTCACCTTATACATAATTTAGTTGTTAAATTTAGTTTGGTGCACGTGACTTGGGTCAAAATTGTTCTCTGTCATAACCTAAGTCCATGTACATTTTACTCACAAGACAGCCAGTGTTTGTTCGCACTTTTAGAGAATTGTTATTCAAGTAAAACTACTTATCTAGATCATGGTGTGTTCAGCCTTTTACTATATTTATAACTTTTGCAACGTGTTTGACAGGAGAAAAATAAATAGATTGGCTCAAAAGAAAAAAGAGAAAGAAATACGTCGCATAAAAATAGATGTAATTAAAACGAAGTGGATTTCAAAATATTTAATTTGAGAAAATACAGAAAAAAAAACAATTGTGATAACTTAAAATTGATTATGATGTGAAATAAAAGTTAACAATTTTATCTTTAAATAATTTGATTAAATGGTTATTATTATGTGTGTGTAATTTGTTAATTGGTACTCATGTTTTTTTAATTTTGACTGAGACAGCATCTCCAGGGTCACCCATAGCGACAATTTCTGATGACCGGTCAGTCAAACCCCGAAAAGTGGAAAGGCCGGTGGTATGCATAATCTGTCTTATCTTATCCCTTATTTTATATTTTTTAAAATATAAAAATATTTATGAATTTTGCATTTACTCGAAAAATAATTCTTATTATTTTTTAAATATTTTCGTATTTTGATTTAAGCCCTAAAATGTAAGAGTGTTTTATTAGGTTGGATACAATTACTCAATTAAACCGTAACATATTAAACAGAATTTCTTTGCAATTGAATTAATTCCAAATTAACTCGATTTCTCATCAAATGCGTGATGGATTATGTATATCAACATGAGGTTCAATCCGTTCAAAATTGTTATGACTTTTTATTATTATATAATTTAATTATTTATTATCTTTATTTACTTTAGTTTTGATAATTAATTTTTAACTATAATTTTTTGTTTAATTCTATTTATAATAATTTTGTTCACATACAACAATTACTATTTTCTCTATTTTTAAATAAGAGTCGATGAAGATATTTTTACATAGAACAAAAAAAATAATAACTCCTATAATTTATAATAAATTTTTAAAATTTTTTTAATAACAGTAATTAAATAGAATTAAATATGATTTATTGATTGACAAAAAAATAGATAAAAAAATAAAAAATAATTAATTAATACAAATAGTTCGTCTATTAAAATCTCATAAAAAAAATTATTTAATTATTTTTATATTTTTATATTTTTTAAAACAAGGATATAATTGATTATTGAAATTTACAAATGTAATATAATATGAAACAAATTTTTTTTTTAAAACGATTTTTATGAAAGAGAGGGCGTAATAATTGAGATTATTTGAATATATTGAAAGGCGTATCTGCTTCTTTAAATTAAGCTGCCTTTCTATTATGAGCTACATATTAGGAAATGAGTTTGGGGGAGTTGCTTTCTGCAGACATTCTTGGTATGATTGGTGATAGAATTAACACATCTGAGCCATGATTAATTGTTTCATCCCTTTCTAAAACAACCACCATTATTTAAAACTGCTGGAGTCATTATCATGTTGTTGCCTTTGAAGCATTCAACAGCATGCAAATGCATATATCTTCTATCTCAATTTGGTTAGGAGTTACTTTTAAGCTACTCCATAATCAGCTTCCTATGTTCAGAGCCTCCACAAATTTAAAGCGCGTTTTCTTTGAGGGGGTGAGAGTGAAGAAATTAGGTGAAGGAGTGCGTGTATGTATGTGTAACAGTTTAACTAAACCCCACCAACTAGAATAAAACTTCTTAACGAACAAAAAGAAGTGAGTTTTAAGGTATTCAATGCTCACACAACAGTTGAGCATGTATTATTGGTCGGCATATTAAGAGAAGGTAGCTTCTTTCTTCTTCTTCTTCTTTTTGGGAAATCTCACGTTTATTTTGTACTCTCTTTGACGCATGGTTTTGCATAATGTATATCCAAACAGAACTTAAACAAATACACTCACTGTATGGAAGTTGACTTAACCTACCACAATTATGTTTTTTTTTCAGTGATCTCTAATATCTTTATGTCAGATAATTAATCAATTAAAATCTCACTTAGTGTACAATTAATTTACTTCCATTAAGCTTCTCATTAGATACAAGATCACATGGTCTCATATATTATTGTACGAATGCCAAATCTACAAAAGCACTCCGAATAAATAATAGATGTAGATTCTCTACACTCACTTTTGTCACTACATCTGTTCACAAAACTTTTTTTTATTATTTAATATAGTACAAGGTTAATTTGTTAAAATAAGAATAATTATATATATATATATATATATATGAAATTGGGATTTGAGGAAATCGGCCATTGGTACTTGGTCTACAAAAAGCAATTCGTAAAAGTAGTTCTTTTTTTGTTTAATGATCCCTACTATACTCATATTTACGTACCAATGATACTTTATGCTATGCAAGTTTGTTAGAAATTTATGTGAAAATAAATTCATTTCCATATTGCATATTTTCTTTAACTTCACTCAAAAATATTAGTACCTCGAAATTAAAATTAATTATGAGTATCAAGAAAGCCAAAGCTAAATTGTATTGGTATCCGTTTTAGCATTGTCTTCATTTGCGATGTAAGCTCTTTCATTAAGCTCCATCTTATTTTGAATTATGGGTAATCATATAATTTTATAATCGTAATTTATAAGCAATATAATTAAATATAATTAGGTTGGCTTGAATTTTATTTTTGAAGTAACATTACTATTCTTGATTGAGTTAGATCGCATAATTGAATTGAACAGTCCAAAAAAATGTTTCAAAAACTAAAAAAAACAGAAATGAACATAAAAAATAAGTCAAGAAAATATATTGCCACCTAGAAAATTAAATCATTATTGTTTCAATACTTCTTACAATAAGTTTAGAAATACAATCTACTAACAATAATTTTTTTTTAGTTTTTACTATATATACTATTTAACTATTTAATAAGATTGGATTGAGTTTCAAATTAGTAAACTCGTTTTCCAATTTAAAAAGGTGGTCTAAATAAATACAACATAATTCAATGACCCAACTTTTATAAATTTTTTCTATTAACCAAATGGTTAGAAAAGAAAGCTAAACATATATTACAAGTATAATAAACTTTCATACAATAGCTACAATGTCTTTGATAATAAAGGAGCTACTCAAATTTCTTGTTTTTACTTTCACCTATAAAAAAAAATATTTTTTATATCACCATAGTTTATACCAGAAGACATAATTCATTAAAAAATGATCTTGTAAGATAAGATTATTTCAAAATAGATATGTTTTAGTAACTTACAATACATAAGTAATAGCATATGTAAGCTTGCTAATTAAAGAAATATCTAACACATAGACCAGCAAGTTTAGGTTCCAATAAATTAGTGGTAGTTAAATCTAGTTTACATTGTATGATTGGCATAATATACCTTAACTATAGTTGTACAATCCTTTATTTTTATGATTTAATTAAGTTAAGAGTTATAGAAGATAACAACAAATCAAATTAATTTGATCTTGTTTCACATATTGTATAATTTAAACTAGGTACACTACTACAGAATTAGCATTTAACGTCGCCATTATACGTCGGTTTAAATACAACTGACGTAAAACATTTGATTTGACTATTCTACGTCGGTTATACATGTAAACCGACGTAGAATGTTTTGAATTCTACAATCAACGTCGGTTCTGCAACTAACCGACGTAGAATGTCAAAAGTACTACGTCGGTTGTTGTCTAACCGACGTAGAATGTAAAATTCAAAACATTCTACGTCGGTTATGGATTACAACCGACGTAGAAACCCTTTAAAACCTATTAAAACCTATTCCTTCCTTTCCTTCCTCACTTTTCGTATTGTCTTCGTAGAGCTCTGCGATTGCGATCTCCGCCTGTCGCCGTCGTCGCCGCACCGCTGCGCCTTCTCCCTGCCGCCGTCGTCGCCGCACCGCACCGCTCCGCTCCGCTGCACCCTCTCCCTGCTGCCGCGAGAGAAGAAGCTCGCGAGAGAAGCTCGCGAGAGAAGAACCTCGCGAGAGAAGAACCTCGCGAAGAAGCTCGCGAGAGAGAAGCTCCCTGCCGCCGCCACGAAGCTCCCTTCCTCCGCGAAGGTCATTGTCGCCGCTCTCTCCCTGCTGCCGCTTGTGAACGGTGGTCCTTGCTGTTTAGGTTGCTTTCCCTCAGCCCTTTGCCGCCGCTGCCGCTAGGTTAGTCTGTTTTTTATTGTTTTTTGTTTTGTAGGATATAGTGTTTGTATGATTAGGTTATTGAAATGCCTGTAGATAATTGTTCAGATGGTATATTTACATATAATAAAAAAAACTGTATATGCTGTATGCAAAAATGATGCAATTAGGACAAAAGAAGCTGCAAGTATGAAATTTCTAAGATGTAATGGCATGATAATTCTCTGTTTGGTACGACATAACTCCACAAATTTTTTCAAAATTTTCTGACAAGTGCAAGTTAGTCACATAAATGGCCAAAATTTAGGAAAATAGGTAAAAAATAGTAAAATAATAAAAAAGTTACAGTAAATGGAGGATTTTTGAAATTTTTTTTGCCCAAATCCCCTTTGGGATTTGCCAAGAGGTTCGTTGCGTCTTTTCCAAAAACTTTCATTTTTTACGCATCTCCATCCGAGGTCCGTAGCAAAAGTTATGATCGTTTGAAGTTTTTCTATACCTAAATTTTGTATTTTCAAAACTATGATTATTTTGGGAGATGTGAGGCCTCTTTATCCAAGTACACATCAAAAGAACATAACACAACAAAAATTAGCGGAAAATTCAATGTCTAACTATTTTTTATGATTTTTTCAAGATCAATTATATCCATTCAATAATGCTGTTTTTACATCAATCTTTCTTTTTTTAAATTGTTCTTCTAAGACAAAGCATACAGAACATAACACATCATTTCATTAGAGATCATATAGCTAACGATTGCATTATAGAATACATAGATACAAAACATCAATTAAATTAGCTGATATCTTCATCAAACCTTTGCCTAGAGAGTCTATCTTTGAAATTTAGCTATTCGAAATGTATTATATATGAAATGGCTGGTTTGCTGGTTTATTTAATATGCAGGTACTAAAATTTAGGGAAAATGAGAAAATTAGAAACTGCATTACGCTTGTAAAGCGACTTACAACGCTCGGCTAGGGCTACAACCGACGCTGTAAGTTTGAGTCACACTTACAACGCTCGGTTCTAGCCCTAACCGACGTTGTAAGTCTTGTGATTTTCAACGTCGGTTCAAATTGAACCGACGTTGAAAATATTACTTTTAACGTCGCCTCTTTCAACGTCGGTTTTGGAGCCGTCGTGAAATGATCCCCAGAACCGACGTGGAAAGTGGTTCTTGTAGCAGTGGTAGTGTTCTAGTTGAAATGAAAGGCCTTCTAACAAATTTAAAATAAGGTAGAGACAGAAAATTTTGTGCCAACGTGTCTCGTGAACAATCTAAGTCTAGGGTTGGTGTACCTAAGCAAAAATAATATGACAGTGAAAGATAGTATTTACGAGACTACATAAGTTTTTTTCTCCCTCACTTGTGTGCTCTCTCTTATTCTCTTGTGGGAGATGGTATGCTGACACTTTTTCTAAAAAAAATACATTCACTTCACAGTTCAAAACAAAATTAATATTTTAATAATTTATTTTTAAATTTTTAATGTAAAATATTAATATATATTATTATATTATTAAAATAAATTTTTCATTCTCCTTTTATTGTTTTTTTACTATTCTCTTTCTCCCTTCCTTATATTATTTTTTTTTTTATGTGATATTTCATGTTTCCTTTCTTTATATCTCTCTAGCTGGAGACTCTATATTTGTTGGTTGGTGAGTGCTTCCTTTCACTTCTTACAAGTTGACTCCTTCATACATATGGGAAATGTTTGGAATGTTATTTTTTTTTTTTTGTGAAGTTGATGGCAACATTTGGCCTAGTCAATTATAATATTTTTTTTAATAATGAATTTGGACTTCTAAAGATTTGGTTGTTTGTAGTTTGTGAGAGCAGAAATGGGAATGAGACTTGAGTAGAACGTGTATATATATATATAGATAGATACCAGGTGGCCCAATGGACTTCATCAAATTATAGGCCCACACTTTTACATTAAAACTTCCCACTCTTACTTACAGGACTAATAAACTTTATTAACTTGCAGCATTAGAATATGTTTTTCATAATAAAAACTATTTTATTTAATCCGCTCCTTCTCTTCGGTTTATCAATACGCCTAATCAAATATTTGATAAATCTTATGAGGTCTCTTCATCTTAGCTAAATATGATTTCATTCTATTTCATATAACGTTTTTCATATAAGTTCTAAAAAGTAAGATAAAAGTAAAAAGTGTAAAATAAATATAATAGCACTTTTAATTGAAAATATACTTTATTTTGATGAGATTAAGTTATTTGGAAATTAATTCTTCATAGAGTTATTCTGTTTAATAAATATTATATATATATATATTATTAAAATATTAAATATCTTAATATTATTTTGATAATATCTTTTCTTTAGAATTCCAAATACAATTCTAAATAGAAAAAGATAGAAAGATAATATTAAGATTTAACTTTTATAAGATTTTCACGTTAAAATAAAATTTAAGATCGAGAGTTTATTTACAATCCTCTGTTATATAAATAAAAAAAATGTTTTATATTAGAAATATATATATATATATATATATATATATATATAATGTCCAAAATTAAATAAAATATTAATTAGATTGCAGATTTTATAAAAATTTTATACTCAAAGAAAATTGAAAAAATATTTTTAAAATAATATGATATAATAAAACTCATAAAATATAAAATTAAATTTCATATAATCAATGAAAAATTTCGAAATGCATAAAGAAAGAAAATAAATATATAAAAGTAAATCCAATTTTGGTCCATATTCAATTGGTCCCTAGAAAAATTTGATAAATATTCATTAATTTTTAAAATTAAAAAATTATAGTTCACAATTATTATATTTTTTATTTAAAAAAAATGTTAGATGTGTTTGTTGATAATGATAATGTTAGTTACTTATTTATGCAGAATATTATTAACAATGTTTAATTATAAAATTTAAATATTGATATCATGAAAAGTATGTTAGCATTTTTTGTTAATAATTAAATTATATATTATGCTGGACCAAAATTACTTAATTTTAAAAACTTAAAAACTAAACATGCTATGAAATTTTTATAAGGAACAAAATCACACATTGATAAATTATGAGAACAACAGTTAATAATTAAATTATATATTATGCTGAACCAAAATTACTTAATTTAAAAAAAACCTAAATATGCTATGAAATTTTTATAAGGAACAAAATCACACATTGATAAATTACGAGAACAACTGTAGATTTAAGTAATTTTTATAAGGACTAAAATCACAATTAATACATCAATTTCTTTGAAAGTAATTCCTTTCCAACTCAAATATAAATAAAAGAAATTATTTAATGAATTTAGATATAAACTTTATAGATTTTATTTAATAGTACTATTTTAAAAATATTCTTATTTTTCTAAATTTTAATAAATATAATTGAATGTAATGCTAAAATATTTGTATCATATAAAATATTAAATACATTTAATTATATTTTTAATTAGTGCGGAAGTAGTTAATTTTTGTATATTTAAGTTTGGAGATAGTAGATGATTTTTTTTAGTTTAATTTAAGGTGTATTTATTTTAGGTTAGGCTAATTTAAAAATTGTTATTGGACGAAATTTTGAGGAGCAGACAGGGACATTAAATTATTTGTGACAGTTTCTGATGAAACATTCCACCAAAACTTTCACGTGATGTGTGGATTTAAGGGGACACTCCTGTCATCTGTGTTCTGTGGTAGTTGCACATTTCAACTGCGTCTTGAGCGTGTATTTTTGTTTCTTAGTAATAGAATCATAACCGTCCACCAACATTTACAGTTTTAATTTAATTTTTATATATTATTTCTTTTTGCAATGACAAATGTTCATGTTTTGTTATGTCCTTAGTATGAGAAATGGTTATGTTATATTTATAGGTTAAATGAACATTTTTTTTTTCTTGTTATGTTTATTCACAACTAACATATTAATTTTCGTGTAATTGTAAAAAGGATGGAGAGTGTTTGAAAATATTGTTGTGAGTCATGAAGAAAAAACAATTATATGTAAAATTATGGAAGTATAATTTTGGTTAAAAGAAGTAAATTGTTGCATCACATGATCTCATGAAAAGGAAATTAGTGTGGAACCTACAAAAAATGGAGGTAGTGATTCAGTGAAATAATGTAAGATTTTTTTTAAAACAGTAGCACCATTAACACAATTTACCAACAAGGATCATGCTTTTGGTTTAAACCAAAAGTTGCAGGAATAGTGTTGAAGAAATTTACTCTAAATTTCATAGACTTGACAAATAATTTGCTTTGTGGACCCTCTAGGCTCCAACATAGTCCACAATACCACACATGTCATCAAGTTAATGTAGTGTAAATAAGAGAACTTTAAGTGTGAGGCTC
This sequence comes from Lablab purpureus, assembly GCA_030347555.1. Taxonomy (NCBI): domain Eukaryota; kingdom Viridiplantae; phylum Streptophyta; class Magnoliopsida; order Fabales; family Fabaceae; genus Lablab; species Lablab purpureus. Next base: position 18,952,964 of record CM059259.1, read on the forward strand.
ATGTTAAAAGAATCGAAGATAAGAGGATAAAGAAACTAAGGAAGATATACCATATTACTTAAAATGGTAATATGACAAAAATAGCATAATTAGAGGACAAAATTTAAGTAATAATATGTAAGATTTAACTACTTATTTATCTAATGTATTAATATTAACAATTAAATTTTATTATGAATATCTTACTTCAAGAAGTGATTTGTTATTACTTTTATATATATATATATATATATACATATATAATATGAAGAAAAAGAGAGAGAAGAGAAAGAAATACAGTTTACTATTCCCATAAAAAGATTTTGGGAGCATAAAAAGTCAACCAAATTTTTAGCATACAGGTTGATATGGTATAAGAAATAACTATAAAAATTTTGATCTATCAAATAAGAAAAAAAAAATAGAAGAATCTAGAATTTTTACATAAACAATGCAAATATTTAATCTAAGCTCACCAATGATAAAAGATCAAGATTTATATCTTCTAGATAAATAAAATATGATTTTAAATTTTCAAATAAACTACTTGATTAATCTCTCTGTTAGACTGATTTTCAATAAGACATGTTACATAAATCTTTGTATGTTTTTATAAATGCGACTCTCTTTAGTTTTTTCAATTTTTTAATCTTATACCTCTATTATTTTCTAAGTAGTTCATTTATAAACTTGACTATAAAATATGTTAGTTTAATGTTCAAAACAAAATATTATACTTGACAATAAAAAATAATTTAAATTAATATAATAATTTTTAGGTATAATTTAATTAAACATATATTTATATTATCTTTTGTAAAAATAATATAATTTTGTATCACTTAATTTATAATATATCGTCATCAATGATTTTATATTTTTAATAATCCATTAATTTACTTTTAACATTTTATTTCTTTTTAAATTTATAATTTACTTAGAAATACTGTGATTCACTTTTAATATATTACTTTTCATATTATAAAAATGATTTGAATAATTGTACTATAATTTATTTTTTTAATATATAATATAAACAATAGTTTTAGCTCCAACGTTAAAAATAATAAATTTATTAAACGCGGTTTTTTATTTTTAAATCACTGATGATAATATATTAAAAAAAATTATATGTAATATAAAAAAAAATAACTATTTTCTCTTTCTATACTCATGAATATTGAAAAATTCAAGTATTTAATTTAAAAATCAAACTCTTTGTTTATTATTTTCTCCATGCAATTATATATATCAGTAACTAAATTAACCAAATGGTGTAATAAATAATGAAATGGTCGTAGTAGGGTAGTACCCAAAGGAGGTAGATGTTAAACTTTTTTTCCTACTCCTACCATTTATTCCTAAGAAATCTTAGGGTTCAGCTGCATTCAGAGATGGTCCACGCCCTATCACTGTAATCTTTCTCCTCCCTGCAGACCCCATTTTAATTTTTCACTTTATGGTTCATATTCATCTTCAAGTTTCAACTGTTCACAGGCATGTGCAAGAGTTGATGGGATAAAGCAGTTCCAAAACAATTATTATTGATATTTTTGGAGTAATATTTTGACATTATTTCCTAACTAAGATTACATTTAGCAGTTACATACATTAATTAATTAGAGGAATATCCTAATATCCATGTAGTAATTAATAATTACCATGCAAACAAATTAGAGGGAAGAGTTCAGGCCAACAACAACAGATTATTGTAGTGTTCTGAAAAGAAGGGAACAACAGATAAATTTGTACCATTGGCACTGTAATGAGTTCTCTGGAATGGAAAAACACTTAACGAGAGAGTACGGAAAATAAAAAATTATTAAGTGACTGAGAAGAAAGAAGTATAGAAGTCGTTAAATTGGACCCCCACATGCCTTCTTTTCAACTCATTCCACTCTCATTAAATGGCCACAAATCCTTCTAGAAATTAAGAAAAAGAAAAAGCATCTCTTTTCCATTAAGATTCCTAACAAAACTATAACAAGGTAACTACAATAGGAAGATGTAACATTCTGTTGTCCTCGTCATCTCGTCTGGATCACACTATCATCACCACTCAACTACCGAAAGTAAAATAAAAGCTGAGAATTTACAAGGCCAAATCATGGGTACCTTCAAGAAACTAACCCCAGATTAATTATAGTTGAGGGTGAAGAAGGTCTGTGCTGTGCAATTATGTTGGTTGGTCAGAAGCCAAAGCAGCGAACATGATTGTGGTGAAGGAGGGACTTTTCCCTGTCGATGATGCCTCGAACGTTCCTAAACTGCTCGACGTGACAAGGGATGGTTATGGTTCCTTTTTGATCGAACCCGTACTCTTCCTCTGCCTCCTTGAGAAGCTGCATGAAAAGGGGATGATTGAAGTACATCACTGGCACCACGAACCGTTGTTGCTCTTCTCCTTGACCCACCTTTATGGCCAAACACCCTTTCGGCACTCCTCCTCGGAACCCTTCCTTCTTCCCCTGAAAACCCTTCATACTCTTCTCCCCACTGCCTCCCATCACTGCAAAAGCAAGAGAGAAAGGAGGCTGGTTTGCTTATATGATCTGAATGTGTGTGTGAGAGAGAGAGTCTGCGAGTTTCTCGAAAACCCTCAGAAGAAAACAAGGAAAAAGCGCCAAGGGTGTGAGACTGTGATTGCTGCTTTGTGGAAGCACGTAAGAGAGGAATATCTGAGAGAGGTTGGGACGTTAGTCATGGCTCAGAGACACAACGCAACACAACAAATAGGAGAGAAACGCATTCCCCAACACAACGAAAGACTTCACGGATATATATGCCACCGTGAGAAAAGTCTGTGTGTGGGAGTGTGTCACATGCTTCTCCACTCACTTGGACTCTGCACCGTTCGATCTTCGTGACTATTTTGATCAATGGATCTTTTGTGGACCTACAGAGAGTAGAAAAGATGGGTAAGAATAAGATGCAACGCTGACCTTTCCGTTTCGCTTTACGCACGTACGATCAAGGACAGTTGTGCTCATCTCGGACTTGCCCATGACTTCTCAAACTAAAAAGAAACTATGCCTAGAATCTTACAAAACAATATTTAGCTACATAATGAGACTGAATATCACTTTATTTTTTTAAATTAATCATCAGTACATATTTAACTTTGTGTTAAGTAAAGAAAGAGCATGTGCCTTTATATTATAAATGAATTAACTAATAATTTAAAAAATGTGCGTATCTAATGCTTGAAACATAAAAAAATTATCTATTCTATTTTTTCGATGACAGAAATAAAATTAGAAAATAAAAAATAAATAGCAATGAATGAAGAAGAATTAGAATGTATAATAGGAAATCATTTATCTCGAGGTTATGCTATGAAGTTATAAACTATGAAATGAATGATATTTATCGTTACAATAACATTATTTGAATTTTTTAAATAAGATTTCCGAATCAAATTTTTCACATTGAAACAATTTGAGAGGAAACATCAGTTTAAAAAAATCAATAATCTAGAGAGGTAATAATATTTCACACTTTTATTGAAGGACTGTAATTATTTATCTAAAAGTGAAAATAGTTTAAATGTATGAAGTTTAAATATTTTATTATTTAAATTAAAAAATTGTAAATAAAATACATTAACCATTAAAAAATATATGATTGCATGTGTTTTGATTAATAATGATGAATCTATGTTTATTTAGGTCATAATAATATATTCCAATTTGATTATTGGAGTATTTTACGAATTAAGTTTTCTCTGAACATTTTTTTGTGTATATATTTGTATGTTTGTTTTGTGGTATCGAGTGTTCTTTTAGTAAGCATAGTAAAGTCATATTAGAGTTGATAATAATCTTAATAGGCCTGAAGGAATGACTTTGATATGTTTTGTTATACATTTGATTATGTGTTTAATTATTTATTGGTTATTGCTTCAAAAATTAAGATACCAGTTTTTCTAATTAATTATTTTACATATCTATTTTTTTATACTTAAATGATATATTTAAATATTCTCTTACTCCTTTTTCTTCTCTCTTAAATATGGCTAAGGTAATCAAAGTTATAAATATGAGTTTCCTAAATTTAACAAGAACCTTTAAAATGAAAGCATGCTTTAAATATATGTTCTAAAATTTTTAAGGAAAAATTTAAGACAAATGAAAAAAAGTAAATTATATAAAAAATATTATAAAATTTTAAGACACAATATTTATTGGTCTTTTATTTTTTTATATAGAAGTCAACTTCTTTATTCCTATTATGTGAAACTTTACTTATATAACAAAATAACATTATTTATTATACACTTAAATTCTTAACAAAATAACATTATTCTGTATACATACCTCTCCCTCTAATTGAAGGAGAATTTAAGTGGATGAATACGAAACATATAAAAAAGGGGAGGGGTGAAACAGTTAATTGGAAAAACTTCAAAATGTTTCTTGATTGTGCAACACATTCTTAGCTAGAGACCATCTTTGATGCTTCCAGGTGTAGTAGAAGTTAAAAAAAATAAAGAAATATAAGATTAAGAGATGATTACTCATGTGAACATCTATAAGTTCCCTAAGTTTATAAAAAACGTTAAAAAGAAAAATAATAATAAATATATAATAAAATAAATTTAAGAATTTAATAATGAAAATTTAAACGTATAATAGAAAAATTGAATCGTTAACTCAATTTTATTAATACTCCACCATCAAAAAGAGTATCTACATAATTTTAAGAAAAAAAAAACAGAATCTCGTTAATTGAATAGTTTTTATTTCATTTGATCAAATTATGCGTGCTATAAACGAAGTTTGATTCCGTCTGTTATTTTTATGTTAGGAAAAAGTCCCCTGTGTTTTTAATTAATTTTAAACACAAAGTTGGCCTCTCTTCTCGTGTGTTTGGATGAGAGTTTCAATGTTTGCCACTTGTTATGCCTAGGTGCCACTTGTTATCATATTTTAAAACCTGTCTGCAGTTTCATTCTACACTTTGATTCATTGCCAAAAAAAAACATCTTAAACTATCTTATATAATACGTTTACTTTTTATAGGAATACATTTAAAAAAATGTTTTAAGAGAGAAAAATATGTTTGCAATGAATCACAAGATATCAAAATTTAAAGAATATATAAATATATATATATATATATATTATAATTAAATATAAATATATTTTTTCCCGTAACAAATGATGATTAACATTTAGTTCATAGTTAAATATATTTTTAGTGTATTATAAATATTATAGCATTTATTTTTAGTCTCAATTTTTTCTTCATCATTTGCTCCCTCATTTATCCAAGTGAATTAAATGTAGTTAATTCCTTTCGAAGAAAAATTTAATTAAATGAGAATAATTAGTTAAATCAATAATTACTATAAATTAAAATTGAAGTCGTGATTTATCAATATATACATCCATAGTCAAATACTTTTTGCGATAAATATTATTCGTGCCACATGATGTAAATGGACTGTAAAGGAAATTCTGGATAGATATAATCCATTAGAAGATCAAAACATTTTTGGAATAAAATATAATGAATGATTAATATTAGTTCATTAAGAATCTATCTAATTATAAGTCACATAGATTGGTCAAAGGAACAAGGATTCCCTTCCCTCTACCCATCATTTTTATAAAAAAAATATTCGTGAAGTAAGGCTCACCCTTAAACGTTAAAGGAAAATCACCTTGATTGATGGATTACAACCTTAAAAAACCACGTAGAATAGGTCTGAGGATATCTTTACCACTCTCATGTTAAATTCCAAATGGCATTTTTATTGTATTTTTTTTTATATCAATTGTAGAGAGGTGGTGAGGTTTTGGTGTTGTATTTTTGTTTTTTTTGTAGTTTTTCACATTTCTCTTTTTTAAAAATATTTTTATTGTCATAAAAAAGTGTTTACACTAATTTATATAATTATTTAAAATTCATTAAAAAATAAAGCATAATTTAACATATAGAAATTGAAAAGATATTTAAGTGATTAAATAATGATAAAGTGGAGGGTGTATCTAATTTGCATTATACGTTTGGCATTGGATTAGCGAATTGCAGATGTATTTTGGTGAATTAGTATTATATTTTGCGTGCAGGGGGAGAAAAAGAGAAGTTTATTATAGTAGTTGGTAGTACTTGATTGATTAGTGTATGTTTAGGCATAGCAATAGCAGACAGAAGAAAATGGGGAAGAATGAGAACAGATGCAAAGTGAAGTGAGTGGCATTGAAAAAGTGAAATACCGTCCAATCTGGAGGGAGGGAAACCGTACGCAAAATTAAACTTCTACCTACTTGCTTTATCTATCATAAACATTTTATTTTCCACATACATAATAAAATAGGATAATAAAAGATGCGAACAATGTGTGTATTTGTCTCTGTTAGATCAAAATAAAAAATGCTACATCAAGACAGAATCATTTTCATTTCAAACCTCAAAGTAATGGTGGGGAATTAAAATTTCGGGGTGGGGATTGATAGATGCCCTATAGTTTGTTCTTGATGCATTATATATGGTCACTAAACAGTGTTTCTAGATTCATAAAAAATAAATGCAGTTTTTAGATTTTTATTTTATTCAAATTCACTATTATTCTTTCACTCTAGTACAAATATAAATAAGTTCAATGTATATATTAAAGTTTCAAGAAAAAAGCTGAAGAATAATTAGTATATATAGTGTGTTTAATGTAATGAAAAACCATATAAATCAAGTTTCTTTGTACTTTTATAATATTTAAATCAAGAATAATAATCTATAACTTTTTTAATGCAGCTGCGTAAATTTAACAAAGGTGATTTAACATTAAAAAGAATTCAAGTATCAACATTATTTGACTTCAAAATTTAATAACAAAAACAAATTACTTGTTTCAACTCTAAAACATGTAAAATCGCACAATGGCAAAAGCCAATTATTCCTTTTATCAGATCCCACGTACACGTATTCCAGTTGTATGAGTAATTTTCTCAGAGATAACAACTTATATCAATTAAATATTATGCTACATGATTTATAATTAGCACTACAATAAATTAATTTTAAAAAAATAATTATTATAATAATTAAATTAAAAATATTAATTTTTATAATAACTAAATTAATTTTTAAATTAAATATTAAATTTATTTTTAACATTAACTACCAAAATTTTAATCATTTATTAAATTAAATTTTACATTAGTTTGTGATTCAGTTAATTATCAATTTTGTCATTCTATAAGTTACTTATATAATTAATAAAAATAGTGTGAGTTAAAGTTTTTTTTCTAAAATAACTTAATGACCTGAAAATTATCTAAATTAGCATATTTAAAATGAAATATTTATTGTAAGAAGATAATCTTAATCTAATCGTTAATAATTGTGTAACAGGAGTGTTTTATATATGAGTATGTTTTATATATAAGATATTTTGCAGTGGTGGGTCAGTGAATCTATCAACTTGCAAATAATGACTTGGCTTCTTCCTGGGCAAGTTGATATTGTGTATTCTTCGTTTCCCCCACAACAAACAATGACATTCACCCTCGTCATGGGAAAGGAAAAAGAAAACAAAAAGCCAACACAAAAATCAAATACAAAAGGGAAAATAATTTATTTTATTTATCAGACTATTTCATTTCTTTTTCACCCTTTCATTTTAAAAACTACATTTTAAGGCTATTTTGATCAAATCAGTAGCAAAGCTAGATAAAAATTGGAAAACTAATTAAAGATTTCAAACTTTGCTTAAAGCTAAAACTTACGTAGTAGTTAGTAGTTAAAAGTTAACTTATTAAATCATAAACATTCGGTAAAATTGGCTTCAAAATGTAAAATGAAAAATATACACATATTTATATGGCATTTTTTATATACATTTTTTATTTGATGTTAAAAATGCCTTTTAAGGTATTTATAATTTTTGTTTTTTAAAATTATTTTTTAAATCTTGAAATTTTTTATTTGTAGATGAATTATTTCAATCAATTTTTTTAGTTTTAATTATTATATTGCTAATATATATATTCTATTTTTAATCTTATATTATTAAAATATTTTCAACCAAATTTTAAATCAAGTATAAAAGGCTATATTTAATTAAAGGAAAAAGTTTCCTGAACTTCTAAACCACTTCTCAGTGACACCCTGCATTTTTTTATTTATTTTTTTAACATTTTAGAAATTAAGTTTTTTTGTAAATTGTCCTTAATTAAATGTTATAGTATTTTTGTTACATTAATTAGTGCATTGTAAAAAATAGATAGATAAACATAAAACAATAGAAAAAGTAAAATAAAATAATCTATCATTATTAATTTCTTGAAGTACATATTGAATTATAATAAAAAAATATTAGAAATAATATAATAGTTTAGAAAATAATATAAAAGAGAACTATGGGACAAAGGAAATCAAATAAACAAACAACTTATTTAAAAGAGTTTAAAAGATTGCCTGAAGTTACCATAAAAAAATTAGTTAACAAACATTACTAATTAATAAGATTAAACAAACTCTTAAAACAAATAAAAACTAGCCCCAAAACCTTGTGAAACATGGCTCAAAACAATTTCACCTTGTTCATTGTAAAAGAATCTAAAGTCAATTAAATGTTAACATTTATATATAAATATGTATTCTAAAAGCAAAAACCAGATATAATTATCTTAGTGTTTTTTTCTATCATCTTTTATTTTCGTCTTAGTTGTCTTCTCCTTCAATTTTACATTCTATTACGTGTCTTGTATCATTTTTCGCAGGTTACCAACAACCTTATTTAAATAAGTTATGAAAACAACACTCTTTAAAAGCAAAAATCAGCTACACACTTTTGTTTTGCCCTTATCCAATACAGCTACTAATTAACACAACAAAAAATAATTGGGAGGGAAAGACAGAATTGCAGGCAAGAAAGTTGCTATTAATTAAAAACTCATATACATGAACTGTACAGCAGTTAAAATCACGATATATATGAATATATGCGATCCAAAAAGAGAGAGAAAGAGTGCATACAATTTACACAACCTAAACATTCATCCATCTGCAAGATAAATAACTTAAGTTGCAATAGAGCTGTATATAGAAAGGATGTTTGTGAGATGAATTAAGCCCTGAAGCAGGGAACGAGGTGGAGATGGTGGTGATGGTGGAGGGAGGCATCGGCATCAATCAAGTGCTGAACGTGCTTAAACTGGGCAACTTGACAAGGGATAGTTATGGTTCCCATGTGTGCAAAACCATACTCTTCCTCCGCCTCCTTCAGAAGCTCAACAAACAGTGGGTGGTTCAGGTAATTCACGGGCACCGTTATTTTCTGCTGCTCTTCGCCTTCACCACCCACCTTTATTTTCATGCACCCTTTCGGTATCTCTTTTCTCACCATCACCACTTCCTTTTCCTCCTGCTGCTCACCCTCATACGTCGCCTGCGGAACTTGTTTAAAGCTTATGCCCAACATATCGGAAGCAAAGACCTTTAATCTGTGAATAGGTAAAATTTTGTAGATGAGAATGGTATAGGGGATAATAAGGTACGTAGGAAGAAGGGGAAGAGATTGGGAGTAGCTTAAGCAGTGGATAGGTAGGTGGAGAAGGTATTGAGAGGAATGAATGGATATTTATTGGGGTAAAGGGATAGGAAGGAATGAAGAAATGGTAATGGGAAAAGGGCGGCTAGAAGAGGTAAGGTGGGGAAGGATGGAGATGGACTTGGTCAGATGCAAGTAAGCCTTCTTAACTTCAAACTAGGTCGACCCTTTCAATTCTATGTACTGTTACTTGGAAACACAGATCCAACTCCTTTAAAACTAGCTTTCTACCAAAGTATTATTCCACGCATGTTTCATCTTGTAACCTCCTTATGCTCATCAAGCATAAGCCTATGCATTAACAGTCTTTTTTCTGAGAATTTTTTATAGTGTACTTTGATTTAATAAATAATTTAAAATACTTTCCTTTTTAAAAGATTTATATAATAAGAATTTATTAGAGTAATTTGATTATTTTAACAAAATTCAAAATTTATCTAAAAACTAACAATTTGAATTTCTTTTCATATTTTTTCCTCTATTATATTTATGTTTCCTCTTATTTCTCTTTGAACATATCTCAATTGGAACATAGTTGCATTAACTTCTGTCAAAACATCTTCGTTTCGATCGAGGTGACGACAATGTTCGCTTGAAATCCTTTTTTCAATTGAGTTGTAATTTATTTTAAGTAAAATGTGATAATTTTTTACCATCATTGTCAAGGTTTTTTTTCCATGTTATTCTTAATTGAAGTTGTTAAGAGTTTTATTTATCAACCATATAACTTTTTTTATGATAAATATGATTTTTTTATTGATGTCAACTAAAATTATTTTCAATTAATATTGGTAGAGACGGTATTCAATCAATATTAAAAAAAATATAAGTGAGAGTACTTCTTGACCAACTTTAATTAGGATTATTTTATCAATATTATTGGTGGATGATCTTCATTCTATGTCAAGATAGGGTTTTGATGGATGGAAGTGAAGATTTTAAACAATGTTGGTAGATATTAATTTCTAGTTGACATGATAGAAATTTATTTGTTTATTGAGAGACTTTGGACTGAGATTAAAAAATTCCTTCGAGTGATCTTTGGCTCAAACACTTATTTTAATGTTTTAAGAAGTTTATTGCGATTAACTTTGAAAGTATTTTCTTTTCTTATGTGTTGTATTTTTGTTTAGGTGATTTTTTTTTTAATTTCTATGGTATATTGATCTTCATCAGGATTGTCTCTTCCTTGTGAAATGTTTTTATAACCAATGGTAAAAAATATGGTAGGATTCCTTGTGAAATGTTTTTATAATCAATGGTAAAAAATATGGTAAGATTTAAGATTTTATTGTGTATATTATATTTTTTTTATAGATTTGAAAAAAATTTCTTTATTTATTTTTTAAAGAATTTTATATTAAAATGAACAATATATAATGAGATAGACTTACAAATTTTTTATTTTAAACTTTTTAGTTAGAGGTAGTGTTATGTAAAATATTTTATATAAATTGGTTGATGACTCATTCTATATATTAGAATTTTTTGAAATACTAACTTTTTTAAGTATGTTTATTTAAAGAATCTAAAAGACCATTTGTTATTCCGTTTTAAAAATAAATTATAATTTAATACATTCCATCTTCAACTTAGTTTATAATTTTAATAAATATTCTTTAGATATATTTTTTAACGATAAGCAACTTTTTAAAGTTAAAATCTTTATTATCGATATTTGTAAAAAAAATACAATTTAATTGATACACTTTATGTAAAGAAATATTAAAATTTAAGATGAAAGTAATTCAATTTAATATTTTTTTTTTTAAAAACTATAAAATTCCTAGACAAACGACGAATTATGTACTCTCTTATATATTAGTTCAATTAGGAGTATGCGAGTCAAAGGGCTGCAATTTAAAAATCTACATGTATTCATGTTATTTTCATATATTGGTTTATATAAATAGATCTCTTCCATTATGAAGGAGATAGATAAGTTAGCATTTGGATCAGTCCTCTATCAATAGAAATTATATTGTGTACATATAAATCTGGGGTATTCGTTAACCCCTTTTCATTCTCAAAATAAGAAACAAGTTCTCCTATAAATATATTTTGAGTTTTTTTTTATAGACCAGATTTTGTGTAAACCTATGCTAGAATATATCTCTACTAACAATTTTGTCTAAATAATTAATGTTAGTTTTATTTAATAATTTTACAATGATATCTACCATAAAAAAAGTAGAATACTGATAATTGCTTGAATTTTGTTATTTCCTTATTTAGTTTAATGTAAATAATTTATATGAAAAATATGTTCAAAATTATACTGATAATAAATCTGTAAATAATTTATTATAACATTTTTTACGTAAATTAAAATCATTTTTAAAATGATAATATACTCAAATTACAGTTTTGGATTGTTTTTGTTATGAAAATATTTTTCATGATGTTTAGAATGAGAAATATATTATGATTTTTAATGATATATCTGAAATGCTTTAGTTCTGTTTTTTTCTTCCTATTTTAATACTTTTTTTAACAATTTTTACTAAAAATTTCTATATGTTGCAGCAATTATTCTTAAACGATTTATTACTTAGATTGACTATTCTAAAAACTTAAATAGTAAAAACATATTCGAGTGAAGTTAAAAAATATGTTTTATAGATTAAATTTTTCCTTTTAAAAATATAATAAATATACTACAAATATTTATTATAGTATTTCTTATTTTAACTATTTATCACATTTAATGAGACATTGTTTCAAAACTTTATGTAATTGTATTACAATTACAATAGTGTGTTGATAAAAAAAAAATTACAATACTGTTGACTGTATTACTATTGTTTCAAAATTTTAAATTCATTCTTTTTGTGTCGAGGCATTTTATGTGATTTTATTAAATAAGTTTACGAGGACATATAATTTTATTTTCTTATAAATAAAATTCACAAGAAAGTTATTAGATTTCCTCCTTTTATTAAAATATATATGGGTACAAAAATTATTGAAAAACAATGTTTTTTTAATAGTGTGTCAAACATGGGCACTAGCATTCTAAAATTCCTACAAAACTAAAACATTCCCTTATACAATTTTTTTATCTCCTCCAATGGAAATAATTTTGTGAAAAATGTAAATGACTTTTTTGAAAAACAAAGTTTTGTGTCGTGTATATATTTTTAAATGATATATAAGAAATGCTTTAGTTCTGTTTTTTTTCCTATCTAACTTCTTTTTTATTTTAAAATATTAATACATTTGAAATATATTTAAAACTACCAATTTTTTATTTTTTCTATTTTCTAAAAAAATTGAAAATAAGGAAAGAACTTAAATGTAAGGTAACAATTTCATAATTATAAGATGAAAATAGAAAATAAAATCAGAAGTAAAACAGAGGCTAACATTTCTAACAATCCAGCAATTAAGTTTTATGAATAAAAAAAATAGGTGTATGAAAATTTTGCCTTCTTAATAATTTAATACGTTAAAAATATTATAAAAATAGTTTTTATTTAAGAATTAGGATCATTATTAAATAAAATTATTACATCATATGACTATACAAAGTTATTATTATAAATCAGGAGTGAAACATAGTTATTGACTTCATTTTTTGCAAACAATAAAAAAATTACATTTGTAGTATTTGAATGGAATTTACATATTTATGATATAAAATCAATATTTTAACAAATAAAATATACGTAGATTTACTTCTGGTCATTCATTATAGTGTCGGTGTTTGGACCTTATTGGTTTTCATGTGGTTGTTGATGATGGGCCCAATACAATAATGGTGGCTCTACATTGTCTGTTTTACGTTGAACGGCCCAAAAAAAAGGTTATGGTATCGGTACCTCTAGTATTACTATTCTGCATTTAGATCAAAATTATTTATTAAATAAGTAAACATATATTTTAAAAAAACAAGTTTTTACTTTTTGTAAAGGACATTGCATCACAAAACAGAAAAATAGTAACATTCATTATAAAATACCTTTAGTGTTGATAGTGACTTTTAATGTTTGTTTTCACTCTTGAATATTGTCTTTCTTTCTTAATTTCCATATCTAATGATAGTCTGAGCAACATGTTGGTAGCAAAGTCTGAAAATTGAATTACAGACATGAGCCAAAGCCTGGTGCAGCATTTTAGGTGTAACTATAAGATGAGTTTAATCCTAATATAATTACTTTCTACTATTTGGTAATTGTTTAGGCGTGCGTTACTTGATATGATTTGGGTGATAAGCCCTATCCATAACAAATAAGAACCGTGTTTGACCAGTTAGATAAGAAATTACAACTATCCAACTCTAATGTTTTTCTTTTCTCTTTTTACTAACACTCCGTTTACGTCCAGAACAACTGAAAAATCATACACGATGAGAGAAATGAAGAACAAGTCTCTTTGAATTTCATGATACGCCTGCAAAGTCAAACTACCAAGAAAGAATGATGTCCATTAATTTTCCATATTCGTGAAACAGAAAAATCAATTATCTCATAAATCCATAATATTTTCTCAGAATTTTTTTAGGAGAAATTCTGTTTTTATATCACAAATTCAACTTTATTGCTTTTACTTAAAGTAAGATTTTATTTATATTTAGATTTTTAAGTTTTAAGTTTGAAATTATGTAATTAAGTTTATTTCAACGAGACAACAAGATATATTTGTTCTACTTTAAACCAATTATGAAATTGTGATATTATTATTAAAAGAGATTCTTAAAAAAATTCGGAAGACATTTAACATTTTTAAAACTTGAATGATCCATATAAAAAATATGAGGGAAATTTCAATCCAAAACTTTAAAATTTAATGTTTGCAAACTTTTTTCTTATAACAAATTCAACTTTCTCACTACTGACATGTAGATTTGGAATATATTTATGTTTATTTCATTAGTAGTAAAAATATATTAACATAATATAATTATAATTGATCATATTAATTTTTTTATTATAATAATAAATAATTAAGAAAACAAAATTAAAATGATATATAATTAAGAAAATTATGGATTCAAGTAGCGTTGCCCATTCTCTAAATTATTTCGGTCTTGAAGGTTGTTTGGGCGAGCTAAAGTAATAATAATCTTAAAAGAAATGATAAAAATACGTATAAACAATAAATGAATTATAGAAACTGTTTTTTTTAAATCAATATAAAAAAATAATTAAGTTAAAAATACCATATAAAGTTTATTTAAAAATGAGCTACAGTGTTAAAGTATTTTATAAATTAAATTTAAAAATATATTGAAATAAGATTATTAGGCAACAAGAAATTAGGTGGAACTGAAATGGAAAAGGGATGGACACTTGTACCGAAATGCTTGTCCCAGAAACATTAGACTCTGAAAAAGTACGACATTAGACTTAAATAACGCCACGTGTTGCCCAATTTTTTGTAATGCTTTGAACGTAAAACCACATAGTTCCTTTCACCGGAGGACAAAAGAAGGACGTAATGTTTTGTGGCTACATGTCATTCGGTGTCCCTCCTGAACTTATCCCATTATCAGAGATAAAAATCATTTCTTATTTAAACTAAGAAACTTTCAACTCTTAACAATGATGATCAATGCAGAATTTCAATCCTCAAATGGGAATTTCACGCACTCGCTCATGATATATGGTATGATATAAATACCAATTCCCATAACTTGAACAGCCAAAAAATTGCATGCACATCAGGCACAAACTCCACGTCAACTTATTCACCTGTTCCATCATCAATCCACCAAATATGTCAGATCTTATGGAATGTTCTCATTCATCGAATGCAGCAGGCACGAGAAAGAAGAGGACCAAAAACGTAAAAAGGTTCAGCGATGGACAAGTCAAGTCATTGGAATCCATGTTTGAGACTCACTCCAGACTGGAACCCTCAAAGAAATTGGAGGTGGCAAGAGAGCTTGGCTTGCAACCAAGACAAGTTGCTGTATGGTTTCAGAACAAGAGAGCTCGATGGAAGTTAAAGCAGATTCAGCGAGACTACACCATACTTCGAGCCAATTATAAGAACTTGGATTCACAGTTTCAGGCTCTCAACAAAGAGCACCAATCCTTGTTAATACAGGTGAGGAATACTTCCTATACGGTGTTGGTTCGGTAAAGGATTAAAAAATTAAAATTACAAATGTAAGTCCATTTATTTTACTACGAATGAAGTAACAATTTCTTTTAAAATTTTAAGTGAAATTGTGCTTAACTAATTTTAAATTTGTTTTGTTTTTTAATAAAATTGTGTTATGGTAACGATTTTTATAAAATGATTTATATCTATAATTTTTAAATTTTTTTAACTCCAAAACATAAAACCCTTGCCATACACTACTCATTCTACTAAAGATATACAAACATTCCATTTAATACATAAAAATTTTAACTTTTATTTTCTTCTAAACTGGGTCACATATATTTCTTGATTTTTAAAATCTATTGTCCTGTGGTAGTGACATCCTGTGCTACTACTCTAGGGTCTGTCAAATTTTTACATGCAATGATTCTATGTTACATCAATTGTTCCAATAATATAACTACGTTAGAATTAGTTTAAAACTGCATAAACAGTTCGTATAGGATATGCTCTAACGAATTTAGTTTCAACAGTTTCAGAATCTGAAAAATCGATTACAAAAGCCCTTAGAACAAACCGAGAGTTGTAGTACAGGATACAAAGCAGCAAAAAGCATGGAGAGTGAAAGGGGGAATGGAGAGACCTTCAAAAGAGAACAGGAGATAAAACAACCAAGCTCGACAACCGAAAGATCAGAAGACATTGTTTGTGGTGTTATCTCGGACTGTGACAGCAGCAGAAAGGCAAACCAATACTTTGGTGTGGAAGATGAACCTTCACTTCTGAAATTTGTCGAGAACACTGATGGTTCTTTGACAACATCAGAACATTGGGGTTTGTTAGAATCAGATGATATCTTGGGCCAATTAACAAGCTGTGATTACCAATGGTGGGACTTTTGGTCCTGAATGAAACAGAACAACAAATCATTTAGTGCATGTGTATGACTATCTGAGTGAAACAAAGTGCTAGAGAATAGCCTTTATTTAAAACTGGAGAGGACATATGTAGCTGGTTGCCTTATGATAAAGACCAAATCAGAAAATCACATTACAGTAGGGACTTCAAATATGATTCAAGATTCAATGGTCTTGTCCTGTTATGAATAAGGTTACAAATAATCTCAATGTAAGCATCTACATAAAGAGAAAAGAAAATAATGTCAAAATAAGTATCTTGAAAGCAAATTAGTTATCTCATTAATCTTGGTTAAGATTGAAACCACGTGCCATTCCCGTCTAACCAGTAAACAACTTGCTAATAATCAATGTAAGTTGTTCCTTTCATCTGTTTAACAAACATATCCATATCCTAATTAGTGTGCTAACGTATTCTGCTTTACAATATACCAATTAACTCTTAACTGACACGATTGTACAAATCTTCCATTATAAAAACACTGCTAAAAGGATATTTGATCGTGGGCGTACAAGTGAAAACAGTAAAAAGAAAAGGAGTATAACTACTGAAGTTTTTTATTATATCACTCACTAAACTACTAACATGCATGCAGAAGTAATATTTGCCGTGCTTAGGAGGATTTTATATATTTAATAACTGGAACAGGGCTGCTCAAACCAACCAATTAAAATAAGTGTAAGATTAAATATAAATGACAAAGAACGTCATCATAGGATCATGTGTGAATTGTGGTTTAATATTAAGCAAGCAACCTGCATGAGGTGTGATACAATGATTTAAAATATACGTCAACATCCCGAATAAACTTTTGGAAAGGAAACAAAAAATATTTTGAGCTATCGATGATGCTTCTGTTTTTTATGCAGTTGATTGCACTTTGGTGTTTAGCGGGGGAAGCTGCTCTATGCACTTTTTCTCGTTCTATGTCAAAAATTCAATTTGTCCACAGTTAATTTATTTCAATTATTATATAGAATAATTTAATCATTTTTATTGTGTATTATATTTTTAAAACTTTTACATTTTTAATGTAAGAAATCTTTTTTTGTGTCCTTTCTTTTTGTTTTACAGTTATTACCATTAAGTAAAATTAAATATAACTTAACTTGCATATTCATAAAAGATGTTGTAATTATCTGAAATAAATATAGTGATAGGATATATCTTGCTAGACTGACAAGAACAATAAAATATGTTCCTAACTTTATGACTGTTTCAGAACAACATTGATGTAACATTACTAATTTATATCTTTTTCAAAAACATAAATAGATAATGTGCAACTAACCTCAAACACGTGAGAATCATCTCTCATCATACCCTTTACTCAGCAACGACACATAAAATAAAACTCTGAATAAAATACGTAGATGCTAAATCCTTTCATGTCCAAGTTAGAATGGAAAAGATTAAAATAACAAAGTTGTTATTTTCTATCTTAAGCCATTTGGACAGAAAAATGTTCACGAATTTTTAGTACCAATTACGTTTAAGTAGGTATAACCACATATTCCAGGAATAGTTTGAACAAAATTCTGTTCAGAAATAGACATTTGAAAAAAAAAAACATAAATTTACTTATAACTAATGCTGTCATCATATTTCATTTACACTTTGCAAACAACTAGATTAACAGTTGAAAAAGAGTACGCTTAGCTAGCAACGTGAATTCAATAACAATTAACTTTACTCTAAAAATGTATTAATGATATAAAAACTAAATCCTTAAATAGTTTTCTAAGATGTATAAAATTATTTTTTATTGTTATTTTGGCCCTCCTAAAATTATTTTTCTATTTATGTTTCTGCTAAATTTTAAAGTGTATAAAAGGAAACAAAACGTGACCACAAACTTTACTTAATTAATTGAATGACAAAAAGGGAATGAATCCATTCGTTGATAGTTGCAACTGTTTATGAATTGGTTTATTTGGGCGGAAAGGAATTTGAGCGAGGTTAAAATTATACTCTAGCTCCAAAGGAAGAGTGGAACGATGTTAGCAACTAAATGGGACATATTCTCATGGATATGCATAAACCGGGACCAGATCTTAAGTTGAGCTTTGACATCTATATCTACAGCCAGGGATCAAACCACTCGATTTCTTTTAAGAAACTTAACCAACTTGTAAGACCACTTAAATGGCACCTCCTCTTTTTGGGTACTGTTCAGGCGAAGTGTAAGCATTTTTTTTTACCACCAATGTTGTACAAAAGCCTCGACAAAACAAGGCCCAACTCGTTTAGCATAACCTATATATCATGAGCGGGCCCAGTTAGCTCAGGGTGAAAGAGAACTACAGAATACTAAGCTAAGCTTCATGAGAAGGCTTCCTCTCGACCATGCTATCCTAAAATCCTACAAAATCTGAACCACTCATAAACTCGTTCAAAACCAAAAACCGCTACATCATTGACCAACAAACATAGGGATCAATCAATTGATTTTATAAAACCCCTTTAAAAATATTCAAACGTGAGAGTTTAAACAAAAAATAAATTGTTTAAATGAACAAGTTCATTTAAATGATACAGAGCATGACTGAGCAAAGACACCACAGTGCATCAAGGGCCCAGAGCATGGTGTTGGGTGGGTGGGCTGAAGAATTTAAATGATACAGAAACACAGCATTGGATACTCCCTGAGTAACGAATTAACAAACCTACTGAAACTTCGGCTCTAGCTCAAGTTCAGCTTTCATGAGGTGATGCATGCTTCTTTTTGCCATAGGACTGCATAGCAAAGGCAAGGCCCAATATCAACAAAGGCAACAGGAATTGCAAGATCTTTACAACAAAGCCAGAAGATTGATTGCCATCGCCGTGAGCCTGTGTAGGTGCTGGCTGTCCATGGTTAACTTTGGCAGGAAGGGTGGAAGAGTCAAACTTCCCAATGAAGTATTTTTCCATCATTTCTATGGCAGAATCACTGTGGCCCACATCTTCAAAATCAATGGTGGCATCCTTCGCTGTAAAAAATGACAAAATTGGGATTCTTAGTCCAATCCTTACCAGTTCCTACCTCCGGCGGGCCAGCCCATTGATAAGTTAATAGTTTTCTATTTACAAACTATTCATATTAATTACCTGTTGCCGTCACCAAAACTTCATCACCTCCTGGATGGTCATCCAAAAATGGGGTGATATCATACACCTGCCACAGTAGTTAGAATGCATTACTGTATAACAAATTTGATGGAAATACTAGTCATAAAAGTTAAAATATTCAAAAGCAATTGTGAAAGGTAATACAGGATAATTTCATTTAGTGTCGTTCACTTTTATCTAAAATACAGACTTCAATATATCCCAGAGCAAAATTAACATGAGACGTCTAAAATTACACTGTTCTCAAGGACTTATCAACGTGACGCGCAAATTTCTTGGGATATAACATGTTCTTCCCAATAATAATGGGGCAATGGCATTTACAAACCCAGAAATTAACAAGGAGAAGTTGTGAGAAGAAATACAAAACTCTTCTCTAATACCACTGTAACACTGTTCATAATGATAAAAACAGGTACTTAAATCTTCGTGGGAGATAAGGAGAGACCAAGCCTAAATGACTGAGTGAGACCAAATATTTGTTCTGATAACTATGAAAATAAAATATATGTTTTTAATAACCACTCAAAATTATTTAATTAATAAAATAAAGAATTTAATCTTTTGAATATATATATATATATATATATATATATATATATATATATATATATATATATATATATTTGATTGGCTATATATGATCAAATATATAACAATACCTCACATTTCAAAAATTAAATAAAATATATAAGAAATTTATGGACCCTCTTTCATTTGGACGTCGAACCTGCTGCAACAACCTATATAAACCAAACCAAACTAATAAGACTTAACAAATAGTGGATTGGTAAAGCAAGTTATATGAATCAACGGTACTTAGTGTATGTATGCGGTCTACCAATCACACTACACCGTCATATTTTTTGTTGCTATGGTTGTTGTGAGCCAATAGTCCATGTGCGTACGTAATATTTGAGAGTGTTGTAGAGATCTTGTGGAGATCTCATATAAGTGGCCGCACTCGA
This sequence comes from Lablab purpureus, assembly GCA_030347555.1. Classification (NCBI taxonomy): domain Eukaryota; kingdom Viridiplantae; phylum Streptophyta; class Magnoliopsida; order Fabales; family Fabaceae; genus Lablab; species Lablab purpureus. The sequence goes on from CM059259.1 coordinate 18,973,547, forward strand.
TACTTGCGTGGATAATTAAAAAATTTTCATTTGTCAAATTTTCGTACCGCCAAATAAAGCTTAGCTATAAAGTTCAATCTCTCGTTAATAAAGTGTCTGACACTTTCTCACACCATAGGAAGGGATTGAAAAACGTAATTGATTTAAGTCAATTTTACCGTTAGCAGAATCAAGTGACTTGTTCTTAACTATATTTGACTCACATGACATGGATTTATTTTATGAGAAAAAAATTGAAGTATTTGATGTATTTAAGAAGTTTAAAAGAACTTGTTGAAAAACAAAGTAACTAGTTCATAAAACTCTTGAGAAGTGATAGGGGAAAGAAGTATGTCTCCAATGAATTTAAAAAGTCATGTGAAGATGGAGTAGACAGTTTTCAATAGACCTCAACAAAACGATGTATCCAAGTGAAAGAACCAAACTGGAGAGGAGATGACCAAGTCCATATTGTTTGAGAAAGGATGTCCAAATAGTTTTGGCCAGACACTATTAATATACCAGTTTACCAGGTAAATAGATGTCTAACAAAGGTTACTTGGAACATCACACCACTTGAAGCGAGGAGTGAAAAAAAGTCTCCAATGAACCAACCATCTTAGAATTTTTAGGTGTGCTTGTTATGCTTAAGTTCCCAAGGAAAAGAGAACCAAACTTGAAGAATCAAGTGTGAGATGTATCTTTATTGTTTAAAATTCCATGTCAAAGGACTATATACTCTACAACATTAAGAAGGTCATCACTAGTCGAAATGTTATATTTGTGGAGAAGAACTTTTGGAATTGGGAATGCCAAAACAATTTCAACAACTATTTCACAACAAAATTAAACACCTAAAAATGATGAATTAATGTCAAATACATCAAGTTCTTCTCAAAAAATAAGGAGTTTGAGTATTATTTATGCAAGGTGCAATTGATGTGCTGTGGAACCAGAAAACTTTGAAGAGGCAATTATAGAAGTCTGGAGGAAGGCCATGTAAGAAGAAATTAATGTAACGGAAAGGATCAAGACTATGTGATTGAGAAACCAAATGACAGATAAGTTGTTGACGTGAATGGGTATACAACAAAGCAAAGCATAACCAAAATGGCTCGATCCAAAAGAATAAAACAATACTTGTTGCAAAAGAGCTGTTCATAGTAGCCCGATGTTGACTTTAAACAGACTTTTTCTTTTATGATACGTTTAGACATCATTAGATCTTTAATTTTCCTTGCAGTTCAGAAAGGGTGAAAAATTATTTGGATTAAGAAGTCTATGTTAAACAACCTCAAGACTTGGTGATTGAAGGCCAAGTTTAGTATGTTTGGAAGTAACAATGTAAGAGAGAAAAGAAATTATTAAATTTAAAAAAGAAAAGAGCACACCTAAAATTTCAACTTACTAATTTACTTATAAAATATTAATGATATTTCCAATTAATTAAATTAAAAGTTATTATAATTTCTAAAACTAATTAATTAAACTGTAATTATAAATACATTATTAATTTTATATAAATATTATTTAATTTTTTCTTGTTTAATATATAAACGAGAACTAGATTCTGACCTGTTTTACATAAGGTCTACTTTTGTAAATAAATATTAAAGAGTTTGCTTTTGTATTTTTTTTGGTAAATGGACTTTTGGGGGGAAAATACTAACTGAATTAAGTATGTAATTCCATTTTATAAGTTGTTTTATCCCTCTTCTTCAGTGCAAAGCACTAATACATGCCATTTGTACGCATTGTATTTACTAATATCATTGTCTACTTAATTTTTCAATTGATCCATCCAATTGTCTAGGAGCGTTGAACAAGGAAGAATAAAAAATTTCACTATTTTATGGGCTAGTCAATTCACAATCAGAACTCCTTCTCCACTGAGTCCTGTGAATGCATCTAACCAACATTAGCAGCCCCTAAAGTTACTAGGTCCATTCATGAATTCATATTTCTTTCTAGAAATAAAGATACAGAATTTACAGGAAAATATGATAATGCATACTCATCATATAAGATGACATTATTCAAAGTTTCTCATATGAATTATGTGAATATTAATCAGATTTCAACTCCAATATCTTAGTATATAAAGGGTTGTTACTCAACCAACTACAGACAGTTTGAACAAACAGTTGTTTGATCCAGGGTACTGACGAGGATGTTAAAAAGGGTGTAAGCTGTAGGGGAGATTCTTATTTATAGATGAAGATAATGAGGGTAGCATGTATATTACCTTAGGCATCCAGGATACTGGACAGGACATGATTAATCGATCAAGAGCTGCCCGTGAGGATGTTGCTTTCATAAATGGGATTTTTCAACGTCCATTTGTATAACATTTCTAGGAATGATTAAATCACTTTGCCACCAGGTTGAAAACTACGTTGTTATAAAGTACTTACTAGAATACAAGGGTTATTCCGCTTACTAAAATACTCATCTTACAGATCTCACTCACCGTCCTCTTATTAAAATACCCTTTAACTTGTTTCTAACCCACCTATGTAGGATTTATAATCCAGCAAAAAGCCACCATAGCAAAAAGAACTCAACCAAAAACTGTGACAATCACAGTATCAGTACCACACCCAGCATAAGTCCTAAGGTGCAAAAGGAAACTGGAACAGTCACACTATAAATTATAAATTAAGAAAATATTTTATATATTAAGAATTTTAATTATATAAAATGAACATACATGATACATCTGTATAATACATAAGCCTAAAATACTAGTATAACATTCAATTCATAAATTTATTATTCTGTCAATTTCAACTAGACACTCCAAACCTGGTTTGTTTGTGGGATAAAGTTATCTCTGTCTTGCAGAGTTTATTTTTTCTCTCTTGGTTCCTACACTTGAATTATTATTCTTAACAAAACAAGCAATTGGCTTAAATACATGTTGCGCTAATTCAGATGATTATTATGCTTCTTGATATTAAGGAAGATGTTAAGAAGAGGATCTTGAACTCCTTCACATCCTTTACAATTAATTCTTCAGTTCTTCAGTACACGTATAATAATGACCCCCAAAACCCGAAACAGATAATAAACTAAGAAGGAAGACAAAAGAAACCAACCTTTCCATTGACAATGATCCAGCAATCCTTTTTGTGGTTGTGCTTAGACACCTCCTCAAAAGTCAAGGTTTTGGGATTTGAAGCCATTGCTGAGTCTGCCACACAAAATCAAGCACACACCAGCTCCCACATTATTCTTCAGAGAAGAAGAAGGGATATTAAGAGGGAAAAACAAGTTCAATCCAGAACAGGAATGTTCACAAATTGAAGCTAGGCTGAATACTAAGGAAAATTAAAAATTAAAAATTAAAAAGAAAAACAGCACAAGAAAAATTCTTACATGGAAGAGGTGTACACAACAAGGTCCTTCAAGTTCAAACCTCAGATCTTTTGCCTCACAAATTATTTATACATTGGATCCCAACTACTTACCTCCAACACCTATAAATATTATTTTATATGAAATTACAACTATACCGTGCAAATTTTCTCAAATTACAATTTTACACCTTATTTTTTTTATTAGTCTAATGATCTTTTCAAACAGATTTAAAATTTAAGGAAATAATTATGTAAAATAATAATATAATATTTTTAAAATAAATCGAGTTTGCCTAAAATTTTAATAAAATTATAATGTCAATATATTTCAAGAATATGTCAAGAATCTCAGTAAAATTTATTCTATTTTTAATAATGAAAATAATTATATTTAAGGAGAATAGTGTTAATACTTATTAATAAGATATGAATAATTAATATTTAAGGATATTAGTTTTAAATTAAGTTAATATTTAAATATGCCTTTTACTTTGTTGGTTATCATTTTGTCTTCTTTGAAGCCATGCGCTCCACCGAAGCCATGTGCTCCACGAGTGGGCTTTCTAGAAATATAACATGGGATGCATGATAGGTAAGTGTTGATAAGTAGATGAATACAGGAGTGTTAAAAAAACCTAAATTAAACTAAAATTAAGAATTAATTAAACTGAACTAAATTATAGAAAACTGAAATCTAATTCAAAATTATTTTTTAGTTTAAATTTTAAAAATTAAACTATAAAAAGGTAGTTTAGTTCACTATTTAAATTATTGTAAGAGTTAACTAAATTAATGTATTGAACTAAAATTTGAATAGTTTGAAACAAATCTTAATTAAACTTTTCATTGAGAAAAAAAAAATATCAAGAGAGTTAAATTTTTTATGCATATATAGTTCATATAGTTATTTTTTAATTAATATTTTAAATATGACTAGAAATATTAATTACAAAAAGTCCACATCCACTTGATTATATTTATTTAAAAGGAGAGTTGTAACCTGAATTTAAATTGTGAAAATGGAAAATTGTCTACTTTGACTTTCATTACAGCAACATGTAAGTATATTAAGAAGGATAAATTCTTGCAAAGAAAAACTTTTTAAATAAAAAATTTTGTTGTAAAATTGTTAAATTAATTCAATATAAATTTTATATAGTTGTAAAGGACGAGTAAATAAATCTATGTTGTGTGTATTATTTAAATGTGTTTTAATTTTGATAAAAAAAATTCATATTAATAAAATATATATAAATAATACTTGATTTTTTAAAATATATATATATATATATATTTATATTTGTTTGTCTCTATTTTTGAACTCATTTCTTTTTAAATTTTTAAAAATATATTTTTATTATTTTTTTAATATTTTATTTTATTTTATTTGAAAAACTTTTTTATATAAATTTTTATTGCACCTCTTAACTATTGGACCAGTTTTATATTTATAAAATTTACTTATATTTAGAAGGTATTTTTCCTCTTAATATTAAAATAATAATAGAAGTCATAACTTTTTAAAATTTGAAATATATATAAATATTTACATTTTATAATTACTTGATATTTATGTAATTATTTTATTTTTTTATAATTATTTGATATTTTTATAATTGTTATTTTATATGTATAACTCACCGCTTTACTAGACTTGATTTAATTAAAAAAATAATTGTTATTTTTTTTAAGTTATCCCATTAGACTGCTTAAAAGAATGGATCTTTTAAAATGAGGATAGAAAAATAATAATTGAGAAAAAAAAAGAGAAGACCACAAAAAATTGTATGTAAATTCAAATATATGTAAGAATACTGATTGATGGACAATGTTCAATGCTCTCCACCATCCGACACTAATGACGTGTATTAAATAAAATTAAATAGATGTGTGACTTAATGAGTTAACATTTATTTTATAAAAGAAGGATGATATATGTTCGTACACCACTCTCATGTCTCACGATTAATAAGAAAAAATATGGAAAAAGATAATAAATCTACGTGGAGGTGTGGGTAAAGTGTATATTAGGAGTATGTTTATCATTTTTCTTTATAAAAGAAAAACTTGCTCTTCAAGGTGTGGCAAGGACATTCAAATAAGAGATGTGAGTGAAAGTAAGATTGTAATGGTTAAGGATATAACTTTGGTTAAGTGCATTATAAATTGTAGTTAAATATGGTCTCTATTGGTGTGATATATGTTATGATGGTATGATAGATCACTAACAATATCGAACAATCCATCTTTCAAATTAAGTTGGGAGGAAAACATTCCTCATGATTAAAGGTTACTATTGAAGAAAAACACATCATTTCAAGTCAACTCAAATATAACACAAGAAAACCAAAGTATTATTATATAATATGGTTTATAAGGAAACAAAAAACAAAAAATTTATGAAAACATGTGATTTTATTAACAAATATCATACTACAGAATGAAAATATTTATTTAATATCCATATAACATGGTAAGATTATCACTAGTACCACTACCAAGTATTTTCTTTCTCAACAGTTGGTATGGGGGATGAGATGCATTATTTGGAAGCAAATAACATTGATAATTCTTTAGAGGGGGACCAAAAGAGTACCAAAAGTTGAATGACTTGAGAGTGAATATACTTAAAGGAATTGACACATGGACAGTTTCGAATGAGTGATTGAAAATCATATATATCAGCAATCTACTTTGTTTCTGAGCTTACCAAAGGTCAACATACGAATGGGTAGATAGATATGTTTCAAGTTCATCTCATAAATCAAAAGTCATAAATTTCAAAAGAAATTTAGAGAAAGAAAGCTAACTATAAAAGAAAAAGGGCACGCCACATAAGCAATACATGATAACATAAGCTACAAAGGATATAGTCCAACAAGATTGAATTACCTGCAATTGAAAATAATGTTAGGACTAGTATTCAACACAACATATGTATTTTGCACTAGATTAAGGCACCTTAACAAAATAACCAATGAATAACGAACAAAAACAGATCAAGAAAAAAAAGACAGGTACAAAACGAACCATATCAGCAAATAACTAAACCCTAAACCACCAAGGACAACAACGATGGAAGGTTGATGACAACGATAAATACAATCAAGCACGACAAACGTTTGGCAGGCCTACCGACATAATAAACGCTCTAGAATTTCTCTTCTCCACTACTTAAGTGATCCCTCTTTGGTGGTGGAAATGACGGCAATCTTGGAAAGATGATACCAGATTTAGGATTTTCGATTGATGGAGATGGGAGGAGGGATTTTTGTCAGGGACAACGATAGTAATGGATTTAGGTTTCTTACTTCTACAAAGAACTTAGGTTTCTCATACTAAAAACATATCTTTCTCGCTTCTATAAAGGATGAATAAGGAATTAGGTTTCAGTAATTAATCAACAATTCTACCTCAACACCTTTTTTTAATTTAATATGAATTTACCACGTTATCGATGTGAATTGGATGTGGAAAAATGAGAGATTTGTTTATCTTTTCTCTATATATAAACATTCTAAGATGGATAAATTCTTTTCAAAAGAAAATTTTAAGACAAAATTCTTGTTGTAAAATTGTTAAATTAATATCATATAAATTTTATATTGGACAAGAAATAAATCTATGTTGTATGTATTATTTAAATTTATTTTAACTTTTGATGGAAAATTTTTATATTGAAATATGATACATATAATATTGTATGTTAGTCTCATCTTTATATTTATTTCGTTTTAAATTTATAAAATATTTTTAATTTATTAAGTAATCTAATATATATATATATATATATATTAATATTTTGTTTCGTTTAATTTAAAATGTTATTTTTTTACTGTACTCATTTTTATGGTATCTTTCAATTGATTGACTTATTTCATATTTACTAAATTCACTTATATTTTCAAGATATTTTTTCCTCAACATTTAAAAAAAATATGTTGTAAGTTTTCAAAATTTGGATTATATTTAATTAATATTTGAGACTTACGAATGCAAATATAAATATACTATTACTTGGTAAAGATAAAACACAGACTTCACATCGATAAAAAAAAAAGAAGAAGATATGTATTAAATTTTATTTCGAGAACTTGAACAAGTATAATGAAACTCTCATCTAACCTATTCCTTTTTTATCCGTATCCTATTCGTATAAGCCTATGTTGTAAGAAGATATGTTCAGAATAAAATGTTATTGTCTCACCAAATTGAGTAAACAAATTTAAACCTGAAAATCCGAATGCAAGTAAGCTTAAGGAATGATATAAACATTTCATTTCCCAGGTCACTCATTGCAAAATTGGATAAGGTTGGAATTTCATCAAAATGTTTTAGGATCTTATGATGAGTTATTACGACTCATATCTCAACTCAAAAATTCAAGGTAATAAATTTATGATTTTTTTCTTTATATATAACTATTTTTTTTCACTTTTCATGATAATGAAACTCTCAAATCATATTTATAATAATAACGATCAATGGTTCATTTCGAAAAAACAATAAGAAAACACACTATTTAAAGAAAAAAAAATATTATGATATTAAATAATAGTAAAAGATCATATAAAATAAAATATTATATCATAGAATACTAAATTCTAAGCATTAAAGTGTCTAACTTGCGATATTACTAATCGATCTAATTGATAATCTAATAGACCATCTTATATTTTTCCATATCATCTGACTTGGAGTGCATTATCCACCAACTTAAAAAGTAATTTTTGCATAAAAGACTACACAATAGCAAAGGATTAAACTATGGAATCATTAGTTAACAATTGGGTTGTGATAGTTTCACCTGCAAAAAAACATTTACTTCCATTTTACAACTAAATATATTAATATTTTAATTTAAATATATAATTTAATATTTCATTATTATTATTTTGAGTGGTTAAATGGATGTAGAAAATAAAAAATAGTTTGAATACATTTTTTCCTTAACAATTTAATTGATTTCACTATCCTTTTTAGTCAACTTATATTCTAATCAGTTTTCGACAAGGAGATTGCAAAATTCAGAAAAGATAAGAAAACAAAATGCTGAATACGAAAGACAAGTATACAAGAATACAAGCGCTATATTTGAATTGAAGTTGAACAAGACACAATTTTGACCTGAACAAATGTTATGATACAAAGATTACTTATATTGGTGATACAAATTTATTGCAAAAGAGCAAGTAGTGTGAAAACAATTAACAAAGGAAAATGAACGATACACAATCCCCTCCATCATGAAATAGACTGCTTCAGAATCTCTTCCATACAAAAACAATCAAGTGTTTGAACAAAGCCGTAACCATCACTCATACATGCATACATTATACATATTTATTTTCCACCAAGGGCACCGGAGAATCTTCAACTTTGCTTCAAAAGAGAAAGGCGAAGCAGAAGAATTAGAACTCATGCCCCAAGTTGGCCACTCAACCATTTTTTTTTTTAATTTTCTCCAATAGATGCCATATACCATACCATATTACCATAACGTAAGCCAGAAGCACAAAACAGCTAACTCCAATTCAAACACCACTGTCTCTGGAATCAAGCGTGGTGTCCATCAGCGTGTTCCTTGAGATGGAAACCTTCACCGAATGGTTTCTTTGAAAGAGAAAGGCGCACTCCGGGGTCGTGGTGGGAGCAAGAAGTGTTGTACAGGAGCGAGTTGTTCACACACTGCACGTTGCTGTTCATGTACGCAGCCATGGGGAAGGAAGACGCTGTTTTACCTTTCTGATTCTTATCCTTCTTGTTCACACTCCCTTCCTCGGCACTCGAACCCTCCGACTCCACGCCGTCCACGTTGATGCTCGAATTCCCCTTCTTGTGAAGGTACTTGGCTTCGGGTTTCTTCGGGGACTGGATGAGTTCCATGAAAGCCCCTCTGTTTTCTCCAGCAATGGTTATAACCCTCATGCCAGAGTCCTCAGAATCCGAAAGCATTTTGTGAATACCCTTCCCCTTGGATTCACTTTCCTTGCCAGTGACGTGTTTTCCATGATGGGCATTGCCATGGTTTTGGGGCGTTTCAGTGGCGCCATTGTGCCAGGGCCTGAGCCTGTCGATGGTTTTCTGGACCAGCACGGTTTTGGGCTCGGGGTGTTCAGGTATCTTGGGCTCGGTCTTCAGCTGGGAAGGTGGGAGGGTGAGAGGAGAGAGTGGAGGAGTGGTGGTTTTGTTATTGTTCGGTGAGTGCATTGGGCTGCGATCAGATTGTTTAATTGTTTTAGGAGAGTGAGTAGGACTTGACACAGTCACACGCACGCGAGCATTCTTCTCAGGGGAGGAACGCGGGGGGGAAGATGATGTAAGTGTGGCCTTGTGGACTGGAGAATTTGGGAGTGAAGAAGAAGAAAATCTGTTAGGTTGAGATGAAGGTTCTGGAGGAGGATGAGGTTGAGGTTGAGTGGGGTGAGATTGTGGCGATGAAGGTGCTGAAGCAGTTCTAAATGCGGGCAGGCCCAACGTAATGCGAGGCTCTTGGGCAGGGGCAGGGGCAGGGGCAGGGGCAGCAGGTGCAGGGGCAGGGGTGGAGCGAATGGAGGCTAAGCGGAACCAGGGACGAACTGGGGGAGGGTTAGCCATGACGTTTAGGAACTGCTCAAAGCGTGAAGAAATATACGGATGAGAGTAACAATATTATAATTATGATCACACATATGACGGAGGCGGTGCTATTTATACAGAACCATCTTAGAGAGAAAGGGAAATATGAGAAACGAATAGTTCAATTCAACTTGCCCCAAGTCTCGTGTAGAAAGAAACAAAAAGGGATTTGTGATTACGCCGTGCGGTGCCAGACATGACTGGTAGCAGCAGCAAAGAACATAAAAAGGAAAAGAAAAGAGAAAAGCAAGCATCTGATTCAATTGGCACTTCCAGCTGACACAAGCTCACAAAGTGAGGTTGGTATCAGCTGGAGTTATTTAGAATTTAGTTGAGTTTTGCCACAAGCTCACAATGTGGCACCCTGGTTATATACAGTTGTAGTGCAACAATTACTTGCAACATAAAATACATGCACATTTTTCTACTAGAATGATGTTATATATGTGCGTGTGAAGGAACAAGAATTACGGCGGAAATGTTAATATTGGTATATCCGTTGATGTGATGCACCTTCATGCTACTATAAGTGCTGTCTTGCATGTGACTTTGCTTGGAGGGAGAGTGAGGGAGAGATGCTCTCTTCACTGCCTTCTGCTTTGCCTCCATTTCGTTCTTTTCAAGATGCTTCATGCACCTTCCTTTGCCGTACGTCTGCAAACTAACTACCTTATTTCAGCCATCCACAAGAAAAGAACCTACCTGTATATTATATACATACATTGCTCCTTCATTCGTCTATTTCAAGTCAATCTGTTTCTTTATTACGGTCTATGGAGGGTTCTATGGTTGGTGCGTGCCTTTTCTTTCTTTAATTAACCTTCCTTCGCAATGCTTCATGTCCTCAAATCAGTACCTACTACTTTTATTCTTTGGCAAAAAAATGTTAAATGGTTTATTAAAATTATAAAAAATAAGTATTTCACTCGAATTTTTCTTTTAAATTTTTAATTAATAATTAGAATAAAGGTGTTAGTAGTGCTTATTTTGTTATTATACATTCCATTTTTGGATTTAGAAAGTTAAGGAATGAGAGCTAACTATGGATATAATAAGTGGTGTGGTAATGCAAAAGAAGAAAAAGAAAGGAAAATTATTGAGTGTACGACGAATATCAACCTCGTGTTCTTTAATTCATGGCTTAACAGAAAACGTTGAAATGAAGGTGATTATTCCATTTTAAAACTTGCGATGACCAATCTTCATATTTAATGATAAAAGCAGAGTTTGTATTTGATGAAGAGATGAAACTTGGGAAATACTACTATTATATTCGTTAAACATAGGGCAATCACCTATGAGCGGTGTAGGTTTAAATTTCTTAAATTGGGAGTGGAGAACCAAGAATTTGTTCATATATTATGCTTGCATATATACTTCAAGTCATGGGTAGTTTTGATTCCTTTTTTAAACTCATTCAAATAAATGTTTTCGTAAATATAGACAATGACATTGCTAATTTATCTTAAATAGAAACCAATAGATGTGTAATAAAAAAAATAGTCAAATTGGAATTGTCCTTTAGATCCCTTTTGCTCTATGGTGGAGGCCTTCCTCATGTCCCTAACCATTATCAATTATATATCAAAATCTTCTAAATTACGCACTTATCGATATATATATCTATCTTCATCGTCATGGAAAACACTAACATTCTCTTCCACTCCCATATTCATGGACTCTACTAGTAGGCCAGTGTTCACATGCACCACCATACCCACATATGGGAAAAGAAATCTCCCAAAAACTAAAAGCACAAAACATTTCAATTGGTACGACGAAAGTAAGTTTTCTACTTCAAACAAATATTGGCAGTCTAGAACATTTGTCATTTATACGAAAAATAACAAAAGTAAAAATTTGAGAATGATTCCAACCCATAAATATCAACAATAACTACTATTATTATAAATAATAAAAAAAAGATATGGTAATTCTTTAACTTAGAACATTCAATATTTATATCTTTTCTTCTTTTAATTTAGAGTAATTTATTTATAATCTGTTTTCAACATGGCTTTCGTTACATGGAGAAAACATAATATTAAATTTAAAAATGAAAAACTCTTAATTAAGTGTGAGTTTGAGTTTTACTTTTAGTAAAAATAATTTTCTTGAATTACATATAAAAAGAATAACAGACTCATTATATTAAATTTTTGTATAATAAATAATGTTATATTTTTTTATGAAAATGACTGAGGACTCATTTATATAAAATCTCTACTCACTTTAGAAATATGAAATAAAAACTACATAATATCACGTCATTGTTAAACAACTTATATTTAACTATAATATAATATAAAAAATCTTAAATAACTTTTAAACAACTCAATTTTATATTTATATATAATAATATTTATTAATATAAATTAATTAATATATTTTGTGAAAATTAAAATTAATTTTTTGTTAAAAAATTAAATTAACTTTTAACAAAAAATTAATTAATTTATTACATATTAATTCATTCTTATTTAAAAAATAATTATTAAAATTAATAAGACAAAATGATATTTTAATTTAAAATATATCAAATTAATAATTTCAGACAATACACCTGCAATGATAAAAATTAAATCATATTAACCAAATATAATAAATTACATAAAATTAAATTTCATTATTTTTTCTTCCAATTTTTTTTCAAATATAAAAAAAATAATTAATTAGTATTTTTTAATTTTAATTTTTGGTAATAAACTATTTAATTTTTTCTGTATTACTTAATTGTTGTTAAAAAATTAATTACTTAAATTAACATCATAAAATAATAATTTAATTTAAAAATATCAAATTAATAATTTTAATTAATACATGTGTAATAATAAAAAAATAAATGATACTAAAATTTATAATAAATTATATAAAATTAAATTTCATTATTACATATTTAATAATAGTTGCTTCAATGAGGAACAACCTTTTACTATTTTAAGTAACTTCAAATAGTGGGTGAAAGTGCTAAAAAAAATTCTTCAGACAACTCTAATCAATTCATAAAATCTCTCTATATGATATGCTCATTTTTTATAATGGTTATTGAAGCTCTCTATGATCAATTTTGGTTTTTAAAATTTTTTATCACACGGGTCAATTTTGATTAAAAAAATGTTACATTAATGCTATCATTCGTGACAAATACTAAAGTTAAAATAAAAAATGACAAGGATAAAAAAATACAACGAATAAAAAATTGGCATGTTTGGAGACATTAAAATAATAAGCATTAAATTTATTATATAAATATAATTGAAAATTAATATAACCCAAAATCTTAAATAACAAAATAATAGTATAATAATTATTCATTCTAAAGTAAAAATACTATATGTTTTTTAAAGTAAAAACATTATATTAGGGAAGTAATATATAACTCTCCCACACCCACAAATGTACAGCTGAATTTTAGAGAAAAAAGAAACTGCTTAGGGTGTTGGTATGTGTAATTTTTTTTCTATTTTTCATTGAAAGTACATGTCACCTTTCTATTACTTTACTTAAAAAGTAAAATATTTTATATACACTTGATTTTGAAACCAACAATTTTATTATAATTATTTTAATTTAAATTAAAATATTAAATATATTTTTATTAGACATTATATTAAAAATAAGTATTATATAGAAGTACTTAATATTTTGAATGGACGTAACTATATTTAAAAATATACCCTCTTCTTTCATATTCAGAATATTGTATTACTATTTTTCACATATTAATTTCAGGTCAACTCACTGAAGAAAGTGTGAACTAAACTTTTCACTATTATAGGAAATTTAGGAACCTTACCTGAGCATTTCGTCTGGAGTAAGAGTGACATCCTCTTTAGCAGAAAAAGAAAACAAATAGTGAATCAGCGTTCTTTGTTTATGTAAACAAAATAATTGAGGTTCACTGTTAAATAATCTTTTTTGGTTGTGGTTCAGCCTCTGGAAAATACATGACCTCCATATTTTTATTTGTCTAAATACATGTAGAAACCCTTGAACAACCAAAGAGTGAAACATATTTTCAAACACAGTACATAAAACGCAAGAAATTCTGTGTTATTTCTGTGTCGTATATTGTTGATTATAAAATCAGGTTCCCTGGGTCCCTGTACCTCAGAAATTAGAAAATTTACAACTTTTGTTAATCACTTCCAACATGATTTGCAAAATATTTCCTACCGAAAAAACAATGTGCAAGACTGCAAGCACTACTCATTGAATAACATAATAATGCGAATGTAGGAACTTATTTATATGTCAATTTACACTAAAGAATGGTGTAATTAAAGCAATTATACAATGCTTGTATGGCACTTAATCATGGTACATGATGGCTAAAGGAAAGTGGAAAATGTCAAAATTAGCGTTATTTGATAATGCCAGAAAGCAAAATTGAAAGTAAGATAGCAGAGAAGTTAGACCTTGGAATCTTTCATTCAAGGCCATGTTGTGAACTCAAACACCTTGAACACAATGTCAATTCCAGTGGGAATCTGCCACACAAAGAGCAGAACGTTTAACGCATTTAGCGCGATGTGAAGATTTCTGGCTGTTTCATTTCCTTTTTGCATTGATGGTACTAGGGCTGCTGCTAGTGCCCATAAAACGGTAATTCCTGGGCAAAAATTACACAACAATTATCATTTTTCTTTACCATCAACATATATAATAAGAATCAACAGTGATTTAAGTCATCATTATAATAAATTTTTTTACTTTTAATAAAAGAATTTTATATTTAGGATAATTTATTTTTGGTTCACAGTGTAACTTAGAAACTAGACTGTACTGTGTTATCTCTACCCTCTTTTGTTTTTGCTTCATCAAATGCATGCAAATTCAATCTTTACCTGCTCCTGCAAATAAATGTGGACCGGGAAACAGCTTTCCTGTCCTAAACCATGTGTTCACTCCTCCACCGATTGACTCAAGCACCCCGAATCCTAGAAGTATGGATCCTGCATTAAAGTGTCTATCTTTATAGGAACCTTTGATCAGCTCTTTCCTTTCCTGAATAGGAGTATCCAATAAATTATATGCTCATCAGATTCAGAATTCAGCATTCCATGATCAGTTTGATGCATTTTACTATCTTATTGGATACCATTATCCAGCATCCAGAAATTAAACAAACAAACGCACACCATCACATTGTCTAAATTGATCATGTAACACTACATAGAGTTTATTTAAGTAAAACTCTTCAGAACCAGTAGCACAATTGGAAAAATCTATTTCATTACATCTCATTCTTTCAATCCAAAGAAAGGATATCCAAGAGACATGCATTGTTTCAGTACCTACCTCAGTGAGTTGCTGTATTTGGAGTTCAACTGGTGATGGTGATGCTTCTTCCACTGGTTTTCCATCTGGGGTGACTGGGGTAGGTTTGACTTGATTCTTGAGTTCATTGATATCATTCTGGATAGTCCTTACTCGCCGCCATTGCCACCCCAAATACCCTGCCCACAATGTATAGAAGAAAAAAGCACCCATCACAATGGGGTGCACGAGAGCAAATGATCTTCCTTCCAATATCCCAAACTCTCCTCCCACAGCAAGTGCATCCTGTGCCAATAACAGTTTTATGAGAACCAAACAACACCAAAGCTCAAAATAAAAAACTAAAAATATGCATGCTTGCCTTGGAATCCAGTAAGAGCGGAAATGTGATTGCTGTGAGGGAAAGAAAAGCAGGCTTGAGAGGGTCGTTGTTTTGATCTAAGAAGGAGGAATTGTGTGTGGTAGGAGAAGAAGATTTTGGGATATTTAAGTTTGAGTTTGAATAGATGGAAGGAAATGGAACAAGTTTTGTGGTTGAGGGGCGTGGCAGTAGTGGCTTGTTAAGAATTGGAAGCTTTAGAAGTGTGAGTGTGGCAGCCATGCGAATTATGAGGGAGACAGAAGCACTAAGCA
Organism: Lablab purpureus; assembly: GCA_030347555.1. Taxonomy (NCBI): domain Eukaryota; kingdom Viridiplantae; phylum Streptophyta; class Magnoliopsida; order Fabales; family Fabaceae; genus Lablab; species Lablab purpureus. The sequence continues at coordinate 18,989,416 of CM059259.1, forward strand.
GATTGAAGGAGAAGAAATTGAGTAGTTCAAGACAGGGAGGGTTGAGAAAGGATGAAGATCCTACCCAGTAAAAGATAAGGAACTTGTGCCTAAGATGTTGCTGTCCCTTAGCGTCACTTTCTTCTCACTGCCTTTTTACAAAAGAAAAGAAAAGAAAGTTCAACCATTTACAATGATTTTTAATTTTTTTTAAATACTTCGAAAAAAAAATTACCCTACATTTTTATGTTCACGTATCATTCCTCTTTGTATAACTATTCTCGATGTGCCTCTGCACGACTCAAGTTAGTATAAAAGATCAATATTAACTATATTCAATATTTTGTTAGCAATGTTATAAGGATGAAATAACAATATTGTAGCAATGGTAAAGATAATTTAATAACGGTAATAATAAAATTGATCATAGATAATCACATTAACAATAAAGACTAGGACTTTTATATATATATATATATATTATTTTACTTGTAGCTAATATGAAATCTGTATCATACCAATTGAGATGATGGTAATAATAATAAAAAATAATAATATTATATATTAATAGTTGTTCTAATAAAAATAACATAATAACAAAAAAAATAATAACATGATAAAAATAATAATGATAGTGACAAAAATTATATTTGGTATGACCAATATAGTACAGTGTTAAACGTAGTAAATGTTAGGATGAAAATGATAATGATAATAATAAAAATAATAAAAGAAATAAACATATCTATAATAATAAAGACATCAATAATAAAAGTAAAAGAATGGACTATTTTATTATATTATTTTCTAACTCAACTCAATATACTTATATGAGGAACCATGAAATGATAATATTATATTTAATGAGTATATCAAAGCATTCTATTACAACATATATGATAATATGTTACTATATTTTTTATAACTAAATTAAATATAAACCTAACCTTGAAAATTAAATATAAATTTGGAACAATATGGTTGTTAAATATATAAAGTAATATGAATACTTTGCATTATGGGAAAGTTTAAATGAGAAGGAAACAGTGGTGAAGAAAATAAATCTAAAGCGAAAGACAGAAAATTGGAATTGTTGGAACAGCTCAAATCCAAGCATCTTTTTCAGGCTCGGCCCATTATATGTACATTCGGATTCTTCTGCCAATTTCATGATTGTTGCAGAATCATACGCTTAGATAAAAACAAGATTGAATTTGAAGATTCCAGGTAAAAACAATATATTTTTAGCCTCAACTGTTATACGGACAGAAAAGTCCTCAAACAACTTCTCCTTTTTCCCTTTTCTGAATATGCTTTCTTAGGACAAAAGCACACCCCAGAAACTTCTTCTTTTAATAACACAAAAAAAAATTGTTATTTCAATAACATCTTTTTCTATTTGACAAATTAATGATGAAAACTAATTTAATTTATTCACTTAAATGTATATTCTACGATATTCATATATTATTTATATTTATTAGAATTTATTGTTAAAAGGGTATAATTATATAGCAATATTATCGAGGTTTCATTTGTAATATTGATACTCTTCAATCATTTAGATCTGCTACTATCCCCAAATAATTAAATTATATTTTTTTTTATGTATAAGACATAATTTTTATTATCAGTTTAGTTTTATAAAAGACTACTGGCAGTGTACTGAAATAAAATCCTTAACAGAGACAATGCAATAATCTTAAATACCAAGTTGAAGGATTTCATTTCATTAATTAATTCACTACTAATATGTATATTTTAGTGAAAAGGGACAGTTCATATTAATAATAATATAATATCCCAATATACAAATAAGAAGATACCAACAACTTACAGAATTTATAATGTCAGAACTTTTCTTTTTACAAACTTCTAATCAAAGGTTTGGTCATCAGCACTTAAGCTTAATTTCACGGCTTAAAACGTAGATGAAACAACATCCTTTCAGAATTTGTACCTTACTTTTAAGATAACAAAAGAATAAGCATTATACTATCAACTATTTTTCTTTTCATCCACGTCATTCAATTTTTTTCTAAAATAATATTATTTTAAAACAATTACAAAAATATACATTTACATAAATAGTATTTTTATTATTCATGTATTTTTGGGAAATCGAATTCTTACATATGATTTCTCCTTGTTCACAAATTTTGTACTTGAAATTCATTTTTCTGGAAATTGAATTTAACAAATTTTGTACTCGAAATTTATTTGTCTGGAAATCGAATTTTAAATAGATTTTTATCAAAAAAAATTTCTGTTATTTAGAATTCAGTTTTTTAAACTAAATTTTGAGTAGAATTTTTTATTTTTTTATTTAAATTTATAGAATTATTATATAAAAATTTATATTATATTTTTTAAAATTTTGTATTTAATATATATATATATATATATTAAGTTTTTATATTTGTTTTAAAATTTAATAAAAATTATATATATTTATAAATATTTATTATATTATATATATTTTTGAAAATTTATAAATGTATTTACATTAGATATATAATAAATATGTAATTAATTTTATATATTTATTATATATATATATATTTAAAGTTTTTAAAAATTAAATATATATATTAAATATATAATAGATGTATATAAGAAAAGTTTAGAAATTATTTATACAAAATAAATTAAAATACTAAAAACTTTATTAATAAAATTTATTAATGACTAATACATTGGTAAAATAAATATATTATTATAATAATTAATTATAAGAAATAGAGACTTGCATAATATTGGAATAAACTTTTTTACTATATTCAGGAGTATGACAATATAAACGACCTGATTTTAATGTTTTCTAATGTTTATCTTTATTTTTATACGACTTATATTTTATGGACCTTCATATGTGTTCTTTTCATCACTGAATTTGGATACAAAATTCATATAAGTTGATGAATAGTTTTGCTCTCTAAATTTTCCAACTTTAATATTCTGATAATTAAATTTTGACATCAACGTAATGTAAGCAGGAGTATACTTTTGTAATTTAAAAAAATATTATTTTAAAATAAATCACGTCATTCATGCTTTTTAAAATATAAAATAATTGAAAAGAAGTCAAATTCAAAGAAGAAGCAAGTAGATAAAAAAAAGTAATCACCAATCACCAATAATTTACAAAAAGAAAGGAGACAATATATAAAAAGTTCTAACAAGAGGCAGTTTTAATCACAAAATATGACCACTGAATATTTTTTAATGTGATTTTGAACAATTAATTAAGTAAAAATATAATTAATATACCTCAATTATAATTCTTAACAGTTTTGTGATGTGATTTAAAAAGAAAAATTTGAAAAAGTGTTGGGTTTTCATCTCTGACTACAAACTTTGAACCAAATTAATGTTGAACTTGAACTGAAACTTGTAATGAAAAGTCTATGCATGACGCTATCCATAGAAGAAGGAATAATGGGGCATTTCCATTGTGCATGCCAGTTAATTAATTAATAGTAAACATGCATCCAACTTTTATTATACTTAATTAAGCCAAATTAACTTGCCTGGAGTCCAACCAATACATGTTAAAATCAAGTACTTTAAAAGTCCTTCCTCTTGTATCACTGTCAGACAGAGAGTGAGGTTAAAAGTAGGTAGAAAACTATACACCCATCTCACTTCAACTTTATTTGGTTAAGGTGATTTGGCTTGATGAAAGGGAAGAGAGTGGATTATGAAGGTGTTTCTGAAGAATTCTATGTCAGCACTCAAAATCACTCATTCAAAGCATTTAAAGTTTATCTATGTATGAAAAAATATATTTCATTCTCTATCTCAATATATCTGACATTTTATTAGTGTTTTTCTAGTCTTATCTGTAACTATTGTTATGTGAGCTAATCTCTGAATATTGTGATGAGTTAAACTTTTTCGGAAACTAATTAAGAATGTATCTCCTAATAATGCAAAATATTACTTCATTGAGTAACAGGATAATTTTATAAATATTTTCCCATTCTGCTAAAATATTCTGTTACTTTTAAATATCTCACATTTTATTAGTGTTTTTAATTCTTATTGTTAATCATGATTACCTGGGTTAAATCTTGATGGGAACAAATTAAAAATGTATCTCCTAACATCCTTTTTATCATTTTATATATAAATAAAATAATTTTATATTATTTACTTTTTAATATAAGAACTTTGATATTATTTTTTTTCAATAATTAATAATTTTTTTTATCATAAATATTATTTAAAGAAAAAAATTCTAGATAATAATATTTTCTTATTTATCATTTTAACATTTTATAAGAATTGATTGTAAAAAACATTATTATATTTGATTTCAGATTACGTAAAAATAAAAAAGTAATGATTATTTTTACATTATATATAAATTTTTAATATATTACAATAAAAATTATTCAAAATAAAACATATTTTATTTGTTTATTTTTTGTTTGGAAATTAAATCATCGTTTGCAAATATTTAAAAAATTATATTGCAATCATTAAAATCATAACATCAAAAGTAGTATACAAAATATAAATATAGCTATTAAAGTAAATTATAAATATTTTTAGCAAAAAAAATTAAAATTAAATAATAAAGAATAATATATGTAATTAATTTTTGTATTAAATAAAATATATTAATTAATTGAATTACATACTTAAAAGTAATTTAATTATCTTAATTTGGTATATTTTTTATTTTAGTATAAAATCAATGACAGTTAATTATTATAATTAAAAAGGAAGTATTAAAAAATTTCAGAACTTAAAAGTAAGAAATATTTTATATATCAAACAAAAAATTAAAAATATATTTGTATTTTCATATATTATTACTTTGAATCTGACCATTAATTTGACACGGATTATTATCTAAATTATGATTGACCAGAATTATTTTCTAAATTTCCAATGACACGTTTTAGAAATATTTAAACGAAATATGTAAAATATGATAAGATATTGTTTAAAAATATAGATTAAGAATTTGGTGATTTATGAGAGTAAAGATTTTATCTGTAAACACCTGGTATGATAAACATTTGGCATGAATGATAAAAAATAAGGAAAATGAATAAGATAATGAGGTAAAATTATTTATTTAGAAGATATTACAGATTGTAATTATCCTAATGGATTGTGTAAAGGAAAATCAGATAAAAAACAAAACCAGTTGATACGCAATAAAGCAAAAGAGATAGCATTAGCGTTGGGGAAAATAAAAAGAAAACAAAATGTGTCTATTGAATCGACACAGGAGAAGAGCGGTAAACAAATAAATTGAAAAGTTGTTAATTAGGTGCAGAAATTGAGAGAGCCATGACTTGATTATCACCTTCTTCTGAAGTAAAGCAGGCCTTATTCTTCTTCTTCCACAATCCGAAATGGTATTTTGAGGTGGATGAGCGTCTCTGCCATGATTCTTCTCACTCCCATATTTCTGTTAACCCTGGCCGCCGCCGCTGCCTTCTTATGTTTGGCGGTGATTGGGGCCACGCTGTTCCAAACGGGGTGCATCAAGAGGGTATGGAGAAGAGTGGAAGATTGGTTCCACGTGTACCAATTCCTCAAGGTGCCTCAACTCAACCAAACCAAACAACAAAACCAGCTCTACACAAAGCTCTCCCTGTACTTACATTCCCTGCCTTCCATCCAAGACGCTCACTTCGCCGACCTCGTCACTACCAACAACCAAAACGACATCCTCCTCCGCCTCGCCCCCAACCAAACCATCCAGGACCATTTTCTCGGAGCCACACTCTACTGGTTCAACCAAACCACTGATTCCAACTCCACCGGAATCGGAATCGGAACCTACGTTCTCAAGATCAGAAAGGTGGACAAACGCCGAATCCTCCGTCCTTACCTTCAGCACATTCACGCTGTAGCCGACGAAATCGAGCAGAAAGGGAAGCGCGACTTGCGCCTCTTCACGAACAGCGCTGATGACTTTGGGCAGTGGAGATCTGTTCCTTTTACGCATCCTTCCACGTTCGACACCATCGCCATGGAACCCGATCTCAAAAACAAGGTCAAATCCGATCTCGAATCCTTCCTCAGAGCGAAACAGTACTACCATCGCCTCGGCCGCGTCTGGAAACGGAGCTTCCTCCTCTACGGTCCCTCCGGCACCGGAAAATCGAGCTTCGTCGCCGCCATGGCCAATTTCCTCTCCTACGACGTGTTCGACATCGACCTGAATAAAATCCCTAGTGATTCGGATCTGAAATTGCTCCTCCTGCATACGACGCCGAAGTCGCTGGTGGTGATCGAGGACCTGGACCGCTTTGTGGCGGACAAAACCGCGAGAATAAGCACTTCCGGGATACTGAACTTCATGGACGGGCTTATAACCTCGTGTTGCGCGGAGGAGAGGGTGATGGTGTTCACGATGAACACGAAGGAGCATGTTGACCCGAACCTGCTTCGTCCGGGTCGGGTCGATGTGCATATCCATTTTCCGCTTTGTGATTTTTCGGCGTTTAAGACGCTGGCGAATAGTTACCTTGGGGTGAAGGACCATAAGCTGTTCCCTCATGTGCAGGAGATTTTCCAAAACGGTGCGAGTTTGAGTCCCGCTGAAATCGGTGAGTTGATGATCGCGAACCGGAACTCGCCGAGTCGGGCTATTAAATCAGTCATCTCCGCATTGCAAACGGACGGTGATGGCAGAGGGTGCTGCTTGATCGGACGACAGACGGAGGATGATGAAATGGATGAACCTGAAGGGGTTGTCTGCGGTGAGGGTCTCCATAAGGTTAAGGATTTGCGGAGACTGTACAGTTTTTTCAGATTCAGGGTTACAAGAAAATCTTCGTCCTCCAATTCTTCCTTGCCCGCGAGTCCATTGCGATAGTTAGTCCATAATCACTTTATTCGGAAATATGTGAATTGCACTTCATTCCGGGTAAACACAGATCATTGCAGATACCCTTTCAGAGAAAGACAATTAGTGGGCAAGCTCTTTTGTTCATAGCCGAATTAGACACAACTTTTGTTCATCGGATGCAAACATCGGAAATCTTAAAAGGTGATGCTTGTTGTCCATTTTTGAGCCATCTGCAGGGAACTGTAAATCTTTAGAATTAGATTGATAAATTGCATATAGGAAAATAATTTCCATAGGCAGAACAAAAGTTATCCTTTACAGTTTGTTTCCTCATTTTGGTGGACTGTGAATCCAATTTTATGTATAGAAGATTTTTTTAGGGAAAGAAATACCTTCATGCACAGTTCAAATGTTTTTCTGTCTCCAAAATTGTTTCTCGTGATAATAATATGTTAATTCATTCTGTTATACTAATTTCGACAACGTCTTGATTTTGTTTGGGTTAGAATATCAGGTCCTTGAAATGGTTTTGCTTAGTTACAAATTACGAAATAATTACATTTCCTTACAGTAACTTTACATGAAAACTTTGAGAAGGGAAATGGTTATTTCTTGAATTAAGTCATTTCTAAACTAGCAGTTATTTTGAAAGCACTGGTCTCTGGTTTCTTTTTACATATATGATGGCGATGAACAGATATTAAAGCGATTGATCACGGTTCTCTTAATAATACATGACGACAATTTTTTTTGTTTTTTGTGTCAAGTGTCAACTATATGAGAACAGTTTTTGTAATCTTTGCTCTTGTTGTCAGTGAAGGTGGTATCCCAATTGAAAGGAAAAAACAAAGTCATGAGCGCTTTAGTAGTCAATTTAATGCAGATCTATTTCAACGTATATAACAAGTGCTGGGTTCACTGTCATGAAGTAAACACATCCTTTACTCTTGCATATGGAAAGTGATCGCCTTATTCCCTCCACGTGAACCTTCAACTATATCAAAACATCTGAATATAGTTTACAGGAGTGCAAAACAAATTAAAAGCCAAGTCTGTTTCGTTGTTATAAGTATGAAAATTCAATAAATTTTGGTCAATACTAAAGTGTATTTAGAAAAATATGTTAGGCTTAGAACTGTAACATTCCTCCCTATATGCCACAGATTGTTGCACTCTGATTTTAACAACTTGTTTTGTGTCAGTGTGATCAAACTCATCCAACTTGGTGATGATGAGTAGTTTTTTCGGTCTTTTGTGTTGAGTCGATATTTTTTTACTATAGGTACAAAAAGAGGCAACTAATCACGTCAAATATCATTTACCACACTAATCTTACACAACTAAGTTAGTGAACTACGCTCTTACTTTTTCATAAGGGCGCCTTAAATAGCTTACCAAAACCATCAGAAAATCTCAGTAGTTGCTCTTTCCGAGCCTACCAGTCATCAAAATTTATAGTGATAAAAACAGTGTTAAACTATTTCATGACATGCAATCCTTATTAAGAAGAGTCACATATATTTACACATATATTTACACATATATTTACATGATTCTTTGCTCCATCTTCCCATTTTATATTGCAACCCTCTAACCGTTGATCTCACTACCAAGCATCTTTGATGCATAAAGCAAATAAATTACTAGCCAAGTATAAAGTATATAATTTTAAGACTTTATTATTTATATGATTTGGTTGCGTATTCCTTTCTTTATTCCCCGTCAAACTCAATTATTATAGTCTTTGACGGAATAAGAGATAGATGTGTGCGTCCCGCGTATAACACCGACTGTATTTTTCTTATCAAGACTATATTCTATTATTACTAATATTTTTCATATAATAACTTCATTATTTATTTATTTTACCCTGGCTTAACCTTTCAAATTTACTTTCTCCGAAAAGAGCCATGTGCTAATTTTAACTTTTCTAAATTCTTAAATTTAAAATTAATTTTATGCTCGGTCTTAATTTAGTTGATATTTTTATAAATCATTGAGTCAAGACAAAAATTTCATTTTCTTCCACTTAATGAATCTTTTGAGCTAGATTCTCTTCTTATAGCTAAGTATTAAGTACTAATAGGACAATGACTCACCTAGAATGAAAGGGAAAGAAGAAAAAAAGTGAAATCAATTTTCATTTTTCAGCTTACAAAAAAGTAGGCATGGGTAAATGGTAATCAATCTTTTTCTTCAAAATGTATTAATGAAACCTGACCTACAGTCTAATCATGCAAAATGACATTAAGTAATTGAAGAACCTTTGAGCTCTTTAATTTTGATCATGTCTATGTGTAAGACCCAGTTTTCTGCATAAAAGCAAACTAATATCAATTTATAACCAAAATTAACTTTGAATTAAAACTGGTTTTTTAAAATAAAAGAATTGAATAATTTGTTAGCCGATTTAATTTAAAATTTAATTTTCATTATTAAATATTAACCTAATTGTAATTTTGATCCGTGTATTTTACAAATTTATAATTTTGGTCTCTACATTTTTTTCTCACAATTTTTAATTATATGTAATTTTGATATTTTGAATTTCTCTTTTTATAATTTTCATCATCACTTACTTTTGTCTATTTTGGATATAAGATATTGACATTTGAAAAACTAGACATTGTATTTGTGGTCTTTTTGGTGTTTGATTTAAACATTAACAAAAATATAAAGATGTCTATGCACAATCCATTCATGATAAGTTGAATTATTTTTCTTTTTCTTAAATGGTTGAAGATAGTAATACTTACAGAGGGAGTAACACTCTTAAATTAAAAATTGAATAAATTTAAATATTATCAAAAATTAAGAAAACAAAATTATGTAAAAGGTTAAAAATTAAAATTATAAATAATTAAAAATTAAGAAACTAAAATTCTAGTAAAAATTCAGGGACCAGATAAATCTATAAAACATAGAACTAAAATTACACTTAAATCTTAAATGTTATAGAATTAATATAACTTGTGTATATTAATTATTCGTTAACACATTAAAAAATTAAAGCAGTTTATTTATTTGTTTTTTAATTAAACTTTTTTTATTATCTTATTTTTATATTTTTTTAAGATGATGATAAGTTTAAATAATGTATTTTTAATAAAATTTTATTCTAAAAATATTGTTTTATTAATAAAATATTGTTTCATTTACTATGTATTCAGTAATTATAAATATTATAGAAAAAGGAAATTAAGATAAAAGATAATTAAAAAATTAAGTATGCAATAAGAAAATAAAAATAGGGGGTATTCTAATTATAAGTTGAGTGAATGAAATTTTTTTTATGAAAAAATAGATTTAATTGAAATTTTTGTTGTAGAACCTACAGTGTCTTTGGATTTGTGAAGTGAAATAAATGAGCAGTAATTGAATTTAAGACAACACCGTCCATCATCAGTGCTACATATGACCTGTGACCCACAGGTAGCATTAACATTATGAGCTGCAATGGTCGTTTGTCCCAATACCAAGAATTAGTAGGATGCAATATAAAAGTGCTTTTCAAGAACAAACTAAACTATGCCGTATTTTTTTTTTGTAAAAAAATTCTTAAGCAGAATGCTAATTTTACATCTAAACTTGCTCTAAATTCATTCATAAGATAAATTCAAAGGATTCATTAACTAATAGTGAAAAAAAAACCCTTATTCGGGATTAATAAGATTAAAAATACATAATTTTATCATTTACAATAATATATATTCTTTTATCCCATAACGTTTAAGTTATTATTGGGAATTTTTTAAACCGAACCAACATTAAGATTAATGTTATACTCAACATTTGTTATACCAAATAATATTCATTAGTTTCATTGAAAAATAATAACTTATAATATATCTGTTAAATAAAAGTGTGATTAATAACTTAAAAATTTTAAAATCATACTTGTTAAGCTATAAACAATTTCAACAAACAAATAATTCTCATTAGAGCTTAACCATTACAACAAAAAAATACTTCAAGTTAGGAGCGCTATTTACTACATGCAAACAAAAGGTCAGCTGTGGCCATACTTTTCTTTAACTCAAACTTACCACACCTCTCCAAATAAAATAACCAGTTTCAACAATTTTATGATAACAAATGAAAAATCATTGTAAGAAATTATAACCAGTGAGGCACACTCAAGTTGAACGAAATTGCGTCGTGCTGTCTATAAATGTGGAAACAAAATTGAACATCGAATTAATGTAAAAATTTACATATTATTACTATTATTTTCATTAGAAATGACAAATTGTAAGGTATATGTTGGATGGAGATTGAAATAATGGGGCATTTTTGGTCTTTCTCTTCTTCAATTGTATTTCACGTCCTAATTTTGGTGCTTTATTATGCCAAATAATTCAGACTCGTAATGTTTCTGGCCTTTTTACAGAGTCAGAAAAATAATAGGAAGATGTCAGAAAAATGACCCTAAGCTAACTCAGAGTCATTTGTCATAACAGAGATAATTGATTGCGACGTTCACAGAATTTTTCCCTTTTTTTATTCAAACTCTACACACGCGTATATATGTTTTTCTTGTCCAACTGAAAAAGAAAAGGAATCATGTAAAGAATGATTTTTTTTATGAAATTTTTATTTTTTAACTGACAAGGATAACCAACATGACAGAGTGTTTGTATTAAAACATATGAACACTGCCAAATTTTAAAATGTTGATTATACTTCATTATATCTAAAAATTATTTAGAATGAATGTATTAAAAATTAGTTATCAAGATTTTCTTTATTTACGTAAAAAAGTTATTGTAATGGATAGTTAGAGATTGATCTTGCCTTTGTGAACTAAACCCACTTTATTCCGCCATGGGAATTTAAACTTGGGATAATATGCTTAAGGAGGAATCATGTTTTAAGTTTTGTAAAATAGTATGATGATATGATGCAGCACGTCATAACTGAATACAATATTGGAAAGTATTAGGGTTAAAGTTTGAGATATGGTTTGAGAAAGGGATATATGGAAGTTCAGAAACTGAACTAGTTGAGAAGAAAATGGTTGTGGAATATATGCAAGATGCACTTGAAATTAAGTCAAATTAGAAGGCTTACGCTTGAATACTCCCATTCCCATCATCAAGGTTGGTATGAAGTTATGGGTGCCACTGTCCACCTTTATATATATATATTACTTCAATAATTGACTTTCTAATGAATGGTCTGAACAAATTTTATTTTATTTGCCAACGTAAGTACATTGTTCATTCTAGATGGTTGTTACCTTCACGGAATTTCAGGTAATAACCTAGTCAAATTCTAATCCTGTAAGCTTTTTTAATTAATTTCATTTGAATTCATTTTCAATGTCCTTCTTTTGCATATATATATCTAATAAAACTAACTTTATCACGCCACCATTTTATTCATCTATAAATTTCTATGAGATGTTCATATAAAGAAGTTTGCAATTAACCCTTTTTCTAGTTCATTTCTTCTCCATTCTATTGTGTTGACGTTTTGCAATAAATAAGTTTTACAATTGGCACTTGGCGGCCTATAAGTGTTGCTCTATGTTTACAAAAGCCCAGTTGTCACCTAATTTAGCTTAGTCTTGCATGGGCCGAACTAGCCTTTTTCTGACCAAGAACAATCAAACCTTTTAGTCTCTGGTTTTCTGTCAAAACGTTTTTAAGATTTTTATATTTTAATATTCTTGAATTTGATTATCGAAATTTTGAAAATGTTTTTTTATTCATAGAATAGATCTACCTCTTCTAGTAGCTTTATCGCTCAAAGTAGAAGACAGTCGCGAATAATGTTAACAGAAACTGCTCTTCTAAATCTGTCATCAAATTTATTATTTTTGACATTCTCCTTAATTTAAGTATATTATTTTAATTTCTAAAATTATCGGTCCAGATAAATTTTTAGTTAAAAAATTTTATATTAATAAAATATTATTCAAACGCTTTTAATAGCATTATTGTTCAAAGACTAACATTAAGAACCAATTCAAAACGTGAAAGCAGAAAGTTGAATTCTTACCATAAAAAATAACAAATTATATGATTTATGAGTAAATCAAATTCAAATTTTCCTTTATATTCCTAAAAATTCACAAAAATCCTTCCATAATCAAACAAGAATATCTATATTAAGATAATAATTAATAGAAATTACAAACTAAAAAAATCAGGAGTGAAGAACCCGAAGAATGTAATTATAAAATAACCAATAAATAAAACTTTTGAAATTCAAAAGAAAATAAGACAAACAACCTGCTCTAATACATTTCTTTATTTACAACCTTATTTCATGAAAAGAACATAAAGATTAACATTAAAAAAATTCAATAAAAAATGCATGCCCTATTTTTGTGTGTGAATGTTTAACATATTTGTAACACCATGCGCAAATGATAAAAAAAAAGACTAGCAAAACTATTCCCTTTATTGAATAAAGGAGTAACTTCAAAATTCATACATAAACAAATTAAATCTCATCTCCACCGCCTTGCCCTGCTAATACATAGTAAAAAGTTGGAAAAAAAGGAGGTTGGTAAAAATAAGCTCTTAACTCTCTTTTTCTCCTGCTAGATGGTAAAAACAATACATCAAATTCATTGCTGTCACTGTAATATGTCATAATCAAACTGAAAAAATGCAAGGACCAGATGAACTCAATCATCCTTTTTTATACATATAAAAAAGGATTTACTGCATGTATTTTTCACTCCTCTATCTCTGTCTCTCTCCTTTTACTTGTATCTTAACAAGAACATGAAGATAAGTTCTTCATTTCACTAATTTCCAATTCAGCACCCGAGATTACATCCAGTTTTGATCCTTTAAGAGTGGCAACATTGTTGTGACGTGTGGCCTTCCCTTTACCACTTTCCAACGACCTTTTCGAGACGACCCTGTGGATCTGTTCCAGCAACTTGAAAAAGGCAGTGTCCACATTCTCACCACTGAGAGCTGAAGTCTCAGAAAAGAAGAGGCCCTGCTCCTCCGCAAACTCCACTGCATCTTCTGCACGCACCACTCTTTGGTCCACAAGGTCTCCTTTGTTCCCAATCAGCATGATCACAACAGAGCTGTCTGCGTGTGCTCGCAGTTCCTCCACCCACCTAGCCACATGATCAAACGACTGTCTTTTAGTTATGTCGTACACCAGCATCGCCCCTAATGCACCTCTGTAGTATGCACTTGTCACTGCCCTGTACCTACACCACACCATACACAAATATATGATTTTGTTCGTTAAAGCTATCACTTCTCAAATGTGAATTCAAATAACACTGTCTTGTCTCTCATGTGGTCCACAAAAAGAATCTCAAATGTAAACTCATTTGAACATAAAGTTTTTGCTTCTCCTAGGTAAAGAAAGCTAACACTAATTGTGAAAAATTATCCAACATCACCAAGCTTTTATTTGTATATAGCTTAATTTGTACTTTTTTCTTATTTTACATTCAAAATCTAATTAATTACAATATAGGGTGTTAAAATGCTTGTCAATTAAGCGACTCACTCAACCACCTCAATTATATACTTGCATCTAAGTAGATGCATTAAGTGGAAGCCCCAGTTTGGCATTTTAATTTCATTACCTTTAGCTTATCTCGAATCTGCCAAATTAGATGAGCTAACATCACATGCAACAAGTATCACATTCCACTACTGTTAAGAGTCATCTGGTAAAATACTGATGTAGTTTCTTTTGTGTTTCTGGACCAGATCGGGAAAATGAAAATGCCAACTACGTATAATGTCAAGTTGGGATGACATTGTTAAATATACGTACATACATTAATATTCAATTGGTATTATAATGGAAACTCAATGCCAAAATCAAACCAAAATATGAGGCATGAGAGAGAGAAAGAGAGAGGAGGTGAACCTTTCTTGGCCAGCAGTATCCCAGATCTGGGCTTTGATAACTTTGCCATTAATTGTGACAGTTCTAGTCTGGAACTCAACTCCAATGGTGGACTTTGAGTCAAAGCAGAATTCATTCTTTGCAAACCTTGAGAGTATTTGAGTCTTTCCCACTGCTGAGTCCCCTATCACCACCACCTTAAACACATAATCTATTTTGTCATGCATATTCTCTTTCACCCTCTCAGTCTCAACCCCATTCATTTCCTGATTCATTTTCTTCACAAGATCACCAAAAGCTTGAACAAATTTAAGTAAGGCCCTTTTTTCTTGCCCTTGCTCAAACTAGGCTCTCAAACATGGGTTCAGTGGTCTTTCCTATCGGTCGTGGAGGTAAGTAGAGGAGAAAGCAAAGAATATGGAAAAGCTAGGAAAAAAAGATTAAATGAACAAGACCAGTGTTCAATCAATGGTAGCAAAAGAGGGGAATAGGCAAAGTAATGGCCCGGTCTTTCTCTTCCTTTAATGCTTTACCAAAATTGAATGCACTACACTAAATATAATAATATTTACATTACAATATTGTGGGGGCATTATTGCCTTCTGCAACTGAGATGCCACAGTATGTAGCAATTAGGCAATAAAAAGAAAATAAGATACAGACAATTGATCAAAGCTTTCTAGAAGTTGTGATGCTTGGGAAAGGGATTGAGAATCACAAGTGATTTATTGAGTGGTTGATGAAATGTCTAGTTCATATTTAGTTTATCTTAATTTTTTATGCAAACATGCACATGCCTTTTTTAACGACGTTTTTTGCTGATTTATATCTATCAAATGAGTCCAAATTTTAATATCTAATGACTCAAAAAGATCTTGTCTGTATCATTGAAACGAATGCACAAGTGCTAATAATTGAATAGTTTCTAACTTGGATACAATGTTATCTGAGTTTCCTTAGCTGTTATGCCAGTATCATGGTGAATCCCCAAGTGGTGACATACAGAAGAACAACGGATTTTAAAAAAGGGGAAAAAACTACCACAAATCAAAGTCTAACATAACAAAGCAAACCGTATTCATTTTTGTATAGTTACTCAATTGAAAATGTAATTTCCTTAAATTAGAATATGAAGGCTTAGATTGGATCATGCTCTTCAATTAACAAGAATAGGAAGTAACAACAGCAAGTTGAATTGATGTTTTCTACTTGCTTATCCCATTGGTATTGTTGTCTAGTGTTTTCATTCTGACTAGAGATACATAAGCTCTTAACAAAAAATTTCAAAACAAGACTCATCTAAAAGAAGAAATTAAGAATGCTAATTTTTTTATTAAATTAACTAATGCATTGAAGTTTCTAAAGATTATATTAAAAATATAAGAACTTAATTTGTTTTATTCTTTTACAAAAATAGATGTTAAAAAGTCATATACCTAGGACCATGGTGTAAATTTATAACATGAACATGGGCTACTATTTGTTCGTAAAGGGCCATAGCAGTGACCACATTATGGTAATGACAGAAAGAAACATTCTAAAAAAATCTAGTGGGGACTAAAATAACATCCAGGTTGGGATTTTGTGCACCGACAGAACTGGTATATAGTACGAATAATCATAATTTCTGGGCTGTAAACTGTAATAGTGAAATTGCATGACCCATGCTACAATAACAGTGATTGTTGGACAATTGTTGCATTAATCACAGTTTTCTTTTGCAGTGAAAAAGGAAAAATAAACCAAGCAAGTTATTGTTTCATATTGCATATGTCCATCACATAAAAAAGAAGAAGCGAAAGATGAGTGTGAGGAAAACAATCCTTCAACAATGGTAATTTATTGCAGCAGAATCTAATCTAGCAAGATGATCGCGCACGTATACTCCTCTCAGTTGTTTGAGGGTAATTATCCCATCCAGCAACAAATGTTGTATCCCAATCAAAGTAGACCCACAGAGCCTATTTCAAATAACATTTTATTTAATTAGTTCCTATGATAGAATTTCAAAACATTCAAAAAAAGGTTTTAAGAAAATCTTGTAGTATGCAATTTATGATATTTGATATTCAATAGACTAAAAATCCTATGGTATTTAGAATCATATGAATTGGAATAAGTTACTTTGTCGATTACTTCTTTTTAATTTTGTGTAATTTTTTTATTAATATGTACGAATATCATTATAAAAAAATTATATAGGTGCTATATACTATAATAAATTCTTTATCATAACTGGTTATGGATGCAATCAAACTTTTAGAAAAAATATTAATAATAATTATATTTATAAATATTTTATGTAGTTATATTTTAATGATTAATGGTTTGGATGATGTATATTTATATAGGAATATTGTGTATGTATATAAATATAATCAATTAGTATAATAATTTGTATTTAAAATTTAAGGTGTTACGAGGTATATGATATATTATTATTAAAATGAAAATAAGTTTTGTTTTCTGTTTAATATAATTCTTTGACTTGTTGAATTTTTAAATATTTTCTTTTAAGAATAATATTTTTTTATTATCATTTTTCAACAACATAATTTATAATGTTCTATTATCAATGAGTTGACAACATATTTATTAGAAATTTAATAAAAATAAATAAATAATAAGAAAATGGTCTTACACTAAAATTCATTTATTCATAAACGATTGATTGAATGTTTAAATATACTTTTATTTTAATAAAGATTTCTAATTAAATAATAATGTAAAATTTATTCAACTTGTTATTGTAAATGTTTTGTGTATAAGTGTCAATGAATATCCATATATAGTTTTAGAAATTTAAAACATATAAATCAACAAAACTATTTTGTATTTTTTTAACAAATAAATATTGCAAATATTATTATAATTTGTAGATTGAAAATTTGTAACAAATTATCATTTTGATTGCGTTAGGATGGATTTCTTATTGAATAGGTGAATGAATCTTCATATACAATATCATTGGTCAAGAAAACTATTAACTTTAAAATCCCAATATGTGGGATAAGAAAAGAGATAGTAATTAAAATTAATTAGTTATTATATTTTGTATTGATTTTACATTTTTTTAATCTAAAACTAGATATCATTTATTTATTATCTTTTTTCTTAATTATAATAATAATCGTTTTATAATTTATTGTTCATAAGTTCAATTTATTATTTTAAGTTTGATAATTATATATATAACATTACTTCTTTTCTCATTCTATATGGTTGAACTTGGGTGACAATATATCAACATAATCTGTCTTTCTTAACTTTTATGTTTTTTTATATGTTATAATTAGTCTTAAAATGCGTCATTAACAATTTTTGCAAAATGGAAGAAGCAATGAGGTTATTGAGGCGATTATTAGTTATATTTAATATTGTTCCTATAATCATTTTACATTAGATGTTGTGTGATCCTTCACTGATGAACATTTGGGTGCAACATTTTATTGTATCAACATGGGTCTTACTTTGTAGTGAAAAAACTAACCTTTGAAATAATATCATACGATGATATCAAATCATTTAAAACTTCTAAATATTTGTTACTAATATTTGTTCATCAATTTCAATATTTGTATGTAATTCCTCCTTTTCCTATTTTGTATTGGTTTTTCACTCGCAGTAATTCCTCTATTAGTGATTAGGAGTGAATTCTTCATCTGCAACTCCTCTTTTACTTTCTTAGATTCATCTGCTATTTACCTTGTTTCTTGATTTTGTTTACACAATTCTTCCAACATGATCATGAGATGTTGTAGGGTTGACACATCTCCTTCTTTTTTTTCTTGAAAGCATTCTTGGTCATTTTCTTTCTTTCAAGGATGATATAGAGGTAAGTTTCTTTCAGTTTTATTGTATCACTTCCTATGATTTTTTCTCTTCATTATTTATGGTGAAGTTTACCTTTCTCTAATTGCAATAAGATCTTTATAATGAGGAGTTTCTCATCTTTATTTATTTGTTATTTACTTAATAATTATAATATTCCTTTAGTTATTATGTTTATTAGATTATCTTGACAAAATATAATTGTTCTAGTGAAGAAGTATGAAAACCTTAAGCTCTTATTTATATTTATATTTATTTTATTATAATTATGGGGTATAAATCCTATTTTTTCACTTTTAATTATATTGTGTGGTTGTTTCTTTTTCAATTATTAGTGGATATATTCTCCTTAATAGCATAATTAATGCGATTTATTACCTAAAAAGGGAGAGATTATATTATTTAGGCATTCTTATCTAGATGATTTTCTAACAAGACGAATGTCAACATTTGAATTTTCTCGAGTCTATGCTAAAAGACCGAAAGTGTTAATAATAGGTCCACTAATATATAGTCCAAAGTTTTAAATATAAGCAAAATAACTGAGTCAAGTCACCAATATACTTATCACATCAATTTTCCTTTAATTAGTGCTGACTATAGTTCTAGTAAATATTTTTTAGTGAATCTCCAACTCTTTTCATTATAAAAGTATTATCTCACACTCTTTTAATTATAAATGTATTATTGGTATATACAAATTCTAAATAGCTAAATTTAAAAGATTTTTTTTCTTCCAAAAATAAAAAGGAGGAATTTCTAAAAATTATTCTCTTTAATTATTTAAGTTAGTTCTTAATGTCATATAAGAATTAAACTAATAAAAGTTTTTTATCTAATAATTTTTTATCTAATAAAAGTTCTGGTGAACAAATCATTTAATTCACAAATATTTATTTCTCTTTTCAACATTTTATACTTTTTCATCTTTCTCCTCTTATTATAAGTAATACAAAGGCTAAAAACCCTAAAATAATTGTTTATAACGCATGCCAAAATTTTATAATAATACCCAAAAGAGAATGATCTTTTATATAAAAAAATATCAACCACCTAAAATTATATATATATATATATATATATATATATAATATTTAAACAAATTCAATTAAGAATGTCTTAAACAATTTATACAATGCAAATAGATAAAAAAAAGGTTAATTTCAGTTAGTTAACATTCTTGACTCACTAACTCGATGATTTAGCTCATTGACTTATCGTTTTATTTTTTAAACAACTTTTTTATTAAGTATTTAGATTTAAATTTTTTATTATATATTTTTGTTAATTATTAGTATTTTTAAAAAGTAATAATATATTTTTACTTTTGTTTACAAACTCAATTCCTCTGGTACTAATTAAAAATTATATATTTAAATAAAATTTAAACTAAATTATTAATATATCTCAAATCTTTTAACTGAATTTGTCGATTTATATTAATTTTATGAAATGTTTTGTATTTTTTTTAGGTTAGTTCATCAATCTATTCCCAAGTAGAATTGACGTGGATTTTCAATCTATTGTTAGGTGGTGGTGTGCTACTCTTTTTCTAAACCGATTTTAATAATTTTTTTATGAGATTATCTAAACAAACATGAATATAGTTAAGTAAATTTTTGTTGAGACAAAAAGAAATATTTAAACATTGTTACGAGGATAAAGGAGGTAATAATAAATTTATGATTTTTTAGATTTAATTTTATTTTTTATAATTTAAATTTATTTTTTTTAGTTTTATATTTTGTTTTTTTAGTTTTAAGTCTAATTAGTGAATGAATCTTGTATTAAGTCATAAGTATAAATATTTGTATACATAATTTATATTTTTAGAAGTTGAAGTTTTTAGTGTTGTGAATTATATTTTAAGTAAAACTTTTCATTCTTACATCTAAATTTTTAAATTTAAAATAAATAAATATTATTGAACTTATTAATTAGAAATAATTATGAGGTCTACTTTATTTTTAATTTTTAGAGAAAATTTGTTGAAAGGATTTAAGTCAGATCTTTATAAAGATTTCTTTTAATTGATAAAAAATTTTAGAAAATTAATTAAAAATTATCTTGAAAGCAAATATTAAAAATGATTAAAGTTTGTTAAGGTTTAAGTTAGAAGGAAATGATGGTCATGGTGAATGTTTAGTTCTTGTTGTTAACTTTTATGACTTTTATCTAACAAAAATTCATTCTAATAATTTTATTCCCACTATTATCTTTAAGAATTTTAACGACTCCTCATAGCAAATGTGTAGCTTCTTGGTAAAGTCAAATTTCAACTTCCAATAGCGTGACCTCCTCTAACACTAAATAAATTTGTCACTGATTGCATTATTTATTTTTTATTTAATAACTTTATCTTAAAATTTATATTAAATCCCATCTTATACAGATCACATTTAAAAAAATCTATTTAATTTAAGATTAATTAATACTTCATTTACACACATTTAAGCCAGTCAAACTATGCTTTTTTTACAAAACGTTTTTTGTAACTATTTATAATTTGTTGAGTTTCAATTTTTTTAACAATTTTTTCTTTTGATTCTATATTTTTAATAAATTTCAATTAATATGAGAAAATATGTTATATAAAAAGATTATGAACAGTCAAAAGTATAAAAATCTTTATGACAAAAATGCAGAAAAATTAAAGTCTTAAATTTTAAAAATATTTATAGAAGAGTTAAATAAATATATATATATATATATATTAGAAATAATGATCTCGAAATTTCAAGAAAAATTAACAATATAATTAAATTAAATTATATCAATCATTATCAAATGAGAAAGTCAGAATCCCTACGGTAGAAAAAATAGTCAAAATTCTTATAATAAAAATAAAATAAATAATTTTTGTATGTAAAATTAATATAGCCTCTTTGTACTGCACCAAAGGAAACATAGCTTCTGTATCTGTGAAAGGTGAGTTTTTTTAAATCTACTTTTTAAAAAGAGATAAACCACCTATGGAATGTGCTGCAACAGCCCTTGCATTGCATAGATATCCATTAATTCAACAAAAAAAAGGACAGTTTATAATAAATACAGTTATGAAACATTGAAATTGTGATTTAGGTTAGCCTCCAATGCATTCTTATATGTGTTCCTTTGTGAGACTAGGTGGCCAAAACTTATCCTCAGGTTTACCTTCCTCTCTCTTCCTAAACAAAACAAAAACCAATCAAACCTAAAAACTTGTCCATCTCAAACCTCTTTCCATGGATACTCTATCAACCTCTGTTTCTACCCTTAAAGTTCCCCCTTTCCCATCTTCACCAACCTTAGCAAATCGCGATTTTTATCCCTTCAAAGCAACCCCCACACGACCACAACAACCCCATCATGTTTTCTCCACTTCCACACCCACTTTTCTCCCCAAAACCAAATCTTTCTCCCACAAATCTTCCCCTTCTCTTCCATTCTCCCTCTCACACCTCAAACCAAAACCTTCTTCTTCTATATGCAACTCAAATCCCGCTACTGGGTATGCAGCAGCTCTCGTGGACGTGGCCCAAAATAGCAATTCCCTTCACTCTGTTCACAGGGATGTCGAGAGGCTCTTGAAACTGCTGCAAAGTGTGAGGTTTGAGTCACCCGTGGTTGAGGAGGGAAACTTTCACAGGCACGTGGTGGCGTTGCTGAAGATGCTGCTGAAGAGGAACAAGGTGGGGATTGTGAAGGAGGTGCTGCAAGAGTTCGAGAGGATTTACGACCAGCTTTGTGGAACTCAAATGGTACTGGTTTCGTCGAAGAATAAGATGAGGGAAGATGAACTTTATGGGATTGCGAAAAATGTCCACCAACTGAGTGGGGCTGTGAGAGTGAAGGTCAGAAACTTGGTTCAGGAGAGTGTGCCCTCTTTTGCTGTCTGAACTGAAAATCCCAAACTGTTCACTTCATCTATCAAAGTGAAAATCTCAAATTGTTCATTTGACCATTCAAAGTTACAATTGGTTTCATGTAAGCATCCATCAATAGAATAAGAACACTTTATTTTGTTGAGAAATTTCACTGTAATTGTTTTTTTTCCTCTTTACTTGCCAAAAGCAACAGCACTGCCATTGAAAAAAAATTTGCTCATAGTCTAAATGCCACTTCAATTATTTACATGAAAGATACAATTCATCATATCTCTTGCTTTATTTGATTTCGTGCGTTGAAGGAACAATGAAATGAGGAATATATTTACCTGCAATTTTTTTCTAGGATTGCTTACAAAATTATATTTTGCAGCAGCAGCTATGAATTACAATTAAAAATCACAAAAAAGGTTAAAAATTCGAATTCCGTTGCCGGGACTTGAACCCGGGTCTCTCGGGTGAGAGCCGAGTATCCTAACCAACTAGACTACAACGGAGTCTTGAAAGCACTATCAACACAAATCTTCATCTATTGAAGTAATTTCTATATACTTCCATATGAAATTAACTCCTAGTTAATTCTAAATAATAGTAATAATAATCTATTTAAATTGCAATAAATTTTAAGTTAAATCTTCAGATGTTTCATTATCAATTTTTAAAATATAATTAATTTTTGAATGAATTCTTCAAATAAATAAAATGAAAAATAATCTCTAAAATTATAAATTATATTTCGAACCACTAGTAATAGGTGGAATTTCTTGAAGGACCATGAAGCTCTTGGTGTTACAGATAGTTGCCTTTTATCTGATTGATTCATTTCTATACTCACAAATCAGATACTGAATTTGTTAATTTAACACCAATTATATTATAACTTAAAAATGAGATATTTCATATTTTAAATTACTTTGATTATCTTTATTACATGTCTTATTACATATTTAAACACTTTCTTTAAAAATGACGTCATATATATATATATATATATATATATTTAAACTATGAATTTATAAAATTTGAGACACATAATTAAAATAATGTATAATTATAATTCAGTGATTACATTAACTACAAAAATACATTTATTTACAAATATAATTAATAGTGTGATAATTGATGTAAGTTATATAGATACTATTTAAGATTATATATTAAAAAAACAATTTTGATTATCTCTATGTCGGTGTAGAAAAGAAAACCTCTAAATGTGTTGAGTTGGATATATATGTAGGGGTGGCAAAACGGGTCAGCCTGGCCCGTTTAGGCCCATCCCGCCATGAGCCCACAAAAAACAGGTCGGACCAGGTCGGGTCAGCCCACCACAGTGATACGGACCAAAATTTTTAACCCACCGCGTCATAAGGCGGGCTGGCGGGCTGGCGGGCTGTCCCGCCTATATTTTTTGTTTTTCATTTTTTGAAAAATCTATTTTTTGGATTTTTTATTTTATTTTTGGATCTTTGGTTTTAAATTGGACTTTTTTTTTCTTTGGAACTATTTTGTTTGTGTCCAATTTAAATGAATTTTTGTAATTACAACAATATATTAAAGATGTATATGGTGATATGACATTTTAAAAGTACAAGCTAAAAGACATAATGTTTATTACAAAAGAAATTGCAATCAGTGAGGTGGTGAAGGAATCCTAGGTATAGCTACTTTCCCAAATTTAAAAAGAACAAATGAGAGTGAATGAGGTGTTATATTTTTTTCGCGGGCTAGCGGGTTGGCCCGCCCTGCCCCGCCTGTGGCCCGACGGGTTGACGGGCTAGACGGACCGGCCTGATACGGGTTGACGAATTTAAAATGCTAACATGTCCCGCCTATATGTTGGCGGGCCGGCGTCAACCCGCCGGGCCCAACCCACTTGACCTAAAACCCAACCCACTTTGCCACCCTAAATATATGTATGATAAATCTATTGTAAGAATAGGATATATTCATTATAAATTAGTAAGACAAACACAAGATCCTTAATGTAAAAAAAAGGAAAACTTTATTTTAATAAATATTAAATTAAGAATACAATTATTATTATTTTAAAATATGTTTTTTTCTGAAAAAATATGTTTTTTTCCTCTACTATATATCTTCGTTATGCCATAATACTATTAAAATCAGCGGTAACCCTACTAGAAATGGTAATCGCAATTCTATGCAGCATTATAACTGAAGGTCACTAGAGGTGGGGTAGGTGATTAGCAGGTTTTTATGTATATTATTATGTAAATTTTTTTAGTTCAACTAAAAAAATATTAATAACGTACATTTAATGACAAAATAGAATAATATTTAAATTTTTGAAAATAATTAATTTAAAAGTATAAGCAAGTAAAATTTATATAAAAATGTATAATTTTAAAGAAATCAAAGCTAAAATTTAAGAATTTTAAATCATGATATAAAAATAAAAAAATCATTAAAATCAATTAAAAAAGCAATCAAAGTGAGAGATTGGGGAAATATAAAAATATATTTTAAATAATATATAGATGTGCCAAAAGGAAAATACCGAAAAATAGTCTAGCATTATAAATCACGAGTCCTTAGCTATAAAAGAAACAGATTCTTTTTGTTTAAATGTTAAATTATTTTAATCTGATTAATGGAATTTATAATACAATAATATGTACGTCATTATTATTAGACTTGAAGAGTTGTTTTTGAATTGTTAAACTTTTTTCTTCTTCTCACTCTATTAAGAAATTATATGGATAAATAAAAAAGTGAATATGCTCATATGAATACTTGTTAATTTTGATTTATATAAAAAGTAGATTTTATTTTTCAGTGTTGGAATGTGTTGTTTAAAAATAAGTATTAGGATAAATTTAAAGAGATATTTATGCTTTGAGTAAATTTTCTAAATCGTTCCAAATCGCCTAATATTTTCGGAGTGTATTATTTTCATATTTAATTTAAAAAAATGCATATAACAGTACAATTTGTTAAGAAATGGTACAAGAGTAAACTTACGGTTACACTTTTTACTCATAAAAATTTACTCATTCTGTTTTAAATAAGAGTAATTTAAGGTTTTCTTATACACACCAATAAAAATAATAATTTCTATAATTTATAATAAATTTTTAAATATTTTTTAATAATATTCTTAAAAAATTAAATATAATTTATTGATTGACAAAAAATAGATGAAAAGATAAAAAATAATTAGTTAATACAAACAGTTGGTCTATTAAAGTTTTATAAAAAAATTATTTAATTATTTTTATACTTTTTAAAATAAGAGTATAATTGATAAAAAATAATTAATGCAACATTAAAATTTACAAATGACAGATAATATGAAACAAATTTCTTCTCCTAAAACGACACTTGTGTAGAAACAAAGAGAATATTTTTTCTTTTTAAGAGTACAATTTAAAAACGGTGATATCATGGTTGAGTGATATTTTTCTTTCCTATTATGAGATTATTCTTATTATTATTTTTCATTAGATGATTTTTCATAATTATATTACTTTTTATTGCATATTATAAAAATAGAAGTAACACCTAAAAGCATATTTTTATTTATTTAATGTATAAGATATTAAAAAATAAAAATTAAAGAAAGCAGTTTTAGAAAAATTAAAAGTTGTGTGTGTTATATTTTGGAAAAAGATGTGTAGTAATTCGTTATATATGTATGGTTGTAGATAAAATATTTATTGATTTTATTAAAAGATAACTTTTATTAGAAAATTTGATTACTTATTTTTACTACAAGAATTATCTTTACCATCGTCGTTTTCATCCCTGACTGTCATTTTCTGAGGAAAAGATGGAAAAAAGCGGCATGGGATTAATTGATAGGTCTGGGGTTTTCTTCAGGTTCTCACACAGTGAGAGTGGAAGGTGTTGGAGGTTGTGGGAATGGAGAGGGAAAGGGTAAAGAGGTGGTGGAGGGGGAAACAGAAGGAGGACTTGGTTTCCCTTCTACGGAAATCCTGGTACCATTTGAGGTTGTCGAACCGACACCCCTCTCGGGTTCCAACCTGGGATGCCGTTGTCCTCACTGCCTCTAGCCCCGAACAAGCTCAATTGTACAACTGGCAACTGGAGCGGGCCAAGCGAATGGGTCGGATCTCCCCGATCACTGTCACCCTCGCCGTCCCCGATCCTCTCGGCTGCCGGATCGGATCCGGCGCCGCTACTCTCAATGCCATCCACGCCCTCGCCCTCCACTACCGTCACTCACAATCACCGACAAATGGAAATGGAAGTGACGATGCCGTCTCTGTTTTGGCGAAGAAGCACGTACTGTTGCTCCATGCTGGAGGTGATTCCAAACGGGTGCCGTGGGCAAACCCTATGGGGAAAGTGTTCCTGCCTCTTCCTTATTTGGCTGCCGATGACCCTGATGGCCCCGTTCCCCTCCTCTTCGACCATATTCTTGCTATTGCTTCTTGTGCAAGACAAGCTTTTGGAAATGAAGGTTATTCGTTACTTATACACATTTTAAACAGCTCTTGTCGGCTGTTATTCGGAATATTTTTATGTACATAATTGAATTTCAGTTCTTATAGGTATATTTACTTGAAAAACATCAATTTCTTGATTCTTCACTATCTGCATTGTAATTCATAAAGCTAAAGTACTTTTATTCAAACATGACCATAATTTTTTGCGTGTGATGTGATTAAACATGACCAAAAAGTGTTTTAAGATGTTCAAACTGTTAACTTACTGAATACTATCTATCTTCACAGGTGGAATGTTAACCATGACTGGTGATGTTCTCCCATGTTTTGATGCATCCCTCCTGACTCTTCCTATGGACACTTCCTGTATCATCACTGTTCCAATCACCCTTGATGTTGCTGCAAACCATGGAGTAATAGTTGCGGCTGAAACTGAGCATTCAACTCAAAGTTACGCCGTCAGTTTAGTTGATAATCTCCTGCAGAAACCTTCTGTAGATGAGCTAGTTAAAAGTAAGGCAATTCTAGCTGATGGTAGAACACTTCTTGATACTGGAATAATAACAGTTAGAGGTAAGGCGTGGTTGGAGCTTGTTACACTCGCATCTTCCTGTCAGCAAATGATTTCAGAGCTCCTGAAGAGCAAAAATGAGGTATGCTATGTTGTTTGCTATGAACATATGGTTTAGTTTTTAGAGACAGTAAAGAAAGGAGAAGAAAATAATGGATAAATGAATTCTTTGTTATGCATTTGTACACAGGGATATGATAGAAAACATATTGAGAGATAAGTTTATTTGACTTTTCAACAATAATTATGGATTTTTTTGTGTTCTACGATTTTTGGCATTATAATTGAACCATTTTGTTCTGTTTATTAAGGTCGAGAATGCCATTTGATGTAAGTAGAGATGTACTTTCGTGGGACTTAATATCTGTTGCAGAGATTTCTTTGCAAATCTGTCTATATATGGACTAATTGGAATATTAGGGGGGGATCATGGAAGTGGTATCTCCTCACATTTTTTTTTACATTCTGCAATATGCTATAATGCTAAATTTTTTTCCAGTTTAACAAATTTTACTCTATGATTATTTATTTATATGTCCCATTTGGATAGTTTGGTTATCCAATGTTTGCTTCTTCCTGGATTGATTGCTATTCATTTTGTTAATGTTTTTTTAATGAGCTGTACATTGCAATTGACAGAACTAATTTATAGTGTCATTTAAATAGTATAGGATCTGCGAAATTGTTCTTACTGAAGCACTTGGTGCTCTAATTCATTTTTAGAACAATTAAGGTATTTTATCTAAGAACAAAATATTTGTTGTATAGATGAGTTTATATGAAGATCTGGTTGCCGCCTGGGTACCTGCAAAGCATGAGTGGCTAAGAAAGCGTCCTTTGGGTGAAGACCTAGTCAATAAATTGGGAAAGAGGAAGATGTTCAGCTACTGTGCCTGTATGTCAAGCCTAATTGCTATCTTATCTTCATCTGTGTTTCTCCTCTTATGTATCTGTACTAAAACACATTTTTCCATTACAGATGATTTGTTGTTCCTTCATTTTGGAACCTCAAATGAAGTTTTAGATCACCTCAGTGGTGTTGGTTCAGAACTGGTTGGTAGAAGACATCTGTGTTCTATTCCAGCAACCACTGCATCTGACATTACGGCATCTGCTATTATTCTTTCTAGTAAAATTGCACCTGGCGTCTCAATCGGAGAAGATTCTCTCATATATGATTCATCCATTTCTGGTGAAATACATATTGGCTCTTTATGTATAGTGGTTGGTGTCAATATACCTATTGACAACCTTTTAAGTACTGACAATCCAATCAAGTTCATGCTTCCAGATCGCCATTGTCTTTGGGAGGTTCCATTGATTGGAAATAGGGAGCGAGTTCTAGTATATTGTGGCCTTCATGATAACCCTAAAAGTTCACTCTCTAAAGATGGTACGTTTTGTGGGAAACCTTGGAAGAAAATTTTACATGATTTGGGTATTGAAGAAAGTGACTTGTGGGGCTCTGCAGGTCCTGATGAAAAGTATTTATGGAATTCAAAAATATTCCCCATACTTCCTTACGTACAAATGATCAAGGTTGCAATGTGGTTGATGGGCTTAGCCAATGAAAAAAGTGAATCCATGCTTCCTTTGTGGAAATATTCTCGGCGCATCAGTTTGGAAGAACTGCATAGATCTATTGATTTTTCAACAATATGCATAGATTCTAGTAATCATCAAGCTGATCTTGCAGCGGGAATTGCAAATGCTTGCATCAGCTATGGAATGTTGGGGCGCAATTTGTCACAATTATGTAAAGAAATTCTTCAAAAAGAGGGTTCTGGAATTGAGACATGTAAGGATTTCCTAGCTATGTGCCCCATAGTTCGAGAGCAAAACTCTAATATACTTCCCAGAAGTCGGGCATACCAGGTGCAAGTTGATCTTCTGCGTGCTTGCAATGAAGAAGAGACAGCGCTCGAGTTGGAGCACAAAGTATGGGCGGCTGTGGCTGATGAAACTGCTTCAGCAGTAAGATATGGATTCAAAGGTACATGCTTTAATCATGTCCTACGATGCCATACACATAAAACTAATTTGCAAACAATTTAGTGATTCAATTTTTTGAAGAGAGAACAAGGAAGAATCTCGGAACAACGTGATGACTTGGCATTTGTTCAACTTAGTAGAGAAAATACACAAGATTCATTTAATGATTTTAAACATAGGATAAGTTGTTTAGAGGAGTGATTATGAGAAGGCAATATTAAATTATATTCATTAGTAAGGATCATTTGCTGCTTTCCACAGGCTAGTTTTAACTTCTAAGCCGCAATATGTTGCAAAATTTCTCTTCCACGATATTGTGTTTATTAGCACACTGAGTATTACTATAAAACTATAAACTACCTATTGATTTCAAAATAATCAATGGAAATGTAAAGTGTCGTGATTATTTTTAAGAAATTAATATATAAAGGTTAAGGCTACTGAATACCCAATTTTTATACAAAGATCAGTTAATGTAGTGTTAGGAATTTATCTTCTACGTGCCATTCATGGGGAGTAATGTTAATTTATCAAAATGTTTTCTCTCTGTATATTATTGTTACCTCTCAAAATACTGAGTAGAGTATCCATAAGAACGATTAATTCTATTCGGGATCATTTGACACCAAAAGATTGTTAGCAACTTCTTTTAAGTGAGTGTTTTCACTATTTGTAATATGACATTCTCCATCACTTTATACGTGTATGAAATTATAAATAACTAGACAATTACTTCTTAATTCGTGCAACAAAATAGAAAAATGAAGTTTCTGAAGCTGAATCCTGTCTTTTCTGCAGAACATTTATCAGAGTCTCCTGGTAGCCTTTCTGGTCAGGAGTTCCAGAATAATCATCACAATAGCTGCATTCATCAGTCCTTCCATCCTAGAAAGGTAAAAGTGGAATTACCAGTTCGTGTAGATTTTGTTGGGGGTTGGAGTGATACTCCTCCATGGAGCATCGAACGTGCTGGATGTGTTTTGAATATGGCAATAAGCTTGGAGGGTTCTTCACCAATTGGCACTATCATAGAGACTACGAAAACAGAGGGAATATTAATTACTGATGATGCAGATAACCAGTTGTTTATTGAAGATTATACATCTATTTGTGCACCATTTGATGGAGACGATCCATTTCGGCTGGTGAAATCTGCATTACTTGTGACTGGAATTATTCATGATAACATTCTTGTAGATATGGGCATGCACATCAAAACATGGGCCAATGTCCCCCGTGGCAGTGGATTGGGTACTTCTAGTATCTTAGCTGCTACAGTGGTGAAAGGCCTGCTCCAGATAATTGATGGGGATGACAGCACTGAGAATGTTGCCAGACTTGTTTTGGTGTTGGAGCAACTTATGGGTACAGGAGGTGGTTGGCAGGACCAGATAGGAGGTTTGTACCCTGGGATTAAATGTACTTCAAGCTTTCCAGGAATTCCTTTGAGGCTTCAAGTTGTTCCCCTGTTGGCTTCGCCTCAGTTAATTTCCGAGCTGCAGCAACGACTTCTTGTGGTATTTACCGGTCAAGTAAGTAGACAGTTTGTTTATAGAAATATACATTTGGTATTCCTACACAGATAGCTCTGCATTAAAGAGACTCTTTTCGGTGTTATATGTCATCTGAAATTATCTACAATACAAGCTAGTAGTAAGTTGACGTTGCAACTAATGATCTTTGGGTAACCGTGTTTCTGTTTATAGCATACAGTAAATAATTTGCATGTGGGGGATATGTTATTTGTTTTTCTTTGTTTCCTTTCTTTAGACAAACAACAGCGAAGTCTTGTCACAAAATGTTCAAATTCTAGTCAGTTTTGTAGTTTTATAGCTAGTGCTGCACTTCATTTAATTCAATTACTTCTATAATTAACTTTTATTTCTATTGTACATTGAACTGTTTTTTGTAGGTTCGACTTGCACATAAGGTATTGCAGAAGGTGGTTATTAGATATCTTCGCCGCGATAATCTTCTTGTATCAAGTATCAAACGCCTTGTTGAACTGGCAAAGATTGGGAGAGAAGCTTTGATGAACTGTGACTTAGATGAACTTGGTGATATCATGCTAGAAGCTTGGAGATTGCATCAGGAACTTGACCCTTACTGCAGCAACGAGTATGTTGATAGTCTGTTTTCTTATGCGTCTCCGTACTGCTGTGGCTACAAGCTGGTTGGAGCTGGTGGTGGAGGCTTTGCTCTGTTGCTTGCCAAGGATGGACAGTGTGCCAAGGAACTGAGACACAGGCTAGAACATGAAAAACATTTTGACGTGAAAATATATGATTGGCAGATATTCCTATAATACATGGTATGAATACCAATATTTCGTTAGTGTTCGACAGTTGTATTG
Organism: Lablab purpureus; assembly: GCA_030347555.1. Classification (NCBI taxonomy): domain Eukaryota; kingdom Viridiplantae; phylum Streptophyta; class Magnoliopsida; order Fabales; family Fabaceae; genus Lablab; species Lablab purpureus. Next base: position 19,021,094 of record CM059259.1, read on the forward strand.
TTTTTTATCAAATTTATTTTTCCATTCTTTGTATATTCTACCCTATATATTCAATCAGGGTTATCTTGAGAATATCTCAATGTATTCCCTCTTACTGAATAAGACATTTTTTTGAAGAATTAATTAGTATATTTTATTTATAATAATAAATGGTTAACTTGTGATTTTTGCATTTTCCCTGAATATAAAAAATTCTTTAAATAGACTAGATATTTGCTAGTTAAAATTTATAGACATTCTTAAAATATCATTAAGTACGGTTCACTGTTAAACACAAAATCAGATGTATGAATTTATAGCGAAGCAACAGAACGAGAAATGGAATAACACTGAAATAGGAATTCGTTCTTTCTTCTAAAGTGAGGAGATGCCTAAAGAAATAGATGTACAAATTTACAAGTTACTTCACATTTCACTTTGCCTGGATCTTGAGCCAAATCAGGAATAAAAACGGAGTGACTGGTAGTTCCAAATACACGTTCTGTACTAAATTTTCACATAATAAAAAGTTGAAATGTATCCTGTGATTGTTTAATTGCTCTGTCATTAAATACGTACCAAAGCAGATATCAAATATCCATTAATTTTTACATGTTTTAGCAATGACAAGCAAACTAAACCCGAAATTGAGGATAATTGTTTTCTTGCTTGGACTCTAGTGAGATGAATGGTCAATGAAAGGTGAGGTGCCTATGGATATGGTCTCTCTCTCTCTCTCTCTCTCTCTCTTCACACTGCAAGCTTATCTTAAATTATTAAGGGATCGTAAAAGTAAGAGTCGTGATGTCAGATGATAACAGTTTGAAAATCGATGGAAAATCACACTTGACATAAATAACCACTAATAGACATACCAATTGAGCCTCCTTAATAATTCTGCTGCACACTAAAGAGTGAGGGAGAACGTGATAATCATTTTCCATCTTTGCTTTTTATTCATCATTTCTTTAGAAAAGCAGTGACATGAAAAAGAAGGGTGAAAGGGAGGAGGGGCATCACTTGTTCATGTGGCAAAGCATCCAAAGTCGCAGCGGTTGCTGTGCTGCAGAAACTTCTTCGCTTTTTCTTCTCTGCCATGTTGCTTTTTGGGATCTACGTGTAAAATTCGATAGTTTATTGCAATACACATACATAAATCAAATTGCATAAAATATATTTAATAGTACATTTTAAAATGGTAAGTAGATAGATATAATTTTAAGTATTCATGCATTAAAATTATATAAAAGAATTATGAATTTGATTAAAATATAAATTTAAACACATATTACTTATTACTAACATTCTACTTATTACGAAGATGATAGGCGACTCTTAAATTTTAAAATCCACGGTCTTACACCTACCCGTAACACATAAAATCCACATATTGATAAAAAATAAAAATAATAATTAAGGTGTAGTATGAATGTGGTAAAAAACTATTTGAATTTTTTTCTTATTTATTATTTATTTCGATGCATTATATATAATAAAATAATTCGATTCTTATCTTGTGTAAAAATTATAAATAAATTTTTTTGAAACTTATAATTTTTATGAAATTTACATAATAGACTTCACTCTATTTTTAAGAACACATTATGATAATTTTTCTTTGGACTAGGATAAACACTTACCAACACCTATGTTATAGATAAAAATTATTTTTAAAATATAATAAAAAATAAAAAGAAAGATACAGGTGTGGTTGAGTGGTTGCTTAAGGGTCCATATTTTTTTTTCTTTTTTACTCAAGAAACTAGTATTTTTTTTTTGGATAACCTGGTAGATTAAATAGGATAACTATGAAAAAAAGTTATATACAAAATAATGAACAAACATCAAATGAAGGATATAGTTGAAAAATACAGTGTATAGTACATATTTACAATATCTCTTATTTTTTGCAAAAAAAATAAATGTTAAAAACAAGAAATAAAAGAAATACAGATGTAATAAGATTATAAATATGAGTTATTAGCCAACAATTTAATTCTATAAGTACATTGCAAAGTTTAATCATTGCAAAGTTTAGTCAACACAAGAGACAAAACCAATATAATATAAGCAAGGAGAGTGAGACTATAACTATTAGATTAATCTTAGTCTTTAACTAGATATAGGATTTTCAAATTTGAATTGAACTTTTGAATTTTCCTTTATTTTCTTTTTAATATTTTAGGGCACACTTAGCTTAAGTAACTATATATAATCACTTTCTTGTATACACAAATTTAAGAGAATTTGGAGGACTTTTGAAAGTAATTTTCTCTCTTAATTTTTATCTTGATTTGTTTAAGTCAAGTGGTGATTTTTTTGTTAGTATTTATCTTGAATATGAAGATAAAAAACTTTAACTTCAATGCTTTTTTTCTCTCATAAGTCTTTTTAATATTTTTTTTTATTCACTTCTTGAATTCATGTTCATATTTTTTTTTTTTAGTTGTTCATATCAATTCCTATTTTATTTTCGATCAAATATACTTAAATTCTTTATTTGATTGCTTTTAGTTTCTTTTTGAGTTTATATTTCTTATATGTTGATTTATGTTGTTTTTGAATTATTAACTCAAACGTCTTATGAGTTCAAATTCATGATAAGAAGTAAAAATATGATTCAACTATAGACTTGAAATTGTGTTCTCATATGCTTTTACATATGCTAAGCTTCCAATGCATAACTAAACTCTACAATGGACTCCATTAAATAGTTTTTATGTTTACAAGGTTGTTTTGACAGGAATAGCATGTGCTTGAGCCTTAAATTATTTACGTAGTAGAATGGCAATCTCTTGCAACATGTCATAGGAAAATCTTTATCTTTCTTGGGATGTGTATGTGCCAAAGTTTATTCCAATCCTATAAAATACTAAACTAGCCTAAGTTCAACATAAACTTGCTATGTAATAATAAGCAAATTTCACATAAAATCTCTCATCTCTGTTCAAACTAAGAATACAGTCTCAATTTCTTCACAACTTGGAATTCTTAAAATTTTCTTCACACCATGTAGTTTCGTCATATTAAGTTCAAGTCCTAACAATTATGTTTATAGTCCACGAGAGCAACTACATAGAGGTTTGTCATATCATGAGGGGCGAAAGTTTAAATGTTTTGTTTCCATTTAAGCTGATTATCTTTCCAAATCTAATTATTTTCAACTCTCTACTTTAAACCTCCTTTAACCATTACCCGAAAAGTATGGATGTTATGCCAAATAAAACTTGAATTATGACCTAAAACTACTTTTAAGAAGAACCTGTTTTAGGTAACATTCATATTTGAGAACTCTTTATATATCATTGTCGAAACATAATTTTCAACCTTATCCTAAACATGGTTAGGTTATAGTTGCAAAAATGTCAGAAACACGTTCCTAAAGAAAGTTTTTCCCATTGATCCAATTTATTCGTTTACCATTATTTTGGTTTCGACCCCACAAAAAAGACCCTACAAAAAGAATTTAATCATCTTGTGTATGTTTTCAACTAAGAATTTGTGTACTAGAAAAGTGTTCATTTAGTAAGTTGAGATTGTTTGCACCACAAACTTCATGAGAATCTTTCTTCCTACCTTTTATAAATGCTTTCATTTTTTTCATACACTGTCCTTAAAGAAGTTGAACACAACTTTCTTCTTCCTCCTCCTAATCATAGATGGTAAGTCTAAGTACTTTTTCGTGTCCAAACATTTTACGACTTCCAAGATAATGTCATGACTTATTTAATTTATAAGTTCTTATTAGTATTGTATAAAATATTCATATTTGTTATGTTAAGATAATATATCCTTAACCTTATTCCTCTCCACCTCATTTTCTTTAAAAGAAACATAAAATTTTTATCAACAAACAATAAATATGTGGTGATAAATTTGTTTTACAAGCTTTAACTCTCTTTATAAGAACAATTAGACCTTCTCAAACAAGGATAAAAAGACAAGTGAATGAGATATTTCCTTTTATAAAACTCTATAAAAAATTACAAGACTCACAAATTTTTCATTAATTTTGATAAAGAACCTTTTCGAATTCATGCACACATCCTTTCAGTGGACTCGTTTATAATAAAAAATCATTTTTAACATAAGACATTTGATATGATCAAATTCTAATAGTCATATGCTTTACTCATATTGAAAACTATTTTGCCCATTCTTTTTCTTTAGTAAATTATATGATTTGAAAAACCACCACAATTCTGATATGAAAACTCTAATTTAGTTCTTATTTTATCTTACAATTTTTATTAATAAAACTCAATGTTACCTAAGTTGCAAAAACTTTATTAAAAAATTGCAATCTAAAACACCTAAGTACATATTAAAAAATATTAATACCTAAATATTATTTTTTAAATATAAAAACCCAACTTTATAATTATAAATTATTTTTAAAAACTTAAATTATTAAATATATAAAAAATCATTTAATCTAAAAAAGATTAAATATATTTTTAATTTTTTATTTGTCGAAATTTATTTTGTTTCTCATACAAATTTCTTTTATCACCTCACTTAAAAAATGTGAAATGTATAGAGAGTCTACTTAAAAAAATTTGAAATCATCACATGTAAGCTTCTATTATTAAAAACATCTTATGAATTCACATTTTTATTTTCTCCATTTTTATAAAATTTACAAAAAATTATCCAAATCCGTAAATTATGAAAGAAATTTAACCAGTGCACAAACCAAACTACTTGTATTTTTATAAAAATAATTAAATAAGATTAATATAATTAGCAAAATTGCCACTTCAAATATGATTAGGTTATCTATCTAAGCCTGAAGGATTAATTATGTATTACGTTAATAGTTTAATACATGGACACCATTGTCCACGCCGGGTCAACTGTTAGGAGAAGAGTCCAAAAACAAAAACGAGTGAAATGTCCATCATTATTAATCACCATCCATCCATTCACAATCCATGATGATGATCATCATCATCGTCGTCGTCGCTATCAATATGTGCCACATAAACAAACCTTTAACAAAGGTTGGCATTTGGATTGGGTGAGAGTAGTTGATGAGAAGGTTACCATCGATCGCCACACACATTCCAATTCCACACGCTATTACGTTTGGTTTTCAGTTAATTTTCAGAACAACAATAAAATAATATTCTTGTTGTTGAATAATTAGGATGAGTGTGGGGCCAAGTCCAATATAATAACAAAAGTGGCACTCTTTCTTTCTGCTCTGCTATGCTACAACCACTGAAGCTTGGAGCGGTGTTACGGTGACAGTAGCGAGTTTTAGAGTGACAGTGAGAAATGGGTCTGATTTCTAACAGAGTGGAGAGACATGAGATCAAGCCTGGCGACCACATCTACACCTACAGAGCTGTTTTCACTTATTCTCATCATGGTCTCTCTCTCTCCCTCAAAATTAATTTTCATTTTTTTAATTGTGGGTTTTATTTTTTTATTTGCAATGTGGCTTCTGTGATCTAGCTTTCAGCAATTGGGTTTTCTGCATCGCCTCCTGCATTCTATATTTTTTTGTTTGCCCTTTTTCTGTTTAAGAAAAAAAATGTGTGATGTGTTTGCAGAATTGCAAGTTGGTCGATAGTGATGTTGTTGTTGAAGGACCCCCGTCCCCCGCCACGGGGAAAGCGTTTGTTTTTGCTTTGTCAATTCAATTTGGGTTTCGTGATTTGTAAGAAAAAAAGGTTCTTTTTTTACTTTGGATTGATGGGTGTTGATGTTGGAGAGGAATTTTCTTTTCTCTTCTTTCAATGTATAAGTTTTCGTGTGATGTTTTCTGGGTCCCGTGACACTTTTGTTTCCTCCTGCTCTTCTTGGTGTCCATGTCGTTTGATTTTGGTTCCTTGACCCGCTGGTGTGTGGATTCGGACTCATTTTATTTGTACATATGCTGCTATCATTGGCACACTGAAGATCTTTTATTAAGCTTTATGTTTGGGAGGCATTGCAATAATTTGGTAACTTTCAACATGGTGTCAGAGAGGCATTTTAAAGCAGAATGTGTATGGGATTGGCCATATGAAATGTGAGCAAATTAATTATGAATTTATTTTTGCTGGATTTGGAGTTGCCAGCGGTTCAATTGATGAACATTAAGTATTCTCTGCACACAGTTGTAAGCAGAGGTAGGTCGATAGAAGATTTTTTTTTTCTTTGTTAAAGCGAGGAAGTAAAGCTCTCAATTAAACTAAGCTTTCTTGCCACTCGATTTAAATCAGACATGATTGTGTGAAATTCAACATAATTACCTGTGACTGTGAATGAAATGATCATTTGCAGATGTTCATACGGACCGATTGACGAGTATGAAGCAAGTATCATTCAGATTCCACTTAAATTATTCTAATTTAGTACCTTCGGGAGAGAACTTTTGTCATGGAACAAATACTGTGCCTCTGTCATGATAGTAACAGTGCTACTATACGAATCATTCTTACAATTTCTAGAAATAGGTATATAGTTCAATGAAAACCATATAGTGGTTTTGGAAAATGGAAGTTCTGTTTCAGGGGTCATGGGTTTCCGTAGAAGACTGTTGATTGTGGCATCACGGAGTTAGAATTATAAGTCATTTAGTTGTCTTTATTTCCTTATTTTCTTAACGTTGCAAGGTTATCCCTGGCCTTCAGTGTGGTCTTTTTCTGTTCTTATTAATGTCAGTAGCTGTATTTATTATATAGAAGTTATGGTATCATTGTGTTATCAGGGTACAAAGGAAAATCTTCTTTCTCTGCCAAATGCTTGGATTATTTTGTGAAATGTTGAGTGTTTGTCTGTTTAAATGTTTGTTTATATGCCTTCATATTTTGTTAGACTATTTTTATAGAATTATACCACTTTGTAAGTTTTCAAGCTAGATGATGCAGCCAAATAGCCAGGGAATTTATCTTGCCATGAGCAATGCGAATTATATCAACCATCTATTTTTTAATGTTATTACTAGCTGTTCTCCCGTCTCAAATTCTATTTTTACTATATAATGAGAGAACGATTCACTGTAAAGGGAAGCTGTCCTGTGCTTTCTTACTGATAAACAACTTGTCATCATTCTGTTTTTGCCTTACATAATTTATAACTCATTTCTTTTACACTGTCCCAGTGTATGCTGCGTGTCAATTATACTTTAGCTTTTCAGCTTTAGTTCCTAAGGCATCCTTGTTTATTTCTAATCCTTACAACATCCATGATGAAGAATGTCTCTTTCATTGTTTGATTTTGTTAGTTTGAAGGCAAATTCCTACTGTTTGCTCTCCAGTTTGTCAGAACCCGACGTGAGATGATATTGCTTTGTTGTATCAATCTTTCCTGTAGTTTACCGCTATTCAAGTTGATTTGATCAAGACATATGGCATCTAACTAAATTCGGAATCGCTTTACAAAATCTTGTATATTGAATCAAGCTTAAACTTTAATTTAGACTAAATCTAAATACCATGCAGGCATTTTTGTTGGGGGAAGCAAGGTTGTACATTTCAGACCTGAAAGAAACTTAAAGTCAATTGCTGAGACATCATCAAACTTGGATGATCAAACATCAAACCCATGTCCAACCTTTCCTGACTGCGGATTCAGACAGCTAAACAGTGGCGTGGTTCTTTCTTGCTTGGACTGCTTCCTTCGAAATGGGTCTCTTTACTGTTTCGAGTATGAAGTTTCACCATCTGTTTTCCTCACCAAAATAAGGGGTGGCACATGCACTACCGCATCATCTGACCCATCAGAGACTGTTATCCATCGAGCAATGTATCTTCTTCAAAACGGCTTCGGTAATTATGATGTTTTTCAGAACAATTGTGAGGATTTTGCACTGTACTGCAAAACAGGTCTTTTGGTACAAGACAACCAAGGGGTTGGAAGAAGTGGCCAAGCTTCTTCTATCATCGGTGCCCCATTGGCTGCAATGATTTCTTCTCCCCTCAAGTTGTTGATGCCAAGTCCTGTTGGTGTTGCTACTGTAACAGCAGGAATGTACTGCATGAGCAGATATGCAACTGACATTGGTGTTAGAAGTGATGTGATTAAGGTTCCAGTCGAAGATTTAGCTGTGAACCTTGGATGGAATTGTCCTGAGGAGGAGGTTGCTGAAAATGAAACTTCAGACGGACAGATTACTACCAGATGATTTATCATTGCAATTCATTCTTATATGCACACGAAACTGCTTCGTGTCTCAGTGTTACTTGATACACTAGTTCATAGCAGATGTGTCTCCATGGATGTTAGAGCTCCTGTAAGACAAGACTCAATGGTTTATTTCTTATTCCTTGCCGTAACTGGTCTGTCTAGTTATTCAAGGTGTTCATGGAATGAAATTGCAATAATATTACTTACATTAGTAACTATAATCTGATGTATTCCTTTGAGACAATTTTTCTTTTGAATGCCCATAATGCAACATTTACCTATAATAGTGATTGAACCATCTTGTTGTGCAACATAGAAAATCACAATGGATTGTATTTAGGCTATTTCTTTAACTATAAGAATATTCATCTACCAATACAACTGTAAATTAAAATATTTCTAAAATATCTCACTTTTCAGTGTATGACACCGCCGACACCCTCACAAGACTTTTTTTTCTATCAACAGAAAAAAATATATCATATAAGTAGAACAAATTTGGTTTACAAATATTTTACTTAATCACTTACAGTACCAAACCATTACCCCTGCCCCTCACAAGACTGTGTCATGCTGTGTGCTCTCTTTCTTTGAAAACGATGTGAAGTCCAACAAAGCAGAAATTGACAGGGATGGAAAATAAAATGCACTAACCTTGAAAGAGGAAAATGGCTATCAGCGGGATATTTGAGAATTTGCAGGACGAGGGCAACTTCAAATTCTTTTACCATGGATACAAAATTTCAACATTTCGAAAAAATTGAAATACAAGTTGTTTAAATTATTCATAATTATTTTCTTTTTTTTTTAAATTTTTTATAATATAATTAAAATATCTTATATTTTAATTTTTTATTTAGATACAGTAATTAAAGTTTTCTTTTAAGATAAAATTTAATTTAAAATAAACATTAAATACAAAATTTTAAAATTAAATTTCACAAAATATCAATGAAATTTAAATATTAAAAAGATATTTAATATATATATATATATTATACACGATTTTGATATGGACTCAACTCAATTTGGTTTGGAGTGGATCTGAATCGACCTAGTTTGGTTGGACTTGAATCATGTCCGACTCGACTCAATATGAGACGAGCCGGCCTCGATTCACTCCAAATTGAATCTGACTTGACTCAGTTTAAGGTGGGTCCAACTTTACTCAATTCGACTTCAGGTAAACCCAACTTGACTTGATCTTTGGTGGATTCGAGTTAACTTCGCCTTAAACAGGATTGAATTGACTCGACCCGAAATAGACCTAACTTGACTCGATTCATAGCAAACTCTAGTCAAACCTGACTCAACTTGGTTTAGAACGAACATACCTTGACTCAACCAAAATTGAACCTAACTCAATTTAACCTAACATAATCCAATTTGACTTGACCTAAACAAATTCAATACAACTGACTATAGATAACCTTAACTTGATTTAACCTTAGATAAGTCTAATTTAAGTCGACCCAAAACCAACCTAAATTAAATCAACTTATTAAGGCACATATTTATTTTGGATTCGATTCAAGTTAACCCTAGAAGAGTCCCAATAAGGCACATATTCCTCCCTTAAAAGTTACTTCAACAAAATAATATTTTATTTAAGCACAAGACGAAACACATGTTATTGGAGATGCTATCTGAAACAATTTTACACTAGTTGATTCATGTGCTCGGTTATATGAATATCTGTTCAACAATATACCAATCTTATTTTGGCTAATTTTTAAGTGTTAACATCCATTTTAATTGCTCAAGACGTTACTCTAAATATATTGAAACGAATTTTAATCTATTTAAAATTGAGAAATATTTTGTAAGATAAATTATATGGTAATTAAAAATAAACAGAAAAAAAAAAGAAAATCATGAGATGTGATGAATTATATAATACACAGAAATAGAAAAAATACTTTAATAAAAAATTATTGTATAAATTGATGTATTATTTATTAATATATAAATTTGCATGCACCTCTTTAAAAATTATACATATTTAGGGTCTACTTCTTGATCAGTAATATAAGACACTTTTAATATATAATTACACACCATTAAAACTAATTAGTTTAGTTGACTTTTTAAAAGATGCTATCAATATACCAAATTATGGTAGAAGTAAATAAGAAAATAAATAAAATGATTTTTTTTAAAAAAATTAGTTTTTGTAAAATAAAATCCCGTTTTTCGGATAAAACGATTACCGACTAAAAGTTGACAATGTATTCTTATAACTTTTTTATAAAATCCCAGGTAAAACCTAAAAATAAACTATTTTATATTTTTTTAAAAAGGTTAAACTATTTTACTTCGATTTTAGTAGAGTTTTTTTTTTTCCAAAGTCATCTATATTATAACAATTAATTTTTAAGAGAATATATGTATTTTTGAGATATATACATTTTTTATATTTTTAATTGTCTGACAAAAATTAAAAAAAATATTTTTTCCTTCAAAACTTTTCTAATGATTATTGTATGTATTATGCTAAGATGATCTCAACATATATGTCCAAAAATAATATATTTTGATCAACATTTAAATTAAACTAAGAACATAAGAATTGAAGGTCTACTAGATGTTAGTCTCAATATATAACTAAAGAAAATATGTAAAATGGATAATTTAGATATGTGGAAGCTCATGCGGTTATAGATACATTGACGATTCATATATAAAAGATTTTGATCACTCCGATTACCGAAATTTGTCTTGGACGTCAGAATGTCTTTTATAAGTATAACACTCGTGAAACCTATATGAAGAATCATAATCTAAAATATCTCACAAAAAAAGCATCTCGAGAAGAGGAAACACTACAAGAAAGAAAACATTTAGATTTTGATAAAGAGTAGAAGAATAATTATTTTTTCTGATTTAAAAAAAGTTGTTAGAGTTAGAAAGAAGAATATTATAATTTTTTAATAAAAATTACATTATTATTCAATTATGTTAGTATATATATTCTTTTCTAAAAGTTCATCCGTTTAGTTTTTTAATTATTTAATGTCACTATAGTAAATTTTAAAAAATTATAAAATTAGTCTCAGATATTTAGTTGAATGAAAATAAATAAACAAAAAAGGATTTAGTTTGTGATCAAATTAGCTCCTAAAATAATGTTAAAGGCCACTGCGTTCACTTTTATAGAGGACCAAAGCGATGACAAAGATATCTAGAAGAACAACTGAAAGGGAGATCATATAGATTTGAAAATTAAAGAAATTATCCAATTTTTATGGATTGTTTTGATTTTCACTGATCCAAATATTTTTCCAAAATTTTCAACAGCCTGTTTTTCTCTACTATTTTATTATTTATATTTTAAGCACATATCGACTCTTTGACCTAACCATTTCAATTTCACACACTTCATTCAAATCATGATTACGTATCCAAACATTTCGACAAAAATTATATATTTTTATCTCCTTGAATTATTTTATTACTATATTTTGCTTTGTTTTTGTAAGAAATGGGAGTCTCGTCATGTAATTGATTAAAGGAAAATATCATAGTTTAAAGTGTCTGCACATTGTGTAATATTAAATGGGGAATTAAGAGATTAATTATAATATTTCCATTTTTTATTTATTTTTTTAGAATTTAATTAGGATTATAAAATTATATTTGTATTCAGTCCTTTAAAAATAGCCTTTTATTTTAATTAAATTAGGCCCAGCTCATAGCAATAAAATGAATTAGAAACATCTTTCTCTCTTTGGGGACTTTCTTGACGGTTATGTTAGGTTTTCTTTGTACTTCCACTAGTCGCCTGGGACTAAAACTATTTTCTAGTGTAAGGTTAATCCATGATTGCCAGCTTTCAATGTTCTTCGTCGTTTTGCTGTTTTTTGGTATTTATTTTTACTGTTCTTCACACCAACACCGTTTTGTGAGTTTTATAAAGACCTTTTACACAGCTTTATGGGATTGTGTAAACCTAACTAGAGCTATTGATTCATAATTGCATGTTTTAGCAATTAATCACCCTTCCAATACTAAATATTTTTAGATAGTGTTTTCTATTTTTGGATCTAATTTTATATTTTTATTTTTCAAGAATATTAAAGAATATATTGTTGTGTCTATTTCTAAATAAATCAAAGGATTGAATTTTTAAATAGATTAACAAATTTAACATATAATTTTAATATTTTCAACACTTAATTGACATTTTTAATGGTATGAAAATTTGTCTTTTCTATTGAATGGAAATATAAAAGAATTTTATTATTTGTAAATACTCTAAGTTAACATGATAATCTTCATATGTCATGAGAATTGGTGATGTGTTAAGAGATTCATAGGAGATATGACTCATCAGATGAATTTCTCCAAACATTTGAACTTTGCTAACCATTTTTGTGTAAACGAGCAAGTCATTAAAATGAGTCTTATTCTTTGTTGAAATAAAGTTCATAAAAATATGATTTATGAGTATGATGATTTCTTATATATATTCTCACAAATTGAAATGTGCCCGTTGCTTGTCTCCTCTTTGAATTGCGGTTAGACATCAAACATCTCATACTTAAATAATAAATAATTCTTAATTTATATTTTTCAAATTGATAACTTTTCTGGTTGATGTTCTTCTTAGGAAGTTGTATACTAATTAGATTTAGGATCATTAATCAAATTATTCTTATAAAATCGTAGTTGGTTTTAGAAGAAACTTGTGTTTAGTTATATAATATTTTTTATCATAAAAAATTGCTCAAGAGTATAATTAGGAATATCAGTGATTGAGTTGGGTAGAATTTTAGCAAATTTACTATCCAACTCACTAAAAATTTATTGAGTTGGATTGATATTTTGTATTTTGTAAATTAAATCCAATCTACCATTCCCAACCCATTTTTTAGAGAATTGAGTTGGGTTAAGAATTTAAACTTTTTTTCTTAAAAGTTGTAATGCGATTATCACTGGAAATAGATTTGAAGATGACAATATTTTGTTGGTGGGAGAGACAGTGAAGACAAGTAACGTAAAGTGAAAGGTGGTGAAAAAAAATGAAAATGAATAGTGGAGGAGAACAACAAAGTATTGAGAATATTATGATTGATGTGATAAGAAGACATATTATAACAAGTTTTAGTTTTCTTCATCTAATGTTAGAATTTAAATGCGGTGGAAGCAAAGATAGAGATGAATGACAAAAATAAACAAGAGATAAAGGAAAATGTTGAGATTTACACACGGAAGAAGATGCACAGAATTTGTGTTTTTTTTTCCTTCTCTCTTGTAAAGTATATTATGACTTATCGAACATTGGGGGAAAATGGGAACAGCGTGGAAAGAACATTTTGATTTTGAAATATATTGGTTTGATACAGCCCAAAAGGAGAAATGGTTAAGGCAGAAGAAGAGAGAGACATAAATGTTTAGAAAAGTTGCTTTGTCTGCCAATAGAAGTTACTGGAAGTGAAAATCACGAGTGATGATGGCGGAAAAATAGTTGTTAATTAGCGTCGACATGTTAAGGCATTGACCTAGGTGAATGAAATGATTTCCACTTGACCCAGGCAAGGGAATGTTTGAGGGTCCCACCTAGGAAAACACCGAAAGAAGATGGCCCTTCAGAATTCTTTCAGTATATTTTAAAATAGAAAAATAATTCATGTGCTAAATAATTGTATATAAAATGGAAATATTTATGTATGCAGATAATATGATTAAATTCATGGTAATGGATTACACAGGACATCATCACTCATGACCCATGGAATGAATCATATAATATGTTAATTAGTGTTTGTCCATTGATTATACTATTACGTTAATTATTGTTTGGTTGGGGCAGGTAATCAAGTTTTCAAGATTAATCTGAACAACTATTAATTTATTAAATACATGTTGACCCTTGCTGTTCAAATGCATGCGCTTAACAAATAAATGCATAATTACAGATCAAGCTTGCATTACAAATCAGTTAAAATACTTGTTTTGTTTCTCTTTTTCAGTTTTCGTTTGGTATTATTCTTCCGAATAATTCCACCAAGTGCTTTCATAGTTGGAAGAATCTCGGATGTGATAATTTAGATATCAAAGCTGACAACCCACTAATTTTTGCAGACGCAGATAGAAATAGTAATAGAAACAGGAAAGATCACACAAACCACTATCACAACACAACCAATCCAATACATGTATAATTATAGTTACAAACTTGAATATCTGAGTCTTTCCTTAATCATCAAAAGTCATTCCGACCAAATCTTTGAAAGCATGCATACATCAATAAAGGTGATATATATCTACTCCTGACAGAAGAATTCATGAATACAGGCTATTGCATGACCTGGACAAAATTAGACCCTATATTCACCTCTTCTTCTATCTATCTCTCTAAATGGAAAAAACAACCATTATGAGCTGTAAAATCCTCATATTGCTCCAGAAGAAACGAAATAGTAATAATGTATACAAAACAGAGTAACCAGACCAGATGTATCCTATTGTTAGTGATCTGAACAACTTCAAACAAATAGATCATAATGATTCACGTGAGAAGGATAGAAAGAAAGAGTGAAGATAAAGAAAACAATGCAGGTTTCATCCATGTCCTCTCAATATTTCTTTTCCTTCCTTAATTACCATGATGAGCCTTCACCAATGATTCCAGTCCAGTATCCAGTTGGATTATTTCCTTGTTCTTTATTGTGTTCCACATCAACACCTGCAGAAAGGTGCTTGATGTCTCCGAAAGGGAACAAAAGCCTCCCGCCGCCACCATTCTCTTGAACCCCGTGTGATCTATTTCCAAACCCATCAACTGAAAAGCTAAGGTTTGGTTTAATTTCTTGCATGGGATAGCTCGCTGTGTAAAGTGAATCTGAGCTTGTCATGAAGGAATTAGAAGCATAAGGATTCAAACCCCTAGACACCATGCCATATGGTGGTGAAAGAGAAGTTGGCGCAGAAGAAGGGCTATGGTGGTGACTAGTATTGTCACCACCAATTTCAAGTTTTGGCATCTCAACATATGGAGACATGCCATGATACTTGTCCATAGCTGCAGGAAAAGCCAAATTAAGGTCATGGATTCCTTGCATTTTAGGGTTTTGGGAAGAAATAGCCGAGACTGATGAGAGGCCTGGTGGATTCAAGTCAGGAACCTTTGATGAGGTGACCTTCTTGTTCTTCCTGGAGCCACCTCCAACGGGGACATTTCTGAGAGAACCACCTTCTGTCCAATACCTTCTACAAGTCTTGCAGAAGTATCTTGGCTGTGTGAGGCTGTAATTGTTGTAATAACAGAACTTTGTGTTGGTTGAACTGCACCTTGGACAATTCACCTGCTCTTGTGGTCTTGCTTTCTTTTCTAACGATGGCCTTGCGCATGAATTGGGACCTATTTCTTCCATGTGTCCTCACTGTTGATCAACCTCCTAAAAAACCTAAAAGAGGCTATAAATACGTGATTGTTCTTATCTGACCCTAATCCACGCAGACAAAAAGAATTTCAAGAGCACGACATGGTAGTTTCATTACACAAAAACAGATTGGAGAGATAATTAACAAGACAGTCAAAACAAGAGGAATGAGTAAACTTAAAGCATCAATAATGATAATAAATTGATAATCCTCTTTTATCGCTGCTATATACTTGACAATAATTATCACACGAGGAAGAAGGTAAAGAGGAGCAAAAGTTAAAGCAGTAGCAGCGCTTTTTGTGTTTAGGATCTGATCGTAACCTTTTTTGGTGGAAAAGGAGAAGATAGGAGACCAATTTGCACCTTATGCCATGAATATCATCTCCTTGATAAAGCTAGAAATTTAAAACAAATTCAAACAAATCTTAAATCTAGTGGAACTTCATGTTTGTGTCAGCTTTTAAGCAAACTAAACCTCGGAATAAACAGCTCAAAGTTCGTGCATTAAGGAAAAGACAAGAGAAAAAACCAACCACCGCGTTTGCCAAGTGAACGGTAGCCATGAATACTTCAGAGAGAAGAGACAAAGAAAAGCAACGAAGATGATATGAGAGAGAGAGAGAGAGAGAGAGAGTTCACCTTGTTTGTCTGCAGCTGCGCTTTAGTGCAAGAAAGAATGTTTTGGTTTGGTTGTGGGATGGCTTTATCTGCTGGCTTATTACTTTATGAATGATGAAAAAGAAAAAAAAATAAAGTTTAAGAAGAAATGTGTCAGTTTTGACTATACTTGCAATTCCTCTTCTTTAATGATGTTTTAGCCTTTAGGAGTCCCTCTAATTTTTTAGTGTCTACAATTTCCTTTTCCTTTGCTATTAATTCCAAGTTCATTTCTTTTTGTCTGCTTTTGTTTAATTTTATGTGGTGGAATAATGAGTATGTAGTGTGGTCATGGGTGGATTTTTCCTTTTTTAACGATATAGACTCTTCACTAATGCTTCAATTGTCAAACCTTCTTTTTCTCTAATCAAGGACCACCTTTCAATAGATGTGATTTTTAGGTTCATCAAAGAGATTAATGTATTTGAATGCTTTCATTCATGTCTTTCTTTAATTATCAAAGATGCTTTTGCTGCAATTAATAAACTTTCTCCATGTTTTTAGCAGTACATATATACTAGGGTTTGCTTACAATGCGATCCAACAAATTCAATTCTCTTCTATAGTGATTCGTCGGCTTCATTTTTCTTTTATCTATTGTGAACTGTCTATGCTAGAGAGAACTTTTCAAATGCATTAGTGGTGATTAACTCAACAACTTCTCTGACCTTGGCCAATTAACAGCTAAAAAAATGTGCTGAAACAAAAGTTGCAAACTTAATTAACCACTAAGCAACATAATGGTCATAAGTCTATAACAACATAGCCAGAAAAGCGATATATTTTCTAGTTTATTAATCATAGATCTACTTTAATTTTATATTTATTTGCATGCAATGCTTTGCAGGAAATATTTAAACAATGAATGAACTATTTAGACAAATATAGGAATTCTGAGAATGTTGACTTCAAAATATGTATTTCACTTATCTTATTTTGGGTACTTGCTCGTTTTAAAAAAATACACATATTTCCTTAAATAAATTAAGCCGAACATACCCAAAATGTTTCGAAGTCTTTTGATGGAAACTAATTCTTTTTGTCTACATTCTATAATTTATCAACTCCAGGTTCCCCACATCAAGTGTCTTTAGTCTCTTAGATATACCTTTGTAGACAACCCTCCCTCCCCTTCAAAGAAAAGGGAAAAACTATATTTACAAAACAACTTACACCTTTATTTATTTCAAAGTAAATATATAGCAAATAGAAAGAAAGATAACTGATACAAGATAAAAAAAAAGGAAATATTTTATGATTTTATATAATAATAATAATAATAATAATAATAATAATAATATAATGATTTTATATTATTATTATTATGATTATGATTATTTCCTATCATCGAAACGAGTAAAGAGAATTTCTCCACTTCTATTATTTTTATCAACAGAAAATAGATATATGAATTAGAGTAAAAAGGAGTCTTTCAACTCTTTACACTTCTATTCCGTATTTCTTATATATCTAAACAACACACCTTTAACAGCCAATCTAAGTTTGCAACTTTTTGATTCATCTGCATTTCACATTTAGTTAAAAAATTATGGGCAATACTCAAATAATATATTACAAGTAATGTTTATAAAGTAAAAATAGAGACCTACAATCCCATTAGCACACCAAAATACAGTATCTCTTCAAAAGTATACTTTTGCTCAAACAATAAATCACAAGAGTTAAGTTTTAGGTTCTTTACCTAATATAAATGGATTATTAATGCCTAAAAAATGTGTAAAGAATTAATGTACTAATAAATCATATTTTGAAAATATTTTAATTGATATAATTGCCAAAATTTATGAAAATAATTACTATAAAAATTAATTTGAAATTTTGTATGTCTTTTTAAAAAGATATTTTAGTAATTACACTTTTAAAAACATCTCAATGATTCTAAATTGTAACTTATTAATATTAATATATTTCATATAAAACAAGTGAAATTATATTAACTAGTTTATCCCACAATATAGAGAGAGAGAAAAAAAAGAAAAGAAATAAGGGACGAGAAAATGTATAATTATTTCTAAATAATGGGTAATTCTTAAGTATAAATATTTACTGAGAAATACCGAATTGTTTGCTTTCCTGATTTAAATAACTAGGTTGCACGGTTAAAAATGAAAATATAAAAATTAAAGAATTTTTTTATCATAATTATAAACTCATTTTTTAGAAATAATTAAAATGAATAAAATTTCCTTTTAGTGGTGAAAAAAAGTAATACTTTTTTTGTATAGACAAATTATTTTAGTTATTGAAAAAAAAAAACAACTTTAGCGTAAAACCAGTAGCACAAGTAGACTAGTTGGTGGTGGTATTTGCATCCATAGTTGAATATACATTTGTGCACGTGATCACTTTCTACCAAAAAAACATGTGTCACCCATCTTTTAGAGACTCTCCGCTAACCTAACCACCACAATAAGATTAAGCATAACTTCAAATTACACCAATTTAATAATTTGGAACATTTTTAATTCTCATTAAAAACCTTATACAAAGCTTATTAATTAATTGATCATAATGGGGATCTTAAAGGTTAAAGAATGACAGAGAATAGAATTCTTTTACCTACTAAATAGGTTTATATATTTGTTACTATTTTAAAACCATTTATTCACAAAGAATTATGAGTATCATATGCTAACTGATATCTTAAAATTTGGTTTGAGAAATCAGAACGATAAGATGGGATTAGGATATATATGCATTGGTTAGCAGTGTTTTAAGTAGGTAGATCAGAGGGCATGCATGCACCTGACCACCAAAAGCGTGTGAATTTTTCTGTGCATTGATAATTTTTGTGTCACAATGCATTGTTTAGAACGAGGGAAATAGTCAGATGGCAGAGAAAAGCAAAAATATCGTCAAAACATCTTACGTATCAAAACACCTAAAATTCTTCTTCAATCTCGAGAGAAAATTACCATATAATGGACTAAAATTCATCCTCATCGTTATCTAATTATATCATATTATAAATTTCTCATAAATATGTAGTCAATTCTGCAATCCCATTAAAATATATCATGCATAAATATTTAGACTCTTTAGTAAGAATATATATATATATATATATATATATATATAATTATTTATATAGATTTACGAGACAATTTATACATGCTTTTCAGATGTGAATGCACCATCATTATAATTACAAACATATAATATATAGAAAGTGTAAACTATATTAATATAATTATTTAATACTCCTTTTCATAAAGTCAAACACAATTATACGCAATCTTAGATATTTTCATCTTAATCTATAATTTCAATAAACTCTACTTCTTGATAGAATGATTTACTTCCTTAGAAATTTACCTTTAAATTCTAACTTACCCTTAATCTCTACCGAAGTTGATTATTTCATACTCATCAAAATTTAATGCTTAAAAATCAAGAAAATTCTAAATATAGAAAACATAAAATTACAATAAATTACATATAAATAACCATTCAACTAGATTCATTTCAATATTAAATTAATAATTGAACTAATATGTATTATTTTAATATTAAATTATTAATAATATCATGTTTTATTTTTTTGGTTTTGAGAAAGAGAAAAGGAGTAAGAATGGAATGAAGAAAAATAACGTCTCGTGACTTTGTTAAAAAGAAGAAGATTGTTCTGACTTACTTAATGGACATTCCTATCTACTATGTCCACTCCCATTTTGTTTTTCACTTACTTACAAGGCTCAAAACAAAATTCCAAATCTAAATGTCAAAACATTTCTACAATCTACACTTCTCTTACCATCATTCTCAACTAGAAAACTCACGTCCTTAACAAGACATCAAATTCATACAACACGTAAGACAAAACTATTTTTTACAAATCTATTTCACAAATTTTTCAATTCCTTATGTAGTATAAACAAAATTATTTAATCTCATTTATATTGGATCATTTATGTTTTTTTTATAAATATATTTCCTTTCTTTTTAATTCTATTATTATTTTTTCTTTTACCAAACCACTAAATAATCATAAGATTTTCTCTTTTTTCTTTTGACTTTTCTAATTTTATTTTTTTATAATCCAAATAAAAAATGAATTTCATAAAATGCTAAATGTGAGGGAAATGATACAATGGAAAATGCAAGAAGTGGGGAAGAATATTGTCCCTGTCTACACAATGAAAAGGGTATAAAGACAGCTTTATCCTTGTATTTCACACAATTTGATAAAAAAATTCCTAACTTTACCCTATAATGAATTGCATTATAAAAATGCTATTCATGAAATGACTTCTAATCAGTTATTTACACTCGATTAGAAGACATTTGGTAAATAGTAGTTTTTGAAGCTTATTACTCTATGGACAAAGCATGCAAGGTAGTACTAACACATGCAATCATTACATATGATTTACACCAAAACTAGTATTTCATATTAATCTCATACAATATCTGTTGGTTATAGTTACATTAAAAACTTGCTAACAACAAATAGAGAAAAATAACGTGTTTTTACATACTTAATTTATTAACCACAAAATGAGAGACATCACGTGTTTTTACATATTACAAACTTTTTTAACACACATTTACCTTCTAAATTTACTCCTAAAAACATTCCAACATCATTTTCAAAATATTATTTACATATTTAATTTATAAAAGAATTATCTTAATGTGTTAATTCATTTTTTATATTCTGTTTTTTTAACTATTTTTTAGTTTATTCTTCTTTGTATATAAATGCTAATCACTATCAATAATATGGTTGGTAAATTATTTTTGATCATTTCTTTTTTTGAATTTTTTTTTCTCTTTCCGCATTTACAATTTTATTATGGTATTAAAACTCTTTCTTTGAAAGATTATGTTGTGTTTCACTTTTTTTCAGCTTGATTAAAAATAAATGAAGTTATAGATAAAATATCTCGTGTTAACAATTTCTTGTATCTTCATTTTATCGAGAATTAACTATAATTTTTGTGTAATCTATTTTTTATTTCAACAAACTATCATTTGTGAAGAATATCAATGATTATTATTTTTATTGCAAAAAAAATATTATATTGATCATTATCAATGGTATAAGTTATTGTTGATAAATTTTTTTCTTTCCTATATTTTTTTCTCTTTCTATATAGTTGTTAAGTTATTTGTAATTTTTTTATTTATCAATGGAATTTTGGGATCTCATTAAATACACTTTAATATAACTCACCATATTAAATGCAATCATTCATTCTTGAATATCCATCATCTCATAAGATATCTAAGTAGATTATGAGCATCAACTTCTAACTCTACTTAGTTTCTCAAACAAACAATAGATTACACGACACCAACCCCAGACTCCACTAGGTCTCATACCACTTATCTTCAATTTTCAAGTGTATAACTCATTCAACTTTTCTCATTTTTATCTTATTGAGGTCCAAGAACACCTAACAAATTTGTGGTTGTTTGAGCAAAAAATATTCTGAATTGATTTTCTTTATACCTGACTATTCGTTTGAGCAAAAGTAGGCTCAAGACAAAAATTATTTTTTTGGACATTTTTCACTTGAGTGAAAATATTGTTACCTTAGATATGACAATTGAACCTGTTCCTAGGTATTACCCAAACTCATCCTAATTTTGATAAAAAAAAATTCTCATATTGATTGAGTATAGATAATATTCGATTTTTTAAATTGAGTATGAAGAAGAATATGTATATACTCATCTCATTTTAAATTGCTAAAATACACATTTGATATTGTCCTCATTTTTTAAATTGGGTATGACGATGAATAATACCTTATTCTTGTTCTCACATTCATTTTCATTTTAGATTATTAAAACACTTTAGTTTATTAGGTGACCTAAAAAATTTATATTAACTTTTCTTTGGTCCTTTGTTTCGTAATTTATTTCTAAAGTACACATTTGATCATTTTTACGTTTATATATAATTCTTTTACCTTTATCCAATTATTATTTAATAATACTTTGATTTGATATTTATGTAATTATAATTTCCTTATTAATAAGAAAAGAATATGTGTAATATTTTGACATTAAATATTTTATAATATCATATTTCTTTTGCTGTGATTTTTATATTTTTATAAATAATTATTTTGAACAACAAGGATTATATTTGTTACCTAATTGAGATATCCATATTCTTGATGGGAATAGAAATGAAAATGAAAAAAAAAATTATACCCATTAAATATAAAAACAAGTATAAGAATTTCAAAGTGAAACACCTTTCCCTAGCGTGCTATTGTCATTATTTGTATTCTAATAAATTTATTTTAATTTTGAATTAATTAAATAGTAAGTAAAATATAACCAATTGACCGTGATTATTATTATGTTAGAATAAATTTTGGTTTAATGTTTGGCATTATTTCTTATGTACAATATTTGAATATAAATAATTTTAAATGATTAAAAACATTATAATAACTTATTGATACGTGAATATTCTTGTCATTTACAATTTATGTAAATGTTTATAAAATTTAACTTTTATTATAAAATATAATATCATATTTTGCTTGTTTCAAACTTTAATATTTAAAGTTGTGAATATTTAAGGATATTATTTCATTTATTGAAATAATACGAATCCCAAGCATGAGAGAAGAAATACGTTATTAATCTTTGAGTAGTAGTAACAATAAGAATAAATTAGTAAAGAGGAAAAATGGTGATGTTGGTGAAGAAAAGTAATAATTATAATTATAATTATGCATCCTAAAATGAGCTACAAGCTGCTTTATGAGGCATGATTGTAACACAGTAATTCCAAAAGAAAAGAGAGAAAGATGAGAGAAGTTTCCAACAGCCGACAAGAGGCGACAAAAAGAAAGCAGAGTGGGTCCTGCATAATGCGCACAGGGGATGTATTTATTTAATATTTAACATATAATAACAAGTTTATGTAATAAAATGCTGATAAAATATGTATTATTATTGTAAAGTTATAAATATAATAATATGAGTTATGATGGGTGGAAGGTGTGTGTCACTTCACTGTCACTTTCTTCCACCACCTTTTCTTCTGATGGCAACAAATTGCTTTCAAATTTTCCCAACAATCACAATGGAATCTCACTCTCTCCTCATTTCAATCACTTTAAAATATACTTCCACACCTGTTTTATAACTCCTTTAAAAATATTCATTTATTTAATAAAATTATTTATGTATAACTTTTTAATTTTTAAAAATTTAATTTCACCTTTTTTATTGTTTCTTCTAAATTTGAACTTGTAAAAATGTTTTTCTAAACAAATTCAATTTTTAATAATAGTTGGTAAGTTTTTGTTGGTAATTTGGCACAGAAAACGACAAAAAAAAGGAGAAAATGTAAATGTTGACAATCTAATAAAGCTGCTTTAATTTTGTGTGATTTAGAGACAAACGTGAAAGAAAAGAAAACGAAGGAAGAAAAAAAAAACAAGAATAATATTTTGACCACCTATCCATTTTTTAAAATAATAGATAATTTTGTAATTATATTTTTTAATCAAATTGATAATAGTTGTAACTTTTTTAAAAGATGTCATCATGTCAATCTATCAGAACTAAAAAAATTATAAAATGAAAAAGGTTTACAATATTTAAACAAAAAAAAGTTGTTATACTTAATACCACGCATGATTCATTTTGCTTAAATGAGCTTCCTATTCTTATATATATAAATCTTATATTATCGTAAAGATTTAGGTATTCTATATAATATATAAAATAATCGTTTCAAAGTGCTTTTATAATTGATTTAACATTAATATTTAAAATTAATTTTACTAATTTATCTCATTCAAAACATTTTTTTTCTTAAACAACGTTAATTTACAACAAAATGTCATGTTATTTATTTCAATAATAAAACTTGTGAAGCAATATCTTTTTAATTTATATTTATATTTATACACAACTCCAATAAAAATAACCTAAAATAATGTAAATAAAATTAAAAAAGTAAGGCATGATAAAGAAAATAAATGTTAACACTTTCTTACACTTATTATATTTTTAACACCAGAAATTTTTGTCATTATAAGTATTATAATATAGTTGGATGAAAAGATTTTAGAGATTAATTTATTTTTATAGATAAGTTGAAATGTTTATGATAAAATATATTTAGATAAAAAATTTAGAAGAAATTAAAATTTTAGAAATGTAGGAAAATAATTTTCTTATTTAATATTAGGATTTTTAAATTTTACAAACAAAGTAATAAATTAGAATTGTTTTTTGTACTTTTTCGTCTTCTTTCAAATTTATGTTTACTTTCTTTGGCTTAAACTCGAGATATGGGTCTGGTGAAATTTAGTCAGAAAGTTGTTAGATTAATATTTTTTTATTGACTATGTGGTCAAAGTTTCTTTTATATTAAAATACAACATATTTTTTTTTTGTCATTATTACTTAGAATTCTTTCTTATATAAGTAGTCAATATCAACTGCATTTGTCAATTAATATCAAACACAATTTTTTCGAATTGATATGAATTTAATTTATTGTCAATAAGGTGATTTTTCTATTAATATTCATCAAAACCTATTTTAGAGTTATTTTTCTATTAATATAATTTCTTAATTAATATTGTCATAACTTTATTTTTGACTGATGTTAGTTAGACTTGTTTTAATTGGTCGACGTTGATATAGCTTATTTTTTTAATTAATATTATTGATATTATCAGTTGAAATTTGTTATGATTTTCTCAACAAATGTTGATTAAATTATTTTTCAGTGGATATGATTTTTTTTTTGCAATTAAAATGCATGATTGCTTTTGGACATGTTTGTGAGGAATATTTTTCATTGTTACCAGTATTATTTGAAAATAATTGAAATAATTTATTCAAATAATAAAAATAAAATTTAAATTATTTAATTTAAATAAAATTTCTTAAAATCATACAATTTAAAATAAAAAATTAAATTCAATATATATTTTTTTTTAAATTCTTATATTTAGATAACTTTATGGTGGACATTGAATGGTGCAGAGCAGCCTAAACCATAAACTGTTAACTTTAATGCTTTTGTTATTAATGTTTGTTTATTTCATTTAAATCAGTCATATAAGTTTTGAATTACTCATCTTATCAACCCTTAAAATCTTGTTTGCAATTCTTATATGTGTATAAATGAATGACCAACAAGACTATCAATTCCAAATTTGATTTTCTCCTCAAGTTTTGACGTTAATGGGATTAATTAAGGAAATAATATTGCCTATTTTCATTGAAAAAACTTTAGTGTTGATCGATTATTCGTGGCCCTTGAAAGCTTGGGCTTTTCATCTACTTTGATTATTCGAAATTTTTGGGCTTTTCTAGTCCATCAAATACACCAACCAAATCCACATACATCAGGTCCAACACTAAACCCACCACACAAATAAAACAGTACCAAAGATACACACATAAAATTAATTGTCAAAATAGTTTTAAACTACATTTATAAATTAGGGACTATATTACTTTTTAATCGAATTTAATTTCATTCACTTAAACAATATATTACATGAACTAACCTTTGTAATTTAAATTTATATTATGAGTTTGAAAAAATAATTATAAGTTATGCGACTTCTATAAAATCACAAACATATTTCTAAAAATAATCAAACATGTATAAAATCAAATATATTTTTCAAATTAAGGTTGAAACGCTCAAATTTAAAACCAAAGATGACTATTTCCATCAGAAATTAGGCCTAGCAAAAGAAACTATTTTTCTACACCGTGATTGACAAAAACATGAATATTTATGGGAAGAAGTACCCATGTTAGTGTTTAAGTATGTTTAAAGACGAATTACTCTGAAGAAAGTTATCTAGGAAAAAAAAAGCATAATTTTTTGAGTTTGCATTCATTAATTGAAATGATTAATTAATTGGACTCCTCTAACCCAAAATGGCATAATTAATAAATAATATAATATTACGATGATACTTGTTACGTAACACATGCGTTATGAGGAGTTTTGTTAGCATAACATTTTCCATATCCTTTAAAAAAACAAAATAGTTTCCAGCAGGAATTTGGATACTTAAATTAATTAAAATGCATGAAAAGTTATGATTAAACTTAGGAAATCAAAATAAAGAGTAGTTGTTAATGCGTGAGTGCTTATGACACTATATTGCCAATGAAGACCGTTTACGCAAAGCAGCTATAGGTAAGGTAGGGAAGTACATAAATCTTCTAAAGCAAACATTAATATGGGAATCAAGTCTTTGCTTATAAAAAAACATTGACATATATATGTCAAAGCTACATTAATTGGTAAGATTCAAAATGAGGAAATTAAGATCTGTTTGGTTGATGGCTACATTTCTCAAAATAAGAAGCCACTTCATATATCACCAAATTCACTTCATCCTTGGATCTTGATTGTGGCCTGTATTGTCAACAACATATCCATTAATTCAATAACTTATTTCTTTCATTTTTTCAATCAATGGGGGAAGGTTTTCAAATAGCCATGTGTAAAAGTATGCATGATATATATATATATATATATATATATATATATATATATATATATATATATATATATATATATATATATATATATATATCCTTGATCAAAACTATGTGGTCACCGAAGCACATCTTGACTTCTTGAAAGGTATGTGCTCGAAACTAGTTTTTGTCAACTTTGACATGAACAAACAACTATTGTGTCACTCAACAGTTTCTGATGGAATTAGTGGCTTCATTTTCATCATAAGACAGTTTTACGTGTGAAGC
Organism: Lablab purpureus; assembly: GCA_030347555.1. NCBI lineage: Eukaryota > Viridiplantae > Streptophyta > Magnoliopsida > Fabales > Fabaceae > Lablab > Lablab purpureus. The sequence continues at coordinate 19,047,982 of CM059259.1, forward strand.
TTGTTTTACCCTTGTTTTTGATGAACCTATATGAAACCTAATCACAACTCAGCACGATGCCTTACTTCCTCAGTGGGAATGAGTTCAACATTACTTGTTTGAAACACAGTTTTTGGTTTCTGTCATTTCGAAATCTAACGTTGCACGTTTCAACGGTTGTATACCGACAAGTGTTCAACCCACCTACACACATCCCCTCACGCAAAATTGCTCATTTTTCCTTTAAAGGTTTCAGTTGAAAAATGCTTCAAATTTTCTATCTAATTATTATTTCACAAGTAACTAAATACCGTAACATTTAAATTTCAGTCAATTAATATACATGTAAACATTAACACTAAAACTCTACTTAGCAACGTAAGCATTCAGACTAGCTAATATCATTAGTTGATGCATTCAGACTAATATTATTAGTTGATCCCATTTTTCATTTACGTCAAATAATTTTTTCAACGAAAATAAATATATCCCCATTGCTTCTCTTTTCCTTTAGTTTTTTATTTTTTGAACACCTAAATAAAGTGTTGTTTAGTTTCTACAATTTCAGAAGGCTTAATTTTCATATTTTACACGTGTTTTCATTTTCTTTAGTTAATTATTTATATTTTTTTTCGAATGTGCTATTGTCTTGCTCCTTTGTTTTGATATGGATCTAGTACCCCAGTAATTTTTATACATTATTATTGCTTTTGTTATATTTTATATTTATGCACTAAATTTTTCTTGGGTTTAAGTCCGTTTAGAAACATGCTTATGTAGATGATTATAGATTTTTATTTATTTTCATTTATGATAATCATGTGAATACTTTACTTAAAATTTAGATATTACATTTGATATTAGGTATTTAAATTTTATTTATTACCTGATGTTTTTGGTTGAAGCTCCGGCACTAGGAATTTGAACTCAATATGAACTCAAGAGTAGAAGCTGAAGAACATGCGCCAGTGATTTTGATGTGTTTCAGTGATGACTCAGTAGTAAACTTCAACTGCTATTTGTTAACTCAGTATTTTCAAAACCATTGAATGAAAAAAATCAAAACCAAGGACCGAAATTTTCCAACTTAAGTTACATATTAACAAAACATTTATTAAGAGACAGTTAAGGGCACGTAAATCTACAAAAAGTCTTCAAATATCTTATCAAAAGGATCATAGCGCTGGATGTGAGATTCATATATAGAATGAATTTGTCGTTGTTTTTTCATAACTGTTGTTAGTATTGGAAAAGAGTGAGGTTTTCCCAACAGGAAAATAGTGGTATTCATGACTTGATATTTCAAGATATATACACTCAGTTGTAATAATAACCAAAGAAATCCATTTTTAGAAAAAATTTAGACACATAAAAACTTCAAATATCGCATCTATTTAAATATTGAATAAATAATTAAATAAGTATTATGTGGAGTAATGTTATTATGTATATATAAAATGTTTCGGGTATTTTGTAATTAAGATTATAATGAATGAAAAAAATATAATAAGATATTCATAAATAATATTTCACATAATCTCCGATCATTGGTATGATTTGTCGGGGTTGAAAAGTAATTCTAAAGACAATTTTTAATTCTTTAATAGGAACTTTTCTTTCTCTTAAATCTTGATTCGAGGTTGTTTTGGTATATTTAATAGTTTTACGATCTTTATACCCAAAACAGTCATGCATATGAATTTTACTTATAGTTTTTGGTTTTAAGTTTGTGCTTTTCGATGTATTGGTAGAAACTACACATGGATAAAAATACTAAACTTCACGTTTTTTTTAGTCTTAAATCATTCTCATGATCTCACATAATGAAAACATAAGAAGATAGCTTAAATTCTATTTCAAATCATTTCTATATTTATCTTTTTTAAAAAATTATTAATTAAAATTCATTCTAAAACAAGTTTAATTTGTCTTACCAAGTTTCACTCGAATGTGTAGTAGTTTTTTTTCTACAACTTCTAGCTCAAACTTGGTAATATTTCACTTTTCTAAACCAACTATCATCAAACTGTTTTTTAACGAAGTCTTTTCCATACCCCAACCAAAATCATACAAAATTTATTCAAAATTAGTATAACTATTTTTTGTTATAGAAGGTTGGTATAATATTAGAGCTAAAGGTTGAAAGAAAATAGAGATGGTTAAGCTTCAAAAAATGAATATCCTGGTACAATATTTCTCAAGCATTTATAGTAATATTTCAAAAGTATTTGATCTTTTTTTTATTATTTTTACTTGTTAGCGTTTGTTCTTAGTTTGAATTTGGGGTTCTTTTTTTATGCCAAAATCTCACCCTTAGCTGATTTAGATGAGTTAAATGATTAAATAGAAGTCTATCGGGACAAGTTAAAATAAGTAGAAAATTTGAAATTAGTCTTTCTATAAATTAAAATATGTAAAAAAATTGTTATATAATTTTTTAATTTTTATTTACTTTGTGCACAAACTAATTTTAGTTTATGAAAAAAATATCATTTTTTAGTAGTGCTTTGGGGGAAAAAATGGTTTAAACTGACTTTGGGTCTTTAGATTAATTGAGATTTTTGAAATAGGTTTCGAATGAGGTCTCTAAACGAAACAAATAGGTCCATGAGATTAGTTTTTGGTCTCTTGAAACGGCTACAATTTATTATAATTTTAAAAATGGTAAAAGCTCTATTGAAAATTAAGAATAATTTACAAGACGAAGGCCCAATTAAAGATTGTTTTGATTTAGGAACCTGTAACTAGTTTGTGGATTTATGTAGTGATTTTAATTACAGAATTTTATTCATTGTTTTCTTATGTTATTGAAAGTTATTATTGGATGCTTTCTTATGTTAGCAGGTGTTAGTAGTTATATATCTTAGTTGTATAATAAATAAAAAATCTTCATCCTTTCATGGCAACAAATCCAGATTTTATTTCTTTATTGGAAATGACTAATTCCATTCTACTTGCCAGTACTCAGTAAAAAGAAAAGAAGAAGAAGGAATTTTTCCAAGTGTGTTTTTAAAATGTTATTTGTTAATTGGCTACAATGGAGTCAGCAAACAAATGGACTACCTCCAACTATGTTAAATATATACAACTCAGTCAAACAAATGGACTTTGTGTTTGTATATTTATTTAATTTTATTTGGAATTGTCGTAATATACTATAACCACAACATATAATAAGGTGGTCTTAAAAAATTTATATACTCGCTATAGAATTAGATGGGACTCGCACGAGGGTTTGCTTTTTCAATATATTATTTATTACTTGGGAAAAATTATAATCTCATTCCCAAAAAACGTAGAAAATAGAATAAAATAAAATAGGAGCTTAAATAATCAACAAATGGATTACTCCATAGATTAAGTTGTACAATACTAATTAATATTAATACATCAAGAACATATTATCTTTACACTACTTTCTTATTAGATATTAATAAAACATACACTCCCACCCACATATTTCTTTAACCGAAATGCAGGTGTGAAAATATTATTTTCCAATTAAAACCCAATACCAATTATTAATGCTGCATACATAAAAAAGAATTTTGACATAATTTACCGACATCTTTTGTATGGGAAAAAACATTGCTTGAATGTCAAATGTTACATCCAAAAGTCAATAATATCACGTAAATTCAATTCATGCAGAGGACGTATATATATATATATATATATATATATATATATATATATATATATATATATATATATATATATATATATAATTTTATATAAGGAAAGTGGTAATTTTAGTGTAAGTAGTGAACAAATAGATGTGGTCGAACTCGAACATAAAAACATTAGATAAAATCCGTGTTTGGTTTAATGTATTTTAAAAATACTTATTTATTTTTGTAGTATCTTGAAATAGTTTGGAGAAATGATGGTATATGATTAGGGCAAAAAAGTTTAAAGCATTTGACGAGCATAATCTTAATAAAACTAGTTTAGGAGACATATTTTGGACTTGCACTATCTTGGATCGACAATGTCCAATAAGTTCACGTAAGTCCCAAGAATATAAATGCATGTAAAAGCAATAAGAGAAAGCATGCGGTAGAAAGACAGATAGAAGAAAGGTCGTTGAGTTTCGTGCACGGATCTATATTTACAAATAAATAAATTAGAATAACATTACTCTATTTATACAATATATAATAATATCACAAGCTTCCAAATAAAACGCATAACCATTTTCTGGTAGAAGTATTTAATCAAGAAATGGTTTAATTAAAAGCATATAAATAATCTTTAATATTTTAAAAACATGTAACGTGTGATAGAGAATTATGAACAAATCTGCAGTGAGAAATAGGATGAGAGAATAGGCAATGCTTGCTGGCTGGCTGGCTGGCTTAAAGTTTGAATTAATTAATGAATTTAAAATTCAACAACCATGGATGAGATTTGTCGTGGTCCATGGAATAAAACAAATATATATTATTTTAAAAGAGAAGAAACGTGGTATTTAAAAGGAGGGTAAGGTGTTGGGAACCTGAGAAGCTATGTTATGCTTCCTTATTATGAGGTAGAGAACCTTCTGGATCTCTCTCCATCCACCACTTGAAGGTGAGTTTGTTTGTGTGAAGATGGGAAGAGCTCCTTGCTGCTCCAAAGTTGGGTTGCACAGAGGTCCATGGACTCCACGGGAAGATGCATTGCTCACTAAGTATATTCAAGCTCATGGAGAAGGCCAGTGGAGATCACTGCCAAAAAGAGCTGGTAATCTTATTATTTCCTCCCAATCCATCTCTCATCTCTCTCATCTTCTCCTTTCCCTCATCTTCCATCTCTCATGCTCTCTCACTGTTCTTCATTTTCCTTCTCCCTTCTTCATCTCTCCTACATATTAATTATTCTCAAATCAACATCTTTTCTCTCCTATCTTTATTATTACTTTTCTTCCCCTTGTTATCATCGTCAAACTTTCGTTATATAATAATATGTTTGTGATGACTCTGTGTAAATGGCATCTTTCCTTCTTTCTTACACCATTACATCTGATTGTCTTTATTCAATTCATTTTTTTTGTTTTTTAAGATTATACTTTATACCTTTTTTAATCGTATTATTTTTTCCTCTTCTCTTCACGCCTCTCTTCTAAAAGATTATTATTTTTATCACATACACGCAGTTCCATCATTTCAACATATCATCTAATCGTATTGTTGTAATTAATAAAACTATTAATTTTTAGAATAACTACTTAAAAAGTTATATTTAGAGTAATTCTTACCATATTTATTAATAAAGGTTAATAAAAATTATCTCGTGTATTTTTCTTTTTTAAACATGCGTATGGGGACATGATAGCTGTCAAAAAATATATTTTCAAGGTAACATTTGAATTCAAGTTGTCCCCCCACCTTCAATCATCCGAGTTAATTAAGTGAGCTTTATTTTACCACAAATATGACCATGGTAAGTTTATGATAACTACACTGTCTTTTAGTTTTGTTTTGAGTCAGATAATATTGATGGTTGGTGGTTGATGCAGGTCTTCTTAGATGCGGAAAAAGTTGCAGACTGAGATGGATGAACTATCTGAGACCAGATATAAAGAGAGGAAACATAACTCCAGAAGAAGACGATCTCATAATTAGAATGCATTCACTTTTAGGAAATCGATGGTCCCTCATTGCAGGAAGATTACCAGGACGAACAGATAATGAGATAAAGAATTACTGGAATACCCATCTCAGTAAGAAGCTGAGAAATCAAGGAACAGATCCTAAGACACACCACAAGTTAACTGCACCACCAGAGAAGAAGAAGGGCAAAAAGAAGAACAAGCAAAAGAATGAGAATAAGAAAGGGACCTCAGATAAAACCTTAGTTTATCTACCAAAAGCCATAAGGGTTAAGGCTTTGTCATGTATGCCTCCAACGGAGAGCACCTTCACCCTGGATTCGAATTCAGGTAGTGCATCAACGAGCCAGGAGAAAGTTCAAAGCCCAGAAGAAGAAGCAAGAGAGGTAAACATGGTCTGGGGGGTAGGCGACGATGGAGACGATGGAGGGGTTGGAATATTCTTTGGTGAAGAGCATGACCTAGTCAACAGCTCCTCTTACGTGGAAAGTCATTCTGATGATGTTCACACTGATCATAGTACGCTAGAAAAGCTCTATGAAGAGTACTTGCAGCTCTTGAAGGATGAAGAGAAACCTGCAGATGAATTAGATTCTTTTGCTCAATCTTTATTGGCGTAGATGTAGAAATAATGGTAAAATATATGGTTGGAACTAATAAAATAAAGTTTGCTCTAGCTAGCATGTGAGCTTGTATTATTTATTCCTTCATCAGTGTTGATTAATTAGAATAACTTTCCAAGTTATTAAATAACAATTATGAAAAATTATTATTTTAACTATAGAGCACTTTTTAATTTATTGACGGGATTATAATTAGATCCTTATATATTTTGAATGACCCGTGAACATTAGTTTGGTTTATTATGTTAGAGAGGTTTTTATTCATTTAATTAAAATAAATTTGTTTTTCATACAATTTTATCAAGCAAACTGATCTGATTGTTAAGTAGCAGGCAAAGATTCCCATTTCTTAACAACGATTTAACATAGATTAACCTGTGTTGGTTCTCAACTATCCACAGTTTTAGTTTTTGATTTTCTCTTAATTTATGATGGAGCATGATTAAATATATATATATATATTATAATTGTAACATTTTTTGAGTACATGATCTAGATGAGGAAAAGGGAGAGCATACGATCAACCAAAGAATTTGCTTTACAAAATTGCCCATTTAGTTAATAGGTGATTGTATAATAGAAACACGAGTGGACGTGGCTATTTTGGTTGTGCATGAGAGAGTATAAGCTAGGAGGGAGTTAGGTTGAATAATAATGTGATATTATAATTTAAAAATGTGAAGAAAGATCTCTTAGTATGTTAGAAAGTGAGATAAACCTCCGGCAAGGTGAGATGTTTGAAACTTAGCTTCTCACGTGCTTACCTTCTAGCCCGTCATCCTTAGAATTTAGAGATACATCAACACTATTTACACCATATATCTAATTCCTAGTTAATCTTACACCTGTGCATGTAAAAAAAATATTATCAACAGATATTTATGAAATTCGAAAATACTCAAAGTAGTAGGTTTTGTGTATCAATTAAAGCAACTCCCAAATTTGAATAATGATTATCAATCCTTGAGATTTGTTACTGTCAAAGCGCATGGAAGAATCCAGTTATTAGTATCAAGCATTGAGTTTCTGTTCTAAATACAAACCCAAGATATCTTAACTATTCTTATTTTATATAAATTGTTTGACAATCTTATTATAATATTATATATTTAGCTTTTTTTTTAGTAATTTAAATATTTATATTATTATAATTAGTTCTAAAGTAATTATATTAAAAATAAACATTGCCAAAAATATATTTATTCTAATGATTACTCCGGATATTCTATCTTCTATTTTCAACCTACTGACAACACGTTTAGCCTAAAGTCGACGAAATTTATGCAAGTAGCAGTGATAGTTTAATGGATGCGTGTGATGTAAGTTGAGTGAACGGGTAATTCTTTTTTTTAAGTGACAATTAATTATATATATTATTGTTATTATTATTCCTGGTAGTGTGTAAGGTTTGGCACGAAAAATTAATTACTCGTGTTCTTGTGGCTTACTTACATTTTTTTTTTTCTAATTTTAGTATAATTGATCTTGAAAGTATTAATGTGAAAGAATTGTTTTTCAAAGAATTGGTGTTTAAAAAATGTAATTTATATATAAAAAATAAGTTTATGAGAATTATTTTTTCTTTAGAACATTTTGAATGAGATTAGTAATATTAGAGGAATACGTGATGTTGTCCACCTATAGTGTTAGCTGGAAGGGTGGTGGTGTTCTCCTTCAGGTTTAAGGATGGGAGTGATAAGAGTTTATAGTAGTTTGTTGCCATATACACGAGGAGCATTATGGTAGCCTAAGTTTTCTACGCACTATAAATCGTGTATTAAGCTGGTTAGAATATAGTTTGGCTTTGTTGTGGTTTAAACCAATTTTTTAAATGTGTGTACTGTATATGCAGGGTTTAAGAGGTTTCCCCGAAGGTATAAGTGCGGGTATGAAAGGCAAGAGCTTCACTTTGGTAGCATTGGGGACATCTTGGGGAGTGATGCTTTGTCGGCAGCATGCTGGAATTCTTGCAGGGTTGCTGTGGACTTAGCTTATGCTGCAAGAACCCGTGTTGGAGACATTGGTGGCATGCACTGATCACTTCAAATGAGTGTCATGTACTAAAACATGTATAAACTGGAGCTTCTTTTTATACAGTCTCGGGACAAAGAAGATGAAGAAGAAAAACTAATGTACTACATGGGTGATGTTCTTGCTTCATAGGGATTAAAGACTTACCTTCTCTTTTGATTTGTCGGGGAATTGCTCATTCTTGTTTGGGTGGCACGCAGTATGTGGCTGCTTCTTTTTAGTATTCATGTTCTTAGATATATCAAATTTGGGCAGGGTGGAATATTGTATGCAGTTTTTTTCTCTTCCTTGCATAGATGGATTAATGCTAGATATTTATTAACACCTGATACATGATTGTAATAAAATAATAACATATAAAGCATAATTATGATGTCTGTAAATAGGTAAAGTAAACGAGACAATGTAAATAGGAAAATTTTCACTTACCGTAAATTTATCACTCTACAACACTTTCAGATTTTTTTTCTAATTTCTTTTATTTTTCAAATATCTTGAATTGTATTAAAAATAGAAATAATTATGTTACTGTTGGGGTGTGAAACCGCGGTTTGAAAAACCTCACCGGGTATCATCTTCCATGTAAATATTGTAATAGATTTAAAATCCCATTTATACTCTATTATTTTAATCTTTTGTTGCTGACAGAAAAATATATAGGGTTAACATGACAAATTATCATGTCCTCCACCTTAGACTTGGAGTATACCTTTGTCTTTGAAGTTTCTTTAATCTTTTCTTGGATGTACATGAGTTTAATGCTCCCATTTATATATATATATATATATATATATATATATCTTTTTCTGATGAAAAAAGATTATTTATGATAATTTAAATAATTTTGTCTAATAAAATTATATTTAAGTACATGATGTGAAAACATAGTTACTTGTATAACCAACTATTGCTTACTTCAAATACAATATATATAAATTAATTATAAAATTCGTAAAATTGAATATTTACATGAAGTTAATCTTAATGTTGAAGGTGAACTTGGTATAAAGTACTTAAATCTATGTAAAATTATAAAATGATAAAATTAAGATAAACAATATCATTCAGTGTAAATGCATATGACAACTAATATTACTTTTAATTTGAAATGTATATACTAGTATGCTTTGTGAACTAAGCAGCCCAAACATACCAATATATAATTAGGTAATCAACTTAATTATGTTCATTTAGTGGATGAAGACCCTGCTCCAACCAGATACTATATATTAAGATTTTGAAAACAAACGGAATCAAATATGAGTTATAAGCAGATGCACAATACCATAAGTTAAGGTCACTGAAATAGGTCAGTTGTCTTGTCTCAAACAAATTGACAAAATAAGTATGATAAAGCCATTAAAAATAATATTTGAATAGAATGGGATTTTGGATGGTGTTACTCAATGTCAAAGATTGATGAGATCAAGAAGGAGGAAGATAGGGTTACCGAGGTTGTGTCAATTGAATATGTAACATTCCATTTCGAAGTCACAAATTCTTGGTGCCGAAATGGACATCAGCAGCCAATACATTTAGACCAGTGCTTGAAAATCAAATGTATTTGCCACAAATTTATGCAGGTGACATCTTCTGGAGATAATGGTGTTAATGATTACTTTAGCCATAGCGACTATGATTCTAGAGAATTGATTATATGTGTTTTTTCATCACTATATATAGTCATAAAGAAATTGTTTGTTTAAGGGTGAAAGTACTGATAGCTAGCTGCATTGTCAATTTTGGTGCCTGTTCAAACAAAATATACAGACACAAATTTAATAAAGGGGTAGTTGGTGGTGTGGCCGTGATGATTACTTTTTTCTTAGCGACAGTAAAGTAATATGTTGTTTTTCTTTTCGGACGATTTGGTCATTCCCAAGGGAAGTTTTTTCTTATTGATAGTGTAATCAGTGATAGGCCTTGGATACGTTAGTTATGTTCTCCAATTCTTCTACTCTTCTCCGCAACTCGTATGGACCATTCACCTATGTTTGGCTTTTCAAGAGGGACGGTTCTTGAGACAGTGAGTGAATGATATTGAAATTATTGGTGGATTAAATTTCTGTTTTGGGGAGACAATTTCATAACAAATAAAATAAACATGGAAAGAGGAGTTAGAAGCAAATAATCTGTGTATCTAATATTCCATTCACATGAATAGTCTTCTCTCTCTGCATAAATTAAACCAGATTCAATAAAAGTCTCTCTGATCTATTCCATGCACAAAGTCATTCCTCGTAATATAAGTGCCCATTCCTATCTAATATCTGTTTACTTCCACTACATTTTGCAACTTGGTGATTGAATATCATTACTAATTACTTATTGCAAACCTTCTTCCACCCTGCCTAACCAACTTCATCGTATAAACTCAATTTCTTGCATAGCATAAGAAATATTTACACAGTACACTCATTTCCACTTTTACGCCTTTCCACACTCTTCAAATCCTTAGCCATTCCACTCATCTATAAGGAGTGTGGTTAGGGTGTCTTAGTACAAGAAAAATAATTCTATAATTTTTTTATAAATATATTTTTTTAATACACTTTGAGCTTTATTTCTAACCCCAAAATTATGAGTGTGCTTAGACATTAATTAAAAAAAATCTTAAAATTATTATAATGTCCTTGAAATTTTCCCAAATTTATACTCATACTTTTTTTTCATAATTATATGATTCTAAATCCTTTTAAAATTTACCTCTCGTTTTCTTTAAGGCGGAGAAAACAAAAAAAAACAGAAAAATTATAAAAACAAAGTTGAACAAACGAAATAAAAAATATTAAAAACATAAAAAAGAGATACATTTTATACGTCAGACTTTCTTTATAATAATAAAGAAATTTGTAAAAAAAGAAGTTATATATAATATGATTACGATTCAAATATAACTTATTGACACAAGATATTAGTAATATTAATAAAATATTGTTATTATAATCAATTATGTATTTTCAGATTATACATATAAATCATTTTAGGACTCAATAAAAAAATACCATGAGAGAATAGAGAGATTATCATTATATAATTAATTATTAATAATAAAAATGTATTAATATTTATAATTTGATTATAATAAAATAATAAAAAATAAATATAATTAAATATATAATATATTATAATTAAAATAATAAAAATTAATTCAAATAATAATAATAATAATCATTATCACTGTAATAAATTTATAAAATAATAATAAGATCATTGCAATCATAAATAAAATTAAAAAAATAGTAATAATAATAAAATTATAATTCAATATTTAAATAAATCAATTATAATAATATGAATAATTTAGAGATATTTAATAGAAGTTGTTTATTAGAATAAGTTATAGTTAATTGTAATAATTTATTATTAAAACTAATAATATGAGATGAAATATATTTGTAATTTTTTGAAAATTGTTTATGATATTTTGATATTTACTTATTTAAACACATATGAATAATAGGTGTTTAGATTTACATCTTATAATTTTTAAACTATGAACAACTTTAATAAATAACTGTAATTAGAGATGGTATTAGTCATTTATAAATATATTATTTTATAATTTATTTTAAATTTATTATATCAATAAAATGTATTTACAATTTTTTTTTCACTTTTCATTATATTTTTCTTTTTTTACAATTTCTTAAATAGGCATGAGGGTTCAGTTAAATTGGGTGAATTTTGGGTCAATTTGATTAATCTAACTCAAACCAAATTTAATCTCTTAACATCTATATGAGATCATTTAATTAATTTGGTTAATCATATATGGATTATTCGAGTTACAGGTTAATTTTGGTGGATTATTCAGATTAAATTGAAATTGAATATGAATTAAAAAAAATACCAAATTTTTTTATTTATTTTAATTTTAATTGTAAACATATTAGATATTTAGTAAAATAAATAGTTATATAAAAAATAAAACTTAAACTTTATATATATAGAAAGATTCAACATTACATGAACTTAAACAAATTTGCACATTTATCAGTATCTATTAATTACAAAAATAATTCTATTTAAACATTATTATTTAATGAATAACAATAAAAAAATACTTGCAACAAGTTTTGTCATTCAATTATGAAAGACGAATTTCATGGAATGATATCAACAATTCTTACAAAATTTTATAAAATTTAATTATTATGTTATGAATATTTTGTAACTATGAATTGAGTAAAAAATTATTATTAATATAAGAAATGAAAAATTTATCTGATGAAAGATTACAAAACAAACATAAAGAAAATATATTTCAAAAAATAGTTAGACTTAGTCAACTATTAGCTTTAGTTGTCAAAGAATTATCGATGCATTCTTCCTTAACGTATTGTTATAATAAAAAAAATATGTTACAAAGATATTTAAAAATTAAAAGAATTTAAAATAGATATATCATCCATCAAATTAGATATTAATAAATTTTGAAATCGAAAATTCAACCCAATTCTATCTATCCATATCAATCCAATTTATTTTATCTGATATTAAATTTTTTTTTTGAATTGTACTTATTGATATTTTTGGGATGTTTAATCTTTTCAATCTAATTATTAAAAAAATAAATTTTTCTTTGAATTGTACGGTTTCATACTTTTTGGGAAATTTTGGTGAGGTTTACTCTTAAATCCATCCTTCAATTCAAACATTGAAGAAAATTTACTCTAAATTTATTTATTTTATTTATTAATACTTATTTTATATTATTTAATGTTATAGGATAATGTATTAAGTAAATAAGAATTATCTCACATTTTATTGAATTTTTTTTGTAGGTAAGATTTTTTTTATTGATATATAAATTGAGATAAAAATGGTAAAGAGGACTAAACACATCATTCAATATAAGTAATGACATCATCAATAAAAAAATAATAATAAATACTTACTATTAAATCAAAATTTATAATTAAGAACGTAGAAGCATAATAGTCTAATGTCTTGATTTTATTTTATTGTCACTTAACTTATTAGGGCTCACGGAATAGGACAATTAAAAATTAATATGAATTAAAAATTCACATTATGAGTAAAGAAAAAGGTTTTCAAGTCATTTTTACCTTTTAACTCTTGCTTAGGATTGTTGAGTAATGATAATTTATAAAATCTTTTGTCTTTATCCATCACTTTTAAAAGTAAAATTGTGACAAAAGATTGTACTCTTTCTAAGAATAAAATTGTGTGACCAAGACATCATGCTCCAAACTAAATATTGGATATGATTAATTATAAGTATACTCTTTTAACAAACTTGATATTGTACATATGAAGCCCGTATACATTATATATTTTACGATTTTTTAAAGCATTACCTTGTGTAATTCTATAGTTTTGGATAATCTTTATTTTATTTTTTATGATTCTTTTTATTTTTCATTTTTCATTTCCAGACTTTGAACATTATAGAATTTTTTTATTTGACATTTTCTTTTCTATTTTCAAAAAATAAAAATATTAAAAGTATGCTAGATTTAATTATTTTTAAAAAAATTGAAATGTTTTTATATAATTTTACAAACAAATTGGAAATAACAAATATATTTATATCTTCATTACTAAAGAATTTTATTTGGAGGAAGAAAATTTCTCTCCTCATTTCCTCTTCCATTATCCTCATAAATGAACCTCGGATTTTACCTTTTAAAGCTAAAATTCAATTGAACTAGTCAGACATATTCTCTTGTATTCCTCCACCACACAAAGGATGTTTGAATGTTTCTATGTGTCATAGAACTACATTGGAAGATAGGATTATACCACAGAAACTTTTCCGTGAATAAAAGAATTCCACCTCCATTTGAATAAGAAACTGATATAAAAAAACTCTAGGTTTTCTTTAGCAAGGCTATTACCAGTTTTTCCTAACTTATCTATTATCACATCCATTTCATACCTCTATATATACTACTAACCTCACCCAACATGTTCTTAAAAGCTTTATTATATATATGGTTATTCTATTTTTAGATGTTGTGTTAGGCTGTTTTGTTTTCTGACAATGAGACTATTTTAATCTTTGTTATTTATTTGTGTATCTGCAGTACTTTTATCTATTTGGCTTAAAACATCCATTTTACATTTTTAATATTTTTAGTAAACAAATTTAATTACATTTATTAAAAATATTGCTCTAGACAAATTTTACACAAATAATAATTTTTTAAAATAAATATTACTATAAATAACTTAAGTACAAAATTATCATATTTTTAAATAAATTATAAAATTAACTTCCCAGTATTATTTTTTAGAAATGCCGATAAAAAAATATTTTTTGAAAATGTTACTGAAAGGTAACTTTAAAAAATATATAATTAATTTTTTTTTATCAATCACACTTTAATATTTTTAGAAAAAAAATATTTAATCGTATTTTTTATTTAAAAAGTTTAAAACAAACAATATATTACTAAAATAATAACTTTTTGTGAATTTTTTAAAAGAAACTTGTTTTTTAATGAAAAAATTGAAAGTGTGTTATTGAAAGTCACAATGATATTATCTTGGATTGGAAGTAATATTACATTTGAGAAGAAGATGGTAAAGAAAAATCTACAAATTTATATAATAATATTTTTTATAATTTTTAATAATATTAAAAATTATTAAAAAGTTAATAACATTTTTATAAAGTTATTTTTTTACTAAAAAGATGTTAGTAAATAATTTTATTAATATATAAAAATGTAATTAAAAATTATTAGTATGATATATCTAATATCTGATGAATGTTAGTAAATTATATTAATAATATTTTTTATACTTTAGAAGTATTTTTTAAAGTTATTATAAATTTAGTGGTTATGTTCTATCAATATATTTTCTAAAGTTATATATATATATATATATTAACTTGTGAGTTGAAGTTGATCTAGCATGACTAGCACCTAGCTTGCGAGCACCGACACCAAAGGTTTAATTAATTCCACTTTATTTGGAAGATTTTCTCTGGTATATATATTTTGAAGTTGCGGTCCACTGCAGTCAAAGTTTGCCTCTGATGCCATATGATACGATCGTCAATGTGATAAACACGTAAGATAGGTATAATAAAGCGATACCTGTCAACCAAAGCTAGCTAACCTTTTTGTTTTTTGTTTTCAATTTTCAAGGAAACAAACCACTGATAGGAACATTCAAGAAATTAATGTTATATCGCAATATGCATGCTAAGACATTTTACACTTCCTACTTTGAATTCATCCCTATGTATTTGACGTATGGTATGTATCTCCAAAATTCTAAACATTATGTGTAAAAGCATCCTATAAAACTAGTATAATTTGTATCATCTATTATACTATCAATAATGTCCAATGAAATATAAATTTTATTTATTCAGCTACTAAATTACACCTTAATTGTTTGTCAAATTCTGTAAAACAACAATGAACAACAGAACAAACATATTATGTCAATTTCAGTTTGCAAAATGAGATATCGAATAACTTTTCACAAATATAGAATTTTGTCCAAATTACGTTCATAAAAAATATTTAATATAAAGTTGTTAATTATATTATAATTAATCTATACCAGTATTAGTTTATCTCTCATATTATATATATTATTTCAAAATAAAAAAATACTTAACTATATCATTTAGCACTATTAACAACATTTTAAATAATGTTTTAGTGTACAAAAATAATATTGTATATATTGGTGTTTAAACAGAAACCTTTATACAAAGCATTTAAACTTAAACTTTCTGACGGTGGATCAATGTGTTTCTTAAACCTTTATACAAAGTATTTAATGATTTTAAAAGATGAAGTAGCTCCTTCCAATGTAGTTGGAATTGCGCCTAGCCACGTGAGTTTGCATTAATTTGCTGAATCAGTGCTTGGTCTTATTTCCATTTGTCTAAACTGGGGAAATCTAATTGGATTACCGTGTTAGGTCCACTGTCCCAACAGTGAGACATACAAAAGTCTCAGAATGTTTTCAAGTTCTTGTTTTTATGTATATTTTTAAGATTACCGTCATCCAAAATCTGTCTTTTGTGGCCGCCTCTGCATCTTCCTTGCACTTAACTTTTGAAAAGGTAGCACACACAAGCAAGAACTTTTCTGCCTTTCCTATTATAACAACTTTTTCATCTTCTATATATATCTTTGATTATACTGAGTTAAGACACTAACAACACTTTTTTGCATATCTGAAGATATGGGCTTCCATGCTGATGAGGCAAAGACGAGTATGCAACATCAACCTTGTGCAGCTTGCAGGATGTTACGCCGCAGATGTGACAGTAGATGCGTACTTGCTCCATATTTCCCAACTGATGAGGTTGAGAATTTTGCTGCGGTGCATAGAGTGTTCGGTGCTAGCAACGTTGTCAAAATGATTCAGGTGGGATGCATATAATGATGCATCTATTTTGGTCGTAACAAAAGATTATCTAAGTAGATAGTTGAATTAAGATATTCTTCGATACTAGTCTTATTAGACGGCTTTTTTTTCAATGTTTACTATTTGCCGTGATTGAATAACTGATTATAAATCTATAGCAATTGATACAAGCTTGTAAAATCTGTTGTGGCATGATGACACCATCTATTATATGCACCTTTCTGTCGTTTCTTCTTACACATGAATGCTGAAACAGAAATGGTTGAACTTTCTTAAACATGTGTGTTGTTTGTTGTTGTAGATGGTTGAGGAAACAAAGAGAGAGGATGCAGTTAAATCCATGGTGTACGAGGCGACAGCAAGGCTTAGAGACCCAGTTTATGGGAGTGCTGGAGCTATTTACGAGTTACAAAAGATGATTGAGGAACTGAAGGCACAGCTGGATTGGATAAAAACACGGGTGACAGAGATGCGAGAAGAAAAGGAGCAGTTGTTGAGTATTGATAACAACTACGATCCTTTATTTGGCGTCAATGAGCCTGTCTTTGATTCTCCTATTGCCTCAGATCCATTTGAATTTCCTGTGGAAGGTGGCTGGGTATACACCAATATCTCAACACCCTCATGCTAGAAACCTAGATATGGTTCAGGATATTATTGTACACCTGTGTCCTAATATTTTAACAAATTTACTTTTCTTTTCTAAACAATGATCATTAATTAATGAATATTTGCAAATGACATGTTTACAATAACTTTTCTCAGCACCTATGACAAATGAAATAAATAAATAAATCTCTACAAATTAAAATTAATTTATACACATATTTGAAATGAAAATCTAGAAGAGTTATATTGTAAAATTTATACAAATTAGTTTATATGCAAAATTAAAAATTGTTTCAATTTTTCCTCCCTTGAAATTTATCGGAATCAACTCTGAAATTACTAAGATATAATAGTTGTAATTAATTTAGAGGTAAAAATTCGTGTTTATTAACTGGTCAAAGGAATAGTGATTGAAACCTTTTTAACTTTAGTTAAATTTTAAGAGGATTTAGTCAAAAGAAAACTATAAAAGAGATAAGTTAGGCAATTTATAAATGTAAAGGGGTAAGATAAATTTATCCTAAATTTTAATTCGTGACCAATGTAGTGGTTGATCTCAGAAGAGAGAACAATATGAACGAAAATCCATAGAAAGAGGCAATGGCATTTTAAGTCCCCCACTTTAGAAAAATAACTTAACTCAACCAAGCTAGAGACAATAGTATTGAGATTCATGAGGGCCTCCTAACATTTTGTTTGGTATACCGACACAGTTGTGGAAATAGAGGCTTCTGAATTTCTACTATATCCACAAATAGTAATGGTTGACATATCTATGAGCCATGCTATCATGTTTTATTTGTAACTTGGAGAATTATGTACTCCAAAGTTGTGGTGGTTAGACTATAATAAGTTTTTTGTTTTTTATATCAGGATTTCATTAGTTAGTTATCTTATGTGAATGTATTATTATTTTTTATCTTTAATATTTAAATGTAATTATCATGTTTAGTTCTTTTCGTATTAGTGTTTTTAAATTCTAATGATGGAAGGTTAGGATTTAAAACACATCAACATTTTTTTTATATATAGTTTATATTTTTTATATGAATTGAGATATTTTTAATCTTTCTTTAATTTTATATTTTTTTATGTTGAAAAAAAAATGTATGGAGGAAAAGAACTTGCAGGAAATTTAATTATATTTATATTTATGACACTTGGAGATATATCTTAAATATTATATTTATATTAGCATTAAATAAATTTGTTTGATAAATATGTATCTTGTACTTCAAAAATTGAGGGAAGTGTATGGGATTTTTCACCAATAAACTTAACCAGATACTCTCCAATTTTTTTTATCACAACGAATACCAACTTAATAAATAACTTCCGCACTTGTTTACATTTGATATACTTGAAGTATATTTTATGGTTTATACTTGTTAATACTAATATTCATTAAATTATAATTAAGAAATAAGACTTCATATTTTGACTATTTTCAGTATTATTACTAAAAGTATCTCTAACTACAAAAATATTATATTATGATAAGATATAACTAATAAGAATAATTCCTATTAAAATAAATATGGAGTTCTAAATAGACGCGATAACATGAGATATTCATACACATTTTAATTTTTAATTATTTAATTTTAGTTTTCTATAAGTTTAAAGAGAGTAATTTTGGTATTTCATAAATAAGTGACTTCTTGTTGTTACAGGTTAAACTTCTTTGGATGTGTTTGGTCCTTTAAGTTATCTTTAGTTTGGAGGAGAAAAATACAGAAGAAATGAATTGAAAAAAGGAAAATTAATAAAAAATAAAATTTAATCCGTAATTGTTTAGTAAAGTAAAAATATGTGAAAAAAATGAAAAATAACTATATAAAAATAAATGAAAAAAAGTACAATGAGTTTAACTCTTTTTTTTATTTTATTATTATTATTATACCATACATTTAATCTTGATTCTCTATCAAAGGGGCTAAGATTATCATTGAATTAAAATGGGTAATGGGTAAGACCATCATAAATGTGATGAAGATCTTCATTACTAATGCATAATCTAGATAGTGTGGATTGTTATTCACTTGTATTTGGAAGTACACTACAAAGATGTAAATTAAATAATACAAAATTATATTGGCTCACTTCAATTATATAACGAGCCGATAAGTCATTTTGATATATTTTAAATAATAAAAATTAAATAAATTTAAATGAAAGATAAAAATTAAATATATTTTTAAAATTTAAATTCTTTATATAATTATTTAATATATAAATTATAATATATATATATATATATATATATATTTCAAATAATATTGTTGTTTTTTTCTAAAATTACAACTATCACTTTTTATAATGAGTTTACTTATACATATTGACCTATGTATAAGTCTACGAATCAGCTCAACTTAAATCTATTATACGAATCAGTTCAACTTTAAGTCCATTTAAATTATGACTTAAAATTGATCCAATTCAATTCATAATATATTAATAATTTTACTTTTAAGTTTGTTAAATTAAAAAACAGTTATTTTTACCTTTTCATATATTTTTTGAATTATAAAAAAATAATATATAGAATCATATAAAATAAAAAAATAACACGAAAAATTAAAATAATAATTTTAAATAAATAATTAGTTGTAGATATGTATATTAAAGGAAAAAATTTTAAACAAAATAAAATAAAAGAATTAGCTAATATATCACGATAAAAAATATAAAAAAAGTGAAAATAAAAAATAATATATTACTAATTAATAATTAAATAATAAAAATATAAAAGAACAAACTACCAATATATTGTTGAAAGTAAATCAATGATAAAAATGTTAATAGATAAATATATAACTAAAAGAAATATAAAACAATAATACAAATCTTATTAGTAATTTAAATAACATAAAAATAAATTAATTAAAAATAAAATATAATTTAATAAAAAGGGTATAAAAATAAATTAAATTATATAAATACAAATGAGAACATATGTATTACTTCAAAAAAATTAAATAATAAAAACCTAAAAATAAATGAAACAAAATAATATATAGTTTAAAATAAATAAAATGTTGATAATTAAAATACATGTAAATCTATTAAGATTAACGTAAAAATTGTTTAACCTTATTTTTTCTCACGTTATTCATTGAAGTGACATTATAATCAAGGTTATAAGTCTTTTGAGAAGATTAAAATGTTCTAACATCTTGCTCAATTTGTTTTCCTCTCTGGTATTATACCTCTCCTTCATTTTTTTCTCTCCTTCCCTTCACTCCACCTATTCATGAGCCAAATTTACTTTATATTATTTTTTTAAAATTATGATAATCTTTATCTCTTTTCCTTTTGTCTTATCTCTTATCTTTTCGTCCTTTCTTATCAAACTTAGAATTTTCTTTTAATTATTTTTTAAATACTTAATTTATATATATATATATTAATTCTTTTTTATTGTTTTTTCATTTTATTTTATTATAACTTTTTAAAAGACAACTTGATTTATTTTGCTATGTTGACACTGTTTAGATAAAAACTACTTGAATTTAATCATAGAATTTAAAAAGTAATATTATTTTTCAATTAATATATTTTTAATAATTAATTTATACATTTTTAATTTCTTCTTCTTATTATTTATTTTAAAAAATTGAGTTCAAAATTGGGGAGGAGTAATACAATATCTATCTTACTTATATTTATTTATACTTTTTTTAAATTTAAATTTTAAAATATTAATTATATTCTTAATGTATCTTTTTATCTTTTACACATTAAGAGTTACTTTTTTTTCGTTTTCCTCTCTTCTTCTTTTTTATATTGTTTGCCTTAAAAATTGAAAAATTAAATTTTATTTGTAAAAAAAATACTATCAAACATTTTTATATAAATATTTGAATATAAAAATAATAAATTAAAATATATTTCATCAATAAAATAATTTAAAATTTACAATATTAAAAATATTAATTTATATATAAAAAAAAAGATATTTAATATTAAAATATATATTTTATATGAGTTTATTTTTAATAGTATATTTTTATAGCATATACAATGTTATATATTTATTATAATCCTTAAATTTTTATATTTATTCAAATATTTTTAAAATTTATATGTTAAAAGTAATTTTTTAAATTTAAAAATAAGTAAATTATATTTTAAAAATAATTTTTTAAATTATATTTTAGAAAATAAAATAGAATGAAAATGAGGTTGAACAAAAAAATTACAGATAAATATAAGGACTAAATTGTTTTTCTATAAAAGTCAGCGATAAAAACAAGATAATTAAGTGAATCTAGAATGTGTAATAGAAGATAACCTTATTGTTAGAATAATAGGGCAGCTAAAATAAATCAAGACGGAGTGAATTTGTTCTTAATAAAAATTAAGTTTTTTTCGATTTTAATATTATTAAAGTAGAGTTTAACAAAAACTCCATAAATTTAAGTTTTGCTTTATAAAAAAATCAGAGTATAACACAAATAAGTAGAATATAAACCAAATGTAAAGAGGGTAGTGATAGAGAAAAAATATACAGAATATTTATACTGGTTCGAATCAAAGCAAATCTTATTTCTAGCGACTTATTATTTCAACAGAGAATAATTTCTACTAATTATTTTAATAATGACAAACTTATAGTGAAGTAGAATGAGAAAGATATAATGAAGAATAACAAGACACCTTCATTGTACAAATAATGAAACAACACATCTCTTAAAAACACAAGAGATGAACAACACCTTTCTTAATCTTACAAAGAATGAACACCTCCTTTAAATAACCACAAAGGATGAAGCGAGATTAAACACTAGAAGCAAAACAACTTTCACTTTGATTTCACTAGGTTATTTTTTAAAGCTGTGACCCCTTATGTATTTATAAAAAAAGAGGGTTTATAGAATATAAAAGGTTTTCGAAAAATCGTTCAGAATAATCTATTATTTTTCGGAATAATCAATTATTCTATAAAGTAATTAAAAAATAAAAATTTGCTAATAATAATCAATTATTTTGCAAGATAATTGATTATTTTAAGTATGATAATCAATTATTTCATCGTTAAAAGTTTTTTACAAAAAACAAAAAGTTTTTTCAAAGTTTAAAAACAGTTAAGTACATATTATCTTCAAAATATTCCTAATTATTAGGATTAAACATATAAACTAAATATAAGACTAAAGTTTCAATAATGAAGATCTATCTTTTTCTTTTAGAGTTATTATCATCAAAATAATTATTCTTTAGATATTTTTAAATATTTTTTTTATTTTTAAAATAACACTTATAATTCATATTTACCTATACTATAAATTACATTTTATGCTAAATTCATTTAATGAATTATGAAATAGTTAAAGATTTTTACTAAAATCCTAGAATTAGTTTTTCTCTGTAATAATTTTTAAATTAACTGTTGGATTATTGAAATTTAATTTAATATATATACAATTGAGTAGAATGACTTTAATTATGATTAGTTTATTGATAGTTATCTGTAGAGTAATTGGAAATATTTTTATATAAATGAAAACTGAAGAAAAAAAAATATAAAAAAATATAAGTACGTGTGTGAGAGAGAGAAATCTCCCATAATAAAAATAAACTTCAAAATGGTTTTATGGCACCATTTTGAGAAATATTAAAAGTTATCTTAATAAACATTAAAAACTAATAGCTTTTTAAATCTATTAAATTTATCATATGTCTAAAAGACTAATGTTGAAGGAAACTGAAACAATTCATGTTGAGTTTTTTTCATTCTAAAGAAAAGTAACAAGAAAATTAGTATAGAACTGAACAAGTTGTATTCCGTCTAAAAAATAGTTGAACTTAAAGTTATCTTTAAACTAGAATCTATTCTGAATATGAAACAGAACGTATATTTGAAGGTGACTGTGTAGATTCATGTTCAGCCACTACCATGCGTAGTGTACGAATCTTGCCATCTTTACCCTCTCATAAGAAAATAAGAAAGAAAGAAAGAAAATATGAGAAACTTAAAGCGGATTAGTGATTCAGCAGAGTGTTTCGTTCCATTCCCACTCTTCAGGTCATTGCTATTTACCACTATTCATTGTCGACCATAAAATAAAACTAAAACTAAGCGCACGCAAGCACATTGTTTTATAAACCCACCCAATCAATGCCATTCTTTTCATAATGCCCCCTCACCTCAATCTATCCTCCTCCATCAACAACACTAATTAATTATTACTCCATATTACAACATTCTTAATCAATAACAATGCATATTTATCAATTTATTTTATTTATTCATTTTAAATTAATATCCTACAGATAATAAGTAGCAAAATTATATAAAAACAACTCAAGGTGTTGGGTAAAAAGTTGAAGTCCAACAAATTTTATAACTACACCACAAAAGTTAGCATTAATAACTTGTATACCAAATTAATTCTTAGGAAATGGTGTTTGGCATGACCTAGGGGATTAGGATTTTCCTATGCATAGTGCACATTCATTCAAATTAAGAAAAGAAAAAAATAGTGAAAGCTCAGTGCTTACTTAATTATTATCACTTGATGGGCCCGTGGAGAAAGAATCAGCCTTTGATTTTGGCCCTCACTGCCACGTGTCACTATCAAGAGCGTACACAAAAACTTCTTTAGATTGATTTCCGGTGGGGCCACCATCGCCAAGCACACACCAACCATTTGACAAAGACTGCGTAAGTAATAAGAGATAATGTCGAAAACGGCGTCGCTGTGGTCCTAAACTTGGGTTGTTGTCGTGTCCATAACGGAGCAGAAAAAGGGTGTGTGAGAAAACCGACAGCATACAGTAGTAGAATGATAACGAAAACGAAAAAACAAACAGCGTCATCACCTTCTTCTTCTTCTTCACTCTCTGATTCAGTTGGATCCATCCATCCCTTCTTCGGTGATCTCCCGGTTTCTTACTTGGTTCGTTCACGCAATCGTTCTCTCTTTTCTCCGTTTTCGTCTCAATTTGTTCATATGTTTGCATATTTTTGTGCCATTAGTGCCGGGATATGGTCGTGGTTTTGTTATATGTATGTCTGTACTTGTTTTAGCAATTGTCGTGTTTTTTGTGGTTCAAATTTGTGAATTTGTGTATATTTTCTGCAATTGCTTCAGATTTCATTTAGGTGTTGACTGATTTATATGCTTGTTTTTGAATGGGCTGATAGTTCGTACACCCAAAATAGGGTACCGCCTATCAACACCTTCCTAGCATAATTTGAATGTGAAAAAAAAATTAAAAAATAAAGTAAGGGTGTTGCACGGGTGTGGCTAAGAGGTCCGTGTAGTTTTTTTCTTTTTGAATATGGTTGAGTTTGACCATTTTGATCTGTTTTGATAAGTTTTTAACTTGAAGCCTCGCGAGGCACTGCCATGGAAGAGGGTTTTCAGTTTCTGTATTATCCCTTCCCTGCCCTTTGGAATTATTTATATGATTCGGTGAGTTTATGTGCAAAACCCAAAACTCTGTAACGGGTTTTGTGAAAATTGAGGTTGAGGCCTTCCTGTTTTATACGGGCACGTTTACATTGTCAGTTCAAATTGTGGTCTCCATCCTTTTCCAGGTTGTTTAGTCATTTGTATCACGGGTTTGGTGATTTACATACACATACACTTGAAGCATGTTCTATCAATAATTTCTGGCTACTGTGGCATAAGTATGTGCGTTTTGTTATGGTATTTCCTTAGGGGATATATTAAAAGAAATTATAAACCTTATTCATTAAATAGC
This sequence comes from Lablab purpureus, assembly GCA_030347555.1. Lineage (NCBI taxonomy): Eukaryota > Viridiplantae > Streptophyta > Magnoliopsida > Fabales > Fabaceae > Lablab > Lablab purpureus. The sequence goes on from CM059259.1 coordinate 19,072,897, forward strand.
ATGTGCTCTAAAAGCACGATAACAACTACAACAGACAAGTCTTTTGAGTTTTCCCACTAGGTAGCTTTCCAAACAATCACAACTTCTAAATGTTTTGGTTATCTTTCCCTGAAGAAAGAAGAGTCTGATTTGTTCTTGCAAGAAAAGCCTTGCTGCTTACTTTGCTTAAACAACATCAATATACTGTGGATTTGTCGTAGACTGTGCATGGTTGAATAGGTGGGACATGGAAATGTATTTGTTTATGACAAAGACGGTATTTGAAAGATGAAGGTATATTCCAACATAGCCTTAGTTACAATCAGGGACAAATGGAGAAACAAGTTAGGGAAGGAGTCTATAATGAACAAACTTTAATATATATAATTACATTTGTAAATATTAAGATTATAATTTTTTATAAAAAATAGAGTATACATAAGCTTTGAGCATGCTGCTAAAACACGGTAGAGTGTGATTGGACTTCAGAGGTCGGACGTCTAATCTAACTTGAATTCCTTATTGAATGCTTTGCACTAAAACTTGATATCCTTTTTTATTGTGTTAATGTGGTATATGTAAGCTTTTTAACTACTAATAATTCTATTTTGTTCAGTAAGTATGAAGAAAGAATAGATAAGCGATGGCAGGAGCAGAAGCAAGGGCTTTGTGGCAGAGAACTGCAAATCGTTGCTTTGTCCAAGAAGATGCAAAAAGAGCTCCTAAGTTGGCTTGTTGCCAATCTTCATGTGCAGCATCAAAATCAGTTGATACTGAGCCTGCCAATACAACAGATGAATCTGATCATACTGCAGTTAATGTGACCCATTTTAACAGGAAATCATCAGTTTCTAATCTATCACCGGACTCTAGGTGGTGGTTGCATTTGCAGCCTAATTATGGGTATCAAAAGGGTTTAACATATGAACAGTTAAATGCATTAGAGAAAGAGGTAGAAACTTTGATAGCTAGTGATGTAAGTAAGAATTCGCAAGAACTTCAGGAATCAATGAATGTGATGGCAAAACATGAGACAGTGGACATTGAAAGTGTTGGCTGCTCCGAATCCTCCAAGAAAAGTAATGAATTTTCATTGGAATCAGATTATTCATGGATTGAAAGTGATAAAGCCGAGCCATGGTGGCGGACTACAGATAGGGATGAATTAGCTTCATTTGTTTCACAGAAATCACTTAACCACGTTGAAAATTGTGATCTTCCCCCACCACAGAAGAAGCATCTTAGAGGATACCCATGTGCTCGTTTGAATAATTACCAAATAAAGACGGGAAGTTTAGATTCAGGATTGATGCATAAGAACCAGGGGCCTTCTGCCTGTGAAGGGCTTTTATATTTTGCTTCTGACAAATGTTCAAGGTATTTTGCTGTTAACTTCATTTGACTGCATTTATAACGGAATGGTATATTCTACCATAGATTTTTTTCTGCTAGTATTTTATTTTTTCTTTTATTCAAGAGAATTCATGCACATTTTGTGCTTTTTATTTGCACAATATTTGTTTGGCCCTGCAACATTGTTGCAGTGATACCCCCAAGCATGAGGATGTCAAAAGGAGTCAACAAATTTTCGATGAAGACCCCGGCAAAGCTCAACTAATGGAAGCATTGTGTCACTCTCAAACACGTGCAAGGGAAGCAGAGGAAGCAGCAAAAAAGGCCTATGCAGAGAAAGAACATATTGTTACTCTCATTTTTAAACAGGCCTCACAACTTTTTGCCTATAAGCAATGGTTACAACTGCTGCAGCTGGAAACTCTTTGCAGTCAGATTAAGAACAAGGATCAGCCAATCTCTACTCTCTTTCCTGTGGCTCTTCCATGGATGTCCTATGAAGGTAGAATCTCACGGAAGAGGAAACAAAAAATATCCAATGCCAGACAAGAAAGGCAAGCCAATGCAAAATGTGATATTACAACATATGCTGTTGCCTTTGCTTTAGGATTGAGTCTTGTGGGAGCTGGTTTGCTTTTGGGATGGACAATGGGTTGGATGTTGCCTCGTTCATAGTTCTGTGTTAACAGGGAATGTGGGAACAAATATTTTACGGGATATGTATGTAATTTTGTAGATTTGTTAATGCTTCTTCTATTGTAAATTCTAAGTTGTGCTTTTGTATTGAATCTGTTGTGTTCATGAGATGATGTACATAAATCTTAGTGTAGATAATGTGAAACAGCTATTTTTCTTTAGATACCTCTCTCCCCGGGAAGTAGATTCTTTATCTGAGCTATTTTATAGCTACTAACTGCCAAAATCTTTATTTGTGTGACTAACTACTCTAATAAAAATGTTGGTAATGACTCTTTGCAGAGGAGAAAGGTTAACATCTTGAAGGACACTGTTGTAGTAGTTGAGTTTGTAGTATCCTGAATACATTTTAATTTATATGACGATATCTTGGTTTTATGCATTTATTCTTATTTTCATGGATCGTACCTGTATCAAACTAGCTTATTCTGACCAAGTCTAGTCAATAATTGACAGCTTCAACAATTTTGTTGCTTTAGATTAACAAAAAATTGTCACTATAATTTCTTTCTCAATATTAATTTAGTTTTCTTTTACTTGCATTATGTATAAATTCGTTATTGAGCTTAGGGATCCATTCTATTTGACTAAGATTGTTTCTAGTGAAAAAATAAAAATGGTTTTTATCAGAAGAGAAAAAAAAATGTGCTTAATAACCCTTAATAAATGTTAACAAATAATAGGGGTGTTAGAAATATATTAAAAAAGAGCGCTGCTAATATTCTTCTTTAAAATGTACATCCATCCCTCATTAAAAGATCTGAAATTATGATAAAGTCTTTATCATTTGGATTCATAAGCCTAACATATTTGACTTAATATTTGTTAATTATACTTAATTTGTCCAAAAATTATAATCAAAGACGTCGTAGACGTCACATGCAGAGGTAAACTAGAAAAATGGTGGAACAGTTTTCTTCTCCTGACCAATATTATATTTCCTTCCAATCGTCCCACCCACATATACAATAGGTGGGCTCCATCTGTCAGTTTGGGTCGGATTGTGGATTTATTGTATAGCCCATTAACAGCCCACTAGCGGTCCAATTTACCATTTAGAAGCATAGATGGGCCGGAGTTGTAGGTCCAGCAATGTAAAATTGAGAAGAAACAAAAATAAAAATAAAACACACGAGAAGAAAGTAGAAGATACAAAATTGAAGCAGAGAGAAATCGGAAGCGAGAAAGGAAAATTGAAATTGAAAATGGCAGTGATGGAGAAGTTGAAGATGTTCGTCGTTCAAGAGCCTGTTGTCGCCGCGTCCTGTCTCATCGCTGGCTTCGGTATTCTCAAAAACCCTAATCTCACCCCCCTGCCCCCCTTTGTGAATAATTTCATGTAAAAAACATTATTAGTGGTTATTGATTTGGCTTTCCATCTGCAATTACTTATTGGGATTCATTCTTGTGAGATTTATGAATGCTGCACTTGATTTTCGGTCAATTATAGAAGTTTTTAGTTTTAGTATTTCAACGGTTTGGATGTAGATTTTAAAGTAGATTCGGTATTTGTCAGAATACCCTGGACATTCTTCATGTCCATTGTTAACTAGATGAGTATCTCCTAGACCTAACAAATTATTTCCTGTGCTCGTGAAATTTCTTTTTATCTATTCTTTTACTTCATGTCCATTGTTCGTTTTAGTGCGACTTCAGTGTGTTCTGGGTGTCTGTGATGTTAGATTTTGGCTTTTGCTACTTTTTCTATTCAGATAATTGTAATCGTGGTGGGTTTTAATCCTCATTTAATCATTGCTAATTCAAATTGGCACATACCATTTGGATCACAATCATTAAAATAATTCTTGTCGTTCTAGCCTCTAATTTGCTTGAATGTTCTATGCTTTTATTTGATAAGACTACCTGAAGCTTGGCATGCATCATTTGAATCCATTGAAGAAATTGTTCTAGCCTGAAGTTTGTGCACCCAACTGCCTGAATCTTTTCTGTTTTTATTTGAATTGGAATTGCTCTTTAAATAACCTTTTATAAAATTAGGGCTGAAAATAAAATCATAGAGTTCTATTTTTGTGGTTCCTGGTTCCTTTCTCTTAGCTCTTCTTTTGGTGTGTCAAGAAGGCCAGAATTCTAGCAAGAGTTCTGCCTCTGGTTTTAAAATTTCTTTTAATCACTTAATGTTATCTATAACCAGTGTATGATCTGTAACGAGTCTACTCAAAATTAGATTTAGTTCAAAATTGTACGTATCTTGGTTATAGTTATTTTCTACTGACAGGCTAATCACTTGTCATGCTGCTTAATCTCCCTCAGGTCTATTTCTTCCAGCTGTTGTGAGGCCCATGTTGGATTCATACCAAGCAACTAAGCAACCTCCTCAACCTGCTTTAAGTGATGTGAGTGTTGCTTTTGACACTAACTTTGTAATACTGTTTTCAAATCCAAGCAGTTCTATAAATATAGATAATATTTTTGTTTCATCGCTGGTAAGTAATACTATTCATACAAAAATTGTTTTTGGTGGTGCTATCTCCTAACATTTAAATGTCCAGACTCCAGGATAAGCTTAAGTTGTTTTCAATGTCCGTAGAGAGAATATTCGGTTCCCTTTTTGAATAACGTATGATTAATAAAAGGTTGTTTTAAAAAAAAAAAACGATTTTCAGCATCAGAATGTATGAGCTGGTTTTGAAAACCATCCCTCACTTTCGTTTCATCCACTCTCATTCAACTTGAGACAAACCTTCATAGTGCCCTCCTCATTGGATGTTAACCTGCCATTAATAGCAAGAATTGATTGTTTTGAAGGGTTATAAGAACATTTCTAACGGGACCTAATGGGAGTTGCAGAAGGGTCGCTCTTAAACTTAAGAACCACTTCTTGTGTCTTAATAATGTTGAAGTAATTGATGTTACAGTTCTGATATTAAATCGTAGCTTATGAGAGTCTTACTTACATAATTTTTCCTATGAACACTTCTAACAAAATTAAGTTTCATTATACATTAAAATTAATTTATGTTTAGAAAAGTTAACACTTCTTTCATGTTAACTTTTCTAAACAATGAATTTTAACTTATGAATAATTTTATTTTAGTTTTTGAAGAAATTAATTTTATTTTTTCTTATTTGAACTTAAAAGTGTTTTTCGAAAATATTATTCAATCATGTCAATAAACTATCATTCCCAACCAGCTTTGAAACTTGTGAGACCATTGTATCCTGTTATTAAGTTCATTGCATCAATAGTGAGAAATTGAAGTTCTAAATTCCCAAGTGAGATCAAAGAGGGAATCCAAATTGAGTGAAGCTATCCCACCTAGTTGATCATTAGAGATGTTCTATGTGCTTTCTGCCAACCACAATACCACATTAATGGTTTCATGATATTGGTGTCTTGTTTATTGCAGGTGGTTGCAGGTATGACTGGTAAAAAGTAAATGTTATTTACTGGAGAGATGCAAGGGAAAATTTGCTAACTTCCTTGTTTGAACTTATTTTAATTCTTAATGCGAGAGAAATAAGACTACCGAATATTGGATTAGCTTCTCTGTCGGACGATCTCGGTCTGTTCCGAAATCAGTCAGTGGTTTCATTTCATATTAATTTCAGTTGAGTTGGGTTGAAATGTCAGTTTTCTTCTGCCGCCTTCTGATCAATTCTACCTGTACTAGAAAATGTGGTTTCTCAAATTGTTTCCATGGAAGGATTTTTTGATACGTAAACTCATGGATGTTATTTAGTATTTGAGTTGGTAGGCATTTAAATATTGAAATAATATAACATCTTCACGAGTTCTAGGAGGTTCTCTTGAATACTGAGAATTTAAGTGCCCCTTAGCACCCTAATCAAGTAAAAACATTCTTGCATCGTGCTTGTTGCTAATAATTACACATCTATAAGCATATTTTAAGACGTCCATAAGATTTTTGTCTACTATGTATTGATGTAAAAGATTTTTTATTTGCAATTTTTTTCAAATCTTAAGTATATAATCAAGTTTTATTCGAAATTCGAACTGATAATTGGAAGGAAACTTGATGTTTTTTTTTATGTAATCAAATCTAAAATAAGTTTATTTAAATAAATATTTAATTATAATATATCTTGTAAATTACTAACTTAATTTAAATATACATTTTTTATTGTTCATTATAAAAAAGTAATTAGTTATATTCTAGATTTCACATTTTATAATCTTCATTAAAATGATATTTATGTTACCAATTGGGATAAAACCGCGAGACTTTCGGAAAAGGAAAAACTTTTGTGGCTCACACGTCAGAATTTGTTTTAATGAAAAAAAAACGTGCTCTTAGAACATATTAAAATAGAGTGTAGCACCGACTGCAGTATTTAATTATTATATTATTATTGTTCTATTTGCATATTTTGAAATTTGTAATAATGAAAAAATATAAAATTTGAACTTTTATTCTCTCCTAGCAAAGAGGAAATAAAATGAAAAGGAGTAAAAATTAAATAAATGAATGATCTACTTAAATAAGAAAAAAATAATAATGTTTTTATTAAATTAAAAATAAAGGATAGAGTAGAGAGAGATAAATCTTATATAAATAATTCTTTTTCTCATATTAAAGTTAAATTTATTTATTTATTGTCTTTTTCCAAAAGATGAAAAATTAAAAGTTAATTTTTAATTTTTATTTCTAAATATGTTTCCTTCTTTTTCTCTTCTACCAAATAAAATAAAATATATCATTATTCGTATTTTTTTCCTTTTCTATATTTTTTCTAATTAGCAAAGAACCTACCAATAAAAAATATAGAAAATTAAACATGAAATTTTTCTCATCAAAAAGTTCAATAATATTACGTGACGATTTTTTTTAGGACCAAATATGTTTTACAGTAGTGAGTGCTAAATTACGTTCACAAAAAGTTCAAATTAAATATAATTATAAAGAATTATATATTGGTGTAACAAACTTGAGAAATATTCCCAAGAAAGCAATACAGAAAGTTGATAGCATGGTTTTGAACTGTTGCGCGCGAAGAAAGAGAAAGATGAAGACATAAAAAGAAAATAACTTGTTAATTAAGGCCAATGAGCTGACTTAGGGAATCATTGATATTGTACCGACAAAACATCAAGAAATTTGTGAAGTGTGATGTGTGTCCATATCATTTTTCCCTGGGCCAAGACCGTGACTTTAACAATGCCTACTTCAATTAAGAACAATTCTTATGAACTAAACAAGTAAACTAAAGTAAATAAATATCCTGTACAACTCTCCAGGTTACAAGCATCAAGTTTTATAGCACAGCAGCAGAAGAAACAGCTTTTCTGTCTGCAACCCTTCTATATGTCACAGTCATCTCATAAACTAAAATATCATACAGATGCATTGGATGGCTCCAAGATAACTCATTTTTCACCGGACACTGCTTCCTGAAAGAAAAGAAAATAAGCCTATGGCTTAAGGCCACCGCCACTCCCATCTTTCTTCACTTTCTTACTCTTCCATGGAACCACCAGCTTCAACCCTTCACAAACACTTGTCTGCAAAAAATTTAAGATATTGCAAAATTAGATACCCTTCCCATTTTAATCACAGATCTGACACAAACACTAACACAAAATAACTTTGTCACACAACTTTCCTGAGGCAGAACCCTACAATTTTTACTTCACTCAAAGCAGCAAGCTTCTTTTTGCGTAACTAAAAGTGACTTTATTCAAGTGAAACCCCTAATACAAGCTAAAAATAGAAGTCCCTAGTGAAGCACTATGCAAGTTGGGTGTGTATGCAGCAGTATTTCCCAAACAGGGGTGAAAAAGATCATTGGATGGAGCTAGGAAGAGTAAAAGCTTACCCAGACGCCAGAACGTTTCATGCTTGCGATGGTGTCAGTGTCCTTAAGATCAGTGGAAGAAGATGGAAAGACATGACTGGCCCCAGTGACCTCTCTTTTTTTGAGTTTGAAGGGCTTTTTTTTCCAAGAACCAAACCAGAGAGAGTCCTTGAAGTCCCCAGCTTTGGCGAGAACCATGGCCCCAAGCACCTTGGTATCAGAACCATAGCAGTTGGCAGAGAGTGTGAAGGATGGAGAGCGAAAGCTGTTGGCAGTGGAGACATAGGGAGAGGGTAGGAGCAACCTTGGAGGGAGTTCCAAGCACTTGGGTACAACATCAGAGGGGTTGGAGAAAGGGATGAGGGCACTGCATGGCCTTGGTTTTCCTGGCTCTTCTTCCCAACGAAAAGGAACAGCTGCAGAGCTGTGAAGTGGCGGAGTCGACATTCCTGATCTCTCTGGAGACTCCATTCGTGGGATGGAGAACAAGGCTAACTTTCCTATGCTCTTCAGCTCCTCGCTCTCACTCTCACTCTCTCCCTCATACCCCATTCTTCACAACAATGCCCAACCAAGGAACCACCTCTTAAGAACTACTACTTCTTATCCCACAACTATTGTTCTCTCTCCTTCTAATGTTACATTCTCATACCAAACCTTTCTGTTTCACATCTTATAAACAAAACCGAGACAAGTATCTCCTCAATAACGGTGTCAAACTCAATATTAACGTATTAGAAATAAATGTGAATTTTAGAAAAGTAATCATCCTTTTGCATGACTTAACTATATGTTAGTTTTAACTTTTAGATAGGTTTATTTTATTTTATTAAAAAATATTCGTATGAAATTTTGTCTAAATATATCAGGTGTTACTTTGGAACGACGACACTAAATCTCCTTGTCAGTTTCTTTTCATATAGGCATGAAGTTGCATATAATAAATACTTGGGAAAAATATGAAATGATTTTTAAAGAAAGAAAGTGAATAAAGAGAGGTTAAAAGTAGATTGAAAATAATGATGTAAAATTTGAGATAAATAAGAAGAAAAGGTAGACAAAACTTTAAATTGTTTTCCTCTTTCATTTATTTATGGTAAACATAGTTCAATTTGTTTATTTTGTATCAGTTTGTCTCCTTCCCACAGTATTTATCTTGTAAGAAAGGAGTTAATGTAATTTGATAGTAATCAGTTGAATAGATTTAAGAAGATGAATGTAGACCACACAATAGCGGCTTAAAATCTTGTATAGAAATCCCTATTGATGTTTCTCTCTTGCAGTATACTTCAGTCATTATTTGAGTGCCAGAAATTTTGGGAATATGTCTCCTATGGACACACGTGCTTGAAACCCCTATTTAACATTACACCATCACAAGAACCCATCAGGGTAATTTATCTTTAAGAACATTATTTTGTTAGTGTTTGTCCATAGTGAATATGATTTATCTTGTGGCCTTGGCATGCCACACTCTTTGATACCAAATTGGGATGGAAAATGAGTTACATTACATGAACAGAGCATGTAGATGTTGGAGTTAGTTTGGTAACGTGATGTGTCATTGTCCTGTTTATTTCCTTCACACTGTCATATGTCAAACATAAACCTTAGGAATGAAGGTTAATAATGTGTGTAAAGTATCCAACACTCTGCATTTTTTAGACAACCAAAATATAAACACATTTACTTTTTCTTTTCGCATCATATTATCGATTCAATAATTTATTATTGTCTTGGGTGTAGCTGTTTCTTAGATATCCAATTATTCAGTACTTGAGAGATCATCCTACATGTTTAACGTTGACTCTATATCCTTCTCTCTCCACCATTAATTCCTTTTCATAATTGTTTTCACTTTTTATATGTTTACTTTTAGAAATGTCTAAAAAAATCGTTAGTTAATCAAGACAACCTAATAACAATTCTAGACAAAAAAAACCATTATAAATAAATAAGGGAGACAACAACATACAACATATTGAATGTTATAATATATTAGTGTATTATTATCTTTTAAAATTTGTTCATTACAATTATATAAATATTTAAGAATTTATGATAAATTTAGCATATTAAATAAATTTATTTTAAAAGATTAGCATAAATTTACAGAAATTTTAGAAAGGTGTAAAAATGATGAATACTTTTCTTTAAGAAAATACAAACTTTTATTTTAAATAAAATTAACTATTTAGTTTATATTAGAATTTAATTTAAAATATTTCTATAAAATAAATTTTTAAAAAGGAAGGAAACATTTACTATAAAATTATTTCTTGTTACATTTCTCAAAAACATTACAACATTAAAATAAAATACCGTGCAAATAGAGGGAGGGGGAATAAAGTTAGCCCGTGTTTGGTAAATTATCTCAATTTTTGTTGAAACTGCTAATTAAATTTTAGATAGATGTTCATTTATTTTGTTCTTACCTAATTCATGAATTAAAAATCAATTTAGATAAGTTTTATATTGAATTAAAAAATATCATAAATTGTACTGCTACCTTCATTTAGAAAATAAAAATCACTATGAAACAAAATTAATTTTGTAAAATCATGGTATGTTTAAATCATTCAGAATCTTGTTAAAAAAACACTAGTTTGTTTGTAACCTACATATATCTACTTGATCATGCATCTTTCTTTATACATTTAGTCTATGAAATGCTAAAATTAATGACTGAAATTTCATGCAGGAATTTCCAACTCAGCAGATGGTTCTTTTAACTCTCTTCTTTTACATCTTATTTCATCCCCAATCCATGAGTGGGTGAGGAAGGAATAAAACAGAGATCAAGCTTAGAAATTGTACACTCAAAACACAAGCAAAAAACCACTCTTCACTCTTTTTTCTCAAATAAGACAAGTCAAAAATCATCATTATGCCCACCACCATCACAGCTTCAAAGTCCACAACTATTTAAGAGCAGAACATAAGCAACACACACTTTATTAGAACAATTTTTTTCCTTTTTTCTTTTGTGAATACCTTCAATATCTTTTTAATTTTAAATTTAAATATATTTTTAGTCTATTAAAAATAATCGTATTTATTTTTTATTTTGTACTCCTTTTAAATTTTTTATTTTTATCCTTCTTAGTTTCTTTTAATTTCTGTAAAATATTTTATATGGACTAAAAATATATTTTTGAGGAACTAAAATAAAATAAGAAAAAAAATATGATCATATTATAAAATAAAAATATATACTTAGGTGATAGCCTTTTTGCGCTGTTGAAATGAAAACCAAAATTACAGTGATATCTTGTAATTAATTATAGAGTGAGTCAATGTCCACCAAAGGCAACTTTCAGAAAGAAAAAAAAAATCGACAATGAAACTGTCGGTTTATTAATTTAATTTATTTATCAACACCTAATTTTTGCTACAACTTATTTTCACCAGGTAGTTATTTTTTCTAAGTTTTAATGTGTTTTTAGCTTTTTAAATTAATCATATATTAAGAAAAATATAATATATTATTAAAATTAGAAAACAAGCTGAATACTTTTTTATAAAATGAAACCATTCTTTTAAATAATTATATTTATGATTATAAGTTTTAATTTAAATATCTAGAACTGGTCAATAATTTTTTTTTGCATAAGAATCTCTTTATTTTTAATCTACAACAAATTGGCATATTCATTATGATTGTGGAATTTAGTTTTATAAAATATTAGAAATTAAAGAAGATGTTGTGAACTATAATTATTTTATAATTTTGAAAGATGATTAAGTTTAGTTGAATACAGCTTAACCCAACTCGATTTCAGTTCCATGTGATTACATGAAAAAAGATGATAGAGATATACTAACAATCTATAGAAAATAAAAAGTGCAAATAATATATTGTTATATGAATTATATTTAATGTAACCTTTCTTGATTAACTGCAGCAACACTATTCCATTTACCTTTTAACTGGAGAGAAAAATGAAGTATATTTTTGTCCGTAGAAGACAAAACAAAGTCAATAAATCAACTTATGAGCTACACTTGCATATGGGACAGACACGACACACCACCGACACTTGCAGATAGTCATGGAATAATAATGCAGATAACAAGTTTTCTTTATCACTCATATTTTAGAACGAAAGAAACAAAGGGAATAAACAAACGAGGGAAAAAAAAAACACATTGTGGAGAAGTTTTCTCTCATTTTGCACTCAAGAAAACATGATACAAAATAAAATTCTAGGAAGATCTATTCAAACGTTTGTTCTTTTTATTTTGGTAAAACTTAAACAGGCATTTGATAAAAAAATAATCTCTATTTATTATAATTTTTATTTAATGTATTTAGATAATTTAATATAAATGTTTCTTTTCTTTTTAGAAAATACCTTCTATAACAATTATTATTTAAAGTATATTAATTTTATTCTTTTTTTCTAATTTGCTTTATCTAACATTGGTTTTCTGTTACCAGCCCATTTTGTTAAAATGAGATAAATGAATGACATAGGTATTGTTTTTAAGAAATTACAAAATTTAAAATAAACAAATTATAAAAGGGTAAAGCACCAGACTTTATCAATGAAGTAAATTTTTTTAAATCAACTCACTTAACAATAAATTAGAGAATATCTTTCAAATAAAAGTATATACAAATTGAACAGAATAAAAATAATTAAAAATGATCATTACATAATAACTAATTATATGTCTGTCTATTGATAAATCCTAGATCCAAAAGGGCAAATGTTATTTTATATCTATTGATAATTGTTAGTTAAGATATAGCTCATCATCATCCCTAAGATTTTGAAAGAATACAAATATTATTTTATGAATAACTTATGAATGTTAGTGATTTTTTTTTTTTGTCAAAAGGTGGCTTAGTCTAAAAGGACTTTTTGAAGGAAGGTATCTTAAGATTATATGTTATAAGGGTTTGAGGATTGATTGTCCTTTGTACAATTGTCTTATACCTTCCAACGTTAACTCAGATAAGCAATGCTTAGTCTCTCTACAAACACATAACTTTCAATATAATTTAACCTATTTCTCTCTGAAAATGTTTAGCTTGTTAAAACAAAAACTTGCTCATGTTGTCTTGTTTTGTACATTTTTAGACGATTTTACTCGTAATAATACAATAACAAACATCAATACTTTCTTCGTCAAGATAATGTCTACAAAATTGTTTTCAATCTTTTCTCTTTATATTAAAAACTTCATGTTACCATCAAATCCAAACAACAATTTAGTTGTAACCATCATCAGATTTCTTAATATTCACATGTCGATAATAAGCTTCATCTTAAATTAGTGATTTCACAATTCTATATATATAATAATTCAAAATCAACAAAGCTTTCTTCCAAAACATTTTAAATAATCACTGTAATTTGGCATTGACAATGTTTCCACCAATTTCATAAACCAAATCCACATACCAATTTGTGTCTCTTTACCACCTATAATGATTTTAAATATAATATTTCTTTAAGTTAGCTTAACTTACTTATCTTAAATTTTTTGTCATTTAATAATTTCAAACCAAAATAGAATGATGCATAACACTTTTTAGTCCTAATTAATATACCTATATTACATATTATTAATGAAATACTTTTACTTCAGAAATATACTTCACTTTCTTTTCATAGGTGGTTTAATTCAACCATTCTATAATTAAATTTCAATTCCGACAACACAATTAAAAGTTACGGAAATAAATCATTTATTATACTAATTAATTTCATGATGACTAAATCATATTAAATTTCTATTTACTTAAAATTTTAAGTTCCTCATGCTATTAGCAAAAGCAAAGTACTATTATTTTAGAATTAAACACTAATTTTTCCAAGGTCAATAATAATGGGATTCCCAACTGTCTGAATTGATTCAAATTTTTATGCTTCTTCCACACAACTTCCTTACATAAATCACTTTTTAAAATGTATAAAAATAATTAATTTCCCTAACATCAAATTATGTGTATTCTGATGTCAAAAATTCGAAATGAATAGAAAATATAAAATGCTAAAGGAATTCCTAAAGGACTTCAATGATCAAAACCTAGTATTTCTCTCGCTCATATTTCCCAAATTCTTCTCCATTAACGGATCAGGTTTTGAGAAAAATTTATACTCGTTTCACAAATTTCTCTCAACAAATTTCTCAAAAAATTAACTTTTATTACTTGTTTATATTGTTTAAATGAATTTAATATTTATAGTTTTAATTTAAATTAACATATCTATATGTATATCTTGAATATTTTCTTTGATACTTGAAAGTTTGGACTTTTACAAAAAAAATAAATTATTCAATTGAATATGTTAGATTGACAAGTGATAATTACTTAAATAGTAATTAATCTAATCTAAAATGTTTTATATATTGAGTAATAAAATTATTAATAAAAAAAGATATTCAAGTATCAATAAATATGAGATCAGTTATATAAACATTTTAGTTAGAAGTGAGGGAAGGTTCTACTTAATTATTTTTATGTTGTATGAGTTCACTTTTTCATGTTATTTAATTTTTTTATTTTTTAAATAGTTACTTTTGAATTAATTTGATGCCGTAACCATAACCCATCTATTTGAGATAAATATGTTATTATATTTTATATTTATATTACATATTATAAACTATTTATACTAAATACAGATCATAAATACAGATCATAATTACGGGGACGTTACACCATATAAAACATATATTAAATAATTTTAAGTTTATCCCAATATAAATTTCTATTTTCACTTGAAATTTTAGTTCAGTACACTTCATATTTTGACAAATACAAATAAATACATAAGAAATATATTTCCCTATACTTTAGCTAGTGATAATAACATGGTAATTTCTTATTTTAAACAATATTATATCTATGTATCTGTATAAACTATTTATATTGATTCACCGTAATCCAGTTGCAGTAGTTTGCTAAATAATAAAATTGTTTCATTTAGTAATAACTTAGTTTACAATAACAAAGTAAACTTTTTTTTAATACGTGTTTTAATTACATAATATAATACTTCTTTCCTAAGACACTAATTTAGTTAATAATTTTAATATGATATTTATCCAATTCAATTAACATACATTTTGAATATTAAGATTTTTCTCTCACTTGATGATGAATAAATATGTATGAGAAATTACACTTGTCTAAACAACTAATAACTATCATATAACGTAAAAAATATTGGTACTATAATACAGTATAATGAGAATATAATTCTCAATAACTTATCAGTAAAAAAAAGTCAAAAAGTTATTAAAGGTACGTATTTTATATACTTATACTATTTTAATATTTTTATTGTTATTATACTATAAAAAATGTTTTTATGAATCAAATTATTAAGTTATAAAATAATAAAATTAATTATTAATTTAATTAGAAATTAATTTAAAATCTAATTTAGTAAATATTATTATTAAATAATCAATTTTTGAAAAACATCACATTAATAATGATATCTAAAAAAATATTTATTTATTATAAATGTTTTTGTCACTGTTACTAATTTTTACTACTGATTATTATTTTATAACCAATAATTTTGAGTAATATAAAGAGTTTTTTTTTTAGAGAGAAGTAATATAAAGTTAAGTCTTATAACATTTTATTATCGCTCTTTTCATGTTTTTAATATGCTTATTAAATTTTTATTGATTTCTATAAATGCCTAAGTTTAACTTAAAGCTTACGAGTGGATTGTCCGAGCCTAAGAGAAAGAAGAATTGATGGTCAGCCTAACCCATCAAATAGGTTTTGTTGAACAATTGGCAAGCGACTTCGGCCCAATTGGTATTATTGTGTGTTTTTTTTACCTAAAATTCTGAAGTCAATTTGGTATTTTTAATGGGTTGTTAGGACATTGGGTCCATCCATTTGGTCGCCTTTAGTTCGACTATATTGGCCACTTAAAAGGTAGGCCTTTGAAATTGAAATTGAAATTGGGTTTTAAGTAGGAAAACAGTTTGGGCCAAGATAAAAAAAATTGCCCAAAATAGGAGGTGTCTAAAATATATAGTTTTTCTTCTAAAATATATAAAATTTTAAAATATACTACTTTTGATTTTCTAAATTGTTTAAATTGGGCTTTATATATTATTCAGTTATAGTATCTTCATATTTTTTTTCATTTATTACTATCTTTAATTTTAAAATATATTACTTTTTATTTTCTCAGTGGTTTAAATAATGCTTTTTAAAAGAAAAAATATAGAGACCATTTCAACATGATTTTTATTCTTACTGACTATTTTACATGGCTGCCATTAAACCCTAATAAATCATAGGTGGTATCATAAAAGAAATTTACATATTTTATAAGATAACATTTTTATTTATGAGAATTTCGTTCATTTTTTAATAATCTCTCAGATAAAATATTATTATTATTATTAGTTATTATTAGTAAATATTTTTTGTTGTAATAGTTTTAAATAAAGTGAACTTTGATATTATATGTTAATTTGAGGTTTAAATATTTAATTTTGAGCTATTATATTAACAAAAACTGTATATCTTTATTTTAATCTTTATATTATTTAAGATATAAATATCAAAATAATACACGAGAAGCCGACCTACTCGGTTTCTCCTTGGTTTAGTAGTATTCTATTTTGTTAACCAAACAGATCTTTTCTAACTTTAAAAGAAAGTGGTGAAAATTTTGTATTTTCTGAAATTTGAAATAAATATGATTTTGGTGTCTCAATTTTTTAGAAAAAAAATAATCCTAATATTTTAAAAGTGTTTTTTAGTACTTGAGTCATGAATTTAAAAGATTAAAATGTTTTTTTGAAATTCAATTTTTAGTCACAAATAAAATTGAGAAAATGATATTGTATTTTTTAAATTTAAAAGACTGAAATATATTTTTAAGAATTTGAGAGGGATTTTGATTTATTGAAAAAATTTAGACATAAAATAGTTATCGCAAAGATTAATTTATTAGAGAAATGAATGAAAGCATTATGTTTGAAAAAGATTACACAAATAACACCTTTTAAACATGCGAAGAAAAGGTCATTGATTACTTGTTTTACTTTTTGATTCATCTTATGTTATATCATCTATATTTAGCACTACACTTATTGGGAAATCATACAAAGGACCCACTTAGATTGTGTTGTTTTGACCAACATATTATGGATTCAATTTTCGTTATCTTCATCAAAACATGCTGCACATTGCCTATTTTTTGTTGTTTTACTATTTTTTAGAAAATAGATAAATTATTTTTATTTATATAAAATATAAATTGCGTTTTTCCCTCACAAATTGAAAATAACCATTTGTTACATTTGTTATCTAATCATGGGTGAAAAACAGGTTTAGCATGCGATATTTATAGATAAATAGCATTACTAAAAACAAATATTATTTAAATAAACTTTAAAAAATAATAATATTTTCAAATAGATGTTAAAGGATAAAAAATGAAATTGAAATATTTGTTTACAATGTTGAAACTAACATTGAAAAATGAATATTTAAATAAAAAAAAAGTTATCTAAACATACCTTAGATTGAAGTTGGACTTATTTCTAAGTAGAAGAAATTATTATGTGATTGAAAAAATTTGATTTGAGTACTGCGTATTTAAATTTTTAGTAATAAGATAATTAATAATATTTAATCACATGTGGTATAAAAACTAATATGGACAAACAGTGATCTAACCTAACATCACATGGTAATTTCTCATCATACAGAAAATTAGATTAATTACAAGAGGTGACGGTTGTGATTTTGTTTTATCTGTAGGACTCACGCAATTCATACATGCATATAATATAACTTTAAACATCTTATTCTACGGATATAAATGCTTGCGTTGAATTTACACATTATTACAAAAATCAGACATTTAAAACATCAACAGCGATATAAATTTTCAAAATTTTGACTAATAAAGAAAAACAACCCAACTAAATTTGACTAAACTGTACACTGAGAAAAAAAAATTAGAGAATTTTTGGACATGACAATAATAAGGATAATGTGATTATAATAATAATAATAATAATAATAGCATAAAGATAATAGAAAAAGAAAAAGAAAAGGCAAAGCGCAAAGTGTTGTGTGACCCAATTTTGAAAGGAAAAAAGAAGGTGAAACCCAAATGAGGTGCATCTGGAGGAAGAGACAGTGGCTGTCTGATAATTGCACTTAAAACAGAACACTTCCTTTGACTATGGCATTTCCATAAAAAAAAATCTTCCCTATGTTATAAAAAATAAAAGAAAAAGAATTGAGGATATTGTTGGAAGCAACCTTAGCCTCCAATATTTAGGCAACTTACCAGGTAGACAATGCAAGAAACACAATTCTATATTCGCACAAACATTTGTATCTCCTGTCTATAAATGTGTAACATCTGCAAAAGTGACATTCTCCGGCGCACATGGAATCAATTTCTCCTTACGTATCTTTTGAATATGCT
The DNA here is from genome assembly GCA_030347555.1 of Lablab purpureus. Lineage (NCBI taxonomy): Eukaryota > Viridiplantae > Streptophyta > Magnoliopsida > Fabales > Fabaceae > Lablab > Lablab purpureus. The sequence goes on from CM059259.1 coordinate 19,091,139, forward strand.
TTAATTTTATTTAACACCTTTAGGAAAGACAATAACAACTCATACTCAAACAACTCCAAGTCCTAATCACTTTTATTTTATTTCTTCACATATACTTCTTATTTAGATTACAACTATCCATAAAAAGACAATGTTATTACAATTAAGTGAAGCGCAAGTATTATCTTATCACTTTAACCATTCACTTAAATACAAGTGACGTTTAATAAAACTGAAGACATTTTCCACACACACTCAAAAACCTTTCTTGTGAAAAAAGCTAGAATAATTGAAAATTATTTTAAAAAAACAATTGTCACACACCTTAAGAACCCAATTTTAATATATTTTTTAAAATAGAATTTTTATTTCATTACAAGAAAATGAAATTTATTTTCTAAAAGAAGTCTTTAATGTTGAAAAGAGTCGGAATTGTAATCCCCAAGAGAAATAGAAAAATAAGTAATTGTAGAGGAAACCCAAAATATACCACATAATAACAATACTTTAATACTGATATCAAGCAAAGTGTGAATACACCATATCATGATCGTAACGGTAAAATTATGTATTTACCAAAAACATTCCAAACAAAGTTAAGTGTTGGGTCGTTACCCAACATGGAAACATGTAAATGTTATGCCAAAAATTATGATAACACAAAAACGGGCATGGTTATTTGTTTGGGTATCAATTGTGACATCAGTAACGAAAAGCGCCAATCTAATAACGTTACCTTGTACCAAATAATATCAGTGGTGATTTGAAAGTGTAGACAAATTAGTTCTAACCACGTAAATTTCGTACCAATTCGTGCCATTGTCGTTGGTAATGTCATTTCCCAACAACAACAACCTTCATTCAATCAATCAAAACATGCCTAACCCATCAATGCCAAATAACTCAGAGTGAAAAAAGAAGAGGCATGCTCGATTATGCAGATGGTACCACCCCAAAAAAAGTATTGACAAATATAGTGTCTAAATGTAGTTATATTATATTAGTCCACTTACACACGTTCACTACTCTACAATTTAAAGTCGCATAAAATTAAGCAATCCAAACCATCAAACACCCTAAACCCCAAGCACTTCCCCCCTCCCAAATCAAAAAAATAAAAAGGTTAAGCTGTCAAATCGCAAGAGATTTGCTGAGTTTCCTCCCTATTCTGTGAATCTTGGCTCAACAAAGTCTCCTCACCCTCCGATGAACAAGCAGGATGCTTGCTTTTCAACTTATTCACATCTTCCCTTGAACAAATGAAAATCCTCTTCGCCATAGAACAGAACTCACTGCAATTAAGGGGAGAATGAATAATCAAGACAAATAAAGTCTAGATTTTGTTAATCACACAAAATCCAAGGTAAAGTTAATAGCGCTAAAATTACTCACGGCCATGGATCATCACCAGCGAGCATCATGTCATTTTCATCATCAGTGAAAGTAATAGCCCATTTGGTCTGCATTCTAAGCTCTCCCTTGATATCAAAAATTTTCTCAAGCTCATCAATGAGAGCCTCGTAATCTTTTAGGACAGTAAGGTCAACTGCACGACCAACAGCAACACCTTGCATTTGCACCTTCTCAAACAACAACACTCTCTCATCCATCAACATGTGATAGAAATTATGCAAAAAGAATCGAATTATATTCCAAAATTTTTTAAAAATATTACATTCAATATTCCCTCCCTATCATTGGCCTACTCAAAAGCAGACCAATTTCCTTGCGTTAAGCTTAGCTTTTATTTTTATTTATTTCACTTTGTAGAAAATAGGAAAGGAATCTTTAGAATATATTAGTCTTAGGTGGAAGATACAGGTACCTTGGTCCGAGTCCTGGTGGATGGTACTGTGGCCTGCTTGGCGTGTCTCTCACTGGGTGATCCATCAGAAATAATTTGCTTCTGCACCTTATTGGACAGTGAATAATTGGGATTCTGACCAGGCTGAATTTCACATGCAGCAACAGGAATAGAATCTTTGGGACCACTAGGAATTATTATAGCTGGACATCCCAGTTCTTTATCCGGAAGGGCAACATTAGTAAAATTATTAGTCAAATTAACTCCAAATACCCAACAGTCCATGGGATTCTCACTTCTTTTACCACATTCCACGGGATCATGTGCCAAATCATCATTCGGCCTAGATGAAACAGGGGCATACCCAGAGACAGTTGATTGTGCTGTGACAGCTTTGCTGTTTTTGGGGTCCGGAAAAAGGTTGGAAGAGACACTCAAATGTGGGGAAGAAGGCCACATTCCTTCCACACGGACTCTGGTGGAGCTGCTCTTGTTACCATTCATAGGATTCACATTAATTTCTTTCGTCCTTGTAGACCATATAACTGGGCTTTCATTGCTTTGGACCTCTGAACTGCCACCCAATGCTGTAGGGTCATGGGATAAGGATTGTCCATGATACCACAAAGCAGCAGCAGGGGAATTAGGGCCAATTTCTACATCCAACCATCACATTATTTAAGTCAATGCTGTGCTCATTTAATCCATAAACAACCAAGGACATGCCTTTCTTTTCCAAAAAATGAACAAAACAACAACATAAAATAAGTTAAGCTTTTCTTCGATTAAATTTTACTCTATGCACTTCAACTTACAAAGTATCTCTCATCTAATTTCTTCAAAAGCTAGTTTTAACTAGCCAGGAAAAAAACTGAATTTACTTTTTATCTTCTTATTTTATTCTCCTACAATATGTTTAGTCTAATAGGAAAAGTTAGGTAAAATATATACTACCAGAAGACGAAACCTCGGCAGGCCTGGACCTTTTGCTCTTCACCACCTGTTGAGTGACATTCATAGCAGTGGAAGCAACGAAAGGCTCTATCTCCCACGAAGAAACCCTCTCTGGCCTTGGAATTATTGCTGGTTCATCCCATTGAACCTAAATGGCAAAAAGATTATAAATGCCAAATTGAAATAAAATAGGAATTTACATGGAAAAGTGTATGTCTAAGTTGAACCTTCAGTGAACGCCAGGGAGAGTTCCGCCATCCGGGAGATACATCCCCAACCCCAACAATAGTACCAGAAAACCTGATCAAAAAATTAAAATAATATGACAATATATGACCAACTAGAACTCAAGGGGACACTGAGTGCTTATGACAATTTCCTGTGTACTAAACTAGATACCTTCTCTCAGGTGAATCCTCCACCTCAAATCTCATCTTGAAGCGCATGCCAACTGAAAACTTGTTGTTGACTGCCTCCAGATATTTGTTTAGTCCAATAATAAACTGGCTAGTCCTGAAAGTATCAGAAGGCATGTGGACCAAGGTTACACATTCTGTTACATTTTAATTATGAGCTTTATGGCACCTAAAACAAATTTCAACATGTTTACTCACCTAGGTTTGTAATACACCACAAACATGGTACTGGTCAAAAATGCATGAGAGGCAGTGGCAAGCACTCCAAGATGCATACTCTGGCTTGATATCACAGAAGAAGGCATGGGACTTTGCTGTCGAGCTACACGCCTAACACCAACTCTTAGTTCGCCATTCTCTCCCCTGCAACAATCATGTCAAGACCAAAGGGCAGACGACCACAACCGATGAAACATCAGAAACAATAACAAAATAATGCTCCTAAATTTAAAAACCTTAGAAACACAAAAGCATCTCCAGCAACAAGTCTCTTGGACGTGACAAATGTACTCCAGCCAGTTGTGAGCAAGTGCCTCCTTGGCTGACCTGATCAGGTTCACAGAATGGGAGAAGCAAATTGGCCACAAGAAAAATAGTAGATGTAAAATTTACGCTCACTAGCCTACTTCATTTTATTTCATGCTAATTATGTTATTAACTCTCAGAATTTGGATATGGGTCTAGATCATAAATCCCCATAGAAGACTTAGAATATTAAAGCAAAATTACCTCTGAATATATGCTTAAACTTCCACTCAAACCCATGAAGATCCTTTGCTGTCAATTCCTGAGTGGGGGTAGTTTGGGTCATGTCCTACAATATATATACAAAAGTAGCAAGCGTGAAAATAAAGAAAGTTGGGTTTTCATTAAATATATGGAGGCTAAAGGAAACTCAGAGATGTAAATACCAACTGAGGCAGACACTCCGTAGCATGCCTCCGCAGAACTGAAAATCCTCCATGAGTGCTAGTATCAGAAGCAGTTAATATCTTACTAAAAGAGTGAAAACTCTGTTTCTGGGTCTCGGGTAGACTTGGGTCTGGACTCGTTGGCTCATCTTGCTGAATAAAACCACAAAATAAACACAGATAACTCCTTAGAAAAAATACCCTCAACTTTCAACCTGAAAAACTATTTTCCTTTAGCATTATGTATTTCACAGTCGCAGAGGAGATCGTAGAGCAAGCAAAATACAAAACAAAATCGTTCTAGGTAGGGAATTGGGTTCAAAAACTCAAATCATATTCTCGCAGAGCAAGTAAACGGATCCACAAGACCGAAGCCAAAAAAAGGATGGGAAACACGTATAATCTCACATTTGACTCCGGAAGCAAAGTTATACGAGCATAAACTTCATCTGTTTCTTGTTCCGCCTACAAATTAACATAAAATCTTATGATAAGTACAAGAATCACAATAATAAACAAGCAATGAAAGGTGTTAAAAAAAATTACCAACAACTGAATGTGAACAACACGACAGAGAATCTTGGGCGGGAGATTGAAATGAGGAATTTGCTGGCTCAGCTCCGGGTTCTGTCCCTGATTAGTCGAAGCTTGCAACTGCCAAAAAAATACCAAAACTCTGTAAATTTCAAGGCAAACAAAAACTCGAAAAAGCTACAAAATAACACACACTTGTTCCATGTGACCCTGCGGAAAGTAGAAAACTCTCTCCCCTTCGCAAGGAACATCCACCAAAGGCCCCGCACATAGCCTCCATAGCTGCGTGTACAGATCACCATCTCCCACACCTAACCGAACACAAATCAAAACAATTAAGTAAGATCCTCGTTTTCACAAATGAAAGCCAATGCTCTGCGAGGTTTCTCAGAAAGTAAACAACTTCTCCCCTTCACTCTCCTTCCAACACAACCACAGTAAGGAAGACACAACACAACAACAATTGAACCAAAACCGTGCAGACCCAAGTTCCTCTAAACCTCAAAAACTTTGTTCAGAACCTCAGAAACTGCTTCGAACATTAAAAACACAACCACCTGGTTTCATTTGTTAAACTTTCTAAGCAACCAAGCAGAGCAACCTCCACAAAATCCCAACGAAGCATAAGTCATTGACCTGTTTCCGGCCGAGAACTGGGCACACTTCTGACGGCAGCTTCCAGATGTGCCATTCAAAAACGACGTCGTACAGAGAGAACAAGAAAAAGAGAGGCAAAAGCTGAAAGCAGGTGCAGAGTGAGAAATAACAGATGAGATTACCCCATGAATACAAAGGAGAGAGAAATAGATGGCGAGACAAGACAGTTATACGCGAGTGAGTGAGTGAGTAATGATGAAGAGTTAACAAGTTTCCTCCTTTTTGCTTCCCGTAACGATCCTGCCACAGAATTTATCTCATGTCGCTTTTAACTCCCTCTCGCTGCTTCAGTTACAGAACACAATACCAGTTTTTCTTTCTCTTTCTTTTGTTTCTCCTTTCGCTCCAAAAATCCTTTTCTGGTGTCGCCGACGATGATTATTTTGCTCCGGAAACAGCTGAATCGACGTTACCGAATTCTAAAGAAGTGGTGAGGTACTTTTTCTTCTTCTTCTTCTTCTTCTTCTTCTTCTTCTTCTTCTTCTTCTTCTTCTTCTTCTCTCTCTTGTCTTCTCTGTCTATCTATTATAGATTGATTATAAAGTATGGTCCTCTAGTCTACAGAGTCAGCTTAGCCTACTGTAATTTGTTCTCCCTAAACGAAACTCATTGGCCATCATTTTGGTGGAAACCACACTTCATTATTAAACAACAAACGTGTTTTTGTTTCTATTTTCAATTATGTTAGAAAATACTCATATTGTTCTTTTCTTTTTTTTAACTGGTACAAAGTTTATTTATGAAAATACATTTCTTCTCCACTTTTTATCATGCGAATTTAGTATTTATGTTTATATCCTACGTAGTGCTGTTTGAGTGTGTATGGTTGTACTTTAGGACATGTGGGTATATTTTTTAAGACAAAAAAAAATTACATTGCAATTCTTCTCTCTCAGGACCAATTCCTTTTATACCTTCGCGACACCCACCCAGACATGTTCATGATTTTTTTTTCTACTAAACGATCACTGCTAATAAAACCACAAAATAAACACAGATTTTTTTTTCTTAGGCATTTATGCAGTTGTTCTCCAATTAAAATCGATGTTCCGTTTTGATAATTTACTATAGCTTTTAGTGCTAATATTTAATTACAAGTTTAATTGGAAAAGAAAACATTATAAATCTGAAGCTCGATTGGTTTCAAAACATTTTTTTAGTTTGTATTTTCGTCAAATAACGTTAAGCATTAAAACATTATAAAATATACTCATCATTAAAATAACGAATGAGTTAAAAATTAATTAAACATGAATTTAGAGAGACAAAGTTAGAATATAAACAGTCGAGATTTGTAGATGAATCACACCAAACCTATATGATAAAAGTTTCAAGTTAACTATTAAATCTAATTAATTTTAACCAGAACTTTTTTATGGATAAAAAGTTAGGTATGTTTATGTCATTTATTTACTTTATGTAGAGATAACAAAACGAGGTACTTTAGCCTATCAATACTTATTAATCCATTGACTCATTATATTTATATATATATATATATATAAATATTTTTTAAACTTTATTAAGATAATAGATGTTCTAATTAGATAAATAGAAAAAGTATTAGTTTTATATGATGAATTATTTAATTTCAATAAATAAATAATTGAAATTCATTTTTAAATATTTATGATTTAATGTATAATCTTATTATATACGGATGACAATGTAGGATAAGTTGTGATTCGTCAACTCGCTACAAAAAAATTGTACAACGATCAAAGTATTTGAATTTGTCGACTCGTTTAAGCTTGTTCTGTAAGTCTGCACTGGCCATGAACGATGAAGTGAGCTGACTTGGATAACTCACAAAAATAAAAAAATTATTTATTTAATTATTTTAATTTCTAATTGTAATGTAATTTTAGTTTAATTAGTTTTTTTATGTTTTAACATGTGAATGTTTACTTTCTAAATAAAAATTCATTTAAACAAAATGGATAGATTAATGCATATTCTTATATATTTAAATTATCTGTTTAAGATGTTTTCTAACAGTTTTATGATGTTTTTAGACAATGTCAGTCCCTACTAACAATTTATTACCAGTAGACCTGAATGAACTTTTCAATATAAGACATGTTAAATATAAAATTGAATACATTATGAATTTGAATGGAAAAAAATATAATAATATCATATAATACAAAAACAATCATTAATAATGTGGGCTGGCTGGCAAGCCCACGAATCTAGGACGAACGAACAAATTTAGCATGGACGAATTAATCTATTTTTATTTTTTTAGGGTCAAAAGTAAGACCATATTCTCATCCATATTATTATATATTTATATTTTCAAATAATATAAAATACAAATTTTAATTACTTAAGTTATAGTTTTTTATTTTAATAAATAAATTGTAATATTTCACTATAGTTTTAACTTACATTGATTTTTAATTATTTTGTGAGTACAAAATTGATTTTTTGTGGGAAATTTTTTATTGTGTATATATTACTATAAAATAAATATGTGGTCAGGTAAACAGTTCCCACTCACACAGTTAATAAGTCCTGCGGCGTGTTTATTTTCAAATTATGGTTTTTTTATTCTTGTGAATGTAGTTCAGAAGAATATTATGATAGGAAAATTGTTCGTAAGTATGTTTTAAAATATGATTGGTTAAGTTTTTGATGTTTTAAAATCTATTTGGTTGAATTTTCATATTTTTGAGAATATTTTTAAAATTTTAAATTAATTCAAATAAAAATGCAAATTATAATAGAAGTTAGGAAATAAATTCTCTTATTCTTAAGGGAATATTTAGAAATAAAAGTGATCTAAAATTTTCTTTGATACCCTTCTAATAAATATATTTTCAATTTCATATTTGTTGGAATATAAAAAAAATGTAAAACAAACGCCTCGTTATTCTCATACAATCTAGTGCGAACTGTGAATATTATTGATTGATGAAGAAGAAACTGTCTTTTATTTGTTAATTAGTTGAGAATTTAAATTTATGATGGAAAGCTTAATCTTTATCTTTAAGTATGAGTAACTAACGGTAAATTAATTTATATAGAAACATCTTGAAAACTATTTTACGTTTTACAAAAAAAAAATTATCTACTAATGGCTTGTTACAGAAGAAGTGTCCATTTAGGAACCGAATAAATTGCTGTAAGTATGAAATTTTTGGTACTAAGTTTATTTCAGATTCTCTAGTACTTTCTTACACAACATTAAATAAGCTATGGGCTCACTTCACTAATTAATTGTGTTTCTGTTTGGAGCAAAAAATTGTGGTGGAGACCCACATTGCAGCATCTGTAACGTTCGGAAAATATATTATACTAACTCAATATATATATATATATATATATACAATAAATGCATATATTTATTTATTTATAGATAAATATGTTTTTATAGAAGTTGTGGCGTGGCTTTTTCTTTTATTGTGTTGGAGATTAATTATTAGTTATTATATTTAATTATTATTCTAGTAAATTGATGAAGTAAATAAAAGTATCAGTACTAGTTTATTTTTAGTATATTGAGAATATATAGATTTAGTGCATGTAAAAAATTGTTTATTAGAGTAGTGTTTCAAAATTTTATTTTGAGATTTTGTATTATTTTTTTTGTAGTTTCTTTGTGTGTTATATAAGATATAAAATCTTTTTCAATTTTTAATGGAATGTCCTATTTTAAGATTTTAAAGAAATTTTTTGTAGATTCTAAAATAAATATTTTTAATAAAAGAAAAATTAAAATTTGAAATATGAACTTTTTTATTATTTTCAAGACCTTGAGAGTTTTCGGATAAAAACTGGTTTAACATAGTAAAGATCTTATCTCTTCTTTCACTATATACAAGATCTTATAAATATTAGATCTTATGTTAAAGATCTTTGTTAAAGATTCATCACTAAAAACGCTTTTAATAAGTTTAGTGGATGGAAAATTTACATAAATAAGATTATTAAAATGTGTTTAGTAGAAAGAGACATATACACCATATTCTAATATGTATGTATGTTTGATTAGCTTTTTACTATCTCTTTTAAATATAATATACTATAAAGACACGTAACTTAAACTTGTAGAAAAGAAATATAGAAAAAAAATTAGAAAACTACAAATTTTATTAAATAAATAATAAAACAATAACAAAATATTTATAGATTTTCAATCATTATTTATTAAAATGTATATCTAGAAAGATTTAGTTTTAAAAAATTAGTAAAAATTAATGTAATCTTCAAATTATGTAAATAGTGAGAGGGAGAGGGCCCTAAATCTCCTACTAACTTTTACACGAGCATTGAATTTTATTTATTATTATCATTAGTGGGTGTTAGTTGTTACACTTTGCCCTGAACCAACAATACCTAATCGATTACTATGATTTCTCTTAAAAAAATTATTAGTATAATTTAGTCGTACACGACGGAATTAACAATCAAATTATTTTAAATATAATAAAAGTTAAAACTAACCAATGTCGCCATTATGAAGTAAAATATATATTTTTTGCACTAAATTATATCTTATATGGATTTTTATTTTAGCTTTTGTATAAAAAAATATTTCCATTTTAGTCTTTACACTAAAACTTACTCGTAAGTTAATTCCTACTGTTAATTAAAAAAATACATATATTAGATTAAAAAAAGGACCTAATTTATTTATTATATTTAATTTAATCCTTCCGTTAATGATAGATTCAACAATCTATAACATACACGTAATAAAAATATATAAATCAAGCGAAGTTAATTTCAATATATAAAGCAATCATATTTTTGTATTTTAAAAAGATAAAAAACATTTTATTAATAGATAAATAAAAAATATAATAAAGAAATAATGCGATAAAACGATAAATATATAGCAGGGATCTATTGTTAAAGTTGTTAGCTTGAACTAGTTAAGAATACTAACTTTGAGATGGGTTACTTTTTCTTATATTTAAAAGGTATAAGATAAGTGTTTATCTGCTTTTTATGATTTTTTTTCTTCGATAAAAGTGTGTTTGTTTTGAAGTGTAAGGATTTGAAACAACAATGATTATATTTACTATTGTTTCCTTTAGATAACAATACAGAATAAGTAAGTTTAATAATATTTGTCCTTAAAGGAAATTTTATTTTTTTATTTTTATTTTTATTTTTATTCTATCAGGTATAAAGCTTGTTTTCCATTCTCTTTTTATCAGATAGCAGGTATATATGTTCTTGTGTTTATATATATTTTTGCAATATTTAAAATATTAATAAAATAAATATTTTAAAAAATTAAAATGTTAATAAACAAAACATGATACTGTGAATGATTTATCGTAAAAGGATGTATACTTTTTTTCAATGTCAAATTTTAAGAAAATATTTATAATTATATCAATCCTAAAATGAAATATAAAATAAAATGCCATAAATATCAAGTAATTATAAAAATAGAAAATTATATATAATTTAAATTTTATGACAAAAATAATATATTGTTTTTTGAAATATTATGATGTAAAATATTTCATTAATTTGGGTGGGATATTTAATGAGTTAAACGGTTGAGTGATGGAATAAAAAATTACATATCTAAGAAAATTGTTCAAATTAAGTGAAATGAGACAAAAGATCAAACATCATAGTGAAAGTATTTTTTTTTTAAAATTTATCTAATAAATTAAAGATATTTTATTAATTTGAAAGGAAATAAATGAGGAAAGAAACTCATTTAAAAATTAAACTAACTCAGGACGTTGTAGTCGAGTTTCCTAATGAACTAGTTGTTTACTTAGATGTTTTGAGAACCTCCATCTAAATTGTGTCGATTAATAAAAAACAGTTGTGAAAATTTTGAAGTTAGATATAATTTGCTCTCATCATAGTTTTACAAAGATTGAACTTAGGTAATTAAGACAATACTTTTTTGGCAAAGAAGAAACCAATTCCCTTTTACCACTCAAACATATTGATGTGTCTGATCCCCAAATTATTTCCTAATAATATAAATTGTATTAAGATCATTTACTTTTGATTGGCCAAATATTTGTGAAATAAAATATTAATGATAGATTAAATAGATAAATCGCGGATAATAATTATGAAACTTTGTAGAGTAATGATAAGTTGAAGATTCGATAACACAATTTTAATGTTTTTATATTCTCTTTTTATCTATTCCGGCAATGAGATGAAGATGAGCCGTTACGATTTGAAGTTTGGTGAGTTGGGAATAATCAGAAAATACAATTTGATGGTTTTGCTTTGATAATAAGTAACATAAACGCAGTCAAATGGTAAGATATGCAGTGGAAGGAGTGAATGTATAAAGAAGTAAAAGAAGATAAAATGAAAGAATGTATAGTTAAAATATGGTAAAGTAATTAACTAAAATGAGAAGAGGAGATGGGTGGATAGCGTAAAATAATAAGCAATGATTCTTTACGCGGTCATAATGAGATGGAATATGGTGTTGAATATGTTTAGTGAAAGTGAGTATATGTTGTTGGGGTGATATTTGATTGAGTGTAAAAAGAAATTGGTGGTGACAGTTTGAGGTTGATTTTTCTTTTAAGATAAAATGTTGGTATCATAACTCCCAATGCATGGGACAGAAAGGATCTTCTTTTCATTAACCTAACTATTTTTCTGGCCCTTTTCTTAGGCTCAAAAGCAATAGAGTTAACATCTTGGAATTGATTTAAAGGAGGAAAATGGAGATCTAAATTCTGCAATGGACCACACACCACAATCACCTCTTCTCATGCATAATTTCTTTCACTTTTCTTTTAAATATTGGCGTCGCCATGACACTGTAAAAACAAAAGGATCTTGGTGGCTTTGGGCGGCAAAATATAATAATTTTTCCTAATGCTGCTCTTATCTTCTTAAGCTACTTGTAAGAACCTTTTTATCTCATTCGAATATATTATTATTTCTTAGTATAATTAATATTCATTCAATCTTTTCACAAAGTAGATGCCATGCAAGAGATATTAGTCTATATTACCGTTCTTCGTTTAACAAGGTTACTGCTCCAAAATCTGTTTCTAATTGCTTCAAATTAACTTCTCCTCAACTTTTAAACAATTACCAACCTTCACGTCTTTACTAAAGGAAAAGAGAAAAATCTTTTCATTTTATATACAAATTGAAACAGAAGTACAACATGAAATAGGTATGTCTAGCTAAGCATCTTTTAAGGTGAGCATGCTAAGTTATAAATCTTAAAAGTTAAATATGTTTTTTTTTCAACTATTTTTGAAAATTATATTTTATCTGGGTTAAATTATATAAAAAAAAATTCTTATATTTTATTAAAATTGTATAAAATATCTTTGTTAACAAATAAAGTTAAAGTATTTATTTTTAATAAATAAATTTTTTATATTTAAAAAAATTATATAATATATATGACAGCTACATCTTAAAATAAATTAAAAAGGATATATAAAAAAATTAAAAATTTATTGGCTAAAATATTTTACATAAGTTTAATAAAATATATAGATAAAATGTGTATATAAATTAACTCGTATATGAAATACAATTTTTAAAATAATTCCAAAATAAAAAACATATTCAACAACCATAACTGTTAGTTACTTTAAGTTTGTATTCTTTAAATTTAGTCTTGGTCGATACAGATATAGAACTATTTAATTCAAATTCATGTGTAACCTTATAATTATTTTCACAAATATTTTTCCTATTTTATTACTTCTTACATTACTTTTTTATAATTATGCTGTCATACAAAATTTCAAACAAAGTTAAGAGATTATATGTGGTGGGATATTTTTTTATCCACAGATTCAAACTCAATTATTTAATTAAAGGAACTGAAACAGTTATTCTACTTGTCATTAGTCTAATCGTTTTTCTGATTAAGTGTTGATTATAGATATTCTTCCACATTCTTATTCTTCATGTTCCATATAACACAATTTCGCTCGGCAAGGGCTATATAAAATAGGTGACTGACTTCCGTTTGATTCATCTTCTTAAGTAATCTTATGTGATTAAAGACAAAGTATCAGATATATCAAAGCTTCACTAAAATCTGATTCAGAGTTTAAATATTTATTGGGAGATAAAAATCGTGAAAAACTTATATTCCCTAACTATGAACTTAACATAAAGATCCATTATACAAAGGAATTAAAATTAAATTTAATATGATTTACATTAAAGTTCTTGGTATATGTGTATATATTAACTATAAACATTTTGTAATATAGTATACAATTTATGAATAGTTTTTTTTTAAAATTATTATCATATTTTTTTTAAAATTCAAATATTTTGTTTAAAATGTCTTAACTAAAAGATAAAATTAAATTATAATATATAAATTAGTTCAAATATTTTTCTCACATTTTATATTCTTGTACGAGGAGATAAGAGGGATATAAGTTTTACTTTTTTCAGTTTATTTTTATTTTAAATTAAAAATTCTTGCTAATTAGATAATAGGTGTATTATATCATCAATTATGTCTGTATTGCAATTCTCTAATCTCTCCAAGGATGGGAGGTACCATGAAACAAAAAATTTGCTGCAATTATCTCTCATTATCTCTCTTTCATGTGTATGTTTTATATATAAATCTTAATTAATTCATGAGTAATCTATATAAGATGTTATGTAAAAAAAATTCATGAAACTTTTAAACTTTTAAAAAAATTGTTCTTCCTGACTATTATATTATTTTATTTTAGTGACAATTTTTTTATTGATCAAAATTCACAAAAAATATTTTAGTGGATATTTTTGTTAGATCTAAAATTTGTAAGATATATTTTAGATACTTTGTAAGATAGTTTCTTTTGAATTTTTTAACCAATAAATTCAATATGTGATTTTTTTAACCAATAAATTCAAGATGTGATTTTTTATAAATTTAAGATTTACATGCAGATCATGTTAAAAAATTATGTTGTTATACATGTGTGTATTCATGCAATATTATAAACAGGAAGATTCATACGTATTAACTTTGTACTTATATGATTTCACCTACAATTAATGTTATATATGTGTATGTGAGGAATAAAGAATTTGAATAATCACCACAACATTATATATCATACAGTATATACATATATGAAATATATCATAAGCACCACAACAAATTATACATTAACCAATATCTAAGACTACAAGAATCATCATCTATATCTCAATGATTTGAAATATTTTGTTATAATCAACGTATTCTAAAAGACTTGCATTAAGTATATTTCGTGAAAGATTAACATTTGACTCATCAAAATGAACTTAGAAACTCTATCCCATCTTTCTATGGTAGGGTGTTTATTTGCACTTAACTTTTAATAAAATTCCTTTAACTTTATAACTTTTCACCAACTAATATCTTAGTTTATTTTATATAAATAATTAGTGAAGTCAAAATAATTTTTTTCTTAGTGAGTACATGTTTAATACTATGATTTTTGGATCACATTACCATTTTAAGTATTCTCACCACATATCATAAAAAGGTCACAATATCATATTAGGTATAAGCATACAACGTTACAGTAGTTCACAATATTGTATAAATATCCACATATAATATACATTAGAAGTATATGACACAAGTACATACATCTCAACTTTCCTTCCTTCTCGTATTAGTCAAGCATCATATCAACTTTTGAGTGATGAGACTTATTGTATCATCTAATAAGTTCCATAAACATCATGCACCACTTTATTCTCACCACTTGAGCAATCACTTTGTCACTTGAGCTAAGTGTCTTAGATGATAAAGAATTGTTTCAATATCTCTCATCCTCATGTCTTAACTTGAGCTTTATACATTATCATTTTGAGTATTCATGACGACACTTGAATGATATTGAACAATGTATACAAATATTATTTATTACTTAAATATCATTTGAGTATACTTGAACGTGATTTGAGTGAAAATCCAATATTTAAGTAATATATTTCAATAGTCACAAACTTTCTCTTTGATAATATATTGCAAATATAATTTTATCAATTATACTATATTTCTTACTTATCTAGCATAAACTTTAGTTAAAATTTTTTTTACGTTATATTGATCTAATTGTACTTAAGATCTATAACATTTTATGGAAAAAAATATAACTTCTCATGTCAAAGTCTTAGAATATAGAGAAAATATAGAAAAAATTAAATAAAATTTCTAATTAAATAAAAAAGAATTTATTATAAGGGGTTTGTAAACTTTTTATTTTTATCTATTTAAAATTGTATACCTAAAGAAAATTTGAACGATATTGTTGTTATTTATGGTAACATATTTGACTAAAGGGAGGAATGAGTGAGCACCATTACGTTACCATATAAATGTTTGATCAGCTACTTTGTTTAAAATATTACGAGGCTTAATGAGGACCGTTCTTTACAACCATCTCGTGAATCTGGAACAAAATAATATTCTACTATTATTATTATTATTATAATTATTATTATTATAATTATTATTATTGAGGAGTAATATTTACATAGGTTAATAAAAGTCGAGTGGTTCAGTGGGATCCAAATCAGACTCTTAACTACGTTGAAGAAGCCTTACTACGCACTTTGATGCTGATATATTTGGCTAAGGTAAGAAAAAAAGTTCATTACTATGGTCAATTATGATGACCTCTCTTTTTGTGTTGACCCCAGGCTATTGTTGTCATATTTTATTTTAAACATAACAAATATAATACGTGAACATTCCTTGACTACCGTTTTAAGATACCCTCAAAGACCAAAGATATCAATGTCAAACTCAATTTTATGCTTTTCAAAACTAATTATAATATGTACAAGTTGGTTATCAAGCATTTAAATTTAATTAATAACTACTTCTGTACACAGGTCAGGCAGCATCAAATTATATATAATCTTTTTTATGTTATATTATATATTATGATTGATAAATCAACTTTAACTGAATTATCTCTAAAACAATTACATTTATAGAGAATTTTGTATTAAGGTGTATTTTATTTATTATCTACATAATGTGTGCTTTAATTTCTATATAAAGTTGGTGAAACTTGTTAACGCTAGCAAATTTTAGTTTTAATTTCAATAAAAAAAATTCTTTTTAATAATTAAAATTTGTTTCTAGTTTTTATTATTATATAACACTAGTAAATAATTTATGTATTTAATAAATTATTAAACGATTATTTATTTATCTAAAAAGTATATTTCATAATGACTCTTTTTTAAAATAGTTATAATGATATGATTGTGATTTTAATAAAATTTATTATGTCAATATAGTATAATTAGTTTCATTTTAATTTTTATAGTAACGATATGATATGATAGGTTAGTTTTATTAATAAATAACTTTAATAAGTCTTGTATAGGATTTAGAAAAAAAAATTGGTGATTCTTTTTCTTGCTTTTTTTTCTTTTTTCTTTTTTTTTGACATTGTTTCTCACTATTTGGTGTTGTCATTTGTATTTGAGTGTTCTTTGTTTGTGTTTATGTTTAGGTGTTTTCATATGTTGTTTTTATATGTGTCGTCAAATTTTATGTATTCAATATGTATGTATATATTATTTATTTGTTGAGTTTTTCTTTCAAGGCATGTCATATCGAAAGATGATTGTGTTGTATATGAATGATGAGTTTGTTATGTATTTTCCTAAATGAGTAGTTATATTGTTTAATAGACACTAATCACTAAAATAGAAATTAAGGGACCTGAAATTGGAATGTGATGCTTCCTCCAAATGTTATCTTTTGACTTAGATACTCAACACTTTAGTATGTTTTTCTAGTTGAACAATGTTGAACATATCAAATCATGAGATTATATATGTGAAGAAACTTGAATACTTAAATGGAAGTAACTCATGTTAGAAATTATCTAATGTATTTACTATTCTTATTTTGGGATATATTTGATAAAATGTGTATTAAAATGTTTGATCTATATTGGATTACTTGTGTAGTAAGGCTCTTAGAGACCATTTATTTTGTAAGGACATAAAGACACATTGACAGTTATTATTCATCGTTTAGAACTGTAAAATATGTTCATGCTACTAGATGAGGAAAGACATCTAACAATTCTTTGGTATTCCATCTTGTCAGGTTAGTATATCATAACTTAGTAAAACTGAGAACTCAAAGATGAGTTTAGGAACAAAATATGTCCTACAATAAAGAAGGAGTTGTTGTTTGATAGTAAAGTAGATTTGGCATCTATGGAAGAGTCCATTCATCTTTCCATGGCTTTTCCTATTCTTATCAATACAAAGTGAAGTTATGTTGTTCCTAATAAATCAAGACACATTGTTGCTAATGTATGTTGATTGGGAGTTGTACATTGATGTTCAAGATGCTATCACTTGAGTCTCTGTATCCACTAAGGAAGTTCAAACAATGAGATAAATCTTAGAAAATTTTATCATTTGACCAACTAAACTGTCAAAATTGATTGTAATGAGGATAAATTTTCTTTTTTTAATAATGTATTCATCTTAACATGAGTTATATTACTAGTGTTATTTAAATTTAAGTTCATTCTACAAAAGTAAAACTTGTGGGTCCTTAATGTATAATAATGGATTAGATTGAATTGGATAATCCAACTTAATTAATTAACTTAATTAAAAATAAAAATATTAGAATTCAATAAATTTTATTTCTTAAAATATTTTTTATAAGTTGTACTTTTTTATTTAAATATGCATGTAAATGTTACATTTATTTCTTTTTCCAATATTTTGTGTTGCATAATCAAAATGTTTATCAATATACATAAATATAATTTTTTATTACGAAGATAAATAGTAATAAAACAAATAACCTAATTGTATAAAAATTATATTATTATATGTAGATGAATAATGTTATTATGTATAAATAAAATTTATTAAAATAATTATTTTTTAAAATTTTCCTTGTTGTGATAGTTATTAATATAATCAACATAATAAATTAGATTTATTATGATGATTGTTGACTAACCTAAAATCTAAACTCTGTATAGTATCTGGACAATGTATAATTTTACAACTAATATGAAAGTTTTTATAAAACCGAGATAAAAAGTTTCTGGAATAATAATTTTAAGTAATATTTATTATTTTTAATAAAACACGGTCAATATTTTATATTTTAAAAAACTTAATTATTAAAATAAAAAAATTAAAGTCCTAAAATAATAATCTTATGTTTTAGAAGGATTAAAATCAAAGAAAAATATTATATTTGTGACTAAGTTAAAAATTAACTCATTTTACTGAGATTAAGAATAATAATTTTAAATATTATAAGATCACAATTATAATTTTAAATATTATAATTTTACTGAGATTTTTTCAACATAACTATTTAAAAAATCTACTTATAAAATACAATAAATACAGTATACTGGTATAAAAAAAAAAGTTGATAGTACAGTATTCATACCCAAAAAATTTTGTGGGACATTTGGCCATTCACCAATTTGATATATAAATCCATCACTTGAGTACTTTTTTTATGGATAATCAATAGTTAAATGTTGGGATTATAAGCAAAATGAAAAAAAAAATGCAACATTGAAACAAAATAGAAAAAAAAACTGTTTCCGTGGATAGAAAAAATAGCAAAATAAGTTTTAAAAAATCTTACTCATTTAGATTAGTGAACAAGAATAAAAAAACATGTACAAAACAAAAATTGGTACGAACTCAATGAGTTGAAAGCACGCGCCATGTGGAAACCTTTGCTAATGAGGATTATGTTAGGTTTGTTCACTTTATTTTTGTTAACAACCTTTGCTGTACTTTGATTTATTTATTATTATTTTTGTACTGATTGAAGTTGGATTCATCTGGGTTTTAGTGCAGTCGATGTGTGCATACCCTACCCAAAAAAATAAAAATAAAAAGTAATACCCTTAAGGCTTTATTTAATGAAAACTCAAGCAATTGATGTTGAAATTAATGTTAAAATATGTGAAGACCATCACCATGAATTCAACATTCTTTCATCTACCATCGATGGTTTAGAAGTTTCGGAACCACATTTAGAACAGTGTATAATGTGTTGCTGCAAAACTGAAGATTTTCCTATGAACATCATTGCCACTTTTGAGTTATGATGCTTTCTTTGTCCATTTTGAAGTTGTTTCATCCAATTGTGAAGAATGAAGATTCATAGTAACTCAAACTCATTGGATCTCCATTGTCACATTACCATAATTTAAAATTAGCACTACAATAATTAACATGGTAAGTTGTGGTTACAAATTTAAGTATAAGTTGAAAATTTTATATTAATATATTAATTAAAAATAATAAAATTAAATAATATGCAATAAAAATAAAAATAAAAATACTTTACTTTAATATTTGTTTATTGAAAATGATATTGCATTTCTTTATTTATTTACTTAATTAATTGGAGTTGAATCTCTTTCAATGTCTCTCCTCTAAAAAAATCTCAATAATAATAATGTCAAAATTAAATATTTGTTTTAATGACAAACTGTGACAACAACAAATATGTCTCATAGTAACAAAATTCAAATTTTCATATGTCTCTTAGTTAAACAAATCTCAAGAATGATTTGTTTAACCATTCTTGTTATTTGATTTAATCTTATCATTCTCAAGTAAGTGGGAGATTTATATATTATATTGGTACTAATTAAATGTCAAGTATTAGATTAGTATTTTAAACCAACGAATTTCAGTGATACGATTTGTTATAAAATAAGGTCTTCAAATATTATGAATGAAAAAATATGATTGAGAGGAAAAACCTTACTCAAAGTGGTCAGATAAAGTTTCCAACAAAAATTATTTATCAATGAAATCAATAACTATTTCGTAGGAACAACATAGTTAAAAAATTAATATTAGTTTAGTTAATGAAAACATAAGCTAAAATATAAATACATGCATTGAAAGTTTTTAACTTATAATAGTTTAATTGATAGAATACCTTTAATTGAGAATATCGTATTACATGTAATTTTTATTTTAAAAAACGAAGAAAAAAGTCATCTTTCATCAAATAAAAATCGAAGGTGGAAAAAAGTTATTGATTTGATATGTTAGAAAATGAAAAAAAAAAAAAGCATACCATTACTTAAAAATTAGGCAATTTGTATATATATTATATTATATTACTTTTAGGGAGATGTGAGGGGAAGTTCCACAATAATATAAATGTTTGTAGTCGTATTCGATAGTGGAAATTAACATGATTGTGGTCTTCACATAGAAGAAGCATGAATATTACTAAAACTAAATTATGAATGTGGCAAGAAAATATTAAAGAATGATTTAGTGGAAGCCCGTTAGGCAGAGAAGCACTTAAATATGTAATTACTCGAGCCAAGTGTTTAACAAAGCTGCTTAGGCCATAGAATAAAGTACCAACTTCATCTTTTTGTTGCCATTTTGTGTACTTATTTTTCATTTAGTTAGATCTTGTTTTGTGGAGGGAACCCAGTTTCTATGAAGTTCCAATGACTGTAATTCTGTGTTCTTCTCAACAATTTCTATCAATGATTCGGATTCACTACACTCCAAATTGTTAATACATGAAAGGTAGTGGAGTAAGTGTCTTTAGAAATAATTTCAAGTTTGAATGGTAAGTAGAAAAAACATAAATGAAAAATAAGAACTTTACTAAACATGATTAGTCAAATTTTTTTAATAAAAAATTATTATTTGTATGATTCCAATTGTTGAATGTCGCTTATACAATTTAAATTCTCACATTTAAAACAGCGTAAAAGTATTTTGTCATGTAATTATTGTGTATAATATTAAATCATATATGATTAAGAAATATAGTGCTCTCTAATTTTTCTTCAAATAAACAAATGAATTTACTTTATTTTAAAACCTGACAGCATAATCATTTTTTACCGTGAATTAGAACTTAATAATGCGTGCAAATATAGTATATATTTCTTGCAGTCAAGCAATTAAAAATTACTGCATATAATAATTTGGTTGAACTAAGTTTTTCATCCCTGACCTATAGAGACTATTTGGTTTTGGTTTCGATTTTTTTTTCTTTCCTCCTCCCTATTGTTTTTTTTTAAATTCTACTGTTAATTTTCTCAGTCAAAGTTAATGTTAATGATGTTATTATGAAATTATCACATGCCATTTTAATAAAACTGTTAAATTAGAAATGCTGGTGTCACAGAAAAATGTCATATCAACATATCATCACACATTAAAATGAAAAAAAAGATATTTAGAGAAATCAAAATAAAAAAATTCTAGAAATTAAATATATATATATATATATATATATATATATATATATAAAGAACTAAAATTAGGAATGATATATTTATAGAGGTTAAAAAAACATATTAGTCAAGACTACACACATAAGTAATTTATCTAGAAAAACTAAATATTATGATAGTTAAGCAAGGTAAAAAATATATAAGGTATGTTAGTGTCATTAATTAAAATAAATTTCAAACAAGTGACTAAGATTAATAGTATAATTAAAGGTTTATTTGACTTAATAGGTTGACTCTAAAAGTATGTGAACACATGCCGTAGAAGTAAAAAGGTTAAGTTCTTAGACAAAAAGACAAAGAAAACATCCAACCCGCATTCATGTTTGAAAATTCTTTATTACTTAATTTATTTTAAAATTAAGGATGCGATACATAACTCATTTTCATACAAGTTCTAATATCTCTTAAAAATTGATTAAATCAGTATTCTTTTATTAATTTACCTTTTCTTTTGGTCTCATTAAGAGGGCGAATTCGCCTTTTACTAATTTAATTTTAATTATTAATAAAATAATTATTTAAAAATAAAAGAAACATTATATTATGATAAATGAGTATACAATTCGAACAATACCTAAAAAAACAAATTCATTTATAATCTCTATTCTCAATAAACTGTTTCTTTATTAATCCTGGAGAAATGATATTTTTAATCTCTACAAATGTTAGCTATTATTTAGGTTCACATAAATATATTACTTTCCATTTTGGTATCTGATAATGTCGAATTAATGTGGCACTTGCTAACATCAATATCGTTTATTTGACATTTTATACTTACATAACATGTATCGTGACATCATTAACATTACCTTTACGATCATATTAATTAATAGCAAAACATTTCAAGGACTAAAGTTAAAAAAAAAAAAGATAGAAACCAAAACTAAAAGAAACCACTGCTTGTCGGGGATGAAAAACTTCATTAAAACCTGATAATAACATCGATGAATATATTTTTATCATGATAGCTAATTGTCACTAAAAAATTTAACAGTCAACAGAGGAAATCATGAAATATTCCTGTTTTTATTTTTAAGTTTTTGAGTTCTTTTAATTATTTTGGTATGGTAGATATTTGCCTTTTGGTTCATTGATATCAAAATACTGAATCTTAACATCTACTCATCAGGTCCATTCATATCAAAATCATATTTTTACATGTTTGGAAATACATTCAGAGGCAAGTAAATTGAGTGAAAAACGTGAAACCTACAACTGGAAGCTTCCATCTGGATATGGAAAACCAGATTGATGCAGGACCAAACACGTACGCAATATATCACCTCAAACCTATACCATCAGCTCCAATCGCACGTAAACACTCACATAAACCTACACCATCAGCCCGCCGCTAGCATTAGAATGCAACTAAATTGACTTACAACACATAAGTAATGACACAAATAAAGGCAAGCAACAATCAAATGAAAAGGTCATAAAAAATCAAACTTTAGGCTTATTCTACCAGAAAATGCATGGTACTAACGAGAAACAAGTTCTGAATTTTAAGCTTAATTAATTTCCCTGGTCCTAACAATGTTGTAAATAACGACTTTGCGATGATTTTCTAAAGGTAAATTCAATAGCTAAAATTTCATCCACATCTTTGATTCAATATTAGTTGCACCCCCTAAAGAGAGAAATGCAATGTGTTCTGAAGCAGATATCGCAAAATACCTACATAAATTTTGTACTTTAACATGCAAGTTTAAACAAAATTGACTGAAATATTCATTACAATTTGCTCCCGAGCGGCTGAAAAACAATATCAGCAACAAAATGAAAACAAAGGGAGCATTAAATAATTATACACTAAAATACCAACATACCACATCGCACTTGAAAAATATGCTTAGTGCTCATGGATTCAGACTGAACCGTGCCTCAAAAGCCTCGTACACTCATCACATTAACTGCAGCAAAAATAAACGATAGATTGTACATTGAAACCCCTTGCCTATTTCATAAATGCAGCAGTAGGCTCTCACTGATAGTAATTCCACATTATATTGAAGCATGTATAAGATAACGAGTAGTAGAATATTATTATCACACAACTGAGAAAGTTGAAGCGCAAAAACAAATACATAAATGATGATATGAATAAAAATAACAAGAATGAAAATTAATTCCTGTTTTGGTAAAACAATATGGAACAACTGAAAGTTGAGCGAATGGTGCAATTGACTTGCACGATAAACACTATCCCAGATACTCTTCCTATAACATGAAAGTATTTTGAAGCGTCAAAATGATTTTTCAACCTTAACAAAACAAGTTAAAATTATATAGGTTGTGTCCAACTTCATTCTTACAATCAACCCTTCCAACTTTTTTACCTACTGAAGTATGTCTACTTCAACAAGCTACCACAATTTTGTGCTTAGTATTACAATTTGTAAATGATAACTCTACTGCTACGAAACAACTAGTAGCTGTAAAAGTCGAGATTCCTAAATGAATAAGTGTATTGGTAAAATGGGAACAGTAATTTGTAACTCACAGACTCATTCAAACAAACTTCAATACCTAGTAAAAATAATGAAACTGTAACTGTAATTCCCACTGCCCAGCAAAATCTTTTACTTTGTAACAGTAGTTAACTACGAAAATCCAACCCAATCCACCAAGTTCACCTGAGAAGATATAAGCTAGTTACCTAATCTCACAAATATTCGCAAGCTTGAAAATTAATATTTTAAATTCCAACAGCCAGGACACTTGATTTTCACGATCAACCCATTTCCATTTTGCAACTTTATTACCTACTAAAATATGGCTACTTTAGATTTGTAAACGTTAACTCACCTGCTATTGAACCACTGGTAAGAGAAAAAGTGGTATTGAGAAAACCTAAATGAGCAACTGACTTAGCATTAAAACTTTACTATGTGTATATTTTTCTTTTTATTTTGTAAGCATATAAACCCCTATACACACTGTCCCATTGAAACAAATTTCAACACCTAGCATGTTAGAACAATGAAACAGTAGTTTGAACGGAAGAGTTATCCCCCGCACCACAATTTTGTGCTTACTATTACAAGTTGTCCCCCGCACCGCCCAGAAGAAACCCATGCACTATCACAACAGTCGTTGACTACCAAAATCCCACCCAAACTGAAGAGTCTACAACATACCACATAAGCTGGTTCCATACACAGTACAGAAAATATTTGCACACTTCAAAATGACATTGGTGCCCAACATTTTAAATTCTAACAGAAGGAAACTTCAACAAAGCAAACCAAGCAAACAAGATTGATAAAAAGGACGGGGTCCCAAGTACTTACTCAAACAATTGTGAGACTATAGCTGTTGCAGAGCTGAAGTAATGCAGCTTGATTTGCCGGATCTACCACTTCATTGATGACCTTCGGGTATCTCCCAGGGGAAAGTGTTGATAGCCGAGACAATGAAGCAACAAAAAATTCTTTGGGATCTCTTATATCTTTTAGTGGATCTTCTTCTTTCTTCCCAGCATTGTAAAGACGAACAAATGTAGCAGTATAACCAACATTTTCTGAAATATCTGGCACATCAGGATCCTCGTCAGCCCTTTCCTGTTCTGGCCTCGAAAGAAGAGTGATAATGCTGTCCACCATCTTACCCCAGGATTCAGCAGCAGCCGGATCCAAAAGAATTGGAGATTCACAGATGAGTCTGGTTGAGGCAACAGCAACCAATTTAAGCTCAATAGCTCCCGTAATCAGCTTAAGATTAGGTATCCAGAACTGACTCAAAATCGCATTAAAAATATCTGGTTGCACAGCATTCATAGTATCAACAAGGTTTGAAGACCCGTGTTTAATCAGAAAAAGTGAAATAAATATCAGAAGAGACTTGATGAGTTTAACTGTTCGTCGTCTTTGGAGCTCCCTGAAAAGAGCAGCCCAGATATGGGAAATATAAGGCTTAATAACACTGTACTCAAGACTCTCAATGACGGTGTTGAGTACATAAAATCCTTGATCAGACGTGCTAGAAGATTGTACAAGTGTGTCAAATATGCCAAGCACCTTAGTCAATCTGTCCCCTTGGTTGATCTCATTTGGTGCCTTTTGAAGGAAGGCCTGGAGTAGACGCACGAGTGCAGGAACATTTGGGGATCTTTTCCAAGAATCAGGCGACAAAAGAATCACAAATATCTGCATGTAGATTGGCGGAATGGGTGATCTGTTTAGCTCAACGAGCTGAGCAAGCAACTGAAACGTGTATGGAAAAAACTCAGTTACATCATTGGTCAAAATTATTTCCAGCTTAGGGAAAAGGCTTGCCTCAAAAACAGATACAGATAAGCCCTTCTCACATCCCCGCTTCACAAGAATAGCAACAGACTCAAAGAGATAATGATTGAAAACGGGATTTTTAGGATTTTGGCAAACTTCGCCAAGAATAAAGGTCAACCCCTCAATACAAACTCGAGCAACATCAGCAGAAAGATCAGCAACCCCAAGAACCCTCATAATGCATTTCATTACGTATTGATTCTCCTCAGACTCTTGGTGCTTTAAGGAACTGAAAAGATTGTTCATCAGCACCGGGAAGATAGGATTGATGTCTGCTGAAGTATAGCGTGGTCCACCCACCTCATCCTTTACCAACAAGAGTTTCTCAATACAACTTGCAGCGTAAGAATGTACAACATTTGATTCCGAAGCAAGGAACCGAACCAAATCTGGGAAAAACTTCAATGCCACGGGTTTTGATATTTGATTCCGGAACATAGTAAAAAACTTAAGTGCGCCGGCTTTAAGCATAGGATATCCATTCACATCGGCACTCTGCAGCTCAGGGACAATAACGGATTCAAAAAAGCTCTGAACGTCAACAAGCTCGGTGGAGACATAACTAGTTCCAGCCTTCTTGGTAGCAAGAGAAACAACCAAGTATATAGCACAGTCCTTGTCCTTCCAATTATCTACAGGGTTGGCAGCAAATGAGCTCAACAAACTCTGTATCTGCGAAGAAACAATGTTCCTGACAACATCGCCGTAATGCGTAGCAATTCCCTTGAGAAGCTCACAGGCAATCCTCCTCCTAGTATCAAGATCACTGCCTTCCATATCCCTTCTAATAAACTCAATATAATTCATCTCAAAAAGCTCCTCATCGTCTTCCCTCAACTTCACATTGGGGATCACAATGCCCTGACAGATCTGGGGCACAACCCCTTCACTGGCAAACAAGGTATGGTGAACACTAGTACTAACCGTGGTCAAAAACTTGATCGCGGTAATGGCCAGCTGATCCCGGCTGGAAGACTGAGACACATTCCCCAGCAAAGTCCACACAGCAAGAGCAAAATCATTCAAATAACCCTGAAATTCCTCCTCATTTTTTTCCATATACAAATTAATATTCTCACAGACCTTGGCCCTAAGCCCATCGACAATTGCAAGACCATCGCCACCACTTCCCTCGAGAGCAGAATAAGTGGTGGTGAGATATTTTCGAAACTCACCCATCCACTCCTTCATGTGATCCTCAAAGAACTCAGGGAGCTCCTGAAAATTCAACGAGTAGAAAATGCTACAACACAGACTCTGCGACTCGAAGAGCGGTCGCAGGTTCGCGCCGGAATTGACACTGGCATCGATCAACGACGCAGTTTTGAGGAAAACCTCAAGCAAAGGCGCAGCAAAATTATCGAGGCAATACTTCAAATCGAGGAGAAGATCATTTGTTTTATACTCGAAACGGAATTTGTTAAAAATGGAATCGGCGGTGCCGAGAATGCCGTTAACGGAGGCATAATCGGACGCCTGCGACGCGTTTTTTAGATTGGAAACGAGTTCGGGAAGAAGCGCGGGCCACGCCTTGGGGAAATCGTGCTTACCGATGACGGCGAGGGCTTCGCTGAGCTGACTCTGAATCTTAGGGGTAGCGGAGAGCATAAGTGGAACGATCAGGGACTTTATCTGCTCCTTCTCCTGTGGGAGTATGGGAGCCTCCGAGGACCACCGCGCGCGGAGATGGTTCTTGAAGTTCACGGCGGCAGCTTGCCTGATCTGGTCGTCCACAGAGGGCTCCGCTACCAGGCGGAGGACCACGAGGCCGTAGTTGGGGCGGTCGGCGGCATCGGCGAGGGAGGATTCGGCGCGGCGGCGGGGCTCTGGCGCCGGAGAGAGCGTGTGGAGGAAGCATTCCGATAGGAATTGCAGATTCTGAGGGTTCCACTCCATCACCACAACACTTCGTGAGAGGTTTTGAGTGAAAAGGAATTTCAATTTCAAGTTTGAACACCCGAAGTTTGTAGTGTGCTCCGCTGCACAATTTTATAACCTACGAAGCCACGTGTTGGTTTGTAACAATAGGCTACATTCAATAGTTTAGGCCCAATACGACACATACGACCCAGTTTGACACAAACTCATCATTTTTAAAAACAATAGTTGGTTTGAACAGGGTTAACTATCTTCCCCTACAACACACATAAGTATTAGTTTAAGGATAAAATAAAGAACGATAATTATAAATAATGTTTCAACAAAAATTATAATTTCAATGACTGTGACAAGCTTCTATAATAACAAATATTATTACTGTTAAATGAAATGTAAAAACAAAAAATTATTTTAATACTTAATTGTTTCCAAGTAAAATAAATAAATATCTTAAAGTATTGCTAGCCATTTACTATTAAAAAAATATAAATATTCATTAAACATGGTATAGTTATGTTATGGTTAATATTTCAGTAAAAAATATATAAAGACCTTTAGAAAAGTATATTATATTTATTTATTATAGTTTATAAATAAGTTCATTGATAGAAGTTCTTTAATTTATGATTTTTCTTTAAAATTGCATTGTTGATTTGGTTAATTATTATTTTAATTTCGTTATTTTAGAAAAAGTTACTTGAAATAGGATTGTTTATCCTTTTTAAATTTTTTATAAATTAATACTTTGTTGTATGTTTTCTTAATTAATTATGGAGAATTTTTTTGTTGCGGGAGATTTTTTCATTCGAGAGACTTTTGAAAATTTTTCATATTGTATTTTTTTGTATCTGCTTATTATTTACATTTTTTCAACAATTGTGATAAGAAATAAACTGTCTATATCAATTTAATCTTTACTTATTTTTCGTTAGTTAGGTGGTTCATTCCTTATAGAGAGTTTCTCCTATTATTTAATAAAACTTCTCAATTTATAACTTATTAATTTTGAATAATAAGTTTATTAACTTTTTCATTTAGATTTGTAAAAAAAATAAGTATCTACATATTTTTTATCTTTGTTTTAAATTACTTAAGAATTCGAAATTTATTTTGTAATTTATTTTGAAATTTATATAATTATGTTTTATTAATAATTATTTAACATTCAAAAGAATATAATACATCTTTTTCTTACACGAAGAAAAATCTCAAATGTATATTAAATTACTTACAAAAATTATAAAAAATATATACATACACTCAAAACACATAAAATATACAATTATGTTTCAAATTTTTATTTCTACAAACAAAAAGTTATAAAAATATTTCAAGACTCAAACAATTCTCAATATAAATTTTTATCAAGGTTTTAGAGTTTAAAACTCATCCTTACCATACACAAACACAATCAATTATGAACTCTTAATTTTATTGGACGCTTATATAATCAAATAAAAATGTATCTCTTCAATGAGGAGAAACACCACCCTCATGACTGAAAGGACTAACTTTTGTTATAAAGACATATTCTTTGGTCTCAAAATCATTCAAGCAACATACCAAAAGCTAATGGATAAGATATTCAAAGAACTCATAGAAAATACATGGTGGTCAAATATGACAAAGCTATTGATCATCCTTGGCACCTCAAGAAAGTTTCCTTCAAAGTTAGACAACATAACATGTGCCTAAACCTGAAAAAGTTAATATTCAATGTTGGTGGTGGCAAATTCCCCATTTCCATTATCACTTAATGTGGCATAGAAGTCAACCTTGACAAGTGTGAAGCCATCTTAGCTATGGAGAGCTCAAGTACCTTGAAAGAGGTCCAATACCTTAATGGGAACTTAGCAGGACTTTTGTGGTTCCTTTCGAAACCGTAGAAAATGTGAAACCCTTCTACAAACTCTTGAAAAGAACAAATGAATTCGTCTTGAATGAAAAATGTGAAGAAATGTTCCAAAACCTCAAAAAAAGATATTGTCTCCCTGTTAATACTCGTCAGCCCACCATCGAGCTCAATATTCATAATTACTTAGTTGTATCAAACTTAGTTTTAGCCCTTGAGGCTTGAAGAAGGGAAAAATCAAAGTATTGTATACTTTACGAGATACACTCTCTAACCAATCGAGGAACAATACCAAGTCATTAAAAAAGTGATGTTGGCTCTCATCTTCTTTGCTTGATGGGTCCACCAATACTTTTGAAGTTTCAACGTTATGGTACATATTGATTATCCTATTAAGCACGTACTGCATAAGCCCAAGCTGACAAGTCGAATGACAACATGGTTAGTTGAACTATTAGAGTTCAAACTACGCTTTGAAAGCCAATGACCAATGAAAGCTTAGTTCTTAGCTTAATTTTTAACTGAGTTGCCCACATTAGAAGAAAAACATGAATGATGGTCTTTGAGTGTAGATGACTCTTTAAATAAGAAGGGTAGTGGAGCTAGAACTATCCTAGAAGGGTCTGACAACATGATTCTCAAACAAGTTATGTACTTTGAGTTCAAGACCTCAAACAACCAAGTAAAAGATGAAGCTTTGATTGCACGATCAAGACTTGCTCGAGAGCTTAGGTAAAACAACTTCAATATCAAAGTGACTTTCAGCTAATCATAAGGCAAATAAATGGTAATTACCAAGATAAAGAGTCTTTATTAGAAAAATATTATCATATCGCTAGAAATTTGGTAGGGCAATTCAATAAAATTAGCATCACTCACATACCAAGGTCTCAAAATAATTGTATTGATGTCCTTTTCATGTTGGCTAGCGCAAAAAAAAAAGCAAGATAACATTGAATCCATATCTCTAAGATACTCCAACAAGTGTTTCAAGGAGGCATATCCTTCAATAAAATTACGTATTCTTTTCATACACTAGATCAAGGTAAGTTCAACTATACTTTATCAAATTATCAGTGAATCCAAGTCACCTAAAATATCAATGGCTTAATTTGATCACCAAAATGCATCAAGATAAGCCTCAAACCAATGACTTATAATGGATTCTCAAAATGCTAAATTGCATTAAGGATGACCTAAAACCAGTGACTTACATAGGATCACTCTTAATGATCCAAATCGTTTAAAGCTAATGATCAGATGAATTTAAACAAGTTGTTCAAAGTAAATGGTATAAAACGTCAAAGAAACTCAAGTCTAAAAGAGAATGGTTACAAAAATTCAACTTCAAATTTAAGTGCTCATAGCTGACCTAAATTTGGTTGAGACAGTAAAACTTGTTCATTCAACAACGTGATCCACCTGTATAACCAAATTTACTAATTCCAAGCTTTGAGAGTTTATGTACATCTACAAAAATATTGGAGATATTGCAAATAATAAATAAATGAATAAAAATCATTACTATCAAAATATATCATATAATAACCATCAATATTAAATATTTTGTTATAACACTGATCATATCTTTTTATGATTATCTTAATTATGAAGGACACAACACACTATAAATATATAATAATCTTTCAAAAAATACTCACTCAATTCTTTACTCATTATTCATATACGTACGATACTTTAAGCTCTTATAAAGTATTACTTCTTCCAACTTAGGAGACAAAAATACTCGTACTCTTTTCTAGTAAGTAAGAGCATCTAATATTAAAAATAATATTTTAAAACTCATTTGTTTATTATTACATTTAAATTAAAAATTTCCCAAGAAAATGTTAAAGAATGATTGGAGGAAGCCTATTAGGGAGTGAAGCACTTCACCAGTTTGTTGGCATTTAGTGAGTACTTTTTGGCGTTTCATCAGCGCTTATTTAGTGGTGGGTAATTTTCATTATTTTGCAACCAATGTGAGACTAGGCATAAGAATTATGTTCTTCTGAACAATTCCTCTGAATGTTTCGGATGGGCTAGAATTCAAATTACAACATCGCATGTTTAAACATTATAAAAGGGAGCATTAAATAATTATATACTAAACTACCAACAAGTCACATTGCACTTGAAAAACACGCGTTAAAGCTCGTAGATTCAGGCTGGAACTGTACTCTGAAGACCCATTTTTTCACCGTGCCCAATGTGCCCGAGATCGTGAGTAGTAGAATGCATGCATTGATAGACAGACAACTTGTATAACCCATAACCATTGCCAGAAAAATACCATATTTAACGTCCAAAACACATACAAGAATGAGGACGGGAGAGATGTAATAGAAGTCTTAGTCCACAAAATTAATGATTGTCTTTGGGTAAAAGTAAATGTTGATTGACTGAATTGAGTGAATGGTGCGACTCACTTACAAGATACAGACAATCGCCGCCCCCATTCATATTCATACAGCATGAAAATACTTCATATTCCACTCTACTATTACCTACTAAAATATCGTTACATTAGTTTTGTAAATTTTACCTCAACTCCTACTAAACAACTAATATGGGTAAAAGTGGTGATGGGAAGTCCTAAATGGGTAAACTGTATTGGCAGCACACACTGTCCCATTGAAACAAATTTTAACACAAGTTAGAACAATGAAACAGCAATTTGTAACGGGCAAGGTCGTCCCACGCACCGGCCAGAAAAAAACTCACGCATTATTACAACAGTAGTTGACTACCAAAATCCCGCCCAATCTGAAGAATCTACAGCAAAAGATTTAAGCTGCTTTCATACATAGTAACACAAATCTTTGCAAACTTCAATATATCATTGACGTCTATTTTAAATGCTAACCGAAAGGAAACCTCATCGAAAGCCAACCAAGCAAGCAAGATAGTGTCTTCAGTACTTAATCAAACAATTTTGAGATTATAGCTATTGCAAAGCTGGAGTAATGCAGCTTGATTTGCCGGATCTACCACTTCATTGATGACCTTCGGGTATCTTCCAGGAGTAACGGTTGACAGCCTAGACAACGAAGCAACAAAAAATTCTTTGGGATCACTTATATCTTTCAGTGGATCTTCTTCTTTCTTCCCAGAATTGTAAAGACGAACAAATGTAGCAGTGTAACCAACGTTTTCTGTAATATCCGGCACATCAGGTTCCTCGTCAGCCCTTTCCAATTCTGACCTTGAAAGAAGAGTAATAATGCTGTCAACCATCTTACCCCAGGATTCAGCAGCAGCCGGATCAAGAAGAATTGGAGATTCACATATGAGTCTGGTTGAGGCAACAGCAGCCAATTTAAGCTCAATAGCTCCCGTAATCAACTTCAGATTAGGTATCCAGAACTGACTCAAAATCACATTAAAAATATCTGGTTGCACAGCATTCATAGTCTCAACAAGGTTTGAAGACCCGTGTTTAATCAGAAAAAGTGAAATAAAAATCAGAAGAGATTTGGTGAGTTTTACTGTTCGTCTTCTTTGGAGCTCCCTGAAAAGGGCTGCCCAGATATGGGAAATATAAGGTTTAATAACACCGTACTCAAGACTCTCAATGACGGTGTTGAGTACATAAAATCCTTGATCAGATGTGCTAGAAGATTGTATAAGTGTGTCAAATATGCCAAGCACCTTAGTCAGCCTGTCCCCTTGGTTGATCTCATTCGGTGCCTTTTGAAGGAAGGCCTGGAGTAGACGCACGAGAGCAGGAACATTTGGGGATCTTTTCCAAGAATCAGGCGACAAAAGAATCACAAATATCTGCATGTAGATTGGCGGAACGGGTGATCTGTTTAGCTCAACGAGCTGAGCAAGCAACTGAAACGTATATGGAAAAAACTCAGTTACATCGTTGGTCAAAATTATTTCCAGCTTAGGGAAAAGGCTGGCCTCAAAAACAGATACAGACAAGCCCTTCTCACATCCCCGCTTCACAAGAACAGCAACAGACTCAAAGAGATAATGATTGAAAACGGGATTTTTAGGATTTCGGCAAACTTCGCCAAGAATAAAGGTCAACCCCTCAATGCAAACTCGAGCAACATCAGCAGAAAGATCAGCAACCCCAAGAACCCTCATAATGCATTTCATCACATATTGATTCTCCTCAGACTCTTGGTGCTTTAAGGAACTGAAAAGATTGTTCATCAGCACCGGGAAGATCGGATTGATGTCTGCTGAAGTATAGCGTGGCCCACCCACCTCATCCTTTACCAACAAGAGTTTCTCAATACAACTTGCAGCGTAAGAATGTACAACATTTGATTCCGAAGCAAGGAACCGAACCAAATCTGGGAAAAACTTCAATGCCACGGGTTTTGATATTTGATTCCGGAACATAGTAAAAAACTTGAGTGCGCCTGCTTTAAGCATAGGATATCCATTCACATCGGCACTCTGCAGCTCAGGGACAATAACGGATTCAAAAAAGCTCTGAACGTCAACAAGCTCGGTGGAGACATAACTAGTTCCAGCCTTCTTGGTAGCAAGAGAAACAACCAAGTATATAGCACAGTCCTTGTCCTTCCAATTATCTACAGGGTTGGCAGCAAATGAGCTCAACAAACTCTGTATCTGCGAAGAAACAATGTTCCTGACAACATCGCCGTAATGCGTAGCAATTCCCTTGAGAAGCTCACAGGCAATCCTCCTCCTAGTATCAAGATCACTGCCTTCCATATCCCTTCTAATAAACTCAATATAATTCATCTCAAAAAGCTCCTCATCGTCTTCCCTCAACTTCACATTGGGGATCACAATGCCCTGACAGATCTGGGGCACAACCCCTTCACTGGCAAACAAGGTATGGTGAACACTAGTACTAACCGTGGTCAAAAACTTGATCGCGGTAATGGCCAGCTGATCCCGGCTGGAAGACTGAGACACATTCCCCAGCAAAGTCCACACAGCAAGAGCAAAATCATTCAAATAACCCTGAAATTCCTCCTCATTCTTTTCCATATACAAATTAATATTCTCACAGACCTTGGCCCTAAGCCCATCGACAATTGCAAGACCATCGCCACCACTTCCCTCGAGAGCAGAATAAGTGGTGGTGAGATATTTCCGGAACTCACCCATCCACTCCTTCATGTGATCCTCAAAGAACTCAGGGAGCTCCTGAAAATTCAACGAGTAGAAAATGCTACAACACAGACTCTGCGACTCGAAGAGCGGCCGCAGGTTCGCGCCGGAATTGACACTGGCGTCGATCAACGACGCAGTTTTGAGGAAAACCTCAAGCAAAGGCGCAGCAAAATTATCGAGGCAATACTTCAAATCGAGGAGAAGATCATTTGTTTTATACTCGAAACGGAATTTGTTAAAAATGGAATCGGCGGTGCCGAGAATGCCGTTAACGGAGGCATAATCGGACGCCTGCGACGCGTTTTTTAGATTGGAAACGAGTTCGGGAAGAAGCGCGGGCCACGCCTTGGGGAAATCGTGCTTACCGATGACGGCGAGGGCTTCGCTGAGCTGACTCTGAATCTTAGGGGTAGCGGAGAGCATAAGTGGAACGATCAGGGACTTTATCTGCTCCTTCTCCGGTGGCAGTATGGGAGCCTCCGAGGACCACCGCGCGCGGAGATGGTTCTTGAAGTTCACGGCGGCAGCTTGCCTGATCTGGTCGTCCACAGAGGGCTCCGCTACCAGGCGGAGGACCACGAGGCCGTAGTTGGGGCGGTCGGCGGCGTCGGCGAGGGAGGATTCGGCGCGGCGGCGGGGCTCTGGCGCCGGAAGGAGCGTGAGGAGGAAGCATTCCGATAGGAATTGCAGATTCTGAGGGTTCCACTCCATCATCGGAACACTTTGTGAGAGGTTTTGAGTGTTTCAATTTGGAGAGGGAAAGTGAATTTTCAAGTTTTGAACACGCTTAAAATTTGTCAGGACTTCCAAATGTCCAAAACCTAACGTTAGCAAAACACGTGTTGGGCAGTTTCATGTTTAGGCCCAACAATTAGTACACAGAAGCTAGATATATGGGCCTATGTCGGAATAGATTTAAGTATATATTTAATCTTCCGAATTGAAATTATAATTTTAGTCTCCAATCACTAAATTTAATTCATAAAAGTATGTATTTATTAATTGCAGGGTGTGAACATAAAAAGCCCAAAGAAATCATACAGCAAAACCAGCCTAAAACTAAACAGTATAAACGAAACCTTCAAGCGCAATTGAGCTTGCCTCTTCTTTGTAATGGACCATACGATTGACGAATACCCAAGTTCAGTAGATCCACGTACCACTTCGGAATGTTTCCACAAAATGAAAATCTCAACCACCGTAAAATAACACGTTAGAATTGAAAACATAATTACAGGGTGTGGCATAGTTAACAAATTCATGTGAAAAAAAATTTTATTTTTAATTCGTTTGTAGTAAAAAAATCTTTGGAAAAACTAAACTTCTTTAATAAATTTTAAAAGTTTAAAACATCAATCTCTAATTCTTCTTTAACGGAAATATTCCGAAATCACAAACTCCTACCCCGTCTTATAACCGATTAATATTAGTAAAAAAATATTAATATTTAAAAAAAATTACAATTTAATTTTATTTTATATATTTTTATTTACATCTATAAAATTAAAGTTATTTTTAAAAGTTATATTTTATAGTTTAACTTATTATTTATCTTTTTAAAAAGGTTAAATTTATTTGTATAAAAAATTTGTTACAAATTTTTATTTAAATTATTTTTATATTTGAATTTATATTTTAAATAATTATTTTTAAATTATTTTAAAAAATAATATATATATATATATATAGGTATCCACATATTAATAAAAAAAGTAATGAATTTATATTTTTATAACAAAAATATGAAATAAAGAATAAATTAATTATAAACTTATATTTATAAACTTTTTCACTTACTTAAAAATATATCTACTGGTTATTTATTATTATTTTTTTCTCTTTCTTTTCTAACTTTCTTTTTTCACAATTTCTCCCTCACCTTCACCAATTAATTGGAACTCATGTTCATATCCAATGCATCAGGTATCCAATTATATCAAATTTTAATATGCTTTGACCTAATGAAAGGTTGAGACATCACTTCCAACCTAAAACCTTAATGTTCTATATTTATGGTCTTTTTTTTGTCTTATATACTACTCAACTTTATCATTTCTACTCAATGTAAAACTTTTACCTACACTTGAATTCCTAACATGATTGTCACAATACAAAACATATTTTTCATGTAATAATTCCATTGGAATTTCTGCATCCATAACAGCTCCTTAACAGTTTCTGTAACATGAATATGTTCTACTTCCGTTAAAGACAGAGCAACACATTTTTGTAGTCTAGATTCTCATGATACTACTCTCCCTACAAAAGTCACCATATAACCAAAAGTAGACTTCATAGAGTCCACATCACCAGCCATGTCTGCATTTGTGTAACCATTCAACTCATGCTTACCATTTCCAAAGCTTAAACAAACTCTAAAAGTACCTTTGAGATACCTGAGTACCCACTTTACAGCTTGTCAATGCTCTTTTCGAGGATCAGTAAGGAAACAATTAACAACACCAACAGCATGAACAATGTATGACCTGACCTTGTACACACCATAACATACATTAAGCTATCAACTACAGATGAATATGAAATCTTCTGTATTTTTTTTCTCTCTTTCTCACTTGTAGGACATTGCTTTAAACTCAACTTGAAATGATCAACAAATGGAGTGCTAACATACTTAACATTCTTCATATTAAATCTCTCTAATACCTTCTCTACATATTTTTGTTGTAATAACCACAATTTTTCATTCTTCCTGTCACATAATTTTCATGTTAAGGATTTGTTTTCCAATGCCAAATCCTTCATTGCAAAAAGACTTGCTCAACTCTGTTTTAAGACTTTGAATCTCACCCATGTCATGACCAATAATCAACATGTCATCAATATACAATAAGAGAATGACAAATTTTTCATCACGAAATTTCTTCAAAAAGAACAATGATTAGAAGATGTTTTATCGTAACCATGATCCATCATGAAGGGATCAAATTTCTTATATCACCGTCTTGGAACTTGTTTAAATCCATACAAGCTCTTTCTCAATTTGTAAACAAACTTCTCTTTTCCTGTAAAACTTTTAAGGTTTAGGGTTTAGCCAAGTCACCGTGAAAGAAGGTTGTCTTACACCAAGTTGTTCAACTCCTAAATTTAAACTTGTTATTAGGCTAAGTACAACTCTGATTGAAGACATTTTAACACAGGTGAAAATATCTCCTCAAAATCAATTTCTTTCTTCTGACTAAAGTCCTTCACAACCAACATTGTCTTATACCTTGGTTGTGAGTTATTCTACTTTTATTTCTGTTTAAACACCCATTTATTTTTCAGTGCACTTTTGCTTTGAGAGAGATTCACTAACTCAAAGATATAGTTTTCATACAAGGATTTTATCTTCTTTTGTATAGTTTTGTACCATTTGGAGGAAAGACTTATATTTAAGAGAAAAATTGTTAAAAATTCATTCAAGTATGAGTTTGAGTTTTACATTAAAAAAAATTGAGAAGATTAAACAATATATAAAAAAAAACTCATAAATTCATTAACTTAAAATTAATTCTCTTATATAGATTGACTCATAATTTATTTGATATCACCACTTTCAATGTATATCTCTTAAAAAATTGAATATATGTAAATGTTACATTATTTATTATTGTTTTTTATATTTACATAATAGCATAGTGAAGAGTTATTAATTTTCCAATAATCATCCTTATATTCAACAATTTATTTATACCATTTTAACGAGTGACTAAAAAATATATATTTTTTAAGTCAGAATGAGTGAATGATGACGTATAGAAGGAAGCAGAGCAGGGTCCATGAAAATAGCGACTAGAAGGTAGCAACTGTGTAAGTATTTAAGCAATGGAAACAAAGAATAAGCGCAGATTGATGTATAATAAAAGTATAGAGTTGTGCAATGAATAGAAAGTTATCTAAATTACTTAAATTTGTAAACTGCATTAGGGAAAAAAATCACCATTTTGTTACTATATATTGTTCCTGCAGTTTTGAAGTCATGATGAGTGAGGCATGACATATATATAATAGGGACCATTGCCCAATCAATAACCTCTCTCCAGTAGACAGACAATCACGTGCATCTTTCATCCTTGCTTGCACACTTCCACTATTAGGACTTTCACTACAGTTTACAGTTATGCTATACTATTGTCAAGTTACTGTAATGAAAATTAATATTTTTAAAGATAAATTACACTAAGTATATGTCAATTTCTGTACTTTAAAGAATGTGTGAGATTGAACTAAATTATTTTAAATTATTGAATTGGTTTAAAATAGGAAAAATAATTTTGCTTTGATTATCCGTTTATTTCGTTAAAATTGAATTCAAATAAACCACATTTTTAATATACTTATATCAAATCTCCCTCTCTACACATAAAACAATTATTTCCAATGCTTAAACAACACCTTTGGTAACTATCATTTTCAAAAACTATCAAAACTTAACTGGTTATCAAATTTTGCTGTGTTGCAATTTGTTTTATTAATTTTTCAAGTAATTTAAGAAAAATATATTTGATCCAAAATAAAAAACCAAAAGGTTATTCTGGTTTGTTTAAATTTGATACTATATCACCGACTTATATAGTACGTACTATTATTTCAATTTGGTTCACTTTTCTATGTAAATTTCAAACAAAATCAAACTGTAAACACCCCTAATATTTGGGAGACAGATTGTTAATAATTTTAAAAAGTGCATGATAAGGAATATTATTAATGAAATAATTGAGATGCAGATTATTTGAATGCAATATTATTAACAAATACTAATATAGGTCGCAGTATTATTTGGTTCAATTTTTATATAAATTTTCAACTAAATCAAATTATAAGCATCCCTAATATTTGGGACACAGATTATTATTAAATTTTTAAAAATAGACAATTAAGAATATAGTTAATGAAATTGTAATTTTTGAATTTTTTTAAGTATAAACCAGTTACATCTTAATTTCTTGAAACATAATATGATTGAGTTGGATAACACTAGTAGTTCTATCTAATTATCTCTCTCTCTCTCTATACATATATAAACTTAAACTCAAAATCAATTATTAAATTAGAATAACAAAATTGTAATATTGACTTATCTTATCGCTTCCATTTTTATGTGTTATTGTTTGCTTAACTTATGTCTAAAGGCATGAACTAAGTACTCAATATATTCCTTTTAAAGCAAGTACTGAGTATATTATAATATACTATAATTTGACGAAAAATGACTCTGTTCCCTATTTCATAAATTTTAGCTACTTATTCAGTATTATTGCTTAGAAGTTAGATTTCAGTATTCGATTGGTTTTTAAATATAAATTAGAATATTAAATTTGTTCAACTAAAATAAAAAAAATTAATTTTAATTGAATTTCAACACATCCTTAACTTTTTTGTAGTATCAACTTGTTTAAATTCTAATATTTTTGTTGTAAAAGGCAAATAACTTCAAATAATCATTCTACAACCACACAAGTCTACAACATCATCAACAGATTGTCGTAGACACTACTATAACCTCTGTCTGCAATCGCCACCAACTATAACTATATTGTAGTCAATCTCTTTCTTACAGTTATCTATCAAAATAGCATATCATGTTATCGTCACTCTCAACGTGATTGCTATAGGTATTAGAATTATCAATCATCGTTATCACAGAAAAAACACTTTTTCATTTTACGAAAGGCCATTTTCTTCGCTGTGACAAGTCTAGTTGTTTTTGCTATCTTGCCACATCTATTCCTCGCTGTTGGCCTTATACATAACATGTACTTAGTTTTTTTATTTAAAAAACATTATTTGTATGTTATATGACTATCAATATAAGATTGACTCTGTAACAAGAAGTAGAAAAAAAAAAAGAGGAAGAGATAAATTGTAAATGTGAATTTGCTGACAGAACTATAGAATAATTTCTTAACCAATCTCTCCCAGATATAATAAATAGATGCACCTTTAATGTTACGAAAATATTGATGAGATTTGTTTTTATTTCAAAGAATAATTGGTTTGACAAATTGGAACTTATTGTCCATCCAATACTTGTTTTTTTACACCATTTTTAAGGAGGAATACAAGATTTTTGAAGTCAGGATGAGTGAATGATGACGTATACAAGGAACCAGAACTCATGAAAAGAACCATTGTAGGTAGTATCTGTGCAAGTAACAGAATCACGTGCATAGTTACAATGATAGCACTGCATTGGCTACATAGTTACATATTTCCACGTACTATACACCTGGGAAGTTTGACTTTGGTTGAGAATTTTGTGGTGCTAAAATGAGCAATCAAAGGGTTCTATTATTTAGTGTGTGTTTGTCTTGTCACCATCCATTGCTGTTCTTGCGTCCTATCGTTGGCTCCAAATCTTATAGGTCAAAACTCAGACACTAGGTCTATTACGTTTCTTTTGGCAGTTATGTGTGTTACATTTGTTTTTGTGCAGAACTGAAGAAGCACTAGGAACACGTTTAGAAAACAATTTGACTCACTGCATTCAAAATAATTCAAAGGTTAAATATCATTTTGCTTTATCGCAAATATTTTTTGCATTTTTAAAAACTCGTTTTAACATTTATCACTGCTACATGGTATGAAAGTAATAATGCTCCCATCCTAATTTCATCATGTCTATAATTGTATTAATTAATTAATCAATTAAAATATTTATAAAAGTGAAAAATGTTAACGAATTCTATCTTTGGACCAAATTTCATGTTGCTCCTTGTATAAGCAATATTGTACTCATAACTAATTGGAAGGATGAAACTATAAGTAAATAGAAAATGTAAGGTATGTTGAGTAAAACTTGTTGAAAAATTAGCTAGTAATCAATAAGATAGTTTTTAATTTATAAATTATCCACTTCTAATTGATAAATTTATATTTTATAAGTTTAGATAAACTAATTTATTAACTTACAAGTGTTTAATTAAATCATTTTGTAAGTTAGTTTCTAAATGAAAATGACATAAAACAACACAATTATAAAATTTCTCTTATATAAATAATTTTTTAAATTTTTATACAAATATAAATTATTATATAATCAAAATTTTAGACTAATTTAAAAATAATTATTTTTTTTAAAAAATAAAGTTTCATTTTTTTAAAAAATTGTATATTTTTTTATTTGAAGGAGACAACTTACTTAAATTAATTCATATAATGAATAATAATTAAATTTCATTTTTATTGATTTTCAAAAAATAAGTTTGTATTTATTAATTTAAACTCATGTTATAATTTTTTTACAATTTTTATTGTATATAGTTTTTATATATCATATATAATTAAACATTAGTTACTTCATTTTGTAATATTAAATGTCTTTTATTTAAATTGTAAAAAATTAGAAAGTAATGAAATAAATAGGTAAAATAAACTTCCCAAAATAAACTCCTTTAAGTACTTTAGTTTATAAGCTAGTTAAATAAGTTAGTGATTAGTTTATTCATTTATTAAATATATATTGATATCGTTTTTTTTATTTTGCTTTCTAAAATATATACTATTTTTTGTTATTAATTTTTGTAACTTTTCTTGTTTTTAATTTTGTGTAAACATGTTGGTTTTGCTTTTAAGTCTCAAGACTCAATATGTATTTATTGACAGGATATTTTATTACATTATGTCATTATTTATGTAACAACGAGTGACCATAATAGTTAAATAAATTTTTTCAAATTACAAGGAAAAAAAATCACACAATAGATTTACATGTATTAAAAGTATATTTAATCCAATAATTAATTACGAACTCTTTAAAAATATGATGATGATATATTATTTTTTTATGAAAATAAGTTAATAATACTTTACATTGGGTGAAGAATTTTCAGGTGATGTCTTTTATAAAAGAAATCAAAATACTTTATAAGTTGTTTGGATAAACAAATTTAAAAGAAATTCATTGAAATTTTATAAATTTATAAACGTAGATTGATTATTTAAAAGTGGGTAATTTTAAAACTTCACAAAAAATAATAATTTAAAATTATTGTTATTTTTGCCTCGGTCAAATTCACATTTTGTCAACATATTGAATGAATGAAGGTTATGCATCATTGGTTTGACATTTTTTTTTTATTAACATGGATTAAAAAATTAATTATGTTTATTTTTCAATAATTATTATCTGATTATTTTTCTAATACAAATTAATATAATTTTTAATTGATTCTAGTTAATTTGTTTTCAATATCAATAATATTTTTTTGAATAATTTCAAATGTAATTTTTTCATTAATATTAACATGTATATTTTTTGGGTTAATAATATTTAAATTTATTTTCAA
The DNA here is from genome assembly GCA_030347555.1 of Lablab purpureus. NCBI lineage: Eukaryota > Viridiplantae > Streptophyta > Magnoliopsida > Fabales > Fabaceae > Lablab > Lablab purpureus. Next base: position 19,134,039 of record CM059259.1, read on the forward strand.
TTAATCTCAATCACAACCCGAATTTTTATTGGTGGGTTGAAACTAATTTATAATTGATGCAAATGAAAAGTTTTTTTTATATTAATATGAATCATTTTATAGTTAATATTGTTTTGTTGATATTATTCATCTATAATGTATCTAAGCCATGATTATTTATTGGTTGATGTGTGTTGGAGTTTTTTTTCGTGAATGTTAATAAGATTTTTCAACGGAAGGTTATATTAATTATAATTTATCGATGTTAGAAGAAATTATTTTATATAAATAAGAAAATTAAAATTAAATATATATATATATAGTCAGAAAAAAGCACTCTAAAGGTTTTTAATAGTATAAATCATATTCATAAAAATAATAGCATAAAACATATATTTTTAAAATTATCAAAAGTATATTTTTAATTTTGGAAATATAAAAAATTATATTTTAGCCAGTATAAATTTTCTATTCTTGTTTTCAAATGTATTGAAATTATTATGTTTTTTAAGAGTGGTGAAATATTATAATTAAATTATTTATAAATATAAGAATTAGAATAATAAAAATATCACATATTAAACAAACATTTTAAGGGTGAAAACATATTTAAATTTAAAATAAATTTACAATAATCATTCTAAGATTTGGTAAAATTACATTATTGTTCTTAGTTTTTTAATACTTAAAAATTTCCTTAGTATACTTCAAAAACTTAAAAGATGTTAATATAATATCAAATCGGTGTCACTATTTTTTTAACAATTAAAAATATATTTAGTATCATTTCCTGATTTTTCAGGAGTATTTACTAAGAAACAGTGTCTATGTTATTTCCCAAAATTTTAGGAGCAATTACTTTTTAATATTTATTTTATTCTTCATAGATATACAGAATTGTTAAATTTAGTTGAACATTGTATTATTTAAATATAATTATTATTAATAAAGTCAGTATGTTATGATTGAAAAGGCAATAATATATGCAATGAATCATAGTAGTAAATTTATACAAGAAGTTTTCGAACATTTTTAAATTAAAAAAAAATTACAGGTTTTCTCTCTCTGTAACATAGACTAAATAATGTCTTCTTTTATGCTAAAATGTACACTTTTTGTATTTTGTATTGATGAATCAAAGTGTATGACACTTTACTGCATTTAAAAAAAATCATTAATGTTTTACCAAAATATTTTTTCACTGTTATCTATTTAATGCAAGCGCTTCCCTGCCATCCATTCTTGTCTTGAAATGCACTCTTTTCTCATGAATGTGAGAGTATAAAAAAAGGGTAAACAGAAATTTAACAAAAACTTCTAAAAAGTGTACACACCTGAATATTTTTATTTAACATATTTGAGTTTGACATGAGAAGATGAGAGTGTATACTTAACATAAGAAAGAAAATCTAATGTTCACGTAATCCTGGGAAGGAGAAATATAATCTAGTCAATATAACTTCATGAATTTCTTTCTGGACCCTGAATTCAAAAAATTGTTTTAATTGTTTAATTTTTATTATATGTTTTCTTTGACTTATATATATTTAATCCCTTAAATTTTAAGCGAAAATTTTTCGTTCTTCTAAATTTCTATTGGATCTTTATATTTAATAATTTAAAAATAATTTATTTTAGTCATCTTCTCCCAGTACCATTAGACACCGTTTTCATAACATGACATTTATCTTGATTTTGCTTTTTTTTAATAATCAAACACGCTTCACGTGTGTGGGTGTTTTGTTTCAAAATTTTAATTTTTAAATATAAAACGTTTGAGTAGATAAACTAAAAACCAGTTTTATCTTCGAATTATAAAAGCTGAAAAAGTCAGTTTTAAATTTAAAAGAAAAAAAAACATATTTAAGTTTTTATCCATAACTTTTCTTTTTTTTTACTACATTCTTCATCATATATTTTTTTTCTGTCCATTTGACAGCAAATAAGAGAGTATAAAAAATGCATGGTTGGTTGCATAGAATGACGTATTTAATGAGAAGGGTAAGAAATAATAGAGAAAGTGAAAGGATATATGACCTATGTATACAGGGTAGGGTTAGTGGACAAAAAACCTTTATTTCATTTGTATGCTTCCCTTCCAGGCATTTCATGCACTTCATCTTATTCTGCACACTGCCCACAGTTTCTATCTCTTGCCATTATTATATTACACTTCCATCAAACAAAAATTCCTCTCCCTCTCCATTACCTTATGAACCTCAAAATTGTGGAAATTACCACCCAAACTTCTAACATTGCTCATTAAGGATTCATTTTATTTATTGCCCAACAAAATCAATCACCCCCATTTAACCTCATTCTTCTAAATTCCAAAAGCTTATATTTACTCACTATATTATTATCTCTGTGTTTACACAAACTTTCTATAAATTCCAAAATCTCTCTGGTTGGGCTTCTTTATAATCATCTACAAAAAGAAAACAAGAATTGGGTTTAGTTTTTCCATAAACTAACATAACTTCACTCATGAATAACAAATTAAAAATATCATATAATTTTATAATAAGAAGAAAAATTAACCTTTATCTCGTATAAAAAAATTATATGGAAACTCACCCAAATAGAAGACAAATACGTAAATATATTTATTAACACTTTTTTCAAACAAATACAAAACCAAAAATTATGAAAAACTTGTTGTTGATGGATTCTTGTAACTGAATGAAGTCATATCATTAACTTGGCTGATATATTTTGTCAATTGCCAAATTTATAAACACAAAACCAGGTTGAAGATCGTACACTATGCTCAATGGGAAATATATATAGATGAATAAACCTCTACTTGATTATAGATTAGTTTTGTAACAATAATTTAGCCTCAATTCAAATTTTGAGAGAGACTAAAAAATATTTTTAAAAGAGAAAAATCAATGTATTAATTACGAGAAATTAATATTTAATAATGATTTATTAGGAAAGTTTTAATCCACCTTTTATAATAAATGAGATTGTGACACATACTAACTATATAAGAGTTATTTATCAATTATCCGATATAGTAAATACAGTTATCATGATGGGTCAATTTTTAATTATTATACTAAGTATTTAGTACGTGAGTTGAATAACATTCGATGTATCAAGTATTTGGAAGGTTAAAAGAAGTAAACTTTTCCTTTATCGACATGTTTCTTTTTCTTTTTCTTCCTTTACCTCCCTTCCCTCCTTCACGAATGTAACCTTAAACCCTTCCTAACCAATTCAACTTCTTCAATCTCGTGCAGTGGAAGCTCATATGCAACAAGTGCAAGAAGTCACTACTCACTTGTTCCACTTCAAGTTATTCTTAAATTGTTTATTTCATGAATTTAGTAAATAATTATACATTTGTTAGTTTCTTCCTTCTCTTTAAGTTTTGTGTTTTCTTTCTTGTCCATTTTAATGCAAATTTGGAAGGGGAGTTTTTTAAGTTAAAGATTGCTTCATGAGTTTAAGAGAAATGGAGGCACACAAAGAATAAAGGCAAGATCTTATCCATTTCTACAAAAACTTAAATTGAACGGATTTAATAGAAAGAGCTATTTGGTGTTTGAGTGTTGCACTCTAATTGAAATTAAAATGGGTGAGAACGAAATAGAAGAAATCACTTTTCCAATATAAAATACTTTATATGTCGTTTTTTATATTAAGTACATGTCACTTATTTACCATTAACATAGAAAGTTCAGTCTTTCTATATGTTCTATGGATTTGTATGGGTTTCACAGTTAACATAATAAATCTTATTCATCTGAAGTAAAAGTTTAGCAAACAATGTATGAAGATATTAAATCACTTAAATTTAAAATAAAATTATGTGAATTAATATTAATGGTTAAAATGTTAAAATAAAAAAACGTAAAAGCTAATTATTAAAGAAAATGAGATGTTCAAAGATATCGTAGAATAAAAATTATTTACACATTTTAAATTAAATCTTTATTATTTTAGTTGGATTTCAATTTTAATATGAAGATATGTTTCAAACATAAAATATGTAAAGAAAAAGCTTACTGACTGTAATGATTTTACGCAAACTATTTCCTGAAAAAAAGGTTATCCATAGTTCATTACAAAAAAAAATTACACCCCTTATAAACATGAGATTAGGAACTTAAATTCAACTGCATATAAATAATATTAAACAATCTTTTAAATAAATATCAATGGCAAAAATTAGTTCTACACTATCACTTCAGAAAAAATCCTGTGTCAATCCTTTTGTGGACTCGTAACATGTTAATAAACGATTTGAGGAGATCAACCGAAGTGTGAGAAAAAAAGATGATGGGTTCAATCATTTGAAAAATGAAATTAAAGTGGCAGTTCTTTTTGGCATGGAATAAAAAATCGTATCAATGCAAACTATAATAGAACCATTGAATCAAGTTGCTATAGCTAGATGGCTATCTAGCTATCAATTAGGGAAAGCTTGAGTCATTCAACCAATTTTGAAATCTCTTGGACTATATAGCCTAAGATTGAATCCAATACTGCTTTAAAAACATTTCTAAAATGTTATGTTTTCTAACTTTTAACAATTTGTTCAATTGCTGTAAAAAAGTGTTCAATTGGTTGCGTATATTTAGTTGCACTCTAGTTAGGGGGAGATGTACATTACCCTCCCTCTAGCTACTTTTGGAATAAACTTGAACCTACACAAACATTATTTTGTCATAAGTGCTTACTCAGACAAAATAAAAAAAAGGAAGAAGCACGGATCATATATTTCCAAGTTCCAGAGTATCTGTCGTGGTTCTCATTTTCTCCTGCATATTATTTTTTTCTGCAAATGCTTAATCCTAAATGACTTTAGACCAAAGTGAAGATGGATAATACAGGGGAGGTTGTTCCAACTTCAATCATAAATGTTAAAGATTGGTTAATATAAAATACAATTTTGAGATATGTGGAATTTAATATGGTACAAAAATTTGATTTTCATTTCAGATTGGTATAAATGCTTGATGTGAGGTGTATATATGTAGTGCGTGGCTTAATAGCACCACTTGTTTATTACGATAGACAACCACCGTTGGCATTATACACAATTAGGGCGTACTTTTAAAGTAAATCATTGCCCATGATGTGGACATTTTGATAAAAGCATGGAAAAACAAAAAACTTAGAGATTGCGGTTTAGAGTTTGGAATAACGATTTCCCAAAATATACATTATCTTAACAAATAATTGTAGTTGTAATCAATTAATACTATGAAAAGTAGTGCACGGAAAATTAGTAAAAGAACATAAGGATGAATGAAATGAAGCATGAGATACATCAGCTAAGCATACAAACTGCTGTACGGAAGTAATGTACTATATGTAGGGCTGCGTTATAATTTATTAACTTGTTATTGTGAGTACATTTTCTAATATGAACCAATCCATCTCTGTCATAACTCATTTATAACACATGGTTTATGTATTCACATGAGTAGTTAATCAATCAGTTAATGCGCGTTGAGTTTTTCTTTCTCCCAAGAGCTTTGTTATCGGAAACCTCAACAGATTAAAAAGTGCAAGTCTCTTGAACAAGTTAACCTTTTTCCTTTAAAACTTAATTATTCAAGAAAAACCCAAAGCCCTTATTTTACTAATTATGTACCAAATCCACAGAGGGAAGTAGTTAAAGGTAAGAAAAGACAAGTTTCCATGAAAATATTACTGATCATAATAATTATTATTATTATTTATGACAACAGGAACAGTTGGCATATACGATATAGTAATACTAATAGTAACATATTTATATATAAGAAACATACCAACCCCTGAACACCATTAATACAGATACAGATTATAGACACGCCAGGAACGACGGTTGCTGCGGCGAAAGCTCCTCCTCCGTCCAATCAGCGATTTCGCCAGAGGTAGTCCACGAGGATCCCCCGGGGCAACTCCAGCAGCACTCGCCGTCCATCAGCTCCGGCAACTCAATCTCTCCCCAAAAATCGTCGCCGCCGCTGTCTCCGTCATCATCGGCAATACTGCTTTTCTCGTCACTTCCGGCCGCTTTCATCATGCGCGCCGCCTGGGCCGCAGCGGCCTGAATGTCCCTGGCCGTGCGGGACGGCGGAAGCGGCAGGGAGTCCACCTCGTTGGGAAAGTTGAGCTGCGCCTTCCGGCCCTTGAGGCAGTACGCGGCGACGTCGTATGCTCGCGCCGCCATCTCTGGCACTGGAAAAGACCCCAACCATATGCGGTTCTTCTTGCGCGGCTCCCGAATTTCGGAGACCCATTTTCCCCAGCGGCGTTTGCGGACGCCGCGGTAGACGGGGTGGCGTGTGCCGGACCTCGGGGTGGCGTTGGTGGCGGTTGGGTCGTCGTCGGGGCAGGGTGGGGGTTGATGGTCCATTCACAGTGTGTTAGAGTGGCTTGAGTTTTGGTGTGTCGGAGATTTATAAGGTTAATGATACTATAAAGGGGGTGAGGAGGAAATTACGTAATTGCCCCCGCAGATTCATAAAGGTATTTGAGACTTTAAGGGACCAGATTACTCTTCCTACGTAAAGGCCCGGCATGCAATTAATTATGGATGCCATGTTCCATACATGACTACGCGCGGGGTGTCGTCCCTTCAAACTTTTTTGAACCTCTTTTCATTTTTATTTCTATTTACTCTTCATGTAGTTAATTTTTAGACTGCTATACTTTACAAAAAAAAAAAGAGTATTCATAGTTGATATTTTAAAATCCATTATTTTTTTTATGCTTCTGTGGACTGTTAGAAAACCACAAAAATAAAATTTATTTACAAAAATCCCATATACTAATAAGTAATTGTTAATAATTTATAATCAACAACAGGTATATGCATGCATTTTTATCTTTTTAAAGCGTCGTTTTTAGATGAGCTGGATAAAAAGTATACTTAGCAATAGCTTCCCCTTTTTCTTTTTCTCCTTCGCGGTTTCTGTGTAATGTGACAAGTGGTGCTGAAAATATCTACGATCATGGTCAAATTACATTGATCTCTGCTTTCTTTTTCTTCTTTCATTCATGACTCGCGGCTGAGGGTTTGACGAAGACACACTAAGAACATTGATATTAACGCGACAACACCTTGTCTTTAACTTGACCACAGTATAATTAACTTGACAGTTTCCAAAATAAAAACCAAAAACTCCATCTATCAATTTAACTCAATAAAAACACTGGAGTTAAGTTTAAAATAATACTACACAATCATCGACGTGTCAAAATTATAATTGATATGTAGTTCCCACCCGTCAATCTCCAAAACGGAAAATAGTTGAAGCAACAAGCGAATTACCAATGCTCATGACAAGTGATATGTTTAAAAAATAAAAACTACTTGATCTTTACATTTTAACAAGCATCTTGCGTGCCACATTGACAGCGAAGTGTGAAATTCAAATTAAGTAATTGAATCCAAAGCATGGAAAGAACGTGAGAGGCACGGCATTGAGAAGAGCATATAAAAGTGTGTGTGGATGGAGAAGATCATGTTTTGTGTGCAGTGACGAATGTGTCCCTGCCTTATTTGGTTGCTCACAGCTTCACATGGGGGAGTGTGGCACGAGAATTGGGTGACTGTTTCGCCTTTTGGTTTTGGTGGGTGGGAGTATGGTTTGATTGATAATGATATTTTTTTGTTGATTATGTGATTGATAATGATATCAGGTTATGAACATAAACAAAGCCAATGTCTCACTGTGGGAGGGACTGGTTTCCTCATAATTATATCAACTTCTGAATGCACACAAAGCCAATCTGTAACTGTTCTTGCCAATTTAGCTTTTCAGCTTAGCGCAAACCAAATCAACACAAATGTACCCTTCCAATCAACCCTTGTCCCTTTTCTGTTTACATCTTCATTTCAATTATCACTATGATTGTCAAGCCACATACTATACCCTAAGTACTTGCGTTTAATAGTGTACTTCGCAACAGTTACTGATTGTACCATTACTTTTACCGCATGTTTTTTTTTTCAGTCTTAACTCATATTTCGTGCTTAGATTTTTGTCCCGTGACAAAGATTAAGGTAATTTATAGCAATCATGACTTTTCTCCCTGCCTTTATGCATATCGAACACCGTATTCTACTCAAACAATTCATTCAGAGGAGCAGAGGGAATATGGATTTTTTTTATGAAAGAAGGAAACGTGGATTCACATGGTATGTGATGATTTTCTAATTTTATAACTTTTAATATAATCTTTTATATGTTTCGTTTATATCTCTATAAGTTAGATTTGAAATGAATTGTTAATGTTCGTAAATAGTTATGATAATTTGTAATTTACTTATGCAAGTAAAACAAGAAGAATGAGATGTAAAGAACAAAATTAGATTTGTTTTTTAATCTAGTGAATAATCTACCTCCATTTGACTCATTGACTTTTTTTACCGTGCAAATGAAATATATCATTATGAATATGGGAATAGAAACACCTTTTTATGTGCGCATACTCCCAATACGCCTTGGTTATGGTCCACAGACCACAGTGGATCTTCATGTACTGGGTATTGTTATTTGGGCCTTTTTCATAATTGACACAGCAGGTACCAAATTTTATTCAAGAACTCATACATAATAATTACTTTGATGTATAACGAAGGAATCGATCAGGTGTAAGCAAGTTTTGGTTGCCTTCATCTTATGTCATGCATAGGAATTGCTTGCTTCAACAATCACAAATATAGGTCTAAAGGAAATTCTATAACAATGAGGTCGATTTCTTTTATTTTGAAAATTCAAGAAAGTGCAATAAAGGGTGATAGATAGTGAAAGAATTTAGTCCTTGGTAACGTAGATAACCAATAGAGTATTTTTGAGAAAAATGTTTTATTTAATATCTAACAATTTGTTTGAACTGGATTAATTGGCTCCTCACAGAAATGATGTTGGCGAGATAAAATATAGTATTTTGGGAGTTCTATCCTGAGATATTGATGACTAAGTACATTGATTTGTCTATGTTAACACAGTATTTTCACTAACAAAGTTAAAGTTGTAAGCCTATGATTACAAAGTATGTATCGCATTAATATACAATTTATCGAAATACAAATTAACAAATATCACCAATACATTATATTTATAATTACATGGTTAATTTAAATTTACACTATCTATCCTTCAAATAATTGAATTCACATGTCCAATAATACTCTCCAACTCCATAGATTAAAACAAAAATAAAACTACAATGTCTATATTAACGGTTTAATTTTCATCAAGCAAAAACTATAATCACAAAAGTAATATTATTTTTTCTTAATTAAATTTTGAAGTCTTTTATAATTAGAGTGTTTTTAATTTATTTTTTATTAAAGATTTTTATTAAATTAAGTATAAAAAATACTTAAACTTATTGAGTTTTTGTTGTTTAATTTTGTTACCAGGTATGTCATCTATCTTACATCATCATTAATAACGTGTTTCCATATAAAAAAATAAAAACTTACTTAATTTAATTTAAAAATTAATTGAAAATATTAAAATTTATAATCCATCTAAAACTTAATTAAACCTACTTTTTAATTTATTGATTTTTTCAGAAAATATTTTGTTATTAGCTTTGTAAATAATTTTACATTTTGATGTAACTGGTATAGTTTGTTGACTTGACTTTATATTACCTCAAAATGATTATGCTTGGTTAACCATAACGATATAAAATTGATCTATACTAGCCTGTGGTTAGAATATATATTTAGTGAATTTTGTATTTTTTTTTCTACAGATGTCACTAATGTGTAAATTTTTGTTTTCTTTTAAATAAAATTATTATTCATTATATCTAAACTTTATGATTTTTGTATTTTTTTTAATTATTTAAATATATTTTTAGTTTTTTAAATTCTGAAATAAAATTATTTTTGGTTTCCTGATAATTAATTTTAATTTTTTAATTAATTGTAGAATTATTTTTTCTAGATCTACATATTTTTTTTATAGTATTTAATTTTGAAAAGATAGTTGAAAACATGTTCCTCATCCATTAATTAATGTTTACATATTGTCAACAATAACTAAGTCTATAAAGTGGTGTCTTAAAAAATAACCTAATCCAATTTGACTTAAAATATACTCTAAACTGTGCAATGAACCTTTATTGATTGAGTGAGAATATATTACCCTTCTTTTTTTTCATTCTCCACCGTTTAAGTAGTAAATAATACACAGAGACCCATCCACTTGCAAGGGTAGTTCTTTTAGAGTAATTAATTCAAACATTGTTTGTTTGTTTTTTAAAATACAATAATAGTTTATTTCCTTTTCAGTATTAATTTTGAAAGCAATGACATTTTTTCTCTGTGATATAGATAATTATATTTTCCATTTTTACATAAAATATTCAATTTTTATTGTCTTTTTTGTGCTATTATTATTTTAAAGGTTTTCAATGATTGTAATTGCAGTCCAAAAAATTATTAGACTTTTATTTATACAGAATTGAGTGTCATTGATTATATTATTATTATTAACATTCTCAAATTGAGTAAATCTTTTAGAATTATGTAAGAATTGATGTTTAAACTCGACTTTGAGACTGAGAAATATTTGTTTCTTCTAATTTTTCTATTACATTTTTCCCTTTGAAATTATTTATGAGAGTTGAACACGATTGAGTCTAGATTTTATCATGTAATTGCTACAAAACTAAATTAAATATAAACTTCATAAACATTTAAAATTTGTTTTCTAGATAGCGATAATTATCACAACATATTATTTGCTCTAATTTTAAATGATTTGAAAATAAAATCTTATCAATATTTTTTTATTATTATTGTAAAAATAATATTAAGAGTAATAAATTAATTTTGATTCAATAGGTTTTTAGAAAATAATTAATAGAATTTTTCCATGAAAATATATGTATCCTTAAAATATTATACTTGAAGAGTACATATATCTAGTATTAGTTTCGTATAACACGTAAAATTGATATTTAAAGTTGGTTCGTCCCGAATAATACATATGAATTTTACAATTATGAAACTAAAATTGGATGCTACTCTTTAATAATTAGACGATAGTTGTTATATACTCTTTTCTCTTATTTTTTATTACGTTATTTATTTTATGTACAAGTTCTTTCTTGTCTCTTTATCGTATAAAAAATCATTTGAAAAATGATGCAATTTTGGTTTTACGTTCTCCAAATGTAGAAAGAAGCTTGAGAAAAGAAAGTTTATAAGTTTGGTGGTATAATAATAAGATATAAAAAAAGGTATTAATAAAATGTAAAAGATACAAAAGGGGTGTGTGTATATGATTAATTGTTTGATAAGTAGAAGTAAAATAAAAGAAAAAGTAGGTGCATGGTATTATACGTAGAAAACAGGAGGAATGGTATATATATACGTTTCATCTGTGCAGAAAAGGAAAGAGAAAGGGAATGGACCATTCCCAACTAAGCAATGGTCCTGTGAGTTGTGAGAAGATGAGAAAAAAATGAATTATTGATAAGATGGTGTTAAGAATGTGTTAAAGGTAGAGTGAATTGAGTTGAGATGAGATAATGCAAAAGCAGCAGATCAACATCGTACAACTACAATGAATGCGTAAAACAGTCTTCAATATTTAATGAGGGGCTGAAATTGTTTGGCCAACCACATACCATGCAATGCATGCAAACCAAAACATTTGATTCCATGATTCAAATGTTCAACAGCTGTATGTGTCCTCGTGTCTTTCTCAACATATCAAATCTCCTTTTATCAAGCAACTGCATGATGGAAACCCTATAAATCATTACTACAGAATTAACAATTAACGTTGTCATTTTACATCGGTTTAACTATAAACGACGTAGAATGTGTAAATTGATCATTCTACGTCGGTTAAAGGATATAATCGACGTAGAATGTTTTGAACTTGACATTCTACGTCGGTTACTATAAGAACCGACGTAGAATGTCAAGTTCAAAACATTCTACGTCGGTTATACCCTTTAACCGACGTAGAATATCTTTTATAACAGTTCCCCCTTTTCTTTCTCACTTTTCATTCTTCATTTTCTTCGACTTCTCCTAACTCGCACTGGTTTTTCCTGTCGCCGCGACCTTCCTTCCCGAAGACGGTCCCTGCCGCCGCCACCGCGAACCGCCCCTGCGAATAGAACCTAGCTCCCCTGCCGCTGCGCCGCGAACCGCCCCTCCGCTGCACCGCGAACCACCCACTGCCGCCGTCACGAACCGCACCTCCATGCCGCTGCCGCCACATGCCCATCAACTCACTCCACTCCCAAAACATCACACACATGGAACCCAGCAAGCACCACAACAACACCAAGAAGAATTGGTTCCTCCCTCTCATCCTCTCTCTCCTCATATCCACCTTCCTCCTTCTCTTTTCCCTTCTCGCTTCCTCCAACTTCTCAACCCAACGCCACCACTGCACCCAAGTCCCCGCGCGGAGGATAGAGCTTTTCTTTTTCTGCTTTCCTATGATATGGATTTGGTTGATTCTCCTGTGGTATCGACTGCCTTTGTTCGGCTGAGACTTTCGCGTCTGCGGATTCTCTAGTAGCTGTTCTAGCGTCTGCTTCGTCGGGTGCTGAATCGGATGCTTTATCTGCGCGGTTTGAAACTCTTTGGAAAAGAAAATGCTTTGCCCAGGAATTCTAGGTTGAAAGCCCTCTCTAACCAAAACCAGGAACGAAAGTCTTGATCCTAGGCTTTGGAATCAATCAAAAGAGCCCGAGCCGAGTAAGGATACAACGCATCAGTATAAGCTGCTACAGCATCAGGCAGGGTGAACCAAGCTGGGGATTGAGATTTTCAACGTTGAACCAAGCTGGGAATTGGGATTTTCAACATCGGTTCAAAGTAAACCGACGTTGAAAATATTACTTTCAACGTCTCCTTATTCAACGTTGGTTTTGGGACCGTCGTGAAATTATTCCCAGAACCGACGTGGAAAGGGCTTCCTGTAGCAGTGAATTATGTACCTTTTTATGCTTCTTCACTCACTCACAATAATTCTGCTCAAACATTTCATCGGTTCTAGGGTTTAGTTTTGTTGCACGTTATGTTTAATATAATGCCAAAATTTCATAATTTTTTTATTTCTAAAAAAATTAATATATATTGACAGATTTACAAATTCATATCAAATATTATACTCACGTTCATGTTAAAGCGTGAGAAAAAAATATTTAAGATAAGAAGTTTCGTCCTAATAGTAAAATTTACTTGTCCTGATTAATTTATTGTGATGAAACTTGTGACCGTTCTTTTTAACATAATTATACTCAATGCACATATTTTGAGAGAAAAAAACAATTCACAAATTAAAATGGAATGTGAGACGAAATTAATTAATTAATTTATATATTAAATTTATTTTTTATCCTATAGCTCCGTGAATAAACAAATTTGATATTTTATTAAAGATTTGATATTTTTTATTTTTTAAAACTAAACAATTTTAGTAACTGAAAAATATTAACATATCCCTTAAAATAACATATATTAAATTATTCGTTAAAATTTACTTTGAATAATATATATTTAATTAATTATTAAAATTTTACGTAAATGATTAATAAACGTTATTATCACTTATAAAAATATGTTATTTTTTTTATAAATAAATAGATAATATATTAATAATAAATAAATAAAATTTAATTTTATAAATTTAAAATAAAAGTTGAAATTAAAAATTTGTAAGAATCAAAATATCAAATTTATGAAACCACGTTAACTAAAATTAAATTTGATTCTTTTGTTTTTTTTAAATTAGGGATGGATTTACGAAACATTTTTATTTTAGATAGTACATTTTTTCGACAGAATTTTATGATATAATTGATTAAAAAAAGTGTCACGAATTTAACATAATAGGAAATTTATATTGACACTTCTATTTTAATAGTGTAGTTCAAATAATTAAGAGACAATATTCACTTATACTAATCAAATTCGAGTAATTCTGTCTAAATTATACAATATTTGTCTTTCTAAAACAAATTATATATGCATTAATTCTAAATATATTCTTTAAACATAAGAATAAGTTAAGTTATTGCTGAATAATTTATTTTCTTTCATGCCATTTATCGTGCTTTTACTTCCTGTAAAGAAAACTGCTTGATCCCTAACTTTTTCAATTGTTTTATTTTTCGGTTAAAAAATATTAATAATAATATCATCGTGACTTCAACATGATGTTATATATGTATCACATAATCTTTCATATGTATCAACAAAATATCGCGTCAGTGCATGGTGTGAAATCAAGACGATGTGTCAAAAAAAAAGATATAGATATTGAAAATAAAAAATTATAATAATATAAAATAGAAAAACATGGATGATAAAGTGTTATTTTATTGACACATAAAAAGTTTAAGATTTAAGTATAAAGTATAAATTTAATTTAAGATAATATGAAATAATTGTTTAATTAACAAAACAAATCAACCAGATAATGTATTACGAACTACAACAAGCTTTGTTGGCCTAAAATCTTTATATACTAGTCTATAATTTATTATAATTCATCACAATATTAAAAGTAAAAATATATTGACGGTGACAAAATAAATACGCATTAAAAGGCTAAACCTTTAGTAAAAAAATATTACACATCTCTATTTAATTAACAAAGTATTTGGAAATGAAAAAGTAAAACTATAACTATGAAAAGAAACTTATTTTTGCTCTTGTTTAGTAGAGAGAAGGTTTTGTAATAATGGTGTCTAATTTAGAAGAGAGGATGAAATGTGTCAAATTTAATAATTATACCAATACATATGCAATTAAAAAATTAATTTAACTTGATTTTTTTTGTTATTCGCAATATTGTATGTTTTCTTACCAATATAATCATATCACAGTAAACTAATCATTTAAATAACTATAATTTTCAACGTCATTTAACTAATAAGATATCTAAAAATAAAAAGTGAAACTATATAACAATTATAAAAAGAATTATCTTGCAGTTATTTAATAAGGAGAAAGATGTATAATAAAGATAACTTAATTTAGGAGAGAGAGAGAGGATCGAATATGTCAAATTTAATAATTAAATAGTAATACCAGTATATGAACAGTGTTTTTTTCACCAATCACTCACATGACTTTCACAATTGAGAGTAAATTAACAATTTAAAATAACTATAATTTTCAATATTATATATATATATATATATATATTTATTCCTCCTATATATATTATTTTATCAACACATTTTTCCATCTTATAAAATTAATATATACTTTCCATCTTATAAAATTAATATATACATTTTTTTACTTTTTTATTATCTTTTGTCATTGTATATTTTCGTTTCCAAACAAAGCATTAGCGAGTTGGTAAAAGTGTTTAAATTTTATGAATACACTAAAGTAATATAAAATTGGAATAACTTAAGGTGCTCATTTAATTTGATAATGATTAGGAGTCTCATTTCATTTGCATCATCGTTTTCAGCAGTCACATCACCCAGAAATCCAAATCTATCACATTCAAAACTAAAGTTCACATGTTTAGTGAATAAAGCCGTGATCTTAATTTGTGGAATGAAATCCTATTTATGTGACTAATGGTTTTATTGCAGTTCGACAATGTTCTCCAAAATCTGAGTTATTTGTGGAACTTTCATGATGTTTTACCATCAAGGAAAATACCAGAAATAGGGACTTTAGCATTGGATTCAACTGAAATCCAAAATGGTTGACACCTAAAAGTCTGCAAATATTTATCACCCTCTCTGTCTTTTCAAACGTCCTTCCATTCACTGTTCTTGGTCCCTGGTTTACAAGTTCAACAGATAAATTTTACTGAATTGTAATCTACGATGTTTTCTCCTTTGGATTTGCATCTGAATACCATGTGGTACCAAATGATTTGTGATAACCCAGAACGAAAAAATTAACAGAACCACAACATATATTCCAACAGGACCAATTAACAGGTGCGTTTGATTCGGCCATAAAAACTCATCTTAGTCTTCACATGGTGGGTTCATCTTCTCATTTACTCCAACCACCGTCTTTTTATAAATAAAAATTTAATTTATACACACACTATTTTATTGAACTTTTTCCAAATAGTTATTACTTTTTTTATTTTAACTTATAAAATAAACTAATTTTAAGTTCTAGTAATGAAATAAAATATATTTATCCTCTGCTTTGTAGATTTCACAGACAAAAACTAATATTTACAAGTCATTGTCTTTTAATTTTTATTTTGAAATCAACCTTTTTAAAGAAAAAACATCCGAGTTAGTTTTATGAGAGAGAAAAAAATCCTTCTGTGTATTTTCGTTTAAAGGAAAAAAAGTTAAATGTTTTAAAAAGTCGGTTCCTACAAAATCAACTTCTTAATGCAACTTAAAAAAATAACATATTATTGAAAATTATGTTCTTTCGAAATCATTCACCCGTCTCGTTATAAAGTGTGTTTTGAGATTTAAGTTTTTACCTAAAATATTTTGAATTAAAAAAAACTAAACATTATAATAATGTAACGATTGTTTCTTGTTTTTTCTTTTACAAATAAAAACGCCTTGCTAACCGATCTTGTATTGGGTTTTCGTTTTACATACATGTTTACGTTGCGTGATCCCTTGCTAAGAAGGGGTCATTTAGAGGGCTTCTAATCGAAGCGTAAAGGTAACAGGCCTAATGGGCTAGTTGCATTGGAAGCCCAATCTCATTGTTGGATCCGTTTCCTTGCCCTGTGAGCGAACATCTTCATTAGGAGCTGTGTATGTATAAGGCCGGCCCGGTTTCTTGAAAGTAACCAACCTTCCAAAATTTCAGGCCACATAACCGTATAAAGTTTTTCTTGTTGATATTTGTTAAAATGCTATTTATCAAAATGAATTTCAACATTATAATTCCAAAAATACATTTATGTTTAATTCACATATTATTTTCAATACATATAATTTAAAAATACATTTTTTATAAATTTAAAAACTCAATTAATATTTTAATTAAAATAAATTAATATATTTGTTCTATTCTATTAAAATAAAAAGTATTGATATTTTTTATTGCGTTAAAGTAGTATTCCTCCCGTTCTGCAATTATTGTAGTTTAAGCATTTAAAAAATTCTTTCTGTTCTGTTTTCAAATGAAAAATACTTTTTTTTAATTCATAATTTATTCTTAAATTAACTATTCTCTTAATTTCAATAGAAGTAATACATTATTAAGATAGTGAGATTATTTTAGGGTTAATTTTTTTTCCTCGAATTATTTTTAAAAATTAAATTTCATTCTTGACTAAATTATATAAATATTTTGCTTTTGTAGTAAAATATCTTGACTAAATAATATAATTTAATTTAAAGATGAAACATAATTTTCAAAAATAATCAAGGGGCATAAAATATATTGAATCTTGTATTTTCTAATCTACTTCAAACAAGTCTTGTAACTCAATATTCGAGGGACTAACGAGTGATACTTAATCCCACCCAAAACAAGTTTTACTGATTAAGTTTAATAACTAAAATGTATATGTAAATATCAATACTTAAGATATGGAACATTTATTTAATATAATTATCAAAAGAATAAAGATATAATTGGAAAACAAGGACATAAATTCTAAATTCAAAAACGACTAACTAGACTACAAATTATTAAATTAAGATTGTTATTGTTATAACATAAAGATACTGGAATCCTACTTCTGAGTACTCGCACTTGTCTATCAAATGTTTTATTCACATAACCTCATTATATAGTTTATCGCATCACATTTAATACTCGTAATTAAGTTCGTTAATTTAAGTGTCTGGATTTATGATAACTTTATTAGTTATTTCTTTTAATTTAATAGGATTTATCTAAATTATTAAAATGTGAAATCGTTTGTTTATTGTTTACTTTATTTTTTAATTATATTTAATTATTATAAATTTTTTCTATCATTATATGAATTGATTGTTTAAATTAATAAAAAATATTAAGATAAATAGAAAATAAGATTAAATACATGCGATAATTCTACACACTCCCTTAATTTTAAGCATACGCTTATGTACAAGATCAAAATCTTATCTACTAATATATAGTCTCTTTATCTCGAATAATAAGACCGTATATTGGATAACAAACCTTTTAGTTTTAAATAATAAAACTATATACTAAATCAAAATCTTATATACCATTACACAGTTTCTCAATCATCAACTATAAAACTATATACTTTATCAAAATCTTATCTACTAATAGAAAATAAATAACTAATAATAAAAAATATTGATTATGAATCTTTTATTTAGAAAATGTAATTATAAGTTCAAATACTACAATTAATTATAAATAAAGTCCTTAAAATAAAAAAACAAACAAAATGTAATGTTTTAAACGGGAGATGTTATATTAAATTGGAGATGTTATATCTCATTACTAAAATAATAATTATTTTAAAATGTAGTACAAATTATTACTTTTGTTTTAAATCATAATTATTATGAGATAGTGATAATCATAATCATAATTAAAATAAAGTAATATGATAGGCTTGAAGTTTTTTTATATTCACACAATATTTTTGAATATATTTATAAAAGTAGTTTTTTGCATTATAAATTATATTTTACAAATATATTTGGAGTATAATATATTTTACAAATAATTAGGAGGAAGCGTGGAATAAAATTCGATTAACTTATATTTTGTTAAATTGTAAATAACACTTAATATTATTTCATTGAAAATAATATTATGAATCCAAATAATAAATTGAGTGGTGTTTTACGAATGAGATTATTTTATTTTGATAAAATAATTGGTGAGAGAAGAGAGAGGAGGATAAGGTTCTATTGGATGACACAGCGGTTTGCATTGCTAAGTGCGAAGGCAAGCAACGTAACTTTAATGCACACGCCATTGTTGTGTTACTAATATTCTCTGTCAGTTTTTTTTTTTTTACTTTAATTGAAAGAGGCTTAAATGCACTTCACGTGCTTCTTCCTTCCACTCGGGTTCACGTGCCTTTCATGAGCGGCCCCACATGGTTATCGGCTTAAAAGGTGAAGAAGAATTAGTGAGATTGAGACACGTGGAGAGGTGAGTCCTGAATAGGGCACGTGGAATGTGTGTGATGTTTGGAAACGTGTTGGTTGGTTTTAGGGAAGGGTGATCCTCATCATGGAAGAAGCCCCACATTTTGCGTGACGCTCCAGCTGGCACCGTGCACCGTTCTTTTCACGCGCCACCAATGCATCTCATCAACGGTGGTCATGTAATCAAAGCTTCTGTCATTTTTTAACCACTCGCTGAATCAAGCTTCTTACAATAATAATATTTTTATTTTATTTTTTCTTAATTCGTATTACTACTATTTTAAAATAAAACACTGACAATATGTATGTTTCTTAAAATACTTTCAATGCAAGTAAGTAGTGATATTAAATTGGGAGATCTGCTACAATTTACTTTGGTCCCATGAATAAGTTAAAAAATTTACACTACAAACTAATTTATATATTAAAATAAACTATAATCTTTTTCTGATATTCAAATATTTTATTATTATTATATTGTATTTTTAATAAAAATTATCTTGAAAAGTAGGACAATAATTCAATTTATATTAAAAAATTATTACAATTTGGTAATTTCATCTTAACCTCTTAAAATATAGTAATATAGAATTTGATTTTAAAATAAAGGATAATTATACGTAAATTAGTAAATATAAGAATGAAAAACAAAAATAGAGTTTAAAAAGTTATAATCTGAACTACTTCACAAAATTAAGTAAAATTATTAAAATACAATCACATATTTAACATGATTATTTGATTTAACGAGCTTGTACATCAATTAAACTAACTTTTAAAATCATATAGTTTAATTTTAACTACTTGTATAATTTTTTGAATTGAAAATGACCAAATTTATGTAATATTTGATATGTTCCAGTATAATAACATTTTGCTGTTACTTGAGATATATGTGTTGGGTATAGGCAGACTCCATTTTAAATTATTGGTTTCAAATCTAATTTATAATGCAATGATTATATTGGATTGTTTTAAAAAGTACTTGGTTGTGTAATTTGATTACATAAATTGCAACTTATAAGTTTAATTAAGAATTTCGGTTTCAAAATAATTTAACTAAGAGCTTTAGAAGTAAAATTTATAAACACTCTTATAAACACATATTAGTATTTCAATAATCCTTAAAATTCAAAAATCAATAATTAATGTTATGAAAAAGAAAAGAAGCAAGGTTCTCCATCAAGATAAACTGCTTGTATACTTAACTCCAAAGACAAAAGTATATTGCAATTAAATATAAAAAATAATAACACCAACAATTTTAGTTTTTGTCACTTTTAGCTTTTATAAAGCCTCGTTCCACTCAAATTAAAATGTGTTTTTGACTTATGAGTTTTGTCTAAGATATTAAGCTAAAGAAATTAAAAGGCTTTCAATGTTTTAAGGATTTGATTGTTTTTTTTTATTATTTTGATTAGTTAAGGGTTGCAAATAACATGTAACACTCTGTTAAATTCATTTTTATTTTTTTATAATCACACTTCTTTTTACATCTTATAGTAACAAATCCATTAAAAAATTGAGGGAACGCACAAAAGTTTAAAAAATATATGAGAAAAAGAATAAAAATAATACAAAAATTTTATCGTTACAAATTTTATGTGAATATAAAATAGTTGATTATGTTCTACCAAAACATATTATTTAATGTTGGATTAAATATGTTTTTATTACTTAAATTATTTGTTAAAATTGAATTTTGTTTTTAAGGTAAATTTTGAATTTATTTCGTTTTTATGTTTTATAAATTCATGTAAACGATTCTGGACAATGTGTTAAAATTCTTTTTTATCTTTTTATTAATTTTATTTTTTTTATATAATTTTTTACTTTAGTATAATTTTTTTTTACTTTTTTTCTTTTTATTTTCTTTCATTTTTTTCTCTTTAAAGATATTTTTATTTGTTATCGAATATCATTTACACATATTTATAAAGTATAAGGACGAAATAGGTTCAAAGTTTATCTTAGAGACGAAACACAATTTTAACAAATAGTTTAAAGACGAAAAACATATTTAACCCTTTAAAATTTTAAAAGTTCTACGTGTTTAAAGATATCTATAATATTTTTTTTAGTCAAATATAATATAAGTGGTCCAATTATTTAATGTAAAAGGTGGATTTTAGTTTATAATTATTTTAAATTATAACTAAACCTATAAATTTATTGATTTGAATATAATATAATTATATTTATATTGATATAAAAAATTAGAATTATGAAAATTAGAAACATAAAAATTATAACTATATAAAACATTATCAGTTAAAATATAAATAATGTATTAATTATATTATTAAATACAATTTTATAAAATTATGAAAAATTAGAAACATAAAACTTTAAAATTAGTGATGACAAAAAGTTAATAAAATATATTATTATATCTCTTGCTATATAAATCCTCACAGTTCAAAAAGTGCTTAAATTTTGTAAAACAATAATCTTTAAATAATTACTTTATGTATATAAGTGGAAAAATGACATTTTGTATTTTTATATTTTTTAATAATAATTGCATGAAAAATAAGTGATTGTATTTTTTAATTATTTTTAATTATTTTTAAGATTTAAATAATTTATTTTTATTTTAAATAATTTAACAATAGTAATTATATGAAAATATAAATAATTACATATTAAAATATTTATGATTATTTTTATATTTTAATAAATTTTTATTTTAAAATATATTAAAAATAAATTAAAAACATAAAAAATAATTTTTATATATTATTATAGATCTTTATTTTAAAATATATTAAAAATAAAATAAAAATACAAATAATCTCTTGTAAATTTTCAGAATTATTTAACAAAACCACTATTTTCTTTTTCAAAATAATGTTCTTTCTAATTATTTTTTGACTATTTTTTTATTATTTCATTATTTTTATAAATCTTAATTAAGCTAATTTTTCTCTCAAAATTGTTTGAATTTTCTCAAACATAAGTTTAAGATAAATTTGAGATATATAAATAAAATAAATTTATCTTTTTCTTAAAATACATAATATTATACCATTGTTCTTAATTATATATATATATATATATATATATATATATATATTATTTTACTCAAGTCAATTTACTTAATCATATTTCTAATAATGGAAAATATAAAATATTTTTTGATAGGAAAAAACCAACTCTTTAACATTGTTATTAATAATCTTTAGATTTCAATTAATGTGAACTGTGAACTACACACTCTCAAATTATTTTTTTGAGAATACTTAACAGAGCTTTATTTTGATATTTTGTAGATTTAATAACTTCTCGATAAAAGGACTTCAACCAAAAATAGAATCCAAACCTATAAATCTCAATTTATTTTGTAGAATAATTAAAATAAAATATATGACACAAGTTTTGTTTGAATAATTTTTTTCTTTAAGCACTTGTATACGAAAAGAACAAAAATTAATTTATATTATAAATTACAAGAAACTTGTGCACCTGGTTTTTTTTTTTAAATTTGGAAATGCAGAGTTATTATAACTTTTGGTGATTTACTTTTTACATTTAGAAATTGTGGTTGATCAAATGCTATATTTAAAGAAGCTATGAAATGGGTATTGCATAGTTGTTCTAATAGATATTTGTGTTTAAAGCATGAGTAGGATGAATAATTTCATTTAATTGAGTTATATTTTGGTTATGTAGTTTTTGAGTTCAAAATAATCATTGAGTTAGATTAATGTTAGCATGAGTTTTGAAGCATTATTACAATGTTGATTATAGATTTAAACTTGTCAAAAATACTTAAAGCTAGGTTTTGATATTTTTTTTTACAAATTTAAGTTATTTTATAATTTGGTTTAGGATATATTTTCGTTCTAGTAAGAATGAGACAAATAAATAATATTATAGAAATTGATAAAAGTAAACAATTCAACTCAGTGGCTTGTAAAGAATGGTACCTAGCTAGCCTGTTGTGGCTAAGTTATTCAGTGAATTTTTTTTAATTTAATATATATAATTTAAAAGTATATTTGATTATATAAATATTTTTTAAGTTTTTAATTGATTAATTTATATTTTTAATTAAATAAGTTAAAATAATTATTGTATATTAAATTATTTCATTATGATTAATAATTAAAATTTAATATGTAAGAATTAATAGTTTAAGTTAAAATATAACTATATATTTTTATCATTTAAATAATATAATATAAAAAATTATTTTAATTTTAATTTTAAATTTTTTATTTTTATTTTTAGTTTTAGTTTTAAAAAAGACTACACAGGTGACGTACTTATCTTTTGACAAAATAGGTTAAATAGGTCAAACTAACACCAATTTAGTATAAAAAGAAATTTTGCGAATAATTTGATTATGTGATGAATTTTTAAAAAGTTGTAAAATATATATTAATAAAATTACCAAATTACGTTTTTTTTATAAATTAATTTTAATTAAATATTAAATTTATTTTTATTTTATAAAAATATTATTACTATTATTTGTAGTTTATTATTATTATTATATGATTTTATAAATTTATTATTATTATTATTATTATTTATTTTATAATTATTTGTATTTTTATTAGTATTTTATAATTTGATTATTATTTCTTTTAATTTTTGAATTTATAATATTTTCTAATTTTATTATTGATATTATAATTATTATTTATTTTTATTATTAACATTGTGTTATTACTATATTATTATTATTATTTCTAAACATGTGTTATTATTATTTTAATTTTTTTATTTTTTAGTTATGTTTATATTATTATTATTATTTTCAAATGTTTTTATTTTATTATATTTTAATATTAATCTTATTAATATTTTATTACATTATAATTATAATTGTAATAGATTATGTTATGTGTGACACCCTTTATCCCATATCATATTTCATGAAAATAAAAGTAACATATTTTATAAGTAATCTTATAATTAATAAAATCTATAATAATAGTGTACATAGGACAAATGATTCACATTCACTAATAACATTATATTATGTAAGATAAATCAACTAAAGTCTTAATTAAAAATAAATAAAAAAAGTTCTAATTTTCTATTCCTATCCCGGTCTTACATATCTTATCAAAACAGTCTCATGAACACTAAGCATCACCACAAGGAAACAAAGGGAGTGAGAAATATCTCTCTTAAGTTGAGACAAGGATAGTTTCACACAACAAACAATTAATCAATACTTAATCATATCCAAACATGAGAAACAAATTAATTTAACTTTAACAAGAATTATCCACAAGCTTAACAAATCCATATCATAATTGTATCATCATATGCAATGCATATCGTACCACTATGATGGTGAATGTATGTGACGCCAATCACATGTTATACTTGACCACAAACGCGATACACAACATTATGATGCATGTGGTGCCAATCACATATCACACTTGACCACAAAAGCGATACACAATGATCTCAAGTTATGATGCATTTTCACATAACTCTAAGGACTTCTTATACACACCTTTCCCTTTTAATAAATTCACATTTACATTCAGAATCACTTAATACATGACTCTTATTATAATCAATGGATAAAACAATATAATAATATTCAATTAATACACATTATCCTTCATTATTAAAACTATATCACCCTTAACTCATCCATTTCTCAGGGTATCACAAGAATCCTTAAGGTGCTCCAAATCTATCACAATATAGGAATCAAACAGAGATGGAAGAGGAAAACCCCTTTTTCAAGAACACACCTAAAATAATGAATTGGGTCAAACAATCAAAATATTAGCAAATTAAGAAATTTCACATATTATTGTTCTTCAATTCATATAATAAAGAACATACAAAAGTAATCAGGAATCAAACAAAGACGAAAGAGAAAAACCCCTATTTCAATAACACACTCAAATCTCACACCCCAAAGCAAGTTCTCACTTCTCCTTATCTTTTTTATGTGTAGACGATGCTCTTAATACTCTAAATTTTCCTTTCTTGCTCTTTTCCTCTTCCTTGTTAAATAAAGAACTGAAAAATCCCAAATTAATGCTACTGGGCGAACTGACATACTCAGACCTCGTATCAACTAGCCAATCATCATAACGAAGAATCAGGTGTCACGAACCACCTGTTAAATTTCTAACTCGATCCAACAATGAACGAATCGGTAACACTGGTTTTACACTAGCAGTCCTATGAAAAACGGAAATGACTTTCTCTTTTCCTTTTTTCCAAAGTATCAGTATTCTCAATTACCTTAAGACTTTAATATTTATTTAATTTATATTCTAAAATTAATTATTTTATAATTTTACACATGAATATTATATATTAAACTTAAATAAAAAAACGTATATTAATTAAATTAGAAATCTTAAAATTTCCTACCCATATTTAATTAATCTCAGAAAAAAATTGGGGTGTATTATCTCTAACCCATAATTAATTATGATTATATTTCATAACAAATGAAATATGTTTTATAACGTATATCTTTCTATCTGATTTTAAATTATTTTTTTAATAACATTTTTAATATAATAATTAGTTAAGTTAATATATTAATACAATTGAAACATAAAAATGTTAGAAATGAGGATACATGAGAAAATTTCTTAATTGACAACTATATTTTCTTTGTTTCAGCTCATTTTATTGAAGAGAAAAAAAATGTTATTCGTCTTTTTTTTTCTGCTCACATATCACTAGAAACAAACGAAATCTAGAGTGACTAGATAAAAATAAGATTCAAAATATTTCTAATTTTATCTTATAAATCTTAAAAAAAAAATTTATAGAATTTTTTCGTTCCAATATTTTACAACATCAAAGTTTAAATAATATATATATATATATATATATCGTATAAATAAATATAAACATTATATGTATTAGGATAATGCATTAAATACCTTAACAAAAAGCTTTAATAATTGTAAATTGTTTTCTTCCTCAAACTATATAGTTTTTCCCTAATAGCCTAATTGCTGAAGTGTTTGGTTATGAACTACACTAGAATTAACAATTGGTTATAAAGAGGACAAGTTTTATCTCATTAAATCATCCCTAACCTCCTTCCTTATTCCCATTTATTGTACAAAATGGATATCCATAATTGTATTTTAATTCCTAATCACGAAATAATCTGAATTTGTAAAATATAAACTTTTATGCAATTGTTTCTTTCATTTGGTTACAGTGATTTCCCTCCTACCCTTAATATTTTAGAAATTGATTAATTTATTCTAAATACAGTATTTAAGTAATTATAGTAAACATTAATAATATAATCACATATGATAATTTATTATTTGTGACTGGTTAACAAAATTCAAAGTGTTAGCGTATTTAATTTAAATTGATTTTAATAATAAAGTATTTACATATAGCAATTTCTGTGAGAAGTAATAAATCCAGAGAACAATATTTTGAATAAAAAGAAAACAATAAGTAAGGTTTTGCAATCTGAGAACAGTTGCATAGGAATGATCTGCAGTCAAATATATATATATATATATATATATATATATATATATATATATATATATATAGTATTTAAATGTTTTATTGATAAGAAGATTTTACAATATAAATATGTTCCAATTAATTAAAGAATAAAAAAGAGAAGAGGAAAGGCAGGAAGAGGGCACAGGCATGATGTGATAATGGTTTCATACTAACTGTGTGGTAAGGTTAGAAGAAAGGTAGGTTGACCTAACCATGGTTTAACGTTTTGCAGTTAGAAGTTGTAGAGACTAGAATAGAGTGTAACCTGCATCTTTCAGTTCTCTCTCTTCTCGTGTTTCTCTCTCCACCCTTCGTACCTTGCTTCCTTCTTCCTTCTCCCTTTCTCTAATTTTCACATTCCGTTAGCAACCAAGCAACAAAATCCTTTTTTTTTTTTTCATTTGCTCTCGACACATCTCCTTGTCCCTCCTTTTGTTTGCTTCCACTCTCAGTTTTTTCCGAATGTGTATTTCCTCCCACAACTTTCCTTTCTCGTCCAGTTTTGTCCCCCCTTTCCCAGCTTAGCCTCATAAGTAAATCCCACTTCCTGGTTGTATCTTTGTCTCTCTGTCTGTTCTTATTATAGCTTTCGCTCGCAAAGCCCAAATCTGAAGGATCTGAGAGCGCCTTCATGAGATGGAAGCTGACAAACAGTTGCATTTCGGCTATTAGAGTAGGTTCCTGGTTTTGGATTGAGGGGTTGGAAACTTGAGATAATTAGTTGGTGGGTGGTGTTATTAATTTATTTAGGAGATGAAGGTTGACGTGGGGTTAGGGCGCGTGGCCTGGGGCGAGGAGGAGAAGGCCATGGTTGGGGCTGTTCTGGGTGGTCCAGCTCTGGAGTTCTTAACGACAAACTCGGTGTCGAATGAGAGTGTTTTAATGGCGGTTGGGAGCGATGAGGGACTTCAAAACAAACTCTCGGATCTGGTGGAGCGTCCCAACGACTCAAATTTCAGTTGGAACTACGCTATTTTCTGGCAGCTCTCTCAGTCGAAATCCGGTGACTGGGTTCTGGGTTGGGGAGACGGGTGCTGCAGAGAGCCCAACGAGGAAGAGGAGGGGGCGGCGAGAGGAACGCTAAGGCTTCTTCGCGTGGACGAGGAGATGCAGCAGAGGATGAGGAAGGGGGTGTTGCAGAAGCTGCACACAACTTTTGGAGGTTCAGACGAGGACAATTATGCCTTTGGCCTCGACCATGTGACCGACACGGAGATGTTCTTCCTTGCTTCCATGTACTTCTCTTTCCCTCGCGGGCATGGTGGCCCAGGTAAGTGCTTCGTCTCCGGGAAGCATTTGTGGCTGAAATCTGTGTCGGATTACTGCGTCCGATCTTCTTTGGTTAAATCCGCGGGGATTCAGACTATTGTTATGGTCCCTACTGATTTGGGAGTGGTGGAGTTGGGTTCCGTGAGAGTGTTACCCGAGAGTTTTGAACTAGTGCAGGCAGTTAAATCTGTTTTCTCTACACAGTGTTCGCGGTACCCTGGGGTGAACGTGAGCGCGGGTGGGAATGCGGTTTTTACCGGTTTGGCAATTGGGGATGGTAGTAAAGTTGATGGAGGAGTTCCAATTCCCAAGCTTTTTGCAAACGCAATTGGCAATCGGACGCATTTCAGAGAGAAACTTGCTGTTAGAAAAATGGAGGATAACAGGCTTTGGGCAGGCCATGCCCTCCCCAATGGGAGCAACCTCAACAACAATCCGAACGCAAGGAACGGTCTTCATGTTTCTGGTTGGGCAGTGAATTCGGGTGTGAGGCAGGCTGGTCCTGTTGAGATTTTTGCTCCCAGGGCATCCACGAGTAGTGTTGTTGCGGAGCTGAGTAATGGTGTTAAACAGGATTTCAGGCTGAGCAACAGCTATCAACCTCAAAGGCAGGTGCAAATGCAAATTGACTTCACCGGAGCTACTTCTAGGCCTTCTCATGGGAGACCGGTTGTTGGTGATTCAGAGCTTTCTGATGTTGAGGCCTCTTGCAAGGATGAACAACCCAGTGTTTTGGATGAAAGGAAGCCCAGGAAGCGGGGTAGGAAGCCTGCTAATGGAAGGGAAGAACCTCTCAATCATGTGGAGGCGGAGAGGCAGAGACGGGAGAAGCTCAACCAGCGGTTCTATGCATTGAGATCTGTGGTGCCTAATATCTCCAAGATGGATAAAGCTTCGTTGTTGGGGGATGCAATTGCCTATATCAACGAGCTTCAGGCGAAAGTCAAGATCATGGAGGCTGAAAGAGAGAGATTTGGAAGCACTTCGAAAGATGGATCAGTTTTGGAATCCAACACCAGATCCGAAAGTCAAAATCAAGAGAAAGAAGCTCCTGACGTGGATATTCAAGCAGCTCAAGATGAGGTAACTGTAAAGGTGAGTTGCCCTTTTGATACTCACCCTATTTCCAAAGTAATTCAAACTCTCAAAGAGGCACAAATCAGTGTTGTAGAATCAAAACTTGCTGCTGCAAATGATACTGTTTTTCACACATTTGTAATTAAGTCCCAAGGATCTGAACAACTTACAAAGGACAAGTTGATTGCTGTATTTTCCCCACCAGAATCCAACCCACTGCAGCCAGTGTCATCAGTTGGATAACAAAGGAACTGCAGTTTAGCATAGTCCATAGGGATTCATACATAGAGAAAAACCAATTTCTAAAGCTTCCTCAGAAATTTTTGTTACACCGTGGAGGATCTGAAAGTAAAATCAGTGGGAACTAGAAGAGTAGAATAATAGCTCCCCGTTAACCATGTAGGCAGCCAATTTATGTTTTGTCTATAGTGTATACACATCAGAAATATTGTTCCTGCAGTGTCAATTATTTTATTTAGTTTAACCAATCTAGTTGTTATGTCTTGATATCATGTCTTTCAGGTTCTTGTTTTTTGTGTCTTGTCCTGTGCATAAGAGGGAGAGGATTAGTTAATTTTTTGCTTGTGGTTATTTTAATTTTTTATATTGTTTAGATTTGTTCTTTCTTAAAGAGACATATAATTGTAAATCTGTTTTATTTTGCACATTTTAAGTAGTTTTCTCCCTTCATGAGTATTTGGAGTTTTGGTTTTATGTTTTAGCCAGTTTCTTGAAGAGTTGCCTTTCCTGCTGTCTTTGCAATCTGCACGAGGACATACTTCTACTTATGATGATGATAATATTAATAATCACAAAAGAGTATTAAATTATATGTTGTATTTACAGTGGCAATTGAATGAGCTAAGACATAAGTCGGCTTTCGTTACATGTTTAACTAGTGTAGAAATAAGAAATAAGAAACTGAACATTTATGCGAAAGTGTGAGTGGATTGTCTTTTGTGGTACAAATAGCACTTAATTTGTTTGATTTGGTTTCCTTCCCCAGTCACTTTATCTGCAAACAAATGAAGTGGAATATTTGATGCACATGAAAAGGAAGAAAAGTATTGCCATATTGGTACTGCACTTAAATTCTTGACCGTTCCTTTGTTATTACTACCTTTCTATGAAAATTGAGGTATCTGTAATTCATGCAGAAAAAGAACATTAGGCTAAAAGACTATCTAGAAAGAAAGAAAAAAAACAGGGAAGCTAAACTTGTCGTATTTATCTTGTTAATATTCTCGGACAGGAAATAAAATAAACGAAAACAGAAGTACCGTTCTGCTAAAAAAATAAGAATAGTAGCACATAGAATGGCAATGTGTTGAGTGGTCCAGCATCATAGGCGTCGGTGTCCCCGTTTTGAAATTTGATATGTGGAAAACGTTCACGTGCTAAGGTCCGTTTACTAATGAGTTCCGCAATGACAATAATCATGTGGTGCATGTGTTTACTTTTTAAAGTGATTGAAACTTGCAACTTGAAAAAAAGAAAAACAAATAATAAATAAAGGAAAATTACTTGTGACAAAACGTTCTGAGAAACACCCCCAACAAACCCACCCGTGTTTCTTTCAGATGTTTGTACGTGAACAGTAGAAATATATAAACAAAACGGGATATGGGAGAACAGAATATATATATATATATATATATATAATATTAACAAGAAAATTTATATATAAATAATAACGTCATCTTCCACTTAAAACCTTTAAAGGTTATATATATATTCTATTTATTTATTTATGTGTAATATAAGATTTCACCTTTAAAGGTTATATATATATATATTCTATTTATTTATTTATTTATGTGTAATATAAAATTTCAAATCACACTTTGTTATCTGGTGTTATATATGCTCTATTTTCCTACATCTCTTTTAGGAAGAACCAAAGTGAGAGTTGTAAGCCACTTCTATTTTAGAATGCGAACATTATTTGTAAAATTCTCATTTTAATTTTGTTAAGAAATAGTGTTGTCTCAAAATCTCACGGGTAATCTCATTATATATATATATATATGTGTGTGTGGGGGGGGGGGAAGGAGGCAAGTCAAGTGTTGCCACCAAAGTCATCAGTTTGTGTGACAGTAACAAGTCCATCAGTGACATATTTTACTGGAACTGCATCACAGAATTGGAGGTTTCTGATTTTTTATTTTTTGAGAGTAAATCCAACCCTTGGTGATGTAAGAGTGGGTAGAATAAAAATGAAGTGGCTAGATGAACATTTTGGAGACATGACTTCACTAAGATAATAATGAGCAATTGCAACAATTGTGTAGAGCTTATATTTTTTTGCATTTGGTGGGTGAAATGTTGTTTCCTGATCATATGTATATATATGCTCCACTGAAATTTCTCCCTTTCCCAGGAGACCTTCATCAATTGTGCACTTATAGTTAGGGATAAGAATTTTTTATTTATATGTATGGTGAATTATGCAGGGTCACTAAATATTCTAAATGTGAGATTGGCAGGACTTGTATATTGATACAATTGTGGGCTTGGAAAAGGTTTCCATTCATTATGCCTGTTGTTCTTCCTATAGTTTCTAGTTAGACATGTCATCCTCACATACTTCAACAACTTTGGTAGCAACACCTAACTTGTATCCTCTCACATGTCTGATGTAAATGTTAAAAAACTTTTTAGATGCCATATTTACACTACTCCAATACAAAAGCTCTTTTCTTTCCTCTTCCCTAGGCTATATCCCTATGTTTGGGTACTACCATGCATACTGTTCTTTGCAGCATTTGAACAAAAATATTATGAAAATTGTTACAACAATTAGTACTTGAACGGGTGTAAACGTTAATTATATATTTTTTATATAAATAACTTATATTTTATTTTCAATATAAATAGCTTTAATTTAGAATGGCTATTCAGAATTAAGAGGGTATAGTAATCCATTTATACTCCAATCCATCTTTCATAATGGGTAATTTTTTTTTTAAACTATGTGAACATTTTAAAATTAAAAACAAACTTCAACCTAATTAAATAAACATAGCACTATAATACCTATCTCATTTCATTAAGTACAATTAGATATGTTATTTTATTTGACAAAGTCACAAGCAAACATATGATAGCATCCACAGCACATTACAACATCTTTAACATTCTTGGCACAAGCCATCTATTTGATAAATTTCTTTTTTGGTAGCATTAATTAACAAGTTTTCTATTAACAAATTGCTTAACTCCCATAACACATCTGTAGTCATGTTTAATAAATAATAATCATTAATTCTAAGAGGTTGATTTAGTCTTCTATAATTATTTTTTGAGTTCAGAGGTTTTCTTAGCCATGGATTGAAACACTTTCTACTCTCCTGAAATTATAATTACCAAGAAGGTTATAGTAATATATAAAAAAAGTTATGAATTGCAGACTTGCATAATACATAAATTATTGCAGGCATTAATATAATATAAGAAAAAAGTAAGGAGCAAACTTTAATAATTATTTATAGTGAGTAACACTGTCGAAATTTAACACAAATACAGTTGGAGAGTGGATTGTCTGATTCGATTTAAAATTTTGGATTTGGATTGGAACACTTTGCATATAAAATGTAATTGGTCTAGGGACAAGAACATGGGCAGCTGAAACGTGCATAATAATATTGTTGTTAAGTACAAGAAGGAGAAGCCAGAAATAAGTGAAAATATGAGAAAAATAAGGAACCAAAAGGTACTGCTCTGAACTGAACTTAGTTGTTTGGGGGTCTTTAACTGACCTTGCCCATAACTCAACTCGCACCTACATACCCTTTATTCCACTTTGGATGAAGATCCTAATCTCCAATGTTTAAAGCATCCTTGTCTTTTCTCTTTGGGGTGGTGAAGGATTAATTCTGTGGATGGGATGTGGGGTTCGTTTTGTCTAATAAAATCTCAAATACCAAACATGTCATGTGTGGTGGTGGTCACTGCTCTAGCCACTTATCAATGTATGTCTCTTTTTGCTGCATGCATATCCACATTAACCCCAAAAGCAAAGTGTGGGATCCATCCATCCAAAAACAAAAATATCGACCAAGAAAAGAAAAAACTGTTTAATTCCATGAGAAAGGAAAGTGGGTATGATAAGGTCCTTCAGAAAACCACACGTTAGGCTAGGCTATCGCAGTTGCTATAAATTCAATAGTCAATCCATGTCTACCACTACTCTCTAGATAATCAAAATAATTGGAGTTCAAATTAACCTCAATACTATGCTGTCCATTATATTATATCACGAGTTAATCGAGGAACATACTTGCACATGTTTCTCATTTTTCACTATTTTCACTTTTGGGATAGGTAGCACCTAACTTACCACCAACTTCATTTCTTTTATCTTATTATCTCTAAACTCTCATCTATAAAAAGAGAAATCACGTGTAGGAAAAATTTCATTGTTAAAATTTCAGAGCACCTTGATGAACGCAGATAAGTATTTAAGTTTAACGAAGTAGGGTTTTATTAGTTTTGAATAGTGATTTTGTGCAAAATAAACATGAACTTGAATATCAAGAAGAAGATATATGTATTGTTGTTGCTGTTCTGGTTAATGATCCCAAAGACCATGATTACTTACTATTTATTACTTACCTGTAAAGTGTTACTGACATAAACAAGTCTAATAAATTATGGCCCAGTAAAACTACACCTTTGTATGTCTTAAATTGTTCCATTGATTTTTGTACCCCATAACTTCTTTCTATACTCCACAATTTTAAAATTTCCACTTTATCAAATGACAATCAAGGTTTCATAGCTCCATGTTTGTTTGTTTTTTCTTTCTTCTTTGTGAGAACTGGAAATTGCTGCATGGTTTTGAAGATCACTACATCGCGAGAGTTGTCAAGTCGAGCTATTTAATTTAGTCTAACATGAAATGATCACTCACTGGATTAATTCAATTCAACTCACTAAGTGACTTTCAGATAACCAAATTTAGGTTAATATAATTTTAAAAAAATTATAAATTTTTATTTATGTTTTTTCCTTCACTTAATTTTTTTATTATAAAAATTAAAATAAAATTTTAAATTATCAACAGACTTTTGTTGGGACAGATTGTCCTATTGTTATAACCACAGAACCACAAGTGTAGAAATATCTCATTTAACGCATTTTAACTATTTTTATTAATTGAATTTTTAAAATCATAAATTTTTTAGATCTTGCGTATTTAAACATCTCATTCATAGTTTATAGATTTTAATAAATTTTTATTAGCAAAAAAATTATACAAACTGTGTTGAAAGTAAATTATTATCACTCATATATTATTATAAGGTCTGTTTGCATCAATTTAATATTTACAAGGTAGTTTGTTTATAAAAGACTTTATAATTACATTTTAGTCCTTATTATTAATTCCATTTGGATAACTTTTGTAATAAGAACTTCTAAAAGAAAAAAATAATAAAAAATATTAAGAATGACTTATCTAAATTTTGAAAAAAACTGTACATGTAAAAATAATATAAATTATTTATTTTATGTATGATTTTTTTAATTTCTTTGGTACATGGAGATAGATTTTGATCACTTTCAAACCTTTGAAAAAAAATATTTTATGCAATTGTTTTAGCAAAGCTTAGAGTTTGTTGTATCAAAATTTTAAGTTTAGATCACAACACTTGTAATTCTATTATTTGGTATTCAAATAAAAAATATATATCTAATAATTATCATTTTAAGATAATATAATTTCTTAAAATATATTTTTTACCAAACATATTGGTTGAACCAAATAAGAAATATATATCAAGAATTATCTTAAATTTTAAGATAATAGATTTTTTAAAATAAAATTAGTAAGGAGCATGTTGCTTGAAAGAAAGCATAAAGAAACACAAAAATTTCACTAGAAAAGAGTAACCTCTCATTTAATGTGATTCAAGATCAAAGAAATAAAAATTCAACCAAGCAAAATATTGGAGACAAAATTAACTATCAAAATATCAACAATTTTTGTTAATAAAAAACGATTGAATAAACTACAAGAAAAACTTAAATTGAAAAAAAAAATCAATTTACAACTAAATATTATTTATGAGAATCTTAATGTTTTTATGTTTGATGCACCTGGAGAATGACTGAAGCTCAGTGCTGGAAACTTGGATGAGGTTTCTTGAATGATATTGGACCGTCTAAACAAATGTTAAATGCGAAGAGATTAATAATATGTTTCTTGAGTAGTTTCTGAACTTCATTATTGGTGTTTTTAGGTTTAGGTTGTTTATGTCTTTAGAAGTTAGAAAGCTTCTTGTGAGTTTGTGTAAGTTTTTGGAGAATTATATGGTAGTTAGGAAGCTATGAACCTAAGGGACTTAAAGGTTAATTTCGTTAATGCTTTTTGGTGATGTTTTGACTCGATTTAAGTCTAGAGGGATTCAGAATCAAATTTTGAATTTAGGCTGTACTCTTGAATGAGATTAAATTAAAGGTCAAATGATGTTATTTAGTAAAGATTCTTTTTTATGATGATAGTTAATAAAGTTAGCATACTGATAATTTTATAAATAATCATAAAAACTGCAAAAACAACATTGTTTGTTCAGAATTATTGTCAATTAACTAAAATGATGATGATTTTTCCATGATCCCTCTCGTATTACCATATTTAATTAATAGATTTTTTAATAAAAAATCAAATAAAAATATTTAAATATATGAAAAATTTAAAATTTAATTAAGTTATTTTATATAAAAATACATTTATAATAATAATATATAAAAATACATTTATAAATAATTACATAATCCAAATTACTAATAAAATCGAATGATAAACATTCCACTGAAGAATATAAATATTTTAAATATTTAATTGAAAAGATCGAGATTTATAAAAAATTTAAAATTTAATTAAGCTTATAACTAATTTCTATAAAATAATATAATGTTTTAAATAAATATTATGTATTAACTAATTTTAATATATTATAAAATATTATGTTTTACAATATTTTATAAATTTTATATTATAGTATACAATTTTAACTTTTTATAATAAATTTAATATATAGTTATAGTTCAACATATTTATTATATTTAGGAATTTGACAATATTTTTATGATTATATAATTAAATTATAATATTTATAACACTGTTTTTTTATATTATTATTAAATAACTAAAGATAATTAATAAATAAATAATATTTACATAATTATTTAAAGTTCAACCAAATAAATTTTCTCTCTCATAAAAATTTATATAAATCATCAAAAAAGAAACAAAAGATCCATAAACTAATGTATACAAAATAATCATTTCTGTCAAATTTTATCACCTGATATCATCTGCTCACATGTAAAACACGATCATTACATAAAAAAAAAATAATACAATAACAAAAAGGGCAAGCTAACCATATATCAATACCATACACATATATTTTTTTAATTTATATAATCCAATCACATTTTATTCATACATTCTTATAAATATACACTCAATTCATTTATTTGATATCTATCAAAATCAAGTGTTTGACTCTGGACTCATTGGTTACCTCTCATGTCATAAATAACATAACTCATCCACCTCATATGACACGATAAATCCCCATGACCTATCAGACACAATTCTTTTTTTCACATCTGGATCGTAAGAACCTCCTTCGATTGACCACTTTATATTTTATTTTACATGAGTCCAACATCAGTAAAATCAGGATATCTTTGAAATTCCCAATTCAATACATCACATAAATATCACAACATAGTATTTCCTTGTTGGAAATAATTGTTTCCAACACATCATAATCATAACATCACACACCATTATTCATATACATTTTATCTAAACCCACATCATGATATAAGATGACAATTCATACCACATTATTATACTCATTCAATCATAGTTAAATTAAATATTACAAACATTTGAAATTTCACTATACTACATTATACTCATGAAATCAAGCTCAAATATAACTCATTACACAGATAAAAGGAAAATATACAAGTCTTGTGAAGACTTCAAGTACTAAATAAAACATTTACTTTGCTTAAAAATTAAGAACCCATTACAACTTCAAAAAAAAAAATTAACCGTTTGACCTTTGTTCACTAAAACAAGCATAACTTTAGTTCTATACCTCTTTTTTAATTAATTCTAAAGTCATTGGAAAGTTAACATCCAAGGTTACAACTTTCATAAAGACCACCAACTTAATTCTTAAAGCATCGGCTTGCCCAGTGAAACAAACTCTCTGTTTTTCAATTAAATGAATTTCGCCTAGCGACCAAACCACTTGGAGATTTAAATAAAGCTTCGCCCAGAGAGTATTATGTTCATTCAACGTAAAAAGACTCTTGGATTTTCAATCAAATGAATTTCGCCTAGCGAGAGATTGACTCACCTAGCGACTTTGCATAATTTAGAAACTCTGCAAAATGATATAAGAGTCCTGACTTGGTTCAAGCTATGTTATACTATATGTCTTATGCTAAAAATGAGTATTTTGTTTCAAAATAACACTTGCTTGAACCAGGTTGACCCCAATTGTAATATTCTAACATATAATAGATAAACATATAACCTATTTCATTCAATCTACACAATTCAAATCACATCTCAAACATTTCAAATATATTCAAACAAACACAATTCTGCACAAAAACCAAATAATGTGACTACGTCACCTTCACATGCAGATCTTCTACCCTAAAGTACAATCAAAACACTACTAGCTTCCCTTACCTATTAAGATTTACCTCTCAAGCTTAAGTTCCAGAATCTTCTATGCTCACATGAAAATTAAACTTGTACAAAAAAGACTCTAATCAACGATCTAAACATACTCTCATACTCTTTGAGTAACATAAATTCATCTTTACCCTATAAAATCACACATGCAACCACTATTATCCAACCATGTAATAAAAAATCAATTCTAACTCAAGAACGAGAAACTTACTTTAAAACAAATTCTGATTGATCAAAATTGTTTTATTCTTGACCAGAATCCCTAAGTTGGGTCTGATCTACAAGAAGATAAGCGAATATTTCATAATCTTAAAGAGAAGTCAGATAAAAGTATTTTCGAGAGATAATAGCTATTGTGAAATAAAATTTGAATAAGTAAACTTTTCTATTAATAATCTTTTCAATTTAAATAATAAAATATTCATATTTCATTCCAGTTAAATCACTCTTATTTTTAAGTACATTTCCTGGATCCTTATAATATCATTTATGAATATTATAAATTTTCAAATTTTATAATATAAATTCCTGTAATTATATTATAAAATTTTACACATGATATGTTTTTTACTATTATTAATTTAAATTAAATCAAATAATATTTTTATAAATTATTTTTTATTTTTAAAATATAAATATATTCTATATATTACATAATTAATACTATTAAATTTATAACATTATAACTATCATATTTAATATAAATGGTATGTTAACACTAAATTATATAATTACATATAATTTTATAAATTAATTTTAAATATTTTAATCTTGCGTTATAATTATAAAATTCATTAAATTATTAATTACAAATAAAAACTATACTTTATGTTAAAACTATATTAAGTTAAACTTTATTAGATTATTAACTTATACACAGTTACATAAGTATAATAATTTTATTTCATGTTTTAAATAAATATAATTTTTCAAACTTTTTTTTCCATATATATATATATGTATAAGTTATATTATTATTTGTTTTTTTTAAACATATTAATTTATAATATATAGACTGAATTTTTAACCTAACAAGATATTATGTTGTAATCTCATTTTTTAAAAACAAAAGTAATTAGAATGAAATGTTTAAATACGGATGAAAATGTTTGCAAGCAAAACAAGGTGTTAAAGATTGGAGTAATGAAACCTTGGATTGGGAACTGTGTTAGGTAAAGTATTTAAAACATCAAATGCAGGGTTCAGATGTCAGAGAAACAGAATGACGAAAGTACCACTGCTGACGACTATGCTTTGGTTTTGTATATTGGTATTTAACATTTGAAAATAGCAAAGTTTGGAAATTTGACAATCTCAGAAAGAAAGCAGACGGACAGAGATAGTCATAACAGAGCTCCATTATGTCTCAGTCTAACCACACGGTGAGGTTCTTTCTTGTACCATTTTGCCTTTGGTTCTATGTAATGTCTAGTGTTCCACTTCTTATTTTATTTGCATGAACTAAATCTTAACATGGATGAAGCCCTTTTCAAAGTTTATAATTTTTTTGTCATTAAAAGGACATGCAATAAGCTCAGTATTTACTGTTCAGATTCAGCAAAATTTGGAATTCAGTCTATTTCTGCTAGTCAATTTTAAATCTTAGGTTGAGATTCCTTCAATTGCTGCATCATGAGGGACTTTGGGAGACCCAGTTGTGTCTGTAAGAATAGTGGTTACCAGTTCTTGAACTTGCGGGTTGTTAATCCACAATTAAAATTGAGAAAGAACTCCCATAATCTTGAGGTTAATTGACCATCAATACTTTATGTTTTCAGCAAATACCAGCAATTTCATATTTGGGTTTAAAGAAATAAATTTAACAGTGTCTTGGATAATCATCAATAAGGATATGCATTCTTGATAGAGTCTTAATTTCCTTTTCCAACGTTTCATTATCTATGTGATTTTTAAGATCTCATATTTCTTTTGTTTAAGAAAAATCTTATAAGAACTCGTTTAATAATAAGATCTCATTAATAGTATGTAATTTACATTTTAACATATTTTTCTGATACAATAATGACTTTTAATGCAAAAAGTAACTTTTTATTCTTATTACTCATCTTAAATTTATTATCAGGTCAACCTATTTCAATTTAGGGTTTTATAATATCTAGATCCTAAATTTGTGATTCTAAATATGATCCAACTAATTGTAGTATTTGAGTTGCTCTCTTAGAAATTTGAAGAAAAGATCTTCTGGCAAACGTACCACATTGACGTCCATGTAATCAGTCATCTTGTTTTTTAATTATTGTAACACCTTTCACTAAGATATGTTTTAAAATGAAAATGTGCAAGTCTCTTGTGCAATAACTCAACATTGTTGGTTATGCTCTCTGATAATACACTTCCCCGTAGATTCAAGAGTAATGAGAGAATGCATACAAAAAAATATGATATTACCAATAAGTTTGTGAATCTTTTCTCGTTATATATTACTCTTATTGTTTATTTTTACCTAATTTGAGACTCTAACTCACTTAACTCTAACAAAAACTCTAAAAGGTACATCTTTTATAGTGTACTGTTTTTTAAAACCTTTGTGGGCCATACAAACCATGATTTGATTTGGGGGGACATGGCTCTTCTATTGATTCCATGATAATTTGATTGAAGAATATATACTTGATTACAGTTAAGGATATACAAGAGTCTTTACACCATGTTTTTGATGAATGACTTGTTTACAGTTTGTTACAGCCAAAACCCATTCGTTGCAGGGTCTGCATTTTGTTATTTGATTGAGTACTAATATTCCCATGAAGAAACCATAGCTGAATATAATCTTTTGAGAATCTGAAAGTGGTTGAACCAATTGTTGGTTACTTCGTGTTACTATATAGCTCAAATGTTTTAAGTGTCTAGTTCTTTACCTTTTTATCTATTTTGTTTTTTTCCTCATCACTTTCTTTTGTTGTTTCAGCTGAATCTAAATCATGATAGAAGAGAGAGATCTAAGATGATCAAACAGCATGAAGACAACCTTAAGTTCCTTAATTCTCAATCAAATAAGTTAGCTGAATCAATATTTGACTTGCAAGGTATGTCTAGAAATCAATCTATTTCTTTTACTTCGTTCCCCAGGGAAAAGAAAGGGATATGAAGGTAGTAATTGGAATTTTAGATTAACTGCTGAATTTAATACTGCATCATGTCGTTTTACTCATTAGTTGAGTGAGCCACTCTACTCAAGCTTTTCTTATTTAACTCCAACGTTTTTGGGCTAATGAAACTTCTAGTGAGTCTTGCGAAGTACCATTCAAATAATGTAATTACGTCAGATGGTGGAAATGGTGCCTTTCGTACTGAAGAGGAAACAATGGAACAGATACTGAAGAAAGAAAACTCTGCTGCTGGTGTATTTAGTTGGCTAAAAGGTAATGCTCAGACATCGAATTTGACATTCACAAAGGATGTTGTGGGAGTTGTTGCAACCCTCGGCAAAGTTGAGAGCGATAATCTTAGCAGGTTAATATCATTAATTTTTATTTTATTTTCAAATGTTTAACACCCATCTGTTCTTATAATTTCAATCTGCAACAGACAATATCTCCTGGTCTCATTTAGTTTTCAGATTTTTTAACATAGTCTCAATCTTCTTTTAATACAGTCATTAATACTAGTGTGAAATTTCCAAGCACATCAGTACTGGTGTGAATCTTAGAACTTGAGAAAGAAGCTTCTATCACAATTATTTAATTAAAAAATTTCAATTTTGTCTAAATACAGGATCCTTTCTGAGTTTTTGGGCTTGGAGAGAATGCTTGCGCTTGTCTGCAGTTCCTATAAAGGCATTAATGCACTGGAGAAGTATGATTCTGAAGGCTTGATAAACTGTAATGCTGGATTGCATGGTATAGGGTCTTCAATTGGAAAGAGAATTAATGGCCGGTTTTCTGTCATATCTCTTGAAGACTTAAGGCAAGTTTGACATATATGTGAATTTAGCTCCTCTTGTGACATTTTTTTAGCAGCATAGGCACATATAAAGAGAGATAGACATAAAGACCCCATTTATGGTTAAATTTGTGCGCCATGTGCTGGGTCTTGTGTCTATTATTCTCTTTATATGATGTGAAAAACTCATGTAGTATCCA
The DNA here is from genome assembly GCA_030347555.1 of Lablab purpureus. Taxonomy (NCBI): domain Eukaryota; kingdom Viridiplantae; phylum Streptophyta; class Magnoliopsida; order Fabales; family Fabaceae; genus Lablab; species Lablab purpureus. The sequence continues at coordinate 19,175,706 of CM059259.1, forward strand.
ACTCTACACTTGCATAGGGATATAAGTATGGCTTGGTGGTAGAAGTAGAAGGGAAGGAGGGATATGTTGTGAGTTCAAGTTCCTTCGCTAATGAAAACTAACGCTAATAAAAGAAGTTGGTTATAATTTAGAACGAAGGTGCATCTCTTTGCTTATAATTTTTAAAGCAATGTTGTGCTTGTTGTTATTGCAGACCCTTTGCTGGAGGTTTGGTAGCAGATGATCCACAAAAGAAGTTGGCTCTTCCGAAGCCAAGATTACCTAATGGAGAGTGCCCAGCTGGGTTTGTGGATTATGCAGTGAACATGATCCATTTGGATTCAAAACATTTATCTTTTGTTACTGACAGTGGGCATGGTCTTAGAGAGACAGTGTTTTATGGACTTTTTTGTCGCCTACAAATATATAAAACCCGGAACGAAATGCTGCTTGCTCTCCCATGCATTCGTGATGATGGAGCTTTGTCATTGGATGGTGGGATGATTAAGAGAGGTGGTGTGTTTGCTCTTGGCAGTAGGTCAGTGTCAAATTAAACTTTCCCTCTCTAAGATATCCTTCATTTAGATCATTCTCTTTTGATTTTCTACCCTTCCTATGATAGTTATTACTTTTAGTTTTATTAAAGTAACTTTGAAGGATAAATATTTCTGTAGTTCAATTTTGCTCATTTCGATAACCTAGGAGAATTTTATTTAGTTCATTCTTCATCCAATTGATTTAATGGACAAAATAGGAATAAATATTAAAAATTAGAAGTTAGCCTTTAAAGAACTATAGTTAGTTTAAAGAACGTGATTTCTGGTAACACGCATTTAAATAACGTTACTTCTGGTTAGTAATGTGCATTTAAAGAAGGACTTTGATATCTTGAACTCTTCTTTTCTCTTACATTTAACCCACAACTTCATAATTTTTATTGCAATATTTAGTTTATATTTATTTTTATTATTGTAATATAATATTTTATTAAAAAAGTGGTTGTCAAGTGAATTTATTTGAAAAAGTGAGTGTGAAAGGATATTTTTTCTTTTAAAGAACTTGCTTCTGGTAGGTTTAAAAAATGCTACAAACTACTAAAAAAAGCTTGTTTACCAAGTACTAGTAATAGGGTCATTCAAACTTTTCAACTAGTAAAAAAGAAGTTATAAACTAACTGAAATGAACATCACCATGCATGTCAATGGATTGGTAATTGACATAGTTTTAATTAGGGAGTTGATATGGTACCAGCTGGATAAGTTTGGAGGGGAAAGGAGGTAAGGGTTAATTTTCTTTTTAAGGAAAATTTGTTATTTTAATAAAAATAAGGCATGATTGGATTAGGGAGGCTACATGCTAATGAAATAAGGTATGATTGGGAGGCTACTTACTGATTCGATATCTATACTTATCCAAGGATTATCCTTCTTCTGTTTATAAAATTTTGTTGACCAATAAAATTAGGATACAAGTTTGATATTGAGTCTAAAATTGCATACAGAACCTATCTTTCCCTACTTATCCTTAAAGCTATAATAAATAGCAGGCAATGTAGAGAAAAGACTTCTCTTGAATAGGACTGTTGTTTTTTTGTAAGATTCTTATATGGCTAGGAAATTTTGTTGCACATTAAGTTGTGAAAGAATGTATTATGATATGGGTAAGTTTAACCATGTTTCCCGTTATGATCACAAGTAATGCTCTTCTAAGGTGTGATCATCATATAATGATATAGTTATATATTAATAAGAAATAATCAAAGGCTATTGACAAATATTATGCATTCATGAAAGATATATTAACGGATGACAAGTATTTTTTTGTACTTTCTAAATTGTGATAATCATTCAGTGGTATATAAAGTTATATGTTTATAAGAAAAAAGATGAGCAGTTGAATAATCCCCAAGTGAATGGTTGTAGCTAGAACTACTTTATTAAGACTTCCTTTCTCTCCTCATTTGACAACTTGTAATATGACCATTTGTTTCTTTTCTTGGTTAAAACACTTTTTTTTTCTTTCTGTTGCTTTCATCTAAATATTGTATTGAAAAGTGTATATTTTTGGGCGTTATCATGAATGAAATTTCTGACAACACTCTCCTGCTGCAGGGAAGATGTAGAAGTGAAGTTTCCTTTAGTTTCAGGAGGATCTGATGTACCTCCAAAGTACACTGAAACTGAAGAGGCCGTGAGGAAGTTGAATTGGGAGACCTCTAAACTTAGTGCTGATAAACACAGAGAGCAGCAATTATTGGATTATAGAAAAGGGAATCCTCAGTAGGCAAACCTGAAAAGTTACTTTGCAAGACATGTTTTCACATTTAACTGTGTATCAGCTACTAATTTTGCAGACCTTAGTTCAAGAGGAATATGCCCAAAAGAAAGTAGATAGGTATGCATAAATAGACTCGACACAGCGAATATGCTTGCTTACATCTGATTCTATTGCAATCAGGAGAAACCTTGGTAGTAGCTTCTATATTTGAACGACGCAACTTGCTGACCACTACTACTTTCTTGCAAATGAAATGTGTTACATGAGCAAATCCGAATTCTTATGTTCATAAGATGTAACATATGTGGGGCTTTCATTTTCAATTGCTCATGTGAACTACCAACAATAGTTTTAAAAATGAGGCTCTGTTGAGGTAGTTGCTAGACTTGTTGGTGCACAGCAAAAATGTCACACAAAATGGTCCCGAAAAAAGAAAATCAATAACACCATCTCCACCCACAATCTACGTTACGCTTAAATTATCTGTCTTCAATAAAGTCCAATATTCGTATCATCATTCTAGACATTTTACTCTTTGATGCAGCTCAGTTGAGATGCGGCTACAAATTAAGCTGGTTTTGATAAGATGTAAATCAGTTGCAAATTTAGTAAGGTGCAGTCTATTTTGGATTTTGATAAAATTAATTTTAGTAAAATTGATTTAAAAATTATAATTTGATATAATTGATTTATACTTTTGACAGTGAAAGTTTACTTGCAATCTTTCTATTCTAAAAATAAATTGAAGGAAAACGATTTTATTTCATTGATAAAAGAACTATTTCTATTAGACAAGAAATAATTTACTAATTTCATACTCAATCATTTAATATTTTTGCCCACATCAATTTCACAATCACAAACTATCTTGCAAAATCAAGATTGGTAGAGTCCTATCAATGAGGACCCTAAATCAATTAGTGAGTAGTTTGAGACAGCAGATTAAAATCATCAAGGGTAAATTGTTACATAAAAAAAATAAAAGAGACACTGCACCAACTACTGTAATATCAAACTCCTTTGTCTGCCCTAAAGTAAATGACGAAGAGACACTGCACCAACTACTGTAACATCAAACTCCTTTGTCTGCCCTAAAGTAAATGACGGTTGTGTCCTGGTTTCAAAATACAAAGCATGTTTTTGTACAAACTTATTGGTTAGGGGCAGGGGTACCAGCGAGAGTGTCAACTTCTGTAGTAGGTGTGCTAACATCCTCTTCTGCTTTCCTCTCGTTAATTTGCTTGTCACTTCTTCTCCAGCAATTTTTAGAAAAATGACCCCTCTTGCCGCATACATTACAGGGAAGGCTCCTGGCATTGATTTCAGGCCTATTCCTACACATTCCTAGTGGCTTATAGTCAATCCTCCTCTGTCCACCACCTCTATTTCCCGTGTGAAACCCCATAATGTTAGAATGTTCACCCCCTCGTTTTCTTCCACACCGATATTCTTCCTCTACCTGTATACATTCCATTAACTTCCAGAAAGGTAGATGTTCCTCACGCATTAATTTGATGCAGAAGTCCTTCCAGGATGGTGGAAGCTTTGAAATGATGACACTAACATGAAAGTTATCATCAATGAATATTCCAGAAGCAGCAATAGAATCTATAATGCCATTTAGTTCTCGGATTTGCTCAATCACTGCTTTTTCATCAACCATCTGAAATTCAATATACTTTTTCACTAGAGATCTCTTGGTTCCAAATTCCTCGTACAGATAAACCAGTTTTAGCTCTTCCCATAATTCCTTACCGGTCATTTTTCTGTTCACATACTGGTTGAAAAGAGGATCAGATAAATGGCTCAAGATATTGCGACAACACACTAAATCATCGTTCAACCATCTCCTTTCTGCAGCCTTGGCTGCGGCAATGTCTTCAGCCTTTGCACCTTCCCCTAGTGTAGCATTCGGGCATGGTTCGATCAGCACATATTCAATCTTCAATTGTTTCAATAGTAATTCCATCTGCTGAACCCAAAATTGGAAATTTTTCCCATCAAAACGAACAACCTCAATAGGGACTAGAGGTTCAGGAGGAGCAGCAGGGACAACAGGCTCAAGTGGAGCAACAGGGACAACAGACTCAGGAGGAGCGGCAACTGAATTTGACTCATCATTTTGCTTACCATTAATCTCCGATCTACATTGTGTTGATTACATGTTCTAGGTTAGACTAGTCCACGAATAAATGTTTTCACTACTGTTAAGAAACAATTTTTACCATACATTTATCTGCACGATCAAACACCCAACAACATGTTTTCCTTCCAGCAAAAAAATGTAAGCAATAAGTATTCAGAAGAATTTGTCCTACTAAACATACAAAAAAAAGACATCATGTAATTCACAGTTGATAAAGAACGAGAAAATAGAAACAAAAATAAACATTCTGCACATATGCACTCAGCAATTTCCACAGTATCACATTTTGATATTTACATGATCAATATCATAGGAAGCCATAACCTTTCATGTTATCACATAGTCCATATGTCAGCATTGCATACTCACCTTATTCTTCCTTCCATCTTTATAATAGCTTCTTCTATAGCAGGAACACTCTTCTTGAAGATTGACCATTGTTCAGAAGGTAAACTTATACCTAAAATAAGTATACAGAAAAAGGGACATGTTTAGTTTCACAATTCAGATTAACCAAGTTCTCAGCAAAACAGAGTCACATAAACTCCAGTAATGATCCTCTAAAGCTAAATCAAGGACCTCAACTCAAATCTTCTAATTTAGGCATGTAGTTACTGGCAAGAGATGCAGCAACTACGACAATAATATTTTTGTCTCTCATTGGACTTACTTAGAAGCTAAATTCTCAAGGATATTATTTAATATTATTTCTTCTAATCTGATTGGTCTCCACTGCCACTTCTCACAAAAGTAAAAGAACAAGTGATTTCATTTCCTCACTTTGTCCTAGTGACTTTCTTTACACTAAATAACACCCAAAAGGATTGTAGAGTTGTTTGTATCTGTGGGCACTAATCATAGTCTACTATGAACGAAATTAATTAACTATTTTGGAAGAGACACTGTACTGTTGTTTATATCTGTGCTGTTTTGCACAATAAAAAGATATGGCTACCACACTTTTTGATTTAACATCCTTCTTATTTCAGTGTTAACACAAAACTAAAGTAATTTTAAATCTCCAACATATTTCTCCACCTTCCCCCTTCCTCCATCCCCACTGTTCCAAACTGATTATAATTTATTTTCTGTCATTTTTTACAATAATATTCCAACAAATATCTTGTCTAAGCTAGCGAGATACAAACAACAGAGATTTTAACACATAATGAGATTACCTTGTCATAAACTACTGACCATGGCCACCAACATACAACTTATTATTAAAATGTAATTCAACCTCGATAATATAATATTTTAGGTCATATACATAATCCCCTATGAAAAACTCATCAGGAAGTGTTCAGGGAATTCACTCACTCAAATAAGTAGAAGAACATAAGATGTCAACATTATCTAATAATGGTGCCAGGCATGGTTCATCAGAGCAAATTCCAGTAACATACTAAAGCAGAAAACAGAAAATTCAAAAGAGCAAACAATAGATTATGTAATCACCTTTATGACCAGGAAGTAGTTTTCCATCTTTCATATAGAACTCTCTGATTGAAACCAGTGATGCCCCTCTGAATGTCTTCACCGCCACGTTTCTCCTGCTGGACAGCTACACCAATCAAACAAATATAAACACTAGTAAATTGGACATGTTAGCTTCATCAAATACTACACAGTCTTAAAAGCTGCTATAAAATCGATTGCAGCAAAGAACCTAACAAAAAGAAAAACACATCCTAGGGCTTTTATTGGATACCGTGATCGAAAACTTACATGACAAACAACGCGTTCAGGATCTTCCCTCTTCAGTTTCGCCACCTCTATTTCCTCGTTGGTCTCAGCGACATTTTCCCTCTTCAGGACATAGTCGTTTTTTGCGGCAAAATCTTCCATCGTATTATTATCTGTCCTTCCATTGGCCACTGTGGAGAGAAGATAGGACTCGACTACGCTTCTGATGAAGTGTTTGCTGACGGAGTCGGAGAGGTCAATGCCGAGTCGGTCCGAGGCAGCGAGTCGTATGCCAAACTCAGTGGTTTCTTCCATGTTGCATTTGTTGAGTATGTCCAACACTGTTTCCTCTATTCTCCTCTGAGTTTCTGATTCCATACTCACAAAAGTAAAAAGGTAAAACAATTAAAAAAAAAAATCAATGTTGTACAATATATATGTGTTGTGTGGCAGATGAATGTATAAAAAGTAAATTATATAAAAAGAAAGGTTCCACCGAGATTTGAACTCGGGTTACTGGATTCAGAGTCCAATGTCCTAACCACTAGACCATGGAACCTTATATAGTGACTTTGTCTTGCATTACTTTTAAGTTTTACTATTATTGCAGTTGATATGGTGAAAATTAAAATAATAATGAGTTCAAAATTATAACTAGTGAAAAAAATTCATTTAAAAAGTCATTTATATTATATAAAAATAATATATTTTAAAATTAATTTTTTAATAAATAAAAATAATTTAATAAAATAAGTAATTGAAAAATATCTTTTCTTAAAAATAATTACATAATTTCTCTAATTAAAAACAACCCTTATATATATGTTTAATATTATTTTTTACAAAATTATATTATTTTAATATTTTTATACAAATTTTATAAAATTATATATTTTTAAATATACTATTTAAATATTTTTTAATATAACTTTTATAAAACTAAATATTTTAAATTATATTATTTTTATGTTTCGATATTTTGTGCAACAACGTTCGTGTTTTTATTAGTAAATAAAAAAATATTATTATTATATTATATATAAGATCACTTTCATATATCATATAATTTATTTAAAAGTATAGTGAATATATAATTTAAACAATAAAATTTTAATATATTATGAATTCCACCTTGCATATAATTACATGTTGAATTTTCAGACCTTAAACATTTAATCAATATAAATTTAAAAACTTATCTTAATTATTATTATTTTTCTTTAAATATAAGTAGTATTATGTAAGATTCTAGAAATTACTAAACTTATTTAATATATAAATACATATATTTTAAATTCTAAAAAAATTAATTAACTCTTTATAAGAATTTATAATATATGCATATTTAAGAAAAACTTATACAATTTTTTTATAGTATCAAATAAAGAGTAGAATAAAATCCTAGAAAGATGTAAAAAAGATGAAATATGTGTTCAATAAACAAGTTAGAAAATTAAAAAATAAACAAAGTAATTAATATAAGTTTTGTAGGTTACCTAATGAACAAAAATATTTTAGTAATTTAAAAGATGAACAGATATGAAGATAAGGATAAAAGAGCAAAAATGTACATACACGTCTAATCTTAATATCTAATTTAAAATTTTATATTACAAATACTCAATAAAATTGAGAGAAATTCTTTTTTTTATCATTCATAATCGATTTTGAGATTTTCTTCTTGCAACATCATGTGTTAGTTATAATTTTTCTTCTTTTATGATTTGTTAGTTTGTTAGTCTTTTCTTTCTTTCTTTTATATAAAGGAATTTCTGTATATTAATATAGAAGATGTGTTTGAGTATTTTCTTCTCACTCATGTATTCTCTCCTATATCAACTTGCTATAGATTTTTTTCTATCTTGCTTGTGTGTTTTTGAGTCTTGTTTTAATATGATTGAGATCTGAATAAAGATCCTAGTCAAGATTTTACAAATCCTTTTCATTCTGATGGTCCAAGATTGGTGCTGACATTTCAACCTTTATTAAACAACACTAATTATATTACATGAATAGTACAATGCTTGTTGGTTTGTTAGGAAAGAACAAGTTGGGATTTGTTAATGAAACTCTCCTAGGATAAGAGATTGCTAGATCAAAATCTGAAATCTATTTATCATAAAGAGGATAAAAGCTTTCATTACTAAAACAAACATGATATAGTGGTTGTAAATTTTCACCTATACCTATGGAGAATGCTTCCAAAATTCATGTTGCATCTAGAGATAAGTTATTTAATCCAACTCTTTATAGAATACTCATTAATAAATTATTATATTTAACTATATCTAGACCTGGTATATGTTTTTAATGTAGCTCACATGCTCCTAAGGTATATAAAACATACAATTGACCAAGGGATTCTGTTTAAGGCAAATTTTGATTTATGAAAACATGCATTTATGGAATCTGACTAGACTTCTTGCTTAAACACTGGATTTTGCATCTTCGTGCGCATGCACAGTTATCTTATCTCTTGGAAATCTAAAAGACAAAAGATTGTTGACAAAAGTTTTGCAAAAGCAAAATATAGGTTATTAGCTTCACTAACTAGTAAAGTTACATGACTTTTAAACCTTCTCTTAGACTTTTACATACCAAGATCACCAAACATGATATATTGTGACAATCAAGCCACCATATACATAACTACAAATCCAACTTTTCACGAAAGAACGAAGTACAATGAATTTACACTTGTATGTAGAAAAGTATCATTAAGAACAATTTGCTTGATTCATGTGAGAAAACGCTTCCAATTGGTATACATATTGACAAAAGTTCTCCCTAAATCATCTTTTCTTAATATGTTGTCAGAGATGGGAGTCACTGATATTTTTTTTTTTCCATCTTGAGCAGGGAATATTAGTTATCACTGTTCTTCCTTTATAGTTTGTTAGTTGTTAGCTTTTATTTCTCTCTTTTTTTGTTTCTTTCTCTTATATAAAGGAACCTTTGTATCTTCTTTCACAAATTAATATACAAAGATGTATTTAAGTATTTTCTTTTCACTTGTGTATTCTTTCTTGTATCAACTTTCTATTCTATGAATTCATATGACTCTTTTACAATTTGATTTTTGAGTTAAGAATACATATGCACCAAACATAAAAATTCATGTCATTAATCATTGACATCAACACCACATACACTTCTCTACTTTTGAAAGACAAGTACAATGAATTGGACTCAGATCTGCGGATGTCACACTACCTTTACTGAGTTGTTTCACACAACAAAATTATATTATAGGAACTCATTCCATCTTATGTGACAGAATAAATCCTTATGACCTACCACACACAATTCTTTTTCAAACCAAGCCTAGGTCATTTGAACCTCCTTCAACTCTCACCACATGATATTTTTCTCTATGCGAGTCCAATATCGGTAGAGTCATGATATTTCCTTCAAAATATGAAATTCAATACACAACTTAAACATCTCAACATAGAATTTCATCACTTGAAAATAACTATATTTGCAAACACCTGTTATATAAGAACATAATCCTCATATATTCTTATTCAAATACATTCCAATTAAAATGTTAATTCATTTCACATTATGCATAAAATTGTACATTTTGATATCTCATCAAGTACATTATCAACCACATAATAACTCATACATTCACATATCAAAATTTATCATTCAAAACCATATACTATTGTAAAAATAATACTAATAAATTTTAACACCAATCATCATACTGTAATAATATCCAAGTATAAAATTAGATAAATATAATAATTTAGTGAAAGATAAACAAATTTTAGTATTTAAAAACATGTATTTCAAAGTTTAGAAAACATTATCTCGTTCAACCACCACTTTACTTGTTCAGAGAATTAAGCTAGTTTTGAAATGTGTCCAATTACCAAATTTCTCGCTTAGCTACAGAGGTCAAGCTTTCCCAACAACTTCTTAGTAACCCAGCAAACATAACTCTAAGCTTTTCAGTAGATGAACCTCACCTAACGATACTATGGGCACACTATGATTAAACATCTCGAGTTTTCAATTAATTGAATATAGCTCAGTAAGGACTTGCTCGTCCAATGATCAAACCTTTTATCTCGAATTACATTTGTTCTATCCAAAAGATATGACATCCTAAGCTAGAACACTAGAATATGTTTGTCTCTGTCTAACCCTAATAGTCTTATTTATAATTAAAACGTTGTTATCTTTCTTTTCCAATATTTTATTTATTTATTCTCTGTATTATCAAATATTTCTATTATTCAATAAGTTTTAGCTAACTTATAGGAATATGAAATTATGTATTTAATTCTTACTTTATTTCCTGATTATATTTATCTATTATCAAATCCTTCTATAATTACACGAGCTGAATGTCTAATTATCTAAACTTTTCCTAATTGCAAGATTTTTATAATTAATACTGTTAATTGAGTGTTGAAGTCATGTTAAATGAGTAAGATATTTCCCTACTACTACAACATTTTTACTTCATTTCCCATACCTATTATTGAGTATTTTGTTTCAAAATAATAACAACTTGAACCAATTTGAGCCAAATGCAGTATTCTGACTAATAAACATATTCATTCACTCAAAATATATAAATCTCATCTAAAATACTTTCAATCTTCAAATAACTTAATCACACTATACATAATTAACCATAGTTTTCTATACAAAACATTTTAATCATATTACAACATAAACCATCTTTACTATATCTCGAAACATTAATCTCAATTTTAAACACTTAGAATATGTTTAAACAAAACACAAATTTTGCATAAAACTCAAGATTATCTACCTTAAGGTACTCTCGTAATCTTAACTAGTTTCCCTTACCACTAAAACTTGTTAAACATTCTTAAGCTCCTAAATTCCCTAATCTCACATAATAGTTAAACTTGTATATAGTGCAATATAAATATATCTTCATACTTCTAGACTAAGAGAGATTCATCTTTATCCTAAATACAACACATGTAAAACCCTAGCCCAATCGTGCAACATTTTACCTAAAATTAACTAAAAAAAAGACAAAAAAAACTACTCAAAATAAAAAAATACTATATTCTCCTTCAAAATCTCTAAATTAGACTCTAATTTACAAAAAAAATAAAACAAATTAAAATAAAAAGTGCTTCTAAAATAAAATTTGAATAATTAATTTTTTATTTATAAAATAATAAAATATTTATACTTTATCTCATTTAAATCACTTCTACCTATTAAATCACATAGATAATGGACTTATCAATTCCAAATTATAAAAAAGATTATAATTTAATTTTATATTTAATTAAGAGTAGATTAAAAGAATATAAAAACAAAATTAATTTAGATTTTATAAATAAATATTTTAAAAATACATTTATTATAAATACAATAACATATACTATATAAATACTTTAAGAAACTTACATTTTAAAGAATATTAATACAGATTAATTTAAAAGAAACTAAATTTATTAAAAATATATATATATTAAATGTGTTTTTAAATTTAAACTCATCCAAATTAATTTAAGAAACATGTTAATTTTCACCAGCTTAATCTTATTCTAGACTAGAAGAACATACATTCTTCATTAATTGCTTTTATCAAACTCTATATTCTATATTATCACTTTATTGCGAAAATAAATTAGTACTCAGTTTTATATTCCGCCAGACATTCTCAGGATATGGGCTTTAATAAGTATGAATTATCTCTTTCACTTGTTGGACGTCATTATGTAATATTTATTTTACTTTAATTTAAGTTACTTTGTGGACACTTATAAAAAGTAAACATTATACATATATTTAAGTCTTATCAAATTTATTTATAGAACTAAACTGGTTTTCATAATTTTATAATTAAGTTAATAAAAGTTAACACTGTTAAAATCTTGTTGGTTCAAACTTTATAAATTAGCCCACAAACATATTAGAATTATTGAAGATGTGTGGTGATCCATGATAATTCAAACACCTAACTAGCCCAAGTCATCAACACTGTTTCAAGATAATTATAGTTTTGCTTTTATTTTTAAGTTGGTTTATTTTCAATTTTGAATTAAACATTTTTATTTTAAAATTAATTATTCTATTTGTCTTTATATTTTAAGAAAACTTATATATTTATTATTATTCTTAATCCATGTGAAAAAACCTTAAACTATTTATAATCCCTGTTTAACAGAGGCATCAAAATGTCTTTTATGCATACGTAGATAAAAAAATGTTTTTATAATTATTTAAATATTACATTTTTTATAAATAATAAATTTTCACAATCTATATTTTAAAATTATTTTTAATAAAAATAAAAACACAATTATTAATGTATTTTTCAATAATAAAAATATCATTTATCATCCATATTAATAGTTTATTGACTGACTGTTATCCTATTATAATGATTTTATTTTTTTAATAAAAATATATACTGTTAATAATGATTATAGAATTTTAATTATAGTATATATATAATTTTGCCCAAAAAGATGTTGGTAGTCCTGAAGAAATTAAAGAAGGAATAATGAATATGCAGATAATGCATTAGAAATCACAAAGATAGGTGAAAAGGTGCAGAAGTAAGTGACCATAATAGTGGAGCATGAAAACAATAATTTTAGGAAGATGGTGATTGAGCAGTTAAGTATTTAGTCTTTTGTTTCAGAAAGATAATGTTTTGTAGGTTTTAGTTTTATGGTAGGTGGATGAGTCATGGATGACCCATGTTCTCAGATGTTCAAATCAAATGCAAATAGCTTTCAGAAAGAATTGTATGAAAATATTAAATGAAAGAGTAAATGGGTATTGGATGAAAATAACAATCCCCACTTTATTATTGTTCACATTATAGGATATGTATAAAAAGAAAGATATCGGTTCACATTATTCTTATAGTTTTTAAAAAATTATTATTACTATTATATTTGTAATAAATTTTAACAGATATATTTTAAATTTTAATAAAATAAACATCATATTTTTTTATCTTATTTATAAGAAAAATATTTTCATAATTTTTTAATTTTAATTAAATATAATATTTAAAATGAAATAAGAAAATAAACAGTACTTTATTACATAAGTCTGATTTATGAAAGATGTGATGTCTATTTAAAATTAAGATTAAAATGATATTTTATTAATATACTATACCTATAAAGAAAATGATAAAAAAATATAACTATATGACAAAACTAAACTGATACACTTATATATCAGGGAAGGATAACATGTGCCATTTAAAAAAAAAAATCCACAGATAACCCTAATTATTTCTTAATATAAGAAAAATTGATGGACAATGTTTACAAAAGTATTGGTGATAGCAATACCAAAATAAGGTGAGTTTGTATTTAGATCCTCTTACACAAACTTGATTTTATAAAGAAGAAGAAAAACAAAATACATCTAATATTTTTTTTTATTATTTTGGATAAATATTGGGAAGATTCCTAATCAATATTAATTCCTTGATAACTATATATGCTCAATGACCAACATGAATTAAAACTTTAAATAACAATACAATGAACTATGAGTGTGATTGAGATTTATGTTGTTCATGTCGTTATCTCACATGCAAGAAATTATCATCCATCGAGCAACCCAAATAACAAAAGAAAACCAAATCCCTCAACATGCGATCAAATGTCTTCATCACATGCATTGTATTTGTGATTGTTTAAGTTTCTCATTCCTTGTATTACAAGCGTATACAAGAGATGGAGGATTCTTCATATACCACAAGGAAGACATATTAATTTAAAAACTATCAATTAATATTATGTTTTGTCATAAAATAGTTTGTAAATAAGTTTTTATTATTGTATTTCTTTAATGGTTTAGTTAAATTTTGAGTATCTGATAAATTTAAATATTTTTAATTAAATTCTTGTTAAAAGAAATATCTATTGAATAATTAAAATTTTTATATTAATTGAGTTCATAGAGTGATATGATTGTTATATACCTCATTATTATATTTATGTGTTTTTATTAAAAAATGAAAAAGACTTAATTATGTTTTAAGTCTTTTATAAATTTAAATACTTTTAATTGATTTTTTATGAAACATCTTTATTATACGAACTGTTTAAAATTTTTACAATTTTTAATTTAGCTTTTATCATTTAATTTTATTGTCCAATTAGAATGAGATAATGGATTAATATTATAACTTCAAACACAACACTGTAAATTTGAACATTGTAACATCAATAAAAATAAAGTTTTAGAGTTTTAAGTAGTTTTATCAAAACGAAAATCATTTAATTTTTCTAAAAATAAATATGGAAACGCAAAATAATATTATAAAAATAATTAGAATTTAAAAATTTAATCTTTACTGTAGTTTAAGTTCGTGATGACATATTTAATACTACAAAATCAAACATTCCTCTGGTTGATGTAAAATAAATGAAAGAAACTTAATTACAAAATAAAAAATAAATATTTAATATAATATAATTTTTAATATAAATTCAATTAAAAATATTTAAATTTATATTAAACGAACCTTTATATAGAGACATGCAAATAATAATAATACAAATTGAGAATGAAATAAATTATGAGAACTTAATTAAAAAATATAAAAAGTTTAACTACTTAGTAAAATAAAAAGGTTTAATAAAAAATAATTAAAAATATTTAAATTTATAAAAAATTTAAAACTTAATTAAACTTCCTTATAAGTTTTATTTTAATATGAAAGGTAGTTTATAAGAAAGATCCCATGTGCCACTATGAGAATAATTGGTGGAATTTTATGCAGTTAGTGACCGGCCACACATCAATAGGTCAACCTTATGAATATGGGCAATAATGCTTTTCTTTCTAAATCACATCACAATTATATAAATTACTATTATTTTAATTTCATTTATATTTATTATTATTTAGTTATAATGTTGTAAATATTTACATTTGTCAACACATATTTTTCCTATGAACATTCACCTTGGGGCAGAACTTTTGAGGTCTGTTGTGGTCCCAGCTTCTTATTTAGTTACCAAGCAATCTTTGTTGATGACAACTTTTAATAAAGCATTATTAAAAACCCAAATATCAACAAACAGAGCATTGCTGTTCTGACTAAGAATAATCATGCTTAATAAGTATTTTGGGAAGGGTAATATAGTAATTACACGTCATTCCTTTACATCCCAACCCCTCTTTTTCAATTAAAAAAGTGAGCTTTACCAGTAAAGTCAAGTCTATTAAATTGATTATTGACGTCTGCTGCTCACAGTAGATGGGTTGATTGATTGTAGTGAGCATTTCAAGTTTAGATTTAGGTTGTTGGACAAAAAACAGTTAACTTTAATGATATTTTAAACAAGTTAAATGTAAAGGTTAAAATTGATTTTATTAAAAAAAAAATTAGGATTTTGTTAATTATGGTCTTCCGACCTAATTTGTGTGTTGGGTTTATAAGTCTAAAATAGTGGGTTTATTATCACTCTAAAATGGTTCAGTATCAAAATATAGATGTTGACTATAGTTAACATCTTAGTGTCGCAGTTTAAAATAAAGTACAGTCTATTGTATCTTAAACTATCCTTATACTATACCCATGTATTATTTTTTTAATAACTCAGAGTCCTTAAGTTAAAAATACACTCAATTAATTACTATATCCTTTCATTATAATGATATGTCCTTTGTATTAGAACATTGATTGACTTTCATACAAATTGGGATGAATAAAAAACTAAAAAAAAAATCACATCTAATTTCAAGTTTTTCTACACTGTTTTGGACTTATTTATTACCACTTCCTTTTCAATTAAAGCATATTATTTTATTTTATTTTATTTAATTAATAAACGAAACTTATAACTAAATTATGATCTTCTTAGTTAGGACTACTCTATTAAATTAAAATGATTAATTAATAAATAAATAAATCTTGAAAATTAAACATCATCACTATTGCAATTAATGTGTTTGTGTTCACTATGCATGAAAAAAATATTTTGATAAGTTGACGTGAGTGAAGTTACACTGAAAAAAAGGTGAGATGTATCACATGTTTTGTTTCTTGAATGAATTAAATGGAAAGAAAATGAAATAAGATTTATATTTTTATTAAAGAGAAAAAAGAGTATGTATTATGGTTATTTGGATGGGATACGTTGATTTGGGTGGAGTTCTGTCTGCAATAAATTCATCTACCTCAACTGTTTTCTTATTGATAGTCTATTTCTTACCGTCCTCTAAATACAAAATCACACTTTAGGTCACACTTTATTTTTCAACACTATTTCGTTGCTTTGTATAGTTGAGTACGTTAATTTTACCAAATACTTCCTTCCCTCTATTCAACATTTTAAAACTAATCATTCTCCATAAATATTTTACATCGGTTATATTGCAAACCACCTAAAAAAAGTAACTCTTATATTAATAAGTTTTTCCTCAATTTTTTTTTTACTATTTCTTCAGTAACAAACAAATAATGTTTTATACCCTTGGTTATTTACATTGCTGCTTAATTTGAAATTTGTCTAACATGAAACATTTTTTACATCTTTTTTTGAATTGATATAAAAAACCTTCACTTCTACATTTTGCTAATAATTTGGGACCATATAAAAAACACTATAACTATAACTATATATATATATATATATATATATGATTAACTATCATAAAATAAGTCATTTTTTATATCACTTATAATGATATTAATTCTAAAATAATTAATTTAATTTAAATAACTACGTAAAAACAGTGTTTTACACTACTATAAATTATGACTATTAATTAAAAACAAATATGTCGAACGATTAATACACATTATAGGTCAGTAAAGGTGACATATATATGGAAAGAGGCTAAAAGTATTTATCTCATAAAGTTGTGTAATACTTTTGATAAAATTTTAAATATTAAATAAAATAAATTCAATATTTTATGTTATATACAACCTAACATATATTTTTATATTTTTTTTATTATTGTGAACTATTATCCATATAAAAGCACTATTTTTCTTAAAAATAATTAATAAATGAACACATTTTTTTTTCATTTAATAGAAGAATGGCACATTCATTATTATTAGTTTTGGGGTAAATTCACACTTTAAACATTCCATGTAATTAACACAATTTAATCCAACTTTTATATTTAAATTAATAGCAATAGCTACATAGTAGAGATGATAACTGGTGGGTTGATTAAATACTAAATTTATGATTCATTTTTATTTCTATCTTAGAGTTACTATATTTATATTCATATTTATATCTCCTTACTTCTTCTTATACCCTAAATATGGGTACGAGAGTGAAAAATATTAATAATTTAGGAAAAATCTGATTATTAGTTATACTAATTCCTACATTGGGTGAAGGTAAAGATCCTCCATCAAAATTGGAAGGAGGGACAAGTTTATTTACCTTCTCTGAATGTAAATTGTGACAGTGAATGAGAGTGAAGAAACAGAAGAGAAATAAATTTGCAAAAGAAGGGATGAAGAGGGTGTGTTGCCCTACCCAACTCAACCATCCTCATAATTAACTGCGTCACTATTTACACTTTCTACCCGTAACAACCATCGTCACAGCAGCCACCGCCATTCTCCTCTTCATTATTTATTTATTCTCTTCTACAATCTCTGCACTCTCTCACCCGCAAACTGCAACCATGGAAGGGAAGAAAAATACAACAAATGGCCTTCTTTTCCTGTCTCTCGCCCTCGCCCTCTCCCTTTCAGCCGCCACCACCCACCCATTCCAACTCCAAACCCAAACCTTACCTCTCCACTCCCTCCCGCACCCACCCACTGTCTCGTGGCCCGAAGACGAAGCCCTGTCAGAACCCGACCCGGAAGAAGCTCTCTCCCTTAGCCTCCACCACATAGATGCACTCTCCTCCGGCAAAACCCCGGAGCAGCTCTTCCACCTCAGGCTCCAACGCGACGACAAAAGAGTCCAGTCCCTACTCACGCTCGCAGCCCTCAACAGCAGCCACGCGCGCAGATCCGGCTCCGGTTTCAGCAGCTCCATCATATCGGGTCTAGCACAAGGAAGCGGCGAGTACTTCACGCGCATAGGCGTTGGTACTCCCGCTAGGTACGTCTACATGGTCTTGGACACCGGAAGCGACGTCGTTTGGCTCCAATGCGCCCCCTGCCGCAAATGCTACTCCCAAACCGACCCCGTTTTCGACCCCACCAAATCCCGAACCTACGCCGGAATCCCCTGCGGGGCCCCTCTCTGCCGCAGGTTAGACTCTCCCGGCTGCAACAAGAACAAGGTTTGCCAGTACCAGGTTTCCTACGGCGACGGTTCTTTCACATTCGGCGATTTCTCCACCGAAACACTGACGTTTCGAAGGACAAGAGTTACGCGCGTCGCGCTCGGCTGTGGCCACGACAATGAAGGACTCTTCATAGGCGCTGCTGGTTTATTAGGCCTGGGCCGGGGCAGGTTATCGTTTCCTGTGCAGACCGGACGCCGGTTCAACCAGAAGTTCTCTTACTGCCTCGTGGACCGTTCAGCGACGGCCAAACCGTCCTCCGTTGTCTTCGGAGATTCCGCTGTTTCCCGAACCGCGCGGTTCACTCCTCTTCTCAAAAACCCCAAGCTCGACACCTTCTACTACGTGGAGCTCCTCGGGATCAGCGTCGGTGGCGCGCCGGTGCACGGCCTCTCCGCCTCGCTATTCCGCCTAGACGCGGCCGGGAACGGCGGCGTTATAATCGACTCAGGCACGTCCGTCACCCGGTTGACCCGACCCGCATACATTGCCCTTCGGGACGCGTTCCGCGTCGGAGCCTCGCGCCTGAAGCGAGCGCCGGAGTTCTCACTCTTCGACACGTGTTTTGATCTGTCCGGGCTAACGGAGGTAAAGGTGCCGACGGTGGTACTGCATTTCCGTGGTGCGGACGTGTCACTTCCGGCGTCGAATTACTTGATTCCGGTGGATAATAGCGGGAGCTTCTGCTTCGCTTTTGCGGGGACCATGAGTGGCTTGTCCATAATTGGTAACATCCAGCAACAAGGATTCCGGGTTTCCTACGACCTGGCGGGTTCGCGGGTCGGGTTTGCCCCGAGAGGATGCGTTTGAGCCTTGGGAACCGGGAACAACTCATTCCCAGTGTTTTCTAATTATTAATATGAATTATTGTTGGTATCGTTTTTTATAATTTGTTTTAAGTTTTAAAAAAAGGGTTAGATTAGACAGTGAAGGCGAGATCTCAATCTAGATCTGGAAGAGGAACTAAGATTGAACACAATGAGAATGTTTCTATTCCGGTTTCTTTCTAGCCTTGGGTTGTCGCTTGTTGTGTCTTCTATTTCCCAATTAAATACACCAACTACTTCCATTTCGCAGAATTTAATCTTTCAGTTGCTGGTGCTGCAGATAATATAAATACTTCTGTAACAGATAGATGAGTACATACTCGTGATACACTCATCTCACCTTTTGTTTTCGTCAAAACTCCACCTAGCAATGCAAATGCTATAAAGATATTTTTGCTATTTCACTGGTTGTGGATCATATACCCATCTTTTTATGTTCTACACTTCCACCTCTGATGAAGCGCCTGTTGCGCATCTAACTTCGATTCATTGAACCTTTTTACGATTATTCTTTCATTCAAAATTCATCTCTTCTATTCTATTCATAAAATTATCATCTCAATTATTGATACACTAGACTACATTTGACAAAATTGATGGATATAGAATCTCCCACATGAATCAGATGATGTCTACACTGCAGAAAAATAAATCGTGGAAAGACAAACACGTACGGAAGGACTGTCATTTTCTTATTTTGGGGCTCCGTACTATCATGACATGTTTCTCATTAGGAAGATTTGTTAATCAATTATTTGTATTTCATTAATGGAGAAAAATGTTATGTAATAAATAATCTATTAGTTTTATATTATTATTTAATTATATTTATGATGCATTTTTTTTATTTAATAATTATTAAACTCTTTTATTAATTAAATGTGTTTATCAATATGGTTCATAAATTAAAGGTTCATATTTGTGGAGTAAATTTGGAATGTTTTCCGCAGGTGCTGTAGCAGCTAAGCTAAGTAAGTACGAGTCTCTTTCTCAGCCTAACACGTGGAATATGTTGTGTTTTGTGTCTTATGAAAACGGGTAAACAACTCTTATCTGTAGTCCCCATTCACCGTGAGATAATTCATTCATGGTTGAAGAAGCACATGGTCTTGCTATGGTTGTTTCTGGTGCCATAGTTCCCAAATGCCCATGGTGCACATGGCACAACAGCACACTAGGTCAAAATATGCACCGCTAGCATCAACCAGCTCATGCTTCAAAATTAAGAGGTACAAGACAAACAAAAATCGGAGAATTTTGTCCAATGTTAGGAGGTAGGTACTGTAACTTTGGAAAGACAAAAGCAATTGCTCCTTTTCCAAATTGATGGATGGATGGAGTCTAGCTGTTAAAGAGAGACTATAAAGTGGAGATGACACTAACACACACCACTTTGCTTTTGAAAATCACAATGATGGGTGTGCAAGCTCCACCAACCTAACACTGCCTCCACAAATTCCACTACTCTATGTGCCACTCTTGATCTACTTTCTCAGTAAAAGCTTTTCCCCCCAAGGATTATAATTCTCTCAATTTTTTAGAGAAACTTGTGTTATAAAAAAATAGATGAAGTCACATTACAATTTAATCATTTAAAAAACTCATGGAATTTAATCTATTTTTTTAATCCTACCATACGGGAATATGTGGAGTAAATGCTTTTGTTTTACTACTTTTTTTTCTAATCCTACAATTTCTGTTTTCCCCATTTCTAAGTGGTACTTTAGAAACACATAATATGAGTTTGTGCTCCTTGTTCCAAAGCTCTATACTTTAGTTTATTTATTTTACAATTTTAAGTCCTTTTTACAGTTCAATTTTAGGATTTAAGTTTAATTAGAGTTTAAAATGAATTTACTATATATTCAACAAATTAATATCAATTCATTGTTAAGAATTCCAAAAATATAAAAAAATCGTGACAGCCCAAAAATGACACTATCACCTGTCATCGCTGTTAGATTGGTAGATGTTAGAACTTTCCAATAATTAGAAAACGCAATTGGTCTCGTTACTCTTGAGAAACAGAAAGAATGTTTTAAATCTAACTATATACATATAAAAAGGTAGACAACTTATTGTCAATTACTTTTAAATTAAAATCTAAACTAAGAAATATATATTTAAACAAAGAAAAACTTAAATAAAAATCCTGTAACTAAAAAGAAAACTATACATTAAATATTTTGATCTAAATCACTTTCATAATATATATATTAGAAAGGTATTTCATTAAAAAAAATCTCTTAATGTTGTGTGTCTAAGTAAGAGTATTTTTAATAAGCATATTTATTTAATTGTTTAAAATAATTTATTATTAAAATAAAATAATATGAGATGAAAGTTATTTATAATTTTATGATTTTTTCTTCAGAATAACTCTAAACAAGGATTTTAATTTGTGGAACTTATATTTGATACTTTTCAAATTAACAAATAATTTTTCAGTTGGTGATACTAACAGAACTCACATTTTATATATTTTAAGTTAACAAACAACTATTCTATTAAAGATGTTCTAATAACTTTAACAAATCTAAATCTTATATTTTATTGCTCATCTAATACAAACAATAATCAATTTTAATGTCTGTGTTAAATTATTGCATGTTCTGGTTTGTTATCATAAAGCTAAGTATTTGAATAAAACAAGTCATATTCAATTAAATATCTAATATTTATTGTTCTATAGATTATTATAAAATCTAATTTAATTTAAAATATAATATACTTTTTATTTTTATTGATTATTATTTAATACAATTCAATTTAAAATTTATTTATTTTATTTTTATTAATTATATATTACTTAATAGATTAAATAAATTGATGTTAGACAAATAAATACTGCAAAAATTTAATATATATTTACAAATATAATTTATGAAAATTAAAGATTATTTTAAATATCAAATAAAAAAGTATATTATTTATAATATTTATCGGATTACAAACTTAAACTGTGATTTCGAGTCTTAAACCTCACTAGTATAAAGAATAATTATATACAAAGGGATTAATAGCACCCCGAAAAGTAAATCTTTACCAACAGCAACAAAAACTATTTTTAATTATCATAAAACTTTCATCTAATTAATATTTTTTATAAAGTTATAATTAAATTATTGTTTCGATATTCAATTTTCGAGTGCGATTTATGTTCGTATTATGATTTCAAATATAACTGCACACGAAGTATTATTAACTTAGATGTTGATTTAGGTCTCATGATTTTATCTTAAAAATTTTTTAGATTTATAAAATATCTATAATTTTAACTTAATTGCGAAATTATTTTAGTATAGTAAAACAATTTTTATTGTTTTTTCTTCTCTAATTTTCGGTTGTTTTATCAGTTAATTATTTATACTTTTTTTTAGTGTAAATAAACTGGATAAGAATTTTTCATTAACATATACTAACATCATCACCTCAAAACCAAATCTTCTTATTGAGTTACGTGTTGCTTGCATTTTATGTAATATGCTTAGCCAACCCAAAGTTAGAAAAACTATATCATTTAAAGCGTGACTAAACAAATCACTAGTACTAACATAATTATAAATAAATTAATCAATTAAATTATTAAAATATTTAATTATATGACATAACTTTGTTAGTTAGCATAACAATTAATTAATTAATTATACTTAATTTTTTGTCCGGATGGAGGAAGTATGCTATATGTAAATTAAAATTTAATCAATACTACTTTAACGAACTATAATTCGTATTTCACTTGTTTAAGTAATGGTCCAAATTTTCAAACATTCATTTTAAATGTTCATCAAACAAGAAATCTTGCTTTCACTTGTTCAATGATGATCTAATTGTTTAAGCATCATGTTAAATTCAATTTAAGACAACGGATAAAATTCATAGTGAAACCTAAATTGTGAACACTTTGGAAACGACAAGCCGTTTCATCAAGCAGAATCTTTCAGGCCTCGACCACGTAGCGCGCAAGCCAATACCGGAAAAGGTAGAAAATCGCGACATATATAAATTAGGGTTTTTTCAAAATCAGATATAGACGGAACGGAACGGAACAGTGAGTTTGAGATTGGAACTTAATGGGTACGGAAGAAGGAGGGCATGGAAAGGGAACAAAGGTGGTATCTTTGATTGAAAAGGCCACCAACTCCACCGCGCCGGAGGTCGATCCCCGCCTCCTCAAGGCCATTAAAACGGTGGTTCGATATTCCGATTCAGAGCTCCGCGTCGCAACCCTAACCCTCATGGATCTCATGAAGCGCGACCACTCTCAGGTACTCTTCCCTTTGGACCTGTCATTATTGGGGTTTCGCTTCCCTTTCTCCTGGTTTCCAATTAGGGTTAATTGAATTATGCATTTCTAAATTTCATTTTGAATGAGAAGCTTGTTTCAAATGAAAATTCGTCAACATGGAAGGGGCTAAAGTTGATAAAAATTCATCTATGTGAGAAACAGCGAAAATGACAATTCCTTGGAGAGAAAATTGACTATTATTTTCATCCGGCTAGGTTTGATGCTAAAGGGAGATAAGATGATGAAATCCCATTCATTTTATTGATGTGTTGAGAAACCTCACTCATTAGATTAACCCCTATTTTAACTTTCAGATTCCAATTGTCATCTCCAGCACAAATTCCTCAGATTGACTTTGACAGATATGTGTTGCAGGTCCGGTACCTTGCGCTTCTGATAATTGATGAACTCTTCATGCGTTCAAAGCTTTTTAGGACCCTTGTTGTTGAGAACTTGGATCAGTTGCTGAGTTTGAGTGTTGGATTCAGGCGAAACGTGCCTCTTCCTGCTCCACCTGCTGTTGCGTCTGTTTTACGTTCGAAGGCCATTGAATTTTTGGAGAAGTGGAATGTGTCGTTTGGGGTTCATTACAGACAGCTCAGATTGGGTTATGATTACCTGAAGAATACACTCAGGCTCCAATTTCCTAACATACAAGCTAACGTGGAGCGGGTTCAGCAGGAGAGAAGGGAAAGGGAGAGGAGGTCAAAGGAGATTTTACTGAGCAAGTATGAATCTTTAAAAGAGAATTCATCTTCAATAAAGGTAGGGATTCTGTCTACGATGGATGAAATTGATGAGTGTTTGGACATTTTGCATGCAAAACAGGAGTCTGTGTCAGATGATATATTGGACAATGACGAACACGGTGACTTTCATTCTTTGGAGCTGCAGCAGCTTCGTCTCGAAGCAATAAAAGAAGGGGAGAAAGTTTATGAGAACAGTGATAACACCGTAGTTTTTGATACATTGAGGGAGCTATACAAACTTCTGGTGGCAAAGCACTTGATTTCTATCCAAGAGTGGATTTCTGTTTTAGTAAGAGTTGAAGTAGCCGACAATAGATTCAGAGATTCCATTTTGAAAGAGTTCATTGATATCCGAAATCGTCTAAAATCAATTAAAAGTAAATGTGAAGAGGCTGGTTGTTCGCTTCTAAACTCATCAAAACATGATGAGGAAGATTTTTGGGAGGAGGATAACGTTGTATCTATGGAAATATCATCTAGCGCACCCAATAATAAAAATAAACATCTTGATGTGGCTTCAACTTCCCATGAAACGAATAATTGTAATCTTGGTTTGCACAGTAAAGGGTCTAATGATTCTGAAACGGACAGCCGGCTTCATCAGGGACATGAAGTTGAGTCAAACCCTGAGAGGAGTAAACTTATAGCTGAAGCTCCTGTGGTGCGATGGAGTTCTTACTTGGATAATTGGGGTTCGAACAGGGTTTTTATGGCTAACCAGCGGGGTTTGGAGCTTGATAGTCACTGGGGTAGGGTGGATGATGATGCAGTTATTCCAGCAGATAAAATTGCCGAGTTGAATGTTCACGCAATGCCTTATGAAGAAAAGAAAATTGAGATCCAACCATGCCTGGCTCCTTTGAGGAAAGGAGGACTGTGCCAGAGAAGAGATATGAAAGTTTGTCCATTTCATGGACCTATCATTCCTCGAGATGACAAAGGGAGGCCACTTGACCAGAGCTCTTTAGAAGATATGAATATGGATTTAGGGACTAATCTAGTGCAGCAGTTAGCCAAACAAGCAGTGAAAAATATTCGTGAGAGAGACCAAGCGGGCGCAAAGAAGAGAGAAATTGATAAACAGTCGCTGAAGCGTGCAAAACTAGCAAAAATTCGGGAACACAATGAAGCTGTTTTACGGGATGCTGCTTTGGCTTCTACTTCAAGATCAGCCACGCTAGGAGAAGATGGGGAGTT
Source organism: Lablab purpureus (assembly GCA_030347555.1). Lineage (NCBI taxonomy): Eukaryota > Viridiplantae > Streptophyta > Magnoliopsida > Fabales > Fabaceae > Lablab > Lablab purpureus. The sequence goes on from CM059259.1 coordinate 19,201,110, forward strand.
AACTAATGAAGATAAACTATCTGCCAAAGACAAGAAACAAAGTCTTGCTTCCATGCTACGAAAGAAAGTAACATCAAAAGATAGAATAGCTGAGAAACTTTTAAGTTCGCGGGCAAGGGTTACTTCAGATAGGCAGCATGTGTCAAGTGAGGATGCCAAATATAGAGAAGCGTTCCCAAATCAATGGTAAACTGGGTAGAATATTTGTTGAGCTTGTCTGATTATTCTGAAGTCGGAACCATACTACTGATTTTGGGTAAAGCCTTGCCTGTCATGGGGCTGTTTAGTTGAATCGAGTAAAATAAAACAACATAAACTACATCTATTCTTTGTAGGCAGACTTATAAGGACCAGCTTGGCTGCAAGGGATAAATGGAAGCAGTTGTTTGGTCAGTTCACGTGTTTTATATTTTTAAATTTATTTCCCTTGTTTTCTGTAAAACGGTAGATGCCAGAGGATTACAAGTTACGCAATCACGCCAAATTAAAATTTCGCTTGTATTTGTTGACACCATCATTGCTTTGTATCAAATGTCAAAATCACATAGATTTCTATCGGTGAATAAAGGAAATTGTGGTGTTGACACACCAGTTGGAACCCAGATGAAATCTTAGGAATGCCTTGTGTGATGTTTTAGCAGCCTGGAAAGTGTCATAAATGGTTTCCATTGCCATTAAAGAAGAGCAGTTTACCTGTCGGTTAAGTGATCTGAGTTGTCGCTGCTGGTGGTGGACCTTCATGGCTACTAATCGAAGTATTTATTCCCTCAACGAGAAGATATTATTGAGAAAAGTACAATCCCGCATGATATGGAAATTTTTCAGCTTACTCTATTATCTAGTCGTATCCTTAGGTGTTGCTTTCATCAGTAAGAGGGCTTTTATTTTATATTTTATGATTTCAAAATAAAGGGAGTAGGAAGGTAGAGAAGAGTCACTGCATCACTGGGAACTGGAAAAAGAATATTCCTTTTGCCCCATTTTTTTGGCACCAAACCTGAAATTTTGCTGCCAATTGTTCTTTGTATGGTTATCACTTGTGGTTCGCGAGGGAAACTTTTGTCAGTACACTACAGAACCACTTGGGCTAAAATGTGACAAAAAATGTAATACTTTTTGTAATATCTTTAGGCACGGTGAGTTTGCATTGAAGCAGTGACAGATCAGAGTCATTTCTGATGCCAATATTTTATTGCAAACCTTCCTAGGTTGGGATGATGAGCGCACGACGGGAATCAGCTCAGAAAAGTTAGGGAACTACTACCGATACGTTTGAGCAACTAAGTATCTTCATGCAATCCTAATACTATAATAGTGCACTGATTCACACACCATGATTCTTGCTCTTCCTTGTTGCACAGTTGAGCTTACGGGTTAATAAAAGGAAAAAAAGTTACATTAGATATTTTGTTATCTGTGACATTATTCGCACCCATCTTTCATTGCAAAGCGTTTCTTCTTGCCATCATATTTAACCCAACAAACCCCATTATTATGCACGACTTTCCAAAAGTCGAAGTGTTATTATGACTTTCTTCTGCTGTCTTCATGCCAGTAATATTTAAAAACCACAATTGAAGGAAAAAAAATCTATACTCTCTCATTAATTTTAATCACATTGCGAGCTAGGATGAGAGCAACGGCATGGGAAAAATTATGATATGTTTAGAACTTCCTTGTACATTTTTAGTATATATATATAACTTTGTAAATGTTAAAATTATTTCGAAATAAGTTATTTGAGTTTTTTTCCCTTAGTTTTTTACTTGCCACATGAGACACTCCTTAACAGTAGAAGTCAAGGAAAAACAAAACATGGAAAGATTATCAAAGAAGACAAGATATGCACGATAAAAGTATAAGTGAAGATGAGTGAAGAAATTATGACGACGGTTACTGAAAATGAAAGGGAAAAAAATGTCACGATCAGAAGGACCTAATAATAATAAAATTATCATCTTATCTACGAGTGTAACTGTGTAAGTCTAGAAATAGAGAGATGAATAAACATTTTTCCCGCAAGTGGCCAAAAAAATTGTTCTAAATTGTTGATAGAAGATGAATAAGGTATACGTGTTTTAAGAGTGTCCTCAAATTACGCAATGGTATGACTAAAGACAATTAAGTCTGCAAAGCAATAATATAAAAAAGAAGGAACAGTTTGAAGAGGCAACTAAGAAACTAAATATTTTAGAAACTGGGGATAAGTGTGGTATCCACGCCAAAATAATTGATAGTGGCATAGTGGACCAATGCTATATCCATCCATTCTACACAAAGCTGTAGACCCCTCTGATCAATCATTCAAATCAATTTGCGCTCCCTTCCATGGTGCACACCATCAGATCGCACCACTTCTTCCTCCACATCCCACATTTCCAAAGGACTTCATCTAACAAAACCATCATGGTGCCCATATTGCCTCTTTAATACCCTCTTCCTATTGACTATCTCTCTTATGTTTCAAATATAATAACAGTCCAATACCTCAACAAAACAAATTCATATAATTCTCATATAATTCATTATTTATTATTATTTTATCTATCTATCAATCAACTAATAACTTTTACTTAACCCTCAAATTTATTAGTGTTTTCTGTGACGTATCCAGTTTCACTTTAACAGAATATTTTTTTTATTTTAAAAAAAATTATAAATTGGACCGAATTAATGGTATTTTTTTTTAAAAATGATTCATGTCCGTTAAAAAGATGTTTGTTTATGGTTTCTGCTCAAAATATTTAAATGTAAAAATTACTTTTATGTTCATTTTCTAAAATAACGTTGCATATAATATCAATGAAATTTTATTATTCATCACTATATTCTGAAATCACTTCAACTTAATTAGTGAGATATGATTCTTAATAATGTGAGATTTATGGAATATAATTGTGATTATAAAACTCATATTACTAAATTGTGATGATAGGCTCAAAGAGGGATACACTTAGTATTTTATTTTAATCTTTAATTTGGTATTACAAAAAATAAACTACCCGAAAAAGTGAGTGCTGTAAATAAATTTGTATAGCCTATAGTCTGAGAGTGAGGGTCACAAGTGGAGAAGACAGAAAAATAATAGTGTGTTGTTAAATGAATTTACCTTGACTATATGGCTTGGCTTGGCCTGGCCAAAGATGGTGGTTAAAAAGGGTTCTCATTTACCCGTGTCTTGAATAATAATCAGTAAATTAAATTACCGCATCACTTGATCTACATTCTTCTCTCTCTTCATTCTCCAACCTCTACGTTATTCTCCTTCTCCATCTCGATCTCTTTATTGCCTTCTCTCTTCCTGGGTCTTCCTTGGAGAATCCTGAAAACCGTTTGATTTTAATCAAAGGGTCCTCAGGATTCGGACACCCATCTCGTGTAACACTTCTATGTTGTCTGAGAAGACCAAGGAAAGGAAGAAAAGCATCAATTTTTGCAAGCAATCAGCTTCTTTTCCCCCTTCTTCTTGTCTTAAAAAACACACACAACCACCCAGCTGCTGTAGCTCAACCGTCACAACTCACGTATGATTCGGGTGTCCACAAATTAAGCGTGTTGGTGTTGTGTTATGTGTGAGAGAATGGAATCGAGTAGCATTGAGAGCAGCACTGTGTCATCGATGACTATGATGGAGGAGGATGAACATCCTCATCAGTTTTCTTCAATCTCCAAGCTGCATAACAATGGCCCCACCACTACCAGTGTCCACGACCTTCTTGAATGCCCCGTCTGCACCAACTCTATGTACCCTCCAATCCATCAGGTTTCTTATCTGATCCATTTTGCCTGTTGGGTTTGCTTCCAAAAATTACTTGATTTGGTGGAACTTTGTTTCTTTCCTTATACGTTCTGTCTATGCGATTTGTTGATGCCCATATTTACTTTCCTTTTTTCATTTGGTCCTATAAGGACGATTTTTTAACGGGCATGTCCGGTATGGAGGGTTTGGATTATTTTGTGATAGCGTATTGAAGTCTTTCAATCAAGGGCTTGTGCAATTGTTGCTGGGAACTTTTCTCCCTTTTTTAATGTGTAGATCTCATGTTTTGCTGTAATTTCAGTTCGTACGATTCCGAAAACGAGGGTTGAGGATTTGGTTGCTTTGATCAAGGATTGTTTCTGGCTAGGTTTTTTTTTCCCCTGAGGTTCTGAGTTTCTTTTTACCTCTTTCGTCTGGTTTGCTTACGGTGATATTAGGATTGGCAGAAGTTGAGAACAAATGTTCTTTTTTCGTTTTCATCTAGCCTTACTCAGGTCACTTTTTTTTAGACCTTACAGAAGGTATGATGTGAAAATCTATGGCTATAAAAAGGCATAATCATTATCTTTAGGTGGAAACTTTCTCTACTGTTCCTTCGTATATCAGCGATTCAAAAATAAGAGAAGAAACTTAGCTGCATCAGTTATTAGGCAATATAACTTCTTATTCTTGAGTAGGCGGGAATTTGATCAGTGTCTCTTGATCAATCAAGTGAACTTAGTTAATTGAGCATATAAGGATGTTAGAAAGACTTGAATTGAAGAAAAAAAGACAAGGTGCTTTTGAAGAGCTTATTTGGACTTATCTCGTGATAAATATCGTGTAAGTGTTTTGGAGAGCTTTTGTTCATAAATTTTTTACTGTTTTTCACAAGTTTTCTAGGGTAGCATATGAAAACAGCTTACCCTATAGCTTGTGTGAAAAATATTTTAACCATGTTTTTTATTCTATTATAGAAATAACTTACACATGAGCACAAATCATAGGTGTTAAGTGCTTAAATTTAGTTGTTCACCTAAACACACCCTGATAATATAGTATTAAAGCTCACTTGATTTTGGTGAATAACATCTAGAACCAATCTTTATGCACAAACTCAGGTTTCTGTGACCCAATTGTTTGTTTGAGATATTACAGCACATATCCAAATATGCAGTTATTGATTTATAATGAAAATTAACTGGATGGAAAAAATAAAAAGATCAGGTGGTACTTTCTGTTTTTGCTGTGAGAACTGGTGTTAGTCAATTCAGTATTTTACGCAATGAATTTCCTTCATTCATCACAAGTCATGTGACGTAGCTTGCATATTTGCAAAAAATGTGATCAATCAAATCTGGTGTTATCTCAAGTTGTAATTATAATGTGAGGAATATAATGAGTGCATTGTATATATAAAATTGTCTTGTGCACTTGATTATATTATTTTGTTAGTATATTGAAACCTTCTGCCCTTGTCCTTGTATAGATAACTAGATCTAGTTGAATAATGATGCTAACAAAACAGTGATTGATTCTCAAAACAAATTTTGCTATGCAGTGCCACAACGGGCACACACTTTGTTCAACTTGCAAGACAAGGGTACACAACCGATGCCCAACTTGCAGGCAGGAGCTGGGCGATATAAGATGTTTGGCATTAGAGAAGATAGCAGAGTCACTTGAACTGCCTTGCAGATACATCTCTCTTGGGTGTCCAGAGATATTTCCTTATTACAGCAAACTCAAACATGAGGCCATTTGTAACTTCAGACCATACAACTGCCCTTATGCCGGGTCAGACTGCTCTGTGGTTGGGGATATTCCGTGCCTTGTTGCTCATTTAAGGGATGACCACAGGGTTGATATGCATTCTGGATGCACTTTCAACCATCGCTATGTCAAGTCTAATCCCATGGAAGTAGAAAATGCTACATGGATGCTAACGGTATCTTTAACAATTCTGCATGTCCTTCTTTATGGTGTAGTGCTGTGCATGGGATGAACTTGATGTGATATTCCTTCATTTCAGGCACAACTGCATTTTGTACTTGTTGAAATCCCATCCATATTGTTTTTGTTAACTGATTTTTGTTTATGGTAGGTTTTCCACTGTTTTGGCCAATATTTTTGCCTCCATTTTGAGGCCTTCCAGCTTGGCATGGCTCCCGTCTACATGGCGTTCCTCCGATTCATGGGCGACGAAAGAGAGGCCCGAAATTACAGCTACAGTTTGGAGGTGGGTGGAAATGGACGAAAACTAACTTTTGAGGGGAGTCCAAGAAGCATTAGAGATAGCCATAAGAAAGTCAGAGACAGTCATGATGGTCTCATCATTTACCGCAACATGGCGCTTTTCTTCTCAGGTGGAGACAGGAAAGAGTTGAAGCTAAGAGTAACAGGAAGGATATGGAAAGAACAGCAAAACCCTGAAGGTGGAGTGTGCATACCCAACCTGTGTAGCTAGGTTGTTGCATATTCTCTTTAATGCTTTTTCTTTCTGTAGATAATTTGAGAAGTCTTAATCTTGACTGGTGAATGTTTATGGGAATTTCAACTTCCAAACAAAAAAAAAAACTGAGTTCTAACCAAGATACTTTGTCAGATATTTGGTCTCCTGCGTGTATCATATGCTAATAATCATTTGAGATTCTCATAAAAATATTGAAAGGGTTTGTTACTTTTCAACGTGCTTTGGAATTATACTTCTCTTTCCATTTATGTCAGTAATGGATCAGAATCAATGGCGAGCAACCCGGAGATAGCAAATTTGAACCTTTTGAATCAATGAAAGAAAATTGTGCATATCAAAATATTTTAGAAAATACTGCGAAAGGGTTACAAAATTTGCCAAGAAATAACAATATTAATGCGCAAATTCGCAGGATAATACTATATAACTAGACACCTTGGTGACTTTTATCATGAAAGCTTCAGTTAGATTATATACGTATCTAGTATACTATATAGTGAAAATAAATAACTATTACATTGAAAAACAGCATTATTGTATTCCAAGCTAAAACAGCAAGTCATGATAACTCGATTGCATTACCCAATTGCCAATCTTAATCAAAGGATCCCTTCAATTTGAGCAATTTTTGTGTAAATATGAATCTGCGCTGCGTTCATAATTCCCTTAACCAAACCTTTGGAATTTTATACGTTGCGATTAGTACGGTATAGGAGAGAGGTTAGAAAAGCCTTGCTCAAATTAAAATATAGTTAAAAATGAAATAAGATTGATAGTATACTATGTAATAGACACACCACCAAATAAACTTCTATAAAAGTACATTATAATTATAGCGCATATAAAGTTAAAACATTCGTAAGTATATAATATAACTAGATATTCATGTGCCTAATAAAACAATTATGTAGTTCCGTATATTTTTTAACAAGAACACTATACATCGTAATTTGGTGTAGCACAAATCAATTAATTTTTAAAATATTTAAATTTTAGCAGATGTGATATATTTCATGACAATTTTCAATTCGATCAGTTGATTAATAAAATTTACCTTTCATGAAAAGTTATTGAGTATTCTAAATATTTAAAGAGAACAACCGATGTCCACTCACACACACGGATGGATAGAAAACAACGACACTATTTAATTATACAGTATTCAAACACCGTTAAAAACCATTGATTTTTGACACTCCTAGCAAGCACAACCTTTTGCAGTTGAAACAAGACAACACTCATTACAGGACAAAGAATGTTACACGACAATTCAAATGGAGACGGGTTGTCTACTATCCCTAGAATTCAAATTTAATAAAGAAATCAACAACAAACTTGAAAGAATTTGTTATCGGCAGGAAACTACCAAAATATAAAACCTAAGAAGTTAAGCTAAGAATGGTTTGACATTCCAACCAAAGAAAATAGACTTCCTTTGTCAAGAACTAAAAATCCAATTATTTGAGCTATACATATGTACGTGAACATATGTACATCCTGACATGTATATACCTGCTGCTATTGCAGAAATGTGTGCTATTATAAACGAGACCTGACAATCTCATCGAGGCGCAGATCCATGATTTGGGAAACAGCATCCAACAATGTAGGTTCACTTGTGCCAGGAAGAACAGAATCAAGTGCTGCTTGTAGTATTTCTTCAATCACAGATTCCTTGTTCAAGGATTCCCTGCACATCATGCTTCCAATGGCAAAGGGGGTCAACCCTCTCTCTGCCCCTTTCTTCAAAAGCATGGTTGAGATCCTAAGAGTGCGAGCACATTCAACCGGCAGATCCCATCCATGAAACTTTAAAAGGGCAATATCTTCTTCGGCATCCAGTGACTTTATGTACTCAATAGTTTCTGGGGAATATGGCTGGCAAGCTTGGGGCCAGTAAAGCCACTCAAAGGTACAATCTTCAAACTGTTGGAATGACAAATATGTCAATTGATGCAATACAGAATATATGGTGACAAGGCACAAACAGGGAAAATATAAGAATATAGAAGTACAACTACATGCATTAAAACACAGCCAAGAAATCATAAAATAAGATGCTTACGCTTGTAGGCAAGCAATATCCATGATCAATTGGAATCAGAACAGACTGGTTGTTGTCTTCCTCTTTGCTGATCAAAATATTCCCAGCATGCCTATCTGCATTTGCCAGTCTTATGTCCAAAACAGTAATTTTATGTACTTCCTTTACTGGGAAAGCCCCAGGGCCCATATCTTCACAACTTCCACTATTTTCTGTGAACATTTGCAAGGAGCCAATCTTAGGAGTCAATTCTCTAGGATAGTTAAATGCTTTATGCAAACACTTAATCATCAATGTTGGAGGGACACCAGCAAAGCCCGTCACGTCACCAAATAATTTGCGCCGCCCACTCAATGGATGATCTAGAACATATGCTGCAACTTCCCTGAATGCACCTTGACCAACTCTTGTACCCTTTTTTAAGCCTTCACCATCTAACGACAACGGAAGACCTCGAGGGTTATTCACTGCCATTGGCTCTTCATCAATAGGCTTAAAAACAGACACATACTTTTGCCCCGCTGAATCAAGCATAAAGTAAGCTCCTCCTGTACCCTCTGCAGATCTGATTGGATATTTTCCACTGTCAAGTCCATCATATGTAGAGTTCACCATATTCCAAATAGCTGGAGCTAATTCAATTTTAGGGTTAATAATAACTGGCTCGAAAATAAAATCTCTTTCGGGAGGCTTTCTAGGCACAGTTCTTTGAATGGCATCAGACTTTCTAATAGTATCTTCGTTACCAACATCATAATTTCTCCTAAATGTCTTTCCATTGACATCGTTTTCTTTCTTATCAATCAAATTTGTTGCTACAATGGACAACTCAAGGGGTCTCCTCTGAACTTTAACATGTTTTTTTCTCACGAACAGATGTACCACAGCATCATTATGCTTGCAGCATATATCATCAATAAGCCTCTGGTCCTCAAGCCTTTCTCCATTGCACACAAGCTCTTGCTCCTCAGGATCATCAAACTGTTTCTCTCTTTTGGCAATCCGCCGCTTTACGTACCTAACATCCCGACCTCTTTCAACCTGAAACGTGAACTCCTTCCCACAAGATGTTTTCACATTGATGACCTGAACATCTGACAGTTTGATTATCAAATGCAAAACATTGCCACCGGTTACTCCATAGTCCTTGAGCAGAGAATCACTCCGCGCGAGTTCTCGGCCAGCATAAACCAACTTCTGTTTGTTTGTTAAAAATGGAAGGCTTTCACACCTTTGGATTTTGAATTTCACAGACTCAATGGTATCCCACTCCATGACACGGATTGGAGTCAACGAACCCGAAAAGGAGAGATATATGAAAATGGATTTATCTTCCAAAGACAAGTGGGATGGGAAAGGGAATGCCTTTGGTGACAACAATGGCTCAGAGGGAACCAAGCTAAGAGTAGAGACACCGGCTGAAGACATTTTCACTATGGGTATCGAACAAGAGAATGAGTACAAAACAGATCAAGCTAGAAACTAAGACTAAACTAAAACCCTACGAATTCCACAAAAACACTGCCACTTTTTTGTACAATAGACTACCCATAGTGATGTTTAGAATACACACTCCCGCCCAAGTCAATAAGCAAGTTCTAACAACAAATTTTTAGGACAAGGTACGATCTTTTGAAGGGAAAGATGAAAAGATCCAAGCCCCAATGCACTAATTCCATTTCCTCATCTCAGAACCCTAACATTTCTTAAAGCGGATCGAATGAAAAAGGGTGTAAATCTGAACCAACCAATAAAAGCTCAAAACAGAAAGAGAAAGAGGACAAATTCTTACCGCCCAGAAGCTGATAAAAACAAGACCGGAGATCACAGGCTCTTCACTAACAACATCAAAAGGAAGCTCAAAAATAGATGCAGCGGGTTATTGAATTGCAGTTTGAATTGAAGGCAGGAAGAAGTGGTGATTATGAATTACGAACTCAATTATTCAGAAAAGGGTTGCTGTGGACTCTGACAGAAGGAGAAAGCGAAAGCGTAAGCAAAGGAAAAATAGAGAGAGAAAATATCGTATAAACGCGTGTAGCCGCCTGGTATAGTATACGGAGTACAAGGTTTTTTAGGAAAGAAAAAAGTGGCCATCAACTACAAATTAGCTTTCATACGTACACGTAAACGTATGTATACAGGTAAGCTTCAGAAACGGAGAAGAGAGGAGAGAAGAAGAAAATGGAAGAAAGTTGGTGAGTGACTTTACAGTGACATGGCGTAACCAACCAACAATGGACGCGTTGATAGAGTAACCTGACGTGGATATGCGTTGGAGGGTTGAAATAAAGCAACTTCTTTTGTGTTTGTATTTCTACGTATTTTAATTTATAATTAAGCACTTGGGTACCTAATTTCAGTATTAAAATGTATCACGCAAGGTTCTTGGACGCTTCTCTATGTACTTTTTTCCATTATTCTATTTTACTCATTACCCAAACCAAACCTCACATCTTTCTTTCAAAACGTTCCTTTCTCAACATAATCAATTTATATTCATATATTTAAACAAACTTCTCCATCAAGAAAAAAATAATTAACTTGTATACGATCTCATACCGTTATACACTGGTCTACTTAAAAAAACACTTAAAAAATAATTAACTTGTATACGGTCTCATAATGTAGTGTTTTCCTCTACAACATACAATTGTTTTTGTCTTCTTAATAATATCAAAATGATTTTCTAAATATATGTAATAAGAGTCAATATAATCACGTTCATCTATTGAATAGATTTAGTAGCCATTCTAAGCAAACACACATATTTTTATGGAGGTAGGAGGAATTGGAGGGCAGTCAAAATTTATTTAATACAAAAAAACTTCAGTAATATTTAAAGGTGTAATTTATTTCAATAGTTCCATGCCAAACTTCAAAGGACATTAAGACCCAATTCTTTCCTTTTAAAATTAGAAAAAAATTGATATAATTATTTTTAAACTTTTGAACCTAAAATGCCTCTTCAAAATTAGCTCAATTCTAAACTTTAATATATTGTAAGCTATATGAAATTGATTCTTCACTAGTTCATGTAAAATACGCGGTATACATGTGGTGCTAGGTAGTACTAACTCAGCCGGAAATTGATAATTGTGTGTTTGAAAATAGATTAACAAGGAAAGAAATCACATCAAATAGGTTAAAGTGGTCCAATTAAAGTGTGTCAGAATTCGCTGTAAATTGATTTGCTGATTTCCAATTTTCTGTCTTTGGATAGAGTTGTGCAAGAGGGAACACGCAGATAGGCGTCACCCTATATCCACAATTCTACCATTTGCTGACTCATTTTTTGTTTGCTTATTTTATCAAACGAACTTCAGACAGCAAGACATAAGAACAGCAAGCACAAAACAAAGTTCAATATACTACCATATTGTATTATCTTATAATGTTACTGTGCAAGTTTAATATAATAATAATGACATACTATTATTAGTATCATTTACTTAAATATGTCATCAATCCTGAAAAGACTTTTTAACTGGTATAAAGTACTCTTTTTAGCTAAATATGTTTTTAAGAATTTCTTGTCATAGCTCCGCAACGCTTGAGGTAGGCTAGGTTATAAATTTGCTCCCAAGACTTGTAACCGGGTATAAAGTAGGAAGGTAAACGTTCAGGAGGAGGGAGGGGAGTAATTCAGGCAAGGTTGATGTCTCATGGATTTTATTCCATTTGGAAATTTAATGGCCAGTCCTCTAGTGCAAGACACCGAAGAAAAAAAAATGTCATTTACATCTACTAAAAGTTTATTTTTTGAGTTAGATACAGTGTACTGGTTAAGCAGGCCATGTCATATACCAGAAGGCAACATCAAGGCAAACAATGATATGAATACAGTTTGACCAAAATTGACAATGGAATCACCTACACTCCTACTACACAAGCTTGACAACAGAAGCAAGCCACTAAAAAGCCAAGCAGAGCACCAGCAAAGACTTGTGATGGAGTGTGACCAAGAAGTTCCTTGAGCTTCCTTTCACTCATTGGATGCCCTTGAAACAGGTCAGCTACAATCAAATTAAGCACCTGTGCGGATACACACAATTTTCTGGTCAAAGATTTTCTTCCAAAGCCAAAGGTAAACAGAATCAAATTACAACATAGATAATCAACAACGAGAACATAGTTCTCCAATTAAGTTAGATATCCTTCTAAACTGACGAACAATAGCAATAAAAAAACATTGGAGTATGCTGACTCACAAGTGTACAAGTGATGGCTTCTAGATCTTTGCCATTTTCAATAAACTTCAACAAGAAATGCTTAAAAATACAATAGTTGATTGTCATTGAACAGATACGGAATGCAAATGATAAAAGATGCATATATGATAATTTACAAACTAACAAAAGGTCAAAATTTTCACACTTAATTGATGACTTGGGAGCATGGTTGTCAAACTTGTAAAATCATACGAGTGGTTGACATGTCCAACTCGCATGCAAAATCGTTTTGGTGTAAGCTTGGGTAAACTTGCACTGGCTCGTGAAGAATAGCTCGAAATCGTCATTCTAATATTGATTGTGAGACTTCTACGAGCCATAAAATTTCAGAACAAATGACGCCCAATCGAGATTGAGTTGAGAAATACAGAGTAGGTATTGTCTTTTCTCTCAGGATTAGTACACTATTTTCACAGTTCTCAACCATTAACATTTTGTAGTGCTCAAATGGGCGCTGTGAGGACTGAGTTATGTGTGTATTACATATACATAAAGTGCCATCCTGTTCTGATTGTAAACATTAAAATGTCCTCTTGATGTGCTGTATGTGTGATATAAATTGTATTCTTGTATCTGATATAAATTGTATTCTTGTATCCGATATAAATTGTTTTATAGTGTCTCGTTAATCTCTATATGATATGAAGAACTGATTACATTTGATTCTAATAATAGTGCCAAAGCATAATATTTGTAGTCATTTATAGGCGTTTTAATATTATTTTTATATAACTCTTGAATTTGACAATCCTGCTAAGGAGTACAAGTGAACATTTGAACATAAATACCAACATGATATCATACTTCCAGCTCGTTTGCAATTCAAGTAAAAATAATAAGTAGCATTATAGTGGCACACTTAAAAGGTCAAAAGTGTACAACTTGGAAGAGCAAGCATTAAATCAACTATTTTCGGTGGCATAACAAAACCTAGCTAGATTGTAGCGATCTAAGCTTAGCTTTGGGCTTACAAAATCCTCTAAAACCTCATGTTAACAGTCACCAAGAATCCAAGACAGCAGCAAACCAAATATTTGCAAATCAATAAATCAATTATTTCAGCCCTTAAAATTAAAGGTTCCATATCGACAGAAAATATAGGTACACTACACTGAGGATAATGTCTCTGATGTGAACATAATATATACATTTGCATCCACTAAGTTTGTGTTTGCATAGGTATTTGCTTATTTGGTCCTTCCTGAATCACATATGAGGACCAAACATGCGCTCTGGAATGTGCCAAAATGTTTGTCTTCACTAGGCATAATAGGCATAATCAAGCTGGGGAAAATCGAATGCGATTTTGGCCCAATCCAAGAAAGCTAACATTTGTCTACAAGCAAGGGCCAAATACTGCCAGCACTTCGATCATTCCATAACCCATGTATTGGGTTGGGACGCTAGATATCATTGAATATAGCATCAATCTTCGTAGTATGAATTGGGACGCTAAGTGTGTGTTTGGATGTGTTAATGACTCACATTTTATCTCAAGTTCACATCAATCTGACAACAGCAATTTATGCCTCTGAATTGATGTGAGTCTACCACTGGAAAATGGGCCACCGAACACGCAATAAATTTCAGTACTTTCTAGTGTTATTATTTTGTAGTCCCACTTTGCTCTTTTACCCACCCTTGGGCTTATTTGCAGTAATTCAATCATGTCCCAAAGACTGAATAAGTTTCTCGCTTTGTAAAGCTATTCCTGCGAACGTCAACTTGGGAACATGTCATTTTCATGTTCCATTACTTTGTTTTCATTCCCGGGTGGGTAAACTGAGTTCCTGCGGGAAAACTGGAAGTTATCGTATGATGCTACAAATAATTTCCAGTTTCATTCCCACTCTGACTGTTTTCTTCTCTTATTTGAACAGAGAAAAACATTTCCATAAATTACTAAACTCTAACCAAACATTCCCAGTGATAAACAATCGCAACTCGGGAAATCGGTATTCATGTTAAGGTCTAAACCTCTTTCAGTTGCTAAGAGATACATTTTTTTTAACTTTTGTTTGTGCTAATAGAATACCGAACACTTAAACTCCAATTCAGGACAATCCAATCCAATTATTATTGTTCACCCAACCACATTGCATGACAGCCCCGCCCATGTAGCTCTACATAGGCTAAAAACTATCCACCAACTAAAATAGCATAGCCTAGTCCTTGTGTGGATAAACATTTTTATAAATATGTATAGGAGAAAAAAATAATTATCTTATGCATAAACAAATTTATAAAAATATCATCGTTTTAACCTTATTGAGCAGGTAGGTTCTTATGCAGTCCAAGAAAACAGGAATCAGCAGACCCAAAGGCCAACTAAATAACTACCAAACAATAATTGTGGGTGGCAGTTACCTGAGCTTGCATGCCAGCATGTCTCCTAACGCCAATCGCATCATACATGACAATAAGACTGAACCCCAGACACACCGGAAAGAGGGAATCCGCGACGCCGTGGCAGATGGCGACGGAGGTGGTAAGGGCGGTGCAGAGGGCGGAGTGCGAAGAGGGCATTCCCCCGGACGCAAACAGGAGCCTGAAATCCCATTTCCTGTCGAAGAAGAAATTGAGGAACACCTTAACGGACTGCGCTATGAGCCACGCTACCAGCCCCGAAACGAAGGTGGGGTTTGCCGCCAACGTGGCGACGAAGGGACTGATCCGAAGCTTGGCGTTGGCGGTGACGCTGCTGAGCAGAGCCACGCCCAAACCTCCGTTCTGCAAGCAACCGTGGTCGCTGTTACGGGGCTGCAAAGCACTCACCTTTTTGACAGTTTGAACAAGTTTTCTCTGTGAAGGGGGCGCGAAGAGAGGGAGGGAGGGGAAGAGATGGGTGCAATGGAATGGTGGAAGTGTGGGTGTTAGAGAGAGGAGAGAGTCCATGAGTCGGGGTTTGTGTGATTTGGTAGTTCAGTCAGCATTGCAAAGAGTTATAGAGGCAAAGAAGGAAACATGTTGGTCCTTCTTCTTTATCATCATCTTTGCAGGAACAGCATCGGAGCAAACTTGAAAGTGCGTTTTAGGGGGATAAGAAAGAATGTGCGTGCCGTGACCCTGCGGAGTAGGGTACCCTCCTTTTTTGTCTTTCTTTCCATCTCCTGCTCCAAATAATTTAATGGACACATTTGGTATATTCCTTTCCTCATAATAAATGCTTTTAAGCTTTAACTTAGATATATATACACCTATATTAAATATCTTAAAAGGATATTTTTGTTTATAATAAGCTTCAAAACATACTAAATTGAATTAGTGAATAAGGTAAATCATTAAGTTATTGTCCAAGAGTAACCAGAAACTACTTCTTGTTTCTTAATTCTCCAGGAATTAGGAGTCTCCCAACAACAGGAACGAACCTCCCAATGAAATATCCACATGTCAATGGACAACTTGTAGTCGTTATGGAAAATAAGTTACTGTCCTATGTCAACCTTTCAAGTGTTTGAATGTCCCTATGCTTCTCTCTAGGCCAATACATTAAATGAGATAAGTGTGTAAAAGTTGTTCCAGTGCGAAAGAAACAGAAGCATACTAGTACCTGTTCAATCAAACATAAATAAAATAACCTAATTTTACTAGTTAAGGTATTTAGTATTTCTTATTTCATTCGTTATAATTAACACATTATTAATTAATAAACATATATGTAAGCTTTATCGCAAAACGAAAAGTGGAGGTGCGGGGAATCGAACCCCGTGCCTCTCGCATGCAAAGCGAGCGCTCTACCATATGAGCTACACCCCCGATGTCCATTATATCAATATAGTACTTATTTAACATTTTATAATAATAGTTTTCTCGTATAAATAAAAGAATTTCATAAAAAATAACTGTAAAAATAAATAGTTTTTATAGTTTCATTGTGTGGATTTTTTAAAATTTTGGGTAGTTAATTAAGTTTTAAAAAAAGATAATAACAAAAGTAAAATGTTAACTTCTTTTGTAAAGAAAAGTAGTTAAAAAAAATCCCTTGTCTAATGTTATATAAATTTTTTTGGAACCAGTTATGTATACCAAATAATGATACACGACCCAATCCTCTTTCTTAATAGATATACTGTTAATATTTCTACACATGCAATGTACACTTTCCATTCCATATAAAAATTACTTCAAAAAGTTGTATATCTAATATGATTTATAATCAATTAGGTTAAAAAAATTTAAACTCGATAATGTATCAAAATTATACTTAAAATTATTTCCTAGAGACGTATTTGGATATTTATAGGGGGAGAAGGCTCAAATTTCACAAGTCAAACTGAGGCCTGCTGACGTAAACAGTGTGATGCTTATTTGGAATGGTAACAAATTTAGCATGAGAATGGAACAGAATCCCCTATGTTAGGCTCTGCCCGGTGTTGACTACGATTTATGCGTAATTCCTTCTTAACAAACACTCAATTTCATTCTTATTACGAGACAGGCGTCAAACGTTGGAGAAAGAAAACACATAAACAAGTTCCACAACTTACAAGCAAGCCAATATCAGGAGTTCAGACCCAAAGCCAACACCTATTTCTGACCTTTCGCATTTTCTGCGTGTTGATCATCTTGATAGCTTTCGTGATGGAATGGTCCGTAACATGTGCTACAATGGCTTACATTGATGCCCTTCAACTGGTATTCACCTTTCCATCATTTTCCTTTTTTGTAGTCTTATATATGCATCTCTGGTTATTCAATGTTTGCTTAATTTTTGTGGGAATTCCCTCACACTTTTCTTTTGTACAAGCATGTTATCTCGCTCTTCTTTTAATCTTCTTCTCCATTTTTCTTGCATAAATCAATGATCAACCTGATGGAGATTCCATAGTTTCCAATTCACATGCGTGTTTTTTTCCTTTCAAATCTGCTATTTCCTTTTTCTTTGTGCTTTTCAATTTCAGAGTCAAATATAAATGATGTTTCTATATTTTAAGACTAGAGGTTTTACATTTGAATTTTATAAGAATACAATTGAGCAGTAAGCATCACAGGTATAAATAAAATAAACGCACGTCTCTCAAGTGCTTCAACTTGACATGTAATATCAAGTAATTCGATGTTTGAACAAAATTATCCAACTCATCTTAAACCCTTTTATCTTGTAACAGTGTAATAATCATAAAAGACAATATGGCTCTTGGGCAGTGCAACAGCAGGGAAGCAATGAATTTGTATCAGCATTAGCAGCTGGTATGAAAGCAAAACTTATAGTAGAAGTCACACCACGAGCATCTCCGTCAACAATAGCCCTGGCAGCAGCTGCAAGACAAACTGGTGGAAGGTTGGTGTGTATTCTCCCGGAAATGGTCCTTGACGAGTCAAAAGAAGTTATTAGCAAGTCGGGTCTAAAGGACCAAGTAGAATTTAGAACTGAAGATCCATCAAACATATTGCCATATTACGAAAATGTCGATTTCTCTTTAGTTGATTGCAAAGATGAAAACTATGTAAGGTTGCTCAACTTGCTAGATCTCAACCCTATGAGATCTGTAGTGGTGGCAAGCAATTTGGTTGGGAAAACAAAAGGGTTGGGAGGCTATGTAAAAAGAAAGGATGAGAAAGTAGCAGTGAGATCTCTAAAGCACCCTATGGGTAAAGGTATGGAAGTGACTATGCTTTTCAAGAATGATGAAACTGATAAGAGAGCTGGGGTCAGAGAAAGTAGTAGCAGAAAAATGAGTAAGAGTAACTGGGTTGCCAAGTTTGATGAGGAAAGTGGTGAGGAACATATATTCAGGGTTCCCCAGGTTGACATGTGGAATTAACATTGCAGTTTCTAAATGCTGCTAGAAAACAGTTATGTCTTTGTGGTCAAAGTGCTTAACATGCTGCGAATGGGAATAATACAGTGCATGCTTTGTGTTGATTAGTTTTTAGGAAAACAAATTGCTCTTTATCAAAAGCTCTCTCAGTAATTGTAAGTTGTTTTAGATAAAGCTGATCCAAATACATTTGATCAGCATGAATAGTATATGAAGTTGTCTATTTTTTTTCCTTCTAGAGCAATCTTTTTCCCCTTTCTTTAACCATACATAAAAAGTTGACTTATGAAAAATGTCTCAAAAGGTTCATATTAAGCCGAGCCTAAAAAGTGCAGGGCTAGTGCATAGTCTTAATCGAATAATACTGACGCCCAAAGTCAACATAACTTTTTCATAATTAATGAATCAAATGCAATTCAATATACATGAAACAGTTGTGAGTGCTTTTTAGCTTCTCTTCGATCTCACAACTGTTTATCTTAAAGATACCGTTATGTACTAACTCGCTTTGCATTCTAGCCGCTGTCAACAAACATTAACATGTTACATGTTTCCTTGGGTGGACCAAGAAACGATCATGATTTTCTGAACATTAAAATAAATAAATTTTGGATCTTTTTGCATGCATTCTAGGAAGATCCATTTGTCTCCCAAGAGTTTCCCTGAAATCGTGTACAGCGTGGCTCCATGCATTAGATTCATTCTCCGTTTTGTATGTTTTCTTTTATTCCCTAGCTTTCATTAAATCAACAGCAAATGCATCATGAACTTACCTTCAGTATTTATGTTTGTTCATCGTTTGCCTTAAACCCCTGCCTCCTCGGTCTTAGCTATAAGGAACATAAAAATAGTATCTTACACAACTTTTGTCCTCAGCAACTCATTAGACAAAAGCCAAAACGAGAAAGAATAATTAAAGAATGTTGAGAGATAATATTATAGAGAGTATCACTGTAAGGATCATAACGCATGTCCGAATGTAAATATGTCATTACATCCCTCGTATCCTAGTAAAGACCAATGATCCAATCCCCATGCTAAAAAGTCAAGGATAGGTTTATCCATCTACATCAAATTTTGCCAGTTTCAAGTTGCTCCACCAATGGTCAGCACAACAGATCTTTTTGAGCTATTTGGCAACTTGCTTCAGCCTTTTAGTTCCTTTTACTTCCTATGTTGCTAAATAATGATAACTTTTTTTTTGTTTTATCTTGTTTCTGAAGAAAAGCCTTGCCTCCATCTTCCCCAGATAAGATAACTAGACAAAAGTTAACTTGTACAGAAATTTGAGATTTTAAATATTTGAGTATATTTACCACTGCTCATAGAAATATGAATAAAAAATCTCCAATCCTATGAAAGAATGCAGTTGAATGTAGTATTCTCAAGAATAGAAGGGGGTGATGATTACCTCTCGGTACCAACTACTATCCCCACCCACCAAGCCAACAACCAAATTCCAACCTTCAAATGCAAGAGACTAACACCTCTCAACTGTCTTGTTAGACCCTCATATTCATATTTCCTCTCTTATTCTTGACCTTGGTAACCACCATTGTTGTAGCCTTGGATCCAGTCTATGAATGGCAAAGCTAAGATCTTGGACTCAGATATGGCGTTCTATTGTCGGAGTATGTATTCTGAATTTTGTTTTGAACTTCAAGATCGTAACATTAGCTGATGACACTGGAAGTAACAGTATTGTATCAGAAGGTGACTGCAAGAACACAAATTATCAAATTTTCCTCCCACCACCGTATCAGAATATATCCTCTACCATTTGCAAACCTGTTTGGCATTCATACGAATTGAGGGTAAGTTCAAGCTGAACTACAATTCTAATGCTTGGTTGTAGGTTCTACTCATTTACTTGCTCATTTTATCTAAAGAAGCCGTACAGTTGTTGAAAGTTGAAACTTGTTTACTATGATCTGTTCTTTGGTAATGGGTGGCCTAATTGTTTAGGAGTTTAATAGCCATGCACATTAATCAATCATAAATAATCTTTGCTAGATTTTTAAAGATGATTATTATAAAAATCAACAAACAAATTTACGATTTGACGGATTTTTCAGTTTGTGATAATTTGTTTTAAATAATTTTGGAACTTTTGGGTTATATTTTGTATATATCTCAGAAGTGAAACAACTGCGGAATTCTATAAAGTAAAACCTAGCTAGCTGAAAATTGTTGATTTCTTATAATTTGAATGTCATGATTGTTCCTTTGCCTTTAATTTGCGTGGCAGTACACCAAGACAGGTGATACAACAACTATCATATTATCTGCTCCCTACACAGTTGGGTGGGTGGGAATTGGATTTTCAAGGGATGGCATGATGGCTGGTTCCAGTGCGATGGTGGGATGGATTAACAAACATGGTCATGCAAAAGTCAAGCAATTTTATCTAAGGGGTAGAAGGCAATCAGAAGTAATTGTAGAGAAAGGTGAACTGCCTCTAAATAATGTACCAGCTGCAGTGGCTACAAATGGAGCTGAAATTTATATAGCGTTTCAGCTGCAAACGACAATTCCATTTGGGAAGCAACCGATTTTATTGGCTTTCAGTACTAAACGTCCACTGAACCGCCATCTATCAAAACATGAAGACAAAACAGCAGTTATATTTGATTTTTCTTCAGGTGTGCAAACCCAGATGTGCCACTTTACTTCATAATTAATTATGCTATGTTGTTGCACAAACATTTGACTAAAGCCTAATTCAAGTTTTTCAAGGAAAAAAAATCGCTTTAATCGATGTTCTAACAAAGCCACATTGTACTCCAAAATAATTGAAGTTAATTTGTTGAAGTCCATTTTTTTCACCCCAAAATTCTACTTTTAAGATCCAAAGTGGAGAAAAATTTATTTGACGGGCACAAACTTGAATTAGGCTTTATTTGGATGTCTTTTTCATGACTTGATGTAACTTGCGTAGCATATACTATATGATATAAATTTTCAAGAAAAGAAATTTGACAATTATACTTGTTGTGGCAGGTTCTACGGGCCCGGTATCCAATTGGTTGATTCAGATGAGAAAGAACCATGGAATAGTGGGTATAATAGGGTGGGGGCTAATCCTGCCTGTGGGGGCAATTATTGCTAGGCACTTCAGGCACAAGGATCCCCTATGGTTCTATCTCCATTCAGCCATTCAATTTGTGGGATTTGCGTTTGGGCTTGCCACGGTCCTTCTTGGATTACAACTCTATAGAAGTGTGCATGTCCACATACCAGCTCACAGAGGCATAGGCATCTTTGTCCTTGTCCTAAGTATTCTTCAGGTCTGCCACTAACTCATGTCATCACACTCAATGTTCAGGCCTACCTATCACTATCAGACCCTTAACTAAATTAACAATTTTTTTTTAATTTCTTTTACTTAGTAAAGAAGGTCTTTAAATTAGTTAAGAAAGTCTCATGCACAGAGGCAGAGATAGTACTACAATTTTTAACTTGCATAAAATTTAACTTGATGCTTGAGATATATGCTTTCAATCTAAAGTACAATTTGAGCTGACATTTTTAAGCTGTGGGTTCAGATATTGGCATTTTTCTTGAGGCCAGACAAGGATTCCAAGTTTAGAAACGTTTGGAATTTGTATCACAGTTGGTTTGGAAGAATGGCGCTTTTTTTTGCAGCCTTGAATATAGTCTTGGGGATACGAGCTGCGGGTGCAGGGAATGATTGGAAGATAGGATATGGATTCCTTGTTAGCATTATACTTGTGGCAGTTATCGTTCTCGAAGTATTGGCGTATTTGAAAAGGTCACAAAAGCGTTCTCTTCCTCACACTTTCCAAATGGACTCAGTTGGAGAAGCTACCTTTCCAACCAATCTCGCTAAAGGTACGCACGCAACCCCTGTTTCATACTGCTTCATCAGTTTACTGAAATTTATGCTGAAGAGCCAACTTATAAGTTGTAGCTTATCCTTTATGTGTGCTACTTTCTTGAAGCAGGGTGAATGTGTTTGCTCCTAGTTTTGTTTGCACTTGTACAAGTTGTGTGAATTGTCCCATCCCATTCAGCCACTTCAGACTAAACCTCATTCGCCCTACTACATGTGAACTGAGTTGTGGTGCTTTCTTGGTGTAGATAGATATATTAGACACCTAGAAGTTTGCCAAAATGGACAATCCTAACGTTTGTCTTCTTCCTCAACTGAACCTGTTACTTGAGATTGAACTTTTTGCTTTCTTCATTGGGTCTTCATGATCAGGAATGTGATGACTACGTTTACATTCTGTTATTCTTCTATGAAAATGTTTTGAAATTTAAGGATCGGAGTTTGGTGAGTGATCATATTTTGATTAAATGAGCACATAGTTCCGTAGCAGTGGTATTGCTTTTGTTAGAAGTAGGAAACATTCTAGCCATCGAATTTGCACTCTGTTTTTTTAACAGGCAGGAATAGACAGAGTTTTCTGCATTCCAGTACGTACGCCTAAAAATCACAATCGATTGGCAGGAAAAGTAGATATTGACACCTTGGCAATAAATAACTCGCTATAAAATGACCTAAAAATTGATAAAAATTTGTTGAACACTCGATTAATACCTCATTTATTTATATCGCTCTCTGCTTATCATATTATATCGCCAACCTACTATATCTATCTCTCCTCTATTCTTTTTCTTTCCTGGTGTTAAACACTTGTTAGGATGTCCATTGAACATTATCGTATACAATAGCACGACTTGTTCCCTATAAAAAACTCAATCCCAACTAATTACAACTCACCAACCTTTTTATTTGTAAAATAAAAAGAAAATGCTAACCAATATATTGATTCCTTAACCAGAGTCTTTTACACTAGTTAGCAGGACTAGATAAACTGAATGTTTCCCCTTTCAAGAAAAAAAATTAATAGATGTATATCAAAATGAATGTTGCTGCCGCAGCTTGTTTATTCGGTTATTCCATTAAATATATTTTAGTATACCCTATTTTCTTGTTATAATTGAACTGAATTACAAATAATGCTGCTAATTGTTTTTAATTGTACAAGATAAGTATGTAGATAAATGAAATCTGATCACGCGCGCACACAAATTGTCGTCAGATAGAGTTCATACTTTTACTCAATTGTATCAAACAATAATCTTCATTAATAGAACTATCACAAGATTCCAGATGTAACAAAAATATCAAGTAGCTATTGTCAATGATGTAACAAAAGGAAAATTAGACACGATCTTTAATTCTGTAATTCAGCATGTCAAAATTGCCTAACTAGATAATGAATGAATGTTTTTCACTGTCAAGGTGCCTCCGAAACCCCAAAACTGATAGCGATGACCCTGCATGCTAAACAAGATAACTATAGGCTATTGTTCGCAGCAACTTCAATAAGATTTTGATTCACAAGAACATTTCCACGTCCCAACTAATCATCAAATAATGCACCTAGTCATACTAGATGATTCAAAACTGTGACTAGCTGGGACAACGGAATCAATAAAATATCTCCAGCTTTTGTTAGTGGTATTACCTCAGAAAATAACTCTCCTGTCCTCCCTCTTTGAGAAGAAAAATCTGTAAGCTTTTTAGAATTCCCATGTTTCAGTCAAGGTCAAATCTGATTTCCATGATGTAAGAGGCTTCACTGGTACAACTATATTTTCTTCAAACAATAAATGATGCGTTGTTTTTAGAGCACGTGTTGTTTGGAGCAATGGAGCAGAATGGATAAATTATACAACATTGTACTCACTTTTCCAAAAGTTAAATTTCTGCATGATAAGTAGAATACTCACCAGAAACTTCCCAAATGGCAAGGCAGCCACATAGCTAGCTGCAGGGAAATTTTTATTGAGTTCCATGAATGATCAAAAACCACACCTCCTTTTGCACAAGAAATTGTGAGCTATCTCTCCTTTATTGGCAGTAATTCTGCTACATCATTAGTAACAACAATGAAACTTTAGGTTAAGCAATAGCTGTACAATCTCTTCCAGAAGACAAGTTGATGGACTTGGGTACATCACTTCCTCCGACTACACGGTTATAAATAACCTTGAATGACTGTGAGCTATTGGGTTTAGTTAGCAAACTTATTGGCATTCTTAGTGTTTGCTTCCGGTTTCTTCTTCCCCTAATCAAAATACTGAAGGTTTTCTCACCATCAACCTTCTTTTCATTTCTGCTAATGTTATTCAAGCCAATGTTATTATTGGGTTTGTCCCCAGCATTTTCAAACCCATGAAAATTAGGATTCCCATTTTCCTTTACACTTTCTGCGTGAACTCTACCCACTTCAGCCTCACTAGTCTCTGATTCTAAAGGTTGCACCTCTTTCTTGTATCCACTGACATTAGTAATGCCCTCTGGCAGAACAGAAGCTGAACTTGAACTTTTTGAAACATGTGGCTCCAAAATGGGATCAGGGATTGGTTTGATGCTAGGTGCGGGAAGAGGAAATTCCACTGGATGACAACCAGGCCACACCGCATTGGGACCAAAATTAGATACAGTTGGGCTCATATTACATTGCCATGTGAACTGGTTGACATGAAATGCACTGCTAGTAACTGGAAAATTGTTCGAAGATATTGATTGAGGCTGAGTATAAGGAGGATACATAAATGGCAATGGTTGTATCATGTTTGGTGTAGGTGGAGGTGATGGGTATGCATGGTGAGGAGAGGAACACATTTGGGTAACTGCAGGTAACATGGTAGCAGGCCCATGGTGAACATTCATATTTACTGGCCAGGGGCCAACCGGTGGAACAGCACCAGAAGCAGAAGGAAGTGTTGCATTCACGGCAACTGGTGCAGCACGTGCAATGCCTGGTGCCGGATTGAATGGAGCTGCAGATGCAGATAACTTCTTACATGGGATTCCCTGGGAATCACCCTGACTTGATGGAGAAACACTGACTCTTGAATCTTCACCTTCTTGTGAGATGGTAGTAGTATGATTAGGGAGTTCAAAACAGTCAGAGTTGCTAGTGTCAACCTCTAGTTTATGAGAATCCACAGGATCCTCCACTGCATCAATCATTATGATATTATCAACTGCTTCACGAACCTCAACATCCACAGAATCAACCCCTTTATCACTCTCCAAACTTTCTTGAACAGAATCAGTATACTGTGTTTGTTTCCTCTCAGAATCATTAGTATGATTTGAATCATCCAAAGAATCTGACAGAGAATTTTTGTCCTTCTCTTTTAATGTATTTTTTACCTCTTCTAGGGTTGGCTTAGAATTTGCACGTACTTTAAAATCTTTTTCTTCATGTTTGCCCACGCCAAAACCAGGAATGTTACTTTGAGGATTATAGACTTGCAACTTGGTTATTGTCCCAGGAGGAGCCACTGCCACTTCTTTGTATGAAGGAGATTTCCCAATACTAACTATAGAAGTCTTAAGAGTACTATTATCATTCGGCAATGAAACTGAACCAAGTTGTGAATAAGAACTGATTAGTTTATCACCAATTTCTGATGGATCCTTCAAAGTAGTCTTATCAGATGCAGAAATGGACTTCACCCTGTATGTAGCTTTGACCACTTTCCTTCCAAATTTAGTACCTTGGGATATCTTTACAGTATGATCATCAGCATAAACCCCATGGGATATTGTTCTCTTCTTCAGAGTATAATATCTACTGCTCTGATCACTACTCTTCCCATAAGTATAGTCTACGTCAGATTCCACTTTCTTTTTTTGATAATAAACTTTGCCAATTGTTGCTCGTCTTTGCTTCAGTCGCTGGCCATATGAACCAGATGATCTTGGCCGTTGAACTGGTTGCCATCCATCCTCACCATCAGCATGTGCTTCAGACAAGATTGCAATAGAAACTTGTTTTTCATCAGAGGTCTTTTCTAAACTGGGCTGTTCAGAATCAGGTGCTGAGTTTGTCTCCAGATCAGTATCTACATCAACACCTGCTCCAGGTATGAGTATTGCTTCATCTGAAATCTCTCTTGGAGTTTCTTTCCATGACTCATCAGAACTTGCTGAGCCAATGTTCTGGCTGTATTCCATCCTCGTCTGCTAAATAATTTTTATGAAATTAATATTATACACGTTGAAAATAAATACAAGAAACGTCATAAGTAGGCAGTTACTGCAACAATTTAAAATGGAGAACCTTCATGGCTCATACAGTAATAGTTCAACGTTAAAGGGAAAAAAATAAACAAGAGGCTCCATTAGGTATCCGATTCCTCCATTGCAGTTTTCGTTCTAATAATACACTGTATTAGTCCTGAAGTTTATTTCATGTTTTTTCAGTTAATATATTGTACAACGGTGTTAAGAAAGTAACCTATACAAACATTTTAGGAATATCAGAAAATGTATATAAGTAGCAATCAGAAATCAGAAAACTACTACGCATACTTTTAACCAATATCTCAAACTAAAAAGTTAAAAATATCAAGATCAGTAAATCTGCACCGTACCTTAGTTATCTGGCTTCTTTTCCTTACTGCTATATCTCTCCCTTTGGGATCATGACTTGGATTAATGTAGTCAAGCAAATCTGACACACTGACACATTCCATGGAAATATAAGGAATCGGGGTAAAAATTTATGTGAGAATGTATGACAGATATATAACATATGTCAGCAATTCCAGATTTGAAGAGGTCAATAGGAAGTTTTTACACTCTACGAATCACAGATACTATACATTTTAAAAAAGTAATCATGTTTCACATATACTAGAATCTGATACCCCCAACTTTAATAAACACCTGAACCCTTCAAAATTTTGCTGTTACAGTGTTCATGCCCATATCATGTTCTATATCAATCAGTGTATAATTATATATACATTTTAGAAATGGCATTTCATCCAATTAAAATGAACTATTGTCCATGATTTGAAGCATTTTAAAAAGTAGACAGTCAAGACTCAAGAGAACGACAAAAGGTCGTATCAATAATCATTGGCTAGAAATATCAAATAATTTCCAATAAAATTATATAGTATAATCTCCAAACTAAACCTTGACAGAAATTCTATATGTACGGGTGGAAAAGGGTTACCCATAATAGCCCTGACCTATCTCCCACAACTAAGGTCCAAGCTTAGCCTATTACTTGACATTGGCCTTTCTTTGAGGATTTGCTTGACCTTTTGATAAGCCTAATCTGACTTAAAAGTCTATTAAAAGGTCTACGTAGAAAATCTATTTTATAGGCTAAAATCTACCTCTAAATAGGTTTATGGACCCAAGGTCGACTGGCTCAAGCCTCTAAATTGAATAAAGCGTACATAATGTAGAAAGATTACAATAGAAGCTAAATTCTAAATAATAACAATAATATTATTATTAAACTATTTATATTTACGTTTACTTAATAAGTACAAGGAAAGTTGTTCCTGGATGGAGATTGAAAAGGGGAAGCATGCCTTTGTAGTCAAGGAAAGTTGCTGAGGTAACACCCACTCTTATAACTAGCTAAAAGTAGCTCTTAGCCAGTCTTGTTCCCATGAACCTGTCCATGATCAGGCAGCATTCTGAATATCTACCCTTCCTTGCCTCGAAGGAGCAGTTCTTAGAATGAAGGAGAACTCTCATGTGGAGGCAAGAAGAAATAAGGAAAGAATGCAAACAATGACTCGAGAAAGGAAGTGAAGGATGAGGGATGGGATTAGTGAGCGGATTGTAGTTCCCCTTTCATAGTTGGAACTAAAGCATAATATGACTTGCTTCATTTCTTTCTTCCTTGTCCCTAAGGCAAGGGCAGGAAGTCCTGTTTAAAACAGGATAGATACAAGGAGTGTTGTACTATCGCTTGGACTAAAGTTCTCCTATTTACTCTACTGATTAAGCAAGCACTTTCTCCTTTTCTTCACTTGATAATGTTTACCCCACCTGTTTACTTTTCAAGCCAAGAAGAGGACTAGTCTCTTAGTTAGCCAGTAAAGGTGTCAAATGAGAATAAGGGATAGGTAAAGGTTAAAGAGAATAAAGGAGAGGTTAAAGTTTTCTTGTAAAGCACTATTTCTATCATATCCAAGCGTAGACCTTTTTTAGCAAAAGTGGATAGGAGTAAAGAATAGCTGCAAATCTCTCAGGTAGAAACCTATCACTGCCAGCCAAGTTTAGAAGGAGAAGCACCCCCTTTATTTCAATAAGGAGATTGAAGGAGCCGAAAAAGGCTGCTATTAAAATGTGAGAGTTATAGGAAGGTTTCCATACTGGATTCCTATGGTTTCACCCTTATACAAATAGCACTAGACTACTCATACTAATATGAATCATAACTCTTAGTAACCTAAAAGACTTATTATAAATGTCCAGAACTTCACACCGACTATTCTTATGTATTTCAATACTACCCCAGTAACAGTGAAACGCTCCCTACTCATAAAAGAATGAATTTTAGGTAATACTAAAATGGTGTGAATATTTGTCTTAATTCCTTTAAATAGTTACTATTGTCATATAAAGGAATGATAATTTCATTAAAAAGGTTTACAGATTCTTTGAAATTGATGCTAATGATAGAGTCAACATCTCTATAGTCGGAAATAACACCTGTGTGTTCTCTTAACAGGCTACTAGCACTATACCCTATATCCATCATTCCTACAATAGCACAATTGACTATGATTGTGAAATTGTTTATGCTTAAAATAAATCTCCAAGCATAAATTCATCAAATAGAAAGATTTTATTACAAGACTTCTTTCACATATTTGCCGGTAGACGAATTGTAATCTTCAAATAGTAGGGTTAAGTAACAATCACTACATCGAAGATCATTTTATATTTAGAGTATCTTCATACGAGATTTAATCCTTTTTTAAATAAGACGACAACATATATATATCCCTTAAACAGGTAGTAATCAAAATTAAGACCTATTTAATCATTAATCAAACAACCCATACTGACCATTCTATTAGGCACAAACAGCTTTTAAAATCATCAAAAGCCTGACTTTTTAATTAAATAGAATCTTTAGGAAGAGTTGGCCTAACTTCTTTAGTAAATAGGCCTGGCCTTCACCTAATCAGGGCTAGGCCACAGGCCCATGTAAGCCACCTTACCTGTGAGGTCTATTAAAAGACACCTATAGTAACAGCTATTAGTAGTACTACATTAAATTACACCTATGCATGAGTAATGGCTAACAAAGTACCCGATCCATACAGCCAAGGGAAGTTTTATTGTACCTTAGGTGGCCTTTGCTGGCAATTGATGCATCTGGCCTTTGAGTACCATTTCGTACAGCTTCTTGTTGTTCAATAGCCTTGGACTCAAAATATTCAAGCCAAGCAGCAGCATCCTGTGACATTTTATCACAAAACTTCAGATTATGTAAAACTGTACCAGTTATTTGTAAGACCCGTAAAAGGGAACTTACCAAGTGAACAATTACTTTAATGAGAATGATAAATAGGATTATTTTAATTGTGATACAAACTACTCAAACTCTTAGGATTTGGATTTACCCTCTGTTTGGATCAAGGCGTGAAAAGTCGAAGACAAAGATTGTGTGTAAGAAAGTTTGAAAGTCGAAGTAATAAAATATTGAAAAGCACATATATAATCAATTACGCATATGAAAATTTTTCCAATGTTTACGTTAGATCAATGAGAGCAGTG
Source organism: Lablab purpureus (assembly GCA_030347555.1). NCBI lineage: Eukaryota > Viridiplantae > Streptophyta > Magnoliopsida > Fabales > Fabaceae > Lablab > Lablab purpureus. The sequence continues at coordinate 19,230,947 of CM059259.1, forward strand.
AGAGTGAAGCACATATATAATATATAATTGATTACAATTATATATATAAATTGTATTTTAATGCAGATATATATATATATATACATATAATTTTTTTATTAATCATTATTATAATAAAATAAATAATTGAAATAATAAAATAAAATAATTTAAATTTTGATATTTGTGAAAATATTTTTATGTGTTATTTTAAACATAATTTTTTATGAAGATTTTATAATAATTTTTTATATTTCTAAAAATGAGTCATATCTCTAGTTCATGTGAGACCAAACACCAATCTCGAGGATACAACTAAGGCAACCCCCAAAGAAGCTGGAACTATTATGGCTACGGCCTATGGATAAGATGGTTTTCCAATACATATACTACTTCGTTACATAGTTTTAGACATCACTCTACCAAATGCATAGTTGTGTATTATTGCTATTTCCTCATCTTCTGAATTACAGGGTACTTCCATTATTTTTACCTGAGTCCGCAAGTCATCTGGGCCAAGTTTTGCCCGCAGAATTTGCAATGTTGTTTGCTCATGTTGTACACTCAAAGGATATGCTTCCATCAATGAGAGTGCTATTGCTATTGCATGATAACTTGCAGCAGTCTGCACAGAATAAAATTCCAAGAATATACAGATTAAAGCAAAGAGATGAGAACTGATATTATTTTGGTATTTCTGATGAATTTAAATAAGTAGTGGAACTAATCTTTGTACAGAATTTTCTGTTTTAAAAATTTCAAAGTTTTGTTCTCATTAACAGAGTCCACATGTTAGCATTCACGTTTTATCAAATTCATTTGAGAATTCCAATATTACAATTTAGATAAAGGATCTCACAAAACTAAACAAACTTGGCAAAGGCAAAATAAAATGAAAATAAAACCTGAATATGATCTGGACCAAGTAATCTTTGGTTGCACTTTAGAGCTTTGTGAAGATATCTAAGAGCAACATGTACATTTCCAAGACCTTCCTCCATCATAGCCACGTTAATGTATGTTGCAGCAGTGTTTGGATGGGATGGGCCGCATGTTAGATGCAGAAGATATAAAGCGCGCTTTACATACCTGGTTGATAACAGTTGTAGAGCCAATCAGTAAACAAATTAAATAAATCATCATAAATTTTGAACATTCAAAAAATTCTAAATCCATAGCAACTATTTTAAACTGGTTATCATTAATTTTATTCTGTTAAGAACATCAGACTAGACAACCCAATTAGGCAATGATGAGAACCCAAGCCAAAGACCAAGGTGACTAGATGCCTGTATTAACATTCGAAATCAGCAAACAAATGAAAGAAATCATCATAAATATTGAACTAAATTTCAAAATATTCTTAATACATAACCACTATTTTAAACTGATTAAAATTAATCTTAATCTGTTAATATCAGACTAGACAGCCCAACTAGGTAATGATGAGAACCCTAGCCAAAGCCCAAGGTGACTAAGGTGTCTGTTTTAGTAAGGAGAGGAAGTTGTGGTACACCCGATCAAGTTTAGGACAGAGAAATCTCCTAACCAACTGCCAATCTGGCAGTAGTGGAGAGAAGGAATGTGGGGTTGTTGTGTGGAGAAAGAATTTAAGTGTAGGAAATCATGGACGGGTGAGGGCTAGAATTTCAGAACTGGGACCTTGGAAGACACAAGGCCTCTTGCACACTTAGACTTTTCTTGTTCGTCTTTTCCCTATTTTCCTATTGTAAACACCTCTGTACCCAGGGCTAGAATCCTTTGATCTGTTTACAAGTAATAATATACATTCCTCTCTGTTTTTCCCTAATAATTTTTCCAGTACCTATCAGGTAGACCACAAGATGGAGAGCACATCCTTTCCTTTCTATGTAATGCCTTTTTTGTTACCTAATAAATTATTATTTTCAATTAATAACATTTGATATTTAGTCATATAAGGTAAGAAAAACCTAGGGAAATTTTAATTATGAAAAGTCCATGTACAATTATGCATCACCACTGCAAGAACAAAACATACTTCAGAGCCAGCTCTGTGTGTTGAAGTCTGTAGTAGAAAACTGCAAGATCCCCATAACTCTTCATAGTATCTGGATGATCCAGACCCAGCTCTCTCTCATTAATATCCAGAGCTTTTTGTTGATAAATTGTCGCCTGTGGTTGGAACAAACAGCTCAATGAATTGGAATTCAATTCAAAGACCAAAAAACTTATATTACATATTTAACATTGAACTACAGTCAATAAAGTAAAACACTGCAAACTAAAATTGATTGAATATTATTTGTTTGATTGTATATGTAGGTTATTTGTGCTTCTTTGGTTTCTAATGCAACATGTCTCAAAACCAAAACAAAATGACAACAAACAAGACCTGATTGAAGTCTCCAGTGTGATATAAGACTACAGCAAGTAAGCTGTATGCTCCTGCTGTCATCCGATGATAGGGGCCACAAACTGCTACAAGTCTGGCAAGAGCCTATCACCAACAAATTATTGTAGTCATAATATGAAAATATGAAAAGGCATTTGCTGTGGAAGTAAATTGTCACAAGTTCATAGAATTTCCTGACAAAGGGAACTAGAGATAGATACCTTTGTTCCATAGGTCACTGCATCTTCTAGCTTTCCCTTGTCTAAAGCTGCTTTTGATGACTCTAAGAGCTGCCTTCCATCTGCAGATGAGCATGCTGCTTGCTGCAAAAGATGTATAGTTTACAAAGTTTGGATCTATCAGTACATTTCCAAACCATTAGACAAGAGACCCTACAATGGTCTTGTCTTGTTTATGTTATTACCTTGTGAACTGGGACCAAGCTGACAATATCGGATTTCTGGAAGGGAATTGGAGAATCCATATCAAGATCCCTTGGAACAAGCTCAATGCCAACCTAACATGTAAGGTAATAGCAAAAAACAACTTTCAATGAAGAAACAACTTAAATGTCATTTTCAAATGATAACCTTAACAGCTACAATATTTTGATTAGTTTAAGTCAGAACATGTGTATATATTGTACCTAATTACCAATATACACACATGCATATGGGAAACAAATATGATTCATGAACATCCTATAAACACTATCAGAGATAGGCACTGCATCTTTTTGCATTTTTCTTCGAAAAAATGTTAAATTTGATATTTTTTAACAATGATCTTTTAACAATTTAATATACTTAATTTGGCGTGGGAATCTGAGAGCAAGTAGTGGATGGTTTGGAGAGCAACAGAAGGTAAAAGTAGAAAAAATGTGGACACCAACACATTATGATTGTGCAAACCTGCCTTGCCGGCAAATAATTATTAGAGGACATTTTAACTTCATAGTGATGAGAACCAGTAGAAAATCCAACCAATCTATACACTCTGTTTCATGATCACAAATTAAACCTATAGTCTGATAGGGACTAGGATATTACAAGGTGCCAAAGTGCTTGGTTGCTCAGCAAGTAATTATCACAGTGAATCATAAAATTCAGCCCAAAGAATCCTAATAAATTGAAATATGAAAAGGATGTAAATGTATGACTACATTGTTATGCAAACTAAAATGCAAGAGATATTGCAGATTCTATAGCCTACTTCCAATACCTTATGACATAAGCCACGCAAAATCGCAAACTTTCTCACATCACTGTAATTCAAGCTGCTAAGATCCCAATCAAATCGCTTCTTCAAAAACACCTCCAGCCATTTCCATACAAGGGGGTGGATTTTGCATAATTTATCTGACTCTCTATTTTCAGGAACCCCAAGCAACAAATTCAATGCAGCAGCAATGGATGCAGCCATTTTCTCCTTGTCAACAACTGCAATCACTGCCAGCAGAATATGCTTCAAAGCTCGAACTATCATCTCATTAATACAAAGTGATTGTACATGTGATAGTTTTTCGGAAAGCTTGACCTATAAAAAAGAAAAATAAGAGGCAAGCGTCATGCAACATGAAAAGGCCAATATAAATTTAAACTTAAGACACAATTCTTCCAGAGCCTTTGAATATATAAACGTCTAAAAGAATAGTGGTAGACGGTACAAAAAGGGTGGAAAACAAAACAGCACAGGAGAGAGACAATAAATATGGATCTCAATAGTATGAGCAAGTAAGGGTGGGTCAGCGGACAGTCTGGCCCAGTTACAACCCGGTCCATGAAACCTGCTCTTTAAATGTCTCGGATAAGTCTGGTACAATCTTTTCTTCTAGGTCAGTATCCGACCCACAAAAGCCCACATATAAATGGACCAGTCCCCTGGCCTAAATAGTGATCCAGAAAAATAAAAAATCTACTAATTAAAAAAACTAGTTATTTTTTCTTTCATTTTTTAAAATATTATCTATCAAACTAATATCTAGCAAATTAAAATCTATCAAACTAATATCTAGCAAATTAAAATCTATCAAACTAATATCTAGCAAATTAAAATCTATCAAACTAATATCTAGAAAATAAAAATATACCAAACTAAGATCTGTAAAATTAAATTTAAATTTAATAAACTTATGCAACATTTTTCGTCTTAAATGCTAGTTTCAAATCTGTGGATTAGTCGGCAAATACATGGATTAAACCTGTGAAGCAAACATGTTTAACAGACCGGGCCAGTAGACTGAATATAATTATACAGATTAAGAAAGAGTCTATTATCCATGAAGGCCTGTCGACTTGGGTCTATATATGCACCCCTATGATAGTATTCAGAATTAGAGTAGCAATTATATCATGAAAGATGTTAACCAAATACTTACTAACTATTTAGTTCTTTTAAAAAATGTACATAGTATTCAACCATAAAAAGAGCCACACAAAGAGGCTTTTTGGTAGATATCATTACTTATAACAACTACACAAAGTAAGAAAACAAGGTTAGAGCACTAACAACATGTCCAAGAGAACGCATACGTAGACCCCTAGTATGCATAAAATCAGTTAAGGTGCGTCCATCAACGGGAGAGAGTTCCAACGAGCCAAAATCTGCAACCTGTATTGCATTTAATTATTATTATTGTTACTACTACTAGAATGGGAATAATCATAATCTTATCAATCAGAATGCCTTTTCAGAGAATTAAGCAAACAAAATCCTATCATTACCAGCTTTGGGAGAGCAACATCCATGTAATATTTCTGAGACAAGTCAATCAGGTCTTGCATTGACTGATGACAACATAAAGCAATTTAGGTCAGATCTTTGAAGCAATAGTTAGGTTAAAATACTGGAAATTCTAGAGATACTTTGTTAGACCTTGAAGTGAAGTCCAGTTCCTGATTCTTTTAACCGAGTAAAAGCTGCTTCAGATAGCAAATCCTTGAGAACAAGCTCATTTTCTGCTCCTGCTGTTTCGTGTTTGGATTCTACAGAGGGCACTGAAGCACTTTCAAGCTCTCCATTAACGCATGGCAGATCAGATTGGGAGTTTTCAGATGCCAGTTTCACTCTACTTAGATCGGATTTATTTTTATTATTCTTGAGGGCTTTAAAGGGTTTCCCTAGCCCCTCAACCTTCATTTCATTCCTAGCCTTCTCCAACAATGGTTTTTTATCTTTTTCAGTATTGTGGTCTTGCAAATGTTGTATCCAGCATGCTCCAAGTTCCCATTTTATGAAATTGTCCAAACCAGGTTCCTCTTCCTCAAGCTTAGAAAGGCTTTCTTTAATAAGCCTCTCCACAAAAGCTTGAGAAACTCCAAGCTCTTCACACTCAGGCATTTGCACCTGGTTGGGTCTAGTCTTCTCTAACTGTGCAGAGTTGAGAAGTAGTCTTAAACTGCAAAAAATAATAAATAATTACAGGCCCAAATATCTCGTAATGATTGATGAATGTGAATTAGATCAAGGGAAACTTTAAAAATGTCAGACACGCCATTCTCTAAATGTGTGTCAGTGCTTTATAGATAGGAAAGCTTTAAAAACGTTGAATTAGATTCAAATTTTACTCTTATATGTAACAAAAAACATCAAAACCATGGTTAGATCTTATTCATAAATACAATTCTCGTCCACACTGTAGCTCCAGCTAATAAAATTACAAACCATAATACACAAACAGGGGCAGAGAGAGCATATAGTTTATGAGCACACGAGCATAATGTAAAGCAGTAAAACTACTACATTGAATGGTTAGGGACTACTGCCCTAGGCTCATATATAAGCCAACAGTAAAAAACTAATTACCACTAATTCAGAAAATTAACATCATTAAATGTTACAAATTTCATTTAAAAAAATCTTTTCCAAACTGTGAAAATACAATTTCAATTAAACAAACGGTATTTTGGGGATGAAATCATTAAATAGGACCAAGTTAGGTAAACTTTGTTTATATTTTGGTCCATTATAGAGGCTTTTTTTCACATATTTGAGTTTAGAGGTAGTACCTGTTAATGTTGAGTGCATTGGCACCACCATCTGGCTGATCAAACAATTCAATACTTTGATAAGATGATGAGTTGACATTTTCATTTTCTCCCCCATCAACTTTCACAGCAACCACATAACCACAATATCTTACAACAACAACACCTAAAGTGGCAATGTCCTGCATGCAGAATGCAGAGTGTTTATCAGTTATGTGATGGCAAAGAAACAGCTTTAAAGAACAACTTCAACCACTCTTTCTATATAAAATTATCATACATGGGCAGCAGTATTCTCATCGGCGGTAATTCCTTTCAGTATATTTCTCTCTATTAGATCCTTTTGATTTATTCCAGTAGTTTCAACTCCATCAATTTTAGAATCAACCTTACAGTTAGCGACAGAAGCATCCTTCATGACTCTGATACTCAAGTCACCCACTCTGTCGGTGAAAAAAATATCGTTTTCTGTAACAGAGGTGTATAAATCTGACTCTCCCATTACTTGTTTAACAGCCCTAATAGCTTGCAAAATGGCAACATCAACAAATAAGCTGTGGAGAAGGAATGTTTTTCTATCACGGATTTGCCTTTCTTCGGCTGTCATGCAAGGCATAAGTGCAATAAATGAAAACTCCTTGGCCCAAGGAATCAAATCAAATTTCCCATCCCTTCCTAAACCACCACCATTTCCTCCCCAATTTTCATCCTCCACTGGAAGGGCAGGAAAAATTGACGGTGATTGCGCCGCGGCAGGAGGAACAAGCCATGTGTTGGCTCTAAAGCCATAAGGGAGATTCCCAAACTGAAGGAACAAAAGGAAATGGTAAACAACAGAGCACATGAAAATAGTTATTAAACTGTTCTACGGTACTTTCATTCATTAGTTATAGCAAATTATAAACATTATGAACAAGAAAAACAAATAAAAAAAGAAGTCCGGTACCTTGTTACGTACTGAAAATGCTTTTAATAGAGTATCGTAAGCCTGAAATTGAGAAACAAAAATTGGTAAAACTAACCGCAGTTAGAACTAGCCTAAACCCTATCCAAAGTGAACATTTCCATAGAGGCATGAACACTAACAGTATCAAAAGCTCTACTAAGCCGTGTTAATAAATCAACAAGGTTACGACTAAATATCTGCTGCTTTCCAACATTGCAAAATCCATTTCTGCAAGCTTCAATATGCACTACTTTCCCGTTACAGAGCTTCACCTAATAAGCATAAATAAAGAGATTTCATTATTTCTCAATTCGCGCTCGAAAAGTAACAATAAATACAAATGCGTAAATATATTTACATCAAAGGAAAAGAAATGATCCGCCTCCAATATTTCCGGAATTCGCCGTCTTACTGTTTTCTTTATATCTGTCACAAACTCAGGAGTTTCAGACACCGAAACGAAGAAAATAAACTCAAAGGAAGAGAAAGAGGATTGTACATTGGACAGGAGGAGTGAGATGCGAAAGAGAGAAAAACTCGTAGAAGCTCCCAAGCCTAGGGCACGAGTGGCTTATCTCGCTATCTCCGTCAACCGCTGCCGCAGCGGGCAGCGCCGCGTGAGAGTTCACATTCTTTGCCGCTGACAAGTGGCCAAAATTCGTCGTACAGGCAACTATGTCCAGTAGCCGTCTGACGTGGGACACTGCTCCCTCTTCATCATAATTCTCTGCCACGATCCAAATGATAACACCATGTCTTAGAGTTAATTCATCTATTTTTTTAATTAATTAAAAATAATAGACTATTAATACAAAAATAATTTTAAAAAATACCTTCTATTAAAGTAAGGACAGATGGCTTGAGTGCGAAAACGTCCACTGTGTCCTTCAAGTGCGGTCCTCTCACCTTCGTTAAGAAATTTCAATTATAATAAAAAAAAACATATTACTCTAATTTTTATTAAAACTATATTAACGAACAGTAAAAAGTTGTTTCTAGAATGTGTATGCACAAATAATAAAATATCATACTTACAAATCCAATCAAATCAAAATAGAAACTATAATTAGTCTAAAATACTTAAAAATTAACAAAAAAAAGTGAGGATCGTATACACTGTATCATAAATTTCATTTTATATTTGTGTAAAGCTTTTATACACAAATATTATTTTACAGAAATTCATTTCATGGCCACATTGTATATTAAAAAATAGAATGATGTTATAAATTTATCGTATTATATTTGGACGGTATTAAAAAAGTTTTACAATGAAATGCGCATACATTAAATTCATAATTATAAGTTAATTTTAATTCATTATTAATTTAAAGAGTTATTATATATAAGCATAGTTTTTAAAGCAGTAATTATAGGATCTAATAATTTTTAATTTTAATAATATGACAATTTTAGTGTAATTAATCTTAATCAATATATTTTAATTAATTTTAAAAAATATGAGCAAAATGCACTGTAAAACTTAAACTAGCTCGAAATTCCTAGATAATAATAATTCAAGTTTAATTTTGATTTACCTAACTCCTTTATAGCTTGATTATTTTTAAATTATAAATGTAATAAAGTGGTGTTTTTTAATTTTATTTATTATTTATTTTATATTTTGGGCTATAATGTGAGATAAAAATAACAAAAAAAGAAAATAAAATAAGGTTGAAAATAAAAAATATGAAATAAGACAAGCTTATCATTTACAAAATATTCTTTCTTGTATAGCTTGTGATTCAATCAGCGATTTATTTATATAAAGAAAGTAAAAGCTCTTCATTGCTACAATAAATGCTTAAAATAAATAATCAATACCCTCTGAAAAATTACCTCATGTGATAAGGAAAAATTGGTGATATTACAAGTCTGTGTATTCACTGATAAAAGCCTACGAACATCAATTATTTTGTCCGTCGATATCCCCTGTTTCACAAAAAACATTCATTCATTTACAACTAGTATGTATTTTGCACACGAAACATTAGAAGTGATGAAAACTACCTCAGAGGTCTTATTCAAATCAATTACTTGTACGCTACAGAGGAGGAAAATATTATGTAGAAGCTATTTTGGTTTCAATTATAACTATTTTTTTCAGTCAATATGTAAATCTTGTCATACTCTAAATAACAATTTAGTACCACACGCTTCTATTCTTTCCAACACAAATTAACATGTTCAGGGAAAGTGTGAGATACATCTAATAAACCAAAAACAAGAAGGTATATATATATATAGGATAAATGAGTTAGAATCTTGGATGGTTGTTAAGCTTTGTGATAGAGTTCATCAAGTTTTTGGGTTTATAATAATAAATTAATCTTCTGCGAGGTAGATGGTTGAACAGTAATGAGATGTTGCAAAACATGACCATCACTATCTTAGCAAAAGAGACAAAAGATGGTTGTCAATAGTCAGTATACCAAAATAAACTACCAAAAATGACAAATATCAGAAAGTAAACTTTGTATTTGTTAATTATATATAATAATTAATAATTAACTATAATCTGTTCACAAAAAAAATAAACAAACCTTGAGAACAACATGTGTTTCATCAGGGAGGTTGACAATGATATCTATTACAACAGGAAGAACTGCAAAATAGCAAGAAGAAGCCGATAAGTAATGGGAGTCTGGCTTAAAAAGCTTGAAAAACTTCAAATTAAGTGCTTTAAGTCATAATGAGGAGGATGCAATTATTATCATATAAATGCAACTCTTCTGTTAATTTCATATCATGAGACTTAATCATTTCTACAGTATTAAACATGCATGATACTTGTTTGTTAAACAAATAGGAACTCATCAATATTGAAAAATAAGAACTAAGAAACATTGAGATAAGAAAGTTGTTACCCTTTTCTTCCTTCTTCTTCTTCTCTCCCTTGGCCTTTGCGCGATTGTATTTTGGTGCCATTGAAGCTGTGAATAAAGAAGAGAGAAATGATGAAAAAAGAAGCGAAAAAAAGAGAAAAGACAGAAAATGACGGAACTAAAATCGCACCAGAAGAAGCGGAAGAGTAATTGAATTTAGTGAAGAAGTAGGAAAAGTGAAAGGCGTTGGTAGAAGGTGGAAATGAGAGTGAAATGGTGATTGAGTTGGGGAAGGAAGTAAAGATAAATAGGGGGAAGTGAAGGCGAAAAGAAGAGAAGTGTGGTGTGATAAGGAAGGAAGGGCTGAGATTTAGCTGTCAGAAATCGGATTTGATAATTGGCAGCTTCTCTATTTACACGCTCTTTAACAAATTTCGGATATTGTGGTGTAATCAAGATTATTTTTGTTGATATAAACTATATCACGTGATAAACACGTGATCGTTTCTTTTTAAAAAATTTGATGGCCATAACTTCAACATTTTAATAAAAATAAGTAAATGTTGACCTAATCTATACTTATAATTATTTTTAACCATCGGCTACAAAATTCAAAAATATTTACTTTATACTATGTGACAATTTTTATGTAATTAATTAATTATGTTTTATTGTAATTAATTAGTTATCTTTTATTGTAATTTAAGAGTGAACAAAGAATATCTTGGGATACATTTATCCTTAAAATCTTATTAAATAATTAAACCATATTAAGATCTATATAGTGTATCGGACAAAGTCAATTCAATCAATTTTTTTAGATGATCTGTTCATTTTAACATATGAAATAAAAATATAAAATTTAAATTAAGGTGTATTTTATAATATTATTTATGAAATAAACTATTTCATTGCAAATATAATATCATAATATATAAAAAAATTAGGTATTAAATAAAAAAATTGTTATTAATGCACAATTTTGAAAAAAATTTATATTGATAAAATAAATGTTATTTATTTATTTATTAAAAAGAAAATTCAGTTCCCAACGTATTTCACCTTTTGTTTACTTTTACTATAAAGTTAATCTTCTATTTAATATAATTTGATAGCTCATGTGCATTAAATAAAAATTTGTAAATTTTATCAAAATAAACTAATTTAATACTCTTATAAGACAAAAATATTTTTTGCATTAATAAAATACTTAAATTATAAAAATCTATTTGTTTTTCATGTTATGTATCTCAAACTTCTCTGTCTCTATCTTCTTTCTATATTCACATTTTTAAGTATAATATTTTTCAAAGTGAGATAGTAAAACTATTGGGTGAGTTAAATATCAATTTTCAAATTAAAGTACGTGTTTCTCAATTTTCATGTGTGTGTTGGTGTAGTAGGTTTTTACACTCTGTACTGTTTTATATTATATGATAGATTTTTGAGTGTTGGATATATTATCTATAGTGAAGTATATGATATTTTTCAAGAACAGTGAAAAGTACATTCATGTTAATTAAAATGAACTAGAAGTAAATTTATCTCTCCTTAGATGCTATTTAAATTTTTTTTCTTTTCTTACTTAAGAATAGTATCAAGTAGTAGTAGTTCATTGTTCATAATGTTATTTTTCAACTTTTATATTATTATATTTGATTATTAGAGTTGGTTTTGATAACTATTCAAAATTATTCATCGAAAATAATTATTCAACAAATATAATTCGTATATATAATTTTAATAATAATTAATATATGAACTGATGAATTTATTATATACATATATATAAATAAAAACAATCAGTTTAATTTCTTGGATGAGTTATAAATGAGTTGGTTTGGTATAACTGTAATTTGAAAAATATTAGTTTAACTCAGTTTATTATGACTCCGAATTAAATGGATCAATTAACTTAAATTTTAAAATGATTATTTTAAGATATAAAAATATTGTATATTTAACAAAGCATAATATATAAAAATAAAAATAAAAAACTAGATATTATATGTAATATATAATAAAGTCAAAACTTAAAAAAATATTACACCCACTCACTCATCAATCCTGATAAATTTTACATTTCCAAACTTTTGTTTAAGAGAGCTTTAATTAAGAAGAAATTAGAATGAATGTTATTTTTTCTTGAATTAGTTGACAACTGTGTTTACGATGCAATAATAAATAGTTATTTTATGATTACTAAAATTGTTAATAATATTCAAATTCTAGACATTTTATTGAATTGATTATAAAAATAAATGTGCATACCATGACATTCTAGTTAAAAAACATAATTTCTCCAACTTGATAAATTTATCATTTTTCTATTTTTACCCCTAAGAAATAGACATGGAATGTTCTTATAAGGTACAAAAAAGGTTAAACACCAACAAAAGAATATTCTCATTAAAAAATATGAGATATTCAAAATATTTCAAGGAGAAAACATACAAAATAGGTATATGAACCTTGTAAATCATTTGTTGATCCTAAAGAGAAAGTTTACACTGAATAACATAATATCAAGATCTTGAAGAGTTTTAAACAATTTATATGTAATATTTATAATAGTAACCAGGTATACCCTTATTTCACATATATTTTTCATTTAAATGAAAATAAATTTTAAATGAAGAATAAAAAGGTTTTAAAAAGTGAGTTATAAATTTTAACTATAAAAATATATAAATTTATTGGACTTAAATATATCCAATACAAAAAATATCCTACAAGTTAAAAAGTGAGTTATACATGTTTTTCTTTTTCGTCAACACTAACTCATAAACTATCTATAAAGTATCTTGAAGCTGATAAACTATCTTGAAGCTGATAAAATCTTATCTTATAATTTTGGAGGTAATAACCTAATTCATTGCATTATAAGTTTTTGATAGACTAGCCAATAAACTTGTTGGTAAAGGTAAAATCACATAAAAAATAATTTTTATTATGCAAATAAAATTTGTGTTTATAAAAACATATTATTATATAATTATAATTTTAGATTTTTTAAAATAATTAAATTTTTTAGTAATTCTATTTATTTTTAAAAGTTATATATTTTTATTTGAACTATTCATTTTATTTATATGAGTGGATCTAAAGAGTATTAATTAACTTTTATTTTTTTTTATTTTCTAAAATTTAATTTTTTTTAATTCTTAATTTAAATTGTTATATTATTTTCTTAAAATTTTTATGATATATAATTTTCAATTAAATTTGTTACATCAATCTGGAATATTAATTTTTCATAATTTGAATTGCATAAAAAATGAAAAAAACCAACAAATAGTCAAAGTATTGCAGTAATTAATTGTGTATGTAAGATTGAAATATGTAATAATAGATTAAGGATAATAAGAAATGTATTAAAATATAACGAATAATAATTAAATTAGTTTTAAGTCAGAATTTGAAGGTAAAAGTTAGTTTATAAACTAGAAACTCCTACAATAAGATATTTTGAAGTAATTATCAAACACTTTTATATTAATTAAACTAATTTATTAGTTAGTTTATCAAACGGATAGTTGATTTATCTAATACTTTAATTCCATAAGTTAAGGTAAGTACAAATAATTGTAGACCTAAAATTTGTTCAAGTGGTGTAATAATTCTCTCTTAACTTCTTATTATAATATGTCTTAAACTACATGATTTACAGCACTAAAACAAATTTCTTTTCATTTATAGATTCTTATGCTTAATACAAAGTAGCACAGACTTTTCCATAAGTGACTTGATTAATTTAATTCCAACATATCATAAATCAATTAAACGTAATTAATAAAATTTATTACATACTCATACACAATACATAACATAAAAACTTTCAATTTATACAATTAATTCAATTTACTTAAAGAAATTAATTTGAAAATTTATCCGATTGCTTTTTGGCTGAGATTTGTTAAGGAAAATTGTCCAATTTGATGAGTGCATAAAAACTTAATTCCTAATGCATGCTGGTTTATTAAATATTATTGTTGCACAAATTAATACATCATTTTGGAAATAATAACTCCTCACGACAAGTACCCTGAAGGCCTTGACAGTCTACGTAAGATGTTCCGCTGGCCGATAGACAAAGACGTACTGAATAAAGAGCACTAGCATTTAGTTTGGGATCCGTATAACAATCAAGCTCAGGATGATGCCCAGTGTGTGCGCGAATTGCATCAACAACTGCAGTTGCATTATAAAGTTGTTTTTTGTTTGGGACAATCTTTGCCTTTCCAAGCACATCCTTTAGGTCGTTACGTGCGAGACTACTCAACGCCAGCTTGAAATAATCATGTTTTGAGTACATTTTCTCCGAACATGTTCCGTGCTTCAACCATTCCGCCATCCAAAACTGATCATCACTGCCAATTAAATTTGGCCAATCCGACATAAGTTGTTTTCTCAAGTCTTTTACATCCTAAACAAATCAAAATATGGCACACCTTAGTATATACAATAAACCCATACTAACCATAAAAAATATGAGATATACTCACTTCTGGGTTAAGAGCATTGGTGCTGCAATTTTGTAGGAATCCACCAGAAGTTTTTTCTGGCCAGAGTCCATGAATAGTGAATTTATTTGGTATTATACGACAATATCGCTTTCCAGTTATCCTTTCATACTCGCAGAAGCCTTTTGGCCATTGTACAACAAAAATGAAATAATCGAAAGTACTATTGTTCTCGGCAATACACGATAGGGGTGCATCTAGGAGAAGAAAGAGTGACAGAACAAAAAGTATAGACATGAGATTGAAGTGAAGACTAGATCTCGTATACTATTGTTTGATTTGCAAGTGGAGAAGTTGAAGGATATTATTTATAGGAATTGAGATTATAGGAAGTCAAAAAGAGTTATTAATTCAACGTATAACTTAATTAATGCCCTTCATTTTAAAACTATATTGATTTAACTGTAGTTAAATATAGTTTTAAAAAAAGATATATATTATATAGCCTCACTTGAAATTATTTTATAAGAATAGAAAAGTTAAATAATTTAATTGATTTTCGTAAAAAAAATTAAACAACTATCCAAAGAGAATAGAGAGAATATATAAATATATAACTCAAAATTTAGTATGTTGACCAGAGATATTTCTTTTTAAACTATTATTATTATTATTATTATATATATACATATTAAATAAATATGTACAGTTTTTTGTGTGCAATAAATATAGTAACTGATATTATACATGGAAAATAATATTTTTAAAACACTTTAGCATTAAATATGAAGATATAAAGAAAGCTGTCCAGATATTAAATTTGTAATACATAATTTTTTGTTTTGAATAATATTGATAATCGTGAAAATATACTTATTTAATTTTCTTGTGTTCCTGAATACATGTTATTTAAGGTTTTGTTATATAAATTAAATAAAAGTATTATTTCTTTCTCTTAACAGTTTTGTTTAAGATAATAATTTTTTTATCTATTTTTTTTAGAATTTAAAGTTGTATTAATTATTTTTAGTAATTATATTTTTATTTTTTATAATATCAATAATAATTAAGGTATTTCTTTGACGAGATTAATTTAAATGACGTGTTGTTTATATCAATTAATTATTTTTTAATAAATAATTTATTATTTTTATCTATATTTTTTTAATTAAAAAAAAGATGTTGGAATGAAATTATAAAAAAAAATAAAAACAAAATGATATTATGTATAAATATTTAAATTTGACAATTCTCTTGTTAAAATAATTTGAACATATTCATTCTTAATTTCTAGATTTATTATTTAAACATTTAAATATATATCACATAATAATAATTTGTATTCGGTACTTATATTTGTTGAATGATAAGTTTTTTAAGTTTAGATTGAATATATATATAGTAAAATTAAGATTGATATTAAATCTTTTTAGTCGGAACAAAAATATTTAAATTTTTTAAATCAAAATTTATAATGATAAAAATTTTAAAATTAAAAATTATAAAGAAAAACTTATTTTTATGAAGATGAAAAAAAAATTTAAATATTATATTATAGAGAATTAAAAAGTTATTTTTTTAATATTAAAAAAAAGTTTGAATATCATTTTATTATAAAGAAAAAAAAACAAATTATGATATACACTCATAAAATATTATTAAGGATATTATTGAAAGAAATTTCAAAAATTTATTACAAACTATAAAAGTTTATATTTTTATTAGTTTCTTTAACTAAATTGAAAAATAAAGAAAGTAGTAATTTTTATTCTTTGTAATAAATTTTTAATTTTTTAATAATAGTACTTTTAAAAATTTAAATATAATTTATTGATTAAAAAATATGGATAAATGTAAAAAACAATTGTTTGATTTAAGCATTAAATTAATTAAAATCTCATAAAAAATATATTTAATTATTTTTAATACTTTTAAAAAAAATATAATTAATAAAAAATAATTAATGTATTATTTAATATTATAAACAAGAGATGAAATGAAACAAATTTTTTCTCACACTTATTCAGAAAAAGAATACATATTATTTAACGATTCCAATATAAGAAATGTCACTAATGATAATTAAATATTATCTTCTGAACTAATATATGCAATATCATGAACAAGTGTAACAATTAAAATAGGTAAAATAATTCTAATTTAAATATTTTTCAATCCTTTAATTTGACATATTCTCATTCCCATTTTTGTGTTTATATTTTTTACTTTCATGACATGTTTTTCTTCATTTTTTTTATTTTTTGTGATATATTTGATTTTTTAAGAATTTTTAATATAATTCTTCATTTTCTTACTTCAAAGTAGAAATATTATATTTCTTTTTAAAATTATAAAAGAGGCAAGTTAATTTGGTTGTATTTCAATTGTTGATTTATAATTTTGATAAATTATGAAATAATCAACTTATATATTTTTTTAAATAAAAATTACATGAACCACACACAAGAGAAGATTATAGTATACGATTGTTTATGCCCTATTTTTTTACAACATTTGATTAAAAATTAGATAACATAAATTAAGATAACTCGTAACTTAAGAAAATACAACAAATTATAAAATAAGAAAAATTTTAAAAAATAAAGAAAATTAATAATTTTATATTTGTTTGATTGGTCTTGAATTTAGAATCATTTTCAATCATGAAAACTTTAATAAGATTATTTCATTATCTTGAATATCATATTACAAACACACTTCAAGTGCATAAAGATAATCACTCTAAATGTACAACCTCTTTGAAAACCTATGAATACAACTATGTAGAAACCCACTACATGAAATATCAAACTTATCTCTACAAGAAATCAATTAAGAATAAAAAGATATAATTTGATGTGATGAATGATGAAAAAATAAAAATAAAAACAAGAGTATATGTATATCACCCAATATTTTTAAATGTAAAATCATTTTTAAATAAAAATTTACAGAGAAAATATTGAATTATAATTTTTAATTATGGTAAATTCTTCCATAATTGTGTATTATACCAACACTTTAATTAAATTACATTATTTTTTTATGATTTTTTATTTGATTCTTTGATTACCTTCTATCTATTTCTACTTTATTATTTTTGTGATAAAAAGTCTGGACTGAATAATTTTAACATCATATTATTATAAAAAATATTATTATTTCTCCAATTGCACGCTCCACTTTACTTGCGTACATATCTATTTAAAAAAAAATATCATGTCTAAGAACACAACACATTGCACACAGAAATTTTGAAACGAAAATAAATACATGAATTGTATTTATTTATTAAATATTAATGTTGTAGAAATTGATCCATCATTTTGGGAACAATAACTCTGCGGTAGCACAAGTACCATAAGGGCCTCGAGAGTCTATGAGTGAAGTTTAGTTTAATTGGCCGTTAGACAAAGACTTACTCGTTTTAAGAGTACTAAATATTCATGTTTTGCTTTGTTTGGATGAACATCGGAGTAGAAAAAGAAACAAAAGAGGAAAAGAAAGTGAAAAATAATATTATTTAAATTTTAAAAAAATAATAAAATCGATTAAATATGAATAAAAAATTTATAATAAATAAGATGACGTAATTAAAAAGTTAAAAAACATTTTATTATATTATAAATTATTAATTGTAATAATTTATTTAAATAATACATAAGTATAATTTTTTTCACAAAAAAATAATTGGAAAAAAATTAAATTTTATTTTATAGAATTCTAAATTATGTTAAAAAATATTTTAAATTTAAATTTAATATATTCAAATAATTAATTAAAAATAATGTAAAAAATATTCTACAAAATTTAATAAATAATTTAAAAAATAACTTTAATTTTATATTACTAATTATTTTTATAGTTTTAATAGTTAATAATTATGAAAAAATAAATTATTTTAAAATTATTAGAAGAATGGAGATGTTATAAAGAAACGAGAACAAAATCATTTATACCTTTTCTTTAAAAATATATAATTATAAAATATATTTGAAGTAATTTTTATTGTTTTGAATTTATTTTTTATCATAATTATTTTATTTTTGCTTTTTCTAAATTTAATTATACATTTTATCATATATTTTTTGATAAAATAAGTTAATATTATATTTATAATAATTTATAATATGTATATGATTATATGATTTTAATTTATTTTTTATATAATTTATAAAAAATTTAAAAAATTTAATATTAAATTAGATAGAATGATTAAAAAAAGTTAAAATCAATATAAATATCAAATAGAATACATTTCTTATAGAAGTTATGTAATATAATTAATTTCTAATAATAATAAATACATTACAATATTTAAATTTAGTTTAATAAAAAGTTTAATTTTATAATTTTAATTTTAATGAATATTTAAATTATTATGACTAGAATTTAATTACATTAAATTAAAAAAAATTAAATGAATAATGTAATAAAAATTGCATAATTCATTATGCATTATGTATCAGCAAATACAGTAGTAATGAATTATGCCTATATACATAGTTGATTATGCATGGCATTTATTAGTGTGACTTTTTTTAGTCAAGTGGAGACACTTTTTTTCCTTCTTTCCTTTTCTTTCTTTCTTACTATTTCTACTCAAATTAACCTAATTAAACATAAACATGTATAGTAACCTTCGTGCATCCAAACAGAGTGTTAGTTTGGTATACGTATAACACGAAAGATGGGGATAATGCCCAGTGTGTCCGTGAATTGCATCAACAACGGCACTTACATCATAAAGTTGTTTTTTGTTTGGGACAATCTTTGCCTTTCCAAGCACAACCTTTAGGTTGCTCGGTTTTTATCAGAATATTGAATGCCAGGTTGAAATAATCATGTTTTGAGAAACACTCCCTCTGAACATGTTCCGTGCTTCAACCATTCCACATTCCAAAACGATCATAGCCAATTAAATTTGGTCAATTCGAAGAAAGTTGTGTTTTCAAAGCTTTTACATCCTAAACAATTAAAATATGGCACAGATTAGTATATAAAGTAAACCCAGACTAACCATACAAAAATGAGATGTAAGAGGATTGTTGCTGCAATTTTGTACTATTTCACCAGAACCTTTTTCTGGCCGTAGTCCATGAATAGTGAATTTATTTGGTGTTGTACGACATACTTGGTTTGCAGTTTCCTTTACATAATCGCAAAAGCCTTTTGGCCATTGTAGAGCAAACATGAAATAATCCTAAGTACTATTATTATTAACAATACATGATTCGGGTCCATTTAGGAGAAGAAAGACAGAGAAAACAAAATGTAGGGACATGAGATTGAGATTGAAGTGAAGAGGAAACCTCAAAAACTATGGTTTGATTCGGAAGTGGAGAAGTTAAAGGATATATATTTATAAGAGTTATTTGAAACACATCAACTTTAATGTTCAATGCATAACTTAATTAATGCTCTTCATTTTAAAACTATATTTATTTAACTATAGTAAAATACATTTTTTAATCCTAAAAATTAAATTTTAAATTCTAAATTCTAAACATGTAAAAATAATTTAAAATAATAATTATAAAAAAGTTTTCCTATATATTTTATCTCATTTTTAATGGTACGAACATACATATTGAAATAAAAAAACTAAAAGATATATATTATATAACCTCACTTTAAATTATTTTCAAAATGAAAAAAATAAACAATTTAATCGATTTTGGTGAAAAAAAATTAAACATCGAAAGAGAATACAGAGAAAGTATACATGTATATGGCTCAAAATTTAGCAACAATATGAGACAGATATTTATTTGTAAAGTATTATTATTAATATTTTAAATAATTAAATATATTTTTAATTTTTAAATTATTAATTAATCTTATATTTTGTTTACAGATTTTAAATTTATTTTGTACTTATATTTTATAAATTAGTATAAACAATTTTTAATAATAAAAAAATATTAAAAAAAATTAGGAAACAAAAAATAATATATGAAACTATTAAAAAAATAAAACAATTTTGATATATCATTAATAATTATTTACCTTAATTTATAAAATAAAAATAAAATAAATTTAAAATTTACTTAAAAAATAAAATATAATTTTAAAAAATAATTTAAAAATAATAAAATATTTAATTTTTAAATAAATATTTATTTTTGTGTCTTATTATATAAAAAATAATACTCTTAAAACACTTTAGCATTCAATATAAGGATAAAAAGAGAAAGATGTACCCATATAAATTTGTAATAAATAGTGTTTGTTTTGTATAATATAGATATAAATAATCGTAAAAATACACCTATATTTAATATAATTAATACATCTAATTAAATTATTCTAATATACGACATTGTCATTAATGGTAGTTCAATATTGTATTCTGAACTAATAAAAGCATTATCATTCTTAAATGTAACAATTAAAATACATAAAAATACTTTCAATTTAAAATTTTTAAATTTAAATATGTTCTTAATCCTTTATTTTGAAACCATGCTAGTGTTGTGATAATAATTTTTACTTTTATAATATTTTTTAAAGATTTATTAAGTGATATTTCAAACTCATTCTTAAATAGACTATTTTGACTAAAAATATCACTGAAATGTTAGTGTAGTTTGGTCCTTTAATTTTTATGTTTTTTTTCATATTTTTTTAATTTATTGATTTTTTATATTTGATAAAAATGAAATTAATCAAATACTATATTTAAAAAGAGACTATACAATTTAATTTATAAAGTATAAATCTCCGAAGTTAAGAAAATATATAAAAGTTATTCTTGAACGAAATTGTTTCATGTGATAACCTCATATGCAAAAACAAGATACATACTCATACTTAGATAAATGATAACACATGTAGTCTTCAATATTACAATTACAATGACTTTTTCAACAAAAACTCTATCTGACTTATATTAGACATCTTCTCACCATCTATTGCCAAAAATTCTAATACATAATTACTCACGGACCTAGAAGAAAATGAACTATCGATAACCTTTTTTATTAGAAAAAAAATGTATAAACCCCAAAGTAACTACTCAACCATTTTTTTATTATCTTTTAAAACCAACTTTTAACTCTGATAGAGATGTTGGAGATCATTTTTCTTTTATTATTTCGATCTTCAAACTTTTGATTTTTCTCTTCCCATCTCAAAATTCACTTTCTTCTTTCTTCTAAGTCTCACTTATACATTCTTCTTTTTGTCTATTTTCAAATTTTAAATTTGAATTTAATGATTCAAAAGGATTAAAATAGCTGTAAAAGTGAAACATGTCAAAAAAGTATGTTAAAATTGTAAATTTGACAGCGTAAATATTATATATACATATATATTAGATAAAAATATCTCTTAATAAAAAAAATGAAATCTCTTGTTTCGTATCTCCAACTTCTATTTATATTTTTCTTGACCGTCATTTTTTACTTGATCGAGATATTACATTTTTACTAAAAATGTATCTGAAGTATTGGATGCTCAAACAATCTTCTTCTTTGATTCTAAAGATTTTTCGTCGCTTGAGCATTGTGTTGAGTAAGAAGATTTTGTCACTTAAATTTGAAGTTATTTTAAGTTCCCCACTTAAGTGTTCATATAATTCCTTAAACGATGAGTAGTCTTTTTCTTTGCAACTAACATTCATCTCTCAAACTCTAGTTGATTTGTTCAACAACCAGTTCTGAAATAGTTGGTTTTTCCTTACTCGAACCAGGATGAGACATTCAAGTGAGAATTTGATTTATTTTTTTCCCTAAAAAGAATATTTACATCATAATATGAAAAACTATATTTATTTTGAGTTTTTGAGACAAAATTTCGTAGTTGAATTAATTGGCACTCTTCAATAAACGTAGTGCCAACCATCTTGGTGACATCATGCAGCAAGACAAACTAAAAACTCTCCCTCAAATTTTGTGATCAACATCATCGAAACAGGATGATCTACGTAGTATGATAGCCTGGCATTAAACTAATGCAAGCTGAAGAATATTTCAATGATCATTTGAGGTTTTTTATAAATGCCCAATTAATATGCTGAGCGCTGACATGACAAAACAAGAATATTTATTCTAGTCATTCTGCATATGGCAAATTGCCTTGCGTCAGTCATAAAATTCCACATCTTTTGTGACACTACGCATACCATATATAATATCATTTGACTTTCAGGCCTTCGTTTTTAAATTGGATAGGTGGCTCCAAAATACAGATTCTTGGTTCTACAAGCCACAGCAGATTTGTTCTCCTGCAAAGCAATGAACTTCTTCAAGGCCATGTTCCACTTCTTCATACTTTTTGCTGTCGCATATGCCTCATATGATTGCCAATATTATTCTTGGTGCAGCGACAACAACATCCTTATTCGTTTTCCCTTCCAAATAGAAGGTCAGCAACATCCTTATTGCGGCTATCCTGGTTTCAAACTAACTTGTTCCAACGACAGCAAAACAGTTATAACATTTCCTTACTCGGGAAAGTTCTTTGTCCGCAACATTAACTACCTCAGACAACAGATGCAAGTGTATGACCCTGATGATTGCCTTCCAAAACGTCTTCTAAGACTCAACCTTTCAGGTTCTCCCTTTATTGCCACTTCACTCCGCAACTACACCCTCTTAAGCTGCCCTACTCGGCACACAGAGTCACAATTCATTCCCATCCACTGTCTTAGCAATTCAACATCTTTTGTATCAGCTATTCCTTCAGTGAACTTCACCAATTCGTTGCCCGAGTCTTGCCATGTTATAAAGCAGCTCTCATTTCCAGTTGCAGGGCTGGAACGATATGAGGAAAATTTGAAAGATAATGACCTTAGTGGAGATCTTCGATTAACATGGAATTCACCAGACTGTAGATATTGCGAATCACAAGAAGCTATGTGCGGATTTGATAGCATAAACAGTGATCAAGTTCGTTGTTTCTTTGATTACCAAACGGGTAAATATACTCCCTCAATTTCACTTTATTTATTATTTAAGCTCTTCTTTTTTATATAATTTCTTGAATTGAACGTTATTTATTTTTATTCAATTCAATGACGATAATTTTTGTTTATATAGTACTCTCTTTCTGTTTGTAAATATCTACTATACGTACTTCTTCTGTTTTTAAATAAGTGTAGTTTTAAGAGAATAAATTTGTTTCATATTATCTGTTCTTTGCAAATTTCAATGATGCATTAAGTGTTTTTTACCAACTATACCCTTATTTTAAAAAATATAAAAATAATTAAATGATTCTTTTTATGAGACTTTAATGGACCAACTGTTTGTATTAACCAATTATTTTCTATCTTTTCATCTGAAAAAACCTTAAACTACTCTTATTTAGAAACAGAGAGAGTATCGTTCTAGGAGAAGAAATTTATATTATTTGTCGTTTGCAAATTTCAATGATGCATTAATTATTTTTTTATCATCTATATCTTTATTTTAAAAAATATAAAAATAATTAAATGATTCTTTTTATAAGGCTTTAATGGATCAGTTATTTGTATTAATCAATTATTTTCTATCTTTTCATCTACTTTTTCTTCAATCAATAAATCACATTTTAATTCTTTGAGGGTACTATTGGAATTTTTTTTTTAAATTTATTATAAGTTATAAGAGTTACTACTTTTATTGGTTTGTGTAAAAAAACCTTAAAGGACACTTATTTAAAAATAAAGGAAGAACTATTCTATGTAAACAAAATGGAGAGAGTAATTATGTCATTTGATTTTGAGTCTGCTTTTTTTTTTTAAAATGTGTTAACTTGTTATGAGCTTTAGTTAGAAACTTGGGTATCTTCTTGGAAATATATCTCTCATTAATGAAGGATGTAATGACTCTGCATAGAACAAGTAAATAGTTTATTTTAAGGTCTTGGAATTATTTCTCTGACTCTTGAAAAGATGTACAATTATTTTTGAAAAGGAAAACAATATTTAATATCCACCTATCATTTTGGAGAAACTTTAACCCTTCTCTATAAATAAGGGTTTTCAAAGAATTGAAAAAATCAAAGAGTAAACAACAGTGAGTTGAGAGAAAAAAAAAAGTTTTCATTATTTATGGTGAGATTGGTGTAGGTCATATTAAAAGGGAGTTAGTATATTATTGGAATTTGACTTTTTCTACTAGTATTTTAAATGATGTAAAAGTAAATTAGACCGTTTTAAGTTTTATAATAAATAAGTGTTTAATTTTATATTAATAACATCATTTTAATTTTTATAATAAATATCTATTTAACTTTATTTTAACCATTGAAATATTAAATATTATTTTAACAAATAATATCATTAAAATAAAATATATATATATATATATAATATATTACACTGACTTATGTATATAAATAATAACTTACATATAAATATATAAACAGTAACATTTATATATATATATATATATTTACTTATATATATCATATATATAAATAAAGGTAAAGTTAAAATTATATACATATTAAAAATAAAATATATGTATATATTAAAAAGAAAAATCTAAAAAATTTGAAGGTGAAACGTTGATGAAGATTTTAAAAAAAAATAACAATGTATATAGTGAAGCTGTTATTGAAATATCATATTTAAAAGAAAAATAAATTTTTTTAACATTGGAATTCATGTAATCTCTTCTAAATTAATATTATATATTTAATATTTCAACAAATAAATAAAACACATTATCATTTATTATAAAAATTAAATTTAAAACAATTTAATTTACTTTTTCAATAGATACATGACATTCCAAATATCAGTAGAGAAATTAGATTAGTAAAGAAACTTTTCTACTTTTACAATATTAGTTCCATTTTCCAACCAATTCAAACTGTTTAAAGTAGTAAAAGAAACAGAAAAACTACTAACTTATTTGTGTTTTCTGTGGAACTGTCAAGAAAAAGATAAAAGTTTCGTATTAAAAAATAATATGATTAAAATAAAACTTATATATAAGTATCTAATACCAATTGATTTTAAATTAAAATTTAAGGTGAGTTGCCATTATTAAGTGGGTCTAGGGTTTGCTTATAGGATAAATTGTTTGAAAAATTAAAGTCAATGTACGTTATCATATGATTTTATTTTTTGGTACGTTCTTTGACTTTTATAGTTGGTTTGCTAGTTGAGACTTAATTAATGGCAAAAATGAATTAAAATCATCCTGAAGTCGTGGCGTGCTTGCAAATTGAAAGTCGTCGTATTCTAATGCACATGGTTAAGGGGTTTTTTCTATCTCATTAATTACTTTAATAACATTTACGTTGATCCTTCAAAAATTACACTGTGATTATACTATTTATTTAAAGGATTTACTTGTCAAATAAATTTCCCAAATGCCTAAAATATGATTCTATTACTTCTTCAAAAGTTATCACGGTTTTATGGATTACAATCACAGTTGTAAATTTAAAATATAAAATGAAACATAAAATTTAAAATGCTGAATTTTAAAAAGTACTTGAATCAGAAAAATAAAAAGATTTATTTTCCAAGTTTTAAAAGGTTAAAATAAAAATAAAAATGATTAAGATGAGAGTAGAGCTGTCAAAACGGGCGGTCCAGCTTGGCCTGACTCTACGGGCCAAGTTCAGAAAATCTAATAGTCTAACCTGACCTATATTTTAAAACGGGCCATAATTTTTAGCCTGACCTGGCCCTATGTTAGGCCAACGGGCCAACGAGCCATTTTTAGCCTAATTAAAAATTGAAAAAATATTACAATATATTTACAATATAATTTTTTATCAACAATATAAATATAAATATATAATATACTTACATGAATGTGTGTGTAAAACTGTTTACATTTGAATAACTTGTAAAAAAACTTAGATCACATACTAAGTACTTCCAAAAGAGTCAAACATCTATTAAACAACATAACAGAGACATGAGAAATGTCAGAGGAGTAGTGCAGTAGAGGAGATGAAATAGCTTGTGAGAAAGAAAGAGAAGAAATGAAGAAGAAAATAGAGACTCTGAGATACTAGAGTTTCTTTCTTTGATATGACAACATAACAATTAAGAACAAAAATTTAATATAAAAAATAAACGGGTCAGCCCATTAGCCTACGGGCCAGCCTAGCCTTGGCTCATATGGGCATCGGGCCAAATGGGTCAGGCTAAAAAAAGCCTATTGTTATATAGGTCATAATTTTTTAAGCCTAGCCTGACCTGAATCATAGGTTATACGGGCCAGCTCATCGGCCAGACCTATTTTGACAGCCCTAGATGGGAGGTTTATAGGATCTTCCTAAAATTGTAAAATAACGTGATACACGAATACCTACATATATATATAGTAAAATAAAGCCATGAATATTACCTTACTAATTAGCAACTAGAATATTTAAAATATTATATTTTGCCTTAGCAGGATTAAAACACGACATTGAAGAGTTCATTTGGTTTTGTTGAATTAAGATGACAAGAATCTTTAACGGACAGTGATGTTACAGATTTTCAAAGAACTGATTTGATGTTAATATTTTTAAGACTAAAAAGTGTGGGTGAATTTTGAATATAGAAGGCGAGGCTGCTCCACTAATTGTTCAGTAGTTTTGAATTTCAGCACGTCAAGAACATGGTCTTCGAGTTTTTGGAATCATCACATTATCCATTGTTGGACCAGCTATCATGGGTGCCATTGCGATGGCATGCTACGCCTCCTTCAAGTACAGAAGAGGCAACACAGCTAGAATTGCTGCAGCACAGAGGTCTACACCAGCTGGAATGTCACCCCAACCTGCCATTGTTAGGATGGGCTTGGATGAGTCTACAATCGAGTCCTATCAGAAACTGGTATTAGGGGAGAGCCGAAGAATGCCAGGGCCTAATGAGGGATGTTGCACCATATGTCTGTCAGAGTATAAAACCAAAGACACAATAAGATGCATTCCTGAATGTGCACATTGCTTCCATGCCGACTGCATAGATGAATGGCTTCGAATGAACAGTACATGCCCTCTTTGCCGCAACTCTCCTTCCCCTCCTTCTGCTGTTCTAGCCATCTCCACTAACCATTGATTGCTTGTAGCACAAATCTGGGACAGAAATCCACCTGCTCTCATTGTTTGTTAATCGCACTTCAGAGGCTTAGTTTAGTGATATGTACCATTGTTTTGGATGACTTAATGTTAAACCGTTGTCAACTTCTCATAAAAGGATTGTAATAATAATTGGATAAAAAAGTAACAGCAATATCCAACCCAAGCTTATCACTAATAAGATTCAGTAACAAAAAAAATTACTTCAAATATAAGTGTTCAGTGTAAAAATTTTAAACAAAAATAAATATAACAACTTAACTAAAGAAGTCTATAATCATTCTTGGAATGGTGTCCGAAGTTTGTGATCCATGGTGATTTTACTTAGAAATGTTTGTCTCGTAATAAATACTTCTATTCTATTTTCTGAAATTGTTGAGATGAGTATCAGTAGAAATTGTTAAAACTTGTTTCTTAATTTCTGATTGTTTCAATTTTTTTTCATGCATAAATAATGAATTTTGAAGTTCAAATGATACATATAAGTGTCTTTGGATTTCTCTATAACATATACAACAAAATAGAATTTTAGTATTAAAGATCATAATATCTTTTTTAATATTTTTTCTTCTTCAGTTTTGTTATCATATGTGTATATTTTGGTGACAACCGTCATCACGTGGAAAAAGTAGTTTATGATTGACTTCAAAGTTCATTCAAATTGTTTCGAACTCGATATGAAAAACTAGAAGTTGCTACTTCTTTATTCTTGCAGACCTTGATATTTCTTTTTCATTGAATCCCAACTGTCTTTGAAAGTTTTTTTTGTTGAGAATGATTTCCAAAATAGATTGATCAATGTCTTGAAACAAATAATTCTTTGTTTTCAAGTCTTTTAACTTTAGTGCGTCTATTTTTTTTTTGTTCATAAGTGAGTACTGTATTACTTTCAGGCACATCATTTTTGACAATCTGCTTATACTCATTTTCATCAATAGTCATAATAGTCATATTGACCATCAAAACAAGGAATTGTAACTTGTCTAACAAAATCCTTTCCCTGTCATTTGTTGGTGCAAAAGAAGTCTTAAAGTCCAAAAAAAAAAAAATAATATGATACCACTTTTAGAACATATTCTTTTCCGTATATTATTTAAAATAATATAAACACGTTACATAGACCTTATATATTTTGTAGAATAATTTACCATCATAAACTAAAAATTGAATAATAAAAGTTATTCCATACTAAAATGAGAACATGGATTATTGTGTTTTATAATAATTTTCTAATTACTAGAACACTTATAAGTGACTCAATTAATTAAAATTAAAAAAACATAAATTTTTAATAAGACTCTTCGTATTCTAATATAGGTTCTTCTAAAAGACACATTAGAAGTTTGTAAAAGTGTTGGATTTGAAATTCAATCTATTTTTTAATAAACATGAAAAAAATAGTACTAATTAACAATAAGATAGGGAACAAGAATAAACGAGGCATATGCCTGGTATTTGTTGTATTACAAGCAGATAAAACAAGGGTGTTGATGGAGACTACAGTTCGCCCATCCTTATAGCACACTTGATACAATCATCCAATATCATCTTGGCATCATATTTGTATACAAATCCTCTGTCACACAGTTTTGTTGAGGTCCACTTTATTTCCTTCTTTGGCCCATCTTCATGTCTGAAAGGTATTTTTCAAAAGAAAATTGTAAAGGAAGAAAACTTCATAATTGGTGTCCAAGACTATATAATCATCTATAAATTTAATCTTAATCGTGCTTAAAGTTATTTCGTGAAAACTATCCTTGTTTAATATCTCTTTTCATACAAATTTATATGATCTAGACCTTTGGGTTAGTTCTTTCAAAAACTGACAAGAGACCAAAAAATAATAAATCTATCAATAACCAAGAATAAACAATGACTTACTCTAGTTTAACGGTGAATTCTGGATGATAAAGAACGTAATGATTAGCCATATCTTGTAATGAAATGTAAGAACTTGCACACAAAAATCTTCCTCTTATGGAGGTGCTTTCCATGCAGAAAATATGAGCTTCACAGACGTCATCAATGTGTACAAGAGGAATTTTACCCAACAATTTCTCTAAGAACTTGAGTGATTTATAGGCCATTTCATTTTGCACAATTTGTGCAATACAAACTACCCTGCTACCAAGTGTAGAAGATAGAAGGCTGTCACCTCCCACTAGTCCACAAGGGAGTGTTACCACCTCCAATCCTTCTCCACCATTTTCATCATCCTCATAGCTCAACAGATGTTTCTCAGATAGCGTCTTTGAATAGGTATAGTCCTTCAAATATAAGACCAACACAATAGAGTCAACATTTGGACATTTGCACCTCTGTATCATATTTGATTCTTGTACAGTGAACAATTGTAAAATAAACAATCGCAATGGTGTAAGGAAATCAAGAGATGAAATTCTGAAGACTGATTCGTGGTACATGCAACTTAATATCAATAATGGTTTTCACCGTCAGCGATTGAATTTATTTCTCACTCACCTTACTCTCTTTAAAGTTAGCAGAATCTCTCTGTATGACTATGTTGTGAATTTAGGGTGGCTTCCATCCAAACTCCAGAGGTAAATTTACTATGCCATTTCTCTCCAATAACTAAATCCTTAATAAATCACATGCATACGCTTTTTTATGTGAGGCTTAGCTAATATGTGTTACATGCTTATCACTCATACTAACTAACACGTTTATCTTGTTCTTATTTACTTTTTTTCATTTCCTGTTTTAATTTTTTTGTGTAACTTATTTATTTTATTTTATCCTCCTTTACATTGGTTAAATGAATGGAAAGAAATTCTTCTACTCTTTTCAATTCCTCTGTACCATACATCTTTCTGTCTTTCTCTGTCTTGTTTCTTTACTTTTCCATTGTACAGCAAAAAAAGTGCGAATGAGGGGAAGTGGTAGTAGGAATCTGAATTCTTTCTTTGGAACAAATTGAAGAATAAAAAATTGGGAACTAACCTTGTACAGAGGATCATCAAGGTATACGTATTCCAACGAATCATTGAGAGGGGTCCAGCAAGTTTCATCCATTACGTCTTTGAAATCACTCCCATCTGCTTTCAGTGGAGAGGCTGAAACAACAGACGCAGTGTAGATCAGACGCTTCACCGTCCCTGATTTCACACATGACATGGCAATGCTTTTTGCCCCTGCCACTGCTGCTTCAGTAGTATCCTTGTACTGCTATATATGCATGCATCTTACCATCATATCACTCAAATAAAAATAACAAAAAGACATACTAAAATTATAATCCGTCAAGAACTCCATGCCGTGTTTTATACAGATTGAGTTATGTATAGAGAGTTAAATAGGCGAACCTGAGATGAACCTGGTTCATGGATGAGGGGAGTAGCGACATGAAACACAAACTCGCATCCTTGAATTGCAGGATCAAAGTGAGTTGGGTCGTAAATATCAGCCTCAAACAGAACCAGTTTACCTTCTGCATGAGGAAGACTCTTTAAGAGCCTTACCTTTGACTCGTTCTCTGTAGATTATGTTCCAAAATATGAATAAAAATAAATTCAGAAGAGAAGAGACATAGGTGTGGAGAAAGAGAAAGAGCGAGAAGACTAACTCAAGTCTCTTAGAGTTGCATGGACAGTGTAACCCTTGGCCAATAGCTTCTTGATGAGCCAGGAACCTATGTAGCCACTGCCTCCTGTGACACATACCTTGCTCCCATCCCCCATCATTTTTCTTCTCTTTAGACAGCAGATACTTATACAGCAGAAACAGTTACAACTTGGAACTGAAGTTGAAGTAGTTTAAAGTGGATGTTTTTGCCTCCTTTTCCTGGCTCACAAATACTGCCTGATCACTCTTTAAACATGCATAGTGTTATATTTCGGATTGTTACCCTATTGCAGATTTAGAACAAAATTTTATTAATTTTAATGCTTAAATTTAGGACTGCATAGTGTGTTTAAACTTAGAAAAAGCTGGGTATAATTTTTTTAGTAAGAGTAAACCGCTGTACACGCAATGTTAAACAATTTTAGTCAATCACAATTCACCATTTTAAACTATTATTTAGATACAAGAAGTCTTAGAATTTAATAATTAATTATAAAAGAAGTTATTGCACACCGAAAGCCACAGATATGCATAAATAATAGGCATGGCCGGACCCAATGCAAGTATTTTCTATGCCTTCTGTAACTCACTGGCTGGACTCCACTGCACCAACAATGTGTGCCAAAACTTCTAATATCTCCATAATGTTTACAGATTTCAATCTCATTCTTCAAAAATATCACTCCAAAATAGAAATTTCAAAATATATCATTCATTTGTCTCTTTCTTAGCCTTTCTAATCGTAGACAAACCTTTTTGTGTGGAACAACTGTGACTGTCTACCAAAATTGTTGCAAGGAGTGACTATTTTAAAGGTTGTATTTCAGCATTATGAAGGTTTAGGTTTAAATCACTGTTTTTGCTTAAAAAAAGTTTAAATCCTTCATTCAGACCTTCTCTGAGAGGAAGTTTCGGGATATCTCGGGGCATGTGCTACTTGATTTTCTAAATAAGTAAATAAAATTCATTTTGAAATATTGTATTACTTTTTTAGGTCCTCTTATTATTTAAGTTTTTTTTTAAAAAAAAATCCAATCTTTGCTCTAAGGATAGGTTTTATTTCAAAACTTTAAATAACATTAATTTATTTTTGTAATAACATACAATTTTTTTCTTCAATTTTGAAGATTTAAGAGTTTTTAAAGAATAATTTATTTTCCACAGTAAAGATCTTATTATAAATAATAGATTTTATATTTAATATTTTGTTAAAAATCAACAAGTGGAGATGATATGATGATGTGATACTTTCTTTGTAATTAAAAAATTACTTTCTTGAACTTTATTTTTTGAATTATCTCTATAAACTTAACTTTGGATTATAATATTTTTAAGATTGATTTTTGTTTAAAAAATATATTTCAAATATAGTGATTATAGGTATTCTGATACAAGTCAATATATATATATATATATATATATATTAAGAATTGAAGTGAATTTCTTTTAAGAAAATAATTTAGATGTAAGGTAAATAAATTTATATTTATATAGAAAGTTATTTAACAACTTATTAATAACGTTTCATTTTTTAAGGATCGAATTGAATATTTATTTTAATTCTTTTACTGCACAAATAATGAAAAATGTTACTTTAATAAAACATAATGTGATTTAGAATACGAAATTAATTCGGCATAGTTTCAAACAAGACAGTTAAAAACAAAAGAAAAAAACAAAGTACATTTACAAATGCTAAAAAATGTGTAGCAGTGTCAATCTCGGAAGGCTGAGATATCAAAACTTTGATTTAGAATATAAAACAAATACGTTGACTTGTATTCATTCGATAGATAATTTAAAAATATAATAATAAGTTAATATATTATTAAGAAATGATTGTGTTGTTAAATTTTATTAAGACAGAGAAACAAGGTGGTAACCTTGAATTAGGGGATGAAAGTGATTTGGGTTACCTTTCAAACACCACCACCACCACTGTCTTACCTCAACTACCATTTCTTTATTTCAATGGTTAACTTTCCATTTCTTATATACTATATATTTCCCTTTTATTTTATAATATTTATTAAATTTCCTTTTCATATTCTATTAATTCTTCATAACTCAGGCTTGTATTACAGAAACTAAAAATATAAAATTAAAAGAATTCATCTATAAATTATATATTAAAATAGTAAAAATTAATTAAATAATACATAAAAAATAACACATAAACATGTTATTTTTTGTAATTTTATATGGGCCGATTAATTTGTGTTTATTTTTTTAATGAAATAAATTTATTTTTTAATACATTTGTCTAATTTATTTATTTTAAAAATAAGTAATCCTTTGTTTTATTAGAAGAAAGTTCTCTTTTTCTCTCTATATATACATATATATCTTTTAAATCAATGATTTTTCTTTTAAGTCATTTATTTGAAACGCGCTTATTTTAAATGTAAAAAACCAAATTTATATATGCCAACTATCTCAAAAAATATTCACATCAAATGCTTGTAATTCTATAACTTATAGTCTATATTTTTTTAACTTACCAAGTTTTAGTCATCAGTTAACTTTTTAATTACATTTTCTAAATATAGTCATATATCTATGATGAGATACTTATAATATTTAAATTATTTTAATTATGTTTCTTATGCATCTTACCATTTGTTTAAGTTTTTTTCTAAGAAAATTGAAAGCTAACTTTCGATTTGAATTAGTTTTAAATTTTAAACTAAAGCGATTAGATGAATTAGTAAAACTTTTTTAATTAAATAACTCATTTTTCTTTTCAAAATCAGTCAAATTCATATGTATTCCTATATATACAGGTTTGGACAGCATGGTTGATGTGTAAATAATTTGTAGGTGTAATCAGATTTTGCATTTTGATCTTGTGATTAATGGTCAACGAATCATCTCACCAAGCAATAGAAGAAGACTGATCAATTTAGCCCAACACTTTTTCCTACGCAACAAAATGGCCTTCCTTCACCACTCTCCTGTATGTTAAGAGGCCAACTAAGTTGTTTGAGTGATAATCTATTTATCATAGTCAAAATTCCATCAAGCTGGCTCTTAGACCTTTATGATCTAGGTTTTCAACTCCACCTAATTTTTTTTCTCTTTTGGAAACTTGTAGTTGTTGTAACTGCAATCAATCATAGTAAATAAAGGGAGAATAAGAAAAAAAAATAGAATTCCAAATACTATATAGTTGATATTAATTCTATTTATACCCAAATAACACAGTAACTATTACAATCCTAATTATAATTCTAAATGAACATGTAGTGGAAGGATAGAATAAGGTTATCTGAAAATATATATAGTTTAAATAAGATAAAATATGAATACTTTATTAGTTAAGTTGAAAAACTTATAAATTTAACTATTCAAATTTTATTTTATTAAAATTATTATCTTTCTAAAATTAATTTTTCTCTATTTTTTTTAGTCTAAAGTTGTAGCAGTACATTTAATTTGACAATCACGATTTTCCTATTAGTAGGTTTAGGCTTACTGTGTTAAAAAAGAATTTATTGGATTTTAACTTGGAATAGTTGGATTTTTCAAATAAGAGAAGCTAGTTAAGTTTTTATAGCACTTTAGAATAGATAATCTACATGATTGATGTGATTTTGTCACAATGTTGTGAGTTTTATGCACAAAAATATGTTTTGTTGAAGAATATTTAGAGTGTTTTGAATTTTGATATAAATAGTATATGAGATGATGAATTTTGGGATATTTATAATAATACTTCTATGTTTGCAATATAGTTAATGTTCTTTATAGATATTACTAGTCATTAATGTAATGTATGAATAAAATGTTGAATTGTTGAAAGGGATGAATATGTTATAAGTTGTGTGGGTGAAATTATAAGTGGAATATATTACATGTTTAATAGTTTCAAAGGTAGAATTTTGCAAGGAGAGTGTGATGAATGGTGAATTAAAATTTATTAATATTTATTTTTGTGTTAGAATATAATGTTTGAATGATAAATTTGATATGTGAGTATGTGACTTATTATGTGATTGATGATATGTATATGATATATATCAAAATGTGTGATCAAAGACGAAATATGATTTGAGTTACAACTTACAACTTATATTGATATCACAAACCTATGCTACTAAAATCTTGTGTTTCATTAAGAATTTAAGTCACATGAATTAAGATATTAAGTAGTGAGAAACTAAATAAAATTTTATTCTATCATCAAATAATATTATAAATTTGAGATATATTTATTGCAGGTTAAATATGTGTCTTTGATAATATATATTTAATACATATATTCCAGAATTTGTTCATAGATATTTTTTCATAAACATTATTTGTTATATAGATCCATGTGTTGTATATATTTATGTATGTGCAAATGTTTAAAGATAAACTGAATATGTATCCATAATAATATAAGATGTGAATAAATTTTATAAATTATATATATATATATATATATATATATGAGTTTTAGTCTCAAATAAAATATTAGTTTTTTATTCATATGTTATAATTATATATCACATCATTTTGTTATGTATCAATGATAAGATTTTATTAATACAAAGATTCTCATTTTTTTTTATTGAGGTTTTGAATAAAATCACCTTTTCATTTTTTATTCTAATTACTTTTTTAATATAAAAAAGAAATAAGAAGGTTTTTTTTTTTCAAAACTAGTACAATTTTTCTAAAATTTATCAAAATAGATAAATTTTTAAAAAATTATATAAATGGGTAAGTCATATTGTAATAATATAACTTTAAAAGTAATACGAATTTTAATTTTGAACTTTTAGAAATAACGTTTGGAAATCATATTAACAAGATTAATTCATTTATGTAATTTTTTTAAAATTTATCCATTTTGATAAATTTGAAAAAAGATTACACCACTGAATTATTTTTCTGTATATGATTTAGTGAACACGTGCATACACTCAGTGTTGTAATTTTTTAGTATTACAGTTAAAAATGCTTAGTAAATAAATAAGAAAGAAACAATATTGTGTAAACATGAATAGTGTATAGTAACTCAGAATCCTTATTTTTGAATAAATATAGTACTATTTTCTATTGTGAATTTCCTTTTTTTAATTAATTTAGTACTGAGGTTTTAATCAACAAGACAAAAGCAATAGTCTAAACGATAAGATAGGGAAATAAAGGCATAGGCCTATTGCAGGAAGATGTAGATGGAGACTAGAGTTCACCCATCCTTCTTGCACATTTGATACAATCATCCAATATCATCTTTGCATCATATTTGTATACAAATCCTCTGTCACACAGTTTTGTTGAAGTCCACTTTATATCCTTCTTCGGCCAATCTTCATGTCTGAAATGTAATTTTTAAAAGAAAACTATAAACAACTAATAGGAAGAAAATTTTATAATTGGTGTATTTCAAGACTACATAATCATCTATAAATTTGATCTTAATGGTGCTTAAAGTTATTCCATGGAAATTATCCTTGTTTAGCATCTGTTTTCATACAAATTTCTACCATCTAGACCTTTGGGGTTAGTCCTTTCAGAAAATAAACAATGAAAAAAACCTAGAAATAACAAATCTAGCAATTATCAAGAACAGCCAATCACTTACTCTTGTTTGAGGGTGAATTCTGGATGATGAAGAGAGTAATGATTAGCCATTTCTTGCAATGAAATATAAGAACTTGCACACAAGAATCTTCCATTGATGGAGGTGCTTTCCATGCAGAAAATATGAGCTTCGCAGACATCATCAATGTGAACAAGAGGAATTTTACCCAACAATCCCACTAGGGACTTGAGTGATTTGTAGGCCTTTTCATCTTGCAGGATCTGTGCTATGCAAACTCCTATGCTACCGAGTGTAGAAGATAGAAGGGTGTCACCTCCCACAAGTCCACAAAGCAGTGTTACCACCTCTAATCCTCCTCCACAAAGAGTGTCACCATTTTCATCATTCCCATAACCCAACAGATGTTTCTCAGATATTGTCTTTGAAAAAATATAGTCCTTCAAAATAAGACCAATATAATAAATTCAACAATATATCAATAATTTTTTTCATGTTAATTATTGAAATTCACTTCATTAACATTTGCAGCAGAATCCCTCCAAAGGACTATGTTGTGAAATTTGGGAGACTTTTATCCTAAATGACATACATAGGCTTTCTCAAGTTAAGTTTAGCTTATATGTTACCTACTTATTTTCTACACCAACTATTACATACGAAATGAGATTAACATGTTTAATATTTTTTATAACAAAATTATCATTATTAGTATTTGTATGGAAACAGATATAACAAAAATAAGTTTTGAATGACTGATATTAGACAGCAAGAAACAAATCTAAAACAAAATTGTATTTTGTAATTAAAAAATAAAAATGCAATAGTAAGTGTCTTTCATTGAACTAGGTAGAAAAAAAGACTTTCTCTTAATAAAAATGAGATATGATTTTTAAAAACAATAAATAACTTAATATGAAGAAAAATAAATGAAAAATTATATTTTAGTTACCATAAAGTGTTTTTTATATGATTAAGTTCTATCCTCTTTTATATTGGTCAAAACAAGTTGAAACAAATTCTTTTACACTTTAATCTATCCATTGGAACCACCTCTTATTGTCATGTTTCTATAGGTTTCTATCTATCATGATCCAGACAAGAATAGCAAGCTCTGATATAAGAGAAAGAAGAAAAGAATGAAAGGTTGGGAACTAGCCTTGAAAAAAGGATCATCAAGGTATAAGGATTCATTGAGAGGGGTCCAGCAAGTTTCATCCATTACATCTTTGAAACCACTCCCATCTTCTTTCAGTGGAGAGGCTGAAACAACAGACGCAGTGTAGATAAGACGCTTCACCGTCCCTGATCTCACACATGACATGGCAATGCTTTTTGCCCCTGCAACTGCTGCTTCAGTAGTATCCTTGTACTGCTACATATATATATGCATGCATTTTATCACCACATCACTCATACATAGTATTATTAACATTTTAAAATTTATTCGAAAATAACAAACATCAAAGCAAAATCTAAATCAAAATTTTTTTTTCAAATAATAAAAAACAAAATAATGAAATTAATAAATATAAAAAAAAACAAACATAAATTTTTTAACCTATTTTTAATATAAAATAAACTCACGAAACATAATTCAGTAGAACTTTAATCACAAAAATTAATAGATATATAATGAAACTACCTCTAATAATCAATAAAAAAGTTTTTTTCACCAACAAAAGTGAATAATAATTCAAGAAAAACTCTCTGAATATCTAGTTGCTATTCTGGAAAAATTTGTTTAGGATACACTGATTATTGTTAACCTCTTTTTCTCTCTAAATAATTTCTCTTCTCTCTGCAAAGCACTTTCTAACTTTGTGGCTATCTTTTTATCTTCCTCTAAATTTAATTTAAACAAATACATTCTTTTAACAGCATGATGGACTGATAATCCCTAAAGAAATCACATCCTACTTTTTTTTAATTAAGTCAGCGTGTCCAATAAATTGGTAACTCTGTCAATAATCATCCCATGTTTTATGCAGATTGAGTTATGTATAGAGTTAGACAGCCGAACCTGAGATGAACCTGGTTCATGGGAGAGGGGAGTAGCAACATGAAACACAAACTCGCATCCTTGAATTGCAGGATCAAAGTGAGTTGGGTTGTAAATATCAGCCTCAAACAGAACCAGTTTGCCTTCTGCATGTGGAAGGCTTTTCAAGAAGCCAACCTTTGACTCATTCCCTGTTGATTATGGTCAAATTATGAATAAAAATTCACTGGACAACAATGGAGAAGGAGAAAGAGAAAGAGAGAGAAGACTAACTCAAGTCTCTGAGAGTTGCATGAACAGTGTAATCCTTGGCCAACAGCTTCTTGATGAGCCAGGAACCTATATAACCACTGCCTCCTGTTACACATACCTTCTTACAATTCCGCATTTTTCTTGTTTTCACAGAGAGATGCAACACAAGCAGATACAACTTGCAACTGAAATAGGTTTGGAGAGTTTTAGCTTGAGAAAGTCTCTCTTTAATACACGATCATGTTTTCCATCGTGGTTCTCTTCTAGATTCTTCTTCATTGAATTTATTTTAGGAAAATCTCGTGTCCGCGTCTGATTGAGATTAAATAAATTTGTGTCAGTTTATTAAATACGTGATAAATTAATTATAAAATATTAATAAAGTATTTTATAAATATTTTATGATGTAATATGTATTATTAGGATAGTAAAGTGGGTTGATACGTTCCACTTTCGTCCATTCTAAATTTAGCCTTAAAAATGGATCGGAATGATATACGGTTAAAGTGTTTTGTCCATTTCGTATAGGTGTGCGTTTGTGGGTTCCCGTGTCTTTCACATAAAATTTTAAAAAAAATTTAATAGGTATTTCGTTATTAATATTTTATGAAAATTTGTAATATTTTTTCTTGTTTATTTTTTTTTCTCAATTGAGTTCCAAATTTTATTAAAATATGTCAATGTGATCCCTTTCCGTTAGATTAGTGTGAACGGTGTTAACTGCGTCAGGACATGACACACGTATCATCTTGTAATTAGTTGGATATATTTTTTTGTTTTAATCGTATCTTTCTCCTTACTCCTCTTCCTCCCAATCCTATCTTTTTTCTCAAACCCCACCCCTCCCTCCCAAATCCCATCCTCTCCCACCCAAACCCCACCCCACCCCCTCCTTCTTTCATGAAGTGCATCAGCTTCAGATTGTGTCAATCTTACATTAATTTCATTGTCACTATACCTAAATAAGCTCACCAACCCTACCAATAGCTGCAACAAATTGACCAAACCCTAATTAGATCAAGAATAAATGCCCTCAAGCATTTTCACTAGTTGACTTCTTTCTCTCCAAATGCAATAGGTAGTGTAGATAAATTAAAAATTCAATATGACAAATCTTACTTCCACTTCCTTAAATATTTTTAGTGCAATTTTTCAATTGGGGTTTGGGAGGGAGGGAGGGGGTGGGGTTCCAGAAAGAAGAGAGGATTGGGAGGGAGAAGGATATGATTAAAACAAAAAAATATATCCAACTAATTACAAGATGACACGTGTGTCACGTTCTGACACAGTTAATGTTGTTCACACTAATCCAACGGAAATGATCACATTTACAGATTTTAATAAAATTTGGGACTCAATTGAGAAAAAAATAAACAAGGGAAAACATTGCAAATTTCCACAAAATATTAGGACCAAAATGTCTATTAAATCTTTAAAAAATTAAAAATAAAATCTAAAATATTTTTTATAATTTTTAATTTCAAATTTGAGTATAATGCAAAACTAAATATTAAATTTAAGTATAACCATTATAAAATGAAACATAAAAATTAATTATTTATTACCTATTACAAGTAATTAAATAAATATATTATTAAAAAATATATTAAATTAGATCATGAAATAAAATTTAAATTTATACTTCTAAATATATGATATTCATCAAATAATGAATGAAAATATTTAGTCATATTCAACCTACACAATAATATAAAGTTAAAAAATAATAAATAAAATATCCATTTAACATGCACGGACTACAGGTTATGCGGGGCAGGCTTATGCGGACCAGCGAACTAAAATATCCAACCCGTCTCACACATTTTGGCAGCGAGCCGCAGGTAGGCTTGCTCCACATTGTCACTCCTATATATTATCATCTTTTATTTTATTACATAATAATGACTTATATTTTATATTTTATGATAAATAATGATTCATAACTTATTCTTAATTTATTTATTTTTATTTATTTTAAATTAATTTTTCAAATCTGTTAAGTAGGATGTGCATATAATTTCTTTTAGAAAATTGTTAATATTTCATTTAGAAATTCTTTTTTTATTTATGTGGATAAAAAAGAAAAAAATTACATTAAAAAAGAAAAAAAAAACATTGAGTACAAGTTATATAGTAATAAATAATTTTATATAATGTTAATTAGTTTTAGAATTCAAATTTAACGTAAGAACTAGTCAATATCAAAAGTGTTATATAATTTAAAAAAAAAAAACTATCTCTTTCAAAATATCTTATTTTATTTTATAAAATATATACATTTTAATTAAATAAAGTTACATTATAATTATTTTAAACTTACTTATAATAAATTTATAATTAAATTTGTTTAGATGCATTTTTATAACATTTATATTATAAATGATATTATTTATAATAATTAAATATAAAAATATAATTCTGATCAAAATATTTATTATATTTTAATTAAATTTTAATATAATGAAATTTATAATTTTGAATGATATAAATTTTAATTCTTTAAAATATTAATTAACTTTCTTACAAATAATTATATAATAAATAATAAAACACATATTTATATAATTAATTTTTTAAAATATATAATTTTAGTTTCTATTATTCTAAATAATATAATTATATTTAAATATTTAGTTAAAATATGTATTTTAATCAAAATAAATATTTCTTTAATATTTATTTATAGTAATAAAACTATTATAGAATAAAATTTAATTTTTCATTTATTCTAATTGAAAAAAATTAATATATTTATATTATTTAGAATACATGTTAAATAGAAACTAAAGTTGTGTATTTAATAAAACTAATTATATATATATATATATATATGTTTTATTATTTATTATATATTATATAATTATCTATAAAAAATTAATTGATATTTAAAGAATTAAAATTTATATTATTAAATTAAATTTTAGATCATTAAAAATTAAGTAAAAATATAAATAAATATTACAAATATTAACAATTTTGATAAACTTATAAATTATAATAAATTTTTATATTTAATTATTATAAATAATATCAGTTATAATGTCAATATTATAAATAAATACATTCAAATTTCTTTAATTTAATTTTATTATAACTAAATTTTAATATAATTTTATCTAATTAATATATATATACATATATATTATAAAATAAATTAGAATTCATTGTAAGAATAATTTTTTTCAAAGTGTTCTTTAAGAAAAAGGAATATTTTTACAACTTTTTTATATAAGAAAGAGAAAAAAATTTACAAAGAAAATGTTAATTATTATTTAAAAATTAAATACACTTGTTATTTAATAAATTTGAAGAGTTTATTGAAAGATTAAGATTAAAGATAAATTATTCTATATAAATGGATTCCTAATCTTTTATTAATTATAAAGTTTTGATTTAGGAATTGATTTATCTATTGTAAAAAAACTTGGTAGTCTTTCACAATATAATTAATGGTCATCCCCTTGTGAAATTACAGCTTCAATCATAATATATCTCTAATATGATTTTTAATTAAGATAATCATAGAAAGTCTACCTATTTATTATATATTTATAATTAATTGAGAATATAAAACTACTTTATATTGTTAATGCTTAGTAACTTTTCTACATAGTTTTAAAAGTTACATTAAAAAACTTGATATCGAGATTTTAAATTACTTCGGAGTTATTGGCACCAATAACTTTGAACATGTATTTCACAATTCAAAATTTGGAAAGTTTGATATCTTTATATATTATGCACTTTACTACTATTATTTACTATAAATTTTATCTTTCTTTTAATCATGTCTATCAATTTAATATATATATTATTTATATAATTCTTTAAATACGAGTAAAGTTTGGTATATAATATTTTTTTTAAATTTGTATCGGTATAAATTCTTACTATAAAATATTTTTATGTAAAATGTAAAATTTAAATAATCTTTAATTTTTATAAATCATATTAATCTTTTAAAAATTTTAGGTTAAATGGAATAATATACATTTTCATATATACATTCAAATATACATTCAAATTTTTATGATTCGTGTATATAATAATAATAATTTATTTAGTTAGTTAAATAATACACAATAAATTAAAAATAAAAATGTTTTTTTAATAAAATTGAAATTTGTGACAATTAATTTAAAAATAATATTATATTTTAAATTAAGTTAAGTTAAACAAAATAGTAATTAATAAAAAATATTAAATTTTAAATTGAATTTCACTTAAAAGTTGTAACTAGTCTACAAAATCTATTTAATCCATGGATTATATAAATTTAGTATAAAATTAAACTGCAATCAACTTTTTCTCAAATAAGTCAACGTGGAAAAATGTTGAGTAATTAAAAAAGAATTTATTGGACATAACAGGGATAATTACATGTCTGTTATCTTTAATTCATTAATTTTTTTAATTTAATGTTGAGAGGATATTAATATTTTAAACTAAAATTTTACTTTATTATTCATGCGTTATTTTAATTCATTGATTACTTTTAATTACTACATTTTGGCGCTACTTTAATATTTAAACTATAATCGTTTTAATAAAATCAACTTTTTCCTAAATAAGTCAACGTGGAAAAATGTTGAGTAATTGAAAAAGAATTTATTGGACCTAACAGGGATAATTACACGTCTGTTACCTTTAATTCATTAATTACTTTTAATTTAATTTTGAGAGGATATTAATATTTTAAACTAAGTACTTTTCTGTGCCTCCTATCTTTATTATTGTCTTTAATTCATTAATGCTTGGTTTAGATTAAGGTAGGAGTGGAAAGAAAAAAATAATAATAATTGAAATGTGAAGTTGTGTGGATGGAAGAAAAGTAAATAAAAAGAGAGAAAAAATGTTTGTAATAAATTTAATTTATGTGATAAAATAATTTTAATTATATATTAATATATTTAAAATTAATTGAAAAATAAATTTTTATATATTTTAAAAAATAATTTAAAAATATATTTAGATTATTTAAAATTATTATATATTATATTAATTTTAAAATGTATTATAAAATTAATTTAATATTTAATTAGTTAATATAATAAAATATTATACATATAATTGATTATGTGTTTAAAATATAAATTTATCTTATTTTTTATAATTTTAAATTTTAAAATTTAAGTTTTGTATGTTTTCTTCGTCTCTTTTAATTTTTATCGTCAGAATCAAACATACTTTAAATTTTTGTGCCTTTCCACTTTTTTATACCTGAATCCAAAAGAGGACATCAATTCGATGTTAAGAGAATATTGAGATTTTAAGTAGGAGGAATGATGCTTTGAAAAACTTTTTTTAAATAGCCATTTAATAATTTATTTTAATAATAAAATGTTATATTTATATAATTATAACAAATATAAATAAAATTTTGAAATAAAATAATACTAGTTTTAATTGTGAAATGAAATTAATATATAAAATACAAAAAGATATCAATGTATCATGCTCCTTCAATTTAGTATATATGGTACTACTTTTAAGATTATTTATTTTCACTCAGTCTCTTAAAGTGTGTGCCACATATGTGATATCTCCATAAATTTTACAGATTTCAAGCTCATTCTTCGATAATATTATTAAAAATTTATAATATATCTTTTGCTAATGTAAGAAAATACATTAGCAAACTGGACCCTAAGAAAAACCCTTTGGGTGGACCAAAAGTGGTAGG
The DNA here is from genome assembly GCA_030347555.1 of Lablab purpureus. Taxonomy (NCBI): domain Eukaryota; kingdom Viridiplantae; phylum Streptophyta; class Magnoliopsida; order Fabales; family Fabaceae; genus Lablab; species Lablab purpureus. The sequence continues at coordinate 19,275,592 of CM059259.1, forward strand.
TAGCTTAGTCAAAACATTTATGCTTTGTTTGGTTTAACAGAATTCCTCTCTCTCTCTCTATATATATTTCTTGTTTGCAGTGAATATAATTGATCTGTAAGAAAAGAAAATATATATTTGTTATAGCTCATAAATCTTCTTCTTTTTCTTTACAATAACTGTCAATAAAATTACAAAAAATTAAATAAATACATAGAATATATACAAAATTATATTAAAAATAATAAATTAAAAAAATAATTATAAATAATAATAATAAAATATATATTTCTAATCTATGTATATTTAATTTAATTATTATAATGTATATATATTTAATTTTAATTATATAATTAAATGTGTATTAAGCATAATTTATATTATTTTATTTGAATATCTAATATTAAATATTATTTTAATATTTTATACAATTTATTTATTAAAATTTCATTATATTTTTAATTTAATTCTTATAAAATATATTTTCAATATTTTTACATCTATGACATTTTAATTTAGTATCATAATGTGAAACGAGAATAACATTTCAAACAAAATGTAAGGAATAAGTTTAAATAAATTATTAATATTTATTTTAAATTTATTTTTTATTTAAGAGTAAAACACTAATCATATAATTTTATTAATTAAAAATTTAATTTTAAATTATCATATCAATCAAATTATTCACAATTTTTATTTATTTATTTTCACTTTTTATTATCTTTTCTTTAAAACAAATAATCATACTTTTTATTTTCTTTTTCTTTAAATTCTTTTTTTTTCTTTCTCAAATCTATCATTTAAAACAAACAAAGTTTTAATGTTTTATTTGGATCATTAGGAGTTGAAAGTGACTGACAAATTAGAAAAATAAAGTATAAAGAAGGTAAAGAAATAAAGAAAAAAAAACTAAAAAAGGATTGTCTTACTAATTGAATTTATATTTTTAATTTTTTTGGTTTAATTTTATGTTTAAGACTTAAAACTAAATAATCTATTTTTATGATTTTAAATTAATATTGTAATTCAAATATATTTTATTTTTTTGTCAAAAGTTGTAATATTTGGAAACAAAGTTAAAGTGTAGTCTACTCCTTCATATTTTACAACTATCATGCTCTATTTTAATTCACTCAATCTCTATATTTGTGTTTAATTGTGTACATAATGTTGGATGCATTTGTTATGTAAATTTTAACTAAAAAATTATTTAGCTACTAGAGTATTTGTTAATTCGTGATAATATAATAACTCTTTTGTAATATTTTTTTAAAATTATTTTTTTAATCAAATTTTAATTTTGACTAAAAAAATTAATATGGTCTCTTATGTCAAATTAACATAGATGACGTTGAAAGAATGACACATAATAAAAGACATGTATTTCTTTTTTATTTTATTTTTCTTTAATTAAATTTCCATATCTCATTTCATGTGTTATGTGTCATTATTATTTATATTGTCATTCTTCTAACATGGTCAAGGTCAATATGATGTAAGAATCATATTAATTATTTTTAATTAAAATTAAAATTTGATTAAAAAAAATAATGATTAAAAAAAGTATTAAAAAATAATTCAAAAAATTGAAATAAAAAAATTTATTTTATGTAACTTTCAAATTATATAATTTAAAAATAAATTTTTAAATTAAAAATAATTTCTTAATTATATAATTTATAAGTTATTTATTAAATTAAATGACTTTCAAATTTTATCATCGAAAAACAATCATAATTCAAAAAGTAACTTTTACACAATTCGAAAATCATAAAGTCATTTCTAAATAAAAAATTTACTTTTAGACTGAACAATTACAAAATAATTTCTAGATTAATCTGAAAATTATTATTTATAAAATCAAAATAACTTTTAAATTAAATCATCGACTTGCACAGTCTAAAAGGAAAACAAAGCACTTAGGGTTGCAGAAAAAAAATTACACATGGATCTCTAATCTAACTAATACCCATAATAAATCTTCACATGAATTTGATTTTTTTTAAGATTTGTGTATTTTTTTCTTCACACATAATAGGATACTGGATGGAGATAGATATATGGGAGTGGTGCATCTATCATTCCTAAAAACAATTCTACTGTAAACGAACCTTTGACGACAGAAATGATGAGAATCAATGTCGACTAAGACCATGGCAGTGGTAGTTAGCATTGTCGCTGTAGAGGCTTTATTATATCATCATGTATGACTCCATGGTGATGCAAACTACAATGCAATAGATACTTTAGAATTCATAATTAGGTTTTGAACCAACCAATCCAGTAGTAATCAGATGGGTATTGAATTAACTTATTCAATTTGGAATAATGAATAAATTAAGCAATTGTTTAAATCAATGTATAACATCCTAAACATTAAAATTAATATAACATTTTAAATTTGTAAAAGGTTAAAAATTCATTCTATCTAAATTAACAATCACATAAAAATACTTAAAATAGGTTTGAGATCCAATCAAATTGTAATGTCATTAACAACTCTAATGTTTAAGTCAAATCTCATATGTTAGAGCAAATAAGTGAATAACATTGGATTCTTATATATTTACCCGCGTCATAAACAAAAATAAAAAAAATGAGAAAAAATAATTTAAAAATAACTTGAAATATTATTTAATAAATTATCAAAAAAAAGGAACATATCAATATGAAAGGTCACAGTAATAAGACTTCTAAGAAAAAAAAATATTTTGTTTTCAAATTTTATTATGTGATTTATCTAATATGTCGAGAAGATTATTCTTCTCAGTTCCTAAAATATATGTGGTTTAAATGCTTAATTTAACTTAGATTCTTCAATATAATTTATTAAGAAAATACTAATTAGTAATCAAATATATTTTAAAGAATTGTGAGATGTGAATGAATGAAAAAATAATGAATATAAGAAAAAAATAGCTGTAGTGACACCATAAAAAAAATTATATTATTAGTTTTGTTTTCTTTATGACTTGATCAACAAACTGTTATATATATTAATGGAAAAGAGTAAAAATTATACTATTTCAATTTCTTTTTATTATGGGTTGTGTTTAGTTTATTATTAACCAATGTTATATATATCTATATCTATTAATGAAGAGGAGAGAAAAATACATTACAATGTTCATTTTAAGAAATATTATTTCTCCCATGAAACTTGATAGACGTAATATACCTAATTATTCTTATTATATAAATTGTTAATCTCAAATTAAATAAAAGACTTATATTAAAAATAACTAGTTGTACTTATGTTTGAAGTAAGTGGAACTCCTCTCATATTATGTAACGTTTTAAATTAATATTATTTTTGTATTATTACTAATTACTTAATGCTTAAAATATATTATTTTAAAATATATAATAATAAACCATTTTACTTGTAGCAAAAGTAATATTCCAATGACTTAAAAAGGTCAAACGTTATGCGAAAGGTTATACTCTATGGAAAAACCTTCTTTAATACTTCCTTCAGTAATACTAAAACATACAGCAGAGGCAGCTTCACAATTACGAAGAGCATGCAATGTATCTTCATTCTTCTACTTCACGCCTACTTCTTGAGCCTATCCCTCCTTCGACCTCAGCCTACAAATAAATACTGCATGTGGTTTCCTTTGCTGATGATTATCACCCTCACACAAATCCTCTTAATCTACAAATTATTTTTAGGAAGGAAACCAGACGATTTTTCCATCAATCACTAAAATTACTTATCACTCATGCTTTAAAATATAAAACTATTTTCTAAAAACTATTAGAACTATACAATTCAAAATGAAATGGAAAAAAAATCTGATATTTAAATAAATCACACAAAATAAAAGCATAACCTATGCCTTGAGTCATCATTCTATTTTTTTACCTCCTAAAAATCTGATATACAATAATAATTTCTATATTGATATAGATTCTTGGGCTGCGGATCTGAACTACACCGGAACCTTAGACCAGGAACCAGAAAATCTCCTATAAGCAACAAAAGTTTTTATTTCATAAATGATGCTTTCAATTTCTTTCGTGTTTTGTTTAGTATGAATATCACTGAGAAAATGGCATTAAAAAATTATCTATTTGCGACGGATACATACAATGGTCATGTCAGTAAGAAATATACGAGCGTTGTTGACAATTTTGGAGGTCACAGTGATGAATTTTTTAGAATCGACAAAGTAGGCATTTTCACACAAAAATATTATTCTAAAGTTTCGACAGTTAGGTAGTATGACTTTTCTTCCAGCAACAAATTACTCATGGATTTACCAACCGATTAGATAATGATGTGACCACTAAATCATTGATAAGTGTATTTTATTTTTCTTAGTGATAATGAATTCATTGGTGAGTGGCTGATTGTCCTTGTTTTTCTGTCCATAGGAGTATTTTCCCCATAATTCGTTGGTAATGGTATATCTTCAAACAAGCTGAAGAATACTTCAATCAGTATTGGGGACCATTTAGGGGTTTTCAACAATTGCCCAACATGGTGAGTGTGCTGACTTGACAGAACAATGACATTTGGTATTCTAATTTAGCATATAGCTGGTAGTCCTGAGTCAGTCATAATTCCACATCTTCATTACACAACGAAACCCATTTATACCATTTGACTTACAGTGACCCCTGACTGATGGTAATTACATGGATATCAATATTTGGAAGAGTTGAATGTTGAGCAGTTACGAACTTATTATAACATGGATTGTAATTATTATTGAATAAAATAGGAACAATAATATCCCACCATTGTTGATAACGTTGTCTGATAATATAATACAAAAAAAGAAAATTTGGAACATAATGCATAATTCTTGGATTATACAGTGTTCAGCTTCCTTTAGCTGTTTGTTATGGGTATTATTACTACATAAAATACCGCCATGATGAACACTAAAACGAACAGAAAAAAGGCATGCATCAGTCAGTTCCCCAAGTCAGAACACCCAAGTAAAAGGTGCAAATAGGTACGAAATACTGTACAGAGAAGGAACCGCCATCTCTCTAAACACTCTTCACTTCTTAGCAAGCAGCTTCTTTGGAAGTTTATCCAGAGGAGTCGATTTTAAAAGAAAAAGCCTGGCAGCACGCTCCTGCAAAGTACCTCCACATTTTAACCCACGTGACTGCAGCTCAGACTTCAACCTTTCCAAGCCAAGAACCTGTGAACAACATACATACGGAATAGGCATTAAACTTCTGAGGCTAAAAAACAGTCCATGAACAATGCCCTAATAGGTGGAGGTGAACGTGGTACTAAAGGGCCATTACTACATGCGTATTAGATTTGATGTTTAGAACCTCGGATCCACATTAAAAAAGGTAACTACTGAAAGTAGCTTCATCTTGAATGTGAACCATCCATCCACGTTTGACTAGGACCCAATATCAAACCAAACATACATTTTTCTGATTTTTCTACATAAAATTTAGCAGCCCACAAGAATGAAAAGCATTGCTAAATTATAAAAGTATAACATTATATCATTATTTATGCATTATCCATGCAAGAAAAATCCAAAATCTAGTAAATAGATGTCACTTTTATGGAAATACATACTACATGTAGCGATAGGATTAGTTTGTAGCTTTAACTTAGTGGTGCCAAAAGTTGGAATTATCCACTAAACAAAATGCGGTCACGATAGTTCAATATAACTACTACCATAATTCAAATTACTAAAACCACCTTCAACTATCGGTTAGAATTATTAAAAAAACTGAACTATGGTAACAACTGAACTATTTACAGTAAATTTAATAGTGGTGTGATTTCCACCCAAATTGAACCACTTAGTTTTGCATACTTTTCAAAACTGATGTTATATCCAACAATTTAAAAATAAAAAAGGGGGTCTTGGTGGCTTTATTTATATCACCTACTATTATGGCCCATAATGCTTTGAATAACAACAAAGTGCAAGTCAGAGGGTCCTCTAATCTATAACTAACCAGACAACCCAGTACCAGAGGAAATTTTATTGGCTCCGCAACAAACCATAACACCTGAAACAGACTAGCATTTGAAAGCTCTTTTTAAAATGCTTCTTTCTTACTTTGTACTATATTGATAGGACTAAAGTTCTAGCTAAGCCTCAATATATTGACATATTTCTATTCAAGTTAAACCATTTTTAAAATAAGAATAAGACCGCATATTTAATAAGGACATAAAAATAAATTCTTTTACCAATTTATCATTAATGTTTTATCTTACAAAACATATAATTTAGTAGTATTAACTTCAAATTTTTCATACTTTGATTTCTTTTAATTTCATATCATATTTAACTGTCAACTTTTCTATTGTAGGTGTAAACTTGTTATCAATGGCCACTATTTTATTTTGCTAAAATGTAAACCGTAAGTATGAGATGTAATTGATTTGGTCTCTTATGTGTACTTTAAATGTTGAAATCCTATAAAATTATATTATATTTCAATTTTCGTGTTACAAAATTACAAAAGTATATTAATTTAATATTGTTTTATATATCATAAATATTATTATTTTATTAATATCGATCCCATTATAGTAGAACCAATAATCTTGGACTAGTGTTTTCATTCACTGGTTCAATGACAGGTCCTGTACTGAAAACAATGATTTTTAGATAACCCCAATTTCCTCTCTAAACTAAAATCCTGGGTTTCAACCTAGCCACTGCCTTCAAATCCAATTCGACATAATAATAAAGCAGCATATAATTAAAAAATAGCACAGCGTACCACACGAATACAGGATGTTACTGAAAACATACCTCAAGTTCGGCAGAGGAATTCAAGGCATCAAAATTAAGGGGCTCCTCCATTGCGGGAACACTAGTGCTTGGTAAGGTCTCTTCATTGACTGCTGCTTTATGCTCAAGAGATCCATCAATTTCCATATCATTATTAGAGTCGCCAGCAATGGCCACAGTTTCAGAGCCTGTAATATTTGAGGCCTGATTCACAGCACCATCAAGCTTGTCAGACAAACCTCCATGGCAATCCTGATGTACATCTTCTTCCGCATTAAGTCCAACAACCACTGACTCATTTGGCATTGCAGTAGCCTCATCGCTTATCACAGGCTCGTCCATGGCCTGAATACTTTCATCACTCAGCAACCCAACAGACCCCACACTTGCTTGTACAACAGTTTCCTTCTCCTCCTCGGACCCACTTTCACACGAGCCGGAACCAGATGAGCCTCCTCCACCAGTCACCGAACCCGAACTGCCCTCAGCCTTAGTTGACTCAGACTCATTCTGGCCATTCAACAAATCCGATTTCTCCAGTTTCCCCTCAACATCAGAATCATCACTATAATCACTATCACTTTCATTCAATTTCCTCTTCCCCATCCTGCAAAACACAAATACCCATATCAACACCCCCACAAAGTCCAAACAATCATCTAAGAAAACCAAATAACAACAAATTAACAAACAAGAACACACAACACATGCGTAAGTATACTAACCATATCTTCAACTTCTTGGCATCATGGTGGGGTCGTGAAGGGCTCTTGCGTTTGGCAGTCAGAGCCTCCTTAACGGACAAGGCGACCTCCGCAACGCAACGCTCAGATTCCGCCCTATATTTCTCCACGTATTTGTGAGCTTCACCATCACCTCCAGCCTTTCCCTTACCCTTACCCTTCTTCATCTGCTTCTTGAGAAACTCCTCCGCCACCTTCTCGAGCCTTCTCTCCTCTTCTCCCGCCTTCCACTCTTCCAACCTCTTCTCGGCGTTGACGTGCCTCAGCCTCCGGCCACTCATGTCCCGACAGGCGTCGAAATTGTTTGTCTTCTTCTGCCCAGCTTTCGTCGCGGCGCCGCGAAGAAGCGACCCGAAGCCTCCCTTTCCGCCTTTCAGACGCAGCAGAAGCCGAACCGACGGGAACATGTTGCCGTCCTCCGGGGAGCATTGGATCGCCGATTTGTCGTCGTTAAGGTGGCGAAATCCGGTAACGAGGCGCTGGTGCTGCACAGGAATTCCGGTGAGTTCGAAGAGACGATCCTTGATGGAACTCGCGTAGAGGATCGGAGAGGGGAATAAGAGGGTTAGGGTTTTCCCGTCCAAGTGCTTCACGAACAGGTTGCACATCTTGCTGCCCCTGTTCTGCTCCATTCTTGAATTCGAAAACTAGAAATTGGGGGATTTCGAAAATTAGGGTTTGGGGAAATTGGAGAGAAAGACAACGAGCGACAAAGTAAGGGATGTACGGTATAATATATTTGTTTAGCACCGTCTTTAGAGAATAAGTGAATAAGTGTGTAATTTGGAACTCATTTTAAATTTCTTCAATTTGTTTTGCGCGTATTTGTCCATCGGGTCAATATTCCTTCAACAAAACTTCAATATAGAAGTGTTTTTTTATTAAATTAAATAGCTATTCTTGTACTGCAAAAAAATTCAATGACCACTCAACTAAATATATTTTTTTGGAACGCTCTATCCAAACTAAGTAAATTAAATAATTTATAATCAATTTGTTAATTTAATCACAATCGAATGATCTGATGTTTGAATTCTTTTTATCTTTTATATAATATATATGACTTTTAAACTTTTACAAATACTTTTTAAAAGATAACTTTTTGAATATATATATATATATATATTAATATAACACTAAGACATACATAAATTAGTAATAATTTATGTTTTATTTCTTTCTTAATTATTATTTTAAATAAATAATTTATATAATAATTGATATTATAATTGTAATGGGCCGTATAATCTTATCTTATGATGGTAGTAACATATCTATTACATAGTTAATTCAAAATATTAACATGCGTTGGATGTATATAATATATGACATTAAGAACATCAAAATATAATATATAAAAAAGCTAAATAAAATTATAAAATTTAATTGCGAGCTTATTCTTCCCATCAACACTTGCAATAGAATCTCTTTAAATATGACATAAAATCACAATAAATATTTAATTAAGACTATACGTAAAAATAAGTTAATGAATAACATATACATACATAAGGATCATATACACATATATAAATAAATCTAATTTTAGTTATATCACATTTTATTACAAAATATAAAATGTTAATAAAAAAACTTTAAAATTATGATAAATAAATTTTATTAAAAATAAATTTTATTAGAAATAAATTTTATTAAAAGTTAATACTTAGTATATGGTAAACTTATTAGATATTAGTTGATATATGTTATTAGAGATACAAAACATTTACTAGTGGTACACTTGTTATTAAGTTAAATGTAAGTTTTTCTTAATTTTTTATCATATGAAATTTTATCTATGTGACTAGACCACAATGAAATAAGACTATTTCTCTTAACATGTGTTTTAAGAATTTGTCATTGTCACCCAAGACATGACACCACTTTGGACATCCCTATATCAAGGACTATGTAACTACCCAATCAAGGTTACCCATCCAGGTCAAATCTTATATACATATATACCACTTCATATACATGTTTATAAGTAATTATCAACTAAGATCTACTACCAATGAAGGGCCATCGAAAAAGATATACATCATGTATATCAACTTTAAATATATATCTATCGAGAGAATGTATAGTTAAATCTTATATTTTATACAACATCTTATCAATAAACATGTATAAAAGCATAAATCATATGACATAAAATCATTATATTTTCAGCATATCATGCTCAAGCAAGCTTCTCCCACTTAAACAACCTCTTCGATATTATAATGATAACATCCATTTAATTTGAGCAACACATTTGTTGTTTAGGCAACATGGAATCTAAGAACATCACTTTTCTAGGGTTTTCCTCACTTTGGCGGCCATCTTGTCACTTAAGTGTGAGAGTTACAACCAACAAACAACTGGCACGCTTTGGAACATCTTTTAACAAGTTCTAGAAAACTCTTCCTCCACCTTAGAACACTTAAGCATGCACTGACACTCGAACACCCAAAAATTAAATGTCACATGGCACCACACACTCACACCACATGCCCATCACTAGAAGGCCATGCTCAAATGTTTAAACTTAAACTATAAATTATATTACTTGAGTGTCCATTATAATGCTTAAATGATATGTTTATCATCTCAACATCTCTCTTGTTCATGTTCCAAGTCATCGCTTAAGTGGTTAATCCATTGCTTGAGTTCTCCCTAATACTGCAAGTCATTGCTTAAACATGTTACTTGAACTATACATCATGTCGCTTGAGTAATTGATGTAAGTTCGTTAATGTAATCAATACACACTATTTTGGACCTTGCCTACGTAATCATGTGTTGCTCGAGGGATACATGACTCAAGAACACGTAAATAACTCAAATTCAATGTTTTTCCAAAACACAAATATATAATGAATTCATATTTTCCAGGATCCAACAATGAGTAAAACTAATGTGTTTAGTATCACTATAATCTTTTACAACTAATAAATTTCAACATACAATTAATATCTCGTTAACTTCATAAAATCTATAAATTCAAAATAATTATTACTCTACTAAGAAGTATTTACAGTTCTCCTTATTTAAATGGAAACAAACTTTAGTTCGATAATTTTTTTTCAACAATCCAATAAATCCAAGTAAACTTTAAGAGAAATCAATTTTATGCTAACAATATCTCATCTCAATATTTTTATAAGAAAATTAAAACTAATATAGAATTGATTTTACTTACTAAAACTAATATTTAATAACTTCAAAAATATCATTACTTCACTAGTTCTTCATAATTAATAAAGTTTTTATGATTTCTACATTGTAAGATTTAGAATTTAAAATTGACTTTTATATTATACAATCTTAAAAACAAAATTAATTTATAAATTTTGAAAATCAATTTAACTTTCAATTTCTGTAATCTGGAAATTAATTTTAACTTTTAAATTACATCATCTTGACTTCATATTTACATAAAAAAAACTTTCAAATTATATAATTTGAAAAAGACTTTCAGATTAAACGATTCAAAAATCATTTTTTGACTTTTAGATAGTATAATTTAAAAGAATTTTTTAAATTACATAATTTAAAAATTATTATTTTTTAAAAAAAGTTTAGATGATACAATGTGAAAGTATTTTTATATTGTACCGTTCTAATTATGTTTCTCATATTTTTGTTAGTCCTCCTTCTTTTCAATCATTATTGTTTTTCTTATTCTTTTTCTCCTTTGGTCTCAACTAAGAGAAGTCGACAAAGATGGCAACCACGGTGGTGGTAAGAATTGCGGCAATGAATAGAATAGTTGTCTTTTACCCATCCCATGGAGGCGAGGAAAGAAATAATGGAGATACAGAAAGAAAAAGTCCCTACTATATGTTTCGTTTTTGGTACTAATCGATGATATTTGGCCAGCTTTTTATCTTTAATGTGGGCCTAATCCTGTGGAAGGAAACTAATACATTAGTCCAAGTGGGTGTCAGGGTGAGTGTTTTTTTGAGTGCATAAAGAAATTCTCCACGTTTTATTGTTAGATTTGGGCTTGAGGCTGCATGCTGCCACTGAAACAAAAATAATATATTTTTGACAGAAAGGTATAATAGAATTTACATAACCATGATATTTTGACATCCAATAAATTATTTTTATATTCCTTATATTTATTATTTTACCCTTCATCTTCTCTCTTTCTTTAATAAAAATGAAGGGAGATGATTGGTGAGCCACTGAAATTTATCTCCACATCCATAATACACCTTAAAATTGAATATTTTTTTAAAAATAAAATTTTATTTCTTTAATGACTCTAAAAATAAGATTATTAATTAGGTATAGAAATCATTTATCTTATATTTTTTTTCTGTTCCTCTATTAAAATTGTGACATATAATTAAAATAGATAAATCAACATTTCACTAATTTTTTTTCCTACTTTACCATTTATATATAATTTTTTTATTTTACTTTATTTTAAATACAAGAACGTTTCCACATGCTTCCAGTAATGATATTCTTTCCCTTCATGTTACTATTTTTAAAAAAAATTCTCACCTATTTCTCCTTTGTTTTCAATCAAAAAATTTAAAAACAAAAAAGTGAAAAGTATCTCACATTTCCATTATAGGTGCATTTTATTTTTGAGTTAAAAAGTTAATAAAATACTGATTCTGTTTTAATGATGTGTTACAGTTTTATTAGTGAAAAAAAAAAGAGAAATAGAAATATGAGATATATGACATCCATTGGTGGAGATGTGAAAAGTATATAACAGAATATTTATTTTTATATAAGAAGCATTTGACATTAAATAATCCAATGCTTGATATATCACACCTTTGGAATGACATATTTATAACAACAAAGGCGTCTGAATCAGATCTTCGTATTATTTGGCTCATAGAACGTTGTAGTTGCCTATACTAGTAGGGTTTTACTCATGAAGTTTGCATGCATTTCAAGTAGACAGAACAAACCAAACAACTGCACAAATCTCTTTTTCTCTCTCTCTCTCTCTCTATATATATATGATATTGATCCTTTATTACAAACAATCGAGTTCCAACTATTCTTAAAGGTGTTGTTGTTTCTTTAAAAATGAAAATATCAAGAGTAGCAATGATGTCCATCGTCATTCTCCTACTTGCAGGATGTGAAGTTGTGACTTCCATAACATGTCCCACGGTTATTGAGGATGTGACACCCTGCACTAACTTCCTGAAATCAAAGTCAAAGAACCCCTCTGAAGAGTGTTGCAGAGGCATCAAGAAACTAAATGGTGATGCTGTAAGCCAACAAAATCGAAAAGCTATCTGCCAGTGTCTCAAGAAAGCATTGGCCGGAGTTGGAGATTATGATCCTCAGCGTATACCTCTAGTTCCCAAAGGCTGTGGACTCTCTGTTACACTCCCTCCTATTGACCAGAAAACTGACTGCAACAAGTAAGCTTCTTCTCTCCTCTTTTAAATTCAATTTTTGTAAGAACTTAACTTTAGACTATGAAATGTCAGATGGTGATGACTTTTTTTATTTTATATTTTGGTAATGCAGAGTAAACTTTATGACATGATGGTGGATTGCTGCAACTGTTTACAAAATATTATTAAGAGAGTAGAGAAATAAATTGACAATGTGTTTGTACTATGCATCATGAATAAATAAAATATCTTTTATATGTATTTGAAATTGTTTTTGTCAACTTAACTAAATGTGACATAAAGTTCTGCATAAAAATCAAACTCTAACTTTTCTCTAGTACACAAATCAACGACGACATCTTAACCAAAGTTCATCTAATTAATGTCGGTAATTTTTGTCTTAGTACGGGAATATAGATAAATTTCCCCATTAACACGTATTAAAAGTTAAAAGGAAAAATAATAGAATAAACTTCCTTATAGAGTAATCAAATAAGTAACAAATTCAAGACTAATATTTTAAGAACTACGATAAAGTTTATTTTGAAACTACAAGACATGATTTAAATATTTGCAATGGCATTTACACAAATCATCTTGTGTTTCTATTCTGCATAAAGATTGATTAAATTTTAATGCAATATTACATCTCCATGAAAGCCTTTTGCTACAACATATACACATAAATTTATTGAATCGATTCTTAAGCAACCCTCCCAAAATATGCACACAAAGCAGCTATGCAGTATGGATAACATATCCTTACTCCTCCTATTTGCAAGTTAGTGTTTCAGAGAAGTGAAATCTGGCTCGGCTGGCTTTGGAGGTAGCAGAGGCAGTAGTCTCTGTTGCACTCTATTCTGTCTGTTATTTTCTCTCAAGTTCCGCACTGCATTAGCAGCAAACCTTGATGCATATATGGCTGCACCAAGGCTTAGAGTAGAGCCATCATCCTTTGTCAGGGCATCTTGTAGCTTGTCTTCTTCTACGTGCAAAGACCTCTCAATCTTCTTTTTCCAGTATCGACGCCAAGCTGCTTGTATGAAACGGGCAGCCCATGTCTTCCACTGTGAGGAATAGAATCTGCATGGGAAACAAGTTTATTGCAGAATTGGTGAGGTTATGAAGTTTTTTTTGTGAAAAAAATAAGAGAGCATTGTATTCTAAGATGTTTTCCATGATCCCACTTGTGCTCTTATGTAAAACACTTCAGGTTGGTTGTTTGTTGTCACATGGTTTTTTACTGCTGTTATTGCTAAAATATAATAAGCTGATGAGTTTGATGGGATTATACAAGTAAACAACTCTCAGAAGTCAGAACCCAAAAAACCTTTCAGTTTTGAATTATAATTTATAACTGCACCTTGTTTCCTATAGTCCAGCACTGTTCCACTACGTGTAATAGTGCATCATCAAAGAGGGAAAAAGGAGAAATTAACATGATATAAACTATGAAGTCTTGCCTGAAAGCGTGTTGGAGCTCTTTGCTGCTAAGACGGCGAAATTGGGAAGCAACAAGCTTCAAGTCATCCGCCATGAGAGCAAAGGCTTCAACTTCTGATATGGTTTCTACAGTCCTAGTTGAAATGGGTAGATTCGAGGAGGAGTTAGGATCCAAGGCCCATGTCAGAAGCTCCTCTCCGCAGAATGCACCTGCTTCGAGAAACAAGGAGTTGAAGAAACCAGTTCTTCCACCATTTGTCGTCACGGTAGAGACTTTTCCACGCATAATGAAAAGCATCTCATCAACTGGATCTCCTTCACGAAAAATGCGGCTCTTCTCAGTATAAAGAACTGGCTTCAGTCTACTGCATATTGCATCCAACAACTGCTCATCCATTTTCTCAAATATTGGCACCTAAATCAATAAGAACATGAAAATGTTCATCACACAAAAAGTTTGATTAAAACAATTATGTTGGGATACATGATTGTAGATGAAACTCACCTTTTTAACTAAAGTTAGGCAAAGGTGACGCTTTATGTCCCTTCTGAGATCTTTAGGAAGGTTACGAATTAATGCCTCCTCCTCGACACCCCTATTTTCTTGCCACTGATACTGTTCATACTGTCTAATTCTTCCCTTCAAGTTCTCAGGTAGCATACGGTGGGACATCCACTGTTCTGCGTCCTGTCTCTTCACTCTCATCTCCTCCACTCTAACAGTTGTAGATTGCAAATATCTCTGTAACAATATTAACACAATAATGGGAGAATTTTTGGATAGCAACTTCTTATCATAAAATCAAATTTTCAAAAACTACTTTTTTGGCAGACAATGAATTACCTGCATGTTTCCAATAAGTAACGAGAATAAAACCAATCCAAAGATGGCAATGAAGATTGCAAAGACTATCTCTGGCACATAAGCACTTGTCTTGAGATCTTGTCCAAGAGAACTGCAAAAGATGGCACAATTTTAATATTGGTACGCTTTGGGCCCCACTTTCAAATAAATTTGCGCTAACTTTTCCTTTATAAGACGTTACAAACACTAATAATAAATGTATAGAAATATTACTAACCAAACTATATAGAAGTTCTACTGTTCATCCTACAAGTAAGTAGCATTTGCAAATTGCATATGTATAATATGAAAAGCAAGAACAAGAAGATTTGACCAACCTTAAACTGCGCAAACCCCACCAAAAGCAATAGAAGAACTTAACAGGAAAATCTGTTGTTGATTTTACGACACCTGAATGTAAAGCATCAAAAAATATTCCAAAATTGTAGTTCTTTGGGTCTATGATATCATCAGGGTCAACCAAAGAACAAGTTTGATTGAGAAGTGTAATGACATCTTGCTTGCGGTTTCTACAGCTCAAGTCTACACTCTTCAACTCTTTGCGCCAGCAACGCAGCTCTGACTCTACCGAGAGCAAATACCAGAAAGCTCCAACTACCTGATAAGCAACATGTATTTGGTGATCATAAAACTCAACATGATGACTACCTAGGAATATGAATAAATTGGATTTGAATAAGCAATAAAAGTCAGCTTACATGACTTGCTAGCATATAAAGAAAAAGATTATAAGCAGCTCCAGCCCCTGCTGTCTCAGTCAATATGCCAGAAGTTCTAGTTACTTCTTTGAATAGTGGATGGATCCGCAAAAGCCTTGGCACATACTGGATTAATACAGAATACTTCAACAAATCCTTTGCCACAAATGGATCTGTTTTCATGTTTGGATGTATGGCTAAAACAATCACCTAAATGTTAAACACAAAATCAAATAATTATGTCTTGCAAAAACAGAAGTGATATATGTTAATTGATACAAAATGCCTTTGTTTTGCCTTCTTGTCAGTATATACGTAATAGATATAAGAAACAGTTTACGAGGGAGATACCTGTGGAAGTGGAATAATTGATAGAATGTCAATGATGAAGTATGAAGTTAAGTATCTTTTCGTTATAGCCACAGGATCATCATTGAGCTCACCCCTTCCAAAAACACGAGAAGAAGGGGAAATGAACCCTGTCTTGAACTGGAAGATTATGCGAAGAATGTAGAATAGATCAAAAAAGGTGCGAAAAACACTGGCAGTGATCTGCAATGTTCCACTCAAATCAAGGCATTTTTTTTCATCATTAATCACTGGAATGTAAAAGAAGAACGGGTCCACAGAGACTGCCAACACACACGTTATTACAAAGATTTTGTTCCATTTCTCAAGTATTGGACCCTGTGGATCAAGAATTGTCTTCCTATGTTGCAGCTTTTTCTGTCCATCACTTAAGGGATGAACAATTGAAGCTCTTCTCAAGTTCTTCATCTTCTCTGACCTACTCTCAATCCTTCTTCCTATACTCTTCAAAACATCACTCACACTCGGTCTTTTTTTGTGATTCTCATCGTTTTGCTCTATGCTAAAAGATGACTCTGATTTCCCGTCTTCAAACCTGGATGGAGAGAAATTTTAACTTAACAATCAGACATCAGATATATGTTAGCTTCCAACTATTACAAATACGGTATGAATTATGATCGTCTCCAAATGAACCTCTCAATGGTTGTGTTTGACTAAGACGTACTCCAAAATAAAAAATGATATCATGATCAAATCTCATTACCAGAGGCTATAGGTGGAATGGTGTTTTAACTTGAAAAAAACAGAGAACACCAACAAACCATTCAAAGCAGGCAATGATCTAATCTTGTTATAGATTTAAAATTGGCGATAACCCAACTTGGAAAACTACAGCTGCAGTATGGTAAGCAGAAGTGGTTCTCAACGTGTGTGCCAAGAGTACTAAAATTGAAACAATAGAAATATGCAGCAAAACCAGGACTGAACAACCGAACCTTACAAATCTATGTCCTTTTGCATTCATGATTAGGCTACTTCAGCATCCAGTGAGAACAGGTAAGCTATGCAGAAACAGAAGATTCAGACCTGCAAATTCCAACATCAAATTTGAAACTTATTTTCGTCCTGCCTCAAGCTAAAAACTAGTGCAATATATTTAACTACAGAAGGCAAAGGGTCAATGGTTTATTGTTAAACAATAATAATATCATTTAATTAAAGTTACAAAAGTGTAGCCACCAACGACTTGGATATATTTATATATATAAGTCAAGTCAATTCCAAAAGCAAGTACGGGACATAACAACCAACCTCGACCAGGTCAGAAATGACTGTGGTAAATATATAAATAGCCATACAGAAGGACACGCTAATTTTTTAAGAGAGAAAAAGAAGAGGGTACACTTTTCCCATATGAAATAAAACTATTCACCGACATCAAACGACTAATGATGATGAACAAGAAGAACTAAAAAGGAGAAATAAGGAACTGCGGGTAGCAAACAAAAATGTAAAGAATGAATAGGCAAAAATTCAGTCAATCTAGAACTTTCTTTTTTACTGGTGTTGTTTTTGCATGTGAAACACCAAACTCGCATAAGAGACGAAGCTAAACATAAACATGAGAAAAACCAAGGGAAAGAAAAAGTTTATAGAAGTAGAAATGTAGATAAGTTTTGTGTGTTTTTTTCACTATAGAAAGAGGAAACAACAACCTTAAATATGGAAAGTTTCATGTATGACAAGCAGTAACGTGTCGTAGCCTTTGATGGAGCGTTTGGAGAGTTCAGAGCAGAGAGGGGAATGATGGTGTTTTTATTGACGTGGCAGTGAAAGATAAAGAGAATGAGAAAGAACAGAGAAAGAGAGGGAGAGAAGGGCTGCGGGTGGTCCAAGTCTACGCTGTAAGAAGAGTCAAGTCATCACTCTTCAGCACATCGTTACGTGCAAAATTCCAATCCATTGAATGCGATATGAAAACAAATGAAACACAACAATATAGTTCTTGTTGAACTTTATTACTATATATTAATATTAATAATATATGAGGGCTATGGTCTTACCTAGAAAAATCAGGTGCAGAAAATACAAGAGATGTTGAAAACAGCCACATTTCCTTAAAAATAAATACGAGAAAACTACATGTCTACACTTTTTTCTCTTTTAACAAAAGTATAAAAAAATTAAAAATAAAATAAAATTTAGATGAAAGTAGTATTGTAATGTAGATATGATGTATGTGTATATTTTTATTTCAAATAAAGGGGTGTTCAAAGAATTTAGTCCTAAGTAAATTTGTTCACTAGAATTATAATTAATTCAGAATTTAATTTTTAAGAAAGAAAAGTACTCAATGAAAAGAAAGGTATTTCGGCCCGCTTGGAAAAAGTGAGCCAATTCGGCCCGTTGAATGGACTGGTCTGGGCTAGAAAACATGTAACCTGATTAGACCATTTCCTCTTGGACCATGTAAAAATCATGGCATCTTATTTTCATTCTAGAACGTAAATTACAATATAGAATACACTTTTAAAAATTAAAAGAGTTAGATTTTTACAGTGTTTAGAAAGTGAATCTCAAATAAATTTTGATTCAAGCTTACACAGTTTTACACCTTGGCGCAATAATAGACTTAGGCTGGGCCAACATAAACCATTTTTTCACCTCTATCTTTTCTACAGCAATTTTCCTTGACATAGTCTCTAGAATCCCATCACAGAGCGCGTGTTCCTGCACCTCCATACATTTCTTCCTGCACCCCAAGCGCACAGTAAAATGACAAAAATGCCCTCCAATCCTAAATGAGATGCACCCCTTTTCCTTCTCTTTTTCCTTCTGCGCGTGAATTCTTCCTTCCGCATTGGGCTCTCTTCCGGCACAACACTCCTTGCTTCCAGCTTCTTCCTTCCAGTGTTTCGGTGATCCCTCTCCATCTCTTTCTTTTTGCATTGAGTCTCTCTCGTCAACATTGTTGTTGCATTTGGTGGTGAGAAGCGGCGCTGGCACAGGTGAGAGAGTTTATTTCATGGTTTTTGCGGTTTTAGAAAATGACTTCCGGCTTGTACAGACCGGAAGTCATTTCCGGATGAGAGTTAAAATTGGCTTCCGGTCTGTACAAGCCGGAAGACAAAAAATTAATTAACTTCCGGATTGTAGAAACCGAAAGTCAAAAAATGACTTCCGGATTGTAGAAACCGGAAGTCAAAAAGTGACTTACGGATTCTACAAACCGGAAGCCAAAAAGTAACTTCCAGATTCTACAAACCAGAAGTCAAAAATAAGGACAATTTTGGAATTTTAATATTTTTGGGGGTGCAGGAAGAATCGCCCCCCATCACATTGATTTGAGGCCCTTTTCTTTTTTTCACTCTTTTTTTTCTTTTCACATCATATTTTCAGCCGTCAAACTACTAAATGTTAACTGTATGTCGAGTTATATTTTTTTATATTTTTTTAAATTAATGTTTAGAATGTTTGATTATATTTCAGAAATTAAACTTAGAGAACCTTTCATGTTTTCTAGGAGGAATTACAATTTTTTTTTTAAGATTATACTAGATGATACTCATCTTTTTTTATATACATATCTCTCTTATTTTTAATAAATAAATAAATAAATAAAATGTTATTATTTTATAAAATATATAAAAAAACTTTTGAAATAGATTTTGAATAAAATATTACGGAAAAATATATTTCACAATACAGTGTCCCTTATTTTTAGAATTTTTTACTAAACTAAAAGTAACGACAAATTTAAATCAGAGTCATAATATAACAAGTCATTTGATAGTCCATTTTTTTCTACTCTAAACTCTGTCACTGCCGGAAGGTACAGGTCGTGAACTAAAAAATTGACAAATGAAGGATGGTTGAGAAGCTGAACAATATTCATACATAAGTTGTAGTAATTAATGCATATATGCTAAATGCATGCATGCGCAAGAATCACCACTACTCACCATTCTTGAACCCACCGTTCTCATCCTGCAGTTTAAACAAAATTGATGAGACCCCACTTTTCTAATATGAGTCGTCATTGCACCCTTAGTCTATTATAAACATCCTTAATTAATTATAATTTATTTAGTGCTTATAATGACAAATAAAACATTATTAATTATAATATTAATAAATTTAACAGTTTTAAAAACTTTTTTCCATTCTGTTTCTTATCTATTTTTCTTTCTTTTCTTTGTTACTCACTATATTTTTTCTTTATGCTAAATCAACGATAAACTACTTAAACAGTCACATCAAATTCACCACTTATTTTTCAATTATTTTCTTTAATGTATTTTTTATTACCATTCACACTTTATACGCATTCCAGTAAAATTTAAATTTTGTGGCGAGCAAAAGACGTGATATTAGACTAAAAGCGTGTAGAAAGAAGAAAAATAAATACTTTCTGCTGTTATTTTAATTTTAACGTTACTGTGATTTTTAATATGATGTTTAATTTAAATAGTCTAGAGTTGTCACTTAGCTTAACATCTCTTTCATGCAAT
This sequence comes from Lablab purpureus, assembly GCA_030347555.1. Classification (NCBI taxonomy): domain Eukaryota; kingdom Viridiplantae; phylum Streptophyta; class Magnoliopsida; order Fabales; family Fabaceae; genus Lablab; species Lablab purpureus. Next base: position 19,296,249 of record CM059259.1, read on the forward strand.
TTTTTATTTTCTTTCTCTTATTTATTCCACAACCTTGTTCCTTCTAATTTCTTTAACCGTCAAATTTTATGGTATGATATAAAATCTTTTCCCCGAGTTTTGCGACAGTTACTAGCTTCAACCTGCAATGTAAAAGCAGAGATCTCCCGGTAAAGGCCAAAGTCTGGAACAAGAATCAGCCACAGTCCTATATTCACAAAAAATTGCTGTGATTACATGATAGCAGATAGATGGTGTTATGCGACCACTAGCAACAGAGCGAACCAGTACCTTATGGTATAAGGACAACAAATTTGACAGATGCCACCACCAAGTTCGGTGCATATGCTGAAGGTTGAACGTACGCACAAGAATGTTAAACTTTAGTCGTACAACAAGTAGATGACTAATGTAACCCAACTTTCCCAAACTTATTAGCCAAAAATCAACCATAATATGAGCGGTGACAACCACAATGCACCGGACGGGCCCCATATGCAGATGAAAATAAGAAATGATGATTATAAAGATAAGTTGCACTCACTCTCCGAGATCCTACTTAATGTTATATAGATGTATAAAAAAGTCAGGACGGGTTTGTATTAATAAAACAGTACACTGTTATATTGTGATATAAATTAAGGAATGTTTGTATAGAATCAAAAGAGGGAAGTGTATCCAGAAAAAATGTTAAACTTTAGGGGATATCAGTATAATGCCCTGGACATTCTGCTTACCGAGTCACCAAAACATATGAAGTTTATTCATCTTTTTACATTTTATTCTTGGACTGATTTCCCCATCTTCCAAGTTAAATTATAGGCCTCTTCAGAAACAAAGGGGGAAAAGACAGATAAAAATGACATCTAATATTATTTTGATATTGTTATTGTTACACAGTTAATACTTTTCAAAAGTTGAAGAAATATCTGCCAGAGGGAGGACCTACACTACAACACTGTATGAGAAGCTGACAAAACTGTTAACACGGTGATGTTTCTGAAGTATGTCCAAACCTTGAATGAAAACTAATCACCGAGTATTGCATCTCTTTACTACTACTGTCCCTCATCCTAAAACAAAGTTCAAATCTTGATGAAAAAATGTAAACAAAGTGGGCTGATCACCTGAAGTACACGAGGCAGGGCATAAACGAAGGGCATTCCCGATAAACAATAATCAAGGCAAGAGCAACAGTTCTTTCCTTTTCAAGTGTGGGGTCCGAAAAAGAACAAGTTGAAAATAGGCGGGTTTCACATAAAAGTTTTCCCCACTTGCATTCCCTGCATGGTCGTCTTGATATGCAAGGGAGGTAATCCTCCTCCTCCTCTTTAGGTTAATAATTCCACCTGACCACTGATCTGGCAATAGAATCAAATCCCCCTGTTAAAAAATCACAAAATTCAGATATCATAAAGCAGTCCAGTTGAAGTATACTAATAACCACCACTAAAAATTGCAAAAAGTTTAAAATAAACAAGTTCATCACCACGAAATTTGAACTAAATAGTGAAAACATATTTAGGGTAAGGATTAAAGGATTACGCACTGGGATACTAACCATCCTAAAAATAATATAACTAAATCAATGTGGCAGCTCACGCACGTCTATTATTCTCCTAAACAAGTGATAGCTGAGACACGAAGTTAATACCTGGGGAACTTGGGTGAAGAAGGTGGATCTGGAGAGGATTGCTGAGCAGTGCCATCATTAAACCTTTGCTCCTCAAATGCTCCACCAGATTGGCTTCCCTCATTAAGCAGTGATGCTTCATTGATGCCGGGGAAACCCATAGGTCCCAGAGTTCCAAATTCAAGCTGTTCTGCTGGGGTGCTGTAGCTAGCATTATGATCATATGAATACCACATTACAACAGGTGGAATTGTTGGTCCATTTGATGAGATCCCACCAGGGCGCACGCCCGGTAGAGAGTACATTCCATAAGCCACATTTGATGGAGTGTTCTGCGAGGGATCTAACCGGACCGGACCATTCTGTTGAGAAACAAAATAGTCAGGTCTATTTGAACCCCGCGGTCTTTCAGAGTGGCTCTCACTTGTTGCCAACTTTTCTGGCCTCGAGCTAGACTTCTCAGGTTGACTGCGGTAATGGCTACGCCCACTTGTTCTCAACTTTGAGTTAACATTCCAATTCCCTTCTCTGTCACCATGCTGATCACTTCTGTCATTGTTGTGATTAGCCCTTCTAGTGCTTGCAGAATGTCGTTCTCGAACAGAAACCTTCTGAAACAAATTTCGAAAGATAAGCAGTGGTAGAGGCAGATTGACCTTAGGCTTAGGAATAGAACCACCACTTTATTGTAGAAGACAGACATGTAGTCGCACTTGTAAGTTGAATTATGGTAAAAAGAAAACAAATTACAGTATATACTATAAAGTACCAAGTCGTATAAGAAATTAATCTTACAGGATTTGGTAGGTAGGTTCCTGTCCCACTTCGATATCGTGGTATATCATCTATGAATCGTTGGTAAATATTGGCTGGTCTGTTAGAAACTGGTTGTGGAGGAGCAACAGGCACTAGGTGTGGACCATAGTTCATAAGCTGAGTAAAAAGATTCACATTTGCTGACGGTGGTCTTCCAGGACCATCCCAGGGAAAACGACTCTGCAAATAAACAGGAGGTACCACAACCGATGAAGGATAGTTAACCGAATCAGGATGGCGTGAATTTTGACAAATTCGCCCGTACTGCAAATTTTGCCAATGGCTAACAAAGTCACCATTAAGAATGTCAGGCTTGGGCTCTGAGGTGTCAATAGCAGCTCTTCTCAGAGAATTGGAAGAGCTCAACACCTCAGGCAGATCAAAATTCTGACCACAGTCATTGTTATCTGCATCTTCCACATGGAATTTGCTTGCTGATGTGTGAGAAGATTGAGTAGTAGGAAAATTATATAATGGAAGCATGGTAACAAATGGTACCGGTGGCCCTGTTGGATAGAAAGCCAATGGAACAACCCCAGAATTATCCCCTGTTCTTTGGCGTGAACCATGACCTATAAGAACTGGAGCCATGGGTAACACAGAATCTGATCCACTTGTCCGAACCACTTCAGGTACTGGCTGTCTTGATACATGCACAGGAGCAACAGCCTGTGGCCCAGTGCTTCTATCTGACATATCAGATGCTGTAGTTGACAGAGGTGTCGATTGTCTGCTTTCATCATCCACACGATTAGATGAAATATCTGAGGCATTCTTGCCCTTACCATAAGCAGCAGATGGCACTGAAAAAGTATTTTTCTTCCCTCGTTTTTCCCTAGTTGATTTTGAAGATTTTGTTGATGATCCCTCCCAAGAGCTTTCTGAAGACGTCTTACTCCTGAATGAGCTTGAAGATGGTTCACTGGGCAACCTAGGATTCACTATTTTATCTTCAAAATATGCACCATTTTCTCTAACATCTTGATATTTAGGACTATCAATGTACTCTTCTCTTGTAGAACCTCGATTTTCTTTAGTAAATGTTGGCTGAAATCTGACACAATTACTAGAGCTGCCACCATGAGATGATGGTATAAAGTTATAACCACCTGAAGTTGATTGCTGCTTATTATCATCTGGAAGCATTTCAAAATTTCCATTGTCAACTTCAATACCCCTAGCAGCAGCCCTATCTTGGTCATGCCAGAAATCTTTATCAGCTTCTGCTGGACTCGTTTCAACAGAACTGAAATTCTCATTACCAGTTTCAATTAAATCCTCAGGATTTGAGGTCAATACTGTGCCAGGGAAATATGGAGTCCATGGGGAAGGGACTAAACCATGAGGAAATTGCACATTAGTACCCCAATTAAAGGACTCAATTAGGGGAATGTTACCCATGTTCCTATGAGCATATCCCATTGATGCAAGAATTGAAGGGGAAAGTGGAAGTGGTAGGTGACCAGGGGCTAAATTCACTGGTATTTGATTCTGACCACTGAAACCTTGAGTTGTGGGGGATGTCATCATGTTCAAAAGGTCCTGCTCTTCCTGATGCATCATATTCGTTCCACCTACTCCAGTAAGAGAAGCAAATTCTTCACCCACAATGCCCGGGCCTGATTCATTATCATAACTATTTGAGCCATTGTTTGAATCAGCACTTGTACCAAGAACTTGATGTGATATTATTTTCCTACCAGATGAATCGTCAACTCTTATGCCATAACTAGCCGGCATGTCAGAATCAAGATGGTTCCTGTGACTATTCTCCGCCTTTGTAGATGAAGTTGGGCCTTTCCCACTTTCTGGGACTTTACGCCTTCCTTGCCTAGGAATTTCAACGTAAGAGTCTGTCAACTCAGGACTAGAACAAGTTCTCGCAAATAAAAGCCTTCCTGGGACATCATTGAATGGGTTATTTGGTTTAGCATTTCTCGGTCCTTTATCAACCTGAGCACCTTGATTACAGTTAGCTTCCCTTTTGACCTGATCAAAATTCCTAGCATTATTTTGGTTAGAAGTAGAATCACCAGTACTCTTAGATAAATTTTTAGTGGACAATATACTGTGTTGAGATAGAAGACTTTGTGAAGCATGCACCCCTTTAACTTGAAATTCATGATTATAGGTATTATCAGTTTTTTGGCTATTTTTCTGGAGATGCTTGAACCCGTGTAATTGATCAAGACTAGATAACGACAAACGCCATAAGTCATTGCTCGGAGCATCAGGTCGCTGCCCAGTCCCATGTCTGACCCAAGTGTTCATAAAGAATTGATTAACTTCCAAAAACAAATCCTCCTTTGGGCAATCAAGCAATTTAGCAAGCCTTTTGGCCCCAAATGCAAAAGCACTGCGAATTCTAAAGAAATTTCCTGGTTCATGCACATCATCAATGCAAGTATTAGCCATAATCAAATCAGACAGATGGTTCAACAATTCTAATTAACTGACAATATCAATAAAATAATTATTCTAGCTACATATTCCACAGCATGCATAAATTTTGCAAAATTTACATCATGCATTCTAATCAGATAAAAATACAGTGTAGTTCAATATTTAAGAGAAAAATACTAAAATCTTAAATTAGCATTCGCTGATTTAAAGAAGGGAACAATAACCTTATGAAGTTTATAATATAAACATGCTACCAGAAACAGAATCAGGTCCACATAAAAGGCAACTTAGAGTTCAAAATATCATGAGAAAGCTATACACGTGCAAAAATGAACTGTAACCAAAATTTCAGCCTAACAAACCTTTGCTGACACTGCGCCCAAGGTTATTATTGACACGCAAAGGATCAATAACATTGAAATGCTTGGAAGTAAATGGTTGCCCCTGATTTTCTTGGCCAGCAGGGAAAACAGCATAAACTGAGCTGCAGGCATCAAGAAATAACTTGCTGAGCAATAAATCTCCACCATCTTTCCGAGGAAGTTCAGCTGTGAAAAATGTTGATGAGGGGAAGGAAGAAATCTATAAGCAATGGAGCTATATCATTATTAAAGAACTAATCAGACTGTAACTACCTGTCACATCTGGAAGAGAACTGATGGGTACAGGACCCCATAGGCTTACACAGAAATTATCCCAATCAAACCTACTAAAAAACTCCAAAAACCTATATAATACCTACAAAAGCAAGGATACACCAAGTCAATTTACTCACCAAAAAGACACATAAAATAACACCATTTATAAATTGCTACCTCAAGAGGTCCAGCAAAAGAATTGTTGAAAACATGAAATATGTAAAGAACCAAAGTTTCTAATGCGTAAGTTGAGATAAGTCCATGGTGGGCACCAAGTATCCGACTCTCATAGTAACACCAGGCTTTTATAAGTATAATGCTACGCTTGAATAAGTGGTTTTGGTTAATCAAATTATCAACCTACAGCAGAAAAAACATTAAACTCTAGTCAATACATTAAAACTTAGTATCAGGGTTAAAGTCAAAGAGTAGATAAATGAGAATTCTAGGACAGTAGGATTCACCAAATTACCTCCTCAAGAAAACAAAGGGTGCACAATCCTCCAAGTTGGTTAAATGAAATGTCCACCACAATATTTTCAACAAGACACTTTATAATCTTCACCTACAAAAATGAAGAAAAACAATGCAAGTAAAATACAAATTCTACAATCCAGTCATGGGCCAAAACCAACATAAAATCGTAGACCAACTTAAATTAAGCCAGGCAAACAAAAAGAGCTATGCAACGATAAGCTTATAGTTCACATTTTGGCTTTCAGTAATAAAGAACATAAGGTAACCACATCTCAACCAGAAACATTTAATATTAATGTAGTAATTGGTAATCAAGTAGCATGTTTTTCTGGCCAGAAACAGTTTACCTAGCAAAGTCATATCACTCAGTATTGATAAAGAACTTAAACGTTCACTCCCCTTTATCTAATAATAAACTCTAAAGTGTTTCAACAATTAATCTCCGGACAGAACCACTTAAAGTCTCGTCAGATACAAAAATAACATCTATTGTCTTTTATTTCACCTATGATTTATTGATACAGCGGCTACAAAGATAAACAATTCTAGAAATGCCGTGTTACGTAAGAAAACCTACTTCAGCCTGGATGTACTGAACCTCTTTGACATGAAACTCTGCATTTTCATCCTTTTCCTCATTCTGGAGCATGTCATGAACCTGGTGTGCCCAGGCATCCTTCAAATTTTGGTTCTTGCTGAATGCTGTCAGGTCAATATCTCCATCAGGTAAATAAGTTTTGAGGGGTACTGACCCAAAGGTGAACACCTGTAATCATGAACGATCATGCTTGGTTCTAGCAGTCTTTAATACTTTAAACATCATTCGAAATAGTGGCATACATAATCAGAAGTTCTTGACCGAACAATCATTTCCAATTTAGGAAAGTTAACAGAACATATTAATTTGCACACATGAGATGATAAGACCCACCTGGCAAGGGAAGCACTTCATGATAAGCCGTTGCACATAGTCTGCAACTGCATGGCGGCGCTCCTCGGAAGGCGGATTGGGCTGAATGCAGGCAATCAGCTCTGCAGTCCTTTCCTCAGCCTTCAACCATCGCTCCATGTCAAGCACTCGCATCACCGATGCGGCCTCATTGGGCAGCAAGCCATTAGGCAATATCCCACTTGGTGGCTGTGCCCAACCCTCATGCTCGCCCATGCAACCCTAAGCTTTCCCGTTGAAAACTCTTCCCACAAAACCTAACAACCCAACCCAACAAAACACTACCACACCACTAACGGAGGCAACGCATGAGAGGAAATTTTGCCAACGCGCAAGAACTAGTGCAGAACAAACAACACAACACGGGAATTTTATGCCCTCTCAATAGCAGGAGCAGCAAAGAAAGACTTAACCAATTCTTGGTACGTTTCCAAATTAACACAAACACAATATCAGAGTGCACAACAGCTAATCTCAACTGAATCCCAGAAAAGGCAAAGCCAGTAATAAAAATAAATATGGAAAAAAGGGTAAATGAATCAGAAATGTTAAGGGTTTTTTTCTTTTTTTTTTATCTTGTTATTTTTTAAAATAACAGTATAGTAGTTGAGATGATTAAAACCCTAACGGAAAGTGGTGAATCCAATTTCCGGAAGAGTTGGAGTGCGGGCGTAGCAACAGCGATGAGAGAAACGCAGAGGGCAACAATGGTAATGCAATGGTGGGCATCGAATCCAATGGGCGCCGATCAAAAACAGAGCGTCGTAGAGAGAAAGGGTTCGAAATGCCTATTAATAGTTCAGAGTGCGGTGCTCCTTTCCTTAATGTTCTTTAAAATGGACAAATTATTGGCAAGAAGAAGATGACAGAATAGAATCTGGGGATATCACGAGAGAGAGAGAGAGAGAGGGAGAGAGAGAGAGAGGGAGGGAGAGGGAGAGAAGAAGAAACAGGGAAATGAAGAAAGAAAGAGAGATATACAAGAAACAGGGAGAAGAAAATTGAAAGTGGAAAAGAAAAATATAATAAAAATCTTTCTTTTCTTTATGGGCTTTTTGGTGTTTATTAATGGGCCTCGTTAAGTATGGATTTATTAAAAGGGAACTTTCTTTCTGCACCCTTTATATGTTGGGTAAAAAACAAAGCTATCCCACTTCTAACCCCACCCCGTTCATCACTGTTACCTTAGCCATCACCGTTCCTAGTTGAGAATGGAGAAGAACAAGGAGAATAGCAGCAAGAATGAAGAAGCTACCATGAAAATTTAATAAGGTATTCTAAAATGTTCAATTCGAAATTTGAAATTACATAATTTATAAGTTTTTTTAAAATAATTTTTAGATTGTATAATTAAAAAAATCCTTTATACAATCTAAAAATATAAAAAAACATTTAATTTAAATATATCTTTTGAATTACATAATTTAAAAAGTTTTTTCATATAAATATGACTTTTAAAATGAAAAGTCTAAAAACGAATTTTAAATTATATAATTAAAAAATTAATTTTAAATTAAAGATTATGTGACAAAATTTGTATTTTTGAATTAAATAATTAAAAAAATCGTAAAAGTAAAATTTTTCGTATATAAAGGAGTGGAAGGAGAAAAAAATGTGGTAAAGAAAGAAACAGCATTACAAATAGAAAGTTGACACGTAAAGTCAACTCTAGCCTTGTAACTTGGTGTGATGAGTTGAAGACACAACTGAGATGGCGTCTTTGAAACATTAATCCGAATACATGTTAATTTTTTTTATATTATTTATTTCATCACATAAGTCAAATAAAAAATAAATAAACTGATTTATGATGCCTACATTCGCAATTTCAATAGAAGTAACAGGAAAGTACTAAATTGCCTAATGTCATGGGATCTGTTATGACATATTTTGGTTTGTTTTTCTGCCTAATTAGGATATTTGTGTTGCTTTGATGCAATTTATAAATGGACTATTGCACCATAATCATTAATTTCTTAATTAGTTTTTTATATTTGAATAAAAATTTGAACATTGATGTGTTACGCATTCTGTCTAAGGCTAATCTTTTCTGTTAGCTTTCACAGGCAGTTAGAAATCACTTCTTAGTTGAGGTTTTTTTCGAAATTTGTGTAATTTTCATTAGAATTTTTTTATATTGGTAAATTTTAGAAAAAATATACAAACATATAACTTGGGTTTTGGAATTAAAACATAAATGAATAAGTCATATTTTTTAAAACTATTTTAGGTTAACAGAAAAAGTCATTTTTTGAAAATATTTTTAGATTTAATTTTTTCTACTAATGTTTTAAATACACGATTTTAATTTTTCATTTTTTTTATTTTCATAGAAGTCAATCTTAGTACATGCAACTTCATTTTTTTTCTTTATTTATTATATTTTTTTTTATAAAAGCTGTGTACATAAAGCATTACTTTTTATTTTTCTAAACATATAAAATTACAATATGATATCTGAAATAAAAATAAATAAATTTAAAAGGTAAAAAAAATATTAATGACCTTATGCGTTTTAAATTTTTATTTAAACGTATTTTTCTTATTTTGAGATTTTTTATTTAAAAGGTAATATGATTCTTATTTATTAAAACTATATATGTGAATACTTTTTTAAAAAATATGATATATTTGAATGTTTATTAAAAATATGATATTTTTTAAATTTTAATGCATTAATTAAATTATTAAAAAATCATTTTAAATAAAAATATCTTTATCTTAAATAAAAAAGCAAACTTGAAAAAGTAGAACAAAAAGTATAGACAGACCTTCAATATACGAAGTGTCACTTCTTTACAAACAAAGAAAAAATATCTTATACTAAATGGCCAGTTGCATCAATCTGGTAGAAAAACTGTTAGTTGGTAATTGAATTTGTTTATTTTTATACTTTTATATAATAATAATAATAATCTATAATCTATAACAATGTACAAAGACATTCCACTTTTACAGATTTTATATTTTTATTTTATACTTAATTAAATTTTAAAATAAAAATAAAAAATAAATTATTTAAATCCTAAAATAATAGTTAACTTTTAAAATTTTCAAAAATATAATTACCTATTTTTTCATTTAACTATGTATTAAAAAAGATATATTTTTTTTAAAACAAAATTTCGTTATTAATAATAATAGTGTAATGAGTTTTTTTTACCATAAGACTGTTGGAATGGTTTACATGTATTATCTTGCTTGTGGATGCTATGCAAAAAAAATTAATGCAAAAAATTCTTCCATTTTATTTAAAAATTATGAACATTTGTATGCAGAAGGTTTCCCATATGGAGTAACAGATACACCTCACACACTAGTTATTTAGAATTTAGAAATATACATAAAACAAAGTGATGTAGTCTGCTAATTAATTCCTTGATTTTAATTAATCTGATCATGATCTATGGAACCTTGGAATAAAAGCATTATTTTCAAACTCCTGTCACTATCTCCTTTGTCATCAAGCTGCATCTCTCTAAGTTCTGTTCATGGCTCCACGAGTGTGGAGATGGTGATGTCAACAGTGGCCACAACTGATTAATCCTTTGCTTTCTCACTCTGCGAACGAGAATCTTAGAATGTTCCCTCAAGACTCCATTGACGGCTTTAAGGTAGTTGCTGGAGTCGTGGTCTCTCAGAATTGTGCCTTCTGAACCATATGCTGTTGGATCACTTAGTGTGTCGATGGGGTGTGGTTGATTCAGGAAGGTTCTGAGAACACTTGGAGAGTATCCACGTTTAGTATTGTCCAGGGCATAGAAGGCACTTCCTCGAGGGAGTAAAGGGTGTGGAGGAGACGTCTTCTCATCGGGTTGGAGAATGAATATTTTACCCAGTGGTGAGTACAACAGCTTCTGAAAATTTTCCAAAGAAAATGAATGAATATTTTACTCACTAGTGAGTGTATACAGCAGTATTTCATATTTTATATTAGTTAAGTTCATTAGGAGTTCATGATTTTTGTCTCACAAGACCAAAATAAGCCTCAAGCCAAAAGTTATGCCAGAAAGCAATATAAATATAAATTATAACATAAACCTGCTTGCCAAATGATGTGGATAAATTTGGCTTTTTTATGACTATTATGCAAGAACTGATAGAACGATGATGCTTACATTTTTCAGCAGGCAAGGATGTGACCGAAACGAGCTGTTTAAGCGCTTAAGAACTACAGCTACATGATTTGGGTAATTGCAGGAGAAGGCCCTGGGAACTATATCTCTATGCATCATGACACAGTGGATGTTGCTCTCATCTAGGCCTAGCTCATGAATAATTTGATGGCCTCCACAGAATACAAATGGTGAGCCAAAAGTCACAACTGGTCGAAGAGTGGAGGGACTCACAACCTTGTTAGTCAACAGCATCAGATGAACCAAAAGAGAGAGACTGCCCCCGAGGGAGTGCCCAGTGAATTGAAGCTTTGCACGATCCCCGTGTCTCTTCAAATGGTCCATTATTGCCGGCATGAATTGCCCGTATATTCCTTTTGCAGCTTCATAAATTCCTCTGTGAACAAGTACATCTGTGCCCTGCAAGAGAATAGATCATAACATAAATGATTTGGTGTCTTTCTTACCAAATTCAACAAATGAAAGTTGCAACGGAGCAAGGAATGAATATCTATATGAAAAAAAGTCTAATTCTCACCTCAAATTTTGTGGGCTCAAAAAAGAGGTTTGCTTGCCAAGATGCCAGGGAGTCTGATCCCTGCAACATAGAACAAAATTTCACGGGTCAAACTTCAACAATGTGTAGCCTTATGGAACAGATCAAGATAGCAATGAGTGATTAAGAAATTACCTGAATCACAAAGCATCGAGTGTGATTGCTGGGATCATCACAAACAAACCATTCGCAAGGTGAAGAATGAGGTGACTGGAGATCATTTGCTGCTTCCTGTTTTTCCTTCTCCCCTGCTGCAACCACTGCCGTCATTGTGGATGCTGCTACATAAGCAGCAACCTCTGATTTGTAACCTCGCGAAGTGCCTTCCAGCTCTTCTCGTGGTGATTCTCCTCCATTGTTAGATTCTTCATTTTCACTCTTTTGTGACTTAGCAGCAAGGTACAAGAGGTCCTTGGCTCGTAGTTGAACGTAAGAGGCAGCAGAGGCAGCGATATCATAAGCAAGCTGGATTTGATGCTTCTGTGCATTTTCTTTGCCTTTCTTTGTCATACCTTGAGAGGCTACCGAGTCATCTATAGGAACGCGAGTGGAGTCCTGGTCAAGTATCATTTTTAACTTATCCACTTTAGCCTTCATCTCTAAAGAAGATGTTATAAATTGAAGGTTGTAGTATCGTCGCAAGTCCTTAGCCTGCAAATTATTGGCAAGAGTTGTTTGTTCTGTTTCTTTATTGAATATTCATACATGAAAAAAGAAAATGAAAAAGCACATGCGAAGTCTCTCATATTAATGTAGATCTTGAAAAGAAGTTGTTAAATTATCCTACCATCGGCGAACGCTTACCTTGATTTGAGGTATTACATAGGCCATGTTGCACAGGAAAGCAAGTTGAGAGTACAATTGGGTATCAGACCATGGCACTTGAACCAGAAATTCTGAGAATGAGTCGCGATCATATGTCGCTTCCTCCTCATCTTCGTCTTCACCCACCACACAAACACTGTCATCTCCATCACATTCGCATTCCTCGTAATTATTGTTGTTGCATATCACATTTGGATCCATGCTTTCTTTTGGAAGTCTATTTCGCCATTGTTTCTTGATTTCCATAAGCCTCTCCATCCAGTTGGCTCTATTTACTCTCTCTTCTTTGCTGCTTTCCACCATTTTTTCCTCAATACTTACCTCCTTCTCCCCCACACCTATCTCCTTGCTTGTTTCTGGGTCAAACAACAAGGAGCGCAGTGAATTTGGAAGAATGGAGCCTGAAAATTGAAACGGGGAAATTCCCATTGACCGATTGCTCTTAAGTTTTGGTGTAACTGATGTAGCTTGTATACGATTGATGGAGCAACATAGGTGGTTGTCAGAATAAGACCTCCGCATAATGGAACTTGTGCATAGTTCGTTGCTGGATTGGGAGCGACGAAGACCATTGTGCTCTTTCGCAATGTCCATAGTTGCAGTGGAAGCTGCTGGAGAGGTAGGCATGGCAACTGAAGTGTACGCCATGCTTGTAATTTTTATGCGTCAGATAGCGGAGTCCTTCACTGTATTTGGTTTCTGTAGATTACAAATAATCACCTCCAAGCTTGATATGGTGCGTTGTGGTGTGGTGTGGTTATTGAAACAAGTCTAAACATATGAATATAGATTTTATAAGAAAACTGACAACACTTATGTTTCTTGTTATCAACGAGAACCTTCTTAAAGATGCTGAAATTTCAAATCTACTCGTTGTTAAATTAGTTTACCTATCAATGAACGCAACTCCTATACCAAGGTATAGACGAAAGCATCATTAAGTGGTGTGTCAAGACCAAAGCCAAGACATAGTTAAGCTCGAGACCTTGCTTATCGGAAAATATTGACCAGATTAATATAAGGGAAAGACATGTCATGTTCGTAGAACTCTATGATTCTCAATGAAGACGTATACTAGATCTCATTTGTCCAACGTGCACATGGAAACAGTATCAGCTTATAAGGGGACAAAAGTTATATCAAACAAGGATAAAGAAAGGGGAGAAACAAGTTTCATTGTATTTTGAAGAGGAAAACAAAAGGCATCATGAATTAATTTAGGTGCTTCACTTGGGTACTCTATTTAAAAGTGATTACTATATTCTCATGGAAAATATATGCCTCATGTCAAAAGTTAAGAAAAATATATTATTAAGTTTGTGACTGTATTTTCTTAAAACAGTGCCCCCAACTAAATTCCTTAATTTAGTCAGTAACGGTTACATCTGATTTTGTACATTAACTTTCTTGGAATTCTCGCTTATTTAAGATATCAAGCTTTCAACCGACATTGTAGGAAGGAAAATTGAAAGGAAAAAAAGACTTCCTCCAACTTAAAACATCCTAATGAATAGTACTATACCAAACTCTACAAACTCTCCTCCACACACAAAGTACCAAACAAAATAAAAACCACTTTACAAGGTAAAGTACCTCGGAATTGCCGACGTAATATTACTAACATATTCTTCTTGTTAAAAAAGATTGAACACTCAAAAAGTTAAAATAAAAGTTGTTCCTAAATATTCCTTAATTATTTTCATAAAAAATAATATTTTTAACAACCACTAGTTAATAATATATTAATCATTTACCACTGTACCAATGTACTAATGTCATGGCGAAAAAAAATCACGATCTTTTAACATGCGTGTCAATTCAACCAAAAAAACAGGTGAACTTATTGTTGGTGCCAAAGTATGCCGAACTTTAACCAGATAAATAGAAAGTATAAAGCTCGTCTTAGTTCTTACCTGCTTATTAGCCAATGTTTCAAAAGTCAAATAATGTGTAAAGAAACTGTAGTGTGTGTGTATAAAACTATAAGTTATACAAGTATAAAAAATTATTTTAAGAAAAATGTTTTGGCAAACCATCACTTTTACGGAGAGCCCGGAGAAGGAAAAGTAGTTTCATGAGCAGTTTTTATTACAAAAAAAAAATCACTAAAAAGGACAAACAACAATGACCAAACGCCAAAGAAATTGAGGAATCACAACCAGTTTTAGCGTACGTGAGCAAGCATGACATCAATGAGATGCATCAAACTAAAAATCCCAATAAAGATCTAAAAAATGTAATAAGAAAAGATAGAGAAAAGAACTTAGTCTCTATAAATTATAACATAACCATAAAATTGAAAAGCTTAAGAGATCAAAGGAGCAAAAAATATGTGGAAAATAAATGACTGAAATGAAAAGTATATCAACCCGGTTCCAGTGTGTGACACTTGTTGCATTGCATGGTTAGGCAATTTAAGGAGATGAACACAGATTACAAATAAGCCAAAAAAGAAAGAATATGAAAATGCATGTAATTGAGAAGCGAAGTAAGAAATGAGTGTACAGAACAGAACCTCTATTTGGAAGAAGATTCAGAAGATAACCATGATGAAGCTCCGAAAATGGTGGTTGTTGATGCTATCTGGTCAGGACGGGTAGAGTTTCTGCCAATGGTGTGCACATGGGGGAATCTTGCATTTTATATATTATTAAAAACGAAGGCTCACTGTCTTTTACAGTGCAACAAGAAAAAAAGAAAGAAAGAACATGGTGAATAAAATATTGTAATTTTATGTGTTTAGATCAGGCGCAGGGATTTGTGTCTGTGATTCCTTGTCAGCATGTCCAGAGAGTTTTGATGAGAAGAAAAAAAAAGTGAGAGAAATAAAGAACAAAACTATCTATGTTTTGTTGAATGAAAACGAAAGTAAAGAGTAAAAATCGATGTATTTTTCTCACTATTTTTGTTTTCAGCTCACTTTATTTCTTTCTTCCATAACACAGGGACATCAATGTTTTTCTGAACTATGTTCAGAAAACCGGGGAAGAGAAGCGATAATAAACAAGTTACAAACTACAAGGAAACGACAATGAGAGAAGATACCCACGTGGGGTCTCTGAACTTCAAACTCATAGACGAAAATACCCTTTATATTTCTTCTTCTCCCTGCGTTTTGCTAGTAGTACTTTGGTGTGTGTTTGAGTTTTACATGTTCCGATGAATTGATGTTGGGCGGGGGCATTATCGTGATAGCTCAGGAACCTTGTCCACGTTTATATGTTGGTCACATCGTGGTGGCACGTGTTAAACCCAGAAAGCTTTTGAAAAATGGTGAGTGAGTGGGAAATGGCTGGTTAGCGGGACGGCCAAATGTGCGGTTGCATGGAACAGGGGGCGCCAGCCGTCACCGCATATCCAAATTTTAATATAATATAATATTTTTTTTCAATTATACCTTTAATTTAATTAATATGTAGATAGAAAATATAGTTATAATAACTGAAAAATAAAATATAACGACTTATAAATATACATTAAAATAAGAATACTAAACAATAACATGATATAATAAGTAATTTACCTGAAATTACATTAAAAAGTAGAAAAATCAATTTAAGTGGAAAATCTTTAAATGATGATTATAAAGAAAAAGAGTACTTTATTTCATTTTGGGTAAAATATACGATTTCCAAACCATAAATTTTTGAAAATTTTCATTTTTAGTACAAGAATAATTAATTTGTCTTTATACGGTATATTCATTACTTTTAACCATTTTCATTAGTGTCTACATGGATTATTTGAAGTAGGTAACTAAAATGAAATGAAAATTATTTATTTAACATGTTTTTCGTTTTTCATATAATAAGTTTTTGACCATTTTTGTTTTTATTATAAAAACTCTTTATAATTTTTTTAGTACATTGACTGAAACTTCACTGACTTCAATATATCACATTTTGGTCTGTTTATAACTTCAATGCATTTTTTAATTATTATCTAAGTGGTAATAAAACATTAAATTTAATAATATGTTATTACGCGATATATAATTTTCTCAAACTTTTTATCTTTGAAAAAGATGTGATAAACATGTATTTTAAAATTAAAGAAAAAACTAGCAACTAAAAACTACCGAAAATATCAAGGGTAAAGAAAAAATTTATTTAATCCATTTATTTTATCAGTCTTATTTGGATTTTAAAAATAATAGGAATCTGAGATGAAAGATGGCATTTCATGGGCCAAGTTTGTTTTTTTTTTCTTTTCTTTTTCTTACTAACTTTTAAATTCAAATTACTAATAAAAAGTAAGTTTAATTTGTATTTGTAATCTCTAACATTTGGGATAGTTTAATTTTTGTCTCCAATTTTTAAAAAATATTTTTTAATTTCCTCAAAATTGGATAGCATGATTTTATTCTCTAAACATTAAATTTGAAAATTAAAGTAATTTTTTAAGATTTAGAATCTAGAATTTGAAATTAAAAATTTAAAAATTAAGATTTAAATTATTTTTACTCCCTCATATGTAGAATTGATGAGGTAAAACCATATCCTTTTCAACTATGAATAGTATTATGAAATTGCATATATCCCACATAATTTGTGTTGGAGATTATACTTTTTGGTCAGAATTTAATTCATTCAGTACGTGTATATATTTATATATAGAGATGTAACAACTTCTTATTCCTAATTCGTTTTCTTAGAAAGAATTTGTAACATTAGGGATAACAACTACTTATTCCTAATTGGTTTTCTTAAAAAAATTTGTCTCGTTTATTAGATATCTACTATAAAATATCTGTAAATTCTTTTTACTTATAAATATATTTTTATTTTTTATTTTAAATAAAATTATTCAAAACAGAAGATAAAATTGTAGTTTAAATAAAATTACGTGATAAAATATTTATATAAATAAATTTAATCTTTCTAAAAATAAATTTAGATAAATTAAACTACAAATATTATTTTTATAAAAACAATTTTTTTAAAAATAACTTTAATTTTATATGTTTATATAAAAATAATAAAGTATAAAATTAAATTTTATATAATTTTTAATTACTTAACATTTTTAATATTTAAATGAATTTTACTAATAACAATTAAGAAGTATTCAGATCTCAAATATTATAATATCCCTATTTACCTCATAAACAAATAGACCATTAAAATAATCATATTAATTATTCTTAGATTTCCATTAAAAATATTTATTTAATACCTTTAATGAATTTTATCCACTCAAAAGTAGATTTTTTTTCTTGTACTGGGTAACACTGTAAAGTTGGAAATTTTCTTTTATAAGTGATATTAAATCCTCTCACAAAAAGTTTCTTTGTAGAATAATAATTTTCTATTGTATTTAATTATTTAATTCGTAACAACATGTAATATGAATATTCACATTTTATGTTTTTACCTTTTTAATTATATCTTAGAACTACAACCTTTTAAACTTCGTGTGTAACACTAAAAAAATAGATATAAATTATCCATTCATTAAAAATAACTACATATAATTTCAGGACACAATATAACTATATTTTTTTCACTTTCACACAAATGTAGACTCTATATTGCTTCTGAACATTATTTCATTCACATTATAGATTAGTGAATAAAATAATAACATATATTTTATTTATACAAATACATAAATATAAATTTCATAATAATATTAAATTTTAACTAATTAAAATAAAATTAAATAATGAAAATAGAGCATATATACTCAGTAAAAGAATAAAAGGAATTCTCTTTGTAATCTTTTTCATATATCTTTTTATGATTTTACTCTTTATGTTTCCATAATTGTTTTTATTATGATAAATGTTTTAATAATTAAATTTTTAATTGTATTGACTATTTTGTATAAAATTATAAAATATGTGAATATGGTCACGCCTGTTTTTCCTAGTATACTATAAATTTTATAAAGTAATTCAGTATTTTTAAAAAAATAGGTTTATGTGTATCATGCATTTTATATTTATTGTGACATCTACTCACTTCAAATCAAATCTAATGTATGTTATATATTTACTTCTGCAAAAGGTTAAATGGCACTAAATGTAATAAAATATTATTAAATTTTACAATGTCACCGTGGTAATAAAAATCTTGTATTAAAATCATAAACACGTCAAAGCATTTATATTTTTGAGTTTTAATTTATAGGGGTGCGTGTTATTTTTAATTCAATGTTAGTTAGCTTTTCTCAATTAACTGGGGAGACTTTATTTCCATATAAATTGAATTAGATTTTTTTTAATTAAAGGCATTGTGACTATTTTTATTTTAATGTTTGAAGTGATTTCTTTTATCGATATTAATGTTGTTTTTAATTATTAATATATTATAATTTTTATACTAATTGGAAAAACTTCCAACTAATTTTAAATAGGATTTATTTTTGCCAATATTAATTAAAAATTATTAATATTAATATTTTTAATTATTAATAATTTAATATTTAAGTAATTTATTACATTACATTTAATGACAATTGAAATATTTTATTCAAATTAGAATATTAAAATTTAATAATTTTAAATTATTTATTCAAATAAGACATTTCAAATTCAATTTGAATGTCCCAAAAATTATAAGTTTTTTTTATCCAAATACAACATTCGAAATTGTTAAAATATGCATGCATATATTTATTTTTGGTTTTTTTAATTTGATGTTTTTTTTATATAAGACATGTTTATATTTTGATTAGATGTGTGTTTTTTATATAAGATAGTAAAGTAGGTATATTACATTTATTAATCATCATTATCGAAAAATAATAATTTGAGAGTTAGAATGTTTTATACAAAAAGACTAATTATCCCAAAGCTTTAAAGTGAAGACGTATTGAAAAAATAAAATAAAACTTAACATCTCAACATCAAAGCATTCGATTAACCATCTCAACTCTCTAACAACAAATTTAAAGAGTTCAACAATAAGCCTACAAGTCTTACTGTTAAGTTTTAAAAAGATAAAAAAAAATTATACATTATTTCCTAATTTGTATTCCAGAGATACACAGTACAGTAGGAAGCATTACGGTGTCGTTTGGTGTGTGAGAAAACCTAGACGGGGGAGATGGCGAAGAAGCGATCAGTGCCAATTCGCGGTCGTCGGGAAAATCGAGTGGAATCATCTTCAGTACGAGTCAACTCAGCTGCCGGTCGCAGAAATCTCGTTGTCTTCTTCATCGTATCGTCCATCATTGCTACCGTCACTTACCGCTTCAGACAATCTTCTCCTTCGCAATATCAAGACTCGTATGTGTATGAACAAGGCCTTGTCACAACCCATGCTAATTACCAACACGTACTCACCGTAAGTACCGCCCAAAATCAAATCATAATACCTTCTTTCATTCTTATAAATAAATACATTATTTATAGTGTTGATTTTAGTATCCGATATTGTTAATTTGCAATGGATTAGGAAAATTCCAAAGTATCAGAAAATACCTCTCGGCGCCATTATAGTTATCCTGTGCTTGGCTACATTACTCCCTGGTATGTTTTTTTTTTTTTATGTTAATTTAGCAAATTTTAGTAATTTCTTTGATGAAGCATTGAATAATGAATATGGTACTTGACATGAAATATTTTCTACTAAAGAAACAGTTTTGTTTGATTTAATGTGATAGTTTATTTTTTCCGATTATGATGTAACTTGAATGAAGTTTTTGTGCTCTTAATTTCAAGTGTCGAAAGCTAATAGTCAAACCGGCCATATCTGATCCTGGCTTGAGATGATATGTTAATATGAATGAAACTAATTAGTACACAATAATCAAATGAATAATATTGAATTAGTGTCACTGGCAACTGCAATCAAGTGTACAAAAATTTGAAGTTTATCTGAACATTTGATTGCATAATAATTTATTCCTATTTTTGTACTTGAGCATAAACCTGCTCAAAAGCCCCATCTTTGTAAAAATTCGTTTAAAGCTCTCTAAATAAGGAGTATGTGGGATAAATAACAGGAGTTGAGACTTGTGAGAGAATAGGTTTGGTTGTGGTGGCAAATTATATTTTTTATTATAATTTCAGTGTACGGGTGAAATGGACATGTTTGTCTACAATACAGCTCATAAATCTTCATGATCCTTAAAATTTCAACTCTCTGATTCTGGCTAGTTGAAACACTGACGAATTCTAAGTAATTGAGTCACTCAACCCTCAGCACTTTTGAAATATTCTTGATACACTGGAATTATTATCTTTATACATTAGCATAGATGATAGAGACATGTATTCCTATTATGTAGTTCAATTAGTCTGGATGATTCTTAAAATTCTACCCTATCTTTTAATTTTAGCTGGTTGAAACAAATAAGTATAATAGGCAATTGCTTCACCCAACCCTTATTGATTTAAAAACTTGTTGAAATTTCACAATTTGAAAGTTGTGGTTTTGATTGTTACAGTAACACGATTCTTTTTTTTTTTGGTAAAATCCAATTCATGTCTTCTACTGTCTGAGCTGTTTCCCAAATTTTAACATCTTCATAATTCTATTGCTTAGGGTTTAATAGGAAAATTTAATTTTCTGATCTATTTGGATGAGATTCTTTTCCTTTGTGTCATTCTTCCTGGAATTACAATCCTTGATATGTTATAAAAATGTTAATTATGACAGGAATTCTCGAGGTTATGAATTGGCTAAAAGGTTTAACTCTAAGTTTACACATATATCACCCGTTTGGTACGATCTAAAGAGGTATGGACATCAGTTCTAATTGACTTATTGAAGAAATAGAGGGGTGGGTGCAGAGTTAAGATCTATGACCTGTGTGATTCATAATTCTCCTTGTACCTGTTCATCAGAGCTTTCAAATGTATTTTGCAAGCACTCAAAAATTTATAGTAGCTCTAATTTTGGCTTCTGAAGTTTTACACGTTATTGTACCCTTCATTTTTCTACTAATTATGACCTGATATGCTTCGTTTTGGGAAAAGAAAAAATATCCAGGGTTGACTTTAACTTACATTACAGCTTCCTTGAGGATCGGCAGAATATTTTAATCCTCTTATACTTTATAATTTATGCACTGCAATGAAATTCTAGTGAATACTTGATCATAAATCCCAGGGTTTGTTAACTTATTTAGTAAGTTTTATTGTACTGCTTTATGGTTTTGTTTCATCAGTTGTTATTGCCAGCCAACAGACTAGCTTAGTTCTAGAGGGGAGACACAATGCTGACAGAGGATGGATCTCGGACCTTAGAAAGACAGGAGAGGCTTTGGTACAATGAATTAGTTCTCAACTTTTAAACTTACTTTCATTTCATTCATTACTGAGAAATTAAATGCCCTTATCCAAAAATTTTTGCACATGTCCTATGTTCACTTTGAAAGATTTTTAGTTGATAACTTTTTTAATTTTGCATTTGTAAACTAGAAAATAGAGCTAGATTGGAGAATTATGTATGGTTGCTAATGGGAGTGATACTCATCAGTAGGTTCCTTTGTGTCTGGATTACTGTGCTCAATCACTTCCAAATTTATTACTAGACCTCAATTAACCCTGTAAAGGTTATTCCAAACAGAATGTTACCTCAAGTCATCAACAGCTAACAATGAAATATGTTACATGTGTATTCCCTTTAGCCTTGCGCCTTTGCTTCTTGATAAGAACGCTGCTATCACTTGCCAATAACTTTGTTTTTTTATTTATATTTTTTTAAATCTCAGAACTCAATCCTTTGATCTGTCTACAGCCAGTACACATAATATGGAACATGTTGAATGCCTAAAGCTTTGTATGTTTATGATGAAACTTGTGTAATGCAGCTCTTGGATGTGTGTGTGGCAATTTAATTTGAACGAAAATATCTATCCTTTAATGTCAAGCATTCCTGATGAGTTATGAGGGATGGCTGATAATTGCAAACAAAGTAGAGAAGAGAGAAAATATGGATAACAATGCATTTTCTATTATTTGGTTGAAGAGAGAGTTTTTTGAAAAATTCAAAATTTTCTTTATTTCCATTTTCTCTCTCCCCTCTCTTTCCTCTAAAGTAAATAAATAGTGAAGTTGTTCATTACTTTAACTGTCATCCAAAGTAGAAGCTTCTGGAACAGTCTGATTTGGACCTTGAACTGGCTACAATGTGGCTAATCCCACGTTTTCATTAACTTGTTGTACCTAACACTTGTTTAGTTGTCTTGGGATTTTTTTATACTTTTCTTTGTAAATGGCCTTATCAATCCATTCATTTCTGTTCAATTGCATGTAGATCTTGCCTAGAGTTGTTCTTGAAGCATCGCCAGCAGTGCTGTTGGGGAAGGAAAAACAAAGGAGCAAAGCCATTAACCTTATAGTAACAGAGTGCAAGTAAGCCTGTAATTAGTTTTCTAGATAAGTCTCTTAGGCTATGGCATTATGGGAACAGCGTTTTTTCCTGAATGTTAGATTTGCTTATATAAGCTTCTCATGGTCTCTAATTTATTATTCAGTTTTTTATTTGGATAAATAATTGGATTTGTCTCTTGGTGCCATGTGCAAAAGAAATTCTTGATATTGATATTGTAGTTTAGGAAGTAGTCAACTGACCACTTAATTTGTGCATGATGTGGAAACACTAATTGTCTTAATTAACCATTGAACGGATCTGTTTGTGAACCAGGAACATTTTTGCCAATAATTCGGTTTTTCTTGTGAGGATTTATTCTTCGTAAGAATGGTTTGTGGTATATTTATTGCTTCCTTTACCCAGCTAAAGGCCTTATGGTAGAGTTTCTGCCCTTATAAGCAAGCCCATTATGTTTGAATTGCTTGAGTGTCAGAAGTTGTTCATGGAAGCAAGTATTCAGATAAATCAGATCCATATATGAAGTACTTCCTTTCCCAATATGTTGTGCTATGGCTTGCTTTTCACGCGAATGCTTTTCTTCTGTAGGGAAATGGGATATGATGGTATTGTTTTAGAATCATGGTCAAGGTGGGCAGCCTATGGTATCTTGCATGATCCAAACATGCGGAATTTGGTGAGCAGTTGTTCCGTTTAATCTTTTTCAATACATTTTATACAGCAAAGTTATGATACGGAACTCTGCCTTTGATTCATGGACCAAGCTATTTAGCCTTTTTCCAATCGGTTGATTGTTTAAAGATGACAAGGTCAGTCATTATATGGTTACATAAAAATTGTCAATACTTCAGTAATGAATGACTGAGGTGATTCCTTTACCACTTGAAACATGGGTCACATAATTACGTTCTCTTCAATGGAAGCATACCATTACAATTTTGTTACCTTCACTTGTAAGACAGTTTTGTTATTGATAACTCTATTAGCATAGATAGATTGCCACGTTGAAAATTGTAAATTCAATCATCATGTTTCTGTGAGACAATGCATTCATTTTGTATTAAGACACTCTAGTAATAGATATGGTGCTTGCTTCTTTTGCTAGCACAGGCATTGCAGTTTGTAGAGCAGCTTGGAGATGCACTGCATTCTATAGGCTCAGAGAAAATTAGTGGGCAGAAGCTGCAGTTCGTCTATGTTATAGGTCCACCATCTTCTGAGAAGCTGCAAGAGCATGACTTCGGTCCTAAAGATCTTGAGACTTTGAGTGAAGCTGTGGATGGATTCTCGTTAATGACATATGACTTTTCTAATCCTCACAATCCTGGTCCTAATGCACCTTTGAAATGGATTCACATTGTTCTCCAGCTGCTTCTTGGTACCTCTGGCAATAGAGCCCAAAGCCTTGCCCCAAAGATTCTTCTCGGCATCAACTTCTATGGAAATGATTTCTCCCTTTCAAGAGGTAATTCCTTTGTTTTGTTATCCGTGCACTTTTTGGTAGGAGGGAATAAAGGAGGCTGGGTACCATGACTAAAATCCCTCCTCTTCCATCCTTTGAACTAAACTTATGTTTAATTTCACGGTGGCAATGTGGAACACACACATAGGTACTAGAACTGCTATGCTAAAGTGGTGCTTAAGGGACCCCCACTAGGGGACCAAGGAGGGGGGATCGAGAAAGGAATGTGTTCCATTATTAGGGTGATATTTATATGAATTTCTTATTGCTTTTGAGTGGAATAAGAACACCATTTTGATGCTTTGAGATCATCTTAGAGGACTGAGTTTTTCCAAGGTATCACATAGTGTAAAAGCCTTTTTGTTTTGTTTTACATATTAGTGAAATTTGCGAGTGCAGGTGCAGGTGGTGGTGGAGCTATTATTGGGACAGATTATCTGGGGCTTTTGGAGAAGCATAGGCCTGAACTGCAGTGGGATAAGGATAGTGGGGAACATTTCTTCTTTTACAATGACAACAAGGATATCAGGCATGCGGTATTCTATCCATCTTTGAAGTCAATTTCTTTGCGGTTAGAGGAAGCCCGATCATGGGGATGTGGCATCTCGATCTGGGAAATTGGCCAAGGTTTGGATTATTTTTTTGATCTTCTGTAAAAGCCACATACGCCTTTATGCGTAAGCGTAATTATAACGTATTTCAGAGGTTACAACTTCCAAATATACGATGATGTCATAGCCAGAGTGATTGGGTAGAATTATGCTAAAGAAATGTATTTAATTGTTTTTCATTAGTTGTTTCAGTGATATATAATATCCTTTTGAATTTCAACACAAATATCTTTTTGAATGACTGTTTCAACTGAAATTAAGCTTGCAATTTAAGTAACTTTAGTAGGTCTGACTCATCTAATCTGCTTGTAACAAGTACATTATTTGAGTTTAAATAATTGTCTTTAATGGTCCTGGTCTCCTATTAAATTCCGAAATTTATGACATTTTTACATTGTTATTTAAGATGGGAAGAGATGAGGCATGCAGGGGTCAATTCAAGGTAAATGTGGTCGAACTATGTTGGGAATACATTGTTGGTGACTATAACAACTGGAACTATTGTTCTAATTTTATTTGCAAATATTACTAAAATACAATTTCATTAATTAATCTAACTTTAACATTTCAAAAATTAAAAGTTTTAAATATCTTTGTTTAGATATGTTATTTATTTATTATTATTAAAATAAAATTATTTTTTCAGTATTTTTATCTTATTATTATACTATCTTCAATGGATAAGATACTTAGTTTTACACAAAACAATAAGTTTTAATAAAATATTATTAAACAACTTAGGGTTTTTAAGCCAAAAAAATTAAAGTTAACAAAGAATTTACAGTTTTTTTAACTTTTCATATTTATCTTTCGGATCTTCGGACAATTTTTGCTATCAAGATTTAAAATCAGTTTAAAGATTATTTATGAGATTTTCTTTTCATAAATTAGTTTATATGCAGTATAGTTTTAATTAGAGTTGACTATTTTTACAAAAGCAGGTGAATCAGTTTTATTACATGCTCATTGTATGTTTTAATGTAAATATTTTTATATTAAATTTGTTACTCGCATATGCCTTGTAACATTAAATTAAATCTATCTTAAAATTTAATATTAATTATTTTTATTTATTTTCGTCAAAGTTAAATTTAATTTAAACTCTAATATCTTTTATTTTTATTTATTATTATTAAGTTTAATTCAATTTAAAATTTATTTATCTTGATTTTATTAATTATATATTATTTAATAAATTGAAAAAATTATTGTAATATAAATAAATGTTAATTTAACTTGTAGATTTTACAGAAAACCTTGAATATTATTTAATATACATGTTTATATGAATAAATTTTTTATATACAGATGTGGACTAATGCATATAAGCAATTCTAGTTTTAATTTTTGCATAAGTTTTTTTTTCTTCTTTTTCTTCGAGTCTTCTAGAAAGAAATGTGTCAGGTTCGTAGAATTGTGTTTAGATTATTTTTCCAATCTATCAGTGAAAGAATATCTATTTATCTCTGAACTTTTGGTTAGCTTTAATATTAGCTTTAATGGTAGCTTTTAGGGCATTTTCCAATATATGGTTATTTGATTCCAATCAATGCATGCAGATTGTTCATCAATCTATTTTATTTCAATCCAAAACACCATAATAATATAGTTACAAAACCTTCATATCAGATACATCATTCCTTTGGCGTACAACATCAATTAGCCAAGAGACTTTCAAATCTGCAATTACAAATAAGTTTTAAAAACATAAAATGAGTTTTAAAAATCACTTACGCACTAAATGAAAAATTATTTCATCCACAAACCAACAAAACAAAAAGACTGCGGATAATAGAGGGAACAAAAATCGTCTTCCATTCATTGATAACTTCGATTCGGTTACCTGCAATTTTTTTAGAAGTTCCTTGGAGGCCAGTTTGCGAGCTGTATCCTTATTAGAAGCTTTTTCAGTGTGCACGTAAGTGTCCCTGTTAGTTTTTACCTCAATTTTAACCGAAGTTTCATCGTTGTCACGGCCAGGGGGGTGCACATTTATTTTGTAGTGATTTTTCTGGCACAGTTCTTGCAACATACTAATAGGATGTCGCCTCGCTGTTTTAGGTGTAACAAGGGGTTCCAAAAGAGGCTTTATGCTTTTGAAAACAACCTCCTTCTCGTAGCCTGAATCAACAAAAATTGCTCCTGCTATAGATTCTATAACATCTGCTAGCACCTGACATAAATATAGAAAAAAAAAGTACCTGATCAAAACATCACTGCAAAAAAATGTCTGTGTGAGAGTCTCATAGCTTAACTTAAGCCAGCTTCTAAGTAGTCATTTTCATAATCAAACTTCCAATGAGAACACTAGTTATGATTTAAACACAAGAGAACTAATTTACGAGACAAGAGAATCTCATGACTAAAGTACTACATTAATTAAACTTCATATTTTATTCAATACAGACTTGTAACATTTTTGCTTGTAACTATAAACAATGAAGACCTCCCTAAATATGGTAGTAACGTGAATAATAATGAAAAATGTGGGGATTGGAAGAAGTCATGCACTGAAATATTGAACAGCTGACCTCACAGAAATATGTTTCTAGCTCCCATCCAAAGGTTTCTTTCAAAGATAAATTCCCAACGCCTTTCACTGTCTCCGCAATATTCTTTTCTACTTCGGGGCCACAGAGTATGTAATTGTGCAGCTCAGCTTTAATGGCTGACAGTGTGTAGCACTCATTGTTCACAGAAATAGACCTCATGGTAGTGAAAAATTCCGGTGAATGCATTTCATTAGAATATTCCTTGTAGAAATGCATCGTGATGAGATTGTCCAACACTGCGTCGCCAAGAAATTCTAATCGCTGCAGAGCATGTTAAGAATTTATGAGAGAAACAGTACTACACGGACTTCCAAATTTGAAGGAAAGAGATAGAATAAAATGTAGAATTTAATTTGGTGAAATGAAACCTTTATTCCATTGTATGGACATGTTACCATAGAATGGAGCTAAATTCTGTACCATCGTACTTCTCCCAAATTGAAAGCAAAGAAAAAATGAACATAAACAGTGAAATTTGAAGGAATAAGTTTTACATGTTTCCATTTCACTGTAATTTTAACAATCAGAGCAATGAAACTGAAACTTTGTTTATATAAACTTGCCTTGTAGAAGAAAATAAAAGGATGAAACAAACTGAACTTCTGTCTTTAATAAACAAAAACAACTATATGCTTAAAAACTGAAGTGCATGTGAGAAAATACTATTATCTTTCATTATTATTTTTTTCATTCCATCCTCTTAAATACCGTAAAGTTCTCATGGTATATATGTAAATAATCATGACAGTACCTCATAACATGTCCGAATTTCTTGTCGTTGGCAAGAACTATGGGTGAGAGCCTCTACTAAAAGGTAAGGGTCTTTAAACTCGTATTTTAGCTTGGATTCTAAAAATTTGACATCTACAAGATTCTCGGGGTCAATGCTAAGGTGCCTCTCATATGGCATAATGTTGGTGTCAACCTTGATGCCAATGTCAATCCAATTAATAAATGATAAAGCAGATTCTTCATCTGCCATGCTTATAAAGGCTCCAATTAGTGCCTCAACAACATCAGCAATCTTTTTGACCTCTATATTTCTCGTTCTACCAACATACATTGTTGTTCCACTTGAAACCAACTCTTCTTTTAGCAAGAGACTCTTTGACTTATCGCCAGGTATGTCCCAATTCTTTGGATGAAATGATTCAATTCGTATGAAACCCTGAAATAAGCGAAAAAGGTTTCCATTAGAAATTCTTTTCTAAAACAGTGTCAAAAAATAGAACCAGGAATACTTCAGTGTTATCATATATGAGATTCCAAAAGAAAAAAAATTATACAATGACAACCGTACCATTTCACAATTATATTACAAAAGTTAAATATGTCTTTTTTTTTTTTTTTAACTATTTGTTAAAATTATATTTCATTTCTAAAATAAATTTTGAATTTATTTTATCTTTATACTTTATAAATATGTATGAATAATACAAATAAATTCTAAATAATATAAATAAAAACATATATAAAGAAAGAAAATGAAAAAAATGAGTGAAAGAAAATAGATGATAGTGAAGTTAGAAATTATCGAAAAAGAAAAAATAAAGAGATAAAAAAAATTGTAACACATCATCAATAATCGTTTACACGAGTTTATAAAACAAAGACGAAAAAAGTCTAAAATTTACATCGAAAATAAAACACAATTTTAACAAATAATTTTAAGACTAAAAATATATTTAACTCATAATAATAATAATATAAATAAATGATTGATGAATTAGTTTAATTCTTTTTTTTTAAATACTCTGAAATATACGAAAATACACAAATAAATAAAGTTGATAAAAATTAGTAAAAAATTACTAGAGTGGATTCTTCCTTTTTATGTTAGTATACAGGTGCTTGAAATGAAGCTTATACTTAAAATATAACTATAAGAAGAGAAGAGATAGTAACATAAGTGTACCAGAAGAGTTTTGGCAAAAGCAGAATCACTCAAGGCTACATTAGAAATGTGTTTGTCCTTGAGTTTGGAAAGGGCACCCTCTCGATCGTGTTGATGGGTCTTGAAAAGCTGTTGACTAACAGCATATTTTAGAAAAGAATCTCCAAGTGTCTCTAAGTACTCGTAATTGTACTCCTCTTGACATCCCTTTGCAGTTATTGCTTGGAATACCTTTCATGATCATAATAAACTTTTACTCAACACTTCATGCAAAATACTAACCCTCTACTGTTTTCTAAACATATTTAGAATTTTTTGTTCGATGATTCAATAATCTATATAGTAAATAATTTTATTATATATATAATGTACTATTAAACATTATTTCAAAATGAAAAAAAAATATTGAAAAGTAATCTATTTTTTTAAAATAATCTGTTTCCTTTTCTTTTCTAATTTAAATAAAATAGTTACCTTTGCTGGTACGAAAATAGTTTCCTAATAATAAACTCTTTAGTTTTCTTTTTAACTTCACATATTGAGAAATAGTTTAAATATCCCCGTTTAAATTAAAAGCATTTTTAACATTTATCATTTATATTTCCATTTATATATATATATATATATATATAAACTAGATAAAGATAATAATTAGTGTTGCTTTGAATTTTAAAATAGATAATAAAACTAAATTTTCTTCAAGAAGTAAATATATTAGAAAAAGAGTTTTTTTAATAAATTCATATCATACTCATGTTCATTGAAGATAAATGTAGTTATAAAAGAAATCTTTCAAAGACTAAATATGAAAATGTTTTAAATCTTTGAAAAACTAATATGATAATTCATAAATCTTCAAGAAATCAAATTGATAGATTTTTTAATAGAAAAAATAATAATAAAATATTTTTAAAATGAAAATAAAACAACTAAACTGTCATTATGAAGTCGATTTCCTTTCTCTTCACTTTCGGCAAACGAGGCATTAATCTCGGATTTCCAACAAAAAAAATTCACTTTTAACATTGAAGGGCTACCAATTAACGAAAACTATTCGGTTGTTCAAAAGCATATTGAGTTTATAGTTTTGAACAATCTCTGCGTAATGTGTTAAAGTATTTTAATGTATAAAATAAAAAAAATGGTAAGTCCGAACTATCAAATTTGTTCTCATAAACTAAAACATGAAATTGTCTCCTATATGTGAATCGTGGTGATCAATGTGAACTACAATAATTGTGTAACTATAAGCATTTTCCACAGAAAGAAGTGGTTTACCTTGATGATTGGGATATCATTTTCAGTGCAATGATCCAAGAGCATCTTTTTTAAGTTGAAAGCAATGAGCAAGCCCTCAAGCCAATGCATGATTGATGGAATGAAAGAAAATGAATATATGGTATCGATTGATATTGGTGACATGATTACAGAACAAAGTTCTGGCGGCAATTCTTCAGAACTCATTTTTTCTCCTACTAAAGGGGTAAAAAAGTTTGATCAGGTTTCTTAATATTTTGTAATAAACATGCTCAAATGCCATTATTATAACAGCTTCAATATTGTCGACGAGCAAGTTATGTGACAACTTAAGCTACACAAACAGAATCAAGTTAATACATTGTTAATCAAACATCATGGTCTGCGCATGCCTAAAAACAATGCAAAGGATGTTTTAAGTCCAACCGTGAAGAATATATGAAAAACGAATTTGTAAAACTTAAACCTTTCTTCTTATTTTGCCTATCCTTATTAAGGTAATTCGACACTTCAAAAACTTTTCTTCCACGAAGTAGGGATTGGCGTGGAAAACACAATTCAATCCTGTGCCTGAAATTTCGAACAAACATGAAATCATTCATGGTGCTCCATGGTTGACATCCAAGACACAAGTAGGCAAGTAAGCTACAAAAAATTTACTTACTTGTTTTTGAAGTACTCCTTGTAAGTAACACGTCCATCACGTCCTGAGTGTAATAGTGGTGAGTTTCCATTCAATTCCCTCATTATAGAAATAATGGTATAAACAGAACCATTATGAGGAGTGTAGACCACACAGTTTTTAAGTTTGCAAGAGCAAACTGAACCATTTTTTATCTTCACATGACATGCTTGATCCTTGCAATCGCAAGCACAGGTACTTTCCGACGAAAAAGGAAAACAATAGACAGACTTCCAATCAATAATTGAATTTGAAGTTCTCTGGTGTTTAACAGTGGCTGGGAGCAGAAGATAATCAATTTCAGGATTATCTCCTAAACTGAAATCATCTGAAGCACTTGTTAACTTATCTTCCCGATTCAGCAGGATCTTAAACAGGGTAGTCTGAAATCTTCTACATTTCTCAACCTGCAAAAGAAAAATGCACATATAGGCAAGTGTTCTTCAATATTGAGATAAATGATATCACTAAAATTACAGAAAATTTTGCTTATATTAATTTCTTATCAATAAAAACAATATTTTCTTAAAATAAAAAACAACTCTCTAAAATTTATGCAATAATATTTGTCTTGATAAAAGAAATTACGCAACATCTCTGTGAACATCTTTATAAAAGAGATTCTTTAGCTTTTTCTTTAAAAAAAAACAAGTGGAACTTTTTTTAATTTGTCTGTGAACAGATTCTAAATATAAATAATTAGATTACACGTGTCATTAAGAGTACTAAGTATAACTATTAAATATATTTTTAATTTTAATTTTATATTTATAATTATATAGATAAATATATTTTTAGTCTTTTAATTATTTATTAATTTTATATTTTATTTTTAAAAAAATTTATATTTATTTTATTCTCATATTTTATAAATTGATATAAATATTTTTAAATGTGTTAAAATTTATTTTAATTTATTTTATTTTTTATAATTTTTCTATAATTATATGTTTTTTAAATTTATTTTAATTTTTTTTATTTTTTCTCCTTTTTAGAATATTTTTATTTACTTAAATTTTTATTTGTCATAAATATTTGATTATAAATTATAAAAAAAATATGTCAAAAATATTTCTAAAAATAAAACATAATTTTAACAAATAATTTATATATATTTAAATCATGTTAAAAAAATAATTTATATAAATAAGACGTTAAATCATTACAAATTAATATTATTTTGGTAGACATAATCTATGCAAACCAGATTTAAGAATAAATATATGCAAACCCTAAATAAATATATGACATTGAAAAGGAAGAAAAAAGACGTAAGCACACACACCTCTTCTGGGCTAAGCTGAATGGGTTTGGCAGGTGTGAGGTTGACTGACAATTTTCCCCTTTCGACAACAAATGATGTGCCTGAGAACGTGTCGATGATTTGGGAGTGAAGTTCAGTCCTAATTGCAAGTACAATGTCATGAACCGACACCTCGTACTCGTAGTGCTGCTTCAACTCCATCAAATAGCAGTAGTATTGGTACGTTCCATCGCAAGCTTTTGATGAACAATTCACCAGTTCCGATGGGACATAACTGTGGTGCTCACTTCCTTCACAGAAACATGAAATAAGATTCGGAAATCAGATTTTTAACTATCAAGAATGAATGAATGAACGAATAAAGATAAAACATCATAAAACTAAACAAAAAAGAAAAATAAGTTACCAAATACTGTCATGTTGATGAGACGATGAAGAAAAGAGTTTGCTATGTCTTATGTTGTACATTTTGAGTGTTAACATCCAATGTATATATAGAGAGCGAGAATTGGAAGTGAGAGCAGGGTCCACTAACAATGATACTTTTCAGTGTCTTAGGCTGCAAGCTACTTCGATATCAAGCTACTTCGATATCAAGCTATTCGATTAGAGATCCCACCACCAAGATCAATTTTTTCGAAATATCTTTACTCCCCTTTTTAATGTTTATAAATTTATTGTTAAGTATTTTAACATAATAATTTTATTAAAAAAATTGGAATAGAAGTTTTCGATTTTTTTTAATCATTACATTGATTCGCATTAATTGTCGTCTGAACTATTGATTAAAAATGTGGGGGGTATTAAACACTGCTATTTTCATTTTTCGTTTTCTATAAATTTCTCATGTTTCAAACACCATCAATTAATCTCATCAAGGATATTAGCAAACTCGTAAAAAAAAAAGTTGCATTTCAATCTCAAACTCTATTATTTCTCTCAATTTGGGTTATATAATATTGCTTTCGATGAAGATGGACGAAGAGAATATAAAAAAGGTGAAATTAATTATGAGGAAAGACAGATTTCCGATCCAATAATGGTTAAAATTTCCAACGGTAATAATTATAATGAAAATGGTAATAATTTGAAAATAAATAAAGCAAAATAACATAAATCTTATCGCAAAAGTTAAATGAAATTATTCAAAATATTGACATAATGAAATATGCATATCAATTTTACTTTCAATATATATGTAACAGACTACGCATTATGCTTAGAGTTGGGTATCTAGCATGCTTCGGGAAACTTGATTGAATCGGCTCAAGTAGGAATCAGATTGAAAATTGGTATGAAACAATAGAAAAATCAGATATAGTATGATCTGATTTAAATTAAAAAAAAATCCATGGAATCGATAAAATTGCTCTATAAACAACTGATTTGGTTTTTTTTTAAAATAAAATAAAATAATATCGTTTTGAGACTTTTTTTATTTTATTTTCACATATGCTATAAATTCTAAATTCATCTTTTGTTAAAATTAGTACTTCTTAAATTTAGAATGAATTTGATAATGAAACCACTAGACTTATGCATATATGTCAAGTTTACTTGTTATTTTGAAAAATATAAAAAACTAATTATAAAAAATCAACTTGATTGTTTTTAAAAACATAATACTATTATAAATAATTGTAATAAAAAATAAAATTATAATAAAAATAAATATAAAACCTTTTAAACTATATAATCAACGACATTATTTTTAACAATATTTTTAATTTATTGATAAATTTATTTTATGTTTAATATATTATTATTAAAAAGTAAAAAAAATATTTTATTAATTTTAATTTAATTTTTAAACCTTAAATTTATATCATTGTGGTCCGATTTCAAAAATATTAGTATTTAGATAAAAGTTTATGAATCATATTTGCAATTTGTACATACGTGAATTTATATATTTTAGTATATTTTTAATATGAGTTTTTTATATTTAATATCTAGAATTCGTAGGTTAAATTTTTTTTATCTATGCACTTCGTAATTATTCACATTACTAAATTTAATTTAATTTAAAATATTAATAATTTTTTATAATAATTTTAAATCCTAAACTCTAAATTTAACAATATAACTTAAAATATATATTTTTTTAATAATTATACATTGATTAATAAATTAAGTGTACCGTTGTTATACAAATAAATATTAAAAAATTAATGTATTTTTAGAAGTATGTGCTAACTCCTTTAAACCTGAAATTTTGTGAAATAAATAAAATTTATAAAAATTAAAAATTATTTAAAATATTAGTAATACAAATAAATCTTTTTACAATACGAACTTATATAGAATTGGGCTTAAACAAACTGACATTTTTGTATATCTAACTCATGTGATTAAAAATAATTTCAATGGTCAAATTTATCATATGAAAAAGCTAATAAGAAAACCAATGCTTATACTTGCAACTATACTCATTTTTCTCATATATGGACACACCATTAAGTTACAACCTAACTTCACCCATCACACACTTTTTCTTATGGACACCGAATCACTGATGGACACTAGATCAGCTAAGTAAAACAGAAAATAGAAATTAAATGCTCTACTTTTGATGATTTATTATCTATAGAAAAATACAAAAGTAAAAATTTATTCACTAACTAAGAATGACAATACAGCAAGTATAAGTAGTAGTAATCTATTACTACCCACCACCTCGTCTATAAATATTTATTTTATTATCTATCATTTTACATGTTAAATATAAAAAAAATATCTACAACATTCTTTTATACTTGTAAGTATTTATAAATTTTTATAGATTTTTTTTATTTTTGTAACACCCCAAAAATACAAATAAACAAAGTAATTCACTAAATCATGCATCATCATTATCATAATAACATCTACTCAGATAAGGATCATACAAGCAAAAGATGAATATATGCATATACAGATCATCCTCAAAAGTTGTACAAAGTTAAACACATGCCCCGACAAGCGAGCGAGTCTCGGATTACAAAAGAAATAAAGCGACTAAGGGGTCTAGCTTTTCTCCAGCTTGGCCCCACTGCCTGAAGTCACGTCTCTCCTGTTATATGCTCCCGTGTCAAAACACGATCATAGCAGGTACAAATTCAAACCATGAAAGAAAAGGGGTAAGCCAAAAATCAATATTTCCATAATTAAGTCTATACATGAACATTAATTTAATCATCCACACTATTCAATCAATCAGCCTACCGAAGGCTATGGAAATCACAATCACACACATAAGACTGACGACTTCCGGAAGACTGTATGAATTCAGACAACTGAAACTAACATCTGATACACGACATGGGGATTAAATATTATATCTCAACCTCTACCACCATGTGAGTCAGGGTGAAAGAATTAGGCCTTTTCCCGTAGGTCATCCTAATCCAATCTCCGTCGACTTCTCACAACTGATGACAGTGTCTATGTGACTCTGATCATCAGTGAAGTCCAGATATTCCATCAGGAAATCCCTAGTCCATACACACTACTATTATCACATATAAGCACAACACACCGTAATCATTCAAACTTGTTCCACCTCAATATAACCCATTGGCCTTAGTGCCAGGTACCTCATGAAATTATCCCTCTGGCCTTACCGCCAAGTAACCCCTCAAATATCTTCATCACAACATATCATTCCTCAATTTCACATCATATAGCTCAACATATATCAATCTCATATAACACAAGTCATACATTCTTCAATTTCATAAAAGAAACACAATCTGGGTGCGGGGTTCTCGCTTGGGCGAGAACATATCTTGCTCGGGCGAGACCAGGCCGTAACCAATTCTTTGCCACCTGGAAGGGTCTTGCTTAAGCGAGACCGGGGCTCGCTCGGGCGAGAGTTGGACGAGACCAACTCTTGCCATCTGGAAGACTCTCGCCTAGCGAGAACGGGGCTCGCTGGGCGAGGCGACCAAAATTGGATAGCATCTCCCCTAAAACTTGGTCATTTTTCAACTTTGACCTCCTCAATTTACACAATTTATATCAGACAGTTCATCACCAGCTAAAGCAATACAATCATACTCAGTTTGGGGCATTGGTCATCCCATTCAACATTCATTCATCACATAGAACAATTCCTGCCAATTTCTACTCATTAACTACTCACATTCATCACAACAAGTTGAGATTCAATCAAATTCATATCCAAATGAAATTCATCATACACATAACAGTATATTCCAATTCACTTCTACTCAAATCAAGTTTAATTCAACAATTTATGAACTAATTGGTATTTCAACATAATGCATCAAGCTCACAAAAGAGAAACTCAATTTAACGCACAAAATGCCTTTCGCTTCACTTTAGCTAGAAAAGGCACCTAAGCAGATTCAATCCCTCAATCAACTGGGAATTTCTCACTTTTCATTGAAGCTTTTAAAGAGACTAAATTTAAGACTTTCCCTTACATGTTGCTCCTGCAGCTCCTCTATCGCCAAAAGTGCTCCTTTTTCCTCTAAGTGCTCACTTAGTACTCTAGGGGTACCTAAACGCAAAACGATGAGCATTAGCACTATCCCAACACTTCACAGAGGAAGAGCAAACCCAAAAACAGCGCCTGCGACATGAAATTGTGCGAAGAACGAAAATCCCCAAATTGGAACTCTAAAAAGGTGCAAATTTGAAAACTCACCTAATCGAAGATTCTGATCGGTGCAAAACGTTGTTCTCGTGACGCTCGTCGCATAGGCGGTCTCCGCTCTTCAATCAGACAACAAACCGTCAAGAAATAGAAGGGAGAAAGGAAGAAGAGAAAAGAGTTCTAGAGAATGAGTGAAAAAGGAAAGATAATGTTCTTTGAATAATGAAGAACAAAAGGAATTAAATACTTAAGGACGTGGGTCCCACTCCTTTATTCCTCAATATTTTAATACTCTATCCCTTTCTCAGTCAATTATTTTCTAGGTTCTTACAATTTTAAAAAAAATCATTTAAAAAAATTAAAATATAAACTTAAATTGAGTTTAATTTTAAAGTATAATTCAAATAAAATTCTATAGTAAAATATTAATGCAAATAAATTCAATATTTATAAAAATTAAATTTAAATAAATTGAAACAAAATATAAATTTTTAAAAATAAATTTTTAAAAACAATTTTAATTTAATATATTTAAATAGTAATATATATAATTAAAATTTAAAAAATTATTCAATAATTATTATTTCTTTCATTAAAAACTTTATTTATTTATTTTAATCAAATAAAATATATTAATAATAATTAGTAAGTAATAAATACTCACGGATAAAATATTATAATACTTATTCATATTTTATCCACAAATAAATAATTAGAATATCTATAACTATTATCTATATATATATATATATATATATATATGCTCGAACAATTTCTTTTACCATTCGTAACACACTATGTGTGAACTTGCTAAACTTATTTTGATCATGAACCATAATTGACAACAATAAAATATGCTATTAGTTGCTTATGTAATTTAGATTATTTGCTAGCTAAAACAAGTGATTTTGAATTATTTAATTTTTGGAGATAATCCATTTTTAATACAATGCCTTACCACTTACAGAAAAATTATCATTTCCTTTAATGTTAACTTTTATTAAATAAAAAATAATTTATATGATGATACACGTTCGGAAGTAACAATAATAATATAGGTTAAACTCAGATCCGTCAAAATTTAATCTGACATGTTTTCTCCCTAAGAAGCATGTATAATTTTGCATATAGAAAAAATCAATGCATCAAATAAAAATATTTTAATTTAAATATACTGACATTTTATTTTTATTAGATATTTATTAATTTATATAAAAAATATATTTACTAATTTATGTGTATTAATCTCAATAAATATATAAGGAGATAATATAATTTATAAATACGGAAGTGAAGAACTTTAAAATTGTACTCATTCGTTTATAAAACTTAAATTTAAAGTATATTCTAATTGGTAGTGAGGTTAAAGATGAATTCGTTATAGTAGTACTCAATGATCATATGGGTTAAATATCATACTTAAAATATAAAATCATTAATTAAATATTTAACAATAATTAGATATATGTTTTTTTTAGTTTGATTGGTGAAGATCTAAAAGCTTGTAAATATATAAATCATAAAATTTGGATAAACTAAAACACTTATTTTTTTGTTTATTATAAGTGAAACTATCATTTTTTTCCTCTAATGAGATAAGATAAATCTAAAACATACAACGTTTTTTTCAAAATAATGATAAAACTAGACAAAATAGAATCATAAATATGTAATAATGATAAATTGAGAAAAATATATAAATTCAACCACAATTTTGTAAAGAATTGAAACTTATTCGACAACAACATTAAATCGAATTAGTTCGAGATACTTGTTTGTGGTTAACAAACACAATATATCAAGGATGATTATGAGAGCTACACACCTCTACGAACTAAGCAAGTTATAAATTCTATATATGAATATATGTTCACATCTAAAAGAGACTTTTGAGCATACTAAGCTATCCTAAAAAAGAGTTCATCCAAAAGAAAAGGATTCAAACAACCCTTAGTTGAATAACTTCACAAAGATAAACATTGAAAAAGAGCATTGGTGATTACCATTCTTTCATCCTCGAGGTCATGGATGTTAGTCTTCTTTAAATAGAAGTGTTTTAACATTGAGTCCAATCTAGATGTGTATTTAAAATACCTCTATAATTTAGTCCAATCTCTTTTTCAACAAGATGTTATGCATTGGAAAATCTTCCAAACCACATCATCATGACAAACTTTGTAGTGATACTATACATTATCATAAAACTCGATAAACTCATTCAAGACTTTCTTTACCAAACTAACAACATAGTTTGTAGTTAGTCGACCAATGATAACTAACTTAGTAGCATTAATGTAAAAAGAAACAAAGTTACTCTAATAGTACATGAATTACTTTGTTCACCATTTTTTACCTTCATTTAATCATTATTATAACACAATGTTGAACAACTTAAATACCATGTTTACAAGTCTATAAAAAAAATATAAATAAATTTTAAAACAAATGATAATACATATATCTGTAAAATAAAACTTTTAAATAAAAAACAATTAAAAAAAATATTCAGTCATCATCTTTAATTATATCATTGTTTGAAATAACGTCAAAATAATGATATACATGTAAATACAAAAATTATATCACTATCAACATTAATCAAAATATTATTATATAAGAAACTTTAAATGTTCAAATAGTAATATCATTTTTCTCTTTTTACAAACATATTAACCTTTTTAAAGATGTTGAATAATTAATTTTAAATAAAACATGAGAGGAATGATTATTTTTATTATTATTATTTATTGTAAAATAAGAATAAAATTATCTGAAAAAACATACCAAAGTTAGTTGTTTCATTATATTAATTATAGATAAAAATAAAAAGAATTATTAAGAAAATAGAGGAACAACAAAACTCGGCGCTTGGCAAAGCATAACGAGAATTTGCCTTTCATTTATTAAGAGGCGGGTACGGAAAACTGAAAATTGAAACTTAGAAATAAGAAAAATAATACACAAATTCCTAAAATATTAAGGACATCTAAAAAGAAAACAGTATATATATATATATATATATATATATAATAGAAAAAAAAATGATGACAAGTGTTTAAAAAAGTGTCCCTGTATTATTATTCTATAAATAAACAATCCCAATCACGACGCTGCCAATAATTAAACCTTCATTTACTCTTTCTTCCCTCGTCAATATCCTCAAATTTGCAACACATGACACATGACCCATGTCTGTCTCATGCTCACACGTGCTTACTCTACCCTTTCTCTTCACAAAAATAAAAAGGTGAAATTTCAGAAAAATATTCATACAAGTAAAAAGGAAAAGATTATAATGTATAAATAGATAAATAGTCACAAGTCAATCTAATAATAAGAGAATTAATATCATTTTTAACTAAAAATTTTAAAATAATAAAATTTTCGGTTTTTTTATATGTTATTTAATATATTGATTTTTTTAAAATGTGGAACTCAAATATATTTAAATTCTTAACCATACTAAATAAAAAAATAATTGAATTAAAAGATAATGAAATTAGGTTTCTTTCCCTTTTACTCATGAATGTTTGATGAAAAAGTTTTGAGCAAAACTAAATGGCAAGTATTTTTAAAAATTGCGAGAAAAATTTCTACTAATAATCTAGCTTCTTCTTTTCTTTCAATGTAGAATCTTAATTCACCACTTAAGTGACCGAATGAAAGTTTAGAGAGAGTGTGCTAACATTTCTAATTATTAAAAACTAATTCACACTCACCATTTAGTTTTTTTTTTCTTGTAAAAGATTTTTGTTTTAGTTTATTATTATTTTTTAAAGTTTCACTATTACAATTTTTTATATTTTATGATAATTTCTTTACAAATGTTAATAATTTGTAAGAAAAGAATTTTTATTATTTTTTTTATAAATTTATAAAAAAAATTATGAAATATAAAATGTTTAGTAGTGTTGAAGATAACGTTAATTACTTTTCATTAATTATACTCTTATTTTTCATCTAATATTAAGTTAATTTTATTTATAACTATTTTAACTCAATATTTACTAGTTTTAATAAAGCATAAATAAAAAATATCAAAGCTACTTTGGTTCGGAATTATTAAGTAAACCAAATAATAATGCCTTAAAAAAGAGAAAGACATTAACTAAATATCTTGAAGCACAAGGACAAAAATAATTGAAGGGCCTAGCCAAACGCGTCTTTAATAAATTATCTTGATTTGTGAGGACAGAGGAGGAAAAGAGACACTACTAAGGACCACCAACCAACCAGAGTTCCATTCTCTCACATGACAACACCATTTTCCACAAAATATCCTCGTTCTTTCATGGAAAATTTGCACTCTTATAACTTTTCTCACTATTTTTACCTATCAATTCTTCCAATTCAAACTTCCTTCGGTTCTTCCAAGCTTCAAATTACAAATACCTTATATGTGGTGATTTACTTTGATGGATTTAAGGTTCTAACATGGATACCATTTATGGAATGCAAAACAGAATTTTAAAATCGAATTTTCATTTCTTAAGTTTTGGTTGAGATTTGTTTCGATATACCCAATAGTGTAACATCATTTAAAATTTTTTACATATTCTTTTTTCTTTAATTTTTCTAGATGTTTTCTAAGAATAAAATTGTAACCAAACTTTAAATTCTAAAACAAAAAATATCTCAAATA
Source organism: Lablab purpureus (assembly GCA_030347555.1). Taxonomy (NCBI): domain Eukaryota; kingdom Viridiplantae; phylum Streptophyta; class Magnoliopsida; order Fabales; family Fabaceae; genus Lablab; species Lablab purpureus. Next base: position 19,337,887 of record CM059259.1, read on the forward strand.
TAATGATTAAGTTACTTTAACATATTTAAGATCCATTTTTTTTAAATTTTTTTATAATTTATCATGAATAATCTAATTTTTTTATATAAAAATTTATTCTCACTATAATATATTATTAAAATAATATAACTTTTGCAGTATGTGTATACATACTTTTTTTTCTTTCTCTCTATTTAACTTCTACCAAATAAACTATAAATAGATAACATAATTTTATTAATACCTATGCTCTTATTTATAATCAAAAATATTTTTTATTTTTAAATACACAAGCTACTTCTAAATGTTTTTCTTTCATTTAATAATTTTTTTTTCAAACATATCTCAACTTTGATTAATGTATTATTTTTAATTATCAATTTTAAATTAATCTTTTACACCACTTAATTTACTTTTAGTCACCTTATCTTTGATATCACAAAAAATGTGATGGTATTTTTGTAAATAATAATAATTTTTTTACGTCAGACTAATTTGGATCCAAAGTTTTATGCTAGGGTATTAAAGGTTTTGATGCAAATTTCAAGTTTTGTGACTGACTAAGATTGGTCCAACATAAAGCTCGTTATAATTATACTCACGACTTTCTTCTTTTCCGCGTGAACAATGATTTACAAAGGTTTTAGGACTATAACGATTTCTAGCGACTTATGAGGAGTCCTTTCAGCATTTTTCTGTGACGGTAAGTGGTGGCGAAACCATCCTCTTGTCCCATTTGTGGTTGCGAATCTTTCTCCCCGATTAGATTGAAGCATTTAAGCATGTATTATGATTGATGTTAGTATTCTATATCTCTATTTTTTTTATATCATAAAATGTTAATAAGTTCTCTTAAGTCTTTATATTTTATAATAATACTAGTGTATTACTTGTCCCAATTAAGATGTTGGTTGTTACAACAAATTATGATTTTTATGATATTGAAAAGAAATTTTTTGTGTGAAACGAAATGAATGTTATGTTTGATTCTGAAGTGGAAGAAGTTTGAAGAAAATAATGAAAAATAAAAAAGATTAATCAAAAAGAGAGAATGAACTCCAATAGTACTAAAATGTTAAAAAAAAATCATATATAAATTCTACATTGTCTTGAATATCTATATTATTTAAATAAAACATCTAATTTTATATCGAATTTAACGTGATTCAATATAATTTCGTTATAAACAAAAATCAATTTTTTCTCTTTAAAAAAACATCAAACTTTACGTTTGATTAATATGATCCACGTAACGTTATATCCTCTTCGGTTATGTTAAAATTATAACAGAGATAAAAAAATTCAAAATAACATAAAATGTTTCTTCTTTTGTGCTAATGAATTATAATATCATCATAATATATAATTTTGGTAAAAAAAAAGTATATTAAAAAATATGTAAAAAATAATAAAATTTAATGCAGTTAGTAAACTGACTTATAACATAACTGCAGAGTAATAAAATATTAGTTAAAAATGTTAGTAAATGGGATAAGAGAGAATTGAGGAGGAGGTAATGTTTTCAACGTTAGAATGAAATATTTTCCACGTTGTGGACTCTGGAAATAAACTTGCACCGCAGCTTTTGAGACTCAGAAATCAATAATCATTGATTTGAAGTACAGACGCGTTTCCGAGTCCATGGTGGAAACTTTCAATGCCCAAACACACGGCCATTATTCAATCCTGTTAGTATTAGAATTGCAAAAGAAATAACTTTTTGTTAAGTGATTTTCTATTTCTATTGGCACCACATTATTCAAAACTTGCATCTTAACCTCATCAAATAATATTAGGACATGCGATGTGTCTACATACCACTACTCAATGTGTCTGTTTTGAGAATTTTAGTTATATAACAGAAATTGTGTTTTTCATAGACATCTTTATTCTTTTAACTATAAAAAACTGCTCAGTTAATTTTGCACATACATACTATAAATGCAACATTTTTTCCTTCGAAACTTGTTGCTATGGAAGAGAGGAAAAATGGAAAAAGTTGATTAATTTGATTGGAGTAAAATGTAAAGAAAAGAGAAGAAATAAGGTAGTGAGTTCTATATCGTTTTCCCATGAAAATGTATACTGAACAACATCATCAATTATATTGAGAGATCGAAGACTTTTTAGAACTGGTTATTTTTCTATTCTTTTTTTTATATAATAATAGTAATAATGAATAATTAAAAATAATATTAATATAATAAATTCAATTTTTTATTCAAATATATCAATTACTAATAGTTGATATTACTTTAAAGTTAATTATTTAAAATTAAATAAATTTGTCGTATATACTTTTTTTTGAAGTCTTTCATTATATGATCTATAAGCTTCTTTTTAAGACATCTCAATTAGTTAGAAGCATAAAAGGAAAAAGACAAATTTATGAAATTGAAAATAAACTTATACCATTTTTTTAAAATAATTGTATATATAATCAAACAAAAATATCCAAATTGTCTAAAAATATTTTCAAGGATCATTCTTTTTGGAAGGATAACAATTAGCTATCAGATTTTATCATCTTTGTTTGATTACTATACATTTCATCGTTTTCATCAAACTTAACCTTTAGTTAATATAAATATTCTGCATTATGAGAAACATTGAAATTAAAATTCAAGTATGTAAAAAAAATTAAAATAATATTTAATCTAGTCATAAAATGAAAACAATTTCGCATATTTAATGCTAAAAAATTATTTAAATTCAATAATATAGAAATAAGAACATTATTACATTTGATTGTTGATAGTTATTCAATTTATAACAGATAAATTCGTCTGCAATTACAAAATTATTATTTGTCAATGACCAATATATAGCGATTTTTTTTCTATTTTGTTTTTAATTATATTTTAAATTTTAAAATTACGATTATGTAACATAAAAGGTAAAAGAAAAATGATAAAAAAAACTATGACCTCACTAAAATTACGTATTTAATAATAAAAGAAAAATAAAATAATAAAAAAATATTACTTCACCAAAAAATAACTCTATAATGTTTCGTAAATTACGTTGCTTTGTATATAATCTATATTATTTTTCAATATTATTTTCATTTAAATTATAACCTACATTAAATATATAAAATAATGATACATATATTTTATTCAAACAAATATATAAATTAAAATTAATATAAAATTTTAATTAACTAAAATAATATAATAAAAAATATGATCTAGCAATAACATGTGATTACTAAAACTAATATCACAAATTGTAGATAAGGTACTCTAGGAAAAATAGAAAATAATAACCATACCATCTCTTATGTCATATCTTTTTTTTAATTTAATTGATATTAAATAAATTTATATCACTTCAATAAATTTATAATAAAATATTAATTAAAAATTTAATTGATATAAAATATATTTATATTACTTTAATAAATTTATAATAAAATAATTATAAAATATTAATTAAATAATATTAAATAGATATATAAATACTTTTATAAAATATGTATATAAACTTGCATAGAGAAGAAACCTTCTAAAATTGACATTAATGAGTTATCTATATCTTAATCTCTTACTAAATATGTACAAACCACTAATTTAATTGAAAAGATGGGACTAAAATTACTTAAGCATGAAGAAACTCATCCTCAGTTGAAGAGATGTCAAGAGCAGAATTTCCCTGGAATGGAAAGTTAAGAAATAGATAACCCTAGAAGACGGATACCTACCCAAGGAAGGGGCAATTAATGGGGAGGGATGAGACACACGTTAGAACATTAACATTATTACTAACACAAACATTAACGTTATAAGCAATGTGATGCACATTACAGTATGATAGCAACATGCATCCCTGTCTGTCGTTTCTCCTGTTCCACATCAAGGCATCAGGTCATTTCCTTTCACCCGGACCACCATCACCCTCATGCTTACAATCTAATGCTTCAAATATTTTTCACTAAAAAACCTACTTCTGTAGCTACAACCAAAAAGTTAAACCACTTTTTACAACATGTTATTAACATTCTGTGTAATTGCTTTGGAAGTATTTGCATTTCTTGTTTTTCCACTCATAGAAAGTGTGAGAATTTTATGACGAGTAAAGTAACATTTGTGTTCAAAATAAGAAAGAAGATAGAACAGAGAGATGGAACCGGAAATGACGAGGTGCGACAGAAGAATCTTCGGACTTGTTTCCATAGGGGCGAAACAACGCGTGAGGCTCTCTTGACCCACCCAAGGGGTTTGAAAGGGTCAGCACATCAAATAAAAAAGATCACTCTCAAAGACCCCAATCAACCTATACACACACACACACTATACTCTCCACTATCATGGACCCACATTGTGGAAAACTGGTTCAGTTTGGCCAGTCAAATCTATCTCTTTCCGTTCAAATTTTCACCCTTACACACACACACACACATAATATATATATCCCTTTTCCTCTCACCTTCCAAACCAAGTCCTCTGTCTATTTCACTCTCACCTTCTCTTCCTTTTGGTGCCTTATATCTCTCCTCACTTAAGCATCCACCTCATTATTTGGCATAACATCATTACTTCACTTTGCCTTGGATAATCTTCTTAAAATGATCAAATCCCTCAGCTGAGGAATTCAAATCCCTAACTGTTGTTGTTGTTGTTGTTACTTCACTTACACAAAATGGAAGAGAGCACCAAAAGAAAACACACTAGCCTCATCCATGAACTTATCCAAGGAAAGGAGCTAGCAAAGCAGCTCGGTAACCATCTGGTTTCTTCTTCTCCATCATCACATGAAACCAATGAATTGTTGGTTGAGAAAATTCTCTTGTCTTATGAGAGAGTACTCGCCATGCTGAACCGGGGGTCTATTTTGGGAGAGGCCAAAACCACCAGTGGCACCATGATGGATTCCCATTGTTCTTTTGCAAGTGGCGGGAGTCCCAGAAGCGAGGTCGTGGACCTTGAATTTGAGCACAAAGCTGTCCTCAAGAAAAGGTAATGTCACAAGTTAGTTACCAAGTTTTTGTTTCTATCCGACTTGTGTCAATTGTTGAGACTCGTGATCTGATTTCGATATGGGACCCTTTGAATTTGTGGCGTGCAGAAAGACCATGCCTAGATGGACGGAGCAAGTGAAGATTTGCTCAAGAACAGGACTTGAGGGGTCTTTGGATGATGGATATAGCTGGAGAAAATACGGGCAGAAGGATATTCTTGGAGCTAAGTTTCCAAGGTCAGTTAGAAGCTCTCTTCTCATTTAACTTTCTTGTTATAAATTAAACAAGTTTAGTTAGCATTATTTTTTCTTAGGATAAGTTTGTATAATTGGCCTTAGGTCCTGGTTACTGAAAAATCAGTGGTTAAGTAGTCCATGAGAGAAATAAAATATGCATGTACAATGACTTATCTTTCCTTGTTTTAATTTTCTAGTCCCTCCAGTGTTTTAAAAATGAAAGGTATTGAGTTGTATTAATGAGGTTATGTGAGTTGTGCAAGAGCTATTCGTCCTAGCAGTTGAGAAACGTGGCAATCTTATCAAAGGGAACAACTTGTTGTAGAGTGTCATGCTGGTTGTGGGTTTGGCTGCTTATGTACCCCATTCAGTATTAAATGCTATAACATGCAAATAGCAATCGAATTCAAAATTATTGATAAGAACAGGACATTAAGGCCCTTTTTTCTCATTCTTTATTTTTGGATAGACTGTACTATAAATTCACTGTACCTAAAAGGATCATAAAAGAATACACGTTACTTCTCAAAATTCCTTATCAACGCATAAAACAAATGGGGATTCTATTATTCTTTCTTTTGCTATTTGGACCAAATTAACTTTGCCAATCTAGTTTTATGTTAAGAAGAAGAAAAACTATTTTCTAGTTTTGCCAAAAACTGACAACTTGTGGTTTGCATTGCAGAGGATATTACAGATGCACACATAGAAATGTTCAAGGGTGCCTGGCAACAAAACAAGTTCAAAGGTCAGATGAAGACCCGACAACAATTGAGGTGACCTACAGAGGAAGACATACGTGCACGCAAGCTAAATATTTGAACAAGGCATTCCCATCAAACATAAAGATGGGTTCGGGGGAAAATCAATTCCCCAATGATCAAAATAACCAACAACTACTTCAAGAGAAAGTACAACAAACCCCAGTGGAGATTTTTGCCTTTGAAACAGAGAATAGAGTCAAAACTGAGGAATTGGAAATCAAGGAGGATATCTTTCCATGGTTTTCATTTCCTTGTCCATCAATTGGATCAGAAAACGAGGACAACATGTTACCCGAGTCCATGATTGAAAACCATTTCATGGAAAGCTTTTCTCCTGCATTCATATCAGCAGCGACTTCAGAATCAAACCCTTTCTGCTTGTCAGCATACGACGTTGACAGCACTGAACTGTTATGCCAATACATACAAACTTCAGAGTCTGATAACACTGAGACAGTTTCCGCTCCAACTTCAGTAACCAACTCCCCGCATTTGGACATTTTCCTTCATAAAGGGGATTTTGACACGGATTTCCCTTTGAATACCTCCGATTTTTTCTCTTCATTCGAACTTCCCTGCACTTCCACGTAGATAGTTAAAGAGTGGATACGCATAGCCGTAGTCTGTTCCCGATTAACTGGTGAGTCGTAGATCCTGGCTATGGAAGGGTAATCATAAGTCATGTTGATAAATGAAGACAATGAAACCTCTTGTCATGCAAGTTTAGTACCTGTATGAAATGTACCTTTACATAGGGTGTAATGAGTAAATAATTTGTAACTGTAGCCTACTTATGCAGCAGTTTGTTAATTGTAATTGGTTCAAGTGTTTCATTTTGACCCTCATGAATCGAGTTTCTGAAATGAGTGAGTTCTCATATCAGTTGTTCTCTAGAATTGGGACCGATGATCAATGCATATCACCAAACAAAGAAGAGAAAAACATTGTGATCAATTTGGCCTAAGGATCCCCCTTACTTGCAGTAAGGGAATTCAGGCATTCAGTCGATCATAACTGCTTGGTGAAGATTGGACTGGACTGCTTATGTTTTTCTTTGTAAATTTGATGTAAAATATGCATTTAAACTGCAAAGAGTCTGATTATAGTCTGAATTCATGACTAAAGTCTCGGCGGCTCAGGCTCATAATCTACACACTTCACAACTTTCTTGTTGGGAAGAACCCTTCCTTGTTATCTCTTTCCGAAAATAACTGAGAATCAGTTTTAAAAGCTAGTTATACTATTCAATATGAAACTTAGAAATACTCCATTATATCAAAATTCCTTTCAATTTGGTAATTCTCACAGTCAAAGAACTCGCTTTTCTAGTTGATTTGAAACTCGGTTTATTTTTTAATCAAAAGAAAAAAAAAATAATGCTAACAGTAACAAAGTTAGCAAGAAGAAGCAAGGCAGACGTCTGGTATTTGTTGCATTACAAGCAGATAGAGCAAAGGTGTAAATGGAGACTAGAGTTCACCCATTCTTCTTGCACATTTGATACAATCATCCAATATCATCTTGGCATCATATTTGTATACAAATCCTCTGTCACACAGTTTTGTTGAAGTCCACTTTATATCCTTCTTCAGCCCATCTTCATGTTTGAAATGTAATTCAGATGAAAACTGTAAACAACTGATAAGAAGAAAACTTTACAATTGGTGTATTCCAAGACTTCATAATCATCTACAAATTTGATCTTAATCGTGCTTAAAGTGATTCCATGGAAATTGTCCTTGTTTAACATCTCATTTCATACAAATTTCTACCATCTAGACCTTTGGGTTAGTTCTTTCAAAAAATAAACAATGACTAGAGACCAAGAAATAATTAATCTAACAACAACCAAGAACTACCAATCACTTACTCTTGTTTGACGGTGAATTCTGGATGATGAAGAGCATAATGGTTAGCCATCTCTTGTAATGAAATATAAGAACTTGCACACAAAAATCTTCCACTAATGAAGGTGCTCTCCATGCAGAAAATATGAGCTTCACATACGTCATCAATGTGTACAAGCGGAATTTTGCCTAGCAATCCCTCTAGAAACTTGAGTGATTTGTAGGCCCTTTCATTTTGTATGATTTGTGCAATACAAACTACCTTAATAGAAGATAGAAGGGTGTCACCTCCCACTAGTCCACAAGGGAGTGTTACCACCTCCAATCCTCCTCCACAATTTTCATCATTCGCATAGCTCAACAGATATTTCTCTGACAGTGTCTTTGAATAAGTATAGTCCTGGAAATACAAGACCAACACAGTAGAGTCAACATACATTTGTACCTTTTTATCATATTTGATTCTTTGTACAGTGAACAATTGTAAAATAATCAATCTCATTGATGTATGAAAATCAGGTGATGAAATTTCGAAGATTGATTTGTGGTACGTGAGACTTAATATCAATAATGGTTAGCGATTGAAATTATTTCTCACTCACCTTACTCTCTTTAAAGTTAGCAGAATCTCTCTGCATGATTATGTTGTGAATTTGGGGTGGCTTCTATCCTAACTCCAGAGGTAAATTTACTTTGTCATCTCTCTCCAATAACTAAATCCTTAGCAAATCACATGCATACACTTTTTCATGTGAGGCTGAGCTCATATATGTTACATGCTTATCACTCATACTAACTATTGCCTTTGTAACACGTTTATCATGTTTTTATTTACTTTTTTCATTTCCTGTTTTAACATTTTTGTATAATTTATTTATTTTATTTTACCCTCTTTTACATTGATTAAAACTAATGGAAAGAAATTCCTCTACTCTTTTCAATTCATTTGTACAATCCATCTTTCTGTCTTTGTTTGTCTTGTTTCTTTACTTTTCCATTATACAACAAAACAAGTGCAAATGACAGCAAGTGGAAGTAGGAATCCGAATTCTTTCTTTGAAGCAAATTGAAGAATAAAAAATTGGGAACTAACCTTGTACAGAGGATCATCAAGGTATACGCATTCGAAGGAATCATTAAGAGGGGTCCAGCAAGTTTCATCCATCACATCTTTGAAACCACTCCCGTCTTCTTTCAGTGGAGATGCTGAAACAACAGAAGCAGTGTAGATAAGACGCTTCACCGTCCCTGATCTCACACATGACATGGCAATGCTCTTTGCCCCTGCCACTGCTGCTTCAGTAGTATCCTTGTACTGCTACATATGCATGCATCTTATCATCACATCACTCGTATATTAAATAGTCTGTCAAGAATTTCATGCCATTTTAAAATAGATTGAGTTATGTATAGAGTTAAACAGGCGAACCTGAGATGAACCTGGTTCATGGGTGAGGGGAGTAGCAACATGAAACACAAACTCGCATCCTTGAATTGCTGGATCAAACTGAGTTGGGTCGTAAATATCAGCCTCAAACAGAACCAGTTTGCCTTCTGCATGAGGAAGACTCTTTAAGAGCCTTACCTTTGACTCGTTCTCTGTAGATTATGTTCCAAAATATGAATAAAAATAAATTCAGAAGAGAAGAGACATAGGTGTGGAGAAAGAGAAAGAGAGAAGACTAACTCAAGTCTCTGAGAGTTGCATGAACAGTGTAACCCTTGGCCAATAGCTTCTTGATGAGCCAGGAACCTATGTATCCACTACCTCCTGTGACACATACCTTGCTTTCATCGCTCATTTTCATTCTCTTTACACAGATGCGTATACACCAGAAACAGTTACAAGTTGGAACTGAAGTTGAAGTAGTTTTTAAAGTGAATGTTTTTGCCCCCTTTTCCTGGCTCACAAATACTGCCAAACCAATCTTTAAACATGTACAGTTTTATATTTCGGATTGTTATCCTATTGCTGATTGCAGATTTCAGTAAAACTGTATGAATCTCATCCACTCTATTTAATTTGTTATATAATAAAGTGATGTTTAGAACTAAATTTTATTAATTTTAATGCTTAAATTTAGGACTGCATAGTGTGTTTAATCTTAGAAAAAGCTGGCCATCATTTTTTTAGTGAGTAAACCGCAGTACACGCAATGTTAAACAATTTTAGTCCATCACAATTCACCCTTTTAAACTATTATTTGGATACAAGAGAAGTCTTGGAATTTAATAAATATAAAAGAAGTTAATGCACACCGAAAGACACAGATATGCATAAATAATTATCATGGCCGGGACCACTACAAGTAGTTTTCTTTGGCTTCTGTAATTCAGTGGCTGGACTCACTGCACCAACAATGTGTGTGTATATATATATTGGGAGCTATTTTTAAGATTATTCATTTCCAATCAGTTTCTTAAATGCGTGTCAAACTTCTAATATGTCCATAACTTTTACAGATTTCAATCCCATTCTTCAAAAATATTATAAAATTTGTCCCTTTCTTAGCCCTTTTTTAATGGTAGACAAACAGTTTGTGTGGAACTGTGATTGTCTGCCAAAAATTGTTACAAGGAGTTAAAGATTGAAGGGTGATATTTTGATGTTTAAATCACTGTTTTTGCTTAAAGAAAGTTTAAATCCTTCCTCAAACTCATTCAAACCTTGTCTAAGAGGAAGATTCTGGATATCTCGTGGCATGTGCTAGTTGACTTTCTAAATAAGAAACTAATACCCATGTAAACAAAATTGAGGATGCCATACTTCTTTTGTAATTAAAAATTACTTTCATGAATTTTGTTTGTTTGAATGAGCTCTGTAAACTTAATTTTACATTATTATATTTTTAAGATTGATTTTTGTATAAAAAAATATATTGGAAGTACAGTGATGTTGATGAACAAAATATTGTTATTAATAGGTATTTGATAAAAGTCACCATTGAAATATATGAATATATTATGTGATGTGGTTCAATTTTTTATTAAAATATATCTAAATAATCAAACATAAAAATATATGTAATTTTGTTTAAAGGAAAAAATATCCAACCCAAATCAAATATCATTAAACAGTTTGTATTGATTTTTGTGATTTTTAACTTTTTTTATTAAATACTTTTAAATTAAAATATAATAATATAAAATATATCACTAAAAATTTAATAAATATATCAAATAACATATAACAATTACAAAATATACTTAAATATTTATTAATAAAAAAATATACAAATACATCTTATGATAGATATTTTAGGATTTAATAGATATTTCTTCTAAGTATTTAATTCATATAATATTTTTCTATATCTATAAATTAATTAAAATTTATAAAACTTATTATGATTGTGGTTTGCAGTTACCTTTTATCCTTATTTTAATTAATTAATTCACTTTTTATGCATTTGGTTATATTGTAATTAAACTTTATTATTATTATATTAAAATAAATAATTTAGTTTAAAATATATAGTTGCAATTCAGATCAATTTTGGATCGAATCAAACTATATTATTTTTAGAAACAAATTTGGATTTTTTTTTTGTTTTTTTATCCGCAGCACCCTTATAGATTAGTAAAAGGATAAGAAATTTTTTACTAATATACATTAATCGGTATTAATTTTGCAAAGGATGTATAGGCATTTAAATCTCACTTTTACCAGATATATATAAATAATGTTGGAATAAGAAACGTCAAGTGTGTTTTAAAAGAAAGAACTTAGATGTGGTAAAATAAGTTTATAATTATATAAAAAGTTATTTAAGAATTCATATCAATGTTTCAACTTTTAAGATCAAATTGAATATTTATTCTATTTTTTTATGCACAAAAAAATGAAAAATGTGATCTAGAATACGAAATTACTTGGGCATAGTTTCAAACATGACAGTAAAAAACAGAAAAAAAAAAGTACATTTACAGCTGCTAAAAAATTTATAGCAGTGTCAATCTCCAAAGGCTGAGATATCAAAACTTTGATTTAGAATATAAAAGAGATAGGTTGATTTGTATTCACACAATAGATAATTTAAAAATATAATAATAAGTTAAGATATTAAGAAATGAGTGTGTTGTGAAATTTTATTAGGACAGATAATCAAGGTTGTAACCTTGAATTAGGGGATGAAAGTGATTTGGGTTTATCTTGAAACATCATCATCACTATCTTACCTCAATTAACATTAATTGCTAACCTTTCATTTTTTACACATACTTGGCTCTTATTTTATAATATCTATTAAGTTTCCTCTTGTTAAAATTTGTATTTACTTTTATCTTTTTATTTTTTTAGTGTTTTTTAATATTACAAAGCTTATTTTAACAATTATTATTCTTTCAATATGTATTTTATTATTTCAGTCTTATATTTAAAAATATAAATAGATATAGGTAAAAGAACATTTGTAATATTATTGTTTTTAGAAAACTATAATATACTAGTTTATAACTATTACACCATTTAAATATTACACTTCAAAATATTATAAGTTATAGTATAATAATTCAATCAAAATATATTAACTGAAATTAAAAGAATTGATCTATGAGTTATACATTAAAATATTAAGAACTACATGAAAAATAACACATAAACATGTCAATTTTTGTAATTTAGTATGGAACGGTTTATTTGTGCTTTTTTTAAATAAAATAAATTTGTTTTTTTAATGCAATTGTCCAATTTAATTATTTTAGAAATAAGTAATTCTCCTTTTTTAGAAGAAAATTATTATTATATATATATATATATTAAATAAATGATTTTTTTGAAAAAAATCATTTATTTGTAACACACTTAAGAAACCAAATTACAACCATCTCAAAAAAATATTTAATACCAAGAAAACATACTTAATACCACACTTAATTCAAAATCTTAAAATTAAGTGTTTGTAGGATTTCTTTTATATAAAATTTAATTTTTTTATTTTTACTCAAAACTTTATTTATAATAATTACTTTGCCCACATGTTATATAGTTGATATTTTATTCGTATGAAACTAACAATTGTAACCATTACAATACTGATTGAACTACCAAATGAACATGATCTTAAGAAAAATATAGTAATTATCACAATCTTTATTGTGTAATGAATATAGTACAATTTCTTATATGATTTCCCTTTTTCAATTAATTTAGAACCGAGTTCTTTAATCAACAAGATAAAAACAATAATATTAACTATAAGATAAGGAGGGGAAGGCATATGCCTATTTCAAGCAGATGGGTGTATGGAGACTAGAGTTCACCCATTCTTCTTGCACATTTGATACAATCATCCAATATCATCTTTGCATCATATTTGTATTCAAATCCTCTGTCACACAGTTTTGTTGAAGTCCACTTTATATCCTTCTTTGGCTCATCTTCATGTCTGAAATGTAATTCAGATGAAAACTGTAAACAACTAATAAAGAAGAAAAAACTTTATATAATTGGTGTATTCCAAGACTACATAATTATCTACAAATTTTATCTTAATGATTCCATGGAAATTGTCCTTCTTTAACATCTCCTTTCATACGAATTTCTACCATCTAGACCTTTGGGTTAGTTCTTTAAAAAATAAACAATGACGAGAGATCAAGAAATAGTAAATCTAGCAATAACTAAGAACGACCAATCACTTACTCTTGTTTGATGGTGAATTCTGGATGATGAAGAGCATAATAGTTAGCCATCTCTTGTAATGAAATGTAAGAACTTGCACACAAAAATCTTCCACTGATAAAGGTGCTTTCCATACAGAAAATATGAGCTTCACAGACATCATCAATATGTACAAGAGGAATTTTACCCAGCAATCTCTCTAGGAACTTCAGTGATTTGTAGGCCCTTTCATGTTGTACGATCTGTGCAATACAAACTATCCCCGTAGTAGATGAAGATAGAAGGGTGTCACCTCCCACTAGTCCACAAGGAAGTGTTACCACTTCCAATCCTCCTCCACCATTCTCATCCTTCTCATAACTCAGCATATATGTTTCTCAGACATTGTCTTTGAAAAAACATAGTCCTTCAAAATAAGACCAATACAATAATCAATAATTATTTTTCACTTTAATTATTGAAATTATTTCTCGCTCACTTTACTCACTTTTGTAGCAATTGAATCTCTCTTAAGGGCTATGTTGAAATTATTAAAACACTTTTATCCTAAATAAAATGCATAAGTTTTCTCAACTCAACTAAAGCATATATATATATATATAGCTTGTATATGTTACCTGCTTATTTCTCATACTAACTATTGCATATGAACTGAAAAATTAACATGTTTAATATTTTTTATTACAAAATTATTGTTTTTTAGTATTTATAAGGAAACGGATAAAACAATAGAAATATAATTTTATATTTAATTTATTTTCTAATGTTTTTATGAAAACAGCTAAAACAAAAACAAGTTTTGAATACTGATATTTGACAACACGAAACAAATTAAAACAAAATGGCATTTTGTAATTAAGAAATAAAACAAAAAATAAAGCAAGTGTCTTTCATTGAACTAAATAGAAAGAAAAGACTTTCTCTCCAAATAAAAATGAAATGCGATTTTTTAAAACAATGAATAACTTAATATTAAAATAAATTAATTAAAAATTATGTTTTAGTTACCATAAAATATTTTTTATATAATTTATTTCTATCCTCTTTCACACTGATCAAAACAGAAATAATTCTTCTAGTTTTATATATCTATCCATTCGAACCACTCATCTTATTGTCTTGTTTCTATCTATCCATTCGAACCACTCATCTTATTGTCTTGTTTCTAGGCCTTCATCCATTATGATCCGGAAAGTCAAAAGAAGCTGCAAAGACAGAAATAACGCGCATCCCTTATATCAGATCAGGAGAAGAATGAGAAGTTAGGAACTAGCCTTGTAAAAAGGATCATCAAGGTATACGCATTCCAAGGAATCATTAAGAGGGGTCCAGCAAGTTTCATCCATCACATCTTTGAAACCACTCCCATCCTCTTTCAGTGGAGATGCTGAAACAACAGACGCAGTGTAGATCAGACGCTTCACCGTCCCTGATCTCACACATGCCATGATAATGCTTTTTGTTCCTGCAACTGCTGCTTCAGTAGTATCCTTGTACTGCTACATATGCATGCATCTTATCATCACATCACTTATATTAAATAGTCTGTCAAGAATTTCATGCCATTTTTAAATAGATTGAGTTATGTATAGAGTTAAACAGGCGAACCTGAGATGAACCTGGTTCATGGGTGAGGGGAGTAGCAACATGAAACACAAACTCGCATCCTTGAATTGCTGCATCAAACTGAGTTGGTTCGTAAATATCAGCCTCAAACAGAACCAGTTTGCCTTCTGCATGAGGAAGACTCTTTAAGAGCCTTACCTTTGACTCGTTCTCTGTAGATTATGTTCCAAAATATGAATAAAAATAAATTCAGAAGAGAAGAGACATAGGTGTGGAGAAAGAGAAAGAGAGAAAAGACTAACTCAAGTCTCTGAGAGTTGCATGAACAGTGTAACCCTTGGCCAATAGCTTCTTGATGAGCCAGGAACCTATGTAACCATTGCCTCCTGTGACACATACCTTGATCCCATCTCCCATCTTCCTTCACTTCTCACACAGACGTGTATGACCAGTAGTTACAACTCTCAACTGAGATAGCTTTTGAGCTTTTTGGCCTTTTATATAGAAAAGATATATTGACATGCATGTCGTTTTAATAATATAATAATATTTATTGGTTTTTTATATTAAAATTTTAAAAGAAGAAAAATTATATGGCAAAGAAGGAAAATTATACTTTGAAATTTCTTACAGAAATTATCTTTGAAAAATCTTTCTTTGACAGCTGATATTCCCGATTCAAAATTTCAAAATAATAATATAATAATAAAAGTGAGATAATCATATATATTAAATAGAAAAAAATTGGATGCACTGTTAAGCGACTCCAGTAGAGATACCGGGCTTGATTTTTCAATTTTTAAAAATATATTAATTGAATTTTTGTGAAAGAAATGGTAGATGTGGGTGAGGGGTGTGGAGCGAGAGGTCCATGTATGACAGTTGTTTAAGTAGTTATATTTTTAAAAATGGTTATCAATATGTCACTGTCTTATCTTTAAAGATGGGTCTGAAGAAACGTCTAAGGTTGGCGAGAAGATGTGATTGGCGTACAGGGAAGAGTTAAGAAATTTAGTCTATGTTCCTTACAGAGATTCCTTCCCACACACACCACCAACAGAGATTCTTCGAACACTTTGACTAAGTTATTTTGTTGTTAGGTGCTTGGTGGTGGTTGAATTGTGGAGAGCATTTGTGAGAGGTTTTCGTTGGTGATTGCTGATGCTGTGTTGTTATGGTGGAGAGCGAAGTGTTGTAGTTCGTTGTGTGTCGTCGGTGGTGGTGTTAGTGCTATTGCTTGCGTGGTGGTTCATTGGAAGTTGTCGTGACAGATCGTGGTGGTCGTTGTTAGTGTTTGGTGTTGTTCGTGAAGAGTGGTAGTTCCTGGTACAGTGCGTGGTGATTCCTGGTGCAGTGCGTAGTAGTATGCATCTTTGGCCGGAGTGTTCTGCAGTGGTGGTCGTGAAGAGCACTGATGGTTGCGCGGATGTCGTCTGGTACTCGTGGTAGTGGATTTCGGTGCTGCTCGCGGTGGTGGTTGTGGTCGGTAAATGTGAGACGTAATCGGTTAGGATTATGTTTCACTCACAAGGGCTTCATTTTAAATTTGAGTTTTATAACATCTTTACATTAATACATTAATTTATGCTGATATGAAAATAAAATAAGAAACTAATGAATTAACATGTGACCCCTTAACCTCTTATAATAGAAATACTCTTAAAAGAACTCAAGCTGGTCAACACATAAAAATATATACATGAACACCTGAAAAGTGACACACTGATATTGCTTACTCTAGAGCACCTTCAGCATATCTGATATATTAATGGTGACGTATTAGTAGCTGTTTATAAAGTCTTCTTATCAACAACAAAATCTAAACTCATATGTATCTATATGAAACATATATGAGTATGTTCCTTTTGTCAACTAAATCAACAAACAAATTAACAAAATGAAAATAACCTAAATGAATTATTTGTTACCGAAACCAGAGTTGAACACTTAATTTCATTTTATACAAAAAGTACAAATTATTTGTTGTAGGACTGCAACATGTGCAAATGGTTTCAAATCTTTAGGATACCCTTCTTGCTTATAAAATTTTTAAAAGACAGGGTAGAAATATCCTTTTTAATATATGTTTTCTAGCACATATTTTGAATAAAATGTAAGATCCACAAAAATGTTTATAATATAATGAGTAGAGACTAGAGGTCGCCCATCCTTTCTCCGCATTTGATGCAATCATCAAGTATCTTCTTCAGGTCATGTTTATAAACAAACCCTTTGTCTGTCAGCTTCGTTGATGTCCATTTTATATCCCTTTTCGGTCCTTCCAAATACCTGAAACCAAATTTCAATATATACTCGTCAAATCAAAATTCACATATTTAATTTGCAGTTGAATGGTTAACTTTTCATTTTCTTTTCAAATTTTAAGAAAAACATGCTATATATGTTTGTGGCACAGTAGCTAGCTTCAGCATATATATAGTAAGTAATAGCTTACTTCTTTTTCAAATGAAATTGGGGATGAGTATGGAGATAATAATTTGCTATATCTGCAGTTGATGAAAAAGAGCTTGCAACCAAGAATCTGCCATTAATTGAAGGATTCTCTGCACAGAAGATGTGAGCCTCACAGAGATCATGGATGTGGACAATTGGGATTTTTCCAATCAAATCTTCCAAGAACTTCAGAGACTGGTAGGTGGCTTCGTTGTCTTGGGGCTGAGAGAAAAGCATTGAAACGCTCAATGGTGTGTAGCTGAGAAGTGTGTCCCCACCCACTAGGCCACAAGCCAAACTCACCACCTCCAATCTCTCTCCATTTTCATTGCTTCCATAACTCAATAACTCTCTCTCAGCCTCTGTCTTCGAATGAATGTACCCCTGAAAAATATACAACCACATAAAGAAGCCACAGTTTAAGTAAGTACAAAAAAAGAAGCAACGTCAAAGAGTTTTATGTGATATGTTGTACAATTTAAGAGTTCATTCATATTATTTTAGGGGATGGAATATTTAAATATTATTACCTTATGAAGATCTGAGGAAAGATTGAGAGGCGTCCAGCAGGTTTCATCAATGAAATCCTTGAAAGTTGTTGCTCCCTCGTCTTCTTTAAGAGGAGAAGCCGCAACCACGGAAGCTGTGTAAATCAACCGTCTAACTGTTCCCGATTTAATACAATGCCTAGCTATGCTTCTTACCCCTTCTATTGCAGCCTCCCTCGTGTTCTTGAACTGCTCAAAATTAATAGGAAAGTGAAAACAGAATCTATATGATATGTATGATGAATGAATTATTGATGATGTTCGTTTAATGAGACCTGAGAGTCCAATTGATGCTCGTAGGGAGTAGCCACGTGAAAGACAATTTCACAGCCTTGAATTGCACCCTCGTACTCCTGTGGCCTGTATATCTCAGCTTCAAACAACACCAGCCTTTCGTCTGCGTTAGGCAACCCTCTCAGAAGCCCTATCTTCGACTCATTCTCTGCAATTAATCAATTTTTTGGTTATTGTTGTTCATCTAGCATCTTCGACGACTAAGTTCATGCATTTGTTTCGGCTATACGATGTGTTGATGATTGGCAGATCGAAATTGATACAATTAATATTAGTGATTGGTAATAGCGGTATTAATTAAATCACAAAGAACAGGTAAAGGCAATTAGTTAGTGCATGTTGGAGATATAAAAAGATAAAAAAAAAAGGAAGGAAAAAGATGAAGCAATGGGGATGAAATCAGGAGCAGTTTGTTACTGAAATCAAAGTCTGGAGAGATGAAGAATAGAAGGAAAAAGATGATAGGTAGAGAGAAAGAGAGTACTGAAGTTTCTGAGGGTGGAGTGAACGGTGTAGCCCTTGTGGAGAAGGTTATTAACGAGAGAAGAGCCTATGTAACTAGCACCGCCAGTGACGCATACCTTAACCCTCCTTCTCTCGCTCTCCATTTCTCCCTCTCTTCTTTCTTTTCACCTTCTCTCTTCTCCCTACAAAAGAGATATGATAACTCTACCAAAAATGTTTGTTGTACCATGTGATCTGGCACACACCATTTTCGTACTATATAAGTGGAGCAGATTTAGTTGAGGAAGAGAACTCAACAAATTTTGTCATGTTTATTACCAATGATCCAACTTGTTTTGAAGAAGCCCAAAAAAAAGAGAAATTTTACTTGTTTATTTTATAACTATAATTATTTAGTAATTTGTTTTTAATTTTATTTTTTATTTTATTATTTTATTAATTGTTTGATGAAAGATCTCTAATCTTATTTTGTTAATTATTTTATATTATTTCATACTGTAATAATTTATGTGTTTAATCTCATTTTATTTACTTATTTTATGTTATTTAAAACCATCATTATATTGGCGGGCGTTTCGTCTTATTTAATTCTTTTATATTACTTATAATTATGGTTATTTAGATTATTTATTTTATCTTATATAATTAGTTTATGTTATTTAGTTATTTATGATATATTATTTAATTATTTTTTTACATATTTCTTACTTTAATTTAGAGTATATTTTTAAAAAAATTATAAATTATATGTATATTTTTAGAAATGTAATAGATATTAATTTTCAATTTTATTGTAACCTATAATTTATTATGATGGTAATTGTTAATACTCATGTAATATATGTGTTTGTCTATATATAAAATTTAAAGTGACCTGAAATTCAAGGATTAATTTTGATAATTAAAAGTGTAAATATTAAATGCAGTGAAATAATCTTGTATATTTTTTTAATCATAATAAAACTTATTTATTCTAACTAATTATTATAAAAATAATTCAAATTTTTATATGGAGTAAAATAATAAATAAATGAAAATATTAATACCTATTAAAAAATTCAGAAATATTATGATAATAAAATAAAAAATTAATTTATTAATTTTGTTATAATATTAAATAATATAGATAATGTGACATTCGTGAATATATGTATATTTAGTATATTAGTATATCTTTTTATTTTTTTATAATCTTAATTATAAAATGTTTGAAAAATCTATAAATATTTATAATATTTTAAGGAGTATTCACTTAATCCTTGCTCACATGAATATAACATATTTTTTTACAGTTTGAATTCTCATCAAATCTATATTTCACAATATCAATCATAAATTCTTAAAGGCATTATTTTTTCAACTTCAAAAGAATCATAATTTTTTATATATGGTGTCCACTATATAAAGAATTAGATAAAATTTGTCCTATACCAATATCTTTATGATATTTACTAGAGGTTGATGTCTTCATTAAACATAAAAATGACCACTAAGTCGTTAATGTTTTCAAAACATATATTAAGTTGTTTATTCTAAAAAAAGGACAACTTTTAAAATAGAATGATTGACATTTAAGTTAAATTTGATAAGATCATAAAACTAATGCAAGATTAACAATGGATCAAGATAAGTTAAAATCTAATACTTTATCAAATTACCAATGATCCAAGTCATTCCACCAATCAACACCTTACATTGACTCAATCATTTATCAAAATTATCAATGAATTTAATTCGTTCAAAAAATCAACAACTTATATCAAATCACTCATTTATCAAAATTATTACTAAGTTCAAGTTGTCCAGAAATTAGCAACTTAGATCCAATTACTCGTTTATCAAAATTATTATCATTTAATCTAAGTTATTCCATAAATCGACTCTTTATATAAATTTCAAAAATTGACAATTTTACATCAAATCATTCATTTATCAAAATTATTAATGAATCTAAATTGTCTAAAAAATCGACAACTTGCATCGAATAACTTATTTATCAAAATTATCACTAAATCCAAGTTATCTAAAAATTAGCGATCTACTTCATATTAGTCCCTAACAACCTAAGTCATCTAAAAATTAACAGTTTCTACATATTACTCCATAACTATCTAAGTCATTCCAAAAATATAGGACTTATATTCAATCACTTTGATTTATTTATCAACAATAAAATTTGCTAGTTTATATAAAATCCCTTCATTTATTTATTAATAATCTATCTAACTCATCTTAAAAATTGAAAATTTATATCAAATCACTTTCATTTATCAATTTAATCACTAATTTAAATCATCCAAAAATCCACAAGTTACTTGGATCACTTATCTATCAAAATATTTTGTAAATAAAAATTATAAATAAACAAAATCACTATTTTTTTTAGATAATAAAAGAAATACACATATAAATATATAGAGATATTAACCTAATAAACATGTATGTATCTATATGATAATAATTATAATTATAATTATATTATAAATTTAAAAAATATATCTAAATTAATAATTATAAGCTAAAAAGGTGTTATATTAAAAATATGAAAGAGGTGGTTCCATTTTTTAAAAATTATTATTATGTAGTTTTAAATTCAAGATTAATAATAAGTTAGGTTATGATTGGTTGTGCTCAGAGTTTTAGAACCATGATTCGACACTCAAAAGTTAATCTTTTTTTTAATTGATTAATTGAGTTAAACTATTTTGATTTTAAATTATTATTTGATTTTAGATAATATTAAGAGAATTGATAAGTGAAAATAATTAACGTAATTCAATATAATTTTAATCTCCTACAGATTAAACAAAGACTTTTATATATTAAAACTGAAATCTAATTCAATTCATCTAAAATTATTATTATTATTATTATTATTATTATTATTATTTATTTTACTTTATTATTGAATTAATGAAATGTGTATTTTTAAAATATTGAAAAAATTATTAAATAATGTTAATAGTAGTAATAGTAATATATCTTTTTCATTTTATTTTATTATTCAATTAATTAAACATATGTTTTTGAACGTTAATTTCTTTAAATATGTGTAATGATATAGTTTAATTTAAAAAAAATACTTTGAAAACATAATACTTTTAAAAAAGAATAAAAATATTAGTAAAAAAATCCAAAACTTATGATGAAATTAACTCAACTCTAAAGTGAATTGGGTTGAATTCATCTAATAAAAAATATAGAAATTTAAGTCACTCTAATTTCAATATTTTCTATTGAATTCGACGATCAAAGTGTGAACCCTTACTAATAGCTATAATTTTTTATTAAGTGCCTAGCGCTGCGTGTTCATCCTTTGGTATCAGAGCAAGGACGCGTGCTCGATTCCTGCCGAGGACGGAATTGAGGTCCAAATTTAACTTGTAGTGTTCTTAGTAAGATCTAACTCTTACACTCTTTCACTTCCATGTCCTCTTTAGTCAACCTATTTTATTTTTTAAAATGTGTTCACTTGTTTTGATCCATAAAACCCTTGGATTGGGTGCCGTTGATGTTGTATGGAATAAAGCTCTTTCCATGCGTTGTCTTTTCTCATCTCTTTCTCTTTCAATCTCAAAACTTACAAATTTCCACAGGTAAGAATATTTTCTTTTCTTTTTTGTTTTTTGGTCGTCAACCAGAATGAGTATGCATGAATATTTGTGATGTTGGGTTGCAATGTGTAAACCAAATTTTACAATAGAGTTGGAAGTTTTTGAGTTATTGGGCTGATTTCTAAATTGCACGGGAATGGGTGTGTTGATAGATACCCACTTTGGGCTTAGGTATAGGAGAGGGAAGGGGCCATTATTACTAACTGCATTATTCTTAATGATTTATTTTAATGGTGACTTCCTAATTAACTATTCTGAAAATTTTTTGTTTTTCAAAAGTTTTTTCGAAACCTTTTCTAATAAGCTTTTTAGAATAAATTTTTTAAAATAAATTTTTCAGAACAAGTTTCCTTAAACATAATTTCTAGATTATCTAATTCAAAACATATTTATAAATTTCGTAATAAAAAAAATATTATGGAATTATCAGTCTAGAACACTTCAAGTCCTACACCTCCCACATTGGAAACTAAAAATTTCAGTGTAAAGTTTTCTAAAACACTAATTGTAAGGTAAAAGAAACAAAAACTCACGTAATTAGGGGGTGCAGGAAGCAAAAGACGAATGTGGCTTGAATCTTATCATAAAATAATGTGATGACTAGATGAAAGAATATTGAAAATTAATATTAATATTTTGTTTCATTTCCAAATGTGAGTGTAGTTCATCCAAACATATTGCAATGACTCTACTCCAGTGTTAGGGATTAAATTAATAAATAAAAATAAAAATAGAATGGTTAAATCTTAAAATGATACTATAGCACATGATAGAGTAGAAGTGATTTATCCAAAGATGGAGAGGCACAAAAATATAGGACGAAGAGATAAGATAATTCCACCATTGATTAGACAGTTATTCAAAGTTACACAGTAATCGGATAAATTCTATTAAAGAAGAAGATATGGTTGTGATTTGGATTTTGTCCTTCGCTTAAAGGAATTAAAGTATTATCTTTTCTTAAACAAAACAAAAAACAATATCAGTAGTTGCAAAACACCGCCACAGTTTCTGATGTTTTCAAACAAAAATAAAATCCTGTCTTTACATACATTTTTAAATTGTTATGTCGAGTTAATTATTTTTATAACATACTCTTAATTACTTATATCTTATTTAGTCAATAAATAAATAAATAGTATGAATGGATAAAATTAACTTATTCTCTTAGGAGGATTGGAAAAGATAACTATACACAAATTAATAATTTAAGATAAAATATATATTTATTTCCTACTTTTACATATTAGTTAAATAAATAGAAAGCAGCTAGGTCAAAAGGATATGTCATTCCAACAATTCTAGGAGTATTTTTGAAAAATAATAAAAGTTGTTAATAAATATTTAATTCCATTGACTAAATTAAACAACTTTATTCATCCGTAGTACGAATTAATTAGAAGAGTCTTGGACAAAGATACTAAAATTTGATTATAATAGCATATTAATAATAATTAAGTAAATCCTCAAAAAAATTTCCTTTTATCCTGTGCCAAGGGTACTACCAGGATCATAATTATATTTATAGGAATAATAACAGCAAAAGGAATCAAAACAAGAATAATGCGTTATAATTTTTGTTTAAATTTGGATTAACATTGAGTTATATAATATGAGTGGATGCAAATGTTATTTAACACTAACTATTTGTAAAGTTTAGTTAAACTAATTCTAGAAATTGACTCCATCAACAATAGTTGTCTTACTTTTTATTCTTTTTACATGGCATCATAGTTTTGAAGAAAAAGAAAATTTCTTAACATGAAATCGATTATCATGGTGGCCTAAGGCTAAATCGTTGTCCTGGATAAGGACTTGAACGGGGGTAAGCATGTGTGGCTTTAAAGCTTATACTAACAAGACAAAAATGGTGGTCAATTTTCCCAATGTGGAGAAACTATATACGTTTCTGTATTTGAAATATATTTTGCAGAGTTGTGGCTTTCTTTTTTTACCTTTCAAGGATACATTTTATCACGTAATTTCATTATTTTGTTTTCAAGTATCTTGAATATCTTTTCTATTTCCGCATAATTAAAAACCAAAGCCTGAAGAAAAAGATTGATGCATCAAATTATGAGACAAAAAGCCTAATATCTTCCAAATTCCAAGAAGTGGAGGCAAACCAAACTTTCATACCAACCATCATGTTTGGTTGAAAAGTGTTGTGCACACACTGGTTCTTGGCAAGACGTGTAAACGCATATCCAAAGCTTCCATCATCATCATTATATATGAATTAATTCCAGCCATAAAAAATACCATAATATATAACAGGGGAAAGTTAATTAAGATTCTAAATTGCAGCTACAGAAGTAACAATTACAATAACCTTCAAAGCTATGATGCCCTCAAAAATTGGTATGAACTGGTGAGGACGCAGTTGCTTAAAAATTCAAAGTCATGATAATTGTTGAGAAACGAAGAACTGATTGAGTTTACTATACCATCTCAGACATGACATTTTAGAAACAAAATGTAAGTGAGTCATCCATTTGTTATACTAATTTTTTTCATCCTACTTCAAGTAATCAACTTATTAATGTAACTATTAACATGTACGTTAGTGATTAATTGTTAGAAAACATGAACAGAGATTTAAATCTAAAATCTTAAATAAAAAAAATGGAGTTGAATTAATGGGACTCGTTCTGGATAACCCGCCACAAGAGTTGGAATGTGACTCTGATTTATAATCTCTGAATAGCCAATCATCAACTTTCCTCCAACTCCACGGAACTAAACTTCTACAACTACCCTATAAATGGAATTCAATTTCTTAATCCTTCAAAATCGACCATCCTTTTATGAACCAATAGAGAATTTAAAATGCACAAAATTTACCGACAAGTTAATATTTTGAATACTGGCACATGATAATCTTGAAACAGAAACTTAATTGTCCAAGTTTATAATTTTTATGTGTGTCAATTATTTTGATATGGAAGTAAGTAAGGTTGATAAGATTTGATGGACAGATCGAAGAGGACAAGAGGCCTAGGAGTAATAATTGGACTTACTTTAAATTTTAAAGACCAAAATTCAACAAAAAGCTTATTATAAATGTGTATAATGGGTTATTATTGCATTTAGTAGGTAAGGAAGGCACCCAAGAGTTTGAGTTGGAGGCAGAGTAGGTAAGGTCTGAACTGATGGAGCATTATAAATTGATTACTGAGTATCACCTTTTTCTAACTATTACTATAATTTAGTTTTCAGAGCCATGATTGAGAGTTTTTACGTTAATGTGGTATCTTGTAATTGGAGAAAACAGAGAAATCCTGAGAAGAATGTGGTAACATGCAGTTTAAAATTCGAATAATAATATCTCATTGTTGTCAGCGGTTTGCTTGCTACTTACTGAGTACTGCGAAGGAAACAGTAGCAAAAAGAAGGATGAATTATGAGAGTGAGTAGGGTCCAAGTACAACCTTTATCCAATCAAATATTTCCAACAGACACTCCTGCAATCTCTCAACTCCCTACTATTTATCATTTCGCTTCTTTCAAATACTCTCTTATATATATATATATAACAAACCAAAAGGGTAAATATAGACTATATATACTGTAAAATATTTATCCACATTATTGCATATTTGTTTTTGTAAGACTATATACTAATATGTCAAAATAATATCACAAAACACAAACAAAAAATAATGGAAGTTAATTATTTAATTAAACATACTATGAACAATTTTAATATATACATAATTATAAATCAAGTCTACCAAAGATCTTCTATCATATCAACATATTATAATATTCGACATGTTTGTCTAATATAAATTTCACTTAATAATCTTTAACAATAGGGTAATTTTTTATACATTTCTTTAAATATTACTTACTTTATAATTCGCCATCTATTTTATTTTATCCCCTTTATACTTCTATTTATATAATTTAATGGATTAGTAAAATTTAAAATTTTAATGAATCTTCTAGTTCAGTACATACAAAATATCAACAATTCAATAATATCTCCCTATTTACTGTCTACACAACACATATATTATCACACTAATATCAGAATAAATCTCAACATTATTGTCCTCGTCACTTACCCATGTCATAATATCTCTCATTCTACCATGAAATAAACTAGCAATAACATAATTAATATTAAACAGTCTTAGTTAACTTGAATTTCAAATTAAAAAAATCTCATTTAAGCCAATTAAAATTTACTTCAAAGACTTTCAATCACTGAGAAAACATTTAAAATATCAAAATCAAAAGTTAATTTTGCTGGAACATTGTTTCTTCATCTCATAAAACTTATAAGAATCTAAAACTTGAAGTCATACTCATAAAAAAAAAAGGATATATCTTGGAACATAAATAGAAATTTTGTTCCCTTACAAGTTATCTTTATTTTGTCATATTTTGTCACTTACTCAGTAGTAACACTATCTCATTGGTAAAAGGAAAATAACTAACTCAAAATTTTTAAAAAGAAGTGAGAGGAGGTTTAGAAAAACAATATAGATATTTAAAATAAATAACTAAATAATTAAAATTTGAATTTATATACTTAGCTTAAAAAGTGAATGACTTTTGGAAAAAAAACCCATTAATTTAAAAAAAAAATATCTGCAGCATCAATAATTTTATTAAGACAGAAAAGGTATTAAGTAGTGGCCTTCGATCTCAACCCAGGATATAAATGGCATATAGCATCTAAGATTCCTTTCTCTTTTGTGCTCACTTTTTCTGTTTTTGAAATACAGAAGAAAGGTAAAGCTTTTCAGTAACTGCTGGTGCAGACGGCAAACTCATTTCTGTAGAAAAAATTATGATGCTATAATATTTAAGTGCCACTTTGTTTTATATGAAAACTTTAAAAAAAAAACATATAATGTACATGTGTTTAATGTAAAACCTGTGGTTGACTCAATTAGGGTACAATTTTTCAATGATATTGTTGTAGTTTAAAAATAATTTTAGACTGTAACAGGTGGACCCGGAGAAGCAAAGCGCTTGTTTTAAGGAATATGAAACATTGGAAATGTGTGTGATTTAGTAATAATTGAAAGACCGAAGAGACTAAAAATGCCAAAGTTGAAAATAAAGTTATTGTTTTTGAAGGGGGAAATGTATAAACAGGAGGCATGAATAAAATAAAAGTAAAAAGTAGATGATATAAAGATGGTGAGAGCAGCATATACATAGTGTGGCTGACCAAGCAAAATGGCATCCGCATGGGACAGGGCCAGAGACAAAAGAATTAATACCACCACTCACCTCACCACCACCCGTATTTGTAGCAGTTCTACAAGAGCATCATAAAGTTTAGACCACCACAATTAAAAAATAAACACACATCAGCCAAAGTCTCTCACCTGTTCCACAAATCTGATTTAACCACTTATGCACTCCATCTTATCCTCATGGATTTCAGATGATTTTACGTCTTATGTATTTAAGAATAAAAAATTATTTTTAACTCTAGTAGTGTATTTTAGAATTTGTTTATGTGTAAGAGAAGGTGGAATGAATTTATATTTTAGAATTGGTTGAAGGGATTTTACCAAACAGAAGAAAATAACGGACGTTAGCTAAGGTTAATGTTAGGTCGGAAGACATTTTGAAAGAAGTGGTTGAAAGAAGTAAAACCATGATTAATTTCCCTATTACAATCATTGCGGTGGGCATTGAGGTTTGGGACGGAGTTATGCTACGACACATACACAAGGAAACGTACCCCTTCAAAGTCCCAATGTCTAATGCTATCCACGTCTAGTTTTGGATATATTGTTACCGGTCACGGCGGAGCTACGAATTTTGTGTCCACTGGGACCCTCGTCTTTTTGGCCAGTATCCCTGGTCGTTATCATTGGGATGTGAAGCGCCACGTGAACTTCAATTTTATTACTACAACTTTTACACTTCACACTTTACCCAATTATTTATTTATTTATGCCATTTTATCCAACTGTAATAAACAAAGTAATCATCCCAGATAGAAAAACAAAATACAGCCATATTTATATTTATAATTAAAAAATAAAAAGAAAAATAAGTTAAGTGCAGATATTACAGAGGAGGAGGAGGAGGAGGACTTAATTTAATCGAGGTGGTGTGACGGGAGCTTTGTTGGCCCAGACGAGGGCCAAATGGGAGATATGGTTGGTGGAGGCACCATTTTCAGCGAGAGCCTTGGCCGCAGCATCTTTGAGATCCTTCATTCGGTAACGAAGCTTCTTGCCTTCTTCACCTTCCATCAGGGACTTCACAACGCTACTTATTTCCTGTCTCTCCACTAAGCCATTGTCGGCAGCGTTTGGCCTCAGCGCCACTTTCACGTCATGGGTCAGCATAAAGGCGTTCATTCTCTGCTCTGCGAAGAGAGGCCATGCGATGAAGGGCACCCCGTTCACCACGCTCTCCAGGATAGAGTTCCACCCGCAATGGGTCAAGAACCCAGCCGTTGAGGGATGGGCCAGAACCTGAGGTTGAGGAGCCCAAGAGGAAACCAAAAAGCCCCTACCTTTCGTTCTCTCCACAAACCCTTCGGGTAAAAAGTGAAATGGATCCGCCGCACTCTCCTCGTTGAAATAAGAACCGTTGGCCCTTTTGTCGTTTGGGCTCCTCACCACCCACAGAAACCGTTGCTCACTCGCTTCCAGCCCGTGAGCAAGCTCGTTGATTTGGGCACTCGAGAGGGTCCCAGCGCTTCCGAAAGACACAAATAACACGCTCCCACGTGGCTGTTCGTCCAACCACCTCAAACACTCCGACTCCACCGGGCCCGTTTCCATTCTCACTAACGGTCCCACCGCGTAAACCGGAGGTCGTCCGGCTTGTTCCTTCTGCAACTCGCTCCAGGCACCCGGTTCAAGCTCTGTGAAGCTGTTGTCGATTATCCCCTCGGCTTCTCTATACCTCTTGGCGTGGTGTAGGACCCACTTGTAGGCCTCGTTCTTGCGGTCCTGAACCGGGTCCAGTAAATCCCTGCCGTGAAGCGGAATGCAGCCGGGGATTTTGACCGGTTCGGGGAGGTCCCGGTACTCGCAGTGGACCTCCTGGTCGAGGGTCTGGAGGTGAAAAAAGAGGGAGAGGACAGTGGCGGTGGAGGGGTAGAAGACGTAGGGCGAGGCGTTGAATTCCGCGGCGACGTCGAAGGCGTCGGTGGAGAAGAGGTCGACGACGAGAGCTGCGAGTGTGTGGGTGGCGGAGAGAGAATGTAAGGCTTGGCGGAGGGAAGGGAGGGAGCGGAGGACGATGTGAGAGATGGTGGTTTCGATCTTGGTGTCAGGCGGGAGGTCGGAGAGAGTGACCGGAGAGAGGAAGGTGTGGGAGATGGAGTCGGGGAGGGCCTGGAGGACGGCGGTTTGGGCCTTGGAAGGTGGGCAGTTGGTGGGGATGACGAAGGTGACCTCTAGGTTATGGTAGGAGACGAGTCGCTTGGCGAACTCGATCATTGGGATTAGATGGCCCATGCCAGGGGATGGCATCATGGCCACCATGGGAGGTGCGGGTGCGACTCGAGCTTCTTGTTTTGGGAGTTCCATGGGAAGAAATGTGTTCTGTTTTGGTTTGGGGTTGTTGTGAAGATGAAGGAAGAATAGGGAGGGAGTGTTTATATATAGTGAGGGTGTGTGAAGGGGCGGGGTTTGATAATTGGTGGTGAGTGCCTGCGCTTGAATTTCAGGGAAGATTCTGATATTTTTAATTGGAGATGGTCATGATGGAGAATAGTAGTAGTAGTAGCAGCAATATTGAATTTAATAAAATAAGAATAGCATTATTATTATTATTATTATTATTATTATTATTATTATTATGAATATGTGATTGGTTTATGATTGGGGGGGTATGGTGTTTGTTTGTGGAATAGGTGAGAAATGGAGGAAGTAGTGTTCATGTTTGATTTAATTGGTTGGTATTTAAGGAGGGAAGGGATGATGGTATGTATGTTGAGGTAACATGTATCTAGAAGGAAAAGTTTGAGTGCGGGGAATTTCTGAATTTATGTAATGGCTGGGGATGGAAGGATGGATGGATGGATGATGTCAATTCAAACGTAAGGCTTATGTGATCAAAAGTATTTTGTATTTTGGTCTTGTGTTGGAACGTGCGCTTCATCTGTACCTTCTTCCTCTCCCTTTCTCCAGCACAAACGCCGTGTCCATTCAATTCCACCCTCCAACTTAGAATACATTCATATTCCCTACTCAATTAATCTAATCAAATCTACCACCGCTACCTCCTACGCTTTTAATTCATTATCATATTATTATTTAAATATATACACTCTTATTCTTTTCTTAAATACTTGCATTCTTCTTTATATACTTCTATTTTCAACCTATTTTTTCTGTTGTTTTACTTCAATCAAAAAAGGGTTAACTAAGTATATCTATTTATGTTTACCACTCTTTCAAATTCACGGACAATTGTAAGTAATATTAATCAAGTTTAAAAAAATTAATCTAATCATATGAATGTGTAATCACTCTTTATAGATAATTAAATGAGATATAAATTACTAATATATCTATTCAACAAATGGTAAAATATACACTTCTATTATTTTATATGTATATTAATTAAGGAGTTGAAAAATGTTTAAGTATTGTACTATATCATTCTAGTCATAACTTAAGGATCGAGTAAGAGTGAAATTAAGACAAATATTTTTTTAGAAAATACACAATTTTTAAGAGATAACTCAATCATTAAGTGATCCATGATTTGTTTTCTAAACTTGTTAGATTGAACCATGTAAACAAGTCAATTTAGTTGCTTGAGGAAGTAATATACTTGATATTTCTAAAACTTATACAATAAATTTTCTCACTCAAGCATTGATATGATAAAAGAATATGACAATTATTCATACAAAGAGTGAATATTTGTATAAGAGAAGATGAACAATTCTATTTCCTATGAAACTAGTGTTGTAAAGTCACTCAAATGAGAAAGTCTTTTTTTTATTGGTAAAACAAAATTACTAAAGAAGCGTAAATTTTATGATTTTGTGATAAACTAATGAAATGCATACGTGTTTTATATATATATATTATGATTTTGTGATAAATTAGTAAAATGCATATGTGTTTTATATATATATATATATATATGTTATGATAATATTAATGAAATGTATGTATTTTTATAATATATTTTTTGGTATATATTATATGTGAAAATTTTTATAACATTGTGATTTAAAGTGGTAATATGATATTGTGATTTGGTAAGAATCTATGTAATTTTATACCAAAGTGATTTAGATAACTTTTTTATGTTTATGTATTGTTTAAGGTGAGAATCTTATATATATTAATTTTTGTATTAGAGAATGCGATATTAAGTATTAGATAATATTATAAGTAACTGAAGATAGATTAAATAAAACTAAAAATATTTATTTTCGTTCTTATATTATTGTATATTATTTATATGATTGTGTTTGGAAAATTAAAGATATTATGGACATTATTTTTTTAGTACTGAAGTTGGAATTGAAAAAGTAACTATATTAACACTATAGTTAGAGAGCTATTAGAGGTAATTTTGTTAAAGAAATTATTGTTAATTACAGTACATTTGTGTTTTTATTGTAACATGTACACTTTTCATCTTACACACCAACAAAAACCACCACTCTTAAAAAGGGTAAAAGTTAACAGTTTTGGGTAAAATAAGTAGGAAACATTAATACACGGAAAAACAACAAATAACTTTGTTTTCCGTTTTTAAAAGCATTAATTAGATAGTAAATCCACCACTTTGTTTTTCTTTTTCATGATAATAACATCAACCTATTGACACGTAAAAATATTTTTAAAAAATAAATAAAAAAATTTAAATGAGGGAAAAGTAGTAAAAGGAACAGGGGATAGAAAACAAGCAAGGTTTTAAAAATCATAAGAGATTTCTCGTGTTTGAAAAGAAAAAAGAGTTAAATTATCCATCACTCTAACTATAAAATATATATTTTTTTTAAAAAGTTATGAGTTTGTGTGATTAAGTCGACCGTAATAATTAAAACTAATTAATTCAAAAAATTAAATAGAAGGAGGCGAGAATAACCAATAACTTGAACTCTATAACCAATAAATATAATTCGTGTGTACTCAAAATATCAAGATGAATTGTTGTATATACTTATATATTTTATCATTTTATTAATGTTAAATCAATATAATTTTTAAAATCTATAATGTAAATATATATTTTATCCATTTATCATGTTAAAAAATATATTAGTATATTAAAATACATACAGTATTTAATAAAATTATTGAGTAAATTTTGTTTAACAAATGTAATACGTAGTAAAATTAGTAGCATGGAAATCAAAAGAGAAATCATTGTGTGTGTTTGTATGTTTATCAATATTATTATATAATACACATGTAAGTTAATATCTTTTAAGAATAATTGTTTTTAACAATAATATAACTTATATTTATAACATATGGGGAGAGATGAAATAAAAACTTAAATTTTAATAAATGTTTCACTATTTAATATATTTCGATTACATAATGTATTTTTAAACTCAAGTTCCTTTTATATGTATTATATTTTAATATATATATATATATATATATATATATTTTAAATATATTAAAATATGTGGATTGTGTGTATTTTGAACCTTGCATTGGTTCCTCATTATGGGGTCGACGTGTTGACTTAGATTCATTATTACCCTCACACTAAAAAGAAAACGTTTTGAATTATATAATTCATGTTTAATTCACATTTTAATAGAAGTATGGTTATGGTTATGCATGTGATTAAAAATATACCTCACATACCATATTCTAATTTGGTCAAATATAATGGTTTGGAATCTTATAATAATTTTGGGATTAATATTAAGAAATTAAATTAACCAAAACGTACGCAATATTCAAATATTTGTTGACTGTATTAAAAAAAAATATCATTTAATATTTATTCACATAAAAAAATTAAATATATTTTCAGTATCTTAATTATTTGTTAAAATTATTCTTACTTTTAACATTAATTTTTATTTATTCTGTTTTTATATTTTTAAAATTGATAAAATTATGTTTTATTTTTCTTCTTAAATATGTTTATGAAAAATAAAAATGAAATAGATTCTAATTTCTTTTAAAATAAAATAGAATTTTATAGTTTAAAATATATATTAATCGGAAATATAATTTGTACTGGAATTGCGCGTGAATCACTTTCTTTTGTTGTGTGAGCTTCAGCAATTTTTTGGTCGAGCCTTTTGGTTGTTAAGAATATTTAAATGAATTTTTTATAAGAAAAAAATAAGAAAGAAAATTGAAATTAATTTATTCATAAATTAAATTAGTTTATATTTGAATTAATTTGTAAGAGAAATTATAATTTTATATATATTTTTATTTTTTATTCATGTATAAAATCAAACTAATTTTTTTGTGAAAAGGTTTATTAATAAATTCTTCGAAATAAGTCCAATTAAATCAATTATGTTGAAGTCTCTTTTAGATGTTCTTATATATTAGTTGGATGAAAATTAAATATATTTTTTAAAGTTTAACAAAATAAATTTTTTCATAAACATTTCTATACGATTAAATATAAAATTAAAAAAATATAAATGATTTAATAATTAAGATAAAAGTAGTGTATGCATAAACTTTTACCTTAATTTTTGTAAAGAAAAATTTGACTGGCACATTAACTTATTTTAGTTTATAAGAGGTATTTTATTTCATCTGGTTGTAAGTGTGTGGTTATAAATAAGTTTATATCTAACCTAATCTGATCAAATTAATTTATAATGAAATTAGTTTATAAGATAAAATTTGTATTCCATTTATAAATTACGATATTGTGATATGATTAGTTAATGTAGGTTTGAATGTAAAATTTTAAATAAAGTGAAGGACATGTATATTTTAAAATGGAGAAATATGAAAGTGCAAAATGTTAGGATGAGTGAAATTAGTTGGAGCATAACTGGAAACTGATTTTGATTTACATCGTTACTCATTCCATTAAGGTTAAATGGATACCTAATCAAAAGTTGTGAGATGTTGGTCTATTACAAGCATGCTCCTCATTACCTAACAATCCCAAAGATACATGGGAACAAAGATAAGAGACCCTCACTATATTTCTTTTCATAAAATGCCCAAACAACCTTAGCTGTTTTTGTTTTCTGTTTGTTTTAACGGTTACGACTACGTTTTAATTATATATTATTTTTAATATTAGTTTTCATGTGTTCATTATTTAAAAAATCAGTTTACATTTAATAAATATTACTTTTGTACTGTTAGCTATTAATAATATTATTATCTTAAAAATATAATTAAATAGATGATAACCATTAACCATCTATGCAGACCTACTTAATCTAGATCCATTCGCACTAAAAATTCATTTAAGTAGTATATATATAGATAACATCATGATTATTCTGATTAAGCATTTATCATTGCACACTAAGGTGACTTGAGTGCCTAGTAAATTCATAGGCACTCATCGTCACCCTTTTGGAGATATGAGAAGATGAAACGTTCGTAAAGATCTCGATTTCAGTCTTCAAAAATATTCGATAAAAACAAAACAAAATTATATCTAATTCTCTTTTATCATATTTTTTATTTATTATGATTTTAAATAAATTTACTATTGAAAAACATAAATATATTTAAAAATTGATTTTATATATATATAGAGAGAAAGAGAGATTCCTTTTTAAGGATTTTTAAAAGATTATGTCAATTATTAGAAACTTATTTAATATATATAAATTTATCATTTTTATTATAATTGTTATATTATTTTACGATTTCAATTTCTTATATTATTTTTAATATTATCTTTTACTTTTTATATAGATATTTTATATTAAAAAATTATTTTCAATTGTAACTAATGTTATATACTAATATATATAATTATCAATGTTGTACTAAATCTTTATTTTATTTTTATTTAAGACAAAACTGATATTGTTTTATACATTATTTAATCAAGATTTTAAAAATAACTCTTCATCATAATTTTTTATTATATTGTCAATTTTTTAAATATATATCGGTACTTTAATTATAGTTACATAAATTATATCTGTTTACAGTATTTATTTATAATATTAATAACCGTGAAAAACATGCAATTTTTATATAACGTATAACTTTAAAATAAAGTATTAAATGTAATTATTTAATTTATTATCTTATAGGTATAATTTTTTACAATATTATAAGAATATCTATATCTATTTATATGTATGTGATTAATTCTATTTTTTATTAAATAATATTGGTTTAATTTTTATACATTAATAGTATGAAAGATGTTTACACTATCATTAACTATAAAAAAAATATAGATATCATTTTTATGACAACTTTTCATAAGACATATATAAACATTGACAATTTTTTATTATATGATAATGTAAAAAATATTTGTAGTATCAATATATATATATATATATATATATATATATATATTAAAAATATTAACTTAAGAAATAGAAATAAAATATATTTTCTGTAAAATTTAACTTTTATATATGTTTACGTCTTTTTTAAACTCTCGACTAATTAGAAATAATGAGAAGTTAAAAATAAAAAATAATAGTATAAAAATTAAAGTTAATGATGTTTAAATATAAGTTGCTCTAAGTTATAATAAATACATAAAAACGGAAAATTAAAAACTATAATGTTAATAATAGTTAAATTGTGTCAAATAACTAAAGACAAGAAAGGTTTGTTAGATTTGTAATTTTTCTTATATTGGTGATTCATCACATCCGTGGCAAGGGCTTGATTAATTTTATAGATTTGAACACTAAACACGATTTATGGTGGTAGTTTTATAATAATGCAAAAGTGACCCCATATCATATCCACTAAATGCCTTTTATAATTGATAATTATTAGTACTTGTTTTCTTTGGAAACTTTACAATCCAATTATTTTCTAGCTACTCTTTAATTCTAATCATCTTCATCGTATGTGAAGCTTTTCGCTACACTTCTTTCGCATCATTCTTTCATCATTAAAACGTGGAGTAGGTAACAATAACAACAATATTTTTGGACTCACACAATATTAAATGCTAAATCAATATTCACTATAATGAAATTAAGTTGAATAAAATAAATTATATTATCCATAAAATCTTATATCACAACAATGACAATAAATATTATATTTTATAGTCTACATAATACATTTTAAAGTCTTGTATATATACATTGTTGTTGGGTGTGAATGGTAGTAAGTAAAATGGAAAACACACACCTGGTGAACGTGAAATTGAAGTGGATATAGAGTCTGTCCTTTGCGATTAGAGGAAATAATGACCTTATAAAGTCTTCATAACCATTAATTAATTTTGTGTGTTTCATCTCTTTCCGTTTACATTGTAGACTTTTACATTTCAATTTTTAACAAATCCATGCCAAGTATTCTTAAATCTCGAATGCTCATTGCTCTGGCCTTTCACTTATACTATAATTGTTATGAACTTTATAAATAGTAATTTGGTAGAGGTACAAGTATAAACAACTTGATCAAAAAAACATGAGTCATTATTATATATGTTTTAACAATCTTTCTCTAAGTCAATCTATATTGTTATATTTCTTTTTTTTTAAATTATAAGTATGTTTATAATAATTTTATTATGGAATTTTTTTATTTTATTGATGGTCTTATTCTAAGACATCACCTAAGCACTTAATCTGAATTTAAATTCTGATATTATTTATTGAAAAATTCTCGAAAAGAAAATAGATTACAAGTACAGTTACATAAGTGTCTATCACACAATCTCTAATCCAAAATTTATGATAATAGATTTATGAGTCTTCTCACTTATACCATGTTTAACTTACTTAAGTCAAACTTTACACTTATCCTGATTTATACTTGTATCCTGATACGTAGACAAAGTAAGTGCTTATAGTCGAATTTTATGAATTGATCTCCACACCAGCTGGAGAGCAAATTTTCTTCTTTTTATCCCACAATGTTACAGAAGCATTAGCTCTCCAAAATCCTATTGTCCTTATTAATTAATTAGATTGATTTGGAGATCTAAGCTTAATTAATGCTGAATTAGAATGAGATTGTTTAGTACTACAACTGGTGCAAGAATGGAATCATAGAGTGAATAAATTAAAGTTGTGTTGTGGGTGATCTTTTGTGTAGTGCTGGTTCAAACATTGTGGCAGGAAAAGTAAGAGTGCTGCTGCTTTTTATGTAGCACAAAGTCATCTTTTTCCTTTTCATGACGTTATATGCATGGTTGGATGTTTTGCTTTATCTCTTATTATGTACATTATTCATTTTAATAAAATCATTGTGATTCGGAATATATTGCTTTTGAAGGAAAATAATCTTTCAATATGCAATAATTTAAAGCTTTATTTCTCCCTGTAAAATGTATCGTTTCACCGTTAGTATTAGTAGCATAAAAGAAATTATATAATCATAACTATACAATTAGCATATTTTATAAATTATAACGAGGAATAAAAAGTTATAAAAACGTTCGGTATAAAAAAACTAATAACTCTACCTAATGTGTTGAAAGTTGATTCAATTATGACACTTCTCGAAATAAAGTTTATTTTTGTTGAAGTAAGTATAATTGTTATACTAACACAAACACAAAAGTGAGTAATGATAATCTTAACATATAAATACATAAATTATCGTTTATAAATACAAAAGTGAGTAATAATAATCTTAATATATAAATATATAAATTATCAGGTAATGATAAGTTAAATAAAAATATTTTAAGATATAAATATATAAATTATCATACTTTACTGACAGTGTATATTTTGAAATCATACATACATTTTTATATCTAATTATAATATAAATTTTTATATTTAATTATAATATAAATTTTTATATTTTAAGTCATTCATAATTAACGTTTTTAATCCATAAGTTACACTGCTTAAGTAACCAGCATAACATCTGAGCAATATGTTTCAAGAGAAGAGAGAATCGTGTTGGGATCTCACTCATGCTATAAGCTACCACTTAAACTATACATCACGTTACTTAATTGACTAGTCCATGTCCATTGCTTGAGTAGCATAAGGAAATTAATGCAATCAATGTACATTGCAAGGGCCTCTCTTAAGTACATGATTTAATGTTGACTCTTTGGCAAATGTACTAAATTGTACAAGTAGTAAAAGTGAAAAACATTTTAGCCAAAGTGAAATTTTACAAATTTGGATTACAAACTTTAAAGCATTAATTTGTTAAATTTAAAGGGCATATATAAATTATATTACCTTATCAGGATAAAGATTCAAGAGGGTTGGATTTCATAAACTCAACTCATTGCATGTTTTATACCCAATATGTCTCTAACATAACTCCAATATTCACACAACAATTTCACTAGCCCTAATTCCTTAACAATGAGTTCTAAACCTTGACGCAAAAATACTAATTCCTTAATTCATTTTGCACAAAATTTGCATGAATGACAAGTGTATAAGAGATATAAAATTATGTCTAATACACCATATCCCTAATTTTTTCAATCTGAAGGATCAAGTTCTAAAAACATTTTCCAATGTTTAGAAGCAACTGAAGGCATAAATCATCAACATAAAACATAAAGAAAGAACATGAGTCATGAAAGAGATTCATATAGCAATAAAAGAACTATATTTAGAAAGAGGTTCATTACATCCAACTCCAATGAAAGGTGGAGTTAACTACTTTTAGACATTTAGAGTACACAAAAACGGCTAAGAGAATGATGAACTTAAAGTTAGAAGTCTTTCCCAAGTGTTTCCTCATGTGCACTATCTTTCCAAGGTCTGTTTCTCGCGCTACCCAAATAGGTATGCGCAACATGTTAAGTTTTATCTTTTTAATTGAAGTCCAACAAGTATATGTTCATCGAGCAAGTATATTTGTTTGTTGGGTGATTTCAATGTTGTAATTAGTATAATTATTTGTATCTCATCCAGCGAATAAATTAGTGGCCCAACAAATACAAAGTAGTTCTGGTTGAACAAGTTGACATTCTTGCTTAGCAAGCATGTCTTGAGTTGACTACTATAAACATAACTTTAAACTTTCATTTCTATATAAAAAATAACAAAAAGTGAGAAGAATCACTTTTGTAACAAAAATTGTTTAACTATTATTTTTAACAAAAAAAAAATTAAAAAATTTATAATATAAATACAAATAAAGATATTCAATAAATTACTATTACATTTATCATTCAATAACACATCAAATAGTTCAATTTAATTTTTTTTAAAAAGAACATAAATATATCACAAATTCTTACTTTCCAAGTTCAACAAATGATCACTGAAACTATTTCTACCATTAGAATCTCTTCCAACTAATCTCAATATACAATTCATATCTCATTTAACTTCATACAATCTTTACCATTATTATTTTACAAAGAAGTGTTATAAACTTCTTATATCTATATTGAAACAAACTTTTATCCAATATCTCTTCTTAATAATTTAATTAATCTAAATAAACTTTATGACAAATCAACCATATACAAACGATACTTTCTCCTAACATTTTTTTTCGAACAATTACCAAATAAGAAGAGAAAAAAAACCATTAATTTTTATATATTTTTTTGCAGTGACTATTAACTTATTGTAATTTCTTGGGAGATTAATTACGTAATTTGTCAGTAAGAAAAAATTCCATAAGCAATTAGTACTTGAGAAAATAATGCTCTTCAACCTTGCATATAAATTTATACTCAGTTGCCTAACTATACAGTAATGAATAAAACGAGTTATTTCAGTGACTATTATTTAGACTTTCACAGTGATGTGTGAACAGAAAGACACGTGTGATTTGCAAATAAATACTCTGTCATTTCATTGCTGACTAAAGAAATTGCTTGTCAATAGTCAGCAAGTTTAATGTTGTACTTTGAATGTGACCACTTCATATTAATACATTACCATCATTCTTGATGTTATTTTAAATAATAATCTAATAAATTATGTCTTTGAAATATTAAACGCTTAAGTTTACTTTTTTATTTTATTTTAACATAATATTTTTTTAATAAAGTGACCATCTACTTGTGCTTAATTTCAACAAAAAGGTGATAATCTACCTTAATTTTATTTCTATTTCAAATTTTTTAATAAAAAAGTTTAATAAAACTCGCATATTCAAATTCTATACACCAAATAACAATCCTAATATTAAAATATACACCTTGTATTACATAAAATTAACTTTGAAAAATGACGCTGTATGATTTAAATATTTCCAAATTTTTTAATAAACATATTTGTTCGTGGTTTATATGCAAAACAAAACTCAATTATCTTTCTTACTCATGAACTTTAGATTTTATTTAAGGACAATGATCATTGATGATCATAACTTTTTTTTCTACTTGTAATTGATAATATTCATATACTTACTTTTAAAATTATATATATATTTCGGTTTAATATCTGATTCGTTCAACACAATTTTAAGATTTAAAATCATATATTCACGAAAAGTAATAAAGATAAAATCTAAACACTTAACAGAGGATTACGATAAATCAAGAAATATACATGCACAAAAGAAAGTAAATTAATTATAATCGACAAATATAATCAGAAAATAAACACAAATCAAATAAATAAAATCTCATAAAATATAATTTAATCTAAAAATAAAAATATCCAATAATACAATCAATAAATAAGTAAATAAAATAAAATAAAGTTAAAAATATCGATAATATGATAAAAAATAAATAAATATACAGAAAAAATTCAGAAATATTTAAATATAATTTTTTTAACAGAATCAGAAAAAAGTAGATAATTCTAATAGTCTAAGTTAACGGTGATGATATTTCTTAGGAAAGCAAAAGTTTTTAAGAACGTTAAACTTTTAAAATGGGTTTAGAATGGATAAGTTACAATGAGAGACTATAATGTCTACTTTAGCATTCCCCAGTTCCACCAATATAATATATTATCCAATCCATGTTTCGTTTCCATTTTCTTTTATTTGAGATTTGACTTTTCAAATACAACTTTCAACACACGTGACAAATTATTATTGAGACACCCGTGAAGTTACAGTACAATAGACAGGTCAATTTCTTTTTTGTAGCCATAGAATTTTAAAAACAAAACTATTATGTCTCATCATTTTAAATAATCTTTATATGAATTTTAGTACTTCATGTCATTGTCAGAATGAACAGGATAATATAAGACAATGTTCATAAAATAATGTTTCTTCTTATCAATCAATATATATATACGGATCTACAATTTTCTATCACGCATTTTGACTTTTTTTCGTTTTCACTTCTTTTGTCTGTTTTTTTTTTCAACTTAAAACACAGCAAATGGAGGATTTTCCTCCATGAGAAGAAACAGACCGCAAAGCGTTTAATTGTGGGAATTTATAAATATAAAAAAAAGATGAAGAGGGAAATTCAATTCATTATGGTAATTTTTTGGGCTGATAAATTTTTTGAGGATTATTGTTGGATGTGGCCTTGTTTGCCTAAATGGGCTTCAACTTTGCTACTGAGCGCAACTTACAACACTACTATTTGCCACACCCCATCACTTGAACACAATTCTCGTTTACCTGTAGGAGCCTTTTCTTTCTGAAACCTATGGAAGTGTTTTTTAAATCGATACAATTTAATAACAATCTATCAAAAAAATGATTCATTAGATTGAACTTACACATATATTGTTTATAAATTCACTATATCACTAATTTAATTTTTAAATTATGAAACAAGTTATACTTGTTTATAAAAAACCTTTAACTAATTTTTTTGTCACTAACAAAGTAAAACCAAATTATATCATTATTTTTGTAGTCTATGTTTAAAAACTTATATTACTAATAATTATATAAAGATGTTGAGATATTTGATATTTGTTATACTTATTTTATATATTACCATTTATTAGATATTTTCTTCAATAAAAAATAAAAACAAGACTAAAACAAAAAATAATCCCGGACAATTCGTTTTAGATTCAATTTTTAATATAATTTAATATTTTAATAAAATGAATATAATGATAGTTTAAGAAAATCAAAATAACTAAATCAAATCGTTCTCTCCGCAAAAATTAGCACAATTATCTTAAATAAAAAATAGATTATATTTTTTAAAACAAATTCACCTTTCAAAATCTTTCTAGAATGATATCATTTCTAGTAATTTCTTTAAACGTATTTTCTCTT
The DNA here is from genome assembly GCA_030347555.1 of Lablab purpureus. Lineage (NCBI taxonomy): Eukaryota > Viridiplantae > Streptophyta > Magnoliopsida > Fabales > Fabaceae > Lablab > Lablab purpureus. Next base: position 19,380,450 of record CM059259.1, read on the forward strand.
TAATATATTATTTTCATCATTATTTTTAAATTAAATTATATTATTTTAAAATAAATTATCAATAATCAACAATATACGTTTCAGAATATATATTTCAAATTTTAGCATATATATATATATATATACATTAAAAAATATTTATTTATCCTATGTATTACAGAAACTAAAATAAAAATATCATTTATCAATTCAAAACCAATTTAATTGAATCCATGAACATAATGTAAAATAAAAATATCATTTATCTTCAATTCTATTTAATCCTAACTTCACGTCGTCGTATTGTTTGGGTAATCCTATTGAAGTCACAAGGAGAAAGCGACGAATATACAGAAATAATCAGATTGTGAGCATTTGCAAAAGTATGTCGTTCCAGGAGTCAATTGGGCCTGGGAGACACCAATGCAGGCAATCATTCTGGACCTTAGCATTGAGCAAAGGATGGAACTGGCGGTATGGGCCTGGATGCCCATCGGGCCTCAACAGTGAGAGCCCAGTTGTGTCCAAAAGTTTGAAGTTGGCACTTACATTCTTAGCCTTGTGAAACTCTTCAAGTTCAATGCTTCTCATGATGGAATCCTCATACCTCACATCTATCTGCCCCTCTTTGAAGGGCACTGTCCTATTGCAGTACCCTCCACTGAACCACTCCCCATTCTCAAAGTGGTCCGGTGTGGTGGTTCTGAAGATCACAACCGCTTTGTGCTCTGAATGTGTTATGAAATCAAACACCTGCTGCAATGCTTTGCGGTATGCATGTTGATATCCCGCATCTGTTAAATTCTTTCCATGGCATTTGTTGCAGCCTGTTACAGTGTTGTTTTCATGGTATATTGCTGTCTTGAGGAACCATTTCCCACCTGCGATTACAACATAGTCAAAATTCTTGTATTGGCTGGTCCACTTGTCGTCCACAACGTCAAGATGGAGCTGTGTTTCTGCAGAGGCAACTCCATTGATGTCCTCGAATATATCTGCTTTGAGAAGGAATGGGCTCCATAGTACCGAGAGGGTGAAGTTGTAGGAAGGGAACTTCCACATCTTTGATTTATATTCCTCATCATGGTACACCTCATCAGCTGCTTCCACCTGCACCACACAATCACTTGGACAAATCTATATCAATGCCACAAATCAAGTGGCACTAATTGGTATAAATTAATAATGCATACCTCTTAAAGGAACAATTGAAAGAGGAAAATCGATTGAACAAGAAAATGTTCAAGTTACTGAATATGAAGTTCAGACTAGAATACATACATGGAGCAATGAATATTTACTAGAAGACACCTGGTGTTTACACTGGTTTATTCATGGCTAGTAAAAGTTTACTCTCTTCCCACACCAAAAATGTTTTCGCACTAATCATCATTGATCACAAAATTAGTCGCTGGTTAGTGTTTGTTTACAAGTATTTCCGAATTGAGGTAGGGAAAGCTGTTTGAAAAAGACACCAGACTATCATGGAAGCAGTGGACCAACCATTCAATCACAAGCTGTTTTCCACAATCCTACTTCTACAGCTTTATTTACAACGACATATCACTGTCATACAAAGGACATTGCATGTAGTGCAAGCTGTTCAACTTTATTCCTCATCAATCAAATTTGGAACCACTCATATAAATGATTAATTATTAACTCTAACCATGATTCATGACCAATGTGCTAGAAACTACACCAACAATCTATGCAACTATTAGGCTAGATCACACCACCACATGAACTAGACTCAGTATAGAAACAACGGCCCCATTTCTAATTCTTGTCTTTTATTGTAAAATAAAAAAGGAGAAAAAAAAAACAAGAAACATGATATCATTTTAGTTTCTTGTGATTTGACAAGCCAGCGAAGAGGAAAACAAGAGTGTGTCTAAAGCTGAGTAGAAAACAATTGACACCAAAGTATTACTGGTCACAAGGAACCATATCGTGTCTGTCAGAGATATCAATAAAATCATTAAGAAGCTCTAAAAAGGAAAGTTAGAACAGAGACAAGCGAACGGATAGGCTACGTTCTGATGACAAACCAAAAGGCCAAGAATGTAGAAATTTGCAATTGGTTAGCAGAAGAAACTAACTGTACCTGTGAGAGAAGGCAGAGTAGAGACTGCACATGGTTGCGAGAGATGGAATCACCAATAAAGGCCAATGATTTATCCCTCATCATGTCGAGGAATTTCTTTGGACTGAACTTGGGTAATTCACAACCCCTTGGGTTCCACCTCCAATAAAGGTACCCCGAATCAGGCCGTCCATTTCTCATGCAGTTCTGATGATCTTCAATCACACGGCAGCTCTCATTAGTGTACATTGGACCATTTAGGTCTGGTACCCAATCTCCCACAAAAAGATCACACTCGACTGCATCCAAATATTTAAAAAGAAAATATTTATGTTGTGGCCTCTCAATTCAATGGAAGGAAGAACCTGACTCTTGCTGAGAAAAAAAAAAACCCTGATCCATGTGCTTAAATTATGCCCCACTAGTGTTCTGATCAACACTTTAATAGGTAGCAAGGAAATTAATACTTATTTAAGTATTAAAACAGAAGAAAACAAGTCCCCAAAGTTTAGAAACTAAAAAGTTTCAGAATTGGCACATTCCGTGACAAAAACCATGGCATGCAGAACTGAAAGATCTCAATGGTTCCAAACAACTAAAATCCCGAATAGTTAGCAGAAGAAAGAAGTAGAAGTGGGGTTCTGCCACGTTTCTTATAATATATTGTTTTCGATTCGATGAATGTGCATAATGCATTAAAATCCAAATCCATAGGAAGGAACTAACACGGAATTGTTCTAGTTTGACTCAGAGGGGAAATTTATCCAACCCTACGAACTGTCTATATATTAACACAATTTTTGCAGACCATGCAGATGAAACTGTCTATAACACTACGAACAAACACACGAAATGATTTGTTACCTTGGGTAGAGGTTTGGGTCTGGTTTAGCGGAAGATCAACAGAGTATGATGGCGGAGGTGGAAAAGAAAGAATGGGTGAGTGTGATATTGCATTTGCAAGAGGAGGAGGATTGTGCACAACAGATGACAAACTGAAGGAATCGGTGAAGAGGAGGCGAATAGCGAGACCCACCAAGAGACACGACACTGCCAACTTAAGGAAGACATGATGACGGTGATAGTTGTGCTTCTGCGCGAACAATGGGTTCAAATCAGACCTCGGTTCCTTCATCATCTGGTGTCACTCCACACCAAAAAAGGAAAATCTCTGACTACGTCCTTGCTGAAAACAAAAGCTGAGAACAAAGGCTTAAGCTAGTAGTTAACCGCTACTTTCTCAAAACACAACAAACGGTCCCATAAGAGTTACCAACTAATTGTGTGTATGAAAAGAAACATCTTAGTATTAATAGAATTAAAGTGCTGCATGTCTTTCCGCATTCTTCAATTGTTCTGTGCAGTTCCGAGTGAGAACTATAGTAATAAAAAGTATAAATATATTAAGTGTAAATAAATAAAAGTGGGGAAGAAGTGTTCTTTGGTTTTTCCCCAACCATAGCATGATAGAATATGTGTCACAAGTACACCACAATATGCTGTTTGTGTGTGTTGAGTTTATGCATTCCCATCTTTCTACAGCTTTTATGTCCTGTCACGTGCTGTGCTCTGCTGTCATTATGTCATATTCTATTTTAAGATGGTTTTTAATTAACATTGTTTCATATGGAGCTGACCAATTTTTATTAAATTCATTTAATTAAATGCGAGTTTGAAATTAAATAACTTATATATTATGCATGTTTCTTTATTTTAAATGGAAATTCATGAAAAAATAGTATTTGAAAAATGACAACTTCAACGGTGCAAACCAGTTTAATGACAATAAAGTGTGTGATTAGAAGTTGGTAAGTGAAATTTGCTTACAGGGAAGAAAGAAAAAGCCATTAAAATAAATTCATTTATTAAGTAGGTAAATAAAAATGTATTTGTTCTTGAACTTTAATAAATCGTGATTGTGATGCACTTTAAATTACATAAATAATAAATACATTATATTTTACCTTTTGTACGTAGAATTAATGAAACTTCATCTTTTTAATTAACCACACCATACCTAAACAATCGTAGGAAAAAAAGTTAATAGACAAATCAATATGAATATCTATTTGACAGACCAAAATCCTCCTAACCATACTCGAGTTTGCTTTGGAAGAACATTTTGCAATTGTCGTTTTCTTACCCAGTATTGGTCAAATTCTCAATGTTGGTGCTTAAACAAACCTAAATTTTACAAATTAAAAGATTAAAATTATACCATAAATATGTTAAGACACGGTAATTTATTTAGATTGGGAAGAGGTGGAAAAGAAAAGAAAAGAAAAGAAAATTGTGAGGGTATCATATCCTGATCGCAATTTTGCTCTTTAGGTGCCTTTTTCTTTATATATTGTCGAGATCGCATCTGGAATTTCTTTATTAATTTGTTTCATAAACTCCAAAAGTTTTATTCTCAACCCTTTTTCCGAGTCTCATCTCGTTTTCTATCATTCTTAAGTGATAAAATATATAAAATTTCTGGATAATCTCTTTTCTTCTTACAAAATTTAGTTTAATAAAAAGATTGTGCTATTATAATAGCACAATCTTTTGAAAATATTCTTAGGAGTAGAGTGTGATACTACACATGTGAAAAGAGATCCGAATTACCAATTATCATATCACAAATCTCAATGTCTTCAAATTAATTTAATAAAAGTGTATCCTATAATAGTTATATATAATATTATCCTCCAAATTATAATAATAATAATAATAATAATAATAATGAGGAGAATAATAATATTTCATTAGCATAAACTCCTTCTTCTTAAATATTGTCTTAACTCTCACTGTCCTCTGAGGTGCCGTGCACTGCAAAAATCAAAGGGAAAGGTGAAAGCTAAAGGCCAGCTCATCTTAGCTTAGCTTCACACATCCTTTTCATTATTAATTCTTTTTGTTCAATTCCACCCATTTATTGTGTTCTTCCATCTCTTATCTCTTCATGATCAATCTACTTGTGTTAAGATTTTAGTTTGAATCACCTAAATCAATTTCTAATTTTTATTCAACACTTTATTCAAATGTTTGACATTTTTTTAAATAAAATTAATCTCAAATTCTAATTAACTTCAAATGTAATAATAATTTTTTTAACTCAATTTGTTATCTAAAATCCAAAACAATCCTTTATATTTTTTTTCCTTTTACTTATAAGTTGGAGGAATTTAGTATGCATGTGAATTTGCCAAAATAAGTTATTTTCTACCTTTTTTTTAAAATATAAAAAACCTAATGTAATAAAATAAAGGGGCACCTCCTTTCAACTTGTATATTCTCAAACCATGAAAAATATTCAAACTGAATTAAATATAATTAGTTAAACTAATTTTACCTTCTTTGATTATATTATTCTTAAAGCAACATTTATTTAATGGTCACTCTATTTTCAACAGCAAAAATGTTCATCGTAGTAAATTCTAATAAAAATATTTTAGAAAAATGATATTTGGATTAAAATGGCTAACTGATTTAATTTATTAATGTTTAATTAATTTTTTTATTTATACGTAGGCTTAAAAAATACGATAAAATAGGGATAAAAGAGAATGACAGGATGAAAATAATATGAAAAGAAAGTACGGAATAAAATGAAATAAGTATACAATTATAAATAAGATATATTTTATAATATATATACTATTTGAAATTTTTCAAAAGACATTTATTTTATAAATCAATGAAGCATGCCATTTAAGTTTGGACCCAGCAATTAAAATATGAAATTTGTGTCTAAATTTATAATTTGGAGAATAATTAATATCTTTTATAATAAATTTCGAAACTAAACTTGTGTTATAAACTTAATGACAATTCAAACACACGAAAGAAGTTTTGATGTTTTTGCGGCTGCTAAGAGAGATATAACAACTTTTTATTTATTTAGTGTCTTCAACTGTGATTTTAACAAACATTTTTTTATATAATAATAACAATAACAATAATATAATAAATACATAATTTATATTCATGTTATTATTGTTTTTCCACTTAATTATATTTTAAATTTTAAAATAAAAAAACAAATTATATAAATTTTAAAAACAACCATTAACATTTCAAAAGTATAATTATTTACTTTTCATTAACCATCCATCATTATTATTTTTTTAAAGTAATTACGTACATTTATGAAGTGTCTCTTATCTACTAATTAATATATATATATATATATATATGATTTAATAGATATTTTGGTCCCACTATTTTATGAGAATTTGAAATGTTTTACTATGTTTTTTTTTTCAATTGAGTCCCAAGTTTTTTTTTCTTAATTGAGTCTCAAATTTTATTTTTTTCTCAATTCAATCTCAAAATTTTATTAAATCTATTAATGTAATTTTTTTTGTAAAAAATGCACAGATTGTAGTGTTCATATTTATGTTTATATTTGTACTCTTTTATTATTATTCACGTACCACGAGTTAACTTGAATGTGTTATATATCATATAGTTAACACTGTTAACATTAATCTAACAGAAGAAATCATATTGAAGATTTTAATAAAATTTAGGACTTAATTGAAAAAAAAATTAAATATGGAAAAACATTACAAATTCTCACAAAATATTGGAATTAAAATAAATATTAAACCTATATATATATATATATAAAGAATTGTATTATTAGTTTAATTGAAGTCTTACTTTTAATTGAATATTTTATTAAAAAAATTGTTTTATCTAATATTTAAAATATTTTTTTAAACTGATGTTATTTAATTTAGAGTGATATGTTTGTTATTTTATATGATCACTATTATCATATTTTAAAATAAATAATTACTTAATTAAATTTTAAGTCTTTTCTAAATTAATTATTTTTAATTAAATTTTTATTAAATTAATTTTTTTATAATTTTTAATTAAATCTTTACAGTTTAACTTTTAATTTAGAGTTTTATTTTTATTTTTGTTCAAATTTATGTATTATATTTGAGACTACAAAATCAAATAATCACGTCGTTTTAGTTTTAAAAAAATTAACAATAAAAAATTAATTAAAAATAATAAAAATTTTAGGTATTTAATGAAATAATTTTTTAATAAGACTCAAAACTTAAAATTTAATGAAGTTTTTTTATTTTTTATGTGAAGACAATAATGACAATACAAGATAGTAAATTTGTAAATAGTCTAACACAAAATTAGATAAAAAAAAATTAATTAAAAAATATAAATATTTAAATTATTAAATAGAACAAATTTTTTAATAAAAATAAAAATTACTCAAATTTATAAAAGATTTAAAACTTTGTTAAATCTAAGTTATTCTTCCTTTAGCATATTCTGCTAAATGATCTTTATGAGAAAGAACTAAAGTATATTTATTACTTAATCAATACATTATTAGTATAAAATAACAAAATTGATTAAAGAAAATTGAAGACACAATTGGCTAGAGAGTTTGATATGAAGGGTTTCAAACTAACAAACAAGATTTTAGGGATGCAAATTAAGTGAGATACAAAAGATAGAAAAATTTGACTTTCTTAAAAGAATTACTTAGTAAAAGTCTTGCAACACTTTAACATGCAAGATTACAAGCAAATTTGTATCCCCCACTTTATATCAATTGTATGTTATCTTCAAGTGAGTCCTAGCAATGAAGTGGGGAGAACGAAAATGTCTTAAGTATTGTATGTATCAACGGTGGTAAGCCTTATATATGTTATGATTTGTAAAAGACCAAACATTGCACTAGCTATGAGAGTAGTTAGTACGTTCATGACAAATCTTAGTAGAGAGCATTGAAGTGTTATTAAGAGGATCCTTAGATACATAAAAGGAATCCTAGGTGTTGCATTATGTTTTGGACAATCATAATTAGTTGTCACGTGCTATGTTGATTTAGATTTTGCAGATGATATAGATAAAAGGAAATCTACTATTCATTATGTATCTACACTTGTACCAGGGGTCCTAAGTTGGTTATCCAAGTTACAGGATATTGTAACTCTGTCTACTACAAAAATTGAGTATATGGCAGCTACCAAACATGCAAGGAAGCTATATGGATTCAGAGATTGATGAAGGAACTCGAGCACAAACACTAAAGGATTGTTGTAGTATTGTGACAGTTAAAGTGTCTTGCACATTGTAAGGAATCATACTTTTTGTTTCCACACAAAGCACACGGAGGTATACATTACCATTTTGCTTAAGAAATAGTAGAGGAAAGGATCGTGGATATGCAAAACTTCATACCAATAAAAACTTAAGAAATATTATAACAAAGTCGATTAACATGAAAAAGTTTGTATGAATTCAATAAAAGAGTAGTTTATTAGACAAATAAGTAATATGAATAACAAAATTAAAGTATAATGTGAAGATTTTATTAATCTCATCAAAATAATATGAAAAGAAAAGTTTTATGAAGAAAGTTAACTTTAATATTTTTTTTTTGTTATAAAAGAAGTATAGAATTTTTTAGTCAAACACGTCAAAATTAATTTCTTTCTTTTTTTATTCTTTTGGTATTTAATGAAAAAAAATCAAAAGATAAAAATAATTTCTTCTTTAAAATTCTTTTAATATTTGTTTTTTTATTTTTATAAGAGAATATTATTGTTTCCTCAATCCTTAGAAATTAAAAAAGAAATTGTATTATAATTTTTTAATAAAATAAAATTATTGTCTATTATCATATTTTGTGATTTGTTATTCTTATACCCAAGAACTGGCCTATAAAAAACCTATACACATTATTTATACATTATATATGTAATATCAAATTCAAGCATAACATAAAATCAAATGAACTTGTTCATCCAATGAAAGAACTTCAAGTAATCCTGCAAATCTTTGCAGACATCTTATTCCATTATCAGCTCACAAATAATGTTTCCAAAAGAAAAAAAGGGTGGAACAAAATTCACCTTCTCCAACCTGTGGCATAATATTTCTTTCTACATTTTGATTATGTAACTGCTCTATCTACTTTCATGCCAAATCCACCTTTCCTTTTCTCCATCCTGTTAAATTTTCAAAAGAAAAAATCACACCTTGAAAGTTTTGCAACCGAAAGCTCTCGAAGATTAATAAGAATACGTTGGTAATAGAAAATTAATATTTTTAAAATTGTAAAATATTTTTTAAAATATTTACTAACCCAGTCTAATACAACTCAATATCAATTGAATTATTTTATATTTGATAAAAAAATAATATAGATTTAATATACTACAATTTAACCCAACTCAAATGCTTTTATTTCAATATTTTTTTTTATGAAAATCAACTTATACCTGCTTATAAATATTTCTATATCATCGTAAAATAAGTTTGAATTAGTTTATATACAAACTAATTTACAAAAAGTTAACTTAATTACTTTTATAAAAATTAAGTATTAACTCAATATAATATAATTTTAATATGTAGAAAATTTTACTTAACTTTTTTTAGAAATGTTTATTGATAATTTTTTCATATTCAAAATTTAAAATGATTTGCCAGATATTGATTGTTTTATTTGTGTGCCAATTGACATGCCGAAATATTAAAAACATCCAATTAATATGACATAGCAACTGTGAAGATGTAGTAACAGATTATGAACATTTTTGTTTAGTAGAACAGTAATAACCTAGTAATAATAAAACACTAGCATCTCCAAGTATATAGTAGGAGCTAACACGAGAGAATTTAAAACAACAAAGGGAAGAGAGAAACATTAGAGAATATGTATGAACAGAATAGTACTTACGTTGGTGCAAGTCTGCCAAGCCCTTGCAGCTCTTCACCTGTGTCTTCATTCAGCACTCTCCCAGAAATTTCAATGATATAAGACCTATCTCTATCTTTGGCAAGTCCTCTCCGAGCTAGCAAATCCAAGTCTTTTTGGTGAAGTTCCCTACCATTTACATAAATACCAGTATTTCCACCAGAACATTTGTATGGCATGGGAAGATTGAACTCTTCCATAAATGGCTGCACGAGAAATCACCTTATTTAACTAATATCTGGATATGTTTATTTTGCAACCAACATACTGCATTAGAATGGTAGACTTAACTTACAGGAATTATTCCAAGACCAGGCCCTCCCATCACACCCCAAAATCCACCCCTAAAATCATACCTATTCAACACTAAATCTGTCACTTGGTCTATATAAACAATCAACAGAAAATTTATAATTAGTTCAAGGATCTTCACTATAACACATCCACAAAATGTTATTCTATAAAGGGAATCTAAGCATGAAACTCAGTTTTGTTTTGTCAGTGAACACTTACACTTCAGAAAATTGCAATCTAACTGACCCTACTAACTAGGACATGAAATTGATTGCAGCTTTGAGACTTGTCACAACCTAACACATCACTAATTAATTTACATCGGCTTAGTTATGGTAAGTTGGGAAAGCAACCACACACAGTTTTAGGTTCTAACTATATTGTTACCATTATAAAAAAAAGGTATAATTACGTGAAAGTTTATGGTAAAACATATATACTAACCAATAATTTCCAGGTTGAATTTTTCCAGCTAGCTTTTCAGCCCTCTTGATGACAGAATCTGACATGTGCTTCCCATTTACAGTAACATAACCTGTATGATTAGACCGGAAGAAATCTTGCAAGCTCTTATCGATAGTGTTAGCAGAAAATTTAAGACCTTTGTGCTTTGATCGCGTTTCATGTTCATGACATTGTTGCTGAAATAGTGGTACTCTCATGCCAAATCCATGCTTTGTTTTCTCCACTCTGTTAAATAGTCAAAACACAAGGCTTCAAAATTATCCCAACTCAATGCTATCAAAGATTAATTAATTTAATGGAATATCAACAATTGCATAATTCTAAAATCATTAAAAAATGTGCACTGTATTACTGCTTTTTACTGATTCTAATATCAATTCTTAGAGTTGGACTTATTGAAAAGGGCAAAGCAGTATTTGCATTTATTCATCCTCCATATTTTTTTGTTACGAGGTTATGAAATGTTCCTCTCAAGTATCTTTTACTTTTAAGAAATCTGTATTCTCATATTTTAGGTCATTTTCATTCCCATGATGGAAAAATAGTATTTCCATGGAAATATAAAAAGGTAAATACTAATACATACACTTATAAATTTTATTTTATTTAAATCTTAAAATAGTCAAATTTAACTAAACACTTTAATATGAATTATCAGAATAAAATATACCCAAAAGCTTTTTTATAACCTTCTAACACAATATAAAAATACATATTCTCACTTTTATATTTCCATTTTTTTTAAAATTACGTGAAAAAAATGGCTCTTAAAGAATATAATTCCCAGAACGTAATATGATTATATTAAACAAGCCCAAGATGAATAGTATAAAAAATTACCCGACCTTTCAGATTTTCCTATTTTTTTCACCTTCACTAAAAAATATTTGACAAATAAATCAATAAAGAATGAAGACAATAAAAGAAGAAGCTTGTATTGTATACTTCAGGAACAACCAGTTGCAGACTGATTCAAAGTTGTTCATTCAATTCCTTGATAAATCTAGTATGATTCGCAAGTTGTTGGTTGTTTTATTTCTAATAAAAAAACTTCTCTATGCCAATTGTTAAGTCGAAATATAAGTAAGATCTCACTCGTTTCATTGCAACCTCCATCCATTCAATCTTGTAGAAGAGATGATGAACATTGATTTTTAGTAAAATAGTAATAGCCAATTAATAGAACTCTATAATCTTCATCTATAACTATAAAGTAGAAAGAAGAGTGCATTAAAACAAAAAAACGAAGAGAATTATTTATCAGAGAAAAGTAACAGAATAGCACTTACGTTGGTGCAAGTTTGCCTAGTCCTTCCAGTTCTTCACCTGTGTCTTCATTCAGCACTTTCCCAGAAATTTGAATGATATAAGACCTACCTCTATCTTTGGGAAGTCCTCTCCGAGTTAGCAATTCCAAGTCTTTTTGGTGAAGTTCCCTACCATTTACATAAACATCAGTATTCCCACTAGAACAATTGTATTGCAAGGGATGATTGAACTCTTCTATAAATGGCTGCAGTAACGATACCCTCATTTAGTTAACATCATCGTGTTATGCCTTTAAGCATACAACCATCAGATCGCAATACAATGGTATAATTAACTTACAGCAATTATTCCGAGACAGGGCCCTCCCATCACACCCCAAAATCCACCCCTAAAATCATACCTGTACAAAGCAAAATCTGAGTTAGTGCACCATATAAGCAATCACCACAAAATTTATAATTTGTTTCAAATTTCCAAAACCAACAACAGATCCAGAAATATTTTTCTGTAAAGGGGATTAATACCAAACCACGAAACTCAATTTTATTTTGTCAGTGAACACACACACAACAGAAACTTGGAATTAATTGAATCAACTAACTACAACAGAAATTGATGGAAGCTATCTGATATAACACAATCTAATAGCAATAGCGGCACTATTTATTGCTAACCAATAATTTCCAGATTGAATTGGTCCTGCTAGTTTTTCAGCGTTCTTGATGACAGAGTTTGATATGGACTTCCCATTTACAGTAACAACATTGAGTTGGCTTTGATCACCTGTATGATTAGACCGGTAGAAATCTTGGAAGCTTTTTTCAGTAGTGTTTGCAGAACATGATTGAGCCCCTCTGTACACAAGGTCAAAGCTTCCAGTACCAATCTCGTTTTCAACTTCAAGTGAGAAATTGTTGATAGCTGCTACAATCTCAGTCCGAGTGAATAACTGAAAATCTTCATCAACATCTTCAGCACTATCGCTGTTGATGGCATTGTCCACTACCGAAGCAAAACTACGCACAGGGGATGTTTCTTCTTCACTGCTGGTGCCACTACTACTCCTTATGGCACTGTCCACTGCCCAAGTAAAACCTGCAGATGAATCTGTATTGAATATTGTTCCCATATTGGCCATGCTTGAAACGGTGGTCACACTTGCGTAAACTAGAAGGGTACGCAGACACGGAGACACAACAAGTGTCAGAAAGTACGAGGGAAAGACAAGGGTAACCTATGATTCGATTCTGTGTAGCTCTCTCCCCCAAAAGTATAGACATGTGGAATAATTAAATGATTCTTGTTTAAGTGGTTAACCATACATCTTCATTATCAGCCCTTCAATTAATCTCAATATAAATGCTTGTCATACTTCATCTTCACCGGAACATCTTTGTCTGCTTCCAACAACTTTCCATTTATAAACAAAAGGAAAAACTACCCAAGTCAGTTAATGAAATTGACATTAAATTTTGGGTCTCACATCTTATTTAATAAAAAAATCATAATTTTTTAGTTTTTAATAAATTTCAAACTATTGAAGATAATGTATAAGAGAGTATATATACTTTTTTTCATGCAATATAGCCTAATTCTTGTCGTATTATAGTAAGTAATTAAATTTAATTATGGTGATAAAATATAAATAAAAATATGATATATTTTCATGCAACATGGCTAATTCTTATCGTATTAATACATATATTCAAAACCTTAGATCCATGTCTCAATATGAAAAAGGGAAGCCACTAAAAGTACTTTCAACTTAAATGTAGATCATGAATACATATTTGACTTGATCCTACGTAAACCAAACATGTATTTATTCATTCGAGATTGTTCATATTTTTTTCCAAAAACAGATGTATTTTAAACAACAAATAATAGTCAATTTTTTTCATAAATTAAAATATTAGTTTTTTCAAAAGACTAGTATCATTAAAATATTTTTTTCATTGTTGTTGTTATGCTGCAATCCCACGCTTCAAGTTAGTTAACTAAAGAAATGGTGCCAACTTCAACTATTAACGAGTCCGCAGTGTGACATTTTCACCTACGTCAAGTAATATTGACCATAATTATCTTAATGGCCAAGTAACCGGCCAGGTTATTTGGTGGGAATGAAGAAAAAGTCTGGGACAAATATTCTAATCATATACAAAATTACATATTGAAACGGAGACATATGCACAGGCTGAATATGATTTCTACCTATAGCCTGTAACAATGTGATACAAAGTCAAAACAATTCTTGTTTAGCTTTATTCCATTCTTGATAATAATTTTTTTTTTGCATCAAATCAAAATGCGTGCACACAAGATAGAAGAATTCAAAATAGTCTTGCTCCAGATCATAAAAAACCATTTCCATGATTCATTTAGAAATGCATGACTACAAGCTGATCAAGGAATAAATTACAAATTTTTACACATCAAATACATGACTTTCCGCACAATTACTTTTACTTTTCCTAAGACTGCCTGATATCTAGCAGAGAACTTCCAATGCAGTTTTTTTACCTATAGGCATTTAAAAAAATTACAATTATATATGTAATATAAACTCAAGTCATGGACAAAACCACTTGAATTTCTTATACAATGGAAGAATTTCATGTCATCTTGCAAATATTTCCAGCTTGTCCCATTATCACGTTCCAAATTATGTTTTCCGAATCTGATGGATGAAAAAAGATTCACCTTCTGCAACCTGTGTTCAAATATTTCTTTCTAAGTTTTGATTATGTAGCTGTTCTAGGTGCTTTCATGCCAAATCCATGCTTTACTTTCTCCACTCTGGTACATTGTCAAGAAAGCACGGGTTGAAAATAAGCCCAAGCTAAATGCTCTTAAAGATAAATAAAATTTAATGCAATATCAACAAACTTATAAAAAGTCAACTACTAGAATCATATTGCAAAAGGAAGTAAACACGATCATGAGGATTTCAGTTCAAGCAATGTATACAGAGAAAGAAAGAATAATCAATTTGGTGCATAAACATGATAAACTCTTCTTCAATCGGAAGCTTCAAACACGACCATAAAATTGAGAAGTAAACTATCCGCACATTTGCTTGCCTGTTGTCCACATGAATTTCTACTTCTCCACAATTGCTTTACATTTCAAATGTTTTTCCAAATATTCTATGTCATGCTAACATTTGATTGCTATAAATTTAATACATGGTCATGTGCCAGTAGAAGATATATAATATTCTATGGAGGTGTAAATGCCAGGTTGGGTTGGCCTGGATTGGATTGATTTTAGTCTAATTTTCAATCCAATCCAAATACAAAAGAAAGACTAGAATTAGAATTGTGTGCAACCCGCTTATAAACCCTACTCGATGGGATAAAAAATACTATAAAACATCAGAAATGTACCCTAGATCACAATTACCCAACTTTTCAGCTGTTCTGTTTTCTTCATTTTCACCAAAAAAACTTTGATTAATAAGATAGTCAACAATAAAGACGCAAAAAGAAAAAGCTGAAGTATATTATATCCTTTTTACAGAACAATAAAAATATTCACAAACTATCCACTGCGGCCTGCTACAGAACCATGACTCTCACCCTTGGTAAATCTACAACTATTAGCAAGATTCTGATTGTTCTATTTCTAACCTAAAAATCATCTATGCCAATTGCCAACTCAAAGTGTGTATCTTGGAAACCTGTTTCTATAGGGCACAAGATCACTGGCAACTGTGAAAATGTGGGTTGCTAATAAAAGATGATGAAAATGGTATTTTAGCAAATCAGTAAAAACAAATTATCTCTATGTATAAAGTAGGAAGAGTGAGTTAAAACAAAAAAGGAAAACTACTATTAGAGAATAGGAACCCAGAATAGCACTTACGTTGGTGCAAGTTTGCCAAGGCTGTCCAGCTCTTCACCTGTGTCTTCATCCAGGACTCTCCCAGAAATTTCAATGATATATGATCTACCTCTATCTGTGGGAAGTCCCCTCCCTGCTAGCAAATCCAAGTCTTTTGGGTGAAGTTCCCTACCGTTTACAAAAACACCAGTACTCCCACCAGAACATTTTTCTGGCAAGGGATGATTGAACTCGTCTATAAATGGCTGCAGGAGCAATCACTTCATTTAGTTAAAATGATTAGGTTATGTCTATAAGCATACAGCCAACAGGTTGTGATAGAATGGTATAACTTACAGGAATTATTCCAAGACAAGGCCCTCCCAACACACCCCAAAATCCAGCCCGAAAATCATACCTGTACAAAAGAAAATCTATTAGTGCACTATAAGCAATCGGAAGAAATTTACAATTAGTTCAAAATTGCAAGATAACACAACTACAAAGGTCGTTCTGTAAAGGGAATCTAGGCATGAATCCACCAACTACAACACGAGCTGATTGGAGCTCTCAGATAATGATCAATCTCATAGAGCATCAGGTATAAATGGTACGGAAGGTTTCAGCTGACCGTAAAGCATACTAACCAATAATTTCCAGGCTGGATTGTTCCCGCTTGCTTTTCAGCCTTTTTGACAACTCGATCAGACAATGGCTGACCATTTACAGTAACATTGATCTTGCTACGATCATCTGTATGATTAGACCGGGAGAAATCTCGGAAGCTTTTCTTGATAATGTTTGCAAAAAATGATTCACCCCCTTTGTTGGATCTAGGCTGATCGTGTTCTCGGCTAGCATCTCCAGAATCCTGGGAAACACCAGTATTTGAATAATCATGGACATCCATCTCAGTTGCAAGTGCAGCCTCTTTCAATGAATTCTGGCGTGATGACATCTTGTCCACTTTTATCTTCTCTTGCTCTGAGCGACTACTTTGGTTTCCTTTTCCAAACCGGTTTACTGCATGGTTGTTATTGGAGTAATCAAAATACTCCTGTAGAGGTGAACCAGCAGGAGGAGGAGGAGATAGGGAATCTGTAGTTGGCCGATTAGTCGTCTCCCTTGGATCAATCATTGCTTCCGGACTATTCTCATCTTCAGAGGTACTGAGAGATGAAGAACGAAAACTTGGCATCTCCAGGGACTTGTTAGAGTTCAGAGCACCCATAGAGAGAGGTTCCCTGTCTACCGAATGAAAATCATAACCAGAATAATCATCAGATGAAAAGTTAGCACCAGTCCTGTTCGCATGACCTCTGGAATGTGACATTCGGCTACTCACAACCTCATTAGAGCTGTTATCACCTCTAGAGGGAACTCCCTTTGTTTCTAAATTAGGAGAAATAACCAGCTTCTTATTGATGACAGCAAAGCTTATTTCTGAAGAACAAGCCCCACATTGCACTTTCTGCCTACGATTTTTCACCAGAACCAATGCTTTTTTAGGCAGTAACAGCAACTCAGAGCAATTGTGACATGAGATGAAGGGCGAACCACCAGCTACAGGATAGCAACGCTGGCTACTAGTAGCTAACATTACTTTGCGAGGCCGAGTTCTAACAAAACTACCCATCTCAGAGTTGAAGTCACTACCCCATCTTGCATGTAATTGTTTTTCACGATAAGTCACAGGAGGAATTGTCCTAGAATTATGAACTTGCGGACCAAATGTCGCTGGGATGTCATGAGGGTATAACATAGGATCATTTGGAATATCAGGGAATCTGCTGTTAATGAATGAAGCAGGTGGAGCTGGCACCGGACCTCTTCGTTTGTTATCGTAGCAATGGAAACACGAGCAAGAAGGTGGATGAAGCATTGCATTATTATGTGAGTATAGTTCATATGAATCTGGATTAGTATCAACATACCGTCCAGGATAGTAGGGATGCAATGGTTGTTTTGGGAACTGGTGTGAACCTCTCCTCAGCATTTGGGATGAAAAAGGATCCCCATATCGATTTGGATTATGCCTTGCAGGAGGGAAGTTGGGCATAGCCATGTCATGACCACTTGCATAAGGATATGAATCATGATGATGATAATTGAAATGAGTGGACCCTGCCACATGCTTATCAGTGCCATAAAACTGCCTTGAAGTTCTATTCAACCCAGATGATCCGTCTGAAAACCAAGGATCAGAACCCCCATAGGGGTGAGGATCTGTAGGAATCGTCCTTTCATCAGGAATAATCTTTTCCTTTTGGTTGTTTACCAATTCAGAAGACTTACTGAGGTGGACCTTTAACTCATCTAGCTTCCTTAGAAGCTCAGCTCGATCCTGCTCAAGGTGCTGAACCATGTTTGCACCATCTGCTTCATTACGATTCCTCCACGATCCCATATAATTACTAGAAAAGCCATTCGAAGGTCCTTCATCAGGATACTTCGAAGTGGAAAATCTCACACTTTCCATATCAGCTCGTGGCTTTCTCCAAAACCCCTCCATCTCACTTCTCTCTCCATTCTGCCAATTAGAAATTCTCCCAGAGAATTTAGACCCATTCTCACGACTAATTTGAGACTTGTGCGGTTCCTCCTGTTCTCTTCCTATTGCTTGACCCACTACGTCTTTACTCCCATTGACATCAACATCGTCATCAAATACACCTTTCTCACCAATACCATCTGATTGATTCGGAAATTTCTCGTCCATGTTATCTACTTGATCCACATCCCTTTGATTTTCATCCCTTGAGGGACCACTACTGGACTTAGCATCAACGTCCGAAGCATCACTGCGATCCACTAAGCCTTTCTCCAATGAACTTTCCAATTTGCCAGAACCTCCTCCGACCCCAACCTTCCCCTCATCGGACAAGCTACCACTCACATAACCTTTATGCTTCGCTGCAAATTAAAATCAAACACAACTAAAATTAGCAACTAAAAAGCTTAACCCGTTTCCATTTTTCCCACCACAAAATATACGACCATTATACTCTGCCGCAAGCCAGACGCATACAAAAATTGATTGGAAGTATGAGATCGTTTACTGACAATGAGTAAAATATGGAACTGCAAATTTCAACCACAATTTTGTCTAATAAGAATATCTTCATTTTATTCAAGAATTTTGGAAAACTGTCAAAAGTGAAAACAAAACCAATGTGACAACGCGAGAGAAGGGAAAAAAAGGTACCTCGAAGAACCGCACCACAGCCACCACATTGATAAACAGAGTAATCGGCGAGCTCGGGAAGAAGATTTTGACACTTTGGGCAACGCACCAATCGCACCTTGGCCGAGTCCGACATGAAGAGACGTAGAAGGAAAAGGGACTAGGCAAACAGCATCAACAATAGCAGGGAAGAATAAACGTTGAGGCGCATGAGAAACGGAATGAGGAGAAAGCATATAAAAGAGAGTGTTTGTTTCTCCCCAAAGTGAATGCTTGGCTTCTTGGAAACAACAACGTTAGAAAGGGAAGGGTCGAAGGTGGTGATGTCGTTAAACAAACAACGCTTTCTTTCACAAAGTGAAAGCAATACGCTCAGAGAGAGTGTGGGAGAGAGAGAGAAAGAAGACTCAAAAGAGAAAGAGAAACTCTTTTTCTCGCTTTTTCTTTTGGCGCTGCAGCTGCTGCATCATCTTCCTTTGGGTTTTCTTAGTATTTTTCTAAGAATCCAAACACCAAAGACAAGGAAAAAAGAAGAAAGGGTAATTAATTAAGAATCACACCGGGGACAAAATTTCCGCTGGGAATCTAAGAATCTGGGGAGGTTAAACTCTGAAAGCTGAAATTATAATGGAAAATTACAGAACCATCCTGATTTAATTTGTGTGTTGGGCTTCAAAGAGAAAGAGTGAGGGATTAAAAGTGTACGAGAAAAACATAGGATCATTTTCCAAGGTTGTAGTGTACTCGTTCTATACTAACGAGGAGAAACAACCAAATAATTGTGTCCAAACACCGAAATGAGAAGGCAGTAAAACGACGTCGTTTGATGGTTCCATTTTTGTGCGCTTTGGCTACATGCGTAATTTGTGCACAGGAAACCATAATAATAATATAGTAGTAGTTGTTCGAGACAGAAACTAAATTCTGAAACTGCAACTTGGTGGGTTAGAATGGAAATGGAAGTGTGAGGTAAAGATTATGACTCTCTCTTCTCTCTGTTCTGCTTGCCACTGAGGCAGCTATCAGTTCTCAATAGGAAACTTTTTTCCATTCCATTGGATTCTTATGCAAATTCTACTGCACATTTTCTTTTTTCTTTCAATTACCATTTCCTAAGATCCAAACAATTTAAGAGATTCATCTCTCTTGTATACATATTTTTTATTAATCTTTCTAGACATTTAGGTTATTTAAAATGCATCTAATCACATATTTAAGAAATAAAATTAGCTTTAAATTATGTCTAATCATATTTGATAATCCAGGATTAGTAATGCCACCACAACTTTAGTGTTGGTAACCTTCCAATAGAAAAAAATGTGATTACAATTATGTGGCTTCTTATTCAAAGTCATCATAGCATATGCATGTTGGAAGTTGTTTATTTGCCAAACACTCTTTTTTTGGTATGCGTTGTATTTTGAATTTTGATAAGTCCGGTTCAAGCTTTCATTTTTTCAAATAAAATATATATGTTTTTGCAACTAGAGTGAATTGTTTTGGATTCAATATTTTAATTTTTTTTTGTTAAATCTTTATAAAAAAAGTTCTTTCATCTCTTTGAAATCCAAAATAAATAATTCTTCTTTTCACTGTTAGGTTAAATGTTACTTTTTATTTTATCTTTTTTATATCTTAACGTTTTGTTGTTAAATATTGTATTTCATCTTTAAAAACAAATATTTCAATTATTTTTAACTAGAACTTTAAATAGAACATAAAGTACTATGTTCAAATATTTAATATACCAAAATAAGAAATAAAGTAAATAACTAAAAGTAACATTTATTCTCTGTTTTAACTGATACTATGAATGTTCATCAAAATTTAATTTCTAATTACCATTACAAGACTTGTGGGGGACAAATCTTACTTTGATTACTCTAGAAACAATTAATAAGGTATTTGGTTGCAACAAATACTGAATGTAGAAATTCATTTAATAGAATGAATTTTATACTTAAAAAAATGAAAAATCTAAAACCCAGGAGTCCCTGTTAACTTTTCTATGTTCAGTGCAATAATGCTATTATTTTAAATTATGGAAGTTGTTGTTGATCAATATCAACATCTCAGGAATACACCTTGGGAGATGCTTAAGAATTGCTTGACAAAATGTCTTATCCAGTTGTAATCTGATGACTAGTGTTTTTCTTATGACAATTTTTGCTCAAAAACTATTTGTCAAGTGTCTGAGAGAGATACTGTATTCCCACTATGAATTTTGTACTGTTTCACACAGTTCACACGCCAAAAATCTATTTTGGGCAATGCCAAATAAATCTTAGAAATACAAAAGTTCTGTGTTGATGTAAAAGTTATTTTTTTTTTTCATAGCTATATCATGAAACCAACCAAATCAGATGAAAATTGTAAATGGTAGGATTTTATTTTTAAGTGTCTTGTCTGAATATTAAGAAAAATGCTTATTTCAGTTTTTATATAATATATCTGTTTTTTTCAATCTTTATAGTTGGTATATATATATATATATATATATATATATATATATATATATATACATATATACTAATTTTCAAACAATTAGAAGGACTTACACTAATTTATTAAGGATATAAGAATATTTTGTAAATATAAAAAAAGAGGGTATAAGATGAAATAAAAAAAGTTGGACAAATCTAATGTACTACTTATTAAAAAACTTATAAAGCTTTTGTAAAATAATTTCCAGCTGTTTATCAAAAAGATATTCTTCTAAAAGAATGGAAAGATTCTTACTAAATATACCATTCTCCATAAGTAGTTTTTATTGAGTTTCTTAAATATTTTTTTGTTGGGTCTCATATTTTACTTTCAGGCTCAATAACTTTTATTATTGTTTTTCAATTATTGATATTAAACAAATTGTTTAAATTTATCTCACATAAACATTTTAATTAATAAATTTAAACCTCAAAAACATACTCTTTCCTTCATTAAACCACCAGTTTATATAAGAATTTAAAAATATTAATAAATTCTAAACTCATATCACATAAACAACCTTAACATGAACACAAAACCAAAGACATTACTAATTAATTTATCCAGCGACGTCCCCTTGTTGTCTATCTACTACATGATTATTAACATTGACATTAACTCAAATCAATTACATGAGATCAATCTACAAAATAAGAATAAATACTTTGTGTTTGAACAGCTAAAGTATTCATAAATTGTTAAGTATGTATATCTCATATTAATAATTATTTTTCATCAATGATCAACATTATAGGTTAAATATATTTTTATTTCGTAAATTATTTATTAAAATTGTATTTTGTCTTTAAGATAAATTTTGTCCGTTCTTATATTTTATAAACTCATGTAAATTGTTTTTAATAATGTATCAGAATTCTTTTTTATCTCTTTATTTTTCTTTTGTATAATTTTTTATTTCACTATAATCTCTCCTTTAAGTTTTTTTTATTTTTTTTTATTTTTTTTAAAATTATTTTTATTTGTCATCGTTGATCATTTACATATATTTAATAAGAACAAAATAAGTTTAAAGTTTATTCTGAACAAAATATAATTTTGATAAATAATTCAAGGACTAAAAATATATTTGTTTTGACATTAATCATGTTATAATTAAGTAAATTACTTGCTTTGGAAAAGTTTATTTTATATTTTATTTGTAAGTAACTTTAGGAATAAGGCTACCATGACAGTTTCTTAACGCATAAAAAAAATAATCCAACACTCTAAATTAAGATCCAAAATGGACCACCTATCAAACTAGTTAATCGTAGCCTCTGTAGACTTTAAGATTAAAACTGGAATAAGATATTTCTAAGTAGAATCAAAATTGTTTAGTAATATTTATTTTTTTGTGAAATATTTGAAATATACTCTTTTATTGATTATGACTAATTGAAAATAATTAAATTGTGTGGGTTGCCGTACGTCTTATTTTATGAATTTCTCCTCGTTTAATAATAATTTACATACGTGTAAATTTAATAAATTTATTATCTTTAAATATCTACATAAGTTTATAATAATCTAAACATATTTTTTTTTCAAAAAGTAAATAGTTAAGACAACTTCATTAATGTTATTCTACTTATAATATATTATCACGTCAAAACATAATAATTATAGTATTTAAAAAATTACAAAACAAAATACATAAGGTAAGCTAAGGATAAATCGTTCTATTAATATATTTTATTTTTAGTACCATAAAAATAATAGTACAAAACTCTAGGATTGATTTTCATGTATGTTTATTGAAGAAAAAATTAATATTAATATGTAATTAACTTTGAGAAAGTCTTTTACCCTTTATTTTATAGATTTAAATTATATTATTTATCAATTAATTTGTACAAGATTCGGGTCAAACTTAAAGAGTAAGAGCACAATAATAGAGTTAAAGTTTATGGCAATGAAAATGGGAAGAAAAAAAAAAGGAAGGAATTCATAAATCTCAATTTACAAAACAAGAAGTGCATGGAAAAAATTAAGAGACATTGTCACAAGCTTTGTGAAATGGCTTCCGAATTAAGCAAGTAATTAATGAAATGAAAACAAAAGTAACATACAAATAGAAATGGCCACAAAAAAAAGATGAATGTAAAAAAATAGTAGAAGTTAAAGGATTGAGAATAAGAAGATTTATACATACAAACAAGAGAAAAATTGTGTGTGATTGATTAAATTTAGATATTTAAATTAAAAAAAATATATAGTTTATATTGTATCTCTTGAAAAACACACATATTCATAAATAATATTAATATTGACTTAGTTAATATTAACTTTAATGTAATTGATTAAATACATACTAATTCATAAATACAATTAGCATTAGCTTAACCAAATTTAACTTAAATAAATAATAAAATTAATTTCTATCTAATCAATACTAACTTAAATATAAATATAAATATTAAAATAAATAAAATTAACATAAATTAGATTGAAACTAACCTTATTTGTTTTAGTTAATATTAACTGACCAACTTTAATCCCACACTAACAAAAATAACATTTTTACTTATTAAAAAAAAGTTAAAACAATCAATATCAACTTAAAATTAACTAAATAAACTTTATTAATATCTAATATTAAACAAAGTTAATCCTAATTCAACACTAATATAAATATTTATTTTATTAATTTTTTTACATTAACTTAAAATTAGTTAAATCAACTATAGTGATATATATAATATTAAAAAGATACTACTACTTCACACTTAAATTATTTATAATTTTAGTTTTTTAATTTTTTTTTAAAAATCTTTTACTTTAAACTAATTCTTATAATATCACAATTCGACCTATATATAAGTTAGAAGCTAATTGTAATAAATGATTTTTTTTCTCTTTTCTTCCTTTCATTTCATTAATCTAACATGTTGATTTCCTTTTATTACAACGGATAAATAGAAAAGTTGATACCACTAATTTTGAAGTCAAACTCGATAAAACCCATTTCATTCTTCATAAGTATCTTCTACAAATCCAAATGAAAATTATTTTATTCTAAGCGAGATGAATATGAGTGTGAAATTTGAGATTCTAGGTACATATAGTTGCATAAAAAGTATAACACAAAACTTTATTTAATGTTTACAAAAAAAATCAACATAATAAATAAATACTTGATTATTTCATAATTGACATATGTTTACGTGGTATAGATCTATATGATTATAAATTAATATAAAAAATGACTAACATAAAAAAAGTGTTCCACGTTCGTTTATATCTTTCAATTCGAAAAAACTATAAAACTAAAAATGCTACGCATGCATGCAAATTTAATCTTTTTATTTTCTTTTTTATCTTTCAAAGCTAAATTCATAAAACAAATATTCTGTCAACACAAACATGTATACTGGTATATAACTAAGATTTCAACATCCCAATTTAGTCCGGCACAACATCAGGCTTCACCTAAGGTTGTTGGAGTCATCTATCATTACTGCCATTGTTGTCTCACATCATTCAAATTCATGAAAATTACAAAATTTCCATGTCTTTTTATTTTTAATTCAATTTACTGATATATGCATGTTAGAAAATATATTACTGGTGCTTCTTTTTATATATATTCTATATGAAAAATTTAAAACTTTAAAGCAAAATAAACAAAATGTAATGCTTAAAAAACCACACTGCTGTGAAAGAATTGGCATAAAAGATGTGCATGTTTAGTAAAAAACTCTTATTTTTATGATATGCTGAAGTGGGGAGGATGGGAGAAAAGAAAGAGAAACTGAAAAGCAAAGTTATGTGGTGATGCGTAAAAGAGGAATTTTGAGAGGGAAGATTATCAGAATTCAGAAGCATTACGAGGAAGAAAGTTATATATATATATAATAAAACTGACAACAACATTTCTTTTTTTTTATCACTGACAACTCTTTGACTTTTGCTATGGGAATTTGCATTACACCCACTTTTCTAAAATTCGAACCCCTGCATAATTATTTTTAAAATAAGAAAAATGTTATGAATTATTTTAATTGATTTTAGTATTTTTAGTATTTTTAATATATTTTAATTTATTATTTTTTATGAATTATTTTCAATAAAATATTGTAGTGTAATAAAATATTAAAAAAATTTAACTATTAATTTATTTTCTTTTTCATGCACAAATTAAACTGGTTAACTTTTAAAAAATGTCTCATAATTTGCGTTTGACCAAACTCATCTTTTAAGATAAAGAAAAAATCGAGAAACAAACATTGCCTCAGTGAAGATTATTTACTAGCAGTGAAAACACTGTCAGGGTAATATACGTGTGCCCGTTTTTTTCATGATAATAAAAGCTAAATATAATTAAAATTATTTTCTAATAATAATTATCAAAACAAAAAAATGAAACATAAATCATTATTGTGAGTAATTATCTTTTTTAAAATTGAATGATTTTTTTATAAATTATGAAAAAATTGATTGATAAAAGATAGATGACACAAGAACACTATACAAAGAATAAAAGTGATAAAAATGGTTTACACAGTAAATCAGTTAAAAAAATGAATCACTATTATTAATTATTATAAAAAAAACAATATTTCTAGTATTAATTGTTGTGGATTACGGATAAATAAAGGAAAGAGTAACTAAAGGTGGTGAGTGGAACTCGGGGGCAAAAATACAAGTATAAAAGAACAAAGACAGAGGAAAGAGCAGTGAACTTTTTTGGAAAGATGCTAGTGGATGTATTCTCACAATTCATGCAAAATATATCATCGCATCAAAATTAAATTTTGTGTACTGAAGTGATGCCACTTCAAGAAATAAAAAAAAAACCCTAAATAATATAAATGATTAAATATATTTTTAGTTTTGAATTATATATTAAAATTATGTTTTATTTTTAGAATAAATTTTAGATCTATTTCATTTTTATATAAATAATCGTAAATGGTCTTTAATGATAAATAAAAATATTTTTAAAAATAAAAAATAAAAAAAAATAGTAAAAAAATTTAGAGACAAATAAATAAAGAATTATAAAAAAAATAAAAAAATAAATGAGAATTCTGAAAGATCGTTTGCATGATTTTATAAAATATAAAGACAAAATAAATTCAAAGTTTACCTAAGAGATCAAACAAAATTTTGACAAATAATTAAAATAACTCTAAGTAAAATATAAATGAAAGATAAATTTTTCATTTGGAATTAGTTTTATAATTGATTAAGTCTTAAACATAAAATTCTAATATTAATTAGATAAACTAACAAAAATATGAGAAATAGAAAGAAGTAATTTTAGAATTAAAAGACTAAAAATATATTAAAATTTTGTTATTTTTATGTTGGTAACTTGGAACCAATAAAACAATAAGGGGTCTGGATTTTGTTGACAAAGTTAATAAAATTTGGTCTGATTACGATGGAAGTTATGGCTGGTTTTGGTATAGTGCTGTGATGAAGTTAATATTATACACAAAACATTACTATGTCCATGTGTCTAGTGCACTGCACAATACAAAGTCGCCTACAAAATCAGCTGAATTGTTCTTAGCAACTATCGTTTTTTTTCCTTCTTTTAATAAAGCATAACAGATTATTTGATTGTTTCCTTGTTTCTTTTACTATGTTTCAATTCAATGGTTACATCTTCTATGAAAGAAAGTCAACATCTTAATAGATTAACTAAAATACTTTAATCACATATGCTCTCTATAAGGAGATAAGTGTCTGTATATTTTAAAAGCAAAAATTATTTTTAATACAAGGTAATTTGTACATTTTTTTATATAATTTTCTAAATTTTGTTTTTTAATTTTAATGTAAAATCATTTAAACTTTTAGAATAATTTTTCTTTTTGTAGTTTTTTATGTAAGGGTTTGTTACTTGGATATCTTGGTTAAGCTTTGTCAACTCTGAATATAATAAATATAAAGTAGAACTATCTTTTAATTTTTATTTTTTTTCATTTGAGAAAGCTTCAAAAGCTTGTGAGAAGAAGCAAAATACGGAAGGTGACCAAATGTTAATATAATAAAAGAGGTCAAAATGTGCTGTCACTCTGATTTTTAAAATTTATCAAACTAAAAATCCAAGTGGGAAAGAGAATTGGTTTTTTACAATTAAATTAATAAAGAGTGTTTATTAATTCTATGATAAACTATTTTTACTTAAATATGTGACTGGTTATTTTAAATTTAAATTGAAAAATTAGTCAAGAAAGTTGAATATTAATTTTTCAAATAAGTAAAATTCTGATAAGAGAAAAAACACGTCAATCTTTTTCATATTGAAAAAGTCGTGTGTGTTTAATAATTTAAAATTCTCACACAATTTAAATTGTGTTAACTATTATATTTCATGTTTTATAACTGTAATTTTTTTTATAAAATGTGTATAGTTAACGACTAGCTCGCAGATGATTTTTTTCATAAAACGTTAATTATGCATTACTATCAGTTAAGCTACTATTAATTAGATACTTGAGTGATGACTCTCCTTGTACTTTAGAAGTGTTTTCCTTCAAACAATAATTGATTAAGTAAAAAGTTTTGGTTAAGTTTTTAATATTTGTTTTCTTAAAATTATACTGTCAAACACCGCTGAACAAAACATTTAAATGTCAATAAAATGCTTAAATAATATAAACTCTGACGCAACCAAGATTACACAATTTAACAAGAAGACTCTCTAGTAGCATAATATTATTATTCTTTTATAAATTGCTCAAACAAAATAGTTTTACTCAAATAACATTTTTAGATGTTTAACCGTTCCTAGTTTAAATATCAATGTGATAATAATATTACGTTATAACTTATTTATGATATTATATTAATGAAATTTGTTTAAGGAAAGTATTTTATTTCTAACATAACATCGCCATTTAAAATATACAAATACAGGTATTTGTTTGTTTTAATTTATTCTTATGATAATAATTTATAAATATTATATTTCGCATAATGCTGTTTGAAAAAACTAACTATGAATTCTTAAAATATCTTTTATAATAAGATACATGTTATAAAATAAGAATAATATGACTGTACATAATAAAAAGGAGAAAACGTAAATTATTTATTTATAGTTTAAATAAAAAAATAATGTAATATCATATTATGTGATATAAAAATTGTCACAAAGAAACTAAAACAATTATTTAAATTTTATAATTTGAAAGATATATAAGGCAATAGTTCTTTAATAAATAGAGTAACATTTTAGAGGATCTACACTCTAAGGCATTGAGTTGAGTTCCTTGTACTTCTTCAACTAAAAGTTCAAAAAGAAATTGAATGTAGCAAATACATTTCTAATTATAAACTTACAAAGGAACAAAAACCATTGAATCAAGTCATAAAATTTATGTTTTCTACTAAACTCACATGACCCACTTTCTTTTTTTAGAGTTTGAAATGATGGTTAGTTTTATCCTTGTAAAGAGAAAAAAACAGTGTAAAAAGTAGTTTATTCTATACGAAGTTTCCTAAATAAGGTTAAGAACTAACTTCTCACATGAAACTTTTCAAATCCCCATCATGGTTAATGGTTGGTGTTCAGGATGTTTTTCATCCAAATACAAGTTCATTTTGATTCAAACAAAAGAAAAATAAAAGGAAAGAAGTAAATAAATCCTCTACAGTACGACCCACTTGTGGAGCCATTTGAGATTTTGTTATGATTGAAAAAGTAATTTGCTTTTGGTCTAAAAGAGGGCCTGAAAGCATAAACATTTGTTTTGTCATTTACCCAGATGCCTTCGGGCTTTCTCATCACGGGCTCTTAACAAAAACTTAATCTGTTCAAAGCTCATCTGGTTGATGTCACTTTTATTTTTCTTAACTCAATGAATCTAAGAAAAAGGCACATGCTTATTAACGTAAATGAAAACAAAACTAGGCTTTGATTTCATCTCATTCGGACAAGAATAGGAAAATAATGAATGATCAGGGTTTAAACAATTTGCACTTTTTAAGCCGAATTCAGTTCTTATAGTTTTTAAACAAATAATCAATCTAGGTTTGATTTGAATTTAGATTATTAACATGTGATATCCTCCTAAAAGAAGATTAACATCGTTAAATAATTTGTCTTTAGTTCGATCTGAAATGTATGTGTGTAAAAAATTCAATTAAAACAATTATTAACTCTGACATCTTGAACCGTTTATGACATATTGAGTTTAACTTGTTTTAGTATTAATTAAGATCAGGATTTTTTTAAAGTACTAGAAGAAGAAAAAAATACCCATTGAGAGAGATAATATATATAGTCTTGAGATTTAATGAATTGCAAATAATTAAATAAATGTATTTTGGAATATTGATGCATTTATTCAAAATTGCAGACCTCAGTTAGATGTTGTGCATATATAGGGTTACATAAAAGAAGTGATGGCATGGGTTGGGCCAATAGCAATGAAAAGACAAGGAAAAGAAGACCCGAAAGATATTGATCATATGATAGTGCTCCACTCAAGTGTCTAACTATTCAAATTGTGGCTTCCACTTCCACATGCCAAATTCCCTGAACTGGGACACACTCAACTTGCTTCAATCCCTTTTCAATGCCTCAACAAATTATGGTAACTAGTTTTCCACATTGGATATCTGTCACAAACAACACTTGATAGAGTGAGTTTTGACAATGCAAAAAGTTAACCCAACCATTCCATTGCCACTACAATAGCATTTCTCACCACCACATGCATGTTATTATGTTATTATTGAATAATCTAAAAGATAGGATCAAAGTCCAAAGTCCCATGATATGCAATGCTTATAGCTTTCAACCTAAACGCAGATTCACCTAAACGCAATGGGGTTTGGCCTTTGGAAGCTTCCACGATCCCATTTGAGAACTGCTTCTGCTTCTGCCTTTGAAAGATCTTCTCATCTGAGCTGAATTTTCAGTTGTTTAATATTATACAATGAAGTTAATTTTTCTTTTCCTTCTATTTTTCAGTTCCCTTGATTTTTTAAATGAATGTGTTTACAATGGTAATATTTCATGTGATCTAACCAAACAAACTTACACTAGTATTTTATGGAGTTATTAATTTTGAATTGAACATGGTTTTTATATAAAGAAAATGTGAGGTGGTTTAATTGGTTGATACCAAAATGATCTCGGAACTCTATTGGTGGCTGGCCACTCGTATTTAGGAACATTGCTAAACCTAATGCTTATCTAAATGATGAAAAGTATAGACACAAATGTCGTCACTAATAAAACATTGACATGTGTATTAGAAAATACTTTTCTCTTTTTGGGAATTAATTAAGTAATTTGGTTATCACATGAGGATTTTGTATTGGTGGAAGACAATACGAGAGAATAAAATTGAAAATGTGATTTGCATCCAAAAAGTATACCCAATATGGGTCAACCCGACTATGTTAATTTTCTTTTTGCTTTCTATTTTTACCATTATAAAGTTTGAAGTTTTGTGGATAGGGAACCCACTTTTTGAGCATAGAATGTTAGAATAGAAACATTATCAAACTTGTTGGCCACTATCCTCTTGTGATGGAGAATAGCCAAGTGTTCCTAAGATATTTATTGGTAAATAGTTTCTTATGAGTCCAAAAACTAGCACACGCAAGGGGTAATGTATGTCAAACCAACCTTATGTTGTCTCCACTTTTTATCCTCCAATCTTCAGGGCAAGATATGTTGAGCAACTTGGATCCTTGCATATCTAAGGGATACAACAATTCTTAACGATTCGCTTTAAGATGAATTACTACAGAGAAATCCTACATCTCTTCATTTTGTGGGACCCAATGTATAAAACAATAATATAATATTAAAAGTCAATTACGTGGTATATAGTTAATAATTTAAAAAAAAATACTTAAAAAATTATATGATATCATCAAAATGTGAATATTATCATAATAATATAGGCAGTGGCCAAGAACGTAATTTACTAAAATAATACATAGTCTGCACCTTTTTATACCAATATATAAATTTATCACTTAATATATTTAAATTTAAGAGAAACAAAACATCAACATTTAATGTCTTTAATTATAATTTAAAAAAAAATAGAAGGTGTAACTGTCCACTCTTGTCTATTTCTGGGTCTGACACTGACTATATATTGGAGAGATAAGATGATGAAGATGATGGTAGGGTTGGCAGAGAGAGGAAGCTGTTGCGTGATAGATAAATCATGCAAAGCCAAACATCCTTGGACGGGCATGAAGCAGAGAAACAAATGATAAGGATTGAGAATGGCCTAAATTTAAGACATGAAACAAAGGTAGAAAGTTGAACAATGTGGTAAAACTATGCCAACTTTGTTTCTACTTGGTTATTCCCAACACAAGTTTTAGAAAGCAGTACTGAGATAGTTATTCACAACATTTTCACTCAAGATTTGCAACACCATGGCGTTTGTAGGACCAACACATCTTGGTGTCTTGTACTGACTAACAGCGGTTCCTAGTCCTAGGTAATGATCCAGAATCTTCTGGAATGTTCCTCTCCGAACAATTCGTAGTTCCAGGGCACCGATGCAGTTCACTTTGCGAGAACTGGTGTAGCCTGCATCAACGAAAGACTTGTCTAAACAGTTACAGCATTCGTGGAGTAGTTCTTGACTTGCTTCCCCACTGATTTCCCAGAAGATGACATAGTGTCCCGGTTCTTCAGATAAATCAACGTGGCTACTGAAATCAACTACTTCCAATTTTTCTCCTGCTAACAAATTCGCAGCTGCTTCCACAGCTACCTGTAAATCCTTCTCAGTGTTCTTGTCAATGTTAATGTTGAGCAGAAGACTGCTACGCCGAATAAACTTGAGTTCTGGAGTTGAATTGTAGAATCCCATAACCTTGACCACGTCCCCCAATCTATACCTGTATAATCCTGTAATTTTATCCCACGGGTCAAAATGATTAGATTGATGTTCACTTTTGTCTGAAAAAAAATGTTATTTACCAATACGGTGTTTTTATGCCACTCTTCCAAACTGTGCACATTTAATTTGAAATATACTATATATAAACTTGTGAACAGATTCACGAAATCATGAGTGTGATATATGCGTAGGTTATATGAACAAATTTCCAAATAAAATAATATTTACGTTTTATCAATGTTGGAAACAATCAGTCTTATCCATATTCATAATTGAGTTTAAAAAGATAAGACGAGGTATGCAGCCAAAATTAACGAGGACAATTCAGATAAGGTCGAGTCATACAATCTAATTCCATGAAATAAGCGCATGTAAATCCAAGAATAGTTGCCAAAACTAAATGACTGGGTCTAACTTGCAGGATTATATATAATTGCTGCATGTTATATATTTTATTCTGATTAGGTTTGTAATGTAACTTTACGAACATCAGGAAGAAATTTCTCCATCGTGGTCCCATGAAAGATCATGTCACCAAACATACAAAGCACCCACTTCATTTTCTTGGTCCCCATCTTGTAAAAATAATGAAGAATATTTACGTTTTATGATATGTATGTAACCAAAAATTTGGAGTGAGGGGGATGCGTGTGAGAAATGACAAAACCCTCCCCATCGTGCATTAGGACAAAATATGTAGAGCACTGAGCCAGTGAGCTGCATAAAAGCACATGCACAAATACATAGTAATACATTTCACATGCCCCAAATACATAAAAAAAATCTGTCGGTTTGATGTCTTTAGTTACTTATTTGCTCGGCCATGACAAGGAACACGTCAGATATGAAAGATATATTTTGTATTGCAACATTAACCTTTTTTTCTAGCCGAGAAGAACGAACAATTAATGTGTTGCTTCAAACGGTATGCAGCATCAGGTTTTTTTGCATGTTTAAAGAAGGAAGGTGGTAGTCCTTACTCCTCACTCCCCATTCATTAATGCCATGCATAAACTAAAATAAAATTAACCAAACTAGAATTCAGTACCTGCTGGATTGGTCATAACAACTTCATACTCTTCACCAACCTTGACTTCAGTCAGGCTCACAGGCTGAGGATCAGTACAAAGGAAATCTGGCTCACCCCTGGCATTGTCAAGCTCTGAGAGAGGAATGAATTCAAAGTAACCGATGTGAGGAAGCACAGCATATGTGGCATACTCAGGGGGATGTTGTGGGTTCACATTTGCAGCTATCCATCCCTCAGAAGATCCATAGTCAGCAGTCAACAAAGGAAGCTCCCCTGCATAGTGCCTCAACTTCTTCAAATAAGGCTCCATCGACCCAGTCATTATGCCATAAATATACTTAGCATTGGGAAAAAGCTCTGGTATCAACCCGTACCAGTTGCTCAACCCCGTACATTTTTTGTGTATCAAGTTGGCTAATTTCGGGTTTGGCTTGAGCAGTTTAGACATGGCCATTCGAATGGAAGGTACGGTGACACTGCTGGTGAGAACCCCTTCCCTAATATCAGTACATAGCTCTTCCCACACTTGTTCAAAGGTTCTAAAAGCATGGACAATGCTATGAGCAAATGTAGAAGATACAAATTGAACCTCCTCCCGGAAAATCAGACCACACAACAGATGGCAGTACAGTGATTGGAAAAAATCAGGACCAAATATCACTTCATCCGGGCTGCAGCATTGGGACTGGAGTGCCCTCATTGCACACTTATAACCAGCATTACTGAACACATTGCTTGTAGCAGTTCTAGCTGCCAGACCCCCCTTTGTTTTGAACTGTTTGCTCCCGTATATAAAGCTTAAAGCCTTCCCGTTTTTTATCGGAAACTCTCTGCGGGAATGCAATTGTGTGAGAAGAGAGAATATACCGAAATTGAGTTCGAACAACCAAAAAAGAGATTCAATTTAAATTTATCAACAATATAAAGATTTGTATACTCTTGTCCAATCATTAATTGTCAAACGAATAATTATAATGTTCTAATAAAAGCGTTCACAATAGCATTCACTCTCAGCTTGACACATACATGGTTAAAGTTTATTATTTTTTTATAACAACTACTTTAAATGTAGTATAAAATTATATTTAAATAGTTTATAACGCGAAAATCTTAACTCTCTTAAAAATTGTACTAAAAAATTGCTAAAAAGGGGTAAAAAGTGAGGTGGAATACCTGTTTCTAAAGGCAAAAGAGGTCTGGTATATCTGCATTGTGGTTTCATACAATTCATCGTTCCAGGGTACATATTTTGGCTTCCCCTGGGTAGTTCCAGAACTGCAAGAATACCATTTAGAAACTTCTCGATTAAGCACAACCGTTCAAACTCAACCACCAAGATTAAAAAAAGCAGAGCGAAAGAGAAAAACTGCACCTTAAAGACATTGTTGTGATGGGCTTGCCAGTGAGAATAGGTGAAACATCACCATCAATAATTCTGTATATGTAAGGTTCCAATTCTTGGTGGGTAACCAGTGGAACACAGGCCTTGAAACTCTCCGGATCAGTTCTTCCACTGAGACCCAAACTCTGCAAATACTCAGCTGACGCGTTATCTTCTAAAATCTTTTTCAGAGTTTCCCTCTGAACCCTTTCCGCATCCTTTGACAACAACTCAAATTCTTCTATAACTTTGTCCATATTAAACTCTTCCACTTTCTCTAACATTCTCACGCTATAAGAAAGACACAAAAAAAAGGTGAGAGTAGAGTTTTAGGTTCTAACTTTTAGTAATAATCTCTGTAAATTTTGTTCCAACATTTGAGAGGGGTGTGGGGGAATACTCAAACTCAATTCAGACAGCGGTAACGCAGAAAATGACAAACAATATTATTCATTAGTAGAAAAGTCGGATAAGGCCAAACAAAAATCTAATCCATGTTTCTTTTTAAGCGCCCTACGATTTTTTTTAACAGTTACATTGAATCTTCTCGGAAACAACAAAACCAGGGGAAATCTCAAAATTCTAAGAAATTAGAAATTGAGGAAAAAACAGGGAAAAGGAGAGAAATAAGAATGTGAATTCTGAGACTTTATATGTTGCTTTTCCATCCACACTGTTGGGTCAGCCACTAAGGTCAACTCAGCTTTTGGATAGAACAATCTAACAGTCTCCCGCATGAGAAATCTTCAAAAAAACAAATCAAATAATTCGTATCAAGCAAACAGCGAGAGAAATTTGGACTATTGGAAAAAAGTTACTAGCAAAGAAGTTTTAAATTACACTAGCTGCACAAAAACTGAAGTCAAAGACTCAAAAATTAGTCCACGACCAGGGAAAAGAGCAGAACGAGAACAGAAAGTGGTCCCATCAAAGATGAGGTTTTGAAGTAAAAACCAAGGGAGCTAGTCCAGAAAGGAAAAAAAGCTGGAACACAATGATAACTAAGAACCAGAAACAAAGCAAAAAGAATCAAAATCAGCTGCTGTTTCGGAGCTACAAGATTCAACAGAAACATAGAAAGATGAAGAAAAGTCAACGAAAACTATCGAAAAAGCTTACAAAAATCATCAGAATTCATCTGGGTGTACTAGAATTACATGACCCGGGAACAGAACCCAGAAGGCATCGAAGTTAAGGGAAAAAATGTTTTAGTTAAACCAAAAATTAAGTACCTAGGAGGAGAATCTTGGTACGTTTGAGGAGTGCTGGATCTGTTGTGTTGGGTGACTTGAATGCGAGTTGAAGAACGAAAGAGAAGAAGGTGTTGTTTGTTGTGTAGGGAAGTTGGTGGAAATTAGATTGGAAAGAAAAAGTGTTGTGTGACTTGGCACTTTGGTGCAGGGTAGCGGAGTTTAGTTAGGAGTGAAGAAGAAAGAAAGAAGGAATGAAGAATCTTACAGAGGATACAATAATATATATAGGCCATGGTCAAAAAATCAATGCTCTACACTATTCAGTTTAATTGCAAGCCTCCAAATCTCCAAAATAGCCCTTGCTTATTATAAGAATTACCACTCTCACTATTGAATTGGGTTCCTAGCCGGCACCCACAAATGTCACATCACACCTGGGCCCCACACCGCAAAGATCCAGTAGCTGAGTTGTTGCTGGTCCTGACGACGGTGTTTCAGAATCACTAACCCTTTTTTCTTTAATTTCTCTCCGTCCACAGATTTTTTTTTCCTCCCTCTCTTTCAATTTTTTTAATATTTTTATATTAAGTAGTAAAAATTAGTTTTCAGGAAATTAGATTTTATCCTTATATTCATGCTTTTTCATAAACTTTCGCTACTTATAAAATCAAATTTCTTTAAACAACTCTCTTAAATAATGTCTAATTTAGGTTAAATTCAGATTAAATAATTCCGTCTTAGTTGATTGATGTGACTTAAACCTACAATCAATCATCTTGAAATATATGTTTGCAACGACCATTGTCATGATAGAAATGTTTGATCCAAGTTTTATTTGGGGTAAGTTAGGCAAATCTCTTTTTATTATTATTAACTATAATTTTTTAGAATGCAATTTTTTATTGGTTCAAAATAATTGAGGCTCATTAAATAATGTTTTTATTTACAACACATTCTTTTTTTTCTAATTTTCTGATTTATAATATTTTTGAGCAATTTTAACAATACAAATATGTATGGAAAAACAACAATATAAGCGTTTATGAAATATATTTAAAATGTTAATATATATATATATATGTATTATTTTTTTATGAAATATAGTTCTTAACTCGATAAAAGACATTTTATTTATGCTAAAAAAATAAAAAGTTCACCGTACATTGATTCTAATAGACACGTGAAATTACATTGATTTACTAGTTTTAAATTTGTGTACCTGTCTTATACATGCTATTTAATTTCTTTACTCTATTGGAAAAAAATAAAAAAATGATTACATACATGATTCACGAGAAATAATTTAACATGTGTGAGAATATACATAAATGATATGATCATTAAAACTTATTTAGATTTTATAAATAAGATGAATGATATATCTTCTTCCCTTTAGAGAGTAAAATCAGACTAAAGATTTATATTTCTAAATTATCATTAATCTGCTTTAGTGATGGGATTTCTTTTGAATTTTAAAGAAGCCCATTTTCTTTTCCAATCCCTTTACATGGACAATTAATAAAAGCAAAGTATACACGAAAGTTAGTTGGAATCTTTCTAGTTTTCTTTCATAGTCAGGTATATCTTACAATTTCATTAACTATTTTAAGGAAATGATTCAGAATATTGGTAACTAAGTTTCAAACTAAACATATGTCATTAACATTTAATTTTAAATCTTCGTATTACAAAAAGAAGTTAAACAATTTAAATAATATATTTTGTACTTTACATTGCATTCGATACTTGTAAAATATAAAATATATTAGTAGGTTACAATTTCTTCCAAAATATTAAACATAGTATTTGAATATATTATTAAAAATTTAAGTATAACAATAAAAATAAAATCTCTCATTAAATAAAAATTATCCAAAATATTAAACATAATATTTGAATATATTATTAAAAATTTAAATATAAGAATAAAAATAAAATTTCACATTAAATAAAAATTATTTATTATATTAAATATAATATTTAAATATATTATTAAGAATTCAAGTATTTAAATAAAAATTATAAAATTAAAATGTATATAAAAAAATTATCACATGTTATATATATTAAATTTTTTTCTCTAGTGTCAATTTTTCTACCCGTATTTCTTTAATTTTAATAAACACAGTTTTAACATGTTATTATCATTTTATTTAATATATATATATATCACTTTATATAATTTAAAATATGATATATTATTTTAAAAAAAATTAATAATTAAATAATGGTTAAATATGTTTTTAATTTTTAAATTATTTGTCAGAATTTTGTTTTTGAGACAAATTTCAAACTTATTTTATCTTTATGTTTTATAATGTAAACGATTATTGATGATATGTCAGAATTTCTTTTTATCTTTTTATTTTCTTTTTTTATAATTTTTTACTTCTCTATCATTTGTTTCTTAGATTTTTTTCACTTTTTTTCTTTTTATTTTTTTTATTTTTTTTTCTTAAAGATGTTTTTATTTGTTAGAGAGAATCATTTATATCTATTTATGAAGTATAAGGACAAAATAAGTTTAAAGATTTAGTAAAAAACAAAATACAATTTTAACAAATAATTCTGAAATTAAAATCATATTTAAGCTCTCATACAATAATTACTTGTAACAAGAATGAAGTAAGTACTTAGTTAAGAAAAGAAGGAAAAAAAAACGTGCATCCATGAAGCCGGAAAGTGCTTTGGTTTTTGGAAGCACTTTTTCTTACAAGTTTTTGTTTGGTGCATGTGTCTTTTTATTCTTCTTAATCTGTCGAATCATGACATGGATTAATGGTTCTTCACCACCATTGTTGTTTAAACTAAGAATTGGAAAGGAATTTAAAGAAAGAAAGAAAAAGGTTCTTTATCAGATATATTTGCTCACATGAAAAACGCTGTGTACTGTGTTCGTTCTTGTCTGTCCTGAAAGAAAAATAGAATAATACAGAAAAAGCACTTCCAATGGTTGTTGCTGCGTCTTCTCTCATTCATCACTCCTCATTCTCGCTGCACCCATCAAAATAGCTGTCTCTATGGAAAACCCTAACCTTTTAACTTTTTTCCCCTTTCAAATCATCAATTAAACCTCATTCTATTCAGAGATATACACATGGTTACATAGTCAACATATTCTTTTAAAACTATATATATATATAACTTTTTTTGTTTTATTATTTTTTTAAAATATTATCAATTATTTTAATTCCTCCATAATAAACATTATGAATTGTCATCTTTTGTATAAAAATTAAGAATATTGAAAAAAAAAAAGTTTTAGAAAGTAAAACCTTCATTCTATTACTACTTCTCTCTTTTTGCATAATACTTATTCAAGGTATGTTATCGTATAAATTTAATACCATTGTCTAATAAGTATGAGTAAATTAACACATTATGATTAAAATTACATTCATTCAAATGTAAAGTTTATTCATAAAAGCTATTTATAAAGTTATTAAGGACTATATTACTTTACGTAATTTTTTATTTAATTTTATATTTATGTATAGATTGAATTACTATCTCCTATATAATATATCTAAATTAAAATATAACATGTGATTATAAAGTATTATTTTAAACAATTTCAAGTGATAATTTATTATGTTTTATTTATGATTACTGTGTGTAAATTTTAGAATAATAAAGATCGTGATAAATTTAGAAAACTAATAAGTGTGAAGCTACACGACATTAAATTTGACCACATAAAATTTAAATCGTGAAATTAGACTATGCTAAAATCAAGAGAGGTTAATGTTTTTATTTAAATGTGTTTTGTCTTATTATAATATTTGCCTTGCTTGCTGTAAATAAACATTTACTTATAAATACACTCTTGAACCATTATTTAGCTTATATTTTGGTTATCTGCTTTCATATTTATTTTCTAATCATTTTTTAAATACACTCTCCTTTTTTCTTTTTCATTGCTCCAATGTTAGTCTCCCACTCCCTTTATAAACATGATACTATTATTTTCATGTTAATGTTAGATCAATAGCGAGGCCCATTTTGATTTGTCTATTTGGGTCGTTTAAAAAGTCCAAAAGTTGATATTGGGCTTCGTTTCACGTATTTGCCTGTTGATGCTTACCATTTGCTCCTTTATTGTAATTCAATCTACTTA
This sequence comes from Lablab purpureus, assembly GCA_030347555.1. Lineage (NCBI taxonomy): Eukaryota > Viridiplantae > Streptophyta > Magnoliopsida > Fabales > Fabaceae > Lablab > Lablab purpureus. The sequence goes on from CM059259.1 coordinate 19,420,324, forward strand.
ACATTGTTAAAACATATTCATTAAAATATTGTTTATATGAAAATCCATATGACAAACCACGAATGGAGAATATACCAAGAAAATTCAACACTAATAACTATAAATACATTTATATAAAAAGTCATAACACTAAATTTAGCTCAAATTTTAAGAGAATAATTGTGTAACTCCTTTTTTTTATATGTTATTTTTTAGTTAATAATATTTTTAATTCTTGAATTATTAGTTAAAATTATATTTTGTTATTAAAAAAAGTTTTAATCTATTTTATTATTATATTTGATCAATTTGTGTAAATAATTATTGATAAAAAAATATATTTAAAGAAAAAAAAAAGAAAAAAAAAAAGTCAAATAAACTTAAAAAACAAATAATATCGGAATAAAAAATTACAAAAAAAAAATTACTTTAAAGATATAACACACTATTTTAACAAATAATTCAAAGACTAAAAACATATTTAATTCTTATTTTTTTATTTATTTTTATGTAATATAGTACTCCTCTCATTTCTTTTACTTATTTCTATATAATATGATATTCCTATAGCATTTAACACAAATATATTTAATATAAAATAATTTAATATCCATATTGATTAGGATATTCTAAAAAATTTTAATAATCATAATCTACATAAAATATAATTTAAATTAAAACTTACTTAAATATTCGATTTATGAAGCATCATCGTGATTATATGATTTTACGTTTCAAAATTTCTCACATTCTCATGTTGTTTATTTAATTTATTTTACTTTGTATGTATGCTAAATAGTTCATTTCCGTGAACTTATTCAAATTGTAGTAAGCTGTGAATTTAAAATCATTATCATCATCATCTTATTTCTTTCGGATTATGTAATACATAAAATATATAATCTACTAATGAAACGTAACGTTGCATTTTCTAAGAAAAAAAATACTTAAAAAATAAATAAAAAAATAGAGTGAAAATAAGAAAAATAAAAAAGTAAATATAATAAGAAAAATACAAAAACGTGGTCGTTTTCATCTCGCGCTCTACGTTCCACGTAGCATTAGAAGATAAAATAAAAACAAAAAAAGTATGTGTTTTTAATGGTGGGTATTGGTCTTTCTAGAAGTGTGGCTGAGGGTATCCCACGTGTCACACTCACATCAAATCTACCCTTTTATTTCTAACCTCTCTATTCAATACATGTTTCTATTGGAGAGTAATAGAAGACGAGACACAGAAGGTGAAGAAAAGAATGGTTTATTTTATGTTCTTTTAATATAATGATAAATAAACAGAATAAATTATATTTTATTTTCTTTAACTTTTTTGTTCCATTTAGAAGTTTGATAGCGTAAATTTTCCCTCTTAAATAAAATAATTAAAATATACAAAAATATTTTAAAATAAATGGCAGTAAATGATTTAAGATGTATTAAAAATTCTAGTTAGATAAAATGATTTATTCAAAAAAAAATATACAACTTTAAGAAAATTAAATCTTTCAATGAAAATGTAATTTTTTAATAAAATTTAAAATTATAATTACATGATAATACGTTTTTATGTAAAAAAGTATTTATATAATAAAATTTATATAATTATATTCTTATGTAGTTTTTAGTTATCAATTACTTTATTATGAGCTAATTTTAATGAATAATTTTAAGTATGAGAAGTGATTTATTTCTTCCAATAATGGGTTAAGCATTGTTAAGAGTAGTTTAAAAAAGAGAATACAAAAATATATTAATAAGAATTTATTAATAAAAGAAATAATGATAACATAAATAATCACAAAAATTATGTTTCAAAACTAAATAAGTGTTAATTTAAAATTTGTTAATATTGATTGATATCAGTGATTTTTAGTATAAATGAAAAATAAAATTAATGTGTAATTAAAAATACAATGTATGATGTTGAATTTAGAAAGTAATTAGTAATATAATGAATGAATTTAAATTTACAATGGATAACAAAATTGCATCGGAAAGTACAATAAAAAAAATAGTAGTTTCAAACATTATTAATTACAATGTAACTATTTATTAAATAGTTAAATAATTCATTTTATATTGAAACTTATAATTATGATTATAGAGGCAAAATAAACAATGCAGTTCAAAAGTTTTATTTTAAATATGGAAATTTTTGTATTAAAAAATAAATTGATTTATAATTAATAAACATTAATTGACATAAAATAGTTATTTAATATTATTTTTATTATATATTATTGCCAACACAATAGATTGAAATAATAGTATTAAAAATAATTTAATATAAAAATGTATAAAATAGTACTGTAGTTAATGGTAAAATATTTAAAATGTATAGAAATTTAATCTTTTATTTAAGAGTGATTGAGATTTCATTTTTTTAAGTTAAATTTTTATGAAAAAAAATTGAAACAACATAAATATATAAATAGAATTGAAATGAAAGAAATATACCTTCAACGGAAACTCGAAAATATAAACATCTGTGGCACAAAATTAAATACATTTTTAAAGTTATGATTTTCAAAATATTAAGCAAGTAATATTGAAAAGTTTTTCAAGTATTATTAAAAGTTATCTTTATATTCAAGAGTTTTTTATGTATGTGATTTGGTTTGTTTATTTAATATAAGATTAAACTAAAAAAGATATAATTTATTTTAAAATATAGACAAAATAGACTACTATGTTTTCTGAACTTGATCTATCAAGATAGGTTGGATTAAACAATCCATTTGAACAACTTCACCACTAAATATTTATTAACTCAACCAATGTATCTAATATAATAATAACAACAAATATAATTATTATAATAATATCCTAAATTTAAAATGATATATTATTAATTGCACATTAACTTTATTTCTTTAATTTAACCTAGTTTAGAATTTAATTTTCGGATTGAATTGTTGATAATGATGACTGAATGAGTTTATTTATGAAAATAAAGTGTGAAATTTATTTGAGGAGAATTTTTGAATTGGGTTTACTTCAGAAAAAATAATCGACATTCATGTTTCTTTTTATATTTTTGTTTTGTATAAAATTAGGGAAGTCTTGGATCTTCATCAAGTAAACTAGATTTAGACAAATATTTTTTTTTATAACCGAGAGATATAATTCTACTGTCAGTCCATTTTTTTAAATAAAATAATATTTTAGTTCCAACTTCATACTACGAGTTGGGAATTGAATTCCAAACTTTAATTATTGTTGTGATCATTATAAAATAAATAAATAATGAAGTGTATAATTATTTTGTTTTTGCCGAGACATTTATGAAAAAGACATTAAAGAAAAGAAATGTGATTTCATTTAAAATGGGAGTGCTGTTACGCGGGGATGGACTGTGTCCACGTATGTGTGTGTATAAATACACATATGTATTATGTATGTGTGAAGGGTGTAATAGAAACAAACGCCGTCACAGTGGTGAGGCTGGTTGTGGTGTTTGTGGCTTCCCTCACTCGCTCTCTGCTCTGAGCCGTCACATTCTGTACGTAATATAACACTCACCCACACTAACCGTCACAGAACATGTCTTTGCCGTAAGCGTTGGGAACCTGAGATCTCAATTTCTCATACTGTTAACTTTATATACAAGGTTAGGGTTTCCATGGCTTCCGAGACAAAGATCGTGAATCTACCTGAGGAAGCCAAGCTCGCCAGGGAAGGTGTCAAGACTCCCTCCTATGCTTTTACCACCATCTGCAAGTCCCTCGTCGCCGGAGGAGTCGCCGGGGGAGTGTGCGTCCCATTTCTTAACCTTTTATCTCTTTTTTTCTTCCTCGAAACACACGCCGACTTATGCGTATGTGCATGCATTGGTTGCATACTCAATCAATTTCAAAAGAATTTGGTTGATTGGAAATAGTTTTTTTTAATATTAGTGTTTCCGGAAATTATGCTGCTGTGTTCGTTCGAAGTCTGAAACCTGCTAGAGTAATATTAATAATTAAACTTTGATGTTTTTCTGTCTGCGAGTAATGAGCGCGAAATCTCTTTCTCTGGTTTTTTTTTGTCTTTAATTTTTCCATTTAATGGAATATGACATTATCTACTAAACATACGTGCCTTACTGTTCACCTGGGAAATGGCAGAAATAGGTTTCTGTTGAGCTCTCTGTATATGGATTAAATCAATTCTATTGGATAAACGCCAATTTTGGGGCTATGTAAGAAGCTTCATTTTCTTTTGTTTATGTAACTATTAATTGTGAGGCAACTTATTAAAATTTATGTATCGCTGATTTGTATTGAAATCTGTTTCCTTGGTGGAATGAATTTAGTGTGTTCCTGTCCAATGTGAGAATCTGCTAAAGTTTGGAGTTCATTCGTGCAGTTTTATCTTATACCAATACGATCCGATTCTGTTGGATATCTCTTAGAGATAATTTCAACGTCTTTTTTGCAGTATGTTCTGTCTTGGTTGACTTGAAACTTTTTTATATCTACGTAGATCACGAACGGCAGTGGCTCCACTGGAAAGATTGAAGATTTTGCTACAGGTTAATCAATTTAGTTCTTTACTTCGCAATGTGAATTTCGCTATCATTTATTCTTGTGATAAAAAAAAAGTGCATCTGACAAACAACTATTTTTGTTGCTGCCTTGATGTATCAATATCATACGTTTGATGTAATGTACCTTTGCCATTCACAGGTTCAGAATCCACACAATATAAAATACAATGGAACAATTCAAGGTCTTAAATATATATGGAGAACTGAAGGTTTTCGTGGGCTGTTCAAAGGGAATGGTACTAATTGTGCTCGAATTGTCCCAAATTCTGCGGTGAAGTTCTTCAGTTATGAGCAAGCTTCCAAGTAAGCTTTCCTTTAGATATACAATCATGTGCTGCACTTTTATGCTGATAGACTTGTACTGATGGGATTCTGCAATCATTGTTTAATTTGTCCTTCTAAATAATGTTCTTTAAGCGGAGTGTCACTCACTCCGGTGCAAAGAAATTTCAATTTTTATATCTATGCATTTCATATATAACACTTCCTCTTATTCTTTACTGAATGTTCCTTGTCTGGCAGGGGTATACTACAACTATATCAGAAGCAAACTGGAAACGGTACGTCCATGTTTATTATTTAACCCTTCTAGTGTATGTGTATCATTGTTGAGGGAGGGGGAGTACTGGCTCAGTAGCTTGTTTTGAATTTTGCATAATTTTGAGGGGAAATCACTTTTTTGAAAGGATAAAACTTACTCACAGTTCTTTAGGTGCTGTTCTCCAATAGAGCATAACATGTATATTAGTTTCGAACCACTTCATCCTCCTTTTTAAAGATTTTACAGTTGAGTATAGACATTCCTATTAATTCTGCGTTTTTATACTGGAGACCAACGCTACAAGTGTTTAAAGGAACTCTATCTATTTTTTTTCGTTTTTCATAATCTCTTTTAGTAAGATTTTGATCATAAATTGTTTTGAACTCAGAATAAGCTAATCCTAATACCTACTAGGTTGACTTCAATAATTTCTTTTTGAACAATATTTCTAAAAATAATAAAATGGAAACAAGTAGGTCTAAATAAATTTCTCGATAATAAGAAATCCTTTTTCTAATTAATATTTTTTCCTTGTACTTTGGCAGAGGATGCTGAGCTGACTCCACTTTTGCGTCTTGGTGCTGGAGCTTGTGCGGGAATAATTGCCATGTCTGCAACTTATCCAATGGACATGGTTCGAGGCAGAATAACTGTACAGGTACTTTCTTTTTTCTTTGTACGAAGTCCTTTTTTTACTTGCTTTTGGCGAGAAAGGTAGCTGCAAATGCATAAAATTAAGATACTTGTTGTAGCTGCAAGTGGAAAAATGTTTTGTATCAAGTGTCTTAATGTTTTTTTTGTTGTCTTAATAATACAACAGTAAGTTTGCTTTTCCTTGTATTTGCAGACAGAGAAGTCCCCTTATCAGTACAGAGGAATGCTTCATGCTCTGTCAACTGTACTCAAGGAAGAAGGTCCACGTGCTTTATATAAGGGTTGGCTTCCTTCAGTCATTGGAGTTGTGAGTAATGTTTCTGGAATTTCTTTTTAAGAAGTTTATGATTATGGTCCGAATAATAAATACTGTGATAAAAAATTCTAATGATATTCTTCTACTATTGGCTTGCTGGAAATTCATATTGTATTTGACAGTAACAATGTAGGACCTGCAGGTTGCAGTTGGGGGAGGGGGAGAGCCTATGAAACATTGACACTTAATTTTGTTGAGTGCTTGTCAATGTCTCTACTCCATCCTTTGGGGACAATTTAATTCCATTGATTTTTGGCGCCACTTATAGATGTGGGGTATATTGTTAAGGATGTGTGACTAAGGTCTTTTGTGAGTTATCTGTAGTTAGATAACATCTAGTCAGTAAGTTATGCAGAACATAGTATCAACATGGGGTGTAGGATTGATCATAAAGCTGCACCTAAAAGTGACATGTTTGGTTTTAATGAGTTAGACATTTTCTATTTAACTATATTCTCTAATAATTGTTCTTCTACTGGTTAAATGTTTCAAAGAACAATTTATTTACATAAAGGCTTGCCACTCTTCAATGCTCTGACTTGCTCCATAGCAAGTTCTACTTATTAGTACTACTGGTGGGCATGGCAACAAGGTTTTATCTGTTTATGGTAGGTTCTGGGTGGAAAATAGCTAGGCACAAAAGACGCTAAAATCTTAATCATGCTTCAGTAAAGTGCTCATGTTTTATTGCAAACCCAGTAAAGAGTTGGGGCAAAACAATTTGATAGAATGAAAATGAAAATAACAAAGGAGATAAATCTCTCCCTCCTCTAACGGCTCCACCACCACAAAGGATGAACAGATCTGTGCCTTCACAAAGAGCAAAAGCTGACAAAATATACCCCCCTCCCCTTCAGTCCTCCTATTTATTTATATATCACTAACTCCCTCCCTCAAACTAATTAACTATTAACTAATATCCCAGCTGTACTAATTTACTACCTCTTCTCTCATTTCTAACTCTTATAAATTTAGAGATATGAAAAGTTACTCTTGTAAAATATTCTGTGTGCTTTGTAATTATAGTTAACTAACTAAAGTTTGCTTTAAATTTGAATGAAAGCTCTCTTTTTCGTTGCTTTCATAGGATTTATTGACTTAATATTTTGTTACTCTTTATTTGTTCCTGTTTTTCAGATTCCTTATGTGGGTCTCAACTTTGCTGTTTATGAGTCTTTGAAAGATTGGTTAGTTAAATCCAATCCGTTTGGTATAGTTCAAGATTCTGAGCTGAGTGTGACAACCCGCCTGGCTTGTGGTGCGGCAGCTGGAACTATGGGACAAACTGTTGCTTACCCTCTTGATGTCATTCGTCGAAGAATGCAGATGGTGGGTTGGAACCATGCCGCATCTGTCATAGCTGGTGATGGAAGAGGGAAGGCGCCGCTTGAATACAGTGGCATGATTGATGCTTTTAGGAAAACTGTTCGGTATGAGGGGTTTGGTGCATTATACAAGGGTCTGGTGCCGAATTCTGTTAAGGTGAGGCTTCATCCAGTATTCATAAATTATTTTACGTTCTGAAAAAATGTGGGTAAAACATATCTCTACATATGCATCCATCGAGAGAGTAAGGTTTTCCTTCTTTTAAAGAAGATATTATTAATGTACTATCTCTATGAAGCACTTGAAACAAGTTTGCGCATGCATTAATTTATGATATCTGTGTGCGATTCCTCTATCATACCCTGTTGGTGTTACTTCCCTGATCAAAGCTGTGAACTTCACAAGCTTCTACCTGCTAGAACAATGTCTACTTTTCAAGGAGTTATTGTAAGACTCGAATGTCTGTGATCTTAGTCAAACATTTTTTATTTTGAACTTAAATTATATGCTAATCCAGCTCATCTTGATGAAATCAACCACCAATAAACACATGCTAGCTTAGTTTTTAATATGATTAACCCGGTCTCGCATTTTGTCAATCCAAGAGTCATGAACAATCTTTTACGATTTACAAGTTGAAACGTTGTTTAAAAATCATTAATCTATAATTTGGTTATAAAATTTTGGTTTCATGTAGAATTTGTTTAGCTGTGTGCAGCCACGCTATTCAGTGCACTTTGCATAGCAACCTCCATGTAAAGCAATTAACTGAAGATGTGATTTTTTTTTTAATATTGTCCTGAAATTATTTTGAAATTGCATCTATCTTACTTCAGCGTGAGGAATCTTAATCTCTCTTGAATCTTGATCTCTTGCAGGTGGTCCCATCCATAGCAATTGCGTTTGTAACATATGAGGTGGTGAAGGACATTTTAGGTGTGGAGATCAGAATATCAGACTGAACATTGTCTTCCGTGTGATATCTGATTACCTGTTGTTTTCTTGTAGCCAAGGGGATGCACAGAGATGATAACTTAGGGTTATTTTCTTGGTTTTCTTCTCTTAAATGAGATAGGAAGCACTTGAGTTAGTGCGTATAAATTATTTCCCTTGTATCCGATTTGTTTTCCCTGTGAACATGCTATAACTCTTTAGCTTCATATTCATCTTCTATGACAATAAGTGTTGTAGAAAAAAAAAACAATGCAAAGACGAGAAATCGTATTATCAGTGTGCAGGATACCAAGCATCTAATAGTCCTGCCGTTTTACTTTATGTTTAAACAGTCTCTGAGGTTGCAATTTTTGCCGTAAACAAATCGGACGTGTTACCTTTGATTTTATTACAGTCGATTTGACGGGATAAGTTAGAAGACCTTTGATGAAAAATTGACTGGAATGATTATAGTCATTATCCTGATGAAAAGAAAATTAATTTTATATATGATTAACACAAGTCATGCGTATATACTTTTGGTTTGGTTGTAATATATGGTTGTTGAATTGTTGGATAAAAAGGTGGGTTATTCAATGGAAATATATGTGGCTACAAGGCCCAAATGAAATGAAATATATCCATACCATCCGAACAAACCCGTCAATATCTAAATATCCGAACAAACCCGTCAATAGTCAATGACAAGTCTTTCCACCAACTATATAGCAGTCAGCCATTCAGATTTTGTTTGCAAACTTTTACTAAACATGCCATGTAGGGGGGAAATCTGGGACATTTACGATCTTGTGGTGTTCAGCACATGTTTGAGAAACTATTTTAGAAAGAAAATAATCGCGTATTTTAAGAAATCTCTCCGTGAAAACAAATGATTTTTCCTTCATAATACGTTGAATTCACGGATGCAATTTTAATAAACTAAACACGGAACTCAAAATTGAAACTACAAACCAATTCAATCTTATAAATTTTTTAATGTATTAATTTATTTAATTTTCAATCCTAAACATCTTTTCAGTTTTAAATTAGGTTGGCTTTTCAACATCCCTACCGATCGGTATTCGTGTCCCAACTAACAAAACCAGTTTCATATAATATATACATGAATTGCATAAAGAATGTTAACTGATGTAGTCCACCATCATTCTTACTTCAATGACCTACAGCTTCTATTTATATACCTTAATGCAGACAAATACTCGTTTACCAAAATCTTGCCATAATCTCTATGTGTTGATTTGTGTATTCCCCCACAGTAGCAAAATTTTGCTTCACATTTTTCTTCCATGCCTGAACACAACAACAATGCTTAATCTTTGGTGTCAATTGCTTTGTATAATAATTATCCTTGTTACATATCAAGCAGTTTTTTAGGCTATACGTTCTTTTTTTGGAAACAAAACTATAAAATGAACAAGAAAAGTTAGGAATTGTTTTTCTTCCACTTGTTTGGCTTCAGAAAAACAAGCAGAATGAATTCACATGCCAAAGTCCAAATTATACTCCATCTTTTATTAATCTTAGAGAATCTTCTTTTTTCTTTCTCCCAAACAAGAGAAAATCAATTAGTATATCTCCAAAAAGCTTAGTCTCAAGCTCTGAATTTGTATCATGTTTTGAAAAGAGAAACGTAGCTTATGCAACAATTTAACAAAAGATATATAGGAAAAATTTGAAATGTTATAAATGATATAACGTGTGGAAGCTTAATTACCTGGAGTCTTTTACGGTAGTTTGAAATCTTGATGAAATTGGTTTTCTCCCAAGCTTAGGCTCATGTTTCTCTCGCTTCTTACTTTGTAATCTTGATATGCATGTTTTAGTTACAGTAACCTCATCTTTTATCTTCTTCTGTTCACTGCTGTCCTCGTATTCCATGCACTCATCGCTTGAGAAGTAGAACAACGAAAGCAACACAAGCAACATGTTTAGCTCAGCTAGAGATGTATTTGGCATGTGTGAATTACTCAATGCACCAACATTAACATTTTCTCCCCCTTCACACTCTTCCATCATTTCTATCTCACTGTCTCTTTCTTTCTCTGCTTCTGCCATATTCTCTCTAATCAATTTGGTTCTAATCAAACCAAGATTTTAAACTGTCTTCATTTATTAATTATCGTGCATGTGCTTGTATGCATGCATGCATGAAACGTGTCTTTGTCAGAGTATATATATAAATAAGTAGATCATAAGAAATAAAATGTAAGAGAGAAATTGGAAGCTATCTGGATATATTAAGGATGTTACAAAAGCCATTGACCTAATTTGAGTCGAGCTAAAGTTTGGATACATCCATGTTTCCAATTATGTGTTTCTATTTAAAAGTGTGAGGTTTTTACTTCGATTGAGTCTTCTTCTCTGCATCCTTAATTGGTTCATACAATCTATGGTGGAGAAAATATATGTCATTGTAACCGTCACTCAGCTATTTCTGGCTTTGTTAAATTAAGGTTTGCCTTGCCACTACTTTAGCCACCATCATTTATTTCCATTCTATCATTATATACTCATTCTTCTTTAATTCCTTATTACAACCACCAAACTTTTTGGCTTCAATTTCTCACAATTATATATATAAAGAAGTAAACCTCAACTTATAAAATTTGTAAGATAGAAATAAACATAAATTTATTTAGTGAAAAAAATAAATTTGGTAGAGATGAATTTTAAAAAATTACTATTATAAAAAAGTAAAAATTATATTACGCAGGCTAATTTGTTTTTTTTTTTAAATTTAGATTACATCAACATTTTGGCCCTTTTTTAGTTAATTAAGTCTCTTTATTTCTAAAATTAAGCAAAATTTATATTTTTATAATTATTTTTTTCTATTTTGTACAAATTAAACTTACTATAACTAGTTGAAGAAAAACTTTCTTTCTTTTGTAAGTTATATGTAAATAACCTATGAACTGTATACAACAAACTAAAAAAAAGTTAATGTGTTAATTAAAACCTTTTTCATCACTTAAAACAATTATTTTTACCAATCATATTATTAATTTATAAAATGATAAAATTGATTTCTAATTAAATCAGAGATTAATTTAATAAATGATTAAAATTTTGATATCCAATATTACAAATTAATTTAAATTCTAATTTAGAAATTAATTTAGTCATCATTATAAAAATCAATTTCATAATTTTTTAAAATTAATATTATAATAAAAACTACTTTAGATATATACCATTAATTTTTATTTTATAAAATAGTTTTTAATTTAATTATTATAATAATTAATTTTTTATTTTTAAATTAATTTATATTTAATAATGTTTTGTAGTGTATATATCAAATTGTATTCGAGTTTTTCTATAAAAAGAGTTAATCTAATATTTTCTTCTAGACAAGAAGAAGCAAGTTAATATAAACTCCAGAATTTGATATTAATTCATTTTATTATTGAGATTATATTTATTTTTTGACAACAATTAAGTAATAATATCGGTTTTTTTTTCATTACGCACGTATGACGCGATTCAAATAGTTTTAATATATATTTCTCCAAATATTTTTCTAAATAGTATATCATTCAAATCTCTAAAATTTCAGTCTAAAAAATATTTACTCAAATTATTTATATAGTCTACATGAAATAGATAGAGTTATTAATAAAATAATTAAATATGTTTTTAATTTATGAACTAATTGTCAAAATTGTGTTTCTTTCCTAAAGTTTTGACTTATTTTGTTTTTGTGTTTTTTAAATTTATGTAAATAATCCTTAATGAAGTGTCATAATTCATTTTTATCTCTTTATTTTTTTTCCCATAGTTTCTTACTTATTCATCTCTCTCCTAAGTTTTTTTTATTTTTTATTTTTTTTTTCGTTTTTCTCTTTTTAAATATGTTTTTATTTGTCTTTAAGAATCATTTACATAAGTTTATAAAATATAAGAACGAAATAAATCCAAAACTTATTCTATGGACAAAACACAATCTTGACAAATAGTTTAAGAATTAAAAATATATTTAATACTTAATAAAATTATGAAATTTTTTTGGCCAGATTGAAACAAAGTTTTGTCACTTAGATAGAAAAAATATAAAGATTACATAATAAAAGAGATTACATATTAGTCCTAAAAAAAGAGATTAACGAAATTGAATTGAAGTAATTTTGCTCTTCAAATTATAATACAAGTATTTTAGTTAGTAAGATACACATGATAAATGTTTTAATATTTTTATATGGTTAAATTTTTTATATAAAAAGTTTTGAATATAGTATGTATATATAATAATTTATCTAGTAAATATTTTTTTTTCTTCAAATGAACTGTGTTTACTTTTCTATCTTTCTATCGTTTTTTATTTTCTAAACAATAGTATTTTTCGTTCATCTTTTTTGTTTTTCTTTCATTTGTTTTTTCCTACCATCCAAAGGCTTAGATTGAGGTTGTCAAATTTAAATGACATTAGTCTTAATTTCCAAATAATATTTTGGTCTTAAATAACGGGGACACGCGCCAAAGCCCTTCAGAGCACATGCAAGAAAGTTGGCACTAAACGGTGCGTTTGAGCGCGTGTTTCTCGAGTCTCTTTGCGTGGATCTGCAGAAGTGTTAGAAGATGCAGTGGTACTTCGTCGCTGCGCTCCTCACCGTTCTCACCAGTTCTCAGGTCACTCTCTCTCTCGCTTCCATTCCCCTAAATCTTCACATTCAAACCCTAATTTCACGCATTTCCATCTTCCTTTCACACACTGTTGAGTTAGTTAATATTAATTTGATTTATAAGTTTCACGTGGCAGGGAATACTCACAACCCTCTCTCAAAGTAATGGAGAGTACAAGTATGATTACGCTACGGTCCCATTTCTCGCCGAGATTTTCAAGGTAAACGCATAAACACATAATGTGTCAATTTTTATTTGATAGGAACCAGTTTTGATGCTGCGTAACAGCGGTTGATGATTTCATCTTTGTTATCACCCTCAGCTTGCGGTTTCAAGTTTGTTACTGTGGAGGGAATGCCAAAAGTCACCTCTGCCAAAGATGACGACGGAGTGGAAAACGGTGGCTCTATTTCCTATTCCCTCAGTTATATATCTGATCCACAATAATGTGCAGTTTGCTACACTCACTTATGTGGACACTTCCACCTATCAGATAATGGGAAATTTGAAGATTGTTACCACCGGATTGCTATTCAGGTGCCTTCTCTTTCCACAGTTCAGATTTCAGATCAGTGTTTTGATTTTTCAGTTAGTGTCTGAGTTTTTTTCCCCTTTTGTTTCTTTGTAGGATGTTCTTGGGTAGGAGGCTTTCTAATTTGCAGTGGATAGCTGTTGTGCTGTTGGCTGTTGGGACAACCACTAGTCAGGTGTCAAAGACTTGAGTCTCACAAATTTGTTTTTGTGCCTTTAATTTTTTTCTATAAGAAGTTAACTACTATGATTTATGCATTGTCTGATATGGATTATGAACTGCAAATTCAGTTTTGAGGAGTTAGATGAATATCTAGTTCCGACGTTTGTACAGGCTTGTGTAGCTGTGATGCACGTTTGGATAGATTTTATTTGTCATTTACTTATATGACACTCTAATCTCACAAGGTCATTTTCATACAGCAAAATGATTCCTTCGTTGTTTCTTTCTGGAAGACGCCTCACTTGCACCTTATCCTTTCCTCCTAACAATATCCACCCCCCCTATATTTCTGCGATTTGCAAAACTGCGTTAGTGACATAATATTTAGTCTTGACATGCTAAATATGATTTGTTCTGTGATAATTGTACCCTGTTAAAATCCTGATAACTTCAAATATTTAAGTTTGAGTAGTATGTTCTTGGATTTAGAAGGTTTCAAATAAATTCAACAAGCTTTGACTTCCTCAGCTGACATTTGTACATGGTATCAGAAAGCTTCTATTAATATAATGGTACCTGTATTATTTTGAACTGAGTGTGTCGTTGGTCATGAGAGAAGTGCCCTTTGGGGTCACAAACAATCTTCCTAAATCAAAATAAAACAAAACAGAGACAAAGTGGCTGACAAATCACGAATGGATCAGCTTTGTCCTCGTTGTACGGTAGGAACTGAAATTCCCTTGAAATATCCATGAGTACAAGACCTAAGAGATGTAAATAGCTAGGATGTAAAATTATATGAACTTAGCATAAATACATCTCTGTTCTGTTCTGTATTTTTTGTTTTTATGGTCAATGGTTTATGTACTAGGTAAATTAGTCCTGTGACAAAAATGTTATTTAGAATGACCACTACTGTTCGTTGTTTTAGGTTAGGGGCTGTGGAGAGACTTCATGTGAATCCCTTTTCTCAGCACCAATTCAGGGCTACATGTTAGGAGTTCTATCTGCTTGTCTTTCAGCATTAGCTGGAATTTATACTGAGTTCTTGATGAAGAAAAACAATGACAGCTTATACTGGCAGAATATGCAGTTGTACACGTAGGTATTTTTTCTTAAATTTTTTGTCAAATGTCTATAGATGTATAGGCACATGTGTATGTCTTTTGATCTTTTAAACTGTTTATTTCAGAAGAAACTTTTTCTACATTTCTTCTCCCTTAGCCTATTAAATGAATGTGCTTATTTTATGTACCAAGAAATGAGTCCTTTGTTTTCACTTTCTAACAAGGAGCAGAGCATATATTATTGTTGAATTCATGCAGTTCATCCAATGTAGATTCTTAATTCCTAACTCTTCGAACTTGACATTTTTGTGATTTTTCTGCTTGTTTTTTGGGATAGCTCTATTTTATGTTTAATAGATATTATTGTAATATTTGGTAAAATAAACATGTGGTACCTCTTTTTAGCAATTCTTTTCTGAATTTCTTTTTTAATTAAGAGCATTTTTGTTTCTGTACTGTTTTTTTAGAGAGAAATTAATGTCTGTGTAAAATCAGAAGAGGTTTCAAGGGCTTCTTGAGTTCGTTGTTATGGCACTCTGGGAATGAATATATTATCTGGTCCAATATTTTCTGATCATCTACTTATAAGAATACACACAAAATGATTTTTCTTACAGGTTTGGCACACTTTTCAATATGGCAAGACTACTTGTGGATGATTTCAGAGGTGGATTTGAAAATGGACCATGGTGGCAACGTATTTTCAATGGATACACAATCACTACCTGGATGGTGGTATTGAATTTAGGGTCTACCGGTCTTTTGGTTTCATGGTTAATGAAACACGCTGATAATATTGTAAAGGTATATCCTTGGACCCTCCTGTCAGCATCCTTTTCTCTTGTGTTTGTTACATACTTAATCTATTTCATCGTAGAACTTGATGCTGAGTTTACCTCCAAAGAATAATCTTTTTCATACAAGGGAAATAATTATGTGACATTGAAATTAGTAAAGAAGTATAACGTCACAATTGCTATTTGTTTGTTTATATTCTATTCTAATTATTAGCAGTTTATGCTTTCTTTAGGTCTATTCCACATCAATGGCGATGCTGCTAACAATGATACTTTCATTATTTCTCTTCAACTTCAAACCTACATTGCAGGTAAATTACCGGTCTAAGCAATTCCTATATGTGTAGGCTCCTATTACACGCCCTCTCTTCCTAACGGATCTCTTTAGTCAAATCAATTTGTAGCACATAATTTTGTGGGTAGCTGTATTATATGTTCTCAGGCTATAAGTGGTTATTAATTTTTGTTTTACTTTTTCCTCTTTGCAGCTTTTCTTGGGCATTATCATTTGTATGATGTCTCTGCACATGTATTTTGCTCCACCAAACATGCTCTTGGATATGCCGGTAACAGTTAAACCTGATGAAGAGAAGCTCATAGAAGTTTCTGTTGATCGAAGAACACATTCATGATCTTGTATTGACGTCTGAATACAATGCTTGGGTAAATGACATTTATTTTAATTGTGTTTTTGTTTTATTTTCTAAGTACATCAAACAAAATATTCCCATACAACATCTAACATTGCTACATAATGTGTGTAGCATTAAGAAAATATTTATTTGATATTATACTGGGCTTTCTTAATTTCTTCCTCGTGTCATACTGGTCCTGGGTTTTAGTAGTGGAAAAGCCAGAAATTGCCTCCTGGTCATAAGGTTAAGGTAGTGTATGGTCAACCCTTCCCAAACCTCAAAATGTTGGGAGCCTCGTGCATTTGGCCACCCTTTTAAGTAGTTATATTATATGTAAGTGTAACAGCTCAAACGACACATTATATAGTTTGATTTAATGTTATGTAATGTTTGTATGTGTGCTGATCTGTATAAACTATGAAGCTAATCTCATTGAGTCTGAGGTGGCATGTTGCATGCAGTACTCTGAATGGAGTGTCAATTTAAAACATGATACTGCACTTTAAATATATCACTATTGAGCTTTTTTCTTGATTGAAAGACAATCACATGCCTCTTTGTGCTAATTCTACTTTTAAGTTGTGATGTATATACGCTTAAGCGGTATTAGAAGTATATATGGACACTAATGTTTGCGAATTGTGCCTGCCTTCGTTAATCTGATGTCCTTGTTATGATTTTTTGTGCAAGCGATTGGTAATTTTGGTTTTCAGTATTTTCTTATCGGTTCTGCATGTAATTTAATTTGTTCTTTCCCAGGTATTCCTATAAGGCCTATTAAAGTCAATAGTAGAGCAGCAGAAATGCTGAATATTTGTTCCACGCTGCATTGATTCGGTGACTTTGTAGAGCATAGGTATCTTCGGTGGTGTGACTTCAACTTGATATAACAAATTCAGAAATCCTGTTTGTTGCCTGTGTTTAAATATATTAAAAGAGGATATTGAAGAAACGATTGTAGAATGAAAGTGAGCAAAACGTGGTTTAGACGGAAATATAATTTTGCCATTGGCTTTTGGTAAGTCTGTAACTTCTCTAGCAGGTAGTGAGTGATAGGGGTGTCATCCATTTATACAAAGTCAGATGAAGTCAAACCACCAATGTGGTCCATCGTTCTACCTGGTTGCTGTACTCACTAAAGAATTCTTTTCCATAATGAAATTAAATAGAGTTGTTTTACAGTTTGATGCTCATGTCGAATGCACTCTTTTTTTGACGAGCATTTGGAAAAGCACATTGATTTAGGGGAAATGCATTATTATATTTCCCTTCAAGTACTGATTGGGTCTACAGAACTGAAGTTTATATCCATCTGTTTAGCTGCAATTATTTGGCAAAAAAGGTCGTTTGAGTGGGAATGAGGTTAGTCATCAACATTCTATGAATCATTAGAAGGAAGACGAATTAAAAAAAAATCATAAACATTCCGCATTTACTGACATTTGTTTGATATGAAGGTAAGATCGATGTTTTTTTCCCTCTCAATTCTGATGTAATCTTGTAATGAGCGTCTTGGCTCGGACTTGCGGAAAATGAAGTTTTACTGTTTAAGAAACGAGTGACAGATAAATGATGATTGAATAATCTTTCTTAAAGAAGCGGCAAATAAGAGTATAGTAGTAAACGAAATTTAAATTGATAAAAAATAGAAATCCAAGAGTAATTTAAATGTTGGATGATGGAGAGACAGAGAATGCAAGAAAGGCAAAAGATATGGATTGAAGGGTGTAGTGCATAGTGGGCAGGTGGTTGGCTCGTTAAAAGCACCGAGAATTGCTGTACTTGGTTGATGGCCGGGAATAATTAAAAATGGATAGTGAGAGTCCTTTTTCTACTTTTTTTCTTTAATTTAAGACTATTCGAAGTTTAGTTTTTTCTATGGTTTGTAAGGTGCAGTTACTCTTTATCTCTTTCTAAGTTTTGAGTATTTATGTTTCTACCTTTTTTTATCAACAAACACCGTTTTAATGGTTGCGCAAATGAACTCATTGCCTGTTGATAAGATGGTATACATAATTGTTCACTGGTTCTAATAATTAAGGGTAAAACAGTGACTCTAATTATTTAAAAGTATAACCTATTTTAAGTAAACTCGATTCATTTACTAGCTAAAATTAGGTGTAATATTTGGCAGGCTAAATTATAAGTATTTGTTTAGAGTTTTTATTTCTTGGAGAAATGGTCAACAATCTATCGGTTATCTATACATGACAGCATATTAGTAAATAGAACTTGTTAACAATAGAAAAACTTACAAAAGATTACATCATGGTTACCCAGGACCATTTTGAACCTGTCTGAAAAGAAAAGAAAATAAATGCTGTACTTTTTACTAATGGTTGACGTAGAAAAGCAAAGGTTACATTTTGAGAAAGAATGTTAAATTATTCTATTTCAACCGTGTCTGTATTTTTTTCATTGTTTTTATTTTTAATTTCTTTAAATTCAAATCCTATTCAATCTCTTTTTTTTATTCATTATTATTATTATTTGCTTCGATTTCAATAAAATAAGATAAACTTCATCAGTCTGTATAAATTTGACCCTATTCTTCGCTTTATTCAAATATTTTTAAAAAATAGAATTAAAATGTATAGGTTCTATACCCAATTCAAACCTTAGTACGGTTGATTTTACAATTTTCAACAGTTCGGTAAAAAAATAAATTATGTTTTTCTAACATAAATAAATTATTAATTACACTTTTAATTTTTAAATTTTACAATTTTTACATACAATAGTTTAATTGACGTATCCAAAAAAAATTATAATACATATAACATAGTTGGAGACGAAATTTATATGAATGTGTTATATATATATATATATTCATTTTTATAATAATCGCGCTCTAACTATATTTCAATTAATTAATAATAAAATTATTTATATTCTCAATTTAAAAATTTAAAACGCAAATATTTGTAGAAAAGTATAAAAAGCAAAAGTAATCTAATAAAGAGTCTTTTGAAAATAGAGATGAAATAAAAAATGTATGTAAAGAAATAAATGGAGAATAGATGATATTGATTAGCAGTGAGTGTTGAGAAAACAAAAGCAAAGGGGAAGGGAGGTAGGAAGGAAAGAAGGCATAATTTTGAATTGATTTGAGGATCATTTTGTTTTTGAAAAAGAGTCTTCCCCGCCACCAAACCCTAGCTACCACCGCAAAAATGCCGAGGGAAATCATCACTCTTCAGGTTGGCCAATGTGGGAATCAGATCGGCATGGAGTTCTGGAAGCAACTCTGCCTCGAACATGGTATCAGCAAAGACGGCATCCTCGAGGACTTCGCTACTCAGGTCCAATTTCAAATCTTCATTTTTATTTCGGTCTTTCAAACCACCGTGCCTTCATTCTTAGGCTAATGCTCTCTGACCTGCTTTTGACAGGGAATGTTAGTCAATTCTTAGTTGGGGTTTCCACTCCGTCGATATGTGTGTCTCAGGATGTTAGATATTTACTCAATTTCGCTCTCTGCATTTATCTCACTTCTCCAGCGTCCACCTTTGGGCTCTGTTGAAGTTTTGTTAACTCGGGAGTAGTGCCTTTTTTCCGTGTTGTGGAGATGGCATCTAAGTATCTTTATCTCTCACATCATTTTAAAAGTTGGGGAATTGGGGATTATCACCTTTGAGTTCTTGAAGTCTCCACTGAGCATTTTTTTTCCATGTCTTACTGTTGCTGGCTTGCTAAGTTGCTAGTTGCCATAAGTCCTCAAAAGTTGTTTCTGCTGAAGGTTTCTTGCTTCCACTGTTATGTGAACTTGATTTAATTATGAATTTTGATTAGTGGCCGATGAATGATTGGAAGCAATCAATTAGTGTGCACCGTTACCCATCTTGTGATTGGTGGCTATTAGCTCTGCATTTGCTTATTTTAGTCAAAATGTTGCAGGGAGGTGATCGGAAAGACGTGTTCTTCTACCAAGCTGATGATCAGCATTATATACCACGATCCCTCCTGATTGACTTGGAGCCAAGAGTGATTAATGGAATTCAAAATAGTGACTACCGAAATCTCTACAATCATGAGAACATTTTTGTCTCAGATCATGGAGGTGGTGCAGGAAACAATTGGGCCAGTGGATATGATCAGGTTCGTTATTGCTTACTATAGCATTTTGTACTTAAGATTTGCTAACTATTCATTTACTTTGTGTCTTAGCAATAAATTATTGTAAACATATGTCATGGTCATCAGAGCCCTTGTTTGTTTTAAAGTTACAACATCAATTGTTGCACTTTCCATTGAAGGGCATACATTCCAGTGTCTCTAATATTTATTGAATCACAAACTGACACTAGATTATTATTTAAAAATATTGCTTCACAAGTCATGTAATGTTGTAGACTAAACATCTCGACATGTGTAACATTTGCTTGTTTTCTAGAACTAGAGATGCTTCAAATGGTTTGACCTGATGCTGTCAGCCTTATACATAAGCAGTTCACACTGAACCTGATTTACACTTTTGCAACAACTTTACAAAATGATAATCATGCCAAGTCGACCTCAGGAATCATTCTTACTATTTTCAAACATTTCGAAGATCTTGGTAGGCAATATCCTATAAGTGGTAAAGTTGTTGTTTAACTAATGCGGTTATTGATATCTATCCAGGGACAACATGTTGAAGAAGAAATAATGGACATGATTGACAGAGAGGCAGATGGCAGTGACAGTCTTGAGGGGTTTGTTCTATGTCATTCAATTGCTGGAGGAACAGGCTCAGGTGTCTTTTCTTCTCATCTTTTCCTGAAAGAATTTAAGTTTCTTCGGTTTCCCCTCTTCCTATTTGAGCATTGGTTTATTGGGTACATCTGAAAAAGTAAAAGATTTGTGAAATGATCGACTAAATTTGCACCTGCTCACTTCATTAAATTAAACATCAAATTAACTGTACGCTTAAGAGAGGAAATTGAACGTTCCACCTTCTAGCTTATCTCGGATTAAAGTTGCTTATAATACAGTGGTTGGAATATGTATTTGCCTTTGAAATTTGTACGTGTACAAAATGAAAGTTTTTGGAGATTTCTCAAGTATACCTCACCTGTAGTTTTTTTTTTTTTTTTTCTAATTTCTTGTGTATTGAGTACATTTCCTTACTTTTATGAAGGTATGGGCTCATACTTGTTGGAGACTCTAAATGACCGCTACAGCAAAAAACTAGTTCAGACATACAGTGTGTTTCCTAACCAAATGGAGACGAGTGACGTGGTGGTCCAGCCATACAATTCACTTTTGACACTCAAGAGACTGACACTTAATGCTGACTGTGTTGTAGTTCTTGACAATACTGCCCTAAATAGAATTGCTGTGGAACGGCTTCATTTGTCAAACCCTACATTTGCTCAAACAAATTCCTTAGTTTCTACTGTTATGTCTGCAAGTACAACAACTCTTCGTTATCCAGGATACATGAATAATGACTTGGTTGGCCTTCTTGCCTCTTTGATTCCAACACCAAGATGCCATTTCCTAATGACAGGATATACGCCATTGACAGTGGAACGTCAGGTGAGATAGCTGTCATTTTATTTTTTTCCAAAAAAAAAATGATTTTGGAGCTTCGAAGTTGCACAATTTTGTGTATTAACATGTGAAGATCAATAGAGAAATTATGGATTCATCTCTCTTTCTTCCCCCTTGTTTTACTCTCCTATAATCTGTTTGAATTAGTGTGTATTTTTTTAATATTGAACATGTACATGTTATATAAAAAAAATGCGCTAATTTTAAATGTTTGCAGGTTTTAAGTCATGTATAAGTCATCATCAAGAAAAGATGTCACACAAAGGATGGGTAAAAACTAATAGACAATGATAAATCTAACTCTTCAAAATACTATGATGAGATCCTTATAATAACCACATTTCCATGATAGAAATTTATCTATAGGTATGTATTATGGTTAGGGTTCCTGCCTGCCTTCATACGCCTTTTTATATGTTTATGAGTGTGTCTATCCCTACAATATTTTTATTTATTTCTTCATTTAGTTACATATAATCTTCATTTCTATAGGGATCTCTTTCAAAACATAAATATTTTACTTTAATCACAACTATATTCTACAACAAATATTTTAAATAATACAATTGTAATCTCATAGTAAACAATAATAAAGAAAACTTAAAACCCAAAAAAAAAAATATATATATATATATATTGTGTGTATACACATGCACAAAATAACACAAAGTGTAGTCACATATTAATAAATAATTCCTAAAATAAAAAATAAACATTAAATCTTTAAGAAAATTTATAATTATTAAACTCCCATATCAAAGTTGATTTTTCCTACAACATTTCCAGATAAACATTGAAAAAGTTGATATTATTTCCTTGCAGGCTAATGTAATTCGTAAGACTACTGTACTTGACGTTATGAGAAGACTTCTACAGGTATTGTGTCGGCTTCAACAGTTAAGCTTCAACTTGAATGATCATGATCTCTACTGACAGTTATATTCATGACAGGCAAAGAATATTATGGTCTCTTCTTATGCTCGCACCAAAGATGCTAGCCAAGCAAAATACATATCAATTCTGAATATCATCCAAGGAGAGGTTGATCCAACTCAGGTAAGCAGAATAATTATGCATATTAAAACCAAGTTTTGTAGATTATCTTTTATGAGGAATTGTAAGTGCAAAAGGCACAGGTTTATTCATATTAAAACTTTGTAGAACATGAGCAGAATAGAAAAACTGGAAGTTAATAAACTGACTAAAAGATAGTGTCTGAAAAATAGGATAAAAACAGATTTATCCTGTCAGTCAACATGGCTTTTATTTAAAATAAAACAGCATAAAAATCTAATATATTTTGTTTGTTAATTAGGTCCAACTCTTCAACAAGTTACAAAAAGAAAATAATCTTGACAGCCATTTAGTTATTGTTTGCTTAGCCCTGTTGTGAAATCTGTTTTTAATAGAAAGAAACATATTTATGTCTAGCTTCTACTACTGTTTTATTGTAGGTGAAGTGGTAATTTCCCGCATCTATTTAAATTAAATGTTTTGCTTCTTCTGTTATAGTCAGGGACAGTAATGACAGTTATGTGTAGAAAACAGCCACATTAGAAATTAGTTCTGTATTTGTATTAGAAACTTCAAGATGACAGTTATCTGTAGAAAATAACTGCTAGTAGTTAGTTTTGTATTAGAACTGCTGGATATAAATTATGTATCCGGAGTATATATTTCTGGTAGCAGGTTGTGTGATCGGGTGCATGAAGTTATTTAAAGAATAGAAAATAGCCTCTGATACAGCAAGTTTATTCTGTAATGTGTTTGATTTCAATGTTCAATATCATCTTCTATGCTTTTGTCTTTTGGTATTCTATCATTCTGTCACATAAAATCTTAAGCAACTCTATACTTTAGTAAAAAACACATCGAAGAATTAAAAGTATTTCTTTAGAAACAATTATATTAACCTTCTTCTGATGTTAGGAGAGCATTTCTAGTTTTGTTCTGGCTTTTTGTATTTTTGTAAGGTTTTCATCAAGTTGCAAGTTCTCCCGATGGATTTGTGATCATGAAGTATCATATATCTAGTATGTATATATTTTAACATTGCTATTATACTATGTCGTGATTTTATCTTTCTCCGTGGATTTAGGTTCATGAAAGTTTGCAGAGGATACGTGAAAGAAAACTAGTTAACTTTATTGAGTGGGGTCCTGCGAGTATTCAGGTCTGCGCAAATTAAAGTGGTGTCTGGGTAATTTGTCTCTTTTATATTTAGTTTCATGACAATCTGATATTTCTTTATTCCTGCATGTCTGCGTAGGTTGCTCTATCAAGGAAGTCTCCGTATGTTCAAACTGCACATAGGGTGACTCTCATCCTTTTTCTTTCAGTCTTTTGATGCTTATCTTACTTTTCTGCTTGTTTATCTTATTATATTGGAGAAAGATCAATATACATTCTTTATTAAGAAATGGTATTCGTTCTGAGGTTCAAAATCAAGAAATTGGATTATGAAATAACCTATAGGTGCTGCATTTGGTAGGTAAGTGGCCTTATGCTGGCAAGCCATACTAGCATCCGTCACCTTTTCAGTAAAACTCTGAGCCAGTATGAGAAGTTGAGAAAGAAACAAGCCTTTATAGACGCCTACAGGAAGTTCCCAATGTTTGCTGTAAGTGTGACAATTTCATATGCATAATCTGACATAAATCTGCAGCTGTTAAATACTTCTTTGGCCTGTAGCATCTTCACCTAATACTTATCATATCATGTGATGACTGACATCAGTAGAAACTGGACAGGATAATGACCTCTCAGAATTTGATGAATCAAGGGACATAATTGAGAGTTTGGTTGATGAATATAAGGCGTGTGAGTCCCCAGATTATATCAAATGGGGAATGGAGGTAGGTTCTCTCCAACCCTCTTACCATTTTTAAGAACGTCTTGCGTACTGCTAATTTTTTACCTCTGGTTTAGGATCCAAACAACATGCTAACGGGAGAAGGCAATGCTGCAGGATCATTGGATCCAAAATCAGTAGCGTGAAAAACCATGTAAGCTATGTTTAGGCCATAATTTAGGTTTTAAGTTTATGGATTTGGTTTAACTTTCCTTTTCTAGAAAGATAAATAAGAATTCCACTTTTTATAAATTTAAGTTCTCATTTTTTGGCATGAGAATATCTCTTACTGTATTCTTTTTCTCCATGTGACATGTGGCTCTACCATTATTTAACCCTTATTTTTATATTATTTAAAATCCTCAAATTATTAATTGCAATTTTCTTTTTTGCATTAAAGTTTCTGTTATTCCTGCATCAAATCTCCGCTTGCTTAAATATTTTTTTTACTATTTTATATTAAAATAAATTTTTTCATCTTAAAAATTAAATACTCATTTTCAACTTAAAAAATTATTTTTTTCCAATAAATTAATATTTTTATTTGTGTATTTAAATTATTATTCATATTGTTCTTATAATTTTAAATATATCTTTTTGTATTTAAAAAAAATTACATAGCAATGTTTTGCTAGTTAACAGGAAACTGAAGATTGGAATTGAATGTTAAATCAGGTCACCTTTAAATGTCCGTCTAGGTTCAAGAGCAATGTTTTGCTTTGCTTTTCTTCCTGTATTGTCTTTCACGCTTTGAACTGTGAACTTCGTGCTTGGTATAGAAATGTGCGGTCTTTTGAGTCTGTTTCCCATGAAAGTAAAACTTTCTTTTGTGTTATTTTCTCCAATCTGCCTTGCCCCCCATTTTCTCATCTTTCTCTCCCCGTCTGCCGTGGTTTTTGGAACATCTAAATATGTTTGCATATTAAATTTTATATAATTTTAATATGTAATCTAATTATATATATTTACTTGTATGTTAAACTATATGTTACATGTTCAAATAAAATTGGGCGATGATGTTAAGGGAGTCTAGTTCATCTTATTGAGCAGGGTGTTGTAAATCTCCTTATACATATTCAATTCCTAAGGTACGATTATGTATCAAGTAATATTTAAATTATATAAATATTTCTGCATTTGATGTACTTTATCTTTTACGCCCCGTATAAAAATACATGATCTAGTGGTTTAATGTAATAGCTTCTATTATTACTCCCATACTTTTTGGAGTTTCGACTTAGAATATAGTAATTATATAACAATAAACAATTTCTAAATATATCGAGTTTAAATTTAAATATCCGATCCACTGAAAATGAAACTTTATGGTGTCAGTGCACAAGAAAGTGTCACATCACAGTAACTAATTTTTCTAATTTTTCACCAGAAGTCCAATATTTTGAGAATTTCTTAAATAGGTAAAAGCATATCTTTTGGGACTCTTTTGAATACTTGATGGAAAAGTGACGAGCCTGAACCAAATCATTGCAGGTACCAGAAGTGAAGCGTATAAAAGGAAAGGATTTTTGAGTAAGATCAACAAGGTTTCTAACGAAGTTTTCAACTATTTTGGGGTGAGCTGGTTTGGGGTGTGATTATTTTGGTTTGTATTTGTTTGCTAATCGTTTGTGCCCAAGGGAGATTGAGTACAGAATCTCTCTGTATTGATTCGTTTTTAGCAATGTAAATGGTTTGTTGGATGGTCATTGAAATGTTGAGAATTAAGGAACCTGGTTTCATTATCTGGATCTGGCGTGTTTGTTTGGTAATCTTGCGGTTACTTTAACATGGTTCTTGAAATATTTTAAATAATGTGGCCATTGATTTACACCATTCACGTGGTGCAGAGATTCATCTCTTATACGGTCCCCTTTAAATTGCTTTGGATTCTTCCATTATGGACACAGTGACCAGTGGCGTTTGTCTACTAATAAATTAGAGAAAGGGACTTGCTGGAAAAAAAACACAAGCGACTTGATGCGCCCTAAGACAAGAAAAACTTCATTTGGTAACAACGAAAAATCGGTTTACCAACTAAAGGAGAAAAGCGTTTTAATATTTAGAAAATCCTAATTTTAATCAGAAGAAAACTGACATGATCAACGTAAGCATGTCTGCTTGTTCTTGGCCAGCATAAATCCTCAACTTTTTCCCGTTTTCAAAATTAGGGTCTGTACACTTGACCTTGAAATAACTATTCTTTTTCACATTTGTTTGTTTACTTACTAAAGAATTTATTCTAGACGTCAGATTTGGCAATCTAAGCAAATATAATTATTTATTTTACTAACCATAATCAGTTTTTCTACGTTTATTTTTATAATGTTACTTTTGAAGATTATTTATTTAAATTAGTTTTATGAGAAATAATTTTATTAAAATCTAAAATAAATTGACCCATTGGACATCACAGCGAATATTATTGGAGTTGTCGTTTGAATTCTTGTGGTGGCCATTTCGATGTAATTTGAACACAGAAGGAAGTAAATTCTTTTTACAAACGTACGTCTATGGCTTGAGAACGACAACACAAAATGTTCTTATTAAACATCCTGATTAATAAGTTCACATGTCCCAAGCTCCTTGCCCTTGTAAGCTTCTCTTTGGGAAAAAAATTATTAACTTTCAAAGGTACATTCTCATATCTAACGAATTTCTTGTCTTTTGTATTATAATCGACAATGGATTTGCATTAAAACCCGTTTTCTATATTGGGTGTGGCCTGACCAAAGAGATGTTTAAGTGGGAAATGTTGGATTGGGATTACTAGAATGAGTATGAATTAATGCATCGAAGAAAGAATATTGGGTATGGTGTGAGGTCATATCATGATTCATGAACACATGGGATGTTCTCTTTTCATGTTCTGCTCACCTTTAGACACTTGATTTGGTTCCTCTTTTACCATCTTCTAACATAATCTCCATATTTGCTCAGAAAACAGAGTCACTAACCTAATAACTTTTCCACACTTTGCTTATCATCTAATGAAGATCATGCTACCAATATAACATCTTGTGCTCATCTCTTTAGACTTTAGGCCCACCAAACTTTCCATTCAAAAATATCAATCAATACGTGGTCCATCCTATGATCAAACCATAGCTTTTGATTCCTGTTTCTTTCCACCACAAATACTCCCTAAGAAATAAGACAATTCCAATTTTAAAGGGTTTCTATTTCACCACTTTTTATTTTTTTTAAAACCCTAAACAATTTTGTTTTATTCCTCCTAGTCCTCGTCGCTGCCTAAATTATTTTTGTTTTATTTCAACTAGATATAACACTACACATGACTATCCCACTAAAAGTTTAGATAACAAAATGGACTTGAAATTGAACTAAAATTACAATTCTATATTTTATTTTTTTATACAACTCAAACATAAGAACTGTCATTCTAAATGAAGTCTGGTTCCATCAAAATTCGAATCAACATCACAATTGTGATCTATAATTCCATAATGCCAAATCAATCATCGCTGTAATCCAAACCTTGTAAATAATTCTAAGTTCATAGAAATAGGCATATGTGCTATATTCACCTGCAACTGATTCACAAATAAACTTATTGTATTTCCACACTTAAATACCATTTCCCCCCGCTACTTTTAACTTGTTCTGGTCAAAGTTGTGGAAAACATTGTTAAGAGAATAAAAACCAGAGAACACAGCTAATATTAACTATTCAAATAGTTGACAAATATTTATTTAATTCCTTGTCAAAACAGTATTGATTGAGTGAGATATTAATTGTATATAAAAAACTTGTCAAAATATCATTTTTTTAAAATTAAAATGGGGTAGACAAAGGAATCCATAAAATCAAAAGTATATTCTGACTTGTTTTGGCAAACAAACGGATAGAAGATTGATTAACTCTAAAACACATACTTGGCAACAAAATGTAAGAGCAACAAAATAAAAAGAAGAGAAAACAGAATAAACAACCAGCACATGGCGTTCTTTGCTCTAATTCAAATTAACACAAGAAAAGATGTGTCATAACAGTAGGTAGGTGGTCCCATTACAACGAAAGAGAAGGAAGAGAGACACTCAAATCCCTACAATGATGCCATGATATTTCATATTTACCAGCTCACATGACACCTCCACTCCTCACTCACTAACTCATCAATTCTTTCATATAAAAGTGGTTCCATTTCAGTTTATATTGAATACACACAAACACACTAACCTCTTTTTGGTTTTGGTTTTGTGTTATAGAAAGACACCCAACCGAGAGTTTGAAATAAAAATGGCATTTTTCAAAGCAGCTTCTGAAGTTTTGGCGATCTATACTTTTCTCTTTGCTATTTTTTCACCTGCTGTTCTTGAAGCACAATCCTTTTCCCTTGCACCTGCTCCTGCTCCTTCCAGTGATGGTAATCCTCCCATTCCTAGTTTGACAAATCATTGAGACCTTTTCTCCTTCTCTATGTGAAACAATAAACAATGTAATGCTGCATTCAATATTGAAATTTGTAGATGTGTCTAAGAAACTGCTGTGCTTCATTTCGGTACAAAGTTAAATTTGATCTTTTAGATGTGGTGATAGTAGATGTTGGGACCTAATTCAGTTGAGGAGATCTAGATCCAAATATTTGACATGTACTTTTTCACCATAATTGTTGTTGGGTATTCAAGTGTGAGAGTGAGTATAAAGTTTCACATTGAGTAGAAATGATAAAGTTGAAGTGTATAAAAGAAAAGCAAAGACCTGAGCCTTAAGGTTTTATGTTGGAAGTGGAGTCATCTTTTCTCTTATACCCTCTCCCCCTAGCCTGGTTGTCTTGGTAACTGGCTCAGACAAAGGACAAGCATGTCCTATTGTGATAAAACCTAACAGTAGTTAGGGTCACTACTAAAATAGTGATGAAGATAAAACTCTACATTGAGTAAAAATGATACACAGTGACACTTGTTTTCCAATTTAGTTTGCATGACATGACATGACAGTAGGTGAATGTGGTCTTTGTTTTTAGTTGATGTTTTTGTTTGGTTTTTGGTATTCTTGTTCAGGTGCTTCAATAGACCAAGGAATTGCATACATATTGATGCTTGTGGCGCTGGTGCTGACGTACCTCATCCACCCCTTTGATGCGCTTTCCCATCAGTTCTGAATGAATTATCTGTAACTGTTTTTCATAGAAATTGAACATAGTAGGAGCTCCCTGAGGTTGAATTTATTGCGTGGATAAGGATGTTATAGTGAGTGGTTTTACTTTTCTCTTCTAATGCCCCAGTTTTACATTCTGTTACCTCTTTCGTTGTTTCTTGTTGATGATGGATGATTGTTAATGGAGGAAATAGTGTGCTGTGTTAGACTATTATTATTACACCACAATATAATTTATTATGTTATTAAATGAATTACTATCATAATAGTTGTGGTTTTAGTGGTTTTGTTAATATTTTCTTCATAAACAACTATTTTATGATTGTTTAAGTTGTTTACTGGCTAAACAAGAAGAATATTGATGAATATTGATTGAAATCAAAACTAATATAGTTATAAAAAAATAAATAATGAGTTCTCTTAATATAATTATACAATTTAATATTTTTTTCTACTGTATAATATCTCGGTTTAATATATATATATATATATATATATATATATATATATAATATTTTATAAATTAGAGTATTAAGTTTATATGAAGGTGTTCTTATCGAAAATGGATTAAGTCATTAAAGTTTGTATCTGAATTTTTATTATACTTAATAGTTTTGTACTGTTTAAAAGTTTACTTAGGAATAATTTATATATATATATATATATATATATATATATATTTTAAAATATTTTTTAAATTGTGATGAAGTTTCGGAATTCAAATAAAATTCTAAATAAAATAATTAACATATATCTTTTATTTAAAAATATTTTTATCATTTTTATTTAAAATTTATTTTCAAATAAAATTTAATCTATAATATATAAAAAGTGTTAATATATTATTCTTAAACAATTAACGAAGTTGCATAAGAATAAAAGAGAATAATGACATGTGCAACCTAAAAGAGTCTCAGAATGTGTCAATATAACGTGAAAAAAATATATAAAAGGCTAATATCTTGAAATGCAGTTCAACACCATAAGTTTTTTTTGATGGGGGTATGGATGCAAATATTCTTCAAATTCTCCAATCTGGTAGTTTTGATTTGAATTTGCTCGTTGGCGGAACTTAATAGGAGCCGGTTTTAAACATTTTTATTATATATATAAATTTATTATGTGGTCCACACAATTTAATAAAATAAATTTTTATAATTAATAGATTCTTTTAAGAGATATACTTTTTAGAGTTTTTATAAAAATTTATAGATAACAGTTATTTACATTTACTTTTTTGTTTTAAATATAGACTCTTAGTATTCTTCTTCTTCTCTTTATATTGAAGATACACTGAGTTCTTTTCTCTTTTATGGTTTCTTTTCTACGTCATTTATCTTCTATTCTATTTCTATAAAACTTTTTCCATTCCATTCCAGATACCTACTATAACTCTTTTTATTTAAACTATAACTCTTTTTATTTAATATCATTTATTTTCTATATTTTTATGTGACTATTGTAAGTAAATTACATTAGATTGTAAATTATATTTTTAGGAGGTCGCTTACTCTATAGATTAGATTATAAATTATCATTTATTATAATTTTATATATTTTAAAATTAAATAATTAGTTTTTAGTAGGTACAATACTCATGCTTAAGAACAAGACAATTGATATTTTTTTTCAAGAGTAAGATTATTGATAAAAATAAAAATGATATTTCTTCAACTTCAAATGAACAAATAGTTACATTGAGTAAATAACGTTTTAATTTTTATTTTCAGAAGTGGAAAAATTTTAATTTTTAATTATTTTTATTAGGCTTAAAAAATTTAAAAATTGTTTAAAATTTAAAAAAATAAAAACAATCTTCAAATTTACATGTTAAAATAACCTCTAAAAAATTCTTCAACTCTTAAATTAGTAGGAACAATATTACTAAACATTAAAAAAATATTAAAAACCATTAAAAAATTAAAAACTATTCAACTTCTAAATTAGTTAGTAGGATCAGTACTCAATGTTAAACAATTCAAAATTATTTGAAAGAGTTAAAAAGTATCCTAAATAAGTGGAACATAGAACAGTGCTCAATATTAAAAAAATTAAAATCAATAAAAAAAATTAAAACTCATTTACTGCGTGCATTTATTAAAACGTTATTACGATTATAAGTATAATCTAATACAGAATAAACAAGTATATTGAATTGATGTTTGTAAGTAAATTGAATATTATATTTATTGTTAATTTTGTTTATTAAGTTAATTTTTTTACATATTATATTATTTTATTTATAATTTTTTATACTATTTAATTATTATTAAAATATTAAATTGATTTAATATATAGTGGCTCCCCCATAAATTTAGTCAACATCCCTTCTCACATTATGCTTTTCAAAAGATTTGATGTGAAAAGTCCAACAAATATAAGTTTGATAAAATATTATTACCCTTTACCAAAATGCATGGGTTTCATTTGAAACAAATTGTTGACGTCACGTGAAAAATCAATCAAACTGCATTCAAAATTTTAGACCAAAACACACAATCAGGGTTGATATTGAACTAAATAGTTTATTTTCAGCTTAAGTAACTTTTCTTTTAGATTCAAAACTTTATATTGAACTCTACTATTAATTTGATTCAAGATTAAAATATATTTTTAATATCTTGAAATACTACCAGTGATGTAAATTCAATAATTTGTTAAGAAGTTCTGGATAAATAAAAGGATAAGAAAACATATTTTTTTATGACAATTAAACTTATATTCGATAATATTTTAAGGAAGCAAAAACACGCATTATTCATGTTTTTAAAATAAAAATGTTAAAAAAACAGTTTACTTCACAATTAATTTGAACTAAAACTAGTTTTACAAAATCAATTTTACTCATGCTCACCCAAACAATACAATCCGTTATTCTTTTCTGTGCCATGAATTACATGTTTATTCTGCCTATTGATGTTTATAATAAAAAATTTCATTCTGCCCATTGTCTGGTAAAGTGTAAGACTAATTTATTTTTATACCACACAATAACTTTGAATGGTTAGATATTTCGGTTCAATATTTGAGATCAAATTTTAATACAAATATTTTAGAAAATTATTCAAAATTCATAATACCCAATCCTTTTATTTGTGATTGTTCAAATCATTCTGACGTAATCTACAATTAAGAATAAAACTGATCTGGTAAAGTTGAGAACTTCTACAATCTGATACGATGTAATTCTTGGATAGTTAGTATTTTGTAAAGAATTGATTTCTGCAAGTTGCTTTAGAAACATCATAATTGCTAAATTATTAGAATTCAAACTCGTTAAGTTGTCTGGTACATGGACGAGGTTTGTTGAATGATTGATTTTTCCCAACTTTTATATAACCTAAGTTTAATTTTTGGGAAATTTTTGTGTTGAATCTCAAGAATGAAGCACATCATTCTTCAAGAATGTGTCAAACTTATGGCTAGTCCACCTTGTGCGAAGAGTCTTTTCCCTTTAGCATAAGGTTGTTTCATGCTTTCCAACAAGCTCGCCTGAATATTCTTCCTTACCTCACGCATTTGCATGTAATTTGTGTTATAACAATGCATAAAATAAAGGGTCCAAGAAACTCAGAATGGGAAAGGATGCATCACTATTTAAAAGAAAAAGAAGGACCTATAGATTTATGTAGCTGTAATACCAAACATTTTAATACAATTGAATCACTTTAAATGGCATTGCTGAATGTGTACCTATAACTAATTAAGTCCTGCCTTATAGGGATTTGCTTATGCTGTTTATGTGACATGCCAATGAGAGTCAGTTCAAGAACTGAAAAAAATACACACAACACAGAATTCATAGTTTTGACTGGCAAGTTAACCTTCGACTGATCAAAACAACAAATGCAAAATATTATTAAAATAGTCCGATTTTAGTATTTTCTTTATAGAAGTGCCCTAGTTTACAAAAATAATTATGTCAAAAAGAAAATGGATCCTCCAAACAAATCTTAGCCTGTAAAAGTTAATGAATTGGGCTTGTGATAATTCATAAAATACAAAAAGAAATCATGTGAATTCGTATTCAATAAAAAAACAAAACCTATTTTCTATGTGCAAGCTAATCAACTTGCTGATCAGACTGACTGTCTCAATTGGTACCATTCGTACAAAGGCACTTATTAACTTTCTCCTATATGTTGCAAATGAAGTGATCAAAAATATACGCCATACGTATACAAGGGGGGCTACGAATGAGTAAGACAATTATACCGTCTGTTCTGTTGCCTCTCGAGCTGAGTTCTTGAAACATCAGGATCATGATTCATTGGGCATGAGATTGCTGTCTTGGATGTAATTAACTACTAAGCTAACTTTAAAAATGGAGTTAGAAGCCTACAGCAAAAAAATATATTCTATGATGTGGAATGTGTATGCTGTAAGGCATACTTGACAACTTCGTAAAAGGAGACAACTATGCCAACCGACGGACCAGCACGACATACGCGAGGACCAACGCCTGTAAATAGCCCTCTTAATCCTCCATCCCTGTCCAAGAAAGATGTTAGCCCCAATGTCAGTACAAATCCTATTTCCAAAATATACCTCTAAAGTAATGTTGATTCGTACCAATAACAACTTTAGGAAGATGCACATACCTCCAAATCTCAAGTAATGTTGTTCTTGTTGTCATCTTTAACGCTCTTTCATGATTCTTCTGGAAAATAAAATCGAGATCATATTTTAGAAAGAGGATCACCCCAAAACTATGTATTTTGTATGAGTGCAAATTAATTTCAACGTGCGTTATTCCCCATTGAAATTTAAAAATGGCGAAGACTGGATGGGGGAGGATCACCCCAAAACATTGGGAAAATATCTCTGTAAAGGAAATAGTCGATTCTACATTAGGAAACTATACCGATGAATGAAATTGTCTACTGGCCGTTCATTAAAGATTAGACTTGTTGGAAAACCATATGAATGCCCAGTTATATAACTCTTAAAGTTAATCACATTATGAACAGAGCTCACTTCAATGTAGCAATGGCTAAATATTCTAAATGGTTGAACTAATTTGACGCCCAACGTCATATGTTCATACATAATGACATAAACATGAACAGTTGAAAATATAAACATACAGAAAATCCACCCCCTTGCAGGGCACTTTAAAAAGAATCAAAAGTCAGTACAGTTGTAATAAACCACATATCTATTTGATATCAAGTACTCCCTTCGTTTCAAATTATAAGGCGTATTTGACAAATTCTCACATACCAATAAAAACATTTAATTTGTTCAGTTTTTTATAAATCTTACATCTTTACCCTTATTAATTACTATTAATTAAATTAATTGAAATTGAATCAGAAGTTTTAAAAAATGAATTAATTTTTTAATAAAACAGTACATTAATTGAGATTGAAATTTCAAAAGTTTTGAATTTATCTCATAATTATTTTTAAATAATTTAAAATCAGAACTACTAATTTTTTTAATTAAATATTTTAATTAAAATTTTTAATTCACACCAATCTGTAAATGATTATACTAAAATTTCAATCAAAATCTTTAGTTCTTACCAAATTGTAAATGACTATGCTCAAAATTTATTTTAAAATTTCACTCAAAATAAAAAGAATTTGATTACTTACCTTGAAAGATATAAATTTCACTCAAATTTGATTACTTAAAATAAAGATTTCGCTCAGAATAAATTTAGATATGATATTTGATTACTTACCTTGAAAGATAAACAGTCTATTGAATGAATGAACAGAGATGACCGTGAAAAGTTAAAAGTTAAATTAGTACTCCTGAAGAAGATGATATTAGTAAATGATAATGAAATATGAAGAGTCAGACTAATAAAATATAATTAATTCTTAGTTCTTGATTTTAATTTCTCTTTCTACTATTTAATATTAACACAGATAATCATGTAATTAATAGGGGTATATAAGGAAAAAAAAGAAAAAAAAGTTATTGAAATTCTAAAACAACTTTTCTCTCCAAAGTACACCTTATAATTTGAAACGGAAGAAGTATTCTGATTTCTGAGGCTTGGCTTACAGGTTTTCAAAACCAAGACAGAATAGTGACCCTGAAAGTTTGATTTAAGTCAACAGCTGGCATGGTATTTTCTAAATGATAAATGTCACCTTCTACAAGAACCTAGGTTGATTACTTTTCCTGATGATGCAAGGCCCAAATTTCTGCTATTTCTTGGCAGTGGTAGGGTGATTATGTGAATAGAAATTTTATACACTAAAAGACATGGCTTTGAGAAACAACCTCAATTTGTCGTCGAGTTTTTGCCACATCTAGTGGACATGTGACAGCAGATGCCAAAGTTCCTGCAACAAAACCAGCAGAAAAATTTGCTCCAAGGACAGTGGCTGCACTTGCTCCATCACCCACAACTAGGTCAAGAATGTTTTTCCTAATCTGCAAAATAAGCTCCAATGTTAACACATAATACCCTAAACAAAAATAAAGATGAAATCCTTTTTATTTTGCTCATTATATGTAACAAAATCTCACTGGCTCAAGGGTTGACCAGCAAATAGCAGAGAATGGAACATCCCGAGAAAGTTGTGCACCAAGGCCAGTCCACCAGAAACGGTACCTATGTACTGCTCAAAAAATGTATTAAGAAGAATAACAAATAGAGGCAACCAAAAGAACTCAGACATCGTACACTCCAACAGAAACTGCACACTTGGTCATGTATATGGGAAAGATTTATGAAGAGAAATTTGCCTAATCAGCGTGTGAACTCATAATTAAAAAAAGAAAGATAAATCAAAGAAGATGCCAAGAGTACACTTACAGCTTTGAAAGATACTAGTGCTCTTGTCAGGATGAATGACTCCAAGTAATGTCTTCCACACCCCTGGAGGCTTGCCACTTTGGTTTATTCTAAATGCCTAAAGAACGAGAGAAAACACGTAAGAAGAAGAAAAATTCAACCTACACCCAACTTTATCATTTAAAGTTATTACCTGCATGCGAGTCCTAGCAAGTTCAACAGGATAACAAGAAATACAAGCAAATGAGCGTGCAACTGATCCAGCGAGTAAGGGAACATAAGGTGTTAAATTTGGAGCATTCTTTGTTGCAAACTCCTCCATCATGTTGCGTAAAATATCATAACAAGGCATGTAGATTCCAACCTATTTGACAGAAGAAAAACACAAGACCATTAACATATATGAGATAAGAAGACCCAAAATATATCAACCTTTAATGTAAACCATAAATAATGGAAAAGAAAATTCCAGACAGGAGATAGCTTACAGTTGGCACAGCCAATGCTAAACTTGCACTTGTGCCTCTCCACAATCTCGTAAAACCTTCCTGCAAAATTCAATCCTGTGAACCCTCTAGTAGTAAGATATTAGAGTACCAAAGGAAAAATAAAATAAACAAGTACAAAAGAACATGTACTAGATGCAGACTTGAACCATTACTACATTTGTGAAACATGACATGATATGCAACCCTTTACAAAATATTTAATCATAATATTATCAGAAACTTCATGCAAGTTTAATGAATCTATTTCACCAGTTAACTCTACCATGTGGGAGTTCCTTATAGCAAGACTTGCAACATCTCAGCCTTAAATCAAACAGAAGTTATCAGTTATATTTGAATCTAAATAGAGGTATACCACATAAATTCCCCTTCACCACACAATCCTAGAAACATAATTTCTTTCTAATCAAACTTTGAATGAGGTAGATAATTTCTCAACCTGCCTTTTCTTCATAAACCACGCTCTAAGAGGATTATATGTCTAAATAACAAATAGAAAAAATTATCACTTAAATTTTCATATCTAATGCCCAGTCAAAACTATAACTAGTTGACTACCTTCATACACAGACAAATCCATCTAATACAATCCCCAAATGTCCTGTGTATCAGTTGCAATTAGTTACTGTCAATCCTGTAATGCACAAAAATAGCATATTTTTTCACCCTTTTATGAGCTGAAGTAAAAAACTCTAAGGAAACACCATTACACTAGTCAAAGAGTGACAACTGACAAGACCACCTACACAACATGTCTTTATGAACGACACAGTATACAGAACCACTCACATAGTTAACATAACTACTATCTTCACAATGAGAAAATAAAAGTTCATTTGACTAGAGTGGAGTGAAATCTTGCGAACTTAAAACAGAGCACTTACTTGACGTATAACTTTGTAAAAAACGTCTAATGTCCCTTTATAGGTGTAACACCCAGAAGGACATGGCCGTGATGGCTGAGAGCCAGAAACAGGACACATAATATCATGTAGCCTCTGAAAATAAACAAAAGTTAAAACTAGACAAAACACAATCCAGTTAAAGAATAGAAAATTTGGAGAAACATTACCGTGTTCGTTTGAAAAGGTGCCATTCGACAATCACCTTGGTAGGGAACACCCGCAGCCTGTGCTTGAAGTCTTATCTGAAAACAGAGTGGTATGTCACTCACCGTGTCATTTAGTTCATATAATTAAATTGGAGCTGCTCTTAGTAACAAAAAAATTGATGGATACCTTGGCGACATCGAGGGGATTAACAATAATGGCGGACAGGAAGGCGGCACCAGCGGCAGAGAAGGCCCGTTCTTCGATTCTCAATTGTGTATCGGAATTGGTATCGATATGTGGTCGTGACATTGGAGAAATTATTTTCTGAATCAACATCAGCAACGGCGTAACAACGGTCTAGGTTTTGGTTTCTTCTTGCAGAAGAGAGAGAGATTCGTGGCGTCAATTTGAGAGCGCCAAACAATTCACATGGGCTTTAGGCCTCAGGCAGCTGTGTGGTTTGGACTTTTAGACTCCAACTCATTTTCCAACACGAATAATCTAGAAACCAAACAACTTCTTTTTTCTTTTATTATTATTTTTTTAAATATATATTCAATTATATTTTGCAATACCTAAAAGATGTTTGAGAGTAGTTTTTAGAGATCTTAAAAACAAGATAAGATAGACCAAAGTGAGATCAAATTAATAAATTGGTATACAAATAATACTATTTTATTTTTGTTATATAAATATTACAGTAATAAAATATTTTTAAATCACATTAATGTGGGTACAAACATTTTTACAGTCAAAAAAATCAATATGGATAGTATATTTTATATTTTATAATAATAAAATGATTTTGCACTCAGAAAAAAAAAAAATAGTTTGTGTTATTTTACTACAACAATTTAAAAAGTTATATAAATAGTAATTTTTAATAAGTTATAATGATGACATATATGTTTTAAATTCATTATCTTTTATACACCAGAACCTCGCTGTCAAAATAAGTTTTGTATATTATTTGATAATTTATATATATATATATATAAGAGTAATAGGAAAAAATCAATCACACTATTTTTTTACAGTAATATTTTGATCTTGATTTTGTTTAATAAAATTATAAAAAAAAATTACGTATATTTATAAAAGTTAAGTTATTTGGCGAAATAGATAAAAATAAGTTTAAATTCATAAACTAGTTATTCTCTGTATTATCCTATAAAGCACAAAGGAACAAAAATGTAACTTTTTGGAAATAGAATAGATTAAAAAGCCGCGATTTTTGCTGTAAAAAATACTGATTTCATGAGACTTTAAAAGTATGTTAATTAAGAAAATAATGAAAACAACCTACCAAATTAAGAGAATAAGTAAATAAATCATAAATAGTGAACTTATCTGATTAAGAATTAAGAATAGTAGAACAAATTACATGTTAAAACTGAACATAATCCATCATCTATTCATAGTAATTATAATTTCAGTCTTAAATTTGATTTATTTTTCATAAAAAACTTAAAAGAATAATATATATTCTTTTATGAGTTAAAATTAATGTAAGATTGTAATAAAAACATATTTAAAGAAATTAATATGA
Source organism: Lablab purpureus (assembly GCA_030347555.1). NCBI lineage: Eukaryota > Viridiplantae > Streptophyta > Magnoliopsida > Fabales > Fabaceae > Lablab > Lablab purpureus. Next base: position 19,459,807 of record CM059259.1, read on the forward strand.
AAAAAATGGTATGAAAAATATCAGTTTAAAAATTTTATTTTACTTTTTTATTTTTTTCCTCTTAAAAATGTTTATGAATAAGTCTATGTCTAACAAGTATATAAGGTTTATATATTATTTAAAACTATCTTAGAATTTACAATTCAAATACTTTGGAAAACTTCTTCCAAATCCAACAAATTAAATTTAACCAACTCGGTGTATGAAACCTATATTAAAATGATATTTTTATTTATAAATAACTATTTTAAAATAGAAAATGCAAAAAATAAAAAAATAAAAAAATAAAGAATTTATCACAATCATAAATAGTTAATAAATTCATCATTTTAAATTACCAATTCAAATATGATATTAGAAAATTTATGATTAGAAGAACCTAAAATAAATTTATATTGTAGATTTAACATTATTAGATTTATCTCCTATTTAATTTTATTTATTAAGTTATCTAGCTAATTAATAGAAAATTAATATACACAAGGATTGGTTAACTACAAAATCATAAAAGTTAATGTAAAGGATTATTAAGAGCCCGATGAAAAAAAATACTTGAGCAGTTGCAACTTCCATATTTTTGTACCTGCAAATATTCCCAGAGAAATTATGACTTTCTTGCACCAAATCTGGCCCATCTTCAAGTAAAAAACCCAGATTGTATTTAGTAAAAAACTTCAGCACGAAAAAATGTTCATTTGTTTTGTCTCAGAAAAAAAAACGATATTTTCTTTAAGTTCAGCAGAAGGATAGTGAGGAGAAAAAGATTGCAAAACAGAGGTGGTGAACATGAAAAAGAGGGAAAGGATCACCATGACAACAAATTTAAAGGAAACTGAAAAAAAAAAAACTAAATACAATTATAGTCTTCAAAATGTTGTTTTGGTTCTCCAATGCAGAGTCTTTTTCCTTATTTTAAGAATTCATAATTATAGTCAAATCTTTAACATATAACTCTACGGATTGTTTAGTAGATTCGGGGTGATTAATTTAAGTTTTGTTGATTTTGAACTTAAAGTTCATGACAAAAATGTTTTGATTTTGCTTTTGAATGAAAGTCACTGTGTTAAAGTTATAAGTATCATTTTGAGTTAAAAAAAAAAGAGACTATGAGGATATTATGATTTGAAAAACACGTAGGTTTATTACATTATTAAATGATGTGGAATTGGTTGAAAACAAGTTTGATATTGTAAAAGTTTGGATTATTGATTTTAATTAATGAGATGTTTATGTTTTCTAATAATTTTACTCAAGTAAAAAAATTTGTTAAAGTAAAAATATCAGCCAAAATTGATAATCGTTCTTTGAGTTAATTTTTGGTTGAGAAAATTATTTTGTTTAAGAAAAACTTTGTCATTGGAATGAAAACAAGTAATAATTAGAATTTAGTTTTAGTCATAATTTCATTCAAACACAGGTGCTTTGTTCAAGCTACAATTTAAAAAATTTATGATGTTTTATTTTAAGTTTTTTATATTTAAATTAATTGTATAATTAACTAAATATTATGTATGAGTTTAAAGGAATTATGTTTGTTTTAAACAAACTTATAATATAATAGAGATATTTTTATTCCACTGATTGTATAAATCACATAACTTAGTCTATTAAACTTTGATATAAATATTATTTGTTGAAATTTAAATTATTATTTATACGTGTGGATTTGTTATCCATCTACATACATTTAGATATAAATAAAATATGATTATTATTTAATTATAAAAATATTTTAAATTTAATTTAATTATAAAAATATTTTAAATTTAATTTAATTAATTCACCCTATTATTTATTTGTTGTATTTATTATCGTAATTGTCAATATTTTATGAAATAAAAAAGTGAAAGAAAAATTACTTAATTAAAAGAATAATGAAATTACAATTTTTGAGCGGAAGAAGAAAAAAAAATCTTATCTTATGTAAAAAATATTAAACTGTTCTTCAGTGTTCTCTTCTTCTCCAAAAATAAAGTTTAATAAAAGAATAATTTGAATGAGCATGGGAAAAGGAAGATGGAAAGAAAGAGGAATGCAAGTTGTGAGGGGGCAGCAGAGAGGGCAGAGCAGTGTCATAAAAAGGGGGCATTGGATATGCTCTTCATTTAATACCCAGCTGTAATGTGCTCATTGTATGTTCCATTAGACGACCATGAAGAGTGCCCTTTTGAATTTTGACCTAGGTCAGGTGCTGCCCTGCTGCCCTAATTAATTATTAACCCACCCCACTCTCATTCTCTCTTTTTCCTTTCTCTATTACCTATTTCTCTACACAAGCACCATTCAACTATGTTCCAATAACATTAGGCTTTTTGGAAAATGCATCTCCTATTTTTTATATACTTTTATTAATTAAAGTTAATATAAAGAATATGAAGATTTTTTCATGTAAGACTTATAAGATTTAATTATTTTACTTAATTTTTAATGATAAAGTTAATATATTTTAGAGAGTGTAAAAATAATAAATTATTAATAAGCACGATCAAAAGTGTGCTGAAATAATTTTAAAAATAACCTCTTAAAAAATATTGCTTAAAAAAGTGATATTCTATTATGATTTATGATTTTAAAAGCTTTTAGTATAATGTGAGTGAAATGAAAAAGAAAGACACACGAAACCTTTTATACAAATTTAATTATTTTTTAATCTATATTTAATTAATCCAAACAATTTTAGGTGATTTTTCAACTAAAATCTTGATTTATTAAAATACAATAACTCTTGTGCAACTAAAATAAGAAAGTACAAAACTCTCCTTAAAATACCATTCAAAAATATTTCAAAAGATAATGAAAACAACACTAAATTATCTAATGAAACATTTAATTATCTCAATTATCTAATAAAACATTCAATTATCTCAAGTTCACACCATATCCTAATACAAAGTGTCAAGACAAATAACAAAAGAAAAAAATACAAATATTATCTTGAATGTGACAATAATTTTTTTTATCTTAAACACTTTTTTCTTAATTAAAATATAATGTCTAAAAATTCAAGAAGTTATCTTTTGAAAAGTGAAAAACTCTCTTTAAAATATATAAAAAGGTGTTCTTAACCAAATAAATAGTAGAGATTTGTTTTAAAAGATATTTTAGAATTAATAACTAAAATAAATATTATTATTAATTTTAACTTATTATTATTATTATTATTATTTTAATTCATAACAAGATTATTATGTATCATAAGATGAATTACGAGTAGAACTAGATATACAGATGATTCTATTACTTTAAGTTTATTATCGTATAAACTCGCACTATAAATAAATTTGTTCATTTAGTCCACATTTTAAATGTTCATAAATTGTATCTTTTCGCAAAATCTGCGAATGAAACGAGAAAGCCGCACCCGCAAAGGTACATGGATATATTTTACCATTCATTTGTATAAAAAAATTTACTCAATTAATTAAACAATGTACAACCAATAAAAGTAAAATAAATAAATTTTGGGTTGAATTTAGTTTGGCTATAACAATTATAAGTTAAAAATATTAAATTTTAGATTAAATCATACTTAGTGATAACCTAAAAAACAATAGGTATTAGATTTGTTGTTAAATGTAATTTGGTATTAAAAACTACTTAACTCACGGATTATGCAGAGATAAATATAAAAAAATTCATACTAAACCCACATGTTATGCATGGACAAATATAAAAAAATACACACTGAAACTACCAACTTTTGTCCAAATACCCGAATAACATACTCAATTCAATTTAAACATAATTAATTATTTGTAAACATTAGAATTTTGAAAATATTTAACATAATTTCTATTTATAAAATAATTAATTATTTATGAAATATGTGAAAACTATTTTTGGACAGGATAATGAATTATATATTCTAATAATTTATTACATATTTAAATAATTAATTATTATATTCAAAAAATAAATTTCAAATTCTATTTTGCTAAAAAAGTTAAAGAAATGATAATATTTTATATTTTTTTTTATCATAAATGAAGAATAAAAATAGAAATAATGAATATGAAATACTGGTATCATCATGAAATCAACACATGTAGTGTTGAATTTTTTTTAATATTTATTGTTTAAATGAATAATTAAATACCTTTTCTTTATAAATCTTCATAAAATAAAAAATTTATCCATAAATCTAACTGAATATTTTTTTCGTTAATTCGTTTTCCAGATCTACTTGAATAAAAAAACATGAGTTTTGTTATGAATTTATATGCATTAATTTCAATAAAAAAATATAAAAGAAGTTAATAAATTATTTTCAAAGAAATTGAAGAAAGTTTATATGTATATGTTTTTCATAATTAAATCTATAGAACTTATTGTGTATTTTTCGTCAAATTTTTTAAAACCAGAAGAAAATTGTTCTGATATTGTGATGCATCATCGTCATCCAAGTAATCCAATATTGTTGTGATGCATTTGATCTCAATTTGGAATGTCACCATATTAGAGAAAACATGTATAAAAATAAAAAGTGTACACTTATTTTAAAAGAACAATACAAATAAATAAATAAAATGAAAAGATAAAATGTTATAGAATAAAAAATCAAGAGAAAATATAAAAAAATAAAAATGATATGTAATAAAAGGGAAAATAATACAGCTTTAAATAAACTAGTTCATCACAGCACGTCACCCTTCATTTATTTTTTAATGTAAATAATTATTATTTTTAAATAAATTAAATTTTATGGGACTATTGATTAGTATAATTGATATATTTTATGTTTTTTTTAACTTAGTTTGTGTGACTTCAATTAGTGTTAATCATAAGATGATGAATAATTTGTATCATTATTACGAGCAAAAATGCAATTAGAATCTATTTTTAATTTTTTATTTTTTATTTATATACTATTTTCTTCAATAAGTTATTTTATTTGTCATATTTATTTCTCTTTTACTTTTTTCATCTAATTATTATTTTTATTTGGTATATATTAGTTAAATATAAACTTTAAAAAGTTATATGCACCTTTATCATGTTTTTATTTTAAAAATTTTGAAATATATTTTCAGTGTTTGCTTTTATTAGAATAACTCAGTAATTAGCATATGTGTATCCAAACAAATTTCACCAAATTATATAAATCATATAATATTAATAATTATTAATCATGTGATACTTATCAATCTCTTTCATTATGCAGGAAGTAACTCAGACCTACATAAGCAATGCATTCACTTCTTACTGGTTATTGGACTTTTTTTCTTATTAGTTATTTATTTATTTTGGCAGTATTTGAAAATCCAACTATTATTGATAAAAATCAGTAGTAAGTTCATCTTAGCACAAATATCATTTTTCTTTATGGAGTAATTATAAATGTATGTGCACAGTAAAAGGTGTTTGGAAAAGGACCAATGAAAAGCTTGCATTGTATGAGTATCAATACACACCTTTGTTTGTGGGCAGGGCAGGGCATGCAAGTTGGTCTGTTATGTTCTGTTCTGCCCTCTCATTTAAATCTCATCTCCTTCACATGTACACACAAAAGCATCCGACAAACAAAAAGTCTGTACCAACCTCAACCTATTTTCTCCCTAAACGTTTGACCAAACCCCAAATTACTCATTTATAGCTAGAGCCAATTCAAGAAGCGTGCTGCCATTTTTACCATAAAAGCAACTCAGCATTCTCTCATTAGTCTTACAATCTTAAGATGAAAGTCCACACTTCCCAATAGACCGTGATCTTTATTTGTTTGTAGGCAGTGCTAAAAAATCAGCATCACCCTTTTTATTCTAGTGCCTAGGATAGAGAGCTCAAGGTAAATATCTCCAAAAACACTACTCAATAATCAAGTCACTCTGTTATATTCCAGAGTGTTTCTTTTCTACCCCTAATCAATAAACTCTTTCAAATCAATGGGTCAATGTGTGTTAATGGGTCCAAGTGACTCATCCTTGGTACCCAAAATCTTTGTGTGGGAAGTTGATTTAGCTCATAATACACCTTTTGTACCAAGTGGTTCCCTACTACATTCCATCCACACTCTTTTAAAAAGATCATGCTGGGACTCCTCTCTATCTTCACCTCATGCCGACATCTATCATATCTGTTTCGGGTCTACATGATTTTTTTATGGTTTTAAGGTGTCAGTCTACCACATGCCTACACAATTTAATGTCCTCTTTGACAAAGGACAAAGTAGCATAAACAATAGTATCTTTCAACAAAAAGTTCCTCTTATAACTATCTTCTTGTTTTCTTCTCCACCTCAAAGTAGCAGCATACACACACATATATATATTATTTATAGAATAATGATATTATTAGTCTACTATTTAATCGTTATAGTTACAATTTTAGAAAAAAAGATAATACTTATTTTCTTCCATTTAAAAACAAAGTCTTGCCTCCAAAAGTATGGCTAACCAAGAGGTAAGATAGGTGACAGTGGGATACTTAATGGCCAACAATTACACGTGAAATTATACTTTAGTGCATGAGTGACAGCCTTTTACACCCGCGCCTAATATATGGTGATGTCTAAACAAAAATATCTCACCAACACTTCAAACTCATGTTTACAATATAACAACATCAACATATAAAAAATGTAAAAAGGGAGAGTCAAATTTGTAAATCAGAATATCAGAATTTCATTACATAACACTGTTACAGAACAAAATTGGAATTGGAAACAATACAGTACCTTGATTCAAGAGGAAGAAAGATCATTGAAGTAACTATCTATATCCCAGTTGAATGATTGAAAATTCTCATTGACAAGATGGGAAGTATCACTGAGATTGTCATCAGGATGTAGTACATTAGTTTCAGTGATAACATGATTTTCATAATTGAAATCAAAATCGATGGAGGGTAAATTTGAATCTAAAAAAAAGAAAGTATCTTCCAAACTTGGGTCTTCTATACTCAAACCATCTGTTTCAAAAACTTCTTCGAACGTAAGTTGCTCATGTTGAAGTCCGAACACAGAAGTGGGTGAAGGCAGATGAGACTCTTTACTTGAATCGCTCCCACCACTCACATTCTCAACCAAACCACTAACACTATCTTGAGATTCATCATAGCCATACTCAGAAAGAACGGCATCCCTGTGCATGTCTTCCCTTGTAGGAGGCATGATGAAATTAGTGAGAGCATTGCAACCTCTAAGGCTAATAGCTGCTTTGTCATAAACCATGGCAGCTTCTTCAGCAGTGTCATAAGTCCCTAACCAGATTCTTGTTCTCTTGACAGGATCTCTGATTTCTGCTGCCCACCTTCCCCATGGCCGTTGACGAACCCCTCTTAGCTTTCTTCTGCCACTCGTTTTTTCCTTGTAAAGTTGTTTCACTGACACACTGGTTGAAGGCGTCTTCTCCACAATTCTGATCTCATTCACAATCTTCTTTATTTTAACCCCTCCTTCTTCTTCATCTTCATCATCTGTGGCATAGGGATCCATCACAGAAATCCGAACTACCCTTGGTGTTTGCTGCAAAATGCCATGTTTGGCATGCATGTAAGTGACAACTCTCTCTTCACTCAATCTGGCTTCCATGTAGTGAATAAGCAGAGAAAGTTAGACAAATAGAATTGTACGTTTCAGTCATGGACATGTACCTTTATTGCTACTTGCTCACAGACTCTCCTGCCATCAATTCTGTATAATTTAATATGGATTATGATTTTTAACTTTTTTTTTTTCTTTTCAAATCTTTCTTTTCCTTCTATCTTTATCAATTCTAAAAACGCTACCTTTATTTTCTATTTTTAATCTTCTTGTATATATTATATTAGTTTTTATCTTTTCTTTTAAATAATTAAGGTTTCCTTTATCTGCTTAAATATTCAAGTTACTCTTATTTTGAACTCAAAAGATATTACTTTTATTTCCTTAAACTTAATTGGTAATATTTGAAGATACTATATAAGATTAGTAATTGAATAATACACTATATAAAACATAATAACTAAAAAAATATGAATCAAAATAATTGATTTTAAAAAAATTACAAAGAGTTTGAAATTTATAAAAATTAAATTAAAAATGTCTCAAAATATTTTTCTAAAAATTATAAATTTAAAATTAAAAGAATAAGAATATGGATTGATATTGGTAGTCTGGATGTTACAATTCTCCATAGATCTTTACATGATAATTTAAAGAAAAAAAAATACCCAGACAAATTTTTAAAGAATTTAAATTAAAAGAGAATAAAGCAAAAAAAATCTTATACCAAATGAAATATAAAAAATAAATAAGAAAAGAAAAAATTATGATTATTTAGATATGAGATTTCTCTCTGCTTAAAAACATCTAAATATAATTTCAATTTTTGCATTTTGTTCTGTCCACAATTTTGATATCTTATTTTATGAAATTAAGACATTTGATTTCTTTCTTTAAAGAATCCACGATTTTAGTCAAATTCTCAATTTTACTTTATCTATTTCCTATATTTAAATTGATGAATTCAATCTCTAAGATACTTCAAATCAATATACTAGGTTTACATTTCAATTCAATCAAAATAATAAAAATTATTAAAAATTCAGGTTTTCACTAAATTTATGATTTTTTGAATAAGAGATAAAATATTTTCATTTTAAACTGACCACTATTTATGAAGGTCCGTTCGATAAAAGTAGTAATCGCAATTACATTTAACCCCATGAATATTCAAGTTTATTTAAAAATAATTGTATCAAAATTAGTTTTATAACATTTAAAATAAGTTATAATTCCGTGACTGAACCTAGAACCAATTTGAGAGCACAAAAAAACATATAACGTTTGTTAAATTTTAATTTTAATATTTTACAATAGTGAGATTAAGATCATTTGAGATTGTATTTTATAAGATAGTATTATCGTATGCTTTGTATTGTATTATATTATCTTATATCGATTTTTATTTTTAATTCCAAGTAAGTAAACAATCTTACTTGCTTTTTAAAATTCTATTTATACGTGAGATTTTTTTAAATAAACCATATTTAATATTAAATAACTTTTATATGCATATGTAAATATATTATTAATTTAAAAGTTTAATATTTTATTATTATATAAAGTATATATGATAATTTTTTCAAAAAAAAAATTAAATATTAAAATGTATAAAATTTAATTAACTTATTAATATATAATATTTGAAATATATTAATAAAAAAATTACTTTTATCTATAAAATAATGAATTAGTTTATATTTAACAAATTTTTGTATAAATTATATTCATAGTATCAATCATTTGTATTTTAAAAAAGTTGTAAAATCTTTAAATTAGTATCAATCTCTTAAGTTGTGTATGAATAATTTATTATGTATGTAATAAGAAAGAAAAATACGTAAAAAAGTAGTGTTTAGTGAGTAAGAAGGGGAATGACAATCTCACTGCACTACCCAAAAGTGTTCAAATCAATAATATAGGAGTAAATTTGTTAGATTATGTTCTTTTTCTTATTATATCAATAATTTAAATTAAAAAAAAAAACTATAAAACTTTAAGGGAAAAAAACTAATATCACATTCTTAAGTTGTATATGTAGATGATACTAATTTGCTATTTAATGAAAAAGATATAGAAAATGTTTAAAAAGGAAATAAATTAATTGACAAAGTTGAGTGAATACGAATTCTCAATTCAAAAATGAGTATTCAAATGCACAATATAGAAATAAATATTTTTCGTTAGGTTATTATTTTATTTGAGAAAAGTAAATAAATAAAACTTATGTATGTAGACATAGAGGGGGTCGTATTTTAAAATTAAAAAACAAAATTTACATTAAAATCTTAATTTAATAATTTGATTTTAATAAATATAAATGATTTAAAATAGTATTATAATTAATAATTTTTAATATTTCATTTCATATTTTTTGTAAGTAATTTTTTCATAGCTAAGATAAGGAAGATAATGGAGATAAATTTTAGTTTCCCATCTTATTTTTACATTAAAATTAATTTTCATTCTTATTTTGATATTTAATAAATATAAAATTTTTATTTCATTTTTATTGAATAAGGATATCCATATTGAATTAATATATTATTATGGAATAACGGACTCATTTTTTTTATTTTTAATATTAATTAAATAATTTTTATAAAAAATAAAATTATTAAAAAATACGATATTATAATATAACAATTAAATAATTATAAAAAATAGTAAAAAGAATTAAATATATATTTTAAAAATAAATTATAAAATTGAAAACTAAAAAAATAATATAAAATTTATTAAATTAATTAAGAAATTAAATATATTTTAATAATTTAAAACAAAAATAATTATAAAAGCAAAGACATGTATGTATAGGTATGGAATTGTAAAGTGTAGATTCTCCATTTTCATATTCAATATAAAATATTAGATTTTACTGTGCTCATACTTATATTCATATTTAATATAAAATATTAGATATTATTATGCTGATACTTATATTCATATTCTTTAATTAATATTATTTTTTTTGTAAAAATTAAGTCAATTAATACATATACTTATAATAACATTTTAAAAATAGTAAATGTCCTTAAAAGTGAAAAAAATATTAGGAAACATTAATATAATATTTTCCAGACTATGAACAGTTTTTTAAAATCAGTCGCTCTCACTTTCAATTAAAGACACTCTTAATTTGATCCATAAAATGATTAATACAAGAAGATTTTCTATTCTAGTCTGTGATTTTATTCTCAACATTTTCGCCAAAATATATTATTTATATATCAATAATAAAATCTTTAAACGATATACAAATTTCAGTATTCTTTATTTAAAATAAGAAGAGGTATTATTGTAAACGTTTATCACTTAATATTTTTAATTAATGAAAAATAAATAAAAAATTGAGACGATGAGTTTAAATATAAAGACTCCAGTAACATTCTCCTTTACACAGCATCTATAATAATCAATAATAATAACAATAATTTACTTCTATAACTTTTTATATCTATTTTTTTACCTTCTTTATTTTTGTTTTTCTTAACTAACTTTTTAATTTCCATAATTTACAATAAATTATTCATAATGAGATTAAAACTGTCTATATTATACTATTATAATAATTAATAAAAAGTTGAATTTTTTTTATAATTATTTTTTTACAATTTTATTTTATTTTTTCCTTCTTTAATTTTTGGGAGGCAAGAAAATATACTTAAATCAAAGCCAACATAGATTAACTAACATGCTTTATTTTATTAATACAATCATAGTATGTCATTTAATTAAGCATGTTATTTTTATTTAGGAAAGAATTTTTTTATACACAAAAGTCATGATTTTTTTATAATTGTAAATTATATCAATTATGATTTATAGGACTAAAAAAATGTTTCGTAAGAAATATTGCCAAAAATATTCATATAATTAACCTTGAAAACAAGAAATAATGTTATTTTGCTAAAATATTTAATATCTTTAAAAGACATTAAATAATTTAATTACAGAAATATGAAGCTTTTTCTGTTATATTTTTATTTTGTGTTGAAAAAGTTATATTTTCACCTTCCATGAAAATGTTATTCGAAAAATTGACTAAAATTCATAATGTTATTTTGTAAAGTAAAGCAAAACATGAAAAACATACTTTTACGGTATCATATATTTGAAATTTTTAAAAAAAATATCTTTTACCAAATGCTCTCAAATATTTTTAATACATTGTATAAGGTTAATAGTAGAATACGCACTATAAAAATATAATAATTGAAACAAAATAATATAATTTAAATAATTGATTTTGAAAAATATTATGAATTTAAACTAACTAAAATATTAAATTACAAATGTCCAAAACATATTTATCACTAAAATTAAAATAAAAAACAAATTCAACTAAAAAGATAAAGAAAATTGATATAAAAAATAAACGTCTTCATCATTTTATATTTATCAAATATTTGAAAAGATAATTTTATCAGAAATTATATGTACTAACTTAACGATTCTTAAACTATTAGCTACTTATTTTCAGTATGCATTAACTTTTCAACTCTTAACTACTTTTTTAACTATTATCTGGACTTTCAATTTTAAAGCTAGCTTTTCAGACAGAACCTTAAAGATTCTTCATCATTTTGATATGTAACAGGCGTTGATGAACAAAGTTATCATACAATGCCACACAAAGTAAACAAACATGATAAGGCTAACAAAAATATAATACTGAAAAATGTTACATAACTTACCTCCAATTTAAGATTTAAGAAAGGGGTGAATGGGATTATTTAAAACTATTAATCTCATTAGTAATTCAATGAAATTAAGTATTTTAATTACATTTGTCAGAGAAAAAAAAATTAAATGAAGTAGAAATCATCTGTCTATTTTTTTTCTTTGATTTCTCTAATTAAATTTTGATATATAATTAAAATAGATATATAAGTATTTTACTTTTTTTATTTTATTTATTTATATTTAATATTATTTTTTTAATTTTCTTATCTTAATATATTTCAATCATAATAACTTTTGATATTATATTTTTTTAAATATTTTCTTTCACCAATCTCTCTCTTTCTCTTACTTAAATATTTTAAATTTAATAAAATAATTTTATTATATAGTTTTTAAAATAATAACACTAAATTACAATTTAAAAAAAATATATAATTTTATAATTTTTTATTTAATTAAATTTTTTTAGTTATAATAATATATATTAATAATGAAATAATTTTTTATTTGATACAAATTTTAATTATGAGTAATTAATTTTTAATTCTTATAATAATATATATTAATAATAAAATAATTTTTATATTAGTAGTGACATATAAATTTTAATTATAAATAATTAATTTTTAATTTTTATAGCTTTCAGGTCTATTTTTAATTTTAATTAAAATTATATTAATAAAAGAAAATATTTGAATTTAAAAAATTAAAAATGTATGAAATGTAAAAAAAACAAATTAAAGTTTTTTTAAGAATTATTTATTTTTAATTTTTTTCTAATTTATTATTATTATTATTTTAAAAGCAACAAAATTGTTAAACTTAAAGTTTTTGATTTAAAAAAAAGAGAAATCAGTAAAAAAGAATATTTAAAAAAGTATCATAAAGAAAAAATATTTGATCTTACGTAGTAAAATAAAAAAATTAAAGATTAAAAATATAATATTAAATACAAACTGAAAAATAGAAAAATAAATATTGATATATTTATTTTAATATGTTTTAAAATTTTATTGGTGGAATCAATAACACAAATGTGACAAGATGATTTTTATATGTTTAAATTATGTATATACAAAATGTTTGTCTGTTGCAAGATAACAAAACAGACAGCAAATGTAGGAGATGGGGTTGGAGAAATGTATACTAAACATTTCAAGTTTCAACACAGAAACTATCTAGTCATCAAAAAATTATATCGCACATTGTTTATGGTAGAGTAATGTAGATCTCTCATTCCAAAACATAGAGATAGCACAGTTTCTTGGTCTTTCCCGACAAAAATAAATAAATAGAATCACCTGTAGTGATAATATAGACAACTTGACAGCATGTTTTCTTTCTCAACAGTCAACACAATGATAGAAATGACCCTCGAAATACTTTGATCTTTGGTTTTTGTTCAGATGTGTTAAAAAGTTTTTCATTCATGTATTCTTGTAGCTTGAGACACCATTATGTAATGAGAAAATATAACTGTTGGAGTTTGAAACAAGACAAATCAAAATTAATTAGTTAGTTTATAATAGGGTATCCATGAAACAACTTTTCACAACACTGAACAAAAGACGATTATATAGTCAATAACATAAATATAGTTTCAGTATATTTATCCATATAATGAAATATATAGCTATTACTGTAAAGTCATAAAGAAGTGAAGTTTAAGTAAGGAATCCAAGTAACTTCTAGGAACTAGGAATCATCATAGTACGCAAAGATAAATAATTGTGAACACAACATTGAAAGAACACCAGCAACTGATATTCCCAGCACTCACAGCAGAAGTTTCATACAAACACACTAAAAACCCTCCCTATTGTCTTCACAGATGTATGTGGGCAACATGAGACCTATCCTCGACATAAGTCAACAGCAGGAATAGAAAGATAGATTATACATTAATGTCTTTTAACAAATGGAAGGAGCACGTCCTATCCTATAATATAAGGCCTCATTCCAACACGCTAGCCCATTGCATACTTCTGAGTCCAGCTCCTAGCTGTTGTCTCATACTTGGACCTGTCTGTCTTGTACATATGAGCAATTTCAGGCACCAAGGGATCATCTGGGTTTGGATCCGTCAATAGGGAGCAAATGGAGAGCAACACCTGAAAAAGGAAATAGAAACCCTTCCCACCCATTTAAAAAACAGCGATAGACCAACAGCAACAGCAACCATACATAATACATTCCAATGGGAGGCCTTCCAATGTTTTTCCCAGAAAAAGTTCCTAACAACAAGACACATTTAAGAAATGTTCCTTGTATGATATAATATTACAAGCCATAACTTAGGATTTTGAAGGTGAAACAGATGCATGCAATAAAATAGTATACTACAAGAATTGGACGCAGTTCAGACCCCAGAATTTGAAATAGACCCAAGATATTTCACCCTACTACTGGGTGAAATTTATTAGAAATCATAAAAGTTAGTGGGTTCCAATTCATATTCAATGAGTCTCATTCAAGATTTTATAGTTTCCAATAAATTTTAACTAACAGCATTGAGTGCATTAGAAAGAATATGTTGCTAGCACTCCCCCCATAGCATACTTATCCATCAATATTCTGGATTATGACAGACATCGCCATCACACAGACCACAGGTTTGTAACCTTGTACAACACGATGCTAAATTAACTGTTGGATTTTTCTACCAATTATTTGTATATTCTTTGCCACAGAAATACTTGTGATTATAAGCATTTTTGCTGTATTGCAAAACTATCTTTCCAACACAAATGAAGCCATTGAAGATTAGCATTAAAAAGTTTAGCAGTCATAACCTTAGAAATTGTCAAGGCAGGGCTCCACTGCTCCTTTAAGATATCAAGACAAATGCTACCATTGCTGTTGATATTTGGGTGAAAAACTTTTGTCCTAAACGCAACCTGCAAGAAATAAAGTAGACATACAGAAAAATAAGGGTTAAATAATTGAAAAAACTGAGCTTTATGTGAATTGGAGGTCAGTTCTAGTTAGCAGTAACAGTGAACACTAAAGGAAATCATTTGAAAAGCTCATTTCATTTTCCTAAAAACAGTAGAGAGGTTAACACATACTTTCTAAGCAAATAATTCAAATCTAAATTCTGAAATATCAAATAGAAAGAGCGAATCCAGATCACTGAAGTAGACAATTTATTCTTTTCTGCCTTTAAGGTGCAACCACACAAACTTCTTTTAAATGATTTGAAGGTAAAGTTAGAGTAACGATACCAGCCCTCATTTTCATACACCACCACTCATGGTAATTGGATGAATAAAGTATGAAGTTTATGATTATTGATGGAAAAAATCAAATGGTTGATATTTTCATAAAATACAAGCACATGGACAACAAATTATGAGCATGTCAGAATCAGCTTTCTTCATTTTCTCTTCATCAGTTAATATTTACACTTTACTTTCTAAAGTACATCCTATCGCATAAAGGATCTAGATCTCTCTGGTGACCAATGGGTTCACTGAACCAAGAAAGAATAGGCTCTTCTGTCGTATAGATCTTGAGTAACCACCAGTTCCACGGTCATATCTTCTGATACCTCTCTTCCCAACTGCTCTGACCCCAAAATCTTGGCCTTGAGAGCTAATATTTCAACTCCTTAGGTAACCTCACTATGCATATCCTAAACCACCAATTCCACGGTCCTATCTTCTAATACCTCTCTTCCCAACTGCTCTGACCCCAAAATTTTGGCCTTGAAAGTTAATATTTCAACTCCTTTGGTCCCCTCACTATGCATATCCTAAAACAACATCCACTACTACTCGTTGCATTCTCCAAGTAGTGGCTACTTCAAACATAGCACCTTCATAGCTTATAATTGCAGAATTCATTATTTTAGCACCTTCATCTCTACAGGTAACTGTTAGAAACTTCAGCACGTGAAAACGACACATAAGCTGCTCCCCAATCAGGAAAAGTAATATTTGTTTTTAGCCCAACCATGCAAAGCCCATGCAGTGAACTTCTAAGCAGAAAATAAAACTCAACAACGGAAAAACTAGTAGTCCACTACACATAAAATAACATCATTTCCATTTGTAAATACTAAGGACCCCCAAAAATGCCGCCAGATTGTGATTTAGCACACACATCAGTCACTGCCAAAATTCAACATATCAATTGTATAAACATCTCAGTCGAGGCATACATCTTACATTATGCAAGATTTTAACAGCACAGCAAAGGAAGGAAGCATTTGATGATTGAAATCAAAATACAAATATCTTTAAAAAAATATTCCATAGAATCTAATCAACAAATGGTAGGAACAATCTAAAATTCAGGAAAAATAGAAAATGTTACAATATAAACGGATAAAAAGTCCACTATTCTCCTAGTATATATATAATGAAGGCAGAATTGTTGAAATTGTATTGAGCATGAAACTAAGGCAGTACCTTGGGTGGCTTGAATGGATAATCAGGAGGAAAATGAATAGTGACTAGAAAAACACCCCCAGCATAAGGACTGTCAGGGGGTCCCATTATAGTTGCCTGCCAATGAAACATATCTTCTGCTACAGGACCTGGGAAGGTAATAATCATCAGAAAACAATAAACTTAACATTCAATTTCAAACATAGAATCAGAGAATAATGTATAATGTGTAACAGACTAAATAACGGAGTTTAAATAAATTTTTCAAATATACAGACTTACAACTTACATCTGCTTGTTTGATAAATACATTCTTGCATCTCAGATGACAATATATCAGTCAAATATAATCATAAAGTAGACATGTCTTAAAATGGATTCAACAACCAAAGCAGAGATAATCATAATAGTCTCTCCATCTACAATCTATGATAGTTGTTGCAAATCCATAATTCAACAGTCTCAGACTTTGGAGAAAATCTCTAATAAAAGAAGGCAATAGAGACTACAGATATTCTAACAGTCGCAGCGTTAGCACTTCACATGCAGGATTAGCTTCAGTAGAAAAGAACACAAAGGGGATTTAATTTAAAATAAAGAAAGAAAATCAAGACCTATCAATAACAAATTTAAGAAATAACAAACTTATGAACCGTTCGTTATTGATTATTGCCCTTAACCATGAAAAGCTTCAGACCAGCAGAAAAGTCTCACAATATATCGTACTGACGATAATCTTCTAAGGTCACACGACCTAGGACGAGAAGCTCGCAACAAGTATCTCATCCTACCTCCTCAAAAATTGTAAATATCACACACCTAAACCGCCATCTAGTAACTATAATAAAATTCAGACAAACCCACGAAACAAAGAGAGAGAGAAAAATAAACAAAACAACGACCCAGATACTTGTAAATTCCAAAATTCATAGATCGAGCAACATAGGAAGCTTAATTAAAGGTTTGGGTACATACAAGGCGAAAAGGGGTGAAAAAGAAGAGGAATTGGGTGAAGGAAATTGTACCAGCACTGCAAGAGGTTGGAGGATCTTTCTGGAGGTCCTTGAGCTCCTTCAGAATCCGCTTGGAGGCCATGGAAAAAGAACAGAAGAAGATTCACTTTCGATCTACAAGAGAAGGGAGCGTTGCAGAGAGAGAGAGAGAGAGAAGTCCCTCTTGAACGAAACAAACGAGGAAGAGAAAACCAAACCAAGTTGCAGATATGACTAAGTAAGGAAAGAGACAATAATTATACAATAGAAATCTAAAATCGCTATCCAATTTTACTAATCTTGCGCGGACAAAACACAGACCCGTGTTTTTTTTCTTTTTATGTTTGAGTTTTTTTCTTTTTAGGAAGATTTTGTTGTTTTTATTTTCTTTTATTATTTTACCGCTTTTATCTTTTTATTTTTTTTCATTAAAGGTTACAATATAATTAGTTTTTAAATTATAATATTTGTTTTAATTACTTATTTTAACTTTTTTCTAATATTTTCCTTTTTCTTGATAAGTATAAAAATAAATGTCCGATTGAAAAAATAATAATCGAAACTATTTTAAACTTTTAAAATAGTTGTTAAATAAAAAATATCTTAAAAACAACATATAAAAGTGTTGAAATTACTTTATGTAAATAAATTGTATATACTTAATCAGGTTTAGGGTTACAGCAATATGAATATTTTCGTAGCAAGAGTTATATATATATATATATATATATATATATATATATATATATATATATATATAATTCTATAAAGTTGTGTTTTATAATATGTTTGGAATATGTTAACATCATCCTAAATTTAAGACTTAGATTTTTTAAATAGACTTTAGGTTATAAGAATTAAAATTAATTTCTTGTATTTGAAATATGTATATTTTTCTAATAACAAAATAAAATATTAATTATAGTATGAATTTTATATGTAAGATTTTGATTATATTATATAAATAAGAGTTATTTATTTTTTAATTTATTTTAAAAAAATTAGTTTAGAAACAATTATTTTTTATATTTTTTTAAGACTAAATTGTTTTTTATGGTCAAATTTTTATTAGATTAGGTTTACCTGAACTGGCAAGGAATAGAACTTGTAAGCAAAAATTCATTCTAGTAAATGATTTTATTTTTATTGGTATTTTAAGTTTTTTTTCTCCATTTCTTGATTTAAGTGTTTTAAAAAGAAGTTATGTAAGTGTAAAATTTAGCTTTGGGGAGATTGAAGTGGTTTACAAGAAGATGATAGTTTAAATGTTTCAATCCAAGTAAAGAGAATAATATTTTATTTTAGTAGTAATAATTGTTTACTTATTTTGGTTGTAAAAGATGTATGAAATATGAAACTTTGTGAATCTCTCATATAGTTGTCAAGATTTGCAAGGAGATATATGTTGTTATAAGTTGGTGTATATAAAATATTGGTATGAGTGTAGAAATCTTGGAAAATGGTAGTGTTGAACTGATAGGAGTAGTTTGCGACCTGAATATAACTCATGTAAGTGATGGACGTAGCTTAAGCAAGAGAAGTGTAGATACAACTCTCTCTCCACCGGAGGTGTGCCAATCAAACAACAAGATAGTCACTCAAGTGATGGGATGGTCGCTCAAGTGATGGTGAGGTCTAAGACTTGCTTCTTCTTGACATGTGTAACTCAAGCAATATCGATATGATCTACTCCATGTTGTTGAGGTCGTTCAAGCGAATTTGGAATGAGATGAAAATGTAAAACCTGTAATGATGAATTAATAGGATAAATGTTTATATACATGTTTTGATGATTCTATGATGTGTATAAGGTGAGTTGGAATTATATAGGATTTGGATATATATATATATAATTGTTGTTTTGATGCACGATTAGAACTCTTAATGGGTGGTGATTAGAGTCTTTTAAGGGTAGTTAATTCTTTATAAATTGCTTATATACACATATGTACATACATACACACATATATATATATATATATATATGATTGTGGTATATGTGTATATAAGGTTTGAAATTCTTGATAAACAGTGTTAGGAACCTTTTTTGAGTGGCTTAAGGATAAATCAGGTGGTATTGTGTCTTGAGTGACAATAATAAACATGATACTCACTTAATAAATATATTCCTCTCGACTTTACTATTATCTAGTTATGTAGAAAAAATTTGAGGTAGTAAGAAAATGATGAAGACTAATACGAAACTTTGAAAATAAATGTACATATGACTATAACATATGTTTTACATCATCCTAACATCTAAAATTTTTGACCTGATTCTATTATGTGTCAAGAGTTAGCCTCTAATAAAATATGTATATTTGTTATTATTTATATATATTATCTAAATATACACATGATAATATTGATAATTATTATTTAATAAAAAAGAATTGTATTTGAGGTTAGTGTTTTTAGTTTTCTAAAATGTTACTTATAAGACTTTATTATTAGAGTAAAATTATAAAAAAAATATTAAAAAAAATATGTTAAAATAAGATATGTAAAAATAAATTAAAATTTCATATTACAATACAAATGTTATAAGAGAATTTAGTCAACTCGGTCCAATCCAATTACGTTTGGAGTGAGTTTAAATTACGTGTCATAAATGCTATTGGATTAATGCTTTCATTTCTGTAAGAAATATTTTTTTTTCTATTGAAAAAAAGGCAGTAAAATTATTTTGGTATAGATTCACTTTCACAATCTATGTATTCTGCAATATGTAATTTAAATCTTTACAAAATGTTAATGGCAGATTTTGTTTACTAATTTTTAAAAATTAAGTAATATTAGTTCATTATTAATATATTATTCAATTATTAACAAATATTAGCATATTTATTAGAAAAAAATGTATTAAAATTCATTATAAAATTTTACTTTTAATACTATTTTTGAATGAGTAACATATAGTATTATCACTTAATATATAACAATTATATGATAAATTAACAATTGATCAAAATTATTTTATTTTAGACAATTAAAGAACTAAATATGCAATTAAAATTTTATCCATAATTAAAATTACATATTCGCAAAAGCTTGGAAAGTATAAGTAAATTTAAGCCAACTATTCTAAGTGTGATATATTTATTAATAATTTTAATTTGTGCTAAGGATGCTTTAAGCTGCAATTTTTAGTGGCACAGGGAGCATCATAATTGGTATTGGTTAAGTGTAAAAAAAATAATGTTGAATTAGAGTACATTTATAATTTAATTGATGCTATTCATGAGCTCTTAATTGACTTTATATATTACTTCTTTCATTCTAAAGTAATAATCTTATAATACACCATTAAAAAATATTCGGTTAATCTAATTTATTTTAAAAAATATATATTCTGACATTTTTTTAGTACGTGACTATATTGTAACATAATTGATTTTCCTGTCTTAATTTTCACATTAATTACTCTAACATGTGACTAGAAGATATCATTTTTCTGCGGGCTTGTTCGTCCAGTATAGGTTTGCATAACTTTTGACTTATGAAAAATAAGTCAGTTTGTCCTGTTTGACAAAAATTTTGTGATTTAATTTTCCTTGTCATTTTGCATAGTTTTTGTCCATGGACCGAAAGGCCAATCCACATAATTAATAACTTTTTTTTGTGTTATATAATACTATTATATTTTTTCATTCAAATTTACAGTATATTAAATTTTATATTTAATATTTTTTTAACATTAAAAAATTTATTCAATTTCATTAATAATAAATCATTAGTATTCCTAAAAGTATTCTAAAACTGTTTAAAAGCAAAGAATTTGAATATAAAAATATGAAGTAATCAATCCATTTTGTTTAAGTGAACTTTTATTCAATAAGTAAACATTCACATATTAAAACATAAAAAAATTAATTAAATTAAGATTATATTATAAATAAAAATTAAAATAATTAAATAAATAAAAATTTTATTTTGCGAGTTATGCGGGTTAAGCTACCCTGCCCATCGTTCATACGGGTTGCAGGTTATGTGGGACTAGCTTAAACAAGTAAGCAGGCTCAAATACTCAGTCGTTCCACATTTTCCATAGCAGGACAGACTGACCCGCACAATTCACCTCACTTTGCCATCTCTATTTTTCAGTGAAAAAAAAAAAATCTCTCACAAAATGGTTGGAAATTATCTAAATTTATTTTTTAGATTTTGTACCCATAAATAAAAAGTAAATGCATAAATATAACACATTCACGACCGAAACAATGGGTTTAAGACACTATATGAACAAAAGAGGTTAGGTAGTTTCTATAGCCATCCGATGGTATTTTTTAATTAGTAACTTCACTGATTACTAATTTAAACTTGAAATATAGTAAAAAAAGGAAAAAAAAAAAAGAATTCGATCCATGAAACACCAGCAATTGTCTCAAATTTTAGGGTATTTTTAAAGCCTAAGTAAAAAGGTACTAATTAAAGTAAATTGATTAAATATTTTTTCCTTTAAATTAATATTTTTGGTGGTATTTAACCATTAAATTTTTAAAAAAGAATTGAACATAGACTTTAATCAATAAATTTTTAGAAGACTTTAATCAACACATATAAAAACCAACCATATTTTAGCTGATCTACTAAAAACAATAATATAAAATATTTTTGTGTATTGAAAACAAAAATGATTAATATTCTGCTATATGAAAAATAAAAATACATAAATATTGTTAACATATGTTATACTTTAATGGATTTAAATATGGAATTTTGTGAAAGGGGAAAATAGAAACAAGATTATTTGAAAACTTTGTTTACCTTAAAAAGGTGTAGCCACAATCGCCATCCTAGAACTCGTTGCCTGATTTATTGAAATGTAAACCATAAGGAGGATTCCATGTTTTGTTCTCTTTACCTAAAGTAGAAGTAATGAATCATAACCAAAATCTTGCAAGAGAAATGCAAATTAGTTAAACAATCATTTTATTCGTTTATGTTCTTGGCTTAAGCCCTGTTTTGCTTTTGCTTCAATTCACTCACATCATTATTATCTCTGCATTTTTCATTTGGGAGTTTGATAGACTGTTATGCTCAAACAACCTACATGTGGTTCAAGTTCCAGATCGCTATCCCAACAAATCCTTCTTTCTCCACTCCTTTTGTTTATTTTTCTATTGGAAAAAGTTCAGGAAGTGAGAAGAACACATGCAAGTTGCAATGAACTGTGGTATGGTGTGGTTCATATATATCTATTGCGAAAATGGTAGAAAGATCCGATCAAAGAAAGCAACTAATAAACTGTGAATTATGGAGGAACCGACAAATGTTGAAGATAATAATCACATCATTTGAAATTTGTGGAAGCATTTAATTATAAAAAGTTATACTTAGAAAATAGACCTCTCTCATCATAGACAAAGTAACTAATAAATTAAACTAAAATTAGCAAGTACTTAATTTGAAAAGAAAATTATTGAATACTTAAAACATTGCATTTCTGCAGCATCTGGCCTAATGCCTGATACCTAGTTTTTTTATAAAGGAAAAAGTTTCCATGTAAGCTAATATCATGCACCACATGGTCTTTGAATGCAATGCTTTCCGTGACAAGGAAAGTAAACCCAAAAACATTATTACTTTACACCAAAATAATTAGGCACAGGGTAGCAAACCTAACATCCCTCTCTTCATGACTGCTGAGCTTTTCTTTCGCAAGGTAGCTTTGGCCTTTAAGTGCTCTTTCTACCATATATAGTTTACCAATGAGAATGATACGTTACACCTTAAAAAGCTACCAAGACTTATATTTAATTTCCCATCGGATGACTCATTTCCACTTATTCCCTACTTAATTTACAAGGGAAAAAACTGAGTTACTTCACGAATCCAGGGTGTTCCATCACACTCTGGTTTTCTTCTTATATTGACAAAAGAAGACAGTGAACATTTTCTCGAGAGTACTTATGATTCCTATCACCAACCACACAAAAAACATTAATAAATGTTTTGATAAATACAAGCTCAATTATCGGACTTGTGTGCATCCCACTTCGCAATTGGAAGAAGCAGCAGCAGCAGCAAGTTAAACTGCTGTAGAAGATACCCTTTTCTTTTTTCTAAGCAAAGAATATTACACTTCTTTTTTTACATTTTATTCCTCCTTTACTTTTGTAAAGTGAAAAAAAGAATATAAAAAATAATTTAGATACAAGCGCACAAAATCTTCTTCACCTCTAAATGGCGCGCAGTGACATCAATCCGCCATATGTATAGAACACATCTCCAACTCATCGTATTTTGATCCTGTGGTCCATTCAAAGCGAAGCAACAACACCAATTAGAATAATCAAATTAATTAATGACCTATATACTCATCCTCACTCCCCTTCCCAGAAATAGAAACAGACATGTATTATGCCATCCAAGATCACTGTAACATGCATTCCACGAAAATCCAAAAGCCACATTCAAGGTGCCCTACCCTATTGGCAATCAAAAGCAGATGAATTCTAAAAATCCATCATACACCTAATGCAAGAAAAATGACAGTTGACCATTAATTTGGATTTTCATTTTCTTATTGCACATTTAACTATGCTGCAGATTCATGAAAAACAACTCTAATTTCGTTGTTAAACAATCTACACACTCCACCCTACCTTTATACATTTTGTATTTTGGTGAATGATTCACCATATTAAATACAAAAACACATAAATTAGTTAGTGTAGCGGCACTGCTTATAAGATTCATCACGTAGATAGCAGTGGGCCGGTTTGAGAAAGTTTTGAACATAACCAAAAAAGAAAGCCAGGTCTCAGCACATGACTTTTTTGTTTTTTTATTATAAATAAAAGCTATGTATAAGTCACGTTATTGTACTGTCATCAACGCTAAGAATTAACACACGTAACAAGTACATTCAAAAGTTGTGATCCATAAACATAGCACTTTTAGTCTTAAGATATACGATGTTTAAAACAGATATACCCATTTGAGAAACTAACGTATTTGAATAGATGGTTTTTCATACTGATC
The DNA here is from genome assembly GCA_030347555.1 of Lablab purpureus. Taxonomy (NCBI): domain Eukaryota; kingdom Viridiplantae; phylum Streptophyta; class Magnoliopsida; order Fabales; family Fabaceae; genus Lablab; species Lablab purpureus. The sequence goes on from CM059259.1 coordinate 19,484,340, forward strand.
AAATTCCTGAAAAACATAGTTATCTGATATAAATGTGGCACACCATGACACTATGCTAGCACTTAACAGCAATTAAGAAACAAGTAGGAACATGGGTGGGTTATAGCAAGCATTAATAGAAGTGGGTGGTATAGGTTACCATTTGAGGAGAGTGATGGAGCAAACGGGAGGGTCTCCTTTTTCAAGTTTCCTCATGGTGACACCTCCGCATACGATGGTGACTGCGATGGAGGGTGACTTCCAACCCTGCAAGCCCACACTGGTTTTGGTTTGAACCTCCACACTGGGGATCAACGCTTTGCTCTCCACCGAGCTCTTAAGCTTTCTCCTCTGCCTATCTTCCAATGCAAGCTTCCTCACTTTCGTCTCCGCCTTCACCTGCGCCAAGCCCTTCTGCTTCACCACGAACCCCGCCACCTTCGACGATCCAAGACTCAGGTTCCCGTCATCCGCAGACACCGAGAACTTGCTCTTCCCGAAGTGCCACGACATCTTGCCACTCCGGTTCTTCACCTCCACCCGCGCCGCTGTGTCGGCGTCGAAGTAGGCCCCGTCGATGCTGTTGGTGACGTTGAGCTTGGGGATGCGGAAGGATCCAAGGTGGAACTCCGGCAGGGCGGGGTCGAACATGAGGTAGAAGATGGCGGCGGCGATGACGAGGAGGAGGAAGAGGATGAGGAAGATGACGCAGAAGGTGCAGCAGCATACGCGGCAGCAGCTCCGGCGCGTTGGTTTGGGGCGGAAGGAGGGTGGGAGGACGGCCTTTCGCGGCGGCCCAGGCTGCGTTTGGGAGATGGGGTCTCGGTAGCCCGGTGGTTTCTGTATCGTTGGTTTGGGTGGTTGGGACCTGGGGTCTCCATAACCGGGGGGTTTGGGTAGCAGTGGTTGGGGTCGGGGTTGGGGTTGGGGTGCGGATTCTTCCATGGGGGTGGGAATGAGATAAATGAGAATTGTGGAAGGAAATGAATCAATTGGGCGATGTGATGGAAATTGAATGGTGTTTGAGGATGTAAATGAATGCAGGAGTTAAAGGGGTGGAAAGATGGAAGGTGATGGACATGTTTGTGAGTTTGGTGTGGCGATGAATGAGATTATTGGAATGGAAGATGATGGAGATGAAAATGCAGGGGAATTGAAGATGAATGTTAATGGATCTAAATGTAGTGCATGTTGAGAGAGAAAGAGAGAGAGAAGATAACAATCTCAAAATGGTATTTGAGAGAGAAGCGGAAGTGAGTGAATGGAAAAGGTAAGGTTGTGGAGTAATAAGAGGTTGGAAATGAGCAGTGCAGAGAGATGCACGCGCCGCTTTTTGTTTGGTAGTGAGTGAGTGAGTGAGTGAGTGAGTGACATGGGCATTGTCAATACACAACTGCACTGTCACACAAGGCTCATTTTTTTTCCACGTTTTACCATTTTTTTTTTTCTTCTGCTACTACTTTCCTTCTTAGGCTTAATTACTTCCGAGATTCCATGCACCTCCCAAGTCACGTTGTGCAGGCAAACAAGAGTACAAACAAATGCATTATCGTAGATTTGTTCCAACAATGTTAACCCTCCAACCCTGTCTGCAGTGGAGTCCACGTGGATTCATTCAGAAGCAGAGACCAGTAATACATAGAAATACATACATCTCACTCTCACCTCTCCCATTCACACTAACTAAAATAATTACTTCATACTTCTGGTCCTGTAAATACTATTCCCTCATTCTTTAATTCTTTCAAAACAAAATTCATTTTAACTCCTTCATATTTTTCTAATTCTTCTATATTAATTAACTAAAAAATTGATAAAATAAAATACTAGTACTATTTTTAATTGAGATAATTAAATTATTTAATAGAAATAAGGTAATATCATTACATTTTCTATTCAATAAATGTATTTTAATATTTTATTTTTATTAAAGTGATTATAATTTACCAGATTATAATATGTTAAAATTATATTAAAGAGTCATTATTTTTTCTTTTCTGTCTTTACACTATATAAAACCAATATAAAATTATTTATTCAAAATATATTAATATGCTTTGCTATTAATCCTTCTTTATGTATAAAATTAATAATAAATAATATATAGCTGTCCAAAAAAGTATATATAATAGTGTTCTTTAAATAAAATTTCTAAATAAAAAATTCATAATTTAAAAATAATATAAATTAATTTTTCATAATATATTAAAAAGATATGTGATGTGATTATCCTATTTGTAAAAATGTTAAATATATTATTTAGTTGATAATAAGTAAAAAAACACTAACAAAATGGGAAAGAGTTAAAAAAGTAGCAAAAAACATTTATAAAGACTAAAATAAGTTAGTAAAATACTTGTAGCCACTTAAGACATATTTAAACTAATTATTTTATATTAGTTTTTGTATTATCTAAGGATAAAAAAATAAAATAATAATCATCTTTTTCTAATACATATATAATTTTAATATATTATCTTTATCAACTTTAAAATGTAAAACACTTTTTTATAATAATCAATATTTTTTACATTATACTTTTTTTTTGTTTTAATTAGAATCCGGATACAAAATGACAACAAGAAAATACTTTTTGGGTGGATTGGTAAAAAGAGATTTTAACCCTAATTTAAGGAAGGTACGTGGCTGCTAAAACATTAAAGACACATATGATACAAAAAGTAATAATTTTTCATTCATAAGATGAGCTAAAGAAATCTTCCGGATTATTAAGTAGTGAATGTGTGGAGGGCATACTCACGGTATTCAATTTCATTAGGTTATGTTTGAATAAACTTTTTCATAAATATTTACAGAAAAAATAATGAAGTTAGTTTTATATATAAATTAAAAATAATTTATGCACTTTATTTTTAGAAAAATATTAGAATGTTTGAAATTATATATTATAATATTTTTGGAAAATTAAGTACATATTGATTTTTTAATAATATCTGTAAATGAAGTATATGATTACGGTTTTAAAGTAATCTTCATCGTATGTATTTAAAATCTTGGTTGTTTATATCATACAACAATGATTTTTGTTGTAATCATAGTATGTGTGAAGCACTTCTTCTTCCTTCATCTTCACTCTCACGAACACCTTGTTTACTGCCTCTCAACTTTTCCATTCCCTTCAAGTGATTCATTTTTTCCCTTTCATGGAAAATACTCCTCGATCGCTGCCATCACACGCTTCAGCAACACGGCTACTGCTTTCCTTTTGTCTGTTCGAATTCACATTCTCCAACAAACAAATACATCATACAGCCTTAATATACTCTCTTCATGTTCCAACCTCTCGAAGTAGAGAGATACATCATATATCAGATTTGCTATTGCAGGTTTCAGAAGTGTACCAATTAAAATTATCGTGTAGAATACTACTTTACTAATTTATGTAATTTTAAGTAATTTAAAATAAATGGAATAACAAATATAAAAATTTAATAAGAATTTAATCAGTATTAAAAAGTTAGAGTTTTCATTTTATATTTCTTTTATAGATTTCTATCCTCGATGCAATAATTATTTACTCTAGCTTATTAAAAGTTGTTTATTTGTTAATCTGCAAGTAAATCTATTTTTTAATCTTAATTCTTAATTCCTTAGTTCAATTAAAAAATTTTAAAAAAATCTTTAAAGAATAATTATCGTCTCAAATATAAACTAATTAGATATGTCAAATTTTTCAATTGGGACAAAATCCAATTTATTATATCTAGAGTTCGAAACAATTCTCACTCTCTTCCTAAGTGTGAAATTGTTCATAAAATAAAATTGTTCATAAAATAAACATTAAAAACATAGATAAAACATTCAAGCAATGAAAACAAACTAAACATCAATCGAAAAAGTTCAGAAAACTATAATCCAAAATATTATATCAAAATTTTAACAAAAAAAAAATTTAGTTATGCATTATGTAAAATAGAAAAAACTAAAAAAGACTCATGATTTATCTAATTTCTTCTGATCTCCTGATAATTTATTTATAGTTAAAAATTGTATTTTTTTCTTCCTTTCTGCCCAATTAAAATTTTGTCTTTTCCTTTTAGTTTTACTTACTTAAAGTCATTAAATTTAGTAACTAACAAAACCACATGCATCCTAAAATCTATAACCTGTGGAGTTTTCAGCTTTGGCTTTTGCATTTCTGGAATAACTCCACGGGCACGAAAAAATTCACAACCTATTTCTGGATCTCTCTATTTTGACTTTTGCATTTCTGGAACTATTCCAGCATGGAAAAAATCTACAACCTATCTATATGGAACTCTCGGTCTTTAATTCTTCCTTCTGTGCAATATTTCCACAAGCATGATTAAATTCACAATATGGCTTTGGACTTCTTGAGCTTCAACTTTTTCAAACATAATACTTTCTCTCTTCAAACTATACTTTGAACATCTAAAACACTTATTTATAAAGAAAAACAAAAAAATCACAAGAATAATTTAAAACAAAGATAATGCATGATAAAATAATTCAAATATTACAATAATACATTTAAATGGCTATTAATACAAAAATAATTTATAGCCCATCGTTTGTCTAACCATGACTTCAATTTAAACTTTTAGTACAATTACCATTATAATCAAGCTACCACAACTTTAATAAGAAAAATTCATGAAAAGATATAAAAAAAACTCAAGAAAAATAGTTCAAAAATAAAAAAATTAAACAATAGAAAAATTAAGAAGAAAAATTTTAAAACAAAAAAATTCAATAACATAAAGAAATTCAAAAGTAAGAATAGCTAAGGGAAAGAAGAATAAAAAGATAAACTAAAGAACTAATTAAAAAAAAATCCGTAAAGGAAATTATTGAAAAAGAAAAAGAATTAAAAAATTTAATAATTTTTTTTCAAAAAGATGATTAACAATTAAAGGATGTGATAAAACAACATTTAAAAAAAAAGAAAAGAAGAGAAACAAGAAAATTTAAGAAATTTTTTTTAAGAAAATGATTCAAGATTCAGAGAATTAAAAAAGGATTCAAGAAAAGAAGGTTGAAGAAGAATTATTTTAACTTATTTTTAATGAACATATTTTATTTTAAAGTTCGAATTTAAACCAAAAACTCTGTGCACCTCAAACAAAACCTTTTCTTCTGTGGTGTATTTTTTTTAACTAAAATGATCCTCAGCTTTTAGGGGGAGCGGTTCAAACCGGGTTCAGTTCGGCTGGTAATTTCTTTTCTAGAAAAATCAAATTTAAACACAGAACAGTGGAACCCTGCCTCGACTCGATTACACCCGTTTGCAGTGCCCAGACCAACTTCCGTTTTTGCCGGCGCCACACACCGCGTCACAGCCACCGTCACATCTCGCCATCTGTCAGGTACCTTTCCTTCTCTTTCTCTCTTCGGCATCAAAGTTCAAACCCTTTCAATGTTTGCTTTCTCATGTATAGTGCCTTGCAGTGTCACCACTCACCACCCAATCCTCTTTTTGTTTGCTAATTTAATACTGATTCGGCTATATATGATTCACCTAATGCCCCACCAAGAGGGCAGAGGCTTATGGTTTGTTTATATGATATTTGTTCAAAATTCAGATTGCTTGATTTTTTGTGATCGTTACTCTCCCCTTACTCTTTTCAAAGCAACTGGGGTTGGTTCTGTGTTTCCAATTGAGCACTGTTTTTTACAAAAATTTCTCTCTCACTCCTCTCATTGAATCACCCGCTAACTATTAGAGCCAACTCAAACTTTTACGTGGCTCAAATTCTGCAAAATCTCATCATTTTGTGTAGAAGATATAACTTTTTTTGCTGTTAAGTAAAAAACATAAAGTAACACAAAAACAACTCCATCTGCTTATTTCTCATCTTTGTCTCACTATTTTTCACTGCCATAGATTGACCCTGAGGATGGAATACGTCAGCCCTGAAGGACTTCGCCTGGATGGTCGCCGACCCATGGAGGTACTGCTATTATTTTGTTCATGGTCTCTCTTTTTTTCCTCCTTTTTTCTTCATTCTATTTCCATTCTAATATAAGAGTTTGATTGGATCTGTCAAAAATACTCATGAAGCATATGAAATACAGTGATTAATGAATAATAAGATTAAATATGTTTGCAGTAGTTGAATTATTTGTCAAAATTGTGTTAAAATTGTGTTTCGCAAACTTTAAACTTATTTCATCCTTATACTTTATAAACTCGTGTAAAAGATCTTTGATGATGTGTTAGAATTCATTTTTATCTTTTTATTTTCATTTTTCATAATTTTCTACTTCACTAATATCCGTCTCTTAAGCTTCTTTCACTCTTTTTCCTTCCATTTTCTCTCATATTTCTCTCTTTAAAGATTTTTTACTCATTTTCCTCTTTTTAAAGATGTTTTTATTTGTTATCGAGTATCATTTAAACCTGTTTATAAAGTATAAGGATAAAATAGGTTCAAAGTTTGTCATAGGAACGAAACACAATTTTGACAAATAGTTCAGGGACTAAAAACATATTTAACCCTAAATAATAATATCGTGCATGAATTCTTGCATAGTCATGAATTCCTGAAGCTTAAATAGATCTATAGATAGTAGCACATGGGTTAAACGTAGTTGAGCCATGGGAAATGAAAATGTGTAAGGGCACATTTTGAACTAGAAAAAAACATTAAAAGTACGTTTGAAGTCAAAATAACTAGTGGAGAATTAATTCAAAGAGATTAGAGACAGTAATCAATGTTTTTTGACTCAAAGTAAGCAGACAAGAAGTTGAGCTCTTATAAACATTTAAACCTTGGGAAGTATCAATTAGAAGCTAGAAATTTTGTACTTTACCAAATGGTACTCTAAGGATGTCTAACCAACTTTTTTAGTGAGTTATATGAGTTAGGGAAATGGCCCTATTAAAAAGTGAGCTAATTGAAAAAGGGGCCAACTGCGGTGTTTTAAGGTCTGGCCTATGGAAGTCAGTCATGTTTGACAGCTCTGCATTTCATACATGATTTTGGGATTCAGCTATTCTAAATGAGGGGATACACTTTAGAGAATAAGGTGACATTTATTACTGTTTATTAAAAAATTAGTAGTTAAGATTGTTATCAAATATACGTACATGTTATGAAGTTGTTCAAATCTCAATGGCACTGTAGAGGATCTAAATCTATGATTTTGTATTTCTTTTTTTCCTGATCTTTGCCCTTACCATTTTCTCCCCTCTTTATGGTATATCCTAGATGCGACAAATTCGTGCAGAGATTGGTGCTGTATCCAAAGCAGATGGGTAAATAAATTTTAGCCTTTTAGAAAATTAAGTTGTGATTTCATTTGAAGCATTTAACCATAGAGTTTTTTCATTTTGAATACAGTTCTGCCATATTTGAGATGGGTAATACCAAAGTTATTGCTGCTGTTTATGGCCCTAGAGAGGTACTGTTTAATTATTTACCTTGCCTATAAAAATTTGTCTCCTGTAATTTGAGTATTGACATGCCCGTCTAAATGTTCAAAGAAGCTTTGATGTTTTATTTGAGCTTTAGATGATTTGCTGTTTTTCTTTAGTAACCTCTATGTGTTTCAGGTGCAAAATCGGAGCCAAATGAGCAACCATGCTTTGGTAGTTTTTCTTTCCAAGTTATAATATGTTGTGTGTATTTTTAGTGTATTTATATGCATTTGTAACGAAAACTTATTGCTACTTATATGCTATGTATGCATGCAGGTTCGGTGTGAGTACAACATGGCTAATTTTAGCACTGGGGATCGCATGAGGAAATCAAAGGGTGACAGGTTGTGCTCATTTACTTGCTTTTGTTTAACTTTCTATTCTTTTTGGCCCTTCACTTGATTTTTTATGTATTCATAGTTCTATACTTATTGAAATGGTATCAGAGCATATACTACTAGGATGATATTGAATTTTGCATTAATAGAATCTATCTTAAAAGTGCCTTGTAATTGTAAATTGGACCTTCCATCTTTTTACAGAAGTAGGAATTTAACTGCAGAAAGTGGTGATTGCTTGTGTAGATTTTTAGACTATGAATTTTGATTATTAATTAGGAATATCTTTATTTTTGTTTTTTTTGTTCATTTGTGCTTAGAAGTATAATTTTTTTATCTTGTATCCTTAATATTTGGTATACCAGCTATCTTGCTATCTACTAAACTCCTTTATTGTTTTTGGGGTTGGCTGCTCTGTGCCTTTGAGATCGATGACTACATGTTCAGCAATGGGTTGGTTATGTATCATAGAACAATGAAAAGCAAAACCCCAAGCACCATTACTGCCCTCCCTCAATTTTTATCTTTTCTCCAAGATTTAACTTTTATGAGTAGTCTTTGGCCAAAATCTGCGAGTAGTTTTGAATGGTTTAGCCATCAATGTTTGCTGACATAATGTTATATTGTTTTGCTTCTCCTTCATAGTTTTAATATGGTTCTCGTTGTAGTCTCTTACAGAAGGATAATAGATGACCTCTTGTTTTTTTTACTACTTTAGTGTATTGAAGTTTTCTCATGCTACAGGAGATCAACTGAAATTTCTCTGGTTATTCGGCAAACCATGGAAGCATCTATATTGACACATCTATTGCCTCGATCCCAGGTTTTATTACACATTCAGAACTTATTTTGCATAAAAGTATATTGCTTTTCTCCCCCTAATGATTTAGTTAATAAATTTGTAGATAGATATATATGTCCAAGTTCTCCAAGCAGATGGAGGTAACTAAGACCAGATAATGGGATCTTGTGATTCTCTTCTCTCATTGCCATTTTATTTTCTCTCTTCTACTCTTTTAGTATGTCAATTGATTTTTGGTGATGTTGACGTCTTTGATAGGAACTAGATCTGCCTGTATAAATGCTGCAACTTTGGCCCTTGCCGATGCTGGGATCCCTATGCGTGATCTTGTAACTTCCTGCAGTGCCGGATACCTTAACAGCACCAGTCTGCTTGGTATATATCTGTTTTTACTTGAAATTTGCACTGGCTAAATGCAATGGTGGTGTGTCTGCTGTTGTTTCAGTCAACTTCTCATACACGGGCTGTCCTAACTATTAAGAGTTTGAATGTGTACAGATTTGAACTATGTAGAAGACAGTGCTGGAGGTCCTGATGTAACTCTAGGAATTCTGCCAAAACTGGATAAAGTGACACTTCTTCAGGTTAATTTTAATGTCTTCTTATTTTCTCTGTATTAATTTGTAGTCAACCAAGTGAATTAGGTCAAGTGAAAGGAAAACATTTATGCTTCCTCCTGGACCGTTGTGCCTAAGTTATGGTGTGTATTGCTTGTATATTGTGAGAGTTTCTATCCTTCATACCGCCGGTTAACCTTTTTTGTAGATGCCTTGAGCCCTTGTGATCCATCTTCTTTCAATTATTGCTCTCTCGGTCATTGGTACTCACGTAGTAAAGAGCCTGTTGGTTTTGAAGATGTAATCCCTCTAAAATTGTTCTCATTATTAGACTGCAAGATCTTGTGTTAGCTCTTTAAATTTAGTCTGAAGAAAAATTCTAGCAACATACTTGATATATTCTTTCCGCCACACTATTATAGTATGAAATTCATGTATGATCTACAAAACAGAGAGGGAGAGTCACTTCATTTTGTGGGGCTCGCATGGATTTCATCCAATGATAGTTTGTCAGTCAGTTTATTTCTAGCATTCCTCTTAGATTGATATTATGAAGTTGTATTTGTTTCGATCATCTGCCACTATGTAAAAAAGGCTTATTGAGATTGAGAACCTTCAAAGTTTTAATCTGACATTTACCACTATCATTATTATGAAAAGCGTGCATTTTATTTTGTTGTAATCCAGCTTATTGCTCTCGAATTTTCTCCGGTATTCGCTCCTGCCATATTTCTGTAGTTTTAGAATGGAAAAGCTCCTGGCTTAATTTTATTTGCACTAATTTCTTTTGTTACTGTCTATAGATGGATTCTAAACTACCAATTGACATATTGGAAAATGTTATGCAACTGGCAATTGAAGGCTGCAAAGCAATAGCAAACTATATTCGAGAAGTAAGAACCTGTTGCCACTTTTGTGATTATACTCAGAGGAGTCAAAACATGTTTTAATTAATTTCACAGCTTAAATCCTGATTCATTTGTTGGTTGGCAGATTTTGCTGGAGAACACAAAGCAACTAGAGTATCGACGGGGTGTATAGTTTTATAGCAGATGTAGTGTTTCCTCTATGCTTCCATTTTTTTGTTGGTTTATGCTAGCGCATGATGCTATGATTATTATTGCGTGTGGTCATGGTTTTCCAGATTTGTAGGTCCGTTCTTTCAGCATTTATGCTTTTTTCGTTATGGATGAGAATTCTCTTGTATTTACGTGAAACAATTTTGTTTTTAGCATACGGTGCTGAAAAAAACGGAAATGTGTTGTAGAATTTGTTTCTCATTTCTGCCAACTTTATCACTTCGACTAAAAGGTAACAAATTTATGATTTATTTTGGGACCACGTTCCTGGATTTCCACAAATCCGCCAAAATTAGACATGTGGAATAGTGATCTGACACTTCAACAAATGAAGAATTAGTAATTGAAGTTAGAATCAAAACAATTAGCGGGTTGGTTGAGAGTGTGTACATGGTCGTTGCATCCTCAGACAACAAAGCAATGGCATCAGCATTGACAATTTTATTCCTAACTAATTTGTATGCTTAGTTTTCTAATTTCTTTTTTGGGTGCGATAAAGTTTGATTAAGACAGGTTTGTTGGTAAAGGGATGTATTGTAGTTAAAGTCTTAATAGAGCGATTTAAACTGATTACTTGTATACATTAATCTGCCCAAACTTTTTTCGGATTTTCCTGTGTCTAACAACTAGCTAGTGACTTCGATTTTTGTACAACTAATATGATATAAATATTAATAAATAAATAGGATTAATTTCAAAATCCAGATTAGTTTTGTATCCATTGTTGTTTAATTAAGTTAACATCTTTCTATTTCTTTTATACGAGTATGCTAAAGCTGAATGCTGAAGTTTTTTGGTGCAGGATATGTTTTTTGTAGAGTTGATTACTTATTTGAAACATCACGTATGTACGTTAAGAGAAAAAAAAAATAGTATTTGCAGTAATCAAATTACATTGAACAAGTTTGTTAATTTTTCTGAAAATGTATATTTTCACATATAATATTAACCTGAAAGTCGATAATCAAGAAAAATTTAGGATTATTTCTATGATGATGAGACTTTTGAATACTAAATATTTATAAAAAAAACAGGCTATAAAATAAGTCTGAAGTTATGGGAATTATGGGCAGATACACATAATTTTAACTTCTTAAAAGAAACCACTAGTGAATAATGAACAAATTAAAATCATTGAAAGTAGATGAACATACGAAGCTCACACTATTTGATCAACCAAATTTAAATGTCAAACTATTGTCAGTTTTGTGAGAAGGCCATTGAAAACAAAATAGCCTCAAAAGTAAATGGCGATTTATAGTTTGAATAACCAACCAGAATGTCTTATATCCTATCAACTTCAACCTTTTAATGCATACCGCAGTGGTCCCATTTGTACAGACCACGAGAAGTGCTAATTTTTTTTTTATGTACCACTTTTGACCCACTTTATTGAATAAAAGCAAGAATTCAATTACATCACAGTCAATATCAGAATTTTTGACAATGTCATTCAATTGTAAATATCATTTATAATAAAAATATTGTCTTCTAGATCACTTTAAAAGTCATATTTATAGTATTTTCCAACCAATTAAATATAAAAGAAACAGTGATAGTGTATGATAGTTAATCACTAAAAAGTTATGTGAAACTTGTTAGATTGTGCAAGTATCACCATAAAATGAAAAATACACAAAAAATATGCATTGATCGCACTGTTCATTAACCACTGGTTTTATCATGTTCCAAATTATCCTTTCAAGCAGTAAGCCGTAACCATTCAATGTAAGCAAATTGGAACATGAAAGCTAAATTATTCATGGCGTGGAACATGTATAAAATCCATGGAGAGAATAAACTTGGCACCTACACAACAAATCTAACGCTTAAAGAAGGAGCACCCATAGCAGAACTGAACGAACCAACTAACTAATAACCTTGTAACACTTGAAAGCCATTCTCACAAAAAACATAGGCCTCTCTAAAACACTATTTCTAGCCTAAGATCACAACAGCATAAAACCTGACACTCCTAAAGAACACTATTTCTACAACTCAATGCTACATTGCTGGATGTAGCAGCATAAACTCAGGTCCATTTTGTACAATTCCTTAAAGACCACTTCTGTCAAGACCCAGACGGTCACTGCAAAAACTTGACGGCTCAACCGATAGCTGCAGCCGCCCGGTCCATTCCTCTCCCGGCTTCAAGCTCACCGGTTTCTCTATCACCGCCCCATCAACACAAAGCATCTGTTTGTACTCTTCATCACCAAAGTCCACCATTGACTTTGATTTCTTTTCCCATGGATTCCACACAGCTGAACACACCATAAAATTTAAGATAAAAAGGACCGCAATTGAATTAACTACAACAACTTGAAACCTCATCCACAGTTGTCATTTGTTTCTGAAAAACTTCACTAGCCATATATAGAGCTTACCAACATCAGGGAGACCTTCCTTCCTTATAACAAATGTTCGCTTCTTCTCATGATCTAGCACTGCAATTATGTTTGGAGAGCTAAGATAAACTCGATCCACCTGCCATGAAGGAAGATGGATATTCAAAACCTCTCCATTAGTCTTCATTGTTTCAAAACCTAAAGACCTCAGTGAATATTGTATGCGATGACAAAAGTGCAGAGGCTAGGAATATAGTGCTATAGTTACCTAAACCTGAAGCAATAGCTAAAATTGCAGCATGGAACTATAAATATCTGCATGTTGTAAACATAAATATAACCTCAGATTCAAATGTTATTGCATCTCCTTGTTCTGTAAATCGTTCCTTTTTGAAAAGGTTGTCTAGGTAATCCAGTGTCTCCAAACCTTCAATCCTTATCTCACTACACAAAATTGTTAATGTGACGTGAATAATGATTGCCAATCTGAAAATAAAATTCCTTGTTCTAAAACAATCAAAAGAGTATAGACAATGTATCGATATAAGCAACAAGCATTGCAAACAATAGCTTACTTCAAACGATTGCAAATTCTATAGGGTGTGTAAAAACTTTGTACTTTCATTACGACAGATTACTTGTTTCATGTTTTCCTCTAACTGATCTGAATAGAACTTATAATTCAAGCATTCAGAGAAGAATCCACCTAATATATAAAGTATCCATGATAGTTTCAAACGAATAGAGTGTAAGTAAGTTTTTAGTAGTTTCTAGAGAAGAGAAATAGTCCTTTTAGACCTGATTGAATGTTAAAATCCCACAATTTAGAGCCTTCAGCAAAACAATTCGTTTAATGTTATATAATAATATATGCAGAAAATACATGTTTCAGAACAAAAAACAAATATTTTTCTACAATAAATCTAGAACAAGGAACCATCAGTACTGCTAAATAAAACTCTAATTAAATGTTCCAGCAGTCAATTTACTATGTGAAAGAAAAATGATGGTTGCACATCATCCCACAACCTCAGAAAGGGAATGAAAGACAACTATAAGAATTAATTATTCATACCTAATGTCAGAAACCAATAAGTAAGTGTGATATGCGAATGAGAAACTAAATGGCTTGCCATTTATATTCCTGACTCTAGATATCAAAGTCAGGGCCCCATCTGTGGCAAGAGACACCCGAAGACGGAATTCAAAACTGTTACAATCATTAAACAATCGTTAGATTACCACTGCTTGAAATTTACTGCCAAACACGGGAGAAAGTAATATCAAGTGCAGGGAGAGTGGATATCCCTGTTATACTGTCACACCATGCTATTCATACCTGTGTGGCCAGCACTTCATATCTTCTTCAGATGATTTTAGTACCAGGTCAATGAAAGATTTCCCACTGGAATCATTTGCAGGAAGAGGAGGAGCATTTTCATCAATTGCCCACATTCTATTTCTTGCAAAACCATGCTGCTCCAGCGATCCACAGTTTCCAAACTGTCAAACAAATTCAGCTCAAGATGTAAGTATGCATGTTACAACTTATAGAAAATGAACATAAAAGGAGTAAGCTTACCTGTGGAAAGCACATCGGAATTCCTCCCCGGATTGCTTTTGGAGCCTTGAAAATTGCCTACAATCAATGGAAAATGAAAGAATAGAGTTAGGTATTACTACTTGCCTCTTTGAGAAGTACAATTGATTAAAGTTTTCTACAATCCAAACTCTTCTTAAATTTTGATTATTTGGGCCAATGCCCTTCACATACTAGCTGTCATATAATGCGGATTATCCCAAAGTGAACTCATTTCAGAAAGCAGGATTATGAAATGTTGACATATTTTACTTATCAGCGCTGACAACTAACAAATTCATATATACCCTGAAAAAGTATAAATTGATTTATAATCAAAATTGATTTATAATCAAAATTGAAAGAGATACCTTGCTGCTTGTGAACAGAAGTTCTTCCCCATGCTCATTCCGCCATGAAGTGACCTGCGCCCCATGTAAGCTTACCTAATTTCAAGGAAAAACAGTTAATCCGAGTACTCATAATACTTAAATTATATACTCAAACTACAAATATCTTTCTTTACAAACCAAGTTATCCTCATCAAGAATTGACATTGGATGTTATAATAAATTTAAAAATCATAACTTCACCAAATGTTAAAACCGATGCAATTTTTGCATGAACAATTTCTCACCCGTGCCGAAGAACCCCTTGGGGTCCGAAGCAGAATTTGATCAATTCCATTCCAGTCCTTTGTAATTTCAGTTGCTGCTCTATAGTCCCATACGGCTGCAGAATGCCCCATTCAAATCAATGTAGATCCTAAACTTCAGCAAAATCCTATTAAGCTTCTCAAATTCGGTACATGCAAATGCCACAGGATTGAAAAGGATTCCACCTCACACCTATAATGTAACAGGCAAGTGAATTAGCCTCCTTATCAGTTAAAACCAAAATCCCAACAGCCAATTTAACTCAAAATCTCTGCTCACAGGTATGATTCAGATCTACGGAACAATAACCTAATTTTAAAGCAAGAACTAGGAATGTGAGAGAATCCCATTAAAATTCCAGAAAGCCAAAAGCAGAAACATTACACTGAACATTTGGCAATTGCATACCAATCTACCTGGCACACATCTAAACATGTCCTTGAAACTTGTCAGATTTACAGCAGAAAAAGACAATTAAATACTGAAAAAACTCTGAAAGATTAAAAACATAATAATTATCGATAAATAAATAAATCATACCCACATAGATACATATACATACATATATCTACATATATATACATATATCTACATATATATATATATATATATTTACAGCTGTAATAAAATTTTCCTTAGTAATATTAGCAGAAAACAATAACCATAATTTCTTCAGGAAAATTCACTTAAGGAAGAAAAACCAAATACTAAAGACTCAATAATACAGAATAATGAATCTCCCATTAACCAAACACTAGTAATAAGTGTACTTACTTCAACAATCCGGAATCAGGAATTCTAAGTCTAAACCGACAACAGGTCTTGGATGCAGAGAGAAGCAGCAGAAGGAGCCAGAATAATGCATGACCTCTGTGAGATGAGTTAAGAAATTCACACATCCAATGACACGAGGCAGCACCTGTTCATCAAGTACAGAGATACATACATGACGAAGAAGAAGCGTTCAAAAAGTTGAAAGGTACCCTTTTCTTAGAAGTATTCATTCAAGACCAAACTTGCAATTGAATCAAGAAAAGTTTAAAACTTTCAACAACCCCAAGACTTGAAAAACCAAAAAAAACTACAGCAAATGGTTGGTGGCAATGTTGTGTGAGGGTGAGATAAAATTTTTACAGAAGCCGAAGATAAGGAGCAAAAACCGGTCTTGTAAATTCTGTCTGTTGGCTGCTGAAAGAGATCTAGTTGTAGGACGTGGAGATACGAGAAGTACATGTACACATGTACAAACCGTCAAAAATTTTGAACATTTTTTAATGTTAATTAGTCTATAATAATTTTGTGCACAAGATTTGAAAGGAGAGTAAAATATACAGCATTCCAGTACAGGGTTGAAAGCTACTTTTTCTTTGGACAGTGGTGGAGAGAATCAACCGTCACGCACACAACACAGCACAACACAATGGAGGGTGATGGACGAATCCATCTGAAGATGAAAACGAAAGTAAAAACAGAACTTATGTCTTAAACACACAACACACAACACAGAGCCATCACATCACTTCAGCATACTATTATAAGGACATGCGTAGATGTTCGGTATTTCTTCCAATGAGGTGTGCAAAATGGATTTGTCACCGCAATCCCGGGCTTATCTTTCAATTTCTCTTTCTTTTTCTTTTTAGCACGGAAACACTTACCATTTTTTATTTAATATACCAAGACAGGGCACACAAAAAAAGAAATTGAAGTTCCCACAAAAGAAAATTTTACTCTGATAAATTATTAATAATTAGTATAATAATAATAATTATTATTATTATTATTTCGACACGGCTGTTCAATTGAGAGGATAAGGTCAAAGAGACGTCCATGGAATTCGACTCCTCAAATTGTCTGCATCACCGTCTGTATTTTGAACTTTTAGTTAAAATTGTTCATATAATATATTGTTTAGTAAAATTCTCTTCATTATCCTTTTCACTGTGCACATTTATTTTCTTTCATGTCCCTTTCATTCATGATTACATACACATCTTTGCATTTTATAGTGCAAAAATGTTTTTTAACCTTTTTAATTTTTTCATCTTCTATTGTACAAAAAAACCTTGAACTATTTGATATTTTTTACTCAGACTCTTAAAATTAAAATTCATAATTGATTCTTTGATCTTCTACAACTTATATACGAGTACCTAAAACTACTTAAATCCATACCAGATTTTTTTCTTGTGATTTCGAACCTGTGAATTAACTTGAAATCACTTACAAAAATTGCAAAACAGTATATATATATATGTGGGTATATATTTAACTTAAAGACCTAATTATTTTTTTGAAAAGTTTAGAAACGCTACTGAGATGTTAAGTTTTTAAGCGATTATTATTAATATTATCGTATGATTGTATTTTTCTATTATTATTTATCTATATTTGATTTTATATGAAAACCCATCTTCATTTATTCTTATTTACCTGTTTAAAAGGAAAAAGAAATCTTATTTATCTATTTTTAAACATTTAAAAGGTATTAATTACCATTTTTCAATTATATCATTATCTTTACTGAATGTTGAACAAGTTTATGCAAAGAGTGATAAAGTTATTAATTATTAAAACAAAAGATTGTTTATAAAATAATTTCAAAACAATCTTTTATTTGAATAAAGATATTAATTTTATTTCTGAATTTATATGTCATCTTAATAAAATGAATAGACATAAAAAGAATGAAAGTAATACATTGGGGGGGGTAAGGAGAAAGTAAACTAAATATTTTAAAATGTGTTGATTTGGTTTATTGTGATTTTAATATAATCTTATTAACAATAATGAAACCAACCTTTTATTGTGTTTTGGAACCCCCAAGACCAATAAGATCAAGAGTTTAAATTGTAGAGTCATGATTTTGAAAAGGAAAACTCTATCACCATCTTCATTTGAGTGTTGAAGAATCGTGTGCTTAGTGGTGAAGATTCTCATTAAAAAGAAGTAAAATTTTAAAAAAATTATGTGTTGGTATCTTTGGCATATGGCAGTGACAGAAAAGGTGCGATGTGAAGCTTGATGGCAGAGTTGGCAGATAACAAATGCAACACATTCCTTCCCAAACATGAAGCTTCCATACTCATTCATTTCACTGTTTTCAAGATCAAACCAAATTATAACAGTGTGTTCACAGTGATTAATGATATTGTAATATATTTTGTTTCATTGGTTAAATTTTAACGAGTGTTAAAAAATGCAGAGGTATAGAAAATGATAAATATGTTGAAAGTGTTGCAGGATTTATGTTTGTTTCATGTGAGATGTTGCACGTGTTGAGGAATGGGCATAGCAAACTACCTTCTCATGAACCCAACTACCACCGTCCACAACATGTTTGAAACATATCCTCATCCTTAATGTCCACTAATCAACCACATTCATTGCTTTCCTTACATGTCACATCTTCCTCCATCTGTCACACCACACCCACACACAACACAATCCTCAACTCATATATAAACCCTTTTCTCAAAAAAGCCTCCAATAATTCACCAATATAATACCTCAATATAAACTATTTCAACCTCAACCTCTCAGGTAATTTTAGGTTACCACCTTCACCTCCTACACCCTCAGATTGCATCACAATCGCCCTACTTTTATTCATAAAAATTGAAGCCATGTGAAAGAGTTTATAACAATTCACTTAGCCTATACTTTGGTTATGAGATTCAATAGTTTATTTTTTCATTGGGTCAATGCACATGTTCTAGATCTAAGAGGAAGTTGTTATTGAACTTCCAATAAGTTCATGCATTTATGAACAGAGGATGAAGATAAAGCATTAATAAATTTTCTTCTGTTCCTTGCAATGTCCGTTGATTTGTATATAACAAGTTTTTCTTTTCTTCTTTATTTCATTAGAGTTGAGCACAATTATTAAGGGATTTGCAACAATTACTACACCTTATTTAACCAACATGTATATTAGAAGTTTAGAACCAAAGTACAAAGAAAAGAAGAAGATTGAAGTTCTGATTTAATTTTCTTGCGCACTTTTCCATGAGTTATGTCATAAAGTTGTAAAATAGTGAGCCACATTAAAGAAGAGCACATTGAATTTGGGATAAGTCCAATGTGGGCACTGTACAGTACTCAGAACATACGGGCCATAATTGGACCTAGATCAGGCCTGAGTTAGCCCCATTCATTAATCAATAATACACAAATATTGAAACGAATGAACTTTTTGTAACACTTTTAAAATATTTTATATGTTAAAATTAACTCGTAAATAAGTTAATTTATAAATTAGATTTTATATTATTTATCGGAAATTAAAATTTTAACTTATTATGAATAACTTTTATTCACTTTTTATATTCTTACTTAGGGTATGTTTATTCAAAACCCTTAATAGTTTATGACATTTTTTCAAACGGTGCTTCATCAACCGTTCCAACTTTTTAGTTCTTGATTATTTGAAAATATACTTTTTTTTTATTTCCAATATCTTTCACTATTCCTTACTCTGCCTCGTTTTGATGCTTTCTATTCATCACGCTCTTTCAAGAACAATGGTTTTCATGTAGATTAGTTATCATTTGCAGTTGTCTTTATTTTTCTAATGAAATACTTGTTCTTTATTAATTAAAGTTCAAACTATATAAAGAAAAACAAACTATAATAAGTGTCTTAAAAAATTGTTTGATTTGTAGATGTGTTTTTTATTGAAAATAAACGCTTAACGAAAAAAAAAGTCACCGAACTCCTTATTTTCAAAAACTACAGATGATAATTTCAATAGAAAAAAGTAATAAATTCATGAGATTAAAATATGTATAAATAATATTAAAAACTGTTGTCCCCATTTTCAAGATGATAAAAAAGGTTAAAACATAAAATTATAATTATTTAAAAATACAAAGACGTTATACAATAATATTATTTTAGATTTCGTATTCTTGTCCAATTTATCCATTAATTTGTTAAAACGCGTGTTAAGACTAATGAAGACAAGGTAATATGCAATGGGAAAACAAAGTTACCGGTCTTTAGCTTCCGACTTGATTTGCTATGTAATCAACCAAGTAATCAGATTGGTTTAGTCTGATAATGAAAGAACTAAGGAAGATATTAGAATACCACATTTAGCCTTGTTTAACACGAATTTGAAATTTGAACAAATCATTCACCAACTAAACCAATTGTTTATTACTTCCAACTTATGGAGAAAAGAAAGAGAAAAAGGAAAAGGGAAAACAGTGAAAAAAAAGAGAGAGAGGAGAGTTTGGTAACACTGAATGTGCACAGAAATATGTAAAAAAAAATAGAAGATGGTATATCTAGTCACTTTCATTTAAACTTGGAAAAGGTTATTAATAATTAGGTAGGGTAATTAAAGGCATAGATCTAAATCATAAAAAAAATATAACATGTATTACTACCAAACAATCAAATAAAATATATTCATAAAATATAAAATTATAAAGTTATAATTTTTACATTAAAAATAGTGAGTAAAATTCTCATTACTTTTTTTTTTCAAACAGGCAACTCCTATTTGTATTTGTTTCACTTTTCTTCTAACAACTTCTATTTTCATTTGTTTTCTTTTTTTCATTTCTTGTCTTTCCTTCCCTTGTGTTTCTTGCCTCCCTACCAAACAAACAGAACAATGCTAATTTAGGGGATAACACAGTTATACTTATTTCTATTTGGAAGAGGAGTTGAACTTATCCCATGGCTAATTGTGGTGCACTGTGCTGTAGAACATTACTAAATGTTGGTCATACATTGTTCCTTGCTCACTTAAAACTATCTCATTGCATGTTCCAAATATAGTTTATCAAGCTGACCATTTTTGCAAAGGAAGTGAGATCCTGTTTCTGATTTCTAGCTTTCCCTATCAAGTTAACAGGAAAACAGAAGTGGTGAAGTGTGTTTAGTTGATTATTGGGGGCAAACTTTGTCTGGAAACAATTTCTTTTTTTTTCCTCACTACCCAACATATTGACTTTCCCTGCCCCCTCTCCACTTTTTCCTTTCTTTCAACCAACTTTCTTTTTGTGTTTCTCAAAAAGTGGCTCACACCCTTCCATCCATCTTTCACTCTCAATAAATGTAAAATAAAGGATAATGTTATTTATATATATCACTATCTTACAACATATTGCTGGACAATAAAAAGAGGTTGCAGGAAGAGAAGAGAACTGTGAAATGATAAAGAGAGATACTTAGAAAAAATGAGCTAAAAACAAAAGTAGGGAACAGTTAATCCATGTTTGTTACCTACCTTACTTTTGGTGTCCTGCACTATATCTAATATTGTTTTTAAATTGTCGGTGTGTAATTCTATATTGATTTATTCTTTTCTTCAATTCAAAATTACAATTTTAGTCCACATATGCCATGACTTCTCCATGCTTCACACAGTGCTTCCATATCCATCTTTATTGTTTCTGAAAACAATAATTTCAGTTCACCACAGAACATACTCACCAAAAACCTGCAAGCTTCAATATTAAATACAAGAGTTTCATTAAACTTTAATATGTATAATTTTGGATATTTTTCAACCTTTCTTTCCCTTAAATTAATCTAGTCTTTTAACCTACTTTGTACCTCTTCCCCCATAAAGGAAGAAAGAACAATCTTTCAAAAGCTTTAGAGCCATTTTGTTGTAATTTTATTTTAAAATATTCTCAATACCAAGAACTTTTTAAAAGTTCCAAATAAACAAGACTACTACCACATTCTCAAATTCTTATTCCTGATAAGGACACTTTTATAATAAGAAGGCCATCGACATAGAAACATCGAAAATTTTCTCTTCTGTACTTTACTTTTAATCACAAAAATTTTACCACATTTTTCATATATTTCTTCTTTTAAAATATTTACAAAAAACTGTAAAAACATTGTTCTTCTGTTTTTTCCCCATAAAAATCTTTAAAAACTAAGAACAAACTGAAAAAAAATAGATTTTATGAAGTAAATTACACCATTTAATCCAACACTAAATGATAGAATACTCCTTATATGTTTAGTAAAATCAAGATACTCATCAAGTGCCCTGCCGACTTTCTACAATAGGCGGCAACCCGTGTGAAAAGTTGCAGCAACAAACCCCACTTGAAAAGTTAATGAAAGGATTTAATTACTTTAAAATGAAAGAGGGCACTCTAAAATATAAAATGCAGATGCAGTTAGTATAGTGAGTGTTGAGTAAAAATATCATTGCCATTGTGTAGAAATCAATTGGTAGCACAAAAGATAAAGCAGAATAACTTTATATCAGATACCATTGAAAACTCCACACCAATCGTTAATAATACAAACGCAATTATGTAACAGTTCAACAACCCTCTCCAAACAGAAATCTCTAGTTCTCTTCTTCCTTTTACAAACTTCAGTCATTCACTTCGTCAAATCTAATAGTAACAGATTTTGGTCCTAGGTAAACTGACAAGCAATGAATTAGTTCTGATTTTTGATGGATTTAGATACTAAAATTCAGCTGATCCATCCCTCTGGAAACTGTTAGAGGTAATTTTGGGCTTGTAATATGCCAAAACTACCTGATCAGCCAGTACAATTACTGGTTTTCTGTATCAACCAGCTGCCACAGCATCAGCTCTAGGACTTGTGTCCAGTAGTTGATGCAGCTTTGCACCAGAGTTTGGTTTATTTTCACAAAAACCATTCTCATCCTCCACAGTTCTATCGTTAGAACTGGAATTATTAACTCTAGATAGTAAGTTTTCTGTGCTTACAGGTGTAGCCCTCTGGCTGTCAATTATGTTCAAAGTTATCTCTTGTGTTTGTCCCAGTTGAGCAATTTTAAGTTTTTCCTGAGTCAGAAACAGGATGAGATTCAGCTTTACAGAGTAACACAATGAAATGCATGAGTAATGAGAAATAGTATGTGAAGAGTACCCTTAATGTTGCATTTTCCACCCTCATTTTTTCAGAACTTTCAGTCAGTCGATTTATTTCTGATTTCAGTGTCTCATTCTCAGAATTCAAGGATTCAACTTTTCGAGCCAGTTCTTCAGTTTCAGCCTGAACAGCAGGAATGTGAGCATCAGTCACAAGTCTATAGAATATAAGCTTTACTTTTGTTTTTCTGGAGGGTTGCATGCACAGAAATCACGGGTAACAAACGTACAAGAGCGTGATAAAAGAAAGAAACTTCTCAATCATGATTTTTAAATTGACAACCGAAGAAGTAATAGAAGGTTTACAATGTTTTCGAAGAAACCCACAATATTTATACCTGCTTCCTTAGTCTAGACCTTCTAGCAGATTCTCGATTAGATTGTTTCCGCCTCTCTCGTTTCAGCTCACGCTCATTCTACATAAACGAAACATACCCCACAAGAATTACTTAAGTGTCAGCAAAAGACGAGGATACATCATTATTATTACATGTTCTACACGTGTATATAAATATGCTATGCATGATCCGAACTGCTGGAATGAATTATATATGCTGATCATACCTGTAACCAAGCTTCTGCGGGTAATACTGAACAAGGTTGTGGGGCACCTGAGGTATTTGCTTTAGAATGAACACTGGAAGGATTTCTCAGCTCCAACACGGTTGTCATACCTGAAGAAACTACAGGTCCAACTATTGTTCCTCCAACACTAGGAGAGACGACTGCCCCGATCTTATTAGAAGCTGCAGCGTCTTTGGAAATGGGACTGCTTTGTATCTCAGTTTTCCCTTCTCCATCTGCTAGCTCGACGCAGAAAAGAACAAATCATCAACACAGATTATGTTCAGAACCTACTCTAAACATAACATGCTTGTACTTAAAAGAACACACTTTGGCTTGTGAGATATTTCAATAGCAATTGAAATTTGCAAGCCCCAGGACACTAATACCACATACTGTGTCATTTCCGTAATTGCAATAAGGTCCATCACAGAGTATATTATTTATCAAACTAATGACAAAGTTGAAAACTCTGGCAATTTCACCTAGATGAAAAAATATTTTACAACAGCATTTAATTATCAAGACCCAACTGAATAAACAGATTGGACACCATGTATCGAGTGATGACAACAGAAGAATAATTGTGATCCCAGGACAACTCTATTATTCATCAAGATGTGACACTTGGTGAAGAACAGAGTCATACCAGTGGTTGGTGATCCCTCACGGCTTCTTTTCCTTCTTGTTTGATTAGCCTGAGCATAAGATGGGCAAATATCATATTTTAATGTTTCAATTTAGTCAAACCATTTTAAAAATGGACTACATGAACAATTTCAAATGGTCAACAAAGTGCAGCAAAAAAACGCCAATTGCAAGCAAGTTCTCACCCCTGAAGTGTTGCCATCACTTCCATCACTGGAACCCTCAGTATCCACACTGTTCACATCATCAGTAAATTATTCAGTCATCCAAAAGACTCCCTTACAAAATCAACTCATGGACCACTATTCTAGACAGAGGGAGAGAAAGTAGGTTAACTCACTAAAGAGTATCAAATGAAAGATTTTGCCCTCCACCCCAACAAGCAGGAGATATCAAGAAACTCAAATAGTACAAATAGTATGCCATTAAAAATATTCATACAAAAAGAGAACAGATCAACAAACCTCTGTGACAGCCTGTTTTCACCTCCACGCTCTACACTTTCAGCATGGCCATTGCCTATTGACATTGCAAGACCATCAAACTCCTTCAATTTCTTCATTAAACCCTGATCAGTATTTCCTGATGATTTGGGTGGTGTCTCTATGCTTAAAGGAGTCCCAGCCTGCATTGTTACAACAATTCAAACCAATAATAAATTGATAGTATTCAAGAAGGACTTAGTAAGAATTGGTCTCAGATGAAATTAAAACTTACTACAGGTGAAGACGGAACCCCCTGACTGTGTGTATGTGGCCCCTATATTTTGTAAATAAAACTCATTAGAACATGCCTCAAAATTCCGACCAAAAGAAGCCTACTACTAAAGGAGGAAAGACCTTTTATTGGCTTTTTTATAGGTCATAAATAAATCGAGATTTTATTATATCAAGGTTATCATTGCATGGAGAGGTTAAGCAGTCAGGTATAAATAACAGTGAAATTACCAAGGGCCAACAGAAACAGAAGAATCACATCTCACTATATTCTTAACATCTGCTATCCTTACCGATCCATTTTCAATAAAATATAAATACACCAGTTCATAGACCAGAGAAAGAACACAGCTTCCACTAACAAAAAATAATAATTAAAAAAGCATAATAGACAAGTAAATTGCAAGAATGTTAGCTTACGATAGGAACTGCAGGATACACCCCTCCATGCGAATAAATTGCTGCATATGGAGGCCCATAAGGTGGCATCATAGGCTGGAAGAAATAATATGTCAGCAAGTTATTCATCCTTGTCATCTAGAATACATACAAAACATGCAAAAAAACAAAGAATGACGTTCATAGAACATACAAATGATTGCATTGAGATACTACTACCTGCGGTGGACCCCACATGTATGGGTGAGGAGCGTGACCAGAAGCCACAGCTGAGTTGTAGTACGGTGGCATGGTGACTCTTGGCCCATAATATGCCTGGAGATATATAGCAGACATTTTAAATCATAATACAGTCACTATTCCCTAATTAGAGGGCAAATATGCTTGACAACATGCATGATGAATAAATTTGAAAGGGATAAAAAATAATAGTCTCATACCATCAAATCTATAGTTTTCTTAAAGACTAACCAAATCCAGGGGCAAAGCACATCTCATTCCATTTCTAGATATTACCACAACTGATTGCCAAAATCAGTAGCAATTCAGGGCATAATTTCAGTTTGGCTTTAATTAGGAGAACATATTGATAGCAACTTACAAGAACATAGACTTGATAATGAAATGGACAAAAAGAACGGCCCTCTAATCCTAATATTCAGAGTGAATGATCAATTATTCACACGAGGGAATATAAACGGCTTTGATCTGTTCATTGCTTCGTCCAGTAAAAGAAAATGGAAATACACAAACAGTATTTTTAAATATAAGATAGCTGGTGCCTTCCCAGGAAGATGTAGCTGCAGATCGTTTGACTTTGAAAACATTGAAGAAATAAGACAATGAAGACAATGCTTCTCCAGTTTGTCAGTGTTAAGACAAAATCGTTAGCAAAAAATCTTCAAAGAGAGTGGTAGCTGGTGGACACCTCATTCATTGGCATGACAGTAACTGACTGGAGTAGTACAGCGTAAACTACTAAAATTTGGGAGTACTGGTTTACATTGAAGCTAGCTATCAAGAAACTACAATGAATACTTCAGTCAGACAAAGTAATTCAAGGCAAAAGGTAGGTAACCTGCATGGCTGCCCAATCAGGATATACATGAATATTGGGCTGGTTGGTCTGATTGGCCTGATCCTGTTCACACGTTTAAACAGCATTAAAATTCAAGCTTGTTACAAATTTGTCAGCACCCAGATACACTCTATTAAACTCACCATTGTAGGTGAAGAAGGCTTTTCAGTCTTGGTGGATTTCTCTTCCTCATTGTTTCCCATTGTAAGCTCCAAATAGAGAACACTGAGTCAAATAATGTAGAAGGAGATTTTCTACTTCTGGAAAAATGTCTTAACTGCATTAACATGAGGCAGTCAGCTTGTTAATTGATATCAGCAAAAAAATGTCACAAGGAAATTAATAAGTGACATTTAAAATCTACAAATCATCCAATATATTCTTGGTAACCAGGATAATATAATGTTTATCGATCGTAAACGGTTTACTACTGTAGATAAGTTATACATGAAAGTATACAACACACTAGCAAAGGGGAAGGGCGATTCCAGCAATTCCAAATTAATACCTGGTAAATTAACTTTAAAAAAGGGGGCAGGGGTTAAACAGGACTAATATACATCATTAATTCTAGTTTACCTTCTAAGATAGCATAAGATAGAATCCTACAAAAATTCTAATTTCCTAGATGGATGAGATTCAACGAGTCTCAGAGCGAAAAATCTAGAACCCACCAAAGATGGCAATCCTGATACAGCTAAGTAATTCACGATGGAGTTGGGAAGGTGAAACACGTTTCAAAACATGTCAGAATAACCGACTGATCTATACTGACGAGAAGTTCAACAGTGGAGAAAAATGACACGATTTCATAATTAATTAGAGAAGAAGTAAATGTTTAAGGAGTAAAGAGGGGGACCTAAAGATACTACTGGGCCATCAGAGAAGGTACCAACACGCAGTTCAACTTTTCTGGTTCCTTGTTTTAGAGAAAGTGAGATTTCAAAAATACCTTTCAGGAAAGGCTGCAATATTAATGGTAAGCTACAGATAGATAATTCAATCCAAAGTAGACGCAAGAGTCAAAGACAGAATGGTAAAGGGTCAATTCTGTCTTTTGAGCACTCCACAAGCCGTATAGAAAGGGAAGGACACACGCAACAGACCATACTAAAATCCCTCCCAGCAACACCACCCATTAGCTAAATGACAAAAATACCCTTCCAAATGAAACATTTTTCACTTTCACACGAATCAAGGAAGCTGAGAAAACGAGTGAAACTCCTGAATTAGCCAATATTTTAGCCCCCGATCCAGAGACCCTCTTCAGTTACAGGAAAACGAATTTCACAAAAATAGCATGAGGCCAAAAAAAGGAAATAACATCCACGTGAAATGAAAAACGCTTCACTAAACAAATCAACACAAAGAAAGCACACAAACTCGAAACGCTCACAGATGCAAAACGAGATCCAGATGAACCCCAATTCTAACCCACTTGTTTAATTAGCCAAAATTCAAATAAAAAAAAAAGGAACGGAAAATTTACGGTATCCTCAAGTTTTCTTGGTGTTTCCAATGAACAAAAATCTAAACTGAAGCATATAATCTGTTCCTCTTTCACTCACTCTCAAATCATGAAACTTCAAAATTTCACGCATACATTCAGTTTCACATACCCAGATACGAAAAGCATTAAAAATGAAAACTTTCGACCAACGGCACTGCAGAGTTCCACGTACCTGACCAGGTACCCAATTGACCAATTGTTATCCTGACTCACAAAACAACGAGCCAAAAAACAACAAAACCATAAAAACAGAGGGGGAAAACTAGTTCTGGTAGCTACAAGTATCCTAAAAAAGGGTCCAGGTGTGGAGAAGCAATCAATTGAGGTGGCAATTGTGCATTTTCTCTCTCTAAAAAACGAGGGAAAGAGCAGTGTGGCTTGACGCAAAGATGGGGTATGGTGGTGGTGGTGGTGACAAGAAGGGAAGGAAGGAGCGCGAAGGCGAAGTCCACGTCAGCACACACGTGTCGTATGTGGAATTGGGGGTATACGTATAGAAGAGCGTATATAGGGTGTGGGTGTGGTGGTTGGTCGAGGTGGCCATTTGTTTATTCCAACGTCACCAGAGCCGTACACGTGCTGCTCACGGAATCCATCTACGCGTCTTATGCTAGGGTCCAGCCTAGCTAAGCCACACCACACCCTCTTGTCATGTGCCTTACGTGCCCTTTCAGATTCACATTATCAATTATATTAATTTATTATTAATACTTTCATTTCATTAAACTAAATTCAATAAGTCATTTGGAATCCACCAGTAGCCACCTGTGATCAATTTTCCTCACTCACTCACTCACGCACGCACGCACGCACGCACGCCTTGTAAGCAGGGAGAACTGTTTCTGATATTTTCCTTACTTTTTGCTTCACACATATAAGTGCATCATATCTTCCTTCTCCTTCTTTTTTCTTTTCTCTTTACTCCCTTTTGAAGCCTTTAGCTCTAACCTATGCTATGGTTTAACCCACAATTTTTTAAATTCGCTTTCTTAGGAACAAAAGTTAGGGCTTACGAGGTGGCAAGGTTGTCTTTTTATGGTTAATAATTCCCACAAACTGCCATCTCTTCACCATTAATTTAACTTCTCCTTCACAAATTAAACATACCAATTCTATTCTACTCCATGGTGCTGGTGAGATGCTGACTGCTGAAACTGAAAGCTCCATAATACATAATATGGCTAATGAGACTGCAGAAAAAAAAAGTGGCATCAATTATACACAGCACTCCATTCTCTCTGTAGTGGACCAGGATTTTGTGCAAAAGTTGTTATCCTATTTACCAATAGATTGTGTCTACAATTTTTTTTTATCGGATTTCAGCAACAGACATGTTCTTTTAAGAAAGAAACAAGGTAATAGAAAAGGAAAGCATTTTAATTGTTGGAAGTTGGCACTGTTATGCAGAGGAACTTCATACCATGTTCTTGTTCATTCACATTTATGTGATAAACAAATATTATCATCAAACATTTAACTAACGTCTTAATTTACTTATAATTTAATAATTTTAATAAGAATGTGGTAGATAATGTGTTCACAACACCTTGTTTTGTTGGTTGATGATTGGGGAATTATCGTTCAGAAGTCAGTGTTTAGCCATGACCTGGGTTTTGTCCAGAACTTCAACAGCCTTGAAGAGGCTGAATTTTTTTTATTATATAATTATATAAGATTTTTTATACGATTTCATATTATTTTTCTAAATATAGTGGAATTATATTTTATTTTATGTCACTTTATTGAAATTAAAAATCTATATGTGATTACAAAAATTATATTAACTATTACTAGTTGAATTTATAATATGAATACATATTAAATTAATTTTCAATTTACTCTTGCCTGAAGTGTCAACATGTAATAAATATAAGGTGCTAAAGTCAAAGTGTTTATTTCTTTTAACAAGGTAAAAAATGAAAATGAAAATAAAAAATTATAAGGAAAAGTACAAGTTAGTATTCTAGTAAAGAAAAAATATATGAAAGTTTTAGGATAAAATGATACTATTTCGATGACTAGTAATAACAGTGAAGCTAAAAAAAATTTAGAGAAACAAATAAAATATAAAATTAAGTTACAAACATATATTAATACTCTAATTTTTTCTATATTTGTTTGAGATTTGTTTAAATTATTTTATTCCTTTAATATAATAAGATGCGTTAACTTTACGTGTGTAAATTTCTATGTATTTAAAATATTTAAATTAAAAGGATCTTATCTGTATTTTCACCCTCAACCTATAAGATCTCAATACGGGCACTGTATTTAGTACACTTATTTTAATAATCCTTCTAATTATTATTGAACATTTTATCTTTTAAAATAATATATTCGTCCTTTTTCAATGTTAAAATAAACAACCTATGTAGAGACCACAACCTACTAGAAAGAAGAAAAAAAACTGGATTTAAACCCAATTTGCAATGTAGAACAATTGTGGTTAGAGGGTTTGGGCCAAAAATGAATATTTATCCACAAAATTTGATAGGAGTAAGTAACAACTTTGATAGGTTGAATTTATCACACAAACTATCATATATAACTAACTTTTTATTTTATTTTAAACAGTGCTGTTAAAAGTAAGTGGTTATTGTATAAAAATAGTGAGAATGTGTGTTTGGATATGATAATCTAAGTGTTCATTATATAAAAATAGAGTTTGGTATAAACATTTAAGAGCATTATTTGCAATTAGGATTCTTTGCAGTTAACTATCACTTCCTATATGCATTTTGCCATTAATCTTTTGTATGAACACAAGTACCAAATCTAAACAAGTGGGTCACATTAATGTTTTTATAAATTAAATATCTTTTACAAAAACTATTGGTATCATTTTAATTTATAAAAAGTAGAAACTGCTATGTGACTACCAATTCTTAAAACTAAAAGTTTTAATTAGTTTCGGTAATTTTTGTGCAAGTATATATAAGAATGGGACAAATTTTTTTCACCATCAATTTTATTGAATTTCTCCAATTTATTTTTAATTAAATATTTTTCTTTACACGTTTTGAAATATTAACTTCTTAACTTTCTGTCCCGAGTAATAATCATATGTACTAATACAAAACATATCAATGTTATTCCTGCGTCTACAACTAAATTATTCTAAATATTTAAAAAATCAATATATTATAAAACATTACATGTAAAAAAATTATCTTTATTAAGAAAATATGTCTATAATATATATATATATATACTTACTTTAACGATAATCTATAAAATTGTCTCTATTTTTTTCTTACTCGAACAACAAATTACCATTTTAGTTATGCTTTTCACAAAAGTTACTTAAATAATGACAAATAATAGTATAAAAATATGGTGCTTACTTAGTGATATTTACACTTAGATTCAGATTAATAGATAAATTATTACTTACATACAATTTTTTACATATAGAATAAGATATATATATATATATATATATATCAGTAGATTATACTAAAATAATTTTATATCTGTTGTTCATAGAAGTATTTCGTATTTTTACATATAGATTAAGATA
Source organism: Lablab purpureus (assembly GCA_030347555.1). NCBI lineage: Eukaryota > Viridiplantae > Streptophyta > Magnoliopsida > Fabales > Fabaceae > Lablab > Lablab purpureus. The sequence goes on from CM059259.1 coordinate 19,515,401, forward strand.
TATATGTAGAGTGTCATACATATTCATTTATCCGTAGATTATACTAAAATAATTTCATATATGTTGTTTGTAGAAATTAAAATTTTAAACACCATAATAGATACCTAATTCTAATTAGGTCCATATGTAAATAAAAACATCATTCGAATTAACATGTTTCATACAGATTTTTTAAAAAATAATTCTTAAAAAAATAAAATTTACATAAACTCTATCTATTTTCTAACCTTTCATTTGGATTCATTTAATTTTGTACCTAACTTTATTGGAAAAGAATCCATATAGTATAATCACTTACAAATGTAGTTGCATGAAATTACCAACAAATTTTGAAAATTTATACAAAATATTTACTTATGATAATTTTATCTTCAATTTTTTTTGTAGTGGATAATTTGTAGGTAACTTTCAATTATTTAAAAAGAATAAAAAATATATCAAAATGAAAATGTAACAAAAGAAAGTTCTCTCCATCGATAAACATAAATGATCCCGTATTAAGAGAAGTCATGTACTTAAAAAGGTACATTCAATTATTCAGTAGCTACTAATCGGATATGAATTTTGGGGAAGATTTCATACGTGTAAAAATACACTACCGAATTATAACAAGGAATGTAAATACTTTGGTTGTTACTATTTTTGAATGAAACTAAACTATATTAAATTATTTTTGAAGTATGTAATAAAAAACTAGAATAAAGTAACATCAAGAAAACCTAAATATAACAACACTGATTGGAGGAATGAAATTTTCACATGTGAAATCTTCAAAGTAGTGAGAGAGAAATATACTATTAATAATTTGTGGTCATCCATGTCATGTGTGATGTCTGACACATATGTCCATTGACTCACCAACAAGCAGTTTCCACCTTCTATTCCAACTCATTCACACGTGTCCTCCTTGGGAAACCAAACTCTGGGACCCACTCCTTCCAACATCACAATCTGCCACCATCACACTGTACTTGCCACCCAACCCCAAATTAATCAAATTAACCCAATTTACTTTTATCGTTAAAGTCTAAATTTTATTCATCATATTTTTTTTAAAAATATATCTGCGATATCTCATTTTTACATGATATTCAATATATTTATTTCATTAAATATATAATAAAACAATTTTAAAATGACAATTAAATAGTATGAATTTGATATATAAACATTTTTATGATGTATATTTATTGGTATTCTAATTTTTTAATATATATATCCATTGATTTTACAACGAAAGGGGTAAAAAATAAAAAAATTATAAATATAAGTTAATTTTTTTATATTATAAAAATAAAGTAAATCGTGTTTAAATAACTTCATTTTTATATAGTTTTTTTTAAGTTATGATTGAATAACACGATTTTTATTCATATTTTAGTAAAGTAGTGGTAAAAAAATTTATATTTTTAACAAAAATATTCATATGTATAATTTTTAATTTTTTTACTTTGAAGAGTAAAAAACCTACATCCATTAATTCGTAAACACCATAAGTAATTACTCACTATTAGTCTTGTTTGATATAAATTTCATATTCTCCACATTACACATCTATTCATATGTTATCCATAAGTTTTTTAATATCTATGAAAATATTGATTTGAGAAAAAAAAACACTTTAACAATTAATTATGGAAAACAAATGTAAATTTGTTTAACAAACAAATTATTTTTAAAATTTTTACTCAATTTTTTGTTTTTCATAAAAAAAATACTACGTATAAACCTAAAAGAACGAAAATATTGATTTAAATCACATATAATACCTGTTTTATTATCTATTTGATACAAGGAGGTTGAGCAGACTCAATAAATATTTCTTTTTTAATTATAGTTTATTGCATACTCAAATATCTACTATTTGTGTCTATCAATATTGATATTTTTTTATTCTTTCTCTAACTAAATAAAGAAATTGAAATTCATTTTTATTTTTTTCTTTTCTTAATTTATGCACATAGTATATATTAAATATTAAAACTGTGCGCTTATGTTTTTTTTAAGTAATAAACTTTGAACTAGTTTTCAACAACTTTTGTAACTCATTAATCAGTAACAAAACCTTACAAGGAGATGGAAGGACAGAATTCATTAGATTTAAAAATGATTTATTAAATTTTAATTGTTGTCCAGACTATATATATATATATATATATATATATATAATAAATGTTTGAATAGTTTTATATTGTGAAAAAAATGTTCCTTGGGTTTGTAATTTGAAATTAAAAAAATGAGAAAGATAAGTGGGGTGTGTGAGGCAGTGTGGGACAGCATGAAACAGAGGTTGCGTAGCCAGCTGAGGACCACTCAGGTATTGGTTTTTTCAGATAAATCTTTAAGTCACCCACGCGTCACTTCCATCAACGTATCACCACGTGCTCTCTCTTTTTTTTACTGTTACAGACCAACCATTCCACCTGTTTCATAAAGAAAAAATATATATAATTAACTTCGTATTAAATATGATAAACAAGAAACTAAATAAATAAAATATTATTTTAATTGAAAATAAAAAATAATTTATTTACTTATTAACTTTAAATTAATTTTAACATTACATTATAAAATATCGCTTTCAATAATTCAAATTGTCCATTACATTCACAACACTTCCTCTTGACCTAATTTAACTTACACTTCATCAACTACATACGACTTGAATCTGATAAAAATATAACTGTCAAAAATCTATTTATATTAGTAAAGATAATGTAAAGAAACAAATATTTATGTAAAAAAATCCTGTCATCTCTAATTTATCAATTTAATTTCATTTTACTAACACTTTGTCTTCATTAGCATGAATAAAGAGAAACGAAGTGACTAACAAAGACAAAAATAGAACACAAAAATTGTACTATTTAAATAAATAAAAATAAAAGGAAAATAAATAAGATGATTTTTCTTTGCGTATTTTAGACGAGAAAAACAATGAAAGAAACAAAAAAATTAATAAATGTTATAATAACTTATTATACGAATAAAAAATAAAGTTCAACTAAAAAATATAAACTTTTTATTGCATTAGATTTTTTGAGACATGATCTCTGCCTTCTCAATTCACAATCGGCGAGGGTGAAATTAATTTTATAATTGGCTCAATTTTTATTTCTTTCACATTCATTCATTTCATACTAAAAAAATGAGTATTATTTCCTTCCTATTTTTATATCTCGTGATTTTTTTAAAAATAATCCATTGCGATTTATCAAAAGTTCGTGGAACATTTAGAGTGTGTTTAGATTTTAGTTAGAATGTTAAGTTAAATTTATCTCAGCTCAACTTTTAAATTAAATCTGAAAAAAAAATGTCAAGCATATTAATATAGTATTTCATGAAGTATTTGTTCCAATTAAAATCCAAAGACGCCCTTAATTATTTAAATTTAACCGAATACTCTTACTTTTCAAATAGTTGTTTCTATTGCCAAATAAAAAAAAAAGACGAGATTCCATAATAAAGTATATTTTTAAACCTTTAATTTTTTTACAGAAGAATTTTATTTTAGAAGTTACTTTTATTAAATAATTTGCACAAAATATTACGAACAATTTTTCTTTTAAAATTTGCACTGCTATTATTAGCGCAAACGGGGACCACAACATTTGTGTCCACCTTTTCTTTAACATAAATATATATTAGAAATATTTTACATACGAATATATATATTAATCTTCACTAAACTATTTCTACTTCAAGAAATTATCAAAATATACAAAAAAAATTCATGTTATGATTTATAGATAAAAAACAAATATAGAAACGTGATAACGTCTATTTTTACATTAGCTATAATGAGAAAAATGTATTAAAAAAATAGAGAAACATTTATGTTTATTTAAAAATTTTAGTTTACTATTTTATTTGTTAAAAAAATAATATCTTTTAAAAAATTTAAAACTAAAATATAAATAACCTTTAATATTTATTTGTTTTAAAAATAATATTAACGAACAAATATATCTAATTTTCTTGAATTTAAAATTTAAATATAATACTTTTTAATAATAAAAATAAAGATAAAGATAAAGATACTGTATATTAATGATAATGATAAAGATAAAGATAAAGATACTGTATATTAATGGTAATGATAAAGATAAAAATAAAGATAAAAGTACTCTATATTAATGGTAATGATAAAGATAAAGATACTGCATATTAATGGTAACTATAAAGATAACGCTAATGATAACAGTAATGCTAATGGTAAGGATAACAGAAAGGGTAAGAGAAACAGAAATAGAAAGCAGGGAACAGAAACAGAAATAGAAACAGAAATAAAAATGAAAACGACAAACCTTTAATATTTATTTGTTTTAAAAATAATATTAACGAACAAATATATCTAATTTTCTTGAATTCAAAATTAAAATATAATATTTTTTAATGGTAAAGATAAAGGTACTGTATATTAACGGTAATGATAAATATAAAAATAAAGATAAAGGTATTCTATATTAATGGTAATGATAAAGATAAAGATATTGTATATTAATGATAACGATAAAGATAACATTAATGGTAACGGTAAGGCTAATGGTAATTATAAGGGTAACAGGAAACAGAAGTAGAAGGAGAAGCAGGAATAGAAGTAGGAACAGAAGCAGAAAAAGAAACAGAAATAGAAAAGAAAATGAATACGACAAACCTTTAATATTTATTTGTTTTAAAAATAATATTAACGAACAAATATAGCTAATTTTCTTGAATTCAAAATTAAAATATAATATTTTTTAATGATAAAGATAAAGATAAAGGTATTGTATATTAATGGTAATGATAAAGATAAAAATAAAGATAAAGGTATTCTATATTAATGGTAATGATAAAGATAAAGATAAAGATATTGTATATTAATGACAATGGTAATAGTAATAGTAAGGGTAATGGAAAGGATAACGGAAACAGAAGTAGAAGCATAAGCAGAAGCAGGAACAGGAGCAGAAACAGAAATAGAAATAGAAACAAAAATAGAAAGAAAAATGAAAAAGACAAAGAAAAAAGTAACAAATGAAAAAGTTAACATAAAATAGTAACAAAAAAGGTGACAGAAAAGATAACAAAAACGTAACATAAAAGGTAACAGAAAATTGACAAAAAAAATGATGGAAAAGGTAACAAAAAAGATAACAAAAATGGTGACGTTAAGGTGAGGCTGAAAGTGATGGTGACTTTGTGTGGTGAGAATGAAAGAAAAAATATTCATATAAAAAAGGTTGAAAGTCAAATAATTACGAAAATTATATTAAAAATATTAGTAATAGAAGAATAATTATTATTTAAAGAATAAGAAATAATTTTAGAGTGAGAAACTTTAAATGAGAAAACTATTTTTCACTATTTGATCCGGTTTCGACATTTCACTTGTAATCTTCTTCTATAATATCATGTGTCTGTGAGAGAAGAGTAAGATAATGTGTTCTTGAGATAAGAAAATTTTGTTTGAAACAAAAAATGTAAGAAGTTTAAAAAAGTAATAGTAAAATAATTATTATTTAAAGAATAAAAAATTGCTCTAAAATATACAAATTTAGTTAAAAATATTACATCTTACCCTCCATCATTTGATCTCATAATATCCTTTCATGATATCATTTCTGCATCTTTCATGTATGTATCATAATATGTAATATTATAGGGTAAAATATGAGAAAAGAGAAAGATGATATTCTTAAAATGAGAAAGTTTTTAAAAATATAGAATATAAGAAGTTAAAAAATAAAATAAGAAAATTTTAAAAATATAAAAATAAAAAATTTACATTTTTATTCAATTAAATTCATTATTTATTATTATTTAAAAATAATTTTTATAAAGATAAAATAAAATAGAAATATTGAAATATGTATAAAAATATATATTTTTATATATTGCTATAGATATAAAGATAAAATAATTAATTTTTTATTTAATTAAACTTATTATTTATTATAATTTAAAAATAATTTTAAAAAAATAAAATAAAAATATTGAAATATGTAAAAAAAAAATCCTTTTATATATTATATTGTTATAGATATTTACATTATATATCATTAAGCATATTGAAATTAAAGTTGGGCCGAATTTTGAAATCTAGCACAGATTGAGTAAGCCCATGGGCCTATATTAAATAAAAGAAAAAATAAACCTTTTAGCTACACAAATTGTTAAACGCACAAGTGTTTTTACAAGTATACCTCTCTTCGAAATTTGGGTTAGTTTTGACGAAAATTCTCTTAATAAGAATGCCTTTCTATATTCTTTGTATAATAAACAATTAAATGAATATTAAAAGGGTTTGTTTCTAACTTAATTAATTCAATTTTAAGTGTTTGTAATTTAATATGTACTAAATTGTTTATACCATACCATCATATATCCTTTTTAATACTTTATAAATTTACAAATTAAAATTAAAATTTATTTAATGATAGTCAGATTACAAATTATAATATCATAATTCTTTTAAAAAATTAAATCTTTTTAAAATTTTAAATTTTTATAAAAACCTATTGCAATACAAAATCATGCTTCAGTTTTGTATCAATTATCAATGCAAAACATGTTTCTGTTGGATATATGCGCTGAAAAATGTTTTCAATAAGATTTTTTTTAAGAGGAATGCAATGAAATTAATTTTTAAAAAAAATAAAACTAACCGACACAGAATTAAAAATGAAAAAAAAGTTACAAGATTTTTTTTATAAATTAGTTCATGTATAAATTATTTTTAACTTAAAACAATTAATTTCCATTTTTTTTTCTGCTAAGAAGATTTTATAAAAAAATTTGCCGAAACATTTTTTTATTTTTTAATGCCACATTATAAGAGAATAAAAAACAAACCACAGTGAAATAAAAGTATGAATAAGGGAAAATAACTATACATATATTTATATAAATCACATCTACCAATTTTCTTTCATTATAGCCAATCACAAAAAAAATCACAATATTTTAATTACAAAACATTATATAGAAAGATAAACTACGTAGTTTTCAGTTAAAAAGGTGAAGGTGATAGAAGCTAACAGATTAACAAATATCACACTAAAAAAAACTAAAATACGAAATCAAACAGAATTAATTACTAAATCCAAGCTGCAACTTTACGTTGTCGTAACAAAAGTTAATTAAATAAAAATGTATTATACTTAGTTTTTGTTTTATTTCACAACCATTCATTGCATAGGGCTTGCATTGCGTTGAGTTGCATGCCATTTTTCTTCTCCACCTTTTTCTTCTTCCTTTCTTCTTCTTCTTCCTTTCTCTGCTTGCAGTTGCAGAGGTAGGAGGGGTGGTTGTGCTGTGTGGTTTAGAGGATGAAGGATTTCAATTTGGATATATTTGATCCAGGAACGGTGATGGAGTCCTCCTCCTCCGATTACTCTCGTAGTGCTTCCTCTTCCGATGCCGATTTTGGATTCGCGTTCAATGACAGTAATTTTTCCGACAGAATCCTTCGCATTGAGATCATGGGTGACCTCGTCGAGGCCCCACCTAATTTTGAGGGTTGCACCACAATTGTCGATTGGGCTCGCCACCGCAAAAGGAGACGTGAGGATATCAAGAAGAATAATGGTACATTAACTCTTTTTCCCTTTTCTTTTGTTTCATTTGTTCACAAACCAATAGGGGGAAAACACAACGTCATAAGAGATCAAGAAAATTATTTGGCGTTGATTTCGTGGCCTTAGTGGATTTAGAAAATACAATCGTCGTTTTCTTGTTGTTTATCTTATTCCCTTCTAAAGTTTCAACTTCTCATAAGTGGGTATGTTATGACATACTCATTCCATTAGAAAAAATAAGTCCATTTTAACACCATTTCTTTCACATTGAGTATATTATAGATGGTAAGCTTGTACTGCTGTAAGTGAAATCTCAGTTTTTTAAAGAACCAATGCATTATTTATTCTAATTTTACTGCGAAAAAATGAATAACTAATGAAATGTGGGGTAGAGAGAACAAAATATAAAGATAATTTAGTATGATTATTCTGGCAATTAAATTGCCTTTTTTTTTTGTCTTTCTTGATCTTTGTGAAGAAAAATTTTAAAGTTCACTTATTTTGAATTAAAAGAGTAGAATTATTGTGGTTCCAGTAGTAGTGGAAGCGTTTTTTTTTCCACACATTATTTGAACGGAAAATGAGTTGAAATAAAACACTAAAATATATAAAGTCTTACTGTAATATCAAGATTCATTTAAACTCTAAGACATTTTTTACATGTAATGAAGACAAACTCACATAGAATTTCTCTTGATTACTCGTTTAACCCTTGTTAATACTGTATCAAATTTACAACATGTTGATTGCTTGTCAACTATTTATTGATTGTTTGGAACAAAACTTGCTATTGGACTATACAATATGCTCATTATTTGTCATACAATATTATTGATTCTATGTAACACACCTCAAACATTGGTAATAAGAATAGATCATTGTTGAGTGTTTTGAAAATTAAAATTTATCCAACTTAGTTACAAGTAAGAGTAAAATGTAAGACACCAATGTGACGCCATATAAAACTTTTGTTCACTTTGATAATTGAGAAACGAAGTTATTGTGCTCTTCAATCTAAAACTAAAATGACAATTATATGTTTTGGGTGATTCATGAATTGTGAGAAATATTTCAATAATTCAAAAGTGGCAAGCAAACACTTTTTATATTTTATTGCAGGTCTATTTTTACTACTTACATAAGTCTGATGAATAGGTTTTGAATGTTGTGATGAAAGACAAAGTAACTAAAACTTTTTATTATGTTTATGAATTTTTGCTTAAAAATACCTCATTGTGTATGTGAGATTGAATTTACATGTGTTTATATGTTTTCATGTCATACATTATAAATGTTCTCTTTTGTTTGTAGTTGTTGATCTTACTTTATTGCCTGACGGGCAAATTTTGAACGAGAAACAACCTGATATGGATGACTTTATGCCCTCTGATAATCAAGATGAAGAGGCAATTGCAATGGGTGAAGAATCCCCATCAGGTATTTGAAAATTTAAAAAAATCTAAAATCTAGCTTTTCAATTATAGTTATTAAAAGATATTGTACCATGGTTGTCGAATATTCACAATATCAATTGTACTTACTGTAATTTTTTGTCTAAGTCAGTCAAGGGGTTAACGATACATAATAATTTTTGAATTACCAATTGACTTCACATGATATTTTACGACAATTGTAAATGGTGGTATGGTATGTATAGTGGTTTTATTGTTGCTCCTACCATTTAGGTTATAGAGTAAGGTTATGTGGGACCAAACACAACCTAAGCTGAAAAATATGTATTTTCAATTTTGAGTATTGTGAAAAGTATGACGGTTTACTCTGGGATTTTTGTATTTCTAAATTACACGGTGTTGCAATTTGTGATACCATTAGGACTTATTTAGTTTAGTGTCGAAACTAGATTCCAAGCACTAAATGAAATTTTTTCTTTCCATTTTCCCTTTGAAAATGAAGTTTCACTATCCTAATGGTTCTCAATATTTCTTCCACTGTTGACTTTGCAGTTCAAAGTATTGCAGTTTTTCAACAAACAACTTCAAACTTCCTCATTTCTCTTATTGTCATCATCTATACTTTCTTAGTCACTCAGTGTTTTATTTTTTAATTAGATTATATTTGCATGAATAGTAATGGTCAATTATAATTGTACGGCATGATTTTACTTTTTAATTCATGCATGAAGTAAAATACATAATACATCAATGTGATATGATTTGCACTAATTTTTCTTAAAATCTAAAGTTTCGGTATAATTCATGGTTCAAAATTTAGATTGACTACTAAAAATTGGATGAACTTGTACAATGTTATTTATTCCACCCACATCTCCCATATTTTTTTATTTATTTATCTATCGATTTCGTCTATTAATGTTTATTAAATCCTTGATTGTCTTTGGGTTTGAAAGTCGAGCATTTTCTCAATGAAATTCTTGAATGCATAAAAGAAATATGCTTTAAGCAAACATATATTTAAAAAAATAAATTAGTATGTAAAGGAAGTTGCATGCTTGACAAGGAAAAACAATCACGAAAATGAAGCATTTTTTTCTTGCAGGAATGAAAATATATTTTCTTGAAGTTGTCAGTTCTTCTTAATGATCTGAGTTGGTTATTATTAACATAGGTGATGAACCCACAAACATCAATGACTCAAATTGGAATATGGATTGCTCTACAGTTGTGAGAGTTAGAACACTACACATCAGTTCTCCTATCTTGGCAGCTAAAAGTCCTTTCTTCTACAAGGTAAGAGCTTTTTTCTTAAATTAACTTTAAAAATTATGTTAAAAATATGCTGAATTATGTTTATTTTGCAGCTTTTTTCAAATGGAATGAGGGAATCAGAGCAGAGGCATGTCACTCTGAGAATTAATGCTTCTGGTATTAACGTGTACACACACATATATATTAGATTATTTGCTTTATTATATATATATATATATATATATATATAAATATTCATTATAGTTTTTCGTCTAATTATCATCTTATAAATGTCATGTTTCCTTTGCATATTACAGAGGAAGCTGCTCTTGTGGAACTTTTGAATTTTATGTATAGCAATACCTTGAACGTTAGTTCAGCACTTGAAATATTGGATGTGTTGATGGCTGCCGACAAATTCGAAGTTGCTTCCTGCATGAAATTTTGTAGTCGATTATTGCGAATTATACCCATGACACCCGAGTCTGCATTGCTTTACCTTGAGCTTCCTTTTAGTATCTTAATGGCTGATGCAGTTCAACCATTGACCGATGCAGCAAAGCAGTATCTAGTTGATCGATACAAAGATATAACAAAGTAATTTTTTTCCACTTTTTATGTAACTTGATTGCATGATACACATTTTATGCATCATCAACTCTTACATTTGTTTTCTACTTTTCATGCCATATAAACTCTCATTTTTTATATTACTTAGGACATTTACTTGCTTTTCATTTTCCTAAAAAAATGATGATATTGAAGTTTGAAATTTGTTATATGCACTGTATTCGCTTTGAGAATGATTTTTCACGTGCTTATGATCAACAACTGCATTTAATTATTGGAACCCTTGTAAAGAACACTTTTGTGAATAGTTTCTACCTTTAGTTACTCAAGTTCACATGTTATTAACTTTTTAAGTTGGCTTTTATACAATTTTAGCATGCCATGAGATAAATCATTTTGCTAATAATTCGTCATCTTAGAGTTATTATGAAACCAATAAAGTAGATAAAAAAAATTATATTAGTATTGAATGCTACATTAAAGAACAAATTATTCGTATGGTGTTTTATAAGATGGAAGTGATAATCTCATAAATGTTCTTTGCTTTTCTTAAATGTCTTTGTCTTCTAATCTCAAATGTAGATTTTTTGTCTTGAGTGTTGATAAGTTTCATGTACGATCAGGTTCCACGAAGAGGTTATGAGCTTGCCTCTAGCTGGAATAGAAGCAATATTATCTAGTGATGAACTCCAGGTTGCATCAGAGGATGTTGTATATGACTTTGTGTTGAAGTGGGTTCGAACACAGTACCCAAAACTAGAAGAAAGGAGAGAAGTCATGGGTGCACAACTTGCTCGTTTAATTCGCTTCCCTTATATGACCTGCCGAAAACTTAAGAAAGTGTTAACCTGCAATGACTTCGACCAAAATGTCGCATCTAAGCTTGTACTTGAAGCCCTTTTTTTCAAGGCTGAGGCTCCACATCGTCAGCGGATACTAGCTGCGGAGTGTGCCTCCTACAGTCGACTTTTTGTGGAGCGGGCATATAAGTATCGCCCAGTTAAGGTGGTGGAGTTTGAACTTCCACGGCAACAGTGTGTGGTTTACTTGGATCTAAAGCGTGAAGAGTGTGCGAACCTGTTCCCATCTGGCCGAGTTTATTCGCAAGCATTCCATTTGGGTGGACAAGGGTTTTTCTTATCAGCACACTGCAACATGGACCAACAAAGCTCTTTCCATTGCTTTGGTTTGTTCCTAGGAATGCAGGAAAAAGGCTCAACTAGCTTTGCGATTGACTATGAATTTGCTGCCAGGTCAAGGCCAACAGAGGAATTTGTTAGCAAGTATAAAGGAAATTATGTATTCACTGGGGGAAAGGCTGTTGGATACAGAAACTTGTTTGCTATTCCGTGGACAACATTCATGGCTGAAGATAGTTTTTACTTTATCAATGGTATACTCCACCTTAGAGCTGAACTCACCATCAGACATTGACTTGGATTTATATTTGTAAATTTTTTCCTCTAGCTGCTAGCTTTAATTTTTTTTTGTCATGTTTCTCATTTTTTCTGCTGATTTGTTGAAATCTTAACTAATACCGAGATAATGTGTATTAGGTGGTTAGTGCTACATGAAATCAAATGAATTATCAGATTTTTTTTTCTTTTAACTGCGATATAAGAGTTTGATTAGTTATAAAATAACACATAAAATAAGTAGTTTCATTTTAACAATAATAAAATGTGAACTTTTTCTACTATAAGTTGTGGGTCAACTATTAATTGAGACATTTTAATAACATAAGATATATAGATTTCTAAAATATATATGTTTGATTAGTATCAACATTAAATAAATAAAAATTATTAAATAAACAGAGTAGAATTAACTTAAAAATATTAAAAAATAAGAAAAAAAATTTAAATACACTAAAATATATTATAAAAGTTAAAAAATATCTTTTAATAATAAGAACATACGTATTGTATTTATTTAAATAAAACTCTAAGAATTGTTATATAAAATAATGTAATTTTTTACCTTAAATATATTTAAAAGTAAAAATATGTATAATAAAATAATATGAATAATTTAAAATAAAAATATTTATTTTTAATAAATGTAATTTATTAATTAAAAAATATATAAAAAAGTGTATTAAGTAATAATCTTTTATTCTTAATTTTTTTTTCTCTTCTGTACCTCACTGAACACCCATTCTCTCTGCACATTCCTCAAACCTTGCACACCTACCTCAACTTTTTTTCGGTTTGTTCTTCCCACCCCTTTCATATAAGCGAGTTGGCACAGGAACACAAAAAAAGGAGGGCACAAAAAAGAAAGACGTGGAGCAAAGAGTGATCGAAAGCACACATATGACGAAGGTGTGGTGAAAGAATTTGAGCAAAGTAGTGTGATGGAATAAATCTTAAAGATATATAAGAAAAGCATTTGTGGTGCGTACATAAAATCCTATCTATCTCTTGCTAAAAAGGAAAGGAATGAATTGGAAATTTGGTATTTTGTTAGGATATGGAATTGGAATCCAGTTCTCAATAATCAACCAATTCAGGTAATCTAACAATGAATAAGTTCCAGATATCACCTTTTAACCTTTCCCTCAGAATAATCACCTTTTTTTTTTCAAATACCAAAAACCCTTGCATTGCTTTCTTTTTCGAATTTTATTAATATGAGCACAATTTTTTACTTGTTATTTTTCATTTTATTCACGACACAAATCAATAACTAAAAAGAACAAATATTTTATTAGAGTTTTTATTTGAATGAGATTTTTTTTAATTTTATAACAATCATAATTATTTCTCTGTATAATTTTTTTTTACACTAAGTCTGTCTTAGAAATCTATAAAAAATAGCAAGACATTTTTTATATAAAATAAATCACAAAGAAATTGCGTGTTGCAATAAAATATGGAAGTTGGAAATGATGAATGTTTGACAAGTTAATAAAATGTCTGGGGTGAATGAAGGCTTATGAATTGGGCTGGACCATTCATTTTTTTTTATTGATTCTACATTTTCAGAACACCTTTTAGCTTTTATATATATATATATATTATGTCTATTAATGTACATTAATACTCTTTACAATGACATCATGGAAAAGAAGCAAGGTTAATTTACATTCTTATTCAATTTTAATAAAAAGTGTATGTATAAAGTAAATTATCTATTTTTTACTAATTAAATATTTTGTTAAAATTTGATATCAATAATATAAAAGAAAATGTAATAAATTATTATTTTTTATTTGATCAGTAAATAGAGTAAAAATAGTTATGAAAATATTGAAAAAAAAAAGGATGGTACACGTTGGAAGTGGGAGTGTAGATGGAGAAAGAGGAAATGAAGCAGGGAAGCGAGGTTTGGGGAATATATAAAAGGGAAAGAGTAGGGTGGGATTAAAATCAGAACAACACCACACGGCACTCACTTTATTATCTGTGTTGTGTTGGGAGGAGAAGGGGGAGAAAAACAAAAGGAAGGAAATCAATAAAGAGATAAGAGAGGGGTTAGGGTTAGGGTTGGGTTTTTAGGATGCCGAAGAACAAGGGAAAGGGAGGTAAGAACAGGAAGAGGGGAAAGAACGAAGCGGACGACGAGAAGAGGGAGCTCGTGTTCAAGGAGGACGGCCAGGAGTACGCGCAGGTCCTCCGCATGCTTGGCAACGGTCGCTGCGAGGCCATGTGCATCGACGGCACCAAGCGCCTCTGCCACATCCGCGGTAAGATGCACAAGAAGGTCTGGATCGCCGCTGGTGACATCATCCTCGTCGGCCTCCGGGACTACCAGGACGACAAGGCTGACGTCATCCTCAAGTACATGCCCGACGAGGCCAGGCTCCTCAAGGCCTACGGCGAGCTCCCCGACACCACGCGCCTCAACGAGGGCATCGGCGCTGGATTGGACGAGGAGGACGAAGCCACCGCCAACGATTACATCGAGTTCGAGGATGAGGACATCGATAAAATCTAGTCGCCACCGCCATCACAGTTATTATCCATATAATAATATATCTCTAGTATTTGTATTTGTATTTCTATTTGCTTCCTTGCACCTCTTATCACTTTACTTCTTCGTGTTGGATTTTATTTTATCATGCTCTATTGTCCAATAACTCAGATATTTCCGACTGTCATGTCATGTCATCCCATTTTTGTTTCGCGCTGCAATGTATTTCATTTACATGCTGTTTAATTAGAGCTTCGTGGATTGGATTGTTAGTACGAAATATAATTGGAAAAGAGTTGAAGGGACTGCTCTGTTATTTTCCTTGACTTGATAAAGGTTTTACTTGCTGTTGCGATCTTTGATATTCTGGTGAATCGCAGACAAAACGTAGCGTTCGTGGCCGTAACTGTGGTTTAAGAGCCGCTCAAGTCACGGTTGTGTTTTTTTTAAAACCTTGTTCCTGATGATTGCTTTTTCTTCTGGTGTTTTTTTCCTGATGTTTACTGTAATTATGGTTTTATGTTGGGATGTGGAGCTTAATGCTGTTTCACTTGCTTAGGTGTTTGGATTTCTGATAGAGAGTATAATTGAATGTGGTAGAAAGGATGGAAATGGAATAAATTGTGTTCCATTCCATCATGTCATATTCTAAACTATTTTATCCCTTTGTATATCTATCCAATTAGAGCTTGGGGCTTGTTGTTCATAGACTTCTTTTTGTATATGTCTGACAGATCCATTAAAGTAGAGCATATATTGTAAGTGTTATTGGATTGTCATGTGAGAATGTGTATCTGTCTGTCAGATTTGTCTCTCTTTTTGCCTCACCTTCCTGTCAGTTACGTAGGGAGGTTTTCCCTTGCCCCTAGCTTATATTTTTTTATAGGTTATGTGGATTGTATTTGATGTGAGAATTCTAAAAATTTCTTGACAAAAAGGGGCTCTGGACAGCATGCTTGACTGAGGGGAGAGGAAAAAGTTGTGTAGTTTTCACGATTTGATTGTTTAAGAAGGGGAATGAGGGTACATGGCATATCTTGGTTGTATGGTGATCTGGACATGCCAAAAACAATCCTTCAGGCAATGCTTCAAATTGCGTTTGTGTTCAAATCCCGTCTTATTTTCTTCCTCTTCATAGCCTCTCTGTAATTCACTCCCGTACGCCAACTCCAACCTCGTAATCAAATAATTAACCTTCGACTTATCAGGCTCGATCTTGGCGACTTCTCATTGAAAAGCCTGATAGAATGTCCTAACACAGGTAAGGTTTGTCAGTTGGATCACGTTTGAGTTCTAGGTGGAACTTGGAACAAAATTTAGAGTATTATTAGCCTGAGTGACATTATTTAGTGAACAGTAGGTGATTCAAAGAGACAGGCGCACCATTTTTCATCTTGAACTAAAATGTTTTACATCCTCAACTATAATGCTTTTTCCTGTTATTTTGCTATACGTATTGCTCATCTTGTCCTTCACCATCACTCATAATTTTTTTAAAATTAGTTTATTTTTCGACACATAACTGAGTTTCACTAACACGTAGCCAGAACAATGGAGTAATTAATTTAAATTATTCTTTCGTCTGAACTTGTACGTTTGACTTCAATTTTCGTTATTTTTTTAGTATGACCAAACATTTTACAGAAAAAATAGTATTAACTTTCAAACTGAGGATAGATACACCCACATACGGCCTGTTTTTCAAGTTGATTCTTAGATTTTAAACTCATTGGAGTTATAGTTTACTCCTATTGTTGAGTTCAATTGTGTTGTTTTTTACTCTAATTTATGTTATTAGTATATATTTGTCTGTGCTAAAAAGTCTTATCATTAAAATCCTTAGTTCTTCAAATGAAACAGGAAAGTGTCTTAAATAGAAAGGGATTCAAATGGTACATGTAGTCACACACAACTAAAAGTTTCAGAAGAAACAATACTGAATGCTCTTTGGCAAAAGATGAATGTATTCATACCCAACTGAAAGCATTTTGTCTTTCCGATACATTGGGACAACCTCCTGGTACGAACCAACTGTAATTTATAGGCATTCGTTTGATAATTTAATCAAATTTTACTGTTCTTTAACTAAAGTGTCAATATATTATAGCTTTAAGATTTGAGTAGGAACCAATCGTGTGTCTGGACACTTTAATAATATGTACAAATCATGTTAATTTTGTCAAAAGACGCAGGCACAAGCTACAGTTTTTTGCTTCAATACGGACACGTAAAATCCAAGTAACGTGGAATAAAACACGCCATAAAACTAGATAAAACTACGGTTATTATGCTTCAATGTAAAAATGTACGAAACGTGGAATTGACAAGAATTCATGAGAGGGAATCTAATAAAGGCCAAACTATGGTAACTTGCTTAGGAATACACCGCCCCTTGGCAGGTAATGGACTCAACAATGATCTTCATTCATTTAACCATATAAAATTACTACGATTCGATAGCTGTTTACAAAAATAGGTTTATTCGGGACATGTAGTGTGCCTCATCACAGAGCGGTACCGTTGCAACTACTCACATTCCTATGTTCCTCATTACAAACTTTTCTGGAAGAATGAAATGAGCTTTTGCTAATGCTAGCTCTAGAGCGGGATTTCTGCCTCTGCATCCGTGCTTCAAGAAGTTTTTCCATCAATGTGTCGTTGTCTTTAATAGGCAATTTGGAACAAGACTCAGACTTGTCAAAATCTGGGACAATCAATGTAGATTTCCACTGTTTTACTGGACTACTGTTACCAGTAAGTGCGGTGTGGACAAGTAAATCTTCCCTGAAAGTACTCTCTGGATAAACCTTATCATTGCCCTCAGAAGACAAGGAACTGTTTCTAATTGCATGACTTGAATTCATTCTCTTTGCCCATAATAATGTATTACTTTCAGGTGGACCTTGTGTTACCTCACACACAGTTGATGCCCCAGGGGTATTAAATAGCGCTGTGCTGTCCCCTCCAATTTCACTTGATTTCCCCTCAACAAACCAACTCTCATTTTCATCACATGACACGTTCTTCGTCACACCTGCTTGCAACTCACAACAATCCTCAATGATTTCCTTGGACTGAACATGTTTCCCCATAGCACTGTGCCTTCCTTTCTTTTCTTTACGAACCTTTGCAGCATTGCTGTTGTTCATTTTGGAGCCAAGTTTGTCGAGTCCTTTGTCTGAAGTCTTTTTCTGCTCTAAAATGTTGGTACCAGAGGAGTCTTCTTCAGCCACATTAAGAGATGCCCTTATGGCCTCCTTCACTGGAAAGGAATCCAATGAATGCAGGCAAGGGTAAATTTCCTTTGGCTCCTTTGTGGAGGAGTCACCATATCTTCTCGAGTTAACAGATCTTTTTGCACGAAGAAATGTTTCAATATCAACACCTAACTTGTCAACAATTGATGAATCTACCTCTGGGAGATCATGGCCAACTTGAACTAGCTTCATTTGCTTGCGCTCATCAAGCCAAGCATCTGACAGATGGAGTATTAGCCTATCAAGGCTATCCCCTTTAACCTGAGCTTGACCCTGCTCAGAATTATCATGCACAAGAGAACGTACTTCATATTCATAATCTCTTATTCCTTTGGCAAAATCATCACACAAATTCTCTAAAAGGATCCTTGTCTTTCTCTCTTTTTCAAGATCTCTCAGAGAACCACTGAATGAAGACTTCACTTCAGAAAGCTCCCTAGCCAGCCTTCGATGCAAGCTTTCTGAATGCTTTCTTAACCTCCTTTCATCTTCTATCTCTTGCATGACAGATTGAATTGCAGTTTTAATTTTATCATGCTCTTTGTTCATCCTAACAATCTTCTCCTCAGTTCTTTGCTTCATTAAGTTCTCCATTTCATGCTTATTCAATTGTTTTTCTTGTTGTAATTCTTTAACCTGTGCCCAAGAAAGATCTAGTTCCATTTTCAGGGCTTTCACTACTGATAGGTTTGATGAATGCTGTTCTTCAAGACACCAGATATGGTTGAGTACCTTAAGTAACTCTCTGGATGTTTTAGGATTGCGACTTGACTCTGTAATCCAATCCTTGAAGTCTAAGGATCTTATAGGATGATTATACGGTGCAACCTGTTTTGAGCAAATTGCATATTCATCTTATTATAACAGATACAAAACGAGAATGGGCAACATTTTAAAAATGCTCGGGCCAACAGACAAATTTTTAGATATGAATTAAAAATGTGACAGAAGGATCATCGACAATATATTCAACAATACATTTCAGAGCCCTAATAGAAATCAAAGAAACCACAAAGTTATATATGTCTCTGAAAACTAAAGAGAGATTGTCGTAAAAATAAGATCGTTGGTAAAGAAACAAAGGTATTTAATGAAAAAAAAAAAAAAGCATTGAAAAAACAAATTATTTAATACTTACTTTATAAAACAATAAAAAGCAGTTTATAAGATATAAAATGTTCTTTAACTTGTCTTCTTAAAGATAATCGTTGGCAAGATCTTCCGGATTAAAGAGCAAACACGTTGAAACAAATCTCACTTGCAAAATTTGCAACATATATGTTCTAAACAAATGGCCTAAAAGGCTAAACAGATGATATGTTTGGGAGTCTTCGGTTTGACTGCTTTGTTACTTCTTCTTTTCTTAGAACGATGGGTATCAAAAAACATTTGAATCTTTCAGAATTCTCCTGAATTTGTTCTTTATACGTAGTGGTTCTTTAACTGCAAAAAGAACGTATTTCCTTCTGGTGCATTTGGTGGTTACAAGAAGGGTACTAATCATCTACCACAAAAACTGATGATGGTAATTGTTAAAAGGCAAATTAAAGAAGAGGCAAACATTAAGTATTAACTTGGTATCATCGTTCAACATTCATATGTTCATAGTACTGTTAATCTGTTGGTATAGTAATATCTTAAAACCAATAGAACTGCTCACTGTTCAAATGGACTACACGCACACACTTACTTGCATTGAGCTACAGTGACAAGGAGGGGATACAGGCTGTTTAGTGCGACCATTTCTTTTAGCTGATCTATGGTGCTGAACAAGTGATGTTCCAACATGTCTTATCAAGCCCGTAGCGGATGCTGGCTGCAATGAGGAACAAAGCAAAGGTCAGCAACCTATATCTAAACATATCAAATGCCATGAAAGACACAGACACAGCACGAGTACTTCTCAATTAAACAATAGTATTCAAGATGCTTCAGCAAAATTGACATGAGCAATTCGAGTTTGAAAATATCTGTATCAACAATTCTGTTGTACTGATTCTTGCCATGTTGATCCTAGTGATCTATACGTAATTAACTTGGGAAGCTAAAAATAACTCCAAAAGTGATTGCATTATATTATAGTACCAACAACTCATGAGAAGCAACGTCAGTTGAAGTGTGTAACAGAGCTAAATTAATGTAGTTACACTGAAGTACTTATTCACTTTCTTGTCTCGTGAAAGGAACATCGAATGCAACTACATGAATGCTGAATACTAAATCATTTTTCTTCATAAGGAATGAATGTAGAAAAGAGAATGTTAACATGTGTATAAAGAATCAATCATAAATAAGAAAAATGGATTGGAACTGAAGCATTTCAACAGAACTAAAATGAAGCCGAAGAGCAAAGCAACAATTCAAAAACCATTTAGGAGAAAACAAAACGTGTTTTCTTGGGGGGAAGGCGGGGGGATGAAGAAGAAGTCTAAACAAAAATTTCTCTATCCAACAAAAAATACCAAGAAATATAAACAAAGACTAGTCAGTGACTTATAAAGCCAAAGCAAAAAGTTTTCCGATTTTAAGTGAAAGATAAAAATAGAAACAAATATAGCAAAGGCATATTTGTCAAAATGTTAAAGGTAACATAACACATGGGACACTCTGCCTACCAGCCCATCAGAACATTTCTGGATAAGCTCATCAACTAAAAACAGGAGACAGCGAGAGGTGGTGAATGAAAAGGCAATAACAACACAAAAAAGAACAAGCAGAGAGACTAGTACAGAAGCAAATCATATATGGAAAACAAATTTGAAAACTTGTTTTAAGTAAGAAAAAGCCATTAAAGCTCATTGATTCAGAAAGAAAGAAAGGTATGAGGAGAAGCAAGAGAAGCTGAGATAATTACACCTCACTCACCTGGTGAGTATGAGGAGGCTGAGCCAAATGTTTAAGATTTGGAACCTTGAGAAGTGTGTCCCTACGGTGGCGGCGGGTGAGTGGAGGCTTGTTCATTTCCGGAAGTGGGGCCTGTTGGTGGGGCTGAATTTGCCAGAGTCTGGCACAGAGTTTTCTGGCAGAGAGTGTTGTTGAGCTGGAAAAGTTGAGGAACTCTTCAACCTGGTTTTTGTTTTTGCTTCTGTTGTTACCATTATTCTCATTCTGCTGAGAGGGAAACTCAAGTCTCCATGTGGGTGGGGGAGTTGAAGGTTCTCCTCTTTTCCCCACAACAACCCCACCTTTCAACTTTTCCTCCATTAACCCTTCCCTTTTCTCACCTTTTACTCTTCTTTTCATCTGTTCTATTCCTTCCTTCTTCTCTCAATTCTTAACACTCCAACTTCAAATTTTAAACTTCATTTTTTATTCCTTTTTAACAGTGAGATTGAATTGTTTTCTTCTTGTTTTTTCTTTGAAACCTGACAGTGCTGTATCACCCCTCAAAATCACCAAGCAAGCTCCAACAAGAAGTAAACTCTGAGTGTAAGTTACAAAGTCAGCTTTCTCTTCTCTCCCAGACGTTCAGCCACGTCAACACATGATTCAGACATGGGCCCACTTTCATTGGGCCCTTATCCCAACACCTTAATTTTGTCGTCCTTCTGTCTTGTCTCCTCACTAAATTATTGTTTCCTCACTCTTTTTTTTTTCTTCCTTTTTATTTCGGTCTCCATCGAAATTCCTCAATCTTTATTACTTAAATCTACATTAAAAAAAAGGAGAACAATAACTACATTTGTGCTCATGATTTTTTCAAGTCATACTTTTGTCTAACATTTTTTAATTAACTTGAAATGCCACGTTAAATAATTTCGAATTATGTCAATCTAATTTTTCTCTAAAATTGTTATTGTGACATGTATAAAATCACAGCTCTCGATTCAGAAATAAAATATATAGATATATTATATCACCATATTTTATTTGAAAATTTGAGATACTCTCGTACATGAAATAAGTTAAACGGTTCAGTGTCCTCTTACCAAGGAACGAGGAAAAATAACTTAGTCGTACAACTATTCAGAAACAAATCACTTATTCCTTTTAAAATTTAGTTTTATACTTTATTTATATTAGTTTAGTGAACATATTATTGTACAAAGTTTTACATTGTGAATTAATAAAGAAATGACTGTAGCGTTTACATGTTAATTAATAACAATAAGGAACACAACTCTCGTTATGAAAGTGTTAGGGCATCATCATAGCTTTGAAAGACAAACAAAACAAGCCATGAGACCAGCAGAGGGCGGAAAGAAAAAAAGGGCAAAAAGCCTAAATTTAAGAGGTTGAAAAAACTTGGACCAGAAAAGAAAGGTGAAATTTTGAAATTGTGATTTTGCTTTCTTTTATGCCAAGCTAACCTAAGCTAAGCCTACAAAATGTACTATCTATAAGAAGATCACAAGGGCCACGAATTTGTTGAAGACTATATTATGCATGTAATTATGACTAAATCTGTGATGAATTGTATTAAAACCTTTAAGCATGCGGTTTATGGGATGTCGCAAATTGCAGAGCAGTGACGATGAATCTTTGAACGCATGTTGTCTTAATCAATCCATCGATTTCGGGCTCCATCTACAGTACAAACAAAGGGTCCACAGATGAGTGTAGGACTTATTGTCCATTATGAACATCAAGTAAGCTTGTGGTCCATCTTTTCCCCCATCTCACGCCATGTCTTGGAGTTTATTCCTTCCCTATTATTTTTCAGTTATCTGTACCTATTCCATACCAGAAGTTAATTTAAAAGCAAAAAAGCAAGTTCAACATAGTTGAATACTTTTTGGGAAAATGGAACTAAGACTTCCTTTCACATACTTCAATATTGGGGGTTAACCATGCATCATTAAAGGGGGTTATGACAGGTTTCATTACAATTTTAACCCATGCACAAGTGTGCCATTGGTCTTTCTGTCGATAAAAATGACAAATATATACTTGTTCACCATGTCAATTGGTTTATTGGACAGCAAATAAATAGCTGCTAAAAGTGCATCTTATTGAATTTGGTACATGACACCCAATTCACTACTCAGGTAAATTTCACTAGGGTATATCTTTTCGTAATTGGACTAGTATTTTTGGATCTCCTTTCCCTTAAACTGGTTGTGATCCAAAAACCTGACTGTTAAACTCACATTAACAATAATATCAATATTCGTATCCAACATTGGAGTTTAATGACGTAAAATATTTGGTTTTCACATCTCATATCCTCTCTCCGCTTCCTACGAAACTGTCAAAATTTCTTGAGAGCCGGGAAAGTTATCGTGTCACGTAGTTGATGGCCAATAGTTGTAATATACTGCTTTTTTTTCTTCTATTTAGCAATAGGAGTGATAAGGTAAGCACCAAATGAAATGAAAGTATGGTAACTTACCAGCAAAAAGAAGCTAATATAAGGGAGCACATGTAATAGCTCTTCTCATGGTAAATAGAAGATGTGAACCGTGAATCTCAGTCTACATGCACCTTCTGGCTTTACACATCATAGTTAAAATCAACTGGAAGGATGCCTATGCTCCTTGCTTATCAGGGTTAAGTATGGTGAGTGCCGCAGCTTAATTTGCATAACTGCATGATATATGCTCTTTATGCTTGGGAGTCAAATAAGAGGCGACTTAAACACCTTTAAATTATGCGGGGTCCCGATTGTTTTCCAAATCCTTCGACAGTGATCAAAAAATTTCACACAAAAAACAAATGTATACTTTGAGAAAATATTTTTATTTTCACAAACACAAAATAATCACTTTATGTAAAATCAACAGGAAAATTACATCTATTCACATCAGTCAAGCCTTAAGCTTAAATGTGGGCCAAATACGCTCCTCAAATGCTGCTACTTTGGAAATTACTATTACTTTGTACTGATACTTTTCTTAATAAAGTTACTTAAAATGTTCTCAAGAGAGGACTTACAAAAAAGAAATTGTGGACAATTCATCACAATTGAAGAATTATGTAACAATACCGAATGGAAGTCAAAATAATCGAAGTTTTGTTAATAAAGTTACTTAATATGTTCTCAAGAGGACTTATAAAAAAGAAATTGTGTACAATTCATCACAATTGAATAATTATGTAATAATAAAAGTCAAAATAATTGAAGAGCTATTGTTAATCAAAGAATTATGTTACAGTAGTTCTAAAAACGTTATCATGTAAAATGTTATTGCTAAGCATCATGTGTTTGGAAACTCATTCTCAAGAGCGACTTCGACACCGTATAATGCCATTATGTTTCATAATTTTGAAGTGCTTGTCACCAATAAAGTATGTAGAGACAATCTTGACCTGCAGGCAATACATAACAAAGACTGAAGATTGACTACCTTAGTGAGGATAGAGATATTACATAGACAAATTTTAGACAAAGTCCGTATGTCCTACGAGGGAGAAAAAAGCTACTGTTAATTCGCTTGAACCAGTACGCACTGTAAAAGCTTTACACTGACTTTGGTACAAAGACAATGCCATTGCTAGACCCTGGTACATCCTGGTGTGGATGTCACTGTTGCAGCACCACTGAATAATACAACAAAATATCAAACAAATTTGACGTGTTTCTTCATACATAAATTTACTGTGCGAATAAATCTCAAGTTCCTTGAGTATAACCTTCATCTTGAAGGAGGTTAATTTGTGAATATCAAGCAGTCGCATGTTCCTTTTGTACTAAGTTACCAATGAGCATTCAGACTCAGACCTGTGGGATCAGAAGGAAAAGGAAATTCCTTAAACGATGAAACACGCTATATTCAATTATATTGCTACCTTTTTCACAGATTTAGTAGAAACCAAATAGTAACAAAATAGGTATTCTACTAAAAAGACTTAGAAAGGGATTAACTAGTGTCACCATTTTACCCCAGTAGGATCAAGGAAAGGTCCCACCAAGGAGGGTGGAAAGCGGAGACAAGAATGGGTATAGGATGTCCACTAGAGCGGGTACTGAACTCCCCACACCAAGAACTTCTGTAAACAAATTTCAACCAAAAGGGCTAACATTTTTCGTATCTTATTTCTCTAAAATTCAATTTCAGACCCCTAGTTATGATTCCCATATCATCCCTGTCGTTTTTCGAAGGATTTAGTTGTGTCCTTTTGACATACATGCTAGAACTGGAAAATCAGGGTCGTGGATCTTAATGATAAATGAATTTAACACAACTATGCATACAAAAATTTCCAGCTAAGTTTGATTATGGAAAAGAAACTTTTGACAACTAAGCATAATGTTCGATTTTTTATGTTTGAGTCGTACAAAATCATGTTAAAATATTAGGCCATTTGATTTAAGTAAATGTTTATATATTTAGTCTGACGTTAAAAAATTGATTTTGAATTGAAACAATTTTAGCTAACTTTTGTGTTGAATCAAAAAGTTCATACTCAATTTTACTACTAACTTTCCTTTAGACAAAAAAAACATCCCAATAGAAATAAATCACCTCAGTTCAAAATCAATTAAAATAAAAAAGAATTTTGCAAAATCAGTTGTTCACAATCAATTTTACAAATACTCACCCAAATACATGCTAAATATTCTACACTAAAAGGTCTAATTAAGTGCACAACAGTACAAGAATATGACTGCACCTCAAAGATTGACAAATCAAATGTTCTTCTCAGCAAGCCCATTCAATTTTTCCAGATTTGCTTCTCTCCATATTGCTTTCACTTCATCTGTCCGAAACCGCTGGGTGAATGTTGAATCCTCTAGAGGAGTCGATGCACCATGAGCAAATTCAAGAAGACCAGTATAAGCTATCATTGCTCCATTGTCAATGCAATACCGATCATCAGTAGCAAACAATCTTCCACCACGTTCAGAGCACATGGTTCTCATCATCTCTTGCAACCGCTCATTGCAACCTACACCACCAACTATAAGAACATCTTTTGTGTCACAGTGAGCCATAGCCCGCTCAGTTATCTCGACAAGCATAGCAAACAGTGTCTCCTGCAATATGCTAAAACACATCAACTTACGGATTCATCGTTCGTTAATTTATATAATAGAAAAGGGAGGTGTCGGGCACAAATTAAATGCACCTGCAAAGAGTAGCACAAATCTGCAGGCGTGCACTCATTATTCTTTAGCTTTTCAACAGCAGTTGCTTCAATATAGCTCAAGATTCCACTAAAAGATACATCCATCCCTTTGACAACATAAGGCAGGTCTATAAACTTCTCTCCTTTTTTGGCAAGCTAAGGGATAAGAAAACTACATAAGCCAAGTTGTGATATATTCTCACACTGAAGGTAAGACAATTCCAATAAAAAATAGTAACAAAATAGTCCATATACCATATCCTTTACATGGCCCAAACTATTCAAAAACATATTCAACCTAGATTAAATAAATTTCTCCATGAGTACTTAATAAGAAAATATAATAAATAAAGATGACATGACAAGCTAAACTTAACTTATTTAATCTTCAAAATTATTTCATTTAACTTGCGTAAAAAACCGAGCTGCATAAATTGACTTTTAACTTGTAAGAAAAACTCAATTCATTCTCATTTTTTTTCCTCATAAAAGTACTCACATTCATTCATTTTCTTCCCTTATAGATAGGGATAAGTTTATTCAAAACAAGGATTTAGTAAAGCACAACCTGCTCAATGTTATATCCGGGGCTTGGATCATTGGAAAGAGTCAAGACCCTTGCAAAGCGATCCAAGCAATTTCCCACAGCAATGTCAATGGTCTCTCCGAAAATTCTATACCGCCCCTCGCTGTAAGCAATGACTTGAGTGTTGCCACCACTGACATACAAGACAACAGGGTCATCAGCACCGGTTACAATCCTTCCCATCTCAATATGTGCGACACAGTGATTAACACCAACAATTGGCTTCTTCCAAAGCTGTGAGAGCACACGAACAACAATAGCAGAGACTTGCAGAGGAGCTCCCATGCCAGGACCCTTGGTGTAGCAGAGGCAGTCAATATCCTGAGGGACGAGCTTTGCAGTTTCCAAAGCGGATTTGACAAGGGGAAGAACATGCTGGAGATGGTGCTGTGCTGTCTCTCTGGGGAGAAAGCCTTGACCGGGAGGAGTGATGTATGTGTGACGTGGGTTTGACAGGATAGTGCCATCTAAGGTCACTACACCAACACCAATCTTGTTTGCTGAACCCTCAAACCCCAAAGCTATCATTCTCTTCATCTTCACTCTGGGATGAAAATTGAAAAAGAAAAAAAAAAGCAATTACTGGCTATTGATTATGACTAGGTTGTGTAATTACAAATTCCAAAAGAAAAAAAAAGGAAAAATACAATATTTTTGGAGTCTAGAGTGTAGAAAGAGATGAGAAATTGAGATGGTAGGCGAAGAAAGGGCATTACCTGAAGCAGTCGGCAGTTTGGGATAACCGCTCCTTAAACTTGGGAAAGAAGTGGGAGGGTTTATGTTTGTGCTTGTTCTTGTGTTTCCTTTTCGTATTTTTGTTCCTCCTTGGAACTAATAAGATTCTCCACGGACTTCATCAGGCCCAACAAATTGGTGGGCTCTTGATAGACCTCTATCCCGTTTCTAACGGATCATTATTCCTGTACTCCACACAATTCCTTCTACACCTAAAAAAAATAATGAAATAACAAAATTATTCTTAAATTTTTGTTGACTTTCAGATTGTAAAAATCGAAAGTCAAAAAATGACTTTCAGATTGTAGAATCCGGAAGTCAAAATGTAACTTCCAGTTTCTACAACCTAGAAGTCATTTGTTGACTTTCAGATTCTACAGTTTGGAAGTCATTTTTTGACTTTCTGTTTTTACAATCTAGAAGTCACTTTTTGTTGACTTCAATTATAAAAACCGAAAGTCAAAAAATGACTTCTGAATTATAGAAATCAATAGTCAAAATATGACTTCTAATTGTGATTTCTGGTTTCTACAATCTGGAAGTATTTCTTAACTTCCAGTTTCTAAAAATCGGAAGCCAAAAAGTGACTTTCGGATTGTAGAAACTAAAAGTCAATAATAAGAATAATGTTGAATATTTATTTTTTTAAAGGTGTAGGAAGAGAATTTGGAGGTACAGGAAGAATCACCCTTTCTATCGTTTAACTTGGAATCCTAAGTTTTCATTCTTCTCGTGCTTTCTGCACCTCCATAATCTCTTAGTTACACTCCATAATTTTACCTTTTTAGTGTTCCATAAAAGATGTTCTGACATAGTTTGAAAAATAGTTATTTTACCCTTTTAGTGTTCCATAAAAGGTATTCTGAAAATTTTTCAAAATAATTATTTTAGAATGTTATTTCACAATATTTATTCTAGAAAAGAAATTATGAAATAAAAGTTTTACAATTATGTTTTAAAAAAATCTTTTCAGAAAAACTTTCACAATCTCTTATTTCAGAACACTGAATCCGAAAATACTCTGGAGCATCCCAATCCGAAAAAGTTTTGAATGCAAGATATTTTTATAAATTCATGAGGCCTGTGGGGGTGCAGAGTGAAAGTATGGAGGTGCACGAGTCTTTCATTTTTGGGATAAATAGTAACTATACAGAGAGGGTTACTGTTTTTTTCACCTTTTGTTGGTTAAATGTACTTTTTCAAAGTGACATATTTATCTTTATTTAAAATAAGAAAATTAAATCAGAATTTATTAAATTAAAGTATTTTTCACTTCCTGGGAGGGAATTTATTTTAATTTAATTGACGAGAAACAAACTTATTTTAATTGAATCTTTAGAAGCACTATTGCAAGTTAGGAAAGTAAAAATAGAAAGAGACGTGTAGTATGAATGTGAGTGCAAAGGGATATAACTATGTTATTTTAAATAAAAGAAACAAAGAGAAGTGTATAGTATATAGCGAAGAGGGAGTGTAAATAGTAAATGTGGATAGACAGGTGGTTATTTCTATAACAAATGAGTATAATATATTTTATGCAGAATTTTTAAAATCAATTTTATATTTGTATATAATAAATTACAAATGATTCTCACCAACTCATGGTACTGGTTTGTAATTTGTTGACAATTAAAATATTAGATATACAATTGTATATGTTCAAAACCCATAAACTCAACTAAAACTAATGTATAGTCCTAAATGATAAAAGCAATGAAATAATATAAATATAATATTACAAAGTTAAGGGTTGTGGATAAGTTTTTACAAAGATTAATGAGGTCCAGTTTCATTCTTAAAATTCGAACATAACAAACTTTATAAGGTCGGCAATATAAAAAGATTATGATAAGAGAGTAAAATAGACCAAGTTGTGCTTTCATAAAGTGGAATAGAATGTGATGCATTTTGTGTGTGTGTGCATAGACGAGTCTCAATCCAATCCATGTATATTAGTACAAGTTACTTTCACGCTCAGTGGGCAATTCATTCTTCATGAGAAGCCTTTCGAATATTCTTGCCTTGCCTTGTTCACTACTGAATGAATGAAAGTCACATCTTCACCAGCTAATGCATTCGTGGTCCTCACTTATCAGCCACAAATCAAAAAGCACTTTTCTTTTTCCACAAATAAAATTAGTCATGTACGGACGACACACTCAATAGAATTTGATCTTAGCGTAGCATGTCCATTGGTTTACCAAGAAGTCAAAATTTAGTTAAGGATAGCTACAAAAGCTTCCATAAAAGTCTATTAGACATCATCAATGAGCCTCAAAGTTTAGTTACCAAACAATTCTTCCTTTTCTTTGGGGTCTACACACGAATAAGACAAACGAACTGAACAATCTAGCCTAATCATTAAGTAATTTCCCAGAAATCATACAGTAGCATGTCTTCATAATCATACATAAAGAATAGAAGAAGGTTGCAATTGTTATTAGAGCAAGTGCATGAATAGAGACAATAAAAAAAGGTAAAAAAATATATATATAGCTGTGGTATTTTCGAATACTATTAATAATATTCCCGTATCCATGAATAAGCAGTTTTATCAGCAAGAACATTTTGTATGAACTGTGAAAACACTGAAATCATAAAATTTTTACTTCAAGAACAATGGAAGTAAATGAGCAGAAACCTTGGACACAATTCTCAATAGCAGCTGCTGATTGTAAGGAGAACTATGGAGCTATTTCAAGTCTAGGCTCAAAGCAAAAGCCCGTAAAAAGCTGCAGCGGGAATCGTTTTGCCACAGGGCACTTCTGTGACCATTTCCATTGTTTATGGTTCGTGTCAAATATGAGAAGCGCCGGCGCTCCATAACTCTGAATATATATAAGATCATCTGCACCACTGCTAGCAAAAACATCATCAAACTCTCCAAAGCCTTGGAAGAATTTGTGGGGCATTCGAGCAATTTCTTCCCACCTCTTATCATTTAGAAGCCAGATACCAATTCCCTTTATTATGTCAGGTCGATCTGGTTTGCCAATTCCTCCCACCATTACAAGTTTCTCCTTCAGATTCATCAGTCGCCCACAAGTTAGAGAACAAGGTACCGGAATAAAGCTCCTTGTCAAGCTACATTGGGAAGAACGGTTAGACATGTTATATGCAATTAGGGCATGGCGATTTTCCGATTGGCCACCCCCAGTTGAATAAACTAAAAAGTATAGCATCCCATTGCATATCACACTCTCGTCACCACCTCTCCACCCCATCAAAACTTCGGTTAAAGTGGTCACCCAGGTTGTGTTTACTGAATTGTATATATGAATTGAGATATCCCACTGAAAAAAGTTCTCGGGAACTTGTTTAGATTTTACAATTGCCACAGAATAAATGTGAGATTCCCGATTCACTGAGATTGCCAATGCACTGTAATCAGAAAATTTCAAACCTGGAGGCTCCTCAAGCTTCCTGTAGGTTTTGGTAACTGGGTTGCAGATACATAATTCACTTCTGCTGTCATTGTCCATGAAGCAGACCATGCCACATGATGATGCAATGAACCAATTTGATGTTCCAATGCATGGAAGTTCAATGTGATACCATTTACGAAGAACGGGATCAAAAGCATAACCAATTGGTTCATCAGAGCTTGTAAACATAAAGTACCATGGTTTCTGCGGTAGAACATGTGAAAGGTTCCACAAAAATCTCTCTGAATTAACAATCTCATGCCATCTCTTAGACACACAACCAGCTCTAAAAATGCTTGCAATGGGTAGATAGGCTAGGATTCGTTCCAACAAGTCATCGGGCAAAATGACATCTAAAGAAACAGCAGTTGCTTCTTTCTCACCTTCCTCACCAAGTTCTAAAAATGAATCAAAAACTCCAGTCTCCCTCTGTCTGTCATCATAGTGGCTTATCCAAGATGTTTCTCCCGCCATAGGAGTTGGAAGGAAAGACCTAGTGAGTATAGTAAAGCAAAAAAGGAAAAAGAGCTGATTATTAAAGCTTCCTAACATCAAATAAAAAGAGCACGTGGATTTTTTTCATCTAAGGATATACTAGATCAAGGAAATATGCATCCTATATTCAAATTGAACAAGGTGAAGCACTTATGGTTATGGCAAAGTGAAGGCCTTTCAGATCATCCAACCAAGAATACCACAATAAGATAACATACAAAAGTAAGGTGGTTTAAATAAGGATTTTAACTTACATTCAGAAGGGAGGTAAAAATCCCAGATTGATTTGTAGGTTTTTACAAAATTCATAATGCATATTCATAATCCATATTACATAAACGTCAGGCCATCATATTCATTAGTTATAACCCATAAAATAGTAAGAACTCACCAATTCCAAAACACAAGTAAACAACGCATTACAGGGAGAGGCATAAACTTAAACACCAAAAACAATTCTCTAATTCTAGAATCTAGATGTCTAATCTAAGTCATCGCCACATCGTAATCATAAGGATCCACCATTTGATCCTCGTCTTCAACTCCCTCTGAACTTCAAAATTGTGAACAAGGTAACAGAATTAAAGGTTAATGTGTGGCTGTATTGCTAGGAATTTAACTAGGAAGAGAGGGTTAGCAGTTTTGGGATTTAAATTGAGATTTTAAAAGGAATTTAACTAAGATTGAATTGCTGACAGGGATGAAAATCATGGCGTGGCGGAACTTTTTTACAATACAATCTGGATTTAAACTACAATGTAAAGAAGATCAAATGCAAAATAGAAAATCAATAAAATCCTGTCTTCCCAGAACAAAAATCAAAGGATCCTGGAAAAGAACACAACAAGGAAGGGCAGAAGATGATGGCAACAAGAGGATTCATTTCCTTTTAATAAATCAATTATTTCCAAAAGAGAGGAGTAGTTGAACGGACAGATGGCCATCAACTATCCTCCTTCTCCGTAATTTAAAAATTCACATGATAAAGATGTACATCAGTTACTACAGTAGGAAAATCTGGTCTTTTTTTACATGCTACAAGGAAAAACTTACGAATATTTGGTACATTACAACAAAATATGCTGACAAAATACAAATTATGATATCAAATTCCATTCTAGGAAAACTACTTTAAATTATTTCATATTTGAAACAAATATTGTGAATAAATTCAACAAAAATAGTTTTTAGTTGCAATCTACATAAGCAAACATTGCCAGGTAAAGAAAAGCAAAATACTGGATGAAATAGGAGAAATTAGAAACATATAACAAGTTTCAGAAAAATCTTACTTTATATATGCTACTATGTTCAGCTCCCATAAATAATAAATTACACTGTAAGCACACTAAAAATCTCCATGCTTCCAGGTTATCTCAGAGATAACTAAGGAATCATAAATGAAAAAACATGCACGATACAAAGGAGAAACTCTATCAGACAGAAAAATAACAAAATTTCAACCAATGCAATGAATCCTCAAAATCGAAATACCTCAGAAACTAAACAAGCCTTTATCAGAAAGAGAAAACGATGGTAAAGCCAACATTTTTAACATCAACTCTTCCGAGAACAGCCTGTTGATCGAAAAACAAAATCTTTTCTCCACGAAAACAACATTGAATACAAAACAACTCTCCATAACCATCAAGCCCTAAGAAGGGATTGGCAAGACAAACTAATAAAGAATAAGGGCTGGGAGGGAAATAAAATGGTGAAAATACCCATAAAGCAGTCCAAGAACCCTCCTCGGTCCTGACAAGACTGACAATAAAAGATAACCCGAGCTGATATCAAATTATGGAAACACAGACAGATCAACAAAGACAGAGATGCATCAAGAAAAGATAACATGAATCAGTTTTTTCTCATTTTTCTTTAAAGAAGAGCGGAAAAGAAAACATTTTGAGAATTAATAGCTGAAACCCATTACCTGGTTTGAAAGAGTCCAACAGTGTGAGTGGGTGTGAGAGGATGAATGAGGCACACCACACCACAGTACACCACCGGGTTTGTAGAAAAGAGAAAAAAATGGAGAGAAAGAAAGAAAATCTTGGCGTAATTGAAGGGATTCAGTTAGGAAGGCGAGTGAGCATTCCTTCAAATGGGAGAACAGAGAAATGGGTTGCTCTAGATTTGGTTGATAAACAAGGCCAAGCAACACCCAACACATTGAACCCAAGACACACAACACACCACTCGAGAGAGAAAGAGAGAGAGAGAGAAGTGTTTTATTTATTTATATTTTATGTTTGCGTTATTTTTGGTTTCTTTTTTGATACGACAAAAACGACAGGCCGGTAATGAAGTGAGGAAGAGGTTTCTCCATATACTCTATACACTCTACGAACAGGAATGGTGCTTGCTTTTATGCCAGAGAGAGAGAGAGAGAGAGAGGCGCGTGATGGCGCGTGTCTTCTCTTTTTATGGTTCCATTACACAATGGTTGAAAGGTTGGGTTGAAAGGTTGGGTTGAAAGGTTTGTAATTAATGTCCCATTACTTTTATTTATTTACATTTCGCCCATATTCAATCTATTCATAAAACATTGCATGTGTATAATGTGTTAAGCCATTTTTTAAACCTTAATTATTAGGTTACTTTTACATGTTATACAAATATAGTTAACAATTAAAACTTTAAAAAGTGTTTGTGATTTTAATTATGATTATATTATATTTTTATCTTTAAAATAATACATTATAAAAAATTTAAATCTAAATTAAAGTATTTTTATTTTGTATTTTTAAAAAATTGATCTTTCAATTAAAATTCTTTTATTTTTTTTAATATTTTATTGATAATAATGAACCCGCGTCAACACATTTGCGATAGACCTGTTCCGTTTTGCCATCTACTATTTAGGTTTCTAGTTTTTGACATTAATATCTCTTTTTTCATGCTCCCCTTTTAAATTCTTAATTTTATCATCAAATCTGGTAAGAATATATCAAAAAAATCTGAATTTTCTTTACGTGAACCATTGCAAAGATTGACCATTTATAAAATCAAGTTCGGAATTTTTTTCCTTCTAAGATAAGGATGAAAAGACCTTGAAAGATATTTGATGATCGACTGAGAACCACAATTATTCCTCGTCCTACAAATTATATATATTCGGAACCAAGAAAACTCAACAAAAAAAAGTCATAAAAGTAATGAAATAAAACTAATAAATGGATTTATTATCACCTTCTGTTTTCACTCCCTGCACACCAACAAGAAAATGCAACATCATAGTTTATTTTCCCAGTCCAGTGCAGTATGAACGAAAATTGAAAATTTTCATGATAAAATATGAAAAAAAACTTAAATATTAAATCAGAATTATAATTATAATAATTTGCTTATAAAATATTCAATTACACCTAAAATATACTAATTATCTCTTGACTGTCTTTGATTTTGTTCTCTCTTAACACTTACAACTTCTTGAGACTTTATTTCTAGTTTATAATCAAGTATTTTTTTTTTTAATTCTTGAGTTTTTATTTTCAACATACGGAAATCAATTTTAAGAATCCAACCCATAATTTCTTAAAAATTAGAATATGACCAAATCACTTCCAAGATTTGATTACTTGATTTATATAAGTTTACTTAATTTTTTTTAGTGAGATAAGAAAATGTGATAATATTTTTTAATTAAAAAGAAAATGAATTTAAAAATTTATTTATAATTGAGAATGTAAATTTAGAGTGGAGATTTAGCAGCTTAACTAATATGAAGAAATTGAACAGCCTTAGTTGGATGTGAGAAATGGGATAAAGGTAAAAAATGAAAGGGTTGAAGAGTAGTTTTGTTTGTTTGTTTGTTTGTTTGGATTGTGTTGTAAGCATGGAGTCTTATTCAAGTTGCCATATGCAGTAACGGTGGTATAACTTCGTCCTTAGTACACTCTTCACTATTTTCTCTCAAACTGAGGGATATAGTTTGCCAACTTCCACAGATTTCCTAAAACTCAACTGCCACTTTCTCTTGTTCATTTTCTTTTTTTCTGTATTCCCTTTCCTCCTAATCAATTCCCTATTCCATCTTCATTTTTCTTACCCTTTTTAGTTTCAACACCTTAAACAAAGCTCTGTGGTTGGATTATCAGTTTGTTAGCTCATGGCCACTCTACATTCAACTCAATTAAGCATTTATGGCCTTTTGGGCCTCTTCACCTAAATTCTATCTCATCTTCAACTTTCTTTTCAAACCACTTCTCTATTTTATCATTTTTTTTTATCATATTTTTTAGGTGTTGGAAAGTGAGTTTCGGGATTAACCAATCAGTTCACAAAATTTAGAAAGTTAATCCATCAGTCCACAAAATTTAGCGGGTTAGATTGAGATTTTTAATTCACTAATCTACTTTGACTCATTCGTTTAGGTTGTTATTTTGATAGATCAAAAACGGGATGGACTGATATTTTTTTAAAATTTAAAAATAAAATAAAAATAATTTAAAAAACTATTTTTTTATATTATATTATTTATGAAATATAAATATATAATAATATTGTAACTTAAATCATTAACACTTACATATTAAGTTTTAATAATCAATTATAATAGAATAATTTATTTTTTAAAAGTAATAATAATTTTAATTTATCTATTTAAATACATTAATTCATCAATTAAAAGTCTTAGAAAATATTTATATAATTAAATATGATTTAAAATTCTATATATTAAAATAATTTTTTAAAAGAATTAAAAATACAAAATGAAAAAAAAGGGACGGATTGGCCAACCAATCTACCAATCCGTTTTCTAATGGACCGAACCAAAAAATTCAACTCATATGGCAGTGGTGGATCAGTTCATCCCACTCCATTTTTAATAGATAACTGACGGACTAAACTAAAATGAACCGAACTAACTTGTTTTGTCACTTCTAATATTTTTTTCTATTTCGTTCATGTTCACTTTATAGACTCCAAGATCATTAATATTACCATCTTATAACTCATAATCTCATCTTATCTCATAATAGCCTTCAATTAGTGGCCAAACATATTTATAATGGCTCTCCTTATATTTTATCTTTAATTTTGGCTAAATACACTTGCATTATTACATTAAATAAACGTGAGATTTATCTAATGTTAGAAAATATTGTGAATTACTTAATATATATTTCTAGACAATTTTTTGTAGCAAGTGACTTTGACACGAGGAGATTCCTAGTGTGTGCGGATTTTTCTAAAGACTTTGTATATATCTTGATCAAGCGAACAAAAAGCATCTAAATTACAACTACACTACAAACATGACTTTGTTTTTTTTGTTAAGAACACTACAAAGATGAGTTTAACCACCCATTTGTTTGTGTTACAACTAGAAATAAGGAGAAAAAGTGTCCACATTCCCCCAGTGTGTCAATAATATTTTTGAAATGGAAATGATATATTATGACATGTTCTAAGATAAAATTGTAAACCTTCTAATTCTTATGTAAAATTATTTATTAATGTCACTATCTTAACAGAGTTTTCCTCACCACCAAAAAATTTGTTTTAATAAAACATGTATTGAACTTTGTGTTTTCTTTCAAAAGACACGTTTTCTCCGTTTAAGAGTACAACACGTAGAGTTACAAACCCTTTTACTAAATTAAAAAAATTATTTACTCAAATAAACTGAATTTTACTTTTTTACTTTATTTTAAATTTTTAAATTGATTTTTTTAAAATATAATTAATTTAACTATCTAAAATTGTGTTCTTATTACAATTTTGAAGAGTGAACAAAGAGTCTTTTCACTTTTTTCAATTCAAATCCATACTTGAATTAATTTACTAATAATGTATAGTTGTAACCTTTTATAGAAAAATTGTGTATAATAAATTAATTTAAGTATACAAGTTTTAATATGGAAGAAAATACACGATGAAATGTAACTTTTTCGCCATAAAAATATAGGATATGCTATTTTTTTTTTCTTATAGAGCAATATAGTTATTAATTTACTCGGATATCTTTTGAAAATAGCAACAATTTTTAAAAATAATTTTTCAATTTAAATTTAATTTTACGACAAAAAGTAACTGAAAATTTGAAGAATAAATTATTTCATAGACAACTAATGGATGATTATGCAAATATTTTTTCTACAATTCTCATTATAGTTTGAGTACTAATTTATTTTTTAATAGTTCAATGTTGAAAGATTGAACTTAAAAATACTTTAATTTTTAATAAAAATAATTCCATGTTTCATAGTTTAATTAAATTCAATTAATTATTTCTTTAATACATTTTTAACACCTTTATATGGCAACTAAACGTTTCACTTTGAATTACTCTTCAATTAAAAAGTTCTCAAATCTTAGATATGTTTTGCGATTTTTAATTATTAAATTATAATATATACTATCTTAATTGTTTTACGTCAGTTTTTTACTAATATTGTGTATTAATTATTCTTATTTTTTAAATTAAATAATTTTTTATTATATATATTAAAAGATTAATTTAGTATTAAATAAAAAACATTAATATTTTTATTTAATAGGATGTTAAATAAATGTTAGTATATATAGATTAATAAAAGCTAAAGGAGTTAATTATCATTTGAGAATGATTTATTTATTTAAGAGTTAAATATTATTTTAGTTTTTAAATTATTTGTTAAAATTATATTTTATTTTTAAAATAAATTTTGAACTTATTTTGTTTATCCTTTATAAACTGATATAAATATTCTTGATAACAAATAAAAATATTTTTAAAAATAATAAATAAAAAAAAGAGAAGGAAAAAAAATTAAAAAAATTAAAAAAAAAAGATAATCAAATAGAAAATTATGAAAATGAAAATAAAAAGATAAAAAAGAATTCTGACACATTATCAAAAATCATTTGTACAAATTCATAAAATACATAGATAAAATAGGTCTAAAATTTGTCTAAAGAAGAAAAATATATTTAATTTTTTATTT
Source organism: Lablab purpureus (assembly GCA_030347555.1). Taxonomy (NCBI): domain Eukaryota; kingdom Viridiplantae; phylum Streptophyta; class Magnoliopsida; order Fabales; family Fabaceae; genus Lablab; species Lablab purpureus. The sequence continues at coordinate 19,553,554 of CM059259.1, forward strand.
AAAAATAAATTGGTTAAGTTTATTTATGTTTTTCAAAATGTTTATTTTAATAAAATTAGAAAATTTTAAGTTTTTTATGTATTGGTTATTTTCTTTTTATTTTTTTCAATAAATAAGTGTTATCTATTTCTTAAATAAGTTATTATTTTCGAAGATCCTTACTTTTTTAAGATAAGTAACCCGATACATGTCTATGAATGCGCGATCGATATTATTTAATAATTAGTAGATTATCCTTTGCATTACATGAAAAAACAAAGTTAAGTAAACGTTTAAAAAATGGTTTGGTAGAATTAATTAAATAATATCCACGAAATGAAACTGATGCAGTAATAATCATTCAATATTTGAAAAGTCTCCCTCTTTCTACCAACAAAACAATCTGACTGTAAGAGAAGCACTTGTCAAAAAGGGAGTTTGTTACGGAAAATTAACAATTATTATACAAATAAAGTGTGTGAAGATAATAAAAATATGCAGTTAGTCATAAGATTTTTTATTTTAAATTATAAAATAAAATATTACTATTTATTTACATAAATATAATTATGATATAAGAAAATTGATAAATTAAAATATAAATTTATAAAAAAATGATACAAATATAATTGTTAAAAGTGATCTGATAAGACGGAAAAAGGTGAATTAAAAACAACATAGATGTTCTTATTCCCTGTTTGTTTGGAAATGTATGTGATGATGTGCATGAGGGTTTGGGTGTGTGAAGAAAATGATGAAGAATTGGTGAAAAAGAGTTGGTAAGTGGGAGCACCACTACACTCTCACTTCTAATACTTTATTGAAAACCTCTTCTCCAATATCTCATTCATTTGCATTTCTTCAGCAAGACCTACCAAAGAGAGACTGTGGCCAAACATTGAAAACGATGCCTCTTGTATTAGGTTAATGTCTCCTATTTTACATATTCATACACTTCATCATTTCAACCTCCAATCAACACCCACTCTTATTTATTTTCTTCTCTCTCTTCTTTCGTCCCTTTCACTCGTATTTTCAAATTTAAAATGACTACAAATCTACGTGTGAGTATAAGTTTTACATTAAAAAAAAAATATTAATTTGTGATTTATTTAGTGTCATCTTTTTAACATATCCTTTTTTAAAAAATTCTAAAAAATCTATTTTTAGATAAATTTTTCTCCACAAAATTATATTAATAGATATTTTCTGTAAAATTTACAATCCTTATGCTAAAGTTTATTATTTTTTTTTTAACAAGCTTTAATAATATTTGAGTTTAATATTTGTTTGATCAATTTAGAAAAGTTATTCTTTCATATAATTTAAAGATTAAATCAGATTATGTATGTTCTTAAAGGTATTTAGAAGTTTGAGATGTTCTTCAACCTTCTTTTGACTAATTCTTGGAATACAAGTATTTTCCATTTAAGGAGAGTTATATTTGTATATGTGTGCCTAATTTATCATCATCTCATACACTTACATGTGAAAACCAATCTTCTCCATCCACTTATTAGATGACATCAATTAATAGAAAAAAAGTATGACTATATCTGTTGTCAAATTTATAATTTAAAAAATAAAAATTCACAAGATTTCTGAAATGCAAATATATTATTACGCAGATGATGTTTGTTAATGAACTTATTTTTATGTACTTAGAATATTCTAGGTTGTAATGAGAAATATTATTTGTTTCTTACTAATTTATTATTCACTTTGTTTGTCAATTAACATGAAATGTTAGCTGTGCTTGTATTGGATTTTTTAAATTTATAAAATTAGTGAATTTCAATTTTTATAATTTTGTATTTGTGAAACTCGTTAACTGTATATATATTTAACAGAATATTATTAAGAATATTATTAAGTGATGATTTTAGGTGAGATCTACAAGGATTTATAGTATAATGTCTAACATATCATATTACAAATATTAAAAAAAATATTGGTTATATTTCTTAAAAAAGTACGAATAAACTACAATAATATCAGATTTCCAATAAATTAAAACTAATTTTTTAATAAGAATCAAAACTAAATTTTTCTATTTTGTAATAATTAAAAATAACAACATCAAATTAATGAGAGATGAAAGCCAAGAATTTTTAAAAGAAAATATAAAAGTTGTTAACTTTTTCTAGATTAAAAATATATTTAAGTTTTATCTTTTATATTTAAAATATTTAAAAAAGTTAATTACAATGTTGTAAATACATAATAAATTAATTCAAATATACATTGAAATTATGTTTGAGAGATTAAATCGAATTATCCATGATGGTTTTGGTTTTATGGTTTAAAAAATGGAATAATTTTCTTTTTTTGGTTTTGTACAAACAGAGTTATCGAGACCAATATTAAAGACACTCAAATTACATTTCGTTTCAAACAATGCTTCTTTATTTTATTTGACAGCAACGGATTATGTACAAAAAATATTAAAAGAAAAAGTTAGTACTCACACATAATTTTTTGTAGAGAACTTACATTGATAGCCAACATTACTACTAAAATTTCTTAAATTTTTTTTTATAAATTTATAAAAAATTTATAGAAAAAATAATAATTTTTTTTACAAAACTAAATCAGTCGTTAAAATTTACCTATAATTAAAAATTATCAATAAAAAATTTTCTATTAATAATTTATAATTTTCTTATAATATGTGTATGAGTTTTTGACAAATAAAGAGTAAGTTTTTAATTTAGGTGAAGGATATAGAAAGAGTTAGCAGGTTTTAGTGGCACAAAACATAACAATTATCAAAAATAATATTTTTAACACAGTTTTACACAAATAATTATTTATAATATGCATGATTAATCTTGCAATTGTATATAAAAGAATTTCAATTTATATAGATTTAAGGCCATTAATTATAACAATAACACCTTTTTTGAAACATCAAGACAAATTTTATCTTAAAACACAACTTAAAAGGATAGCATTCCCTTTAGGAGAATTGAAAATATCAAATACCATTTTTTGGATAGAAAATTATTTTATTAGTATGACTAGAAGGTTTTTCAATAATACTAACAGAATTATGGGTTGTTAATTTTCAAAAGTTCAACTTTTTTTTATGATGATTTATCTTGCAGTGCAATGCTTAAGATCTTAAACAAAACAAAAATTATCCTTTTATCACGTTAAAAATATTCAAGATCATTAATCTTTAAAAGTACAATTTTTTAGATGATGAAATACAAAATTGTTCTTAGATCTGTATTAAGGACCAATTTAAATATAATATTCAAATTACGGTAATTGAGTACAATAAATATCACATTTTATTTATTTATCACTGAATTCAGAAGTCACGCTTTAGTCGCACGGTTGAAGTGTACTACCAGCCGACCTAATTAAGGTCATTAACCATGAAAGGTACCATATTATTCCACTAATAAATACATAATTAATGGTTTAATAGCATTAAGGGACAATTTAAGCATGACATAGGATTTAGGGTTATTGCGAATAGCAACTGCTATTTTTGTTTAAGTTGAAAAAATACAAAAATCATCTTTTGGTTGCATTAACAAATATTCCAAAAGCAAACAAATTGATTTAGGTTCATTAAGTCCTTTTAGTTCTATTAAGCTTGTGTTTGTTTATGTTCTTATAATATTGTTTGCGGAAATTTTCATATATGAGATACATTTGTGTTACTTTATTAGAACGGATAAAAAATAATTTATAAAAATAAACAGATGATTTTTTTCATAGGTAAGAATAGGAAAAAAAACATGTAAGCATTAACTTTTTAAAAGATGTAATATAATAATTTCAAAACCTATCCATAAAAACATTATATCAATAAAAAAAAACACGTCTAAATTCATATCCCACGGTGACTACCACATGCATGTGAATTCTAAAATGAAACGATGAGAAAATAGAGAAAGGAATTAAGAAGCTGGGGGTGAGTTTTAGTAATATTTCTACTGGTTTAACTTCTCAGTTAAACTCAAAATCCAAATAAAATCTTATTCCACACTATTTAATACAAAATTTAAACATACAAATAAATTAACTCATATAATAATTCAATAAATACATCTAAAAGCTTAAATACTTACATTTTAAGAATCATTAAGAATAATAAATACCATAATTTTTGTTGTTGACGAATGCAAAATTTAATTTTTATTATATTAAAAGCTATTTTAAGCATACCAATTCATTTTTTACGATAATAAACACATAATTCATATTGCAATCATAATAAGAGACAATTCTATCGTAATATTTTATTGAGGATCATTTATAATAACAAAAAATACATTTTTTCGTTAACAATACTGAATTCATCTTGTAGTTACATTAAGAAACATTCAAAGCACAACAATCGATTTAAGGTTATTAAACCTAAAAAAGTGTCTTCCTTTTTTTATTTTATTTTAAAGATAGATGTAAATTTCAACTTACAATGGCATTAAGAGAAAACTTTATAAAACAATCAATTTGGGATCGTTGAAAATAATTCAACTATTCATAAAGGAATCAACCTTAAATATTACATGGGTATGAATAATAAAATATTAACATATTATGCAGTAAATAGTAGTTATAAAACGCTAGCAATCATTTAATTATAAAACAAAAGTTATAAGATTTCATTTTTTATGAACTTAATTGGAGTGTTCAAATTTGAAAGTTATCTAGACATGAAACTTTTAATTATTTTGAAAGTTAACTACTAAAGGTTGTAACGAAGTTACTGTATCTCTTATGGGTTACATAATCACTTTTACAAAAAGGTGTTATGAACGAGTTAATAAGGAAATTCCACAATGCATTTTTCCAAGTTTATACGTCAAGGAGTCGTTTCTTCTAAAAGTAGGCACATTTTTTATGATGAAGTTGATTAAATACCGTCATACATAATTAGAATGTGCTTAACTTAATTCTAACCATTCATTTATATTAAAACATATATTTTTATTTAAAATATGAAAATTGTTTTTATGTGTTGTGCTTGTTTAACAGGTAGGATGCGTATTTCATTTTCAATTTTAAATGACCAGTTAAGTTGGATTAACAGTCAATTTCACCATTCTAATCATGTTTTTTATTTTCACATAAAAAAGTTGAAATTAACAAAGGAAAAAAAATATCCTTTTTCCTTGTAAATTTTAGGTATTTTTGAAAGTTGGAATTGACAAAGAGTATGGAATGATGATGATGATGCTACACCAGTTCCACACGAAAAATGACAGGGCGAAAAAGAAGAAAAGAGAAAACATGAGAAAGAAAAGAATCAGTGAGAGAGAGAGAGAGAGAGCGAGATGGGTTGTGAGAGAGGAGCTATCTCGACCGTTGGAATGGGTAGGAGAATCTCCACCGTCCATTATAGTGGAAGAATAGTTGTGATGGATGTATATTATTATTACCTTTCTACAGTGGGAATGGTTGGACTGAGTTGTTGGTGAACACTCCTTTGACTTACCAAACAGCACAAGAATCCCGAAGCCGACATTGTCAATGCTCTATTTCCCGCCAATTCCCTCACTCCGTTCCAATCCCTCAACGTCACCGTTCTCGGTGACGAAGAAGATGACGCCGTTGAAGACTCCCCTTCCCCCTCATCCGTGCAAGAATTCTCGCAAGATTCGCTCGACAACGCTTCCTCTTCCTTCGATTTCTCTTCCGCCGTCTTTCTCCTCCGCTGCTGTATATTCTCTCCCATCAGGTCGCGGTACCCTATCGCCGAGATCTTCTCCAGCGCGGGGAACCCGGACCCATCCATCACCATGGCGCCAATGTTCATCACGCCATGGAACCTCCCCGACGGGCGCCGGATCTGGAAGGCGCTGAAGCACGGTGTCGATTCGTCGGCGTCGCGGGAGAGCATGTTGCTGATGAGGAACCGCACGGTGCCAACGAGGTGGTCACGGAAGGTTCCGACGGCGTATATGGCGATGCAGATGCTGGAGGTGTCGCCGGCGAGAAACTCCGGCGAAACGCGGAAGAGGAACTTGTCGTTCCAGGTGGGGTTGTGGCCGCCGAGCTTGTCAACGCGAGTTCTCAGCTTCGTGTCCGGGTGGATCCATGTGACGGCGTAGGTTTGGAGCCTTCGCCGAGGAGACGCAGGCGGCTTCAAGCCCTGCGCGGAGATCAAGTTGATCTCCAATACTTGATGCGTCTTCGCCGGCGACGGCATTCCTCTCTCTCTCTCTCTCTCTCTCTAGAACCTTCCTTACCACAACATCTTTATTCTTTCTTCAAACTGCGGCAAGATGAACGGTCGTGATAGGCCAAGAAAGAATAAACGGTTGTGATTCTGGCGGAAGAAAGAGAAGGGTAATGAGTTTTTGTGAGAGGGAAAGGTAAAGCCGTTGGTTTCAGAGCAAAGAAGTTTGGGATCTGCGTTTATACTTATTGGGCTTTTTTTTTTGTAGTTGTTATTAGTTAGGGTGAAAAACGTAAATGTTGGCTGTAAATAACTGAAGTGGCCTTAGGCTGAGGTGGTAAGTGAAAGCCCAACCCTTTCTATAACTTTTATTATCCCCATAGTAACAATAAGATGGTTAGTTTTTATTTACAGTTATTGTGAAATTTTCTATTTTTTATTTGCTATTTCAAAAGTAAATTTAATAAGAACAGCATAAAATATTATTATAATTTTCTCTTTTGCACTTAGGTACTTCTTCTAAAATATGCTGATAAAAAATAAAATAAACAAATAACTTTAGTGCATAAGTTAAAAATCATTTTTAAAGGAATTAATTTACTAGTTACATTTCCTTATAGAGATTGACTATCCTAATAAACCCATTACAAAAACTACTTTTTAATCTTCAAACAGATATTTTTTATTTTATTTTATGTTATATTTTGCGAATTGTATTATAAAAACTAAAATATATCAAGGAATACATAGGTAAAAAAATAAGATTGTGTAAATACATGATCTTAATAATATTTTTTTAATTAATAGAAACACAAGAATAAGTAAAAAAAAGTTTTTTTTTCACTTCATTCGTGGTTTAAACAATGAATAAAAGTTAACTTTCATCACAACATATATTAACAGTGAACTGTTAAATTGATTTGATAACGTTACATTACATTCTTTTTCCATTTTAATTTATTATATTTAATCTTATTTCTTTAAAAAATCCAAAAATAGCTAAAAGGAGTTATAGATGAAGATGATATGCTGAATGAAGAGGTTCACCATGTTTGATCGGTGATGATGATAATGCATTAACATTTTTTCTTTCAAAGTGAAAAAAAATCATTTGTCAAAAGTAAGAAGTCTTATAATTTTTAATTAAAATTCACGTTCTTTGGTTTGACAATACTTTCAACTCTTGTAATCCCTATTTGTAAGAAGATTTTTGTGGTAGCTCTGTTAATATTTATTTCCAAGTCACTTTAATATATAATAACTTTTAAACCTCCTCTTATTAATTATAAATTTCAAGCTTCATATACTTTACTAACTTTATAGACTAAAAAATCTTAGATACTTCAAAACACAATATTTTTAATAATTTTCATATTCATTGTTTCAAACATTAAACAAATTGTCATCTAAATTTATAAAAAAAATCATTAGTTGTGGATTTATGCTATATTTATACTTGAAGATAACAAACTTGTTAATTCAAACAACAAAGATAAAAAGGGAATTATTCAAAACAATAATTGTAACACAGAGGAAGACAAAACAAAATTAACAAGATTCTATTCATAGCAAGAAAAACTCTAATAATCAAATTGAATTTTAACTTTTTACACTTGTATCTTTTAAACTCATTCTTAGAAAGACCAAGTGATGAAAATAGTTAAACCCATTTTTCATTTCTATGCTACAAATTTAAACATTAGGAAAAACATGTAACTTTACATATATTATATACATGATTTCCTTTAACTCAATACTCTTATAAAGCTTAGGAATCGAGATTAAACATAATTAATATATTTTCTTCCTTTCTTAATTTTTCCGGACACATTTTAAAGAAAAAAAATGGTAATGTAACCTTAACATACTTGGAATATACGTAAAAATTAGCAGAGAAAAACTCTCTAATAATTAAATAAAATAAAATAAAATCTAATAGAGACGATAACTTATTATTTTCTCCCAAACTAACGCAAATCTAGCATGTTTTTCGGTGCAAAGATAGAGTGGACAAACATTATACTTTTGTTTTTCTTTTCTTATGTGACATTATACATTTGTTTTCGAATCTTGTAAGTTATTTTTCTTTCTACATTCTTGTCTTCTAAACAAGACATGCCTATTTAAATATAATTATCACAATTGGTGAGTCACGGATTACATTTCTTTTCATGGTAATGCACAAGAATTTGGATAAAATATTGTTTTCCCTCTAAAATATTCAAAGTTAAGTTTTTCATTTTCTACTTTTTATCCAATTTGACTGTGGATAATTTTCATGCACGGCATTTCCATTTTTGTAGTATTTTTTTCTCTGTGTAAAACGCTTCTTAAACTATTTAGACGATAAAATTGATATTTTTAAAATCAAAAGGACTTGAAACGAACAAAATATTTTAGAGGGTGAAAACTATATCTTAAAATTTTAGAAAGATCGCAACTATGTTTCTGTTATTGTATAAGAATTTTCTGATAGAAAAAGAAGAGTGCATAATATTATTTTACATAGTTTTTTCCTTTTATCATATTTTTATTTCATTGTATTTTCCTATTATCTTCTTATTTTCTTTTCTGATTACAAAAAGTGTTGTACAAAATAACAAAATAGCATTATTCCAGCGGAGTAGATAGATTACATTGTGAAACATATTTTTTTTTGTAAATGAATTATGACAATTAAATATTATATAAATTATAGAACATGAAAACAGGGTAAGAGTCTGAATCCCCGTTCCTCTACTATATAATCAGATAAAGATCATAATTATAGATGTGAGTGCTTTACAAATCAAGTGTGGTATGGTCGTGATTAATTGCTGTTTCTAACATTTGATATAAAATGAAGAATTTTCATAAGTCGAGATTAGTAAAAGATGATCGAGATGCTGTTATCTGAAGAAATGCTATTAAAACGAACAGATTCCATGTAAAACGAGATTTAGACAAATGAACATTACTTTAACTTGTTTTGCCTTTGATTTTTGTCTCCAGTCACGTCGTGGCACTTGCCGACACATTGTTTGAGACAATGACGCTTACCCAACTCACTGTTCATCTTCTTTTGATGTACATGTATAATGTCAAAGCGACAATTAATTTGAAAAAAATATATGTAAATACAATAAAAAATATAAATTAAGTCCAAGACTGTTAAATTAATTATGGTTTTGTATGCAATTGTTGCACAACTACAGAGCCTGCATGGTACGTGATGTCTACTAAAACATTTCTCGAGGCTCTATAAATTGGTCTCTAACTTGGTCGGTATACATCAAGCTAAGATTGCAATGAGCAATAAAACACCAAAAGTTCCAATTCTCTTTCTCTTGAATTTTCTTGCCTTGGTTTGCAGAACCAATGCAGGAGACGTTGTGGTTTACTGGGGCCAGAACGAGACAGAGGGGTCTCTAACTGAAACATGCAACTCTGGACTGTACAAAATAGTGAACATAGCGTTTCTGTCAACATTTGGCAGTGGGCGTGAACCCCAAATCAACCTTGCAGGTCACTGCGACCCTGCATCAAACGGATGCAAATTTTTGAGCAAAGACATAAAGAATTGCCAGAAGAGAGGCATCAAGGTGATCCTCTCAATCGGAGGTGGCGAGCCAGGGTACTCCTTGTCATCCGCTGGAGATGCTACAAAGGTGGCAGATTTCATATGGAACCACTTCTTGGGAGGGAATTCTAGGACAAGGCCATTGGGTGATGCAGTGCTGGATGGTGTAGATTTTGACATTGAAGTTGGTGGTGGTGAAGCCTTCTACGCTGTGCTTGCAAGGAGACTCTCTCAGCACAGTAGAGGGGGCAGAAAAGTGTACTTAACAGCAGCACCACAGTGTCCCTTCCCTGATGAGCACCAGAATGGAGCACTGTCAACAGGGCTATTTGACTTTGTTTGGATTCAGTTTTACAACAACGACCCGTGTCAGTTTGACTCTGGCAACCCCAGCAGGTTCCAGAATTCATGGAACAAGTGGGTCTCCTCCATTAAGGCTAGGAAAATTTATGTGGGACTTCCTGCATCTCCATCAGCAGCTGGAAGTGGCTTTGTGCCAACACAAACTGTCATAAGGCAAGTGTTGCCGTTTGTCAAAAGATCGCGCAAGTATGGCGGAGTAATGCTGTGGGACAGGTCTGCTGATAAGGAAACCGGATTTTCTAGGAACATCAAGGGCAGTGTTTGAGCTTTGAACAAAACCAAGTTCGAAGTTTAGCTCCTTCACTTGTGTTGAATTCTGTTTCCTTGTCAAAGTGATTGAAAAAGATCCAAATAAGTGGTCAAGTATGTGTGTAATATTATGTTTTCTAGTCTGTAAAATTATGGCCTCCATGATTCAATTTCAGTGTAGAAAAATTCCATTTCACAGGAATCACCTTTCTTCTTCTTTATTTGAAGTTACACTTGCACACACTTCCTTCCTACACTCTTTTGATTTTATAAAGAACTAGGATAAATATACATATACATTATTCATCTTCTTTTAATCTTCATCTTTTTGTTCTTTCACTCGTACACTCTATTTGTAGGATATAATGCATCAGTGTTTGTTTTTTAAAAAAGTGATTAAAATGTTATATTGGATGGGCTAAATATTTATAGTACTAAATATGTTTTAGTTATGACATATTATCATAATACTGTTTAATACACTTTATTTCACTATTCAAAACACTGTACGATTTGTTTTTAGAAAAATAATAAAATAAGAATTTATCAGGACCAAAAAATTTAAAGAAAAAAGTATTAAAAAAATTGAATGAGTATTAATAACATATTTAGGTCGTATTATTTATATTGCATTTTTTTCTATTTTATTTCTTTTAAAATAATAAGATAACATGCTAACACATATATAATTATTTTTCATTACATTAAGTTATATGAATTTATTCCTCTTTAATATTATTACAAATTAAATTTTTGAACGTAGATAATATAAATATGACTTAAATATTAAAATTTTGAACGTAGATAATATAAATATGACTCAAATATTAAAATTTTGAACGCGTATAACATAAATATGACTTGAATTTGTTAATTTTATATTAGATATATTCCTCTTTAATATTCCTCATTTAATTTATATGAATACAGAGGATTTACAATCAGTTTTCATTTTTTTGTTATAGTATAAATTTAAATGTCTTTATTTTTTGATAAATTATTAATAGTATAATCTGAATGTCTTTAACAGAATCTTGCTTCTTTACATTCATGTATATGGATTAATATTACCAAGTATAAATATATATGTATATCTATTTGAATGATCATAAACATTCACCATCTTAATATTATTAGACAATTTTGTTAATATTTTGATGATTTATTATTATTAGATGTAAATTATTTTTATAGTTTCATTTTATTCAACTTGTCTTGGGCACTTAAACAGGTTGAATCTGTATAAGAAGTTTAAGTATTTTTTTTCCGCTGATTTAGTTTTTTTAAGGTTATCTGTAACATAATTAAAATATAATCAAAATCTTGATTATTTTATACTGTTTTTTGCTCTAGTAAAGTGTGAGAAAAAATGACCATGAAACGAAGTTTAACGTAGTTAAACTTGGTCCATAAAGGTACATATTAGACTAGTTATATACACAAACATATAAATATGATATTTAAATAAATTTTAAAGCGTGTAAAATTATTTGTTTTTGAAAAATGTTCAATAATCATTCTCGCATGAGAATCAAACACAAATGAGAGAATATATTATTTCATTATTAGAACTAAAACATGTGCTGATTTGATTTTTAAATGCTTGCAGGTAAAGAATTTAGTTTTCAAATTTGTCTATTTCGTGACAAAGTAGTTATTTAATGGTAAATTTGGCCTTAAAGATAACATTTCTTTTAAAATTGGAAGATTTAAAGACTAAGCAGGTTTGATTTAACTTTTGGAAAGTTCAAAATGGTGCTTTGGGAAAAAAGTTAACTTATTCTCAAAACTATGGTTTTGAGGTTCTAAATACAAAACTCATCACGTTTTAATTAATCTTAAAATTGACAAATGACAAAATTTGGAGATCAAATTATATACACAAACTTCAAAAAACCAAATCGATATAGGTTGTTACTTTAAAAAACAGGGTTTCATTCTTCAGAAATATAGAAAGTACATTCTCTATAATGTTTAAATTGCAAAAGTAAACTTATACGTTAAATATATTTTTATAGAAACCTTTAACAACAACAAGCGTTTGTAGTCCAACGGTTAGGATAATTGCCTTCCAAGCAATAGACCCGGGTTCGACTCCCGGCAAACGCAATTTTTTGATTTTAGGTTTACATATTTTTTTCACATGGTAAATAACAAAGCACAAACATAAAAGATGTTTTGATATACACACATTACTTAGCTTCTGCAATCTCCATAGAACAGACATTTCTCCAACCCTATCTGTATCTTAATTTAGCTAGCAGAAGATTCATAACATCAATCTCTTCCGGGTTACCGGTTACTGCAATACATTGTCATTATTCAGAGACTAGAACTGGAAATATAAAGTAATTCTGGTTATTAGTGGTGGAATAAGAGAATTAAGCATTTGGGTATATCAAAGTTGTTTTCTTAACTCCTCTTTTATCTAAAAAAGAAAAAATGGACATCTATTCATGTCATGCAGTTGCATAGTTTGCCATGAGAGGTGTCATAACACAGAACCGGCCTTCAACTTAGCTGCCTTTTGCTTGATAAAGAAAGTAGATAGTACACTTTTACTGCGACTGTGAACTTGGGCAGCCTCACGTCCATTACGATCGTCAAAGGACCCAAATTTTGTCAATGGTTTGGAACCATTCAATGCATCCTGCAGACACAGAATCATCAATAACTTGCCACAAAAAGCACTATGAAAAAATCATCCTTCAACTGGCTAGCTAGCTGGCTGAGATATATTCTCCATAATTTCAGGTACTGGTGCATTGGTTGATAGAATCTCTAATGCTTCGTGGAAGTCAAATAGAAACAAATATTTTTCCCCAGTAGATGTGAAAACAACCCCACAAAATTGGAAGAGAAGGGAAAAGGCCAAATTCAATCAGGTGGATATACAGGAGAAGTTTCCTTCTTCCATTGGAATAAATTATGCATGCTTATTGAAACCAATTTAATGTTTGAATAAATCAATCATATAGTACTTTTGGCTCGCATGCATTCACACTCTAAATATATTGTATTGTACAAGGACCACATAAGAAGTGACTAAATAAGATCAAATAGATAAGGCAAAAATAGGATCAAATGCCCAATGGGCATATCAAAAGCATTTGTTTTAAGTCAAAGCATCTCAACATGTTGGCTTACTGGTGATACTAGCCTGGTTGTGAATTTGTGACATCAAAATATTTACTGGATCAGTATTCTCCTCAAATTTTTAAATTCAATGGACAACAAATGATGACTCCTGGTAATGAATCCCAGCATGGTGGACAAAATAGAACATGAATGCTCATCTTTAAACAGTATTATTCTGTAAAAAGTATTGAGTGATTAAATTGCTAGTGTAACGAACTCCAAAATGAAGCTGCTATCAAAATTATCAATTACCCTCCCCCTTACCATCGCATAGCGAGTAGCCTTTTGGCACTGGACTACGTTAGTTTTTTTTATGTATCAAAATTATCGATGAAAAAGTCAAATAACCCCATTTACCCTATTAGACACACATTATCCTATCCTAGAAAGGAACTTCTATCTGAACATTTATTCAAGTGCAAAATGCAAACTATACTCCCCTGACAAATTATGTCAAAGATCTTGCCGAGAAATGTTAAACAAAAATAATCAGTCTTTCAAACATACGAAATCAAATAACAACAGATATGTCAATTATAATCACATTTGACTATTCTATCAAGCACGGCACCACACTACCATGCATTTGAACTTCCTGATGAAAGCTAAGTTACCTCGCCTGTGACACCAAAAGTTTGGGTGGCAGCTCTAGAAGTGGGAGTTCCATTTGTTAAGTGGACTTGTGCTGCTGAGGGTTTCATCAATGTACACTCTTCACTATCTACAGGCATGAAACTAGGATTTGTGAGGAGCTAATGTGTCTAGACAGGGAAAGCATAAGCATTTCTTGCTCAATGTAACTGAATTATGTAATACAAGGGATACAACTATTCAGCATACCTAAAAGGTGGAAAACTCCAGAGGTCTTGGCAGAAAATTTGGAGTCCTTGGGGCTGCAAAAATGGATGTGTTAAAATAGTCAAAAAACACTCTGTATCTTGGGCCACAGTAATGCCATAAATGGAGTGCATAGCAAATAAAGCAACGAGCCTACACAGCCCAATATTGTAAGCTTACTTTTTTGAACTGCGGGAAGTCGGTTTTTTTAAGGTAGACTTGGTTTCTGATGCTAAATGCCATGAAAGAGTTTTTGAAATAGGGGTACCTAGGTACAATCATAATACATATTCAGTTGAAGGAGAAAAGGAGAAGGATTGAGGGGGGGGGGGGAGGTGGAGAGCATCAAAACCAAAAAACTCCAGAAGGGACGTTTTCCCAACAACAACAGACCTGAAGCAAGACGAGTTCTGGTTCGAAATAGATTTTGTCTTGCATTAATCTGTCTGTGTGAGCTGAATCGTACCTTTTTATTCACAGAATCTGGCTTGCGTTGTTAAGCAGAAAACAAAAATCATAAGTAAACCTAAATCTGTAGACTCATAGTTAATTCAGGAGGAAAATCAAAACAGTTAGGCCTACTTGGCAAAATGTAGTGCTTATGATGTCTGGGAACAAAAGCTAACAACTGCTGTTGCCGAAGACCTTCTTTATCAGTGTAAACATGACATGTAAGAAGTTTCTGCATGTATGCAAATATCTCACTTCAACCCCAATTTGAATTTATTTATTTCAACATGATATCTCAAAAATATTTGTAATTACCTGATTCAACGCAGAGACCTTCAAGTCCATGGTTGAGACATCAAAGGTTTGCTGCTCAAGAAGGTCGGTTAACTTGTAAGCAACAGTTCCCAGATGATCAACAGCATTAATAAGGGCTCTTACAGCATAATCTTTCAGGTTGTCAAGTACCCTGTTGCAGAAATAAAATAAAACTAAGTTTGTCTGGATAAATCCATGCAGTTCAAATAGAAAAGAATAATCAGTTGGCAGACACAAAATGAACTAGGGACAACAATTATCGGTTATAAGTAGCCATATTGAGGATGACAATATACCATGGCATCCATTCTCTCCAATTTCACTATCCAGACACAACCATACATTTGAAGAATCAGATCAGGCATAGAAATAACTTAAACAGTAACAAGTTTCAGTCAATGTTCATTAGGTGTCCACTTTAAGACCATTTAAAATTTGCATAATAAATAATCGTATTAATTCTCGAAGTAGTCTCAATTTAAAGATCCGTTTTCTTGTTTACAACATTTTATTATATTTATCCACAATTCAATATAAAGCAAAACACACATCTAGCATGTATTGGAAAAAATTTAACACATAAATATAAGTAGAAAATTTTAGCCATAACACTGACAGCCTTGTAAGTTGTAGGTAATAACTAGGACTCAGCAAAGCACTTCAGCGAAATCACTAACTGTAAAAATGAGGTATGTTTGCATTCTAGAGCAACAAACTAAAATACCCATTAAAAAAAGTACCCTTACACTTGTTTTTTATCACTATGGAGATAAGATTTCTCGCAGTACTCTGCAGCAGAATAGAGCTGAGGCCTCAGATTCTTAAGTTCCTGAAGTGACAGTATTAGGAGGATCAGCACCCAGCAATTAGAATGAGGAATTGATTGTTTTTTGATAGATTAGAGGTCCCAAACACAATGTGATAATGAGGTTTGGGGTTATGAATTTGAACAGAAGAGAAAGAATTGTAACAGAGACAGTAATGTAGTTTAGTAAATGGGAATAGGGATAGATCTGATGACCTGCAAGGCGAAGATGAAGCTCTTGCTCTGTTCCATGGAAACCACGTCCAATGTCATGGCGCATAAAAAAACTACAAAATTAATGTTAGTTAAGTATTTGTTTGGTTCGGTGAGAAAAACAACAAACGTGGATCAAATTCAAGAACTGAAGAGAGAGTGAGTGACAAGGAAGAAGACAAGACAGTCAAATTCCAAAAACAACATATCACTCATTTTCATTGCATCCGAAAACCACCCAACACAATTAATTAATTAAGAATTATTATGTTCTCTGTTGTAAGGGAAAAGACAATTTCCCAAAGACATTCATGCCCTTGGCTGTGTTATTCCATTTTTATATCAACACTCCTCCTCATCCTGGTCCTACATTATCCCACCTTTTTATAATTCATTGTAAAATACAATTGTTATTTTAGTAATATAAGCATTATCTCAAATTTAAATTTTGATTAACTATTATAATTTATTTATTCTCTAAAAACAAAATTAACTCTTTAAAGTATTTTTAAACTAGTACAAAAATAAAGAAAATGAAAAAAAAAAACGAAGGGAATATGCTCCGAACTAAAGCCAAGGCACCCAACCCAAAGATTCCAATCTTTCCTAAAGGATTATTCTGTTGTCCAAGTTTTTATCTCCATCCTCTCTTTCTTGGGTTATTTCTGTGTCACCCACACCATAAGGTGACATTTTTGAAGCTTTTAATTTGAGGAAAATAGCGGTAGGCAAGGGCCCTAAAAGTAGAAAGAAAATCCAGATCCAACCAATCACACACTTTTCCCACTTAACAACTCCAAACGTCTAATCTTGTTTTTTTTCCCACTCCCTTTCTCTTTTCTTCTCATGCAGGAACGACATTTTGTTCTTTCATTTTCATCGCAAAAATCCCACCCATCACCATGTCCCTTCTCATCCATTCCTCGGAACCCTTCTTTGCCCCCAAAATTGTGCACAACCTTAACCCTAAACCCAGTAAGCTCTACAACTTTAAACCGCTCACAAAGGGCAAGACAATTGGGTTAGCAGTGAGTTGCAAAGTTAAGGATTATGCGGCTTTGGGTTTGGATCAGAATTTTAGTTCGTACGGTCATTTTTCTGCTCCAGTGAAGCCAGAGAGCAAAGCGGAAGAAGAAGAAGAAAAGCAAGGATATTATGTGAATTTGGGGTATGCTCTTCGGTGTCTGAGAGAGGACTTCCCTGCTCTGTTCCACAGAGAACTCTCCTTCGACATCTACAGGTTCTAATTTCCCTCTCTTTTTAATTTTATTTTTATTTTATTTCAGACCTAATTGTACTTGTGATTTTTCATTGCCTTCTGTACAATTGTAAGTTCTCGAGGACTAAAAATGTAACTGAACGCTGATTTTATTTGTGTGGTGTTTATTTTGCATAGTTGTTGTTTTACCTGCTTATTTGTTTATTGGAATTTGGAAGTTTTATGACCATATGCAAATTCAATTTTGCTGTGACTACAACATATCTGTTTCTTTCAGGGATGATATTGTATTCAAAGATCCTTTGAACACGTTCGTCGGCATTGAGAGTTACAAATCAATCTTCTGGGTTCTACGATTTCATGGCAGGATGTTTTTCAAGGCTTTGTGGATTGACTTAGCCAGCGTGTGGCAGCCTGCTGAGAATGTCATTATGGTTCGGTGGACTGTTCATGGAATTTCACGAGGACCATGGGAGGGTCGTGGGAGGTTTGATGGAACCTCTGAGTATAAACTTGACAAGAATGGCAAGATTTTCCAACACCGTGTTGATAATGTTGCTCACAACAACACACATCCTAAATTTGAAGTCCTGCGTGTTGAAGAATTGCTTCAGTCTATTGGCTGCCCCTCTACTCCAAGACCAACTTATTTTGAAATATCCTCGTCTACAGAGAGAACTTGACGTATTGTTGCTCAAGTTTTTCCAAACAGTTTTGCAGTAAATAATCAATGGTAGGGTAAATACATATTGAACCACTTGCTAGACATAAAAAGCAGTCTAAAATTTGAATTTTCCCAATTGGCCATGCGGTGCTCAAATCTACTGGTATAGTCCTATAGGATCTTTGTTGGGTGTTGTAATTGGTTGTGCTTGAAATCAGTGTATACCGTATATAAGTATATACAATAATAATACGATTGCATTGCAGGTTCATATACATCACCATCACTCATATGAGTACTTCATATATCTTTATTCTGATTTGTTAATTAAACTCGGAATTTAATCAGAATACTAAAATAAGTCTCAGTTTTAGTCTTGACACACAATTATAAGGACTGAATTGAGTGTAATTTGGTGTATGGAGAGATTAGTTGGGAAAGAGTTTTGTGTAGGGATGAGGTTGAGCAGCATAAGTGTAACGCGTAAAACCGAAAGATGGCTTATTTGAACCATGGTAAAATAGGATAATGACTTGTTAAAAAAGATAATCAATGATATGTTGATATTATAAGAAGGAAGAGATTTAGATAAATAGGAAGAAAGGATATTGTTAAGTGAAATAGAAGATGAGGTTAAATCCCAGTTAGGGGTTGAAGGCAAAGTTGGTAGGTACCACCACAAGGGGACTCCTAACAACGTGCCTTCCTGTTTCCTCAACCCATTCCAGTGCACCAAAAGCCACAGCACTTTCCTTATTCATTTCAGACTTCAACGTCAAACTGAATTGTTGTTTCTCATATTTTGCCTTGAAGAGCAATCTATTCGGAGAAACTGAGATTTGTGTGCCATTAGACGAGCTTACACGTGCCGTGTAAGCAGCTGGACCGTCTCCAACGTAGGTCACACTTCTCCGGAATTTTCTCTCCAGTGTCACACTCTCGTCAACATGAAAAGCCACGAAAGAGGGATAATTGAGGTCATAAGATGAGCTTGAGCAATTATAGGCCTTTGATCTAGTAATGGTCAAGATTTGGGCCTGGGTGAAATTCATAGCACAGAGCAGGTTAACATAGTCCTGGGGGGTGGCATCATAAACCAAACCTGGGTCAAGGGCACGGTTGGGGTCAATCAGGCCAGCCCCCATGGCTAGAGGAGAAGCCCGTCGACGGAGCTCTCCATTTTCTTCAATGGGCTTTCCAGTGTTATCCAGTGGGCTGGCCGTAGTTGTCAGCGCAGACCTAACAGCCGAAGCACTCCACTCAGGGTGTGCATTCCTCAACAGAGCCACCACCCCGGAAGCATGAGGACAAGCCATCGACGTCCCGGACAACAAATTGTATTCATTGTTCAACACCACGTTTGGGCCAATTTCGGCCGCAGGCACATCCGGAACCCAGGCCGCCAAAATCGACGACCCGGGAGCCATAACGTCGGGCTTCAATACCCACGGACACTCCCAAGACGGGCCTCTGGAACTGTAAGTGGCCACCGTGGGGGCCCGTTTGGTTCCAATGTAGGTTTCTTGAAACTTTATAGTGGCGGAAGCTAATGGAGTGTCGCGTGCATATTTGATCACATCTTGCCCATGCTGAGGGCTAATAACAAGGCCAGGACACGTCATTTTCCCGATTTCAAACAAAGTAGGATCAGTGGATATAAACACAGCTCCGTACACTTCAGACAATGACACGTGCTGAATCTGCTGGTTAACATCCACAACAGAATCGCATATCACGATGGAGCCACGTGCCACTTGTGACAACACTGTAGAAGAGTCACAGGTGGAAGCTTTGTCATGGTAAAGGAGAGGAATGTTATTTACCGTTGAACTTGCTGGGAACAGAGTCCACCCGGAAAACCTCTTCCCGTTTCCCAGAATTAACGTGCCGCCAAAAGAACGCTCTGTGTTGCTCGCTCCAACCGTTAAAACCCACGGAATTCCGTTATGTATGGACCCCAGTAGCGGACCTGCGTTTCCCGCAGAAGCTGAAACCACGACGCCTTTCTCCAAAGCAGAGAAAGCGGCGATTGCGACAGGATCCTCGTACAAGGGCACCATGTCGAAGCCCATTGAGATGGAAATCACGTCCACTCCGTCAGCGATGGCTTGGTCCAAACCTGCGAGCATGTCCGAGGCGAACACACCTTGGGCCCATGCAACCTTGTACATGGCAATTTTAGCTTGTGGTGCAATTCCTCTTGCCGTGCCTTTCGCGTAACCGAAATACGACGCGCCCCTTACGTAGTTTCCCGCGACCGTTGAAGCAGTATGGGTCCCGTGTCCCTTGATATCCCTGACGGAGTTGGCGCCA
Source organism: Lablab purpureus (assembly GCA_030347555.1). Lineage (NCBI taxonomy): Eukaryota > Viridiplantae > Streptophyta > Magnoliopsida > Fabales > Fabaceae > Lablab > Lablab purpureus. The sequence continues at coordinate 19,573,797 of CM059259.1, forward strand.
ATTTTCGTGACGTCGTCACCGTCTTGCGCTGCGAGAACGCCTTTGTTGAAGTATCTTGCGCCTATGAGTTTGGAGTTACAGAGGGAGGGGTCAAAGCCTTGACCACCCTCACACCTTCCCTTCCATTTTGGAGGAGTTTGAGTTACCATACCATCGTCTTTGAAGCTGTCGCTCTCGGGCCAGATTCCGGAATCCACGACGCCAACGACAACGTTTTGGCCGTAGTTGGAAGCTGGCCAGAGGCCGTGGGAGATGTTGAGAGAGAGGAAGCCGTAGGAATTGGTGGTGTCAAGAGTGGTTGCTCTGTCTCTGTATGCTGAGATAAAACCTGGGGTTTCTTTTAGACTGGCTAACTCATGTGGTGATAAGGCAACACTGAAACCGTGAAGTGCGTCTTCGTACGAGTACAAAAGGGTTCGGTTAACGTGTCGAGTGGCGGAGTCCAGAGAAGTAACGGTGGATGAATACCAATGGCGTTGGGAGGTGAAAACCTTGGGCATGTAAGACTTGTCCATGTGAACTATATACGTAACCTCCTTTGAATTGCATTGGCATAGCAAAGACACGATTGAGAGAGGAACAATAATGCATGATAAACAAAATGCATTCATGCTCTTCATTTTCTTGGACATTCACCAGAATGAGGTCTAAGACTTACTCACACACACAGATTCACGATGTTTCTCACAAAAACATATTATCGCTGTGTGCTGGATCGGATGCATGAAACAATATAACCTGCCACTTTCTATCCATTTCAAGTGGTTCTTTACTTTTGTATCCTCCTTCAAAAGAAAATATATCTATCTTACTGGTACTTTTATGCTCGATCGGAAGCCAAGTTTCGATAATTAAACATTTAACTAGTTTAATTTTAGAAAAATTTAATAATAAATAAATATAATCAAAAAATAAAATAAAAATAAAATATATAATTTCATATTCTTATAATTTAACTAAAATTTATTGAATAATAAAAATATCAACATGATACAATAAATAAATAAACAAAAGGAATATTAAAAAAAAGAAGTTTTAATTATAAATAAAATTATTAGAATTAAAGAGAGAAAAAAATTTTATTCTTATAACGAAAGGATTTTCATATTTCTTGGCTAGTATAATTTTTTTTCTCACATATCAATGCCTGGCACACGAATATTTGGTTTCCTTCGTAAAATAAAAAAATATCAATAGAATTGGATTGGTAATTTTTGAGTTGAACTAGGAAGTGGTGGAAGATTTTAAGGAAGAAAAGGGTGCATTAATCATACAACCAGAGGCCGAATGAATCAGAAACTCAATGAATGAAAAAGTCATACACTGCTTCATGTTTCTAAAGGTCAGAAGATTAAATTATTAACAAGTATTAGTGATTAGCAATATGACTCTTCATTATCATTATCATTTGAAAGAAATAAGGTGTCTGGCCTTAGTTTCACTAAATAATACTCCCTAGTTGTGTTTTGACTAGAGAATACTTTCTCTTTCATTCAAAATTTGGATAATTTATATGTTGACCTAAAAATACCTTGTTCCTTCTAACTCTATAATATAGAAGGCAAACAATTTTTAAAATAACTGCTAGGGAATGATTGATTATCTATCCATGCTAATTACAAAATAGAAAAGAAGTTACTAAAAAGGAATGGAGCCACACCAACATATGATATTTTTCTCTTATGGTAAAAATAAAACCTACCTGTAGCAATTTTTAATAGATCAGTAAGAATCATTTTTATAAGAACTACTACCACTCACAGAATTTAAATATATTACATCTAAATTGTTAGATTTTTTCTGATATTTTTGTCTATTTCAAATATTTCGAAGACCAAATTAATGTTACAAATATTTAAAAGAATAGATAAACTTGTTGTCAGAAGAATTGCTTATTTAATCTTTTAAAGGTATAAAATGTTAAAGTTTAAGCTAGAAAAAGATGTTGGTATAAAAAAGACCAGAAAAAGTTTGCAGATCATATATTTTTCTTACATTATAAAGCTAAATATAGTGATAATAAAAAATGAAGTAAAATTATTAACATAAGATATATTTAAATATATTGTAAAAAGAAAATACATTTAAATATTTCCATAGAAGAGATTGGATTACCACATATTATCTATTATATCAATATATAATGATTTTATATGAGAAAAATAGTCATGAAAGAAAATGATGTTTATGAAATATTTTTGAGTTTGAAGATGTGGGACTCTTTAATATGGTCTGTGAAACAAAAATTCTTAATTAGCTGCTTGGATGAGTAGTTTTTTAAACAAACCAGAGAGACTGATTCTGCAGATGTTAGTCTTTCTGATATGATAGGCAAAGTATTTGGTATTCCCAATATATTTGTGGCTATATTGGTAGAAATGTGAGGAAGTTGGGAAGGATCAATGGGATAAAGCTATTCATGTGGTTGTTAGAAAGAGGTGAGAAATCCAAGCATGGAGGGAGAAGAGTAAGAATTACAAGGCATCACAATACAACTTGGAAAGCTGGTTGAGATATTTCACAATATCCTAAACATCTTTGTGTCTCAACGTTAAAAGCTAGATGCATAGAGAAGGGTCAACAAGTTGGAATGTCACAGTCAAGGTGCTAACTCTTTTAGAGGATAGTTTTGATTTGAAAATTGGCAATGATAAGAGTAGCTTTTGGTATGATCAGTGGGTTCATATATTCATGGTTCTTAATATAGAAATAATGATGATTGGAGAGTTCTGGTTGTATGCCTTAAAATCAATCTAAAGCATCATAGCCTGAAGTGGTTTTTTGTTAGTTGTCTTCACATTTAAGAGTATAAGTTTTGTTTTAAAGGTGAGTAAGTTTTGCTTCATTAGCTTCATGCGTGACTCTTATATTTGGATTCTTTTTATTTTCATCTAAAATCAATTAATAATAATAAGAGAAGTGTTTCGTTGTTTTATTATGTATAACTTTTATGTTTGGAGTGATTTTTGGTAAATTTCAACGAAAATCAATTGATAATGATCGAAGATATCTACATATATGTAAACTACACTCAACTTTTGTTAAAAAGTAAATATTTTTATATTTGTAATTTTAAATTTTAAATAAAATTTATCTGTTTGCTTTTAAATCAGTTTCCAATATGTAAATCACCCACTACTTTTTATATTTTGTAGTTCTAATTTTTAAAGTTTTTATTTATTAGTTATGTTGCAAAGCTGGTGCTACCTCCCACTCACACATTCAATTTTGTTTTTGAATTTTTTTATTTATTAGTTAATCTATTTATTAGTTATATTATAAAGCTGGTGATGGAGGTCTCTCTAAGTTCAGCTGTATGTCTATCAGGATCCCTTATTATATTTATTGTTCTTATATTATATTATTTGTATTTTTAATATTGTTACACTACATGTCAGTATGTGACAATGGTATCTAGGAACGGATTAGCTAATCTAATTATTCTTTTGGTGATTTGATCTTTTAAAGTAGTTTTTGAAAGAATATGGCAGCACATCTAATGGTTAAGTAGGTTAGGCTATTATTTTTTTTTTGGGAAATTGGCATTATTTATGACATCGATATTAGAGTTGTTTTGATTAGTGATATAAAAATCAGATTTGGGTATTACAATCTAATTCTTTGCACACAATTTAAATTCTTAATAGTTTTCATTCATCATGTTTGGAATAATTGCTGTTTTGATAATCTATCATCTACTTCATTAACATTTATAATGATATATACCAAATTCAAAAAAACCAATAACCTTCAACAAATAAATAAAATTTATATTTTTTAAATTAAGAATATAATCAGTAAAAAATAATTAATATATTATTAATATTTACAAACAAAAAATAATTAATATATTATTAATATTTACAAACAAAAAATAATTAATATATTATTAATATTTACAAACAAAAAATAATTAATATATTATTAATATTTACAAACAAAAAATAATTAATATATTATTAATATTTACAAACAAAAAATAATTAATATATTATTAATATTTACAAACAAAAAATAATTAATATATTATTAATATTTACAAACAAAAAATAATTAATATATTATTAATATTTACAAACAAAAAATAATATAAAACAAATTTCTTTTCATTTTTAAGATTTTAAGATTTATTTGTAAAAATAAAAGGTTAAGATTTTAAGATTTATTTGTAGAAATAAAAGGAGTAGTGAAAGTAACACCAAATGAAAATATCAAATTTTTTCTTATTTTTAAGATTTAATTTTAGAAATAAGAGAAGTAATGAAAGTAACACCAAAAGAACTTTTTCATGCAAGTCAGGGATCAGATGGCATATAGGAGGGTGCCTAATTGTCGTAACCAGGCTTTGGGTCAAACACCCAACTCGCATTGTAGTTGCAAGCCCAAACCACTCATCATATCCCATTGACTGCCTGAAGGATCATAGATAATCTGACTTCTCTCAATGAGTTATATAAGTCCAGTTAGTTTTATCTAATATTTTCCTTCTGTGTGGGACTTGAGTAGTGTCTAAACCGTCTACTTAGTATCTGAAGTTGAGGAAACACATAGTCATGTAATAACATCAACCAAGGGATTTATCAACTTTCTATTCATCTCAATTTCTAATTCCTCTGGAGCAAGGTTTTCTAGCTAATTGTTGGTTCAGGTGAAGTTCCCATAATTAGGGACCAGGTACTCTGGTGCAAGTATAATAGCGTTGTTCTCCGATTAAATTCTAAATTTCATATTAGTATATGTAATATGTTTAATAAAGTGCAAAGCATAAGACTCCAAATTTAATTAGAAATAACACCAATTATTATACCTGTAATACAATATATAAGTTTCGTTTTTTGTTTTGTTGGTAGTTCCAGATAATTTGAAGAATTATATTTATATATAGAATAATTCAATGCATGAAAATGTTGACCTTTTCATTTTGTTTTATACATTATGATTCTGATAATGATGTAAATATGATGCTCTTGTTTTGAAGGTTACAATTTATTACTATGCAAGCTGGCAGCACAGCAAGAACAGAAATGGCGCTTCGATTCAACTGTACCCATGACCAAAGAAGACAATGGTGATCCCATTGCTCGGACTAATTTCAACTAGTATGGCCACTTAAGTTCTCTCATCGTGTTTGCTTAGATAAGAAAAAGTGAAAACAAAAATATTTTGTCATAAAGACATTTTATTAGTGTGCACATTTTCTTAACTAATTTGACCCTTCTATTGGTCTTGATACATTGTAACTAACTACACAGTTCTCAGTTTTAGCTTCTTTTGTAAAGTAGTGTCTTCTCATTCTAAGCCTAAATGCTCCCATTTAACAAAAAGACGTAGACAAGCAATGTTAGGTTTGCCTTTAGTACTACTAATTATAAATAAGCACACACTGGACCTGATTCTACTGATATGCATTAAATTAGTTGCTGAAAATATGAACAGTAACTAATTTAGTAGCTAAACGTCTAAAACTACCAAAATGACCATCATTTGATAGTTTCAAAGTTTAAGAGGACTGTTATTTGATATATAAAAAAAATTAAAATAATAAATTTATAATTTCAGTTATTAATTTAGAGTGTTGGTAATTTCTATTCGTATAAAGACAGCTGCCCTAACATTGATCAGGTTGACATATTTATGTCATGTGCACCTGCGAACTCTGATCACATCTTCTGAAGGATGCTTTCTCCCTTTTTTTTTGCTAAGACAGAAATGCTCTTGATAATGATAACAAAAGATAAACAAATTAAATGTCGTGATTGGGAACATGAAATACCACCGTCGTAATTATGTGGCTGTCAGAACTGATCCCTGAGCAAGCACCGAACGAAGCCCGACCAGTAATAATGCGCTTGCTACCAAATGCAGACTTGAAATAAGAAAACATAGGTAGTAGCAGCAATTTATCCAACCGTTATGAAAGCAAATCAGCAAACACATAAGAAAAAAAAATCTAAAGATGCACTGGGCAATTACTGCCACGAACTGGCCAGATGGGCAACAATTAGAAGCAAATCTCTAGTAACATCTTCCATACACCTTCCGCCAAGAAAAAAAAACTCAGTATCTGTGAATTTCTCATGTAAACGCCATATAAAAATGCTTTTCCACAGCAGTACCTAACTCTAGATCAGTTTTCTTGGCCTTGTGATTCCGCTAGAGTGAAGCTCTTAAGAAATCAATCAAGAAATATATGTAATATTTCAATAGATAACCAAGAGAGCTACAATTGAAAGATTGGAAAACCAAGAAGAATTTTATATACCAGTTCAGATTAATTCCCCAACTTCAAATCATTATGAAATTATGATACAACAAGGCCACATTCGATCCGGCAGGCCAATTTTCTAACATTAACCAATTATAAAGTGAAATAAGAAAACAGGCATACAGACAGCCGCCAACATTTTATGAAAACCTTGGCAAAAACTAATGGATTCTTATTTTGTCATTGACAGGTTCAGAATACATTTAAATTACAATACAGACAACATTAATTCTATTGCAGAATGTCCCTGAAATAAAAGATATTTCAAACAAGTAAGCAAATTTTTCAAATGGGCATTGTGCATTTCTTTTGGGAATGTCCTAACATATGACAGCGACCACATTGGACAACTCTTTTGGGACGCTTAAAGTTCTCCACTCGTAGAACCTTCTTTTTAGGCCTCCCAGGTGGCCGGCGAGTCTTTGGTGGGTGAATTATAATATCAACCCTTGCCCCTCCTCCACCTTCAGCTCCTTCTCCCTGATCTCTCCATTGGCTCTTATCTGGTATTGGATTAATCATCTGTGAATAGGTCATTCTGTAACTTTGTACAGTGAAGCATGGTTCAGCAAACATATGCGCATTGTGTCCACACGAGATAAGTGCAGCAGCAGCATGGGCACAAGGTAATCCATACAGCTGCCAACGGCGACAAGAGCACTCACGACTCCGTATATCTACAATATTGGTCCTCTCAGTGGACACAATTTCAAACTCAACTTCATTTGCCCGGAGCACTTGATAGCAATGAGCATCGGCAATTGCCTCCAAAATTCGCTTCTCAGCTGATGGTACAAGAATTGATGTCCACCTCATGCCCATATCCTGCCGATCATTAAACCAAGATACCATCTGCTGGCGGATGTGTTCCATCATCTGTACTATGGGGAGCTCATGACATTCAAGGGCCCAGTTATACAATAATTCTGTTACCCCAAGTGTGAAATGGCCATACCGAACACCGTCAAAGTATGCCACAGCCCAAAGAAAGGGAGGAAATTGTTGAAACCATGATATAACATCTTGTGAAATTTCCATCATCTCAGTAATCTTGCTTTCAAATTCAGCAGCAGTAAGCGCGTAAACAGCATTCCAAAAGATGTTTACCAACTTTGTGTTTTTAAATGTATCACGAAAATTTTCACTAACATAACGAAGACAGAAACCGTGTAAAGCAGTAGGAAAATGTGTTTCTACTGCCTCCACCAAGCCTCTTTGCCTTTCAGATAGTATTGTCAATCTAGGCATGTTATCTGTGTTTACTCCTAGAAGTTTCCGCAATTCTGACATGAACCACATCCAGTTATCATCACTTTCAGTATCAACAACAGCAATAGCCAAAGGAAACAGAGCATCATCTGCATCAACAGCTGCAGCACAAAGCAGTGTACCTAGGTATTTTCCTTTAAGATGTGCTCGGTCAAGTTCTACAAGTGGTCTACAAGCATTTATAAACCCATAAATTGATGCACGATAAGAAATAAACAGTCTTTGGAAACAATTTTCTTGTCCAGTTGCAACAACAGATGCAATGCTACCAGGGTTTGTTTTCCTTATTTGTTCGCAGTAAGCAGGGAGAAGTCGGTAACCCTCTTCAAATGTTCCATGAAGGGCAGCCATGCTACGTTCCTTCCCCCGCCAAGCTTGCATGTAAGAAACAGCAACTCCATGCTGATCACGAATATCTTGCAATATTTCCCTTGGTTTGTATTGTGGATTATCTCGAATGCGTGCTTCAACAGATCTTGCAACCCAACCTACTGATGCCTGCTGATGGTGAAGGTTCTGAACTCCCTCACAAGTATGCTCTCCTTGTAGAGTTCTTACAGTAAAAGTTGGAACACCAGGACACTTTGCTACATGGACACGCCATGGGCACCCTTCTTTGGAGCATTTTGCTATAAAACGACTGCGATCTGACTTAACTATCCGAAGATCAAAATGCATAGCAATGGCAATATCTTTCAGTGTTCTTCGGCAGGTTTCCACATCTGGAAACTCTTGCCCAATGACTAATGGCTGCTCTGCTACAGTAACAGTACTAACAGATGTGTTATCTAAAACTAAAGAATGATTAGCCATATATCCGCCAAAACAAGGAGAGAGCAATGTCATCTGACGTTAAGGGTTTCCATCATATTTATGAATTATCAAGGGCTTCCAAGGATAGGAATTGAAAAATGTCATTATATCAAACTTCCAGGCAATTGATGATTCTGCAATACATAAGGAGAAGGTATCGTTAAATTCTATAAACAGTTCAGAACAGAAAGACACTGAAACAAAATGGAAATTTGGGACCAATGTACAAGTAAAACACATACAAGATGTAAATAAAGTAAGTAGCTAACTGATAATGGATGTTCAAGATTAATTATTCAAATGAAAAAAATTGCAGAAGGGGGACAAAGTTAAAAGACCCATCAGTAGACTTAGAATATATAAATGTAGAAGCTTATACGATAGGGTAGGAGTTTGTAAATAGATTATTGCTTGTTCAACCTGAACACTGCGAGGCTGCCGACAAAAGAGGAGTTGCAGAAGTAGAACAGTCAACTCTGGCATAAAATCAATAAGTTCTTTGATAATAGAAATTTAAATTTTACAAGGAACACAATTTCAAACTAAGCACTTTTTCACGAAATAAAATTAAGAAAAGGAGATGCCAAGACGGTGCCTTGGTCCATGATAGGGGAAGCTCCCGAACAGAAAGAACACTAATAGATAACTAACATATACGTCATTCCAAGGAAATGAGTGAGAGAGCTTGAGCCTATAACCTATCAAATTCAAGACTTTGTCTAACTCCACTTGACCAACACCTTGGGAATTAAACTAAGATTTTTTTTATTAGTAATGAAAATCAACTGCTTTGGTTAATTTAATTCCAACCCTTATGATTTCAAATTATCGTAAAACCCGCCATGTGCAAGTTTGTATAACTTAATACATAGAAAAGATTACACAAATGAAAGACAAGACAAGAGTGTAATATGCTATTGAGATACATACAACAAAATAATTAGACGATGACCATAGTTCTCTATCCTTCCCCCTAACTTAATTTTGTTGTAAACTTGGAAACCTTCTATTTCATTTTCTTAATTTTAACTTGAGAGATGATGAAAATGATATATTTAAGGTGCCAGGGGATGGGTATTGAAATCAAGCATTACCTGAATGATATAATTGCAGGATTGTAACTAAATTATACTTTAATGCCATAATCACAATTCGAAAGTTGGCCAGATAGAACTAATAGTTGCAGGTGAAGAAAGAGCTGTCTCAAACAACAAAAAGGATAATTTTAATCTTGGTGGTTGCTATGAAACTCGTTCAACTGCATTATCCACAAACTGCATTGTTTCTACATCATCATCTAACTGATTATAGCCTATGGAAAATCCACATTTTTGAAGAATATTACTTTGAGTATACCATTTTTGCCAAATGACCCTGCCTAAACTTCCCAAATGGTTGATTGGTCCTGCACACACTAACAGTGATTAATTCATAAAATCTCGTTGCCTGCACAGGACCACTTCATCGTGTTTCTATTCTCAGGAAATATAAGAGGACATCACCGTAACCGCAAGTTCATTTAATATAAACCAAACCAAAAAGAAAAACCTAGTGAACTCTAATCAGTCCACCCATCTCAGGCATTAAAACGAATAACACTTTCATCTTTGTACTTGGCAGTAGTAGCTGCGCCTATCTTGATCCAGAAACTGAGGTTATGGGTTTTTATTTGCTCCTGTATTTCATATGATGATTCTCTTTTGAAGAAGCAAACAGCGTCAACAAACAAAAAAGCAGCATAAAACCCACGTATAACATAGTCTGTTGATAATATATTCGAGAGATTCGTATTCAAGCTTAAAATGAGGCGTCACACTCACGGAACAAGAACCACATTGCTCAGCTAGGTCATACATCAAACAACGACTGCAACCGCTAACACTCCTTTCGGATCCAAACATTTGCAATCAGGCAAATTCATTTTCTGAATCCGTAATCTAAATTTCGTAAACTACGAGGTCGGATTTCCCCCTGGTTTAGCCAATTCAGAGAAAGCGACCAATATAGAGAAACGAGTATTGTATAAAATTGATTTTTATTTTCAGCACAAATGAAATCGAAACACCCTGAAGCAGAAAGCTAATTGGGGATATGGTGCAAAGCAAGAGGTGGAGCAAGGAAGGGACTTTGGCTGAAAACATGTGTAAACAATTATTGGGAAAAGAAAAAAAAACAGAGAGAGAAAGAGAGTACCTTAGTTTGCTCACAGTTGTTGGTGTTTGAAATTCACGGTTTGTGCTACAGTTGTTGCTGCTGTTCCTCTTTTTCCTCCCTCTCCTCCTCCTTCTTGTCGTAGTTCTTTAGCTTCGGTCTCTTGAATTTGAGGAGATGGTGGACCGTAGTAAAACAAATTTCTGTTTCTTTTTGTTCTTCTCTGCTTTTGTTTTCCTTTTCTTTTTCTTTTTCTTTAATTTCCGTTCCAGAGTAGGGTACTACAAATTTCCTAAAATGTTTTCATCTACTATCATTTTTTATTATTTTTATTATTAATTTATCTCATAAATTCTGAATAACTAATTATCCATGGTGAAATAAAAAAAGAACTCATTATTTAATTCAGCTTTCAGGAATTGTAAATTTTGAAACCATCGGTTTTTCCTCAATCTAAAATCATAATTCACAAGACGAAATATTCTAGCGTTATATAAAATAAATGTTTGTTTTATACAACCATAATTCATAGTAAACAAATACTTTAAGCATATTAAATATATTATAATTAAATTCTACAAAAAATTAATACATAATTATTATGTTTAAAATTTATGGTAAATAACTCGCATAATACATTGCTATTTAAAAATATTGATCACTTTTTTAATGTTGAAATTTTAAAGTTGGAACGGAAATTATTTAAAATTATAATTGAAAAATATAAGAAATTAAATAGAATAATGAAGTCAATATTAAAAACATAAGAAAATATGTCCTACTGTAAGAATACTGTTAAATTTTAAAGATAAAATATATATTCGTAATCGGTTTTCTCTTATTCAAAAACAGTATTTTAAACCATTTAATTGATGTTAAATGCATATAAAGTATATCAAATACATAACAGAAACGTCCTTGTGTTTTAGATAAAAAAAATCAGAAAGCATTTAAACTTTGAAGATAAAATATATATTTGAAATTGATTTGTGATATTAGGTTATAACTTAATAAACCACTCAGTTGATATTAATAATACTAATATATATATATATATATATATGATGGTGATGTTAGCAGTGTGAAAGTTCTCTTCTCGTGAAAAAAAAAAGTATTGAGATGAAAATGAATGCAGAGGAGAATAATGAGAATAAAAATTATATAATCATACGTGAGATATACATTTAATCGTACTAATTTAAACAGAGTTAAGATTATCCAAGAATAAAAGTCTTGTACTAAACTTTTAATCCCTTTTTTCGTTTTTTATTGATAAAATACTTTTTATTAAATATCTATGTATAACATTTGAATATTCTACAACAAGTTCCTCTAAGTAAAAAAAAAATATTATCTATACGCTGTATTTGTGATTTTAAAATTCGACCAGTTATTAAATTGTTCAAAACACTCATTCAAAATTCAATAATTTAATTACAGTCCAACTGTTGTTAATAAAACTATTTTGAAATGACTATATAAAATGGTATTAAAATATTTTATCATAATTTTGTTATACCAAACATTAAAATAAAACACAGTTTTATAAGTCCCTGACGTTTAAAATATGTAAAATTTAGATAGAATATGTTAATATTTAAATTAAAATTTAGATAATATAATAAAAAGTTTACATATAAAACAAAAATAACAATTATATGTAGCAAGAAACGTTTCACTCGTTAGCTAAAACTGTGACTATCTATACCATTTTTTTATTCAATCTTAATTTATGGTGATTGTTCTTTCAAACAAAAATGATTGCATTATAAATAATAATTATAAATAATAATTAGTTGATTGTATTATAAATAATATTTGATTGTTTAATAAGAAATATCTAAATTTTAAACAATATTTTTATTTAGTTAAAAATGACTACATTTCAAATAAAATTTAAATTTTAGGTAGATTGTGATTCATGTAATATTTGAATTATAGTTAAATGTATTTGAGTTTCAAATAGTATTTAATTAATTATTTTTAATGAAAATTGACTAATGTCGAAAGAATACACTTTTATATTATATTTTTACACATTAGTCCTTTTAGTAGAATTTAACTTATTGATTAAAAACTGGATATAGTATTTGTGTTAAGACAAATTATACATATACATTTAAATAATTTTTAGATTTTTTTATCTTTTTAAATGTGATTTTATATGTAAAAGTTAGATGTAAATAATTGGTATCTCATAAATATGTATCCATGTATTATTTTCTTTTTACATTACATGTTATATAGAAATGTCTAATTAAAGGAAGAAAAGTTTTACAAATTTTTATTTTAAAATATATTATTTCACAAATTATATATGAGAATTTAAATATCTATGTATCAAATATATATATATATGTTGTAAATCAAACTTTAAATATGTATATATCAAATACATATGTGTAAAAAAATTTAAAAGTTGTTAATACATATTTAGATATTATTTTTATATATTTGACCTATTATTACATTTTTAAAATTATTTTTGTCTCCTACACAACACATTGACTGCTATAGATTGTTATTTTTTGGGTTAATCATTACTCTGAATTCATAATATGAAAATCACATTAACGATTATATAAATTGTTTCGTCATTAGTTTGGGTGGTAGTAAATTATGTTTAATCTTCCATCTTTCTACTAAATTCACCTTTTAGATTTGTGTTTTGTTATTAGTTTGTAGATTTTGAGTTCTATGTGTGTTGTTACTAAACTGATGAAATCTTTGGCAAAAAAATTATGTAGGAAGAAAAAAAAAAGGGAAACTAATAAATTAAGTATTGATAAAAGAATTTTCTGTATAAAAAGTATTTTTTGCAATAAAAGTTTGGGAATAATGTGGTAATGCTTGCTTTGCATTGAAAGTTGAAAAAGAAAGAAAGAATTTGGATAAGGAATAGTTATGAACTAAAAATATGTTAAAATAGGAGTTATTCAAATATAATAATTGAAATAGTTACATAATGTATTAAGTATAAGAAATTATGTAATAAAAAATAATAATGGATGAGAATTGTTTCAGCATATTAGTTGAAATTAGAAATGGTGAAATTATACTTTACTAAAAAAAACTATTAATATTGTATAGAACTAAAAGATGATAAACATAATCTCAAATGATATTGTCATTACAATGCTTTCCTTTTCTATCATTTCATCATTTTTCTTTTGGTCATTTATTGTCATTTATTTTTTGTTATTTTTCCTTTTTCACCCTTTATTTCATCTTGTATATTTAAAATTGTTGTTGTTATTACTTTTTTTATACTTGTATCTATTTTAAGTGAGTTTCAGTTTCAAATTAATTTACTTACTTGCTTGATTTTAAATTTCAAAAGCTTTATCCTCTATGCAAGTTTTATAGTTTTTGTTTGTTCTTGCAATTTATTTTGATCTATAAAAGTATTTAAAAAAATTTAGTTTAATATACATAAAATATTATTAATACGAAAGCGATTGTATATAAAAATACAATTAAAGCATTTGAAGATTTTGTATTCTTATAAAGTAATAAATAAAATATATATTTCCATAGCAGTAAAAAGTTAAATATGTTTCTTTAATTTGCTTTTAGAAATAGAATAGGTTGACGTGTTTGTTGAATATGATTTCCGTCATGGATATATTTAAACTGAAAATTACGATATTATTAACTTAAATGAAAGGAACCTATAATATTTATTTATTTTAATTTACAAAAAATTATATTGAAACAGTTTGATAAAAAAATGAGAGAAATAACTAGAGTGAAAATAAAAATAAAGGTAAATAATAAATAAATTAGAAATTCAAGGTGTTTAACCAAAAAGAAATAAATATATCATTAAAAAATTATTTAAGAATTAAAATAATATTCTAGAACTTAAAATCGAAATATATATTTTTGGTATATAGATGATCACGTACCACTAAAATAAAATTTCTGTACTCCTATCTAATTTTCATTAGATCACAAAATTTACTGTTTTTATTGAATAATTTAAAATAATTAAAAAATAAAAAATAAATTTAAAATATTATTTGGAGATTAATAAGCCGTCCATCAAGTTTTTTTCCTTTTTATAATATGATTGAAATTCAAGGTCACTACTTGTTGATATTTTAGAGAGAGAAAAAACTTGATGTTTTTAAAATATTCTTAAACAAGTTAATTAGTAGCATTTTAACCAAATTTTAAAATCTTTTATCAATCTATAACTTCAAACAAATCTTTCATCGTAAATTTTTAAGTTTATTATTTCATCATTTTAAGGTAAAAATGAAAACAAATACCATTTGGTGAAACTGAGAAGAATATCATGGACTAAAAATACAAATCATTAAAGTTGTAGTTTCTAGACTGAGATTGCTTATTTGAATGGCTAGGCTACGTGCAGGCAAAAGTATACACAAACTAAAAAAAAACAACATCGTAAATTGGGCATGGCGCGTCCTCGTTTTAATTTTTGCTTTTGGGCCTTATTTCGATTCCTTGCACGAGAATGCCCCCTTTCCACTCCCCACTCTTCACCTCGTACACTCCAATCTCCACCTCCTTCTCCTCTCCTCCTCCACCGCCGTTGAAGAACTCACCCAATTCCACCTCCATCCACCCATCGTCTCTCTCCTTCGGATGCTCACCTCCCACCGCTGAATCCTCAACACGAGGCGGTGGTGGTGGTGGTGGAGGTGCCGCATCAAAGCTATCCAGAAAACGAGAACGAACGCGGCTGAATATTCGAGGAACAGTCTGGTGACGCAGCCTTCGAGGTGTCGCCTCCTCCAAGTACACCGTTCGCCGCCGAGCTTCACCTTCTCCGGCAACCCCAACCGACACCTCAACCGGCTGGTTCTCAAACCCGTACGCGCCGCCACTCCTTGGCTTAAACACAAGGTATGCCCCGTACAACGTATTCGGGGACAACATGCGACGTTTGATCCCTCCCTTTATTTCCAACCAACACACACTAACAAGTTCCGCCACCTCCCAAAACCTACGTCAAACAAACATACAAACAAACAAAAATTCGATACACGGTTCAATTTCAGATTGATAGTCCAAATAATAAATAAATAATAAAAACATCTGAGAATTAATTAAAGAATGAATTACCTAGTGGCTGGAACAGAAGTCCATCTCCAGTACCTAGGAGTGTTTCCCCAAACAATGGAGAGACTTCTAGCTGAGAGCATGTAGCATTTTCTGGCGTTGGGTTTGTCCAGTGCAAAGCTCTGGTGATTAATTATCATTGTTAATTGACAATTATTGAGAGAAAGTGATTTGTTATTTGAATAATTTACCTTTTGACCAGCGTCTATGAGGAGGGGGTTATGGCATAGGTGGAGGTACAGTTCCTTTTTGGAAGAGTAAGAGATAGGTTTGGAGGATTGGGAAACGATGGAGTGCAAATCGGAGGGGAGGAACCTCTCCCATACGACGTCGGATTGTGCGGCGAATCTGAAGGAGGATGAGACCAAAGAGAGAACGCAGACATCTCGAGGAGTGGTGAACGAAAGTATATTCGCTATGCAACCTTCTGGGAGATGCTCGAACTCGCCACCGCCACCGCCACCGCCGCCACCTTGTTCCGCCTCCACGACCACCACCTTGTTATTGTTACCAGTAACCATAATAATATATATCAGTAAAAAAGAATGCACCTTCCTTCCTTGTTCTTGATTCCGCTCTGTGTCGGTCTGTGGTGAGTCCTATATAATGCAACGCAAAGAGAAGTAATGAACTTGAATACGGGGAAGCTTAGCGGTTAAGGTTCGATCATATCCTGCATTTTTATTTGCCGCACAATTCCAAGCAAGGGTTTTTATTTTTAATTCTATTTTTTTTTCAATGCCCACTATATAATACCATAGCTTTTCTTTTACAAAGAGCAAAAAGTACATGAAAAATACAAAAGTAAAAGAAACACTACACAAAATAAATAATTAAAAGACCAAAAAAAATGTTCTATTACACAAAGAATGCACTAGTGTTTACATATTTCAGTTCTATGTATTTATTGTTCAATTAATTAAAAACTATATAAAAAGAATAAAGAATAAATAAAAAGAGAAAAGGTTTTTCATCTTTATTGCATATAAAAAGCATCGGTATATGAAATCCACGTCAAAGAAGTACTTTTTTTTAGCATTTTAACAATGCGTTATGGATTCGGTGAAGTAATAATAACATGAGAATGCTGTGTTCCGATGGTGATGCCCTGGGCACGCTCTTTTTGTGTTACCTTTCCTTCCATTCGCGTCATGGTCACACCTCACATCCAGCATAATCCAACATGCAAATAAGATACTTTGAATTCATATTTTATTTTAATGATTTTATCAAGCCATATAAATTCTTATTTTACTTTTAAATAAATTCTATTATGTAAGATATTTTTAAGCGCCCTATAATTTTTTTAATAGTAAATTCTAATATTTAAATATTATTTTAATGTTAATATTATTTTTTAATAGTAAAATCTAATATTTGTAAGATTCGGTAATATTTTATTAATAAATTTAAAAATTATTTATGGCTTCTTTAAATGTTCATTCATCTGGTTTATCTCTTTTTTTAATTCTCTTTACACACAATAATAAATTTTTTATTGTTAGAATCTTACTATATTTTATTAATAAATTTTAAAATAAATTCATATATTTTTCTTTGGATTCTCTTTATAATAAAACAATAAATTTATGACTATTAAAACTTGTTAGATTAAAATATAAAGGAACTCGAGGAGTATATATCAAATCAAATTACTTTAACTTTAGTTGTGAAATTTATTTAAGTTTCAATAAATTTATTCTTTTTCTTTTAGGTTTATGTTAAAAGGAGATTTTTTATTTAATTTATGAAAGTACCATATATAATTGATAAAAAATAATAGAAAGATTGACAAAAAAAAATTAATACTAATAAAAAATAAAGCAAATAAAGGAAAATTAATGTTTTGGTCTTAGATAGAAATGAAAAAAAATTCTATATCGACAAATAGTATGGATATTGCTAATAAAAAACGTAAGTAAAATTCATTAATAATTATTAATAAATAAATATATTTAATGAATACTTGCAAGTAAGTAGTATCTAATTTATAGGTATTTGTTATTCACTAATCTTTATTACTAAATTTTATTAAAATATTTTTAAAAAATTAAGTGATAAAAATAAAGTTATTAGTAAGTAAAATATTAATAATTTAAAAATTATTTAGAGTTTATATATATATAATTTAGACATAAAAAATTAAAGTTATTTTAATTTTTTTTAAAACTTGTACTTTATAATCTAACTTATTTAAATTTATTTTTTAAAAGTATTATATTTATTTGTACAAAATATTTTATTATGTAATTTTATTTAATTTATATTTAAAATTAATTTTTATTTAAATTTAAATTTTAAAAAAATTATTTAAAAATAAAAATAAAACATAGTTACAGATAAAAAAATCTAAAAATATAAAAGAATTTATGAATATTATTTCACGATTACTCGATAAGTAGTGTAACAAATTTTTTTTGGATAAACTAAATAATTGGTAGGCATTAGAGATACCGACCCGACCTGTTAGTATTTTCAATTTTAAAATATATGTTAGGTTTTTTTGTATAAAATTTAAAGAATTATATATATATATATATATATATATATATATAATAATGTAAAAGAATACTCACATTATAATATTTTAAAATAAATAAAAGTATGCGTAGAATTTGGAAATATGAAAATAACTTGAGAAAACCTGACGAATGTCAGTGTTATTTAGTTTTTTAAAGGTTAAAATTATAGTAAATGGAAGGAATAACGAACTACTATCATGTATTATAAATTTACGGATTTATACAACATTTTTAAATTCATATTATAAAATTAAAGTCACATGATTTCAAATTATTTAATAATATATCCTCTCTTTTTTCACGGGAATCATACATAGAAAATAAACTCATTAAACATGGGTTGAAGAAAAGAAAAGAAAAGAAATTTGATAAAAAAAATATTTTGAGTGTAGTATGTAATTTATATATTATTAAACTACTTTACCTATTATTAATTAATCTTAGATTGAAATGTAATAAGATAATAAAAAAAAGTCTGAAAGGATTCTGGAAGAAGGAATTGAATCTCCTTCATGGAAGTAAGAAAAGGGTCAAAGTGGGTGAAGAAGATGATAATTCTGACATGGAAATGCCCTTGTCTGTGGTAGGCAAGACAAAAAAAAGAAGGGAAAAACGATACAACAAGTTTAAGCCATCTTAAACTCCTTAATTAATAACCCATAGGTGATATATGCAAGTGGATGAAGTCTTTGAGATTTTGATAGATTGTTGTGTCCCTGTTTAGATAAGCACCTGAATTCAAGGGAAAACATTCTACTGGATTAGATGGTAGTTCCTGCTAACTGGGTTTTTCAAAGAAATAAGAAAGAACATAATAAACTCTGAATCAGTTAATGTACAGGTTAATCTTTCTATCCTTAATAAATTCTTTTTTCTTTTGTTCCAAAAACAATTTAAATAGTGTTTGAACGGTGAAGTAGAAAATAAAAGAAAATAATTTCTTTTTATTAAACATAAATAACAATAGAGGTGCATGATATGATTGTAGGTTGTTGGGTAAGGTAATGATAGAGCAATGATATGATTTGACGTGGAGTAGAAGGAGTATAGTGAAATGGGGTTTAGCAGAGTATACATCATTACAGTATCTTTAAAGGTATGGGAGGAACTGTCTTTATCTTCCATTCACATCTTTACTGCAATTGGAAACTCTTTTGACGTCTTTACTTCTTCACTTTCTCATATCATGTGCCCCAAATTTGGTTTCCATGTGCCCCTCATCAAATTCAGTACCATTCACACACCTTCACCCACCACATATTACGACTTAAATAATTTATTCATCACAGAAGCACACAATCACTCTGTAAGGTATTAAGGTTGGAGAGGACATCCTACCCATATATAGACTTTAATCCAATAAAAAACATAAATATATCCTAATTACATAATGCTTCTCATAGACAATATAATTATATGTTCTTTTTTAATAAAATATTTCTATGTATTCAATTAGAATGGTTAAAATATTCATCTTGAAAGACCGAGTTGAAGAACTCTGTGTAACGTTATTTGCAATTTGAGGAGCTGAAATCTATGTATAGCTACTAAATGTTAATTAACAACAACAACAATAATAATGTTTTAGCCATAAAGATGATGATATAGAATTTATATAGGCAAAGTGGAACTAAGATAAATCATATATATTTATGGAAAGAAAGATTGGAGTCAAAATGTAACCATAATTAACCAAAGGAAAACGTTAGATGGCAGCCATGCATGGGTGGGTTGGAAGACAATAGTAAAAGTGAAATATAAGTTCCATATTTGGAGGAAGGCATCTAAAAGGGACAACTCATAATGATGTCCACCCAAAATTCCCCCCTTTTCTCTCCGAGTCTTCTGAGGAAACCTCATCATTTTGCTATTCCCTCATACATGCATGTCTAACTCCTCCTTCTTTCACCTTCTGCTGCTCATTTCCTTTTCATTTTAATTTATAGGGTCTGCTCCCTTCATGCGGGGTCCTTCAATCTCACTTGGGGGAACCTCCGTCCATTGCTCAATTTAACCAAAGAGTTCATGGAGGCTTTGATTTTTCACCTTTGCATTACTATTGGTCTTCCTTAATTTCTGTACCAAAAACCTGCACATATATATACCAACGCGGAATCTACTTGGACCTTTTCCTTTTTGTTTCTAGAAATTTAGAAGAATGAATTGTTTCCCGTGTTTTTCTAAGAGTAAGAGAAGCAATAGCAAAAGGGAGCAGCAAGGGCATACATCACAGGAAAACGTTGTAGCCACAAGAACACCTCAAGGTAAGATGAATGAATATAAACAGTTAAATTTACTTGGTTTGATGCCATTCATTTAATCAAAATGTACAAGAGATATGAGAGAATAGAAATGCTATTTGAAAGGTCTAATGGTTGAAAATTAAACGTTGGGGTTGACATGCAGAGGTAAAGAAACAAAAGGCAGAGGATCCAAACCATGTTGACACTTCAAATATTCAAGCACAAAACTTCACGTTCCGTGAACTAGCAATTGCAACAAAGAATTTCCGGCAAGAATGCTTGATGGGTGAAGGGGGCTTTGGCAGAGTTTACAAGGGAACAATTCCAGCAACTGGGCAGGTCATATCACAAGCCCTTCAATTTTTAGTGCTTAAAAAACAATTAATTCAATTTATATATATATATATATATTTAGGTTTGCATGTTTCATGATGTCACGTGTGTTTTGTTCCCATATTTAGGTGGTGGCGGTGAAGCAGCTCGACCGAAATGGGTCACAAGGAAGTAAGGATTTTTTGGTTGAGGTTTTGATGTTAAGCCTCTTGAACCATGAAAACCTCGTCAAACTCACTGGTTATTGTGCTGATGGAGATCAACGTCTTTTGGTGTATGAGTTCATGCCAGGTGGCTCTTTAGAAGGCTGTCTTCTTGGTATACTCACACCTTATGTGCATATTCCTTCTTGAGTTTTGACACACGCATGTTGATACATTATTATATGTGTGCATTATCTTTGCTTTGTTCCTTATCGTGCTTATAGACTTACCTAGTTAGTTTGGGCGAAAGGCTAGTTTGTAAAACCAAAATAAACACGTGTTTGGTTTTGAAACAGAGAGGAAACCAGATGAACCTCCTTTAAATTGGTACAACAGAATGAAAATAGCATCACATGCGGCGAAAGGACTATGGTACTTGCACGACAAGGCCAACCCTTCAGTTATATATCGGGACTTGAAATCTTCGAATATCTTGCTGGATGATGACTGCAATGCAAAACTATCAGATTATGGATTGGCCAAACTTGCTGGGAAAGATAAGATGAACATTGTACCCACAAGAGTTATGGGCACTTATGGTTACAGTGCTCCCGAGTACGTAAGAACAGGTAACCTCACCTTGAAATCAGATGTCTACAGTTTTGGAGTTGTCTTGCTGGAGCTCATTACTGGACGGCGTGCGGTTGACACCACAAGAACGCACGACGAGCAAAATCTAGTTTCATGGGTATACCTATAACAACCTCTTTAATTTGGGCATTGTTTTCTCCTATTCTTTTGATGGGGACACTTTTATATTGTTGGAGATAATTCATATATTTCTCGTTATATCATTAATGAGTTAGTTCCTACAGGAATTCCACCTAACAGTAAAAAATGTGTTAAAAGGACATGACACAGATACAGTTCTTTATATTTAAGTATTGTTTTTCAATCAAAGTTCTATAATAATCTACAAAATAAGGTTTGCTTTGTACATAAAATTATGGAAGTGAAACTCTGATTTGATTCTGATTGATGAACAGCACAAAAGGTATACAAGGTAATGTATCCAAGTTTTTTCCTTTACAAAATGTGCTATTTAAAAATGTTTTATAGGCCGCTTTGATGGCAATATCAAACAGGTTAATTTGATCCCCAAATATCTATTTGGTTAATTATATACATTTTCCCTTATCATGACTGAGCAGGCACAACCCATATTCAGGGATCCAAAGAGATATCCAGATATGGCAGATCCAAATCTGAAAAAAGATTTCCCAGAAAAGGATTTGAACCAAGTTGTTGCAATTGCCGCCATGTGCTTGCAGGAGGAAGCAGCAGCCCGTCCCTTGATGAGTGATGTTGTAACTGCTCTCAGTTTTCTTTCCACCACTGCTCCAGAGGGAGGTGCCGCTGAAAACGACCGTCGTAGCTCCTCCGATGAAATTTCTTCCGACGAGGACAATGGAACTCCTAAAAACCAGGTTAGTGCAAAATACCAAGAAAGTGAAGACGCCTCAGAAACTGAGTATGATTATTATGAGAATGAAAACCAACATAATTACAGTCCCCAAGACACTAAAGAGACCAAGGAGTTCTACTCCAAATCCAGCCGCAAGAGCAGCACCAAATCAAAGAATGGAATCACTTCCTCTAGCCAAAGGAGAAGCTTCAATTCAGATTCAGAAAATGGATGTGTCTCAACCGGCCGCAAAAGTAGTAGGAAAAGTAGGAAAAAGAAATCTTCGTTAAACCAGAGGAGCAGTAAAAAATCTTCTTTGAACCAAAAGAGCAACAAGAAATCTTCTGTCAAAGTCTTAAGCAACAAGAAAAGTCGTTCATCCGATTTAAGTAGCAGTGCGACGTCACAACATGATGGTGGCGATGTTATTGAGCAAAGCGGAAGCGGGCCATCAGAAGGGAACATTTCAATTGGCCTATTTAGCAGTGAGAGTGTTCACTCAGACAATGACAGCAGCATAAGGTCCAAGGAAAGGAGCAACATGCATTTAGATTATACCGACAACAGGGAATCGAAGCAGTAATGAAATGCTCATTCACGATAAAAATCCATTATCAATCCACAACTTAATTGGGCATCACATCATGCTTTGTATACTTCTGTCAATGTTTGTTTATACATCAGTATGTATGGTCGAGCGAAACAAGTAAGATAACCATATATGGTATCCGCTATTTTCAAAAAAACTCGAACAACCATATATATATACACACATATATTCTTATTTTTTAGGTTTTGGACATGCTTTTGTATCTACTTTAGTTCATGAACAAATAGAGACGATAACCATGAATTTCCACATAGGATTGTTGACATTATTGGAAATAGTAATCTTTGTTTGTATTATGTCATAATTCTGGCAATTCTGATTTGTTCCTTTTGTCATTGTTGACTTACCTTTTGTAATACATTCAAAGCTATTGAAATAAAAATACATCTGTGAATTCTATAACAGTCCCACAGTTACAAATATAAAAACTAACACGAATTCACTAAATATTCTTAATAGGCCTTCAGTACATGTTAAACACTGTAACAAAACATTATTCAATATTTTCTCCCTTATTGTTCTCGAACTCTTCAAGCTTCTCTAATTTTTCTTAATCATTCTCCTCCCAAAATTTTTATAAAGATATAACCTCTTTATTTTCTTCTTCAATTGCTTCTTGAAACTTATGTGTGATGACTATGTATTTTATTCTTCCATGGTCGATTAATTTTTTTTTCTCATAACAATGGTTGATTTATTGTCACAACTAATAATTACAACATCTTGTTTTTCACCAAAATCTTTAAGTATGCTCTTAAGCTAAATTGCTTTTTGGGTGTAATCTAACTAATACACGTTTTGTTGTGAATGAAAAATTCAACAAAGAAGATGGAGGAAGAAAAGTTTATATTAGCAACTATACATCTAGGTGCAATAAAAAAGTTGTTAAGATAGATTCAAGACACCTTAAGCTATAAAATAAGATATGACAATAAAATTGAAGCAATTTTAGTTGGCTATTGTGATATTGATTAAGCACGATGCATAAATGATAATTAAAGCTCTTCTAATGGCGTCTAAATTTCTTCAATTTTTTTCACGCAATTCTTTGAACTCTTTGTAGGCTCAATTTCATGTTTCTCTCATAAACGACATTATTTTAGTCCTTTGAATTGAATTTCTAAAATTAACATGAAAATTTCTATTGGAAATATAGTTATGCTTTTGTATAATTGACCAATAGTCTTTATGATGTATAGTCTTTGATCCAACATATTGTTCATTTGGTGTAAATAACATTTTAGGATTTTTTTTAAGTGTTTTAGAGACCTTTTCTTTAATTCCTTCCACACTATTCAAGCAAAACTTCCACTTTTCTTGTATTTCTTTATTGTTTTCTTTATAATTATCAGTCTCATATCTAGTTCAAAATTTGAGAAGGAATTATTTGAAACAATTTTGTCCTTATTCCTTTGATTGAATATATTGTTCATTTGATGTAGAGCATTTTTGGATCTTCTTCAGGTGTTTTAGAGATTTTTTCTTCAATTCCTTCCACACTATTCTCTGAACTCTTTGCAAACAAAACTTCCATCCTTTTCTTTGTTTTTCCATAACTTTTTTCTTCAAAATTATTAACCTCATGAATATCCATATTCTCCATATTTGGTTCAGAATCTGAAAAGAAATTTTATCTTTATTCTGATCCCACATATTGTTCATTTGGTGTAGATAGCATTTTAGGATCTTCATGGGATGATTTAAAGATTTTTTCTTCAATTCGTTCCACACTATTCTCTAAACTCTTTACAAACAAAAAGTCTCATCTTTTCATATGTTTCTTCATACTTATGATCCTTATGAATATGCATATTCTCTATATTTGGTTCATAATCTGAAAAGGAATTGTCTGAAACAGTTTCATTCTTATTCTTTTGATCTAACATATTAATCATTTGGTGTAGATTATATTTTAGGATCTTCTTTAGGTGTTTTATAGACTTTTTTCTTCAACTCCTTCCACGCTTTCTCTAAACTATTTATATACAAAACATCCGCCTTTTTCTGTATTTTTTTATGACTTTCTTTAGAATTATCAGCCTCATGAATATTATCCTCCATATCTGGTTTAGAATGTAAAAGGAATTGTCTAAAACATTTTTGTCCTTATTCCTTTGTTCCTTAACAACCTTATCCATCTTTTGTTTCATCAAATGAATTATGTTGTTGATTGTTAAAAGTAACATTTTCTTTTCATTTTTTCATTCTCAATATGTCTTTTGAGATATTGAAGTTAGACTCTTCTTATCTTTGAGTTTCCTTTAAATTCTTGTTGGAGAGTATTTAAGATTTTGCTCTGAGGGTCCTTGTAAATATTGTTATAAGACTCTTCTTTGAATCATCTCAAAAACTTGCATATATAATTTTTTTCTTTTTCATTTTTGCATGTTGTGCACTTGATCATCATTAAAACATCTAAATGTGCAAATAAAAATAAAGGTACTTGAACATTGCTATAAATTATTGTGTTGACTCTTAAATGTTTTTGTCCTTGCCATATCCCTCCTTTTTTTTGTGGTGTTATAGAAGAAACAATATTTTACCATATAGAATTTAAGGAAAAAAAAAGATAATTTAGGAAGTCAATCGTCCTCTATTTTAATTGTATTTTCTACTCTCTCTTTTTTTTACTTTTTTTTATGCTTCTCTTTGTTGGCTTATTCTAATACATCAAAAGCTACTTTATAAACTTAAAATATTCTTTAAAATTCTATAACAGTTCTTACCAGTTACATATATAAGGAGTTACATCCATACACTAAATACTTTTAATAAATCTTTAATATGCATTTAACCTTGTAACAACATATTCAAACCATCATGTATCATTCCATGTAAGAATCAAATCTTAGATCCTACCATGGACATTCATATGGACAGAAATAATTGGATTAAATTAAACTTATAAAATATGTAATAAATTAAACTTAAAAAAAACTTAAGTTGTTTTTAATGAAAATTGAACTAAACTACTTTTGTTATTTTAATTAATTTTAAATATGAACGGTTAAATTAGCATTTAGATAATAGTTGAGTGTGCTGAATTATTATTGTATGACAGTTCAAAAATTGAAACAATGATATAAGGTTTTATTGTTTTTAGTTGTAGCAGATTAAATAATAAAACAAGATGTCCAATATCAAACACAAACGCATGAAACAAGATAAACAATTTTTTTATTTAAAAAAGTTGAAGTAATTGATTATATATAGAAATGTAATTTAATTTCATCAAGAATTATCTTGATATTCATATTTAAACCTTTTGCAATACACAAGTGCAATGACTGCTTGAAGAGTTTTAGAGAAAAAAAATATCAGATTTGAAAATGTTTTCTGCTGTATTTGGATATAGTAGTAGTAATAGATATGTAGCTTCCAAATATTATGAATACTTTATGTGAAACGTGTTGTTAGGTGTAAAAATTCAGTTTTACCATAACTTAATATGAAATTTAAGAATAAGAAACGTATAATATGTTAAAATGGGCTCCATATCAGAAAAATACTTAGGACTCCAATTTAATTTAAAAACAGTTTAGTTTAAATATTTCAAATAAAATTAATAAAATCTAGAAACAGTTCAAATCAATTTTTCAATCTGTTTTTTTAATTCAGTTTAGTCCCTTAAAACTGTTTTTAAAAATTTCTTCAACTTTCACATAATTCATTTATTGCAATTTAATTTTTCTTTTTCTAACCACTATCCATCCCTATTAATTCATTGGATCCACTAGTAGCACCTATGAGAAGAATGTCGGATCACTGTCTCAAATTTCTTTTCAAGGTTCACATATATGACTATGTTTATGAGTTCTCAATTTTATCAACTAGTGAATTCTCTAGCTATTTGAATTTATAGCAAGATGACTTGAAAACCCTTATATAACTTCTCAAAAATCGAAGTTCTTCTACGAATTGGAAGAAGGACCTCTGTCATATATTCTTTTATTTGTCGAAGACTAGTACCAGGTACACATAGTCATAACAAACAAAAAATCTGCTTCAACAGAGAAAAAAATGTTTGCAAAAAGGTTGTCATAACAAACAGAAGATCTGCTTCAACAGAAAAAAAAAATGGTTGCAAAAAGGTTTATTTATATTGCCTTCGCTATATATTGATAGAAATGCAGGAGAAGAAAATTCAAGAAGGCTATTACGACTGAGACAACTTCTACTGTAATTCGTGTTAACTATCCACTTTACACATAGGAAGGAAAAGAAATTAGAAATCACATCAAAGGAAGAGAAACAAAAATTTGACACGTAAGGAGCTATGACTTGTGTAACTAAGTATATATATATATATATATATATATATGTTCGATGATTTAATAAGGAATTTCGATAATCCTTAACGATAGATTACGATTGACTATAGACTTTTGTAGTGAAGTTGGCGTTGTGGACATCGTGGTCGTGTAACACAAATGATACTTTAAGATTACGCCGCGATCTAGCAGTGTGGCTCTTATCCTTCTTGAGGCAGGGTTTCAGCTTAGGGTTCTGTTCAAAATGGCTGAAACTAGAACTGAATCTACCACTACGACTCCGTGCCTTTACTTTTCCCAAGTCACGTGAAGTGTAATGGCTAGAATAAGCAGTTTTTTCTCTGACAGAAGATTGATGCATGCTACCACCTTTGATTTGTTTGTGAGCCTCTCTGGACAGTGAGGATTGTTTTTGGAAGCATTGAATTTTGATGGGGTTTGAGATTCCACAGTCTCTGCGGGGAAGAGGAGAAGATTGATGGGAAAGGAGATGAGAGAGAAGAGTGTGGTTGGTGTTGGTGGACTTCGCCAAATGACGTACGGTGTAACAAGGGACGATGAAGAAAACATTGCCAGGTGTGAGAATGGATTGCGGGTTGACCACAATCCATGGAAACTGGAAAAAGTCAGGTCGTGTAACATAGTGTCTAGGATTCTTGTTCATGACTTGAGAAGCCATGATGGGGTTGGTGTGTAGCTCTACAAAGCCTCCAGGGTGCACCAGTTTGAGGACGTTGCTCTCTCTCCTAGGCCTTGCAAACGACCCCATTACTTGTTGTGTTGTGTTGGTGCAATTTCTGGGTCGGGAGGAAGCGAAAGGTGAGACACAAGACTCGTATTTAAGGAGTAGAAAAAGAAGATGAGACAACCGAGATGAGATATTATATCATATATGATATGATTTGGCGGAGATAGCAATGTCAATGTTGGCCTTGTTAGCTTAGCAAGAGCATGGAAGTGTTCGTTCTAAGATTATGACATGACGTTCTTCTTCATCTCCTTCTGATGCCAAACAAAAATATCAAAATCTCATCTTTGTGGTGTTTCTGCATCCAATATCTGAATGAATGCTTGTTAGGGTATTCCACTTTAACACGTTTCCCTACCTCTCCACAATCTTGAAATGAGAAAGACAAAATGTTGAAAGAAAAACATTGAGCCAATCACTTGCATGGAAAGTACAATGAGATCGAAATATGTGAGAGTAGAAAAACAATGACACCATAATGAGGGTTAAAATAACAGGAAGAGTTAGTGAAAGGAATTAATCACATGGTGGATTAGGATTTTATTTTTTGTTACAAGAAATGTTCAAAATTAATGTGTAATTGTGGATTGAACAAAGTTTTTTTAAGAAAATAAAGTATATTACATTAATATTTTTTTAGATTTATATCAAATTTATTTTGACTTTCTTTATTTTCTTTTATTGTCTCTTTAATTGTTTAAAAATATTATACGTTTGTAAGATAGATTTATACAAACGCAATGTAATTTATTTAAAATATATGTAAAAAATGAGGATAGAGATATTTTTTAAGAATGACATTTAGTACAACTTTCATGCTAAATAATTTTACACTATTTAGTATTTTTATTTATTTTTCACGGTTAAATATAATTAAAATAGTTGAATTTAATATCAAGCACTAAATCATCAGGCAATTAAAGGTTACACAACCCACAAATGAGATCAAAGTAATATATATAAATAAATAAGTAATTGTAGTAAAATTATTTATTGTGTTATTTTTTCTTCTAATCAAATCATTGTTCTCTTTTTATTTATTTATTTATTTATTTATATATGAACAAGTAAATAAATAAAACTAAAGGAGGATAGTAAACCATTGTTTTAAGCCTCATTCACTTGTCAATTGTGTCCTTGTTTAAATTTCTCCTCGAAAAATTCTCTTTTATTCTTCATATTGATCCAAAATAACACGTGTCACCTTTTTCCTTTTCTTAACCAAAGAAAAACATGGATACGTTAACTCCAACAACAACACAGCGAATGCCCAAATCAAATTCCTACCACTTCTAGAAATGTCAAAGTAATTTCTTTGTCAATATAATAAATATTATTAATATATATTAATTAAATTAAAGAAAACATAGTTTGATTTTTGCACAAAAATCATCACCTACTTATATAAATGATTCACATGAGAACATACTTGATTTATCAATCCTTCTACGCATTTGAATATCTTCCGGATTACATTTTAGGTAAATAATTGAAATACTTTTTTTTGTCAAACCAAGTTTAAGTTAGGAAAAACAAGTATTTTTAGAAGTTATGATATTTTTGAGAAGTTAGGGTAAACAAGAATCGTGATTTGGGTGTCATTGTTATGAGGTTGGATTCTTTACATATTTAAATTTTTATTTTTGTTTTTGTTCACATTTATAACTCTTGATTCTCATGTAGGCATATGGTGAAGAATATTTTCATTCTCAATTAAAGGACTCCAATTGTTGAAAGATTATACTTTCATCTTTCAAATGATAGATTTGTTGTTTATGTCAATGATTAAAATAGATTGTTTTAAGTTAAGTGTACAAGTGAACAAAAATTATAATGAAAGTATAAAAATCTTATTCACACACAATTTCTCAAAGTTTGAGTAAGGGTTGTGATAAAGGTAATTCGGAACACACTTTTTTGTATGACACTATGTGAAAAATAAAATTAAAAAAAAAAACTAAAAGAAAAAAATTATTTAAAAATGTCAGTATGTGATATACATGTAATGATATTTTTTTTAACTAATAGAAAAAGTTAAGAACTAAGGAAACAAAGTTCCATAATTAAAAAACTTAATTATAGGTCCTTTAAAATATTAAAAAGTTGTTTATTTACACATTATGTTTTTAGTAGCTAAAAGTCTATGCACATATAAAGAAATAAAAAAAATAGTAAAATAAAATATCATACTTTTAGAAATATTTGCTTTGTAATAATATTGTTTGGGATGATAATATAATGAATTTATTAAAGAAGTCAACAATTGGAAATCATGTCGTTATTTAAGAAAGTCATTTAATTGCATTAATAGAGCATAGCATGTTTGGCACAAACATAACAATGTTTAACAAATGGCATTTTATGACTAAAAACAGTGTTACACATATATATGGTTTCTTCAATAGCACAAGTTGCTATGCTTCGATTATAAGCAAATTTCAAATTCTATCTAGTACTTTCAAGACAAATATTAAATATTTTAATGCATAATAAAAAATCCATAAAGGAAACAACATTTTGTAGAACATAACATATATGCATAAAAAATCATATGATTTTATAATGTGTTCTAATTCTAATTATGATATAGTATTCCTATTATCTTTAGATAGAAAATATATATATTTTTATTTCACTTACAAATATTTATTCTTCAAATGTATGAGAAGTAATATTCACATTAACAAATGCAGTGCAATTATAACATTTAATGGTGTGTACTAAACAACCTTAATACGTTAAAATCGAGTCTGCAGAAGATATTCAAGAATGTATTGCTCAGTTTACCTAAAACATATTTTAAAACTACAATTACTTAAACATATATTAAACAAATTACCAACCATATTATACTAATTTAAAATCTAATTAAATGGTTAAAATCTTGATTAAAAACTAATTTAAATTTAAAAATCAATTTAATTATCATGGTATAAAAATTAATTTTATAATTTTTTAAGATTAATAAAAAAATTCTATTATATAAAAATTATTTTAGATACTAATCAATTTTAATTTATAAAATAATTTTTAATTTAGTCATTATGATTAATTATTTTTTATTTTTAAATTAATTTATATTTAACAAACTTGGTATAATCTAAATTATGTTTTATATTCGAAATATATAATCAATTTTATTTACTATATTTTTTACAAATTTGGGAACTTTTATTAGCATATTAATACCTTCAAAACACTGGTCTTCCTCAAATTTTATACAAAATTTATTAAATATAAACAGATAAAAATAATTAATTATTATATTTATTAAATTAAAAATTATTGATATCTAAAATAATTGTTATTGTAATAAAAATTATATTTTTTTTTACCATTGATCTTAAAAAAAATTATAAATTGTTTTCTATATAATAATAATGGTATTGTTTTTTAAATTACAACTTAAATTAGCTTTTAATGTTAGTTACTAAGAATTTTTTTCACTTACTAAATATGATTTAAATTAGTTTATAATTAAATTAGCGACTAATTTTATCATTTTTATTATAAAAAAATTAATTTTACCAATTTTATTATTAATTTATAAAATGATAAAATTGGTTACCAATTGAATTAGAAACTAATTGATAATTTAATTTAGTAAGTGATTAAAACATTAGTAGCTAATATTATAAATTAATTTTGATTTTAATTTAAAAACCAATTTAATCATCATTGTATAAAATTTAATTTCATAATTTTTAAAAATTAATAAAAAAAATATAGTTTCTATTATAATCAAAACTATTTTGGATACTAATAATTTTTAATTTATAAACTAATTTCTAATTTAGTCAATGATTAATTATTTTTTATTTTTAAATTAATTTATATTTAATAATTCTTTTTAGTGTTAATAGGCTAATTGGTAAATTTTTTTAATGTTTATAATAAGCTTTAATTTGTTAGTTGGAATTTTTTTTTACGGATTGACTTGTGGTACATATCAATATAAAATATCATATATATGTTTCTATTCCATGTGTTGTTACGTCTTAATTTTCCAAAATAAACTTGTCTTTTAATGCTTTCAAAACTATGAAATGCAAAGTTAATTTATTAATTGCATTTATGTTTTTTTATTTACAAATATACATTTTGAAGTATTTTGAAGTTATTAATTTAATATTTAATGGATTTTTTTATGATAAAAGAAGGTATAAAAATTACAAAAATAAAAATATTTATTTTAATAAAGAGAAATAGACACAAGAGATTTCTTGTTTAGTTTATAAAGAAAGGAAAATATAAACTAATTTTTAAATATATCGTAATAGAGAGAAATAATTTGTTTAATTTAAAATTTTTTAAGAGAATAAAAAAATTATATTCATATTTTTTTCATTCTCTTAAAAAATTTCAAATCAATCAGCTATATATTTGATTAAAATTCTCTCCTTCTCCTTATTAAATTATTGAAAAAAATATTAATTAATCATGATAAATTTGATTTAAAGAAGTTCTTATACTTTAATAATTCTTATTATCTATAGAAACTGAACTCGTGTTATGTTGAATTAAGATATGGATGACATTTTTATAAAGTATGAAATAGGCAATTCTATTTTTTTCTCTTACCACAAATACAGATATTAAACTTTAATTAGTACAAACCATTTTTTTATTTAAGCAGAGGAGTTAAATTTCGATAATAGAAAATTTCTGACAAGTTACACACTGCTTAATTAATTAAGTCAGCTACAACACTATTTGGCACTGCTAGTAATTTTTAAATCCTGCAATGCACATATTTTGCTATTATTAACTTATTTATTGCACAATTATTCACCTTATATCTCAGCAATGCCATTGGTAAAAAACAGTAGAAGAGTATATTTTGTGTCTAGCCAACACTTGAATTTCCCTTAACCTTCGATTCGATTGGTTTTACATTTGATTTTTTGTATTCTAAATTCATGAGTTTTTACTTTTAATGCTTACAAAAGGAATTTTAAAATATGAACTAGATTTAAATTGAATGAACAGTGTTAATCACTTCTCCAGTAGTAAGTTAATAAAGAAAGAATTTATAAGTTATCTTTAATTTTAACTCAAATGGTGGGACACTTTTTAATGAACCAAATACCCAAATACACATCATATGTAAATATATCAATAATTGATATTCATACACACAAAGAAAGTCAGATAGATTATACAATTCGATCTTATTATATATATGTTTATTTCGTTCTGTTCCATTCATTATTAAATATCCAAATATACATTGAACCAAGAAAGGAAAATAGATGTTGTGAATTTAAATTGCTATTACTATAAGTCTATAATAACACGTTCTGCATATCTAAGATCTGGTTGCTTGCACATAAATTTGATTCTCTTCTCGCCACATGAAGTATTTTGTTGGAGCATCAGTTCAGCAGAACACACTGTGATTGAAAGAGATCATCATGGAAAACTTATGTACTTCACCTCCCAATTTTGTGCTGTCGTAATAATTATATGCTGAAAACAGTATCAAATGCAATGTTTCTTCGTTTTCTAATTCCATTTACACTACATTTTCATGTTTCATTTCATCTCAAACGAGTATAACAACCTCCACAACACAATACCTTTATATCAAAGAGGAGCTGATTTGGAGGATTTGGAGCTGGGGGTGGATGTTGTTGATGAGTTGTCATCCTTCTTTGCCTTCTGCATAAACAAACAAAAAACTATTGTCAATTTGATAAACACAAAGCTTTGACTAGCACTAAAGGGCTTGTGCACATTAATTTGCAAGCAAACTTTGTAGTTATGAATGAGTTTAGGAGTAACTTAGCAAATATATATTTACCATCTTGGTTTCTGTGTCCATGCAGACCCTTTCCAATTCTTCAAAAACAACCTCAATGGTTGGACGACCTTTGCTTGATTTGGCAACACACAACACTGCAATCTGTAGGATGGCTTCAAAGTCTGCCTTGTCAACCTTTCCTTTTAGCCGTGGGTCTTCAAAATCAGACAATGGACGCTTTCCCATACTCACATCTCTTGCCTACAAAACACCAAATTATCTCATTTTGAGTTGAATGACATGTAAATACAATGCACATATTTTTAAGTACCTTCCTAGTGAGCTGATCTCTGGCATCAAGATCCAACTCTATGACTTTCTGTCCAGACAATATTTGTAGAGCAACAATACCAAAACTGTATACATCACTGGCACATGTTAGTTTGGCATTACTCATGTATTCTGGATCCATGTAGCCTATGGTTCCTCTTACATCAGTAAAAACCTTGCTCTCTTTAATTCCCATCACCTTTGACAGTCCAAAATCCGACAGTTTGGCTTGGTATTTCTCAGTCAAAAGAATGTTCGTAAGCTATATATTAGAATCAATGAGAGGCATTACCATTGTGCTAACCGAAAACATTGTACATATATTTGCATGCTGTTTTCAAGTTTTAATATACAACATATCCAAATTTTCATTGCATGTATTGCCTACCTTTATATCTCTATGGACAACACAGCCTTCTATATGATGGTGGAGGTACTTGAGTGCAAATGAACAATCTCTCAAAATTCTTACTCTTGTTTCCCAAGTCAAGTGACTATCTCTTCCTGAACAATACACACATATAAAACATTCCAAGGGAATCAAAGTACAAGTTAGATGCATTTCTATGGATAAATTTGGTCTTGTTTCTCCCATTAAAATTGAAGTTTCACCTAACCATTTCATCAAATATCAATATCGATCACTGAGGTGAAACTTCAATTCTTATTGGAAAATAATACCAAAAGTACCATGAAACTACATCTAAAAGAATCCTAAAGCCTAAAGGCCATTATATATCTAAGTAGAGGCAATTGTACACATTATACTTGTGAAATGATTGATGAAGAGTGAAGTGTTAGGGGAGAGAGGACATTACTTAAGAGATGTTGAGCAAGATTCCCGTTTGCGCAAAACTCATAGACTAAATATCTTTCATCCCCTTCAATGCAACACCCAAAGAGGCAAACCAGGTTTGGATGGCGAAGCCTTGAAAGGCCTTCAACTTCTCGAGTGAAAGACTCAGAGGTGTTACTCCTTGTTAAATGCTTGATGGCCACGATTTGACCACTGGGTAGAACACCTCTATATACCTGCCCTGCACTTCCACGTCCAAGGCTTATCTTTCGACCACCATAATTCATGGCATTCTCAATTTCCCTTTTGCAGAACCAGTACAATCCAGACCATGCAGTGATCTCTTTCAAGTCAACCTGTCTACGACCCTTCTTCTTGGACAAACATTTCACCATAATAACAACAAGCAATATTACAACCACAACTACTGGCACACTCAGAAAGGCTTTCCACATAGATCCTCCTGGGGACCCAAAAACACTTTCTGTCAGTAGTCTCACTTGGTTCAATTCTAACTAATGCCAAAAGTAAAATGTTTAGAAGTTCAAAAAATAAATGGTAGAGATTACTACTCTTGTCTGATCCTGAAGCTGAAGATGGCAAGCATCGTAAAAATTTGTCTACGAGAGGATCGTTCGGACTACCAGCTGCAAGAGCAACAATAGCTGCTACCCCACATATGGCTCTGTCAGTGTCGTTGTCGTTTTTGGCCACCTGAGAATATAAAGTATCTCTCACGCTCAATATTCCACTGGTACAATCTGCACAAGATTTATCAAAACGTTGGTTGAAGTGGGAGCACTGGCTCAATGCATCTTGGTACTGTTGCAGGCTCCTAACATCCTGCAAAATGAAGTTGGAGCATATGGAACTGCCTCGGTACAAGTTGTCTAAGCCACATGAATCAAGTGACATCCCTTGTTGCGGGTGAAATGACTGCGAACAACTCTTCAATTGATCTTGGGAAAGGAACACTTGCCCTCCCGATCTCAGTGCTTGTGTGGCGAACGCATTGGCCAAAATCATGAGAGCATTTCGACAGCACAATGTGTTCGGGAACCCATCCTCACCCCACATGTAAGTATTCTCTTTCACACCGCTGCACTCATCAAATGCCACATATTGGGTTGTGTTGAACTTCAGCACACATGAACCTGTACCAAGGAAAGCAATCAATCTAGAACTTTGTGAAGCTACTCAGATTTTCTATCCATCACTTGATTGGAAAATTATTATATGATCAGAACCAACAAATCTCTACGAGATAGGTAATTGTATTATTCTATTTATGACAGAGATTAATAACACCCATGTTACGTAGATATTAATAAGCACTACATGCTTCCGATCTATGTTTTAATTGCAGCCCTTACTGGCCCTATTGGTTTGAATTTCTAATCTAATTTTGTGTTAGTTTATTAGATTTGACTGCATGTCTAGATAACATATCTAGAGAGAATAGGTCTATCATAAGGGTGAACTCAAACTTGAGGGTAATGGTAATTTATAAACATTGTCTATTTTTTCTTTTCTTAACTTATCTGAAGGGCTTTCAAGGGCGAAATTGTCTACATATAAGTATTAAATACATAACAACCTAAAGAATTTGAAGAGAGAACAAAACTAAATTTGAGTTTGGATATATTGACAATGCTATTATTCTAAACATCTCAATTTAATATTTTATTATTAAAAGTTAGTAGTTATTTAATTGTTTAGAAACAGGGGTTGACAATATATGTCAATGCAGATAGGAATAACTAGGCATGGGAAGAATGAAAAGAGAAGGGAAAAGGATTTGAACCTGGTGGATCACTGAATGCAGCAAGCGATAGGAGTGGGGAACACTGTGGAAATGTTACAAGAAATAGAAATGCAAACAAAAGCTGGGGAGCTAAGGGGGGTTTTGTTTTCATGTCCAAAGCAAACGTCTTTTACTCTCCACGGAAACTAAGTTAGCCCATTGTGAAGCAGCGTAACGTTGATGGCAGAGAAACCAAAAAGTAGAATAGAGAAGATATAGTGTCAGTTTTCTTCGTGAACATCGTTATGGATATGGATATTCTCGCTCACATACTGCCCTTAGATTACAGCTTGTGTTATATGCCTTGCTTTCATCACCAAATTTTATAACTCATAACCTTTCACGTATTTTTAATCTTATTCTGATGCCCCTTGGCCGACTATCCATGACTTTCAATCAATAAATTAGTTTAAAATTTATAGTTCAGTTTTCCTTCTATGTATTCCTCATGCACTTCGATTTCCCTTTCACCTTTACAAGTATATTACTATTATGGGAAAATCTCTTCCTTAACTCTACGATAACATCTCAGTATATACTCTTGTAAACATATCACCAGCTGCTTAGTATTTCTGCCTTATCCAATTTCTGCTATGCAGCTACTTCTGGCCTTTTATAAGTAAATTCTTTTCTCTAGTAATTAAAAGAGTAAATGAACAAAATCCATCGCCCAACAACTTATCAATGAACGAAAATTACAAAACAAAATAAGGATTCACCCATCAATAATTGTTAAAGATCTTGCGATCAAGGATGAATTATGTTCTTGTTGTAAGTTTGTAACTTGTTTGTCTTCTGATTTGCACGCATGAAAAATACTAATAGCACATCTTCTAGCACATTCTTTCTAGTACATTTTTAATATTAATTAAAATTTATTAAAAATATAAAATCACAATAAAGATATAGGATACAATTTTAATTAATTTAAAACCATTCAAAAGAATGTTCCTGAGCATCTTACATGCATTACCTCTACGTTTGTAAGCAACCATGTTTCGTATTTTACCATCTCAGTTCTTTCTTTTGATTCGATAGGAATCATATTTTTGGTTTGTCTCTTATCAGTTATTAACACTTCTGCCAACTAGATAAGGTTTATTTCATAGTTTGACCCAAAATCCTTAATTCCAACAAAACTATGAGATTTTTAAAGTGAATTCCTTGTTTTCTCAGTAATATTTTATTGAAAGAGATAGAATTATAAATAGAAAAATAAGAAAGAAGATTTTAATTTTAGTTTTGTGATAGTATTATGAAGTGGGCCTTGAAAGAAGGTATTGGACTTGGAACATTGAGTCCATTTGCAAGACAATTGGAAGCAAATGGAAGCGTGGACGTGTGCGTTGTGGTTGCAGAGTGCAGTGACGGGTATGTTTGCAGTCCACACGAACACCATCATGTTCTTATCTATCTCATCTCATCCCATCCCATCCATTTTTGAACTGATCTTATGCTACGCCGCCACTTCTCTCTTCTTCTTACATCCTCTATTGTTTCTCTCATTGTACCTGCACTTCGCCTCACATAGACCGCAAGGCATGTTTCACACTCTGCTCGTTATAAATCGTGTTTCTGCTCTCAATTACTACCACTTTTACTATATTATTAACTAAATTTTGGAACTTGACTAATGACAACTACTGGGTATGAATTATGTTCTCCTTTTATGTTAAAAGTTTTTTAGCATACCATTTTTTGCCCCAATACTCTGCATTCCAAATTCTAAATTATAAGCTGTTGATCTTGCTGATTTATGCTCCGTTTTTTTGGGCATATCAGACTGAATTTTGGAGGTGAGGACGTACACATACATATATCATCGTTATATTGTATGTATGAATGGCAACGTGGGGTGCACATTCAATGTTATTATCCCATGGGGAAGGCACAAGCACTCCCAATGTATCTATAAAAGCGGGCCTTACGGTTAGAGGTGATTTAAGGTTTCACAGAACAAGAGAGTTCAAATATGCTCCTCGTGTGGTAGTGCTCAAAGTGTTCTCCACCGCCAGAAAGCCAACACGCTTGTGCTTGTTAAGACCTTCTTGTAGTTTAGGGGGGAAACACAACCAAGGGATGGATTATTCTTCACCCACAACTACACAAATGCCACGAGTAAGTAACTGCTGCTTTATTTATCCTACTTTATTGTTATCACAATTATGCTTTCCCCTTGTGTAAAATTCCAAATTTTGTTCCTAAAGGTAACACCTTTATATCCAGTGTCCGTATTCTGAGTTTACTTACCCCTTGTTTGATAGCAGCAGATATTCAAATTCGTGGCAGATCGAATGCCTGTTGTTCTCAAAGATTGGAATTGGAGTAATTTACGCATCATGGCAGTAGCTGGCATATTGGTATCAATTTTAATGATCATTCCATCTGCTGATGCTGTTGATGCTCTTAAAACTTGTGCTTGCTTATTGAAGGATTGCAGGTATGCCATCTCTCTTTCTCTTGTGTTATTTCTTCCTTTATAACCTATATACCTTACATGTCACCTTAACAGTATAAAGGAAAGTTATACAATAGGCCTCTAATTTCATGCTCTTTTGTACGTGCAGGGTGGAACTGGCCAAGTGTCTTTCAAACCCATCTTGTGCTGCCAATATTGCCTGTCTACAAACTTGCAACAATCGACCTGATGAGACTGAATGCCAAGTTAGTCTTTTGCTTTACATGAAATTCATGCCTGCATCGTTATTCTTGTCTCCCAAACCTGCTCATGGAAGCTTCTTTTTTCTTCCTAATTTTCTCAGATTAAATGTGGGGACCTGTTTGAAAACAGTGTGGTTGATGAATTCAATGAGTGTGCAGTCTCACGGAAGAAATGTGTACCTAAGAAATCTGACGTGGGAGAGTTTCCTGCTCCAAATCCTGATGTTCTTGTTAATAGCTTCAACATTGCGGATTTCAGTGGCAAATGGTTCATCACTAGTGGCTTAAATCCTACCTTTGATACCTTTGACTGCCAATTACACGAATTTCACACAGAATCCAATAAGCTTGTGGGTAATTTGACATGGAGAATACGGACTCCGGATGCTGGATTTCTTACTAGGTCCGCTGTGCAGAAATTTGTTCAAGATCCTTCCTATCATGGGATTCTCTACAATCATGACAACGAGTACCTTCACTATCAAGATGACTGGTAATTTCTTACTCATAAGCTCTCTTTCTACTTTTTACGTAGCTAGACATGTTTAGTTATCGGCAACTTACATCTACATGAAGCACATTGACGTGAGCGTTGTGCTGGAGCCAAAATAAAATCAGCTTCCTACTTGTAGTGTAAGACACGACCTAAGTCATTCTTCCATTGAGCAAATTGAGTTTATTAATTAAGTTAGGGGAGTTATAAAAGGGGATTGTGATCATTATAAGTAGATTAAAATTTAGCAAACAAAATTTGAATAGAAATTTAAGCGATATGAAGCTCAACTAAAGAAATTCAGTAAGTCATCCACGTGGTAGAATTCATGAGATCACTATATTTATTCTGTATCCAATTGTGGTTAATGGTTGAATTATCTACTCGAGAATCTCCTCTGATTCAATCAATGAATGAGAACACCATTGATTTAAGAATGATCCAATTAACTTAGACCACAAATTTGTTAGTCTAGCCTGTAATTTGTAAAAACTAAACTCTGAAATCAATTTCGAGACCCAATCAGATTTAGTTCAGACATGATAATGCTTGCAAACAAATCAGAAAAGAAGGGGATGTTTGAACCCAAAATAAAAGTAAGAACAAGTGTCAGAATCCAAATCTTTGGACTCATAGCTATCACCAATGAGAAACTCAAAAATTCATAAACGAAAGAGAGGGAAAATCTTGAATCCAAAAGGTCACAACTTGCACTTTTGTTTCCTCTTTTATAACTGTCAATTCTTTCCTAATTCCAAAATGTTGAAAAAAATTTGTAAGAAGATTTAACACTGAGACAAGAGAATTTTTTTATTTTTATCTGAGACTTTATTCATATTTGGATTTTTAAGACAAGACTATCCCTGGTTCAACTTCAAGGCTGAATTTTAACGCTTTAGTCCAATAATTCAAATTGGTGATTGGACTAATCGATCAAGAACAAGACTGCAGAAGTAAGGTAATTATAGGGGAAATTAATTATGTTAAAAGTAGTCGTTACCACAAACACCCTGTGTTGCTATTGAAATGAAATTGAAGTGTTTGAAGGAACTAAACGTTACCTTCCAAGTTCAGAAAAAGAATACATGTTGCTGTTCCTTTTACATGTGCACACATTAAATCATTTTATATTTGCAATATATTTGGATTCAAGAGTTTTCTGTAATCTTTACTAAACTTAAAAACAATGACATGTATACACAGGTATATTTTGTCATCAAAGATTGAGAAGAAACCAGATGACTACGTATTTGTATACTACCGAGGCAGAAACGATGCATGGGATGGTTATGGAGGTGCTGTTGTGTACACAAGAAGTGCAGTTCTGCCAGAATCTATAGTTCCTGAACTTGAAAAAGCAGCCAAGAATGTGGGAAGAGACTTTAGCAAGTTCATCAAGACAGATAACACATGTGGACCAGAGCCTTCTCTGGTGGAAAGGTTGGAGAAAAAGGTAGAGGAAGGAGAGGAGACCATTGTGAGGGAAGTTGAACAATTAGAGGAAGAGGTGGAGAAGGTGGGGAAAACGGAGGTCACATTGTTTCAGAAGTTGGCAGAAGGGTTTAAAGTATTTCAAGAAGATGAGGAAAATTTCTTGAAAGGACTTTCAAAAGAAGAAACGGAGATACTTAATGGCCTCAAAATGGAAGCCAGCGAAGTAGAAAAGCTCTTTGGAAATGCCTTGCCCATAAGGAAACTAAGATAAGTCTGAAAACCATGTCCAAGATAAGTTGGCATCAAAATCTTTTTGATCATCTTTGCTTTTATTCATTCACTATATATACAATGCATGGATTTAGGTGTTCTTCCTTCTTAGTCATTGCTTTTATGTTGACATATACTAATGAACATTCAAATATTTGTAAACGCATTTGTCATTGTTGTATATATTCAGACTACTGTATTTGCATATAGGTTCATAGCGTGTTTGGTCTACACACATTTGACACGTCCATTTAGAAGCTATTAGTTGTGGCTTTGGCACCTTTTATGTATTCAACGTCTATTCTTTTCCTCCTCAACCCGTTATTCTTTCTCAAATCATTGAAATAAAAAGCATCCACTAATTTGTATATGCAGTTAAGGTATTATTAAACTTGTTAATTTTTATAATACTTTTCTGAAGGTCATATCAACCATAACTTTTAGTTAGTTTACTACTTATTCATTAACTTAAAAATATGTTCATTTTGTCTTTATTATTTCACAGCTTGTAATTTCACTTATTTTCTCTGAGATGTAAAATTTATAATGCAAATATCCTTTTTGGTTTTAATGAAACTTTGGAGTGACTTGTGATGCGGTTGATGAGACATTTGTTTTCTTGCTTTTCTCTTCCGGTAGTAGACAGTACATGTCTCAGTCTTCAAGGCATTTATACTTTGAGTTAATTTTTCAGGAAAAAGTAAAGGGCAACCAAATAATGTGTTATAAGTTGAGTTGATGGTTAAAATATTGTTGAGAGTACGTATGAATTTATAGAAATGGTGGGTGGTTCAACTCCGTAACACATGGACCACAAAGGAATAGTCAACCCAAATTGTCTTGGGCCTAAACTCCAAATTATCCAACATAGACACAGTCACTGTCAGAAACTGGACTTGTTGGGTAGGATAATGTGGTAGAGGCCCTCAAACTTCCATTCGCCTCGACTTTTCCATAAAAAGTTAATAATAAAAAAAACGTATAAAGTGATTTGAATACTATTATGCAATCTTAATCTATTAAAATGGAAGACCACTTTTCAATCAAATGTCATTTTTTTCATATTTATGGTTTCCATGTCCCAAACATAAATCTAAGGATACAGACACAAACATGAGAGGTGGACTTAAGTGGGTGTCGGTGCTTAGATATAATGCATTTCCCTTTTTTGCGTGATTAGATGAATGAGATGCAGATGAAAGGGTGGTACAAATGTTACTTTGAAATGAATGAATTTGATGTTTGGAGTGTGGTATAGGTGAGAATGCCATGATTTCACTGCCCGATGCATTACTGTGAAAACATCCAAATCCAAATCCAGTTCCACGAATTACGCATGCATAGAGGGATGCTCACGTGGGGCAACTCCATTCTTTGATTGGTAGGAGTTTAGTTTTGAGTTGTGGATGAAAAAAATAATGAGATAAGAGAAGGGGACACAAGTGTCGTATTATGGAAGGAAACAAGCAGATTTTGGCATGTCATGTCATGTGGTCTTCCTGTTCTGTTTACTAATCAATCTCAGCTCATTTTTTTTTTCAAACTTTTGGTAAGAGAGACCCCCCACTTCCTAACCTACTTCATCCTCAAATACTTCAAATTCAATTTTTATTCTTTTTATATACACTGCTGTTTACCTTCAGTCTGAAAATATATTAGAAAATGATTAATTAAGGACTGAGAAAAAGTGTAAAATGTCACATATTTATCCATGGCTAATTGGGTAGATCCGCACGAACCCAGTTGCTGCCGCCACAACTTTTGTGTTGTCTACGGTGTATTGGTTTGGTTAGTATGAAAGCATTGGTATTGGAAGTGCGTGGTAGGTTTAACTTTTAAGTAAAATTAAATTTTAGTTTATTAGTTAAGACGTGCCTTCTACACTTCTTTTCTATTAAAGTGTAGTAAATTAATTTACTAAGTTGAAAACAAATAAGGGCTAAGTCAAACTTGGGATAATAAATCATTTCACGAGCACCACACTGGATTTGTTGTTTCCATTCCAAACACCTTGTTTTGCACGCTTCCATGTTCTTCTTCACACCTCAAAATCTCTATCTTTGACAAACTCCTCTTTCCCTTCCAGCTCAATGTTTGACAATTGTCTTCAATGCTTATCTTTTTTTTATACGTCATTTAAGATTATAATATTTACCTTTATAATAAATTAAATTTTTACAAACACTATAATTATCAACCAATTACGAATATCTTTATT
This sequence comes from Lablab purpureus, assembly GCA_030347555.1. Classification (NCBI taxonomy): domain Eukaryota; kingdom Viridiplantae; phylum Streptophyta; class Magnoliopsida; order Fabales; family Fabaceae; genus Lablab; species Lablab purpureus. The sequence goes on from CM059259.1 coordinate 19,617,470, forward strand.
TATGATTTTAAAATAATTTATTATGTACAATTAAAAATTATTATGCATCACGTTAAAATCATACAATAATAAAGTTTTTTGTAAAACTAATATTTTTTAAATTTTTATTTATTACTTTGACTTATTATGTGTTTATTATTTCTCTTTCTTAATTGAATAAGATTATACGTTGGAAAATAACAATTAATATCATTTAAAAACTTTTTCTTCAAATGTGACAAATAAGAAAGAGAAAATAACTCTTGTTACTTCTAATAATATTATTTTTATAATTTATCACATTAAAAACTTACCTTGTGTATTTTTATTCCTCTTTGTTGTATAAAATATACACAAACATAACTTCTAACATAAACCAAATTGATTTTGAGAAAAATAATATTTAAATGAATAAAAAATACATGCTCGGACTATAGAGTTAGTTTGTACTATTATTGAATCCCAAACGGTTACATACAATAAATTTAATTGATTTTTGTAATGACTATTTTAAAAATGATTAAAGTTTTCCTTGAATGATAGACAGCAAATCGGTGTTAAGTATTAAATCTTTGAAAGTAACCAAAACATACAAATAAACTAAATTGAGTGATAAACAATTGTAGTCCCAAGCTATACATAAACTAGTATAGTGTTTGACTCATTGCTGCTTGGTTTGACTATGCTTTCTTTCTGCAAACCTTGTCTCACCACATCCGTTTTCTTCGCTGACTTGTACACTCTAGGCTATTGACTATTGGCCAATCTTCTTCCTTTTTCTCAACTCTCTAATAATAAAAATTTATGCCAGAGACTGTCTTCACCTACACTCTGCTGTAATCAAAATTTAATCAAAACTCCGAAAATTATACTTATTGTAAAGTGTGTGTACCTGTGGAATTGACATGGAAAAGTAATATTTATTATCTCTTTTGCATTATTGATTACAGTTTTCACCTTTTTGTGTTTTTGAATGGAAAAAATATTGAGGAATGATGAGAAGGAAATGTGATTTGAAGGTTTTAGTTTAGAATAAAAAAAGGTAGATAAAACAAATGCGTGAGATCCGGCATGGGGCTACAAAAAATAAAAGATGGAAACCAATTGAAGAAATATGTAAAGGGGGGATTGGTTGGTTCTGTGTATGTTTCTACTGGCATAGAAAAAGTTAGGGGACTTTGTTAGCGAGTTTGGCGCAGAGACAGAAGGTGGGGGGCCTTAGGCATTGGTATGGTTTATAAAGGCAAAGTGATGCAGAAGAGAAGAGAAGAGAAGAGAAGAGAAGTGAAGAGAGTCAACAGTGACAGTTTGGCAGCAGCCATTGGCATTTGAAATTCTAAGGCTTTTTCAGATTGGTCATACTTGCCAACAGTAACACCCACCTACTTGTCAGCAACACTCACTCGCTTACTAAATTCCCCAAATCTAGCTACATACCCTTCCATATCACAACCGACCAGTCCCTTTCCCTCTCCCTCCATCCCTCTTCTTCACATTCCTCATTCAATTCCCTCTTTCCTTTTTCCATCAACCACCACACCAACACCAACAAAAATTTCTTTTTTCCACCAATTCTCTCTCTGCTATAGGGAACAAACAGCCTACCTACGCCCCCCTTTTCTGTTTCTTCTCATCTCGCTGCATTAATTTTTATATCCCTTTTTATCATAAGAAGAAGAAAGGTAGTAAAAAAGTTTTATCTTAACTTAACCCCACCCTCTGCCTCACCCTCTGCCCCTGCCCTCCCTTGCTTTTCACTTTTCAGATTCTTTTTCTCTCCTCCAAATTCTGAGCAGAGAATTTATATCCCTGTCTGAGGTTTTATCGGGAACCCCCTCCCTACGGATCCTGTCTTTTCTTTAACCCTTTTGCCCTCGTTATTCCTTTATAGTTCAAACCACCACTCCTCCAACCCCACCCCAACCTCTTTTTTTGTAGGACACCACACTCAAAAACACAACAACACAACACCAGAAAGAACCACCCACTGCCCTTTTCTTTTCTCACTTCTATTTCAGCAGCCAAAAATGGATGTAAGCCTTGTTTTTCACTTTTTCACTTTTTCACTTTTCGTTTTTCAGATCACTAATCATTAATGGATGGATGTGCTGTAATTAGCCAATTAATCATTCAATTAATTGCGTTATGATTGATTTAATTTGACAGGAATGCAAGAGGAGCGGACAAATACCTGCGTTTGGAAACTGGGATTATGCAAACGAGTTGCCAATCACTCAGTACTTCGAGACTGCCAGACAAGCTGGTTTAGTTCGTTACAGTTCCTCCTCCGGCGAAAGCGATCCTTACGTACGTCCCCATCGCGATCTCTACGCCGTTGATTTCAAGAAACCTCTTCGGAACATGCCACCATCCACTGTCAAAAAGGTCCATTTTCTTTTCTCTTCCTGATTTTTACCATTCAATCCAACCCCCCACAATCATTGCTCACTGTTGTGCTTTACCTTAATTAAAAATATTCATTATTTCGTTATACTATAACAGAGAGTAAAATAAAAGTTGTGCTGTTTTTGCATTTTCTTTCTCTGCAATGTTTGTGGTACTACGTACATAAATGCGCGTCATGGTGACCCGTGGTTAATAATGCGGTGGTTGAGAAAGGACGTGAAACCTCAATCCACATGTCTGGTTATACTATATATATATTTGTTTTTATTTCATTATTTATTTATTTGTTGTGTTGTGGGGAAAGAAAAGAAGTGGAAGGGTAAAATTCGGTGTGGGATGATGGTGCAGGCGACGAGGAACAAGGAAAGGAGGTGTGCGCAGGTTATGGTTATGGTTAACGATAAGGAAAAAGAGGGTGTGAAGGTGAACATGAGAAAGCAGGGGAAGGTGTGCGACGTGACGGAACAGGCAAGGAAGCCAGTGAGGAAAGAAATGCATCTACACGACGCCGTTCCGCTTTCCCCGCCACCTCGTGCCGTTAGACTTCCCAAACCTGTCGATGAAGATCTCTATAAGATCCCTCCTGAGCTCCTTCGCACAACTAAGCGCGTCAGCACCTCACACTTTTTCTTTCTTTCTTTATTCATTTATTTATAATTTATAATATTTTAGTGGTGTCTAATCCGAAGACAATTCACGTTTGTCTATCTTTTTGACTTTGTTGCATGTGCAGAAGAAAATGCTGGGTTTCATTTCCAAGTGTCTGGTTCCTGCGGCTTGCGTTTCATGAGACTGCACATGTGTTTTACTATGAAGCTATGTTGGGCTGGTTTTTGGTGCTCCCCGATGCTAATATGACTTTGTAGGGATAAAAAAGAAGAAACGTAATAATTTTGTGATGTTGAGAATGGATGAATGTAGTAGAAAGTAAAGTGATGGTGACTTAGTTTAATGGGTTAATCTCCTTCTTCATTTATTCATTTAGTCGGTGCCTGCATTTATTATTATTATCTTTGAATTAAATGATTATTTGTGGCTTCTGTATGCCTGATGTCATGCCAATACTAAACTAATGCTCCTGTTTGTTATTACTGCAAAGCGCGTGTTTGGATCCAGGTAAAACACGTGAAATGTTAACTAATATGCGCTGTTACAAGCGGGTTAGCCAACCACACAACAATGGGGAAGTAAAATGCATTATCTTTATCACACTCGGAGTTTATTCAGTTGAAATCTGTTCAGGTTTAGGTTTAGGTTAAGCTGTAGGAGAAGCAGCATTGAAGAACATATAGCTGTATTTGTTTTCAGTTTTTACTGTCGGTGGATGAAGAAGAAGGTGTAGCTATAGATTTTCAGTGGCCTATGAAACATTGTTCAAACACAAATCTGACAGGTCCTATATAGGCTTGCATGCATTTTCACATCGAGCTTTAATTGTGTCATCTCCCAAATCACTTTTGGGCCCAAGCTGATTTATACGCTTACGTTCACAACCCATGCCAGGCCTAGCTAGTCATTAACTACCAACCTCTCCAAAGCCATACGTACGTGTGTGTATGTCTTGTTAATTGGTGAAAGAAAAATGAAACTAATGTATAATAAGATTACTTTTTGTTAAATATTTTTTTATTTAGCTTTTATTTTTATTTTAAAAGTTAATACAGGAAAACTTATTTAAAAAAAGTTATGTTGTACCTTCCATGTCACATCCAAATACTGATATTGATGGAACATTATGTATTCTGTAGTCATTCTATTCTACTGGTTGAACACATGATAAATGATAAAACTTAATTTACTTATTTATCTATTTTGGTATTTGTGGTGTTAGGTATTCTTCCACTCTTCTTCACAGCTTTGACTTGCATCTAGTGGGTCAGCAGCATTAGGTATTGTGTTGACTTAGATGATACCCAATATCTTAAACTATTACACTCTCTTTGAATTAACAGAAATACTGTTCATGACTAGCGATCACAAGTTAACCTATTTATGTATATTTACATGGATATTAATCGAAGTCGTATAGAATTTGATGGTGAATTTTCACATTAACAATATATAGATAATATATAATTTTTTAAAGTGGGTATGGACATATTCGATTCGTTTTTCATATTGTCTCAATATCTATTTTTGTACTCATCCATTTTCATTTAAAATTACTAATATACTTATATTAAATTAATTATAAAATTATGTTTAAAAATTTAATTTAAATATTGTGAGTGATTATTAATTTTTTATTGATACTAAAATTTATATTTAATGATCATGTTAATATTACACATAAGTACAAAATATTTTATTTGATATGAAGTCCTAATAATATCATAATTATTCTTTTGTGATTTGTTTAAAAATTTATTGAATTCATATGTAAAACAATAAGAATATGGGTATGGACATGGATACGAGTATATACCCGTTATCCAATAGGGATGAGGATGAGACAAATTTTTCATACCAGTTGAAATGAAAATGAGAATGAGAATAAATTTTTATTTTAAAAATAAGGATGGGATAGTAAAACTCGCCCCACCCCATTGCTAAATAAGTAGAAAGTTCATAAAATAATACATAAAAAATTGTAAAAGCATAATATTAATAATATATTTGTTACATAATTAAAAAATTAAAATAATAAATAAAATAAAATACATTTAAATATTTTAATATTTATACATATACGTTTTATATTATAATTATAATAAATAATTGATTAAAAAAATAATATTCAAAGATAAATAAAATTAACGAATTCAAGTTTTCTCATTTTATAAAGTAATTTATTTTATTATATTATTATTTTAAAATATAACTTATTTATTTTTTGTAAATTAATATTATTTTTTATTTGAATTCTAATTTATATTTCAAAAATATTTTTATATTAAATTATTTCTTAAGAATTTTTTTTACATCAAATTATTTTTTAAAAATTATTTTAAATATAACAAAAAAATTCTTATATAATATTAATTAAATCTACTACAAATTTTACACTCAATTTTTTTTAATTTAAATACTTTCACTTTTTTCTCTTTTCCTTTTCTTTTTCCTCTCATCTTGGTCTAAATCATTCATTAAAAGAAATTACAAACTTACTTTTAGTGAATGTAAGGGATTATATTCATGTTGGTACTCTTGAAAGAAACAATTAAATCCAACCATTAATTATCAAGATTGGAAAGAATAATCACCTATAAATAAAAATATTAGAACTCATGAAATGTCATAATACAACAACATTAATTATCCCAATTATGAGGTTTTCATATCTTTTTACTAGAACAGTTTAATGTCTATTGTAGGAAAAAATGTTAAAAGTAAATACTTAAACTACTTAATCCTCAATTAAGAATTTATTCTGTAGACCCAAAAGTTTTAAACCAAGTTTTGAAGTGAAAATTCATTTATAAAGTTTTAAACCAAAGTTTTGAGGTGAAAATTCATTTATACATACGTTCCTCTTTTAATCTATCAAGACATATCTTAAGGATAAAACATGAACGTAATTATAAAATTTAAGAGGGATAATATATCTGGTATACTTTATTATTTTATAAACTGAATTTTATTCCAAAAACATATGTATAATGTAAAAAATATTTAAAATTGTTTTATGCGAATTCTGATTTTGAAGTTTGAATTAATATTTTATCACAAAATTAAACATATAAACACTACAAGAGTGTGCCTGAATTAGTATTTAACATGTCTTTACTTAAAACTAAAACAAGTCAAACATTATTAATTATATTTTCGTACTTTTTTTATTATGTGGGAAAATATAATTATAAGTGTAAAGTTATTACAAATATTTTTTAATTAATGAATTTATGTGAACAGACTTTGTATAAACACTTTTTTAAAAAGAAAAACAAACAAGACAAACCTTTTATCTAATCTTGTATGAAATTAAAAATAAGAATTTAAAAAATTTATATAATACTATATATTAAATTATGAAATAAATTATTTAATTTTTTTATCTTATAAATGCTTATGAAAAAGAAAATATAACTTATTTCAATCATATATTTTAGTCATGTTGTTTGTTTTGTGCACATTCTTGGTGGTCATGCTGTTTATTTCATCATATCCTTAGTTAAACTTAAGTTATTTTTAATTTTTAATAATTAAACAACCAAAAATCAATCCATTGTGATTGCGTTTTCAAACCTTGTGTCTCAGAAACCAATTTTTTTATATTTCTTATCCAAACAAAAATCATGTTACCATAAAACCGTGTCTTATAATCAACTTGATAAAAATTATATTATTTTAAATTAATTATACATCCATGTATTTTAAAATTATTTGAATTGATATTTTGATATAATTTAAATGGTTGAGCATAAAGCATTGGTTGATATGACTGTCACTCAAATTATTAATTATTTAGTAATTATTTCCACTAATTATAAAATATTCAAATTAGTATAGATATAAATATATGGATCTTTAAGTATTGGAGAGTCACACTATGTGCCCAAACTTAATGTTTCTAAATTAAAAAAAAATTCAGAGAAAAAAAAAATTCTATTCCCATGGATTATATTTTTGCATATTATTTTCTTAGTAAAGTCAGTTCAATAAATTAAAGATATCTTTTAAAAAGTAGTTAATATATGATTGGAATACAAAGAATTTGATAAGAAGGGTTGATGAATAGGTTCAGAGAATATTATCTGAATGGCTTCATTGATTATAGTGTAGTTGGTGCTTGCATTTAATTGTATTAATGATCATTAATGGGTATTATGTGATGCTGACCATGTATCTATGATGTCATACCAATTCATGCTCATCTTCATCACTCTCACCATCTAAAGCTGAAACTCCTGTTATCAATTAAAGATTGTTTTAAGAATATTAGGAATATTAGTAAAGAAATTAGCATGGAGTATTTTTATTAATTATATTTTAATTTTCTCTTATTCTTTAAAGTACTGATTCGTCTTCATACAGTACAATAGTATATCTTTAAACACTTTTCCCATATGTTTAAATTGATCAGTGTTTTAACATTAAAAATTTATTTTCATTTTTTCTGTAAATAAATATTACTATTTTTTAAATACTTTTATTTATATATATATATATATATTATAGGCTGTACATATTCATAGAAGTTAAGAAAAAAAGTTAAATGTCAATCAATATATTTATATATTTTCTAAATACTTATATTTATATATATTTTTTAGGGGCTTTGTTTGGATGAAGGAAAATAAAAAAGAAAAGAATAAGAAAAATGAGTGGAAAGTGATTACTTTGCTTAATCTGCATAAAATAAACTTAGTCAATGAAATGAGAAATAAAGAAAAAAAAAAGTAACGTATGCAAGATATTAATCAAATTTAATTTAACGATTCTATGCATAATTATTAAGTTTTCACAGTGAAATTAAAAAATAGGGATATTTTATACAAATAAACTTAATGCATTAATTATTTTTTATAAAAATATCTTTAATTACGAGTTGTGCATTAGACTCAGCGAGGACTGTCTTTAGTTTTTTAAGGAGTTTAACTTTATCTTGTTGGAAGATAATCTTGAAAATCTTATTTTTAACTTCGCATAATAAATATATTATTTATTAGATCAGTTAAAAAAATAAAATGAAGATAAAAGTATATTTTATTATCCACGTTTTCCTTTTTTTAGTATGAATGTTTCGTTTAACTCTTATGGACCTTCATAGTCTGATCCTTTAAAAGGCATTACCTGTGTTTCACTTTTTATTCAGTGTGGGACTTTGGTGGAATGGAAGACATATACTCAAAACATTATTTTATATTGTGTTATTTCACATCAAAATTAACACATAATGCGAGTAAAATAAACCTCTCATCATTAAGAAGCAGAAAGATAAGATTAATGATTATAGCGTAGTAATTTAAACTAGTAAAACAAGTTTAATCCAAAGGTTAAAAAAATGTAGATATTTGACGGATATGCCTAGGCCCATTTTCGTTTTCGGACCCACCAATTGGATTGTTTTACTTGATAACTAACTCAGAATATATAAATATTATATTTAATACAATAAATGATTTTATTCGATTTTTATTTTCTAAATTGAAATTTGAACCAATTTCTTTTATTAAGAAAAAAATAGACTTTTTTAAAAAAAAAAATTACTTTCCATAATATATATTTTTCCGGAAAGTAATTGATGCACAAACGTAACACAGTTATTTTGCAATTAGACAAAATGATTGCCGCATTGACTTAGTGGCCAAAATGCAATGCGCAATATCTTTCAATTCATAACATCACTTCTTTATTTTTGTTTGTTTTCATATGTATAAAAAAGATAATTAATGTAAATGAGAATAAAAGAAAAAAAATAGTGTTGTGAAAGTGTTGTAGAAAATAATATGTTTAAATAAGGTTGAATTGATACTTTGATTCTTTTTTCTTTTTTCTTCATAGCTTTTTTTCTATACAAATTATGTATTATATATATATATATATATATATATATATATATATATATATTGTGTGAGTTAAATATTCATAAGTTTGCTTATTATTTCTTTAATAATTAAAATTAGAAAAAAAGTCTCATTCAGCGATTCAATAAAAAGCTAAAGCTATATGCATATGTATAAATTAAGACTTACAATTTTTCATATAAATAAATTATTTAAAAATAAAGAATGGTAAAAATCAATACATCAATTAAACCTTGACATAATTTTCATTATTACTTTTTAACTAATCTTATTATAAAAATCATTAAACATTTTGAACTAACCTAAAAATTAAAATTTTTCATAGTCATAAAAATTCTTAACAATTTATATCTGTAAATAAGTAAGGAAAAAAAGGTTTAAATAGTGATTACAAAATTTCTATACTTTATCAATTTGATTAATCCTAAACATATTACTTTTAACAAAGTAAATATAATGAAACATATTCTATAATTTTAAAAAAAATCAAAATATTATGTAATCAAAGTAAAAGATTTATAATTTCAAAAGAGTCCTTACACTAATTGAAGAGTATGTTTAGGAAAATTCCTTCAAACCGACTTTTAGATGTTAAAAATATGAAAAGAAATAACTTTTTATATGTTAAAATTAAATTATATACTTGTTAAAAATAAAAATGTTGAGAAATTACATAAAATACTATTACAAATCAGTTTATATCTAATTTTAACTGAAGAAGTCAGTTTAATTTTTTACTTTTTTTTATAATCCTTTATAAAGAAGTTGATTCAAACAGAATAGAATTATCTTTTAAAAAGGATATTTATTGGGTTATACCTAGTTTCTTCCTCTTCCAAGACAAAAGAGAAGGAAGATGAGACGAATCCTTACAAAAGGTTTGGATAAGATCACAACTCACAAGCCTTGTGCTGCTCCGCCCTTTGAAATAATGTTTTGTCCAACTTTATAATTCATCACACTCCACACAAACCTCATCCTCTGCACGCCATTCTCTGCTTTGTGTGGCGCTCAGTTACATTACCTTCACGTTCATTCCAACACTAGCAAACTAAAGCTGTTCATTGTTCATCTTCAGAACCTGATGATATGATATGCATAGAGATCAAAGCAGTAAAATTTAAATATAGTTAAATGTTAATACATAATAAAACAGCCTTCCTTCTATCATGGTATTTCTCAGTCATCAAAAGCATGTACTAGCTATTGGGTAGTCATCAGTGAAAATGGTAACCTCACCTTTATAAATTTTTCCTCAGAAGTTACTGTAGAACTCAATTTGAAAGTGCTTCAACCTGTTTTTTGAAGAAGAAGATGCATGTTGCAAACTTTAGGTAGGAACAAATGAAGATATAGGAGGAAAGTAATTACCTAATAAAGTGATAAACACAATTGGTTTGGAGAGGCACCCACGTTGAAGAAGGAGAGCACGTGCAAAGAATTATTATGTGGTATTTTTGAGAGTCAAGAATCTTGCACGTGCCCTGCTTCTCCAACAAGAGTTTCTCTACCAGAAAGTAAGGACCAATTAACCTTGAGCTTCATGAGAACGGTAATGAGAGTTTGAAGTTGAAGTTGAACAAGACACGGAAAAAATGCTCATAATATTTATTGATGCAACTTTAGAGAGAGAAAATAGTTACATCTAAGGACATTTGCAGGAACAATGAAAGAAATTCAGGTCTTCCTCTGAAGAAAAATTTGAAAATAAAACTCTGTCATGCCATGTCAGTACACAATCGTAGCGATATTGAAGGAAACTCAACCAAAGTGTTGCCCGCTTTAACTTCATAAAAGAAAAGTAGAGTGCAAAAATCTTCTCCTAAAATTCAGCACAGCCACATTATTATTTCTTAAGTGCTAACTATAAGCATAGGTTCCCATTAAGGAGTATTCTTTAACAAAGCCAACAAGTCCTTATTCATTTGATGTTCACTGCAGCAAGGAGACAAGATTTTCCTTGTACTAAATCAAATGGCAGCCTATGGATCAAGAATTTTGGGTCCCACATGCATTCTTTGTTGCCCTTTTCCATTCAAGAAGAATTGGATGGTGCAAGGAGGGGGAGAAGAATAATGTATGAGTGCACGTAGGCTTTGCGTGTTGGGTGCAAGTTTTCGAGTATGGCATGTGCATGTGTGTGCTTGTGGGAGTTTTAGAGAAAGTTGGGGAGGCTCCCTAGGTAGATATCATTCCCTATATGTAATAGGTCCTTGCCTTTTCCCCCAAAGTTTTTGGTGGTTTAACAGAGAATAGACTGCAACAAATTCAAAGGCAGCATTAATACACAGAGCAGAAAAAGTAAACAATGAATGAACACTGCCTCTAAAGGACACAAAACTTCCACAACAGGGCAAACTCAGCACTCAGCAAGCACAACCCCGGTGTGGTCAAGTAATGTTATATTTATACATGTGCATTTTCATTTCTCTTGTTTGGGGTTAATACTAGTCTCATTTTTCTTTGTAATGCACTTATGATTTGCCTTCAATGCATATTTTAGTGGTGACCTTAGTCTGTTCGTAGCAGATTGCTAAGTCTAGTCCACAGCATGCGAGAATCTGTGACGTGCAACATTGGGTTATATATTAGTGAGGAGTTTCTACATAGGCCACGTTCACACTTACGCGGCCATCATTTCGATTTGGTGAATCGTCCACTGCCATGTAAGTTGAAATGTGCGCAAAGTTTAAAAAACAGAGTGCAATGGTGCTTGCGTATGATGCATTAAAGAGCTGATGAGGTCAATGTAAGGAAGAGCAATTTTTTTGGTGTCATTTGAAAAAATGGCTAGGAACTGTTATCACTTTAGAATTGCCATGCTCTCTATCTTGTGGAAGAAGAACATGGATTCTTGATGAGATCATTGTCAAATCTAAAGACTTCAACATTGGCGTATGCATCTTAGGCTTGGTATGCAGTAAAAGCTTTATTTGGCCACACACTCTTGTTATTCAAACACATGTGAGACTGAACCATGCCACCAAACGGTTAAAATTCTACTGCACTTGATGTGTGTTTTTGACTATGCTTCGGAAAAAGGAACAGCAACCCAGCAAAAAAGTGCTTGCTTCCTTGTTCATTAAACTTGAGAACTGAAAAAATCTTTCAACTTATTTGCTCCGAAACCTATTCACATGTGAACAAATACTTCTTATATTGGCAGTATGGACCAATACCATTACCTCATTCTCATTAACTCCTAACTATGATTATGATAAATGGTTTCTTTCCAAAAAATTCATCCACACGTATAAGAAAGATAAAAAAAATGCAAAAGAAGATAGAAGAACGAGAAAATGTTTATAATCATGATTGATTTATAACTCTATAAATATTGTTGACCTTAAATTAACAATTTAAAGATAAAAATAAATTTTTTATACAAATTTAGAGAAAATTTCTCTCAAAATATAAAACTTCTATTTCAAACGAGTCAAAATTGATTACAAAAAGTTAAAAAAAAACTATTTATAATATATACCTAAAACTATCACTTACATCAAACAAAAGTTAAAACAAGTTAAGTTCGTTTCTTTATATTTTCTTTCACTTTTAGAATAAGGATGGTTAGAATTATAAGGTTAATTAAACTATTACCAATAGGATGACAAATCATTTGATTGATTAAGATTACATAAATGAGTTTAAAGATATTTTAAGATATATGATATATAATATGTATAAAAAATTGGAGTTGAAATTTAAGTTATTTTAATTAATTAGTAACTCATTTTAATATATTAAAATAGAGTCAAACAAACAACTAGTCATTTTAATCGATGATCTTTATTACTTTTTCAAAAAAAATTAAAAATGTTTAATATATTAAAACACATTTTAATCTATTGAAACATAGTTAAAAATAATATTAGCAAACCAATAAAATATTTTGAAGAAATTATTAGCCTTAGTAAGAAAATATGAATCTTACTAATAATTAAGTATATATACTTGCTTATGTATTACTTTTAATAGACTTTTTTTTTTAATGTGCACTCTTGTCTTTTTTACTCAAATTTATCTTTAGTACTTTAGAAAAATTTTAGATCAATTCATAAAAATTTCAGATTAAGAGAAAGATGTTACAAATCTAAAATCAACCCAAAAAATCAAATAAATTGAAAACTTTAATGCTTATTGGTATAAAATCACATTTAAAGTATATTGACATAACATATATATGACCAGAGATCTTAAATAAAATCATATATGACCAGAGATCTTAAATAAAATCATGGATCATAAGAATAAAAAAAAGGTGTTTTTCTATCTTATAAATATATATTTATACGGTAAATTAAATAAAATATTAATTAAAATGAGTCTTATAATATCTTTAAATAAAATGAATGGTTTTAATAGTGATGTAATAGAGTAAAATTCACGAAAATTAAATTAAGATATTATTAAATGGTTCTTGCAACCTAAAGTCAACATGTTAAATTAATTACTAAGTGAAACTTAATTTACAAGTTTTAACAATATTATTGTATAATTACATCATTTAAATAATACAATATAAAAAGATTAACTTTTTAAACTATTTTAATTTTAATTTTTTATTTAAAAAATAGAGCTGAAGAAAAAAAAATTATAACTTTTTTTTTAACTTGTCTCACAAATAGAAAATGAATTAAAACTCAAAAGTAAAGTTATTAAACAATATATTCAAACCAAGTTAAGATATAAAGAAAAGACTTAAACTAAAGAACTCAATTTACATTATCCAAATCCCAGAAAGCACTATGCTAGTTTTTTGCCTATCCAGATATTAAACCGAAATAAATAAATAAAAATTAACCAAAACTTGAAGCAAAATTTGGCACCAGAACCAACGTCAATAGTACTAAAACCAACATCGAGATCAACACTAGAATAGGCAAAAGGATTGTAATAAGTACACCAAAACCAGATGTGCACAACCTTAATAGCACCTAGATGTGCACCACCAAAAACACTAAAAGTCCAAAATCAGCACCTCCTTAAACACATTGGTCAGAATCTTGATAGAACCAAATTTATAAACTAGGGTCAACACTAGAACAACAGCTAATGCAATCACCACACTTACCACAACTGAACCAGAATCACAAAAAACATCACTTGAAAAGGTTCACAAGTTAACGACAAATTTAGCGACATATACCGACAGATTAGTGATAAAATGTGTCAAATTAAAAAATTGAGTGGTTCTTTTATTAATTAAAACTAAGTTAATTCACACAACTCGTGTATTGAACCATTTTCTTTACACCAAATGATAAGTCTAATCACAAATTTCGTTAAACGAATTCATTCCAACAAATTCAACTAAAAAACAAAAAAAAGTGAAAAAAGATAAGATAAAAAAATGTCACAATGAATATTGATTGATAAGTTAATGATTATCAATTGGAATATCAGAATCGATAAAAATCTAGGAACTTCAGGAAACAATCATTTTATCTCAAATGAGTTAAAAGTCATTACAAAAGTTAGCAAAGATCTAATTATACTATCAACCTAACACTATTAACCTCATTAAACTAATTATCTAATAAGTCTAATAATAGCTATTAATTGCAGAATCATGAAAACAGATACAAAATGTCCAATAAATGTAATCTTAAACGTTTTCTTGGTTATTCATCATGTTCCTGTATATGTACTTGTCAGTTTTCATGCCGGTCAACAATAGTGACCAATCTTCACAATAATGAAACGAAACCAATTAATATCAGAGCAAGAAAATTGATCCTTATTGGCCAACATCCATAGAGAGTAGGGACCAGAAGACGGGGAACATGGGACTAGAATCAAGGCAACCTATGCACGACCCTTGCATAGGGTTGTAGCAGTACAAAAAGTTTATCATATAAGATATCCATTACACTTCAATTGAAAGAATTAAGCTACCGAGCACTTTTCTTACATTTAGTTTCTATTTATGCAGTTTTCATAATCACGGCCTACTCACCTGATAGTAGAGCACAAAAAGATTCCATGGATTTTATGCAATGAAAAAAGGTCATGGTTGTAGTCAATGAACATGTTTGATCTTCATATAAACTACATTTGATTTGTATAATCACAAAGTAGTGGTAATTCGTGTAACTGCAACAACATGATCTTTAACCGCAGTAAATCCAAATTGGCTGCTTTTAGACTTTATGTTAGACATTGGAAAAGCTTCAACCTTGTATTCTACTTTTGGCTAATGTAGGGACAAATAAAACACCAAATTTTCAAAAATTAAGCAGGGATAGCACGTCATAAGAGGATAACCAAAATTATTTGTGTACTTGCGCTAGGAAGGCATCATGTATTCACTTACTGAACTTCATCCAGCAAATGTTGGTAGGTAATTTTCTTCAAATAAGGGCCAAAGCAGAACAAGTGACAAATCTAGAAAAAGTAAAATAATAAATTTGAACTCGTTAGTAATTTCCTAAATACATTTGTATATAAATGACAGTCATTGTCCGTAACTACAATCATCCTCGAATCAAGGCTGTATCAAAGATAGATGCCAATTAACATTACACCACTGCATTAAATGGATTAACAACTCAATGCTGAAGATGGGATTCCCGTCTTTCTCATACAAGTTCAAGAAACCGCTATCTATTTCTTGGCGTAAGTTATCAACATAGGGTTTTGTGGGGTTATCTTGAAACCTTGCAGCGACTGCATAGCCACAGTGGATTGCATCTCATCTCCATATTCCACAAAGGCAATTCCTGGCTTTGTTTCAACCATTCTAACTTCCTTGAATCCAGGATATTGGAGAAAAAGCATTTGCAGCATCATGGGAGTTGACTCATTGGGAAGATTCTGAATAAAGAGAATATTATTTGGTGGTGCAGGAGCCTCAGGTACCATAGATTTTGCACCACCTGGATAAGGTATCTATAATAGTTTCAATGTTAGAAAGGCCGTTGTAACAAATATAGAACTAAGTAAACATGAAGACCAGAAAGAAAACGGAACGAAGTTGTTCAAGCTTCTGTTTATTTGAATTACTAGCTTTAAAACAGATAATCTCTATAGTTGATTACAATCTTTCTCTGAATCTCACTTTCTACTAGAAAGTTTTCTCCTTCCTTTTAAGGCAAAATCAAAATCAGAAAATAAAAATTTATTTCTCAAAGGTAAACCAGCGAACTTTAAAAAAGGCTTTCCCGTCTGTTAGAGACAAACTACTACATAACGGGAAAAAAACTAAAAAGGTGCTAAATTTAGATCGGATATATTACTAGCATTTTAGTAGGTCTTTAACATGACAACCGATGATTGACCACCTCTCCCCCCAAAGAATCTACAACAGCAGAAAAAACTTACAGTAGGTGTTGCACCATAAGCACCAGAATAGGCAGGATTTAGTCCCATTCCAGCTAAATTAGCATCATGTTGGTCCTTCCGTTTTTTGCCTGCAACAGAACATAACCAGGTTACTCCCATGTAAAGTTGTTTATTGATTAGGTAATGTGTCATAAAACATGTACACTTGTATGGTCCAAACTAAACAGCCTTTCAGCATAACAGTTGGAGCCACTTACCAGCTCAACAGTATAGAATAACCCTGTCCCTTTGTGGACAGAAACATAAAAATGTCATACTTCTGGGTAACGCAATTTCTTATTATGTCATGTATTTAATATAACACATAACTTATATGATCCATAAAATAACTACACATGCCTTAGGAGCCTTAAGGCAGGCACTAGAGTCAGATATAGCATTTCTTAGAACATCCCTTCTTCAGTATTATCAGCTACAAAAGTCTGAAATCTATTTGAACCATACAAGGCATCTGACAATTGCATGAAAAAAGACTAACCTATTTTCAAGGGGAGATAATACCCCAAGAAATAGAATAGTCCTTTGATTTTCAAGGGAAGACAATTGCATGAAATCAATAGGATCATATTGTCATTGTCGAGCATTAAGTGCTTTGGGGCCTCAGTTATGGAAGAGCTGAACTTTTAACCCTGTTAGTTCTTGTACCCATATGGCCTATGCGTTTAAAATTTTAAAGTGAAACATCTTTAAATAGAAAAAATAGAGTGCTTGAAGTGTGTTGTACCTTTGTCATCATGCCTCTTACGTTTTTCCCTAGGAACAAAAGTACCATCCGCTTTTGCTATTACATCAGATTTGGTCTTTGCATACTGTATTCTCTGGATAAATGGCAAAACAAAATTCAATATCTAGAAAAGGATAATATAGCACTGACACAAATTGAGAGAAAAGTGTACTATATATGAATCAGCAGCAAAAAGTAAGGAGATTAAGTAAAATAAAAAAAGCAAATTGTTCCTACCAATCAGTTCTTTAAAAAAAAGAAAAAAGAAAAAGAAAATATACAAGTTTTCATTTTAAAAAATACAAATGAGATGCATGATTATGATCAAATTAATTTCTAAAATGAATGCTACTCACTTTTTTTTCTTGACTAGGTGATTTAGAGTCACAATTCAATTTCAGCATAGCTCTACAAGAGGTTCGCTACATATCAATCAGGTCAAGCCAACGGCAATATAGAATCATATTCATGACATAGATTAGCAGATGACGCCCCTGGTAGATAGTAGGCAACCATTATTGCACAAAAATTACATAAGCAATTCGCATAGGCAATTCATATGGAAATGATTGTCAACTTTTTAATGCCACATCATGATGTCAACCAATGCCACAAATATCTAAAATCTGATTTGGTTCATGAACATGTGATCAAAACTTTATAATAGAATTACAATTACAATTTTCCCTGGGGACGTGATCTGGATGAGATGTATCCTTGACGCCCAATATATTGTGGTGTAGTTAATTTGGCACAAAGTGGTAAACCACTGAGGAGTGCATGTTAAATAAATAATAAATGTATTTGTACTCAATGAATCCTTGGCATTGAGGATAAATATATGACAGTTCTACTCTGCCAGTCCTTAGCGTCAGTTTTGCCCAGAGTAGTAGGCTATTTCTATCTAAAAATAATTTGTTCCTACCCCAAAAAAATCTTCCTCTTTTGTTTGGTGATGTGAAGATTGGAACCTAATTAATAAAGACAACTTATTCCACGGACTACATGGCAAGCATGATAGCCATTGTTGCCACTTGTCAAACGTTGACAGCAATTTGACACAACATTTGTCTTTCCTTCGGCATCTCTATTCCCATGAACAAAGTAATATCTATTGAAAGAGAAGACTAGCTGAAGATGATAGATAAGCAATGCGCTGCAACATTCTTCATTTTTACTATTATAATAAGAAGACGAATTCTTTAACCTTGTGGCACGTAAATTATGCTAACTTTCCAAACAATTTTCTGTTCATACAAGCTTCAGCAAATCGGAGATTATCATAGTTCTTAACTAGTAGCATTAGAAATTAGAACCACACAACAACACATAATTCCAACCAGCAAAATTTATCATAATTAACTAAAACTAAGCCCCAAATTCTAAACACCTTTCAAATAATAAAAATTACAAAGCAGATATCAATTTTGACTTTGAAAAAGCGAAATGGAATACATGATACCATGGGTTTATCATAGAAGGGAAATCCTTGCATTTGCCTCAGGGCATTGGAAGCAGAAGATACATCCTCAAAGACAACCCAAGATTGACCTTTGTGTTTTAGGGTTTTAAAAGCTAACACCTCAAGTATCTTCCCGAACTGAGTGAAAACAGCGTTCAGAGACTTCTTCAACTCTGCATCCAACATACGACAATTCAAGAACGTATAATCCATCGAAATTGAAGTTATGGAAACACAAAAGAAAAAAAAAAGATACCATCAATCTTGATCTTCTCATTGAGATTGTTGATGTAGATGGTGTTGTTTTGAGGAACTTCAGGGGTAGCATTCACTTCAGACATTTTGCGCTCTCCAAGAGAAAGAGAAGAGGGAGCTTTTCGACGACGGGGTAAAGTAAAACCCTAGGCCACGGCGGGGGAAGCTACTGCAGATTTTCAAAACAATTGGGCTTTGGTCTATCTTTTGCTAGTGGGCCTAGTAATCTCTACCCTCAAATTTTCATATGACTGGTCTAATGAATGATAAGGAAATTACTGAATACACTCTTCCTAATGTTTTTCTTTTCTTTATTATTAAATTAAGAACTAGATACATATTAAAAATTTTAAAACAATTTACGCATGTTCTCAACTAACTATATTTATTAATGTAATTTTTAAAGCTAATTATTTACATTAATGTATAAATAAATAACTTCTTTTTTGTATAGTACTGCAGCACACAATTTGGTATTTAATTTTAGATTTTAAAAATTACTCTACTTTGTAAAACATATTTTAAAAAAATCAAATCTTTATTTACCTATCTATATAACATTATATAAATCAGACTTCACAAGATGTATCAGTGTACCATTTAATACTGTTAATTTAAGACAGTTAATACGGGCAAACATAAATTAGGAAGAAGATTAATGTAGCATTTCACGTAACTAATTAAATATTTGTGTATGACATGAATATGTTTTTTCCATATAGTAAGCCACGTGATTTTTATTTACTTTTTTTACAATTTTTCATTTAATTAATCTTTTTAAAATTAGTTTATAAAATATATTTAAAGAGGGACATAATTGGTAAAAAATATGTTGCTCATCTTTTGATTGGTATGTGAAGAAAACGATGAAGTAGAATTTGAAAGTGAACAAAATACATTGTGTGTTAATATGGGCATTCTTCTGGAGATGCCTGTTGACCAGACACAGTCAGTGATTGTGCACACAACACGTTTGTAATTAATGTCATCCACATCATGGTGAACTTGCTCAGTCAAAAACATGACCACATTCACCTCACACCACCATTGACTCCATCACACCCTCCTAACTTTTTCATTTCACGCCATCACACCTCCTTCCTCTGTCCTAATCTCACCACCTTTCTATACCAAATGACCTCAATTTTAGAACCTTCCCAATTTATTAGGTCATCATCATCCCAAACTCTGTCTTCCACTTCAATTATTCATATTTTGACGCCTCCACAATCTCCCTTTCTCTGTAGTCACCCATCTCCCTTATATAACCACACCACCCTTACCTCTTATCTCACAAACTCAAACTAAAAAGATTGCACTGTGGGGAGCTTGTGTTTTTGCATCCCTTTTGCGCGCTAACCGATTCAATTCGCATCAAAGAAACAACAAGCTTTCCTCGGTTGTAATTGTAATCCACCTTTTAATTTATTCACCAATGGCTCGCTCTTTCGCTAACGTCAACACTTTCTCTGCTCTTCTCCTACACGGATTCTCCAACGCTCTCACCAGGTACCCTAAATTGGTTTTTAGTCCTTGTTAAGGTTATTAAGTTGTTAATTACTGAAGTAATTACATGATTTATAATATATGGTTTGTGTTAAACAGACGAGGGTACTCTGTGGCAACACAAAGCGCGACAAGGGGAGGAGTGGCCTCCATCGCAGCCAAGACAAGGGAAGAGAAAGCTGTGTCCACGTACGAGGTTTCGTGGGTGCCAGATCCTGTCACCGGTTACTACAAACCAGAGAACATCAACGAGGTTGACGTTGCCGATTTGCGTGCTACTCTTCTTCGCAAAAAATTCAATAACAACTAATTTCCAACAAAATTTAGCCTCCATTTGATTAATTAAAAAATTATGGGATTATAGATTCAACGGTCCGTTTCTTGAGCTTTCGAGATCGGTTTCAGATGATGGCTTAACGAAAACTAGAGTGATTGATTGATTGATAATTAATTGCGTTTATCATAAAGGGAATGCAGATGAATTAATGTCTATGTTTACTCTGAACTTGTTAAATAGAAGACAAGGAATTTGATTAGGTTTGTGGTTTTTTGTTTTAGTGTTTAGAAGTCAGTTGAAGAATTATTAGCAGCTAATCAGAATTGTAATGCCTTAAGTAATTTACTAATGTTATTGATTACTTCGAGTCTTTTCTTTCCTTCAGTTGGTTCAATTTGATGGGATTTGGAGAAATAGCATACTCAATACTGTAATTCATGTGCATTTTATAAATAATCGTTTATTATGTTTTATATATAAATATAAATACTCGTATTTTATTATTTTTTTAATTTTAATTAGAAAATAATAATTTTATTATATAAATAAATAGTTTTTGTATTTAAAATCAGTGTCTTTATACAATTCTCTGTATTTAATACCCTCACCCTTACATAATTATACGTTATGCTTTAACCAGGATTTCTTATAATTAGATTTTAAATTTAAGACTCTAATTAGTATCCTTGCATGAAACATGTTCTAATTATTTTTCAAAGGTTTAACTTAGTTGCTTAATAAATAAGGATGCATGAGTTATTACAAACCCTTTTTCCACGTGTCAATTTTTACCAATATTCTTATTAAATATATTCATAAAATGATATTTTTTATTTGTGTAATTTTTATCTATAAATATATCTTTAAAACTCATTCTAGTTTATTGATTAAGTTCGTTGAGATATCTATTGTAACTAAGTAAAAAATAATAATTCAAAGAATGAAATAAAATAAAAAAAGATGTTCAATCAATAATTTTTTAATATAAATAATAATAATAAATCATATAATCAAGAAATACAATTAATTTCATTGACTTTAATAAAATATTTATAAAAAAATATTTAACTTTTTATTATTTTTAAACTAAAATAATAATTACGTGAATGATAACATTATAAATGACAAATAAATAATTAATCTTGTCTTACGATGATAATTAAATAAAAATAAAATACGATAACTACAATTTTTTTAATTTTTTTATGATGCATGTCATTTAATTTTAATGAATTTTAAAACATAAAATTAATTATATAAATAAAAATAATAAAAATATTTTTATATAGTCTCTTTTCATCATTTTATCTTCAAATAATAAAATATATATAAAAATTTCTATCTATTTTATTTTTTATTTTGAAAAAAATACATAATATTTTTATGAACTTTTACTATTTTTTATAAAAAAATAAATTTTTTATATACGAAAAATGTTTGAAATATTTTTTATTTTTTTAAGTTTTTATAATCTAACTAATTTAAATCTTTTTATTTTTTAAAAATATTTTAGTATGTTTTTCTTAAATATAATAAAATCTTACTGTAGTTGTTATGTTTTGTATAACTTATACGTATTTTTTGTATATTTTTATATTTTATTATTTAATTGAGTCTAATATATTATACTAGATTGATTGTTCTCTTATTTTAACTTTTTTTTACATTTATAACAAAAATATCATTTTTTACAATAAAAATTATTAAAACAATATTATAAAATAAAATAGAAAATAAAGAATTTATTATCACCAATATAATTATTTATATTAAGAAATAAATAACAGAAAACTTTAGTTCTAATTGAATTATTGCCGGATCTAATAATGTGAAAGAATGAATGACAAATCTTTAAAAATAATTTATAATTATTTTTATTATATTGATAATATATAAATTTTAAATATCTCTTCCACATTCTTTTGTCAATAGTTTAAAGTAAGTTTTTACCTATATTAAAAATAATAATAAATATGTCTCTTTTTAAAATAATTTTACTAAAATAACTATTATTTATAAGTGTATTATAGCTGCATTGCTAAGTCAAAGAGAATAATTAGCTTGTGGAGACATTTGAAAGAAAAAGATAATATTTTATTGAAAGGTAAGAAGGTTAGTTAATATAGAACTTGTTAGTATAATGACTGAAATTGCAGACATTAAGTTGTTCCTTTTTTTTTTCACAATGACTACAATTTCATCCTTTAAAAATTTAGATAGGTTTATGGACTCACTTATAGTATTGCTTTTTTTTAGAATACTAAGCAGTGGGCATTGTTTAGGGAAAGTAAATTACTACAGGTTCCAATTATTTTATTTTGAAACAAGTGATAATTAAATGTAATTATTAAAATACAAAAAACATCACATATAATAAGGAGGATGATTAAAACTTCTGTAGATTTTTACTTACCACAACTACTTATAAGAGTGTTTTATTCAGTAACTTACTTTATATTTTAAGTGAATATTTTAATATTAAAATAAGTTTTTAAAATGGGGTGTCAAGAGAACTTGTTCATTGAGAAGGAATGAATAACAATGAGTATCTTTCTCATTTGTTTATATAACATGGTTTGAGTTTTTATATTTTCCAACAATGCACTTACTCATAAGAGTAATGAGATGTATGGCATCCACAGGGTAAGGAGAGAAGACAACGAATAGTAACTTTACGTAAAAGCTGCATGAACATCGTCTGATTTCTAAATTAAATTTCATTGAACATATTCCATATGGTCATTGTTTGGATGACTATGTTTATTTCTGAAATCACTTAATCCGCATGTTTCGGTATTGTAACTACATAACGTGAGATATGAACATCCAAAGTGTTTTGAATATAAAAATGTGACAAAGAGTTAAGACAGAACAAAAAAGTGGAATCACTAGTAAAAAGAATGTTAGACATTTTAGAGAATATACTTTAAATGCTATGAAGCTTGGAGATCTAACATCTTTAAGCTAGAACACTAACTTATCTAACATCATCTAACCTTTTCTCTTCTAATAAATTGCATTAATATTATAACAAAGTTATCTCTCTTCTTCTTCCTAATAAGTATCATATGTAATTCAATCTAAAGAAAAAGTCTTACTATAAGAAAATAAAAATTTCATATTACATGTGAAAATAAAAATTTATGAAATTGAAAATTTAAATTCTGTATTAAGAAAAATGTAGAAAACAAAAATAAAACATGATGAGTAAAGGGAGATAGAAGTGTACAAACGTAGAAGGTGAATTAAAATATAAAATTAGTTTTCTAATCATGAATCTATAATTATTAAAAATATAATTAGTTATTGTAATAGTTAAATTATCTAAAACATGATATCAATTAATAGAGTATTACTTCATGAATAATATGTATTAAAAGTATTATTTCATGAATACATTTTATTGATATTTTGTAAGGTTAAAAAAATTATATAATTAAAAAAAGTGAAAGAAAAAAAATAGAAGAATGAAATAAGATTTTGTAACCATTGAAGAAAATAATAACTTTTGTTTCCGTCAAATATTACATCTTATTAAGTAAAGTAAAATAAGTACATATATTTTATATTCTTGGAAATAAACAGTATATTAAAATAGTTTTCAAAATTTTTATCCAACATTCATTTTCCTTGAAATAATTTTAATAACATAAAATAAACACAACCTTATTAATTTTTTCTACAGACAACTATGACTACATTAAATTGGGCTTGTAATATGAGCTTTTAGGTGGAATTGGGTCCAAATTATTCTAGTATAGTTTTCTATTTGTATGGAGTCATTGCCGTTGTAGATCTGCCATCCTAGATCTACCACCATCCTTGCAGCTCCTCCGCCATCCTTGCATCTTCTCCATTTTATCTTCTCCATTGTTGCACTTGAGTTTTTTTTTTAAGTTTCACTCTTTATTTTCCTTCTTAATAAATTAAACTTTAATAACTAAATTTATCATCAAATCATTAAGGTTGTAGAGTGCCAATAATAAGACTAAAGCCACTTCTCCAACTAGTGCTGCAAGGTTCCTATAAATCTGAATTGGATTAGAATTTATAAGTGAATTCCAAATTACTAATTTCCAGATACAATCCAGAAATAATTCAAAATGACTATCAGAAATAATTCAAAATGATTATCGAATTAAACAGTGCATAAATAATTTTAAATTATATAATTGAAATAATTTATATAAATTGTACCATCTAAAATACAAACAAAATACGAGAAGTATACAAATATAAAATTATGATAATTTAAAAATAATAAAAAAGATAATTTTGCCATTTCCAAAATCATACGGAGGTGTATGTTGAAAATATAAAGGTGGGAAAAGAATCACCCATTTATGTCATTGTTGTCTGGTAGGCTTTCTAGTGTGTTTCTTATTTTTTACTTCACTAAGGTTATAATTTCCTTAAATAGTCACAAAACCCCTTTCACCTAGGTATTCAATTAGCTCATGCCCATCTTGGCGGTTTGAAAGTAAACTATACTGATGAAGTTCAGAATGGATGAATGTATGCACACTTGAAATTTTTTTCACCATTTTCAAGAATGTCCCATTAAAGTCATACTAAGTTTATTATTGTACTCCTTATTGATGTGGAATTTACATGCAATGTGTGGACACTTGAAATTCAGTTTGACCAAACAAATAGAAATTGTTGGCCGGAACAAAGGCTTGATGGTTGGGAATTGATGAGTCAGAAGTTAGTGTACAGTGTCATGCCTTTAGGAAACAGGTAATTAGATGCTATTTTGTTGTCAATGTATTGTTGAAAATCATGTGAATTTGAGGAAACAAATAATAATTTTGCTGTGGTTGTGTAGAACTTCAGCTTGAGAAGTTAAGAGTGTCGGAAATATAAATGGACCAGAAGTTGATATACAATGCCTTTGGGAAACAGTGTTAGTGTTAATATATTACAAGTCACCTGCATTTGAGTAGCAAATGGGGGAGGAAAAATCTAAAAGCTCAAGATAGTAAGTGGGAAGTATAGTTCAAAAATTTAAAAGAATTTTTTTAATGAAAATACATCTCAATAGTACACATTATGATGACAGTATTCTTCTACGTATCTTTTTGTCATGTTATATTATTATCTCTCTTTCAAGATGTAAATTAATTTTAAATGTAGACAAAAATCATTCAAAAGGTTAATGATGTTTTTGGGTCATTTATGTTAGCACGTTGAGTGGTGGTGATTGGTGGTTGTACCACCCTCCGCTATTTGCTAGTCTATATCAGAACTATGCGTGTCCACCCTGTAAATTAAGGACCACTTCAAAGAAACAAAAGAAGGATGACTCAAAAATGGTATACACAGATTCACTTGATAGTTCACAAAATTATAGTATTAGGGTTTGATGATAATTATATAGTATTATGTTTCAGGTGCTTGTCAAAAAGCAACAATCTTCAACTTAAGAGGTGATAAGAAAGTTCAGAATATATAAAAAGTAAACAAAAAAAATGTGCACCTTAAATTAAATAAGATTCCAAAGGAAGTGATTTTGACAGGGCTTGGTCCCTTTGGATGTGGTGGCTGTTGTGGACGTTATCGTTATCTTGTAGACACTAGCCAGAACTGTGACAGAGCATTACATTTCGTAAGGTTCTTACAACTCCCATCTTGGGCCATCAAATAATGGCGTTCAGGTTCATAGTTTACTTTGGAACAAGCAGTGTGGAGCCCGTGAGTGAGTCGGTCACGAACGTGCCTAAAAAGAAATAACAGCTTTCTGGGTTCAGTGGGTCGCGTTTTATAGTGCCCACGAAAAGAACCTTCCAAATCTTCTCTCCATCTACATTTGTCCTCTTCCCCATTCAACTTTATTATTTATTATCTATACATATACATTATCTAATTATTTTATTACAGTCAATTTTGCCAAATATGAAATATTTTTCAAATTTGAACACCAGATTTGGTCTATCCACAATACGTGTAAGAGCATCAATACCTATGTAACTAACTCATGACAGTTTCTTAAACATGGACTGCATAAATGGTACTTCTTTTTTGGGAGAGTAAAGAGATGCATCAGAAAAACTCTCCTAATACCTATCCAATTTTACCAACCACAACCACTTTTATTCATTTACTGCCATTTAACCATTCTCTGGATGTTAAGGAATCTCTAATAGAAGAATTACCCCCACAAGCATAACTGTCAGGAGGGATTCTACCTCTCCTATAATTTTTTTCATTAATAATGTTATGAAAAGAAAATAAGAAAAATGAAATAATTTATTTCATAAATTAAAATGAAATTAACATATGTATTAGTTAAAGACATATTTTAAAGAAATTAATATAAAAGAATTTATTGTACAAATAACTGATGCCTATACTTTTCTGTCCACGTAAGCTCCTGGGAGAGTACTTTATATGCAACAGTTCCTTATACACACGAGCTCCTGGGAGGGTACTTTATATGCAACAGTTCCTTACAAGTAAGTCCTCCTAAAACTGCTCCTAAAACTGCTGTAAACAGAAATTTAAAATCAATCTAATTGAACCAAAAACCACCCATCCTTTTGGACTTAATGGTTGAATTCTGAGAGTAGGCTACTCACCACTCGACTCACCAATCTTTTGCAGCAAACCTAGTATAATAAGTTGACAATACTGGCAGTATTATTTTGTTGAAGTAATCATTATCATTGCGACTAGTGAATGAAATAAGAAGCTCTAGGTACAAAGAACCTAATTATATAGAAAGGCATGATTTCAGCAGTACTGAGCTTCAGATCGTCCTTATTTCCTATCACTCTTCATTTATATGTGACCAAACCAATTGTTTCTTTTCCTTCCTTATGATAGACGGTTGGAACAAGTTAACCAAACCCATTCGATGGAATAACACGTTAGTCAGCACCAGCAGTCAGGACATGATTAAGATTCTGAATAGTTAGGCAAGCATGACCCAAGTAACTTTGAATATTCTAGACTGTCGGTGACACCATGGAACTCAACTTAAAAAAATGATTTTGAATAAAAAGAAACGCACAAGTCAAAATACTAGTCATATCAATTTAGAGATGAAATTACGTGGCCGTTATCATACAAATAATCAATTCATAAATCTATGGGGCAAGGGCAAAATTGGTGCCTAAAAGTGTAATAAGAGAAAGTTGGGTAAAGATAGAGCAACAAAAACGGTGCCGACACTCTTCAGTGGTTGGCGAGGGAAAGAAAACAAAAGGAGCCCCTACCCTACCCCACTCCCACACACTCACGTTTTGATTAGTTATCCCTTCTCAGCTGTAAGATACCAAGTTACCAGCAACGAAAACCACATACAAATACAACAATAGAGCCATTAAAAAAATACAAACAGACACTTTGTCAGCACTCAAAGTTGGTTGGCTACGCGACAAACTAGTGAAGAATACTTACAAACTTAGATAGCTAAAACATCAATCACGGGCAGTCAGTCAGGCAATGAGAAAATAGAAGAATATAGTAACTTTAGCAAAGAAAAGAGCTTTTTCAAAAGGGATAAAGAATCAAACAGAAATGAAATAAAGGAACTAGTAACAAACTCTTTGCTCATTCACTCTGATTGTAAGTGAAGGTTCTGTACATAATATGTGAACTTCTCTTTCCCATTTTTACAGCTACCCGAGATGGTTTGTGGTTGTACAGAAGAACACAAGAAAAACTATTTACAGAGTGGCGATTTCCTAATCCCCGAGGTTTAATTTCACTAAGCAGTGTGTGTTAAGGAGGGGGATCTATTAAGCCTCTCAAGAATACCGTTAGCCTTCCTTTTTGCCCTTGAAGTTCCACATTGCGCAACCTTAGACAGTGTACCATTCGCTTTTTCTTCTTCTCTAATTTCCTTCAACTTTGTTCTATCACTAAAACAGATAGTATACAGAATTGCAACACAATTTTCCTTGCTCCTCTCTGATGTGCTCTCCCTAATAATCCCCAATAACAAAGGAACAGCACCTAAATCACCCATTTCTTCAACAGCCCTGGGATGACTAGATAGGAGTGCCAGTATAGCCAACAACTCATCAACTAGAATGTGGTCCATCATCTTGTTCAGAATAACCCGAACCGCCCCATCTCGCACTGTCCTCCCTTTATTCTCGTGCACAAGACAAAGGTTAAATATGGCCGAAGCAGCATCTTTCATGGCCAATGGCTGTCCCTCATCCAAAAGCTCAAGCAAATGCTTGATAGCCCCGGATTTTCCAATTATGTGTTTGTTGGAATCAAGTGCGGACAATGTGAAAATAGCAGCAGCAGCATTGCTCCTGGTTTGAATTGTTCCACTTTTCAAGGCATCAATAAGCAGAGAAATCACTGCAGGATCCTCTGCAAAGGCCTTCTTGTTATCATCATGGATAGAGAGATTGAGAACAGTGGTGATCAAGTCCTCGTGGAGATCAGGGTCAGTAGAAGCCGTGCCAGGTGATGATAATGGACTCAGCAACTGAGGAATCACATCACTGGACTCCCCAACAAGGATTCGAATAGAAGGCATTCGCTTTGTCAAAAGACGAAGCTCCTTGGCAGCTTGTTTCTGATCAGAAACAGACAATGACAACTTGCGAAGCAACGAATTCAAATGGTTCCTATCCGCAATAGTGACCACTTCATCAATGTCCTTAACAGGCTTAGGAAGCTCAATTCCACGGTCCCTACACCACTGCAAAATCATGTCTCGGACCAAGTAATTAGGAGTTAAAATTGTGTGAGACAGAACCTGCTGGGTCTGCGGACACGTTCTGTGGCCCTCATTCAACCACCTCTGAATGAATGGCCTATCATAAGTCTGAAGAAGCAATACAATGAAATTAAAACACACAAATACATTCATTCATCACTCCGTGTCACGCTTTCTAAATTCTAAAGGATTAGTCTATAAACTCTAAGCACTAACAGAAAAAAAAATGAAATTGAAATTGAAATTGAAAAGACGGAATAACCTAACCTGGCCGGTGGATAAGATAACGGGATCCGTCATCAATTGGGTTGAAATGGGGCATCGAAATTCGGGAGGAAGGGGAAAGTCGTCCAAAGAGTTTGGAGACTTCAAATGTTTGAGAGACGAAAGGGTGGCGATGGCTTCGTCGGCGGCTTCCACCGCGTAGTCGTCGGAGTCCACGATAGCCTTGACCAATTCCCTCAACCTCTCCTTCAATTCCGACGCCGACACTCCTCTCACTCGCTCCCTCTTCGCCATCACTATTCCTATTAACTCCCCAAATTCATTCCCTTTTTTCTTTCTTCCTAATTCAAACAAATGAAAATTCTGTCTTCTCTTCTCTTCTCTTTTGTATCAGAATGATGACAGTTAACGAAATTGTAAACAGTAAGCAATGTGTCTCTGTCTCTGTCATGTCATGCCTCACAACACAACACACACAATTTAACTCTCTCTTTCTCTCTTTCTCTCTCTGCGAGTGCGTGTGTGCAGAGTGCAGATACCGTGTAGCGTGGTAGGGTGATAAATCTAATAATAAATAAAATAAATAAATAAAATAAGCTAGTTATAACGGCACGCCACCGACCCACTGGGCCCGGCCCAGCCCATATCAAAGGCTGGAGTGTAATGTGCGCGTGAATTAAATTGAAGTCTATTAATTAGCACAACAAACAACAGGTTTTTAAGGAATGCAGAATCAGAAACCGATTCCTTGTAATAAAAGAACTTAGTCAATGATATAAAATGACAAAATCACTATTAAATGATTACTTTCTACCAGAACAGATCCTAATATTTAACATCTTCCCATAATGTTAATGTCTTAAATATCATTACTTCTCTGTCAACTACTATAAATGTTTTTCCTTTTAATAAAAACACATCATATTTAACTCTTTAAAATTCTTCTATTTTTAGATATTCTTTCTGCGTTGTACATTGTGTGCTTATGTTTAAATCTATTATTAATGCTTCTATGAATTAAATAAATCATATATTATAAAGTAAAATCTTTTAAAGAAAAATAATTTAGTAATTTAATAAACCCAATATTATATATTTTATTTTTTAGAATATAGTTAATTTCAATATAAAAATACTTCATAAACTAATCAATCACACAAACATATGCTCAAAAGGAAACTATAAATTTAGTTATATGAAAATAAAAAATTAACGCATAAAATATTATAGCAAAACCCAACATATGATTCCTTAATATTGCTCAAAACATTTCATAAAAATATATTTTTAAATTCTTATTTTAAATGTTTACTAAAACTTACATTTTATATTAATCAAAATAATTAATTAAGGGCAAAAGTCAACAAAGTAATCAATCAAATCAAATAAAGCTATTTATTTAATCGTCACTACATGTATATATTTATTAATGATTTAAATATGACGTAACTCTTAAAATTATATTAATATTATTTGAGTAATGACAACTATGATAGTTAGTTCGTAGCCTCCTAAGATGGACTTATGATTAGGTTTTAATTTCAATTGTAATTTATTTTTAATCTTAATAACACAAGCATTGTTATCTTATTTTTTTCATTTCTTACAATAACATAGTATTAATGAGCATATTAACTGAAAATTATTAGTTATTTAAAAAATAAAAATTATAACTTTTGAGTATATGACCGTACATGCGTGAATTGTTAGAACTAAATATTATAGTTAATTGTAACGTAATAACTTGGAGAGTTGTCCACATTCATCTTAATTATATTTGATTATATGTGATATAATGAAAGTTTACCAAATGAGAAATGAGTATGAGCAAATCAAATCTCAAGTTTGTACTTAAAAAGATGATTAAGATCAAAATTTATTGATCATCTAGACATAATTGTAACTGTTTTTAAGAATAAAAGAAAAGAAGAAAGAGACCCATTATGGTTAAGAAAAAAAAAAAAGCGATACAAATATAAAAAATAATTTTTAAATTGTATAATCTAAAAATAAAAAAATAATTTTTAGATTATTTAATTCAAAAATATTTTTTAAATTGTATAATTCAAATTTTTCTTACAAATATATGATTTCTAAATTTTTAATTTAAAATAAATTTTAAATTATATAATCCGAAAGTTTTAGATTATACAATTTAAAATTGGACAAAATAAGATTTTTGTACTAATACATAAGTGATAATTCCTTTTTTATCTTTAAGATTCTCGTTGATCAATTCCATTTTTACCTTTAAGATTCTCGTTAAACAAGATTGTTAGTGGTTGACATGAGTTATTTTTGTTTAATATTTATAATTTTCATTTTTGACAATAAAAAGAGTTTTAATTTGATATTACATATATATGGTATGTATATGAATTAGTTACAAATGACTAAAAACAGTCTATTTTTTAAAAAAGTTGACTATTCAAAAAATTTTTAACAATGAAAAGAGTTTTTATTTTATACTGATGCAACCTAAATCCTCTGATAATTATTCAAGCGTGTTGCTTTGAAGGAAGGTTACGTTCTTTAAACTTGAATGAAATTGAGCTAGAGATGGTTTGAAGAGTGAATTGTATGCTGGTTTGATTCATAGTTATCACCATTTCTAGAGAGCTAGCTTTGTTACCACGAAAGGGGTGTCAGATAAACCAAGAATTGAAGAAAAGACGAGTTTGGAGAAAAAGAGAAAGCAGAGAAAACAAAAATGATCTCCAATTGAGTTACTCTTTAGAGGTAAGAGTGACTGCCAACTGACAGAGTTCCATTACAGCTGTACTCCGACAGCGATCTTTAGAAAAATGTTGCAACCTCGGCATAGAAACTCAACTCATGAAACATATACATACCGTTCTTAGTATCTGTTACATACAACAACACAAGAGTTACATATACAACGTACAGGGAACAGGCACTGAATTTGCTGGAAGCCTACAACTAGACTACTCGTTTAAGCACCTTTCTGCGGCAGTGTTTCAAATGCTGAAACTGTGTTATCAAATTTTATACGATGTATTGGAGCACCACTTTGCTTAATAGCACAAGCTGTCTTCTCTTCAAGGGGGCAACGTGCTTTAAGCATAGAGAATACATGGTTATTTAATCTCCTAGCTTTTTTCATTGCTTCCAATAAGGCTTCCCATCCCTGTTAAAAGAAAAAAATAAATGCTATTTTAAACAGCACACAAGACACAAAGAAAACCATCGCTCCTTATGCTTGGAGGACCTGGAATTTAAATTGCACTACCAGGTCGCAGCTTCTTCATAAATATGAGTTGTTATAACATCTGGTATGACATCCAAGTTAAATCTGATTTGTTTTAACATGGTAAAACTGAAGTCGATCTTTAGTATTGGTGAATTGAAAAAACATAATTTTCTAGAAATGAAGTACAGAAGAATAAATAATTGAGCAAGACGAAAAACATTTCTATAATGTTTGCGTGAAGTATGGACAATAATTAAAGCAGTAATTTCATTAATAGATAATGATTATGTAAACCTAGCAAGTATTCATTTTGGGTGCTTTGAAGAAGTAATATCAACCTGGACAGCAAATTGTGAGTTCTTATGTGTTTGCATAACAGATACAGCCTCCACTTCTGCGATATTGAGGATCTGATAAGAAAAGTCAAAGAGCTCAAAATGCAGCTGCTGCCCAAGCAAATAAATAATAGTACAGCCTCCCCAAGCAACTGAATCTCCCAGCTTTTCATTACTATTTGATGGCACTTGAGCAGACTCTTCCAAGTATCCCTACGTATCTCAAGCAAAAGCACACAGTAAAATAAATAAATATATATATATATATATATATACTTATAAAAAATTACACACTAGGAAATTTATTAATGTATTGAACAAAATGTTACAAAGTGATTCATGTTAAATTTTAGCCATCTTAACCTTTAACCTGTAATGCTTCTAAACGGGCCAATTTAACTGACCAAAACATGGAGCTAAGAGGTGTGGAGATACAAATAATTAAACTCGGCATGTAAAGAATTTGATATGCGGAGTCAATTCCTCATTCAAAGCACTAGCAAGTTATTAAGCAGTGTGAAAAGTGAAAGAGGGATGTGGAAAGTTGCTCCTTACAATTTGGAGGCCACTGTATATTCGATAGAAATCTTTAGAAATTGTAATGTCAATGAAGCCTGTTTTAGGTGCAGCACTCCATTTACTGCAATATTTATCCAACGCAGCACTAGTGAAAGCAAGTGCATACTCCAGCACACTTCCAGTATTCAAGTTAGCCTTGTATAAAAGATCTGCAATAAAAGAAACAAGGTCTGAGCCAGTAATAAAGGATCATGTATGTGCTTTTATTTTAAATTCAAATAAGGATTCTAGAAGAATTAGGTAGTTATGATCAAGATCAGATAGTTTAAATCTGATCTGATTTGATTCTCCCTTTTCCTATCTTATCCTTGCATTTGTTTTATAATCAGGGTGGTTATGAATTCTACTAGCCAGCTTTGCCCATATATCTATCTCATGTAATTTTGATCAATGTATAATAAAAAGTATCCTTTTTCTTCTACTAAAATAACAGATCACAAAGTAAATGAACACAAAGCCTAACATTAACGTCTCTAGAAGAAATAAATAAAAAAAGGATTTAGTTAAAATCAAACCCCCACAGTTGATTTTATGCAACCAAAAGTCAGAAAGATTTATTGACAAAGAATTTATCATAAATACAAAGGTATAATAATGTATTTGTTGAAAAAAAAGGTTTAGGGTATAGAGGGAGAAAAAGAAATGAAGTTTAATTGATATTACTGTGATATATTACAATGAATTTGATGTGTTCATAAAACCTACAGCACTAACCCTTATTTATACTAATCACACTCCTACCTAAATAGATAAAAAAAATCATGATAATATAAGGAAATACGGTAACTAATCTTGAGAGATAAATGAGGAAACAGGAAAACTAACCCTAGAGGATAATGTGAGATATGATAAGATATTTTTGGCCATCTAAGTCTATTCTAACAATTTTCTTTCTCAAAAAAAATTTATGCTATTAGTTGCCTAAAATCAGGCATAAGGCCTGATGCAGTGGGTGGATAAGAATTGAAAGAAGAACGTGGTGGCAGTAAATGCAGATGCTGAGCCTCTCAAAATGCACTTTGGATTACATGCCTCTCTCAGAATGATTTTGATGATTTCACTTTTAGATTAGTTAAATTGTATTTTGAAATTTTGTCGGTTTTCTAGTGATTTGGTAATATTGTTAAATGTTACTAAATGGTAAATGTTGGTTTGGCTCAAAAATGTATGTCATAACAACTGTTACGATCCCACAGGTCTATCCCAGCGAGGTTTATTCGAGATGTTTAGTCCTTAACCATGGTTTTTGAAATTGGAAAAAGTACTACTATGCTACCAAAATTTCGAGCCAAATACACTCAA
The DNA here is from genome assembly GCA_030347555.1 of Lablab purpureus. Taxonomy (NCBI): domain Eukaryota; kingdom Viridiplantae; phylum Streptophyta; class Magnoliopsida; order Fabales; family Fabaceae; genus Lablab; species Lablab purpureus. The sequence goes on from CM059259.1 coordinate 19,652,225, forward strand.
TCATCAAATTGAGATTGGAACTTTCATTTGAAAGATTCATGCACCAAGAGAGTGTGCCAATACAATGCTATATTTTTCTCTTTTTTGTGAAGTTTGAATGAGGCACCTCAACATATCAAGACTGGAGTATCTCTTGACTGAAGGCAATTTGGTTGTGGGATCCGGAGAACAACAAAAGTGAGATATGTCTTGGTTGTATGAACTTTGATTTTAGTGGAAATCCCACAAACGGTTCTTTAGGGACAATATACAGACCATAGTGATAAATTGAACCAGTATAAAATTTATTTGTGCAATATTAAGAAATTGTTTTTTGGACCACGTTCAAAGTCATATATAGTCAACCTCACATAATAAGATAAAGTTATTGTTGTTGCGTAGCCCTTTTGACATAAAGACATTATGTTAAGTTTTCACCATAATTTCTCCATGAAGATGTTTAGACAATGAGATTCATGTCTGTTGCATCATGATGATACTAAACTAATTTGAGTTATACATTTTTTCCCTTTAATTTATTTATTTTTATTTCATTTCCTCCATTTGAAATACCATATGGCCATTATATTTCCTATTGTTAAAATCTAAGTTTTCAACTATTTTTTTACAAAGAAACGTGCCCAGCTAACAGCAAAAAGATAAGAAAGCATATCCAACAGCGCACCTGCAGCTTCTGCTTGTTTTGACATAATATGGAAAGAGGCAGGTGATGGGCAACCAGGGTATGAAACCATTGCAGCAGCTGTTGCTTTAAAGAGACTAACAACAGGGCTGTATTCACCATCTTGAGAAGTTACTATTTGACCATCTCCTCCAGGAAGCAAACCCATCCAGGGAGCAGTTTGCATGAAATCCATAGAATCCTTTTCTCTCTGTCAAGAATGCAATGTATTTACCACTATTACTCACAAATTAAAGTACCAAAGATGAAAACATCAAGATTGCAATCAAAGGAAATATATGGTTCCTGATTATTTTCCATCTAAATGTTAAAATGTTCACAATGGACAAAATTATCAAAGTAAATGTAGAATAAATTTTGGTTGAATACTAATAAGACAAACTTTGAAAAGAGATGGTATTGTATATTATTAGAAGAGAATGTTTCCCAATCACAACAAAGTCACTCTATATAAAATGAACCCCAAGAGCTGCTTTTATAGACCTAGAGAAAGTGCTCACAGATTTACTCAACAGGTACTAAACTATTCATTTTGCTCATATATTATCAAAAGCAAATTATTTTAATTTAAAAAGACAATAAATGATAACGAAAAAGAGCCCATCAAAAGGTAACTCGTCAAACAGGAAGAAACTTTTCCAATTTTACCAGTAACACTATCTATTTTGCAAAATTTATCATTCAACACTATGCATCCTTGTAAAATTACTTTGGGAGTTTGAAGATTATAGATAACTATTATACTTTAACTGACATTGGATCTCTAGTTCAGTTATTCAGATTCTTAAAATGCTTTTTTGAGATTCCAAACTCCCTAAATAGCTCTTACTTTGTTTTGCTTTAAGTGCAGAACCAGCCTGGTCCAAGTACAAAATATTAGGATGGGACTCGACCCGTAATGAATAGAAATTTATAAAATAAAATAATAGTATTTTATTCTTCAAAACCTTAGAAATAAGGGGGCAGGGTAGTTTATTTGATACAAAAACCACATTTCTCTCTCAAACCCCTTCTTCACTTCTCTCCAAGTTCTATACTGAAACTCTACCAGTTTGGAAAATGGGAAAAGACGAGTTAGAACTGTAGGTAGGCATAAGGAATGATTCTAACAGATCAATTTTACAAAATAAGTAAGTTTTCTCGATAGTTCTCTATGTTATAGTTGAAAGCTTATTCTAGCTTCTTGGGATAAGAAACTAACCATAAGTAAGCTAAAATGCTACTCAGGTTTTGATTAGATAAAGAATCTGAGGATAGAAAGTTATTCTCTGCAAGAGTTAGGAAGCCATAGGAATCCAGGTTAGGGAAACTTTCATTTGAAAACAACATAGATGGAAACTTTAGTGATTCTGGTCGGTAAAATAGAAATACAATCGATATATGAATTTGCAAGATTGTTAGAAATGAGTTATATGATTGCTTGGTTGATCTGTATGATGTTAGATGAAGCATGCAACATGTACTTTGGGTGATTGAGAAGGAGAAACCATGATTTTTTTGTCTCTGAGTTTGTTGTTCTAAGTAATCTCGATCGATCATAACCGTGTTAATGTGACCTTGTGGTGCGTTTGTCGCTTGGCGCCATCACTCAAACGACAATTGAGAGGCGAGGCCTTTGCTTAAGCAAGATCGGTCCAAAGGGGAGAAAATTGGTTCGACCTTGTTCTCACTCAAGCGAGACTGGACTAGTTTGTGTGGTGACAATGTGGCAATCTCGCTCAAGCGAGGGACTTGCGCTTGAGCAGGGGTTGGCCATTCTAGGTGCATACTTGTGATTGTGTGATGATATATATTGTGTTATATGTTAATCCAAAAGAATATGTGTTTTGATGATGATGAATCTAAAAGAAGATGGTCTCTCACACCTTAAATTTTGGAATCTTGAAGTCTTTATGAAGATTTAGAGTTGTATTGTTGTATATGTACATTTGTAATAGTTAGAAAACCAAGTGAAGATCCTAGCATGCACTCTACTCTAAGGTGATAAATCACTGAACATAGGATTTGCTTTAATCCGAATCAGTATAAATATTTGTGTTATCTTCTCTCTATCCCTACACTTTTTATATTCAGTTTATATTATGCTCTATACACTAATTTCTTATTAAGCAGAATAGTGAGAATTGTTAGGATGTGTAGAGCCTGAGGTTATTATCCAAAATCTACTAAGAAACTGGATAGGCCAAATGGAGTCTAAGGCAAGCGACCATAAATTATTGCATGATTGAGATATGATACATGTATTTCATGTATGGTACTCGGAGTAGTACACTATATTAGTGTGGTGAGCTAAACTTGAGCAGATTCACTGAAGTCCTAGGTCTCACTGATAGTTCCGGATAGACTAAGATACCAGGTGGTAAAGAGTTGATGGAGGAACACTAGTGAACCTGCCCAAGGCTACGAGATGAGGTATGCCGAGAGTGTTTGATGGGATCAATGGTCCTACTATGTGAGTAGGGTGATTTGGTTCCTAGTTGTTTGATTTGTGTGCTCAATGCAATTGGCAATCACAATGTGACTCATATATGTTAGCCTCTTTGTTCGGATATAGCTGTCTTAGTCTTCTAAAAGACATTCATAACATGTGATGTATGTGTGTTGAGATGTGATTATGATTGATATAGTGTAATTATATATGATTGTAAGCTAAGCATTTTCTGATATTTATGTTTTGTACTTTATCTAGTAAATAATTGGTGAGTATTATTGTTCTTAAATGAATGATTACCCTAGCATGTCTTGTGATCTACACTGATCGTATGTATGTACAGGAGCAAAAATGTTATCAAATGATACAGGAGAGGGTTCAGGACAACAACAGTAGATAACTATCCTATAATAATTGTTTTTGTCCCATCCTCTTCATTTTAGGTAGTGTTAGAAAAACATATTACGAATTCTAAAACAATCTTGAAATATAAAGCAGATTTGTTAAGTTTTCAGCTTATGTTGATGGCAATTCCAATAAATAAATTGGTAATTGAACTGAGTTACTGACCAACACAATATCTAGAAGCCCCATCCAATATAATACACTTCCAATCTCTTTTATGCCATGAAGAACCTCAGCTTTCAACTCTGATTTTGTCTCCCAGTTAAGATGTTCCTTAACAAGTCTCACACAACCTGTGTAGAAATATTCCAAGTTAATTTCTCAGACATGATCATGTATCTATTTACTGCGTTCCTTTGTAGTTAATTTGTTTATGATAAAATTATTTGTAAAGACCATGAAATATAACTGTCTTGATATATTTCTAGCAAAACCTTTCAGTGCATTTCAGATTTTGAAAAATGCATTATCCTTCAATGGTTTCTTCTACTAATATAAGAAACACGAAAGAAGAAAGAATGTATCATGTGAACGACCTCAACTTCTTAACAAAGACACGTATCTAGTAATACTTTACTAAAAGGAAAGGACAAAGAAATACATGCTACTGAACTACCAAGTACTAATAATTAATATTTATCTAAGAAATGTTTTTGGTCACCAACTGCGTAATTGGTGCATATTTACCTAGAATTTGGAATATTGTATGATGCATGCATATCCAAGCATATGAACCACCAATACGATTTACATGATAAAACTCTCTGTTATTTTGTCAATGACTCGCCTTTCACAATTTTTTGTACTTCAACAATTTTCTATACATTGAATCAGTATATGCTGAAAGAAAAATACATTTTAAGCATTCATATATAAGTAAATAGCAGATAAAACCTTTTTTCTTATAAAAACAAAGTGAACGGAAAAATGTCACCATATACCTGTCACACCTCCATCAAAAGGAAGCAGCCCAATTGATTTTGGCAACGATTCTTGTAATCCTGTAATCATTGGTTCAAACAAAGTAATCTGGAAACAGCACACATTTACATTGTTAGTGAGCCACATCTAAATTTTAGAAAATCAATAAATATAGACATCCGAAATAAAAGCATCCGATATGTATGTGTGTCGGTCTATAAACTATAAACAACAATCAGTTGCTTAATATTTATATATTAAGGTAGAAACTTTCGTGAATGTCATTGTGGAATCTATATAATTGAAAAACTACATGTTGTAACATTTACATTTCATCATTCACTTCCCTATCCCTAGCATGACAGTGTGCATAGATCAACATATGACTGTGGTAAAACTTTTGACAATTTTACATATCTTGAAAAGTTATTGTCACTCAATTCTCTCTTCATTAAGATAAGCCTTGCACTACGTATTCATTGCCTAAGTCATTTTTACACAACTATAAAGAGTTAGTCGATCAGTTTTCCGTAGCCAGGACAACTCTGCACTTCATAACCTATTATTGAAATAGGGCATAGGTATCTTGAATATGGATACTAAATGTATACACATGAAGGACTTTTTGTTGATAAGTAAAAAAACTTCATTAGGGTGACAAGGGTTAGGAAGCAAGGAAAGTTTTAATTAGTTTGCACAACTTGTTATTGTTTAGTTTATTATCAACCTTAACGTATATATAAAATTATATTTTACAATGTTTAGGATGTTTCAACAGAAAAGAATTGTGCAATTAATTATCAGAAAAAATAAAGAACAGCATACCTTGTTTGATAAATGATCAAGAAGGGCTCTAATAAGCCAAGGTAATGATCGGGATCCCAGAAGTCGAACAACAGAAAACATGTGAGGTATTCCAAAGAATCCACTATGCAGTCGTGCAAAACTTTGATGGGCAGAATTCAAATCCTATCGCAGAGGGAGACAATTAGAAACTTATATATCTATATATGTACATAAAGAAAATTGTAGAAAGCACACAAATGCGATAGTTCATCTCCCTCTCCCTCTTTATAAATAAACTGAACAAGTAAAACAGAAAATGATAGAAAAACAGAATAGAGCCAAAGCTGAGAAAAATTATCTAAACTCCAAGTAATTTGCATTAAACTTTTCTATACTTGGAACAGACACCTGGCAGGTGGTCCGAAGGACTAAACCATGCTGACATAAATTTTGGAACTTGCAAAATGGAAAGCGGAGATAAAAAAATTGTCAGAGGAAGTAAATCACATTATTTTACTAATGTAAACATCTGACTTAAGTGAGACTTTGAACTGCTTATATTTAACATGTTTATGATCACAAAGAGATGATTATTTAAGCCATTAAAAATATAGATACTAATTGTATAATGGTTGTACCATTAAAGGCAGTAAGAGGAATTCTTACCTGAGTACCGCAATAGAAACTGGGCTTAGCAGAGGGTACAGATGGCTTTTGAACAGGAACAGTCCTTGATGATCTAATAAAACGTTGAGTAGTATTGCAGAGAATGAAATTTGGCAAAAAATCGCTTTGCATCTCTGACCAAATCTAGCATGCATAAAGAATTAGATCAAACGAAATTGCAAAAACACCAAGTCATGAAATTATAAAGTATCATATAAATAGTGGTTTCAGATTTCAATATGAAATTCAATATTAAAAACTAACAGGAAATTAATTATCAATATTGTGCGGAGAAGAAAGGGAGACATCAAATTAAAGTACATCTTTAGAGCTCAAAAGAAAAACCTGTGAGGCCAGTCGGCTAGAAAATGATACAAGGGAGATGTTCTCTTGCATCTCATTCAACATGAGACTGAAAGAGTCTACAGAAAGATCTCTAGAGAGTAGTTCATGGGAATGTTTTAAGACATCCAACAACTTCTCTAATTCCTTAAATAAAACAGTCAAAGTATTGCGTTAGTTAACGAACATTGAGAAAAGAATAGTTCACAATTGTTGGCAATGGGAAGTAGTAAAAGGTAAAATCACTAACCACTATGGCACACAGATCCTGACATTCAAAGCGATCAAACAAAAACTCAATATTTTCGCGGAAAACCTTGTTAATCCGTTCAGTGATCAAACTTCGCAAATTAATCATCCTCCCAAGAAGCTGTACATCACAATATATTTAATCACATGAGAGAAATTACAATTATGAAATCCAGCATTACATTTGTGTGTGTGAGAGAGAGAGAGCGAGATCATATAAATTGAACAAGGAATACATCATGAAAATAAAAAGATAAATTATGTAAGTATCAGTCTTAGTCCTCATTATCATTTTCTTCTTTAGTTCATTGAGAAAGAAGCTACTCTTATACTTAATAGTTTTTCTAGAATTGCTTTTGGCCCAGCTTCTCCTTTCAAAGAGAGAAGTCCCAAAAGTTAGAAAAAACACCACGTAAACTCTTGGTATCCACAAGCCACTTTGGAACCAAACTAATAAAAGTGGAGTTAGGTTGAACAATTAAGGTGGAAACACTCTCCCAGCACCTGTTTTTCCATTCACAAGATTTCAAACCAGGACTTTCTGATCGACAAGCTTTGCTAACTCATGGGAAGCTTTTTATGAAACTGACTGTTAAATCAGTGTATGAAACCAAATTCTAGAGGAAAAATATACTAAAAACTTATTCCTGCTTATAATAGTGCACAAAGACTGCTTTGTATACTTCCTCAAGTTATAGAAAGTCACATCATTCCAAGGTCACTTGATGATAACGAGGTTTGATTGGTAACACCCTGATATGTATTAAGAAAAAAAGTAATAAAACAGTTGTTCACTAAAAGTAGGGCTTCGTGTTTCCAGATACTGCTGGGAGACTGTTGATTTAACAGCATGCATATATATTTTTTCCAATCCTCCTACCCACGCCCCACCTTGGGCTATTTTAATATTAAAAAAATGTTAACCAGGTAGTATACACCCAGCTTACACTTTAATGCACCAGATCAAATTTATGTAAAAGAAACATGACAACAACGTAATTCACTAACCTTCACTCTAGTCATTTTAAGCAGCATATTGAGCCTTATGGGTTGCACGGCATACTTTTCTGCATTGTCTGATGCAAAGAGGAATGAAGGATCAAGCAATTCACTGCATGATTTAGGCATCCATCATTGGTTCGTGGAATAATGAAAAGAAAATCTGGTTGAGCCAGAGAAAAATGAGCATACCTTGCTGCCCAACTTTTGTAATATGTGAAAATGGTTTCACACAATTTTGTGACAAATATATCAAAACAATGATCCACCTGTGAAAAAAGTAAACAAAAATCAGTTGATCATTAGAGAAAGCATATGAGGAGAAACTGGTAACAGAAGCAAAAATCATATTTTACTAACACCATAATTCACTATCTGCTACCGGTATAAACTGATGTTAAATAAGTCATGAAGCATGACCTTACAAACAACTCTTAAATATAAAAGAAAATACATAAAAATGCAAGTTTATCAAGGATCCTGCATCCTCCCAGTCCAAAAGTTCTCACTCAATTTTCTGGATGACTCCACAAGGATCCCCCCACTTATACCCCTTGTCCTTAATTCTCCAGATATTCTCATATCATCTCTTACATTTAATAAATGTAGGATACCTGACACCACATAAGTTACTCCCATCAATTTAGTGCACTTCACCATATGCCCTAATCATCTGTATCAGATATTATACTGTTCCAAGAAATTCACCATATAATCAACTAGCATTAGCCTTCAAGTTAAAAATTTCAAATACCTCAGCCTCAATTTCATCGTATAAAAACCGCTGCTTCAGCAACACCAAGGCTTGCTGAGCAGAATCATTATAGATGTCAAATGGCATCAGAACACTCTCAAGAAGACCAGAACTTGGTGACTCAAGTACACAATCCACCAACATCCAAGGAAGAGAGCATTCAATCGGGAACTACATCAAATAATGAACTAAATTTAGTACAAGGGGAGGTGGAAAAACATGCATATAAGAAAAGAGTAATTAAAAAGAACAAAAGTCTGGTAGAATTTGAAAATTTCAAAGTTTGAAATACAACATTAAGAACCTTTTACATAGGAATGACTTCTTGAAAATAGAGTGATGTTGAAGTTTAGAAAAGGCTATCAGCAAGAATGAAGAAAGATCAGATTCACACACAACATATAACTTCTCTTTCTTGATAAAACATGTTTTTACGAAATACTCAGCCTTCTTTTACTTGTTATTTCAGTCTCTATGAGTAGTTTATGTAGCATTAACAGAATCAGAATTTGGTGGGGAGTAGGGTATAACTAAAGTATACAGAATTCGAGACAAGACATTAACTTTCAAAGGGTCAGGATAAAGAAAAACCTCAATCTTAGAAGAGAATTTTGGAAAAAATATCAGATACAAACCATCATCCTACTATATAACAATTCACATTCCAAGTCGCTAGCCTACCATTATTTGAGTTCTTTTTATTCAATTACAAGTACAAATAGATGAGTGAATGCTTGATGAAATCAATATTTTGCAAGGAGCTATGAAATTTGTAGCTGGTCTTATCAAGAGTGATTGCTGTAAACATGATAGACATAAAATTCAAATAATTTTGTGGAAATGAGTATTACCTGAATGACTCGCGAAGACTCTAAATAGAATTCTCTAAACCATAAGAAACCAAGATCTGTCAATGTTGCAACAGTCGCTGCAAGCATCATGACCCAAGTCAATTACACTGAAGGACGCAATAAGCCATATGCAATGGATTCTATATTAGTAAACTATTTCAGAAGTTAGAGGGACAAAATCTTTCAGAATTTCCTACCTTCTAATGTATTTCTTCTCTAGTCCAAGAAATTAAAATCTTTTAGGATATACTTTCTAAAAAAATTGGTGACAATGACCTTCCAATAGGTATGCTTAAGGTACAATAATGAGCAGACAAAAACAAGTTGTGACAGCTAAATCATAAGCACAAAAATGAGCTTGGATGCTTTAAAAGGACCAATCTTCACTTTTAGGTCCACATGACAGGGGCAAACATACTGAACCTGATAATTTATCAGACAACTAAATAGCACACATAAGGGTGAAATTTATTTAGACACTATTCGACTCAAGAAAGTAGATGTCAGCTTAATGTTTGTTCAGCTACCATTTAAACACCCCGTGTACCCTCCCAATTCAACTATGGTTTAGTTTTGTATTAGATGTTTTAACTTGTGTAAGAGCCCAAAGATTTCATGAACACCAAATGATATTGTAAATAATCGTCTATCAGCCCCATTGCATGTATGTTCTATTTCAATTTCTAGATGTTGGACTAGTTTACCCTTTTATTCTCATAAAAACCAAGGGGTAGAGGATCCCCGAATAAGTTGAAAGCAGTGCACCATGAAGCCATATATTCATTAACAACAATATAACACAAAATGTAATGCTTCAAAACTAACCCCCTAATGTAGGAGAGGAGACATGGGGAAGGACTAGTGAGAGAAGAGGTTGTCAGTTTACATGATATTTGACATATCAATGGAACGTGTCCAAAGGATGAGTCTTTGCTGTAACATTGATGCTTGGATCAATCGAAGACCATTACCTGAGTAGTCTAAAATATGAAGGAAAAAACCAAGCTTGTAAAAAAATGTCTCCAGCTGTTTTAAATCATTAACTGGGATTTCTGAGCCACTATTGCCAAAGAGTCCGCCTGGCCTCCTAAGGTTACCACCAGAAACCACCTCATATATTAAGAACTGCAAGCAGTGCACCTGTAGGAAAGAGATTAGCTAAGCAACAAATACAGAAAGAACTTGTAAAGCAGCCCAAGAAAGGATATAGAGAATCATTGGTAACAACTTTTGATTGCTATAATGTATGTGAATACACGTGAAGAAAGTTTGAAAAAAGTAATCTAAGAAAAGGAAGAAAATAATTTTTTTCGAAAGCATAACATGTAGGAATGAGTCTTCCCATATGCATGACCACATAAATGAATGTTCAACGTGCTTGAGCATCTTTATTTATTTTCCTCTATCACAGCATTGGTAAGTCCAAATGCTAGTTCAACAAAACATCTATACAGATAGCAGAATTCAATATTTAGCACTGAAACTTTGGCCTCCAATAAATGCAGCTCTTCACTTACATGCATATTGATATAACAAATTATATAACAGGAGCAGCAAGAGAATTGAACATGATGCAGACCTGAGCAGTAGTTGGGGCAACTGCTCTCGGATAAAATATGTTTGCTTTGCTTTCTTCACCTCCATGCTGTGAGGACTGTAACTCAGATTCTGATTTGTTTGTATTAGCCATCCAATCAGCTGAAAGGGTCCGCATATCTGAAAGAATCCTGAAAATCCATATTTGGGTAATCGATATAAAAAAGAAAAAAGAATGAATGAACAATCGATGCAGACTTTTCAATCAATGAACCGTTTTCCTGGAAATTTTCTTGAGATTCAAATGAAGAGACGAAGTTAAGCATGATAGGATAATTCAAAAAATAATCAAATACTGCATATAAAATTTTTAAAATACCCAATTTCTATCAAATAATAATAAGAGAAATAATGAAACCACAGGCAAAATTTTGCAAACTGAAAATCCAGGTTTTGTTCACAGTCTAAACTCTAGCTATACTCCTTGACTGAGCTGCTCACATATGTCACAAGCATCATGCAATGCAATTTACAACAAAAACAAATAAAGTAAGAAACTGAAACAAACTTCATAAGCTCACAAGAGCATTCTGATTAACAAATAACAACTACTAATATTTATTATTCGAAATTTAAACTTTTCCCCAGGATATCATTACATCTTCAGTAGGGGTGGCAAAACGGGCCAGCCCGGCCCGTTTAGGCCCGCCCCGCCATGAGCCCGCCAAAAACGGGCCGGGCCGGGCCAGCCCGCCACAGTGATACGGGCCAAAATTTCTAACCCGCTCCGTCATAAGGCGGGCTGGCGGGTTGGCCCGCCTATATTTTTTGTTTTCCATTTTTTTGAAAAATCTATTTTTTGGGTTTTTTATTTTATTTTTGGATCTTTGGTTTTAAATTGGACTTTTTTTTTCTTTGCAACTATTTTGTTTGTGTCCAATTTAAATGAATTTTTGTAATTACAACAATATATTAAAGATGTATATGGTGACATGGCATTTAAAAAGTACAAGCTAAAAGACATAATATTTATTATAAAAGAAATTGCAATCAGTGAGGTGTTGAAGGAACCCTAGGTATAGCTACTTCCCCAAATTTAAAGAGAATGAGTGAGAGTGAATGAGGTGTTATATTTTTTTCGCGGGGCAGCGGGCTGGCCCGCCCCGCCCCTGGCCCGACGGGTTGGCGGGCTAGACAGGCCGGGCTGATACGGGTTGGCGGGTTTAAAATGCTAGCCCGTCCCGCCTATATGTTGGCGGGCCGGCCCGCCAGGCCCAACCCACTTTGCCACCCTAATCTTCAGAGTGTGTATTTAAAATTTAAAACCTCTCCCAGTAGCTCTTTAATTAACTTAAGATCAAAGGAGACAATATCTTCTAGACTGTTTGAGTGAAAAGCTTGAAAATAAATGCACTAGATTTATATACATTACAAAGCTAACAAATACGAAAAAACAGCTTACAAGAGAAATCTAACTGTACTTCCTATGTTATAATGTATCAGGCTACTTTGGTAAGCTGAACCATTATTATTATGTAATTTCCAACAGAATACACACTTGGAGAAATCAAAATAAGCTAATAGGAAAGTTAACTAAATTTTCTGTAGGTAGAATCAAAATACTCTATAGAATGAATGTTAGACCCAACTATCTCATATACGTTATTTTATGTTTTGTACGAGGTTATATACTACAAGCTGTACATAAATAGAACTTGGTATGAATAAAACAAAAAATAGAACAAGCCAATCTCTTCCATACTTTGAACAAGAAGCATTTTATCTCTTCTTCCAGTCTAATTGTACAAACATAAAATTGTGTCTTGAAACCAACTATTTTCAACTTGCAATAAGAATATACTCCCAGTCTTTTACAATAGATTTTTTCACCCAAACTAGGGAAATCATTTAATTTTTCTATTTTTAAGGCCATCTCCAATGGAGGGTTCTAAAATTCAAAAGATCATATAAAGATCTCTGCTATAAAAATCGTTGTAGGAAAGGACAGTTAAACACTCTCTTACACAAGCACCTCAGCTTTTGCGCTTTTTCAAATGAAAAATTAATAAAATAATAACTTTGTAACATTAACAAATTAAAGTAAAATTTTTGTGGAGCCCATTTAAGAATTGGAAGAGATGCTGGTTTGGAGGGAAGAATGTTATTAAGGTGCTTAAATTGGAAAAAGTAAAAATTATAATGTGTACACGTGGGTCCCATTTCAGAAGTAATAAAAAATCTCCATTGGATATGGCCTAATGCAATTTTAAGTGAGTTACCTATTATATTTATTTGAGTTTCCCTATTTCAATGTACATTTATGTGTCATTATATTTTCTCTCTCAATTATCATAACTAATCTTTCTCTCTCCATAATAATTAAACTTGCATGCTATAACCTACTTATTCTCCCTCCATATCAATCATCAGAAAATCCTTATGTCTATTTGTATTCTCTCTCATCAATTATAACTACCTTTTCCTTCTCAATGTGAATCAAAGGGTTCTGCACCAATTTTTCTCTTTCAGAGAATCATTGATGTTCTTGAAGCCTTTTTTTGTTCACTAAACATTTCTTTAACAAAAAAACAAATTTCCCTCCATAATTTTTAATCTGAAATTTTTTGGTGACTTATAATTTGTTTAACAAAATATAAATGTCATTTGAACTTCTCACCTTTAAATTTAGATTCAGCTCATATATGATCCTAAATTTTCAAGGTGGAAATAGATCACACATGGTAACTTTTCTCAATGTGCAAATAAATATCCACTAAAAAATTTGATGTTCAAACAAATTTCAATGCAAAATAATTATTCATTTTTATAAAATAAAAATGAAAATAAAGGTATAGTATGAAAACAATAAATGTTATCTTGAAATGTAAAAAAATACAGATAAAAAAAAGGAAAAAAAAGTGTTAAAAAACTGACATTTAAAAAGGAACGAAGAGAATATTGTTACATCATTGACTATGATTAGAAGAATTATGTTTCATGGTACAAACTACAACTCTAGGACTTCCATTAACAATCCCATTAGAACACCGAGTCCAAGGAACATATCAGCTATCAAATTAAAAAACTAACAATTTATGCCATGTAATGTGAACTTAGAATACTACCTAGAGAGGTCTTTCTTCTTTCTGAAGGTAGTCCGCAACATTGTAGCTAATGTGTTTTGGACAAAATCCTGGACTTCAGCATGTATTGTTTCCCATAAAGCATCAGCAACTAGTGTATCACACCGCTGCATCATAGATCCAACACTCTTTATGTAGCTCACAAGCTCAACCAGTGCTTTCCTTTCTTCTGCACTGTAATTATATCTTACTACCTACAAGAAACACAATCCCTATGGTAATTTCTATCTTTTTACTATAAACCATTCAAGATAGATTTTGATTTGAAGTGTAGAGTGTCAAGTTTGACTTAAATCAAACATAAGTACAGTTAATAAAAAATCACCTTTGCGTGTAGTTAACACAAATAACTACATAACTGAAAATAAATGGCTAGCTGATAAATAACAGATGAATTTGTCTGATAAATGGTTAAGTTTTGTGTGGCTAATACAAAAATTTAAGTGTTTAACATGCTTGAAGTAACAAGGAGTATCAACACTACTGGAAGTACAAGTTGTAATATAGAATTGCTCTAAATTAATAGTTTCATAGTCATACAAATAAAAAAATTAAGAAGATAGTGGCTTAGAGTGAAAATCAATTTGAGTAAAATTTAACATGGATAAGGCCACTGCAAACATAATACAGACCGTTTGTGCTGGTGTAAGCCAAAATAGAAGTAACAGTCTAGTGCAGTTCTGTGATGTTTGAGGATGTTGAGTGTGGTGGTGCTATAGCATGCCATGAGCCAATGAAGAATACTGATATGTGCTCTGTTTTGGGAACTGAAGCTCATTTTGTAGGTTGATGTTACCTATGGCGAGGATCTGGAAGGTGTTATATGCTTTGTTTTGGCAGGTTGTCTGGTTTAGTTTTATCTGGGGCTGTGTTTTAAGTTCTGCTGTTGCAGAGGAGGCTTGTTATGTATTAAGCAAGTTTAACTCTATGGCCCAGTTTGTACATATTCTGTAAAGGGTTGGAGCAACCCTTTTGTGCTCTAATTTATATATTAATTCTTTGTTGATAAAAAAAAAGAAAAAATCGGTATCAACACCACTGCACATACAAATTGTAATGGTGATTTAGAATTACTATTCTGTATAAATAATTATTACGTCATACGAATAAAAAAAATGATACCAATATTGGGAGCACTGCAGTGCCAGTACCAGATTAGAGCATCAATCAGCCATCACAACCAAGGAGAAAAAGAAGGATAAGAATAAAAGCACAAGGAACTAGAAGATATCAATAACTAGAAGATTTGAATACAACTTTCCTTACCTTTTCATAGTCAGAAAATGATGGGGATGCATCTTTGCATGGTCGAGAAAATTTCCAAGCACATTGTTCCCATATGCGTGCAGTCCATTTGCTTAGTAGCTGAAAACCTTCAACAATCATGTCATACATGTTCCCCTTGACTTCTTTGCTCCATTCAACATCAGAACCATCAGTTGACTTCAACAATAACAGCTGTAAAAAATAGAGATAAACAACTAACAAGCAGGTATTAAACTAAGAAATAATGAAAAGAAACAAAACAAATAAGATTTCAGGGAGGGCATCCCATTTGCAGCCAAGGCAGAGCAGAGGGCAGCACCTGATTCATTGCAGAAGCAAATCGAATTACAAAATCATCATGCTCAGCACGGATGGCTCCAATATGATTTATGATCAAATAATGTCTCTGATATGTGTATCACGTCAAGTATACATTCTAAAGGAGCCAGTAGGAAGATGCTTTATAAGTTTATAAAAAATTAACACTTCAGAAGTAATAACTACAAATTAGTCTAAATTTTAAAATGCATCAAGGGATGCAATAAGTAATAGCATATATTAATTAAACCTACAGTTTTCAATATCATCCAACAATGAATACACAAAACTTTGCAGGAAAAAATTAACTGTATAAACACAATTTTTTGAGGAAGCTATAACCACTCCAGTTTTCAGCTCATGTATTATTGAATTCCAGCTGATACGCAACATAAAAAAAAATTCAAAAATAAAAAAGAACTATATAGACCACCCTCCTGCCATTGTTTAACTACATTGAACAGAAAACATGCAATTTCTTATCCAAAAGCATATATCCTGGTAATGACTCGTCTATCTGCAGTTAGAGTGGTCCTAAAAAGTAAGATAGGATGATGGAGGAAACTCAAGAAGTGAAATTTAGTTCAATAATAACATATTAGTATAAACTTATCAGTAACAGAATAAAACAGTTTGGAGGATATTCTTGTGCGTCACGAGGTGGAAGCTCATGAGGTGCCGGAAGGGTAAGAAGGCGAGTTTGGGAAGAAAATTTTGGGAAGTATGTTGATAATTCCTTTAATATTGCAGCAGGAGACAAATGCAGATCTGGAAATGCAGGAATGACTGCTTCATTCTGTAAAAAGGGATAAAATGATACACAAATTTGAACTTGTTGGCAACAGAGAAAGAATTCAGTGCCTATAATGTATAAATTTGCAGGTAATCTAACAATAAAGTTATTTCGTTAACCAGTACAGTACAAGATTTTATCAATAAGCATATACAACAATACCTTAAATATATTGATCAATCTGTTGATTTTCACCCTCTTGTACAGAGACTCACTATCTTTCTCTGATGATGTCACCAGGACAACAAGAACAGGCAAAACACGCAAAAGAATGTGGCGCTCTGGAAAGAGAAGTGCGAAGTCCAATTCTAAAGACTCTACAACAAAGACTATAAGAACTTGAAGAATGTCTTCTACACTATCTCAAGTTAAGGATTTGAATAAGAAATAAAAAATGAGGATATTTAAACAGTGTTACGAAGTAAAAGTTGATTGGTGTGATATATTGATAAGAGTTCTTTGCACTTCTTTGTGATAGTATTCAAGGACAAAAGACTAACAGAAAGTTTTAGATTAAAATCCCCTCTTATCAGCTACATTTGCTTTGATTTACTTTAAACTGAAAACTTAGATAACTAATCAAAAGAAGGATTTAAGGTAGCCTAGCCATCACTTAACTCAAGTATTGACCAAATCAACCTGTTTCTTTGGGACGAAAGTATACATAGGTTAAGGATAAAATCCTCCAGCCTCCTATATACTCTCATCATCACTAAAAGTTCAAGACAAACTAGCACTCAACTTTTTGTTTTAATAGACCACCTTATCTGTCAATTAAATCAGTTTCCACATACATTCTAAAGACAAATGACATTTTTTTTAAAAAAAAATATAAACTAAAAAAACATTTATAACTTGAACCCAAAGAGTAGGTATTGTGGTTTTGCAAAGAATCTCAAACAAAGAAATGTCAAGTAGATATACAGGATACTTATTCACACGGAACATCTCCACATGCAAATTCAACAAAATAGCCCATCTCGTGCTCAAGAAAATCTGCACATTCAATTAAAAAAAGATCAATCACCATCCATCTTTAGTTTGGCATATTCCAGAGTAAAATATGAACAAGGATAATTTTGGAAAAACTCTTTCATAATCAATCAATAAATAACAAATTTACAGTACTCTATATGTCCCAAACTTTGGATATTTCATCAATTATGTACCTGCAAATCATCTAATTCCTCCCTCATTGAATCGCTGTCTTGCCACTGACCACTGACTTGTGTAAAAGTCCTGACAAATTGAAGGGAAAAAAACCAATATGAATGACTGAACTTCATCAAGTAACTTTTCAAAAATGGAAATCCTAAATCAGGTGAGAAGGATTCCTGAAGATTATCAGGCACATCATGAATCTTGGAAAGTTTGACAGTCCTTTTAATCTGAAGTTTGGCAACATTCTAAGCCATTTTTATAGTTTTCCCAATTACAAGTTATCGATAAACCTGTATTTATTAAAATAGACAAAATGAAAATCATATTTTCAACATTCTTACGTTACAGCTTGTTTGATCAGATTATTTACAGCTTGAAGATGGAAATGAGAGGGAAATTAACTTCCCTTGTTCCTTTTTTAATGAAATGGAGGGGAAATATGAATTTTCTGAGGAACCCACATGGAAATAAGCTCCTCCAGATTTAGGCATGAAATTCTTTCCTTGAAGAATTGTCTCCCACATCTACTGTAATATTATTTTTTGTTTTAATTTATTAAAATAAATAAACAATTTATAATTTATAAATAATAATAAATTTATATTAAGAATAAGAACGGAATAAAAATAAATTTTAATTAATATAAAAAATTATATAATTTACTTACTTTCACTCTCTTCTCTTTATCCAAACAAGTGGAGAGAATTTTTTTACTTCTTTCCTTCTCGTTTCTATTAATCCAAACAATATATCTTTTCTATTTTATTTCTCTTTTATTTTTACCCTTACTATTTATCTCCTCTCTAATCATAATCCAAACAAATAAATAGTATTTATATTCATATTATTTCCTAAATGACCAGATAAGCACTCTAAAGCTAAAAGATTTAACATCACATATCTTAAATTTTGTAAATAATTTTAAGGGAAAAGAAATTTTATTGGAGAGAGAAAGAAATAGGAAAGGACAAAATGAAATTTCTGAGTTGTTCTATAAATCCATTTGAATGCCCCAGAACAAAGAATCCAATACTCTTGTACATATGTCAGGGATACTTTCCCTAAACCTAGCTTCCAATTGACTATATAGAGTGCCAAGATAATGTATATAAGCGGGGGAGGCAACCCTCACCCTATTTTGGGGTTGAGTTAGGCCCAAACTCAAATTCTAAAAATGTTAACCATTACATCATATTAGAGGAGAAAGAAATCATTCATTGATTGTAAAGGAAATGAATACATAAACTGAAAACCTAACTACTCTCTGTAACACTACCCCTCTATAGAAGACCAGAGAATAGATCTTGAGCAGCGTTTGTTATAACTAACCAAACCTGTTAATTCTAACAGAAAGAACATAAACCATGACAATACTACTAACACAAAAATAAAAGATAACAGAATGACTAATAGAAAAGTACAAAGAAGTATATCTAACAGATCAACCAGAAGTTATATTGAAGAATTTTGGAAACCCAATAATATTTATAAACAGATTAAATCTCTGTTCATTATTATACATATAAATTGACACGCTCCTAAAGCACTGAGAAACAAACTGAAGCAGTGAACCTCAAAGAAAAGTCGAACACCCTCAACCTGAAGATAAAGTGAGATAGGCATAAATAAAATACATACCTTTTATACCATGAAAAGTCATTAGGTATGCTTGCCTTAGCATTTTTAAGATGATCAAGTTGCACCAAAACATCAAGCAACTTCAACATAGACCTGCAGTCAAGAACAAATCTATTAAAAAATACAACACAACAATAACAAAAATCAACAACAAAAACATAATCACTATAACACACCATAAATGAGATATTGTAGGGCCATTAATGCGTCGTTCAGGCCTAGAAAAACGTTGCATGTCAGCAGCCAACTGCATAAAAGTGACATTTACAGATTGACTTAACATGATAAGTCTGGATCTGACTAAGCTTCTGATTAAATAACAAAGGGTCTTATAATATGTTAAGAAGAACCCATACTTTTGAAGAAGCTGATGCTTGCCATCGCTGAATTTCACGCAGACGACTCATTTCCAAATCCAGAACTTGATATGTCTCCAAATATAAGTCAGCTTGGCTTTGCTTCATAGAATCAGGTAGCTGCTCCATTGTAGCAAAATGCATAAATTACATAAAACAATATACGCATATGCAAATATTAAAATGGATCTCCAGTATAGTAAATTTAATATTGTCAATTATCAACAAAGCAAAAGAAAATGGCAGCATATAAGATATCATGTTGCATTAAACAAAACTATCAGTTACACAAGCCTTGTCTACTTGAATTCATTCTTTACCCCCAAAAAGCAAGTTTTTGGAAAAAAAAAAAACATATTATATACATGTGTATATATAGTAAGTCTGTGCCAGTGAACTTTAAATATAATGTACTTAAAAGTCCACAGATTAACTTTTTTTGCTCTGACAAATTTTCTTTATCCATCTAAAAGACAACGTATTTTATATGCATTGATGGACTCCTCAGCTACCAGTAGCTTTGGAGAAATTTTACCTGAGGAAGCGCTTTGACGCAACTGCGA
This sequence comes from Lablab purpureus, assembly GCA_030347555.1. NCBI lineage: Eukaryota > Viridiplantae > Streptophyta > Magnoliopsida > Fabales > Fabaceae > Lablab > Lablab purpureus. The sequence goes on from CM059259.1 coordinate 19,672,085, forward strand.
TAAGTGTAAAGCACTGATGCCATCTCCTTTCCCTCTTGGCTAAGGACATTCTGCATTTTGTATGAGCAAAAGCAGTTAAAATTTGTGATCAGAAAAAAAAAATTGAACTACAGGTAACGGGTAGATTAAACAACAAGAATAGCTCAAGAGCTGCGTACCAGCTGATTGAGAGCTTTTGTGTCCTCTGAGAGAGATAGTCGGTACGCAGAAACATCGCTGTACTCTACAAAAAAGAGGGCCGTAAATGGCAATTAGTAATAACTCTATGCATCTTAGAAGCTTTTAAGTACAATCACCACAGCGTAAAAGCATAACATATCCAAAGAACAAAAATGGAACAAGAAAGAAAAGTACCTATTGGACTTTCTGTTGCGCCTCTCTCAGTTGACACCCACACTCCAGGTCCCTGCACCTCTGGTTGCTCATCCTACATAATTCAGAACAAAATTAAAAAAAGGGACACACGAAAAATAACTCTCGTACATGTAAATAAAAACCTCGGGTTCCTGCAATGCGTTATTTTGGAACGTCAAAATAAAATTACTTGCCAGTAAATCTAGCATTCACAGATCAGAAGTTTGTTTCAGTTATTATCTGCTTAATAAACATTTCGGATAGAAAAAATGAAGAAGCCACACACTGTCTGCATCAAACTAACAAAACTTCAAAACCAAAATGGAAGTTTCTTTCATAAGAATTAGCAACACCCAATTAAGAGAGTGATGGAGTAAATCAGACAAACAATGACAGAAGTACAAAAGGAGAAAAGAGGATCGCATTTCAAAGTTCGTAACAAAAGAAGGAAGAAAAATGTGGTGGAAATTGGATTGAAATAGAGAAAGAGATTGAGGTGCGAGAGTTGCAGGTGAAGAAAATACCTCAAGCGAGAATGTTGATAGAGCAGCAATGGCCTCCTCGACGGGTACAGCCATCATCAATTGCTTGAGTCAATGGTGAGAGAAAATCAGAGAGCCAAGCATAGAAGAAGAAGAAGAAGAAGAAGAAGAAGAAGAAGATGAACAGAGGAAAGGTTTATCTCTCTCTCCACTACTGGTTGGGTTGGTACATAAACATTATAGAGTCTTCAATTGCAAGTCTAAGCAGGTATCACTTTTTTATGGACTAAAACGCCCTTCTTCTGTGCTGTATCAGTATTTCTCCTTCTATTGTTTATTTAGAAAAAATTACATTTATCTCCCCAAGTAATCTTAATCATGTTTCAAAATCAACACACATTTTCATATTTTTAATAAAATGAACCACCTATTTTCTTTTTTATTTTCAAATATTTATTTTATGTTTTTAATAAATAACACTCAGCTTTATTTTTTAATAAAGTCATGTTTTGTTTTATTCTAAAATAACATATTCACTCAAATTCAAATAAAAAAATCATACAAATTAAAATTAAAATTTTAAAATATAGAAAATTAAATATTTTTATAAAAAAAATAGTCCTTTTCCTTAAATGGTATTTGCGTATTACAGAGATTATCAAAATAATAAATAAGTCGTGTTCAATTTATGAAAACTAATTGGATTAAAAATAATTACAATATCATCACTAGTGATATTAGTATATGACGCAGTAAGCAATAAAACTCGTCACAAGACAAAATATTAATATCATTTTTCAATCTTAAAATAGATATTTGATTTTTAAATAATAAATATACTTTATTTTATTTATATTTACACTTGAACATATTATGAGTAAATACATTTATTTACTTTTATATTAAAACAGTGGTTTCTAAAAAAATATAATTTTTTATTTTTATGGGGAAATTTATAATTTTGAAATCCTTATAACTCTTATGATATTCTAAATATATAATAATTAAATTATTTAATTATTTATCTAATATTTTAAATCTTTATCTGTTTGTATTTTCTTACATTTGAGATTTAGTTAATATGATATTCTTAAATAAAAAAAATAAGCATTACTTAATTAAACTAGGATGAATAAGAATGATTTATTAAAAATATCTTGAATATTTATTTAGAAATTATAAGAGAGATAAATAATTTTTTAAAATTATATGAGATGTAAATTTTATTTGACATACTATAACATAAAGTAATTTATTTATTTATTTATTTATTACCAAAGGGAAAAAACAGAAAGAGTGATATAAAATGAAAATATTAAATTGTTTATATTATGAAAAAGAAAACAACAATGTTAATGAAATTACACAGATCATAAATATAAATGAATATTTTAAGAAATATTAGATAAAATAAAGAGAAATAAAAAAGAGTTGTATAATAGTAAAGATTAATTTTGAGAAAGTTTATTATTCAATATATTAGGATTTTTATATTACGTGTTAAGAAGATTAAGATTTTGTAATAAATATATTAAATGGATGAAGAATGCATGAAATCATCAATGATATCAATCTTACTTATTTGTGGCAGGCGATGATTTAAAAGATAAACAAAAGGCTAGTTAAATGAAAAGGAATTTTGTTATCATGTGACCCGACAGATTGGTGGGTTAGACGGGTCAGGTTGGCGAGTTTAAAATACTAACTCGCCTCACCCATATGCTATCGGGTTGACGAGCTGGTCCGTCGGTCCATCTCATTTTACCACCCATAAGTAAAATGAGTTATGGGAAACTATATTCAAACTTAAAAGAAGGGGGTTTTGGGTGTTAGAGACTTGAGGGCTTTCAAGAGTGTTTTATTGAGAAAGTGAAAGTAGAAACTAAGTACATTAAAGCAAGAGACTTGGAAAGATATTCTTGGCTCCAACTATGGAGAATGGAAAAACATAAATAATTGAGACAACCCCTAAAGTGAATCATTTTAATGGAGGGACCTAAAAGTAGTTTGTGGAATAAGAGAGAACGGTAGGTGGTTTCATGAGAATATCAAGTAAAAAATAAGGGATGGTAATAAAATCAAATTCTTGAAATGAGGACTTTACTTTAAAGAAAAGGTTTCCCGCTAAATCAAATCAAGAGTGAAAACTGAAATATTTAAGTTTTTTTTTAAATAAATAAACTTATTTTATGAATATTATTTGAATCTAGATAAGAAATTTTCATATTAATTTAATAGGGATAATTTTCGAGGATGAAAATAAACATACATATCCTCTTTCTATTTTTATATCCATCTGAATACACGATTTCGTTTATATATTTATTTTTATTTTAACTTATTAAAACATATTTAGTTAATTAAGTAATCTAAAAAATTTATATTAATTTTTTTAATTTTTTTATTTTTAAAACATACATTTCAACATTTTTTTTTATAATTATTTTATTTTTATTCAATTATTATTTAATGATACTTTAAAATTAAAATTCATTTAATTATAATTTCTTTATTGATATTTGTTAATGGAGTAAAAAATTATATATCATTTTAACTTCAAATTATTTATAATATCATAATTTTTTTGTTATGATAAGAAATTTTTTTTATACCCATTAAGTATAATGACAAAAATAAAAATTAATTTTTACTATAATGAAGAGAATAAGAAAATAAAAATTATCCTTGTGGGTCATCCCTACACGATTTGATCTTCTTCGCAAAAAATCAACACAAATGTTTTAAAATACCTATTCTCAAAAAAAGATAACTAAAAAATAATTATCATACTTTATATAAAAATAATACTCCATCTTATCATCTATAATTGTAAAAAATGTTTTTTCATTTAGTGAGTTGAAAGAAATTTAAATGAAGGATATATATGTTTTTATTTTCCTCTTTTCATTTTAATTACAACAACAGAATAATAAATCTTAATATAATTATAATTTTAATTGTACAATAATACATATGCATTTTCACTTTATATAATATATATATATATATATATATATATATATCATTTATTTATTTTTATTTCTCTCGTCTTATCATTTTATATACATATAAACTTATAATTTTCTTTAACTTTTTAGATATGTATTAGGTAGAAATAAAAATTTTAGGCTTTATCATTTTCTTTTTAATTATAAAAATTTAATATCTATACTTCATAATCACCTCAAAATTTTACAACAATGACTATAATATTTAGTCAGGATATTACAGTGTTCTTAAATTTCAAAATTAACCTTTGAAAAAAATTCAAAAAGTACTTTTTAAACTTTTTCAACTACATATATTGTGTTTAGTTTACTTTTATTATTTTTTATATATTTATCTTGTTTTTGAAAAGTCTCATGTTTATATTATTTTTTATTAATTAGATGAAGTGTAACCATGTCATTTGTTTTTTTAGGTACTGTTATTTTATTTGATTTGATACTGTGTTTTTATTCAAATTTTATCTATTTTGTTTTTTTTATAAATAATTTTTATCACATGTTAAAATTTATTTTTATTTTTTTTATAGTTTTTTTATTTTTTTATTATTTTTTTTAGATTTTTATATATTTTTTTCTTATTTTTTTTCTTTTTTTAAATATATTTTTACTTGTCATAAAAAATTATTTATACTAATTTATAAAAATATAAAAAAAATATATCAAATTTTGTTTTAAAAATAAAATACAATTTTAATAAATAATTTATAAATTAAAAATATATTTAATTTTTTTTCATTAATAATTTTTCGTCTCATTCCCAAATCCATTAGATATATAAATAATGATTTAGTATAAGATAAATGAGGTTAAATCCTTAAAAGAAATTCAAAATGTACTGTTTATTGTTTATCTCAACAAAATAAAAGAAATAATATAGAAAGAAAGGAAAATTAAACCAAAACAGTTTAGACATGTATATGTACATATAAAGTTTGTAACAATCAACAAAATATATGATCTCATAAAATAATAAAAAAATATTCAATATGTAATACACTTATATTTATTGGAAGATAAATTAATATTAAAATTATCTTTGGTTGATAAATTGGTTATCTTTCGTTTCTCTTCTTTTAAAACGTTTTATTTGTCTTGTTTATAACTATTTATAATATACACAAACGAAATAGTGTAAAATTTGTTTTAAAAATAAAAAATAATTTTAATAAATAGTTAAAAAAAATTATAAACAAAAAATAATTTTAATAAATAGTTAAAAAAAACTATCCACGTTATTTAAGAGCACTTATATTTTTAATTAGTTTTTTTATAAATTTTTTATTGGTTTAGTGTTCTATTTCAATTATTTTTTATTATACCTACAAGATATTTATCATTTTATTAGTATTAATATTTGCTGAAAAGTTTCCTTTTTTTTAGTAGTTTTTAATATCTTTTTCGTCGATAATACTCAAAATCTTATTAAAATATACCAAGTTACTTAACTTATAAATTATGAAATGAATTCAAAGGTACTTTTAGAAAATCCAGCATAAATAAAAACATTTTCATGCAAATTGTAACACATTCATTCTTCAATCACCTCAATGTAATATTGGGAGTGTATTTAATATAAATCTACCCTATTTTAAAAAGAAAAAGTGGGGCCCTTGTTTGATCTTGGCACAGTGTACCCTGTCATCCAATAATTAAATCCACTGACTCATAAGCAAACCAAAAAATTCAGTTTCTGAATTTTTAATAATATTTTGTGAGTTTGATAAATAACGGTAAAAAAATAGTTACCAATATTTTACGCTAAATGCAAGGCTATTGCTGCTGGTAACAACACATAATTAACAAATACACAGTTACAACAAAGAATGGTGCAGAGAAAATATCAGAGACGATGGAGGAGCTAAATAAACAGCAGATAGAGACTATACATACTAAAAAGTGAATCAAATTGTAAAATTTGGATGGTCTTGCAAGACTCGTTCAACCTTTGCACGATCAAGAGGCTTCTCAAAGCAATAGTTGGATCCTGCAGCTACAAATTCTTCTGTATCTTTCTCATCAGCACGCGTGGTAATTCCCACAATCAAACTCTTAACACCCATACCACGAAGCTCTTTTGTCGCCTATTTAATGCACGATCACCATTAAATACCCTACTTCACTAATTAACTGTATACACATAAAAATTTATCATGATATAGCAGTTACCTCATGACCATCCATGATTGGCATTTCTTTGTCCATGAAAATTATGTCAAAACTTGCCCCACATCGATGCAGATCCACTGCTTCCTTTCCGTCATTAACCGTTTCTGCGTCCATGTTAAATAACCGCTCCAACATCGTCTTGTGGATTTTCCGAATGAGAGCGTCGTCATCCACAATCAGTGCAGAAATTTTCGACCTTGAACTCCCTCCTTCCTTCCACTGCTTCTTTGACTCCATTTTGTTCCTGCTTCAACTCTATTATCTATGGCAGAGTTAAAACTTAGATGCAGTGATGAAGAAAAATTTAGGAAACTGACGTGCATGCATGTACACATGCATGAGATAGAAATCTAAGTACAATCAAATACACGAATATATTATCCGCATGATTATTTAACAGAAGTAGTGAATTTAATTAAACCTAAAGTATGAGTAATAATAATAGCTGAGAAAAGAGTTCTGCACACACAAATATAACAAAATATGTATATGCTGGAATCACTCACTCACTTGAGTTCTTTGATTATGATTGGTGAAAGGTACATCATTAGTTTTTGGCTGCGTATAAATACTAAACATATAGTGATTTGAGTGGGGAAATTAAAAATGAAAGATTGAGAGAAAGAGAAGCTGAAATGGAAGTTCGATATACTGTGTTTCATTTATGCTGTGCGATAAGGATCACGTCATTACTTTCACCACTCTATTAGATACGCAATTATTAATTATCTTACATATTAGATGTATAATAATTATTATGTTTAATCCAAATCCATTGAATATCAAAGATCGACCACTGTAAAAATCTTTATTATTAAATGGTAAGAGGATGAGATGCACCTAATCCAACATTTCTTTATCCATTAAAGTATCTCCAAGTCTTAATTTGTTATAAAATCGAATTAGATTTCACTTAATTTAACTCTTGTGTATGTGTATGCATCCCATTTCAAAGTTCACAGTTTTAGGAGAATCATTTTTATATCTATAATATTAATTTATACTATTAATATAGGGGATAATTTTTCACTTTCTTTTTTCCATTTTTTTTACTATTCCTTCTCAAATTTATAAACTTTACCTCTTTCTTCTCACCATTTAGCAATTTTATTTACCGTTTTTTACTTTTATGTTTTTCTTCTTAAATACATACACTAAAAAAATGTGAAAAAAAATCACTTCTAAAGCGTACATACATAATCATTCATAATCTGCATAACAATAACAAGTTTATGTTTAAATGATTAAAGATAATTTATGATTTCATATCACTAATTCGTATATTTAATAATTTAATAATTACAATAAAAGAATGTTACTTTTTTGTAATTAAAAAGTACATACATATTTATGATAAATTTTTAAAGAGTATATATATTGCCGTTGTTTAAATATTTTAAAAAGTTGTTTATTGCAACACATAATATCCTTAAATTTGTGTATCTATTCTTACAAATGATAAAATATTAAATTGAGGTTTCTTTTTTTATTGAATAACTTTTTTAATAAAGAAAATCAATGCATTATTAAGTTTGATAATTGAAATTTAATATAACTATATATTCATATTTTCAAGTTTATAAGAAATTAGTCATATTAAAAAGTATAAACAAATTGTGAAATTAAATCATTCTTACATTGTTTAAATTAAAAATCATGTATGAGTATTACACCATAAAGGAATAAACTAATAAAATCACAACAAAATATAATTTTAAAATAAGAAAATGTTTTATTACGAGAGATGGGAGGACTAATAATTACAGTTAGGCTAAAATGGACAGTTTTAATTAAAATATTTGCTTAAGGATTGATTAACAAGCTTTGTATATAATCAAATCTCTAAATATTTTATTTCTTTTTTTAAACAAAAAATTTCTAAGTATTAAAAAATCTCTAAAATATCTCTATTATTTTATTCTAAAACACATCTTAATAATCATAACGATTTTAAATTATAATGATTAACTTATCATTATCAAATAATGTTGATATTATGTCATAAAACATTCTATTTGTAATAAAGTGAAAGTTATTAAAATTTTATTTATAATACGAGTAGACCACTTTATTAAATTTCAAGTTAAAATACGATATGAAATATTTAACATTAATTAATAATGATAATTTTTTTCATTACTTATAATATAATTATGAATACGGCTACCCTTTAACAGTTTATACATTTAATAATTAAAAATTAAAAAAATACAACTTAAGGCAATTAATGTACTAATAGATGACAAAATAATTGGACCAAATTCACTACATATCCCAAGCTTCAGCTGTGTTCTTGTTTTGTGGTTCCCATTAGCCAGTAAAACATCAGAAACAACATAAAATTATTACCTAAACGTGTAGCTTCTTCAGTAGAACATTCAAATTGCTTCTGGAAAACGTAAATCTGGAGCAGAGCCAGGACTGAAAGAATCAAGATCTTCTCGATCGCTTATTTTTCGCAGCAAATGAACAAGTTCTACATTTAGAACTATTGATTCATCATCTCGCCAAGTGATGAAAAAGAAAATTTTGACAAAAGCAAAATTCATCAGCATGAGTATTTCCACAGAATATATATAATAGAAAGCTGGACCCTCCAAATGAGAAGCAATTCTGGACTTGTTCAGCTTGAAAAAAAAAACAAAATTAATTTGCTTAAAGAAATTAAGTTCTGAATGTAAACGTAACCTGGCTAAAGATCACACTTTGATCACACAAACAACGACCTTTTTGTTTTTAAATATCAAATATAATCCAAGGAACATTCCCAATAAATTTGATTTTGATTTTTGTTTTTCCGAAATTTATCACTTCTTGTCCTTTTCCCTGAATTAATCAGTCGTCCATATACTGGAAATAAACAAAATAGTGCGTCCAAGTCCATCCACCACGTGAATGGCCGAAAAATGTCATTATTATAGTTTGGCCTTCATATATTTTCTTTTATCCCTTCTTCGTTAAGGCCAATTTGAAGGTTTCTAGTGTCTTATTGGTGCAAATGTGGGTTTCATCTTTGTTTAACTAAGCCTCTGGTTTTTACTGGTAACTGTAATGTATGTCTGATTTTGATGAAAAAGTATCTGGCGATGTCTGTTTGTAGACTGTATATATATGCACAGATATTTTCCGGATCCAAAAGTTACACACTCTCAATGCTCACAGGAAGAGACTGGTGAGTCTAAACTTTATAAATCATCGAGTTGGAAGAAAAGTATTCCTGAACAAAACTTTTCTTCCAATAACTTATTTTATGGAAATCATAATAATTATAAAAATAGATGAGAAGTTGCCTACCTTATTCTTGGAGGAAGATATAAAGATAAAAATAATTAAAGTCTAATTTTCACGTTCTTAATATTTTTATAAATTATCGTTTCTTTTTATCACAGGTATAATTAGGAAAAACAAATTGTTTGGCTTATCAACTAGAAATTAATTTAATCGAATAATATCAATTTGACTTTATGTTATATATTTGGAACAAAATATGTTAGGAAAGATAAAATCAAATTATTAGGAATTCAAGTTTGAAACTCATCTTTTTTTTATATATCCACTTTTAAAAAAAAAAAATTCAACACTGGTATTAGAGTCTGATTGTCTTAGTGATTGACTCAAACGACTAAGCATGTCTTATGTAAGCATGTCCTATTGTAATAAAAGTCTAACAACAGTTAGTATCACTATTAAGGTAGTAGTTGGAAATCCTCTTGAAGGGAGTGTAACAATGTGGAAAGATATTGAAGGGACCATTATTGTAAACTCAATAAGTGTAACAAGGTGAAAAGATATTGAAGGGACCATTGTTGTAAACCCAACAATAATGAGGGTAATCTCACACTTGAGAGGGAGATTGTTAGGAATTTAAATTTAAGTGTGAGAGTAAGAGTAAAGTCTTATCTTAAATAGAATTATAAAGTTGAACTGTATATAAGCAAAGAAAAAACTCACAGAGTGGGCCTTAAGGTTTTATGTTGGTAGTAGTGTCATATTTTCTTATATACTTGTTCTTTTTTCATGTGTATTAAATCTCCTGTCTGAAAATTTAACCAACACAAATGAGTCACAAGTCAACTCATATAAGAAAATCGACACCACTTTCACACTTAGATTTCCAACACTTCTCACGTCTGAATGAGATAAATTAGTGAGGTAGTTTTTTCAATAGAAGCTAATACCACTTAGAGAAATAAACATTCTTATAACGCCTTGTGTAATGGTTTTATTTTTAACTTTAAAAATAAATATAAGTATAATTTAAGTGAATTTCACTTTTATGAACATATACATAATATTTTTTTATATTTTCCTTTTTCATATGTAAAATACTAAAATATATTTATTAAAATTAAAATAAAAAGAATATTAAAATTATAATTTTTGTGTTATATAGTTAAGAGGAAATATACACATGAAAATCATGAATTTGTACCTAAATAATTAAAATTGGCCACAAAATAAATATAAGGATCAATTTATAAACTATTAACAAATTTAGCCACCAAAATTAGTGATTAATTTAGTGCTAAAATTAAAATTACGATTTTATGATAAGTAGAAGAACTTTTTTTAGTAGGGGACAAAAAGGACCATATGTTAAGTTATCTAAATCTATAAAAAAAATTAGTGATTAATTAAGTGACAAAATTCAATGATCAATTTAGAGAGTAGAATCACTTACCAATTCATGCACAAATATTAATGATCAATTTAAAAAGTGTAATTGGTGATAAATTTAGACTCAATTACTAGTCACTAACTTAAAGATTAAAATCAGTAAAGGAGTTTTTTTTTTCCAAAATCGACTTTCTTGTCTCTGTTGATGATTAAAGTCATTCATAAACCTAACTTTCAAATGATAGACCTAACTTTTGAGATAATCAGTCATTCTAGGCCATCTTAATACCACATGAAGCATGAATTTTTTAGGAAAGAAAGTTAGTGACCAATTTAGTCAATAAAATTAGTGATTCATATAATAATAAAATTAGTAATTAATTTAGTGACGGAATTCAATTATCAATATAGTTACTACATAGGTAACTATTTTTTGTCCAACTTAATAGACGATTTAGCGATGAAAAGTTAATGACCAAAATTATAAACAGTTAACAATCAATTTAGGAACTAAAATCAACAACCAATTTAGTAACTCTTTGCTCGTAAAATAAAATTTAATAACTTAAATCAATGACCAATTTAATAACTAATATCTCTTTGCTAATAAAAAGCAAATTTAATAACTAAAATCAATAACCAACTTAATGATTCTAATTATGATCACCATATAAACTTAAATGAATAACCAATTTAGAGACATCTTTAATAACAAAAACAACTCATCAATTTAGTAACTAAATTAGTGACCAATTATTTATCTTAGTTTGTGAAGCTTTTTTTTTCACTAGATCAATTACTATTTGTTTTTTTTTCTTTACTTTTCCAACAATTAATACAAATGAATGTTTTGGTTTATTTTAATATATTTTTTAAGAAAAATATAAACTTATAAATTTTTCAATATTGATATACTACATAAATACTTAAATGAATTCATAACTACTTTTAATATGTTTTTGTCAAAGAAAGTCATTATATTATATAAATTATATAACTAATAAAATTTGAAAAAAATTATGCAATACTTTAAAAGACAAATAATTTACCCAATAAATATACAACTTAAATTATAATTTTTTTAATAAAGGAGAAGTGCATATGTGAAAAATATTATCTCATGACAAAACTTTGATTCTTAATTATGAATAAATTAATAATATTATAATTTAAATAGTAAATTAAATTTTAATTAAGTACTTTAATGTACAAAAGTAACTATTTTCTCAACTTATACCATTAAAACATATTAAGTAAATCAATTAAAACTTTAAAAATATTTATATAATGAAATTATTTAAAAATATATAGTTTTAGTAAAACATAGGTGGACTTAGTGAACATGACATCACTTAAGTTTTATTCTCACTTTTCTATCTCTTTTATTTGGAAATGATACACTCAACTAACGTCATTTAGTGACCCGTACGACGTTTATTTTTTGTTCTATATATCTTAGTTGAAGCATTAGGCTTAATTTATTATTATATATTAATAAATGACGTATTTACATAATAATTATTTTAATAAAAATTAAAAGTTTGTAATAAAACATATGTATTATGTTTAAAAAAAGGGTTAAATATGTTTTTAATCCTTAAATTATTTGTCAAAATTGTGTTTCGTCCTTTAGGCAAACTTTGAACTTATTTCGTCCTTATGCTTCATAAACTTGTATAAATGATAATGCGTCAGAATTTCTTTTTATCTTTTTATTTTTCTTTTTTATAGTTTTTTTATTTTAGTATTATCCGTTTTATAAGTTTCTTTCACTTTTTTTTTTATTTTTTCTCTCATTTGTCTCTTTTTAAAGATGTTTTTAGTTGTCATCGATGATCATTTATATTTGGTTATAAAATATAAGAACAAAATAAGTCCAAACTTTGATTCAGAAACGAACATAATTTTAACAAATAGTTGAGAGACAAAAAACATGTTTAATCCTTAATGAAAATGTATGTTTAACCCTTGAAGAAAATGTATGTTAAAGCATATAAAATAAAAAGTTTTAATTTATATTTTTAAATGATTTTGTATCGGGTTGTTATGATTTCATAATGATACCTACTTCTGTTGAAGAAATAGTTGTAAAAGTATAATTTCTCAATTCAAATAACTTAATTAGGTGCCTGTATTACAGTCTCAATGTATATAATATTGCAGGTTTTCTTGTTAATGTCCTGGAGTTTAATTATAAGCAAGATGCGGAGTGAGGTTTAATTTATAAGAAAGAAAGGCTAAGGAAAAGAGAAGATTATGAGAAAATTATTTAACTGATCAATAATTTGTTCGCGAAATAACAACTCTAAAAACTATGACACTCGCACACACAAAACAAAACACCTGGTACGGGACACAACTTTATAACAATCACCATTCCAATCACAAACAAGACATCATAAGTGCTGTCATTTTGTAGCATCCATTGCTAGCACGGTGCTGAGGTTCATCGGTTTCATGTATCGTTTAGAACCCGACATAATCTGCTCCACAATGAGTCTATTTGCCTTTTCGGATGGATGGAATGGATCCCAAAACGCATGCAAGTTTCTGTTTGGGCACAAGTTAGAGAGTGGTGTGCATAACCCAATCCCGTTGTACGGTCCTTGCCCACAACAAGCAATTCTTGATGTGGTAAATCCTGCTCAGCAACAACATATATTAACGTCTTAATCAATTTGCATTTAATCAAGTTGGCATGCATATATGGAACAACGTAAAAGTTTATCATATGTAGTAATGAAGTACCATATGCTGCAGGGTTATTTACGAAATCATTGTGCATCAGTGCTGTATTTGCAGCGATAAAAACGTCTTTGCCAATTTTCTTGTTGAGTCCTTGTATCATGTGTTGTAGTTGAGGGTTGTAGAGTGATGCAGCTCGTTGAAGTTCAGCAGAACATCCTCCACTTGTTCCACGCATGGCCAATTCTGCTGGAACACAACCCATTGGTCCAGTTCCTGTCACGATTACTCTTCGAGCTCCCAGATCATATAGTCTCTGCAATAATTTGTGTCAGATTAATGTAAGCTATAATGAGTGGGTCAATATTGATATGTGAAAATGATTTGATTACCATCAAGAGTTTACGGTACTCCACAATGAGATATTTGACATAATCCTGTAGCGAAAACTGGCGAGACCTTGCAGAATAAGGTACCAAGTAGTAATTGTTCACGAAATCGTTGCCACCAACAGTGATCAGGACCAATGCTTGGTTCACAAGTTTCTTTGCCCGAGCTACTCCAATCAGAATGGACACTCGTTGCTGATACTCTTCAAAGTAGTCCAACTGTCTATACATTCTGATTATATTTAGCTGCAAAATTAATTTAGGAAGATTATTTTATTTCTTTATTGCTCTCACTTCATGCATGAAAAATGAATCCCAAGGAGTATATGTTTAGTACATAACTCGACCGTGATTACTTCTGAACATGTCTGCATACTATGAGAACAAAAGAAATAAATAGTAGCATATCAGACTTACAAACTGAGCTCCAGTGTCGTTAAGAATGCCAATTCCAGCGGAAGCAAAATTGGCTCCATTCAGAAGATTGTCACCTTTTAGTTGTGGACTCAAATATGGCAACACGGATTCACCACCCATTTGTTCACCTGATAATCAACAAAACAGGTTAACAAATTAGTCATACTGTCATATTTTCAACTGTCTACACTCGTTAGATTTTAATTACCACGAAAGTGCTTGGTTAAAGAAAAACGGACTACTATTTTTCAAAAGCTTTAAACCACACTAAACTAAGCTAACGATGACAAAACATACAGTATGCAATGATACTTAACTGATAAGATCAGGAATGTTGAGGCCATTGGAAAAACGACCAGTTGCTGTACGAGTTGGATAGTCAATGCCATAAGGAGGGGAATCAGCTCGTGCAGTGGTGGCCAAGTAATTGTTGTTACCACTGTCAACGAGTGAATCTCCAAACACAAAGAAAGCCCTTGACTTAGCCTCAACCCCTGGGAAGACAATGACCCCAGCTAGCAAAACCATACCAAAAAGTATCATCATGGTGCCAACAAAACATGAGGGAACTGCCATTGGGTTGAAAATAATTAACCCTTAGATGTTGATGTTGTTGATGCAGTGTGACTTCAACCAAAGGGTTTTTATAGCCACTTAACAGTTCACTTTCAAAGTAGAAAGTAAATAAGAAGGATTTTAAGCAGGGTAATTATGTTTTGGGTTTTGCACGACAACTTTTAGGTGGTCTTTAAATTGAGATTGAATAATTGAATGATTGTATAGTTCTAAAGGTGCATGGGGCATGTGATGAAAGTGCAAAAGAGAGGAGCGAGGTGAATGGAGGAGATGCAAACAGAAATTATTTCCGCCGCCCAAGCTTCTATGCAGAATTAGAAAAGAGACGAAAAAGGCAAAAAGTGAAAACGGGTATGTTTCCTTGGCTTCATGCATGCTTTTAATATACAACCAATATAATTGTTGTCACGTAGGTGATGAATTATTGTGGCTAGTAGTAGTCACGAGTTGAACTTCAGTTTTGAGCCAAGACTCGTTTTCAAAATGCCTTAGACCCTTTTGCCAGCTTGCAACTTCCCATGCTCTAATTATTTGTTGCATCAATGGTTTGAAATGGTTAATAATCAGTGAAGCAATTTCCTTTAGGTAATCAATTAGCTTCAAGAACCAACTGTGCTCCTCTAAATGGATTTCTAGTTGACTCTAAAGAACTTTTTCGTAGGCATGTGACATGTGGCTGAAGTAAGTTATGGGTGTGCTATTTTATTGGAATTGAAAGAAGTTTCATCTACACACTTAATACAATAATAATATTTTTATGTTTTTAGTCTATCTCAACCAGAGTAGTTGAGTGAGATTTTGGTTTCCTGAGTAGTTATGTTCTTAAATCAAATTAAGAGATAAAAACTTCGTGAATAATGCCAATGGGTGAGATATATAGTACCTGTTTTTTACTCATGTTAAAAAAATACTTCTACTTAATAGTTTTGATTAGGGACACCATCATTTCAAAAATATTTATGATTTAATTTTAAAAATTAAATACAAATGTTACAGTAGAATATGAAGGGGTAGAATTTTTACTTTTTAAGTGCTACACATACCATTTTCCCTTTTATTATGGATACCTATATACCCATACTTATATTTGTTACTCCACATTTACTTATATATAAATCACTAAAAAATAATATAAAATTTTCACTCTTGCACGTTGAGGATGCAGTTCATTTTATTATATATTTTGAATTCATAATAAAATATATTTTATTATATATAATAGAGCTATTCTCTTTCTTTTTCATCTCATAAGACAAATTTATCCTTTTTCCATTCTTATGAAGGTACAAATGAAAATTATGGGGTGCAAAAACAAAAACTGTGAAGTAATGTTTTAACTTGATTGCGGGCCTTCTTTTATTCTCCAAAAGGATCTCTTAAAGATCGAATGCGGATGAGAATACTTTTCTCACTCCCAAAAAGTTTAATATCATTATTTTAAGATTACGCAATCCAAAAATATTTTGACGGTATAATTCGAATCATAAAAAATATTTTAAATAATTTAGTTTTAAAAATTATTTTTTAAATTATAATTATAAACACTGTTCTTCACTATATGAGTTTAAAGTAAATTTGAGTAATACCTTCTAAGATTTTTTTCAATTACACTATAATATTTCTAGTTTTCTTTTTAACTATACACAAACTTCTTCTTTCAAAAAACATTATATTACATCCTTGATTAGGAAGACCAGTGGGGAAAAAAAAACGGAGTGAAATTTGAAAAAAGTTTACAAGGTACCATTGTATTTTCTTAAGAATCTATTCCAAACGAAAAATTAATACAAAAGTTAAAAATTACTTTCAAAAAATTAATTTTAATTTATTTAAAATGCTAACTTAAAATCCTCAAATTTTTAGAATCAAATACACCATTTAAAAGGGAAAATATTGAATAAAATGAAAGTTATATTTAAGAATTAAGAAAAAGACTAAGGGTATGTGATATCCCATATACATTTGCTAAGTGCGTAATGATTTGCGTTTGATTTAATTTAATTAGGTAGGGTTAGATACAATTTAGATTAAATTTTAATTAAATTTTTAAAAACAATAACTTAGCTTATTTAGTAAATAAGTTGTAATCTAGATTTCATGAGAACATTTGTGTTTAGTTTAATTTTCAAGTTTCTTTAAAGAATAAATATATGGTCTTGTTGACTTGGTTCAAACTCAAATTAGAGCATTTTCAACCTAAAACAAATAGATTTTAAACTCATGATCTAAATTATTAGTTTGTTTAATTGTATTAAATTAAGTTCATCGAACTAGAAAAAAAATATCTTTATCGAATCAATAAATTATAAATAATAAAAAATATTATATTAAATTATTAAGATCTTTTGAGTTTAAAAATATACTTTTATTTATATTAATATTAACAAAAAGCTACAGTAAGATAGTTTTTTACTACAAAATCTTCTTAAGCTAAATCACTAATTTTTTTTTACCTTATCGATTCGAGTCTGGTGTCCAATTATTTGAATCTATATCAATTTTATTATTGATAATTTAAGGTGTTTCGTTTCTTTATCTCTACAATTTCCTGGTGCACCTCCATAATTTACGAAATGACGATTTTACGCTTTTAATATTTTGGAAAAGGTGTTCTGAAAAATTTCCATAATAGATGTTCCAGAATGTTATTTTACAATGTGTATTCTAGAAAAGGAATTTTAAAATAAAATTTTTACAATTTTGAAAAAGCCTTTCCAAAATAAGTTTTATAATTTGTAATACATGTTATGGATTCACCCATTTCGTAAGGGTATTCTAGAATACCCAATCCGAAAATATTTCAGCACACCAGGAAAACTTTTTTACATCTACTATTTTTGTAAATTCATGATGCATATGGAGGTGCACATTGAGAATTTGGAGGTACAAGAACAAAAGGCCCAATTTAAATGCTTACTAAAATTTGAACACTTTTATTGAGTCCAACTAAATGTAAATAACCAATATAAATATTACAAATAATATATATAGTCCACGTTATTAGTAACTCGATCATTGTCATCTATTACTTGAGTAGGTATTGAAATAGTAATAGACATAAAGACTAAAAGAACTTTAACTTATGCCGGAATAATGTTAGCAATAGCTTATCTATTACTATTACTTGGGTAGGTACTAAAATAGTAATAAGCCGAAGGGCTTGATCACTATAGATGACAAGTTCTCCATTAAAGATAATATTTTATGTTCTTTTCCTTCTCAAACTCAACATTCTCCACGAATCTCGCATTCCCCATTTTAAAGAAAGAAACTTTAGCGTTGTGAATCTCAATAATAGAGTCCCGAAAAACTTCTAGAACAAATCGGTTCATGATCATCAAACATATTCGATTTGAGTGTTCTTACTTTTCAACCTTATCAACCTCCAAATTTTTCAGAGATGGAGTGGGATTCTCATATCGAAATATGAGATCAAAATCCATGCAACAAAAAAATATCTCTACTACTTCCTTCCCGACCTTAAAATTTGTCCCATTAGACATGGAAATACAATTAATTTGAGTAGATAAATTAACAATACTAACAACAACTGAAAGATAAAGATAATATAGATAAACTTAATATATATGTTATGATAAACTCATTACAAAATACCGATCACACCATTACAAATTAATTTATAATTGGTACTCTTATTACAACAATTAAACATTAATGATTAATTTTGTCAAATAATAATTTTTCTTTAAACTGACTATTATTTACATAAATATAACTTTATAATCATTATATATTTATCGTCATCACATGAATATTTTTATTTGGTCATATTGAATTGTGTCTTCCATTGGGATGAACATCATATAATTGGTATTCTTAATGCAACAATCAAATATTGACAATTAATTATGTTGCATAAGAGTCTTTTTTTGGATGAACTATTATTCACATGAATATTACTTTATATTTGTCACATATTTATTATCATCACATGAATGTTATTATTTGGTCAAATTGAATTGTATCTTCTTAGAGGATGAGCAAGGACACATAAATAATCTCACATCAATATTCCTGTAATTTTAATAAAATTAATTTATGTGATAGAAATTATTTTGACAATATATTACATAAAGTACTTTAATTAAAAAAATTATACCAAACCAATTAATTAAAAAAACTATAATTTATCAAAAAATAACTACACTCGATATATCACATAATTTAAAAAACAAATAATCATGTTTTCATACATCGATAGTAATTATGTGCATATGCACAAATGTAAATCTAAATAATCAAATAATAAGATTAATTCTCATATCACTTGATAGGAAAATTCTTTTATCAAATTATAGATAATAAACATTACATTAAATTATCAAAATTTTTTATATTCTAAAATTACATGTACTTATATTAACATTAAATAAATATTCTTTTAATACAATAATTTTTTTAGTCAAATCATTAAATTTTTTAACATGACTTTATGTTTTTTTTAATAGAAAGAGAAAGATGTATATTTCTAATTTAGCATAAGAGAGATCATAATCACTTTTATAATTTTAAATTTATTAGAATTTCCATTAACCCTTATCGAATTTATAAATAAATATAAAGAATTTTAGGTGAATGATTCACAAACCAAATTTAGACATGTGGGTAATAATAGAAAAACATAAAATTGTAACTAATTCATCTTAAATTATAAAATTCTACCCAAGACAAGATTGACTGAATTTGTTCTAAAACTACCACTTTTGGTCCTCGGTTAGGTATGGGTATCTATCATTTGTTAGTAGATGCCATCTGGCTTGAATATGAACAGAAGAGGTGGAGGATATGCATTAAGCATTCTTTGCTATACATACTTAGCATTTCTTGTGCAAAAGTTAGATATTTCGTGTATACGGTTTTCATTTTGCCTCCCAAAAAAGTATATAATGAACTTATTTATACATTCTCTGTGTTGGATTACGAGTCTATGTTTGGTTAATTGGTTCTGTGTCGGTTTACACCATACGCATATCTCCACAAGTAAAATTTCTGAGTATAACAAGTAATAACGTTCTCTAAGGCACGTCGTAGGCTTTTAACTCAAACACATGGAATAAAACTATCACCCAAGTTAAGATGATAGAGACAAGATATTTAAATGAAGGAAAAAGAAGAAATTATTGAAGATTAAAATTCACTCAATTATTAATTATGCAGTATTGCTTTTGTACTGGCCAAGAGAAGGAGAACTAAGACGATTTGTAATTACCGTCATCCACAACATTATAAAATATACTATTCACTGACACTCTATAACTTAATTGCAGATTAACACCAAATTTCAACACACACAAATATATATAGCACAAACTATAAGAGGTAGAGTTTTTTGAAGACACAAAAGATGAACGACAGTTCCATTAATTCCGTGATCATGGATGATCTAGTTCTAGTTCTTGTTGGAATCCAAAGCCAAAATGGTGCTGAGATTCATTGGATGCATATAATCTGAGGTGCCTGACAATATCTGTTGAACGATAAACCCATTAGCTCTTTCTGATGGATGGAAAGCATCCCAAAACGCATAAACATCACGGTTAGGGCACAGGTTGGACGCCACAGTACATAGTCCAATACCATTGAATCGTCCTTGACCGCAACATGCTACTTTTGATGTAATAAATCCTGCATGTTCACCCACCAGGTTTATATATATACACATATAGGGCATGAATGGTTAATTCCACATGTACACACAATCCCCTTTTAAAGAATTTGTATGTACCTTATGTTATGAAATTAATAATGTTAATAACGTGACAAAAAGATTATTGAAAATACAGATATAAAAAGTTATTTTAATCCTATAGTATATATATGTGGAGACCCAATCATATATATACTGTTCATTTATTGATAGCTTAAAAGAAGAGAGAAAGAGAAAGGAAACTATTCTCCTCCATATATATGATTATATATGAATGGACCATGCCTTTATTTAGTGGCATCTACCTGTTTAACTTTATCTCTATTAAATACTCCCCTTTGTGTACGTGAGTTACGTGACTGTTGTATTCTCTTTCGTATATTATTTTTAAAAAATGACTTTAAAAACAAAAATTCATTTCTATTTTATTTTTAAATTTAAATTTTAAAAGACTGACCTATTAATTTTAAAAAATTGTGGTCAACAGAACCTAGCAGAAGGTTATTGAATTCCTATTCTACTTTAGGGCTCAATAATGAACGAAGTGTATTTATAAGCGTAATTAGTAGTATATTTACCATATCGTTGAGGGTTACTGATGAAGTCAATGTGCATCTGTTGCGTGTTGACTGCAACGAAGACATCAGAACCAATTTCGCTGTTGAGTTCTCTGATTATCTGAACAAGTTGAGGGTTGAATAAGGACGCCGCACGCTGTAGTTCAGCTGAGCATTCACCGTTTACGCTTCTCTGGGCCAATTCCGCCGGCACACAACCCAACGGACCAGTTCCCGTCACCAACACCCTACGTGCTCCAATTTCATATAGCCTCTGAAACACATATATATATGTCACCATTTCAATTTAACATGTTCACTGATTCTATATATTTTTCTCATAATGAACCGTATATTATAGTTACTTTAACCAAACATCTACTTATACGTGTTATTGTTACCTGTGATGTGTAGACCATTGTCAGTAGAAAGACCTAGCTAGCTAGCTATTAAAGAAAAGTGATGGAAAACAGTACTATATATATAGTATGTGGAAAACTACGTACCCTCAGAATTTTCTTATACTCCGAGATAATATACTTGACATAGTCCGGTAAATTGTATTGGCGTGATCTTGCAGAGTAAGGCACCAAGTAATAGTTATTCACAAAGTCGTTGCCTCCAAGAGTGATGAGGACTAATGCTCCATTTATCAAGCGTTCAGTTTCTTCAGATCCTATGAGAGCACTCACCCTCTGCTGGTATTCTTCCCAGTACTGCAGCTGTCTGTATATTCTGATTATGTTTACCTGCAATTGTAACAATTATACACACAACGTAAATAATCCATCTATGTAATTTTGTGTACAACCAATAACGGCACCGACCACTATATAGTCAATGGTTCGTTTGTTTTTTTCTTTCCTTTCTTTATTATCACTCCCTTAGTTAATTAAAAGAGAAAGATGGGAGTCTTTTCATAAAAAAACAAAAGTGGGATGATGGAATAGAGTATAAAAATATCACTAGTCGTAGTCTATATAATAAACCTTGTTAAATCGTTATCAACTTAATTATTAAAAGAACTAACTAAAATATATATCAATTTCGGAGAAAAGTGCAATAGACATGTTATTAATAGCCATATCATGTATGATCCAAATTTTCCAAGTTAGGTTTTGTATATAAGGAAATCATTGAATTAAAGAGTATCTGTATACGCAATTAATCCATGTTTGAAAAATTAGACACTTTTGAAGATGGATTTTCAACTCCACAGGAACCACACACGCAACTGATATCGCTTACAAATTGGATTCCAGTGTCATTGAGAATTCCAATCCCAGCAGAAGCAAAGTTGGCACCAACAAGCAATCTTTCTCCGTTGAGCTCGGGAGCTAAATATGGCAATGTGGGTGGAGCCCCAAGAGCTCGACCTGCACAACAACACACACATAATATATGAGAACAATGAGTTAAGCAACTAGTACGTTACGTTAAACTTGTACATACAAGTGGCAGAAGCAAGCATGACATACTAGAGATTTAAGCAATAATTAAGAAAAAAAAGTTAAAAAACGGAACTGATGAAGTCAGGGATGTTTAAGCCATTAGAGAAACGGCCAGTGGGTCCTGATGGGTAATCAATGCCATAAGGAGGAGCATCTGCTCGAGCTGTAGTTGCCAAATAGTTGTTGTTGCCATTATCTACAAGCGAGTCCCCAAACACAAAGAAGGCACGTTGTGCCTCTGCACCTCTCAAACCCACCACTGATATTCCCAAAACAATAATGTAACACGCAAAAGCCGTAGAACTAGCCATGGACTTGGATTTTAATTGGACGAGGAAGAAGAGAATATTGGACTGCCTCTACTGATCAAGTTATACATATAATCAGAGCAGTGCAGACATACATACATATATATATATATATATATATATGTATATGTATGTATATATTAACTTGATATGTGTGTGGTGTTCGTGCATGTAGAGGAATGAGGAAGAGGTCTTATATAACAGAGAGAAAGTGTGATTTTTTGGAAAAGGTGAATGGCCCACGTTGCAAAAAGCAAGGACAGGTAGTTGTATTATGGCTGTGAGGTCATGTCTGACCAGTGTTTGGAGTGAGGGAGGGACATGATACATTAACCAAAATGAAACGCCCATGTGCCTCAAGAAGCCCTCAGTGAAGTAGTAGTTCATGCTGGGGAAAGATTTGACCCTCTTTTTATGGGTGAAAGAGAGGAAGTACGTGTAAATCTGTGCCGTTTTGGGACCAAAAAGAACAACTGAGAATTTCGTTACACTGGCCAGCACTGACACACATTTACCACTTCAATTAAATGAAACAATCCTTAGCTTTTGTATTTTGTACGGACTACACCAAGTTTTCTAATGTTTTTACCACTAGCTTTGTTTACTCACAAACCTTCCTGTCATAAATCAAATTGCGCCTTAGTAAAGTTGTAATAAGTATTTAACTCAAATTTACCCAGAAAAATGTGCATATGCAGGTAGCAAACCAAAACTAAATATATACCCATTAATTTTTTCTGTCTACCTCTAATCATCCTCCATCTATATGTATCTGACAAAAGATAATTAACCATAATCTTTTCTATAATAAACCCCTTAATACATTATTTATTGAGAAGAGTTATTGAAAATAGAGAAAAAAGTAAAATATTGATTGTGTTTTTTTATATAAAAAAAGGTTTTTTTAATATAGAAACAAGATATTTTAATTTCACTCACAGAGCAAAGGATCCATACATTGTGATTAGAGGATTTTACTTTGGTGGGGGCTTTCAAATTAATTATGCTTGTGAAAGGCAAAAAGGGACACACAAATATTTCTTCCACACCATTGCTTAAAATTTTTGTTTTAGAAAAAAAAAAACTCTTTTTCAGAGCAAAACATGTCCCTCTAATTTGACATAAAATTCATGTATATAGAGAGACACCACACAGATATTATTAGAACATACCTGCTAAGAGATGTGTATGTTCATAAACTGATGTCGTTGTTTGTGTCATTTAACCACTGATTCCTCCGACCATGGTTGTTGTCAACATCCTCTAATAGAGCGCTTTTGTTTAATTTTAATGATATAAAGTTCATATTTTAATTTAAATTGTACACTTAAAGCATCACCTGTGACAGATATTCAAATAAGAGTACTAGTACTCCCGTGTTATAGCAATTAAAGTAATGCTCCTTTCAACAAGTTTCATTATCTATAGGCACTTTCGAATCCTAATTGATGTCTTTCATTCCAAAAATTGATTCCGACTTTCATGTAATATATAAATACTCTACCCCATTATAATAACAATACTTGTCTTTATTTGATTTTTTAAAATTTATTTTTTAAATAAAATATATTAAATTTAAAATATTAATTGATTCAGAATGGATTTTTGGAGGCATATGAAGTTACAAACTTTATTTATTTATTTTTTCTTATACCCAAAATTTTGATGGTTCTGTTTATGGATGGAGTCACTCAAAGAAATCAATTTTACAATATTGATTCCCATTGGTGTTTATTTAAAAAAAGTTAAAAAGTATATTAATTTAAATATAATTTTTACTATTGAAGAATATATTTTATAATATAAATTAAAGATAATAATATTGTATAATTTAAAATAAATATTAAAAAATTAAAATTAAAATTAATTCTATTGACTTTATGATTCTTTTTAACATTAAACATCCTCTCCTTAACAAGTCACCTTTCAAATTACAATTTAAAAGAAATGTTTGATTGTGAAGTTTATCCTCATCTATCATATAAAGATTGATTGTAATTATCATATCTAGTTGTTTTTCGTATTAATATTTTTAAGCTGATGATGGAAGATTATGATCTGGAATGCATCAATAAAATTTTTCTATGTATATAATTTGTATTTTTATATATGGGTTGGACCATCTTAATACTCTACTAATTATATATATTTTTCATTAAAAAAAATATTAAACACGGATGATTTTCCTTAGGATTAAACATTACTAATTTTGATGAATTAGACAACATTACACCAATTATGCATGTTCTTAACTTTTCTTTTTTTTGCACACATTTTTCTTTTCTTTTTTCATTTTTGAAAGTTTTTTCCATGTCCATTGGTCAAAATACTTGGCAGCATCTAGCCGCCACATCCAAGTTTACCCTGTAGCTAGCCCATAAATTATTTGGAAAATTATTGGAAATTTTTATAAGTTACCATTTTTAAAAAAAAAATAGATAATAGGTTAGATAGGTGAGTCAAAATCTAGTCTTATGATCAGTTCTGTTACACTAGATTAATTACTTTTGAACAAAAAAAGAGTTCAAGAATTGATAAAATTCAGTTCAAAATCCGTGCCGAAAAGCTAACAATTTTCAAATTTATTTGAAATTTAATTTAAAAAATTTATAAATAAATAAGGATACATACTTAATAAAGCAATATATAAAATTAAATCATCATTTTATCAATTAATTATCCATTTCACAAAATTTATAATTTAGTCATTTACATTAATTTATGATTTTTTAGACCTTGATTGTATCAATCTCAACCTGTTATCATCTCTTCAACTTTAATATTTTTATCGTGTAAATATTAATTATAAAAATTATTTATTTTAATCTCTATTATATTCACTTTCTTATTTTAATTTTATTTTTTAATTTTTTTTCGCAACAAATTTTAATTATTTTCCTCATTTCCATTGTGCTCTCCTCTACAACCATAATCTTTAATTTTTTTTGAATCAGCTCTTTGGTCTGGTTGTATAGAAAGATAAAGTTGTTATAATATATAGTAACTCTTCAAGATTTATCTTTTTTAGTATTTTTAAAGTTTTTTTTTTAATATTGAATTAGAATAATATCATGTGACAAAATTAAAATAAAAACTCTCAATGTAACCGTTAAGTTGATATATGATAAACACTTGTTTAACACCTTTTGTTTTTCTGTCTCTATTTTCTTTTTATTGTATATTTAACATATGAGCCCTAACTAAGTACTCTATGTAGTATTTCTTATTACATTATCTCTTTTTCTATTTCTTTTTTCTTTTTATTTTGATTCATTTGCCTATTGTTTGGGTATGTGTTGATAAAAAAATTGATCACTGTAATTTTGTAAAACTAACTATAGTTAAAAGTAATTTTTAGTAACTTTTGTTTGAATTAGAAGAAAAAAAAAGTTTTTTTTATATAGAAAAAAGGTATTGTTTGGAACATTGAATCAAAATTGGTTAAATATAAAATAAAGCAACTAAAATTAAACTCCAAACTTATTTGAATGGAGCAAAAATAAAAACAATTTATTTAAATAACCAAACGTCTTAACTTTAAATCAAATCAAAATTTAACTTATTCAAAATTGTCTAATTTATTTAATAAACAAAACATGAAACATAATTTTAAAAAATATAGATATATAGAATAATTTCAACTCACTGTCTCACTCATAAATTTTAATGAAAATAATTAATCTCTTGTTATTTGACTAAATCTAAAGATTGAATCAAGCAATAACTTAAAAGTATTTTTAGGACAATATCAGTGTTCTTTTATCATAATTTATCATAACTTAACTCAAAGTAGATATAGGTCAAGTTCCTTTCAGAATTTAATATCAACTGTTAATGTATTAGAATTTTCTTTAAATTTGCTATAGTAAAAGAAATTGAAGTTACTTTAAATTCAATCAAACCAATTATAGCCTGGAATATATCCAATAACTCAGACCTTGGTAGTCTTGTCAATTATTGAAACACATTAATGAATCAGTAAAACACTGTTTTCATCACATTTCATTATACGTTTGCTGCAATAAACATGAATTGAAATTTATGAACAAAATTAAATTGATTGCATACAAGTAGAAACATAATTTAATGGGTTGTTTGGTCTAAAAACTGAAATAAAAAATAAATAAAAAATTGAATAATTTAACTCATTCAGTGGAAAACAATGAAACCAAAGAGATAATTTTTTTACAAAGAAAAATACAATTCAAAATTATATAAATATAAAAATAAAATGGACAAAAAAATATAGGAACTTTTTTTATCTCTGTATCAGCACAAAAACTTCTTCTTTCATGAATGGAAGGAAGAAAAATGTGCAGAAAAAAATATTTTTCCCCATATATTTTTACGTGAATTCAACTCACATTAATTCTTACCATCATATCATACTTTGAATACTTCCAAACAATAAAGGGTTGTTTGGCATTATGTTTTACCTTTGTACATATTTCTTTCTCCCACTCAATCAAAATAAACAAGATCCATGAAACGAGTAGATGAGATGATTTTTTATTCATATAAACAATATGGGATTATCATTCACTAAAAAAATAGTCTATTATTTACTAAAATAATTATAACAATCATTTCATGAAAACATATATTATTTCAAAGTTCATTTATTAATAAATACTTTTGGGATAAACTTGATGTCCAAATGAGGATTATTAGCTTCAATCCAAACACACATTAACTACAGGACTTGACCTAGACCTAGATAAGTCCAATATAGAATGTGCAGGATCTAGGGACTCATAAAGTGAAAACAATAAGAAACACACATTGAGTAGCCAACATGATTTTTTGTTTGAAGTGAACATGATAAAACAAAAATATTACAAGTTTTTTCTTTTAGGAGTTAAATCAAATCATCATAAATAGTAGGGCATAGGGAGAACCCCTCTACTTTTTGGACCCTTTGGAAAATTGATGATGATTATAGGACCACTTGAGAGTATATAGTAATATATGAATATATATATATATATATATATATATATATATAAATATGATTAAAATAAAGAATAAGAATATGAGCTGTATAGACTTTATAATACCAACTACTCTACACCTAATATCTTGGACATCACATAATTTGGCTGGAGAAACGGTTCAACTAACATCCCTTCTCCCAACACAAAAGTGTTAATTTGATCTCTCTGTAATTGATTCCAGTGAGATGCCTCAACCAACATTGCAGGCTATTCAATTTCCAACCAATTCAACTTCTAAAACTCTATCTCAAACTCACTCCAACCTATAGCTACCCTTCTCAACCTAGCTAGTAAGAAACACCACAATTGAAGCAATTCACATGGCAACTGCAGTGCTAGCTCCACCACAGCAGCAGCATCATCATCTACACATTTTCTTATATATAAAATAAGTAAATGAATTTGGCTTTTATTCTGGTTTGGTTTCAGAAACACACATCAAGTTGAAATTTTGGATTAATCACTTTACTCCGTATAACATAACGCATTTGGAGGCTGAGTTAATTTCACATCATATGAGTTAGCTAGGGCACCATGGCCCCTATATATTTATTTCAGCAATGTTCAGGATTGGTGCACTCTTTAATATTAGTGGGGATTTAGATGTAAATTGTGCTTTCATGCCTTCACTTTTTTGTGCTCACTGAGCCTATCTACACCTTCGCAGACGAAAAATTGTTCTCTTTGTATAATGCTGTCGTATATATTTGAAATCATAATATGCTAATTGTTATATTTTTTAATATTTAAAAAAAAATAAAGCTTAGATATTTACAATCACTTTTTAACCATTGTTGTTCTTCAATAAAAATTAAATTTATATCTGAATGAATATAAGTCTTGTATAAAAGATAATTAGATATCAATAGAACTAATATCTGAGATATTACATCAAAATTTTGTCCTTTGCATATTTTCTCTCTGTATATCATTATTAATCCACCGTCATTAAGCTGTACGAGCTATACATGTAAAAAAAAAAAAGTGTGATCCCTCCAACACAAGTCAAAGTCTACTTTAAATTTCTTATGAAGAAAATAATATAACATATTTTAGGTGTAAATTTTTAATACTAAACTAAGCACGAATAAATAAGATGAGCGATATATAAAAAAAATCACAAATCTATAATTTTAATGTTTTAAATTAAAAAAGATGTTTTGATCTTTCATATAATTTGCTGCTTTCAAATAAACTAATAATTGATACACTTTGTCCCAAAACTAAGTTTTTAATTCATACTGTAATTAGATATGTTGTGATAGTAACAACATTAAATAACTTTTATAGTAATTCATAATTCTAACATAAAGAAGGTTGGAGAATACAGAGGAATATTTTCAATAGTTATGCTTTAATAAGGTTCATTAATAATTTTATGCATCTAACACTTCTTTCTTAACGAAGTTTGTAACATCTGTTATAATGAAGTTAGCTGCTTACGGATTAACTGGTTAAAATTTGAAAGTCTATAAAAATGTTTTGTGATCACAAAAATCACAATCATTTTCAGTTAGCTGATTTTATTCAAAACAACTTATAGTTAAAAGCTTACTGAAATATTCACTTTATCAACCAGGAAACAACTCACATTAATCATTTTAACAATAGAGAAGAAGATGAATTTATTGGTGGTGAGACCAAAATTACTTCCAACAGAGACTAACAATTGGAGGGAGAAAGGAGTAGAACACAGCAGAAAGCAGCACAGTAGCTAGGGGATGATGTTTTTGATAGATAAAAGATAAAGCAAACTTAGAGGCACACATAACATGATTTGAGTTTGCGAGAGATGGTGCATTGATGAATCAAGTCCTGGAATCGAGGGCCATGATGGTGGTGAGATTCATGGGGTGCATGTACTCAGTGGTGCCTCTCAGAATCTGTTGAACTATGATTCTACTTGCTCTCTCTGATGGATGGAATGGATCCCAAAACGCATAAAGGTCTCTATTTGGACACAAGTTTGAAGCGGGTGTGCACAGTCCAATCCCGTTGTAGGGCCCTTGCCCACAACACGCTATCTTCGATGTCACAAATCCTGAAAGCCCAAAAACATATTCTCACTTAAAGGCCCAAAAACATTCATACAGATGATAAAAACTTCATTTTCATGAAAAAGATCGTATTTCATTCTTAAAATAGAAAATAAAAACCATGTTTAAAGCTATATTAACATTTATAGGAACCTATTAAAAGGTGGTGGTGTGTAAGTGTTGCATGCATGGTGCATTAGCTGCATTGATATACCATAAGCTCGAGGGTTGGAAACGAAGTCCATGTGCATGCGATAGGCATTGGCAGCAATGAAAACTTGGGAACCCACTTCTTCATTCAGTCCGTTTATCATTTGAACGAGTTGGGGATTGAATAATGCAGCAGCTCTCTGGAGTTCCACGTCGCAATCACCGGTTCTGCTTCTCATGGCTAATTCCGCAGGAACACACCCCATTGGTCCTGTTCCCGTTACAAGAACTCTCCGACTACCCAAATCATATAGCCTCTGCATGTGTTTTCAACCATATACAGTTTCTGTTAATTAATTGATCAAGTAATTCAAGTTAAGCATGCACATTAGGGAGATATATCTGATACTTTTGTGTCGTAAATTGCTTCTGCATTGAATTATAAGAACCTCGAAAGTGAGAAAACAGATTTGGTACCCCTCACCAACCAAAACATACACACATGTCTTTTGTTTAATGCACATTCTTTCACAGACAGAACACTGGTAGTTACGTACAAGCAGCACTGCAGCAGAACATTTTCAGAAACATGACAGTAACCATTATTCTACGATTCATAAATATTTTAAAATTGACGATGCATTTTATCGTAGGCATGTCACATACCGACACGCATGATTTCCAATGCCGTGTTCGCAAAATATATAGCCTTTTTTATGTGGGGCCACTATATATTTCCATGTTTTAAAACTTCCAAACAAGCCGCAATATTCACAAATTCATGGAGATTAATCGTATAAAATACAAAATGATTAATTATTCAAAGACAGGAACTATTGTGTTTGGTGATGCATACCCTCAGAACTTTGCGGTACTCAGATATGAGATAGCGCACATAGTCTGGGAGAGAAAATTGGCGAGATCTTGCTGAATAGGGGACCA
This sequence comes from Lablab purpureus, assembly GCA_030347555.1. Classification (NCBI taxonomy): domain Eukaryota; kingdom Viridiplantae; phylum Streptophyta; class Magnoliopsida; order Fabales; family Fabaceae; genus Lablab; species Lablab purpureus. The sequence continues at coordinate 19,702,885 of CM059259.1, forward strand.
AGTAGTAGTTATTGACAAAATCATTGCCTCCAAGAGTGATGAGGACAAGTGCTCTGTTTACTAGGTTTCTGGCTCCCTCCGCACCAATGTGTGCACTTAACCTTAGCTGATACTCATGGAATAACTTGAGTTGCTTGTAGATATGGATAATGTTCAACTGCCAAAACAATCATATACCAACCATACTATATATCAACATTTGGAATATACAGTCAACATATGAATTGATTTTACATAAGTCGCCCATATGTGCACTCTAAAATCACACCATGTTCTCAACAATTAACAATTAATGCTTGAGCTTACAAATTGAATTCCTGTATCATTGAGAATGCCAATGCCAGCGGATGCAAAATTGGCACCAATTAGGAGCTTCTCTCCAACAAGTAAGGGGCTCAAGTAGGGCAGTGTAGGTTCTAGACCAAGTTCCAAACCTGCATGCAATCAACAATAACTGATATATAAATAAATTAATACAAGCCTACTTATGGTCATGCATGCAAATATATAACATAAGTGAAAACATGTTATTTGATTTTGGCAGTATGTGAGAATTAATTAAGTCATACTGATAAGGTCAGGGATGTTTAAGCCATTAGAGAAACGTCCAGTGGGTCTGTGTGAAGGGAAGTCGATGCCATAGGGTGGAGCGTCTGCTCTGGCTGTGGTTGCCAAGAAATCATTGTTGCCACTGTCCACGAGTGAATCGCCGAAAACGAAGAAAGCCCTTGTTGGTTGAGCGGAAATAGAACCTGGTGCTACAACCAAGCTTATTATAGCACAAAAACCAAACACTAAAACACTAGTCATTGCTAGAAAACAGGAGTGGGGTGACTTGTTTGTGTATATATGATTCTTAGTTTGCTAACTCGTGGTTTGCATCAAGCAATTGGAAGAGCTATATATATACAAAGCTTGAGAGGTTGATTTATCTTTGCAAACCACATTCATAAATGTTTTCTTCTACCACCTCTTTAGATTTAAAGCAAACCGCCGAATCAAGAAGAAGCAAGTACATCAAGTAATTGCTCTAGTGAGTGGTCTTAGCAGAAGGCAAATCCTTCCTTCAATTTCAACATCCAAAGACAGCATAAGTAATTTCGAGCCGCGTATGTTGACAGAGTTTAAAATATTGACCGTGCTTCCTCCTCAGAATCACAAGCAAAAACTGAAGTTAAATATTTTCACCTTTGCTTTCTGGACATAATGCTTGAGTAAGTACTCAATTTATGTTACATTACATCCCCCGGTGTAAGTTCAACTTCCAAGAAGAAACTATCAAGTACATTGGTTGCATAATTGCATAGCACAATGCACGTATTTAACAAAGTTGGCAGTTAACAAATTAATAGACCAACATGTTGGATCAGTAGAACTACGTTAATCAGGAATTAGGAAACTTCATTTCGGAGAAGTGTTAATACCGGGTCATATGCTACTGCTTCTCTTATGTGATTTATATTTAGATACTTCTGTTCTAAAACCTAGTTAATAGTAAATCACGGTATAAAAGTTTTGATTCAGAGCAAAGACTGCCTAAATCAATTCTTTAAAACCAATCATGCAAATATTTATCTAAAATCGTATTACCTGGTGTTTCAACGCAATTCTATATCATATAATGTGAATCCAAACAGTTATGTTTTGGGAAAGCCAATTCTAGAATATTGAATTTTCCATTAGAAAATGAGAGAAGGAGTGGAATCAAATCCTGTCTACTTAATTTCATCCTGGTTGAAAAAATTTGTAGGTAGTAAGAGAGAGGTGTAACTTTCTTGACTCTTTCCTTAGTGGGTAGTATCTTACTGAGAAATGGAATTGAAGAGTGGGACATCTATTAATGTGAGGATGAGAAAGTAGCTAGTTAATACAGTGAGGGTAGATCGAAAAACCAGTTGAGATAGAAAAAAAAAAGTGTTTAAAACAAGAACTATTTCAGGCAGATTGAATAGTAGAGTTATGTTATCCCAACTTTGTTGTCTAGCTAGTTCTGGAACTAGTTTTTATATTCTGCATCATTTGAAACTTGTGCTTGTGTATTAGAGCCTCAACCTAGACTAATACTACATGACGCTTCTAATTAGTTGTTCTCACTATCACTATCAACTTCCATTATATGATCTTTTAACAGAAACTCAACTACCATTAACTAGAACTGGACTACAGAATTTTTGGCAGTTTGTAGAATGTCAAATCATAAGCTAAAATTAAGCAGAACTGTTTGCTCATTGAATATAATATTGGTCAAGTCGCTTTACCTGTATTATTGCAGTTCAGTCTAACAACAATATCATCAGGCAAACTTAAAGGGAAACCATGAGTTGTTTTAAGCACCGCAAACTTAGGAAGATATGAGAAATATATATATATATAAATATGTATAAAGGACACAGAAAAAAGTTGTAAGCCGAGAAATAAACAAGTTTCTTTAGTATAGACCAGATTGGGTTCCAGATATATTTGAGCTCATTCGTGAGTAATCATTAAAGTTTTTCTGTTAAACTTTCCTATCACTGATATATTGGTTGATTGAGAACTAAAACATCAAACATGAAATGGTCAAATAATACTATTTATGTGTGCAATTTTGAGCTAAGCAAGATATGATCAGAAAAGAAGTCTTTTGCCTAAATAAGGATTAGATTATGAGTGGGGCGGAAAAAAAACACAGGTACACGTGATTCACATAAATAGGGTGGCGTTTTGGTCTCAGCTACCCTCATCCAGCATCACTAGTTTTAGATTCTTTCCCTTCACAGAGAGGCTTCCACTGTCTTCACCATGTTTCACAGTTAAATTCTTCTAAAAAGATTTACAAATTTCAATCTTAAGAATGTTATGCTTCTTTAAAATAAAATTTCGAATATAATTTATTTATATATTAAGACTATAATATTGATATAATTTTTCTATAAAAGATGGAAGACTATATATCGGTAATAAATAAATTCATATACGAAATAAATATAATGATAAATTCTCTTTGTATTCACTTTTAGTGTTTAATAAAATTGTGAGTAAGAGAATTAAATTATTTTAATTTATGAAAAAACTAATAGTTCAATTAAAAAATGTAAAATATAGTTAATTAAATTAAGAAATAGTTCACGTATAGTTTAGTTTATTTTAACTCTATTTTAATTTAGTTTGAATATACCTTTTTTTAATTTAATTTAATTCTGTTGAATTCAATTTACTCCTGGAAATTATATACTGTAACTTTATTGCTTTTTTTTAAAAAAAAAATTTCTATCCTTTTCAGCAATTATCCTGTTAAGAAAATTATATATTTATTCAAGTAATAATTTCGTTAGTTCGGAAAAAATATAATTTAATAATTATAATAATTTTGTTAAGAAAAAGTTATACGTTTATTGAAGCATCAATTTCCAATTTTGTTTTAATGCAATCAGATGTAGTTTAATAATTATAATAATTCAATTTAGTATTTTTATGTAAAAATAGTAAAATAAACTGTTCTATAGAGTTTAATTCAATTTTATAAAACTATTTTATCATTTAATTTAATCTTTTTTTAAAATTAAACTATCAATTGGCCTACTTGTGCTCACCATATTGAGGAATATTAAGTATGATAATTTGACCCTCCCTTCTCTTCTATGAGTGTCACGCTTTTTTAAAAAAAATCTAGTTAACTGTTATTTTCATAAGACAACACTAATTACCTTTCTATTTGTATTTTCATCTTTTGTCTAATCTTTAATTAATTTACCAGATAACCTGTCACCTAATATTTAATTAGTTTATATATATATAACAGATTACTGAAATTGTCACTTTTATGACACTCGGCCCAATAAATATGTTTTCGATGCTCCCTTAAACTTCAGGGTTTCTTTCTGCAACCCCGTTACTTATCTCCCCGTTATTCGTGTCATCACTGTTTATCACCCTCGTTGATTGAGAACGAAGGAAAAGGACACAATGATGGGAAAAGAAGAAGGCAAAAAAGAAATAATGAAAAAAAAATTAGTTTATATTTAGAAAGTTTTTTCATGAAAAAATATTTTCAAATTATCTAATTTAAAATAAAAAAATTTCGGTAACTTAAAAAAATTTAAAAATTTAAAAATTTAAAAATTTATTTTATTTAAATATAAATTTAAGATTGTACATTTTAAAAGTATTTTAAATTTTAAATTATATAATTTATGAGTGAACTTTGACTTCTACATAATTTAAAAAGTTTGTAAGGATTAAAATAAGAATTTTTGTGTGTATATATATATATATATATATATATATATATATATATGAGAGTGTAAGAAAAAAATATAGAGGTGAAAAAAGAAACTATCTAAACTTCAAGTTTAATATACCTAACCATTAAACCAAATTTTTATATATGTTTACATTTATCCTAACTATAAACTTGTATTTAAACATGTCATTGTTCATACCATTTTTTTCTATTTAAACAAACTAACTTATCTATCCAAAATGGATTACATTTAGAAAATCTATCCGTATCTGTCTATCTAAAAAGGTATTAAGCATTATTTTCTGTCTACACCCTTATGGTCTATTTCAATGTTGGCTTTGGAATAAACTTTTCAAAATTTTCTAGAATAATTTTTTTGAAAAATTCTCAGAACATATTTTCTGAAAGTGCTTTTCAAACAAATTTTCTAAAATATATTATATGTTTTTAAAATTTCTAATCTAGAACAAGTTTCCAAAATTTACAATTCAAAAATATGTATTAAATTGAACAATAAAAAAATGTTATGAATGACTAATGCAAAAGGTTGTATAAACTGCTTCTTTTAAAATGTTGTAGCATAGGACAACTGAGGTGAGGGGAAGCCATCAAAGGTGTAGCGAAGATAGGATATTTTATTTCGGTGTACGTGTACCGCTTCCCAACATCGAAGGTTGTCTTCCACATATTATAATAATTACATTTAAAAGAAATAGAAATATATTATAATAATTGCATTTTAAAAAAATAGAAATTTAAATGAAGGTGCGGCTACATCACGGTTTCATCTTTTTCCTTTTATATTTGCTATTGGTATGAGAATGTAATTAGTAATTATGGACGTGCATGAAGCAAAACCCTTATTAGTTTATTGTAAATAAAGTCTTGCAATGAATTGAATAAAGTACGTATGGATCTATGTTTAAGTTTTGCAGGGAATAGTTTTGTAAAGTGGTAGTACATCACAGATACCTAAGTTTATTAGACTACAAGTTTCAAGCCCAGATAGGTTTTGGGCTTATCCTCTACCAACAAATTATCTCAACCCAAAACAATACATGGGCCACAAGATACATACCCTAAACTGGGACATTTAATGACAAACCATTGACAATCTGGCCTTAGAGAGAAAATCTTAGCAATCCCATGGTATCAAATAATTTGTAACAATACAGCTTAAACAATCAAATATATATATAACACAAAATGTAAAACAGAATGTATGTGACAATCCTAGGAAGAAGAAGAAGATAATAATCAGGTCCTTGAATCCAAATGCATAATGGTACTGAGATTCATTGGGTTCATGTATTTGGTGTCTCCAATCATGAATGTTTGCACAATTAATCTGTTTGCTCTCTCACTTGGATGGAAGGGGTCCCAAAATGCATACACATCCCTGTTTGGACACAGGTTGGACAGTGGAGTGCACAGTCCAATCCCATTGAAACGTCCTTGACCACAGCATGCAACTTTTGAGGTGATAAACCCTGCATTTCAAGAGGGTCATTATTTAATTAATGCTTTCAAATTTAATAGCCCTAGTTACTAAACCCTCATAAACTGTTATAGTGGATGCTTGTTCCCTGTAAAGTGTACAAAATCATAACCATTGTGCCAAATAATATGTAATTGGAACTTATTCTGAGAATCATATCAATATGCATGCCAATGCCATGTGCTATTATAGTGAGCTGATATTATTATCCTGACACTGCTCAGTACACAGGAAATTTCTAACTTCTATTTTATAAGTCTAGTCAAAATGAACCGAAACAATTATTTTACGTCTTACAATTGTTATCTGACTTACTTGTTCATGGACCATACTCCTTTTAAGTTTTTGCATGGTGCTGTGATCAGAAAAACACTTATAAAAGTACAATAGCCAGCACACATCAACAAGGATGTGCAGACTTTGACTTAGGACCTTCTCTTGGTATACAAAAAATTCAGCTAAATTTTCTCTAGGGCATTCTTCTTAGATATTATTGTTTAAATTAAATCATCTCTCAATGTAAATTTGAATTCAGATTTAAAATTTAAACTTTGTGGCATTAATTTCTAACTAATTAATGTATAAGCTAGCACATGGAATAAGCATATATAACTGAGTAAATAGAAAGCGAAAGCGTTTGTGTTTGTACATACCGTAGGCTTGTGGGTTACTGATAAAATCCATATTGGATTCGAAGGCATTAGCTGAAATGAAGATAGCTGAACCAATTTCAGAGTTGAGTTGATTCACCAACTGTACCAGTTGCGGGTTAAACAAGGCAGAAGCTTGTTGCAGATCTGCTGCACACTCCCCATTTCTGCTATGCTGCGCTAGTTCTGCTGGTACGCAACCTAATGGCCCTGTTCCAGTCACCAAAACTCGTCTTGCTCCCAATTCATAAAGCCTCTGCATGCATCACAAAAAACACTCATTATTAACGTAACAATGTAGTACTGGTAGTACTACCACTAATACTCCTATACAGCAACATTTATTTATTGCTGCTGAACAGTGACCATATGCATATACTGCAAAAAGACTGGGTGCAGGAGAGAGATCATGAGTTATGACACATTAATTCTACATTTATAGTACGTTACCCCACATGCTTCCTAGATCAATGTTTATATATCACTAGAATGAATGAATGTTAATGGCTTCAGCAACCCCTCATTCATACCATAACTCAACGGGCTTCACACAACCACACATCCATCATAAAATTATTCATCTCAGACTTCTATGTATCAAGTTCCCACCATTTTCTATTCTCAATAATTCATCAGTGACAGAAGTCTAGTAGAAATTATGTCTATGTCCACTGGGATTAACACTATATATATCATCTTTTAATTTAAGATGAAAATTCATTGAGACTATATATTGTGTTGAATCCTTTTTACTTTACTTTAACATTCATGCATCTTTGAGAAAAGGTCTTGCTCTTGTCCAACATATGTTGTACAACGTGTACCTTCCTTTTTCTGAGACACAATTAATCAACGTGTCCTCTATTTACCTAAGAATCACAAATGTTATTACTAAGCTAGTAATTAACGCTATAACAGATACTCCTTTAGGTGCGTGGTTTTAAAGTACATACTAACACTTCTACACTTTCAAGAACTATATTCTCAAAAATATCGTCATTAGGTCAATTTATTAATGAACATATTAATTGGATATGTTAGGCTTTAAAAAAATATTTCATCAAAATTTAAATAATAAAAAGAGATGCTAAAGAGTGAAAAAAGGAAGTTGCTGTCACTTTTATTAGAATATGGCATCCAATATTTTTATCATAAACTAACACAACCACTGCTCACTGTATGAATAAAAACATTTTCTCAAAATCAACTATGACCACATTTTTTTAAATTTAAATTTATTTTTTTAAATTGTATATAAACCTTATTCTTTAAATTACTTTATCAAAAATAGAAGTTAAAACAAACAAATCCTATATAAATAAATGAAAAATCCCTAAGATGAACATAGAAGAGAAAGGAGCGAAAACACATCAAAGTGCACGCAGATAAAAAAAACAATTATAAAAGACGATTTTATGGTTCAACATTTTTTTTTATTTTAATTAATATATCTGTAATTAAGAAAAATATGTTGACACTATATAATCGTTTCGTTTATAATCATAAAAGCACGATTGATAATTAATTATTTTATTTGCAAATACTAAAAGTAAGATAGTATTGTATTCTATAATTATCAGTAAAAACTAAAAAGTAAAGCAAAAATACCCTGAAAATTTTGCTCTCGTGTTTAGGAGAAATTTAGACAAATTAAAGTGGAAATAAAATTTTGGATAGGTGATACAGAACAATATGGCATATTAAGTAGCATGTAGTTGGAAAAAAATAATTAAAATTCTATGAAAAATGAACATGACTTTGTCCCAATCAAAAGTGTTTTGCTTAAAGTTATTGTTAACTACTCCTTTGGATAGCAGGTTCATGGAATCATGGATGTTGTGTATATGATGATAATACTGATATAGCCAAATAATGACATAAATTAAAAATGGGATAAAATAGTATGTATGCTAACAGCAACAGAAGAGAGTATACCAGAAGAATTTTGCGATACTCGGAAATAAGGTATACGACATAGTCTGGGAGTGCAAATTGGCGAGATCTTGCAGAAAATGGCACCAGAAAATAGTTGTTAACAAAATCATTGCCACCTAAGGTTATGAGGACCAGTGCCTGGTTGACAAGTCGTTGAGCCTGTTCTGCTCCAATTAGTGCACTCACCCTTTGTTGATACTGCTCAAAGTACTGTAATTGTCTGCCTATTCGGATTATGTTTATCTGCAAATATATACCATTTTTAATGGCCTATTCATTAATACCAGTATCTATCAAACACCACAAAACTAGCTTCCACACAGGATTCATCTTTTCCTCATAATTGCTCCCTTCCCTTCATTAATCAGGAAAGTTCAAGATACCAAGAAAAAGAATAAGGAAAAGATGAGATCACAAAAACATTAAAGTTTGTATCCAGTTTAAGATAAGCTTGTGTTTGGAAGACTAGACTTTTTATGGATAGTCTAATAGGGTGGTTCACTAAATTCATTAATGATTATTAGACTAGATTCTAGTTTTTTTTTTTAATTTATATTTTATCTTAATTTTAAAAATTAACTCATGCAACGATGATATTTTTATTTATATAAAATATTTTAATCACGTCACTTGTCAAAGTAGGATTTTGACTCTAAACAACAGTACAGAAGTAGGAAGTCAGAGAGAAAATTGAGTGACTAGAATGAAATAATGCAAAAAACAAAGGTGTGTATGTGTTCATCGCAGTTATTGCTTAAAATAAAATGTATAATCAACAACAAAATTAAAAACCAGAGTTTTGTTATCTTAACACAAATTTGATTATTTAAAACTACTAAATTAGGAGATGGACTTGTTTAAATAAGAAATAAAACTATTATCAAAACTTGAGATTTTCAATAAATTTCCGTCAAAGTGTGAAAAAATTGTTCGAATGAATGAGAGAAGAAAAAAAGTTGGCTTACAAACTGGATTCCAGTGTCATTGAGAATTCCTATTCCAGCAGAAGCAAAATTGGCACCAACGAGTAGCCTCTCTCCGTCGAGCGCAGGACTCAGATACGGTAACGTGGGTTCTGACCCAATTTGTTGGCCTATATATGCATCACGCAATTCTCATAAGTATATTAATTATGCATCATAATACTAAGACAAGCAATAAATGTAGCTTAGGTTATCAAGTAGTAACTAAGTGTTTTAAAACATCACAAAACAAAACAAAAAAACATTAAGTTGAAAGCTACTGAAACAATTAATCAAGCAACAGTGACATAGTATAACCCAACTGATAATGTCCGGGATATTGAGGCCATTGGAGAAACGACCGGTTGCCCTGTGAGTGGGATAGTCAATGCCATAAGGGTATGCGTCGGCACGAGCAGTGGTGAGTAGGTAGTTATTGTTGCCATTATCAACCAACGAATCACCAAAAACAAAAAATGCTCGAGCCTCAGCTTGTGGAACAACATTGTGGTTCCATGTGATTAAGGTAAGGAAACATAGAAACATAGAAGAAGGAAAAAGCCTTTGGTCCATGTGGGTGGTGTGGTAAATACGTTTAACACTGAAGTGAGTAGATGTGTGGGTATGAAGAAGTAATAAGTTGAGGGGTAGGTTTATATAGAGGTCATTGGCTGTGATATTTGATGTGGTGAATTAAATAGCCTCTGCTACCACAAGCAGATGGAGATAACGCTCATAATAAAGAGATGCCTATCAATTCTATTTTTGAATTGAATTCTATGTACCATAGTTCATGTGCGTTAAATGCATCATAACCGGCTTACAGCTAGATGTGGCTTTTCTATTCTCTTTTTTTCATTCTTACTATAAGTGTAGATTTTATTGCTTCTATCTTCAGAATATTTCACATTTATTGGCTTTTACCTAAGTGTTTGTTTTCCAACTATTTCAAAGGGGGTGTGAATTAATTTTATTGGTAGTATGAGTATGTTATAGCAGATGAAAGTCCACAGTTGCCATTAAGGATATGTAAGAAAAAAGAGAGGAATGGTACTTACTAGCCATTTGCATATCATGTGTGATTCCACGAGTTTAAAAGAAAAAATACTTGAATCTACCACATTGAAGCCTCTTCAATATTTGGTCTCTCTTGTTCCCAGTTTCCCCTACCCAGTTAGCCTCTGTATGGATCTTGTACAAAGGGTTAATAAATAACACTCCATGTGCACCATAGGCCTTCTATCCCACCAATAGCTTAAAAAATTTATGCACCTACGAGCAGGTTTGCAATTAATGCCCTTCTGCTAAAACCTTCTTTTTTTATTGCTACCAATTCAACTATCTACGTACTATTTATACGTATACGCTTTAACCAACCTCATCAACACGTTTAGACATTCAGGGAAGTTTCACAAGGGAGAAACCCTAAACACAAATCTACATCACACTAAATAAATAAGGTTTTAGAATTAACATCTCTTTAAACATTAGGGAGTAACAGTGTATACATAAACCTAAGTCAACGCAAAAGATATAATGACATGATAATATTAGCCTTTAACATATCAGTTTGGTTTACGCAAAAATCTAAAATTCTCACCTATATGAAAATTATATATTTAACAACATAATCTTACATCTTTTTTAATAATCACTTTTGAAAAAACTTAATAATAATTACGGGCTTTGTCATCGATCATTAGATAATTAATTTATATAAAATCAGTTAAAATTTTAACTAATATAAAAAAAATTGCATCAATTGTTTTAACTAGTTGTCTTAAATTTCTTTCTTAAACCCAAATATATGTGTTGCAACAATCCTACACACAGTACTTTCGTCCTCTTCTTTTTCTTCCTCTCTTCCCACTCCAATGTTATATCTGTTAGCACAAAATCAGAATAAGAAGAGGTTGATTTGTATAATTTTAAAAACTTTTTGCAAATAACAAATTTGTATTGCTGAGACTAAATTGAATTTATGTCAGTTGAAGTATAATAATATTATTTCTAATGTTACTATTCTTTTTTAAATATGCTTTTACTTGTTTCCAAACAATATATCCAAAAATATCCCAACAATTAATATTTTTTTTTCTAGATAATATTTCAAAACATTCTTTCACTTGTTTCTCTAAGCAAAGTATTGTTTCAAATTCAGACTTTCAACAACACACTCTCAAGTAATTAAAGATAGTTTTAGACATTGTGACTTGTAAAAATTTACTGTAATTCTCTAACATCATTTCAAGACACTCTTTAATAGAGTGCATAGACAAATATATCTTTCTTCTTTCTTTCTTTTCATGCATATCCCATGGAACTTTTAACTTATTTCTAAACAAAGTAGCATATAAAAAAATAGCATGTTCATTATAAGAACATCCTTAAAAATCATAATGAAAAATGGTAATGAAATTTTAAAGTTTAAACAAAATGTAAATGTGTCCAAATTCCCAAACAAATATAATTATCCCGTTAAACTCATGACCTGCCAAACCGGTTCCTAACTTTAGTATGTTTTACCAATATGAAGAAAACAACCTTCTGCAATGTAATCAATTTTTTTTCAAAAAAATGACATTATTTTTCTATTCTAAATGCTAATCAAATACATAATGGTCTTACGTTTTAATTATTGTAACGTCAATTTATACTATTCATTGTATCAAAAAACATAAAAATACAATTAAGATATGTCAGTTCTTTTGTTTAATAGATAAATGAATAATTTATACAATAATTTGGTGTATAAACTGTTTTGTAGTTCATTGATTAGTTTCAGATAATTTAGTTAATATATTTTAAAATATTCTAGCTCGTATTAAACATTTTAAGTCTTCAATATATTAATGATTTAAAAGTTTTGTTTTACTTTTTTAAGGGTTATTTTCAGGAGTGAAATTTTGATTTTTGCATGCTTTGTAAATGCTTGTAATTAATGGATGGCTGGAATTTGATGGGTCGTGAATAGAATAAATAAGATGTCATAGTATTACGCATTCACGAGGCTTGACCGCCATAATCTAACCTTGCAATTTCAGCAAGTGAATTACTACAATGTCCTTCTTCTTCTTTTTCATTTATAATTATATTGGTTATTGGATAAAAATCTCTTTTCTTTTTTTTTATCAATAAAATTTTTATATATAATTAAAATATACATATTAACAGTCTTTTTATTTTTATTTTATTTATTTATATTTAATGTTAATTATTTCATTTTTAATTTTTATTATTTTAATTTTAAATATTTTCTCTAACTAATCTCTTATCTTTTCAATAAAAAATTTAAAATTTAAAAGACATTAATACTCACTCTTTCTTGATCTTATTATTTTTTAATATTATTTATATTTTTACTGTTTTCATTAATTAATTTAAAATTAATTGTAGAATATGTAAATTTTTCAAATATAAGTATAACTTTCGTATCAATTTAACATAAATAAATTGATAAAAATATTTAATACTAAATATTTATTACGTAGCTTTTAAAATAATAATATTAAATTAAAAATTATTTTTTAAAATAAATAATTCTAAAATATGTTAAAAATATAATTAATTTTAAAATAAAATTATAAAAAATACATATTTTAGTAAAACTATAAGATAATATTTAAATATAACTATTTTATGTACATATTAATTTATATATTTTTAATATATATATATATAACTATATTTAATACGAATTTCATATATATATATATATATATATATATAATATAATGTGTTCCTCACATATATACTTTTCATAATATATTCTTTTCTTATAATTATTTTTATACTTTTTAAATATTATAACTATTTTTTAAAATTAATAAGTTGTTATAAAAAAATATCCATGATATAATTATAAAATTAATAAAAAAATATTTTAAAAAATTTATATGTTTAATAAAAGTTTATATTTTAATAAATTTTTTTATAAAAAAGATAGATACATGTGTATTTTTATTTGTGTATATTTAAATAAGTAACTCATTATTTTAAATATATGTGTACAGAATAAAAATATTAAAAAGTTTAAAAGTTACTCAATAAAAATAAAAGAAAGAAAAATATAAAAAATATAATAAAATAAAAATGTGATAAAAAAATGGGTGTATTTTAATGTTTTCTAATTTATTATATTAAGAAAAAAATAATCTTATTTAATTAATAATAAAATAATTTTTTAAATTTGTAAATTTTAATTATGAGTAATTAATTTTCATTTTTAATAATTATGTATAAATTTTAACTGTAAGTAAATTATTTTTATTTTTAATTCAAAAATATTATTAAGAGAAGAAGACAGAAAACTGAAACATGATTTCATTAATATATCTTATATTTAATTAAATTTTAAGTCTAATAAATATAAGTCTATTTTTAACTAAAATTTTAATACAAAATTCAATTCTATTAAATGTTTAAATTATTACTATTTTTTAAATAATTTATTATTATTGAGTTTTGTTGTTAAATGAGATGATGTATTTGTTATCTTACATTTTTTACATGTATATTTTTTGTTTTTATAATTATAATCATATTTGTTAATATTTTTTATAAGACTCAGTTTAAATTATTTTTATATTAATTATTTTTGTATTGCAATACTCTTATTTGAAAGAGAGAAAAGCTATACTCACAAAAAAATAATTAGAAAATATATATTAATAATGGTAATTTAGAAAATATATATTTATTACTACCTTCATTCTAAATTATCTAATGTTTCATTATTTATAATTTATCCCAAAATTATTGTTATTCTCAACTTACAAGGTACCTTTTTTCTACTTTGTTGTTACATAAATTACCTTAAAAAACAATGAACGAATTGCGTAAATGTAATGTATTTCTGGTGAGAATTAAACTATTTTACTAAATGTGTATAATTTTTTTAATTATGAGAAGATAAAATGGGACAGAAGTATTATTATAAACTAAATTTAACATTTAAAAAAAAATAATTAACTACACATTTTATTCTTTAAATAGAAAGAAGAAAAAATGTGGGTATGCCATGTAAAGACGTGGGAAAGAGAGAGAAAAAAAGAATGGGATCATATGTTTGATGTTTGTTGATTTGTGTTTTGTGTTTTCCCTTTTAATGTTTACAAGGAAATAAAAATCTTCACCGACCATATACTTAGTTTAGTGCTTCATCTTCACCTACCGAACAATATTACTCGCAAATGCACCACAACACCAACTATAAACCTAACAATAGAGTAGAGATAGCATGACACCAATGTAATAATAGCATACCATGGAACCATCACTTACTTGATTTGAACTTTTGAAGCCTCTCAATAACTAAAACCATTGTTCAATACCTACAACATTAGTAACTCACCTGTGTTTACTAATACTTTCATTCTTTACTAAACCACTCATCTTCTACTTCACCAAACTATTTTTATTATTTTGTATTCTACACATCCTAACATCTAATAATATTTTGATTTAGATCAAACTAAAAAATGAAAATAAAAGATAAAAGATGTGAAGTTAATAAGAGCAAATATAAATAATATTAAATTTTCATTTTTATATAAATCTTAAAATTTTATAAATTCAAGTAACCAAATTACTATAATAAATTTACATCATTCTAATTTCTCTATATTATTTTATTATAAATTATTTAAAAAATAAGCATCGTCTAAAAATTAATTATCCAAATACAATACAAATTATATTGATATCTTCAGTTAGCACGTGTTTTTATGCATTATCATTATATTTAGAAAAAACTAATTTTTAAGCTAGTCAAAAGTTAAAACATGATTAAAAACTAAATACTAAATGAAAGGTGATAAATTAATTGAAAAATGACTAAAAGAATTTGATAAAACTAATTGGTTAAGTTGAAAGTTATAAAAGGATAAATAAGAACATGATTAACTATCTAATTAAATATAAATATTGAGTACTTACATATTTTTCAAAGAATTATAAATTTATACTTTTTTATTTATTTAGAATTTTGTATATAAATTAAATTTCAAGTAATATTTTGGTAAGAATTTTTTTTACTATAATAAAAAGTAATTATCATTTTTCAATAAAAAGTATTTAATAAAAAAAGGAATCGACCATTAAAAAATTGTCAGACGAGTGTAACATAAAAGAATCATTCAAAAATCGTAATCATGGTGAATTAATTTATTCTATATTATTTTTTGAGGCACCAACTATGAGTGAGACTATAACAAGATAAACTAAACTATTTTTTCACCTATAAGAGCACAAGCATTATCTCACTTTTTTCATATTTTATTTTATAGTTATGAAAAAAAAAGCTATTGAAAAAATATAATCTTTAATGCATGCATCCTTCATATTATTTTCTTATTTATAGAACTTTGCTTAAAATCAGTGAAAAGTAGAATTTTAAAAGCAAACATAACTATGAGTAACTAGCTGAATTAAATACAGAGGAGACAAGTTAAAGTAAAAATTGTAGAAAATTATAAATGTATACCGACTTTACTAAAATGAATGAATTTTTAAAAAATAAAAAAAATGAGTGAATCGTATTTAAAAATACGATTTTATAGTTGAAATTGTCATATTTTAAAAATTAAACTTTTATATTATAAAAATATAACTTTACTTTTAAAATTGTATATTAAAATATGACTTATAATTTCTTATAAATTTAATAACAAAATATACTAATATAGTAAAAAAGCCGTGTTTTTATTAATGTTGTTATGTAAACGATCATCTTTTTGTTACTAACTTTCTCACCCACCACCATTCTATCAAGAAACTGAACATTAAGTTGTTTTAAGAGGATATTGAATTTTCCATACAAAAATAACATGTCGAAATCAATCTAAAATTCGATATTCATATCTCCTTTAAAAAAAATATTGAAATAATAATTTCCAAGGTACTGATTAAACTTATTAAGTAATAGTCCTTATGGGCTATGCAAAATACTATTTTTATGAGCCTTTTCTTTTCTGCATTTATACTTAGTAACCCCACGCCATATTAATGGTAAGAAGACTAAAATACCATGTCTCCATTGTTCTCTATCACACTTCCTTATTGTGTTGCTTAAATATTACTTTTTTAAAAAAATGTTTTTGAAAATAATTTTTAAAATTTTAATTTCAAAAAAATAGTTCTGAAAAATATTATTTAAAAAACTTGTTCCAGAAAATAAATTGTTTATAAAAAGATTTTTGATAAAATATTTTGAGAAAAATTTATTTCAGAAAACATGTTTCAGAAGATTTTCAACGAAGTTATTTGGGAAATATTTTTTAAATTTTTTCTGAAAAAGAAAATCCAAAAGTTACTATTCAAATTAAAATATAAAAGGTAAAGGGGTCGTTTTGAAAATTATGGGAGTGCAGTTAGTATTTATGTGGGTGCACAAAGCAAAAAGCCTTTTTATGATAAGAATACCAAGGCGTTGTTGTTGTGACATTTAAAAATGACACGATTTAAATCATGTTTTCTAGAAGTGATATTAATTATATGCAGCTACAAAAATTAATTGGAATAAACCATATCATACACCATGTTGCTTTCACTCTTTTTCCTTTAAGAGGATGATTCTTTTAAAGAAAATGTGTGATATTATTCTTATATAGCAACTGAATTTTTTCTCTAACTATTATATGAGAACGTATACGAGAAGAATAAGTGGGACTTAGATTCTAAAATCACATGATAAAAGGGACACCTTGTTTCCTCTGTTGTGAGTTGTATGTTTCTCTTTATTTATATCTTATTTTTAACATTTTCTAGCAAAACAAGTCAATATTAAATTATGTCCTTATCTTCTAAAACATTGTGTATATAGGTTTATTTATCTTTTGTTTTGGTGCAGATGTCCCCATGGGCCCGTATATAAAAGAGTGTGCAAATTTTATTTTGTAGCTCCTTATGTGTACCTTTCCAACACCAAGTCATCTTCGGTTCTTTCCTGTATTTTGCACTTTGAAATAGATTTTAAAAGGTCTTGCAGTTAGTGATCCTCATCAAGTCATTATTGTCTCAAACTAAAATTTTACTCCATGGAATTAAACTTGTACTCATAGGAATCAAATCCTATTTATTCTGAATTTACGGAAAAAAATCAAGTTCAAATTTAGATTTTTTTCATTTTAATAAATTGGACTCCAGAGATACGTAATGTAATTCTTATCTCACCCTATATATATCAACGTATCAGTTTCTAAATTTAAAATTAATCCCTAGAATTAATTATATCTTTATTTTTTATTTTTTTTACATATAAAAATTACAATGTCTTTTATATAATTCTATATTTCTTTTATATAATTCTATTTTTAGGGTTTCTTTCACACTCTTCTTTTCTCTTTTATGTTTTACTCTCTTTTTTAATTTTTTCATTTTTTTCAATCAGTTCAATATATTATTCTCTTTATCACATTTTTCATATATTTATTTTTATACAGTGTGTTTTTGAAAAATTAATAGTTATAAATTATTTATTTAAATATGTATTTGATATTCATTTTAAAAGATTGCTAGACTTTATATTATATGTTTTGAAGATTATAAATTAAACTTGATATGTATAAAACAAAAAAAAATTATCAAATATTTTTTCACATACATATTATAATATAAACTAATAAACTAAAATGCACTTCATTAATAAAATAATTTAAAATTTGTAACATTAAAAATATTAATTTATGTATAAGAAAATAATATATAAAAGAAAAACATATTTAATATGAAAATATATAGTCTCTGTAAATTTATCTTTCATGGTCTATTTCACACACACATATATATTATAGTCATGCTTAAATTATTATATTTATTTAAATATTTTTTAAATTATATTTAAAAAAATAAAATGAAATGGGGATAGGAAAAACCCGACTTCCGATAGGATGGGTATGAGAACTAAATTTCTCTTCTCAACGGAAATCGGGAACAAGAACGAGAATAATTAAGTGAGTTGAGGATGAGGGTTAGGAAGTAAAATTTGCTTCCGCCCCGTTGCCATGCCTAGTGTCCATGTCCCCATTTGCTTAATGATATAAAATTTATGCTCAAAGTCTTTAAACCCCTATTGAACTTGTCTTTTAATTTGTATTCCCTGACTCATTTGTTCTTGTATAACTTGATGTGTTTTTCACCCCTAATTTTTTTTTTCTTTAATTGGGTTTCCCACAAAAAATTCACTAAACCTATCATGTCTACTTTGCTTATATCTTCCTACTATGATTGTCCTTTCATAAAAGCATATTTCAAATATTTCTTACTCGAATAAATATATATTTTGTGCAACACTCTACACCAAAGTTTCTCTTTATTTTAACACTCTTTACCACAATTTTCCTAATATGGCTTTATTGAAGTGCTTGATGTTTTTAATACTCAACCTTCTCTCTTCTTTAGGCTCACAAACAATATTCCAACTCTCCCATACAATTTTTTTTCTCACCTTTCGCTTGCCCCCATGAAAAATGTGTGATATATTAAGCAATTCCTTTTAATATTTTGTAAAATGATAAATAAAATGTGGCAAGTGTGAGAGAACAAACATGATTAAGCACACACGACCTCTAAAAGAAAGTTATTTGTTTCTTCACATTGTGTTAACATTTAGTAACAAAGAAAATGCAAGTGCAATTTTCAAAAGTAAACTCCATGCACCTATCTAAAAAAAAATTACACAAAATTAAACTAACTTTGATGCATAATTTTAATATTCACCTTTTAGGTTGAATAAGTGAAAATTAACTTTTAGTAAGACGTTTGATAAACATTATCTTCTATGATAACTTCTATGATAATGATGGGTGGACATTTCTTCCACAACTCCCATTACTATGCTCGTGGAGAAATTAACCTTAAGGTCACCAACTCAAAACACTTCATTATTGTCTTCAAAGTAATTACATTTTGTATCGTGGCATCTTCAATGAAACTATGTCATTTGCAAATTGTATGTTCTAAAGCCTTTAAATTTCTTGTTTCATATTGCTTGCCTCATGAGACCATTTAAATGTTCAACCTCAATTAAGAAAAAAGAAGGTGTTGATAGATCTATTTGTTGAAGACCTTTTGTGGATGTAAACTCCCAATTAAGATTATCATTTACTAAAGTTAACATTTTTGTTGATTCAATACAACCCTCTAACCATGCTTCTCTTAACCTATTATTCTCATCATGTAATGTAAAAACTCTTAACAAACTAAATTATATGCCCTTTTCAAAATCTACCTTTTGGTTGAGGTGAGAATTGTTCTCATTCCTTGCCTCATCCACTGCTTTGTGATTATTAGGACTCCACCCAACAAATTCCTTCCTCCCATAAAAGATGATTGTCTTTCATTAATGTTTGTGTCTATTACCTTCTATGGTATGGTTGATGGTATTTTAGCCAATATAAAACTTTGTATATGCATCCAATGAGGGTATTGTTTTGTATTCTCCAAATATTGTGGACTCTTTTGCTTTGGGATGGATATGATGAAAGAAACATTGCCTCCTTTTGTGATATTGTGATACTTGTGAAAGTGAACCAAAATCTTCATAAAGTCTTGTTTGATAGATTTTCAATAGGATTTTTCAAAAGAGAATTTGAAGTCATTTGGACTTGGGCTTTATTTCCCTCACATTTTCAAATTACTTATTTAAGTTCTTCCTCTTCAAAATTTATTGGGTTCGTGTTTTCTTCCACCCTAATTCTATTAAGGTATATCTCATTAAATTTGGTCTATCTCGCTCATTCTCTTGAAAAGTATTCTCAAGATGTTTTTTAACCCCCTCTTTCACATTTATGACTTTATCCACCAATGCTCATTTTTTCATATTACTTGTATTGTGCTAAACTTTTACTTCCAATTTACCATCACATGAACATCTCACTCTTTAATCCATTTACTTATAGATATTTGGTATAATGGAGATCCACTCCTCTTTGTTATACAATAATTTTATTACAAAACTTTTCTTCGTTTCACCTATTGTGTTCCCCTTTCAAATTCTTCAGTTTTTCTTTCAAATACAAAAGACCCAAAATTGTGTTGATAAAAATATTGAAATTAGGATTCATAAACCAACAATTTAAATTTTTGAAGGGTCTAGATCCCCAATTTTTATTTGTGATTTTGAGAATTAAATGACAATAATGTGATGCACACCTATTGTCAACATATTATGCACTCTCTTGCCATTTATACAACCATTTATGTGGAACCAAAACTTTATGAATCTTATTATTTTCTTTCCTTGAGTTTTATACTAGGTAACATTCCTCTCAATCACTTGTGTATCAATTACTTCCTTATCATCTATAAATTGGTTAAACTCTCCAAATTTTCTCCCTTTTTATATAAAATTCTCATCCTCTCCCATTATTTCTTCTTTTACTTTTATAATGTTAAAACCTCTTCTTAAGCACCATATAATAATTGTAAAATATATGGTCCCTCTTCTCAATCAACTAAATCCTCCCATATCCCCTCCTTCATCATAAGTCACAAGGTGAATAAACATTGAAAACAATAATTAATATATCACAATTATTTCATTGACCCACTACTAAAAAAAATAATGTTATACTTATAGGCCAACAAACTCACTCCATTTTCTTATCCCCTTTAAATTTGTAACACATTTTTTATTCACCTCATCTAATTTTGTTTCTTACACACAAATAAGATAATTTTTTTTCAAGCACTTCTTATTTTACATCACTTCATCCTTCTTCCTAAAATTTTAATATTGTTTCAATAGAATCTCATTTATGTTAAAAAACTCAAACTAAAATCATTATCAAAATAAAACAAGAATTTTCATTAAAAAAATAATAAAATACAAAATGTCTAATACAAAATATATTTTAGTTAGTATTATTTATTTGTAGAAATTTATACACAAGTGAGTAAAGTCATATAGAAGATACACATATAAATATATAATTATCAAGTATGCCTAAAAATTAGTAGAAGTATTAATAACATATTTGTTTTTTTATCTATTAGACATTTTATGTTTCTTTATAGAGTAATTTATAATATATAGTGTGTAGTTACTTTTAACACATGAGTAGTTTATATATATATATTTTATAATTTTAAAATATAAGAATAAGAGATAGATGTAAAATATATATGAAAAATCTTACTATTTATTGTTATAAATCAAATATATGCACGGGGGAGGTTGGGGCTAGGAAGTCTTTGTAGTAGTTTTGCGGTTTGAATAGTAAGTCAGGGTGTGAATAGTATTGCCCATGTTTGTAAAAAAAAAAAATTGTCGAGATCCAAAAACAAAGAAGAGAGAAGCTAGTGAGTAGAAAATAGAAAAAGAAAAAATTTGTCGTTGGTTTGTTTTTCGTTTCAACGAAGGTCCGAACCAAACACGACAGGTTCAAGCTATAGCAGTACCCAAAACCCTAGCCAATCTCAGTAGTGAGGAACTGAAACACACTGTGTTTGTAGGAGTTGAAGCGTGGCTATAATAAATTATCTGATTCCGAGCTTGCAATCTCCTTCGGATCTTTGCAAATGGCGGAATCATTGCAATCTCTCGTTTCCCTCTCCGAATTGGTCTCCACTTCCTCCACTAACCAACGTGTTCGTATATTCCGTCGCGAAATCCCTGCGTTCTTGAGTTCCTATACCTCAGGTCAGCACCGAAACCATCACGCCATTGCGCCATTTTCATTTCACACTCCCCAAACTCAATTCGCCATTTCCATTTCCTCTAAACGGCGATCGTTTCACCTCGAATGCTGCTTTGTTTTTTCTCTTTTATTGCTTAGATAGACATGCATGTCTGAATGCGCGATTTGTTTGTTGTTCGACCTAACTAGTTTTGTCTATTCTGCAGAAATGTCAACCGAGCTCGCTTCGCTACTTACCGATATAGTTTTCCGAACGGTTGCTATTTACGATGATCTCAGATCGAGGAAAGCGGTCGATGAAGTGATTGTGAGAGCGTTAGGGGGACAGGTGTTCATGAAGATTTTCGCAGGAGCTCTAGTTCAGAATATGGAAAAGCAATCCAAGTCTCAATCTCATGTTGGATGCTACAGACTTCTAAGTTGGTCGTGTTTGCTTCTGAGCAAGAGTCAGTTCGCCGCAGTTTCCAAGAATGCTTTGTGTAGAGTGGCTGCGGCGCAAGCTTCTTTGCTCAGTTTAGTCTTGCAAAGGTCTTTTCGTGAGGGAAGGGCTTGCAGGAAAAAAATTTTCCATTTGTTTTCTCAGGTTCTGCTCAGCTGTCGTTTCTTTTATTTTATTAATACTAATAACAGCAATGTCCTCAATTTTATGCTTGAGTTTAAGAGATGGTATTTATACAAGAAGTTTTACAACAAAATTGTACGATAATGAGAGAAAGAGAGAAGACAGAAGTATGAGAAATGATGAGTGGCTACTGACAGTGAAAAATGTTGTTGTATTATAGATTGTTGTGCGACTCACTATAAGTAACACAACTTAGAGTTTTTGAATTCCTCCTTTGCAGTTTCCAATGTATATAAGAAATTATATTGTAATTTATATGTTTGTGCTTTTCAGTCACCTAATATCTATAAAGTCTACATGGAAGAGCTGAAAAATGGACGAATTCCTTTCAAGGATTCTCCTGAATTATTAATGTTGTTGCTGGAGTTTTCCTTTCAATCTCCCTCTTTAGCTGGGGAATTCAAGGTGAGTGAGTGTATGTAACTTTTTTCTTGTTTGTGTTTGCGTTTGGTTGATTTTTAGCCTTGTAGGGTCTGATGTAGTTCTTTGTTCATTACAGCCAACGTTTCTTAATATATATGTTAGTGCAATACTGAGTGCAAAAGAAAAGCCAGGAAAGAGTC
The DNA here is from genome assembly GCA_030347555.1 of Lablab purpureus. Lineage (NCBI taxonomy): Eukaryota > Viridiplantae > Streptophyta > Magnoliopsida > Fabales > Fabaceae > Lablab > Lablab purpureus. The sequence goes on from CM059259.1 coordinate 19,725,975, forward strand.
TCACTGAAGCATTTCATCCTCTTTACTTGCAAATGTCACATGAAGATTTTCAAAATATTGTTGTACCATCTTCTGTTAAAATGCTAAAACGCAACCCGGAGATTGTGTTGGAGTCTGTTGGCATTCTTTTGAAGTCTGTTAACCTTGATCTGAGTAAGTACGCAGCTGAAATTCTTTCAGTAGTATTAGCACAAGTTCGACATGCCGATGAAGGGAGAAGGGATGGGGCACTATCTATAGTCAGGAGTCTGAGCCAAAAATCTAGCAATCCAGATGCGTTAGACACAATGTTCAATGCTATCAAAGCTGTTATCAAAGGTATTAAATGGCCCTATGTTTGTATATTTTGGCTTATTCTGATACCTGTTTAACCATACGGTGATTTGGGGGTTATCTTGATTTCTGATTTACATTGTGAATGGTGCTTTTGTAATATATTTGACCACGCAAATTTTATTCCAACAGGGTCAGAAGGAAGACTGGCTTTTCCATACCAGAGAGTAGGGGTGGTAAATGCAATACAAGAATTGTCTAATGCACCAGATGGAAAATACCTCATCACTCTGTCTCGTACAATATGTGATTTTCTTCTATCATACTACAGGGATGATGGTAAGCACAAGCCCTAATATTCCTTGGAATTTTGAATCTGTTTATGTATAAATTTCTTTACTAAGTTGCTGATATACTTTTTTATTTATTCAATGATAAAATAAAATGTTGTTGGACTTACATATTGGGGAAGGGGATCCTATATCCTTCTAACATTAAACAGACAAATGAAATGAAAATAATAAGCCAAATGGGATAAAAAATGTGAAGAGCTGTTTAATCTCTTCCACATCAGTAATGGAAGTCTACTTAAAGCAACTGTGGTTTGACCACCTAGGAAACTAAAAAAATGATCTTATCTTGTAACAAATCTTTGAGCAACGGGGGCATTGTTGAAATTACGAGTGTTCCTCTAAAAAAACATATACTACATATATGCAAAAGCTGCATGCTGCCTCAAAATCTTGGCATTGAAAACCTTTAAAGTGCATCACAAGAACTTTTCTTTGGTGAATGTCCGAAAATACATATTTAATCTTTACCAGGAGGCCCAAACAAATTATAACATTAGAAATTAACCTCACATGACAGTGCAAATTTAAATGCTATTTCTAATTAGACCTACCTACACATAAATTAGGATTTAAAGTTGTCCTAGATATATGAGTATGCAGCATGTCATTTGTAGTGTTGTTAAATGCCAAGGAGTATCAATTGGTATTTGTCATTAATCTTAATGTAAATCAAGGAGCAACAAACGAAATATGTTGACTTTTACTGATCATTATTTATGCTTTTTGGTCAGCTGGCCCTAGACTTTTTGGTATTTAGGGTGTGTTTGGATGAACTTTGGGAAAAGTTGCCCTTTATGATACAAGTTTTTTGGGAGCGACAATTTTTAGCTCTCGATGAAAAAAATACTTTCATTGTTCCTTTTTAAATGTTGGTACTTCGGAAAATATTCATTCCTATTTATCTGTTTAACATTAATTATTTTTTGTCAATTAAATCTGTACTTCCTAGCCAATTTATTGAACTTACACATTTATCATGAAAGTGTAAACAGAAAACAACTACTTTGTATTTATTATGGAGTAGAAATGATAGAGGGTCAACGGGAAACTTCATAACTTTATGATGAACGGGAAAAAATATTATATTTCTTGGTTCCCGAACAAAAACCTTAAAGGTCACTTAAATAGTAATAAAGGTAGTAGTATTTACTCAAAATAATAATTGTTTTTTGTATTTTGTTGTCTTGTTAACAGCTTACTTTCTTATTTTAAAAAAATTATGAGTTTTGTTTTAGTTTGAAAGATCTTTTTTACATGACAAATCCCAGCAAAAAGGATCATATTATTATTTAGTGCTGACTCATGCTCCACACTTAATTGACAGGAAACGAGGAGGTTAAAATTGTGATTTTGTCAGCTATAGCTTCTTGGGCAGTTAGATCTACTGATGCCATTCAAGAGAGTTTGGTTTCCTTTTTGGTTTCTGGCCTCAAAGAGAAGGAAACTTTAAGAAAGGGTTTTCTGCGCAGTCTATATGCTATCTCCAAAAATGAAGATGCTATCTTAAAGGTGATCTATTACTTTGATTGGCTATAATTGTTTGTCAATTTATTTTATGCATGAACTTGATTCCCTCATGTTTCAATTAAGTGTTTTTCAGATGTTGCCAATGTTTGGCGCTCTTGTCCAACTTGTTAAAACTGGCTATACTAAGGCAGTGCAACGTTTAGATGGCATGTACGCATTGTTATTAGTTGCAAAGATAGCTGCTGTTGATATTAAAGCTGGTTTGTATTAGTAGAAATCTTTATATTTTTAAAATTTAAGTACTTTTTTTTCTTTATTTTATTTTTTGACAAAAATTCTTGTTCGATTTGTTTTACTTGCCTAGAGGAAACATTGGTAAAGGAAAAGATATGGGCTCTAATATCGCAAAATGAACCTTCGGTCGTGCCAATTTCTATGGTGATTACTCAACTAAAAATTGTTTATAGCTTTACTCAGGATTTATTATACATATCTGAAAAGATGCTCTGCAGGCTTCAAAGCTATCAATTGAGGATAGCATGGCATGTGTTGATCTTCTTGAAGTGCTTCTTGTGGAACATTTACAGCGGTAAATTTCGTTATAATGCTAAAAAGTTGACTATAGTTTTCGTCTTTATTGTTGTATGGTTGATTATGTTTTATTTTCTTAACCCTGCAGTACATTATCCAACTTCTCAGTCAGATTGATGTTACAGGTAAAACATTTTGCATTTTATCAGATTCCTATATCAACATTTTAAGCTGACTCGTTTATTGTTAACTTAATGCAGTTAATGGTCTTTTTTATATGCCATGTGAGGTGGGATATTCGAAGAACGACATATAATGTTGCTAGGAAGATTATCACATCTGCTCCTCAGTTATCTGAAGATCTATTCTTGGAATTTTCGAAGTACCTTACTTTGATTGGAGAAAAAAATTTAGCCTTAAAAATAAGGTAAATAGGTTATTGTACACTGATCTGCATATTTATCAGTTAAATTTGTACAAGTCATCTGGAGTTAAATGTGCTTATTTCAGAAAGGTATCTCTTCTTCATAGTAATAGTTTCATATTTTGTTATTTGATTTGGACCTACAATAAGTTAGTGTTTCTCCCGTCCGGAGGTCATAAATTATCTGGAAAGTTCCTCTTCAAATTACCCTTTGGGATTTTTTGCTGCTTTTTTAAATTACCAGTATAGTCACATGAGTGAATAATGCTGTTTTATAAGATTGGTAACAGATTTTAGTATCTTTGGTTTTGCTTTTGGAAAAACTGGTGCCTAATGTTGTTGGAGCAACTTCATCCGCAATCTAGTAAATATTGCTTGTGCCTATCATGCAGATCTTATTGCCCAAGAGGCTGACAATCTATTTTGGAATTCAATTTTCTGTGATTAAGTGTTCTTTTTCATTCCACTCATCACACTAAGTATTATAGATGGTATCAAACATGGTCCTAGTGTTGTACGACATTTCAATAATACCCTTGGATTTCTGCTCTCGTCAATCTCAATCCTTGCCATTCTGCTTTTGGATTTGCAGTGATACTGATATTTCTTTGGACCCTCAAGTTTCGTTTGTTCCATCTGTTGAGGTGTTGGTTAAGGCTCTGCTTATGATGTCACCAGCAGCACTGAAACATGCTCCAGATTCATTTGTCAGAATATTGCTTTGCTCACATCACCCAGGTGTAGTTGGTAGTGCAAAAAGAGATGCTGTGTGGAAGGTAGATTTTTACATACTTGTGTGTTGTTTTGTGTTGTTTGCACTTAATTATTTAGTTTCTAATAAAAACTAAATAGTATAACCACGACAGTCTAGAAGCTTGGCAACTTGATCAGTTAAAAGCCTAATGGATCCAACTTGAGTTGCAATACAATTGAAATGTGTGTATTGATTACATCCTAAGGTGGCAGGATCTATTTGGAAAATGATGTCTGGTTTTGTACATGGGGGCACTGGTCAATTAGTTTATTTTTGGGTATTGGTCCATCTTTCTTTAAGTTTAGTTTTTATACATCATTACTTGAATTTTGATAACCAAATAAAAAAGGAACATGCATGTATATATATGTATTATTAGGTATGTCTTTATTTATTCATATATTTTTTATTAGAGGATATCAATTTTTTATGTGTTGTATAAGTTCCTTTATTTCTCTATAAATAAAACACTTGTGCTGTCTCATAAACATGGTTTTGGCTCAATGTTTCTCTTTTTCCAACAGTTTAAAATGATATATAGAGCCTTTTTAAAAAGTTGTGTTGGCTTGATGGATCCACTATCTTTGGAGGATTGTTTTTTTTTGTGAACCTTTCTCCCAAGATCATGTTCACTGATTTGGCGTTGTCTCTAGCAAGTTTTTTAGCGACCACCTTTTTCTTTGCGTCATACCAACTTATCCAACCATCCAAATGCCAACACGAGCCACCCATCCATGCAACCTAACATGCGACTCCTCTTCTACTCCAATTGCAACTATGACTAGCGCGAGACAATGGCACCTGACGATTGACCAACCTTTTCCAAGTTTGCCTCGTTTGAGCACTTCTACCCCTATGGTGGTGGTGACTCTATCGGAGTTTGTTTTGGTGGTTTGGTCTACTTTCCCTCTCCTTTGGAACCAACCAATTAGCATCCTTAAGTGCTTGCTTAACAATTTTAGTTTCAAAATGAGAAAGAATAGTGTTAACTACTCTAGCTGTGTTCAGAATAGACCCAGAAGATGATGGGTTAAAGGTGCTAGATGGTGTATTAAGAGATTTAGGTGTGGCAAAAGTTGTTGGTGAAGGAGTTGGAGAATTTTGAGGTGGTGTAACAGTTGGGCTTAAATTGAAATATGAATCAAGATCTTTGACCTAATTAGGTACATTAGGAAAAAGATCAACATAAGGAAACTTGTGTTCATTAAACAAAACATCTTTGGAGGTATATACTTTGCCTCTTGATGATACACATTTATAACCCTTGTGTAATTAACAATATCCTAAGAACAAACATTCCTTAGATTTAAAGTTGAGTTTGTGTGAATGATAAGGTCTTGATAAAGGAAAGCGACCACAACCAAATGCTATGAGGTAATGAAAATTTGGATCTTTTTCAAAAAGAATAGAAAATGTATGACAAACTTATTGAGGTCTTGAGATAGAAAATAGGATTAGAAAAGATGATTTGAGAGCTTAAAATCCCTTTTGAGTTCTCTTATTTATAATGGAGAAATACACAGGAGGAATCAATAGACCTAGAGAAGATAAAGAAACTTATTCTAGGAAATAGGTCTATAGATTGATGCAACTAATCTAATGATTGTATAGCCTATCTAATAAATGCTCAACAATTCTCAACAGTGGCAACCTGTTTATAAGATATATAACTATAAAATCTAATAAGTGGAACATATTCTATACAAAATATAAGTATTCACTCTAACACATGGTTTTGGCGTTTTTGGAATGCCATATGGCGGTTTGTAATGATACAAAGTGATGTTGATCATTCTCTGCTTTATCATCATTCTTGCCAAGGAAGTATCCATCTCATTGTTATGTGGATAACATTGTTATCATAGACAATGAAAAGGAGGGTATTGTACTTCTAAAACAATATCTTTCTCAAATGTTCTAGAAAAAAGATCTTGAACACTTGAGGTTTTTCTTTGGTATGAAAATGACAATCAACTATGGTTTGGTTATATCTCAGAGAAAATATGTGCTCGACATTTTAGAAGAAACAATAATTGCTTGGCCTATGGTCACACCAATGGATTCGAGTGTCAAATTTGTACTTGACTAAGGTTAGTTCGTTAAGCTGAAATACCTTATTGAATTCGTTTTGACATCAGCTTTGCAATGAACATTATAAGCCACTTTTTAAACTCTTCTCGTCAAGACCATTAGGATGCAGTCCTACATGTCCTACATATCTTAGAGTATATTAAAAAAAGCTCCTAGAAATGGTCTTATTTATGAAAATAAGGGAAATATTCTAATTGTTGGGCATTTAGAGGCTGACTAAGCAAAGTCACCAAGCGATAGATGCTCCATAAGGTACTGCATTTTTGTTGGAGGTAATTTGATATTGTTGAGAAGTTAGAAGCAAAATATTGTGGCAAAATCAAGTGCAGAAGTAGAATGCAGGGCAATGACATTAGTCACTTTGAAGCTCATATGTCTAAAATAACTCCCCAAAGAACTTTTATTTGAAGTTCCCAAATGCACCTTGTATAGGGTTATAAGTATGGTTCTATTAAGATATTCCTATAATCATAAAAATCCTACTTAAAGTATATTGAAATGAATGGTAATATAAGAGGTGAATAAATCGCATGAGATAATCTATGATGCTTTGATATTCTTAAGATAATATCATCACGTTGTTGAAATGGAAAAAGTATTTCTTATATTTTTAGCAATACATGTTAGGAGGTCATTATTTACTGTACATGTGTGCTTTGTTTTTTTTGGCTGGTTAGCTAACCCGTTTCATTTTTTTTCCAGAGGCTCTGCAAGTGTCTGCAAGCACATGGTTTTGTTGTCATTGATATTATTTCTGCTAATGTTGGGAATTTCTTACCGGTAATCTACAAATCTTCTGCGGTATCTTTTATAGATATTGTTAGAGTTGCTGATGTTAGATTTACATATTCATAAGGGATGCGTATATTAAATATCTAAATTTTCTTTACTATGTATGTATTTTGGTAAAATCAGTGATGCAACTGCTGGATTTGGTTGTGCATTTGCTTAGGTACAGTGACAGATACGGCAATTTGTTGAATCACTGGATTAACTCTAATCCAATGAAATACTCAACTGACCTAGTTTTGGGTCTGATCGAGGTTGTTAGACTCTGGATCGGACCTATTCGTCCAAAATGGTTCAACCAGAAACAAGACCCATAGTTGGTTTTATCACCTATTTCGATCACATGTGCATTTGCCCGACAATATGTTATCAACCCGACACTGAACTGTGGTTGAATAGGAAACCTTTGACCCGTAGGTTATCTCCCTACCTTCACATTCTCCAAGACTGCAGCACCAACAGCCATCCCAACATGTTCCTCAGGCCTCTGCACACAGTCTGCAGCATGCCTCGTGGTGTCTGCACACCTTGCTGTGTGATGGTTGATACATTAAATGGGATGTAGAAGGAAATTGAAATGTAAAATCTTGTGTATATGTGTGGGATTGCTCGAACTGATGACCAAATGGCCCAATGCTCAAACACAACAACATATCTTCTTGGTAATGTTAGAAATATAGATTGAGTTCAAGAGGGACTGAATTGAAGTTTTTAAGAATTCCGCAAATGGATGAATAATCTTTTTTTGAATGTAAATATCCTTTAAATAAACCAAATTTCAGTCACTAGAAATTCAAATACTAATGTTCTTTAACTTTCCAAAAGCATGCAATTGAGATTCAATTCAGATATAACTTGTCAGAGATAAGGGAAGAAGAAAAAGCACAAGAATTTATATTGATCCACTCTCAAAAGAAAGCTTCATTTAGTTAATTAATTGGCCTCATTAGACCAACTACTAATATTAATGTTTTACTAGAACCCCTTGAGAGAAAATAAAAAACAACATAGAAAGACCAAAATGTTGATCCCTACGCAATCTCCTACACCTACTTGAGAAACCCTATCATAAGTAACACTCTTGATCACCCTAGTCAAGATATGAATACCCAAAGAAAAGAAAGATTAAGGAACAAGATCACCTGGACAAATTATAGCTCAGGAAATGAAGAAGAAAAACAGAGGTGTTTGTTTTTCTCACTTGTAGAGCTTATGTTACGGTTTAGAAAATGTTTAAGTACTTTTTCATTTTGATTACCTAAATTAGCTTGAGATAGTCTGATTCCTTGATGTGCAACTTTGTCTCCATGGGCTATTGTAACTTGGCGAGGAATTTTTGGAGAAGAAATGAATGAGAATGAAGAAATGTTACAAAAAGTGTGTTTAGATGCACCTGGTTCAAGTATTCATGGATCATGACCTTTCATATATTAAGAAACACATGCTGTTGAAACACTTGGCACTAAAGAAGATTGAACTTGGTTGTTGGATTTTTCAAATTTAAACCTTAGATATTGTTGGTTCTCCTCATCAAAAAACTTGGAACCTGATTTTTCTGTTTTAGATATACAAGATGCCTTGCCAAGAAAGCCATGCAATAAGTAGCAATTTTCTTGGGTACGACCCACTCTCTTGTAGTATGTACATTAAGGACGTCCAGTTTGACCACCCCGACTTCCTCGATTGCTATGTCCTCCCTCTCTTCTCAAAGTGCTACCATTGTTCAAGTTTCTACAACTATAGTTAAATTTTCATCTTTCATTAAGGTAGGCACATTAAAGGAATTTGATCTCCGACTAGAATTTGATCTTGTTTATGATCTAAATCTGATTGTAAAGTTCTCAAATGTGAGAGCATATTATGGTGGGTTTGTTTGAGGCTACACTTTAGGTTGTGTCAAAGAGATGTTGGATATCATTAGTATAGATATCTCGAGTAGTCTTCAAAAAAGAAGAGCATATCTTTAAGACATCATACTCAAATGCTTGCCATAAAACAAAACATAGCTAGAAGTCAAGCTTTTGCCGTTGAGATTTATCTTTATTGGAAAAAGCATTGAAGAAATTAAAGAGAATGAAGAAATGTTGTAAGAAATGTGATCAAATGCACCTGACTCAAGTATTCATGGATCATGACCTTTCACATACTAAGAAACACATGCTCTTGAAACACTTGGCACTCAAGAAGATCGAGCTTTATTGTTGGATTTTTCAAATTTAAATGCCAAATATTGTTGGTACTCCTCATATAAAACTTCGAATATGCTTTTTCTGTTCGAGACATACAAGCTACCTTGTCAAGAAAGCCATGTAATGAGTAGCAATTTTCTTGGGTATGACCCACTCTCTTGTAGTATGTACATTATGGATGTCCACTTTGACCACCACAACTTCCTCAGTTGCTACGACCTCCCTCTCTTTGCAACTACCATTGTTGAAATTTCAACAATTGTATCCAAATTTTCGTCTTTCATTGATGTAGGCACAAGAAAGGTGTTTGATCACCAACTAGAATTTGATAATGTATATGATCAAAATCTGAATGTTCTCAAATGTGAGAGCATATTATGGTTGGTTTGTTCGAGGGAGGCTACTCTTTGGGTTGCATAAAAGAGATGCTAAATATCATTTGCATAGATATCTTGAGCCTTCATAGAAAAAGAAGGGCATGTCTTGAAGTATTTGAGTATCTTGAAGACATCAGGCTTAAATGATTGCCACAAAACAAAACATAGCTGGAAGTCAAGCTTTTGTATTGAGATATATCTTCAGTAGAAAAAAACACTAGCTTCCTTTTCCAGATGGTTGCATAAAAGAGATGCTAAATATCATTAGCATAGATATCTTGAACCTTCATAAAAAAAGAAGAGCATGTCTTGAAGTATTTGAGTATCTGGAAGACATTAGGCTTAAATGATTGCCAAAATACAAAACATAGCTGGAAGTCAAGCTTTTGTCATTGAGATCTATCTTCAGTAGACAAAACACTAGCTTCCTTTTCCAGATGGTTGTGATATCCTTGATCAAAGAATCACAACTCCACCGAAGCGGACAATATAAATATTTCTTCCTCTTGTGTTTTGCATTTACAATAGTGTGCATTCCAAGAAATGAAAAAATAGAACCAGTGGAGGCCATCTGAAAGAGAAGACATTGTAATGGAGACCAAAACAAGGATGTGTGGTAGAAAACATGTGACCAAATGTACTTAACTCCAAGTATGTTGAATGAAAGAATCAAGGTCAAGAAAGGGTCAGAGAATGACAATGAGTCTTATAGGGTCACGTGAAGTCACTTTGGTGGTTGAAGGGTGGTGTGTGGCCTTCATGCGCTTGGCTAGAGCCCCCAAAGATCTTGTGTGTGATTGGGTTTCAGCTGATGTGATGGAGAATTGGTCGACACTTGTCGAGATGGACAAATCTGGTACTCACCAAGAGAAACATGGTTGCTGACAACACAGGATGATGGCTTATGGCAACAATGTGCATTGGGTGGGCCATCCCTTGTCGGAGAAATAGGAGATTGATCTGCAGACAAAGGCCAAATGCCGGCAAGTGGTTATGTTTCACTGAAAACTAGCTTGAAATTAGAGATGGCCAAAAGTTAGTGAGTATATTCTCAGCAGATGTATATGTGTTTTTGTGTGTGTGTATGTATATAAATATAAGGATGAGTACAAGTATGTCTTAATGATGAAGGCTATAGACTATGTTCTATAACCTAAAGTTGGGGTATACCCAAAAACAGCTTTTATATAATCCGTACAACAAAACGTTGCTCCTTTATATCCTTTGTTCTTCTCCTCTCAGTCTCTAATCGTTTTTTTTTTTCTTCAAGGTTCCAAGCTCTCTAATAGGTTTATTTATTTATTGTAACTGGGTATTATAGACAGTAGGAGCTTTATTCATCCATTATGAACATGTCTTAAATTTAATTACTTTTTAAAAGTTTTCCCTGTGTAGTTAGTATTATTTATGTAGTATGTATCTCAATTTCAAAGTAGTGGGTATCCCATTATTGTGTTTTTGGGACCACTATGTGAGATTGTCTCCTATGACCTAAATCTCGCCACCTATTGTTTGGGAAGAGACACTGCTTGGCCAGTGGAATTAGCTGTATGCTTTATATTGTAATCATTTACTTTTGGGAAATTAAGTGAAATGCTGAGAGAACAATTTGCTCTGTCATCTCTTTATTTGTGTTATTTTGTATCTTTGCATAGTTTTGTGCTAGTTGTTTGATGTCATGTATAATGGATCTTCTTGAAAAGGTTAACTATGTTCTACTAACGAAGAAATGATATATTCTTTTTCAGATCTTACTGGGACCAATGGGCTTAAAGAGTGCTAATCCTTTAGAACAACAGGCAGCGGTATTGTCGTTGTCAAACTTGATGTCTATAATCCCTGGAGATACATATATTGAGTTTGAAAAGGTAGACATGTTATTATTTATATGTAGTTCAGCAGGATCTGGATTCTGTAATCTTTCAATCTTGTGATTGATATTTGTTTATTTGTACTCTCATTGCTGATAACTTTACCCCACCATGTAATACCAGTATTTGTTAAATCTTCCTGAGCGGTTTGCACATGATACACTTTCGGAGAATGACATTCAGGTAATTCACGTGATGCAGTTTATACAGTCTATTGATTGATATTTATATTATCTGTGATATGTTTTCCATTTGTTGTTGATCACTACTTTCAATTTTTTTACTCTCTGGACACATGATGTGATATTCTTTTTACCCGGTTTCAGATCTTTCATACACCTGAAGGAATGCTTTCGACTGAGCAAGGGGTTTATGTTGCTGAATCTGTTAGTACAAAAAACACAAAACAAGCAAAGGGTCGCTTCCGGATGTATGATGATGAAGATGATGTGGTACATTTTAATTTCTTCGATTTTCTTTGTTCCATTCCTGATGTTTAGTTAGTTATACTCGGCTGTTCTCTTAATAAGGATCATACCCATTCTAACCATTCAATGAAGAGAGATCTACCTAGTAGAGAGTCTGCTGGTGCAGGGAAAAAGGATACTGGGAAGGCAGCAAAGAAGGCTGGCAAGTGTTGCTCCTCTATTTGTCTTAGTTTGTAGCTTTAGAATTTGAAGTTCACACACAGGCTGCCTCTTTTTTAATGTTTTTGGTATTTCTTTAGACAAGGGAAAGACGGCGAAGGAAGAAGCAAGAGAATTGCTACTTAAGGAGGAGGCTTCCATACGAGATAGAGTCGATGAAATACAGAAAAATCTGTCTCTCATGCTAACAACTCTTGGAGATATGGCAATAGCTAATTCAGTTTTTGCTCATAGTCGGCTGCCTTCAATGGTATTGGTGCCTGATAATCTGTTATTATATATTTGATGCTATTTGAATTAACTGCAATCAGTCTGAATTTAAAACTGTTAATTAAAATGCCTCTGTTAGGAATATGGATATAGTACTCCTTGCATGATTTGAGAAATATTTCCTCCTTGACTTAGCTTTCCTCATCTATCATGTCTTCTGGTTGTTAGGTTTCTGATATGTAACCATTACTGTAACCTTTACATTTCTAGGCGAGTGGTGTGTTATGATTCCTTATCATCTAGGATTTTGGCCAAAGTATGCCATATGGAACTTTTGCAAGACTCCCCTTTTGAGATAGTATTTTGGGTTGATTTTGACCCACTCCATTCTAATCATGTGCTCTTCATTTTTAGCTAAATTTAATTGCTCTTTTCTCTAATCTTGTTGTTTCTAATTATTGAGATTGTACAATTTATTAATTAGTTTCTATCCCTTTATTTTATATATATTTATTATATTATTATATTATTATATATGGTGGTGATTCTGGATTCAAATCTTGTCAGGTGAAGTTTGTTGAACCATTAATGCGATCTCCTATTGTAAGTGATGAGGCCTTTGAAACTATGGTGAAGCTAGCAAGATGCACTGCTCCCCCTCTATGTGATTGGGCCCTGGACATTTCCACCGCTTTGCGTTTAATTGTGACTGATGAAGTTCATCTTCTGTTGGATCTAGTTCCATCAGTTGCTGAAGAGGAAGTCAATGAAAGGGCGTTTCGTGGCCTTTTTGAGCGAATTTTAGATGGCCTATCTATTTCCTGTAAATCAGGAGCACTTCCTGTAGATTCTTTTTCTTTTGTATTCCCAGTAAGTGTGTACTTTGAACTGCAATTTAATCAGTGTACCAAGGCTTCTATATTCCTAACACTAGTTTTCTTCAGATAATTGAGCGAATTCTTCTGTGCTCAAAGAAAACAAAATTTCATGATGATGTGCTTCGTATATTTTATTTACACCTTGATCCACATCTACCTCTTCCTAGGATTCGAATGTTATCGGTATGTAGTCCAACATTTCATACTTTGCTTTGTATTCTTCCATTTTTTTTACCTTTTACCTGACCAATATTAATTTCTGCAGGTACTTTACCATGCACTTGGTGTTGTTCCATCTTATCAAGCATCAATAGGACCAGCACTAAATGAGTTGAGCCTTGGTTTGCAACCTATTGAAGTTGCTTCTGTATGTATGCCTGACTCTATTTGCATTGTGCAGTTGTGTTTTTGTACAGTGCTTATGTTATCTCTCAATTTCTAATTTTTCAGGCACTTTATGGAGTTTATGCAAAAGATGTTCATGTAAGAATGGCGTGCTTGAATGCTGTAAAATGTATTCCTGCTGTTGCTAGTCGATCCCTACCTGAAAACATTGAGGTTGCTACCAGCATATGGATAGCGCTACATGATCCTGAGAAGGTTTGAACTTTTTCCCCTGGGAACTTATGGCTCAAGGTTGCTCTTTTGATTTCCCTGTTCCATAGAAAATAAACTGTGGCCTTTGCCTTTTATTTCAATCCAACATAACCTCAGATTATTTTTTTCCTGTAATGCATCGATATTTAATTTTGTTTTTATCTTTTTATGTGGGTCTCTTGTATATTCTCAGGGTTTAAGGCACAGTCTTGTGCTTCCATTTTCATGTAGAAGATTACTGTATGCAATTAGATTACTGGGTTGTGTGTAAATTAGACACCCTTAAAGGCAAAACAAAATGGTAGCTAGGGAAGAACTAAGAATGCTGAGTGCTAGCACAATAAATTAACTGTTCAATCTTCTGATGATTGCTTCTGAACTTGAAATTGGGGATTGGTAATATACTTAAATCCGAATTTTTTAGTCAGAAAAGCTTGAGTTTTTCACTCTGCTGTAATATGTATGTGTTTGTGTGTTAAAGAAGTAAAAGAGATACATTGTGATGGCAAGAGTGTAGACTGTTGATCCTGCCCAAAAGGGTACGGTGAAAAGAAAATGGCAGACTGACCCATTACAAGACACATAATAAGATATAATATATATATTTATGCAACAGTGATGTAGATTAAGTAGGATGGATTCATTTCTTCAATCCTTTCTACTAATTTTTTAGGCTATTTCCCTATAGGTGACTAGATCATTGTGGTTCTGATTTGGTTGCTGGTTATTGTGAGTGTCACGAGGCACTAAATGTAATTGTATCTCAACAATAATGATCATGATGCAGCCCCAGAAGTTACCAAATCAGTAATCCAAAGTCGAAAAGAAACATTAGAAGATATATATTCTCAGTATATTTAACTGTATTCTGGATTCTCATTGCTGTTGAATATTACCTATAGAATCTATACTTGTAGATCCAATTTGTTTAGACCTCAACTTACTGGATCTGTAAATGGCTGAATTAATATTCTTGACTGACTTGGACTCCCTTTAATTAGTCTCTATTTTAAAATCGTCCTTTTACGAATTTCCCCCATCTTATATGTTACTTCAGAAGGTCAAGTTGCATTATTTAATTTAATTTCACTAAAAAATGAATTTCATGTGCTTTTTAATTTGCAAATTCAAATCTGAATTTAATTCTCCCGCTGTTTCTGTTGCTCATGTTCTTCTTGCTCAACTCGTGGAGAGAAAGTGTGAAAGAACCAACATATGTAAATCGGCTCACTTCCTGGTAAAATTGAAAGCCATGATTCGTTTTGTGATTCGAACCAGAATCGTGATTCGTGCGATTTTGAGAACGATTCACACGATACAGTTGTGATACGGGAGTAAAACGATTGTTTTCATTATTCATATCGTGGGGTAGGTGAATTGGATCATTTCGCACGATTCGTATGGTGAATCACACTATACTCACTACCATGTTTTAAAACGCTAAAAAAATTAATATCCAAGGAGTTGATGTGTTTTTATTCACATAGTTTGTTTTTTTTTTTTTTTTTTTTCAATAAAAGTCTTTGTTTATTATATTCCAAAGTTGTCAACAGCTGATAGCAGAAAGCCAAAATTCCACCATATGAACATGTACATGCCACCACCATGGCAGTCCTCCCTTAACTAATTGCCAATGGTGGAGTCGAAAAAACACCACATTGTAGCGTTACTTTATGGCAGCATTAGCATGGTTATCTAACAAGATTGATTTATTCACTTCTTATAAAATAGAATCAGCAGTATTGGTGATGAAGATATGTCCCCGTATTCTCTCATCTTCCACATGACGTGTTTTTTTACTATTGTTTACCAATGGTGATATATTTTTTTGCCTTGGATATTTTTTATTTTTAAAAACTTTTGACCTGAATTTAAAATACCTGTGCAATGCACGAAAATCTTCCTAGTTAATTTATAAAATATGTTTGCTTATTTCTCTTGTAGCCAAACTGTCTAGTTGTCCTAAATAATCTGGGTTAAAGACTTGTACATTAAAATTCTCAATCGGCACATGAAGAAGGCTGTTTTGTTCTCCGTCAAATCAGAATGTTCTGATAATTATAACAGCTGCTGTTTGCGTCATGAAATGAAATACTGGCCCATTTTATGCTTTAGTTATATTCTGGGTTATGAATTCTTTTCATTACAGTACAATAAGGTTTTCATTTACTTTGTATTGCTACATCTGCTTTTTGTCAATATTGCTTGGTAATCTTGTGTTTTCTATTTGTAAAATTTTTATTTAATCTTTGACTAACTTTATTATGAATGACAGCTAATTTACTTTTTTCATTTCAGTCAGTTGCTCAAGTGGCAGAAGACATATGGGATCATTATGGTTTTGAGTTTGGAACTGATTTTTCAGGACTTTACAAAGCACTATCTCACATTAACTACAATGTTCGTGTGGCAGCTGCAGAAGCATTAGCTGCTGCCTTGGACGAACATCCAGATTCTATTCAAGTATGTATGATTTATAGTTTTCACTCTATTGCTATGTATTTTGTCTCATGATTCATTGATAATTTTCAGGAGTCCCTTTCCACTTTATTTTCGTTGTATATTCGTGACATGGGTGCTGGAGATGGCAATGTTGATGCTGGTTGGCTGGGTCGGCAAGGAATAGCTTTAGCATTACATTCTGCTGCTGATGTTTTGAGGACAAAAGACTTGCCTGTTGTCATGACATTTCTAATATCGAGAGCCCTGGTAATTTTTACTGGCATTTATATTTTTATTTATAATCCTGAAACTGAAACCTATTTTAGTGCTGAATTGTTCATTTTTGAGGTCAAGATCTTGATGTGGCTGAAAAACGATTTTTTTATCTGTTGAGATAATATACATTTGTTAACTAGTTAATATTTGATATTACTTGTTGCCTTAATTAATTTTTTTTTTGGTTCAAATTGTGCATGTTCGGTGCAATTTTTTTTGCCTTACCAGATTCATTTAATCAATGTACGTTAATAATTTTATTGGGATGAATGTATGATGGACCACAGTTTGATTTATGGTTCATTGAATGTATATCAGTGAATTATGGATTCACACAGCTGAGAAAGGGGTTTGTTGGTCTGGTAGTGCTTGGAATTTTACTTGCTAGATTATGATTTATTATCAAAAAGAAATTATTATGGGGTGTTAAAACTTCAATCTTGGATGATATCTGTGATTGTAATCTAACTCGTCTGTTGATAAAATGCGTATACTGTAGGATTTTACATTAATTGAGAAATGAAACCTCGGTTCACACTTAGGTATTTGACTAGTATTACAGGGATTGTCCAAAGTTATGTGTTCTGACATTTGTGAATTAGGATCTAAATTGCTCGTACCATTTCAAATTTGTGTTGGAGCAGAGGAAGATGGGTTACGAATTTGGTCCTGAAACACTTGTGATTCAAGCTTGCAGAAATTTTTATTCTGGGTTGGTGCCAGTTAACCTGCATTTGAAAAATTGGAGTTCATGGAAGACCACAGGGAATACAGTGAAAGGTGGAAATGAATTTAGAAAACAATGCCTAAGCCTAACTGATGTGTTGTACTAAACACACAGCATTTCTTGAAAACAGTCAAAAAGAAAATGAGCTTTGTGTCTATTCAATTGGTGGACAAAGAGAAGTGAATATGTTAATGATGCATGGAGGTTGCTAACTTGTAATAGGATTAGAATGAGCATTAGTGCGTAATAAAATCCACAAACACAGGAAGCAGCTCCCTACCACAGTATTTAATTATCCTTGAGGAATTAAGGATAGGACCCCACTGCTACAAAAGTTGACCAACCTCTAAAGAAATGAGGGGGCATGAGCATTTAAACAAAACTTCAGAAACTCCTGAATATATTTAAGGTTATTAAGCACGTATTCAAGTAAAGTTCAGTAAGTGCAATAAAATATCCCTTGTCTGAAATGAAATGAAACAAATTTAAAACTTTTTAATGTTTTGATACTCTCAAAAGTGGAGGTTAATGTGATGGATTAAAATAATCCGCTTCAAATTAAAAATAAATGAATATTTTGTGGCAATCTGATCTACTCTTTTGATGGTGGTTTGTTTTGTATTGATTTTGCCACTGAATTGTGGTGTTGTACATGGTAACTTTTCTACCAAGAATTTTTTTGACAGTATCCAACTATGATTGACTATTAGGATTGATTTGCTTTGCAGGCTGATCCAAATGCTGATGTTAGAGGCAGAATGATTAATGCTGGTATATTGATCATTGATAAAAATGGAAAAGATAATGTCTCGTTGTTATTCCCCATCTTTGAGAATTACTTGAACAAAACAGTGAGTTCCTTTTATTTTTTAGGAGATTCACCTGCTGGATGCACGTTCTATCGTTCTTTCCTTTTGTTGTAGTTTGATACTTAAAACATGTATAAGAGTTATATGTGATGCTTGATTAATAGATTCTCGCCCAATGTCTTAGGCTCCAGACGAAGAAAAATATGATTTGGTTCGTGAGGGTGTGGTTATCTTCACTGGAGCTCTGGCAAAGCATCTGGCAAAGGTTAGTATTAAAGCTTGATCCTTGTCTAAGTTTTCGTAGCTAGTTGAATTTAAAATCTTTGCTATTATTTTTTATTCCCTTTTGAGCATCCTTGTCTCTAAGTTTTCGTATCTAGTTGAATTTAAAATCTTTGCTATTATTTTTTATTCCCTTTTGAGCAGGACGATCCTAAGGTTCATGCTGTTGTGGACAAGTTGTTGGATGTTTTAAATACTCCTTCAGAAGCAGTTCAACGGGCTGTTTCTGCATGCTTATCTCCATTAATGCAATCAAAACAAGTATGCAATAATATCTGATGCTTTTACTTCTGGTCTTGTAGAACATTACCAGACTGATCTCTTGGAAGGAGTGCCACTTTATTGGCATTAAATTAACATTGGACAAGAAAAACTTTTGTTTGCATATTTATTCCAGATTTGTTGCGCCACTGTTGTTGATTAGATGGATCGTATGAAATATTGACAAAGCCAATATAAATTGGTCTTGATGATAACACAAATTCCTATTTCTGAATGATATCCCACTATCCTGACAATTGGCTGAATTCCATGTTATGCTATTACAAGTTAACACTCTTCACTTTTGATAATCTATTTTTGTAAAGCAAATTGGCTTTGATTATTGAATACTGAATATCACTTTTGCTTCTATTGTAACAAAAGATTGCCGTTTTAAGTGGAAAGGGCCTATATCAATAATTACGAGTTTACTTTTGAACAATTTTAGTTTTGGACAACTGCTCAAAGTCTTGTTCACGTGCAACAAAATATTTGCTTTTGATCATTGAATACTTTTTTTATTACTATTATAAATGGAATAGTGTTTTCACTGCAAAAAGATTTGATTTCTAGACACTTGTTTGTTTGAGAGTAATTGATCTAGTTGAAAGTTTTAGGTTTTGCTGTAATGCTAGCTTATCTACACCTGACCCGAACATAATAATTACGTTTTTAATGCATAAGGTTAATGCTGTCTTACATTTTTATCTTTTCTGTATTTGCTCAAGTTAATTCTTTTGTTATTTGATACTACAACCACTAGGATGATGCAGCTGCTCTTGTTAATCGGCTGTTGGATCAAATGATGAAAAGTGAAAAATATGGAGAACGTCGTGGGGCTGCTTTTGGTCTTGCTGGATTGGTCAAGGGATTTGGCATTTCTTGCTTGAAAAAGTACAAGATTGTGATTACACTTCAAGAGTGTCTTGCTGAAAGGTTGGAATGTTTACTGTTAACATCTTTATTTTTAAAACCTTACCTATTTTATTTAGTTTATGGAGTATACCATTATTTTTATGTCAATTTATTTTTAAACTGCAGGAACTCTGCGAAATCTCGTGAAGGAGCTTTGCTTGGATTTGAGTGCCTTTGTGAAACCCTGGGCAGAATATTTGAACCGTAAACTGCTGACTATTTCGTCACTTTTTTTTAAAATTTACATTTATTGTGTTTTTTAATTGCTTCATGATAATTTTGTTTAGGTACGTGATTCAGATTTTACCATTACTTTTGGTTTCATTCTCTGATCAAGTTGTTGCCGTACGGGAAGCAGCTGAATGTGCTGCCCGTGCAATGATGTCTCAACTTAGTGCTCAAGGAGTAAAGCTTGTCCTTCCATCTCTTTTGAAGGTGATAAACATTGATTAGCCTTATGATTGATGAAGCATTTTGTCTTCTGCTGATAAACAAATTGTGCTTTGATATGCACTTTTGAAATTGCTATAATATGGTGTATGTATGATGTTTGAGTTGCCAAAATGTAAATTTTCTATTATTTTGTGAAAGTCTAAGTTGTCATGTGGTGGCTTGAAGTAATTGATTGATATTATCTACGTGAAATGTTTAAATTTTCCCCACTCCCCTTTTTGTTTTTAAGCGATATATTGATAAGAATGCTTTGTCAAAACCAAACTGTTGGTTTTGCTTGTGAATTAAAGAACGTTCTGTTGGAATCTTTGATTTGTAGACTGATTAGGAGACTACAATATTCGTGTATTTAATGGGAATTGTTGTGTCTCTTCGATGACCTCTTGTAAAATTCTTGGATAACGGATTCCTTTTTGTTTCAATACTGTTGGCTGTGCATGACATTATAATGGTGCTATGGGGTTTTCCTTTGTTTTATTACTGGTCAGTCATATAAATGATGCTTTCTTAATGTTCTCTTACCAAATTCCATGCACCTTGGGTTGTGAATACAGTGATTTTTATCTCTCTGTTTCTCTAGTTTTAGTTTCTAAGTAGTAGGCTTTAATGTCTGTTGCAACGTGTAATCTGAAGATGAGTAAAATAGTAACATGTTTCCGAAATCTCAATAATCCAAGTGTTCTTAATGTGGCTTGAGTTGGTAATTTGTGGGAGAATTTATGTTTGCTTCCTACCTACTTATAGATACGTGACTTATTATGCTTCTACTTCAATGAATTTTGCATAGCTAATCTATTTTCTCAGGGTCTTGAAGATAAAGCTTGGAGGACAAAACAAAGTAGTGTACAACTTCTTGGTGCTATGGCTTACTGTGCTCCTCAACAGTTGTCTCAGTGTCTCCCTAAGATTGTTCCCAAACTGACTGAGGTATAACATAACGGAAATACTACATTTCGAGTTGTAAATTCCTTCTAAGTTATAGACTGTGTTCCTTAACCCATCTTGCTATTTGAAGGTTTTGACCGATACACATCCAAAAGTCCAGTCAGCTGGGCAAATGGCCCTTCAACAGGTTTGTCTTGATTTATGAATTATTTTATCGATTTGATTCCTGTTTCTGTGAATTTTTGTAGTTAATTTTCATGTTTTCTATTTTTTCAGGTAGGGAGTGTCATAAAGAATCCAGAAATATCTGCTCTTGTGCCTACTCTACTTAAGGGACTCAGTGATCCTAATGAACATACAAAATATTCCCTTGATATTCTTCTCCAAGTAAGGTTTACGAAATTTACCTTGTAGATTATTTTTCAGTTTTATGCTTAGTTGCCTAACATTCTATTATTTGGTTGCAGACAACTTTTGTTAATTCGATTGATGCCCCTTCACTTGCATTATTGGTACCAATAGTGCATAGAGGGTTGAGGGAACGGAGTGCTGACACTAAAAAGAGGGCAGCCCAGATAGTTGGAAACATGTGTTCCTTGGTTACAGAACCAAAGGATATGATTCCATATATAGGATTGTTACTTCCTGAAGTAAAAAAGGTAATTTCGTATATTGTTGCTCTTAATTTTGCTGCATTGGTCTCATTGCATCCAAAACATTACATGAGCAGGTTCTTGTGGATCCTATCCCTGAAGTTCGGTCAGTTGCTGCTAGAGCCATTGGATCCCTTATAGGAGGCATGGGTGAAGAAAATTTCCCGGATCTCGTCCCATGGTTGTTTGACACACTGAAGTCTGATAATAGTAATGTTGAACGCTCTGGAGCAGCACAAGGGTTGAGCGAGGTCAGACTTTTCCTTTTAATAGGTTTTACATTTTAAGGCCTTTGGAATTTTTCATTTAGATTTACTTGGCTTTGTAATATAGTATGTCCGAGGAGGAAAGCATGATTTCTTTTTCAGGGGGGATGAGAAACCTTGTAAAAGGGGCGAGTATAATTTTGAATAAATAAATATGAAGAAGGATAATAAAAAACAAGAGAATTTTTTATTTGAAAAAATTACTTGTTAGCTTATAAATTGAAGAAAAAACTTTTTGTTATACAAATATTGGTGGTTTTCTATTGAACCCTGTACTTTTGACCAGTAAATTTATAAGAAACGTGGAGCTGTTAAGTGAGCTGGGTAGTTAGTGTAAAACTGGAAAGTGACAAGAATTATGCAATATCTTGTCGGTGGTAACGTAGTGAGAATAGAACTGCTTTTCTGTGCGATTGTTGTGCTCTTTTGGTTTGTTAGATGTTTATTTCTGTCATTGTACATCTGGCTAGTTAGTTAGATCTGATCTTTAAACATGTATGCATTGTACAAATACTTCCACTTCAAACCTCACTCGTGTGAAAATCATTTTTATCGATCAACAAATAATAGCTTCTCATTTCTCTGATTTCAACATGGTATCTGAGCTCTCCGATTCCCGTTGAAAGGCACAATCATTCTTTAGAGATCATTTTACTGTATTATATTGACTTGTTATTCATTTACAGGTCTTAGCTGCTCTTGGCATAGAGTACTTTGAGCATGTACTTCCTGACATTATTCGAAATTGCTCCCATCAGAAGGCATCTGTCAGAGATGGATACTTGACCCTGTTCAAGGTAAAATATGATCACAGTTAGAAATTTAGAAATTTATTTGTTGAGTTCATTTAATCATTTTGCTGAAATGTTCTTTTAGTACTTGCCACGGTCATTAGGAGTCCAGTTTCAAAACTATCTTCCCCAGGTGCTGCCTGCTATTCTAGATGGTAAGATATTAGCTTTTGTCAACTAATTTATGTGCTATCATTGCTATTTTTTGGATTGTTAACTTAAAATTTGCTGTTTCCTCCTTATGAATGTTTTATAGGTCTTGCCGATGAAAATGAATCTGTACGAGAGGCTGCATTAGGGGCTGGCCATGTTCTTGTCGAGCATTATGCAACAACGTATGTTCTATTTATTATACTGTTGCTTTTGTGCATTCATGATTAATTCTTTTTCTTGGTCTTACTCTTGTTAAAATGTATCTGTGCCAGTCTCAGTTTTCAGTGAAATTTTATCTCCCCTCCCTCAGTTTTCTTTCACTTTTTAGCTCACTAATTTCTAATAATAATTTTTTCCTACAGTTCTCTGCCTCTACTCCTTCCAGCTGTTGAGGATGGCATTTTTAATGATAGTTGGCGTATTCGGCAGAGCTCAGTCGAGCTGTTGGGTGATCTATTATTCAAAGTATGTGTTACTCATCCTAGGGCAATTCTTTCAGAGAATTTGGTTTGACTCTTCCGGCAAATTTTTTCATTTCAGGTTGCTGGAACTTCTGGTAAAGCATTACTTGAGGGTGGCAGTGACGATGAAGGTTCTAGTACAGAGGCACATGGACGTGCCATCATTGAAGTTCTAGGGCGTGAGAAGCGTAATGAAGTACTTGCTGCATTGTATATGGTCAGAGCTGATGTTAGTTTGTCAGTGCGTCAGGTAACAACTTCTATATTTAATCTTTTTTGTCTATAGAGTTAGTTATTGTTATGTGTATATGTTTAACAAACCGAAATGCTGAAACTGCTTCCTTTTTTTTCACTTTTCAGGCTGCGTTACACGTGTGGAAAACTATTGTGGCAAATACCCCGAAGACTCTAAGAGAAATTATGCCAGTTCTAATGGACACTTTAATTACATCCCTTGCATCACCATCATCTGAACGGCGGCAGGTCTGCACTTGCATCTGTGTCAAACTATTTTCTATGTTAGCTTGTGGAAATTATATATTCCTATTGCTAATGCAGGTTGCTGGACGATCACTCGGTGAGCTTGTCAGGAAGCTTGGTGAACGGGTACTTCCTTTGATAATTCCAATCTTATCCCAGGGGCTAAGTGATCCTGACAGCAGCAGAAGACAGGTTAGAATAGTTTTTGGTATTGGAAATTTTATGTCCTTCTAATGAACAAAGTTCTACGTTGGTTGTCATAGGTTCAAGAGCTCATAACTTGTTATTTGATACAATTGTGGATTTTAATTGTTGTAAGGGTGTATGTGTTGGTCTGAGTGAAGTGATGGCAAGTGCTGGTAAGAGTCAGTTGTTGACTTTCATGAATGAACTTATCCCAACTATTCGGACTGCACTCTGTGATAGGTTTGTGCATTTTAATTCTGATTTCACTGTTTGCAGAATTTTTAGACTGCATTATCTGATATTTAGATGGATATGTTAACAGTGTGCCTGAGGTTCGTGAATCAGCTGGCTTAGCATTCAGCACTTTGTATAAGGTTGCACTTTTTACTGTATATTTTTTATTTTGTCCGAGGTGGTTGAGAGTAAATTATTTTCCTATACCTTATACACCATATTTGGAATGTAGAGTGCTGGAATGCTAGCAATTGACGAGATTGTTCCAACTCTTCTACATGCATTGGAGGATGATGACACTTCTGATACTGCACTTGATGGCCTTAAGCAAATTTTAAGGTAAAAGGCGCATTGGCATCGATTATGTTTTGAAGTTATCATTTGTGCTGATTTCTTATTTTCTTAAACTAAACTTTTTCATTTATCTTTATTTGTAGTGTCCGAACAAGTGCGGTATTGCCACATATTTTACCGAAACTGGTTCATCCTCCATTATCGTATGTGTCTCTCTGTTTTGATCCATTATTGTAGATGTTATTGCACTTGTATCTTATCTAAGAACCTTCTTGGTCCCTGTGCAGTGCCTTCAATGCACACGCTTTAGGAGCTTTAGCAGAGGTTGCTGGGCCTGGCCTTGACTTCCATCTTGGTACCGTGCTTCCTCCTTTGCTATCGGCAATGGGTGACAATGACAAGGTAGACTATGCTCAGGTCATTTGGAGAAAATACTTTCAGAATTCAAAAATCATGTTTGCTAAGAACTGATTTGGACAAATTTATCTTTTCTTTTGGTTGATGTTTTAGGAGGTTCAAACATTGGCTAAGGAAGCTGCTGAAACAGTGGTCTCTGTTATTGACGAGGAAGGTATTGAGCCACTCATATCAGAGCTTGTCAAAGGTGTTAATGATAGTCAGGTAATTTTCTTGGTATAACTGATATAATTTAATGCCCTTCATCTATCTCCTTGATGCCAATTTAGTTCTCTTTTTGATAATGTGTCTACAGGCTGTTGTAAGAAGATCCAGTTCATATCTGGTAGGATATTTCTTCAAAAATAGCAAGTTATATCTGGTTGATGAAGCTCCGAACATGATATCTACCTTAATCATCTTGCTAAGTGATCCTGATTCATCTACTGTTGCTGTAAGTGTTTGAGTTGTTGATATTATACGCATTTCCCCTATCTAGTATTTTGTTATAAATTTCTCTTCATTAGGTTGCTTGGGAAGCTTTGTCAAGGGTCATTATTTCAGTACCCAAAGAGGTTCTGCCTTCTTACATAAAACTCGTCCGAGATGCTGTGTCAACATCCCGAGACAAGGAAAGGAGGAAGAAGAAGGTAAAGCTGTTACTTTGGAACTTATTCTTATCTTAAGCTTTCTGATATTGTTTTTGATTCCTAATGACTAATTTGTTAATGCGTTTGTGCATAATTGCTCTACAGGGAGGTCCAATTCTCATACCTGGATTTTGTCTTCCTAAAGCACTTCAGCCTATATTGCCAATTTTTCTCCAAGTATTCTTTTTATTCAATTGAAATTTCTTAATTTTGTATGATCATTACTTGCCTTGCTGTCCAGTTGCATACTTAATTTTGTATGATAATTTTGTGTGGATCTTTTTCATGGAAGTTCATACATCATTTTTCAACTGGCATTGATATCATTTTGTACAATTTTTAAATAATACTACAAATTTTTTGTTTTGGTTATGTGCTGAATTAAAAAAGTTCTGTTGTATAGCAATTCGTGCTTGTTTATATTGTGAGGTGTGAGTGTATCTTCTAACCAAGTGTTTGTCTCCTACTTGGTTTTCCTTTCTTATTCACAAACTAAATGCAACTCAGATCATTCATTTTGTCAGCCCCTTTGAGTTTGTGGGGGAGGGGGGAGTGAGTGCATCCTGTGTTAGACATTATTATTGATTGGTGATGTTGTTACAACTGTTTGTTTCTGTTCTGGTTTAGTGTAACTGTTTGAGGCAGTTACTATAATTTGTTTTCTATGTGGCTAGATAACTGTTTTAACTGACTTGTCTTGAAACTGAGTTATGCCTGTTGTATTGTTTTCTGGAAACAGAATTTCAATATCCTTTTTGTATCTTTGATCTTTACATAATGAAATCTGTGTATCAGTGTTTTCTATCATGAGGTAGATATAACGTTTGGAGATATAGACATAAATTCATTCTCCAATTTTATAACTTTTGTATACAGGGTCTGATAAGTGGGTCTGCTGAATTGAGGGAGCAGGCTGCTCTGGGACTTGGTGAACTGATAGAAGTGACCAGTGAGCAATCACTCAAGGAGTTTGTCATCCCAATAACAGGGTATTTAATAAATATTGTTATAGATTATTTTTCTAAATTTTCGTATTTCAGCAAAAGCAGCTGTCTGAAGCAAGTAAAATGACGTCATTTTATAATTTAGTATTCTGTCAATATTCTGGTCTCTTGTTTCAATACAATAACTGGACCAAAGCATTGGTTGTTGGCTTACTGCTTCCCTCTTTTCAGTGTTGTATGCATGTGCTGAGACAAAATTGATTTGATTTTAACTTTTTCCCTTTTAAGAAAATTTCAATTAGTAGGATTGGTCTCAATTGTTAAACATATAAAATTATGATGTCTTTCCCTTGCACGTGGAGTTGTTGATTTGATTCTTGAGTCCTTGACTGGTTATTAAAGCCGGTTTGACAAATATGTTACTTTGGGCCATTTTGACCAATAGGTTTATTTAGAGCTTTGATCTTACTCCTTTTATTGTTTTAATTATACATAATTTCTTCTCAAGACTTTAGGTTAGGTAGGCATTTGATTGTTAATGCTTCATGCCCAACTGAATGCTATATTTTATCATTTATTATTTTGGGCACATATATTTTATACAGTCTACTTTGCCAATTGTGCTTGTTGTAGGCCTCTTATCCGAATTATAGGTGATCGATTTCCATGGCAAGTGAAGAGTGCCATCTTGTCTACTCTAACATCGATGATAAAAAAGGGTGG
The DNA here is from genome assembly GCA_030347555.1 of Lablab purpureus. Lineage (NCBI taxonomy): Eukaryota > Viridiplantae > Streptophyta > Magnoliopsida > Fabales > Fabaceae > Lablab > Lablab purpureus. The sequence goes on from CM059259.1 coordinate 19,752,707, forward strand.
AATCTCCCTGAAGCCTTTTCTTCCTCAGCTGCAAACAACATTTGTCAAGTGTCTACAGGATTCTACGAGGTATGTTTGAGATTTCTTAAAACCATCCCTCTCCCCAATTTGTTGTGTTTACCCTGGCAGCTTTCAGCTTTTGTAGATTTGATGTTGTGTTTTGAAACTGTGCTAATCACCTTTCAACATAACACAATAACGCACAATAACTATAATTGTCATCTTATAAGTTAATCATTCAATTCAGTATTTGCAGGATTTGTCACACGACTTGCTATTAGTATTTAGTGGGGGAAATCTCAAATGGGTGGAATGTATTAAAAATTCAGTAACCAAGAACTTCAACATTGGAATTTACGAACTTTGTTTATACCTAATTTGAGTTCTCTTTTATTATCAAATAATTTATTAAGAAAGAAGTGGAAGATTCATACTGAGAGAAACAAAATCCTCATGAGAAGAAAATATTGCAATTGAAACTAAATGGAAAAAATTGAAGACACATACTTATTCTGAGTGTTCTTAAAGCGGGGGAAGATTGGCCATCATACATGTGCCCCAAATCTCATTCTTAGTTGACTATCCATCCTCCTCAAAGGGTGAATACAACACCAGTTCATGTCTGTTGGTGAGTTGATGGGATTCTGCAAAACTCTACCATGCATGACTGTTGCCTGCTCCTTCTTTGTTTGCTTGAATACTACCCTATCCACTGGATTGTCCCCCTTCATCTTTGCCTCCATTTTCTCTTCATGTAATCCTTCATTTCTTAAACGACAAGAGATTTTGCACACTGGGACCAAGTTTTTTTCAAACACAAACATAGATGATAAGTGTATGAAAAAGCAGAGAAAAATCCTCCATGGATTTTCCTTTACAACTGATCCTCCACACTGTTTTCTCAATGCCGGAACCTTGGATTCTGCAAAACTCTACCATGCGTGACATTTGCCTGCTCCTTTATTTGCTTGAATACTACCCAATCCACTGGATTGTTCCCCTTCATCTTTGCCTCCATTTTCTCATTTATCTAATTCTTCATTTCTTAAAAGACAAGAGATTTTGCACACTGGACCAAGTTTTTTTCAAAGTCAAACATAAATGGATAAATGTATGAAAGCAGAAAAAACTCCGCCAAGGATTTTTCCTTTACAACTGATCCTCCACACTGTTTTTTCAATGCTAGAACCTTGAATTCCACTCCCTTGGTAATGACCTTTTTAAGCTGAACCGCTGGCCTTCCAACATTGAGTTACTTTTCTAATTAACATGTAATAAATGTTGATATTTGGGAGTCTCTTAACATAATGTCTGTCGTCTATATTTTATTATTTGTGCTTATTACTATGCATGTGACTGCAGAACTGTTCGTTCCAGTGCTGCCCTAGCACTTGGGAAGCTCAGCGGACTCAGTACCAGGGTTGACCCGTTAGTTAGTGATTTGCTGTCCAGTTTGCAGGTGACTTTATTTCTGCTATTCTTAGTGATGCGGATGCAATACTGTGATAGTAATATGTTAGTATTGCTGATGTTACCTATCCAATACAAACCTGTGGGAATTTGATTATTTAGGGATCAGATGGTGGTGTTCGAGAAGCTATTCTAACGGCTTTAAAAGGTGTCTTGAAGCATGCTGGGAAGAATGTGAGCTCTGCTGTTAGAGATCGTTTTTACAGTGTTCTCAAGGATTTAATTCAGCATGATGATGATCGAGTTCGAATATCTGCTTCTAGCATATTGGGAATCTTGACTCAGGTTTGTAGACTATTGAATGGTTTTGTATTTGTATTCACCACTCGTGCTTATATTTTTCTGTAATCTTCATTCCATATTTGAACGACTATAATATGTTACTCATCTACTTTGTACAGATTTTAAAAAATAAAATAAATTAATTTGTCATTTTGCTATTCCTAAATTATGTTTATTATTACCTTTTCTGTCATTTCCTATATTTATCATAGTGCTAAATTTAGTTATTATACTTTTGTTTTAATGTTTTCTGATTATTATGTTACTGTAACCCCAGTACCTTGAAGATGTTCAGCTTACAGAGTTGATTCAAGAACTGTCAAGTCTGGCTAATTCACCAAACTGGCCGCCCAGGCATGGTTTCGTCCTTACAATCTCGTCATTGTTTCGTTACAATCCAGCAACAATTTGTTCGTCTTCCTTGTTCCCAACTATTGTTGATTGCCTTAGAGACACCCTGAAGGATGAGAAGGTATGTTAATCCTAAATTGGTTTTGATCCCAAGTTTCTGAATTATGCAGTTTTAATTCTGTATTTGGAAGTAATTAGGGAGTTATTTTTATATTAATGCTAAATTTGGAAATTAGATATTATGATGTGATGATTATAGTGATATATAGGTTGTGTGCAGACTTGTTGAAGGCAATTAAGTTGTCATGGTATTATTTTTGGTGTTTTGAAGGAGGCAATTTATTCTTGAGAAAACCCTCTGTACTCAAACCTGGCCCAATATCCAGATTATTTATACATTTTTTTTTTCAGAATTCATTGTGATTATTTCTCAAGTTCAACAAGTTTCTTGTTATAATTCTATTGTCTGATTTTATTCAATTTTCTGCAAAATAGTTCCCTCTTCGTGAAACTTCAACCAAGGCATTGGGAAGGCTGCTTCTTTATAGAGCTCAGATAGATCCTTCTGACACACTGCTTTACAAAGATGTTCTTTCACTGCTAGTTTTATCCACACGTGATGACTCCAGTGAAGTTAGAAGAAGGGCATTATCTGCCATAAAAGCTGTTTCCAAGGTATGTGCTTGAAATCTTGCCTTCACATATTATCACCTGTTGAATAATATGTTTGGAAGTTTAGATGGTTTACATTCCTGAAACATTACAGGCAAATCCTTCAGCCATTTTGTCTCACGGCACCATAATTGGTCCTGCACTAGCGGAGTGTTTGAAAGATACAAATACCCCGGTTAGACTTGCTGCAGAACGATGTGCTCTGCATGCCTTCCAACTGACAAAGGGTACTTTCACGTGGCATTGTGTTATATGAACCTTATCTTGTGTTGATATTATTTTTTTACAAGGTTGATTATAATTGTGTTCATACGTATATTTGAGCGTTGAATAAATATGATAAATGATTTTCTGGAGTAGTCGTGAAACCATAATCGTTTTTGAAATTTCTTTTTCTGGCTGACGATTTTTCCAGTATGTAATACTTCTTTCAAGTTAAATGAATGATTATTGTTGTGAATGAAATCAATTGTTTTGGTTTTTGATTACTTTGTACGTGTTTTGGAAAGTCGTGACTTTTGTTTAAGTAGAAGTCGGAGTATAATGATTGTTAGTTTAGTATGGGGTGCATTAATTCTTCTTAATGGTGAAAACTTGAAAGATCATACCTTTCACAAATCACATGGTTTAAATATATTGGGTCCGTCGTTCAAAATGATAGAGAAATAATAGTTAAGGTAAAGAATAGGATTTAGGTGGGTGGATGAAATGGAGGAGTGCGCTTAGTGTTTTCCTGTGACAGCGTTACGACTCAAGCTTGAGGCAATGTTTTACTGTACAACTATAAGATTAGTGTTGTATGTAATTCAGTGTTAGGGGAACAAACTAATAAACTCAATGTAAGAGGAATGTGAAGGTATATTGAATGAGTGGACATGCTTAACAGGTTATGATTATCAATGAATGCATTACAGAGGAAGTTGGGTTAGGTGTCTGCAGGTCTGTAAATGTCTCGATTAGGAGAAGGATATGTTTGGGTAAACATTTCACTGTGTTGAAATTAACTTAGATATGAATTAAAAATCATCTTTTAGAAAAATTAATATGAATGAACTTCTATAAATTAGTTTATGCACAAACTCACTCTAGAGCATGCTTAGTGTGAAAAAGCTTGGTTATTGTGTTAAAGTAGTGTCCCTCAATGTTAGGTTACGGTCTTTGTCAATTCAATGAATTGATTGGAAATTTTCTGCTCTGCAACTCTTTTCTTTCGGAACCCTGTCATCCTTTACATACCCATTCTCCAAAGCGCCCTCTGTGGAATACTTCCGTACCACTCCTTCCCTTACAGTTTTCTGTGTCAACCAAAAACCTCTCTTTCAAATTTTATGATCTTAATATTAAACCGTAATCACCTATGAAAATCATTAGTTTCTGCTAACAAACATTTTTATTACGAGAACTGTTTATTATTGAATATGTTTTCATGCCTTTCTATTGGAACATGATTTTAGATTAAGCAACTGATAAATGGAACGGAGATACACTTCTAACTCTTTAATGGATTTGGGTTTTCCAGGTTCAGACAATGTTCAATCAGCTCAGAAGTATATCACTGGTTTGGATGCTAGGCGTCTATCCAAGTTTCCGGAATATAGGTACGTATATAATCAAATATGCATTCTCTTGAAGGATCATTTAAATCTAATGCAATGAAAGTATGATTGACACTTGCAAGTTGCTGAATCCTGTATATTTAGGGGAGAAAAGAAAATGATAATGAACCAGGCATACAACGGGTGACTTGTATTGTTAATAGGTCAATGAAGAGTGAATGAACATCTTATGAACGGATTTCCCAATGAATTATGGGTATAAAAGAGATTTAGTGTTTAATACTTCTGAAACTGGATCATATTTTTTTCACTCAGGACCATGTGTCTTATAAGGATAAAAATATGAGACATTTCCTTATCTAAAGGACCGCACAAAATACAAGTTTTATCGTTTGTTTTTGCACGGATAAAAATTTAAGTGTGCTGAAGTGTTTAATTTAAAATTGATTTAGAGTAGGGGATAATGAAATTATAGGTTAATTTTGAAATTTCATTTCCAAAATCTGAGGACACATATATAATCTTTGTCACTGACATAGATAATCTTTGTTGATTTTTCGAAAAAAATCTTTGGAAAAATAAATACTCTTTCTGATTATTTAAGTCCTGTTTTATATCAGAAACTGATAATTCCGAATCAATTTTTTTATAAATTTGACTGGTTTTGTTCTCTATCACCTGAGCCTAAGCGAAGAATCCGTGCACAAATATGTTTTTGATAAATTTCTCTTATTTACTGCTGTGCAGCGATGACAGCGATGATAGCGACGAAGATACCTCAAGCAGTTAAGTAGTTTGTCTTTCATCAAGTGCTGTGTTTCTCCCTTTCTTCATGGTCTAAGTACAGAATTCTCGTTGATAACCAATTTTTCTGGTAGCAATATGATATAGTCAAAATATATATAGAAATATGCAATTTGAGGCTCTTTACCCAGTTTTTTGCGTCTGGGTATTTGATTATACCAATATCTTTGTAAATTATACGAGGCTAATTATTTGTAACTATATTTGTATTGCTTAATCAATTTTGGTGGTAATATATTTTTTACTTACAGTATGCATTGCCGTTTTTTTTCCCGTGCCTATTTATTCCTTAGAGCTGTTTAATGTGCAGAATTACTTTATTTACCATTTACAGGAACTGCTAATGCAGGCGCCGATTATATTGTGTTTTTTGAAATTATTCGTTTGGTTATTTGGAAATAATAGTGGCTGATTTTGTTAGTGATTTTGCCGGTAGCTGTATCTCGGGATGAAACCTAATTATGTGGTTCAGACTTTATATATTTAAACATGTTTTCCTGAATCTTAGTTTTTAAAAGATTTTTTCTATCTTTTGTAATCACAGGTAGTTCTTGGACTGTGGTTGAATATTTAATACTGGTAATCTGAGTTGAGTTCAATTTATAAAACAGTAGAGTACAATTTATAAATTAAAGACTTTTGCTTTCTGCATAGTTTCAATAGAGATTTTTGTTTGTAGAGAAGACGAAATGTAAGATTAATGGTTTGAGACAAGATTCTTAAAAGGGAAATATGTAGTGGAGTGAGTGGAATCAAATGGAACATTGAGTGGAATCGAAGAGAAGTTTTAGTTTAAAACACCCTAATTGTTTGGTCTGTTGTAGTCATTTCTTGTAGTTTTTGGGATTGTTTATTTGACCGTGGTTTGCATTTTAGATTCTCTCCAATGAATGGTATAGAATTGTCTTCTTTAAGAAGGAATGAGGATTTTTATAGTTAAAATCTATTTGCCACGTGGAAGGTGTGTTTCGGGTGTTTGTGTGAGAACAAGAGGTTTGTGTATAATTATGCCGTCAATTATGTTCCGGACTTTTTTCGCCTGCCTATATACTATTCTTCAAAGCTATCTCATTTCAGCAATGCCTTAGTTACCTCATTGTACCCAGTCCGTTTGTTTCATATATACCAATGTACATCATACACTTCATACTATTTCTAATACAATTGCTTTAAAGTCTTTTGGACTAAAACACCTTTGTTTATAAAAAATTATCAAGGAACTAGTGATAAAACATTGTTAACACAAACCCTTTTACTATAGAAAAAAAGGTTTTGAATAAGCAAAATTATTGGAGATTATATTAAATTAATAAGCAACAAGAGGCTAATTGTAAGACTTTTAAAATTGTTAAATATTCACTTTAATCACCTTTATATTAGAAGTAACTTTTGTGTTATGCACTTAAATCTATTTCACATAACACGATCAACAAAATTAAGATAAACCATAACTTAATAAATGTTATAAGAACATTTAGACATCAAATCTAGTCATGATGAAATTTTGATATTTTATAATTAATTTAATGATTTGGTATTCATTAATGTAAGAAATTTAAGTAGACTTTGAGTTCCAAAATAGGTGGAGCTAAACACTATATAAGAAGATGAATCCACAATTTTATTGTTTGAAGATTTTGGGTTGAAAGTGATATTAAGGTTTTTTATATAGACTTTGTGTTGGCTTGTGGTATTGGATCAACCAAGATTTCTTGGAGTGTTGATTGTCTTCCATTTAAAAGGAAATTCAATAATTGACACCTTTGTGCTACTCATAACTCATTTGATTTATCGAGATCTTTTGGAATACCAACTTTTATGTCTGATCAAGAGGAAACTCAACTTATTTTTACCTTTCTAAAATAAAATTTGTTGATCTAAAGAAAATACGTTGTTATTGACGTTTTAAAACTATATTTTTTTATTTTAAAATATTATAGTTCGAGTCATACTCCTTCATTAAATTAGTTTTTATTTCAATGATAAATCAGGAAACTAATTATAGTCATCACTTGAATTTAATAATTGGTGACTAAAGATAATTATTAATTTATGTTGAGAGGAGAACAATAATTAAGGAAGTATTGAAGAAATAAATTCAATCAAGATTACTTGAGAATCTATATAGTGAAAAACAATAATATCTTTTAGATGTAATTAATTTTTTTCATTTTCTTTTATATTGTAGCCCACATAAATAGGAAAGCTACGCATATTTCTCAATTTTAATGTTTTATGATTTTTCTCCTAACCTACTATCCTTATTTGATATAGTTAAGACACACTATTAATATATGGAATTGTCAAACTATTAGTCGATTTTTTAATGTGTATATTTGAGTATTCCTTAATATTACTCTATATGACATCAATTGGTCTATGACGATAATCATGTGGGAAAAATTGTGTGGGTCAGAGGTTATGTGAACCAAGTTATAATCAAATCATGATACTAACCGTTATGCTTTTAAGTAGAAAAAAATTAGTGGTAAGTGTTCGGTTTCAGAGTTAAAGTCACGAATTCGATTTTCACTGGAATAATTACTAAGGTGAGATCATTGTAAGTGACATAAATTGTTTCGTAGTGATGACCATGTGGATCAAGTCACAATCTAATCATGGTACTTGGGTTGTTACACTCTTAAATAGAAAGAGTTGAGTTATAACTAAGTGCTATAACTTTTGTGATAAGTGCTTAATACAATAGATATTATACTTTTTAAGTTAAATATATTTTTAGTCCTTGAATTATTTTTCAAAATTTTGTTTTGTCTTTGGAATATATTTCATCTTTGTACTTTATAAACTGGTATAAATGATTCTTAATAATTTTTTAAAATTTCTTTTTATCACTTCATTTTTCTTCTCCTAAATTGTCCATCTCTTTGTCTCTCTCCTCTCTTTCCATAATGATGTTTTTATTTGTCATAGATAATTTTTTATACCAGTTTATAAAACATAAAGATAAAATAAGTTTCAAGTTTGCCCCATAAAAAAAATATAATTTTAACAAATAGTTCATTGACTAAAAATATATTTAAATTTTTTTTATTGACTAGATATTTTTTATACAAAAATTAATTCAAAATTTAGTTTTTTAGTTTATTTGAAACTTCTACTAATACATAATTTTTTAATAAGTGTAGTAAAAAGTTGTTACTTTCTATCATTCCAAAATTATAATTATAACCACTTAGTTAGATTTCATCTAAGAATAAAAGTAATCTAAATTAAATGAGGTATGAATGTTTTATGAGTTAAATTAAAAAAATTATAAATAAAAAATTTAATTACTCAACCTTTATTCTATTAAAATAATAATCTTTTTAACATATTTTTTGTTTGTTTTTTATTGAATTTTTGGAATGATTTGTTTATTTTCTTTTCAATATTGGAATCTATCCTAGAGACTCTAGAAGAGATGAGAACATAGTTTATCGATAAAAATTTGTTTATGCCTTGTACAGATTCACAAATTCTTGTGGAGAAAGAAACATGGACGAAAAAAAAATACTCCCTAGTTTCAAATTATAAGGTATATTTAATAAATTCTCACAAACCAAGAAAAGTAATTAATTTATTTAATTTTTTATAAATCTTCTATTTTTACTTTTATTAATTACTATTAACTAAATTAATTAAAATTGAATTAGAAGTTTTTATAAAATGAATTAATTTTTTAATGAAACTATATATTAATTGAGATTAGAATTTCAATAGTTTTGAATTCATTTTAAAATTATTTTTAAATAATTTAAAATCAGAACTATTAATTTTTTAATTAAATATTTTAATAAAAAAATTTAATTTCCACCAAATTTTATTTTAAAATTTCAATCAAAATCTTTAATTTCCACCAAATTGTAAATAACTATGTTCAAAATTTATTTTAAAATTTTACTTTAAAATTTTCCATTTCTACTAAAATAAAAATAAAAATACTAAATTAAAATAACAATCATGTTATTAATAGAAGTATATAAAAAAAAGAAAAAAAATTATTAGAATTCTAAAACGCTTTATATTATGAAAGATCTTCTTTTTAGAAGTCCGCCTTATAAGAAAAGTCCACCTTATAATCTAAAACGGATGAACTATAATACTATTCAGATTTAGATTAAAAATTTGAGTGAAAAAGATAAAAAAGAAAGAGAATGTGAAGAAATAAAGATAGTTTGTCTTTAAATAGCGCTTGAATATATTCGTATGGATGTGAGAATTGTGTAGGAAAAGGTACAGAAAAATTGACATGTATTAGAGAATATGATGGATGGAAAATTAATATTTAAAGAGGATCTTGCAATCAATTATTCTTTAATTATTTTTACATTATATTTATTTAATTGTTATGAATATAATATTAACTTAAGTTTTTAAAAACTTTATGATGAAATACTAAAATAAAATAACAATGATAAAAAGTTGAGTTAAAGAAATAAAAATTAATTGTTGTATAGTTTATTATAATTTTTGCTGCATCGGAGGAAGACATAATGAACTATATGTTTATTCAATTTAAAGACAAATTCTCCTTTAACAATTATTAAATTAGCTACAAAAAATTGAAGTTGTTTTTAAACTATGAAATTTTGTTGAATTTTTTTACATAATTTTCAATTAATTATGTAAATATGTTAAATTTTAAATATTATTTTAACTTTATTTGAAATTCTATAAAATATAACTTATAATTAATAATATTTAATTCTTACTTTAAACTCGTTTTTATTTCAATTAAATAAAAGATAGTTTAGTTATTTATAATATTATTTAATTATTATTTTTTAATTTATTACATCAATCAAATTTACTATAAATTTTTTGTGTTTTTTTTAATATAAATAATTTCATTTTTTCTTTCTTTTCTTTCCTTGTTATCCTTATTCCAACTTAAACTTACTAAAAAAGATTTTTTTTATCTTTTTTTTGTGTATAATACATATTATATATTAAAATTTAAATGTTTAAATAATAATATATTATATTTTTTGTTTGAATAAATCATAATAATTTGAAATTTTTAATAAAATTAAAAATAGTTATTTGACTTATGAACTAAACATAAGATCATATTAAGAAAAAATTATAACCTATTTAAAAAACATAGGTTAAGGTGGTGGCCCAATTTTACAAGCGAAGTCTAACAAGAATGGGTACAATATGATATAGAGAGCACTGACAAGTAAAATTTTGTTTAGAATGAATAAAAATGGAGATTCGCGATTAGAAGCTTAGCCTATTTAAATAATGTAACTCTCATATTTTTAAAACACCTCTTCAAATCGATCTCTCTCTTCAAAATGTTCACTATATTTTTTATTTCTTCCATCCCAATGTCTCAATCTCCAACCTCTACTTAGATTCCACCACACATTTCTTTTATATGTTAAATCACTTACACATTTTCTTTCTTGATCAAACTTCACTCTTCCATAACTTTTCAATGTATCTTATAACAATGATTCATATTTATCTTTATTTAATATATATTTATTTATTTTTCTATTTTTTTTATATTATATACTTTCTAAATTTATATATTTTTTCTTTTAAAATGTGACTAAGGTGTAGATGTAAATTTTGGAGATACCTGAATCATTTTCATGTATTCTGACTCTAATTTATCATTTCATCTTATAGACATTTTTCTTCTTAAGCTATAACAGGATGCAGAGATTCCTCATTTCTTCACCTCATGTTTTGCCATTTGGAGAGAAATAAGCACAAAAGAGACAAAAAAATATATAACATATGGAGAGAAATTAAAAAGTGTTAAAAAAGTCTTCTAAGAATAATGTCACTTGCTCAGAAAAACAAAGAGAAAATAAACACTAATTAATAGTATTAAAATATACTAATACATACTGGTTAATTATCTTTTGTTAAAAACATAAAAAAGATTATTCCTTCTGTTTTACTTTTATGCATCGTTTAAAGTCTTTTTTTAAATAAAAACGTAATAAACTGTTTTAGTGAAATAGTTATAGAATTTTATTTTTTATTTTTTTATTCAGTTTTATGTTATTATATTTGTAATTAATTAAATATTAGATTAAAATATGAATATAACTAATAAAAAGTAATTAATATTGCTTTAAAATTTGAAAATAATACATGAAACTTAAAAAAAAGAGAGGGAAAATAATAATACTAACATATATTGATATTTTTTTCCACAGTATATCCTTTAATCTACCTAATACTACTTTATTCATTTTTTATTTCTCTTCCTTCTTTTAAGTAACTGACAAAATTAATTGTAAAACTCTTCTCACCTTTCAATTTTTTTTTTGACTTTCAAGTTCTTTCTTTTTCACTCAATCTTTCTCCTTTCTAACGATGATTTGAAATTCGTGTGAACATAAATTTTAATTTCTCAAACAGTATTCCAAATTTAAACAAAGTCACACTAATTTAAATAAATAAATAAATTACATAAATAAGTAAGTATTAAAAACATATTGAACTTGAAATCAATATATATAAAAAATAAATTAAATTTAATAAAATAAAATAGAATGTACTACGTACACCAATATACTACCAGATGAGTTTCCTCTTATATATATATATATATATATATATATATATATATATATATATATATATATATATATATATATATATATATATATATATATAATTACTGTTGATTGATGAGAGGCATGACAACACAGAATTGATTTGTTTACATAATTTGAGGTGATAATATTGAAGAAGGGAGTAGCTAGGGCATCCCTGGTGGTAATAATAACACACCTCTCCACCATTTGAGTGCCCACTTGAATTAATTTGTCAGTTAAATTTATGATTCAAAAAATAAGATAAGCAGAGGAAGACATAGAGCAGTAGCAGTACAGTAAAAGAAAAGAAGAGAAGGCATTAATATATGGTTTGTTTGAAGGGAAATATTAATGGCAAAGTGTATGGTGGCAGATGAACATTCAAGAACTGCAATAAAAAGGGGATTTTTTTTCAGTTGGGTAGGTCTGCCATTTTATATTGCTTTCAATAACTTTGGAATTTTAAGCCTACCAGCCACCCATGCCACAACCACATTTCACTTCACTTTCTCCTCTCTCTTTATTTTGCTTCAACGTTTATGTATTTGTACATATATAGATGATCAACCTTCATCATCATGCATTATTAATATACATGATGAATCAAATGCAAGCAATCATCATATTGATGCTGAATGTCCAAGAGGGTCTCTGACCAGCACCTTAATTAACCCCACCCACCACTTCTTCCTCACCATTAATACCATTAAGAAAGAGAGAGAAAAGAAAATGATAATGTTTACCCCTCTTAACTGCCACTAGTCTTTTTCCAACTCTTTTTTCTTTCTATGTGCTTCTATTTGGGTGTGGTATATGGAAATACCCATGAAAGTCAGTTTTACTTTGTGCTGTTTTCTTTGCTAGTAATGGTTCTCCATTTCACCAATTTTCTTTCTTGACACTGAAAGAGAAATAATGGGCACTGTTGCCTGTTCTTCTTCTGCTCCTCCTTCTCATCACCACCTTCTCCTTCTTGGTTTCTTCTTGGCCCTCCTTCTACAAACGCTTGAGGTTGAATCCAGCGCTCTAAACTACACAACTGATAGGAAAGTCAGCAGCTTGAGACTCCAAAGGATTCAGAGACACTTGGACAACATTAACAAGACCCCTGTCCTCACCATACAGGTATAGTAAATTATTCATTCAATATTATATATATATATATACATATATATATGTTTTCATATGTCATTGCTTAAATGTTGATGGTGAAATCATCTTTTGGTTTTTTGCTATGTAATAATGGTGATTACAATGCTTCATTGATGATGGGATGGTGATGATGATGCGTTGAATGTTATTATTTCAGAGTCCAGATGGTGATCTCATAGATTGTGTCTACAAAAGAAAGCAACCGGCTTTAGATCACCCCCTTTTGAAGAATCACAAGATCCAGGTACCTCTTAGATTCATCGAAATTAAAAGGGAAAATATTGGTTATTTTTTTTGGATGTGTGAATGAATATGAATATATGAATGCAACAGAGAGTAGCAAGTGAGATGCCAAAGGGTATGAAGGCGAGGGAAAAGAGTGGAACGGCGATGGAAATGCAAAAGTGGCACCAAAATGGGACGCTGTGTCCGAAAGGAACCGTTCCGATACGGCGGAGCACAGTGCATGACGTGCTGAGAGCAAAGTCTTTGTTTGACTTCGGAAAGAAACGACGACGCTTTTCTCTCGCACGCAGCGACGCCCCCGATGTTGTCACCGGCAATGGCCACGAGGTACCTTTTACTTTTATGTTTATATTTATATTATATTCTTCTTTCTAACTCTCATCTTAATCATAAATCATTGATTAAATAAACTTGTTGACTTTCGAGCTAACAATAAATTTTTAGAACTTTTAATAACTTCTGATTAATTCATCTGATATAAATGCATAACGTTAAACTATAGTAGTATAGTACTGTTTAATCAATATTATTATTAAATATTCTAGTGCTGTAAATGCGCTTTTATCTTATTTTTCGGTCTCTAGGCAATACAGATCATGTATCTTATATTAGTATTTATTTATCATTTTAAAGATTAAAATAGTTTTTACTTATATCTTATTTTTCATTTAGTTTTTAATTAGTTTATACATATTTATTGTGATGTAGAAATAAAGAAAAGCATAAAATTGAAAACTGAAACATTTTCTTGAAATTTTTAGGAGACAGAAAGAAGAACGGAAAGACTAAATTACTGTAAAAAAAATAGCGGGGAGGCTCAAATACTAGTGCGTGTTATATGAGCAAACATTTTTGTGAATTTCACAGTATCAGTGCAAAATTTTGTACACTTCAGAATTCTAAACATGAAAGAGAAACTCCAAGAAGGGTTATAACAAGTCATTTTTTAATTTCGCCATGAATATAAGAAGTTGGCAATCAATGTTATACATTTCCAGATTTTGACCAGGGCCACAAAGCATTTATCAGTTTTGGTTTCCTACAATTAGGTATCTATTGGCTTCATAAGAGAAAGGTTTACAATTATAAAATTAAATTTATATATTAAAATGTTACTATATAAAAATTTAAAACAAAAAATATATATTATATTACATTTTTTTCTTAAATTCATAGTTTTAGGTTTTAAGTGCTACAGTATTGTGCAGTGAGAGATCATTATATATAGCTATAATGATATTTTATTGTTGAACTGTAGAAATTGAAATAATAGATGGAGATTAAGGGATTAAAATAGTAATATATGATATATTGATGGAGAGGAATGAATGAGTTAATTATTGATGATGCAGCATGCGATCGCATACACAGGATCAGCAGAGGAGGTGTATGGGGCAAAGGCAACAATAAATGTGTGGGAACCTTCCATCGAAGTGGCCAACGAATTCAGTCTCTCTCAAATTTGGATTCTTTCTGGTTCCTTTGATGGCTCTGATCTCAACAGCATTGAAGCTGGATGGCAGGTATTCAAGGTTTCACTATTAGGTTAATCATAACAAACAATAAATGGTTAGGTTTGCATCTAAAGCTTTGATTGTTCTACTAGTCAGGTCAGTCCGGAGCTCTATGGTGACACCAGGCCCAGATTATTCACTTACTGGACGGTCAGCATCACAACCCTAATCACACCAGTCTCTTAAAACTCTCCTTTATACACCAGGGAGATTCAAACAACAATCCTGTGATATTAGCATGAACTTTTATTACTCAGAATTTTTTGTGAGAGTAATGGTTTTGTGGGTGATGCAGAGTGACTCATATCAAGCAACCGGTTGCTATAACCTTCTTTGTTCGGGTTTTGTGCAAACAAACAGCAGAATAGCCATTGGAGCTGCCATTTCCCCCATCTCATCCTACGATGCTAACCAATACGACATCACCATCCTCATTTGGAAGGTTCCTGTCTCTTCCAAATGCTACCTAAACTTTTCAATTTTCTTCATCACTTCCTTATTGTGTAACATTATGTATCAGGACCCCAAAATAGGGAATTGGTGGATGAGTTTCGGTGATGGCACATTGGTGGGGTATTGGCCAGCAGAGTTGTTCACACACTTAGCCACACATGCGACCATGGTGGAGTGGGGTGGTGAAGTGGTGAATACACGTGCCGACGGTCAACACACCTCCACCCAAATGGGATCTGGGCACTTTGCTGGAGATGGTTTTGGAAAAGCAAGCTATTTCCGTAACCTTGAGATTGTAGACACCGACAATAGTCTTAGCTCGGTGCACAATATCTTAACCCTAGCTGAGAACACCAACTGTTATGACATCAAGAGCTCTTATAGTAACGAATGGGGCACATACTTCTACTATGGTGGGCCAGGCAACAATCCTCAGTGCCCATGATCACATCATATTTATTCTTCTTCATTACGTAACCTACCACCTTTCCTTTAGCACTTACATACTATTTGAGTTAGTTCAGGTCCAAGTAATGTCTTAGATTCTTTGCGTGTACGTAAATATAGAATTATTGCTGCTCAGCCATTTCCATTCTTGTTTCTGCTTTCACCTTTTTGTTTTGTTTCCTTTGGAAGAGAAGGATGTATTTCTGATGTAGTCAATAAGTCATGAAGGATTTTCTGGACGCATGTATATCCATGCATAAACACGATTGGAAATGGCCAGAGATGTTGAATCACTTTCATCTAATATTAAATGTCTAGCCTGATTGTGTTTTCTTTCTTTCTTTACAACTAGTGCAATGATTATTGTGAGAATTATGTGCCTGAGTTTTAAGGTTTTTATATTGTTTTTACTCCCTTTATTTTTCTAATAATCTTTTTTTCTTTATTTTTCTAAATTAAATGTATTGTACAAAATGAAGTACTGTATTTGGATCCTCTCCCTCTCAAGTTTCCTTGTATCCTATTTCTCTATTTTTTTTCTTCATTTTAATAGACCAATCAAATCTAAGTTACTTAAATATTAGTGTGTATTGATGTGCTATGATTAAAGTTCTTTTTCCTTCTAATCAGATTTGTAGAGTTAGCAACACAATGTGAGAAAAAAGTTCATTTGAGGGTAAATAGAGTCTGATAAGGAGGAAACAGTATATTCACTTGCGTCTGTTTTTTTTTTTTGATTGGTAGAATGTCTTGCAAGTCTAATTAGTGAGAAATGTATTCTAAATTTCACAGTCAAAAAGTAAAAATGGTAATCCCAAACCGCAAGTTGAAATGTTGAGTAAAATTAACAGCAAATAATGTCACTTCAATACTTCCTGAGATAGGAGAGTAGTACACTTTAATTTGGAGTAAATTTATTGTGTTCCATTTGGTAAACTATGTCCATTAAAATAGTATCTGGCAAATATAACCAATTTAATGGTACAAGTACACATTTATTGCGCTTACATTCAATATTAAATGCTTTTAACTATGTAAAAAAAATTAATTAGTTTTTATATTTACCCGACAATAGGATGGTAAAACAAACTTTTCTGCAATGTTAAAAGCTTCAGAATTATCTAAGCATCATTCCTAGCCTTATAATTACTCTTGGAATTGCCCGTGAAATATCCGGTCAAAAGCCAGATATTTTTATTTTATTTTTAACATAGTTTTTTCCCTTTAAATACATTTTACTTTTACCTTCAGTATTTCGAAAAAACTTCCTTGTAGTATGAATAAAAATATAAGAACCTCTTGCTTTATGTATATTAGTTTCGGATTAGACTAGACTCTTTTAAAAGTAAATCAAACCTAAACTTTTATACAAAATTATCTGGTCAATAAATCCAACTTAAAGCTATTCAAATACGTTCTAATTTGACAAATGAACCAATTTAAGTAAAATAAATGATGATTTTTAATATTATTATTTTATTAAATTTGTTATAATGCATGAAAATCATATTTATTGTCATTGGACATGTTAATCAACATAAAGAGTCAAACTTATATTAGAAGATAAACTTTTAATAAATAACTTATTCTGTCATTATTTATAATATATATATATATACACACACAGTACACGTATAAGGAATAAGAAAATTTTAATTACGAATGTATCTAAACTAATAATATAATAAGTTCATTAACCAAATTTTCATGCACAAAAAATCATGTCTTCCAAAAAGACTTACATCAAGTGAAAAAAAAACATTCAGACTTTACTTTTTTTAACAAAGCTCATACCCAAAACTCACCAACATCAGAGTACTTTCTTTTTTTCTCTATAACTCACGCACTATCTCAATCAAATGAATTAAGACCTCTTGACCATATTTTCTGTAACAAAAACTCACAGATTTGACCATTTTTTTCGTAACCAAGAAACCAATGATATGGAGAGATTGACCACAATCATCAACTAGCTGTTAAATTTGTTGGCATTTAACTTAACGACTCATATTCATCCGTGTTGCCATCAGACTGATGATGTTCAAACCGCCAGATAGTATTTTCAAAGGCGGAGGCAGAAGACCAGACTGTTTTTACAAGTTATATAACAACACAATAACATCTCTAATGGCCAAAAGCCGCCGACACCTGGTCTTCAAATTGATAATATACAAAATGGAATTGCGAAACAAACAGGATCCATTTCATATTCCTCTGCAACAACTCATTTTTCCCATTCCAAGTCTAAAACTTGAGAGTCACCCTTCCGTTGAAGGCCAACTGTACCTACGGATCGCTGATTCGTTATCTGGTCCCAACCCATAATATGTGGCAATGCAAACTGCATTAAAGGACAAATTAATAAGTGGCAAAACACTTAACAAGGTGCAAAAATATACATGTTATAAGAAAGGAAGAGATGAAAATGGAATTCAAGGATCATTGAGTTCAACCAGAAGGATTATTTAAGCCAAATGAAAAAGCAGTTTCAAACTACAAAGGCCAGCATATAAGCAAGGCATGAGATGACTTGCCTCCGTCCTAGTTTTCATTTAGGGTCTCGCAAATATAATTCACCTCGCCTAAGTTTCTATATACGTTTATGATTGAATGAGTTTCCAGTGTGGAACTTCGAAACATCAAGCAACACAATGGTTACCCTTTCAGCCTCGTTTTGCCTTAAAGCTCTATGTCATGTACTTGTAGAATGATGATTTTTCTTTTCTTGCAGGAAATAAAATATGGTGTCCGTGTGGGATATGGATCTTCCGCAGTCCAAAAATGAACTGCATCCCCTGAAGTTTGGATCTAACGGCCTTCATTAACACCACACAATTATTTATATTATTATTATTATTATTATAAACAAACTTAATATTTTAAGGGTCAAGATCCTTATAGTTTTTAAAGCAACTCTAGAGTATCTGAATTCATCCATGTGTGCGTGTGTATTTGGTTCAACCATGCTTATTCTAGTGAAACATGAATCCTTTCACCGGTTTAATCACTAGTACAATTTGTACATAATGATCTTAAGTTCTATTTACCTACAGTAATATTATGAACGAAACCAGCACCGAAAGTTTTTACAGTAAAAATTAGCATGTAATAAACTATAGTTCAATCCTCTCCTGAAAACAAAAGTGGGTTGCCATATGTGTACAAGGCAGTTCAAGAATGCTAATAAAAATGTCAAGAGAAACTCACATGAGTTCTGAATTTCTAGATTATGGATCAGAAAGCTGCTAAATTTAGTGGGCCACATGATGAATCAAGATTCAAGGCATTTTTGTAATGCATTAACCAAGGTTCAAGACAAGAATTGTGTTGATTAATGGAATATTAGGCTTGCGAGATGACAGGATAATTATTTTCTTTGTCCCTTCCAACGCTAGAAAGAAAATTGTTGACAAGAGAAACCATCACTATTCTTATTTCTTACATATTGCAAGTATAAACTCATCAGTCCATACAAGCTATAATATAATTTATGCAAAACTTAAGAGAAACTAAGCAGATAAAAAGGCATACACTGCAAGCTGTCTTCATTACAGCAAACTCAGCAGTTGTGACAGGAACACTGAAGTAGTCTTTGGTGTTTAACAGGTTGTTGACAACAGCTGCCAAAGAAGGTGCAACAATCAGAGAGAACACAGGTAGCATAGTGCAATCTATAGTATGCTATGATGCATAAACGATTCGTTTCATCTTAGAAATTATAGGATACGATACGTTTATGTATTTATATTTATATATATTATAATTCACAAAAGAAAGTAAATATTATTATAATTTTTTTAAGAAATTATATTAAAATTGAAAATTATTATTAAATATTATCAAAATTAAGCTTACGAAACTCAAATGTATAAACAAATAATAGTTTTATACCAGAAATGCTTAGATTGAAAGTTGTTTCCGTGAACATTTGTTATCACAACACTTGTTTTTTTTATGAAGTGGTACTGATATATCAATTCCTAAAATTGATTTTATGGAATAAATCACTAATATTCTATATTTGGAAATATATAAAAATAAAAATGATGACAGTTATATATATTAGTGGAATGCTATAAATGAGGCTAGTTTAGGAAGAAGGGGTTGGGGTGTGAACTCTTGATACATATTGTCTTATTTCACATGGATAATAAATGAGGGGCAAACCCATAGGATTGGGCTTTAACCTAAAGGACAATGAAAATTTCTAATACAGGATTATTATTTGTATCAAAAAAGCAAGTGCTCTAATTGACACTCTACAGACACGTATTCTAAGAGTGTCTAAGCGTATCCGACACGGATACCTCCTCGACACGGATACGTTGGCTTGATGGATGTATCGGTACATCAGCAAAAAAGGAGAAAAACTAGTAAAAAAATCTTACTCAATGACACAAAGTATCCATTGCTGTTTGCATTAGGCTTAATTGATAAGCTCTTCCTTACTTGACCAGCGTTACTGCAACAAAATAGGATTACAAAAGCAGTCGTCACTATTTATCTTCGCTGTGGTATAAATATAAAAAAAAATCACATTAAAAGGCTAATAATATTGTACTTCTGATTCAACCCCATTATAGTTCTCTCATACGATATTTAGTTGGCCGTCAAAACCTAATCCATGAGCCACGAAACCAACCTTGATAACATTGAAGGGTCATGAAAGAATTCAGAGGAATCTTGAGAGCCCATGGTTATCAAAGAACCAACTTCAGTGGCTGAGAGAGCAAATCTCTACAAAAGGTAATTATTATGAGAGAGATAAACAAAAGATTAACAAACCAGTAACCTTTAACTAAGCAAATGGAATAGCAAAAACAATTACCTGTCTCTTCTCCCAGTCATATTTGCGCTCTCCAATAGAATGCATGAAAGTCATCATCATTGAACCACGCCGATCAACTACAACAGTCCCGGACTAAGACAAGTGGAGTTCATAAATATGACATATCGGTGAACAACACACACACACACAAAATGTCCATTCAATAAACTTGTTAAAAGAAAACTGCAATCTTACATCCAACTTAGTAAAAGTTGGAAGACAAGGACTCAACGAGAATGCCGCTTTGCCCTTGTAAACAGTATAAGGAGCAAATATACGATCCGAGGCATATCCTGCAAGACAGGTTCATAGCAGAAAAACAAAAGCAAAAATAAAGCCCAGTAAGTTCAGTTGCAGCCTCAACAGGTAGCAAAATTGTAAACACTGGTATAAAGCAATGCCTTTGGCAGCATAATTATTTGTAGCAGTAGAAATGCCAGCTGAATGGGTAAAATCACGCCGATCCCCCAGAGAGTCTCCAACTCCAACTTTCCTAGACGACAACACTTCCAACAGCCTATGCCTGTTTCACAAATTGTAAAATTTAAAAGCATCTGGTGTAGGACATATACAGATTCACACCACATTAAGCAATTTACAACAAAATTCTTCCAAACCCTTTTTCTGAAAACCGGTTTTTAATTTCTGGGACGACCTACTTTGATGTTTAATATTTAGTGTTCAGACAAAGTTGCGAAGAATAATGGATTAGCAATAGAGGTAATAACTGATAGTGAGAAGATAGTTGCAGTAATAAGAGAGTAACAGAGAGTACCTAGGAGAAGAAGTGAGATGAAGCACGCGAGAGAGCTTGAACATTTTCTAACGCTTTTCTGTTTTCTATTTTCTCTTCTTCACTAAATAGCTGCACTCGAGATTTTGGGGTTTATTGCCGTGCCCAGTTCAAATTGGAATTGGAAAATGCTCCCGGTAAACTTCACCCTAAACGACACCGTCCTATGACAACTGGCCCAGTCCAACCCAAATCCAAGCCCAAGCACCAGTTTCAAGATTTCAACCCATCATTTTCCCATAATAAGATGGGTGCTTCTGGATATAAAAAAAAAATATCTTTTAAATTATAAAATTCAGAAATCAAATTTTTTAAAAATTATCTTCTAAATTTTACCATTCAAAAATCAAATTCAAAATAGAGTTTCAAATTATAGAATCCAAAAATTATTTGTATAAAAAAAATTTATCTTCCAAATAATAAAATTCGAAAATTAAATTTTTTAAAAATTACTTCTTAGATTATACTATATCAAAATTTATTTTGAATTCATAATTCACTTCTGGATTATATTATAAAAACATAAATTTTCAAAAATTTAACTTTCAAGTTTTACAATTTACAAGACAAACTTTTTCAAAATATAAATGATTTTCAAATTCAATCATCCCAAAGTCATTAGTTTTAAAAATTTTGAAAGTGAAGAAAGAAATATGCTTAACCTCATAAAATTTGTAGTAATTGCGAATTTGTGATTAGTCTCCACTAATTTTCAAAGCAACTGCAAACCTAATTTCAAAATCCCTTATATGAGACCAAAAAATATTTTATATTTCATTTACATATTTTTTAAACTTTTTTATATTGTATTCATTGTATTATATATATTTTTATTTATTCATCTTAGGTGCACTATGTTTGATCTAAAATATTATTTTCATATTTCAATCTAAAGTAATATTTCCATCTTAATTTTTTTACTTATTTTATGCGTTCAACTCTCACTTAAACCAGTTTAAAAGTCATTATGAAGCTTTTTCATTTGGAGTAACTTTAACAAATTTATGTTATAGTTATAAAATCCATAAAAAAAGTGTTAGAGTTATAACAAAAAAGTAAGTTTTAATTTATTAATGTATTTATTTTTAAAAAATAAGTAAAATTATATTAATTCTCATAAAATAGTATTT
The DNA here is from genome assembly GCA_030347555.1 of Lablab purpureus. Lineage (NCBI taxonomy): Eukaryota > Viridiplantae > Streptophyta > Magnoliopsida > Fabales > Fabaceae > Lablab > Lablab purpureus. The sequence goes on from CM059259.1 coordinate 19,774,968, forward strand.
CTTGTCACAATATAATTATAATAATTTGTCTAATATTTTATAATAACTGTTTGGTTATTGATCACATAAAATAATAATTATACTAATTTATTTGACGGCAAACAATTGTTTATTATTAATACACTTTTAGAAAAATTGGAACACATATTATTATTATTGTGGAGACCACAACTATTTAATGAAATAATTTTTAACACAAGTCTATAAATTGTTTTCTTAAGGATGCATACATGTAATTTAATTTTAAAATAGAGAAATTAATATTTTGCTTTATGACTGGCGGAAAATTTAAAATATTGACATGTATAAAACTGAAAAACTCAAACTTTATTTTATGTAAGATTAGAATATTTATTCAAACCATTGAAAATTCACTTAGTAGCTTCATCTTTTAATATTTTTTTCTAAGGTTATTTTCTTAATTAACTTACCACGTAACAAGATAAATAGATATAGATATATATTAACAATGTAAAATAGTTTTATAGAGTTATTTAATAACAAATTATTATTATTGGAATGGTTTTATGATAACTAATTTAAATGTCATACTTTACCATATGGGGTAATTTATAATTATATTATAGAGTGAAATTAGGTATTTATTTTAAAAAAATAAGCAATGTTAAATAAAGTAATATCATCATAAAATAAAATAAAGATATCCACAGAAGCACTGGTTCAAAGTTAAGTTATTTATTGATTATTTGCTATATTTAGCTGAAATGAAAACTTTATTGTATACATGTAATGAAAAAACATTTTTTTTTTCGGTTCTATAATAAATCGGAATAAATCATACAAATAATATGGTAATTTTAATTCGTTTGGTTCCCCAATCACATTCTCTTACATTTTCTTTAGACTGGTATCGGTAAAGGTTGGTTGTTTCATCGTTGTGGATCCATTCAGATCTCATCCAATCGAAGCAAGAATGTGTATGCATTTCATTTTGACGATGAATTGCTGAACCTCAACCCGCGCTTCTTCTAATCCAGTGATCGTCATTCCGTACACTTCACACTCTCGTCAACAATGGCGGATGTTGCCGGAGTCACAGTGGTGCGAACTCGTCACCTTTATTTTCAATTGCACTTCAACTGAAACCACTTGACTTTTCAGTTTCACTCAATTACTGTTTTTGATTTCCATTTATCTTTATCCTTTGCCGATTCCGCTCTCTGCAGAGTCCCTCTACTGGCGAAACCAACGATGCGCAAAAGAATGTGTTCGATTTGGGAGCATTTGTTGGTGACCTAACTTTGGAAGAGGATCCGAGCAGGTTTTCTTCTCTTTCTACTGCGTTTAGTTTCAATTCGTGCACTTTTGAGCTTGAAACTTTGGAAACAAAATTAGATTACTAGTTGTTTCATATGTTTCGGTTAACTTGATTTTGCAGCGATGATATATCGTTGGAAGGACTAGAACAGGAACTGGAAGAGTGTAAGAACAATGATGTGAGTCACTTTGCCGTCGCTGTGTTGAAAACATTATTGATGGATCGGCGTGTATTAAGTTATTATGTTTCTTGGTTTTGTGTAGGTAGTTGCTAATATACTTTCTAAAGGTACCAAACTTAGGGATTATACGAAAGGAGTAGAGAACGATTTGCGTAAAGTTGAATTGGATTCAATTCAGGTTTGCGGTCAATTTTCTGAAAATTTTAACTGCTGCTCCATTTTATTTTGCTTGTCCTGGTTAGTATGAATATCTGATCAAAGTGTGGTTGTTTTACAGCTAATGCTTTTGCTTTTTTTGATCCGATTTTTAGTTATAGTATTGTTCTTTTTATTGCAGGATTATATTAAAGAAAGTGATAATCTAGTCTCTCTTCATGATCAAATTCGTGATTGTGATAGTATTTTGTCACAGATGGAAACTCTTCTAAGTGGATTTCAGGTATGTTTTTGGCCAAGTAAGTTTTAACTTCAAGATTGAATTTGACACATCAATTTTCCCCTCCTTTTTAAGAAGACTTCTCCCCATTAGAATTATTAGATTCACTCAATGCTTTAGTATTTACTGATCTGTTATTCATCTGTAATAGTCATGAAAACGAAGTTAAACCACATCAGTACATTCAACAATTTGAAGGACTTACTGAAATATTTGAAGTACATCTTTTCTTATATTTATTGGATATTAAATCATGAAATCATTTTTAATTTTTTTATCAGGCTGAAATTGGTTCCATTAGTTCAGACATAAAGATACTCCAAGAGAAGTCTATGGATATGAGTTTAAGACTTAAGAATCGCAAGGTATGAATGTTTAATTTAAACAAAATAAATTTCATAGTTGTTCACTAATTGTAACATCCTTTTGACCTTTGTTAATAGTAATTCAACCAAACCCAATATGTAACTAACTGTCTTTTTTACCTGGGAAACGACCTTCCGTCGAAATAAACAATTAGATTTCTTTTAATGTTTATCCATCACCTTTCTGCATTTTTGTCTCTTCTCCTCACACACAAAATAAGTTCGACTTTTTTTTATCAATCTTTACTTGTGTTAAGTTTTCTCTTGTTTCATCCCACAGGTGGCTGAAGCCAAATTGGCTAAGTTTGTGGAGGACATAATAGTGCCTCCAAGGATGGTCGATATTCTTGTTGATGGAGAGGTATATATGCTTTTTCCATGACCTAGCGCTCTTCTCCAATATTGCATAAGATGCTTTTGGTGGTGTGAAAAATATATTTATTTTTCCATTTCAGTTTTTCACGACTTCAAAAACAATATTCTAATTGAGGATCTCTCAGGCGTTTTGCTTTTGACTTTGATTGTTCACATCATTGGTCACTCTTTCTTTATTATGTTATAGAAACAACATCTTTAGTAGCTTTGGTAATTCTATTGATATGTTTGGGAAACTTGTTGTGGCTTGAATCTTGATTAGATTTATTATTTTTGACATATCTGCACATTGGTAGCCATATAAACATTTACAAATGTATAATGATTATCTTAGAAACTGAACTCTAAGTCTAATTTAATCTCACAAACCAACTTTTAAGATGAAATTTGAACTTACTTATATATTATAGTTTGATTATATCTCTAGTTGATGTGAGATCTCCAACAAATTATATTGAATTTTAATGTAATACCTAGACTGACAGTTAATATCTTCCGCTGAGATAAATTGTCTAGGTTTTCTTTGATTTTTTGTCCTAGAGTTAATCTATTTCAATTCAATTGTCCTGTCTATGTTTTTTATTTTCATTCAGATCACTCAGTACTTAATGTTTATAGTTTTTTTCATTATATATTCTGGGTTACTATTGTATAATCTTTTAATTAGAGTTGTACTCTTTGGGCTTCTTTTCAGGTCAATGAGGAATATATGAGAACACTTGAGATTCTCAGTAAAAAACTTAAGTTTGTAGAAGTAGATCCAATGGTTAAAGCTTCAAAAGCTCTAAAAGATGTTCAACCTGAGCTTGAGAAGCTCAGGCAGAAAGCAGTTTCAAAGGTTACCTAAAATAATAAGAATAATATTTTTTATAGCTGTTTTTTTTTGTATTTGGCAGGCCTTTTATTAGGTAAAAATTAACTATCATGAATTTTCATCTGTAGGTGTTTGACTTTATTGTTCAGAAACTCTATGCACTGAGAAAACCCAAAACCAATATCCAAATACTTCAACAAAGTGTCCTTTTAAAATACAAGTGAGCTTTTCTTATTGTTGTAATCTTGAAGAATTTATTTATGAAATATTCAATTAAATGTTTTAGCTGCCAACTTGCCATCATTTACGGAATTTTTATGTTGCCTGCCAACATTGGAAGGCTGTGAAATATTGCCCAATTTAAATTGTGGAATGACTTGTAGTAATGCTTAGACCTTCTGGTTCTCCGGTGATCTAATGAATCAAAGTATAAATGTATAGGTATGTTGTTACCTTCCTCAAGGAGCATGGCAAGGAAATATATAATGAAGTCCGTGCAGCTTACATTGATACAATGAACAAGGTAACTGTTAAAACAAGAATCTTGAATCTATATTGGTATTTGGAGTGGAAAAGGTCTGGTTACTTCTGAGTGTTTGTCTTTGTTTCAAATCTTGGTTTAAAGCGTCTTTTTGTTTGCTTTATTGAACTTTTCATGAAGATCATGGTCCATGTGTCACCAAGAGAGTTTGTTTAGTTTAGTATCTTGTAACCCAAGTCACCATTAAACTTATAGTCTGTTGACAAAAGCCTTGTGTTGTATGATTAGGATTCTACCTAAATCTAGGCTCAAGAATGAAGGAGGTCGGAGCCCACCAAACCAGAAATACATTATTTTTTTTCATAAATCGGGTTTAAACTGAGATATGTATATGATATGATAGCATTGAAGACTTTAGGTAGCTCTGCTTTGTCATAATAACAAGCCCAAATAAGCCTATTTTTATTAGTTTCTCTACAAATCTTCATAGGAAGGTCATAAGCAACTATAACAAGCCCAATAAGCTCTTCTAAATGCACTCTAGGATAACTTTGGATAGAAACGTATTGAAGATAATTTCAAAAAATACTCAAAGGCTGCTGATTTTTGCAGGTTCTCAGTGCTCATTTTCGTGCTTATATACAAGCATTGGAGAAACTACAATTGGATATAGCAACATATAATGATTTAATTGGTGTAGAGACAAGAAGCAGTGGTCTATTCACGAGAGCAAGGGAACCACTGAAGAATCGATCTGCAGTATTTGCACTTGGGGATAGGATTAATATATTGAAGGTATAACTCTGTCCGGAGAAAAGGAAATCCTTGCTGATGATTCGGATCACTGATCAAATTGGCCTAAAAATCCTTGTGTTTATTTAATTTAATTATATTGCTATTGATCTCAATAGTTTTCTTCAAGGAATGGAGGTTAGTTAAACCAAGGAAAAATAACTGTTAGAAAAGAAAGAAAAAATTATTTTTAGCAAGTTGTATTTCAAGATTTTTGGACCTATTAGTAATTTTATAAAGCAATAATGATTAGTTATATGTTACTTTGATAGTTTGATTCAGCAATTAAATTCATATAATACTAGAAGTCATGTTTTCAAGGTATATCTACCTGGAATAATGCCAAAATACTCTAATAAGGTCTGGAAAACTCTCTTCTTAAACTAGCTTTAGGGTTTGAGTTATATTCAGTCCATTTCTATTATGATATTAGAATCTATCCGTTTTTTTATTTTGTGTCACCCATTAATTTCCGCTCTGGCTAATTTCACAGCCAAAGAGTGACTGGGGGTAAGATGTCTCATTTCTAATATGGTACAAGAGCCTCATCCATTTCGAATACACTTGTTATTCCTTTGCTGTAATATTAAGTCATTGTCAAGGTTTGTTTGGCTTAATAGATATTGATGTATTATTAAATGAATCTGCACAGATTTTAAATACTTTTTTGAGAACTGCATTACATTTGTTGTACTGTTAACAGGAAATTGATGAACCTGCATTAATTCCTCATATAGCTGAAGCAAGCTCCATTAAATACCCATATGAACTCCTGTTCAGGAGCTTGCAGAAACTGCTTATGGATACTGCTACATCAGAGTACTCTAAAAGTTCACTGTGTTGTTATATTATCATAGGATGAAGTCCCCTATTGTTATGCATATTGACATTATTTTTGTTCATCTGCAGATATAATTTCTGTGATGATTTCTTTGGAGAAGAATCTATATTTTATGAAATTTTTTCAGGTATATTTTTCTGGAGTGTCTTAATTATTATGAGTTTTTTTCACTTAAAAAAATAAAGAATAAGGAGGACCTCTAGCTTTTGTATGTGTGATATGAACATTGTTGGATTCATAAGTCACATTTGGTGTATATGTAGGGAAATTAACATTGTTGGATTCCTTGTACATGTGGTATATGTGTATGGTGTGTATGAGAGGGAGATGAACACTGTTGGATTCATTGCCTGTGTAAGGAGCATATCCAAAATGAGAACTCAAGTTACAATGAGAAATAAGATTATACGAACATTTCATTACAACTATTAGTTCAAAATTAATGTTTTACGTGGCATATTGAATTTAGAATCCCTTTTGCTTTTCTTTCTTTTTAATTAAAGTACATGTGAGATTTTTAAAAGATCACGTGGAATTTGATTTTAAATAAATGACCAGAGGTGTTAATTTTAGTCTAACCATTGTAATTAAATGTTCTCACTCACAATGACCAAGAGTTCTCTCTCTCTCTCTCACACACACACATATCACACACATGAGGATTGCTACTGTTATACTATCACTTGCTTATCCGAAGAAGGGTCTAGCAAGTTACACTTGTGACTGTATATAATTAATAAATGAGAGGTTGTAATATGCTAAATTAACTCCTTAAAAACAAGGAGGGATGTATTAGCGGTGATCATATACAAGTAAAGATCATCGCAAGAAATGGTCTCGTAGAATATCGAGAAACATGGATGAGAGTTGTTTAATATAACTAATATACTTTAGCATTGAAAACCAAAGAGCGATTTTTTATGAACGAAAAATTAAGCACTGAATCAATGAATTTTCTTGTTTTTTAAAAAAAGATTGAGTGCTGAAAACAAATTAAAGGTCTGTATTATAATTTAAATATAATAAAACTATGCTAGAAAATTGTCATTTAATGATTGGAATATATCATGCCACAAGTCAGACAGTTTAAGTATATTGGATCTTCATTCAATTTGATGCAGAAATAGAGATGTAAATCATAGACTTCATACTTAGGTAGATAAAATAAAGGAATACTTTAGGTTTTATTGTGATTGAAAGATGTCTCTTAAGCTAATAGGAAAATGTTAGTACACAATCATCATAAGAACAATGATGCTGGATGGTTCCTAATGTTGGGTGATAAAGTGCTGACAAAAGCACAAGGGTTACGAAGATGTGGATGTTATAAAAGAAATTTAAGATCAGGAATATTCATGTTGGATAGAAAGTTAGAGTGGCATCAAGTGAGGAAAAGAAGGTAAAATCACATATGATACGGTTTAGGCATGTAAGAAAAAGACTGATAAAGGCGTTAGAAGAATCAGTAGATGATTGATAGCCTAATAATTTGAGGTAAAGGTAGATCAAGAAAGGATCTAATGAAATCATTAAGAAGGATTTACAACTTAATGACCTGTTTGATGAAGCAGTTATAGAGAGAACATGATGGCTTCATTCGATTCGTTTACCTGACCCTACCTTGTGGAAAACAGGTTTGGTGGTTGTTTCGTAATGATTTGAATAAAGAAAGGATAGTTGTTACATTCATTTTGGTATACATTGTACTTGTACCAAAATCACTAAATGACTTCAGTGTTGAATTTCATTTCATTTCAGAATTGGGTTTCAAGAAGACCCTTATGATTTGCTCTTTGGTATTTTCAGGTCCATTTGGTGTCATTGATGAACACTTCAATTTAGTACTTCCAAATTGTTATGATGCTATAGGCCTCATGCTTATGATTCAAATAATACACAAGCATCAGGTAATGTTTTATTTTGTAAACCTCTGACTTTTTATCTTTGGGTGAAAAGAATGTGTCTTAGCAAACACCATAGTGATGCTAATTAGACAGTTGTAGGCTAAGTAAGGGTAATCTCAGTGGATGACTGTTAGGAATTTATCATTTTATTCCAATTTTCAAGAATCTGATTTTGAATCTTAACCCCCTTCTGAAATTGTGGAAGGTTGTGCTCCAAATAAAAAATTTAGAAATTAAATTATTTGATTTATTAATTAATGCTTATGTTTGAAATTCATTATATAAAAAATGTTTGGAATTTATTTACAAATCAGATTCCATGTTTGGAATGCATTAAAGATAAAATGAAGTGACGTTATGTTGGCAGTTTACTTAAAATGACTTGATTATTTAGTACAAAAAAATGTTAATTCAACTACCAAATATTAGCGGATTTCTATTTGTACACAACTATGAAAAAGGATTTCCAAATAAAATCAATTTTATATATCGTAACTATTCACAAAGGATTTCATTCATAAATCAAATAAATTCTTAAGATATTTGACTCCAAACAGACTGAAAAAGGATTCACTCGATGGTTTGGGGGCTTGGAATATCATCTAAGAAGCAACTACCATATGAATAAATAATGTTGAAATGATCCTTGCTACATCATGAAAATATTTATGACTCTTCACTCTTAAACCTTTTTCAGCGTATAAAACTTACAACTTTCGTAGAAATAAGGCTTTGATAAAAATATAGCTGTCAACAGAATAAATTGTAGCATTATGCATGTTTTAACAGATGTACTTGCTGCATTTGGAGATATTTCACTTTTACATTTAATTTGTGTCTGACTTCATCAATTTCAGCTCATCATGTCTCGGAGACGGATTCCATGCCTGGATTCATATTTAGACAAGGTCAGTTTTCTATTGATAGAATTATTTAAACAAGATGGTCTTTTCTTGAGAGTGTGTAAACTGGGAAACCATATAGTTAGATGATTGGACTTCTATGCTTAGGAATACCTTTAGTACATGCATTGAAATGTGAGTCTAGTTCGTATACTAGTAATATGATTGACATTTACCCACTGGGTCGTTTTTTTTCAAATATGATTGACATTGGTTAATGACAGGAAAACTCGATTCTGACCAGATTTTCCCCCTGTTTTCGTTTGGGATAATGTTCATTTACATTTTTATTATAATACGTATAGATTGTTTCTTAGCCTTTGCAAACTTCAAAAATGTGATTGAATTTGTTGAATGCAGCAAATAGTCTGACTAGTTGTTCCAGCTTTATTTTCTGCTACATAATGCAAATCACATTTTTATACAATATATAGACGGTTCATGTATTTTTTTTATTTTGAAAATATGTGAAGCAGAGTGTGGAGGGTATTTACTTTTTATGAAGTCCCCCGCCCCAGATCAACTTCCTTGTCACCCTTTTCTTTACCTTATTTATATACACATTCTTGGTATCTGACTCTCACATGCAACTGGCTCATAGGTTGCAATTACCTTTAGACTTAGGGGGACTACATTTATTAATGGCTTTAAGGAATACTGCTAATAAAATAATGACCCCGTGTATCATATAGAATTTACTATTATCGACCCATGATAAATCTAATTTCATTTTGTGCAGGTCAATATATCCTTGTGGCCTAGATTTAAATTGGTATTTGACATGCACCTCAACAGCTTGCGTAATGCAAATGTGAAGACATTATGGGAAGACGATGTTCATCCTCACTATGTCATGAGGCGTTATGCTGAGTTTACTGCTTCTCTTATTCATTTAAACGCTGAATGTGGAGATGGTCAGGTTAGTATGATAAATGGATAGTGATCAAGTTTTCTTCTGTAAAATTCTAATATAATATATCCTCTGATCAATTGCAGCTTGATTTGAATTTGGAACGGCTTAGAATGGCTGTTGATGACTTACTTATCAAGCTTGCGAAGAACTTCCCAAAACCAAAGTTACAAACGGTTTTTCTTATAAACAACTATGATATGACAATTACAGTTTTGAAGGTAGGATTCTGTAAAATAACTGTTTTAAAGTACAGCTATATTTGCATCAATACAAAGCTCCATGGTGAGAGAAGAGATGTGGTTTCATAATCAGATAGGTTATTTTCTGACTTTTGGCGACTGAAGCTTTCCCACTTTCTTGATTCCAGGAAGCAGGACCTGAAGGTGGAAAGATTCAAATGCACTTTGAAGAACTACTGAAGAGCAATACAACAATATTTGTGGTAACTGCAATCGTTTTCTTGTATATATAGTTTCAAAATGATAGGTTTTTGTTTTGATAGTTTCGGGAAGATATGAATGCGTCAATTTTCTGTTGCTATACATTCACATTCTTGTTTTTTTTGGCGTATGATGTTCACATCTTGGACCCACCTAGAAGTTTGTAGTTTTTTATGTCCTAAACTTGCGATAATGATTTTCAAATAACACAAGCATGCTGATTCTCCTAACCATTCAATTCACGAGAACTCAATTTGTTGGGAAAAAAGGTGAAAAACCTTTTATGCAGATAAAAGCTCAGAAATCATAACTATGATCTCCAAATTGGAGGAAGGACTTACAATAGTTATAAATTTAACTAGCCTTTCAGATTAAAGAAAGGGGAAAGGGTACCGATAGATTATACTAAGCAAATATAATCTAATTTTCCTGCTTGTTCTCATGTGTGGTTATCCTTACTGTTCTCTTCATTCTTTGTAGGAAGAACTGCTTCAAGAACATTTTAATGATTTAATCAAGTTTGTAAAGTCTAAAGCTTGTAAGTATCACAACAAGGATACACATTGTTTATGTTCTCTATTTTGAAAAATACTGGCTTGATTATGTGTAATTTGTCAGCCGAGGACCCAACGTCAAGTCCAGATAAACCCATAACTGTCGCCGAAGTCGAGCCCCTAGTGAAGGATTTTGCGAGTAGGTGGAAAGCTGCAATAGAGCTGATGCATAAAGACGTTATTACTTCTTTCAGCAACTTCTTGTGTGGTATGGAGATCTTAAGGGCTGCCTTGACTCAATTGTTGCTCTATTACACAAGACTCTCGGATTGCATTAAGAGGATCGTCGGTGGATCTGCATTGAACAAGGATCTTGTTTCCATATCTTCAATCATGTATGAAATTAGGAAATACTCGCGGACTTTCTAATTTGTTCAGGATGTCATTGTGATATTCTTCTGGATCTAAATCACAATCAATGATATTCCATTTAATATTATGCAAAAAAAAAAAAATTTTGGATCCTATCAATGAGAGATGGCTTGCTTCTTTCCGAACGCCCAATAAGGGCACTTTTTGGTGCAGACCTATTTGGGAATTACAAAAGTACAGATAATATAGGTTCTAAGCTCACCATTGTTGTATAATGGCAAACGCATCAGTTGTTCATGTGTGGCTTTTTATACTGAGTAAATTCTTGTAGATTTTTTTTTATCAAACCGTGATTTAAGCACTCGCAGTAGAAAGCTGATCACACTAGATGTAATAATAATAGTGAAACCCATGTATCCGTGTCATTGTGCATGTATCAATGTATGAAATTATTATTATTATTCTGCCGAATAATCGTGATAAAGTGGAAGTATTTGTTTCTTTTCTACGAAAGAGATACGAGGACTTTAACTATACTATTTGTCTTCTTTACCTTAAAAGTCTTCTTTATATTTGATTATTCTTTTTGGGTTTATAATTACATTTTTTAAATTAAGGATTCGTAATTTTTAATTACTTTGTATTATTTAAATGATTTTATTGATTATTACCTTATTTTCATCATACTTATCCGGAGTTTTAGAATTTATTCATTTATTTGTTTTCAAATTACATATTTATTTTTATTTACATGTTATAAAATCTTTTATAATCATAGGAGATGAATATTTTCAATTTTAATTGTTAATATTCGTATTTTGACATTTCTTATTAATTTTGATCAATGGGAATTTTACTTATCACTGTATATTTTTTTAAGTTTTGAGCAAGAAGACTTATTATCATAATGGAACTTGAATTTCACAGTTCCTAAAGTTTTAGTGATAAGACTTTACATGAGTTGGAATTAGACAACACCTAAAGTCTTCAGAAATAAATAAGGTGTTATCGGAATCTTCCATATCTTTTCAGTTTGATTTTGATGTCTTAATCATAGTGCAATTTGTCATCTTATAAAAAGAAAACAACAATGTTATATTTTTTATTAAATTGTAATTTTGGTAACCTTTTATTTCTTTACATGTAATTTTGATTTTTTAAATTTTCTTTTCCAATAAATATATCTCTATTGGAAAAGATTTAAATATTATAAAATCTTTATATTAAAATATGTTAATATAACAATAAATAATAAAATAAAATAATTTATTTTTATTAAATATAATTATAATGTAAGAGAATTAATCAGTAAAAATGTAAATAATACATTTTAATAAATAAGATCTTATAATCTTAAAAAAAAGTATATGTAAAGTCATAAAATAGACATATAGGGAGGATGATAAAAGTAAATTAAAACCATGCAGGATAAGTTATCAGCAAATGTGTTTAATCATAATACTTAGCCTTCATATTTGTAAACAATACTTTACAAAACTTTCAATGTAGTAGTTGGATAGATTAATTTCATTATAGAAAGTTACTACGTTGTAAATGCAAAAAGCTCATCATGAAGTAAATTTATCTTCTCTCTATGTATATGTGTATGAAGTAAAATGAGAAATGTTGAAGCACAGAGGTGCAACTGGGCTTTCGTCTCGCTAGGTAGTTGTACTACATTCAAGCATCGTGATGGATCTTTGTTCACAGTAGTGGTGCTTGACTGCCACACGCACGTTACGAGCATGATGATGGCGTGGTAGATTACTTTTGTGGAGCATGCTTCGTTGTGATATGTTTGTGAGTTGAAGGAGCTACTGAGCTACAGTAGGGTGGGGACGACTCAAGAAACTACAGCGATGAGATGTCTTGTTTGTAAGACAACCAAGCTGTCAGGTTCCCACTTTGCATCTTATAATTTTCAAATCTGAATCCAAAATGTGTGTGACTGATTTGTGTGAAAATGAAAGCCACTTCCCAACTTCTCAATTCGACTCAAATTTTAACCAATTAGGGATTAAGGAAGTTAAACTAAATTATTTAAATCAATTTCTGAAACTGGTTTTTGTAGAAATATAGGGATATACAATTACCACATAAAATTCAATCATGAACTATCATATAACCTAAAGAAGTATGAGTTTATTAAAAAAATCTATTAATCTCTAAGTTACTGTATTAAAAAAATTAGGAACTGTTTTATATTTTTTGTAGTTTTAGTTCTAAGATTATTTTAAACGAATTTTATTTTAAAAACCACTTAGATAAAAAGATATACCTCAAGGATGAAAGAAATGTTATAACAATATACTTTCTTGCACAATTTTGTTAATAAATCATAAACGAGACTTCTTAAAATAAATAAAAAAAATTAGACTTTGACATTTTTTTCTCGATTAAACCACCAAGAATTATTGAATGAGTATGAAGAGCGGTGAGAGATCGGCAAAGCAAAGAATAGAAACATTGGGTATCGATCTAAACAGATGATGATGCGATACAAAGAGGTTCTAACTTTTATCATTTTCTTTCTGTTTTTTTTCCCTTTCTCTGTTAATCAACACCAATCCGAACGAATCTCACACTGTAATAATTGTTACGAATTAATTGTAGGAAAAAGAAGCGAAGAAGGAAGCTTTTAGAAAATATCTGGAAACAAGTGGAGCTGTGGATGCTCTCACCAAAGGTTTCTTTCCCATTCGCAGATCCCTCTCTGCGTTTTTCGAATAATTGCTCACTTAATTAACAACTCTTGTTTCTTTCTTTGTTCCCAATTTGGCGTTGCTGAAGTTCTGGTTGCTTTGTACGAGCAAAACGACAAGCCTTCTTCTGCTGTCGAGTAAGTTCATTTTTTCACTTTCCATTCTCGTCTGTGACTTCACACATGTGACAGACACGCTTCTCCTTGCAGGTTCATTCAACAGAAGTTGAGCTGTCCTTCCATCTCCGAGTATGAAAAATTGCAGGCCGAATTCTCCGATCTGCAAATCAAATACAATGAGCTGTTAACAGCTCACCAGAGAACCTGCAAAGAGGTTTTTTCTTCTTCTTTTACTATTTACCATGTTTGCTTTTACTTTTAATTCTGCTAGACAGTTACTGTGAATATGTAATATTATCTCGGTTTAACAAAGTATAATTAATAATTAATTACACAATGTTATCAAGTTAATTGGTGCACTTGCAGTTAAAATACAGTCTGTGAGAGAACTTGAACAAAAATTGAAGTGCATGAGTTGATTTTAAGGGAGAAGATTAGTTCATTTTACGACTTTATTTCCTTTTTTTCTGTAAGTATTTACTGAGAAGTCTATCCAACCATAGTTATACTTGTAATGTGAAGGGTTGTAGATGTTAGGGTTCATGATGGCAGGTAAACCGTATATAAAGCATGTGATAAAAAAAGTGGGATTGGTGATTAGCAACAAGAATATGGACTTGAAATGTTGGTTACGATGGATTAATAATGTCTTGAGTGGTTAGGGAACTCGGTTATTCCAAGTTCATTAAAGGTAATGTAGTAAACAAAAATAAGGGGAAAATATGGATTGGAAAAGAGCTCTGGACCTGTACAGAAGAGAAGAAATATTCATCTAGCCAGCGTGGTTTCAAGGATACACACGAGGTGTGGACGTCCAAGATACACTCCTTCACTTTTTAGATAGGTGATTTAAATAAGTGGCTTTGATACCACATTAGATTTCAACTTAAAATTAATTGGTATTAGGTGACGTTGTTTACTGATATATAAATTCTACTTATGTCATTATTTTTCGATATAGACTTTTCTTTTTCCTCAACATTACTTAAAAGTTAAAAACCAAGCATATAAATGTACAAATACAAATAAATGTACAATCCCGTATAATTTGTTTTGTGTCCATTAATGCTATTTACACCCCCTCAAATTGATGTTGGTAGATCCACAAGCATCTATTTGCCTTGTAGAAATTTATGTTTCTGACATTTCATTGTTTTAGCGAAGATGTTAGCTATTTGAAGAAGTATACGGACAAGTGATAATCACATGGACAAGTGATAATCACATGGACAAGACTACTAATTAGTTTTTGATATAGGGTTGGATCATCTAGAAGTTCTCCTTCATCCCATCTATATATAACATTGAGTTCCATGGGAGTATCAACAACATTGGCATTTGTGAATCCAACTTATTAGACCAAATCTTGAATATACTTGGGCTGATTTTAAAAAAAATGCCTTTAAGATGATAGTGCGCCCCTAAACCCAAGAAATAAGTGAGACAACCTAATTCTTTGATGTGAAAAGTGGAAGCAACATTTATTTGATTGTTGGGACAGCTTGTGATCCAAACCGGTCTCAGCCATATCATCCACATAAACAAAAAGCACCACAATACCTTTAGAAGTCTTCTGGAGGAGAAGTAAAGGATCATACTGATGTTGATTGAATGAAAAACCAAACAGCATGGTGCAAAACTTTTCAACCCATACTCTTGGTGCATGTTTCAATCCATATAGAGTGTTTCAGTTCGCAAATGGTATTAGGAGCAGGTGTGGGCATACCATTAGGAAGTTTAGTGTAAACTTCCTCCTTCAAATTACCATGGAAGAATGCATTTTTGACGTCCATTTGATGTTATGGCCAAGATTGTGATGCATCAAAAGCTAGAATAGTTCACACAATGGTCATCTGTGCACCTAGAGCAGAAGTCTCATCAAGTCTAGGTCATTTTCTTGTTTATTGCCCAAAGTTACAAAATATTTGTGATTAGCATGAGATATAATTGTTGTTATCTCCAAACATCACCATGGATGAATCAAAAGACTGTGTTACATTTGAATGATGTGTTTGACAAGATAGAATTTTATTTTTGCCAAGCTTATAAGGAATGCAATCAGAACGAGTAACATTAAGAGATGGAGTTTGTTTATTTGCAAGAAAACCAGATTTTGGCATGGCATGAAGGTCATTTGAGTTAGGATGTCCAATGCCACACTTGAACACTGGTAGAGTTACAAGAATCTAAAGGAAAAGAAAGACTTAGAGGGCATGAAAAATGGTTGGGAAAAAGGCATGAAACTATAGGCCCCCTTGCGATTGTCTTCCCTTGAGTGTTGATCTGTGCAGACAACCAGAATGTGAGAATTGTCATTGACAATCATTGTCAACAACGTAAATGAGATTGGTAGTGAGACCAGGAGAGACAAAAACATTGTTTAGAGATGGAGAAATATAACCCGTTGTTGTGACAGAGTAACAGATAACAAAAACAACTTGGCTGGAGAAACTTGGACTAGGGTGAGAAAACAAGAACAAAAACCGCATGCTAAGTTCTGGTATTGTAACCTAGGCCGAGATTGTGTCTTTTCCTGCTTAAGACATCTCATATAAATATACAATTTAATTACAAGTGTAAATCAGATTTTCAGCCCACTAAATCTGCTAAATGGTCATATATACGTTTAAGCATATTATCCTAATTAAGAGAAGAGAATAACAGTTACAAATAAATATAAATGTACAATCCCATATAATTTGTTTTGTCCATTAAATCCATGGACAACTTGTTGATCAAGTTAACATCTATCGGGATTGGAGAAATGCGACAGGTTAATTATAGTGTGTTCCCTAAATGATTCTCTAAAATCTTGACTTCCATCAGATGTATTCTGAAATATGTTAACTTTCTATCCACAATGATTGATCTCCATATAAGTGGATTATGTATGACTCTTGGCTTCAACGTTACATTTGTGGGGGGAAACAGTAAAGATCCCCTAAACCAAAAGAAAATACTAAACTTCTAATCCACAATTTGGTAATTTTGAGCCCCGCCTTCTATTCAAATATTCCATTGATTCTCGAGTTTGTTGTTTTTATTTTTCTATTTGACCGAAGTAAGGGTTTATTCACCATGTATATGCCTTCACAGTTAGAAGAGATCAAAAGCTCACATGCCTTGGCAACGGTATCTACCAAGGAAACAACTGACAGTGAATCTCCTAAAGATGTGATCTAAAGCTTCTGCGTTGAAACTTGCAATTCTTGAAGGTAGCCTGGTTTGCAATATTTCCGAAGTGTTCTTTTTCAGTGGAGGTGACTTCTGATTGTGAATAATATTTTTGGGAATTTGGTTTTAACCGAACCCCACGGTGTCATATGATGCATGTATCGCAATCTCACCTACTGAGATAAGACCATTGTTGTTGTTCTTGTCGGGGAGTGACAATTGGTAGATTTTGGTTGTAGGGGTTCCGTTGTAACTTGTAATCATCTCTTCCGTTTACTTAAGCTGTGATCTATGTGTAAAATGGTGTTGATGTCTTATTTCGAACAGAATTTTGTTTGCTTCTTGGATTACAATGTAATTGATTTTGAGTGATATTTTGAAATTTTTGCCTGTCCTAGTTTCTTCACTTAGTTGCGCATAAACTAGGCAGAAGAAAGTCTGAACTGCCAGTTTATAGCCTAAAGGGATTGAGAAATCTAATTAAACATTTTTAGGGAAGCATAAACTTGTCTTAACAGTGAAGGGAAGCGCTTAGTTCAGCATATTTTATCATTTTTGTGAGAGCTTTTGGAAAAAAAATGAAGAATGTATATATTATTTTAAATAATAGATTATTTAAAATTGAGAGAATTTTTTACCATAAATTGAGAGATTTTTTGTGATCGTTACTATTTTATTAAAGTAAATACCTTCATTCTCAGCTGACACTTTAATGCTGGAAAAAAAATAATTTCATCGTGTTTGATTGAGGTTCTGTTTAACTTGTTAGCAAAATTTTAAAAAAAGAATCTAAACCATTAGATTTCTCAGTAATGCCTCAGTTGGTTCAAAAATTGTGGTTGAATTATATTTACTGTAAAATAGGTTTAACTGGACTTCTAATTTATATACATAAAGTTATGGCAAGAAGAAAAAGAAACACTTTTCAAATTTGTCCCTATATATAAATATTCAACAATGGTTCAGAAGAAAATAGAACATCCGTCAAAGGAATTGTAATCTCTGATGGGTTCTTTCAGAAACTTTCCAAGTTTACATTCACATGATCAAGTCAATATTTTGCGTCTCTCGTGCCTCTTGTTTTGTTGGCTTTTCATTGTATGAGTGGTTTCATCTAAGTGAGTGCGTAGACGCATCAGCCATTGCAATTCTTGACCATTTATTAAGAGAGATTTTTTTATGTGTGCCCACTACATGTTCATCATTCGACGTCTGAGTATGGAGTGACTTTAATTTTTTCTGTTTGATTGCAGCACTTTTTTACTTGTGACAGGGTAAAGTGATTGTTTTTAAGTAAGAGAAATGATATTTTGACAACAGTATCAACTATTTGATAACAAGGTAATATACTAATTAAAAAAGTGAACTTTTGAATTTATATAGAAAAAAATGATAAATAATGAAATAATAAATATAGAATAGTTGTAAAAAAAATTATTGGTTATTAATATATTATGGTACTTTGAGAAATCATACTCAATATGTCAATTAAGAATAATGAAGTTATTTACAAACTCAATCTCTCACTAGCAAGTGTGTTCTCAATCGAATAGTGAATTATGTTGGGATCTTCTAAATCAATAAAACATATTTTAAAAAAAATATTACTATGATTGATTACTCAAATTTTTCATAAGAAAAAGTAATATTGTGTATTAATAATATAATCATAAAAAATTTTTGTAATTTTAATTTATATGACTAATTTGTTGTTTTAACCCTTTTATTTTTGAACTCTATCCTTATATAGAATACTTAATTTTAATTTAGACTCCATACACAAACAAAAGAAAAAATTGCTCACATCTATCACTATTATAGGAATAAGGCTCAGATGTGAATGCATGATGAAAAATGTGAGATGTAGACTTAATTAAGAATTTGTAATTGCCCTATGTATTTAATGCAATTATTTAAATGACACGGTTATTAATAGGAGAATTTAGGTCCTTTCTTGAAAAATAAGAACCCCTAATTAAATGACTTGGTGGAGCTAATCTGAATAATTTAAAAAGAAAACACTTATAACAAAAGCAAAATAAAATAAACCCATTTTGTCTGTTAATTGAAATTAATTTATGAGTTGAAAGAGGCCTAGTTAAATTAATGTTAATTTATGAAGCTTGAAGGCATATACTTAATTAACCTTAATGCTCTTTATTTTGTTTGAAAATACAAAATCTTGCTTCCATTAACACACCCACAATGTCACATGTTGCACAATTAACAGAGTATCCTCACTCATTCATGATGTCTCCTTATTCACAAACCCATAGCACAATCCAACACAATCCCACACACGTCCAATCTTGGCTTCTAGATAACCCTATTTAAAGTCAAGACTTCCAAAAAATTTCTTCAATGCAACCACAAATTTCTGAACAGTAAAAATGAGCAATGGTGTTATTAGTGAGTCATTAGATCTGAAAAAGCAGCTACAAGTTCTTCTCAGTCCCACAATGTTAATAATAAAAGTATTTTTTTACATTGTAATAATGAAGTTAAATTTGTGTAATTATTTAATGGAAAGAAGAGTGAAGAAAAATCTTGTGTTTGTGTGGAGAGGAAAGAGAGGTTTGCGGTGTGCATGAGTTAGAAGAAGGGAGAAATAGGGAAGAATAAGAGGGAAAGGAGAGAGAAAAGAGAGGGTAAGGTTGGTTGAGTGACTAGGATTAAGGAAGAAGAGGAACCCTTATCGGTTTGTATATTTGGTTGTCAGTGTCACTGTCTGTGACTGCTCCAACTCACTACTTCCCTGTCACCCATTCAAATATCCACGTCCCACTTCACCATTTTTCTTTTTCTCAATAATAATAAAGTGAAGATTATGAATAAAATATTAATGTAAAATAATAAAATAGAGAAATGATGAAGGGTGAAAATAAGATTAAAGGGTTCACTTCACACTCTGCACTGCCCTTCTTCCAAGATAAACTGTTTTTGTTTTCATTATAAAAATAATTCAAAATATCTAAAAAATTAGAAGTGGGAGCAGAGGGAGCACACACATCGTTCTGTCCCAAACATGGAACCTAATGACAACCAACTCACCTCCTTCTTCCACCACCACCACCACCACCACCCCCACCCCCACCCCCACCCCCACCCCCACCACCACCATCACCACCAGCCCCAGCCACCGCCGCAGCCCGCCCCACCCACCACCACCACCACCTCCCCACCAACGGCCTCTTGCCCAACTCCGACGGCTCCCACATGCTGTACCCTCACTCCGTCGCCTCCGCGGTCTCGTCGCAGCTCGAACCTGCCAAGAGGAAGCGGGGGCGGCCCAGGAAGTACGGCACCCCGGAGCAGGCTCTCGCTGCCAAGAAAGCCGCTACGACGTCGTCTCAGTCGTTCTCCGCGGACAAGAAGTCCCACTCCGCAACGTTCCCTTCTTCCTCATCTTTCACGTCCAAGAAATCTCATTCCTTCGCTCTAGGTTCGCTTTCCCTTTCCCAATTTCGTTTATTAATTTCGCTTCTGATGTGTTCGTACGTTCTTTTCTTTGCTACTCCCTGTGTTGGTGGATTCTGCGTTCATTGTTTCTTTCTAATTTGAAAATCGTTAGGATTGGGATTGCGAGTATAGCGTTTCGTACATGTTTGAAAGTGTTTCTTGGTGATATGAAAGTGTTTCTGTTAGCTTAAAGATTGACAAAAATACCTAAGGTATTGATGGCAGAATTCTAACTAGACGTTTCTGCTGTGAATGGGTTGATGCAGGCAATGCAGGGCAAGGGTTCACTCCACATGTCATTGCTGTTGCTGCTGGTGAGGTATGCATTGTTCATACTTCAGTCTTCGAATATTGTTTCTTGATTTTAGATTTATGCATCTGCTTGCTTCAGGGCAAGTACAGTGAGTGACCTGTGACAAAGTCCCTAATGATTTGGTTATTATATTATAAAATAAAGTAATAAACCATCAATTTCATCCCTAAAATGTTACTCTCTCTCCTTAATAGTAGTTCCTAAAATGAACAAATTATATAAGCAATGTTTCAGGTATTAGAAATGATATTATACAGTTTCTTATGCATTTGAAAAATCCTTCGTAGTAGTTCCTAGACATTATTAAATTGATGGATATTCAATACTTTAGAGATTCATCTTGTAATTTCCTTACTTAAAGGCTAATTAAGAGAAAAGGCAATACTTGAGAGACCAAGTTGATAATTTGTAGTGTATTACGTGCATCTGACCTATATACTAAACAGCCTGACAATCTATATTCTATATACTACTAATATATGCCAACTAAGTTGTGCATGTAAGTATATGCTACCCTGTGACTTTAATTTGTAGGAATTTAAACTAGTCGAGCCAAACAACAAAACTTAAGACTTGCCTTGTGAAAAATGAATTTCTATGCTTGGCTCATTTATTTAAATGAGCTTAACTGGAAGCTTGAGTTAGACTTGTTTAGAAAAATAAAGCTTGAGTGTGGTTTGTTTAGCCCATTTTTAGCTTAACTATTTTTGCTTTTGTGGAAATTTTCCTTAAACTTATATTATTTTCAAACTTTTATAATTTAGTATTTAATAAAATATTTTTATACTAGATAATAAATAATATGCGCTCAGGATGTAGCATGTATGTAGTTTTAACTTTATATTATGCATATAAATGAGCTATTCATGAGTTAATATCAAACTTGTAAAGCTTAAGCTTGGTTCATTTAAATAACTGAGCTTAAGATCAAGTTTGTGTTTGCGTTTGTTTCTTTGATTAAACAAACCAGTTTGATGAAGCATTTAACCAGTCAAGCTTGAATGGTTATACTCATTTACAACCCTATTAATTAGTAATTAAGCACTTTATGTTTGTTCCACCACATCCCATCTATTTATAGTCCTTTGGGATTGTTCAACCTATATGGTTTTCTTGTGTGGTGGTGATTACAGTCTTGGCAAATAGTAATTTCATGGTAGATCATGTTTTAAGTGACTAAGTGAGTTGAACAGAAATTTCGTAAATAATACAAGTGTCTCTTGTAATTGAGATTGTGTGTTGAGAGCGAGCAATCTAGCACAATTCAGGAATAATGCCTTTTAGGGGTCAGCCTAGTCAGCCCGTGTCTCTTGCTGAAGTTCACCAAGTTTCACTTGCTTAGGGTTCCTATAATGGATCTAGGTGCGGCATAATGACTGTGCCTAATAGCCACAGCTAATGTCATGTGAACTGTTAGATACTTACTCTTTTTTTTTCTGCATTTCCAACATAAAATTGTTTCAGTGAAATTATGAGTTTCTTGTTTTTTCTGATATTATTCAATTTCTCCTTGTAGTTCACCACTCATTATATAACTTGTAAACTTTCCTCCATCCATGATGTTTGAATGTATTATGTCTTGTCATTTATCCAGTTTTATTTTCAGCTTTCTTCTGTTTGTTTACTACTTTGATTACTCCTTAACTGTGCATTCAATAGGATGTTGGCCAGAAAATTATGTTATTCATGCAACAAAGTAGGCGTGAAATGTGTATTCTGTCTGCATCTGGCTCCATCTCCAATGCCTCTCTTCGCCAGCCAGCAACCTCAGGAGGCAACATTACATATGAGGTAAAATATTAGTCACTGTTTTTTTTACCATATCTAGTTATATTCTTTCAGATATTCTTTAAACAATCTTTAAAAGGAAAAGGAACTGTTGAAACTTTCAATTTTGGTCAAAATCTAGTTTATGTGAGTATTACAATAACCAAGGCTTAAAATCTTGTTTATAATATATTTGATTTTATTGTTGGGTAAAATACATTATCCTCCCTAGAGAGATTAAAGCGTGTTACACTCAAGTTATTTAATGTGAATGGGCTTCTTAAAGATAGTTTCTTCTCTGTGACACTCTTCATTATTGGCTATGGCGACTATTTTTAAACTTTCACCATCAAATGGTAAAAATTAAGATTGTGGATGAAGTTCTAAAGCCACTAGTAGGGATATTGTAAACATTATTTCATTTATAAAAGTCCTGTGTGGAAAATCAGTTTCCAGTGACACTAAAAGTTGCAGAGAGCAAAAATGTTATTGTGAGAGATTAAAATTGTATTTGGACCCAATGTGTACCTAACAAAGATGGGGAGGAAAGTTATCTACTAAATGGGTTTGGGACCAGGTATAAATACTTGCAAAAGTCTTGTGGGGAATAGGTGTGGAGATGCCAGTATGGGTGGATACTTTAATATGCACCCCATTTCGTACCCATATATGTCATTTAATATATTAAATCTAAAATTTAAAATATTATATTTAATTACTTATTCAATGATACAAGTTATCATCTTGAACTTTACACATATGATATATCAAAACCCAAGGACTATTGTTGTAACTGTGTTGTCTAAAGTTTTCATGGCTTTATATTCTTCTAATTATGGGAGCAATTGCTTGTTCTTTTATCAAACTTGGGGTATAATTTTTAGTTAATATTCTTTGTTTGGTTGATTTTTAATTATTGATTTCAGTATTAACAATAGCATTTTTGTTTTAATAGTTTGTCAGAAAGAAAATTCATTAAAAGAAAATATTCCATTTAATTAGAATATGGGTAATGGGTGAGGTTGTGAGGGTGGGTTCGGAGACAAGTTTTGTTTTAAATGTGGGTGTAGAAATGGATTTTATAACCTTTTCGAATCTTACCCATTTCCCTCCCTTCCCTAGGAGGCTTATTCATAATTGTTTACCACCATTAAGAGGATCAGTTAATGTAATTGCATTGAAGTGCAGCATGTTTCTGGCGGGGATGAAGACTGTTATTTTTAAAATTGGAGAGAAAGGAAGTGTATTTTAAGCATTACTTGGGGGAGGAAACGTACTCACCCTTTAATTTAAGATTCTTGTCTTGTCATCAAGCAAGGTGAACAAGTTTTCAAATTTGAATTTTTCTCTACTAGTAATAAAGAGACTAGTGCTTGTCTTCATTTTTTATCATAAATTTCTGAAGAAGTTCAATCTGACTGCTCTTGTTTCTCAATTATGCTAATAAAAACATTGGATTGGAGATGTTCATTTAAAATTCTATTTAATAACAATAACTAATTTTCCCTCTTCATATTCTTCATTTTTATCTCATCCTATTTTCTCCTCTCACATACACGTGTGTGGTTATGTTATGGCTTGTATGTATAAACCCAACTTCTATGGACAAATTTTCCGATAGTCTAAATTGGAAGCTTAAGCAAAATGGTTTCATTTTCTGTAGATAGCTCTTGCACCATCTTCTTACAAGAAAATTGATCTTCGTTCTTCAGTTACCATCAAGACCACAAACACAATGAGGAACCTTTATGAAAACTATCTAAATTAGATTTCCATTCTCACTTGAAGTCAGTGCCGGGCTGTGTTGTCACTTATCAATGAATTAACTATTAAGCAGGAATCATTGTCTACAAGTTAATGAACACATGGTTACTTTTATTGTATTTGGTAGTCATGAGCTCATATTGCACTTATCAAAGTTTAACTCTTTCTTGCTTTGACTTCAGGGTCGGTTTGAGATTATTTCACTTACTGGTTCTTATGTCCGTAATGAACTGGGAACTCGAACTGGTGGTCTAAGTGTATGTTTATCTAACACTGATGGACAAATCATAGGTGGTGGAGTTGGTGGGCCTCTTAAAGCAGCTGGTCCAGTTCAGGTAATTTCAAAAAGTACTACAAAAGAAATTTTTTGTGGGAGATATGAGCGGTGCCCTACATCTATTTCTCTTGCTTTGCTCTTGATCAATATGCAATGTGCCTTGAGAAATTGTAGGCCAAACCATTAATGAGGACTTAGATTTAAATTACATCTCATTGAACATGATTTATGATTAGGACATTATGTACCATTAGATATAACCTACTTCATTTACTGGGAAGGTTTGGTAGTTGTTGTAGATATGTCTGTACTTTTGTCTGACGTTATGAGGTTGCTAACAGATGCTCCAATGTAAAACAGGGGTTAGCGTGAAAGTTGTCGGTGGAGAACAGTTCTCTACTTATATTCCTCCTTGTTCTGTAGTTGCTTTTTTTTATAGCCTTTACCTAGTATAGACAAATGCCAATTTACATTCATGATTTTACATGCATAAATTTTTCATCGGAAGAAAAGGCGAAGATGAGATGGGCATTTAGGGTCGTGCTTGGTAAGAGTAAAATTTATAGGGAAAACCGGTGAATAAAATGTGCATATAGACATACTTTATGTCTACAATGTCAAATTTCAGTATTATATTCTGAACCTTCCCTTTTTCACTCATACCAACCACTGTCTGGAAGTCATTTTTGATGAAAGGTTAATCTACACAGGTCATCGTTGGAACATTTTTTATTGACAACAAGAAGGATTCTAGTCCAAAAGTTGATGCCTCTGCAAGCAAGTTGGCCCCACCAGTTGAACCAGTATCAAGTTTAGGTTTCCGCCAATCAGTCGACTCTCCTACTGGAAATCCAATCCGTGGAAATGATGAGCATCAAGCTATGGGGGGAAGTCATTTCATGATTCAACAGCTTGGTTTGCAGGGGACGCCACCCCGGTCCACAGACTGGGGTCGACCGGATTCAAGAAATACCAGTTTTGAGCTGACAGGTATGGACTAACCTGCCCCTTATAATACTTTCGCCATGGTGCAATAAGGTTTCCTATCTGCAGGAAGGACAGGTCATGGGGCGCACCAGTCTCCTGAGAATGGGGGCTATGAGCAAATTCCCGATTGAAAACTGAATTTGGCTTTTGGATTTGATAGCAGAAATCAATGTGCGATAGATGTATGATATCTCTACATACCAGCCATCTTTGTCACGTGATGCCGTTTATAGTATGCACCATTCATTAAAGCACGTGGCTTCTGAAAATTAATACTAATGCTTGTCCTTGAAAATATTGTTCTGCCTCATTTACTGGTGTTGTATTTATAAATCAGGGTTGCTTACTTCCTTTTTGCGGGCCTGTTAGTTTATACCGGGATGAAATATCATAGATATATGTTTTGTTTCCTAGATTAGCTATTCTCTTGTGAACTATATATTCTTCTAAATTCTCTCTGGCATATATGATTGTACTGTTCTCCAAAAATTTTAAAATGTTAGGTAATGGTAAAAAAAGTTATAAATTTATGAATATGCGCTCAAGTTAGGTTTTTGGCTTGAGAATCAAATGTAATTACACTGGTGAAGATAGCATTTTCTCAAACCCTTTCAACATATCTCCGTTTCACAATGGAATTGCATGGAGGTGTGGGCGCAGTAGAGACATTGGTCCAGCCAAGAAGAAGATGCAGTAGTGACAAACTGTAACAACGACGTGATGCAATGAGAGAGGATATTTTTTTTTTGCTTTTAGTATGGGAAGGAATTAAGCAAAAATTTAAGGCTTTCTTCCTTTCTTTTCAAAAAAAAATGAAAGAAAAAAAAGTATCAATTTAAAAAAAAGAAAGAAAAAGTCATGTACTTTCTTATTTTATTTATAAAAATTTATGAATAATTTAATTGATATAATAAATAAAAATTATTTTATAATAAAAAGAACTTTGTTATAGATTAAAAGATAATGATAAATATATATCATATTTATATATTAATTTTTACACTATTTTATTATTATTTTATAGTTAATTTGATATTATTTTATTAATATTTTATAATTAATTTATTAATATATGTTTATTACTTTCTTTATTTTTTACATCTTTTTAATTGTTTAAGAATGTCTTGTACTGTTTAACATGTTACATGTCATCTTTTAACGTTGATTATTGCCAGTTACCTTACCTAAAATAAAAGTTGATGTGAACAGGATTCTAAGAGTCAAACAGACAATTAGACAAACTTGGCTATAGCAAAATAGATGAAATCAGTTATCTCATTTAATTTGTAGACTTTGACTACATTTGTTTAAAGGAATTTTTAATTTAATTAATAGAAGGAGATCAATTAAGAAAAGTAAAATATAGAACTTATATAACATATAATATTCACCTTAAGCTTGATTATTACTATTGAATAAAATATTCTCTTTTATTTTCTTTAACACATCTAATATAAAAATTCTTTTTACTTTTGAATAAATTGACAAAAGAGTTGGTGGTGATAATTTGACCTCTAATGATGACATTTATACAATTTTGAATATTGGATATGAATGGTGCAATGATTACCTTTTGAATTATATATTAAATACTCCCCCAGTTAACTACCTTGGATTCAAGGAGTCTTAGGTAGCTGTTTTGTACATCAAGAAAAAACTATTCCAAAATAATGAATCATGGACATTATTAATCTTTGTATAACTGAATTCTATTTGGTTAATAAAAAATATTTTTGATATATATATATATATATATATATATATATATATATATATATTTGAAAATATCATCATCTTGTATTATTTTTATCAACAAATTTTATTTGTTATCATAGTAAATATTTTAATAAGAATAGTATTATATTTTTTATTAAAAAATTTATATAAACTAAAAAAAGTAGATTTTCACCTCTTTAATGAAAATATATTTATGATAAACTTGGTCAAATACTTTTGGAAAAAAAATATCATTTAAAAAAAAGTTACCTTTATAAAATTAACCTAAATATTAGAAATTTCATAATATTTAAGTGCTCAAAAATAAAAATAAAAAATTATTCATCAAAGTAAGATGTCTAAAGATAATTTTGAGTTTGTTTATTTTATTATATATATTTTATGTAATTTTCCAAAGTTAGATATTGTAACAAAGATTTAGTGGGAAGAAAACTTCAAAACCCGATAGATGATTATAAAGAAGAATGGATTGGAAGAAATTGTACAAAAAGATGTTTTTCTTTTAGTGATTTCTTGCATGACGGTATCATTAAGTCTATGTTTATCAGTTCATATGTTCAGTCTTAACCATTAATTAGATGAAAGCATATGTTATAAGGTGTGATAAATGAAAGTAATTTCTCATATAGATTACGATAAAAATAAAACTTTTTTTGTAAAATAAAAGTATGATGAAGTGTAGGAAAATGACATGTCTAAATGTGTAAGTGTAAATAGTGATGTGTCGTGTAATATGTATAAATATAATATCTAGAAAGGAAGATATATTGTACAGAGTTTTATGTAAATATATTCTCTCAATAAATATCTATGTGATTATTGAACACATTTTTCTTATTATTCAAATAATTAGTATCCTTTTCAGATGTTAGTATGTTCTATTTTTGTCTTTTGTAAGAATTTTGTATATGAAAAAACTTTTTATTAATGATAATTTTTAATAAAGTTCTTTATAATTTTGATGAATAGAACTAACATTATGTTTTCTAAACTCGTACTCGTGTTAAAAGAATGATATTTTTGTTTGACTAAATATTAAAGGACTTTGCTTTTAAAATGAAAATAAAATTATATAAAATGTTTATAACTTAAATATATTTTTATATTTTAAATTTTAAATTCATAATACATGTGTTTTCTCTTTAAAATTATTTTTTTTAAATTAATTTTATAATTTTAAAGTTATATTTTAGTCTCTATATTATAGACATTTTACTTAAACATTAATTTTTTTTATCAACTTGCTTAAACATTATCAAAATTGAATACTTTAGAAAAGTATATAACAAAGATATATAAAGTTAAATTGTGTCATGCATGTCATGTACATTACTTATAATAGGTAAGCAAAATCTTTTAAAATGTTTTAATAAAATTATTTAAAAAATAATTTTAAAGTTAAAAGACTCACTCGTGGTATCCTAGATTTGAATAAATAATTTTTGTTCTAAGCAATAGATGCAAATGACATCTAACATTTTCAAAAGAAGGAAAAAAAGAGTTTTCATATAATAAGTAATATCATATAACAAAAAGATAACAATAGAAAAAAATGACAATCATAAATAATTTTGTTATTGCGGATATTATTACGATAATTTACTATTAGATATAATAACTTTTTAAATATTAGTAACGTGATCAATATATAATATAATAATATTAAAATTATAATTATATAATGGTATATTTTTAAAACATAAATTTTATTTATATAATAAAACTTGTATAATTGTACTTTTTAATATGGATTAAATATATTTTTAGTCTTTGAATTATTCGTTAAAATTGTATTTTATTTCTAGGCAAACTTTAAATCTATTTCGTCCTTATATTTTATAAACTTAAGTATAATCATGTTTCATTTATCTCTTTATTTTCCTTCTTCGTA
Source organism: Lablab purpureus (assembly GCA_030347555.1). Taxonomy (NCBI): domain Eukaryota; kingdom Viridiplantae; phylum Streptophyta; class Magnoliopsida; order Fabales; family Fabaceae; genus Lablab; species Lablab purpureus. The sequence goes on from CM059259.1 coordinate 19,803,747, forward strand.
GTTTTCTACTTCAGGATAATATGTCTCTTAAGTTTTTTTTCACTCTTTTTTTTTTTATTTCCTTTTAATTTTTTTTCTTAAAGATATTTTTATTTGTCATCGATATTCCTTTGCACATGTTTATAAAGTATAAGGATGAAATAGGTTCAAAATTTGTCTCATAGACAAAACAAAATTTTGACATGAACTAAAAATATATTTAACCCCATTTTATATTTAGAATAATTTAATTTATTAAATATTTTAATTTAATAAAATAATTTATTAACTTGAAATTTGTAATCGGGAACTTATTAATTAAAAGTTATTTTTTCAGTTAATTATTTTAATAATATCTAGATTTGTAATATAAAAGTATCAAGTATTCCATAAGTATTCAAATGCTTTTTAAAGTCATAGAATTGTATAAATAATTAGATTAGATATCATTATAATTTTTTATGGCAATATTCATCCTATGTAGAACTAGTTTAAAACATTTTTCAATATTTGACATTTGAGACACTGTTAAATAGAGTTTCTAATATTTAAGTCTATTTACGATAAAAAAATAAAAAGAAAATAATACTTTAATAGTGAAATCAATGACTTATTCAAGCTTAAAACAACAGGATTGTAAATTGAGAATTTTATTTTTTTTTCTTTCAAAACTATTAGAGTGTGACTGTGGAAAATAATTTAACGATAATTGACTATAATTTTTACAATTTAAAAAATTAATTTATTATATCCTATTAAAATAATAAAATATTTATACTCTTAAAAATTAATTATTAAATTTAAACTTTTTTCATGCTAAATGTGAACATGTTTAACCTTTTGTTATAAAATGCATATATCAAGGTTACAATTGAAATGACTTTAGGGTTATGGAGGATCCACATATGAAGCTGTCATAATATTATTGGTACAACACAACACCATAACTCACTTTTCAATTAGAAAAGATCAACATTCATGTTCAACTTCTCTTCTTCCAAAAATACAACAGATTTAAGATAGACTAAGATCTTTGTTCCATATTGGATATTGTGTCTGTTTGAATGAGAATCAATTATTTCATATTTGATTTTAATTTCACTTGAGAAATCTTTGAAGTTACAGTAGTAATTAATTCAGTAGTTGATTTATAATTATTATTTGTAAAGGAGGTTTATGAGGAAGGAGTCTCAGTTCAGTTCATGTAAAGCTGCTTGGGTCCCATCTCTCTCTCTTTAAGCAAGTGCCCCCTTCCAACCGAAGATTGGAATTTTTGCAATTGGTAGCTTTATTTTATCAATTAATCATTGACCAAAAGCGCTGCAAGTCCTGATTTATTCTTTCTCTTCTTCATTTCTGCCTCCAAATTGTTAGGGTTTTGGGAAACTAAACTTAGTCTAGATCTGTTGTGATGTGTATGCCAATTCTCATGTCAATTTCAGCTGTTTGTTGACTCTGGGGGATGCTTTAAAAAAGGAAAATAGCAGCTCTAATTTTTTTGTCGCCATGGAAAGAGGGCTGTTTCTTTTGTTTTTCTTGCTGTTGGTTATGGTGCTTTCTGTCTTTGCCATGGATGTGGAATATTCACACTGCAATTGTGATGAGGAAGGGCTTTGGAGCATCCACAACGTCCTGGTTTGCCAGAAAGTGAGTGACTTTTTCATTGCCATTGCATATTTTTCCATTCCCCTTGAGCTCCTTTACTTTGTCAGCCGCTCCAATGTCCCCTTTAAATTGGTCTTCCTTCAATTCATTGCCTTCATAGTTCTCTGTGGATCCACCCATTTACTCAACGCCTATACTTACTATGGCCCCCACTCCTTCCAGTTGTTTCTTTCCCTCACTGTTGCTAAGTTCCTCACCGCTCTTGTCTCCTGTGCCACTGCCATTTCCTTTCCCACCCTCATACCTCTTCTGCTGAAAATCAAAGTGAGGGAGCTCTTCTTGAGACAGAATGTGTTGGAATTGGGCCAAGAGGTTGGGATTATGAAGAAACAGGAGGAAGCTAGTTGGCATGTTAGGATGCTCACCTGTGAGATTAGGAAGTCTCTGGATAAGCATACCATCTTGTATACCACGCTTGTTGAGCTTTCCAAGGCCTTAGACTTGCACAATTGTGCAGTTTGGATGCCTGATGATGATAGGAGAGAAATGCTTTTGACACATGAGTTGAAACCAAACACAGCAAGTAGTTTTCACAATTCTATTCCTACTAGTGATCCGGATGTGTTGGACATAAAGAAGAGCAAAGGGGTGTGGATTTTAAGGCCTGATTCTGCACTAGGAGCTGCAAGTAGCGGTGGTGGATCTGGTGAGTCAGGTGCCGTGGCAGCCATCCGCATGCCAATACTTCATGTTTCCAATTTCAAAGGAGGGACACCAGAGTTGGTTGAGACATCTTATGCTATACTGGTTTTGGTTCTTCCAAATTCAAACAACCGGGCTTGGACCTCCCATGAGATGGAGATAGTGGAAGTGGTTGCTGACCAGGTGGCTGTGGCCTTGTCTCATGCGTCTGTTCTTGAAGAGTCTAAGCTTATGAGCCAGAAACTTGCAGAGCAAAACCGGATATTGCAACAGGCTCAGAACAATGCAATGATGGCCAGGAAGGCAAGGAGCTCGTTTGAGAAAGTTATGAGTCATGGAATGCGAAGGCCAATGCATTCAATCCTCGGGTTGCTTTCAATGTTTCAAGAGGATAATATAAGGCCAGAACAGAAGATAATTATTGACTCAATTTTCAAAGTTAGCAATGCACTCTCACGATTGATTAATGATGTGATGGAGATTTCCACGAATGACAATGGAAACTTCCGGTTAGAGATGAAACCTTTCAATCTGCATTCAATGATGAGGGAAGTTTTTTGCACTACCAAGTGTTTGTGTATATATAAAGGCTTTGGCCTTGAAGTTGATGTTGACAAGTCTTTACCTGATCTGGTCGCTGGTGATGAGGCAAGGTCTTTCCAAGTAATTTTACATATGATTGGCTATTTATTGAACATATGTGACAAAGGAACACTCATATTTCAAGTTTATCTTGAAAGTGGCAATGAAGACAAAGATGACAGAAGTTTTGGAATATGGAGATCAAGCATGCAAAATGATTATGTACATATAAAATTTCATTTTCAAATAAATGGCATTAGTTCCCAGTCAGACGAATCATTTTCAACAACAAATTATACTGGTAGAAGGCACCACAACAATGAACCCAAGGAAGGTCTGAGCTTCAGCATGTGCAAGACGCTAGTGCAGGTAGGCGCACCATTTTCTTTTTAAAATTTACAAATCAGTGATCTCTTGTATGTGGCAGTGACATTCAATTTTGCTCAGATTTCTCTCCTAACATGTTTCAGCTAAGGCTACAAGGCTTTCTCTGTCATGAGCTGTAATTTACCTACAGTCTGTTAACAACTATCTTTTTTTTTGTGATAAATATATATTGTTCCTTTTGTTGATGACAATCATGGTATCCCTTGGGTCAAGCAACATTTTACAGTTGGTATTTTCCTCTATAACTTAAGGATTCTGTGTTTTTTATTCGTTTTCTAATATATTATCTTCTATTGAGATCTTAACCTAGGTTATTGGAATGGGTTCTAACATCATAGGAGTCAAGGAGAAAATAAATATTGAAATAGCAGAAATGACTTAGAGGGTCTACTTTTTTCTACTGCTTATTAGAAAAAACACTATTTTCCCCCTTTAGAGAAGTTATGGCTGCTCCATTAATTGTATGAATTGTGTTGTTGGATGTAAACCTTATCATTACTAGTGATGCCTAACATGATTTTGTTAAAAAAAAAAACTTAGCATTACATTTTATGCTTAGAATATAGTTATTGGGTTGAACCCTCAATTATTTGAGTTATTGAATGATACATTGGGGAGTTGTTATTGAGAATGTGTGATTAACCTGTAAAAAAATTAGATTGTGAAGTGTCAGGTCAATTTTAAGAATAAGAAATAAACTTCACATGCAAAGCCCTATTTAGTCTAGTTGCAACTACTTTTATGCTGAATGCTGATAAACTAGTATGCATTGTACGGTTTCTCGAGTACTAAATCTTGTTTATTGTCACATTCCCTCATTAGCTAGCTTTAGTGGTCAAAGATTCAGGGGATATAAGTTGAATACTTGAATACAATTTGCAAAATGAGTTAATGACATTCACTGGTCCTCTTCATTCAATTGTTTTTTGCACCCAAGCATTACATGTCTGCAAATGACTATGCGCAACATCAGTAGATTCACCTGAGGGTCTTGTTGAATTTTTTAGTCATCTACTTGACATTTGGAAGCCATATACCTTGTATGTTTAGTTTGCTGTTTGTTTTTCAATATGGACTCATGAGGCTGAATAAAAGTGTCCTCCTAAACTGCTCAATGGGGACAATATGTTCCTAGATGGACTATATTCATTGATATTTCTCCTTTACATTTACTATTTTTCATTATGGTCAAGTAGGCAATGGCTCAAATGGTAATTGGACACATTTTTTGGAGCGCAATTTTTCTCAGCTTTTAGTTAGTGGTCACTTTAGTGAAAGGATTTCTTAAATTATTCATTGAGAAAGTCAATTAACGGCTGATCTATTAATAATCCAAAATCAGTGATCTCTTGTATGTGACAGTGACATTCAATTTTGCACTGATATCTTTCCTAGCATGTTTACAAAGCTTTATATGTCATGAGCTGTAATTTATCTCCAGTCTGTTAACAACTATCTTTCTTTTTGGTAATAAAAATAAATTGTTCTTTTATTATCATGGTATCCTTCGGGTCTAGCAACATTTTACAGTCGGTATTGTCCTCTATAACGTAAGGATTCTGTGTTGTTTATCCCATATCTATGACATGTTGTCCTCTTTTGAGATCTTAACCTAGATTGTTGGAATGGACTCTAGCATCATAGGCGTCAAGGAGAAAATGAATATTGAAATAGCAGAAATGGCTAAGATTCTACTTTTTTTATTGTGAGAGATCTATTAGTTCTGTAATTTTAACATGAAAGAGACTCAAATTTCCCCCATTCTTCAGTTGTATTAGGAGAACAATACAAACTAAGTATAAGAACAAGAAGTCGGTGCATGCATTTTGTTCAGTATATTTTGAACACTTGGGCTTAAAGCAGAATTTTGTTTTGTCCTTGCCTACCAGCTTGATTGTGGGCTTGTTGAGCAGCTTTCAGCGATAAACCAACTGAAGTATGTTTAGTTGTTTTAATGTGGTGTGATTTTTTTTTGTAATTCTGACTGTTGATACAATATGGAATAATATGCAGATGATGCAAGGTAATATTTGGATGTCAACTAACTCTCTGGGTGTGACACAAGGAATGACACTTCTTCTCAGGTTTCCAACAGGATCATCTCATGGAAGATTCATTCTTGCTCCTAAAGATTTTTCAAACTCCCAGTTTAGAGGCCTTAAGGTTGTGTTAGCTGATGATGATGATATAAACAGGACTGTGACCAAGAAGCTGCTTGAGAAACTGGGGTGTCAAGTAACTGCTGTTTCATCAGGAATTGAATGTCTTGGTGCTATAAGCGCCTCTGGTAACACGTTCAAAATTATTCTGTTGGATCTTCACATGCCTGAAATGGATGGTTTTGAAGTTACAAGAAGGATTCGAAAATTCCAAAGCCATAGTTGGCCCTTGATCATAGCTTTGACTGCAAGTGCAGAAGAACACGTCAAGGAGAGATGTCTACAGATGGGAATGAATGGATTGATTCAAAAACCTATCCTCCTTCATGAGATAGCAGATGAACTTCGAACAGTCCTGCAACGTGCAGGTGAAAAATTGTGAGAACAATTTTAATTATCTCAAAATTCATCACTGCGACATTCTGAAATAGAACCTGGAATTCTTAACAAACTACAATACACTAGATAGTAGATACTAGGTTCATTTTGCTAACCCTTTTTCTGTTTGATCCTTTTGTTGTAAAATGAATTATGACTTTGCTCAAGGTGTATAGAATCGCTTCCCATCAAACAGAAAAGGACGAAATGCAAAATTCTGAAAGTGCGTAGTTTCTTGCATTTATTTATGAAAAGATGGATGAATGTGGCAAAACTATACATTAGACTAATTTTAGCGTATGTTGCACAGTTTGTGAATATATTGTTGTAATATTAGTTATTCAATAAACTTATAGAAATTGATACCATATTTCAACTTTCGATGCTATGTTCTAGCTGCTCCTTTGATTACAGGTGGTCTTGCCTCAAATGATGCATACAAATTAGAAGAGCTTTTTGTAGATTTTTTGGAACCTAGATTTTGACTTTACCACTAGATAATGAATAACATATTTTTAATGCTCATCAGATTTTAATGTTTTTTTATCATATTTTCATATATTGTTAAATATTTATTGTCATTACACTTTGAAAAAACGAGAAATATTATTTCTCTACAAGTTATTTAAGACTCATGGCATCATCCCCAACTTGATTAGTGTATCTAAGATTGAGTCTGGTAAAGATTATTCCCAGTCGTTTGAAGAGCAAATTATTATGCAGATAAAACTTAATCAACTTTTACTTTTGATATGGCACATTAAAGTTCAAATTTATAAACTACAAATTTTACTAGTGCAATATGCTGATTAAGAAGTGTTCAATGGAAATTTGTGTAAAGATTTCTAACACTTCAACTATATTGTGTCTTTTTTAGGCGATGACATTGTATTAAACACTCTTAATTGTGTTTAGGCGAATTTTAAAATTTTAGAAAATGTTAAATGTTTAAAATTTAATTTTCTTCATTTTTAAATGTTTATTTAAATAAATCAATTCAAATTTTTAGTATGAATAAGACAATTTAACTCCTACTATGTGCAACAATTATTTTTTAATATATATTCAAAGGATTGTTGTTTATAGAAAGAAGAACAACAAAGAAAAGAGAGAAGAAAGAAGAAAAAGATTGAAGAGAGAGAAAAGAAGAGGAAAGAGAGTGAAAGAAGAGAACAAATAGTATGAAGAATTTATAATTTTTAACTTTTATGAAATTTGAATTTCTATAATTTTAAATAATCAGAACTTATATTTTGAACTTTCTACAAAAATTAATCGCCCTTTTAGTTTATATTAAAAATAAAATAAAAAGATAATAAAAATATACATTACATTAACCTTAAGTTAAAATATATTTTAGTTCCGTAAAATTTAAATAGTTTGTTTCTGATCTCTTAAATTTAAAATTTATTTATTTTATTTCTTGTAATTTGAATATATTGTTTTAATCTCTCTGCTTCAAATACCGTAAAAAATTTCATTGATATAATTAATAATTACTGGTTATTTATTTCGAGTTTACACTTTTATCATCAAATACTTCACTATATATGTTTGTTTTCCTTTCAAAATATTTTTTACAATGTTTAGGTAAGTTTAGGTGAAGGGACCATTAACTTTTTTTTCCTGTTTCAAATAATGAAAAAATCAATTTTAACCAAACATAAACACAGTTCAAAATTGAGACACAAATTCAATTTTTGAAGTTATTAGTGTTACAATAAATTAAAGATGTTTAGTTTTACTATGATAATTTAGATAGTAATATGATTTTATGAAATTTTCATTTGCATTACTTAAGTGTAAATTTTCCTATATTATTTCATAAAAAAAGCGTTCTTCCTATGACATTTTGTTTTATATATAACTTTTATGGTATTTCTTACAAGCATAATTTCTACATTAATATTTTTTATAAATATCAATGTATAAAAATAATAAATCCTTCCCAGTTCCATAAAATCTCAAATAAATTATATAAGAGTAAAATAAAATCTCAAATAAATTATATAAGAGTAAAATAAAATCTCAAAATAAATTATATAAGTGAAAAGACAATAAATAAGAAATAAATAATGACTAGCTCATGAGTTGATTTTAAACATTAATTTCTTTTTTGTTAAATAACGTTTAAAAATCAGTATAGTTAAATGATAGTCATAACAATACAACATAATAATAGTAATAGAATACATTTAGAACAAAACAAATATAGAAGAAGTTTTCATATTGGTAAGATTTAAGTATAGAAATTTTAATTTTAACGTAACATGTCAAATTAAAAGTTGATTATGAAGATTCTTTTGCGATTTATTTTTCAATAAATTAAAAGTTGATTATGAATAATTTTTTTGTAATTTATTTTCCTTTTCTTTAATTTATCTTAATAAAAAAAATCAAAAGTCTCGTATATTTAATATATCAATTGCAAGCGATGGTCAAATATAGTCAAATAGCAAGAACTATACACATGCTAGCCTCCAAGGTTTAAACATCGTATCAATTTCTACATCTTCATTGAATAACTCTAATATCACATAAATATATTCGCAATTGCGCAACATAGTACGCCAAAACAGCACCAGTGTCACATTCTTCCATCTTTTCATAAATAAATACAAGAAACCATACGCATTTTCAGAGTTTTGCACATCCTTTTCTATTTGATCATGGGTGGCGGTTCTATACACATTGTAGAGAGCCATAATTCATTGTACGGCAAAAGGATGAAACAGAAAAATGGTTACCAAAATGGATCTAGTATCTAGTATATTTAGTTTGTTAAGAATTCCAGGTTCATGTCAAAAGTAGTGAATTTTGAGTAACCTAAAAAATTTGATATATTTAAGATTGTTTTCACAATTTTTCACCTGTACGTTGCAGAACATTTCTAAGTTCATCTGCTATCTCATGAAGGAGGATAGGTTTTCGAATGAATCCATTCATTCCCACCTGTAGACACCTCTCCTTGATGCGTTCTTCTGCACTAGCAGTAAAAGCTATGATCAAGGGCCAATTATGGCTCTGCGATTTCCTGATCCTTCTTGCAACTTCAAAACCATCCATTTCAGGCATGTGAAGATCCAACAGAATAATTTTGAATAAGTTACCGGAGGCACTTATAACACCAAGACATTCAAATCCTGATGAAACAGCAGTTACTTGACACCCCAGTTTCTCAAGCAGCTTCTTGGTCACAGTCCTGTTTACATCATCATCATCAGCTAACACAACCTTAAGCCCTTTAAACTGGGATTTTGAAAAATCTTTAGGAGCAAGAATGAATCTTCCATGAGATGATCCTGTCTGAAACTTGAGAAGAAGCGTCATTCCTTGTGCCAAACCCAGAGTGTTAGATGATATCCAAATATTACCTTGCATCATCTGCATATTATTCCATATTGTATCAACTGTCAGAATTGCAGAAAAATCGCACCACATTCAACAAAACATATTTCAGTTGGTTTATCACTGAAGGCAGCTCAACGAACCCACAATCAGCTGGTAGGCAAGGAAAAAACAAAGTTTGGTTATTGGCCCAATGCATGAACCCACTTATTGCTCAGTATAACTCCAATATTTATTGTTCTCCTAATACAATTGATTTAAGGGGGAAATTTGAGTCTCTTTCATGTTAAAATTATAGAACTAATAGATCTCACAGTAGAAAAAAGCAGACACTCTTAATCCTTTTTGCTATTTCAATATTAACTTTGTCCTCAAATCCTATGATGTTTGGATCCATATTTCCAACTACCAACCCCAAGAGGACAATGAATCACAGACATAGGATAAACAAGACACAATACCTGATGCAAAACTTTGCTAGACACAAAGGAACCATGACTAACAAAAGAACAATTTATTTCTCTTACAGAGAAAACAAGACATGTGTTATCAATGGACTCAAAATGGGTCACGTCTCATGGGTTGGCCCGATTAGCCCGACAAACAGGTTGAGTTGGGCTGTGAAAATTTACATCTGGGAATATTTTTGCCCAGTTCGGCTCAACCCACCCGAACCTATGCTGGCCTGGATTGGGTTAACTCATGGGCTAATTTATTTATTTTTATCGTTTATTTTTAAAAATTAGTAAAGTCATAAATGATAAGTTTAATATTACATACGTTGCTAATGTTCATTTTAAGATTAAGAATCTATACATACTGAGTTTTATTTTCACTTCTAGTTCTTGTTTATAGTTACAATGAATACACTTTTTTTATTTTTATTAATACGAATTATATAATTATATAATGCTATTTTATAGCTCAAATGACGACCTATATTTTTTATTTTAATTTATGAGGATTAAAAATATTTTATTAACTTGTAATTTAAATATTCATTTATTTTGATAGCTTTTAATTTTTATATTTTGAAAAATGTGTGGCCCGTGGTCTGCTAAAAGTTCGGATGGTTTATAAAAAATTCAGCCCGACATAAAATTGACTTGACCCGGCCTGAAAACACGGTGGCCCCTGGTGGGCCAGGTTTCCCCGAATTGACAGATCTTTTAACAGACAGAACAGGAGATAAAGTACAGGTGGTGACAAAGAAAGGTTGAACCATGCTAGGAGAGAAATCTGTCGGAAATTGCATGTGACTGTCGCATACTACAGATCAGTGCAGTGATTTTGGAATAACAGATCAACCATAATTTGACTTTCTCGATGAATAATTAGAAGAATCCTTTCACTAAAGTAACCACTACTAACCTAACTAAAACCTGAGTTGGCGGTTCATGAATGAGTCTAATTACAATTTGAGCCATTGCCTATTGGGACTTGAACTGAATAGCAGTGACTGTCACTTTTAAACTTTCAAGAGTTGCTATCATACGAAATCCTGATGCTTTCAAGAAAAACAGTAAATGAAAAGGAGACATATTAATGAATATACTCCAATTTGCCCTCTGAGCACTTAAGGAGGCTACTGTTATTCAGTAGCAGCATATGAGTCAATATAGCAAAACAAACAGCAAACTAAACATTTTATGTATATGGTTTCCAAACATCAAGTAGGTGACAAAAAGGTTTAATAAGACTCTAATGTGAATATACTGATGTTGCACACAGTCATTAGCTGACTTGTAATGCTTGAGTGCCAAAATAACTGAAGTGACCAGTGAATGTCCTTAACCATTTTACAAATGGTATTCAAGTATTCAACTTATATCCCCAAATCACTGACCATTAAAGCTAGCTAATGAGAGAACGTAGCAATAAGTAAGATTTGGTATTGAAGCAACCATACTAAACGCATACTAGTTTTGTCAGCGCACAGAATATAATAGTTACAAGTTGCAACTAGACTAAATAGGAGCTCTGTATGTGAAGACCATTTCTTACTGGCACAATGACAATTACAATCTTACTGACAGTTTCATCACATGTTCCCAATATCAACTCCTGAATGCATAATTCACCAAATAAAAAAAATTGAGGGTTCTACCCTAAAATCATCTTCTAAGCATACAATGCAATGCAAAGGTTTACAGCCAACACCTTCATACAATTAATGGAGCAGCACATAATTTATCAAAACGGGGAAAATAGAGCTATTATAAACAGTAGAAACATAAATATAGGAATAAGTCATATAACTACAAATCACTAATAGAAAGTGATATGTAAATTTTTGGAAGAGAATGATGCACTTACCTGCACCAGCGTTTTGCACATGCTGAAGCTCAGGACTTCCTTAGGTTCATTGTTGTAGTGCCTGTTAACATTATAATTCGTAGTTGAAAATGATTCATCTAACTGGGAACTAATACCATTTATATGAAAATTAAATTTTATATGTACATAATCATTTCGCATGCTTGATCTCCGTATTCCAAAACTTCTATCATCTCTATCTCCATTAGCACTTTCAAGATAAACATCTAATACGAGAGTCCCTTCATCATATATGTTCAATAAATAGCCAATCACATGTAAAATTACTTGGAAAGACCTTGCCTCATCACCTATGACCAGATCAGGCAAAGACTTGTCAACATCAACTTCAAGACCAAAGCCTTTATATATACACAAACACTTGGTAGTGCAAGAAACTTCCTTCATCAACGAATGCAGACTGAAAGGTTTCATCTCTAACCGGAAGCTTCCATTGTCATTCGTAGAAATCTCCATCACATCATTAGTCAATCGTGAGAGTGCATTGCTAACTTTGAGAATTGAGTCAATAACAATTTTCTGTTCTGGCCTTATATTATCCTCTTGAAACATTGAAAGCAAGCCCAGGATTGAATGCATTGGCCTCCGCATTGCATGACTCATAACTTTCTCAAACGAGCTCCTTGCCTTTCTGGCCATCATTGCATTCTTCTGAGCCTGATGCAATGCCCGGTTTTGCTCTGCAAGTTTCTGGCTCATAAGCTGAGACTCTTCAAGAACAGACGCATGAGACAAGGCCACAGCAACCTGGTCAGCAACCACTTCCACTATCTCCATTTCATGAGATGTCCAAGCCCTGGAGTTTGAATTTGGAAGAACCAAAACCAGTATAGCATAAGACGTTTCAACCAACTCTGGTGTACCTCCTTTGAAATTGGAAACATGAAGTATTGGCATGCGGATGGCTGCCACGGCACCTGAATCCCCAGATCCACCACCGCTACTTGCAGCTCCTAGTTCGGAATCAGGCCTCAAAATCCACACCCCTTTGCTCTTCTTTATGTCCAACACATCCGGATCACTAATAGGAATAGAATTGTGAAAACTTTTTGCTGTGTTTGGTTTCAACTCATGTGTTAAATGCATTTCTCTCCTATCATCATCAGGCATCCAAACTGCACAATTATGCAAGTCTAAGGCCTTGGAAAGCTCAACAAGTGTGGTATACAAGATGGTATGCTTATCCAGAGACTTCCTGATCTCACAGGTGAGCATCCTAACATGCCAACTAGCTTCCTCCTGTTTCTTCATAATCCCAACCTCTTGGCCCAATTCCAACACATTCTGCCTCAAGAAGAGCTCCCTCACTTTGATTTTCAGCAGAAGAGGTATGAGGGTGGGAAAGGAAATGGCAGTGGCACAGGAGACAAGAGCAGTGAGGAACTTAGCAACAGTGAGGGAAAGAAACAACTGGAAGGAGTGGGGGCCATAGTAAGTATAGGCGTTGAGTAAATGGGTGGATCCACAGAGAACTATGAAGGCAATGAATTGAAGGAAGACCAATTTAAAGGGGACATTGGAGCGGCTGATAAAGTAAAGGAGCTCAAGGGGAATGGAAAAATATGCAATGGCAATGAAAAAGTCACTTACTTTCTGGCAAACCAGGACGTTGTGGATGCTCCAAAGCCCTTCCTCATCACAATTGCAGTGTGAATATTCCACATCCATGGCAAAGACAGAAAGCACCATAACCAACAGCAACAACAACAAAAGAAACAGCCCTTTTTCCATGGCAACGAAAAACCTAGTGTACTTTTTTCCTTTTCTGAACCATCCCCCAAAGTTAACAAACAGCTCAAATTAACATCGCAATTGGCACACACATTACAACAGATTTGAACTAAGTTTAATTTCCCAAAACGCTTGGAGCCAGAAATCGAGAAGATAAAGAAAAAAAAACAGAACTTGCAGTGCTTTAGGGGAATGATACCAATTCATAAAATAACGCTACCAATTAGACAAGGAGCAACGACAATTAAGGGGAAAAAAAAAGAATCTGAGGTTAGAAGGGAGCACTCACTTGCTTGAGCGCAGCATGGCGGGACCCACGCAGCTTTACATGAACCGAACCAAGACTACCTTGCTCTGCTCACACACCTTTACATGTAATAATAAATGTAAATGTCTTTACCGTTTTCATGATCGCATCGGTCACCAAATTAATTCTTAGTATAACATATTTCAAAGATTTCATAGTATCTCTCGAATCTTGTCCTCAATATTATAAGATATTTTTAACAAATAAAAACAATTAATTTAGTTAATTTAAAGAAATGTGTCAAATTAATTCTATATTTTATTCTCATAGTACATTAGCACAAAACATAAAAATGAATTTAAATATGTAATCTGGAACCAGATCCAAAAAGTTATTTTTTACAGTGAATCAAAAAATTAGATTGATTCATTCATATTAAGCTCAGGTCAAGTTGACAAGTGAATTCACTTTTTAAAAAAATATAGTAAGTTAAGTCATATTAATATTTTTCATATTAGATTGGATTGATTCGTTCAAAAAGTGGGTAAAGATGAACGAGTTTTGTCCATTTTAATTCCTATAATAGAATTTGTAAAATGTCTTTTAAAAACAACTTTTTCTTAAAAAAAAAAAAAAAGTGTATTATAATAAATACTAAAAGAGTAGTTACACCATCATTATTGAACTTCAACTCAAAATGTCATACTTTATAATCTAAAAAATTTAGATAATGACTATCTTTTTTATTAACAAATGTAAGTGGGGAAAATTCAAAAACACGACCTACCTATTTTCCTTTTATCGTTACTATAACACTAACCTTATATTTTCTAACTAATTTTAGTTAAAAAATGTGTATCAATAATTTTTATGTCTCTTGGAATTCCCTCCCACACAATAATCTATTTAAAATATTAAAAATTATGTTTAACAATTTTCTATTTACCTTTACTAATTTTAAATATTAAAAATAAAATCTATTATTAAAAAATATATAGAAATGCATTCAAAAATTAGTTATGTCAAATTTTTTATACTTAAAACTTTTCTTTTTTCATTTTCTTTCTTTTAAAACATTTAAAAATATTTTTTATTTTTAATTAATTAACTAATCTTTAAAATAATTTATTTTTATTCTAATAAAAATAATGTATTTATTTGTAGAATAAAATAGTTCTAGTAAAATTATTTAAAAAATTAATACATATTTATAGTTTTAAAAAAATCTTAAACTGTAATCAATTTCACTTATATTTTTATTTTTATATGTTAAACATTTTGACATACATTAAAACTCTCACAATTATATGTTAATTGAAAATAATTTTACATAGTATCTAAAAAATTCAATATAAAATATATTTTTAAATAAGTTAGTATAGATTTTAAACTAGATTTTAAAAGAATGTATCAACTAAAAATACAATTACCTTAAATGAATTAATATTTTTCATTAATTTAACGACTTAAAATTAATTAATGATATAATTATATATCAAGTAATTAATACATTTTGTGTACACTATAATTAAATATAAAATATATTTTTTAATTATATTTTTATATGATGATAGAAATTTTTAATTAATATATACAAATTTTATAATTATTCATGTAAATTATTAAATTATATATATATATACTAAAATTAATATAAACTAGTGTTGGTATTAAATAAAAGAATGTTGTGATATATTTTTAATAATTAATAAAAGTTTTAAGAGTATTATTTAAAAATCATTTAATATATTTTAAATTAGTATTTCAACACAATTAATGTTTTTTTGGGTAAACATTTTTTTTTATTTTATAATTAATAAATTAAAAATTTCTTCTTTTTTACATACAAATATCATCTTCAAAATAAAAACATGTTTAAATTTAGTAAAACTTAAAGTGACCATAAAATGTATTGAATTGAGTTTAACCTTCATTAAACATGATATGCATTTAACCTAATTTATTTTTATAATTGTTTAGATCTAACTTGATTTATATAAAAACTTAGTGTAACCCAAACAATCTATTTAAATAGAAAACTATTTAAAAGATTACCTTGTGATAATTTATAACATTAAAATAGAGTTGAAGTACATTTGTAAGGTTTGATTTAAAATTTATAATAACTTATTTAAAAACATATTTTATATTAAAGTTTTTAACTTTCACATAAAATCATCTTTCAATGAACATATATTTTTTAGATTTTTAATATAGGTCAAAATGTTTATAAAAATACAAGTAAAATAGATTGTAGTTTAAGATTTTTTTTAAATTATAAATATATACTAATTATTTAAAAAATTAAAATGAATTATTTTAAAGACTAGTTAATTAATTAAATTGCAAATGTTTTAAAAGTAACTATTAAGGAAATGAAAAGGAAAAAATTCTAAAAAAATTGGTATTTGTAATTTTGGATACATTTGTATATTTTTTTAGTAAAAGATTTTTGTTTTTAAGTTTTAAAATTCATAATAAAGTAGAAAATTGTTGTTTTTTCGAAAACAAAATAAGTTGGTTTGAATATTTAAGATATGATAGGTAAATTGATATAGTGATATTACTAGGAATGAAAAACATATAATTTTTAAAATTTTAATTACAAGTGAGAGATAAAGGAATTTTAAAAGACATAAAAAATTAAATTTATAATTTGGTTAAAAGTGTCATAATGATTATGCAGTTGTCATAGAATGACGTCTTTTTTAAAACGCATTATTTTTGGAAATGTACTAAAATAATTATCAATTATATATTATTTGAATATTATGGGGTGAATTATTTCTATACTTTTAATTTTTGAAATATTTTTTTTATCTTTTCAAAAGTTGTACTCTATTTTCAAGATTTCTTGTTTTCTCTGTCCAATTTTCTTTTTATTTTTTTTGTCTTAGTTTGTAATTTTTTAAACTACATTTATGGGATTAGACTTAGTTTTCAAAATTAAATTCTTTAGTCATGATTTTTAATTTTTATTTAACTCTTTTTAAACTTTTAATAGTATATAAGTGATTGAAATAAAAAATTTATCATAATTTTCAGTGACACAGTATAAATTAATATCTACATTTTTCATTAGAGTCATCATATAATGTGTATAAGTTTTTTTTTTCTTCCTATAATCTTAGCAAATTAAGATTTATGCATGAATACTTTGATATGAAATGTTTACACTTGATGTAGTTATACATACTACTTTGTTTTCTTTTTTTCATCATTTCTTGCGTTCTTTGCTATGATGTATCTTCCAACATGTGTATCACCCTTTCTTTCTTTCACATTTTGTGTTTTATTTATTAGAAAGAAGAACTTGTCTTCATCATCCTTTTTTATTAAAGGGTTTCACAAGTGAAGTTTTTAAATCAAGCAACATGTTCTTCTTTTGAACTGCTTGATGTAGTATAATTTCACAAACTTAAAGGATACTACAAATTCCTCTAGAGTAATGTACTTAAGGTTTCCATGATTTGGACAAACTTCAGGAAAATTTGTTTATATGATCATAACTTTTATATATTATTCCTGACGAGTATAACTTGTTTAGATAGTCTAGTACTAATTGAAGAAGGATTGAATGATCTTATTTTTTTTTTCATTTTGAAATGAATGTTACAAGAGACTAAACTTATTTCTCTTTAACTTTTAAGGATCCCTTTATGTCTTAAACAAAGAATATTTCATATTTCCTTTAAATCTTTGAAAATATATAATTTTCATACTCTTCTTCAAAATTCTTAATCAATTCTTATTTGCACTAATTTCTTGGGTAAAGAGACAAATGAAATAAATTAAAATTAATTTATATACATTAATTAATTAATTTGTAGAAGTTACCTATTTATAGATACTTTAATGCTTATTAAGAAATTTTTTAACTACCATTCTTCAAAAATATTTTAAATAGATTAGCTATGTTAAAAAACCATAGACTCAATTCTACAATAACTTAATCATTATCACCATCAAACATTATAATTTCTCCCTTTTGGTTTCTAGGCCCTTATTCTGTTCTCATAATTTTTTTTTTTATTTTTGTAAGTAAATTGTTCCAGAACTTATATTACTTTCTCATTTTGAATTAGTCCTTTGAAAAATATTTTAACCTAACATATTAAAATGACAAAAAAAAAATAACTATATATAAACAAGAATAATTATGTTGGAGCTTGGCAATTTGTTGATGAAAATGGTTGAGCCAATGCATATAGTAATTTTTAGGAGAACGATTGGCCTGTGAAATTTTTAAATTTGTTGTTAGGATGAAAGAATAAACATGGGTCGTAAAAAAAAATTACGATTTTTTTTACATGTAAACATTTTATATTTTCTATATTTCGTCCTATCATTTATTATATATGAACTTCTCTTATCATCAAACACTACATTAATTAAAATAAGATTGTTAGAACTTAAATCATCTAAAGTTTAGTTCTAAGCATACAAAGATAAGAAAGATTAAGCAAAACTTTTTTTTAATTTTTTTCTCTAGTATAATATGACTACATTTTTTTTTCAGAAATTAAAAAAAAAACATGGAAAAGAAGCAAAACGATTACCACAAATATATTGGCATAGATAAATTAAAATAAAAAAACAAAGCCATGTAATTAAAGTTGTTCATAATTATACAAATAGGTATAAATAATTTCCTTGATATATATTATAGTTTAAGGTATCACCATAATTAATTCAAGAAGAGTTAAGTTGAAGTTGGTGACCTAGCATGAGCAAGGTTGAATCATGACCTCATCTATGGCAGATTTGGAGGACACAAACTGTTACGATGGCGATGATGAAGATGATGATTGGAGGAGGAAGCCTCTTCGTGACCCTGAAACTGAAAGGGCAATCTGTCATACGCAGCATTAGAAAACGCAGCCAAAATGATGATAACTGTTCCTGAAGCCACGAACGGACCCACCACTTTGCCGCCGACAACTTGTCCCTTAGCACCGGCGAGATAAACAGACAACGTAGGCGGTGTTGCTCCGGGCAGAAAGGAACCTCTCAACGACAGTATCTGCAACTGACCTTCGAGGGTCATGATGGTGTCAGGGATCAAGGACTGCTGGAGAGTGACATTCCTAATGCTCCCGATGGCGCTCAGAACACAAAAGCCTCGTTCTTTCCTTCGAGCAAAGTGGACCAAGTTGTTGGTGATGTCGGCTCCAGTTGTTATCTCGACCACGTGACTTTCGATAACATTATGGGTGTCTCGGGTCATGCGTGATGGAGGTTTGGGCTTGTTCTTGGAGCCTGGAGGGCGACCCCTGGGCCTAGAGATGGTGGAGATGTTCATAGGTTGTTGTCTTGGCTCATCTTTAGGGGGGTTCAGAGGTGTTAGTTGTGGTTTTTCTTGGAAGGAAGATGATGAGGTGTGAAGGTTCCAGCAGTGGTTTGGCATGTTGATATGTTGAGGGATTTGAATTGAAACGGATAATTAAAGAAGAAGAAGAGATGAAAAGAATTAATAATTAATAAGCATTTATGTTGTGGTTTGTTTGTGAGAGTGGTGGAGGAGTTACTCGTTTTCTTTTTGTAACGGACGCCATTCCTGGGATGCAGACAAACACCAGTTAATGACTCTACTTATTGCTCTCACCTCTTTCAATATTATTTTCCTTTCCTTTCTCCCTTTATTCTAAATTCTAAATATTACTAAATTTTATCACACTATCAATTAATTATTCTAATTTTTAGATTCTTTAACATAAGAAATTACATATGTTATAGATACAGATAGATAGATTATATTAAGGTATTTTGATCATGTTAAAATGTTTTATCACAATTCTATTTTATAACAAAGATAAATATAATATCACTTTTTCAAGTTTCATTTTTATTAAATTTGTCATTTTAATATTTTTTTTAATTTCCTAAAGCTTATAAAAAGATCAATATGATAGAGTTTTAAAGAATTATTTTTGTATTTATTTTTAAGAGGAATATGAAAAGAAGAAAAAAGAAAAATTGATTATGATGATAATAAATGGAGTGATGAAGAATTATATATATATATATGAAGAAAGTGAAAATAGACTATGAACTACAACAAGAATATTACTTAAATATTTTTTGTTTTTAAGATTTTGGTTTATTAGAAGAAGTCTTTTAAGAGTTCTAGCAAAACCGACTTTAAATACTAGTCTGGAATTGTCTAGATCCAAATTTAAATGAATGAATTGGATTCTAAATATATGAATTCATATTTTCAAAACGAAAATAGCTTGAATATTTGTAAATTAATTCAATATCGATTTTAAAATTGATGTTTCTTAGATCCAAAATAATTTAAAATTATTATATATTTTATAAAAAAGATTTTTTATAATGATTTTTTTATTTGAAAATTTTCACAATTCAAAAATTGTGCAGTAAATTAATAATTAAAAAAATAAGTTTTTTTTATATTTGGTAAATGTTTAAGTACAATGCTTATTACACGTGCTCAATCTGAGTGCATGTCACTTCTGATAGAAAACCATGCATCTCTCAAGAGTTTATTGAAATATGAGTAGAACATTGGGTTTTTAAAATTTAATCCAAATTTAATCTAAATATAAATAATTGGATTGAAGTTACATTATTTTTAAAAAAAAAAACTAGTTTGAAATTTATAAATTGAAAATAAAAAATAATTGGATTGGATTTTAAATCCAAATTCATATTTTTTTAATAAAACAGTTAGTATTTTATAAATAAGTTTGATACTAATTTTAAAATTGGTTTTAAGTCTAAAATACTTAAAAACTAATATATAGTTTTAAAGAAAAAAAAATTAAAATGAAGATTTGTTAAAAACTTTCATATTTGATATAAAAAAAAGTGCAATTAATTAATAATCTAAAACATAAACTATAGCTTTTTTATATCAGGTAGATGATCCCTCTAGCTATGCACAATTTTCCTTACACGTATTTAAATATGAGTGTAGATCACTTCCTATAACAAAGAGCAAATATTACATACAAATTCAGTGTTAAAAACATAAGTATATATGAATTACTGTGTTTTAGTAAATAAATATAAATATAACATATATGTTTTCTAAACAACAATGTAATTAGTGAGGTTTCCCAGCAACTTTTGTGTAAGTTTTTTTATAAAAAAATTTATACACTTATTCAGAGTTGAAGAAAAAAGATGTAAGTTTTATTTTATTTTCACATTAAATCAAAGAAATGCAACCAGAAATATTATGTATAAAGTGAGTATACTATGGAATAATATATATGTACATTTGTTAGTATCTATTTTTTATCTTATCTTCATACTTTTAATAATTATAAAATTGAATTATGTAAGATAGACATAAAAATATATATTCTATCAAATCATATTTTTTATATTTTTAACTAATATTTAAGTAAAATAAATTACATCTCTCCCAATGTACTTTTAGAAGGAAATTCATTCATAAATCTTAAATTATCTCCTTTTAGCATTTTTCAATAAGTTGAAGTTATAACTCTCATATTTCTATTTATTACCTCTTTCACCTCTCTTTGCTTGATCAATGTTTCATTCCATTCTCTTCATCTGGGATTTTTGAGAACTAAACCACATTCAAATCTAGGGGCTACCAAAATGTCTCACACTTGATGAATCAACCCATTATATTTCATTATTCAATAGTAAAACTTGTCTACTCAATTTTTTTAACATTTATAACTAGCATATACTATTTGCAACTAATAATAATTGAATATAGTCTCATATCCCTCATACTCTACAAATAATTCTTTATTTTATTCTTGTTTTTTAATATAATCTATGGTATTATTATCATTCAACTAGAAATTAATTTTGTCTCTAAAAATTTGGATACCCCTAATTGTAAAAGAAAACTACAAATTAGATTTGAACTTCTCTACATAAATTCATCATTCAAAAAATATAACTTATTCGTAAATTGGATCTTAAATATCATTGTAACCTACTAATTAAATGGTCCAAACAAATTTTAACAACTCGTAATCCCCTTTATCATACATACGTGTAAGATCTTCACTGTTTTAACAACTAAATCCATATTAATTTACACTTTCAAATACAAAAAACCATAGCTTTATGAAAAGAATGACAATGGGTTGTCCAAACTCATAAACTTTATCATACATAGTTTTGGAAAATTTTCGGCAAATTTCCTTCTTGAACCAAATAAAACCAAGATAACCGAACAAATTCAAGGTAGAAAATATGTTCCAAGCATAAATGTAATCAAGATAATAACAGGTTTGAGGGTAAATGATATTTAAAAACATTTGACTTGATGTAGAGAATGGTTCTTGTATCTTAAACGGAAAGGATTTTCAAAATTTTGATTATAGAGTAGAGAATATTGTTTTCTTATGCATTTGATGACAAACTATCATTGAAACTATAATAATTAAAATAAACTTATGAAAGGTGCTTCTAACTTATAGTTCAATCTAAAATCAATTTTTTTTTAAATCTGGATTTATGAATATACATATTTCTAAGAGTGTTTATAATATAAGAGAATTACTTTGATGTTATGTTAAATTTTAATATATTACTAATTAATTTTAAGTTGAAATTTAAGATTAAAAGGCTAAAAAAAAAATAAAGGATGCCAAACACATCACTCATGGTTGAAGAAGGTCTTGGTTAAGCAATGGACTCGTTTTTGTAGAGTAATGATGATGCTCATGCGGGTTCCACACTTGTCTCTCCCTTTACTTCTCCATCCTCACTTTCTTTATCAAAAGCCAAATCTAAGAAACCTTATAATTTGTGAACACATAATATTCACTTGACAGTGAAAGCACTTAACTTCTCGACAATTACGGTAAGCAAGCTTTTGCTTGTTCAACAATTATATGTCCACTGCTCCTAATTTGATTTCATTGAGACTACTAATAGCTTGGGAAAAAAGAACTTTAGTTACCACTAGTCTCATTAAATTATGCCAAAGCAATTAGTACAGAAAGTTACATATCACATAATTCTGTGTTTTCTTCTTTTACTTTATGTTCTTTAATGTTCTTTAGGAGGAGGAAAAGAAAAGAGAAAAAAAAAACATTATAGAAATATCCATCAATTTAAATCTAATTCTCTTCATTTCTCCTATGTCATATGGTAATATTAATTACCAATTACTTAATTTTTTTTTTCTTCCACCTCTTTTATCCAAAAGAGATAGATACCCATCAATCTTTATTTTAAAAATCAAAATTTCTTTGTCTGTGCACGAATTTATTAATGGAGGTATTTGATCTCTTTCTGCGAAATGGAGTGTGTCTGAAAAAAGATTATTCCAGGTGATCACCAGTGTCTATATGTCTCCAAAGTTTGATCTTTGAACCTTTTAAACCACTATAAATACCTCTCTCACTTTCATATGCTCCTCACAACTACACTCGCTTAGTTTCTGTTCCTTACATATAATTACTCTTTGCATTATCCCAATGGCCAGTGTTCAGGTAATTAACTCAGTCAAGTATATAGTCCTAATCCTTCATGCATGTGTAGGAGATGAATTTTTACTTGAGAGATTCATTGCTCGACTCAGAACTTTATCAGCTTATCAAAACCAGATTTTTTTTTTGTTTCTGATGTGCGATCTGCAAAATTTACATATATAATTGTAGTAGGAAAATTATATGTATCTACGTATCCAAAATCATTAATTTTTTCTTCATGCCTTCTCACGCTAGATTGTTTGGCACAAAACATTTTCCAGTTTACTTTTCAGGCCATACAGTATTCACTGGCGGATACATGATTGTGCCTAACATTTTTTTAGGGTCTCTCACTATTTATGTGCTTTTCTATGATGATATTTTGAACCAATTACAGAACTGAAGATCATTCATCAATCTATGAAACCTTATAATATGATTAAATCTATAAAAATGAGTTTGCTTTATTTGAATTATTTAAATATGTATCGCAGTAAAAATGAGTTTTAGAATATTCTATTCCTACGCCATCCAAAATACTTGCCCTCGATGAGTTTCTTACTTTTGTCAGAAAACAATTCTAAGAGGTTGTCACATCATGGATCCAGTCTTTGGTTTATTTTTCATGTTTTTGAGTTGCGATATCTGATTATGTTACGTCCCATTTTACATCTCCCAAAGTAGTTATGAATTTTCTTAGAAAACTGTTAGAATTGAAATTGGACCTTACACAGGATGCACAAGTGGCAACAACATTGAAAGAAACTGAAACAACTAACAAGGAGGTAACGACCAAGATCGAGGAAACAATCCCAGAAAAATCAGGCATTGAGGTTCCAGCCTCAGCAGCAGCATCAACCGAAGAACCAAAGGAAGAACCGAAAGAAGCTACAACAATTGATGCTGCAGGTGTCCCGGTTATTGTTGAGACCAAGGAAGTGGTGATAGAGAAGACAGAGGAAAAGGCCAGAGAAATTATAATAGAAGATCCAACAGCCAAGGAGATTGCAGAAACTACTGAAAAAGAATCAGAAGCAGAAGATGAGAAGCCAAATGAAAAAACTGAAGCTTAACTAGGCTTGTGTTGGTGGACAAATTCAAGTGAAATCAAGAAAGAATTTTATGTCTCTTTGCATGGCATTCCAACAATTAATTACTTTTTAAATATACTGCTTTCTCTTTCACATTTGTTCTCTTATCCCTTTTTAAATTAATATACTTGATTGAACGTGCTTTTTCTGCATTTCTCTTTTCTCTTGATAGCAAACAGACCAAATCCTTGTGAGTTTTTTTATATCATTGTTATGTGAGCACTAGTCTACTAACTAAAGGGTAATGCGGAACAAAACAACAGCAGTGACAAAACAAAATCATCATAGAATACATAGTTAAAGAGCATAAAGTTGTATTATAAAATATACTTAAAACATGCACAGTGTGTTATCCAGTGTTTCAGGACCATTAGAATTTAGGACTTATCCACAATCCACCATTAATGGAATGGAACCAACACATACAATACAAAATACTAAATACTAAAAACTTGATATTTGACGACTCTACGAGGATTTCCCTCCTCACAAGGAAACATTGCCAAAGGAGTAAGTAATGTAACATGATGTCTTCATACTGCATTACATTTCAACAAAGCTTACCTTCCATTCCTGGCTGCTTACAAGTTTCAAAATTCTTTCAATCTTAATTTCAATATTGGTTTCTTTTTCATTGCCAGGGGACTACAATTTTTGTAATCAACATCAACATTTATTTCCTTTTACTACTTTTAATAATATTTAATGACATTAGTGCTGGATTCACGATAATATTTAATGACATCTTTTGTGCCTCACAATCTAGGGTCAGTAGTCATGAAACAAAAATTAATGACACTACATAACCCTTGTTTTCATCCTCCAAACATATATAAGTCTTAATTCATTTTTCTAGATATTATCACGACAACATCTTTAAGATTGTATATCCATGTTTTTCTTTTTTTTAAGTCTTATAAAATCTCATTTAACAGTAATATTTTATTGTATGATACATGTTCTTATATAAGTTTTATTTTTATTGTTATGTCAACATATTTTAATGTAAAAACATTTTTAATAGGAGTTTTTGTTAGAATTTTTTAGAATTGTGAAACGTGAATCATATAACTAAACATATTTTATTATATAAAAATTATAAGCAACTTTTAAAAAAATTACAAATGTTTTATGTCATATCACCAGTTTTAATAATAAATTATTATAACTAAAAATAAGAAACTTTTATTGGAGATGTTCTATAAGACCCAAATTTTAAACTTATGATTCTGGATATGATAATTTCAATGGAAATGTTCTTAATTTTCTCTTCTCTTCCCAATTCTTTTTATGTATGCATTTTCAATTTTTTTTAATTTATATACTTTTCAAACTTTTAACATTGCAAGAACTAGCTACATGAGTTGATTTAGGGTTGCAAGAACTACCTACATGAGTTGATTTAGGGTTTGTGTGGATTGAGGAAGAAGTTTGAAGGAGTAGAAAAGAAAAGAAAAGAAATGAAAAGAAAGAAGGCAAAAAATGAAGTTGTTTGAATTAAGAAAAAAAATGATTAAAAATAAAAAGAAAGTTGATAAGATTTTGCATATGATTTAAATTGATGTGATCAAATTACTAATTATAGAATGACCAAATTATCCTTTAATAAAAATTAAATATTGTTGAAGTAGAATTAATATTATTTAGTATAAAATAATATTTAAAAATATAATAATTAATTATAATTTTTTATAAAATTAATATTAAATAAAAAATTTCATAGATTTGGAGTTTCAACTTCAGTATAGTAATAATAATGAATGGAGAACAAGCAAAAAGATAAGAGTAATAACAAGGTGAAAAACACATTATATACTTAACTTTTTCTACAAATCCTTTCTTTTTACGCAGATAGTCAACGTGACTATCAATCTTTTTCCTCAAACATCTTCTAATTATAAGAATTTATATTTTTATATCCAAAAGTGTTTTTTCCCTAATTGGGCATTTTTTATTACAGTATTGTTTAAACTTTATAAAATACTTATAATTTGAGTGGTTTGAGTATGTTTTTGTGAGGGTTTTAGTGTACTGGCTAGGTTTTTGAAATTCTAAGAAATTTTATGGACGCAATTATTGCATCCATTCCTTGTCAATTGATATTTGACTGTAAGAAAGAAAGGATGACCATCGTTTTCTAAGAGGTGAAGGCAGCATTAGCAGCACACTGGAATTATTGCATATAATCATCGCTTTGTTTTTTTTAAGATAAAATATATGTATAACGGACCTTTCTGTTTGCCAATTAACAAGGAATATTCAGATTTTATTATCAAAATTTCAGAATTTAAATAACGTTCAATTAAGGTTTGTTTTACACAAGTTGTTATAAAGGAATTAAAACTAAAATTTAAAGCATTTGTTCTCTAGTTAAGGTGAAAAGCACAAACTACAACTAAACTTTTATTAAAAAAACTAAAACTACGAATTATTTTAAGAACAAAGATATATTAGTAGTTTATCTGTTGGGGACTGAGTTATATTATTTTATTTGAAGTACCAAAATATAAAAAATAAACCTAAGTTACAAAAGTAATATACTGTCAAATTTGATCAATAATCAAGCAAGGGTTTGAAAGAGAAGAAAAGTTCTTAAAATTCAGTATAGCAATTCCAATCATTGGGACTCTTTCTTGTTGTTAGATATCAAATTTGAAATTTTAAAAACATCATTAATCTTCAAATTTTGTTAAAATAATTTATTTGTTAACTTGAAAACAATAACAGTAATACATTGTCTTTTAGACAATAAATTATAACATTTGTTAATTTGTTTGTTAAGAAAATTTTTGGAAAAAATAGTGAAACATTAAAAATTATTGGAAAAGATATTTCTATGTTTTTCTAAATGTGTATACACGAGGATCAGTAAGAGGATAAAAGAAAGAGAGTGAGAATGCGTAATGAAGCACGAAGAGATATTTCACAAAGAAAAAAAAATTATATATATTATATAGGAATTACCTTATATATAGATGTATCTATTTGAATTAATGCAAATTCTTACTTAAATTAACTAACAAACAATAATAGTAAATTGGATAAAAATTATTAAAATTAGAATATGTATTTAATATAATAAAACGTATTATTTTTAATTATATTACATGGCTAATATTTTATACCATATACATATTTGCGAAGTATTATATATATATATATATATATATATATATGTAAGAATATTTATGTATTAGTGTATTTTTTTTACGTATTAGTTTATGTTATATCCATAAAATATCTGTAAGCAATGGCGTCGTATTAGGAGTTTCCTTTCCAATTTCAACATTCAACGTAATAAGTAGAACAAGTTTGAAAGCTCTTTTCACTTTTGTATTAGCCTCTTACATTTTTATTTATTTTTAATTAATTATTGATTCCGGAAGAAACGGTGTTCTATAATTAATTATGGCTTGTCTTTTTCTCATGCACGTGTGTTTGCAACCACAAAAAAACAAAAATACAATCACAAACAATAACTTTGACCCACCATGCACAAATCAACCATCTTCATCGTCTTCATCAATATTCTTAATCGTTCATTCCCCCTATCTCCCTTTATTTTTACCATGTTTTCACTTCATCATCATTATTCTTATCATTATCCACATTAGTCCCTGTATGTTAAAAAAAATGAATAAAGGTTTACAAATTTACATGCACTCATGAGTTCACAACAACTTCGGACAACTGAGATTGAGAAAAAAAAGATGAAGTTGTGTTTTGGTCCCAAAGAAACAACAATTTCTGCATCAACATCCTTACGTTAAATCAGTTAACTAAGTTGATCGTAACCTTTCAGCATAGATTGTCAACAATGGTAACAGGTTCATGCATTCTTCTAAAGAATCTCAAACAAAAAAGGGACCATTTGCGTCGTTTCATTTATTTCTGCTTCTTCTTTCTTCCTTTTTTTGTTTTTATATGATCTACTATTCCCCTTAGATGACACTCAATTTTTGTTGATTTTTTGCATACCAACTTTTTTTGCTATTTCTATGTTGATCAATGATAGTCCCAAGTTTTTCTATAGATTTAAACTTAAAAGGAAAAAGGTATAATTGAAGGTGTTTGTAAAAGCATTTCCACTAAATGGAAAGAGAAACGTGGGAGAGAAGGGAGAGGAACATGAAATTACAGCAAAAAAACATGAGTTAAATATGGAGATTGTTAAACATAGAATTGTGAAAAGTACTGAAACCAAATTTAAGGAACCATGAATCATAGAGTCTTTGTTGGATGCCATAATATAGGCATAGTATGATGAGAGACTACTTCTTCTTCATTTCTTTTAGTAAATTTTATTAGAGATAAAATCAATTTAATGTATATAAGTGGATGTAAATCTCATCTTACAAATTAGTTCTATGAGATTAAATTAAATTTAAAGTTTATTTCTTAATATATTTCTCTTTTGGCTTTTGACTTTTCTTTAAAATGTGTTTAATTTTAGGAAAAAATATAAAATAAATCATGTTTTAAAAATTACTTAAATTAATTTGGTATAAGCAAAAAGAAAAATAAAAGATGAATTAAAATATGGAAGAAAAAAATATAATTGATTTCACAAATTCAAATAAATAGAAGAATGTTTTAAAAAAAGTGTGTAATTTAATTAAATTCATGTATATAAGTAAAATCGTCAAATGGTTTGTTTATACAGAGATTCAGTGAATCACTTAAAAGTTTATATTTAATTAGTCTCGTTTCTTAAATAGATTATTTTTTTAACTTAATTCGACTATACTAAAACCAATAAATCATTTGATTTATTCTTAGAAAAATCAATACAAAATAAAACACAAACTTTTAAGATTTAAGTTATTAATAAAACTAATTTTAATTTTAAATATAGTATTTATAAATATTTTAAAAAGTAAAATTATTTTTTATTTAAAAAGACAATTATTATTTGATAAAATAAGTCGACCAATAAATTTATAAACCAGTTCGATATAAACTCAAAATAAAAAGTAATTAATTTGGTTGAATTTAAGTTACAATTTTTTTCTAAACTAATTTCCTCAGTAAATTTTTCAGACCAATAAGAGAACTTTCACGATTTTATAAAAAATGATAAAAACTGTGAAAAATAATATAGTAGATTTCGCAAATTATTTATTTTCTTTTAACAAACAAACATAATTAATTATTTCTGGAATGTATCAAACAAACCATTAATTACTGCTACCTTTTTTTTCTGCAGCTTCTTTTCTAATAAGATCCTTCTGCCAATTCCCACTCAGATGTTCTTTGATTCTTGTTTGCTTGTTACATATTTGATTAATTTGAATACTTTTATTAATTTTAAACAGTTTTATAGCCTATTAATTACTTTCAATTTAAGATGTTAAATGTATTTTTTATATTTTATATTATTGTTTAGGTAACCCCCACATAATTAATTACTGGTGATCACCAGAGAGTTAGCCTCCCACTTTCATTGATTGTGTGATAAGTTTTTATTTCTTAAAATTAACTTTATTAAAATCTTTTAAACAAACTCTTTTGCTTTTTACATGATAAAACTTGAATAGTATAATTTTTATATTATTATTTGATTAAAAATGGACACTTTACTTTAATGATTCTTACTAATTTAAATCAACATATTGTCGATATAAATACTAATTTTAATTAGCAAATAACAAGTTTACATATAAGATATTAGAGTTGACAGGAAATTGTGGTGGGTGTTGGTTAAGATGTTTCACAAGTAAAAATTAATTGAGATTCAATATATTTTAGTAAATATATACTAAAATTTGCTTTCGCAAGGATGAGACATTGTGAAAGTAGTAATTAGAATATGCAAAATACACTATAATAAAGTGATGATTTACTAAAGAAAGTTATATGACAAAAACATTACTCTCTTTAAAAACAAAAACCAAAAAAAGAACTTTACTTGCTATATAATAGTATCTGTTATGGTGAAATGGAATGAGTTGACATCATAGATAATAATATTGTTTTTGGTGTATAATGGCATAATGTTACTGTGATTACGTTGAAGTTTCATCTAATGTTTTGGATTGTTATATTAAGAGTCTTGTACTTGAATATTAACTTTTTTGTAAGTTGAGTTAATTCAAGATTTATAACAAGATTGATGACGAAATTGAACTTGAAGCCTGGTTTAAAACCAGAATTATCTGTATTGTGCATCAGTTATATATAAGTTTTATTTGTGTGAGTTTAAAGTAAGGACAAGAATCGCAGTAGCACACAAAATTTGATGTCATGCAACGTATGTGTTGAACGAACACAACCCCATTCGAGTGTGGCCGCCCCCACAGGTTCCTTTGACTCACTTCTACCCATCACCCTCATCCCCTTAACTTGGGTCCCATTAACCACCACACCATATCTTCCCCTAATTTAGTGCACTTGCAAGTGGCATCATTCCTCAGAACCTACCCTTCACTTCACAATCCCTCATTCAAATCACCATTTTCCCTTTCCCCTATATAACTAACTACATTCCTACCCTCTAGACTTGAACCATTCCATTCCTCGAATACACAAACAAATATGAGTTCCTCATTCTGTTCTCCACTCACGTGTCACACCCAATACTCCCTTCCTTTCAACGAAAACGACTCTCAAGAAATGCCCCTTTACGAAGTTCTGGCTCAGGCTGGTGCAAATTCCTCGGAAACAATAACATCATCGTTATCTTCCGGGTCTCACGGTTCAACTGTTGCCGAAGCTGAGGTTTCGGTTTCGTACCGAGGGGTTCGGAGGAGGCCGTGGGGGAAGTACGCCGCAGAGATAAGGGACTCCACCAGGAACGGAGTGAGGGTTTGGTTGGGAACCTTCGACACTGCCGAGGCTGCTGCTCTGGCTTACGACCAGGCTGCGTTGGCCATG
The DNA here is from genome assembly GCA_030347555.1 of Lablab purpureus. Lineage (NCBI taxonomy): Eukaryota > Viridiplantae > Streptophyta > Magnoliopsida > Fabales > Fabaceae > Lablab > Lablab purpureus. Next base: position 19,834,597 of record CM059259.1, read on the forward strand.
CGAGGCTCCACGGCAGTGCTGAACTTCCCCGCTGAGATGGTTTGGCAATCGCTTCGGAAGATGGAGTATGGCTTTGACCAAGGTTGTTCCCCCGTTCTGGAGTTGAAAAAGAGACACTCCATAAATAGAAAATGGGAGAGGAAGAAGCTGAAGAAGAAGGTGCACGAAGAAGATGAAGAAGAAGAAGAAGAAGAAGAAGAAAGAGTGTCCCAAAATGTGATGGTGTTGGAGGACTTAGGGACAGAGTATTTGGAACATCTTCTGACTCTCTCCCAGGATATCAATGCTTCTTAGTCAAACCTTCCATCACTTTCCAGCGTCATGTTTTCTCACTTGCCTTTTCCTTTATCTTAGCATCTGCACCGTTACAACATCAATGTTTAACGTAAGCTTCAATCAAGAAACAAGTTTTTAATTTAATTCAAAATTAGACCGTTTCAGTTCCAAGAAAAAACCTCGTACGTCATTTCAATAATCTGCTCTTATTAAGCTAAAATGCATTTTTAAGCAATTTAAATTATCAAATGAGTCACAAGATCAAACTAGAATAAAAAAACAGTATTTGTAAAATGGATACAACTCATACCTAATAAAACCCATGCAGATAATTATAAATCCTAGTATAATATTTTTTTTTCCATTTCATACTAAAGAAACTGACGTGAAAGCATATATCATTTAATTTAATTTTGAAAGAAAAAGATAAGGAATGCCGTACGGTAGGTAAAGACTCTTTCTAATCTGTAGTTAAGAAAAAAAATTATAATAAAAAGAAAAGGATTCGTAAGAATATTTATTATATTAAACATTTAATTTTTAAATTAATAATGAATATTGAACAAATTAAATCAAATGTTGAAAAACTGATGAATAATGTCTCCTTTACGTGGAATTCGTGACCATTTTCAGCGCAATTAGACAAAATATTCAAGAAAAAAATGCAGTCTGTTTGTTTTGTTTTGATGATTAGAGTGATGAATTGTCAAAATTTATATGGTAATTAGTTTTTAAAATAAAATAAAGAGAGTGAAAAAAAAAGAAATAAATAAAAAGCTGAGAAAAGGGTGTGGCACTGAGTGAGTGAGTGAGGTGCGTGGAAGAAGGGAATTACGAGTTTGGTATTGAATAAAAGAAAGGAAGAAAGTGAAAGGGTCTTCTTCTTTAGGCGGAAAGGAATGTGGAAAATCCAGAGGGGCTGCAAAACGACACCCCCTGTGCTCAAAACGACGGGAAGTGGCAGCACTTGACGATTGCGTTGGTGAGTTGAGGCATGTTATTCGGTGACTCCTTCAACTCAAACTCCTACCACTGTTCTTCTTCTTCTTCTCATCCTCGCATCGAATAGAGTCGTTGACTTCGGTGGAAGAAGAAGAGAATGGAGCAATCGCTGTTGGATGACATAATCAATCGCCTCCTCCAACTTCGCACCCGACCGGGGAAGCAGGTTCAGCTATCGGAGTCCGAGATCCGTCAACTCTGCGTCGTTTCCAGAAACATTTTCTTGCAACAACCTAATTTATTGGAGCTCGAAGCGCCTATTAAGATTTGTGGTGAATTCCTTTTTCTTCTTCGCTCTATTTCACCTTTTCTTGTCACCTCCCTCTGTCTCTGTGTGTGTCTAATTTCGTCAAATTCAAACCTGTAGCACTAACTATTATTCTTAATTTTGGCGGGGGGCGGGGTTGGACATGATATGAGTGCTTTCAATTGCGTGTTTCGTCGTGTTTTTATGATTTGCATGTCTACAACGAGTGTGTTTGGTAGGGATCGCTTACTTATTAGCTTAGTGTGTTCTGAACTGCATGTACAGATGGTATTTGAAATAGTGGGAGCCACGTGTTTTTTTCTTCTTATTTATCTTTCTCTGATTTCACCTACTGTGAACTGTAGTCTGTAGAGAATCCTGATTTGTTTTTGTGGTATATGTATGGAATGAGATTCCCTGCTGTAGAATAAGAAAGTGTGGGTGAATCCTTGATGAATCTGTGTATTGGAGTGAATATGTGAACGCAATCCTTGAATATTGATGATTCTATGCAGTCAAATGAAATCTGCACACAAAGTATATTTGATTGAAGTTTGTTGTTTATCATCTTTCCATGTCTTTGATGAATTATGGGAGAGACTTGAGAGCTTTGGGAACATTTCGCTGAACATTTCACCATATAATGTGAGTTTTGAGAAGTGAAGTATGGGTTCTTAGTGAGTGTTGAGCATGGTATAGCTAAACATATTTTTATACCCTTGTTTAGTTAAAAAAATTGCAGGGCAGGGACGGAAAGTGCTTTATAGTTTTGGCATGGATTATATTTTCCTGCTATTATGTTTTTTTTTCATCTCCTACGTTATTATTTGTGTATATTATCCATACTTCCCCTCCCCTTCCCTTAGGAAGAAATTGAACATGATGAGAATCCCTTATCCTCTCCTTTCCTTCTCTTGAACCAAACCAAACAAACAAGGGGACCTCTCTTTTGCATTGAACACCTTGTTAATTAATTTTCATGCACCATTACTTTTTCATGATTATCTGGTTATGGCCTATCTTTTTTACACCTACTGGCAAGTTTTTTCTGGACTGCAATTACTGCATTTGCAACGAACAATTATTTCTTTGTGAAACATAACTTAAATTGAGGTTTGTCTCTTGTGTTTGCATGTACTTGGTGAATCTAAGCATACAAGTGAAATAATCATATGATGAGCTTTGAAAATGTGCATCATTCGTATTGTATGTTTATACGATCTTCTTCGCTATAATTTTGTTTATCGATTTAGAGGGAAAAAGCCTGTAAAATGTGTCTCTATTAACTTCATTGAACTTGTACTAGCAATTTATCCCATGTTGGTTTAGTTGACTTAAACTGCAATAACAAATCATGGGATAATTTTTTTATGTCTCTTGCAGTTATTGCAAATAAAATTCATGTTTCTTAATGTATTTATTCCCGCATGACATCAGTGTTTGCTTCTGAATTAGAAGTTATATTTTAAAGAATAAGAGCAGTAAGAATTGAACTCTAAATCCCATGGTCGTAGGGGCTCTGATGTAATTTTATGAACAATAATCTAGTGAAAGCACATAAATTATTTTGTATCTTAAGTCAATCGGACCATATAAGTCGCTCCATATAGTGGTATATGGGTTTTTTTTGCACAATTCATATTCATATTCACATATTACACATTTATACTCACAGATAATGTTAGTACCATGTAATATTGCCGTACACAAGAAAAATACTGTTTTTGAATTTTTTTATTCATATCCTTATATTGATGTTTCAGGTGATGTACATGGCCAATATTCTGATCTCTTGAGGCTTTTCGAGTATGGTGGATTACCTCCCGAAGCTAACTACCTGTTTTTGGGGGATTATGTGGATCGAGGGGAGCAGAGTTTAGAAACAATTTGCCTTCTCCTAGCTTATAAAATAAAATATCCTGAGAACTTTTTCCTGTTAAGGGGAAACCATGAATGTGCCTCTATAAACCGAATATATGGATTTTATGATGAGTGCAAGAGAAGGTTCAGTGTAAAGTTATGGAAGGCATTTACAGAGTGCTTCAATTGCCTGCCCGTGGCAGCCCTTGTTGATGAAAAAATTTTGTGTATGCATGGAGGACTTTCTCCTGATTTAGTTAATTTAGATCAGATTAGAAATCTACAGCGGCCCACAGATGTTCCTGATACAGGTTTGCTTTGTGATCTCCTTTGGTCTGACCCAAGCAAAGAAGTTCAAGAATGGGGAATGAATGATAGAGGAGTTTCATATACATTTGGTGCAGATAAGGTCTCAGAGTTTCTTCAGAAACTTGATCTTGATCTTGTTTGTCGAGCCCATCAGGTTAAACTTCTGCCTTTGGTGATTAATGTGTTACTAGATCTACAGGATTGAGTTTGTATATCCATTGGTATTTCAATGACTAAAATGACTATGAAATTAATTTCTTTTTCCCAGCAATTTTAGTCTATCTCTTAGCATTACTACAAATACTTAATTTTGTTAAACTGGGAATTACTTTTTACCTTGTATGTGTGATACAACTGTATGCATTAGCCTAAACTTCTTTGAGTACCATGCATTAGCTTTAGCATCTGATGCATTGTACTGTACATTTCTTCACGTTTAGATTGCGGGATAGTAGGTCTCAATCAACTCTGCTATTTGAAAATAAATTGTTTTTGTTTTCTGCACTTTCTTACCAGGTTGTGGAAGATGGATACGAGTTCTTTGCTAATCGACAGCTTGTAACAATATTTTCAGCCCCTAATTATTGTGGGGAGTTTGACAATGCTGGTGCTATGATGAGTGTTGATGAGACACTAATGTGCTCTTTCCAAATATTAAAGCCAGCTGATGAAAAAGCAAAGCACAATTTTGGAAGTACAACCACTGCTAAGCCTGGAAACTCCCCAGCAGGTGTAAAGGTAGGAAGATTATTGAGTATTGGCTGACAATGTTTGCATGGCATAGGTAGGTACATATCTTCTAATGTTTGCATGCTCTTTCCAAATATTAAAGCCAGCTGAGAAAAAAGGAAAGCACAATTTTGGAAGTACAACCACTGCTAAGCCTGGAAACTCCCCAGAACGTGGAAAGGTAGGAAGATTATTGAGTATTGGCTGACAATGTTTGCATGACAGCGGTAGGTACATATCTTCTAATGCTTATGACATATAACCCTTTCGGGAAAATGTACATATTTTGGGGTATCAATCCTGTTAGTAATTTTGCATTTTTGTAAAAACTGGTGGGATTTTGTATTTTGCTGAGAATTTATTTGAGCTTCAAAAAGTAATACTTGAAATAGGCACTTGGTCATAATTATATAAAACTGAGATGAGGTGGTTTGTGCTTGGGATTACTGGTTCATTGGAGGAGACACTTACCACTTGCTGGGTTATTTTGTGATATTTTCTTCCTGGTGTTCAATTTGATTAGTTTTGTGGGATTTCCATAGATTCAGCCATTTTCAACTTGATTATTAGAATGGATCTCATTTTATGTACTAACTCTGCTAGGAAACATTTTAGAAATTTAATTTAGCAGTGAAAAAAATGCACAGTAACTAAGCTTTTCTACTAAAACATGCATCAATGAAACCAAAGTTATTGGATGTATCAGTTGTTTCGTATTGCTCCCACCCCAATCAGTTAATGGGAGCTGTTGCATTTGTTACTTTTGGCGTGAGAAAGTGCGACTTTGCGCTGAATAGTTGAACCACACCATGTAGTCAGATTTTACTAGCTGTGTGGGTTTTGAATCTAATTGCTTGAACTTGGAAGCACCCTAAGACCAGGGTCATGGCATCAGATTGCAAAATGGGGATTAGTCCCGCATGCAAAGGGTGTGCCTGTGTGGGGACACCTAGTGTTAGACCAAAACAAGCTAAACTGTAATGTCCTAATCGGTCATTCAATTCATGTAATGATATCACATCCCTTATCACTGCAATGATACTTCCATGCTTTCTATTTTTTATTTTCACAATTATTCATTCACCAATATATTCTAAATTTTTCTCATTATCCGACGCAGTCCTTCATGGGAGCGAAAGCGTGAAATGAAATGAAATGAAATTTGGCAAAAAGGTTGCTGCTACTTCGGGTTAGCTTGGGCTCAAAATGGTTGCAAGAGGAAGGTCGAGTTCCTTTCCTCTATGATATTTTTGGAATTGTAAAATCAAAGGGAATAACCATTATGAACCATGTAAACCATTTTTTTTATCGGTACAAATCGAATCTACTTGTCATATTTTCTTAACTGTAAGCTTCTCAAGCGTAGATGGATACATTGGCATCTGTTGCTTAGAAACATCTATAAATGCTTTATACGATTGGCATATATGAATGCCAGTTGAGGCTGGTAAAACCAAATGTAGTCGAATCCATTTGTTTCTCGTTTTGATTGTCTTTTGTGTGTCAGAATTTTGGTTTGATTTGGGATCACCTTGGTTTTTACTTGATTTTTTTCCTGAAATTTAATTCGAGGCATTGGTTTCCCTTATCCAAGATGTCCAACCTATAGAACTGAATCTGATGGAGTAATTAAAGTTATGGTTACGTACAGGTTTTGTTGTGGAGCGAAATTACAGATTTTGTAAGAAAAAATGGGCTTGTGGGGAAATTTGAATCTACTTTTTTTTAATACTTGCTTCTGTTGTAAGCAGAGGTGGGTGATTCGTGCGTGCTTGACTTTTCGAAAAGCTAGTTCTGCCTACTGCTGCTTCCACTACATATTGTATCGAGCAAACATAATCTACGATTTGTGCTTTTTAGTCGCAAACTTCTTGCACGACATCACGTACACTGTTTTTATTTTTTCAGTCTGTTTAGTTAAAAAATTCTTATATATGTCTAAAATTGAATTCCTTATAAATTTAATTATATTCATGGTAGTAATTCTAGATTATTATTCCACTTTGTAGATTCATGATAGTAATTATACTAGAATATAAATTTCTAATGTGATTTTTCCTATAGTTTTCCTCTTTTTTATTAAAGTATGTAAAACACTTGTGATTTAGATAAGAAAAATGATACAGTAATGAATGAATATAGTAACTTAATGTTATTTAAACGTGTAAAGGAACAATTTTTTGAAAGATAATAGATACAAAGAAAGTAACAAAATAACTAGTGATCTATATTCTTTAAAAAGAAACTTGGTAACTAGTGTTTGAAAATCAATGTTTAAGAAATTACAAACAAGCTCTCACTATAAATTATAACCATCTGCATTAGTGCCATTAAATATTGTAGATTCTAATTGAGAATCTTATAATGATATGATTTATTTAATGAAACTTGTATAGTTTTATTCAATGAAAAAAAGTGGCTCCATTCTCTTGAAGTAAATGAGTGGTAGTTAGTATGTTGCAGTTAAAAGATATAAAATGGCCAGGTGATCTCCATTACATCACCATACTTTCGTTTCTCTGAAAAGTTGTGGTGATCTAAGAGACATCTGGCTTAGTGACTTCAGTTGAAAACGTATAAATCTGCCGACCCTTTAAACCAAAAATTATTGTAATAGCGCACAGTTTGATTGGTAAGGTTGAGCAGTCCTAGTAATTAACATCATCAATCACCAATTAATTAGTAATAGTTGAAATACTATGCTGATGTGCCCTTCCTTGCCTTGTCCACGCTTCCACAGTATCACTTTGTCTTCATATGATCCTCCCAATGTGACCATCTTCACTGGCACACTTCATCAACTATTAATTAGGTGACAAAATCCAAAGAAAGAGTACATGAAAGTGACCTTCATTCATGTTAACCTTATATTCCAAATTACTTATACTATTTGATAATTCTCCATGATTGAATTCTGAGATACCCTCTTCCCCCCTGAATATTCAAGATGATGTAACATCTATTTTTTAATAATTGATTACAAACTTATTCAGTGTTGCTGTTCACTGCACATATCACTGCAGAAGCAATTTAATAATTAACGTGTCACATGGAAAGGACCATGCTTAGCAGTTGGACATATGAGGGTTTGCATTTGACATACACTTATTTTAATTAAGCTATTAAATTTGCTAGCACTAAATTAAATCTTCTAAAACTTGAAATCTTTCTGAGGCATTTATTCAAGGCCCAATATTCGTCAGCACTTATTTTGATTCTCCTATATTCATGAATCTATTTATCAACATGATGATTCCTTCAAGATGTATTTTAGAAATAAATTAGGAGAATATGAGCTGGAAGTTCAAATGGGTAAAATAGCAGACAATAGCTTTTTAAATTTAAATATGAGATTAAAGTTACAAAATAAAAAAAAAATGAGAATACCAGATATATATGTTCATCTATTCCGGACATTAACCCACTTTGATTGCAATGGTTGGTTAATTGGTTTTGATGAATAGATTTTGAACAACAGAGTTTTAAATTATTAAGTGAATTTAGTTATTCGGAATATTTTGAATTCAAGAGTTTGAAATAAATAAATAAAACTGATAAAAGTATAGTTATAACAATTTGAAACATTAAATTACTATAATATAATATAATAAGAGAGGATAATTTAAATAAAGTCTTCTAATCACAGTATATGTTTACTTTTTAATTAATGAGTTTTCATGGAGTAAATGAATTTTATTTATGAATTTTGTAGTTCATCTATCTTTAAATTCAATTTAATTTAAAATATAATATTTTTATTTTTATTAGTTATTATTAAGTTTAATTAAAATAAAAATTTAATATATTTTTCTTTTACTATTTGTATTACATTATCCTTTTTTTTCATTTTTACATGTATTATTCATATATTGAGTACAATTATTATACAAATAAATAATACCAAAAAAATGTGTTAGTTAACCAGTTTAATTGCAGATTTGGTGATATGTTTCTAAAAATTAAAAATCATTTCAAATATAGAGTATACAATAATATGAATTTATGGGAATATAAACATTAACTTGGAATCGCTCACAATAAAGTTTTTTATAAATCAACAACTACTCAACAATATCCCTTACATGCCTTATGTTAATTTTTCATATGAACTATTAATAATAATAATAATAATAATAATAATAATAATAATAATAATAATAATATTATTATTATTATTATTATTATTCATTAAAATAATCAGCATGAGATATGAATTACGAAGGTTGACCTGATGTGCATGTGAATAGTGAACCTCAGCCTAATTTTCAACCTAAAATTTAGTACTTCATGCTCAAATCATGACTCATTTTTTACTTACAAAAAAAATAGCATCAATGAAGCCCTAAAATACGAAAAATCACACCCTTCTATGAATATTCCACGGTCAAATGAAGAATCAAAAATGAAAAAGAAAAACGAACCAAACATTGTTGTCGTGGAAAAAAGATATTCGTGAACGTATCACAAAATCAATACTCATAAGTAGACGTGCTTTTCCCTCTCACGTCAACGTATACAACAATTCTTTATAAATATAAATAATTCATGTTTGAATTAGTTTATTTCAAAAATTATTTTTTGACAATTTTTTTTAATAAACTGGGATAATTCCTTTAGTATTAATCATAGTTAATCATATGAAACAACTCACCCATAATTTTTACTGATATTAATCATTTAACAGATAAGTTAATATTTCGTATTAATAATACAGTAGTATAATTATATATAACGAATTTTTTAAACCTTTGAACAACAACAAAAAAACTACTCATATAGTGTGTTAATTAGCTCATTAACTCCTTCATTAATCTACGCAAGAATTTCTTCATCGTATTCCTCTGTCTTCACCATTACTCACTCCCCACTTCATTCAAAGCTCTGCCCGACAAGTACGCACAGAAAATTAATATAATAAATATGGAAGAAAAAAAATCTTAAGTCAAAACAAATGAAAGTGGTATTAAATTTCCATGGTCAAATGATGAATCCGAATAAAACAAAAAACCCATTGAGACATTATTTTGGTGGAAAAGAAAGAGAAATACAAGGAAAGTAATATATATATATAATATATAAAATAAAAACTGATAAAAATTAATACTATAATTTTTTTTGCATAAATAGAGGGTCTTATGTATATCTATTCCTTTTTTTTTTCTATTATTATATCTGACCCCAACAAATTAATATAATTGTACGTATTTATAAATTTATTCATGTAGTACTAATAGTTAAATGTGTTTAGTGGATGATTGTGTAATCAAATTACTGAGATATATAGGTTATTTTGTTTTACAATTATCAATGTTTCTAATCATTATACACAATATTTAACCATTAAGTCAACCCATTAAATCAATTTAGTAAGAATTGTAAATGTGAAATTTTATATCATAAACCATATATAAATGATAAACATTTTTTAAGTTTTATTTTCTCTAATGTGGGAAATTTTAACTAATAATTTTTTAGAAGATAAATATTTATAATTCCTTTAACTAGAATGAGAAAATATATTCATTATCAGCCTGTAAAACTCTTTAAACTATACATAACATAGGTTTGAAAATATATAAAAGTGCTGGAAGGCTATTCAAATCAAATAATGAAGGCCTTCATCTACATCACAAGTTTTTTCTTTTTGCAGAGCCACCTAAGTGATCTTTTTCTCTATAATTGGTACAAAATTGGATGAAATAGTTGCAAGTTGCAGCTCCTTCTTCAAGAAAGATCACCACTCTTCACACCCCCACTCAAAATCCAAGGATGTTCTGCAACCACATGACAGGTGAATTAATTAATAACGTTAACAGAAGAAACTCTAAAGGCTAAACAAAAAATGAAAGGAAACAATAATGAACTTTTAGAGAAGATTAATAAACGTACTCAAAGCTTGGTGTGCAGATATACGTCTAGAGGGATCCCTACAAATCATCTTCCTGAGGAGATCTTTAGCAGGAGCAGAGACAGACCCAAAAACTGTGGTAGGAAATCTAAGATTAGCCCTTAAAACAGCTTCAAAAATTTCTGCAGCAGAGTCTCCATAAAAGGGCGGAAAGCCACTCAACATAGCGTAAAGAATGACCCCACAGCTCCAAACATCAACTTTCTCATCGTACTCTCTCCCCATGATAACTTCAGGCGCCACGTAATAAGGGGTGCCCACCACGCCACTCATGGTTCTGCCTTCACCGAACCACTCTGCGGACCCGAAGTCGGAGAGTTTAAGGTTGTTGCCTTCGTCGAACAGGAGGTTTTCGGGTTTGACGTCTCTGTGGGCGAGTCCGAGCGCGTGGCAGTGCGTGAGAGCTTCGAGAAGCTGCTTGAGGAGGGAGGCGGCGTGGGGCTCCGGAAGGGGGCCGTCGGCGATGCGGTCGAAGAGGGTGCGGGGCTGGCAGAGCTGGAGAACGATGATGGAGGTTTGGGCGTCCTGGAAGGCGTCGACGATTTTAAGAATGTTGGGGTGGGGAGAGAGGAAGGTCATGACTTTGGCCTCCATTTCAAGGCAGTGGCGGTCGGTGGCGTCGGTGAGGAGGCGGTTGTTGATGAGTTTGAGAGCGTAGAATTGGTTGGATGATGGGTGGAAGCAGCGGAAGACGGTGGCGAATTTGCCTCGACCGATTTCTTCCAACGCTTGGTATTGTTGTTTCTTGAGGGCTGCTTCTTCTTGGTGCATTTTCTGTTTGGTGGAAGGGAGGGTGTGTGTGTGTTGGTATATATAGAATAGTTTGTGTCTGTGTGTGAAGAAGAATATATGAGGGGATATTCGTTGAGTTTTTGACCAGTTATTCAGTTATTTCTATTGTGGGACCACCACGCTCTCGTTCACTATTCACCCACCCTTTCAAACTATTCTCCACCTTCATCACTAACTCCTTTTCCACCCACCCTTTCTTCTTTCTTTCTTTTTTCAAATTTTCCACCATGTAACCAAAGGATGCAGTTTTATCATTTATACTAATCACTTTATTATATTTAATTCGGCACAATTTCATCAGAACAGTGAAAAAGATCATGTAATCAAGATTTATAAGATGTAGAGATGATTTTGTTCAAAAACATATTTAACTAACAAAATATTCCTTTTTGGGATAGAATATAAAAGTTTATCTTTGATAAAATAGTTTAAAATTCTAATTGCAAATAATTAAAATATATTTTAGATACGCTTTCTAGAACAATTCAAAATAACTGTTACGTAAATTAGTAATTTTATTTGGTGTATAACAACTATTGTTAGATGATGATATGATACTGTAATGTCGCTTCTAACTAGATTAATCATTTTTTTTATACAGTGAGACTCAGACAAGTTTAAAAATTTGATATTGATGCAATGAGTTGAAATGGGTCTTACCTTTTTTTCAAGCGATAAAGCAAATTCGACTATATTTTTCTTGTTGATAGATTATTTCCGTTTTATCATATTCATCATACTTTAAAAACCTTTTATGTGTTTTTTATCTTTAATTAAAAAGATTATTGTATATTCAGATTAGTTTCATACTTTGTACGAAAAAAATAGGTTAGTTTCACACTGGTTGACAATATTACGAAACTATTCCCTTGAACGAGAGACAGTAGGTAACAGTAACATCAACATCTCTTTTGTGTGATGATTTGAAATTTTAAATTTGAAATTACATGTAAATTGAAGTTCATTAGTAACGTTTAATATTTATATTTAGAGTTTAAATAATACTCTTTTTATACTATCATTTATTTAATTATAAATTGAATTAAATTGTATACATACAAATCATTTAACCCCTAATTGTTTTGTATAATATCATTTAATCAAATATTGTACATCAAATTACTCAATTTGAACAAGATTATTTCTCAAAATATTTGTAATCTATATAAAAACACTTAATATTATTAACGCATTTTAGTTAAACTCGTGTTTTAATAATTTTAAGTGTTATTTTTTAAAATATAAATAAAACGTAAAATACTTTTAACCCTAACAAATGAAAGTGTTAACTTTTGCCCATTGAGAAAAAAAAAGATCATCTTCCCGTTTGCTATCTCATAGAAATGTCACTTATATTCCATACTCCCACAAATGAGATTAAAGAAAAACTACTTCCATGCACTCCATTTAATTCATGAGAAACCAAAAGATTTTCTTTGAAAGACTAGACCAAATATTTAAATCTTTATAAAGATTAAAACATATTTAATCTTAAAATAAATTTTGTTGACCAATAATAAACTAGAAAAACTATATAGTGATAGACTTAAATGCAACAGAATGGAATGAAGTGGACAAAATACTGAACTACAATGACGCAGGGTATAAAAATAAAATTGCAGTGTAGTTACGAACAAATTATTATCAATTATTATAATATAACAATGAAAATTCTGCGTTCCAAAGTTCAGAAACGTTAAACATCAGTATGTTCATTTCCTTATTCATCTGAAAATAAGGGCTAAGTTTAAATATTTCATTAAATACAAAAATGATACTAGATATATTTAATCAACTTAAACGACCTTTTAGTAGCATTTTTATAAGTCCACATGGATTGGACAGAAGAGAACTAAAGTTTCCTCTAAATAGTAGATAGAGAAAATCCAATGTACAGCCTCTGTGTATGCTCAGACAAATCGAAAAACGCAGAAAAGACATGGCCTTTTATATGTGTAGTACTACACTTTCTTTAAACTCTTCAGTGGCCTAAAAAGAAAAAGAAAATCGGTAAAAACAAATAACAGCCTGAGCCATAATTAACGAAACAAATCAGGAATGTACTCTTGGACAGATCCGAGGCACAAGTGACTCGATCAGTAAATCAAATTACTAAAAATCCATCAGAAATCTCGCTACTTATGGTACGCGTCTCAAAATGATGTCAATTTAATTCAACTTGGCTAATCACCTCTCAGCAAAGGTCCTCACTTTATATGGACTTTGGTCCAGCGACAAAGCTTCCAAGATAATGGTCCCAATATATGTCAATACATGCAGGTCTGAATATCGTTGTTGCTGCTTGCCCCCACCCAAAACACATTCCATAGCGAAGCTTGGAATTCCTCCCCTTTGGGGCAAAGTTGGCCTTCAAAGCTGAACTTGAGTCATGTGTCTCTGAACAATGGCCAGTCAATCCGATATGCGGCATTAATACTTTTCATACACTACTAATGTATACTGTTCAAAACGTAATGAACTTAAAAGTTAAGAATGCTTTCATAATTAAGAGGATACAGAAAAATTATACACACTGCATAGTAGTCTGATGTCCGAAAGGGCTGCAAAAAATAAGACCAAATAACATGATAAAATGGAGGTGCCAGGGGTATTTCGACCTCTTTTCTCTTCCTCCCCCACTCAAAATGTACTTTCACGGAATTAGGGGAGCCATGAAGAGAATGGAAAGGTGGGTGCGAGTAGAATCTCATGAATTTGACCAGGGAACAGGTCCAGCACAAAATCATAATGGCTTAAATTGGGCTAGCCTCCAGCTTGCATCTAGGAAGAAAGTCACAGTTTGGGTCAATATCGAGAAAACACCGGTTCTGGGCATCAGGGCAGGTGGAGATAAAAACATAAATGACTTGAGATACTTGTATTCCTCCGCACAATAGATAGATTCGGGCTTTGTTATTGTTTAATTATATTTCCTTGTCTTCTTTATTTATTATGCAAACTGTTTAGTTGTAAGAAAATATGTTTTACCATGAGAATGAGAGGGTTCAATAATAACCATTAGACGTCAATTATGACAATTTCATTTAAAATCTCACGTGATTGTTTATTATATTCCCCCAAGCGCACTCTTGCTCGTGTATCCCAAGACTCTTCACAAAATCATCATTTCCTCTGCCTTCTAACTTCATCAAACTCTCCAATGTTTGATGAAATGGAACATATATATCATATAAAAAGAACAAGAGGGACAGGCATGTTTTTTTATTTAAAAAAACAAAAAGAAACGAACGAAAAGAAGAGCGACCGCTACAAGCCCAACTGCAGGACCTCATGAAGGATTTAAGAAGGCCACATTTATTTATTCATAATTTTTCTATTGCCAGATTCCTACGTCCATGAATCCATGGCGGAGCCCCTGAACATTTCCATTAGAGTTTGAAGCCATACAGCATGTCACTAGTATTGGACACAGCGATGAACTTAAGTTCCCTTCATCTCGTTTTTTCTTTCTTTCATGTGATATTCATGTTTCAATTCATTCAACATTGGAGACAAGAATAATTGATGAAGTCAGTTGGACTTATAAACGGATAGAGAAAATGACGATTTTTGAAAGAGAATAATAAAATGGAGGAAGAGAGTCACGAGAAAGTGTGCGTGGAAGAACGGAAGACACAGTCTCATGTGAGATTTCAAATTAAACTTTTATTTTCACAGTTTATTTTTATCCAATGGCTATTATTGAACCCTCTTATTCTAACAAACAATAAAACATCTTTCTCACTAGTTGTGGCGGCAAGACACGAATTGATCATAATGCAACGAATTGATCACGAGGCAAGCTGCACAATAAATGCAAGCTTCCACGCCCAAATCCTAATACACAGCATTGTAGTAACAATTATGCCCCCTAGATTGAAATTTCTAATTCACTACTGCAAGAATGCTATTGAACATGCGATGCATGTGCAAAAGTAATTAAATGAAAAAAGCACGATAATTTTGATTTGCTGGCCTGGAATGCCAGCAACTTGCCAAAGCCAGGGCAGCTTTGTGCTGCCCTGATCCGTATTTAGCCCTATCTGAATTTGAATAGGGCTCTGTTTCCAAATTATATTATAAATGCAATAAGTATTATCATAGTTCAACTTACATAAATGATGTCAGAAAGGAGCCTCTAGTGATTCATCCCAAACTTCTGCACTACCATTTGATGCATCCTCTACGTCTTCTTCCATTGAAAGCCTAATATATTCTCTATGAGCAAAGCGATCCCACTCTGTCAATGTAGGATTCTCACGTTCCTGTTCACACAAGAACATATACCAAGACAATCAAAACACCAAAAATAGTCAATCATGACTCAACAGCGCAATAACTTCTGTCAAATATTCATGCACCTGACGAATCAAAAATGGGTCACGAGTTTCAAAGGCCATGAACTTGTTCAGATTGAACAGGATATTGAAAATACTTCCTGAGAGTTTACCACCTTTCAGGTCTCGCAGAGTTATATAGCTCTCATCCTACAGAATCAAGAATTTGAATTTAAAATTAAGGGGAAAATATCTCAGCTAAAGGATAAATCAACCAAAAGGACGGACAAAGGACAAGAAAAGGAGGAACCAAAAAATTGAAATTGGGTCTGTCATTTTTCCAAGACAACAGAATGTTACATTAGCACATCATATTCCAGCTAGAATGGCTTCCCAACAACATAATGAAGAATCAATTGAAGAAAGATTGAAAGACAAACCTCAGGTCCAACCATGTCAATAATCTGGCACAATATATCCTCAAAAAGCACAGGTTCTTGGGCCATGCATTCCATTCGATGCAATTGTTCCTCATAAAAAAATTGCAGTTCATTCCGTGTCAGAACTCCATTTCCATCCAAATCAATGCACTTAAACCTAATCATGACAAATCAAATCACATAATAATTAATTAAAACCACAAAGGTCAAACATTCAATGTTCACTTAAGACTGTACTTAGTAAGAAAGGAAATAAAAAACAGAGGGAAGTGAAGAAAACCAAAAGGTGGAAGACTTCAACAAAATGAAAAAGGGAAGGGAAAAAAAACAAACATCCAAAGTTCTTCCATTTTTTTCCATATATCAAGCAGCCAATTTCCATCTATCCATTTCCCCAATCCTGTTTTCAGCTTCACCTTTTGTTCAAGCTACACCTAAGCATACTACCCTACTACACAGGTTACAATATCATATGACACGAAGGGCTTTCTTTTCCCGAGGCAGGTGTGTTTGGATGTGTTCGAAACTGTTTTGCAAACTGTCTAAAAAATTAAATGAATAAAACCTGTTTGAGAGACTGTTTTCACCATGCAAATATTTAAAACAGCTTTATATTGTCCATGCCTTCTAGATTTTGTGATTTGAAATTATTCAAAAATAAAGGAAACACCTAATGAAAGTCGTTTTGGGGATGTTAAGAAAATATAGTGGTTAATGGATCGGAAACAAAATACCAATACTCAAGACTTGGCTCAGATGATTTATCCTCTTCTGACAGTATGAAGTAAACAAAATCTTCATAACCCATCTTTCCCTCAACCTTACTGGTAAACCTTCTAGAAACCTGAGATAACATTGAGATGAATCAAAATTTGCATCTTCAACAAATGATCTGATAATTCATATAAACAGATGTGAAAGGATAATCATGTGTATTACGAGGAACAGGTAGGGCTTTGGGTTGTCCGTGGCCCAAGACAACAATAGTCAAATTACAAGACAGAAGAAGCAACACACGATACAGTAATCCACACCAACCTGGGAAAATATTCTATCAACAATTCGATAGGTAAGCGCATGGTTACCATATCTGATAAGATTCTCTTTGTCTATCAGGAAATCATGATCTGTATCCAGCTCCCAAAACTTGCAGTAAATAACGTAAAAATGCTCATAAGAAAAGTACCTGCAGATAATTTCAAGGTAAAAAAAGATTAAGGCATCTTAATTTGCATATATTTAGTTCATTTGAATAAAGAAACCAAGGTCATTTACGTAGGTGATGGAAATTACATCTTAAAAACGTATACCTACCTCAAAACCTTGTTTATATCCTCTTCTTCTTCAGCATGAAGCATTGCATCAATTATGTTTCCACGCTTCAACTCCCTCAGGGTGAGACAACCATTTCCTGATCTATTAATGTAGTAATATATTCTGTATATGACAGTTTCAGCTGGACCATCAGAAAAACAAGTAGTTATGAACATTGCACCACGAAAAAATACAAAACAAAAACATTATATCAGACATCAGCCTGATAGATGATAATGTCAACAAAGTTGAAAACTGGTAGATGGGAAAATGCCAGCTAGAATTATTTCAGTAAGTGTAAAGATGATTGATAAGCAGAGCTGGCAAAACAAGAACATTATATCAGATATCAGCCTGATATATGATAATGTCAACAAACTTGAAAAACTTGTTACATGGGAAAATGCCAGGTAGAATTATTTCAGTGTAAAGATGATCAACAAACAGACCTAGCAGGTATGTGGGTGAGTTGCTTAAGCAGGAGAAAAACAAATGTTTAAAGAGTATCCAATACATTTGAATTGATAAAGTAAGCCACTCGATAGGACACCGTTCTGCATGGGCTTGAGTAGAAAAAAATTATTTGCCCAAACCAATAGCTTATAAATGACAGCAGCAGCCAATACCCAAAGATTTTAAAAGAAAAACATAGCTAGTTACATTTTGTAAGGTAAAGATTGAAACGAATTTCATGAAAGCACCCTACATGGGATTGAAAAAATAAATGCAGTGTCAGAAACATGCTGCCTTGTTCTGCTTATGTCACTTTACTTAAAATGTTATATTTTTTTATTGTTCATCTATTGTATGATGCATAAATCAATTCTATTCGATTCACAATTCGTAAAATATCTCTTCCAACTCACAATTCATAAAAAAGTCATAAAACAGATCTACTGATTCACAATTTATAAAATAGCTCTTCTGAATACAATTTGTAAACTAGCTCTTCTGATTCAATAACCATGACTGGGATATTCTAAAACTCCACCTCATGCTAAAGCTGGCTAAGCAGAAACAGAGAACTAAGCCCCAAAAAAAAGGCTAGGGATAGTTTAAACAACATGACACACGCGGAGCCCATGTGCTAGTAAGAACAGCAGGTAAAAAGTGCTCATAAAGGCACATAAGAGGTTATCCAATAATGGCACTCTGAGGAATGGTCAATTGGTGACTTCTGAACAAGACAAATGTGTCTGGTTGAACAACCAAAGATTAAACACGGCAAATCAGCCTCAACAGTTGTATTAAAAACAGAGAAATAAAGGCCAAACTAGAGAAGAGTTGCATTTTAGGGAACTCAGCAACGAAATAGTTATATGATAGGTCACAGATTAAGTGATTGGAGCCAAGGGAAAGATTAAACACGGCAAATCAGCCTCAACAGTTGTATTAAAAACAGAGAAATAAAGGCCAAACTAGAGAAGAGTTGCATTTTAGGGAACTCAGCAACGAAATAGTTCTATGATAGGTCACAGATTAAGTGATTGGAGCCAAGGGAGTTGGATGGTATCAAATAGAGATGTATGTCAAAGGCAAAACTGAAAAGAGATGAGCAAAAAATAAAGTTGAGGTTGAAGATGGTCAATAACTATTCTATGGAGTAGTTCCACTAATTCTAAATAGCAAAAAAGAGAAATGCCCCTCAGAGTGGATGCTGTGGCTCTAATATAATGTTGGAACAGCTATAAAACTTTACTGCAGTTCAAAGTAATCTTTTATAAGGTTAACATCAACAAAAAAACAGCTCTAGGGCAGAAGAAGACATTCATGCCTTCCAATAACCCCCACAATGGTTTTGTTTATGAATCATGTATGGCAAGAATTTCAAACTTATTAACCGATGTCTACAGTTAAACGTACATGAACCCCTAAATACAAGGTTATAACCAAGATGGAAGACAAACCATATCTCTCTTGAAACTCAGGTGTACTCTGCAGGAACTCCAACCCTGGATGAGTTGCCAAAAGCTCACGTAGCACAGGTTTAAAATCATCCTGACAAGAAGTATAATATGGTTAGAAACAAGATTATATACAATATCAAAGCCAATAAAATCATCAAAAGTGCCACAAATAATAAATCATACTAGAATCAAATAGGAACCAAAGAAATGACTATTTTGATAGATATAATCTGGCCATGGCTAGGTGTAACTCTTAGAGGGGGAGAAGAAAACCTAATGAACAGTTGGAAATATAAAACCAATAGAAGCAAAATACCTGAGTAAGGTACTTGAGCTGCGGTTGCTTTAAAATTGTGTATATTTGGGTTGCTATATCTTTTGTCAACATGTTTCCGTTGATCCAATAATCGATAAATGCTTTCCTGTAGGAATATTAAAACAAGGAATTAAGCACAAGTATTAGGAATTACTAATTGCAGGGAACAGGACCATTCAAGTATAGTTCCTAAGTTATGGAAGGAGACTTAAATAAAAACATACTCATTTTATTAATAAATATAAGGCCGTTCAAGCAAGAAATCAATCAGCATACTGCCAAAATGAATTGAAATAGCAGTTTACAAGTGTAGCTTCTGAATTAACACCAAGAACAAGAGACCCATAGAGAATATCTTGGTCAAACAATGTGTACGACTAAGTTCAGGACATATGCTTGTTTCTGCCGACTTGCCTCTTCCTATTATTGTTTGGTTCCTTCATCTTTTGGCCTTGAACAGTACAGCATCAAATACAGTTTTACATATCATAGTAGAAAGAACTAAAAACCTTCACTATTCAATACATGATCCATAGAGGAAATTTAATGTTCTTTCCTTTCTAGTCAAATTCTGACATACTTTTCAGTTAAGATCATGTTTGTTGATAGCAAAGAAGGAGAAAGCACCCAAGAGGGAAAAAGATATAAACATTTCGTTCATGGAATAAATCATAACCTTCTACAGCCTCTTCAACAAACCATCATTCATTTTTTAAATGACAACACATTCCTGATTTCCTTACTTTTGACATGTCAAACAAGGATGATTTCTAAAGGTCTCCAAATTCAATACTTACTAGAAATTTGGTTCTTAAAGATTACAACCGATAAAGTACAGTATTATATTTCAAAGTGTCCCTTACATTTTTTTTGGGGGGGGCAGGGGGTCTTAATCACCTCTTTCACAAAAGCTCTGAAAGAAAACTTTCCCCAGAAAATATAATATTAACACACTATTTCAAGTGATTTCTATCAATGTTGAAGTCTGTTATATTTATAAAATGACTACTAATTTGACCAAGAAACCAATACTCGTTTGCTTGTTTTAGGTTGATTTCTAACAACTTTCCATATCACACCTCGGATTAATTACTATTAACATCATTGTTGACTTTACAATGATATAATGCAACTAATTTAAATTTAAAATCCTTGAAACTAGTGGGAAGAGATATTTGAAAACACAACTAATTATGGATAGGGGGCAGGCATAGATAAATTGTTTATGGCATTTGTGGAATATAGAAAATGAAGTGAGGCCACTAATACAGCATGTAAACTGATGCATCCCACCTCCCTTGAGCTTGACAAATGAATTAAGGATCGATCCACCACTACCAGTATCACATCCATTATTTTCGTTATAAACATGTAAAACTCAGAACAATTCACTGAAGACGGCTCCAATATGTCAAAGAATCATTCAATCTTACGGGAACTAAAGAATGTTTCTATCTTTTAAGAGACAAATTATTTGGGGAAGGGAATTAAACATTAATACATTATAGCAGCAGGGTAATTTGTGAATAAGGGTAAGACTTGAGAAACTTGTAAGCTTAAGGCTTTGTATGATGAAGAATTCACGTAGTAACCTAACATAAACAACATACTGGGTAAATCCTTAAAGAAAAATCTAATCATACAAAAAAAATTGGGAGGGAAAATAGAACACACAGGAAGGGAGTGGACAGTGTAAGTTGACCCCTAGTTTGATTGGCCAGTGGAATAAAGAAATTAATTATCAAAAATAAATAATGGGATAGTCAGGAATACAGGTGCTTTGGGTTCCAAGTTCTTTCCTTTTTCTGAATAATTACACAGTAGTCATCATGTTCCAGCTCTATTCAGTGTAATGACATCTAAATAAAACTTTTTAGATATCCAAACTGCTGAATCCAAAAACCACTATCTACAGCACAAAAACATATAAAAGCATAGTTTTTTTTAAAATAATAAGATAATAATAAAGTACACACCTTGTCACAACTCCAGTTCCATTATCAATCTTTCTAAAAAGAGATGTGGAAAAAAAAGATGGCAGCTTGCATACTTCCTTAGTAACTGTCTTGAATTCTGCCAACCAAAGAAACAAGCAGAACACAATTAAGCTTGTAGTCCATTACTTCAAATATTCATTTTATTACAAAGTAGTTTTCAGATAGATAGTCACTTATTGACTTATGGAAGCATTAAAACTATTTTTTTTATTTAAAATGAGTAGGGGTTGTGATTGCTTAAAAAGCTAGGATGTGCTCGATATTGGAAATCACAGTTTCCCCAATTGCAATTGCCCCTTCAGACTATAACGCCCCTATACTCCCAATATCTCACCATGTATCTGCAGGCCATCCATGTGATCATGAAATAAATGGTCAATTCTAATAAGGCACTGTTCTTTCAGTTCATTTGGAGGAGGACGCCCAAATTGAAAGTAGAACTGCAAGCACACAGGTATCTAAGTTATCAGTAAAAACATAACATGAAAAGGGGGAGGGAGTGGGTGAGAAACAAAAAAGAAAAAGAAAAAAAAGTACACAACATACTCACAAACAGTTAGCAGGCCAGTAACAAAAGAAAAAGCATCACAAATAAAAATATTAAGAAAAACATCACATAAATAAAGAGATACTCGCAAAAAATTATTAGATGGGCCTAACCTGAGGTATCAATTCTTTAACTGGCTCACTAACAACCTTCAAAGGAGAACCCAAATTAGAAGGGCCAACTCTTTGTTTCACTATGCGAGGGGAGCCGGATGAACTTCTTGGCGAAAGAGGTGGTGCAGTGCCAGCAGGAAACATGGAGGGCAAAGAATTGCTTGAAGCATTTGGACTAGAGCAACTTCCTGGGACATTCAAGGGAGCACCTGACTTTGCTTCATTTAGCAATGATGTTACCTACACATATTAACAAGTGAGACATAAGATTAAGAATAAAATCACAAATGCACGAATTTATCATTTAAAGATTGTTTAAAGAGGGAAACTAGACCAGTAATAAAGCTCAAAAATTTTAAAAAAAAAAGTTAACGACCAATATTTCTTTCATGAGTATCATCAAGACTTATTTATATAGCTTGGGAGAGTGGGAAGATTCTAATAGAGTCCTTCCTATAATAAGCTGTGGTGATTTATCTTAAGGAAAGAGATTGAGACATAACAGTAGACATCAATCACTTATTAACATAAAAATATATTGAGTATATCTAGGGAAAAATCACAATAATGCTCAAGAAGAGGTGTATGGAATCCCACACCAACGGCTATCTTTTATTAACATAGATAATAAATAATAATTAATAATCCATCATTCTAACAAAAAACATTATGGATTTGAGTATTATTATTCGAATGATTATTAATTTATCATCTGACAGCGAAAGTTGCTACGGATGGATATACAATGAGAAGCGTTAAATGAACAATGTTGTAATATGTTGATAGATTTCCTAATTGAGGAACATGTTACAAAGCGTACCAATCGATTACTTTCAGGAAGCGAAAGCCACTGCTCGAAGAGCGTCTCGACGAAGCTTAGGTTAGATTTGAGTGCCAAAGCGGACACCTCAGGGAGCTGCAACAAATCGACATCCAACGACGCCGTATCGCTAACGACCTCCATGCTCATCTAATTGAAACCGTAACTGTATCTCTCATTCACGAACCGAACCGCGCAGAGAACAAAGAGAAACCTGCTTGAGCGAGCTGAATTTGAATGCCTTTGAATCGAAACTGCGTGCGCCAATCAGATTCTATATCGGAATGAAACAAATGTGGTGGAGCCAGCTGCGGATTCAGCAGGAACCCTAGATCTTTCTACTGTTGGGAATTTACGATCAATTACCGATGCAGATTGAGGAAATGGAACGGTGCGGCGATCTGGTGAGAGGTTTGGATGGAGAAAGAATGCGCAGGGGAAATAAAATTGGGTGTAAATTTCTGCAGAGATCCACGCGAATTTGGAGGGAGAGAGAACAAATGTGTATGCAGACACTGGGAAAAGAATGAAGAGAGGCGTGTTGATTTTGCATTTTTGTATATTTTTTATTTGTTTGGAAATGAAGAGAAAGAGCATAAAATGAAAATTTGGCAGGTTGACACGTGGTCTGCTTACGGAAAATACGGTTTTTTTGAGTGCAGTCATCAGTCTTCACATGTTAGAGGATCTACGTCTACAGTCAACACCACTTCCAAGTTCCCATCCATGCTTCCACTATTTTTTTTTTTGGGTAGCACTCTAGTAGTACTTTATTTAATTATACATACCCATGGTTCCATTATTGCTATTGAATAGTATTAAATCAGGAAAATGTTATTTGTACGATACAAAATATAATTAAAATAAAAATATAGGTGGAAGGAAATTTAAATATATATTGCAAATTTTATGTTTTTTCGAAATTATTTACCTTTTCTCTCTTTGTCAATTTACCATCTATTTCTTTTTTTATCTTTTTTGTGCATCGTATTTATATCATAAAATAGTACCATGTTGGATTCCATAGATTGAATATTGAGATCACAGTTGATATTTTTTAATAACTTGCATCAATAATGAATATTTTTTTTTGAAGAAGTGGACAATAACGTGGAAATAAAATATTATGACACACAAATAAAAAAATGACATTAGAATATTTGAAATTATCAAATTCACGATATGTTTATAATTGTACCAACTTTGTTTATGATAAATATGTTAAATGTTAAGTTGATTAGTTAGTGTGTATTCATTTGTTTATTTGTGATCATAATAATTTTTAATCATGGTATACTGCATGAGATTTAGTTTGAAATAAATGTGTACTTATATGATGTAAGAAAGAAAATAAAAATAAATTTAATTCTTATTTCTTAATAAAAATAATATCAAAATTAATTTGTCCAATGAACTAAATTATAGTTGAGTGAGTATTTGTGGTAAGATGTGAAATGACTCATAAGAATTTTAACATAAATATATAAAATATGGAAGTCTTTCAATAAGTTTAAAAATATACCAAACATAGTGTTTCGATTTCATATTCATTAAAATAATATTATTAAAATCAATTATTATATTTGAAGTATTATCCATATTAACGTTGAATTGATTAGTTCGTCTACTCATTTATTTATTTGTGTCATCGTTAAATAATGTCAAGAATAATTTGATTAATGAACTAAATTATAGTTGATTATACATTTAAGGTAAGGTGTGAAATCACTCATAAGTTTTACCAAATGTATATTACACATAAAAGATCCAAGATATAAGATATGGAAGTCCTTTAAATTAGAGTAGGATATTTGTGTTTTATCTTTATATGGAGTTTTCTTTTAAAAGGGTATTTTATTTCTATTTTTATTTCATCAATTAATTTGTTAATTTTATTAATGATTACATTAATTTAATTATATTTAAGCAAAGTTACTTGAATTGTGATTCTTTAATTCGTCCATATTTGCTTTTAAATTAGCATTTGGCTGTTTTTGTTTTCAATATAGTACTTGCAGTCTTCTAACATTCAAACGACAAGACTTTTAATGTTAATGTAAATAATGTAATCACTAATTCCAATAATTAAGTTAAATCCGTTGTTATACTTAATATTAAATACTTTACCTTTTTTCATTTAATATTTTTATAAAAAGAAATGATAATATATTTGTAGAACGAACAATGATAAAATTTTGTATTAAAAAGATTACTATTAAGAGATGTTGTCTCTTACATCTAAACATTTTATAAAATATAATGGAAAAGACATTTCATATCTTAGAAAGGTGATACACGGGACCGATACTTTATATAAACCTTTGGAGAGAGATTTTGAAAGAAAAAAAATTAAAAATAAAAGATAATGTGTGGGACGAAGGATTATCAGAGTTCATTTATAATTTTTCCAGCTTTAAAGAAAAGAGTTAATAAAAACAATTAGCTTTAATAGACATTTTGGTTTCTATATTGTGAGAATTTGCAATGTTTTTCTATATTTAATTTTTTTCTCAATTGAGTATTAAATTTTATTAAAATCTTCAATATTATTTCTTCTATTAGATTAATGTTAACAGTGTTAAGTATATGAGACGTAGCACTTTCAAGTTAACTCATGACACCTGAATAATAATAAAAGGATACGAATATAAACATAAATATGAACACTACAGTGAATTTTTGACAAAAAGGATTACATTGACGGATTTAATAAAATTTGAGACTCAATTGAGAAAAAAATGAAATTTGAGACTCAATTAAGAAAAGATATAAAATTTGGAACTCAATTGAAAAAAAAAACAAATATAAAAAAACATTACAAATTCTCATAAAATAAAAATATCTATTAAACCAAACAATTATATAAAAAAATAATAATTATATTTTTAAGTGTTTGTAATCACTTTTTAAATTTAAATAGTTTATTTTTATTTCAGTTTTAAAGTCTTAATTAAAAGTAAAATAAAAATATATAAAAAAATCCTTTTGTATATTATTAAACTAAAAAGTTTTATGCCATTCTCTTATTTTTATTTTTTTAAAACAAATATGCATTTTTATGCTAAATAAAACAAGAGTTTAGTTTTGTAATGAATTGTAGAAATAGTTAAATTATTATTATTAATCATTATTATTATTAAATAAAAACAATTATCATAATCTTAAGGATAAAATCGTAAAAAATGTATACACTAGATACTTTTTGTTAATTGTTATAGATATTTAAAATAATTTTTTATTTAATATCCAATTTAAACATGGTTCCATCTTCCATGTTACATTCTACGTTAACACCGAGTAACAACTACAAAAATCTCGTTATGTTCAATTATTCTTACTCTTCTTCTTTGCCTTTATCTAAGATAATTAAAGTAAATTAATGGAACTAAAAATTATACATTTCGGTGTGACGCTCATATAATACATCGTCACCGTTGAAACATTCTTTTTATCGAACTCGTGATTTCTACAGCTCAAAATTATGCTTTTACACTAAGCCAATATTGAAATTAGAAAGTAAAATATCCAAATATGTCAACAAATTCCTTTCTGATAAGGAATTTCAATAATTTCAAAAATTAAAATTCAAGATATTTTCTTTAAAATTAAATTTCACAAAAATATTAGTCAAATTTAAATATATAAAATAATACTTGATAGTTCATTTTTTAAAAATATGATGTAGGTCTTACTCAACTCAACTTAATATGGTATGAGTTTAACTCAATTCAGTGTCAAGATAGATCCAACTTGACTCGGTTAAAAGTGAGTCCAATTAGGATGAATTCGGCTTAGCTTGACCTAACCTGAGGGTAAACTTGTTTTGAACTAACTCTTATTGGATCCAACTCAATTCAACCTAGGATAGATCTGACTCTACTTAATCTAGAATAGACCTGGCTCAACCCGACCCTTAATAGGACTCGACTCCACTTAACCTGGGGTGGGCCTAGATCGAATTAGTCCAATGTAGGTCTGACTTTACTCGATCCAACGTGGGTTGGACTCCCTTAGTCCAAGATGGCATAACTCAACTCAACCCAACTTTAACTCGACTCAATTTGACTTAACATAAACCCTATCCATAATTTAATCATAATAGTATTTAAGAAGGTCCTATCCGTAATTCAATCATAACATTAGGTCAATAAAACATTAAAAGAAAAATTAAGAATTTTCTAATAACAAACAAATCTTGCTATTTTTAAAGTTGAATTATGTTATTTTATATGATTTATATTTTGCTGTTAAATTTGGTAAAAATGAAACTTTATAAAGTAATATAGTTTACTTTTTTTTTTCTTTTGTCACTTAGTGGATATATATATATATATATATATCACCTAAAATTATGTGTTTTAAAAAGCATGTTTATAAATGACTTACACAATTAGTCTATGAACAAATTAAAAATTGAAGTTTTGGATGTAACTCTTAAATTTTTGGTTTAATAGACATTTTGGTCCTAATATTTTATGAGAATTTATAATGTTTTCCTATGTTTATTTTTTTCTCAATTCAGTCCAATTTTTTTTTAATTGAGTCCCAAATTTTATTTTTTTTCTCAATTGAGTCTCAAATTTTATTAAATATGTCAATATGATCTTTTTTGTCAAAAATTCACAAATTGTAGTGTTCATATTAATGTTTATATTTGTACACTTTTGTCATTATTCACGTGTCACAATTTAACTTGAATGTGTCATGTCTCATATAGTTAATGTCGTTAACATTAGTCTATCAGAAGATATCATATTGAAGATTTTAATAAAGTTTAAGACTTAATTGAGAAAAAAATTAAATGTAGAAAAACATTGTAAATTCTCACAAAATATTGGGACTAAAATGTCTATTAAACTTAATTTTTTTAATAATCTATTGTGTTGTTTCATACATTTTTTAAATCGATGTACATAACAACTTGGTTATGTTAACTGTTTTTTTCTTGCAATAACCATAAATTATTTTAATTGTTTGTACTGGTTTACACTAGGTTTGCGAAGAAGAGTGAGAAAGGTTTGGAGAGGTTATATTGTACGAAATGAATATTACAAAGCTGGAAGAAGTTAGAGTAAGACTAAGATAAGAAGGGTTTGAAGAAGTGAGGTGAAATTTCTGTGTATGAACACAATTGATAAGAAAAAGAGATATATTTTTGTGTTTAAGATAATTTATGATGTTTTTCAATTGTTATAATTTTTTTTAACATTGTTAAAAGTTAACATTATTATCATTTTCAAATTGTTAAAAAGTATAAATATTAATCTATAACACATTGAAAGCCGAAAACAACTAGATTTAAAAGAATAATTATTTGTCTTGATGAGACTACATTATTTTCTTGTAAGATAAAAAAATCCGAACATTAAAAATAAATCAAAAGACTAAAATAATATAATATTAATAAGAAAGAAACACTTTATGAATCTAAATTTATTCTAAATAATAATTACCTAGATATTTTAAAAGATTTATAATTACTCTTAGTATTTAAATATTTTTCAATTTAAAATATAATTTAAAATAAAATAAAATATAAAATATGAAACGATAATGACAACAAGAATAAAGAATCTGAACGATAACAAAGAATGAGAACGACAACGATAACAAAGAATCTGAATGACAACTAGCAACGACAATCGGTGTAATCAGAATCGACAACGATAATCTGGAATCAGCAAAGGTGACGACAACGACAACGACAATGGTAACGGTAACGGTAATGACAAGTCAACGGTAACGGTAACGACAACGACAACAACAATGGTAACGGTAACGACAACGAAAACGACAACAGCAACGATAACGGTAACGACAATGGTGTAATGGTAACGGTAACGGTAATGACAACGACAACGGAAACCGGAACGACAACGGAAATCGAAACGACAACGACAATGGAAATGGTAACGACAATGGAAACGGGAATGACAACGACAACAGCAAAAGCAACAAGAATCGCATAACGACAATGGTAACTAGCAACGATAACGACAATAGTAACTGTAATCAAAGAACGATAACCTGAACGACAATGGTAATGGCAACCGGAACTGACAACGATAACTGAAATGACAACGACAACCGGTAATCGGTAATCTGAATCGACAACGATAACGCACAACCGTGAATCGTGAATCGACAATGACAACCAGAATCTGTAATGAAACCAAGAACGACAACAAAGAACGACTAACCGTAACTGACAATGGCAACTGGAACGATAATGACAACTGACAAATGCAATCTGCAACGATAATCGACT
Source organism: Lablab purpureus (assembly GCA_030347555.1). NCBI lineage: Eukaryota > Viridiplantae > Streptophyta > Magnoliopsida > Fabales > Fabaceae > Lablab > Lablab purpureus. Next base: position 19,863,719 of record CM059259.1, read on the forward strand.
GGCAATAAAGAACGCGCAACTGGTAATCTGTGAATGGCAATGACAACTAAGAACTAAACCGGAACTGTAATTGCAACAACAACTGCGACGCGGACTGTAACCGCAATCAGCAACGATAACGGTAACTGCAATAAGCAATGGTAACTAACAACTGAATCGCAACGACAACCGACAACCGTAACTACAACCGGAACTCAGCAACGACAACCGGTAATGGCAAACCTGAATCCAAACCGCAATCGTGAATCGTGAATCAGTAATCTGCAACGACAACCGGAACGTACAACCAGCAACTGGTGAACTGCAACCGGCAACCAAGAACTGCAACCGACAACTGCAGAACTCGGTAACTGGCAACGGTGAATCTGCAACGTAACTGAATCAGTAATCCGGTGAATCGCAGAACTGAATTCAACTGAACTGCAACTGTGAACTGCAACCGTAACTAACGCAGTGCAATCTGCAACTCAGCAACCGCTGAATCTGCAACTGCAACGTAATCCGCGAATCTGCAACCGTAACGGTAACTGTAACCGGCAACCGTAACTGCAACCGCAACTAACGAACTGCAACCGGCAACTGCAACTGCAATCCGCAACTGCAACGGTAACTGTAACCGGCGAATCTGCAACTGTAACCGCAACTGTAACTGTAACGGCAACCGCAACGTAACTGCAACGGCAACTGCAACTGCAACGTAACTGCAACGCTAATCCAGCAATCTGCGAACTGCTAATCCGCAACTGCTAACTGCAACGTAACGCCAATCTGGCAACGCTAATCTAACGCTAACTGTAACTGCAATCGTGAACTAACTGCAACTGCAACTGCAATCGGCAATCCGAACTGGTAATCTGCAACCGTAATCTGCAATCCGCACCGCAATCCGTGAATCTGAACCGTGAACTCAGAACTGAACGAACGGAACCGAACTGAACCGGAACTAGTAATCGTGAATTCGTAATCTGAACCGGCATCGAACGACAATGGCAACGACAACGACAACGTTAACGGAAACAACAACAACAATGACAACGACAACGTTAACGGGAACAACAACAACGACAACGACAACAACAACGGCAACGGCAACGATAACGACAACGACAACATTAACAACAACAACAACAACGACAATGGTAAGGGTAACGGTAACTCCACACATGTGTGTTGAGAATGAAAGAATAAATATTTATACGAAAAAGTAAAATATCATAATGAAATTATGAAAATTAAATTAGATGTAATAGTAATAGAAAAATAATTATCATTTAAAGAATAAGAAATAATCCTAAAGTGAGAAAATTTAAAGGACAACATTATTCTTCACCATTTGATCTGGTTTTGACTTTCTATTTGTAATCTTGTTCCATTATATCATCTATGCATTGTCCGTATGTGAGAGAAGAGGATAATGATTTGTTCTTTAGGTGATGAAATTTTTTTAAACTAAAAATGTGTCATTTAAAGAATAAGAAATAGCCTTAAATTGGAAAATTTACAGAAGAACATCACATCTTACCCTCAATCATTTGATCTCGTAATCTTTTTTCATAGTATCATCATCTACGTATATTTCGTGTATATACCACAATTTCCAGTATTACAGGATAGAAGAGAAGAGAAAAGGAGGATGATGGTCTTTTCAAAATGATAAATTTTAAAAAATGGAAGAATATGAAAAGTTATAAAAGAAAATAAAAAAGTTAAAAGGAATATAAAGATGGAGAAGTTAAATTTTTAATCGATTAAATTTATTATTATTTAAAAATATTTTTAAAAATAATAAAATAGAAATATTAAAATATATATACTAAAATGAGGAATCTCCATAAATTATAAATTATAGATTATAAATAAAAAATAAATAAACTTATTTAAAATTCCAATTGTGATAGATAGAAAAACAAAACAAAATTTAAAAATACCAGGCATGATCAGATAATAATAGACTAATAGCAAAAATTCAATGTCATTTTTCATTTTTTTAATTTAAAGTGTACAGTTGACAAAACGGTGAGTCTGTCACATTTTTGTTTGATTTTTTATTTTTATTTTTAATTATTTTAAAAAAATTTATTTTTTATTTTAGTATATATAATTTTAAAATATATTTAATTATATAAATATTTTTTTAAATTTTAATTAATAAATTAATGTATCTAATTAAATAAACTAAAATAATTATATTATTAAGAAATAAATTATTCTTGATAATTAAAATTTAATTTATAAATATTAATAATTTAAGTTATAGTATTATTATATATTTATATTTTGTAAATAATATAATATAAAAAATTATATTTTATTTTATTTTTAAATTAAAAAAATAGATTAACAAAATGAGTTAAAACGGATAAAGAGGTGAAAATCTACTTTGTCACTCTTAACCGAGAGTATTTATAGGATTTTTTCTTGGATTAAGGCGGCCAGAAGATTTTTTTTTAACTTTTTAATTTGTTATTTACCATTTTAAATGTTAATTTAATTTTTATAATAATTACATTTTTAAAACTATATTAAAAACATTTATTTATTGTAAATTTGAGTATTGCAAAGTAATATTAACAAAATGAAGAAAACTGAGGCTGGCGGTTCGCAACTTGGGCAGACAGAAGAAGGAGACTGGGGTTGGGTGCACTAGAAGTGGAGGGACTCAACCGAGCCGCTAAGACACATCAGAGTCCCAAGGAACCTCTGCTTCTGCTCTCACCACAACACTTCAAATAAATTCTTCTTTCTTATCTCACTACCCTAAACCCCTCACTCTCACTCTCCTCATTTTCTAGATTCATTCACTTCGCAAGCTTCTTGTCATCATCGGCGACGAGTCGAGGCATGTTTCCGCCGTGATCTTTCCGTCAATGCATGTAACGAAACATAGCCAATAAAACTAATTGAATCCTGATAAACTATTTTCAATTCCTTTTCTCCAATTTGTTCTCTCGCCAAGATGCAAGGGTTTACGCCAGCTACAGATTTGAAAGAGCTTCAATCCACCATGCGAGCCATCGAACAAGCTTGCACTTCCATTCAGGTTCCAATCATTCTCTCCCTCATAATCCCCGCTCTTTTTTTTTTAAGTGGAGAAGAAGAGAATGTAGTGTTAAGAATACGGAACTCATTTTCCCTAGTTGAGAAATTGGATTGAGAATCTAAATACTAAATTCTGTAAACATCTGTTTCACGTTTAGTCGTTCACCGTGGTTATGATTATAAAACTAGCTTGAGTATCTGATGTGTACTTTGACGTCTGTTATTATTCCTGCCATGCTTGTGGTATATAATGAAAGATCACGGGTGAGTTTCATTAGTCGTGATTATTGTGATGAGTGTTTTATTTGTTTTGTTCAGAGTACAAGGTTAAAATAGCATGTTCTAATTCACGCATAAAAGAATCCATCATTATGTCATATTAACTTATATGGTAGTATATTTACCTTTTTTATTAAAAAATTCTCTCTAAACAGTTTTTTTGGAAAAAAAAGGTGGACGTTAAACTGATGAACATTTATTTGTAGAAAATATTTGACAAGCAATAAGGGTGTAGCACACACTGTCATATTTTCTGCATTTTCCACTCTTTGTACTGCAGAATTAAAACGTTGTTTTAACTCCTGGTCTCTCTTCTAATAATTTTGGTTCTTGTGAATTACCCGTTCATGAAGTCTAGGAGAATTAACATACATTATTCTTCAGTGTTGAATATATTACTTGATTTCACAACGAGTTGGAAAATGCCGTGGTCCCACTACTGTTCCTTGAAAATTATATTTCTTTAACACTCTCTACTTCATTCATGTGGATGTAGTGAAGGAATGAAGTTCATGCAAGCATTTTATTTGAAGTATGAACGCATAGACATACAAATACATTTACATATGTAGTCGTGTTCTTATACTTGTTATGCATTCATTTTCAGATGCATATCAATCCAGGAGCTTCTGAGGCAGTTATTTTGTCATTAGGCCAGTCTTCTCAGCCATATAAGACTTGCCAATTCATTCTTGGTGAGTTTACACGTTATGTGACAAACAAAATATCTTCCTTTTGTATTATGCAAATGATACCAGTCATTCAAATACTTGAGTTTGGTGCAAATTTCCTTGGTTAACTTTCCTCGAACAAAATGACAATTAATTTCTATGTATCATGTTCTCTCAAGAAATATAGGATTTGAAGCAATGTGAATAACTGCATGGTTATCACAGTATATTCTACTCGAAAAATAAAGAGCAAGAGAAAATATATTTTGAGAGCTTTAAAAAGTCTCCCTTATGTGGTTATATTTATGTACAATAACGAGAAAGGAAATAGTAAAAGGCCAGTAATCCTAGCTACCAATAGGTACTACCAAAAAAATAGCTTTTGGATAAAGCTTGCTTAGCCTACTCTGAACCTATTCTACCTAGCCTACTCTGAATCTATTCTAACAGTTCTGCTCTTTTGCTTTGTAAGCTGATTGACTATCTGCCAGATGATCATAGTTAGTTAATGCTGTTTGGCTTTTGCAAATGAGCATAGTTAGTTACTATAGTTAGCTGATACTTTGTAAGTTGTTTGGCTTTTGCTGCAGCAACATAGTTAGACTATTTTGTTACTTATCATGTTCTATTCTCTGTAACTATAAACTGATCTCATACCTTATGAGATTAGAATATGAAATATGAACAAAGTTCTTAAAAATTCTCTCTCTCATTTAGCTTATAGGTTTTATACATTTTTGTAATGGTTTTGTCTGTGCAGAAAATTCCCAGGTGGCAACTGCAAGGTTTCAAGCGGCTGCAGCAATTCGAGAAGCAGCTATTAGAGAATGGGCTTTTCTTAGTGCTGATGTCAAGAGAAACTTGATAAGGTCTTCTATAACCTTTGATTTCACTAACTTTTGTGTTGTTTTTGATATTTACATCATGAGTGGCCTTGTTCATATAGTTTACAATTAAACATCTTTTTTATGTACAAAATAGTAGTCGTTGAATTCATTACCCAAAAAATTATCATGGACAGAATTACTCTTGTGAAGCCTCTCAATCCAACCCAAAGGTAAACATTGGGTTGACTTGTGCATCCATGAGTTAAATTGGCGAGAAATAAACCTTGTTGGTTTGGGTCAATATATCCCAAACACATTCATCCCATCCCAACTGGGCCAAGCTAAACCAGATTTGATTTGGGTTTAGTGTTAATTTTTCCTAGAAAGACCCAATCCATTTATTGGTTTGGAACAAGATTTTCTATAAAGCCAATTTTATATGTGTTGTGCTGGTGCATGTTCTCCGAAGAAAAGGCATGAACTTTCAGGAAAGTGGGTTTTGCCCATGGACTGCTAAATTGAATGAAATATAAAGCACACCTAAAAGAAGTACAAAATCTAAAAATAAAATTGAAGGGCTTATCAAGACTGTAAATGTAAAACATGACCGATGTATGTGTACAACTTTAAGTAAAAATTCTGGAGTTTAATAATAGTGATACATGGTTTTTTTCCCCTGTATTATAAAAGAGGAAGACATTGTTGTGCCATTTGTTTTTTAATATTTGCTTATAGATCCACCTAAGTGTGTTACCAAATATAGTGTTATTATAGCTTCAAGTAGTATGATTGTTCCTAAATCCTTGCCTAAAGAGCTGGGAGCCAAATATCTATAACGTGTCTCTTGCTTGGTGGTAACAAGACAACTTCCTATCAGACTCAGTCATGCTGATGCTCCTATTTGATATTTAGTTAATGATTGTCTAAAGAAAACTTAGATCTAAAGAAAAAAGAAAAGAAAATGTAAATCTGAAAAATACCGATTCAGTTATTGCTTTTCTGAGTTCTCGAAGTGAGAGATGCAATTTATATAATACAATCATGAAGCTGGTGTGGGACTAAACTCAACAGAAATAACTACTTTGCTGATGTGGGACCAAACTCAACAATATACAACTGAAATAACCACTTTGCTAATGTGGCAAATGTCACTCAGTTTTACAAAACAGAAGTTTTGTTCTTTTACTCAAGTGTCCGATTCCTCTTTCAATATTTGTTACTTGCAGCTTTTGTCTGTGCTATATCATGCAACACGCCAGTTGTCCTGATGGCTATGTTCAAGCAAAGGTTGCTTCTGTGGCTACTCAGTTGATGAAAAGGGGTTGGTACGTAGTGCATTCTGTTTTTTTATTTTAGTTTTATTAGGAGCTTAACTGAATGTATAACCTGCATATACAACCTCGTCTCATCTATAACTATATTTGCAAACTGGATTCTTTTTTGTTACAAACTTTTAGCATGTCTGTATCTTGACTATCCAAATTCACATTGAATTGAATGGTTAGCTTTGTTGGAGGGAGATCCTTTCATGTTGTCATAGAATTTAATTCACCAGAGCGTGATATAGGAGTGAGTGCAGATGCTGTAGAGATTTTTTCAAATTGCCGTATTATTAAAAAAATCTTACATTGCAGATGCAACTTTAGTGCATCAATATAAATTATCTGCATTCAGAGATTGTCATTGAAATTCTTGTTCACTTTCAACGAACACTAATGACTTAAAAAAATTATAAAATTACTATATACACAAAATTGTATGATTACATAATTATTTATCTATCAAATGAATGAAAAAGATTTGTTTATAAATAAGTAAACCCAAAACCCTACAAATGTGAGTAGTGTAGGCTGGGGCTTTTGAAATTTTAAAAGCTCTAATTTACTTGACATTAGAATCAGAATTGTCAAATCATGTTAACCATGCTTGATTAACTGAGGTACTAGCTTAGAAACAAACTTGATATCTCATTCTTCCTTAAAAAGGTTAACTTGTTCCATACTGAACACCATAAATTGTTTAGGTATTTTGAAAATATAATATGAAATTTTTTATTCATATTCGGCAGTGGAGCTTCTTAAGGGGCAGGGAAGCCATGTTCCCCAAACTTAGTTTTATATATATACACATAAAAAAAGTTTGAGGAAATATATATATTTACACTCACATGCATACATACATTAAGAGAGTCAAATTTAAATGAGAACCAGAGAACTAAATATGAACAGTGTAATAATAAATAGATGGCCAAGCTTTAATGTAATGTGATTACTTATGAAAGTTTTGCCACCAAAGAAATTTTCCAGTGAAGCATAAAAAATTTCAGATGGATAAAGGTCTTATCCTCTTTTCACGTGCAAGGATTTCTTTTTTCAATCTAAGAGGGGAAGATAAAGATGTTAGAGTCTTGGTATGCATTTTGCTTAACTAGAAGATGATTGAGTGAATTCTTTTGATAATATGTGATAAGTACCCAAGCACTCTCAAAATTATTTAGGAGGAAGAACCAAACACTTAAGTACTCCATTGAGCATTGTTATTAGACTCAGTTCAAACCAGTCGGTCCAACTGGTTAAACTGGAAACCAGTTCCTTCGGCTGCCTGTGGATATTATTCAATCGGTCATACATTTAAACCAAATAGACCTGTTTGACTTGGAGATTTAAATCAAACCATTGACTCGCGGGTTTTTTGCAGACTGAACAAGTTATCAATTACAGCATTACTTTCCCATGTGGCCATAAAGTATAATACATTGTCCAAAATCCTGCATACATGTTTCTGATTTTTCCTGACTTATTTGCAAAATCATCCTTAGGCCTGCTCTAAAAGTGCAACCATATTTGAACTCAATTTATTTCACAGTTTTGGTCTTGTAGTGGTTCGAAGCCTACTCCGTTGTGAGGGATAACATGAATTTAACCACAATACCCATTTAAGTTGTGATATAGAATCAAAGTTTCAAATATATGTATATATGTGTGTGTGTGTATGTAATCTTTATACAAATTTTGATATTTTTAATAAATACCTGTTTTTGTGTGTCAATTATGATTGATTCGACCATTAACTCAAAATGACCCTATACCATGATTGAGTCTATGACTGGTCTTGTTGTGCTAACATTGTCATCGAGCATCCTATATTATTCAATGTGGGACTTAGACATCCCACAATACCCAAGTCCTTAGCAGTACGAAAATATTGACCTAGATTTATAAAGAGGAAAAGAAACCTCTAAACTTTTTTCTCATTTGTAAATGTAATGTTCTTCACTTGCTTATCAACAAATCATGGCTGCCTAAAGATATATTTGTGACTATTAGGGTATGTTTAGTAGAAAATAAAATAAAAGAAATAGATACAAAATAGAGTGAAAATGTGTATTTTCTTTTAGAGATCCCACATCAATTAGTGATATGGGAAATTCATAATTTATAAGTGAGGTGCAAACATCACCTAACAAATTGGTTTTGTGAGATTAAGTTAGGTGTAAACTCATTTACCAACATGGTATCTAGAGCCTAGAGTAGATATGTGCCTTCCCAGTTAACCCACTATTCACCAGGGTAATTTTTTCCCCAGAAATCATGTCTCACTTTGATTTTTGGCCACCTATACACCTTCTTTGACAACTTTCGCTCCTATTGCATTAATCACTGTTGTCAACAGTCACTACCGTCATCCGCTGTAGTTGTCGCCACCGTCGTCAACAACCATTGTTTGTTGTCGTTTGACGACACCACTATCTGACATGCCTTCGTCAAATGATCACTACGCTATTGTTACCACGTCAAACCCATTCACTAATATGTCCAAGAGAAGTAGAGTGGAAATACGAAAGAGAAAGATATAAATAAGAAAAGAGAATTTATTTTTTAAATAATAAGTATATATAATAATCTATTCTATAAATATACACGTGTGTATATAATATTCAATGTATTACATATACACATAATGGAGCAAGTAGGGTCGCAAAGACATAAGTTTTTAATTAACATAATTGATCACATCTGATTAACACCCATTTCTGTTCAATTTTGTGTGGGACCCACACTTTATTTATTTATTTCTTTTGTCTTCAACCTGACCCATACTTCTTTGTTCTTTCTTGCCTGTCCTTGTCTCTTTCACTGTACCAAACATAGCATTAGAGGGATGCATTTATAACCTTTTTTAACGCACAATTCAAGTATGGATACTGCTTAAAATGAACTGCAGTACATGCTAGAAACAAGATTGTCAAATTCATATTTCAGTGTTGAAACTGGGGAGAGGGGGGGGGGTATTGCATACATGCACACAGAAAATGATATATATATATATATGTGTGTGTGTGTGTGTGTGTGTAAATCATAATCTCTAACTCACAAGTATATATAACTCATACCGCACATAAGTTTTAGACATTACATAAAACATTAAAAAATAAGCCCGTGGAAGCCATGAGAGAAGAGGGAACCGTAGATGGTTGGCTATTAACGTAGAAGGGTTGCAGAGAGTGAGATCGAGGGTTGTGCAGCAGCATTTGGGGAATCCAGCATTAAAAAAGTATTTTTCTTAGACTTGTGGGACCTGACCTGGTTAGTTTGCTGCTGCAAATATGTTTTTTGTGGTCATGATCCCACAATTGAATTCTTCTATTTGAGTTTAGTTACTCAGCAAAAATACTTTGTTGAATAGCCCCCTAGTAAAAAAAAAGTATTTCTATTGAGTAACTATACTTTAATAGCTTCTAAGTGAGGATACACCATATTCAAATCATTTTCTGCTAGTTACATAATTTGTAGGGTAAGCAAAAAAGAGTTGGATTGTAGGATCCTTGTTGGAGTGTGATTTTGACAACATTGGCAAGAATTATGAACACACTTTGAATTAGTTATACGTTGATTTAGAGACATCCTGCATTGCACTTGTTCTAATTGAAAATTTGTAGCATTTTTTTTTCTATTCTGCGCTTATATTATAGAATGTTGTGTATTTTCTATAGAAGAAAAACATTATATTCTTGCAGATCAGTATTGGTACGGTTTTGTGGTTATGGTTTCATTTGTCTTACATTTGGTTTGGTAAATGTTTTCTTGTAGGCTTGAGTTTATTCCTGGAGAGAAGGTGGTTTTTTTTTATCAGGTGCTGACATTTTTTGTTTCTGTTAATAATTGCTTTGAGCTTTGTTTGGTCTCAATATTAGACTTTTTGCACGGCTGCTGCTTTTTCTTAATTCTGCTAATGTTTCTGGTCTCAATGAATATTTTTCTCACAATTCTAATTATATGAGTAAATGTATCAGTGGGCTGTTAAAATCTCTATGAATTGATTACACTGATGATTGAACAACTGAAGTAAATTTGAGTGTGTAGGTTGGATTTTTTTTAGTTGAAGAGAAACTTTTTGCTGGGTTGCTTGGTATGGGATTGGAACATTTGAAATCTATTACTAATGTGTGAAATTAAATTATTTTGAACAAATTGTAATTAAATATTTGAGAAGGCATTAAGACATAGTCTTATCTAGTAGAAGAATATCTATTCTTATCTGACGTCACTCCTTACGTCACTCCTTACTCATCTTGCTCAGTCTTCCCAAATTTAAGGGCAATTTATTGTTGAGGTTAATTTAGTGAACATATTTACATTTTAATATGATTCCCCCAAAAACTGTTAGCAATCTTTTGAAAATGGTTAGTATGTTCAAATGGCTAACCATTGCGATGGTTAATATTTTTCAGAAATATATATGTATTATTGATATCCGGAATCACAATTCTCCCAATTTTAAGAACCTAACTATATTCATTGCTTTATCTTTTCTTTTTATTCTATTCTACTTAAGTGTAAGGCATGATACCATTTCGATTTTTAATATTTTCTCAAACATCCACGTTCATGCAAGTCTGACAGTTTTGTGTTGCAGGTGAACAAGGCTATTGTTGGTGCTCACGGTATAGACATGCAGTTTTCTGGAATCAAATTCCTTGAATCATTGGTATTAGATTTTATATGATTAAGAAATTTTACCCATTTCTTCTAGTTGCTTTGGCTTAATATGTATTGTTTTAGTTTTTTTATTTAATTCAATATCTATAGCTATCAGAATTTTCTCCATCTACTTCAAGTGCTATGGGCCTTCCAAGGGAATTTCATGAGCAGTGTAGGAGGTCACTTGAGCGGGACTACTTGAAGGTCTTTCTGATTTTGAATATTTATTTTCACTTTTCTTTTACCAAGTTAATTTATTTTCATTAGAACTAGCAATTATTTCCTGAATTAATACCCCCCTCTTTTATATTATGAATGTTATAGACATTCTACCATTGGACACAAGAAGCTGCTTCAAGTGTCACAAACAGGATTATTGAATCTGAATCTGCTGTACCTGAGGTTAAAGTTTGCGCTGCTGCATTGGATCTCATGCTTCAAATCCTGAATTGGGATTTTCGTAGCAATACCAGTGACACAAAAATAAATGTAAATGTCTTCTCTGCTGGAGTTAGACAAGATCCGGATTCTCTCAAAAAGTCTGAATGTCACGTAGTGCAGGTAATGAGTTGGTTTGCTTATATACATGCATTTGATAGAACTAAACATAACACACTACACGATGGTAACCATTGCACATTAGACATGAAACATCATGATTAGGTCATAACTAGAAATTTAGACTGCAAATCTCCCTTTGATTAGCCTTCATTCTGTTTTTTATGCTAATATGCAGCCTGGTTCGGACTGGCGTGATGTGTTAATTTTAAGTGGTCATGTTGGATGGCTTTTGAGTTTATATGCAGCACTGAGGCTGAAATTTTCATGTGAAGGATATTGGCTTGACTGCCCCATTGCAGTCTCTGCTCGAAAGCTAGTTGTACAATTTTGTTCTTTAACAGGACCTGTATTTCTTTCTGGTATAAGTATTACTTGTCTTCCTTTATGCGTATTTATGTTCATTTTCTTAGAATTTCAATCTTCAAGTTGATAAGTATTTTACCTGTCTTAAGAGGGATTTAATAGAGATGCCAACCAGTTTACATTGATAGTAAGATCGTTCTTTATAATTTTTTTAATTAGACTAATTGGTCCTTGCACAAACTTTATCATTTCCTATAGATATCTTATGGAAAGCATGGAATGAGGCTATGGTTTTTTAATTACATGTTGCTCTGAAAATTTTCAAAATCTTCATTACAACCTTTGCTGTTCTCACTTCAATAAAAAAAATTTCAAACTGTTACTCACACAGTTGTACTGCTAGATTTTACTGGATTTGTAGTTATCGATGAAAGGATCCCTGACCAGTCTTAAGCCTCAGAGGGACATATTTCTGTCACCATTGCAACCCCTGTCCCCTAAAGTATATATAAGTTTTTGAGATCCTTTATTTGAATTTCTTTGACATTGTTTGTTCCATGATTTAGATGATGGAAAAATGCATGAGCAACATCTTCTGCAGCTCCTATCTGGGATAATAGAGTGGGTTGATCCTCCTGATGCCGTTTCAAAAGCTATTGAAAATGGGAAAAGTGACAGGTTTGGAGGATATTTGTCTGCATAATGCACGTTGTAATTCAGTTAACTGCCTACCTGCACAGCCAACCCATTCAGTTTTTATAATAGATATTTAACCCTCAATATGATGTTGGTTTCATTCAGTGAGATGCTAGATGGCTGTCGAGCATTATTGGCCATTGCAAATGTAACAACTCCCCATGATTTTGATGGTTTGCTAAAATCTTTAAGGTCATAATAATTTTTTTTTTTAATGTAGGTGTTTCTCGTTGTTGATCATAATGAAAGTTGAAATAAATTGACGTGAGTAAACATTTTGTTTTGATACTTCAGGCCAATGGGTACTCTTACCTTTTTGTCGATGTTGATGTCTGAAGTTATTAAAGTCCTCGTGACTAGTAACACAGAAGAGGAGAATTGGAGCTGGGAAGCACGGGATGTTCTATTGGATACTTGGACTGCCATTCTAACGGTATTCATTTGAATGAATTATTTGAAACAATTACCTTGTTTCCTCTAACTTACAAATTTCTTCAATGTAATATCAAATTAAGGAAACCTGTTTCGTTCTGGTCATTACACTGAACTATATTTATTTCTCTTTCCAGCCAATAAATACAATCAATGTGAATGCTTTGCTTCCGTCTGAAGGGATAAAAGCTGCTGCCAATCTCTTCAGTTTCATTGTTGAGTGCGAGCTGCGATGTAAAATCTATATGCAACTTTCTATAATGCTGTCTTTTTCTGTCATACAATCTCATTACTTTTTTTTTCTGCATGTACTATCATATGATAATGTGACTTTTCTTTTTATTCAGTGGCCTCAGCAACAGCATTTAATGATGAGGGTGATTCAGACTATCTTCATGCTTCTGTATCTGGTATGAAACCAAGACTATAAAACTTGCATATGCTGACATTATGTTGTAATTTATGTTCTGGTGAATATTGTCTTTGCTGTTGCTCTATTTTCTTTAAGCTGTTGTACTACTAAAAATGGAATACAGACTTCGTACAAAGCAGATATTGGCAGCAGACATAGTCCTGCTTTATAATGTCAGGGATTGGGTGGGAACTCCATTTAGTGCTGCAAATGAAAAGTTGTTGCCTTGAAAATGATGTAGTACTTGTTGTTTAATACTAACGAAAATTCAAAGTCAAAATGTGATAAAATTGTATGGTCATTGATGCTTTGTTGAAATACGAAGGCCACATTCGCGGGATAGAAACAAGTTAAGTAATATATAACAGGGTAATCAGTCCAAAGTGATAAGACACTTCATGCAAGTCACTTAAGTTGGAAGCTTATTAACTCTCACTCATGGACAAGGGCACCCTCATAAATTTTAATGGAGTACCAAAGCCTATATAAGGGAAGAATTGTAGCCAAATAGAAGAAGAGGATGATAAAAAATTGAAAGCCTCAGTAAGTGAAGGCATACAGATCTGTGGCTTCTAAAACTCAAGAAAAGAATCCCAAGTTTAGGCAATAAAGGGAAGTGGGACTTGTATGACTTTAGACCTCTCTTCCTGAAACTATTGTCTCTTGTGTTCTTGGATGTTTTCATTCATATGAAGAGTGCGAAAAGATACATGCATATTTTCATCATCAAAGTCAGACTAAGGCGTGACACCTCCACTGTAATTTAAGAAACTCTTTTGATAATCGCACAACTACTGTTTTCCTTTCTCATATTAAGAGTCTTGTTAAGTCTCTTTGTTCGGTTGGAGATCTAGTTTCTTTTTAAGAACATTTGGTTGAATTGTTGAAGGTCTTAAATAATATGATTATCTTATTGCTCTTATTGAAAGCAAAGTTGATACTATTACTATTGAAGAAGTTGAGGGTTTAATTCTTGCACAAGAATTGCTTCTACAGAAGTATAAAAAGAAAGAATGAAGTTTTACGTTTTCTGTTAATATTGTCTAGATTTCATCTGTTTGTTTTGCGCAAGTTCTTGTTCAACAAGTCCAATACAACAATATTGCCCAAAATAATCAGTTTCAATATACTGACTTTCGGGGGTTGAACAAGGTCGTGGAGGACAATCGGGTCGTGGAGGACAATCGGGTCGTGGTGGAAGAGTCCTTTCTGGTTGTGATTCTTTGCAATGTCAAGTTTGCTTTTAATATGGTCACACTGATTTGTTTTTCTGTCACATTTAATTCTAAATATCAGCCCTTTTCTTTTCCTCATTCATCTATTCCATCTTGGGTTACTCCATCTCTATATGAAATCTCAGGTATTTTTCAACATCATAGTGGCCTCCAGAGTCCAAAATCCTTATCAAAATACTTGACCTACTCAACCACAAGCCATGATAACAAACAGGAGACCTACTTCTTTTTGCAAACTTGTTTCCAGATTTAGGTGTTTCTTTTCATATAACAAATTCCACTCAAACTATACAACAAACTACTTCTATTGAAGGACCTTGTCAAATTTTTGTTGGCAATGGGAAAGTTCTTCGTATACATTCTTTTGGTTCCACTACTTTCTCTTCACCATTTAATCCAAATATACACTCAACTCTTAACAATCTTTTACTTGTTCCTTCAATTACCAAGAATCTTATTAGTGTAACCCAGTTTGCACCAGATAATTATGTTTATTTTGAATTCTTTCCTAACCATTGTTTTTGTTAATCTTAGGAATCCAATTACATTCTTTTTCATGGATGTGTTGGATTTGATGGCTTGTATCAGTTCTCAAGTCTCCTTTTTATGCCTAAGCACTTTTCTATTTGTTCTTTAAAGTATTGTAATAATGCTACAATTTCCAATTTTTGTACTACTGGCACGGCTTATACCTAGCATTTTAGATTAGGACATCCTAATTTGTATTGCTCTTCAAAATTGTAATATTCCCTTTTCTAATAGAAGCTCTATGCCTTTTTGTTCTGCTTGTTGCATGGGCAAGACCCATAAACTTTCTTCTCAAGCTTCTTTAATTGTCTATCAATTTCTTTTGATCTTTACATATAGTGACCTCTGGGAACCTTCACATGTTTCTTCATCTACTCGTTTTTCTTATTACATCTCTATGTATGTACACACACATATATATGACACACACATATATGGGTGTTGCAAAGAGGTTCACTCTTCTTTTTCTGTAATTTTTCTCTGGTAATGAAATGCATTTTGTGGTTTTAATACTCTTCGACAATCGTTGTGCCGTGATTGCTCCCTCAACATTTTTCCTCTCCAGCATCCACCATGTCTTTCCGACAACCACCATGTTCTTTGAACATTTTTTGCTTCTCAGGAGCCATTGGATCCTGCTAGCATTTTTGCTTTATGACTGTTATGTCCTTTGATCACTTTTGCTTTCTTGGAGCCACCATGTCCTTTGAACATTTTTGCTTTCCTACAACTATTGTGTTGTATGATTATTTTTGCTTTCCAACCATAGTTGCTTTATTTGAGCATTTTTTTTTCCTTTTTGAAAGCCATTGCATGAGCTACCCATTTTTGTTCTCCAAGAGTCGTCATGCCCTCTGATCATTTTTAACAAGCTTGATTCATATGATACATATGTTCTAACTTGAGGGAGAATATTAAAGATGTGATTTGAAAGAACGAATCACATCGAAGATTGATTGTCACTACTTTGACATTGAGAAAGTCATGTCCAAGAAATATCTACTACCTTTGTCATCATTCACTTTGTCAGCTTTGGAAACCAATTGGTTGACATGTTTACTATGTCTCTTGAGGGATCTTGTGTTGATGACACTTGTAGCAACAAGCTTGTCTCATATGATACATATGCTGTATGATTTGGATATGATTTGATTACATTAAATAAGGAGATGTGATATGATTTTATGGGGAAGTATCTTACCAAATGTTTTTCCATTAGATATTGATTTCTTTTCTTATTATTGCATCTCTTCTTCATTATAAATAAGAATACTCATGTACCCAATAGATGGAATTCATTATATTCCTTGGTTTCTCTCTTCTCAACGAGGTACTAGAGTAGTACGATATCCTGTGACCTGTTTTGACACTGATCCTTTCTATGGAAATCATTGTATTATTTTTTTATATTACTATTAGTTAGAATTAAGTGGAACAAAATCTTTTATAGATTTATTTTAATTATTAAATAGAATGGGGCTGCAGTAGTTTTCCTCCGTTCAATTTCATTGATTTCATTTAAGGCCAATGGTTTCCTTCAAAACACATTCAGTTATTGTGTGAAAATATGTTATACCATTATAAAGTACTATAATTCTTCATCACCAGAAATAAAATAAACATCGTATTTGGGCTTGATGAATTTCCCTTTTATTTTCAAACTATATTGTGTTTGCAGCCATGGATGAAAGGTTAAGCTGCTATGCGCTTATTGCAAGAGCTTCTATTGATGTTACAATTCCTTTCCTAATAAGAGTATTTTCCGAGCGGGTTGCACGCCTTAATCAGGTTGGTTTTATATTTTTTGAGGAATGGTAAGATACACTTTGTTATTGACTAGTGGAAACAAGGGCACCTTGTGTGTTGACTTTTTACTTACAATAATAAAAAATATATAATTAAGAAATTAATTATTACAATAATAATTAAAACAAAAAATGATTATTAAATTTATATTAAAATTATAAAAAAATGTGCATAAAAAGTTATATTTTGTTAATATTATATAATAAAAGTAGTTGTAATTTTTCTTTATCGTAATTATTACTAATGGTGGGTTGTTTTTTTATAAATTAATAAAATTGGTTATATTTATAAGGGTAAAATGGTAAAAAAATGTCTACAAAAAGAAGGTAGTAGTAAAACACAATCCTTTTTATATATAGTTATATATTACAAGTTTTTGGGACTCTCGAAATGATGTGGGTTACCCTCTATTTATCAGATATCACTCAATTTTGAAAATCCCAATAAAATTTATCTGACAGTAAAGATTGTCTTAGAAAATGAGCTTACGTTTCTCTTTAGATTCTTTTGTGGAGTTTAACTTTTTTGGATGAAAATTATAGATCTGTTGGCTATTAACTTACTTTTCTACCCCATCCTCTGTTTCTGAATATTAGTAATTATTTTGACTGCAAAGATTGATATTGGTTAATATTGATACTGCAAAAAATTGATAAATAAAATGAACAATTGTTCAGAATCCAAAAATTGAGATGTAAAGCCTATAGAGCTGAGAGGGGATTTCTTTCTTGTTTTATTAAGGAGGCTGTACATTTACACCATTTTACAGGAGGTGGATAAAGCAATATAAAATATTGTGGATATGTTTGATAGTCTAAGGAAGACATTCTATATAGAAGTGTTCTAAAGAGCGAGAGGAATTGAGAGAAAATCTACATGAAAATAAAATTGAGTATTCTTGTTATGTATTCAGAGTTCTGTAACAGGATCTATAACAAATAACGAAATTAAAATATAATGAACACTAACATGTAGCAGAAAACGTATATAAGAAGAAAAAATGAAATGATTTTTTTGTAAGTTAAATTAAAATGAGCTTATGCATTAACTAATTTTGCAGAAGTTCTTTCATATAGCTTTTCTAAATTCTTATTTTTAACTTTTTGCATTAACTAAGTTTAGGTTATGCAGAAAATCGTTACATTTATTTTTTACATTTTTCTATCCTATAAGTGGTTATAGTTATAGAGAAGTTTGTCCAAACAGACCTTATATACTCCATCATCAGATAAGCAATCCAGGAAGTAATTAAGGAGCTCTCGCCCCAAAATTATTAGTGTATTTCATTTTGGCCCAATGTCCATAGCAAGAAGCCTGGAACTGCTTTAAGATCATTTACTTTTACTTCCTCCCCTATTCCATTGCAGTACATAAAAATGGTTTAACATCTGTCATAACCCGCTACATTCTAAGCATTATGGTGGAATATGGTCGAGGGCTCCAGTAACTATTATAATTGGCAAGCAATTATCATACAACAACGTGCTCCTTGCCCCTAGATTGTTGCTTTTAGAATGTTAGATTCTATTGACATGTTGCTGTCTGAAAATGATCGGTCTTTCTAGGATGCCCAGCCTGCCAAATGTCCTCTTAAGGGGATAGAAATCACCTGTCTTGCCTTCTTGTCTCCCTCTTCGTTCTATCAATTAAATTTTGACATAATTAAAATGGACATGTCAACATTTCACTCACTTATTTTTTTCTTATTTTACCCATTTGTATTTAATATTATCTTTTTAACCTTTAATCTTATATTTCTACATCTCAATCATAACAAGTTCTGATAAATATATTATATAATAAAATAGTTTCTCCTTTGAAAAAATGCTTCATAATTCAGTGATATAGTAGAAATGGTGTCTTCTAATAAAACAAATTGAAATATGCAAATTCCAAAGTTGTATAAGAAAACTTCATAATACAGATACTGACTTCTCTGTGTATTTTATATATTTTGTTTCATATTTGTGTTTTTGTTTTGTCCATAAATAATAAAAATTTTGTGTAAGTTATGTGAAGTATTTCCATAGCTGAAATTATTCACTTTATTTGTAGGGCAGGGGCATTATTGACTTGACTGAAACATTGGAAGAACTTTATTCATTGTTGCTGATTATTGGTCATGTAATTGCAGATGAAGGGGAGGGGGAACTACCATTGGTATATGATTTGTGTTTTCTTTGTGTTTGATAGATTTCATTTAGAACTGGTTGTCGGTGCTGTGCATATTGTTTTGGTCGGTTAATAAAGAGAAAATACTCTGTTTGAAAAAAAGGCTTAGGCAGGGGGGCGTGGATAACATTTACCACAAACAATTTGCCAGTTTGATACACAAACAACAATTTTGGGTTTTTCTTTTATATTTCCATTTTTAATGCTCTCTGTGTATCAAACTGACAAATATGGTAAATCCTTTGGGATAATAAAGACAAAAGACTCTTAGAAAAAATGGGTTTTTTAGGGGGGAGGGACAGGATGTACATAAACAGTTTGCCATTTTGATACACTGAAAAAATAACTGTGTATTTCTTTAATATTTCCATCTTTAACCTTTATTATTCATTCTGGTAACGAGAATTGACAGTAATGTGCAATGTATTTAAGGTTATGTAATTTTTTATATTTAGGTTCCTAATATGATACAAACCCAGTTTGTTGTTGATGTCGATGAAGCAGATAGACATCCTGTTGTTTTACTTTGCAGGTAAATTAATTTCTTCTGCTTTCTGATTTGGAATTTGATGTTTGAGTTCTTGCAAGGAATCTCGTTCAGATATTTGAACTTGTTTATTCTTAGGCTATGTTAAAATTCTTGCATTTTTTTTCAATAAATTGGTGATGCTAATGCATAATTGGCTTGCTCATCTTTCATACTGAATTTGAGGAAATCTTGAGTATGATAATGTGTAATTAAGCTACTGATATTTCCTTTTTTTGAGAAGTATATTATGCTAAAAACACAGTATTGGCATTGATTTTACGGTCAATGGTGTACAAGCAGTTGTTGATTAATATGAAATTTGACAACCAAGACTAAATAGTGGATTTTTGTGAGAAATGTCCTGTAGGGTTTTGATTCATGCCTGTGTTTGCTGTTTGTCTGAGAGCACATACATGACTGTTACTCTCTTAGCTTGATAACTTTTTCTGAGTTAAAGAGCTGTTCTTTGGTATGGTTCTTCCTAGGATAATAGTGAAGAGTTGATTCTTGAAATTTTGATAACATGGAGTTAACACTCGAATACAATGCCTTGTGTCAAAGTTTGCATAGGACATAATGTCTGATCTAATTAGGCAACCACGGCCCTTTTCCTTGTGCATGAATGCAGCTCCATCATAAAATTTGCTGAGCAGTGCCTCAGTCCAGAAATGAGGGCATCAGTTTTTAGTCCCCGGCTTGTGGAGGTATGCAAATCCATCTTACATAACGTTAATCTAGCTCTTTTGCCTCTTACTATCCATAAATTTCTACTAGACATCAAATCTGAATATGTTGCTTTTGGTGTTTTTTTGCTTTATTTCAGTAGTAGAAATAATTACCAAAATCTTACAATTCAGGATTCAATTCTTACCATTCAAACTTGGAAATAACATGTTGCTTTTGTTGTTTCTTGCTGCATTTCCATTCTTCTAAATATAATTAATAATTTTGTTTTATAGGACTTTGTTTAAGTTGTTTTAGATTTTTCAGATTTAAGTTTCCATTCTTCTAAATATAATTAATAATTTTGTTTTATAAGACTTTGTTTAAGTTGTTTTAGATTTTTCAGATTTAAATTTGCGGTATAGAACATATATATCATATAGATGATATATTTTGAAGTAGTTTTTCCATGTTTCTGAATCTTATCATTTGATACAAATTATGATTCATGATTCAAGAAGTTTTTGTGTGTACACCAAATAGAAGCCAATTTTATTGGTTATTTTAAATTATGGTCTGATTTGGAGATTATGTCTGTTGAATTCTTTTCGGTGATTCTTTCTGACTGAGGTATTTTATTACTTCCCAAACCCTTTTAAATTTATGCTCTATGCAGTCAATTATATGGTTCCTTGCAAGGTGGTCTCGGACATATTTGATGTCTTCTGATGGGATTGGGGAGAAAATATTAGATTCAGGTCATCATCACGAGCATAGTTCAAAAAAGACTTTGCTTTGCTTCTTTGGAGAACATAACCAAGGGAAACTTGTTCTTGATATTATTGTTCGTATAGCTTTCATCACACTTACATCATATCCAGGAGAGAAGGATTTGCAGGTTTGAGTTTATCATTTTAACAATTTTGGACATTCTCTTTTGCACATGGCTGTCTACCTAGTTTGATTCTCTTTTCCATGTTTATTTGTTTTCTTATTTAATTAAGATTATGATTAAGAATGAGTGCTTTAGGTTTTATCACGATATCTTATTGTAAATTGTCGCATTATACAATTAAAATTATAATTTAAAGTCTCTTTTCCCTTCTTTCTCTCGAATTTCTAAAACATTAAAATTTTAACAATACCACCAAATACAATTAATCCTTTGAAAATGTATTATAGGAAATGGGATAAAGTGGGATTTAAACCTATTATATCTTTTGGCCTGTTAGTTAGGATCTATGTTAGTTTTAGGGGTTATGGTGGATGTCAGCTTATAACAGAAGTTGGTTCCCCATCCTTCTTTAAGTAGGACCTGTGTAATTGAAGAGGGGAGCCTTTCATTTGTTAGTTGCAAAATGGATAGATTCCAGTGTGAAAGGAGGAATATCTTTCGTATAGTTTTTGTTTTCAAAATACAATAAGAACCAGGGACGAACAAAGCCTTCTCTATATCAGTCATCATAGAAATCTTAGCAATATCCTTAGTTATCGAAGACAATCTAGATTATTAGATACTCTATATAATGCTAAGATATTTTAAGTCTTAAACATAAGAGTAAGATATTGTTGGATATTTTTATGTATCCAAACATTTTCCTTCTGAAGTGCTAGGATTATGAACTAACTACACTTCTGATATTTTAAAGAAAAGAATTAGAATAGAGTATGTAATTCTACATCAAAATTGTTATCCAAAAGGAGCTTAAAGTGTAACATCTAAAACTTGGGTAGATGCATTCTTCTTCTAAGATTCGTTAAGAAAATGTGTTGATTGTCGCCGTAGTGGAATAAATGGAAAATGACCTTGTTCTCAATGTAATGTATTTTTTTCACAGGGACTCACTTGTTACCAGTTACTTCATTCGCTGGTTCAGCAAAAGCATATATGTGTCCACCTTGTTACTCTGGTGAGTCAGTACTTATTTATGTACCTTTAAATTGATAAAGCACATCATAGTTTTGTCTTGATGACTTAAGTTTGACAGGTGGTTGCTTATAAGTTATAACAAAAGAATGCTCTTTGTTCTGGAGCTCATAAACAGGCAAACTTTGTTCCCATTACTTACCAGAATAGACTAAAGTTTTCGTAACAGTATAATGATGACAAAATAATCTATCGAACTGTTAAATGCATAATATCCATCCTTTCCTTTGTGTTTAGTATCAACACTTCCCATGCAATTTTCTCATATTATCTTAGAATATTGGAGTGTATTTTATATTTCTAGCAGATACAATTTTAATTACTGAGGTAGCTCAAGTAGGTTGATTCGCTTGTACTTCTGATATTATGTGCAGAATTCGTGGCATGAACTAGCAACCTCATTTTCCACTGAAAAGACTTTGATCTTGTTGGACACTGCTCATCAGGTAAGATCCTTATCACCCACCATCTGCTATCATACTATGTTGTTATGGGTTGTTTTCTAAGTGCCATCAGTTTCTTGCTTCAGCGGTCTCTTGCACAAACACTTGTTCGTTCAGCTTCAGGCATAAAAAATTCAGAGGCATCTAGTCAGTGAGTATTTAGTTCCTACTTTTTTTGCTATAGTTTCAAAATTTATGACACTGTAAACCTTTTGTCTATTTTTATTTAAAGGTATGTAAGAAATCTCATGGGTCCTATTGCAACATACATAGTGGAGATATCCAGCAAGAGTAATTTTAGAAGCATTGCCCAACAACCTGATATTCTCCTTTCGGTGAGGGCTTGATCAATTATTCCATCCTAATGTTTGTATGAAAATAGTTCCCAAATATAATCGACATTCTGTAGGTCAGCTGCATGTTAGAACGGCTACGTGGAGCTGCAAGTGCTTCTGAACCTCGGACACAAAAGGCTATCTATGAATTAGGATTCTCCGTAATGAATCCCATACTAGTTCTTCTTGAAGTTTATAAACATGAGGTAGCAGTCACATTTATCAGTATCTTCAACTTAAGTAATATACTCAGCAGTGTTATTTATATGACTATCTTATGTTTTCGGTAAAAATCTTATATTATCTAAATTGTTCATTTTTTAAAGTTTATTTTGGTCCTTATAATTATTTCACTTTATTGTCATTTTTAGTATGATAAATGTGTAAATTTTCAAGTTTCTGACATCTTGTTATTCTGCACTTGTATGTTTTTATTGTTTAGTCTGTAGTTGTCTACCTGCTACTTAAATTTGTAGTTGATTGGGTTGATGGACAAATTACATACTTGGAGGCCCAAGAAACTGCTGCTGTTGTTGAGTTCTGCATGCGTTTGCTTCAGCTGTATTCATCTCACAATATTGGCAAGGTAATTTTCTGTTATCACTTATATTGTTTTTCATATGGCAAATACTTTGCATCAGGATGAACATCTTGACTAGTTGAACATTCCTTTTGGTAACTCAGATTGTTGAGGCTCCTCTATGGCTTCCATTTTCTAATTTGTTTCAATGCATTCGGTTGTTATCATAAAATTGAATTAAATAAAAATTACCTTATGAATAGGTTTTTAATTATTTTCTCTAAATGTTTTTTCTTTCTTTTCTTTTCTATAGGGATTTTTGTTATCTGGGACGAATGAGCACTTGTATGTCGTGCTCTCAACCTCCCTCTTCAATATCGATTTTTTTTCTTCTGAAAAAGTTAGATTATAATATTGAAGCTTTAATCTGGTTCAAGTTCAAACCACATACAAATCTTGAGGACAGATAGTTAGTTGGAAAGAAAAATCTTTAGAGTCCTATACCTGCAGTGTTATGAAGCATAAGGGATGAAAGGAGCTGTATTCATTTAAAAATTTTCCATTTTGCGCTGCCTTTCGCTTTTATCCCAATACCAACAGTTCAAGTGTTTCAATTATATTATGGGCTGGTTCGTTTGTGCTTATTGAAAAAGGTGTTTTTTAATAAAATAATACGTTTTATGTTTTTCTATGTTTGTCGAATATGCTTATTTTAAAAATATTAATTTTTCAGCTTATTTTAATAAGAAAGTCTTATCTGCTTCTTAAATAAATGATTTTTTACTAATTGTTTATTTCAAAAACACTTATTCTAAACAAACTGGCCCTGTATAAAGTCAATATTTTATTGCTGTCTGACCAAATCCCGTAGTTGTTGCTGATTCAATTTTTCTTTTTCGTTATTTTAAAAATATTCTCTCTCAAGTTCCATTTGCTCCCTTTTCAGATATCACTAAGTCTGTCAAGCAGCTTAATTAGTGAGGCTAAAACAGATAAATATAGAGATTTGCGTGCGCTTCTTCAACTTCTCTCAAGTCTTTGCTCTAAAGACATGGTAAAGATTTTCTTTGCATAATTTATTTGACTAGCAGTTGGAAAGAGATTACCTGCTTCTCATACTAATACTTAACAGAGGGGCAACTTAACTGAAAAATTCTTAATGTGGCAGATTGATTTCTCATCAGATTCGATTGAAGCCCAAGGCACTAACATATCTCAGGTAATATCAAGATTACATTTACCAGTTTCATGTAAAGTTAGATAGTCAATTTGTAATACATGGGTCTTGCAGGTGGTTTACTTTGGTCTTCACATGGTCACACCATTGATTTCTATGGAACTCTTAAAATATCCCAAACTTTGTCATGATGTAAGATATTCCTTTGCTCTGTGGAATAACACTGGACTAATTGTTATCCAAAGCTGATGCTGTATAACGTAATTGCAGTATTTTTCTCTCCTTTCACATATGTTGGAGGTTTATCCTGAAACATTTGCGCAACTAAATAGTGAAGCCTTTGCTCATATACTTGGAACCCTTGATTTTGGTCTTCACCATCAGGTAATAGTATAGAATGAAGTAGTAAGAAACTAACTGATTAAACTACAATAAGCTTAAGCATTTTTTCAACAGTTTAGCATTCTTTTCCAGTGCCCTAAATAAATCTCTTCTTTGAGAAAAGGATAAATTTCTCCACTGTGTATTAGAGTTCACAAATATTGTTTTTCTTTCTAACTGGTAACTTGTAATTGTGCTTAGAATTTGTGGCTATTACGGATTTTGCAGGACACAGATGTGGTTAGTAAGTGTTTGAGAGCTGTGCAAGCTCTTGCTTCTTACCACTACAAAGAGACTGGTAATGGTAATATAGGCTTGGGTGCCCACACTGTGGGTCTTAAGGATTCAAGTGGGAATGTTCAGGAAGGTCTTTTGAGCCGTTTTCTTCGATCATTGCTGCAGCTCATCCTTTTTGAGGATTATAGGTGAGAATGCAAAGAAACTTCTTTTTTCCCCTTTTCTTTCCTCTTTTACCAAGCCCGACCATGTTATGGACCTTGAGAGTGGGATTGTTTATCTAAACAAGCATACAAGGATCAATATGGATAATTTGGCACTGTTACTTGAATATATGTAGTGCATTTGTCACTCAGTTAGCAGGTCATTTATTATCTCAACCTCTCCCCCTCTCCTCTTTTGGTCATATAGACCGATAGAGAGCCCTACTAGTAAAGCATGGTAAGCTGAAGGTTTGGAGAGTCTACTCTATGGATAAAAGGCAACAGATTTTGAAATCAGTTTCTGTGAAGGAAGTTCTTATCTGTTATCATGCTATTCTAAATTTATATTATCTGGCAGTTTGTGTATCTAAGGTTTTTATTCTGTTATCCTAAATTCTAGGAAGTTGTTGCAGAAAATATTTTAGAGGTATGGGGAACCTGTTAAGGGGATCATAGTCTAGTTATCTCAATAAAATGGCACTTTTGGATCGGGAGTTCATCAAATTTTCAGAGATTGATTTTCAAATAAATACGACAACAAAGTTTTGTCCCACCAGGTGAGGTTGACTACATGGATCACTTGATGTCATTCAACTCGGTTAAAAGCTTCCAGAATATTGTATGTTGTGAGATTTTCTTTGACAACTTACTCCGAAGTCCTTAGTCTCCCTCTCCTCCTTTTCATAGGATTACAAATCATGCAATTTGTTCTTCTGATTGGTCCAGCTGTGTCTCAGTGGCATTCTTTGTATGTGTCTTAATTATCCTGACTAATTTTTGGTCATTTTCTTAAATCTATCCTACCCTAAGGTTTTCTCGTAAATAATCATTCCATATCCTGTCCTTTCCTGTGTGGCCATACATCCATCAGAAAGCAGAATGTTTTCATTGAGCTACTTGAACCTGTTCTTGTGTGAGATGTTAGTAACACTTTTTCCAACTCACATTTATTGAAAACTAGAAAATCAGGAGAGGGAATCGTTAAATCAGAAGTGGAATCCACCAAAGGTTGTGGCTTTCAATAAATTTCAGTCATTAATAATAAACAGTGCGCTGCTAATATTTTTCATTCTCATGTCCCTTTTAAAGTGTCTAACATTTATTGTTACTACTACCTATATTCTCGTATATAAGTGAAAAAATCACACTTTTTTCTCAAATATTAGCAAATTTTTACTATTTTTACTTCATTTAACTATTAGCAAGTTTTATTAGTGCCTGACCTATGGTTGCACCATCATTATATGTACTTTTTATTTTACGAGGAGGACATTCTAGGAAGAATATTAAAATATTAGTAAAATTTAATACACTTGGGTGTTTTTCTTAATCTGTGTGAAGTTGTTTTATTTTCCTTATAAATTAGGACATATAGTTAAATCTATAGTGGGTGTATCAAATGAATGTATAAGTCAAATAATGTTGCCATCTTTTAGAGCACACCCACACACTTTATTTTCAAGTATGTCACGAATTTAATAGAATTTGTTCGATGATTTAGTTTAAATTTGCAGAGACATTTGCACACAAAAATACCTTTTCCTAGTTCCAATTATAATGTTACTAAACGGCCACTTCACATCAATACTGTTGCAAAATCACATTGCAATTGGCTAATAGTATTACCCTTGTTATTTCAGTTCGGATCTAATCAGTGTTGCTGCAGATGCTCTCCTTCCACTAATCCTGTGTGAACAAGGCCTCTATCAAGTATGAATCTCGAACTTGCGTTTGGTAAAAATATTCAATGCAAGTTCTTGGTTACAAACATGCTTTCTTAAATTTTCATAGCTAACATGTTTGAACTAGTATCTAAAACTTGATTTATGAATGAACATAGTGTTCCATCTAAATCCATTTCAAATCAGAATGCATTCGTTCAATGATCTGTACCGTGAAAATCCCAGCTTGTCTGTTGCTATTGGTGACTTACTTTCCAAAAAGGAATCTCCATTATGAACCCGCTTATATTCTATGCTTTTTTGGGGGGGAGGGTACTTAAGTTTTTAAGAAAATTTTACACAATCAGTTACTATACAATATATTTTTGTATTCCTTCTATAATTTCAGCCTTTTATTTTATGAATGATTCCTGAGAAGACTTGGATAAATTTCTTTACAGAGATTGGGGAATGAATTGATAGAGAGACAACCAGATCCAACACTCAAATCTAGGCTGGCAAATGCATTTCACACACTAACAAGGGCAAATCAGCTTTCTTCCTCCCTCGATCGAATAAATTACCAGAGGTTTAGGAAAAATCTTAATAGCTTCCTGGTTGAAGTTCGTGGATTTCTGAGGACCATGTGATCAACTGTGTATGGCTTGTATTGTATAAAGCTTCAAAAGAGGAGTTGAGATTACTACTGACTAAGGCCAGCAGCTGAAGATAAAAGTAGAGAGCTAATCTCTTGGCATACAAATTATTCGGGGCTACACCGTGCCCTATCATATCACTTGGGTTGTTTGCAAAAGTAAAAGCTTCTTTTTTGTTTGTCAGCGGCTATTTCAAGAGTAGAAAAGCTGCCTGAAGATCTTAGTTGCAATTCAGTGACAATAGTTGTCGAGGCACATTCTTTTCTGGAAAAATGCATCCTTGTGTAGATATATTTACTATCACTTAGTGTGGCAGGAGCCTCTCTTTCTATACATGTTTGTGCTCTATTGCACAGGCTCACAGTCCGTTCAGATCTGTTGGATATACTAAAACATTCCTAAGCTTGTGCAAACTTAAGCTTTTACGGAAGCTGATTCTTGAGAAGATCAAAATGCTAGAGTGATTTTGTTGACTTAAGTTTTGCAATTATGTTTGTAAAACTATAAATATGGCTCTATCTTATGTTAAGGTCTTGCTCGTCACTATGTACAGTTACGTGTGACTGTAAATGCAATTGTCGTGTAACAATCAGATTAAGCTCCATTCTTTTTATTCATCGACTAATATACAATGAGGATGACTGCTAAACTCATTCATAATTAATACTACCTTTCAAATTTTGTTATAACATACTATTTTTGGAACATCCCAAAATAACTAAAAGCATACAAACATAAACTTAGATAGCATGATTTTAAACAAATTGATCCATATCAAATATAAAATAACATATAGTTCCTTGTGGAATACATAAAAAGTTCGTATGTTAAGTATGAGAATATCTAATTCATTTTAATCAATTTTGATCTACACGCTTAGCTCTCGTCAAATACACATGAATCTTGATTCCACGACAAATTATTACATTTTTTCTCATCCTATCAAATTAGAATATTTCAATGAATCTTTTATAATATTTATATCTTAATTTTAAGAGATCCATTATAAATTCATCCTATTTCAATGAGAAATTTTTATAATATATGGTTTAAATTTAAAACTCTTGTAAATTTTGAGAAGTAATTAGCATTTTAATTTACGCATTGTAGAAAATAAATATTTATTTTATGTAATTAAAAATAATAAGTAAATTTTTAAATGTATAAATTATACTATAACTAATATTTATAATAAATAAGTAAGTATATCTAATTATTAAATTATTGTTTAGATATGTTGAGTAAATTAAATTATAATATAACATTACTTATTAACATGTATTGGATTAAGTTTGAAAAAAAAATACATCACAATTTTTTTCTAGTCTATATTATTATTATTTTTACTTGAATATGTAGAACTTTATAAAACATTACATTAGTTGAATAGATCTATTGTGTAAATATAAACTTTAAAATATTGTTTATTTTAAAAAATGAAAAATAATTTAGTATTACATAATAATAATAATAATTATATTTATTATATTAAGTCTGATATTTATTTGATAATTAAAATTTTTATCATACAATTATTTTAAAAGTTATTAATTATTATTTTAAGTCTTGAGTTTATTTGATAATTAATGTTTTTACTAATGTAATATTTTGAAAAATGTTTTATTATTATATTAAGTCTCAGATAATTGAAATTTTCATTTATATAATAATTTAAAAATTATTAATGATATATAAACATTGATTATTTAATTTATATAAAAAATTTCACCCATATATTGATTGTTAAAAGAAAATATTGATTATAAGAAGTTGATTTTGATGAAAATTGGTGAGCTGGAATGAAGACAAACTCATGGGTTGGGCGGGGTCACGTATTTATAAAGCTGATTTAAATAGAGAAATGGTGTTGTAATACCAATATCTTCCACTTTGTATCTCTAAGATGCAACTAACCTGGAAACATATATCAACAACACTCAATGCAATAGCATCATCAATAAGCACCAAAATCAGAGACAAAACCACCTTCCTCTTTTCTTTCATTCTTTATTCCTTCTTCCTTCTTCTCTGATCCTCACATCACATTCTTTTTCTTTTCTTTTCTTTCTCTCCTTCAATTCCAATCCCACATGCATACATAAATACATTAAGAGACTCAAATTTAAAATGAGAACCAGTGAACTAAATATGAACAGTGTAATAATATATAGATGGCCAAGTTTTAATGTAATGTGATTACTTATAAAAGTTTCGCCACCAAAGAAATTTTTCAGTGAAGCATAAAAATTTCAGATGGATAAAGGTCTTGTGCTCTTTTCACGTGCAAGGATTTCTTTTTTCAATCTTAAGAGGGGGAAGATAAAGATTTTAGAGTCTTGGTATGCATTTTGGTTAACTAGAAGATGATTGAGTGAATTCTTTTGATAATATGTGATAAGTACCCAAGCACTTGGGAAACACACCCACAAAAGTATTTAGGAGGAAGAATCAAACACTTAACCAAGACCCATTTAAGTTGTGAGATAGAATCAAAGTTTCATGATATGCATATATAATCTTTATACAGATTTTGATATTTTTGATAAATACCTGTTCTTGTGGGTCAATTATGATTGATTCGACCATTAACTCAAATGACCCTGTGCCTTGATCAAGTCGATGAGTGGTCTGGTTCAGATAACATTGTCATCGATCATCCCATATTATTTGGTCTGGGACTTATACATCCATAATACCAAGTCCTTAGCAGCACCAAAAT
The DNA here is from genome assembly GCA_030347555.1 of Lablab purpureus. Lineage (NCBI taxonomy): Eukaryota > Viridiplantae > Streptophyta > Magnoliopsida > Fabales > Fabaceae > Lablab > Lablab purpureus. Next base: position 19,894,112 of record CM059259.1, read on the forward strand.
ATTGACCTGGATTTATAAAGAGCAACCGAAACCTCTACACTTTGTTGAATTTTTTTTTATGAAAATATTATAAGAAAAAAGATGACACCACTTTCAATATAAAACTTTAAGACTCAATGTCTGTGGGTCTTTATTTTTCTTTTATACATCTCAATTTTATCATTTCTACTCAACTGGAATTTTATATCCATTCTCACACTTAAATACCTAACACTTTTTTGCACATCTGATAAAATATAATGTTCTTGACTGCCTTACCAACATGGTTGCCTGAAGGTATATTTGCGACTATTAGGGTGTGTTTAGTACAAAATAAAAGAAAATAAATAAATACAAATTAGAGTAAGAATATGTGTGTTTGATATCTTAGAGATTCCAAGTAAAAATTCTAAATGAAATCTAACTAAGTATCTAAAGTCTAGAGTAGATAGGTGCCTTCTCCAATAAGGTCGTACAGGTCTTGTGCAGCAGCAGATTTATTGTACTATCCCTCTTCCAGCACAACCATTGAGAGTGCTATTGCTTACAAAATTTCTCGTCCAACTAAATTATCTCACCAATAACATCTCTTATATTCATATATCTTTAAGCAAATTTCAATATTTTGTGTCTTTTCTGTGGTGAAAAAAAAAAAAACAAAGTTGATCACTTTATTTTGTGATTGAAGAATCCAATGACTCACCCCACCATCTCAGAAAAAAGAAAAAAGACTGTTATTATTTGGTGGCTCATGCAACCATGAAGTCCTATAACTTGCCTTAGGTCTCACCCTTTTATAAGAGAAGTGATTCATCATCACATAACTATTAAGTACAAAGGATCTTAAACTTATTATCACACTTATGTTTAGAAAAGACCCAACTCTTAAAATGATCTTGATTTTTTAGACAATTAGTAAAATATTAAGAGTGCCTTCATTGCTGCATGTTAGCTTATTATTGTAACTTGTAAAGGCAAAGGAAATTATTACAACCATAGTTATTATCACAGAATTTTTTAATATTACTAATTTAGATTATTTGAAGTATTAGATTTAATATATTCTTTATTTGAAAATAACTTATTTACCACTTCTATAGTTTAATATAATAAGTTTTGTATTAATTTTCAATTTTGTTCTTTTAATACGTACGTATTTCAAACTTTGAACAGTGTATATTTATAAATATCAAAAAGAGGAAATAGTAAATATTTAAAAATATATTAAATATGATTAATAGTTAATAAACTATTGATAATTCCTTTTGTGTAAAAAAGTAAATATTAAAGTTATTTCCCTTATTTGGTTTAAATATCATTATCATATCTGCATTTACCTCTTTATGTGGGATGATATACAATTGTTCTTTATTAAATTTTAAAAATGTAATTCTAACTAAATTTGTGGCCTTTTAATAATTTTCAATGTGTAATATGTAATTCACCTTTCACATTGGTTGGTCACATATTTGATAAAAAAGTTAAGAGTTAAATTTTATACATTAGAACTCAGTGTATCGATTACACATCACGAAGTTGCAGGGTAAGAATTTAAATAGAGTTTTATGAAAATCTGCAAGAAGCATGATTTGAACAGTGTCCCATGTGGTTTCAGAAAACCTTGGTTAAGTAGAAAATTTAGGGTTCTGTACTTCCCACACAAACATTTATGAATTCAGGCTTCATTTCCATGAACAATGTCCTTGCTTCAACATAACATAATATTTTTACTTTTCGTAAATCTCAAATTATCTTTCCTTTTACATTATACATTAAGATTTTCTTATCACTTTGTTTTACGTTATTATTTTGTATTTCAAAAAGTATATTTGTATCATAAATATCTTGATTTTTTAATCATGCTATTAACATGAATTTTATATAACTATAGTAATGACTAATTTTGTAGGAACCTTATTACATAGATACTCTTCTCTTAATATAGTTTATTTTATATTTAAAGAAATAAGATTCCAATCTTAAACTATAAATATGTTTTATTATTATTTAATGATTTTAAAAATATTTAATTAAAATTTGAAAAGAAAGCAAATAATATACATAGTAATGTAGATAATTGTTATAAACATTTTTTATTTACACGAGAATATGAGATACTCATTTCTTTTTAAGAAAAAAAAAACTGGTTAAAACGTAATATATATATATATATATATATATATATATATATATATAAACATAGCTTAATGATCCATTATAAAACAAACATCCAACTTAGACTTAATTTGAAAATCCACTTTATCAGTGTAAAAAGGAAGTTTTACATTTTTCATTTTAAAAACATATAAACAAAATATGTATTAGATTAACATTGAACCAAATTTGAGATACATAAAATTCACATCCAAACACTGCAGTAGCATCACCTTTGCGTGGAATCGATTATTACTACAAGATAAAAGAAGTTCAAATATAAAACTAAAACTTGATAAGTTAGTAAATTGATTTAGAATTATTTAGTGAAATTATTTTATTATTTATTCCATACGTAAAATAATATATATATATATATATATATATATATATTACAAGCAATTCATATAAATTAATTTAAAATTAAAAAATAATTAATCATTATAACCAAATTAAAAATTATTTTATAAATTAAACATTATTAATATTTAAAATTAAATTTTAGTGTAATAAAAAATATTTTTTTTATTATTTATCTTTAAAAAATTATGAAATTCATTTTTTTATAGTGGTTAAATTAATTTTTAAATTAAAATCTAAATTTATTTCTAAAATTAATTATCAAGATTTACGTTATTTACTAAATTAATTTTTAATTTAATTAATAATCAATTTTATTATTTTATATATCATTAATATAATTGAAAAAATATTTTTTTAATAATAAATATAATATATATATATATATTAAATTATATATATATATATTAAAAGTTGAAATATGATTTTTTTCTTGTTAATTAACTGAGTAAAAGTATATTTTTAAGAAAAATTTAAAAGGTAAAATAAATAATATTGTATCAGGACCACATTTCTTTTGAAGGGTATTTTCATTTTGGAATTGTCTCTTTCCCCATCATTTCTTTAAAATATAATTAAAAATAAAATATGGGAGCTCCACCATCATTTTTTTTCTTTCGTATTTTTCCTCAACATATATACAATTGATATATATGTATGCCACTGGAAAGTATATAGATTATTTTATATATCTTAACAGTTCATAACTATTCATTTTTAATGCATTTTAATTTTTCATCTTTCACCAAGTAGACTGAATTACAAATTTTTTTAACAGTTGGTTTTTCATCTCATTCCTTATTCTGAAAACGAAAAGTCGTTTTTTTATTCAATAGTAAGAGAAAAAACAAACTCTTAGTTTAGTTTAACCCTCTCATTTCATGATTTCATTTTTTTTACTTTATTTAATTATTTTTTCTACTGTTTATATATCAAATCTTTATACTACCAAAAATACAATTCTATAATTTCTTCTATATATAAACTCTTTAGCCTGGCAAAAATATAATTTTAATATTTCCTAATAATTTGACAACCATACATTTATTTAGGTATTTCAGTTTTTAGTATTTTTCCAATTAGGCTGGCAAAATTACAATTTTTTCATAATCATATTGAGTCTTTTTTTTCACACAACACAACTTGCCAAGTTTCTTCTTTCTTCTTCTTTGACAAGATGTAGCAAGGTTCATTTTTCTTCTTACATACACTGAGGGGATAAAAACTCTGCTTTTAGTTTTGGTAACCCTCTCTCATTTCATAATTTCATATTTTTTTTTATTTTTATATCTCACTTAATATAATTTTTTTCTTAATTAGATCTTAAGTTTAGAAATTTGGCTTTGTGACAGTTATTTACTCATTTATGATAGAAGTAAAAGCGTTTGCTTGAAATTATCAAAAGATGTTCAATATATAACCTAATAAGTTATGTTTGGTTTGAGAAAGTTGGATTTTTAAAGTTAAAAATATTTATCTAATCCAAGAAATGGGACGCAAGGTTACAGTAGTTGAGATGTAAAAGGTGGAAGGATATAGTTTGAATTAGGTTATATATGCTAAAAAATGTGTCCTTGGTGAGATGTAAATGATGGTGTCTCTACAAAACCTATAAATTAAACAAATTGTAATACTTTTGACAATTATTGTCACTTTAAGGTATGATGGGACTAGAATCTTATAAAGTAGCCTTAATTCTATTATATCTAATAATTACAAAATACTATAACATATCACACTACACTATATTTCAACTAATTGGGAAAAGATACATGCATCTATACAACTTTTCTCATCCATTTTCCTTAATAAACTAAACCTCCAAGACTATACTATAATAATTCACATTCCTTTCAATTATTTTACTCATTTACACAATTTCCCACTCTGCATTTGTAAATTTACAGTGCTCATTCATTTTTGTGTTTGATAAAAAAATTTATTTATGTTTTCATCTCTACTGTTTAGTAGCATTCATCAAGTCATGATCATAAGTGATATATCACCAAGGGCAGTGATGAGTAAATTCTTTCTTAGTTTCTAATATATTTTTACATTTTATTTTTTGTCCTCAATAAAAAATTGCTATAAATATTGTTTTTATTTTTATCTTCGTCCTTTATAGGCATATTTTTTTAAATAATTATGTCAGTAGCTAAGTAGAATTATATTGTACTTTTTAAACAATTTTGTTTAAAAAAAGAAAAAAAATAATCATGTGATAAAAACAATTTTTAATTAGAGTTTGTATCCCTTATTTCTTTAAGCCACAAAGAGGTAGAAAATTAACACATATAGTATTTTTTATTCAAATTAATTCTTCATTTTTTTCTGGTTTTACTACAAAAAAGAAATTGAAAGAAGGAATATATTCAAGGTTAACATATGGAGAACGAAACTATTTGAACCATATGAATTAATTTTATCCCTTCAAATGAAATTATTTAAAAAATATGTGAGTGAATATTTACATGGTCAAACTCATCGTTTTAAAAAAGATGTTATCAATATATATAGTGCTACTGATATATAAATATTGAGATTAAATCAATATAATACTACTGATAAATAATTCTATTGATATAAAAAAAGCATCAATTATACATTAAATATATACATTACAATATATCATATACAAAATGTGCATTATTAATTTTTCTTTTCAAGGTTTTAACTTCTATATCTGTAGAAATGATTGAAAATGACAAAAATAATCATTTGTCAAACAATCCCCATTTAAGTTCATTAAAACAACCGATTCAACCAAGAAACTTGCATAAACACATTGGGTTTAGACATTAGAATATACATATGTAAACGAATAAAAGGGCCTTTTAACCCATACATTCTCAGTAGGAGACAGTTCATCATAAGCCTACCATATAGATAGAACCACTTTTCATCAAATTTAAGGGCTCGTTGTCCAAGTTCCAGGGGGTTAGGCAAATACCTCACCCTCATTCTCAATAATCCAAAACTTGTGTTGTTACAATTTAGTTACTTTTGACATCTCCAGATTTAGCTGGCAGCTATACTAGGGAGATAATCTAGGTTTTGTCTTACTGTCTAAAGACAGATTTCACAAGATCAGCATCAAACTAACATATACCTAACTCCATTTGACCAATAATACATGCATATCTCTTCTCTTATTTATTTACACAATCAACGCTACCAAGATAACTATTTTTTATTACATTCATTATTTTGAATCCCAACTAACTCCTCATAACACCCTTTTCTTTATCCATGCATGGATGAGAGGGAAAACAATCACAGCAAGAGTGTTAATTAATTTGTGTGCATTTAGAAGAAAAGAAAAACCTTCCAGAAAGTGACTATTAGCTGAATTACAATTAAAGAAACAAAGAGAAAAGTCCTCCGTAAGTAATTATTAGCTAAAATACACAACAAAACAACAAAAGGAAAGCACATTGGCCGCACCAGCAACGTCTTACTTTACAAGTACAAGGGCAAGTGCAGTTCAACCATCCATATATTTTCAGGTGTGTGTGTGTGTGTATATATAGGTACGACTTATACACAATAAAGCAAAACAATTAATCCTGTTAAAACTTTAACCTTTCTCTCTAAGATCGAACTCAGAAGGTATCTCTATAAACATGAGAGTGTTCAGTAAATATACTTCGTCTGCTATGATTTCATAGATACCAGTGAATGTCACTGTGGACAATCAGAAACCCCGAAACTGTCCATTAATTTGAACACTAAAAATAGGCATAAAAATATCCTGGTTTGGTATATATTCTATTTCCTCGAACGCAGGAAGCCAGAACAATTATGAAAAACCTCTCAACAATTCAGAAGACGGCGTAAACACGTTTGCAAAGGCATATACATATACATATACATATATATATATATATAGAGAGAGAGAGAGAGAACCTTAAGGTTGCCAAAAAGAAACATAAAACAGGCACAACTTTGATATAGACTGAGAAAGAAAAAAAGAGAGAGAGGCAGAAGAAATAGAGAAAAATAAAAGGATGATAAAACCATATGCATGTGAGGGCATGCGATGATGGATGATATTAATTATATAATTATAATTGGTTTGAATGTGATGATTCTAAGTGGCAGTGGCAGTGGCATTGGGGGAAGAGGTAACAGGAGGTGCATTAGAGATGTTGGACTTTGGCCTCTTTCTCTTCTTCTCGTAGCTAACTCCTCTCGCCTTCGCCTGAAAGTCACGAACATCATGCAAGTACAGCCTCACGGCGCGCGCGCCGAAGGGGTTGCTTTCGGCTCTGCCGCCGTTTTCCTCGTAGGCGGCGCGGAGGCGGCCGATGAGAGCGTCGAGACTGCCCCAGGCCTGGCGGAGCGGGCAGGGGCAAGGCGCCGGAGGGTTAGGCAGCCCGAAGAACGGGCACGTCGGGTTGTGCACCTTCGTCTTCCCGAATTGGTCCAGGTAGTGCAGGAATTCCAGCACGTGCGCCCCGCTGCACATCGCCACCGACAGCGGCGGCCGGTGGTTCCGCAGGTACTGGCTGAACGTGTTCCAGTCTCGCCGCTTCTGGTTCTCATACCTGCTCGGAGTACTACTACCACCGGCACCGGCGGCGGCGCCACTGTTGGTGCTGGTTGAAGTTGTTGTTATTGGGGATGGCACGATCTCCATTGCAAAGATCTGATGGTGGGTGATTTGGATTGGAGTCGGATCTTGTGGGTAGTGAGGTTGATTTTATGGTGGTAGGTTGAAGTGGTGCTATATAAACATATATGTGTGTATCTGGAAATGAAGTTGGTCTTAGCTAGGGTTTTTTACTGTGTAGTAGAAAATAAGTGAAGAGAGTGTGTATGTTTATGAGGGATGGTTGGGATTGGTTAGAGAAGGTGAGTAGTGAGATTGAAGGTGAAAGAGTGCATTTTTTTAAGAATTTGTGTTGTAGAGAGAGTGAAGTGGGAAGAGGGTGGGAAATGGGATAAAAAGGGTAAAAAATGATGAGGTGATGAGAGATTTGGGTTTCCAGAAAAGCTGAAGCAAAGTGGGAGTTGTGAAAACCTGAAGCATGAGAAAGAGAGAATGTGAAGAAGGAAGGGAGAGGAAGTGTTAAAATGAGGAGGAGAAACCAAAAGGAAGAGGGCACTGTGCCCCAAAACAGGACAAAGTTTGGCAGTGAGATAGTGATGATGCTGACACACACACACATCTTTGCATTTTTCTCACTCTGCTTCTAAGCGCGTCATTTCACTTCCTCCTCCATTTTACTCTCTTCTTTTATATCAGTTACTACTTTATTTAATATATACAAAAATAAATAAATTCACAAGTTCAAAATAAAATTATATTATTTTAAATAATTACATATTTTTATTTTTATTTATTTTCAAATACTTTATCTTCAATCATCATTATAAAAAGGTTAAAGTTTACTTCTAATTTTGGTTCCTATTTGGTTTTTAATTTTCTTTTACACAAATCTAGTTTTTTTAATTCTTAATTATCCATAATTTTAGTTCCTACATTTTTTTACGCAATTGTGATCCTTAACTCTTAATTATAAGTAACTTTGTTCAATTTTCATTTTTAAAAAAAAGTCATCATCTTCAGTTCTAGCTAACACTTCGGATCCTTTAAAACACCACCAGTATATCATGCGTTTTATTCCAACCTTGAAAGAGTGAAGCCTTGAAAGAGAATTGTGAAATTATTACTTAGTTTAAGTTAAAGTGTTTAAGTTGAAACTTTACAAACAAATACAAAATCAATAACTTAATTAAAAAAAATTATGAGTACCTCATAAATAATTTAACCTGTTATTTATTATATTGTAAATAAATTTAACCTTTGTTTTACATATATAATAGACTTAAATGAAAGATGAAAAATATCTACACCTATTCACAACTTTTTTTTATAATATTTCATTCATTATTTAATTTAGGGACTGAGAGAGGGTGGTAATATGTTAACTATCTAATCTATACTAATTGGGTCAATTTTGTACTTGTTACTTGGATTATATTGGTTCGTACACTAAAAAAAACCTAAACTATTAATGAAATTAATTCATTTTTTAAGGCAATAAAAAGTATGATAAATATATTTTATACAAACTAAATAGCGCATTAAAATTAAAAAATCTGAACCTAATAACATATATATTGCCAAATAAAATATCAATATATGCATTAATAAATTAAACAAAATAAGAAAAATCGGCATGTTCATAGGTTAATCATTTTCAATCTCTTTTTAGAATAATTTAAATGAGGTAGAATATGATAAATTAACAAGTTTTAAATACATAGTGACTAAGTTGTGTATGAATACCCATAATTCTATTCAATACAAACATTTTGATTTGGAACGAGTTAATAAAAACACAGTATTTATTGTTTGGATTTTTGGTTTTGAATTTATAAACCTAATCTAACTTATATAGTATATAATATATTAGAATTTCTTATATTATATGATAATTTTTTTATAAATTTATCATAAAAATTTGTAACAAATAGATTCTTACAATTTTTTTATAAATTTCTTATAAATTTATAGAAAACTTTTTATGAAATATAAAATTTTTTAAGAATGATATTTTCATTTTAATTTATTATTTTTATATGTTTTATGAAATTTATTTTGAGAAAATCATGCATGCATTAAACATCAATTTATTTTCTTCTCTTGTCCCAGTCTCAGTGTCTAAATACTTTTTAAAGTATCTTTAACAAATAAATCATGCATCAGTTCTCGCAAATCCTACACTTTCTTATTACATTTAAGAACTCTTTTGGTTCTTTACTTTAATAATAAACTCCTTATAAATTCAAATTTTCTTCAATTTGTTGTTTTTGTAAAAAAAGTATTTTAAGAACTCGTTCTTACATATGATTGGTTCATGTAAACAAGTTTTTAGTCTCACACGTATCATAAAGGCGATCTTACACCTTCTCACATTTGCATCAATTTTTGTTTTAATTAAGTTTTAGTTCAATTTGTTCAAATGTATTATTTAATTTGTATTAAAATAGACTCTTCCATAACTAGAGAATAACTATATAGAGTTGATATTCAATAAAATATTGGAAGAAACACCAAACAATCAATGATAGACTCTTCCATGTTATAGGATTTCAGAGTTCTACTCAATATTGGTATTATATTTTATTAAAATAGTAACATCGTTAATTGTTATAGATGTCAGTATCTTCAAAAAAATAATTTTATGTCTCAAAATAATATAAATCTTATATATATATATATATATATATATATATATATATATATATATATATAAGAAGTTAAATATGTAAAGAAATTAAAATAAAGTTAAAATTATTGAATTACTAAATTTTATTATCTTTTTTTTATCGTATTTAATAAAATTATGGAAGTGTTTCGTATTATGTTTAATGATGGTTTTTTTTAGTATTATTAATTATTGCACTTTTAAAAAAAAAATATTAATTTCGATATGTGCTTAATATTTGTTATTATTTTAGGTTTATGTTTCTGTTTACGCTGAGTGCCACGCAGATAGTTGGCTAAAGAAGAAAACACTTATTTCATAAAATGTGTGACTATAATGTATACATAAAATATTAAATTGATCATTTAAGTTATTTTTAGTTTATGTCGGAAAATAATAAAATATATTATTTTTAAGGTAGATAACATAAAAATGATAAAAATATATTATTTTATAAAAATAATTATACGAAAGCTGGGTGACAGACAGAGAAATAAAGAAAATGATGGAAATGAATTGTGGAATGGAGATTATGGTGATAGAAATCTTAGGAAAGAATCTAGCATGAGGGCCCATCCACACACACGAAAGTCATGAAAACGACTCTTATGAAAGTGAACATCAACCTCAAACCTATAATTATCCAAAACTGCTTTTTCTATCGAACATCGAATCAGTAAACTAAACCAAATTCATTGCACCATCTCCAAAAACACCTATATTATAACACTTCTACACTACTTTTTTCCTATAATTCTTCCGGACAAAAATATTTTCTAAAATCACGCTTCGGCTCAAATTACTTATTACAAATATAAGTTCAAAAAATACTTCAATAAAACTTTCTTCTATAATTTTTTAACGTGTCCTCTAATATTAATTAAAACATATAAAAAGTTAGTTTTACTTATTATTAAAGAGGTTTCTTAAATTTTAAATTTTCTTACATTTTAATATGAAATCAATTTATTATAAATGAAATTGTTTACTAATATGTTATATTTAAATTATTTTTTTATGATAATTTTCTTTTTTTTTAGTCTCTCTCGTATTGAAATAAAACATTGATTTATATAAACATACGAGTTATAATGATTATTATATTATGTTAAACTTTAATCTAAAAGTAATTATATTAAGTGAAGTTATCTATTAATATATACATTATATTTAAATAAATATAATTTTTTATGTGAAAATTTTCTTTTTGTTTAATACTCCTCGTACTAATATTAATCTTGAAAGTGTAGATTCACTGATATAACCAAAAATATACTATTTCACAATTCGGATAGGTGATATATGATATAAATAAGTGATCTGATATCATGTTATATTTGAAACTTGAACTAATTAAGATGTTTATTATTAAATAAGTTACAATTGAATATTTTTTATGATTTATTTTTCTTATCCTAAATTTGTACATATTTGAATGAATGTTAATAATGTTAGAGGGTTGAATGTGTGTAGAATGTGTTAGTTATTGGAGAGTATGAAGAGTGTAGGATTAGGGTTGGAAATGGAGAAGGTAGGTGAGTGAGATACGATGGAAAGAGAAGATCTTGGAGGACCCGGGTGGAACCAATGGTTAAGACATGGCACCGCACCGCACGCACTCACTCACTCACTCACTCACTCACTCACTCACTCACTCCTTCCTCACCCTTCAACCTCGATGGGACATCACACCACTCTCTTCCTTCCATCATCATCTCTCTTATTAATATTATCACATTTTTCATATTACTATTCTCATTATTTCTTTAACTATTTCTGTTTCATATTTTGTGAATTCCGTAAATTAAGAACTAAAATAATATTTTTATTTGTTTCGAGTACTTTAAGATTTTTTTTACAAATCAATAAAAATAATAATTTCTGTAACTTATAATAAATTTTTAAATTTTTTTTTTCAGTAATACTTTTAAAGAATTAAATATGATTTATTGATTGATAAAAAAATAGATAAAAAAATAAAAAATAATTAATTAATACAAAGAGTTGGTCCATTAAAACTTCATAAAAAAAATCATTTAATTATTTTTATGTTTTTTAAAATAAAAATATATTCGATAAAAAATAATTAATGTATTATTAAAATTTACAAATAATAGATAATATGAAACAAATTTCTTTTTTTAAAACGACACTTATTTAAAAATAAAAAGAAAATATCAACCTAGATTAATTATTTACTCGAAGAAAAGTTAAAAATTATACTCGTCACTAAAATTTGAATCCTCTCAGCTTAAACATTGTCAACTAATTAATGAATGCAGTTCATCATAATAAATTTCCTTTTTAATAACTTACTTAATAAGGGAGTTTAAAAGTCTCAAATCTACAAACCTTACTTAATAAAAGGATTAGGTGGGGTTAGGTCAAAGTTTAAGAGGGGCAGTCCACAATTTATGATATTCTCTTGTGCTAATTTTTTGGCCAATAATGTTTATTGAAATTTGACTTCTCTCAACTTTCTATTTGTAAATGACAATGTTATGTAAATATAACTCTTTCAGGTGAGGATAAGAGGATGTTTGAAATGACACAATATTATTAAGTTTTAAAACATTTTTCTACAAATTTAATTAACTTTACATTTTTTAAAAGTGAACTAGCTATTTATTGAAAATTTTACTTTCTGCATTAAAATGTTTTAAATTTAGTTTTATAAGCACTTATTTTTATGTATTTTCTGTATTAATATAACTTACATTTGAATAAATGGCATTTAATCAAACAAGAAGCATTTATCTCTCAATTCTTCAATTTTAATATTTAATTTATGAAAAAAATTATCTGGTAAATACTAGTCATTGAATTAGTATATATAAAAAATTGATTACATATTAAGAAGCGATTTTGGAAAAAGTAAAAAAGTAAAATGAAAGCATAAAAAGCAGTTTATTGTTTTATGAAAAGCAGACAAGTGGGGTGGCCCATTAATAAACAAGAAGTCAAGAAGCACGTTGACATGTTGTTTGGCAGATCTATTTAATTTAATAGCTTTAATGTTAGTATTTCGTGGCCAACTTGGTTTTCTTGTCTTTAAATATCATAAAAACTCAGTTTGGAAAAGCTTCACCATTGCCATTAACATCCAAATTCCAAACTGTCTTTACAATTAGTACAGGTGTGTTTGTTTCAATTCAAAGCTTCTCTTCTAACCAAGCTTTCAAACGTGTAATACCTCATTATTACAACGTCTATCCAAACACACACTATGTCCCTTCTGCTATTAAAACCAACAAGATTTACTTTCCACGTCTTCCACAAAATTATTCGTTACGTTTTATTTTATTAATTTCTTAATATTCTTTTTCAAATAAAAATAATATATGAATTAAATTTAGACTATTTTAAAATGAAGTTGCATTTTTAATAAATGATTACGGAAATAGTATTTACTTAAATTAAATCTGCCACCTTCGCAGCGTACGCAAATTACCTATGCTAAAGGCAATTTCTGTTACTTAATTATGATTAAAAGTTGATTTTTTTTAGAAAAAAATTAGTATATATTTCCAAACTTTAAGATACAAAATGAAAAAAGTAAAAATATTATTTTGTTAAAAAAAATTTAAATTATCCAAACACGCACTAAATGCGATTAACCAACTGTACTTTATTTTGAGGTAAATTAAAATGGAAAAAGAAAAGAAATATTAAAAAAATTTAAGAAATATCCCCCCAATGGCAGTGACCAAACCAATTTTAATTTTTGTTTTTCTTAGATGTATTTGCTAATACGAAACTTAATTAGGAAATAGTAACACCCTCTTTCATTTCTTAATCACCAATTAATTGCATTAATATGGTCGCCAATACACCTACCAATGACTATAATTTCTTGGCAACCAAAATTAATTACTCCTACATAATTTTATACAAGTAAGTATTGTTTGAATAATCCTTTTTCAAGTAAGAGAAGAAAGAAAATAATAAAAATTAATTTTTTTCTAAATCAAAATTCATTTATTCATAATTAAAAATTATACTTTTAGAAGCCTTTATTAATATTTTATGTGTAAACTTATCTTTGTTCGTGTAAAAATGTTATTTTATTTCCCCTTTTTATATTCTTTTAAAATAAAGGCTAAGAAAGTTTTTTCAAACATGATCTTTAAAAAACTAAACTTGGATTATACTATCTCTCTATTAAGCTTTAAAATTTACAATAAATTAACTTTTTGGTTTATAAGGAAACTGTCTCTCATCTTGACTTCCCATATGAATCAAATTACAAGTCTCTTCAAAAAAATTTAACTAAATTTATGTTCAACTGCATCTGAACTTGTTTTCACAAGCTTCTTAACAAAATTCTTTCAAAAACCTAAAAGAAAATCTAGAATATCTAAATTACTAAATCAACTCTTTCTCTTCTTCCAGAATTAGGGTTTAGGCATACAACAATAGAATTGAAGATGATATAAAAATTAACATATCCCAAAACCAAACAACCTAAGATCAACTTAATCTCATCCACACAAACACTCTTAACACATAAAATGTATCACTCCCAAAACCAAACAACTTATATAGATATTAGATATTTATGACCTACTAAACAATGCTTTTCAACTATTGATCAATTTTCTGCATTATCTGAACCTGTTAAATGCAGACAAAAAAATTATGCATACATTTGTTGCATGTGAGAGTAAAGGAAGAAATATTATAGAAAGCTGAAACTACCAGAGGACAAGAGCAGACATAAGAAAGCAAGTGCAGTCACATTAATTTAATTTAATGAAGAGAAATATAATACAATTTTATTTTGTGCAGTTGAGAGAGTACCTGTAAGAATCCAAACAAAACCAGGACCAATTAATTAGGGACACCAGCAGCCACTCAACAAAATAAATTGTCAAAATGCATCAAACAATAAATATGCAATTTGTCTTAAAACTAAACAATAATCCTCTAATTCTCTCTTAATCTTCTCTTTCTTTTCTTAATCAAATTTCTATCCATAATTTTTTAAGAAAAGAAATAAAGATATAATAAAACAAAGTATAAATTTAACAATAATTTAATTTAATTGAAATGATCAATGTACTTCCAAATTCATTTAATTTTAATGCTTCATTTGGAATGAATCAAGAAAAAGAAAAAAAAAGAGGAAGAAATAAAAGTGAGGACGAGATTAATATGTTTGATTTGTAAAATTAGAAAGACAAGGAAAGAAGTGACCAACCAAACCACTGCATAATCTCTTTTCAATATAATTAATTTTGTTGGATTTTGGAGCATCTCTTAATTATAAAGGAAATTCATATTTGATTATGTAATTCTCACCATGAGACATTTTTTTAATATTTTTTTGACATTCACTTTTAAAAAGAGAATAAAATAACATTAATAATAAGTATATAATAGTAACAAATTTTAAAATAAAAATTTATTTTATTTAATTAAATAACTATTTTATTTTTATACTATTTTTTCTTTCCCAAATGAAAAATAAGAATAAGTCTCTAATAAATGAAGAAAAACAGAGACACATGAGCCCACAAGTCTTGTAAGATGTAATGTCAATGCTTTTTTGAAATGACATGATAGTTTTTTTTTTTTGTTTAAATCTGAAAAGGACAACAAGAGTTGGGAGTTGGAACCAATGTACCTTTTAAGAATGATAATACCATGTTCTCTTTTGAAAAAAATCATTGATGTACTTTTCGATATGTGTATACACTTATTATGAGATAAAAAGAGAAAAATATGTGATATGACAAAAAAAAAAGTAAGGATAAAAAAAATTAGAGATGAAATAGAATAAACAAGTGATTAGAGAGGTAGAAATTAATTTATAAAAAAATTTCTTCATCAACACGAAGCAACACTTTTAATTTATTTTTAATTATTTTAAGTTTTTTAATAAAAAAATAAATTATATATTGTAATAGATGTTAGATAAAGATATATGAACTTGTATTATTATTCAATACATTAACATATTAGTTATCATCTGTTTATATTTTTTTTTTATATATACGAGACTCTTAAAAGTTGGTTATTAAAAAACTCAGAAAACTTAAGGTGAGTATAATATAAATTTTAATTGTAACATTTAAATTATTTTTTATTTTTTACTGATAGAACGATCAATTTAATATATCTATACTAGTGAATAGATAATACTGTATCATATGAGTAACTCTTATATTATGTCTATTATATATGTTATGAATATTAAATTTTAAAATGAATAATATATATTTAAATTATTAGCAGAATTTAAAATATCTTCTTTTATCTATATATAATATTATTATAATATTATGTAGCAAGTATTACTTCATATTCATAAAGCTAATTATTTTAAAATCTTCATAACTCATAAAAATTTAAGTGTGAGTTATATTAAACAGAGATAAATAAGTTAAATAATATAAAAAAAATTTATAAACAGAATTAGGTATTTCAATAAAAAGGTGTGAATTTGTATTTTTTTTTTAAATTCTTAATATGAGTTCATATAGATATATAATTTAAATTCAATTTTTGATTCCATCTATACTCGACTTTCTTGAAATTCAGTTAAATTTATTTTTTATTGAAATTTAGTAATAAAATGCATAAAATCACAATCCAATATAAAAATAATTATTAAAAATTACACACAGTTTTTTAACTAAAGATTTAATATATTTTATTTTATTTATTCAAAATTAAAATAAAACCAAATTATTTTTCTTTTATAAAAATATTTAACTCAACATGAATTAAATCTAAATAACTCACTTATATTTGCTGGGGATCAATAAGTCATATTGAACTAACAAGGTAGGTTAAATAGTCAAATATAAATTTTAAAATATTAATTAAGATTAAGCTGGAGTTATCAATTTGGATATCTGAAACTAAGTGTTGTTAAGGCCTATTAGGAATGGAACAAACAAGCAACTACTTTTGGCTGCTAATTTCTCTGCATGTTACTAATTAAATGTACAAAAGTAAGAACTGCATTTTATTCAAGCTACAGAAAATTTAAGAGTGTAAAGATCCCATAAAGGCTTCACTGTTCACTGTTTTTCCAGTGCAGGTTCATGCTCAGAAAATTTTGGATTATATGCAGGTCATGATGCTAAAAGCTTTTCACAAAGGTTCATGCTTATTCACACAATGGAATTGAATTTGAGAATAGTTGTTCATGTGGCAGCAAGTTGCAAATTTCAGCTTGGTCCACTAGTTTCCATTTTCATTTCGTACTCCATTCACAGCTTGCTACAGTATTCAACAAAAGAGTCTTTCAGTTTCATCTTCCAACGTGCAATGCAAAATGCATGCTAATTAATAAAAATGAACTAATGAAACACATTATATAGACCAAATAGGGCCAAGAGTTGAGAAGATATGTTTTAGAAAATTCTAGTGCACATTTTGAAATTTCAAAACATTAAAAAGAACAAAATTGTCATTTTTTGTAAAAGATTTTTCTGAATTTTCTCAACCAGTATTGAACAACATGCACTGGAAATGTAGGGTTAATAATAATGGATTCCTAGTCATCACCTGAAAGCACGACAAGGCGTACTGCACGTCACTTGCAGATATTTGGTGGTGGAACACAATTCTCAATCTGCAAAAAGTAAAACACTGTCTATTATTAGCATAAAGTGCAGTTCCTGTTTTATATTTATTAATAAGCTACTTACATTTAGAAAGCATAACTTTTTGACCTCCAAGTTAATTAGAGAAACGTTTTACAGAAAATTACTATTTTCTTCTTCTTTTGGATTAATATAATACGATTGCAGGGTCACAGAAGCATGGGCTAAAATGATTAAAAGTTTAGTTAATTAATTAATTGTAGATTAAGAAAATAGTAAGTGCAAATATTACCTTGATGAGCCTATTGGCATGAGAAGGATACCATAGTCTTCCAAGTCTTTGCATAGCTTTGATGCTGTAGTTCCTAAGCCTTCTTCAATTTCAACATATATCTGCACCATGGTATCATTCAAACATTAATGATAACACTTGTTTCTAGCTAAGTATCCTCATAAAGCATTTGACTCCCCAATACACATCATTGAGCATCTAAGTTGTTTGAGAAACAACAATGCAATTATACTATATATTATTAATTGTCTCTACTAAATACTCACCATATTGGTTTCCACAGAAGAGGTATTCACTCTCAGTCCTTTGATTTCATTCAATCCATCTAAAACAAAAAGAGTTTGTGCAATTTAGGGGGATAAAATTTAAAGGGTGCATAAAATTGTAAATCTTGGAAAAGATAAGCACAGGTAAAGTTGAATAGCATTTACCAGCCAAAATTTTAGCTTTCTGGTGATCACTTTCTAGCTTTTCAACATTTTCCTGTAAAGCAATAAGTGCAGCTGCACAAAGGATGCCAACCTGCCTCATTCCACCACCTAAGGTTTTTCTGAGCCTTCGAGCCTAAAATTATATATATATACTATGCTAGTATCAAGTTCTTTCAGAAAGGAGATAGAATATAGATACTGTTTCATTCCCCCAAAATATTACCTTGCTGATAAAGCTATTGGAACCAACAATAACAGAACCAACAGGAGCACCCAGGCCTTTTGATAGACATACCTAAAATTCATATATTCAAGGATATGATTTAGAGATAACAAAGCATGATCAAGACTTGGTAATGGAATTAGATTTCTAGAACTTCATTGAATAAGAGGGATAAGTATGCCGAAGTCAAGAGATTTCAGTGACTCTTAAAGAAAGAGAGTTAACCATATCTTTAAAAAATATATTAAAAACTAAGTAGTTTTTCAATAAAGAAAAAAAAACTTCTGCATGAATCAATTTTATAGGAGTTTTTTTCTCATATTTATTTGAAATTCCAAAGTTTAATGACACATTATTCAACAATTTTTAACTTTTAATTAAAACAACTTTTGAGAAGAAAAATGGAACTTCCTATATCTTGAAGAATGTTCCTCTTAAATGAAATTGTTTCTAAATGAAACAAGTTAAGATGCATATGTCTTCAATTAATCTAAAGCATATTGTGATCTTAATCCTTAATTATAACTTATGCCTAGATACAATCTCATTTACTCACTGTAAACATAGAGTTACTTCAGAATAGCCTTTCCATGCATATTGTAAAAAAAATGGAGAAAAGAAAAACACACCGAAACTGAATCAGCTGCTTGAACAAGCCTATCCACGGGAACACCCAGTGCCTGAAAGTGCATGATAACACAAAGGATAAACAAAAAGGCATATGATTAGGAGCAAAAGAACTGACAGCAAGATTTGCAATAAAAATGCAAATGAAAATATCAAAGTACGCACTGGAAAAAACAAGAATTCAGATTCCTTTCAAATCATCATGGATAGAAAAAAATTGAAAGGTTTTAATTCCATTCTCCAGTTGTATATTTAGTTCGAATTATTTTGAAGTTTGTTAGAACTAATTACTTATTTCCACCAAGTGGTTTAAATTTCTTCTTGAGAGTTCTTTGACCGATTATTTCTAGAATTAAGTTGAACCATACATGCTATAGAAGTAACCAATTCTTTAATGGAGACCTTTTGCTGACACAAATTGTTTACACAAATAGATGTATTCCTAAAGCACATAGTAGAATAAAAGATCTATCTTACCTTTCATTACTGGAGATCTTAGGCTGACAGATGCTATTCACACATTTTTAAGTATTCATCTAGCTAGGTGCATTTCAGGCACAAGTTTATCTTTGCAGTGATTTTACTCAGTTTTTGAACAAAATCAAAATCATTACTAAGCAGAAAATTTACTTACAACTGATGCATTAAATATTCGAGCTCCATCAATGTGAAGCTTCAATCCATGCTTTTTAGCAACCTCTCCTACTCTGTCGGTATATTCAACTGAAAGACATCTACCACCACAGCTGCATTCAGGAAAACATACCAATCATTGTTCTGCTTATGTACAGGATATTTTAACGGATCAATGTCCTTAAGAGAGATCTCATAATATATTCTTAATGCTTGACTTTTAACCTAATTGAACAGTATCCTTTGATTCATGTAGCTGATTTCACAAAAGACTTTGTTATTATTATTGTCGTAATATTGTTCTATCTATAAAATTTTGGAGAGAATAATTGCTTACTTTCCATGAGTATTTTCCAAGCAAATAAGCCTTGTGGTTGGATATACTAACTCTCCCTTTGGATCTCTGATTGCAGCCTCAATTAAATCAATGTCCATTGTTCCATCTTCATTGTTTTTAACTGTTCTTGGATGCACTCCTCCAAGGGTTGCAATGCCTCCGTTCTCATATATGTGTATGTGGGAATCGTGTCCAAGAATTACTTCACTTCCCCTTATGTCACAATGCACAAGCACAGATATAAGGTTGGCCATTGTGCCTGATGGAACAAAAAGTGAAGCTTCCTTTCCCAACAACTTTGCTATCTCTGTCTCCAAGCGAACACAGGAGGGGTCACGGCCAAGAACATCATCATCAACCTCAGCACTTGCCATAGCACCTCGCATTGCGTCAGTTGGTTTTGTCACTGTATCTGACCGAAGATCCACTATCTTAGCTACCATTTTCTCTGCCACCAAAACAAGCCAAAAGGTAAACGTTTTGAGCCATTCACACCATTTTCTCTTGGTACAAAAATAGAAACACGCAATCATGTCAACAATTTTATTCAAATGTGTTCTTACAGTGACCTTTTTTGCAACCATTTTTTATTCAAATTCCATAATTACTAGACATTTAAGCTCCCTTTGGTACACTATAAATGATCTTGAAATAGTCTCCTGAGTTTCAATAAATAAAAGGGAAAAATAGAGCATTTACATGCTCAAGTTCTTCACTTAATTTAAGTTGGACAAGAATTTCATAAAAATAGAATACTTCTTCACAACAGGTATGTTCAACAAAATATTTGAAGCAGAATTATGACCCATTTTAGTATTTACAAAAGTCACATGATGATTGATTTGCTAATCACAATTTAATTCAGAGGAAAAGATATGAGGACAAATATATTCAGCTGCAAAGAACATGAGGGAAGTGGGACTCCAGTTAGAAAGATGGAGTCAAAGCTTTGTTTTTGTATGATACAGAATAAGTGGCAGAGAAAGGAACAGAGTAAACTCAGAAGTTTGAAGGGAATTAATTACCTAGTGTAGGTACTCCAACAAGATAGCAAGAACCCAAGTTAAGTGTGATGAAGGAAATTGTATCTATAGTACACACTTATATCAATAACTTTGTGCTGAAGTGCATGCGACGCTTCATGATTTGAGGAGGATGACAACAAATTACTTTAATTACTACGGTAATACGAGGAAGAAGAAGGGAATCATATTGCCATTTGGTTCATTATAGTAAAAATGGAGAGACAACAACCTATGCATAATCAAGTGTTTGTGTTTTTTCTTCCTCTATACTTTTAGTCTTTAAAACTAATTTCTAATTGACTAACTACTCTTATCAATTTTTAATGAAATATTAACATCTGTATTCTTATTTTTTCTAAAGAAACTACATCAATATAATAGGGTATTGAAATGTCTATTCATATTATGAGCACAGTGCAGTTTCAATGCATTTCTCCACCAATTATTGGTTTGTCTTTTTGTCATTTTTCCTTTCCCATTACAACCACTGATAAAATTTGAAACGCTATACACAAAATAATTTAGATTTTCTCTATCTCTCCATCATATGCATTGACATTTCTTATCAAATTAATAGTCTATGTGTTCAGTCTTATTGTATAATAAATGGTCTGAATTTTATATGACAATATTTATCTTTGACATAATTACTATATTTATAAAATTTTCAAGAGTGTATACAATAATACAATACAACCATCCTTTCAAAGAATCACTCTTATATTTATATTTATTATACAAATTAATACAACCAAACTGATGGGACCACCCAATGTGTTTGCTCTGCTATGATGATACTCCCAAAAACACCAAAAAAGAACCTCACCTCTCTAACTACCTACCACACATTTTCTTTCTCTCATCACAATATGGTGCCTGTGTTTGAGCTTTCTTGAGTGCCATAACACCAAACGGAACATTACAAAACAAAAATACATCTGTTTTCTGTCGTCAGCTACTGCAACTGTTTCTTATGAGGGTATTGTTGTAAAAAAACTAAAAAGGGGGTAAACTTAACCATGAAAAGGGTGTCATTAACAAAGCCCAAATGTGTTCAAAGAGTTAGCACCAACTCCAACTGAATAACCTAGTGAAGTTTCCATATAATGTCCATTGCCTACAAATCCAAATATTTCCCACCATTTCTCTCTACATATGGACTCACTTCTTTTTCTTGTGACAACAAAATTTGTTCACACTTGTTCACTTCTTTTTGGTTTTTAAAATTAATGCCATTTTAATGACATCCATACATTCAATGCATAACATATTGGACAAACTTAACTTAGAAATAAATATTTTTTAAACCACCTATTTAGAAATAGATATAATTACTATTAAAATAAGTAATCTCTATTGCAGATTATATACATGGTTATAAATTTTAAATTTGAGTTTTACAAGACTTTATCGTTAAAATATGTTTACATAATAGAAAAATATTTAAAACCTTAAAAAATTATTTTTTTTCTATCTTAAAACATGTAATTTTATTAACAATAAACTAAAATAAACATTAATTAGAATAAAACTTATGAAAGGATCTTAAAATAAAACTTAATAAAAGTTAAAATTTCATATACATTTTGCACTACATGGAAACAATTTATCTTTAAAACAAGTAGATTTAGACAAAAAAATCTGCTTATATCATTTAAAAATACTTTAAAAAATACAAACAAACAATTCAAAATTTGTTTATTAAAGAAAACCTATTTATAAAATAAACAGATTAAACATACACTAAAAATTTACTCATCTTACTAAAAAATACCTTTCTAAAAAGATCAAACCCAAACAAACTGACCCATTGTACTAATTTTCCCTTCTAAAATAAGATGATTTTCAGTTAAATTTAAACTATATTGTTTATCCAGTTTTTCAGACCCACGTAAAATCGACAAAACCATTGACTTAATCATCTAATGAGATCAGCCACCAATTTGAATATACAAATATACACTAAAATTTCAAATTCATAGCGCAAAAAAAAAAACAAATAAAAAGCATTTTTTCCTTCATCGTATGAAACTTACACAAATTCTACTGTATTCCCAACCTCGTTACATTTTTCTCGTATGAAATTGTATTATTATCCCATTTATCCACACCGGTCAAATAAGGCATCTTATATCACATGATGGTAGTCCAAGACCAAAATGGCCATTTTATTTATTTGGCAATATAATAGAATAAATAAACGAGAAAAACGAGCAAGAGTGCAAGACTACATCTACCACTATGATATCTGAATAGTCAAAATGAATATAAAAGACACCCCCAAAGAAAAAAGTAGCACAAGAAAGTTAACACAATCCCTACTATATCAAAACAAGGAAAAAGTACATCTCTTTTGACAAAATTTGAGCTAAACACTATAGTTAGGAACAAAAGCAAGAGAAGGGCCGAAAAAGATAAAAATGGAAAGAAAAGGACGATGACCGGATGCGTGGTTTCTTCGTCTCCACTATCTATAATAAGATGCCATGATATAAAGCATCACTGCCGATGAAGTAGTGATTATCAACTCCTGCAGATATTATAACGGCTGTTAACTCAGCAGAACACACACTGATCAAATGGGATAGACACTAAATAGGATTGGCATTGAGCAACCAAAAAAATAAAAAATAAAACTAGTCACAAGAGCGGTGTTCAGAGTAAATAAAAACCCAATGATGCCATGAAATGTGTCATGAAGAAACAACTTCTTTGTTATGGCAGGCAAGAAACCAGACCAGTCCCACCATCACCCTTAGACTAAGTTGCATGACATGTGTAAATTTAGTTGAAATGACAATACTGGTCTTTCAAAGATGATATCAAACACAACACTGGTCCTCCATTTATAAACACATCAAATCAGTAACATGATCGACTTGGTTTTAAAATTTCACATTTTACCATCACATTCGTTTTTGAAGGAAAACCAATGCACTAATTACCATCAAAGCAACGATCTTTGGAGGACCAATCTAACCTCATATATCTTCAGAGGACCAGCGATGTTAATCATAGATAATGAAAATATAACATCATGCAAATTTTATATTGTAGGATAAACTAACAGTTGAATTGCAATCGACCATAATGAACTCATGAAATATTCTTGATACCTTCAACTGTTCAAGGGGAAAAGTCCCTAACATTTTACCTGTGCCTCGTAAATTTTAGTTTATTACACAATCTAAATTCATATGCTATTTAAGAAACATGGCCTCTAAACTAGCTATCCTTATCGTAGTTCACACTTCAATAGCAACCAATCCCTCCACATCACATGTATTAAAAAATAATACTCACGTAACCAAGAAAAAGTTTTAAATAATAACCATGTGATCATTCATCTCTTAACTGCATTAGACAAATCGAGAATAAAATGTATTTGCCAAGAACTCACATAAAGAATGTTAAAATGTTTCAAAGGCAAGAAAACTGCGGGTCATACATCATATTATTCACAAGGATAGTGGACAGTTCTGTCTGAATATATGTAAAGCCAGGAAGGATTGCTCTCATTTATTTATAGTATACCTGATTGTTGTACAAAAGAGCAGGGATAAAACCACCTGCAAACTCAATTATGTTCAAAATAAAAGTATATGCCTGCAAGAGAAGAACCAGAAAGTATTAATCTTTATTTGGAAAATTAAATAATTATGAGACATGCCCATGCCAATGTGTAAAGATGATAAGAAAAAAGAAAACTTAGGGCACATCCAACTAGGATAAATATTGAGTGATAAATAAATAGAATATCCAATTTCAATTAAAAAAAACTACAACTACGTGGTATAAATTAGTTTGGGCATCATTTGCCTGGTGTGGTACTAGTGAAAGTCAAACAGAGTGCAAAATCAAAATTCTATATATTGGCTACCATGATTTTTTTTTCTTTCAAAAAAGACATTCAATAAAGATTGAAAAAGAATATAAATGATGCATCATACCATGAACAACAATTTGGTTTCACATAAAGTAAAATAGGAAAAGAGGATAAAAAGATGAATTGATTCCTCTCTCCCTTCTTTTCTCTTTCTTGTTACAAGCAAAAATCCTATATGTATGTTATATCAGCTCCCTTGTTAATTAATTGTTACAGAAGCCAAAAATTTGGGATATCAAAGTACTGATCCATGAATCATCATACCAAAGATGAAATAGCTACACATCCAAAAACCAAAGCCAGTGATCGGAGCAGTCGTTTCCCCATACGCAATCCTTCTCCTGTGTCTTCACCTTCTTCCTACAGCCAACAGTAACATGAACTATACAATTCTGCTAATAACTCAACATGGTTCAAAATGGAAAATTTTAAAATTTCACAATACACTGTCATAGAAGATGAAACTCACATTATATATGCGGGTTACAGGAGATTCAAAGGCTTTTAATTTCTCAAAAAGCCTATAAACAAAGGCAAAAGCTAAAAACTGCAACGGTTTATATTCAGCACTGCGCTTGACAAGGATCCATGCAGTCTGCAGAAAGATGATAAACGATTCTGCTTAAATACTACATTTTAAGACAAGATTGATATGGTTTTTGAGTATTGATATCTTCCCAAAAAAATAAAATAACCCTTTATATCCAACTCACAAAAACAGCAGATATTGCCAAGTTTATGCGTGTATCATTTTGACTTGATTTAGTAAACCTGAAATTAGGTACAAAATAACATCAGAAGATATCAAGTAGCTATCAATAGAGTGATAGTGATAAGGGGGGAAACAATAATTTGAAGAAAATGTAAAACACGAGAAGTAAATGTATTCCATCTATACAAGCAAGAAAAATGAGATTTTGATAAAACATCTAAACAAAACTAATCCAAATAGATAGGATTCCAATCCAAGCATCATCTTTATAAGAGTTACAGATATCCTAATTAATACTATTTGTTTGACTGTTCGATTAAGTCATTGTTGATTCAGCTTATTTTAGAGAGAAATATCATTTATTTTGTCAAGTTTCTAAGAGCTATTGAAATAGATTAGATTTACACAGACTTAGCAGGACCTTTTTTGGGAGGTGTGTGGGAGGGTAGGAGTAGTTTATAATGGGGAGATAACTGTTATGTGGTAAAGCAACCTATAGGGTTCCCAGCTCAGATTAATAAACAGGAAACTTGTCAACCTAGAGAATTTAGATATTAAAGCATCCATTAACGTAAGAATTACTATATATTTTAGTAAACTAATGGTAGCAACAACAATATACAGCAACAAAACTACATTGTCACTAATCAGAAGAAGCAACATCAAACCTTGGCCCCCAAGGTAGAATTGGCTGCTTGTCAGCATACTTTATCTCCTTTGAAACCTGCATTTAGTTTAATACGTGATTCAGATTTGGACATGAGAAATTGGGATCTAGGGCAGTGTGCTAGCAATACACTCTCTGACACGTTATTCCTCACACTTTACACTGTTGGTTAAAATTTATTGGAAACTACAAAATTATAAGTGGAGTTCATTAAATATGGAGTGGGGCCAATAAAATTAAGTAATTTTAATCAATTTCAGCTAATTGTAAAGAGTGTTTTCAAATGAGTTTGTTGCTAGCATTTATCTTGAGTCAGATGCTTGGGAAAAAATAGGAAGAAACAACACATACCTAAATGAACATTTTTTTCCATAAAAGTATCTCCTAGGGAGATAGTTGTCTGTTTTCCAATATCCACTAACTACCCATTGTAAATAAACACGAAAGCATTACATAGCAGAAGCAAAAATCATGATTGTTATACCCTTTTCAGTATCCACTACCCAAGCTATGCATAAAAAATTTGCATAGCCGGAGCAAAAATCATGTTTGTGTGGGTACAATCTGCATAGAATTATCAATTATTCTAAGACAGGAATTGATAAATCATAATCCAAGCAGTTACTTCATGATATTCAACTCCACCCACCCAAGGCAGCCAAAAGAAAATATTGAAAAATATCAAAGAGTTCAAGATTATATGACATTATCTCCTCCAAATTCTTCATTACCATAATTTATTAGGCAGTCTGCATTCATTTAGAGAAAAGAAAAATAGTCAAAAGAGATGTTCTACAAAAATAAGGCTACTTCGTCAAAGGAAGTCCAGTGAATATTGAAAGCATCAAACACATCCAAAACTAAATTAACAAAAATAGCTTCAACCTCAAACGGAACTTAAACAAAAAGTATTTCATTGTTATCATGCCTTCAAATTATATGTGCGATTTTCAGTGTCCAAAGCAAGAAAGATTCCCCCACATTACCTTGAATGATCCAAAAGTTACACCCTTTTTCCGATTAGTCAATTGAGCCATCATGAGTTTGTCGTATGCCTTTTCCAGCTGAATTATACATTCATAGCGCACAACATCCCACACATTAGTACATTAAACTTTGAGAACAAAATCACAAATCAATAAACATAACTAAGAACCTAAAAAATAAAGGAATAATGGGCTCTTGTATCCCATATGTGAGTTTTACTTTGGAGGACAGGTATTATAAGTAAACTTAACAATATTATACATATTGCACAGCTCATACATACTGTTCACTTCCAAATACGCAAGAAAATAATCAACCTCGCCCATTTCAAACTAATGGGAAACTAGTTGCCTTGTCAATGCCGACTGTTCCATAATACCATATGGTTGGAATGCCGATAGTTAAGAAACCATTCTACACATTACACAAAAAACAAAAGGAAAATAAAAAAGTCGACCTACTCTAGAAGCAGTTGCTTCATCGCCATTCATCTCAGCCTCCTTCTTTTTTTTTGCATATGCTGCCTTGACCATGTCAAATTTCTCAATAGGGCTTACACCCAGCACCTACATCACATCACATGACAGAAACTAAGACATAATTCGAACAACTTCAAATTTCAAAGTATGAACTAATTACAGAGTAAGTTTTACACTTTACCTCATAAGGATTAAAGTCACCATCGGAATTAGAGCTCCCTGCCGCAGATGCAGCAGCACAGATAATCTTTCTATCACTCCATGCGGCTGTCTGGGGAAACCTGAAAATCGACACCAAATTGCATTTTATTAACCCTAGAAATGAACTCCACTCCACAAAGATAAGACAATAAACACGTCGTATGCGAAAAACAAATGAATTTGAATGAAAACTAAATTCGTCCTTCAATTCTTACAAATGGATAGAAAGAAAGAGAGAAATGAATGACCTGAGATTGGTTGAAATTTTGGGACGGAGATTGTTGTGGGAAAAACTCAATTTGGGGCAGTGCAGTATGTTCGAAATTCCTAGAGCCATCATTGTGGGCGCCAATGCAACCATGTAATGTTATCTCTCTCAGTTTATGTCTGAAATTTGAGTTTCATAGGGTTTTGCTTTATCACTCACAATTTCTTCTTCAAAGTTCTATTATTGCATTGTTTTGTAATTCTAAATTATTTATTTTCATGATTACCAAAGTTAGAAAAAACTATTGTGTTTTGCTTTTATGAAATTTAAAAGAAAACGTATACATAAACCTTCAAGCAATATAAAATTTGATTTTTTTAAAATTTATATTTTTTTTCTCCACATACAAATAATAGGATGTTGGATAGAAATATATATATATGAAGATAGTTCATGTGTCATCCCTTAATTTAAAAATCATTTATCATTTTTAGAATAAATTAAACTAAATGTGTATTTAAGTAGTTGATTCATTAAAAAGAACTATCAGAAGGAAAATAAACAAATATTATATATGTATAAGAAAATACATGCTATACTTTCATATGGATAATCTTTTAAAAATTTTGTAAAGTTGTTAAAATTATTTCCTTATTTTTTTTAATTAGTAGTTGAGATTCATTATTTTTCTGAATTAATTTATCATTGTAAATGTTATTTAATTTTGTCAAATAATTAGATACTATTACTTTTAATATTAAATTTTAAACTTTAAATTCTAAACTCAACAAATTTTAATATATATTTAATTGATTTGTCTGTAATATTGTGTTTGAATAGATAAAGACCAACACTACTAACGGTAAATTCTTGTAATAAATCAAATTGTAAAAATTTGACAAAAAAATTTAATATGACAAAAACTTAAAAGCAAACTTTACAATATGTGCAAATTGAGAAACATAAACCAAAAGAAAAATCTCCATCACTTGCCTAAACCAAATTGTAAAAAAAATGACAAAAATTTAAAAACAAAACTTAACAATTATGTACAAATTGAGAAACATAAACCAAATTGTAAAAAAGGAGGAGCTAATAAAACAACAAGTAATGAAGTAAGAGAAATTGAGAAAAAAAGTAATAAAAAAATAAATTATCTACACTATAACTCATTTAATGGTTATTATAACTTTAGTTCTGATAATCAATTACTATGATATGATAGTGTGACTCTTTCAATAAACTAGTTCTAATTATGAAATGTAAAATAATTCTAGAAATTTTAAATATAACATAAAAAAATAGTTAGACAAATAATTATAAAAATATTGGATAGTATACTTATTATATGAAGTAGGGATGAAACAGTGAACTTGAGAAAAATAAACATTATTAATTAACCTGATAATATTAATAGAAATAAATATTTATTAAATGAGATGTGGTAATTAATAATTATGTTTATAACATGATTAATATTACTACAAATAAGTACTCCAACTTCAATGAATGAAATATAACATTATAATGAGATATATTTCAAAGACAATATTTGTAATAATATTTTAAATAAATGTAAATTATTCGATTTTATTAGAGTTCTTTTTATGTAATTGAGAAAAAAAGTAAATTAAATAAATAAATAAATTATGAACAGAACAGACAATAAAGTTCGCGTGGCCTAATGGATAAGGCGCTCGCCTCCGGAGCGGGAGATTGTGGGTTCGAGTCCCACCGTGGACGCGAAAGGCTAATGTTTTTAAAATAAAATTAGTTTATTTTTCATTTTTTTTTCTTCTAGTTGTGATATAATATAGTGTAAGATGAGAATTATAGGAAATAATAATTTGTTGAGATAAGAGAGATGGAAAAATATATTTTGATAATTAATTTTTTTTAAAACTACTGGACAACTTTTTTATTAATATAATAATAATAATAATATTTAAACTTCAATATTTATTCATCTTTATTATGATGATATTAATAAAAAGAATTTTTAAATGGTTGTATTTTAAAAAGTGAAGTGTTAACCTATAACTAAAAACAAAATTACCTAATTTTCCATCTGTCTTCTTTATTTTATCGATATCCCTTCTAATTGATGCTCCTTTCTTTATTTATTTATTTTTTCATTTTTGTTATTCCTTCTCATGGAAGAGTTTATAGAAGTAAAAGATAGCAAAGTTTTAAGCGTGCTAATTTTAAATTTTGATAGATTAATGAAAGAATTTTACACCTATCTACTAATAAAATAATGCTGTGGCAAAACCCTGGCCAAAAGAATTAATAAAAAAAGAGCAAATTATGACTTTATAGGTGTCGTATTTTAATAATAAACCACACCTCTCCTATATATTTTTTAAATTTTACAACTCATAATTACAATTATATTAAGTGATTGTGTACTTCATTTTGTAGGTTGAAATCCTTTGAATTTTTTGTTTAAAAGTTTAGAACTTTCTCCATATATAGAATTAATGTTATAGAATTCATTCTCTGGGCAATTTCATTTTAAATATTAGTTACTACAAACATTAACCATAATTCCCTAAACAAAATGGTCTTACTGTTTTTATTTTAGAAATAAATAAGTTAAGAATTTTTTGGTAACATTCTCACCCTATTGGCTATAAATTTATTTAAAATTTGGAATTTTATGGGACTGATATAATTCATACATAAATAAAATTCCATTATATCAGTATAAATTTCAGATATCATAGCTATGTTCAATTCTTATAAATAAGAAAGAAAAGTCCCAGATTGCAACTGACATAGTTTAAACTTGAAGGGAAATTTTCCCTTAGCTTCAAATAACAGTCAATTCACAAAAAGGAAAAATGACTGTCAAAAGTAAATTGTTCCTATTTGCATTGTAACTGACAACTTTTATCCAGTTTTTGTTAAAAAGAATTATTCATTCATCTTTAACTTTCATCTTCCAATTTGAACCTCCAAAATGGATTTTAAGTTTTTTACACAAAGACCAATTTATAGCTGAAACCAAAGGTTGACTTGACATCATCTAAAGATGTTAACAAAGTTCTAAGGAGTGAGACAAACTATATATCATGCAGCCTAATAATATCCTAGATTTTCGGTGTCTCATGATGTTTGCCCTGATTTGATGAATATGTTGTACCAAAATTCCATTTCTTCACTTAGCTGACAAGAACCATGATTGTCCACAGTTTCTCCAAAAGCATCTGAGGACACTGCACCGTAAAATCCAGTACCTACAATAGGTGGATTGATATAGACACTAGAAGCAGCACTTGAACTTGATGAACTATGTGCTTGTACCTCTTGCAAGATATGTGATGAAACATTGCCATTTATGCGCACTCCACTTTTTTCAATCCTCTTCTTCAAATGGGTATGCCAAAAATTCTTTATTTCGTTGTCTGTTCTTCCGGGTAAGTTTGTTGCTATAGCAGACCACCTAAGCATCAAGGGATGATCACCATCAAATTAATTTCCATTTTGTATTACTTGAGCAAATTCAATCACATTCTATACATTTTAATTACATCTCTTACATTGAATCATTATATAGATATTTATGGTGCATCATGCACGTAGAGAAGACAAATAGATAGAACCAGAAGATATCAGAATGAATATATGTTATTAGATACCCACCTATTTCCAAGAATTTCATGCAGCTTTAGGATGGTATCTTCTTCTTCCTTGCTGAATTTCCCTCTTTTAATATCTGGCCTCAGGTAATTTATCCAACGAAGCCTACAACTCTTGCCACACCTTAACAAACCTAAACAACCATGTCACATAATCATATGCATGTTAAGCCTTTTTCTGGTTTTACACAGAAAATGTTGGTAACTAGAAGAACTTACCAGCTTGTTTAGGAAGGGCACGCCAGTTGCCATGGCCATATCGTTGAATATGAGAGACCAATATCTGATCTTCTTCGGCAGTCCAAGGTCCCTTCTTCAATCCCATTCTCTCACAACAAGGAGTCTTCATAGTCACTGCTTCACAGCACAGCACAGCACAGCACAATAATGTGTGTCCTTTTGTGTACTATAGTGAGTTTGGTGACTGCTTGAGCTCTTTCAAGGTAGCTTCGGCTCCTTTATTAGTATACTAGGGAAAATGTGCATGTGGTCCAAATAAACAGCATGGCTTTGAAAACAAAAGTGCATGATAGTGATGACATATCCCTTTTTGTGTGTTAAAATTCCAAACTAAAGCACGCACGCACACAGAAAGAGTTGAAATGAAATTTGTGAGAGATTTGAAATAATAATGAATAGAGAGATGGAGCACTAGAAGAAACTGGTGCCATAATTTTATATGCATTGGTTTGCAGAGACTCTCACTCCAAGTCCAAAGGACTTTCCTGGTTGCTTCTCTTGTAAACTTGGAGCATCTTGTAAAGGCTAAAAGTAATGATTGTTTTGGGCAGATAGGTCAAAAGTAGTATGCGCGCGGCAGGAACATTATGCACTTCTTGATCATGTCTTCCTACTGTTTGTTGCTGCCGCCTCTTTCCATTGTCCCCGTGAAGTGCTAGTTACTATCTTCTATCTAATGCTTTTTCCCCAATTTTCATTTTTTCCACCCACATATATGGATGCTGCAGTACAACATCAAAAAAACACATTTCATACTTAATCTTATTATTAACATTTTTAAAATCTTAATAATATTTGTTACAATCTAAACGTTAATTTCAATTTCAATTCATAGAAATTAGAATGTTAATCATTGTACGCTTCTGATCTATGTTAAAAGTTCATTGTTTATACATGTTCAACTACGTTTAATAATTTCGGATTATTTAGAAGTTGAGATAAAGAATGAAGAATAATAATAATTTATATACAATTTTTTTAATTATCTGATATATCTTTTAAAAATAAAATTATAATAAAAATTTAAACTTAAAAACAGACAAAATTTAGGATGTGATGATTGACTTTAAGAAATTCAATGGTCAATTTGTTTGTACCAAATAAAAATAAAATATTAAGTAATATATGTTATTTTAAAGTTTTTTTTAAAGGATGAGGATGCATGAATTCTTTACAAGTGAATAGTGATGATAAAAGAATTTCTACCCACAAATATTTGCAATTAAAATTCATAATAAATATTAAATAAATATTTTAAATGGATATTTTGAAGATATAAATATTTTAATTATTTATTTTTTAAAATTTGTTACTTATTAATTATTATTAATAAATTTTATTTAAATATTTTTAAGAAACTTAAATGATAAAATTGAAATTATTTATAAAAAGATATTAATATTTTAAGAATTATTTAAATTTTAATTTTATTTATATATATTTTTTATTTATTCTCATAAAATTAAAGTTATTTTTAAAAAATATTAATTTTTTTAAAACTTATATATTATAGTCTAATTTATTTAAATTTATTTTTTAAAAATTTAATTTATTTACATAAATTTTTTTATAAAGTTCTGTTTAAATTATATTTTAAAATTATCTTTTTATCTAAATTTATATTTTAAATAATATTAATTAAATTAAAAATTAAAATAAAATATCCACAAATATTTATTGATATAAAAAAAAAATTGGATATTTTTTTTATTGATACTGACAAGTGTTAGACAGATTTTTTAAGTCGGTTATCATCTCCAAATATGAGTGTTATTCGGTATTTAAGTTTTAAATTAAATTATTTTAAAGTCTAGTAAAATAAAATTAAAAGTAAATGTGAGTGTTGGTTAAGGTGGGAAAAGAGTCTCTAGATTCTTTTCTTTTTTAAAAATGATGTTGTAACCTTTTATATATATATATATAATATTTAATATGTTATATATAAATAACTGAACTATATTCTTACACACATAAAACATTGAACTTACTGTACAAAGCAGTAAACACTGATGAAGAAGAAGAATACGGGCTTTGAATCAAGGCATCCTATGAACATGTCCAAATGTATCTCGTCACTGCTCCCTCTTTAAAAGGTAGGTAACTGTGTTTTTCAAGAAAAAAATACTTCAGACAAAGTAATGATTTCTAAACAAATATTAAAAATCATAAATAAACTCTTATATTTTAATTATTTTTCATTATTTCTCAATAAAAAAATCTATTCACTACTTATTTTTTATATTGAATCATAAAATTATCTTTTTGATGATGTTTCTAAATTAATTAAATTTATAAATATCCATTCACGAAAATGTTTTTGTCACGTTTAAGAAGTGCGTGTCGGCATGTGAAAGTACTGAATGAAATGAAAGTGAAAAAAATAATGTTTTTTATTTATTTATAAACGCCATGTAATAATAATTATAATAATAATTATAATAATAATTATAATAATAATAATAATTTAAAAAAAGTAATGCAAAGATTTGACAGAATAATCTATTTCCGTATCTCTTTGCGCTAATTAACTTTAGTTTAGGTTAAATCATGATGACAAAGGTTGACTTTGTGCTATAAGAAAAAGAACCTCTTCTTTTCTTCTATGATTAATTAATGAACTAAAACATTTATGCATATCTCAATTTCCAAAACATTGAACTTGGACCACTCTTGTACAACTCAAACAATCACATGTTTTTATATTTAATTATAAATATTTTTAAAACAATTAAATTTGACTTATTGATAATATTTTACATGTTTTACATTCGAATATGTGAGAAAAATAATTTAAAAAATAAAGCAAACAAACCCGAAGAAAGAGTTCGCATATAAGTTAAAGTAGATCATTCTTCTTTCTTATGCATAAAAAAGTATATCAATATTCTTTTTTTTTTCTTCAAATAACCTTTTATATTAAATATAGATATTTTTCCTTCAATTATTTAAATTTTGATTTGTCATACGATAAAAACCTAGTTTTTTTCGCTAAATGTTATCCATTATTAGTACTAGTTAAAAGTATTTAATATAAAAACTTGTTTGGCTATTAGTAAAAAAATAATACATTAAACATTTCATGAAATTTGTAAATGATTTTTGTAATTTTTATTTCTTCTCTTAATCAATATTTAAAGAATATTACTTAACTTTTTCTTTACTGATTTTTTTTAAATATTAGGAACAAGATAAATGTTAATACATGTTTTAAGGTCTCCCGTTTATTGTCTAAAAAATGTAAAAGCTATATAAGACATATTTACTTTTTATTAATTTAGATTAAGATCTTTACGTAAGGATATAATTTGATAAATTTCATATTAATAAAAAATAAGAAGAAAATTAATTAGAACAAGTTTCTCAATAAATTAAAATTAGTCCACTGATAAATTAATACACAAAAGTTATTTGGTATAAATTCTTTATATTTATTCAAAGACGGTCCATGTAAAAAAATAGTTTGCTTAAATGTATACTTTAATCAAGTTAAACATCGTGACTTTTTTTATTTAATCCATTGTCGTAATTAAGATATGACGGGATAATAACAATTAAAAAACAACTGAACTTCACTAATATTTACTAGTAAAATATTGAAAAAAATTGTTCAAAGAAAATTAATCTATATGGTCTACCAAGTTAGATTTTGAATTCATGAATCGATTATGTATAAGAAATATATTTATCATAAACATAATTACCTATAAATTATAATCAATTAAGTATGTTACTTTTAATCTCTTAAAATTAATTTATAAGAATAATTATTTAAAAATTATTAATAGTATATACTTTTACATATTTTGTTCGATAAAAGTGATTCTTTACTTCTTATATAAGTGCAAATAGTATCAACTTTTTAATGCACAAAGACCTAAAAGGTCAAATAAGACTTGATTATTAAAAAAAATCAAAAGAATGTAAATTATTGCACCAACATTGACCAACAGGCAAACAAGTTTTTTTTAATAAAAACTCCTTATTCACATTAATTAATAAAATATTTTTTAATCAAACTATAAAAAGAATTTTGATTGAATAAAATAAATTATTTTTAGTTTTTTAATTGTTAGAGTTTTAACTTATTTATATATGAATTAGAAAAGGTTTTAATTTATTTTTAATTACAACAAACAAATCTAAAGAAAAGAAATATTTTAAATTAGTATTATTAACTTTAATTACTTTCATTACATATGTAAATTAAAAATAAAAGGACAAAATTGGGTTACTACATTCATCATTTTTTTTAAAATGTAATTTAGTCATTGTTATTTTTTCTGCGTACAGTCGTTTTTCTTGCTCTTCCCTTTGTTTTATCTCTCAAGTGTTTTTTTTTTTATATTGAGAAGTTAAAACTTTTTAAACTTATGTATATTTTATTATACACAAGTAAAAATTGGAAGAGAGAAAAAATTTTAAAACTAATTTTATAATGAAAATAATTATATTTGAAAGATTATTTTCTATTTTTTTTCTTGTAAAAAGCATGTATCATTTGCAACATTTTTTTCTATTTTATCTTCAGCCAGGTAAAAAAGTGTATATTGACAATTTTTTTTCTTCTTGTCCAATGTATAATTAATTAATCTATTAATTAAAGAGATATTGTCTTAGAAAAGGATTACTATCCATAATATGATAAGAATTATCAGGATATATATATTATACCTATCTCATTAGTTTTTAACTCAAAATCTATATTAGAATAAGAAATCATTTTTATTAACAGGATAAAATAAGAGAATAGATGAAGTAATTATATCCTATTAGCATATAACTAAATATAATTATTATTATTATTATTATTATTATTTCATGGCCACCAAATAAGTACTTATTAGACTCTTGAAGGTTTGCAAATTGCATAAATAGTGCCTTTACGTTTAAAATAAATGCCAAAAGTTGGTTGACTTTCTACTTAAGATAAAGATATATAGCAATTGAGTTATGACTAAATGTAGTTGCAAATCACTTTTCTTAATTATGCCATTATCATGCTCAAAACAGCAACCATATCTTCTTCCAACACAAAATTCTGAAAACATTC
Organism: Lablab purpureus; assembly: GCA_030347555.1. Classification (NCBI taxonomy): domain Eukaryota; kingdom Viridiplantae; phylum Streptophyta; class Magnoliopsida; order Fabales; family Fabaceae; genus Lablab; species Lablab purpureus. Next base: position 19,931,017 of record CM059259.1, read on the forward strand.
ATCACCTTCGTCAACTTTTTCTTTTTATAAGTATTGGTGAACTTTAGTATGAGATTTACTTGTGGAAGAGAATCTATATTTTTTAATTAAACTAAAAATACCATATTTCTCTTGTAAAACCATTTAATACAGTGATGAATTCAATATTTTAGTAAAAATAACACATTATCAATCCAATGGAATTTAAGCATTCATAGAAATCATAACTCCTAAAATTCATTATTCAATACATGAAAAAAATTCTCTAATATGAAAGCCCACTTCCTAAGTTATTGCTTGCTTCCAGTACTTTGGTTGGCTTTCTAAATAAGATAACGAATTTTTCAGTCTCTAAAGTTCTGTTCAATATTATTCATCACACAAATCCAAAAATAACAGACAGATTTAAATTGCAGACACTGGAATTCTTAAATAAGATTAGAGATATAAAATATTGTTCCTTCAGAAACTTACTAACTGTAGAGAGCAAAGTCTGAAACTGAGTCCATCTCAAAAACTTACAATAAGAGTGAGGAGTCACTAGACCTCTGTATTTGTGTCTTGTTCATCTTCAGAATCACCATATGTTGCCTCAAGAAGCTCGGCACGAACTGATGGCACGTTCCTTAACAGTTGTTCTTGTTTCCATGATTGTTCAAGTCGTTCCCTTTCCTCCAGTAATGCAATTTTTGTATAGCAAAAGGCAGTTAAGGAGATACAAACTAAATTTTTGTATTTTGAACGGTTTCCATTTTTTCATATCCTTGCATGGATCCAATGTCAAACCAAACAACACTACTTATAATTTCCACATCCCAAATGTGATTCTTCTATTCTCAACGTGTTTCCAAACATGCTATAGTATCTTCTTAGGAGCATAATATAGAATTATAGTGTATCATGTATCAATCACTTTTAGAACTCAGTAAATACGTAGGAATGTGATGCTAGAATGAATTCATATGATCATTAACTTCCATATAAAATACAAAAGGATATTCTCTATTTCGTCCTCTAAGATTTGCACGGTCAATTTGATTTTGCAAATGGACAAGGCGAGTTGCGATGCTCTAACATGAACATAATCATAGAGTGAGGATGGTCAGAAAAACAAGAATATAACTGTTAATTCAACAAATACTAAACTATATTACATTTAAGTAGAAGAAAGTGAATCACACAAGTAAAAGTTCTGTTTCACATATAACATATATCTCCTGCCAGACACTTTGTGTTGAGAAAAAAAAATGTTCCACATAAAAAAGGAAAATATTGAGTGTAACTTATATATAAGAAGACAATTTCACCTATTGATTGTCATTACCAATTGATTTTAAGTTGAAATCTAATATGATATCAAAATCGATCACTTATACCACTTATCCTAGAAGTAAAGAGATGTATCTTGCACACTCATCACATCTCCCATGTGTATATGTGAAACCACACTCTCGAGACAACTATTCCTTTCAGGAGAGGAAGTCGTGTGAGAAAAAAAAAAATTGTCAATTGATTTTAGGTTAAAATCTAACACTTTAGTACAAGAGTGGCTTAAGTTTGGAGTGAAAAGCAACAGGAGTATGTCTATTTTTAGCACGTATTAAATAAACCATTTCATTGATGAACAAGAGTGGCAAGAATCATATTGTGACCTACAAGTTGTACAAATTCATGAATCAACTAAACAGTTTACCTGGTTGACAACACAAATAGTTGCATATCTTAACATGATATTAGTAATATAGAGTTAGATGAGTAGAAGGTGAAACCATAAGTTTGGCTACTCTATTTGATGTAATGATATCTGCGTATTCGTTTGATAAAATTCAGAAAATGCATCTAAATTAGTTATTGATCAGATGTTTTGAAAACAGAAGAGGGACAAGGATAAATGTTCACATGGTAGAGTCAGGGATGCATACATGTTTTGTTATATCCTCGTGAAGACTTTGCGCCTTTTCTTGAACCTCAGCCTGCAAAACGGCAGTGGAGTAAGGCAAAGTAGTTATAATGGTGATTTGCAATATATTTTATGGAAAGAAACTACCATTTTATAAGCTATGAAAAGATACATTCGGGGGCTGGGTATAAACTACAGACAAAAACCGATACAAGAATATGTAGTAGAAATATGGTTCCAGTTAAACTATTTTTCAGATTTTTGAATACCTATTTCAGATAGTCATCCTTCCAAAGATAAAACATTTGTTCTTTATGTATCAAATAACTTACTACAGTTAATTTTGGGAGCAAGCTGGCTTTCACTTTTTGCTGCAGATCCTCACATTCTTGCTGTAAGCAAAATAACACAATTGATATGTAATTTATTCTAGGAGATGAGAGGATTAATACTTGAAGAATGTAACAATCAAATAATTTCCAATGCAACTATGCATTGAAAACATTTGGAAAAATTTCTTTCCTATTAAATTGTTTATAGTTGATTCCATGAAAATAATAACAGGCTCAGTGCAAGTCGTTTACGTCAGTGAAATCTTCATCAGAGAGCTCTGAAATGGGAATGGCCTTAGGCATTAAGGAAACTTGCAACAGAGTTCTATTTGATATTTCATCAAATTCAACACCTAGAAGTTAAACAAGAGAAATGGTCAATTATTTAAGAATTAAGACATACTTAAGAGACTAAAGCTACATGCACAAATATAAAGTAACTTGACAAAAGTAAGGAATGGAAGTCGTGAGCACAAAGTATCAGATCTGTATGAAATTTACCTAAAACTCTCACGAGATGCTGAGACTTCCTTTGCCTAGAATCACTGGAATCCATTCTAGCTCGGACGAAAGTTCCAACAATCTTACCCAAAAAGCTTTCAGGCTGTTTTGATAACTCTAGCACCAAACTTCGTTTTAGATAAATGAGCTTTATATTATGGGCATTAATGGATGCAAAGTGGCTATGCTTGATAAAAAAATCCCCCTTTCTCAATGGAGGTTTTCCAACTAAGCTTGACAACCTGCTTTCATTGCATGTTTTCTTATCATTGTGATGCTTGTCTATCGAACTGTTTCTGATTTGAACATTGTTTTTATCCTCAGATGAATCGTCTATTCTATTTGCAAAGTGAAACCCAAGTAGATAATGTATATCCCTTTTTGAGACAACTTTCTTTCTAAATATAGGAAATAACCTTTCATCAGGGAGGAACTTCCCCTTGTATCTAGGGTGATCAAGACTTTTCTCCTTGATGTATTCATGTATGAGAGAATTCACAGCCCATTGGGTTAATGGTTCAGTTTCATGTTTCCCAATGGAAGAAAGAAAGCTAATGAGAGGTTTTGATCCCGATCCCACAAACTCCTCTGAATTGCTCCTTTTCCGTTTGGCTGGCTGAGCCGGCTTACTATCTTCATCACCAGTCCATGACATCAAAACATTTTCTTCCTCTTCACTCTCTTCTTTTTCTTCTTCTTCGCTTTCTTCTTTTTCTTCTTCTTCACTTTCTTGTTCTTCTTCTACTTTACTACTTTTTTTATGATTCAGACAACATTTAAACCTTTTGTGGTCAGTCTGTGCAGCAAAAATATCATCACTAGTCAATCCTTCTTTTACCCCATTTTGTACTTCTTCGACTTTACTAGTTCTTTTATGATGTGGTAAAGGTTTAAACTTTTTGCAGTCCGTCCCTGCAGCAAAAATATCATCACTGGTCCATCCTTCTTTTAACTCGTTTTGTGGTTCTTCCTCTTCACCTTTACTATTTCTTTTATGATGATGAAAAGGTTTACACATTCTGAAATCCGGCTGTGCAGCAGAAACGTCCTCACTAGTCAATCTTTCTTTTGCCTTAACAATTTCCCAATATTCCTTGAATAGGCATTCATATGTTTCTCTGTCATTTAAAGCTACTTTGTTCTGCAATGAGCAAAACGTTTTCAAGGTCAATCTATAGGTCATCTCACTGTAAAATAAGAACATAAAAAGAAAAGGGATAAGCAATATATGTGTATAATATGACCCCAACTAGTACTACTAATCTGATTAAACCAGTATTTCTGTTCTGACGAAAGAATGGACACCAAATTTAGTTATAACAACGGCAGCAAGGGTAACAAAGGAAACCAAATTTGCGAGATAAATTAGGATCCTTCCATTATTCAACTGTTAAACTAGCTAGTTTCATGAATGTGTTAACTTTTTGACAGTAAGGAATCTCGATTGATATCAAGCAAGTGAATTTGTTAAGAACTATTCAAATTTTCATTATCACACTTACTCCGTTTGAGTCATGGTCTAAATTTTGTTCTACAATCTCCATCAGTTTCCAACAGTCTATGCATAAGCCTTTTACCCCTCTAATAACAGTAAATTCTTCTGAGGCAGCAAAGCATTTTCTGCACACACCAATTGGACAGCCAAGGCAATAAAACTTTGAAGGTTCATTGCATTGGAAGCAAACATGTCTACCTGAAAATATAAAAAGATTTCAACTTTATTTGCTTAAACCTCCCACTACAGTTTATCACTCCCCAAAAAAAAGAATACACACTACAAAGTTTCAAAATACCCAAGGAAAATTGGAGAATGTGGAAGATAGAATTTACCCCCTCCGCATGTAATTGATCAAAACACAGATTCCAATACATGCAGAACATTTTACTTTTGTATTTTTTATCATTAGATTGACCTGCGAGTAATACAAATAGTGCATGCAGAAGGCAGGTACTGCACTAACAATAAATCCAACAAACTTACCACAAAACCAAGATTTTACAATGTCAAAAAAAGCAGCATCTTTTCCAACACAACAAGGGTGATAAACTTTCCCACAATTCCTGAAAAAATAATAAACAAACATGTTGATCAATACCCATTGATTAATTAACACAAAACCAAATAACCTGTCTCAGTGAAAAGAAAAAATAAATAAATGAAAGACTCACGGGTCATCGCAAATGATCATTTCCCCACCATCCTTGCATCCAAAACACCACTCTTCGGCGGGTTCTTCTTCTTTTTCTAGAAAAACCATTGCAGTTTTTTCTGTGTTCTTGGCCATTGTGACTGTGGGTGCAGAGAATCAAAGAATGTGTCACAATGACCTATAGTGGTTACACTGGTTGATTGTGCTATTTATTAGTGGGGTGATCTTGAAAGAAAATATCTTTTTGGTAAATGAAGAAAATTAATTATTACAAAGGCAAAGAAAAAAATTAAGACCAAAAAATTAGGTCAACTGCTGGTCCCTGTAATCTCGAAGAGACCAATGCATGTCTTCGATTGGATTTGGACAAATTGGTAATGCTCATCGGTCGATGCACAAACCAAAAAGAAAACTCTCTTATTGGTTTTTATTGGGGCCAGAAATACTAAAAACAAAATCTAATATTCCGATTTCTTATTGATTTTATTTCTTCTTTTTAAAATTTATGATTTCATTGATGATAGGTATTAAAGTTCAATAAATAAGTGTTTTAAATATATATTAAATTTATAATGAATAATTTATTTTATACTATAAAGTTACCTCTTTAAATGTTAATAAATTTAATTTAGAAATAGAGATAAAAAAGACAAACTAAATATACAAACATTTAAGATATCACATATTGGGATAAAAATTAAAAAATTATAAGAAATCACATATTGAGAAAAAAATTAAAAAATAATAATTGAGAATAATTGAAAAAAAATCTTTTAGATGTGAGATTCGCGTATTAAATAAAAATCTATATGAAAAAATAATATTGATAATATTTAATTAAGAAACTGAAGAGAGAATAATTATAGTTTTTTAAAATTTATATTCTAATTTACCAACGCAAATACAAACGATATCGTTTGTGTGTTTATTTTTTTTTATTATGAATATATAATAGAAATATTTTTTTGTACATATTTATAATTGTTTATGGTAGAAAGAGATAAAATTAAATATGTTTCTAGTCTATGAAGTATTTATTAAAATTGTGTTTTGTTTCTGTGACAAACTTTAGACTTATTTCGTCTTTATACTTTATAAACAGGTATAAATAATTTTCGATGACAAATAAAAATATTTTAAAAAAAAAAGAAAATAAGAGGGAAAAGAAAGAGAAAAAAGTGAAAAAAACTTAAATAAAAAGATAAAAAGGAATTCTAACACATTATCAATAATAGTTTACATAAATTTATAAAGTATAAGGATAAAATAAGTCCAAAATTTATCTAACGGACTAAAAACATATTTAACCAAAAGAGTTTACATAAAATTAGGATGCATGTTTACATACAAATTATTCTTATTATGTATTTATAATAAAAAAATAGACACAGTTACTTATTGTTACTAATTGAGAAAAGAAAATCTTCCGTTTGTTTAAGCTAATAATTGAAAAAGATCTTCTTTGTTAATGTTATAGAAATGTTTTAAAAATTATAGAAAATCTTTTTCAAGATTTTTATATATGATTTTCTTAATATATATGTGAATTTATTTTATTAGGAATAATTAATTAAATTTTAAAAAAATTATCATAATTAGAATTTTTGAATTTGAAAAGAAAGAATAATTAATTGAATTTAAATTCTAAAAAAAGTATTTTTTTATTATATTTATGATTTTTAAATTTGAATTTGAATAAAAGGTAATTAATGGAATTAAAAAGGTATATGAATAATTAATTAAATTTATAAAAAAATATCATAATTATTGTTTTTGAATTTAAATTTGAAAAAAAGAGTAGTTAATTGAATTTAAATTTGAAAAATTATAGTTTTTTATTATATTTGTTAAATTTAAATTTAAATAAAAGGTAGTTACTTAAATTTTAAAAAATATTCATAAACTTTTAAAGGTAAAATAAGAAAAAATATGGAAGAGGAATCCTTTATATATATATATATATATATATATATATATATATTGTTATTTATAACCATATATAAAGAACATTTCTCTTTTTTAACTAATTTTAGTCTACACATTTTAATATTTCCATTTTATACTTTTAAAAAATATTTTTAAATAATAATAAATAATCAATTTAATCATATTAAAAATTTAATTTCTCCATCTTTATATTCTTTTTTAACTTTCTTCTTTTCTTTTATAACTTCTCGCATTCTGCATTTTTAAAAAACTTTCTTATTTTAAGAAGACCATTATTTTCCTCTTCTCTCATCTTCTACCTTATAATACTGGAAAATGTGGTACATACACGAAAGACGCGTAGATAATACTATGAAAGAAAATTACAAGATCAAATGGTAGAGGGTAAAATGTAATGTTCTTATCTAGATTTTCTCATTTTAGCGTTATTTCTTATTCTTTAAATGATAATTTTTTTGCTATTTTTTTAACTTCTCACATTAAAAAAAATCTCATCTCAAGAACACATTGTCCTCTTCTTCTCTCATAAGATACTATTGAAGAAGATTACAAGTAAAAAATTTGAGATCAAATGATGAGTAAACCGTAATATTCTCCTTTAAATTTTCTCACTTTAAGATTATTTCTTATTCTTTAAATGGTAATTATTTTTCTATTATTATTATTTTTAATTTAATTTTTATAATTTGATTTTGATTTTTTACTTTTTTTATATAAATATTTTTTTCTTTCATCTCACTATGCATGTGTGGAGGTCAAATGTTAAAGGGGTAGAAGGTAATGCTCTTTTTAAAATTTCTTATTGTACTATTATTCTTGATTTTGTAAAATATATTTTTTAATTTTTTAAATTTTATTTTTCATATTTTGATTCTATAAAATGTAATTTTATTTGTCTAATGATATGAATGAAAAAATGAAATAAAATATAAATATTTTATTTTTTAAATTAAAAAATTATAAATAAAAAGTTAATTATTCAAATTTTATGTTATAATAATTATCTCTCTTTAAACTAATTTTCATGTTTTTTCTAAAAAATTATAGGTTAATTATTCATCTTTTAAAGATTCAAGTTAGTTTTGATAAGGTTAGCACTCAAAAAAACAAAAAGCTATGGATGTAATTTTTTTTATGTAGAATAAGTTTCTTTTTGTCTTTCTTTTTTAATCACTGCTAATTTAGTTGTTAGAGTTTTCTATGAAATTAAGTTGGAGTTTGTTCAAATGGCTAGATTTTTTTGTAAGAGAATCTATTATTATTATTTTTCAAAAGAAGTCAAAGTTAAATATTTAAGGTGATGAGATGAAGATTATGCTAAGAATGATTTGAAAATGTTGAATAATATTTGTTGGATGAAGGACTTGATGGAAATGTTTACCTGTTAATATAATAAGTAGGTGCATGATTATTGAAATTTGTCCGTTAGTTAAGATTGAACTTGAAAGATATGTCAAATATTTGGATTAATTTTTGTATCCTTTTTATTTGATTGACATGAAAATGGTTGTTCTTGAGGATGACAATTATAACTTGATAATAGTATTAGAATGGGACACATGTTGGATTATATTATAACAATTGAAAGTTAGGTTCATCTTGAAAATTCATATTTTATTTAGGATTTTATAATTGGATTTGAAAGTTAGATTCATCTTGAAAATTCACTATTTTATTTAGAGTTGTATAATTGAATTTGGTATGGTTAACTTTTGTTATTTTGATATAAACTTGAAAGTAATGTTTTAGGTAATTGATGTTGGACAATTTGAGGAAGTAAATATAAGAATTTTGTTTTAGATAGTTGTCTAGATAATACTTAAAGATTAATAGTTTAACTTGTTGAGAAAAACTATAAATCATTAAGGTTGAATGATAAACTTTAAATTTTATTATATTTTTAAATTTGCTTAAAATTGAACAATTATTTTTTTTGTGGTTCAAAATTTGTTATACTAGTGCAAATGTGGAAATAATGTTACTTGTGATTAAAGTTAAACATTTGAATTTTGGTGAAAATGTATTTTAGTTAAAAGAAATAATTGATTGAAGTTTGGAGTTGATTTTTGAAAATTTTGCATAAATCATTATGGATTTCATTAACATAACTAACATTACTCTTGAGCTTGAATATGCTTAGTAAATTATAATTTGCTTAATCGAATGATATAAATTTGCTCAACGTATCAAAATTCGCTTAGTGGATTCAAACCTAGGACCAAGTGGATAAAAAGTTTCTATTAATTTCACTCAACCATTTTGTAAGCATTGAACATATTAATGCTTTTTGAATTAGGCTTATTAGTCTTAATGAAAATTATATCCTAATATAGTAGATTTATTATAGTTTTGGAATCAATTAAAAAAGACATCTAGAACTCTAGATTGACTTTTTAGTTAGTTAATGTCAAATTGTCAACTTTAGTTTAAATTATTGCATTTTTTGAACTTTTAAGTTAAATAAATAACTATTTTTTAACTTGTCTTTATAAAAGTTGTAGTTTACCCTCTTAGCTTTCTTATAGTTATTTTTTAATATATTTGGATGAGAGGAACTTGGTATAATTATTTATGTTTTATGAGTTGATTTTTAATTCTGATGTAATATAATGAAGTAGAGAACTATGATATTTAATTACTCCATTAGATATTATTGTTTCAATTCATTTAAATTATGTATGATATTATGAAATAATGTTATAGTGATTTAAATATAATGTCTACAACATGGGTGAAAATTGGAAGTCATAAGTTTAGGATGATTTGTGAACCATGGTTAAATCTATGTATTAAGTAAAAAAACCTACAATATTAAGTAAACAATCTAAGTCATGCACATTAAAACAACTTTAGATCAAATTCTTTTACATCATAACATTTGTAAATATATAGCTTGATTGCATCATATATTAACTTCTAGTAGGACATGATTAATATAAATCTTTTGAAAAGTATATATTATTTGTTGAATCTAATATTATTCTTTGGATACATTTCATTTTTCATCCATATATTTATAATATAAATACATATAATTATTTTATTATGATAAAATTAAATATAATTATTTTTATTGTTATCTTCTTAAATTTCATATAATTGTCTATCTACATAATATATGAATTCAGAATTTGTGATTGAAATAATATAATATAATAATTTTTTCATAAATAAATATATATATGTAATGTTTACTACATTTACAAAAGTGTTACCCTAATTAATTATATTTATGAAGTATTACATAAAAATTTATTATATTTATAATATATGATGCATTCGAAGATATGGAAGGTGAAAAATATTTAGTAGCATATAATATTATATTATATAATTTGTGTATGAAGTGATGTTCCTACGACTCTACATAACATATTTAGTCTTGTTTTGGAGATATTATCTTTTTAATGTTTTTATGTGTGAGTAAATCCGTTTTGTTATATTTAATATTTTTATATTATTTAAAAGTTGAGTTAAAGATAATTTATATATATATTTTTTTTAATTTTTTAAAATGTCTTTTAAAAATAAAATCGAGACAAAGTTTCAAGTTTTAAAATAAACAATATCTCATATATAATAATAGACTTTAATGGTGGTTGTCTTAACGAATTTGAGATAAGAGCATTAAGATTGTATGTGTAAATGAAATGGGATTTCAAACTTAAACTCTCATTCTTCTAATCCTCTACAAGGAAATGACATATGGTTTTAAAGACGAATCCTCCTAAAGTCGAAGTTTCATTCCTTTAACTTTAATGAAATGTAGTTCTAAAGAGAAATCCTCATGTCTTTTAAACTTTTAACCAGTATTATTCATACCTACATCTAGTCAATATAATATGTTTATTTAAAAAAATAATGAATAAATTATAATTTAATATTAATTTTTAACTATAATAAATACTAAAAATAATTAATAAAATTTAATTAGAAGATACTAAGCAAAATTATACATATAATATATATTAATATTTTTTATATATTAATATTCTTTTATTATAACAGATTTACATGTTCAATTAAAAAATTAATATTTTAGGTCGAATATTATTTTTTAAGACGAAATGTTAAATTTGTAATTTATTAATTTATTTAAATAATTTTGTATCAGTTTAACATTAATATTGATTTTTTACATTAAACGGAGATCGATTACTGATGGAACCAATTAGTCATTCCAATTTTGATAATCAAATTCTAAACTAATAGCAAAACAAGATGTTTTCAATCATTTCACATGAAATCAAAGAAAGTCAAATGAAAAATTTGGAATAAACAAAATAATCATTAAAAAAATAATTAATTTTGTTATTTTGTTCTTGAGTTTTTATTAATTATTAATTTTATCTTTTTATTAATTTATGATCTGTTGCTTTCTTATTTAAAATATATTTAATTGGATTACTTGACACGATAAAGTCAATTGAAGTCATACTATGGAATCCATATTTGATATTATTATCAAATTAAAATCAAATTCACAATTTTGACTCTTATAACCCATTGTTAGATCGTTGTTTATCATAGAAACACTTATTTTATGTTATCCTTAAACACTTTTTTTTTTTATCTTAGTTGTTGCACAGTCATAATATTCTAAAGTAACTATTAATAATTAAGGATGTATTTAATTCTAACACACTAACACTTTCTATAACTAATATTTTTATTATTTATCGTAAAAAAACTTATTCTTTTTTTAACCAAAATATTTTCTCATAAAAGTAAGTTCCTTGCAAAGAATGAATAAATTATGAAGTGAAATGACAAAGTTAAATTTGGGTAGCAAAATTGTATGGAAAAGACAGAATACATCCTCTTATATTAAAACTGTACACAACATCATCATCTTCATATGAAAAAAAAATGTTTTATTTTTTTTATATATATTTAAAAAATTAGATAAAAATTTACTAATTTTATATTGAAAACATTAAGTATACATGTGCCCAATTTCATGATGATTAATAGAGTTAAGAAATCTAAAAACCAATTAAACTACTTCATTTATAGTCTTTTATCCATTTTTTTTTCTTTTAATTTCTGTCTGAGTGGGAATGGTGTTAGTGGCAGTGCAGGAAGATAATGGAGAAGAAAAGATGTTGTTGAATGAAAGTAATATATGAAAGAGATATGCAGAAAGGGGACCAAACACAGTTTAAGAAGCCATGTCTGCTACAACTCAAAACTTCGCACCCATAGTTGTCGGAGGTTTTTGTACAAAAGGGAATCAAAAACAGAAAAAATCTATGGATTTAAGTCACTTTTTTTATTATCAAATGATGTTTGGTCGTGCTAGAAGTCATGTTATATAGGATGAATTTTGTTTAATTTTTAATTTTTTTAAATAAAAATTTTTATTCAATTTTTTTTAGTAAACTAATTATTAACAATCCAGAATGTTAGATGGAAGAATTGTAAAAATTAAAGATAATTTGGAGTACGTACATCACTTAAATTGATACTAATTCATTAATATTTTATATGTAATTTATTATATATTTAATAAAATAAAATAAAATAAAAATCATTTTATATAAATATAGAAGTGAAGTGAAGTATCAGTGTAAAAATCTTTTATAATTACAACATATGCGAGATAGATATATATTAAAATACCTTATCTATACTTCATTTATTGCCATTCTACTTTGTTTTAAGAAAACAGATTTAAGAAACCATATATCAATCTAATAGCATAATCACTCGTACTTAATTAGATGTGCATGTATAATTTATCATAAATCTAACCATTTATTTCTGAAACAATAATTATAATCTAAACTTTATTGTTTGAAGTAGATTATTTGCTCTCAAACTGGACATAAATAATGCTAAGTAATTATTAACATTCAACTAATTCAACTGTAACTGAAATGGGAATAATTAGGAGATGTAACTTAGTTTGTAACTTGCGATTGATGAAAGCAAACTTTACTTTGCCCTTTGTTAATTTAAATATGAATGATAACACCTTAAAACCAAAGAAAATTGATGAGCCTTCGAGTGCAATTTATTCCACTAAAAAAATAAAATAAAAAATAATACCAGAATGAGAGAGGGTTAAGTGTTTAAATTAGTGAGTTAAAATTGGTGGAATGAGTTTATTAGTGTATAAATAGATTTGTTGTTAACGTAAAAGAAAAGTTAATAAATAGTATATGCGAATAATGGGGAATGGTAGAGCTTTGGAGTCTATAGATCATGAAGAATTAAAGAGGAAGTTATTGTTGGAAAGATTGGAAAATAAGTTTCATTTTTCGATAAACAATTTAAAGAGAACAAATTTTTAGTTTCTAAATAAATATTGAAAGTAATATCTTAGATATGGAAAATTAGGCATCTAATTAACCCTCATAATTATGCAATGCAAAAAAAAATAATGAAAATCTCAAGTTTTTGAGATCGCTTACATTTATTTTCCTATTGTTCTTTTAATTATTTGAAGTTCATCTTTATTATTTCTTACATTATTTACTTTCTTGCTTTTACTTTTTTACACTATATATTTTACATTAATTCAAAGTTAAAAGTTTTTTCTTTTATTTAAACATGTCTTTAGTTTTCGAAATTCGAGATGTTATTTTCTTTTTTAGAGTTAGATTAAAAATTAATTTACTTAGCACGTGTCATATAAATTTAATTGAATAATATAATTTTTTAAGAGTATTAATGACTAAATATATTTTTAGTCTTAAAAAAAATATATTATTTTTTTCATATCAATACTAAAAATAATCTTTCTCAAAATCAAAATACTAAAAGTTGAAAATTTTTAATTGAATGACAAAAAGAAATAATATACCAATTTAAAGAAGGAAAAACTTATTTTTTTTCATTGTACTTAACCGGTTGAATCAAATTTGAAAGGGTGAATTTGCAATTAAGTATTTTGTATTTAAAAGCTTTATTCTTAAAATGTTTATGTGACTTATTTATTTAATCCAGATTTTAAATTCAGTAAAAACTATTAAAATATGCATACTTTATTTTCACGTATTTACTTACAAAAATCAAACTCTTACTAAATTTAACATAAACATATTTTGTTTTGAAATTTGTTATTATTGTATAAAACTGTTTTATTGTTTAAATTACTCTTTCTTTTCATTTTAGGGATTGCTAGTCTAAAAATCACAATTAGTACTTACTTTACGTAATAATAAATTTGATCTTTAACATAAAAAACAAGTTCTTAATTTCACAATATATACACAAGATAATTCTTATAAATACAAAAGAAAACAATGGTACTTATGATAAAACTTTTCATAGTTAAAGAAATTGTGTTAGTGTAGTTCTGGTTTGGATGATGAAATACATTTTTAGAATAATTAAAAATTAAGTTTTCTCAAAATTCTATCATTGAAACAGTAGCCGTTTTCGTGTGAAATGCTTTGGAACAAACATTTGAAAGTACTCATATATTAGAAATGATGGTTGATGATGTACTCTTGTGAAGCCAGTAATTGGGTAGGGGTGAATGATCTTGTCTTCAAATAAAATATTATTTACTAATTTTTTTATTGAAAGTTAAGAGCAATAATATAAAAATTGCTAATAATATACTAAATAATATAAAAACTGCTAATAATTTACTAATAGTAAACTTTAAACAATTTATAACATCAAATATTTACATCTTATATTATAACAATAACTAAGACCATGACACTCTTTGTCATTTCTACTCCACACCTAAATTTTTTTCACAAAGAATAGTATAATTTAAAAAAAAAAATTAAAGTGGAGGTGTAGGTAAAATGTGAGTGAGAAGTCTTTCAATAATTTTTCTTTCATTAATCCATTTATTCTCAACACCTTAAATAATGCATAATGCATAAATAGTCTTTAAGTATTAGGAATCACAAATTAATGTGTCCTATTAAATCAATGTGTTATATTATTTAAACTTGTTTTGATTTTGAAAAAATTTCTCTCATTGATTAACTATAAGTAATATCTAATTTTTTAAATTACCCATCTTGTTCCCGCTCTTATACATGTCTCAATATCCTATATTTATTTCTGTTTTAAATTATTAAAACATATTTAGTTTATTAAGTAATTTAAAAAACTTATATTAATTTTTCCTTAGTTCTTAGTTTTATAATTTATTTATAGAATATATATTTGATATATTTTTTTACTTTTTTATAATTATTTGACCTTTATTAAATTATTATTTGATGATACTCTAACTTGATATTTGTACAGTTATAATTTTTTTATTAATATTTGTTATTGGTAGAAAGAAGATCTGTATCATTTTGACTTTGAATAATTTATAATATCATATTTTATTTATTGTGATTTTTATTTTTCTACAGAATAGCTATTTAATTAATATTTAAAATAACAAAATGCGAATACGATTATACTCGTTACCTGATAAGGATAACCGTACCCATGGAGATGAGAATGAGACAAAAGTTTTATACTCATTAGGTATGGGAAAATGAATGATGATGAGTTTTTACCGTGAGAATAATCCTTAATTTGTAAAGTACATAAAGTAAATATTAATTTTATATGACTAAAATTAATAATAAATAAATATTATTTAGTTTATATTTTTATTAAAATTATTTTTTGTAATATTTAAATGTTCTTAATATGTAAATATATTTTAAATTTATGAAAGTAATTTATATTTTAATAATATATTATTTGTAAGTATTAGTCTTTTTTAAAAAATATATTGACATTTAATTTATAAAATAAGTATGAAAAAATATAATAAGATTATAAGAAAAAGAAAAAATATTAACACAATTTTATTAATGAAATTCTATATACTTGTTGAGTAAGGAATATAATTGTACTCAAATTTGTTCTATGAATGGAGGTAGGGAAAGTATTCATGTTCGTAAGATAGTTAGTTACATATTAACATATGACTATTTTTTCAAGTATAGGATTATAGAAAAAACATACAAAAATAAATAATTTAGAAATCTTTTGTAAAATGATGTGATGGGACTAAAACTCCATAATAAAAAAAATTACTTTTCAAATTTTCAATTAAAGTTAACATACATGAAGTATTTTATCAATGGAAAAAAATGTTTGGTTGTGAAACTTTTGATTAAAAAAATACTTTTCTTGACCATGTTTGATAAAACATAAACCACAATTTAAAGATGGTTACTTGATTGAAACTAATAATAAATATTTTATTGTGAATTTAAATCATTAAGAATATATAAAAAAATATTAATGACAGTGTTTGGATATATAATTATTTATTTATTTTTTTACAATAATTTCCAAATTATATTATTTACATTGAGTACTTATAAATTACTTAAAATTAATGTGAAACCTTTTAATTTAATAAGAAGTTTTAACTTGATAAGAGATTTTAACTTGTTGATAAGAGGAAAATTTGTCAAAGTTTGAATTGAATTTGACTTGAATATTAAATAGTTAGAAAACTTGTTATGAATGAAAGATGATATAATATATGATATGAGAGATTAAATGTCTTGTGATTGCATTGAATTTTCAATGTTCATTGTCCAAACCAATGGAAATATGAATGCATCAATGAATCATTTTATTTGTTCCTTTTGTTATAATAATAAAATTTCTATAATTTTTGAGTTGGAATATCAATATGCATTTAGTGTGATAAAGATTAAAGTGTTTATATAGTGTTGTAATTATTATTTCCATGGAAACTTATTGTTCTTTTGCAACTATAAGCTTCGTATATTATTTGATTGGGGTTGAGACTTGTAAGATTATGATGTCTTCTTAATCTTCCAAATCTTTCCACATTTTTTTATAATTGTTCACTGAAAATTGTTAAAAACATTTATTTTTCTAAAAATTGAAATTTGATGAACGGAAAAAATAGATAAAGTATCGATGTAATAAAAATATGTGAAATCATAAATAATTAAAGGTATTAAATATTTTTTTATAAATTGTGTAGAAAATATATTAAAAAAATTGTTTATACTTGATTTTAGGCACATCAATAGGTTCAGTGGGAGAATTTCTTTCATGGATATTTTAGGCATGTTTATAAATCTCTATAGCTTCTGTATATAATAATCTTGTTATATATGATATAATTAACTTGAAGAGTTAATTTTCTTTAGTGATAATGAGAAAAATAAAAATTAGAAATCTTACTTAATTTTAAGAGGAATTATCATGGATTTAACTTATTTTTTATTCATATATTAGTGGGGAAAAAGTAAAATTAAAGAAAAATAAAACGAAAGAGATGCAGAGACACACACTAAACAGTAGAGCGCGGGATGTTGGGGAGGGACCTCCGAGTCAGAGTGGAGGACCGAGTCGTGACCGATTCCGTCCTCTTTTCTTTTGAGTCGTCTCGTGTTGTCATTTGTCAGCATTAATGGTCCCTCCCTCGCCAGTCCATCCTCACCCTTCGATCTCATCTCTCCCCTTTCATTCCCACCGTCCGATCTTCCCCTTTCTCTTTCTCTCTCTTTCTCTTCCTCCCAATTTCAATTTCAATTCGCTACAATTTGAACTTCTCTGAAGAACCCTAACCATCACAACCTCCTCCTCCAACCATCCCGCACATCCCCTCTCAACTCCTCCGATCGCACCCGCTACTCAATTTCGCCTCGCTTTCTCGCTCTCCCCAGGTCTTGGATTCTTGTTTTCTCTCTTTCTTAATTCTTCCCAACACCACAACACGCCAATCTTATTCTCTTTTTTTCCTTCCTAACTCTTTTTTTTGGCTGTCTCTGGGTTTAATTGTAAGTCTTGGCGCTCCGTGCTTATATCTTTGTCCGGTGGTTTAGGCTCAGACTTTTGTTGTTTGCAGATTTGATTGGATCGTCTTGCTGCACACTTGGGCTCGGGACCAAAATCGGAATTTGGAGCAGAAACAGTTCGCGAAATCTTGCTTTTGTCTTTATTGCTTATAAATCGTTAATGCAAGTGAAGTAATCTCTTGTAATTTGATAGTGGAGGTTGGTTCACTGTGGCAGGGGAAAGGAGGGTTAGAAAATAAACTCGGATTACCCATTTTTTATGGTCTTCCCTTGTCATTGGAACCGCGGCAATTGTTGATGTGTGTCTAAAGCAAGGCCAAGGTATGCGTGAAGTGTATGCTGTTCCTGCTTCGTAACTGAGGGTGTACGGAGGATGGATGCCAATGGAATCATTCATGATAGTAGCCTAGGAGCGGGGAGAAGGGACAAGAGAGAAGTGGGAGAGAAGTCGATGGAAGATTTAAGTAGATATGCACAGAGTCCTGCTCACTTGGCTGTTGCCAGGCGTGACCATGCTGCCCTGAGGCGCATTGTTTCCGCCCTTCCTCGGCTTGCAAAGGCTGGGGAGGTCAATACGGAAGCTGAATCTCTCGCTGCTGAACTTCATTCGGATGAAGTTTCTGCTGTTATTGATCGCCGTGATGTTCCTGGTAGGGAGACCCCTCTTCACCTTGCAGTGCGACTTCGGGATCCAGTGTCTGCTGAGATTCTCATGGCTGCTGGTGCGGATTGGAGTCTACAGAATGAGCATGGTTGGAGTGCTCTCCAAGAAGCAGTGTGCACCAGAGAGGAAGCTATTGCCATGATTATTGCAAGGCATTATCAACCTTTGGCTTGGGCTAAATGGTGTCGTAGGCTTCCCCGCATCGTCGCTTCGTCGTCCCGAATTCGTGATTTTTATATGGAGATAAGTTTTCATTTTGAGAGCTCTGTCATTCCTTTTATTGGGCGAATAGCTCCTTCTGACACTTATCGAATTTGGAAGCGTGGATCTAATCTCCGTGCTGATATGACCCTTGCTGGTTTTGATGGCTTACGCATCCAACGATCGGACCAGACATTTTTGTTCCTTGGAGAGGGCTATGTTGCAGAGGAGGGTAACTTAACTCTGCCACCTGGTTCGTTGATTGCTCTTTCTCATAAGGAGAAGGAAATCACAAATGCTTTGGAAGGAGCTGGTACACAGCCAACAGAGTCTGAAGTTGCTCACGAAGTTTCCTTGATGTCTCAGACAAATATGTATAGACCAGGTATTGACGTTACTCAGGCTGAGCTTGTTCCCCATTTAAATTGGAGGCGGCAGGAGAAGACTGAGATGGTTGGGAGTTGGAAGGCAAAAGTTTATGACATGCTTCATGTGATGGTTAGTGTGAAGTCAAGGCGGGTTCCAGGTGCTATGACTGATGAAGAGCTTTTTGCTGTGGAGGATGGAGAAAGCATGATAAATGGGGAAAACAATGACGAGTATGATGATGTACTGACTGCTGAGGAAAGAATGCAATTAGATTCTGCACTACATATGGGAAATTCTGATGGTACATACGAGGATGAGGAAAATGGAGCCTTTGATGGTCAAGAAAATGGTTCTGCAGCTTTCTGTGAGAACTCTGAAGCCAATGGCATGGTTAAAGAAAAGAAGAGCTGGTTTGGTTGGAACAAGAAAAATTTGAAGAGCGGCACTGACGAGCCTGAGGATTCCAGAAGTGTGAAGAAAAATTCCAAGTTTGGCTCAGAAGGTAGCAATCAGAGATCTGTTGATCAGCAAAAGTTAGCATCTGAGTCTCTGAAGGAGGATAGTGGAGACATTAAGAAGGGAAAAGATAAAATCAATAAAAAGAAGAAGAAGAAAGGAACAAACACTGAGTCAAAGAATGAGAGTGAGTATAAAAAGGGTTTAAGGCCTGTGTTGTGGTTGACGCCAGATTTTCCTCTGAAAACTGATGAGCTTCTGCCTCTACTTGACATCTTAGCAAATAAGGTTAAGGCTATCAGAAGACTCAGAGAACTTTTGACAACTAAGCTTCCTCATGGAACTTTTCCTGTCAAGGTAATCTAAATACCACAACCACTAGTTCTTTATATGTTATGCACTGCTGCTCTGCATTCTTGCAGTAGAGCATGCTCATATCTCCTGTAGCTCGTTTTTGTGAGCACTGAGTCAGCTAAAATTGCGTATCATACTGAAAATGCAAAATTATACATGAGTATATATTTATGCATAATAAATATCATAAAAAATGATTAGTTAACTAAACTCTTCAACTGAAATCGAAAGTTCATATCCAGTCGATCACGTGCAAGTCATAACAAGAACTGAAAGCACCAAAACAGAGAGAGACCAGATAACCAGAGGACAAAATCACAGCACTTGAAAGCAGAACCCAAGGCGTAGACACAAAGCCTTAGTCAGATTTTTTTTGAGAACTGGATTGCGAGACTCAACCCACAAAACTAGCTGCATTAGCAAAAATTGGCTCGCAAAAAATTTATGATCTCAAAATCTTACATGCAAGATCAGCAGTGATTTTACTCTGATCACACGAGGCACCCTCTAAAACGCACAAGATTGTACAATTTTACAATCTTATTATTTTCACAACATTGTATATACGCATACCCATCGATCGTCTGACTTTTCCCTGAAGCTGGCAAGTTGCTCATGTTTCACAACTTTGAGATTCTGACTGACATGGGTTTATCATTTTTGTTGTTTCTTGTACTGATATTTGTGCATGAGTAGATTATAGGTGTCGAGTGAATACTATCATTCACAGGGTAGACCTGTACTGTTAGTTGTTATTTTTAACTATGCCAACCTATTCTAAAATGATACAAGACTGTATCCTGTGCAAATCCAAGATTTGCTACTATTGTCTGGATAAGGCAATGAACTGGAGGAGTTTTTCTAGATTTAATGTTGCTCCCTCTCTGTTTTTGGCCGTTGGCAGATACAATCGAATGATTCTCTCACTTAGACTTTCGTCATCGTTGATTAGTTATATTTCAGTTGACTGGGAGTTAGATGGTCAACCACTTAGCTTAACTAATTCATAGAAATCAATTTTTGTTTGAGGATTGGTGTAATTTATGCCTGATTTCTACCAATATGTTACTATATGTCTAATCACATTTTTCAGCATCCATTATTGTTCTTTATAGAAGCTTCTGGTTTTAATGATAAAAACTTCTGGTACTCAGGTTGCTATTCCGATAGTTCCTACCATCCGGGTCCTTGTCACTTTTACGAAATTTGAGGAGCTTCAGCCTGTAGAGGAGTTTTCAACTCCTCTCTCCAGCCCAGCACATTTCCATGACGCCAAATCCAAGGAATCAGAGGGCTCTAGTTCGTGGATTTCATGGATGAAAGGAAGTCGTGGGGGGCAGTCCAGTGACTCTGATAGTCACAGATACAAGGATGAAGTTGATCCTTTCAACATACCTGCGGACTACAAATGGGTGGACGCCAATGAGAAGAAACGCAGAATGAAGGCAAAGAAAGCCAAAAGTAAGAAACATAAGAAGCAGCAGGCAGCGGCAAAAGGTGGAGATGGAGTGAGGACGGAGGAAGTAGAAGAAGAATAGTGAGTAGTATCGTGGTATGGTATCACTGGGTTAAATTGCTTGCGGCTTTGATAATTGTTGCCAGAGAAAAAGCGTCTTTCTTTGTGCACACAGCCACAGCTGACATTATAGTTCTATGTTGGAGGGTTTCTCCAAGAATTTACTAGAAATTTCTTGGGCAACCAATTGTTATTAGTTAAGAAAAAAGGTGCCTTTATTTTTTTTCCTCGTTTTGCAAAGAAAGCTTTATCTTCTATAAATTGTTGTATTGCCAGTGAAGAGGAATTGAAGAGCAAGGGTCTATCGCTCCCTAATCTCGCTTGGCTTCATTCTAGTTGTCCTTAGTTACTACCTGCTATTTGTATCTACACCTATGTCGATGATTATCGATTTTAAATTTTCGTGAGTGGTAATCTCTAGTTTCTCTATTTGAAGATTTTTGGATATTTTAATTAATACCATTTACTTACCCAAGTATTTCTGATGTTTGAATTTGAAGTTGTGGTCTAAGCTCTCTGGTGAAATTGCTCTAATTAGCAAAACATAATAGAGCCTTTCACGAATGTAAAGGTTATTTTTCACACACCCATTCAATTTAAAGGTCAATTTATATGAAAAGTTTCATACTCTCATCAGGGTCATCAAACAATCAGGAAAATTATCTTAAATAGAAAATTAGGAAGATTTCCTAGCCAACATCGCTTTTCATTCTTCCGATATGTATGTTTCTTCTCCGCTTTCATGTACCAAACAAAAAATATAATGCAAAGTTTACCTTTAACCATTCTTCAGCAAGACTTTCATGTTCCATTTCAGCAGCTAGTTTTCCGAAGGCAGCATGCCTAGCCTCATTCAATATATTGCACGTGGGCTCGGTTGGGAACCTCATTAACTAGCGTACAACCTGAAAATATTAATATTCATTTTTTTCCATGACAAGTTCAAGTTCAGTATATCAGTAATAATTATGATTGCTGCAGTTATGAGAGCTTACCTTGGAGTTGGTCCTGCTCATTTATGCTTTGATGTGTTGTACTAAAATTCCTTTACTCCATGCATCTTCACTTTTCATGATTTCCAATGCATGTTTATGGCGTTCTACTGAAGTTAGTAGAAAGAAGCAGCAGTCCCAACTAGACCAGGAAGAACCGGAATGACTAACTGTGTTAGTTGCAATAACTTCCTGACTGATGTTTGCATTGTATATAAGTTGTTCAAAATTAATTGAATATTTACAAAAGATCTGAAGTACCACTGTATTGCTCAAAATAATTATTATACCTTTGCAACCATCATGGTCAGCCCTATTATAGAAGTTAGTGACAAGGGCACTTCTTTCATTGATTGCAATAGCAAGAAGGCCACACACTCCAGCAATTTGAGCACCAATGCCAAAGCCAGGTAATCTCTCCCAGTCAGCTAGGAAGAACTTGGCATTTGGACCTTGAACTTTTCTAGTTAAAGGGCAGTTTCATAAGATCCTGCAATCTGCAAAAAGCTTTTAGATAATAAAAGTGGTATAACCTTCTATGTAAGTTACATACACAATAATGCAAAAGTCCAATACTAATCATAATTAAATACAAAATACTCTCAGTAATATTAGGGTGCCTCCTCACAACATTTTAGATAACAAAATTAAATACATCATATTGATGTGATTATAGTTTAAAGTAAATAACCTTAGTAATAGAAAAATAAAATAAAATTCTTAAAATGAAGGTTCCAAGTACCTAATGTGGGTCCATAATATCGTACAGATAATTCATAAGGAGGATAAGCACCCTCATATACAGCTTGACGCCTTATATGGTGAGTAGTTGCAGCAACAACAAGAGGGTGTGTGTACAATAATCCTTTCCAAATTGTTCATGGAGGAAAACTATGATTTCCTGTACGCTTATCAAGTCGATCATATAGCTGTGTTTTCACCTTGCAGTTATCCAAATGTGGGGCTTTCGGCAAACTGTATCTACTAATTCCAAGTTTCTGCAAGCACTCATTTTCCTCACTTGAAGATTTCGTCACAAGTTCAAGCTGAATAAAGCAAACACACTCTTCCATTATCTCTGCTCTTCAAATTTGTTTTCCCCTTGGCTTTAAAAAACTGCTGTCTGTTCTTGTCACCATAAGGCAAAAAAGGACATTCTCTGTTAATTTAATTTAATATACCCATAGTGATAATAATAAAATTATTTGAAGGGTTACTAAACTAAAATCACCAGTTTTATGCACAGTTGATACATGCAAGACTTTTCAATTGTTCATGTTATAGTAGTGATTATACAAAGCAAAACAATGTCCATGGTGCATAAACATGTATTGTTATAAGTTGCTTCGGTTACAAGTCATACTCATCAATCTTATTTCAACTGCATTTAAGAATTCTCTGCATTAAAGACTGTAGAGGTTCAGAACAACAAGAAGATATAATGGGAAATTGTTTGACCCTTGGTCTTTTCTTGTGCAAAAATTTGGCCAAAATTACGTTTGAATTCTTGTTAAACCAGTTACAAAGCTTATTGAATTGCCCGTATTCTATTTATAAACTTGAAATGGTAGCAGAGACATAAAAATTAATTGTGAGATGTAAATTGACTTACTGATGTTGTAATTGAGATCAGAGTTTGAAGATAAATTACTAAGCATTGAGATGGTTGAGAATGAAAAACAATCAAACTTGAAAGTGCCAAAGGACGTGAGAACAGAAGCCAAGATGAAGCAGGCGAGACAAAGAATCCACACAACACAAATCTGAAATGATTCAATGCTTCCATTTCATGAAAAATGCTTCTCCATTGTTTTTCTAGAATATTTCACGGACTCACCACTTGATACCTTGTCATGATCCATATAGGTTCAAATTCATCGTGCCTTGTTCCAACTTCTCTAAAGGCAGAAAATCTTTTATGAGCAATTTAGAGTAAATGCATCAGCTGTGAAAGTTTCCATCAAAACTTATCAAAGCTATATTCTTGTAGAGTCAGAAAGGGACAGAGGGTATGGAAATTTTTTTGTATACCAACATCAAATGCAAATAACACTTGTTGTTTTCCTAACAATTTGTAAGAAGACATGATATCAACTCAAAATACATCTTTACTAAAAACAATGCTCTAATTGTGACAAATTTTGTACATACAACTCAACAAAACGTGATCATGAAGCCTATGTTCATTATCTCTTCCCAAATTCTTTTTTTGAATCACAACCTTTCATGCATTTTTGGAATAGTCTTTAAAACTTGTTATCAGAATTGACAGCACCCAAGTGTATTTGCCACAAAAAAAGTGATTACATGTTTTTGGCATTACTTGTCTTTAGCCATGGCTGCATCGTGATCTACATAAATATTTTTACTGTCCTCACTCTCCAAAAATACCTTGAACAACGAATTAAAAGAAGGTGCAGTTTCATCAGATAACAAAGCACAACCAAATACAACATTTTGTTAATGATGATTTAAACCAACAAAAGAACAGAAATCAAGTTATATGTATTCGTGCAATAAGTGGCATAAAAACCTACAACAATTTCAACTTTTCAGTATAAAAATAATTCGTTTAACTTAGTGCATATTTTTCACTGTTAAACCAAGTTTATCAAATCCACCAGCTTCTTCTCCCAAATAACTCCAAATTTTTAAATTTCATTTCTGAATTTGCCATGCACTTTATGACATCTTCTTTGAGAACTGATACATTTATCATAGAATGCAACACATGTCGTTGCTGGGGTGATGCAAGGTCATGGTTCTGATTCAGCACCAACTTTATTACTTTTCATACTCCTTTGATCACATTAAATTGTACTATAGTTTTGCAACTTGTTCTTGAACCTATTCTTTATAAGTCACTTTGCATTGAGCTTCATTGTTATTGAACCCTTGTTCATAATACAGCTCTTTGCCTTTTCTGACACAATCCCATTGTGAAATGTGATATTTCGATGCAACGCAGTCAGTAAAAGGTGTCTATCGAGGGTGTCAGTTGCCATTTTTCAGTATTCTCTCTTTCATTTTTTCTTCTCATGAGCTTAACATGTTATTTTTAACATATCATAGCCTATTCAATATCTTACAACTAGTTAAGCCATAGAGTCTAAAAATTCTCCTAATAAGCTCTTCCCATATTTAATCACAAAGGAAATTCAAAGGATTAATCATGTCATTTATTTAACATATACTAGAAAAATGTCATTTGAAAAATAGCACTTGTTTCCAAACTATCATGGAAGCATTCTTTTAATAGGCTTTTTATTAAGCACATTAAACGTCTCGTACTATAATTTAACGAGGTATCAACTCTCTCATTCAATTATAAATTATATAATTTTGACACATCTTATAATTCAAAACAATTATAATTTTCTAATTTTATTATTTTGTTAAATAAAATTATATGGAGCTATTTTAGAAGTTTTGTAGATATACATATTTTCTCATTTGTATTAAATCATTTTTTTTCTTATTATGTTCTATTCTCCAAGATAATAAACTGAAATTCAAGGTTGGAATTTCAACTAAAGATTTCAATTAATTTACTACATTTCATGTAGATGTACTGCGTTAATAAAACGCTGCTTTTAAATAATATACAGTATTAAATTACCCTTACAATTTCTTCATTGTGATCCAAATTTTTTTCTTTTAATGATAAAAAACTGAAATTTAAGGTTTCAATTTCAACAACATTTTAGTTAATTTACAAGGTGCACTGTTTTAATAAGACGTTCCTTTTAAAATAAAAAGATTAAATCCCGCTTCTGCTCCTTATAATTATACCAAATGTAAATTTTAGTTTCTATAAAATTTTAATTATAAATTTGGTAATTTAGCTTTATAAAATTAAACAATTTTGATTCATTATTAGTTCGTCATTTAATTGTTTAACTATAATGTTATGTCAGTAAGTAATAATAATACCAATTATTCATTTGGGTAGGATATTAATAATAACTTTTACAATTTATTTAAATACATATTATTCTAATATAGATGGTGTTAAATTTAATTGGCTACTATGTTAAAAATATATTATTATTTAATTAAAAAATTATCTTTCTTCATATAGAAACATTCAGAATTGAAATAATTAATGTAAAAAACTCCCTCTAATCCTAAGTCACTTTTAACATAATCATACATATTAAAAAAATTAATTAATTAGATTAATTTTTTTAAAGTTTAAAAATAATACACTAAATTTATCCTTATTATTAAAATTATTAATTTGATTAATTATGTTAAATTTTAAAATGATACACTAGATTTATTCTTATTATTAATTATTTTTTATTTTTCATTATTTATTCATAAGAAATACACATTTATAATATTTATTAAAAAATGAATTTAATGCTTCATTAAAAACTACTTCCTCCATTTCAAATTATTATAAGGCTTGACAAATTCTCACATACCAATAAAAACAATTAATTTGTTCAGTTTTTTTATAAATCTTCTATCTTTACCCTTATTAATTACTATTAACTAAATTAATTAAAATTGAATCAGAAGTTTTATAAAATGAATTAATTTTTTAATAAAACTGTACATTAATTGAGATTGGAATTTCAATAATTTTAAATTTATTTTAGAATTATTTTTAAATAATTTAAAATCAGAATTACTAATTTTTTAATTAAATATTTTAATTAAAACTTTTAATTCCCACCAATCTGGAAATAATTATACTAAAATTTTAATCAAAATTTTTAATTTCCACCCAATTGCAAATGACTATGCTCAAAATTTATTTTAAAATTTCACTCAAAATTTTCAATTCCCACAAAAATATAAATAGAAATACTGAATTAAATTAAAATTACATAGGTACTGCAATTTCAGTCTATGTTACAACTTTAAGATATCAGTTGGCATAGATTTGAATATTACTTCACCTCATTCAGATAATGATAATGAAGATGAATCTAATTCATTTGAATATGAACAAAACACAGTTGATCATCATGAAATGGAAGAGGAAAAAAATATTGAATAAATTTAGATATGATATTTGATTACTTACCTTGAAAGATAAAAAGTCTATTGAATGAATGAACAGATATGAATAAAGATTATATTAGTACTCCTGATTATATTAGAACAAATATGAATGATAATGAAATATGAAGAGTTAGGCTAATAAAAGATAATTAATTCTCAGTTTCTGATTTTAATTTCTTTTTCTACTATTTAATATTAACACAGATAATAGGAGTATATAAGAAAAAAGAAAAAGAAAAAAGTTATTAAAATTTTAAAACGCCTTAAATTATGAAATAACTTTTATTTTCTAAAGTCCACCTTATAACTTGAAAAGGAGGAAGTATAAGTACTTATGCTATAATATTTATATATAAATATAAATATAAACTCATTTTATTGTATTTTTTACGCACCTTTTTAAGGTTATTCAATGCCATTTATTGAGCACCTTTAATGTTTTCATTCATTTATTGTATTGAAAATTGAAATAGTAAAGTTTTGTGAGACGTATAAAAGTAGAGTGGAGTTTCATTTGACGTGTTAATGAAGGACCAATTAGGAGCGAAAAGTGATGTGGGACTTAATCTTAACGGTCAAATTTGAAAATGGTCGGCTCCGAGATTCTGAAGTCTTTTTCATGACCGTTTGGTTATCTGTTTCCTCAAAAATCCCCTTTTTCTGTTCCTCTCCCTTCTCATCAGATCACCTCCTAAAACAATCTCACCCTTCTCTCTTCTTTAGAAAGAAAGTCACTTTATGCAACACAAACTCATTAATTAATCATGAGGTGCTTTCTACCATGTTTTGGTACTTCTAAGCGTCGCAACCAATTGCGTTCTAAGGATGCAACTCCCACAGGAGTAAGCTCACTTTTCTGTATCTCTCTTTCTTCCTTTCTCTCTCTGTCTCTGTCTCTCTATCTATCCATCTTTCTTAACGCTTCAAGTTTCTCAAAACTTCTCACAGACCCATGTGGGAGAAGGAGCTGTTGAACCTCTCGCACGGCAGAAGACTGCTGTGGAAGAACTCATTGATTGCATAGCAGAATCAAAGTAAGCTACCATTTTGTTGTGACTTGTGCGTGATCTTATTTGTTTTGATTACCTACGTAGTTATCCCGTCGTTTACGCTTTCAGAATAAAAAATGAAGAGCAAACAAATAACAGTGTTGAAATCAAGGAGAAGCAGGAAAAAACGTCAAGGGAAGAGGAAGCACCTCAAGAAGAGTCTTCAGAGTCACTGTTCTCTCTGTCCGTTTGTTCTAGAAAAAAAGTTTCAGATGTCGAAACAGTGGAGCCTGAAGTTAATAGTCCAATACAACTGGAATGCACAAGAGAGGTACCTCAAACACTTGGGTCATCGCCAAATGCACCACTTCAAAATGTTTCGTCCATTCTGAGTCCACCTGAAAAATATACTCATGACAATCCATTCAAGGAGAAGGAAGAAGAATATTCTGCTAAGGAACTAATCAAGAAGTTGGACGATGAGGAAGGAGAGAAAGGGAAAGCGACTCACCCTGTCCTGCAGTATAGGTATAGAAATTGCCCAGAGGACGAATACGATGATATCAATTTAGATGCAAGTGATTTGGATTCTACGCTCGAAGATGATGATCCTCGCAGTGAAAAGAGAGAAAGGGGGGAAGAAGGCGCTGATGTTAACCGAACATGGGTTCAAGAAGAGTCTTCGGAATCTCTGTTTTCTCTGTCTGCTGATTCTAGATTACGAATTTCATCAGCTGAAGCAGAGAATGAAGTTGACAGTCTAATGTCAGACCATGCTACAAACCGCATCACCCAAAAAGAAACACAAGGAAGGATTCCAGATGTTTCCTCAGTGCTGAATCCAATTGAGAATCTTACCAAAGGGAGGGTAGTGAAAGCAACAGAGGTGCATCCACTGAAGATGGATAAAGAAAACATCAACTTGGTAGTGCAAGATGTTAACATACCCATTAGTCCAGAGCCTACTCTGAAGCTGTCAAACGCCAAGGCTAGACAGTTCAGTGACAACAAAAGAAGGCAAGAAATTCGGGTAGACACCAGCCTGTCGAGCTGGTTGGTTGAATCGGAGACCACACCTATTTCCATTAAAAGTACCAGTTCTGTGGGAGAACATACACCAAAAGGTAAAAGAGGTTCGCCGTGGAGTCACGAGGATAGGCCAATTTTAGGAGCTTTAACAGTTGAAGAGATCAGGATGTATTCTTTATCTGCATCTTCAAGAAGGTCCAGAAGCCGGAGTCCGGACGAGACACCCATCATAGGTACTGTTGGAAGCTACTGGAGTCACACAGAACAAAGCTTGGATTTGCAATTCAACAAGACAGGAAAGGTAAGTCTGAAGTTTAGTTCATATATTCTAATACTAAAATTATAGTTATTTTACAAATGCAAGATAATTTGAAATGACTTTTCAGTTATGCCATTATTTATATATATCAAAGCGTCAAATTTTACAAAAACCACTACATTAAA
This sequence comes from Lablab purpureus, assembly GCA_030347555.1. Classification (NCBI taxonomy): domain Eukaryota; kingdom Viridiplantae; phylum Streptophyta; class Magnoliopsida; order Fabales; family Fabaceae; genus Lablab; species Lablab purpureus. Next base: position 19,960,619 of record CM059259.1, read on the forward strand.
ATAGAAGTATTTAGTCTACAAATATCATAGTTAATGTTTACTTAATAGACAACACTTAACTAAATCACCTGTTTTAGTAGTACATAGAAAATACTAATTATTTAGTGGACAGACACTGCTGAACAAGTCTGAATTGCTTGTATTGCAGGATGTAACACCAAGTAGGAGTCCAATGGCATTACAAACCAGACTGGAAGGAGCATTTGATGCTAGTTTATCAGAAGTTTTGAGCAAGGGTCCAATGAGTTCAACGGCGTGATTTTTGTTTTAGCCCCGGAAAGAATATTAACGACAAGCATAAACAATTTTTTTCTTTACTGAAGTAACTTGTTTTGAGTTCTTTTGATCATTTGATGCCTAGATTTTCCAAATTGAAATTCTTACTTTCGCAGTTGGTGCTGTGCGTAGATATTGTCTCAATTACTTTCACTAGTCAGTATAAATCAGGTCTAAGAAAGATAAAAAAACATGGTCTCAATTTCCCTTCTTTTGCATTGGCCACAGTTGTTTGGCAGCAGCAGATCTTGACGTATATATATAATATAATTTATACATACATTAGTACAACAATACGAGAAAGATAAAAAAAAATTATGCCACAAGATTATTGGGGTCGCGTTTTATATACATTAGTACAACAATAATTGCTCGTCAACAAAAAAGAAAACAGATTCACAAAAAAGAGAACTGTAATTCTAAGAATCCCGCTCAACTGGGACCTAGACATCATGGAAGAGTCTCCTAATCTGGTCAACTGTTACAGGCATTAATGTAATTGGGCAGCGCTTGTACTGTAATGTGGAAAACCCGAAACTAGCATTAGATAAAAAAAGGAAATAGCGCGGCTGGTGAGGTAACATTATTAAGTTGTTTGAGTGATCCCCATAGTGCCAGATAGAACTCTCACCTGAGTAATATACTTGAATATGCAAGCATAGCAGAAGACAAATCCCGAAACTGTAACTACAGATGGATTTACACGCTTCTGTGAGCACAAGGGACAAATTGTCCTGTCCGGTGGTAGTGGTATCCCATCTCTCGCTACCTGTTTATATTATACATATATTAGACTCAGTTTCTTTATAGTCAATGAACCAGCTTACTTTGAAATTCTAATTACCGACGGTGTAACACTACATCATAGAGGATGCAAATCTATCTAGTGAATAGCGAAAACAAAAAACCTTTACAATGAAAAGTTGAAAATAGTTCTAATCTATTTGTCTAGAATAATTTATAATTTAAACTCCGGTAATATAAAGAAGAAGTTAACACTTAAAATTTGTTTCTTCACCTTTGGTGGAGGAGGAGGAGGGGGCGGAGGATATACTGTTGGAGCTGACATTCTCTCCTCAGCAGATTGGTACCACCATTCCATCATCTACATAAATCCACATAGGTGATGCATTAATAAGTATACTCACAAAGCTAAACTTATTACTGAACCTGGAACAATAGGCTTGAGCCAATAGCGATCACTGATCACCCTCTTTTGCAGCAATATTTAATGACACCAAACTGGTGGAGGACACATCAAATCTATACACACATACATATACATATAGACACACGTATATATGGATAGCCATCTCACCTTAAAGAAGAACACTGCTGCAATCAAGCCGGTTTGTGCGTAATCAAGAACAGTGTACGTACAGCTGAGCAATGCTCCTTGCAATGCCTGAGATATGAATACATCATGCGATTAAAATGGAGCACAGACAGAACATTTTTATTCAACAGTCAGCATTATAATGCATTATATACAGAAGGAATGTTTAATCATTTTATCCTGCAAAACATAACATAAAAAGCTTTGATTACACAGTAAGTTTCTCACAATGCAGGCGCAATACTTGAAAGCTACAGGTACAACGCACCAGTTATTTAAGTTATGTCAAAGGAGAAATAAACAAAAAGTAACACAATATAATATAGTCATTCGTGCTTCTCATTGTTGAACTTAAATAGAACTGACTTAATTACTCGTTACAAAATAATTTTAGACCTTTAAATGTAACCACTAAATGATGGTAAGCAAAAGTACCTTTTGGTGTAAGAGGGACTGACTGTCATTGTTAGATGTTACTCAAAAATCTAAAAATTTATAGAACATTTTTTTACGAAATGAGACAATGAGGTGTTCTCTTTTTATAATTGTACACATAATTACTACAGTCCAACATTATTTTCGTTGGCTGCTCTATCTACTGATATTTATTTATTTTTTTGTCTAAATAAACATCCAAAATGACATGAATTCATCTTAAAATTCTAAACCAGAATTACAAAATTCTTCAATACACTAATTGAAGAAAGCAATCCAACTTCAATGAGAGTAATGAGAAAGGAAAGGATATTTTATCAAAAAAAATTAGATAGGAAGAAAAATAAAATTTAGCTAAAAAAATGGTGATAGTAGGATAAAGTCGGTCAGAATTAGAATTCAGAAAATAATTCACCAAAGAAACCAGTGTCCACCCATGAATTGAATGATGGCAAAATAATTTGTAGAAAAAAAATATAGTGACAATTTATCTTAATTTGTTATACAATACTTATTATTGTTTATACAAGCCCATAAAAACCATTTATTTTCCAGAAATATACTCATAAAACATTATGCATTGATTTATAAATTTAACTTTGTCAGAATGTGAAAAGGAAGTATTTGACCCCCCCCCCCCCAAACAAAAGGAGAAAATAAATTGAAAATATTATGTCAGTCTAATGTTAAAAGATAGAAAATCATGGAGAACGTCAATACAGTATAAAAGTATAACTAACTTCTTTAGTTCTTAATTCATGGAAAGTTGGGGAAAGATAAAGTTGCCATACTGATAAGAAAATCATATACCTTCAACCATTGAGGGCCACGAAGTCTCTCACGTTCACGGTTACGCATCTTCGAAATTCTAGAAGACGTATCCATCTATCTTGACATTAAAGGAGAAAACGAGAAAACAGAAAAAGCAATCATATAAACAGAAATGACAAATTTACTTTCTGGTGTTAACCAGCAATTAGAGAATTCTTTAACTGTAAAGCAACTCAAAAATTGTTACATTGAATAATTTATTTGAGTCTCATATTCTGAAGAATGCAAATAATAGAATGGTATATGTTTTCTCAAACACAATTACCATACAGTAGAACATAGGTACATGGCAGATTGATGATGCAGACGCTCATCACATTTGAAACAAGATTTGATATTCTTGGAAGGATCACGCACTAACCACTTTATGCCAATAAATTTTTTTCTTCCATAATTCTACTTATTAGCCACTCTAACACGCACCCACAAACAAATAAACATGCAACCTATAACATAACAGCACTTAACAATCACCAGAGGATATAATTTTATATGTTGACAACTCAGGAATACTGGAGAAGTTACTATTAACTCAATTACATTTTGGGAACAAGGAGGCTGCTAATATATGCCAACCTTGGGAATTTTGACAGGGTATGTGCAAAAGAAAAAAAATCGAGTAAATAGTCCTATTGGTCCCTGAAATTGTCACCAGTCATTTCGGTCCTTCAAATTAACTTAGTTGGTAGTATCACTCAAACTGTAATTTTTAATTGGTTTTAGTTCCTTAGTGAAAATGAGCTATAGTTCCATTTGGGACTAGAACGATATTAAAATTATAAAACTAAAGGATAATCATGACAGTAAGTTGTACATGTGAGGGACTAAAGTGGCAGTAGATTCAATTTCAAGGATTTATTTTACATTTTCCCAATTTCAGGAATCATTATGGCAGCACTACACAATCTTCATGGACTAAAATAGTAGTTCACTAAAGAACGGTCAGTTATAAAATAGTAAATATTTGTCACAGATGAAAACTGCATCATGGTTGATTATGTTTTCTTTGTTAAATAACACAAAATAATGAAGATTTTTCTAAATGTAATAATATCCTAATTTATAACTGTCTACCAGCTCTTGCCCGGTAGCTCGACAGACATGAATCCCAAGTGCGTGCAGCGCTAGCGAGTAGTATCCAGTAGCATCCAACAGGTATAACAGCTGGTAAGCAAATTGCAAACCTGCATTGAAAACATCCAACATTAGACATTGAAGGATATTCAAACTCTAGAGAATAGTTTGTCGTTACAGATAGCACGAATGCATAACCTTGAATAAAAAAATTAATTGAATTCTTAAAATCAAGTCGATTTGTGTTTATCCGAATAGACAAGTATTCAGAAAAGAAAAATCAGTATACACAAATGCTAACACTTAGCAACTTGTATTTAACATACCCTCAGTACTAGCGTGTAACCACGGGTAGCAAAACCCTACAATTTTCTGAACTCTCTTAGTGATAAGCATTGTAACGGAGGCACCGGCGTCAGAGGTTGGCGATGACACCGGAGAATAATCTCCTCGGCCATCATCATATCCTCCGTTTTCATCTCCCCATAGAGTGGCTTGAAGCCTCGCTTCCCTCTCTCTGTTGTAGATTGAATGCAACTTAGATTTCATATACGGCAACACAACCTGTTCCGATGCAGTATCAATCATAAGGGAGGAAATTAAGAAGCAGCAATTAGGGTTACACGAGACAAAAAAGGAGAACAACAACAGTACCAAAAAAACAACGGAAAGAATTTTCTGGCGCCTCCGCAAGCTTCCTCCACTGTCGGTGGCAGCAGCGGTATGGTCAATCTTGGCGGTGATACTGGCCGGTCTTCTTCGGAGGCCGTACAGAGATTCCGAAAAAGAAGCATCTAGAATCAGGAAAATAGAGGAATGAGCACAAGTAATTTGTGTTACGCGTGATGGAGAGTGTGGTCTTCAGTACCTGTGGTCCGTAAGGTGTGAGATTCGAGGACGAGCATGAGTAAGGCGAAGGATTCGTCTTCGAAGTCCAAGAGCTTGTGAAGGAAGGGTCTGCGTAAGGCCAAGACTCCGATGGAGTAAGTGAGAGCGGCGCGAAGACTCGCCGGAAGCTGCTGAGCCGCCGCCATCTCGAAGAAGGTGGGGCGGCTGCCTTGCCCACCGACCTGGAACAACATATCTCTCTTTCAATCCCGCCACACCAGCCACCGCCATGCTCACCTCATTTCCATTTATCTGTTCTACTTCCTTTGCGTTCTTGTTTGTTTACAAGTTAACTTGTTTTTACCAAAATTAAATAAACCCTTATAGTGAAATAAACCTCTATTTCATTACTTAAAAAACAATTGAACTACATATTAAATAAAGTAAAATAAAATAAACTAACTGGATTAGTGATATATGTATTAACTCAATCACATATTTTTATTTATTTAAGTTAATTTAGTCCTATTATTTATAAAAAAAATAATTAAATTTATTGATTTTAGAAAAGACAAATAAATTCGATAGAATTTATTTAGAAAAAAACAACAACAAGAACACTTCCCGTCTAATTGGAAGTAAAATAATTGACAAATAAATATTGATATTTTTAATTTACACATAATATTATTTATACTTAATAAATAATAATAATTTATAAAATTAGGCATGTTAATTTCATCAAATGAATAGTCACAATATTATTTCATTTTTGTATAATAAGATACACCAAATTATTCCTTTTTATTTCGTTTCTACTCACCACTTAAGTCTATTAAATTCTATTTTATTTTTATACTTTTTTCATTTCACTACATCACTCAAAATTCAAGTTTCTTTTATAAAATTTCATTCTCTTTGAACTTTCGTGAAAATGAATAAATTCTTCAATCTTAATGTTATTTTCATTCTTTCATTCAAATTCTATATAATAGTTATCTGTAACAATATAATGTAGATTTTCTCTTTTAATGTACACAATTTTTTTTCAAAATTAATTTTATGTATAATGATTTCCTTTTACATAATGATTTTTGTAATCATTCTGATTAACTTTAATTTTTTAAGGTTTTTAACATCAATAAGCAAGTTGATGTCATGGCAGCATTATTTTATTGGTCTTAAAATTGATGGCATATTTTGAAAGGAAAAAGAAAACGAAATGCAAGTTGAAACATCCCTGGATCCAATAATATTTCTACAACTTCCATGGAGAGTCCAAACAAGTCCAAGAATGTTTAACAATCTAGCCAATGAATTATATCCCAAACATTATCCCTACAATCATAAAACAATCCTACTGTTATGAACTTTTCACCCGCTTTGTAGCTGGTGCAACTTCATCTTCATTCATCACTTCTTCACCTGCCTTTTGCTTTGTGCTTCCATCCTTCTCTTCATGCATGCCATTCTCACGTTCCTCATTTGAGGTTTCTACTGGAGGAGAAGAAGGAAGCACAGAATCCACGGCGGCAGCAGTGGCAGTGGCGGTGACAGTGGCGGCTTCATTGGAGGAGCCATTAACCTTGTTGTCACCCATCTCTCTTTGTTTCTCAAACATCATCTGAAGACGTTTCCCTTGGTCTTCAATTTGAATCTGCAACTTTCTTTGGATCTGCATACACCACACAACAGTTTCAGTCTCAGAAAGAAAAACCAAACACAACTAACTCCCCTCAAGTGAATCTCAAGTACTAATAAGTTAACAACCTCAAGTTGCTCGTGAAGTCGCTTCTGGAGTTCCATCTGCAATCGTAATGCTTCAGTGATCCCTTTACTCCTGCAAAAGAATAACCAAAGTATGTTTTTGAGCATTATTGTTCATTCTAACAAAGGAATCTCAAGGAGCAACTGTTCATATATGACATCAAAATAGTATCATCCAAATGTTACAAATCTTTGTTTGATTATATCTTAAATTAAAATAAATAATAATTAGAGGAGAGTAAATTGAGAAAACGTTATACATTCTCTAATAACTAACATGCATGCGCCTACACAGAGAGGGGGAGACAGAACTCACGTTTTCAAGTCTAGAGATTTCATTTCTTCTATTCGAGTCGTCTTTTTCTCTGACGTTCCTGCTGGCATAGAAAAGCAACTCAATCACACCCTTACTCGTTTATTGTCAAACAATACAAGGGAATTTATGTGTACTTATAATGCAATGTGACCTAAAGACATGGTACTGTTGAAAAGTCTGGAGAATGGCAGAGAAAATGACCATCTACACTTTCTTTTTGTTTGGATGAGAAAAAAAGGTGAAAATAATTTGAACTTTGAAATGCCGAGAAAAAAAATGAATTTTCGTCCCCCTTCAACGATTAAGAGAAATTCCCATTTTTTAAAATGTTCTTTCCTTCCTATTTTGTTTCTCTGAAAGCAAATAGGTTAAGGAAGTTTGAAGAAGAAGAATTCATATAAAATGGCATTTCATATTGCAAACAGAACATCTTACTTGAAACCAGGTTATAGGCACAATATAATTCGTAATTACACTTTAGCATACCTTCTGATGGCTCTGGTTTGTATCTGGCAGTTCTATACTTCTGAAATTAAAAAAATATGGAAAACATTAGATTATATAAATTTATACAAGCTATTTAAGATTGTGATAAATCAAAGATGTACCTGCAAGTGACTTTTTACATGATAGATTGTAAGGCCATCAACTTTCATTAGATTCAACACACCCTTTGGAGTAGCCTCTGCGTGTTAAGTAGTTAACATCATAAGATAACAAGAAACATTCCAAAGAGAAGGTAAAAAAGAATGAGATTACGGACGTAAACATACTCTCACTACCACCAAGCTGATTGACTGCTTCCACAAAGGCCTCATGAAGTTCTGGAGTCCAACGCATTCTAGTCTTAGTCTGTGGTGTGGCTGCTGCTGAATTGCCGAGAACTTCAACAGATGGTATATCCTGCAGCTGAGGAACCTGAAATGCATGCATTAACGGAGTAGGATATGTTTCAGCAACTTTTACAATAATAAATGAATAAATGCACAAATAAGAGAAACTATTGAACAAAATGGTTAAGGAACATGATAAGAATAGAGTTCAAACTGTTAAGAATCCCATATACAGCATAGAACAGAAGAGGGAATGAACTATACACAACAAATTCACATGTACAAGGTGATGGAATAGATAGAAAAGAGAACTGATCACCTAAATGCACCATAATAAATTACAACCCTCTCCATGCAGAAAGACGAATATTTATGGAGATCATTTAGTCCCTTGCTATAACTTAATTTTCATCTGCACCAGTGACTAGTTCATTCACGTACAAAAATCATGACCCATAGACTATAAAGAGGCAACCAAAAATGAGATGCCACCGACTAGTTCTAGTAACTTCACAGATTTGACAAGTATTTGCAAAAATCAGGTTGAGAATCAAACCTTGGGCTTTGGTTCTGCTACATTGTCATCACCAAGAAGCTGGTTCCAGTTCGGGTGAAGAGAATCATCAATTGACATTAACTGATCAACCCACTCCCCAAAATCGGTTCTTTTGACATTATCATCATTTATATAACAGGCATTGTGTACCACCTGATCATGCTGGTCAGAAATATTGTCTGGAAACCCAAGAATGTCCTGAAATGGATCTGATCCCCAGGTAATATCTTCGCTTTCTTGAGGCTGAGAAATGAATGGTGTTGAGTGTATTTCGGAAGACATATTGTCACCCAAGGTCTGAGAAACAAAGGGGGGATCTTGATGTTGCCTATCCTGCTGTGAACCATAGGAAAAAGGGATGTCATCAGGACATTCAGAGGGTGATGAGATCATCTTCCCAGCACTTCTGATTGAATTTGATGAGACGGAATTCGCAGCCAGATCACTGGCAGGTGAAAGATGAAAAGAATCAGGGGGTTTCATATACTTGTTTTCTAGGGGAGTGGGAAGAACACGAGAAGATGAAGACATAGCTCTCGAGGCTCCCAAGTGAATCAGCTTTCGTCAGTCCTGATTTCAACATAAAAAACAAGTTGTATGTCAGCTAATCAACCGCTAATAATGAAGTTACCTTTACCACTTATTGGACAAAAATATACAGTAATTTGGTACGCTAATGTTTTTCTACCTTTTCATATCTCACAGATCAAGAATTTCAGTTTAATCCTCTGAGAAGTAAATAGTTGAAGTCATAAAAGCACTAGAACATAGACAGAAGTACTGCAACCGGGTTATCCAATACCCGAACACATCAAAATTTTCATGGACATTATCCAAAGAAAGACAAAATATTTTGAGGAAAAGAATACACAAGCTCAGAAAAAATGTAACCCGATTTACAATATCTCCAACTTATGTGGGGTACAAAAGTAAAATCCGCAGCACTTTAACGCAGTGTGTACATTGGTTTAGCCTTGAAGCTGTTGAAATGTAAAATTAAGCCACTCAAAGACCAATCTAGAAAATACCAATATGAATGGTAAACTAAAAACAAGTTCAGTTCAAGCATCAACTTTGGCAGAAGGCAGGGAGGCTTGAAGAAAAAGAGTTTATAAGGGGGCCATCAAATTGTAATTCGCCGTTAGTTAAAAGCATTGACAAGTGTCGTAGTCCGTGACACAGAAACACCAAAACTGCCACACCACCCTCTTTACAACCACAAAATAAAGAAAACGAACCCACCAAGCAAGATGCCTCTTTTGCAGCCCATAACCGTTCATTGAGACCACCCAATTCAGCCCATAACAGATCAAAATCACACTCCCAGATTCAAAAGAATTTCATTACAAAAAATTAAATTACAAAATTTAACAAGGCGTACAGAAGTTCAAGAGATAAAAGCTCAAACAAATAATCTCATGAGAAAACATAACCAAGCCATGAAGTGATTAAAGGGTAAAAATTGAATAAATTACGGAGCAGTAGAAAAGCTTACCTATAAAGGGATGGCTTTGGAATTGGGAAAAACCTGAAACGGAATCTAAAAAGCTGAGAATCCAACTAAAAAACGGAGGGTAAGAGAGAGAGAGAGAGGGGGGAGATAGAGAAGAAGAGGAGGAGGGAAGAAATGTAATGAACACGTATTTGGGTTTGTCGTGTGTAACTCAAACAAACAATCTCACAATCCAAACTCTGTCTGTCCAAGGCTCTTGCTTTTGATTCTACTTCTCATGATTATGGTAAGAACATGTGAAGCGAAAGGAAAAACATCCTGCGGCTCGCACGTGTGGGGACAGTTTAGTTCTGAGCCGTCAGATTTCAGTCCATTTATTGTGATTGGATTTGTTTTGTTTGGTTCTGTTCTTAGTTGCCATTTGCAAGTTGTTGACTTTGATAACACAAGAAATAATGAGATGGAAAATGGAAAATATAAAAAACAGGGTAAAGTAAAGTGCATGTTAGCGTTGGTGTTGGCTGCAGATGAATACGAAAGGCTGCTGACTGATGAATGGTGTGTGTGGGGTGTGAAGTGAAAGTGTCCAAAATGGTCAATCCATGACGATGTCACTTTCTAATTCCTTTTTGGCAAGTTCATGGTGCCACTTTCTTCCCCTGCTACTTCCTCTCCTCTCATAATTTTTGTATTAATTTCAAATACAAGAATATGAGTCTCTTCCCATCCATAATCAACCATCAATAATAAGAGTAAAGCTGTCAAAACAACCCTCACTCCACGGATCGAATTCAAAAAATTTGATAACCTTATTTTATTTATGTTTTAAAATCAATAACAATTTTTAGTTTAACTTAATTCTATATTAAGTTAACACTATTTTTAGTCTAATTAAAAATTAAAAAAATATTATAATATTTTTTTTGTTTTCTTAGTTTCTCTACAATTTTGTTTAACATTATTTCTTTTGTTATCATCATATAAATCACTAATTAGATAATTAACTCTTTGATGTTGTCATAACTGCAATGTAAAAGATAAAAAAATAAAAACTTATTTAATATTTATAATAATTTTACTTCATATAATTCAACAAATATTAACAAAATAACAAAAACCCATGATGATAAGAAGAAAATAAAAATAGATATAAAGTTTTGATTAGAAATACAAAAAATAATAATATAAATTAACAAAAAATAAGAAAAAATTGAATCTAATGTGAAGTTATGGCGGAAGCGTGAAACTGTAGTGATGAAGGTGATACAAGCAAAGAGAAGTAGTGCAGTAGAGAAGATCAAAGAGCATGTGAAAAAGGAAGAGAAGATATGAATAAGTGAACATAGACTCTATATGACAACATAACAATTAAAAATAAAAATTTAATATAAAAAATAAACGAGCTAGCCCATTAACTTACGGACTAGCCTGAACTTGACCCATATAGGCATCAGACTAAATGAGTCAGGCTAAAAAAACTTATTATTATTTAAGACACGATATTTTAAACTTAACCTGATCTAAATCATAGATTATACAGGTGAGTTTATTGAGTCATGCCTATTTTGATAGTTCTAAACATCAACAAATACGTAAGATAACCAATTAACAAATATTCTCAAATACAAATATAATCGAGTTCGTTTTCAAACGTTGTATTAATTTCAAATACAAGAATCCAAATGTATGTTAACCAATTAACAAATATTCTCAAATTTCATACTTTGATAGGAAAAAAATAGCAAGTCTGGTTACCACGAAAGGGTGATTGTTGTTTCCAAACATTCAATGGATTTTTGTATATTCCTTTAGTCCAAGTGCAGTGAATGTATAATGTTACTTGACATATGCAGAGAAAGGGATAGAATGGAAACAAAAAGTATAAATAAAAGATAGAGACTGAGAAAATAGAAAAGCTGTTTAAATTTAATTTATGGAATTGTTCATTTATGTAAATGAAAAATAGTACAAATTAATAAAGATTAAATACGTTGAATGAAATATATATATTTTTAAATAATTAACTATTATTTTATTAAAAGATGGTGGAATTTATATGTGATATAATTATATATCTAAAAATTGAAATAAACTCTATTTATATAATTCAAAATTTAAAAGTACATATTTCCCATTTTGCAAACATTACTCTCAAACAGAAAATTATATACTCATTCGATTATAAGTTAGGAAGTTTCTACACACTTAGCTTATTAGAATCAGATTGGTCGTGTTCTTATTTAGGCAAACAAAGATCCTCTAGTCAAATTGGCAACTACATGTTATTTCTAATAATATTTCAAAAACTAAATGAGCAAAACAAAAAAAATGTTAAAAAAATATTTATTTCATTCTTTAAAATCAAATTTAAATTACATGTAAAAAATTTATTAGAATAAAAAAAACTATGGATTTTTTTGTTTAATGGTCTTGTGCATCCTTAGTACAAGGAGAAGAGTATGTTGCATAAATCTTGTTGGTTGGTTTTAACTAAATATTATTTTGTCATTAATGCAAGTACAAAATAATTAATGTTACCTATGTAGGTTTTAGTTAGTATTATTTTGTTGCTTTTTGATTAATTAATTAATTTTTATATCTTTAAAATAATTTAACAATAAAAAATTATTATCTATTTAAAACATAAGAATTTCTTAAGTGAATTCAATAGTTACAATACAACTACCAACCAATATTTATTATCATTATTTTTAGGTTTAATAGGCATTTTGATCCCAATATTTTGGAAGAATTTGTAATGTTTTTCCCAAATTTAGTTTTTTTTCTCAATTGAGTCCTATATTTTATTAAACTCTATCGATGTGATTCTACATCTTTCTATTATATTAATGTTAATGACGTTACCTTATGAGACGTGACGCATCTAAGTTAACCGTGACACGTGAATAATGACAAAAGAGCAAGAATACGAACACGAATACGATACTACAATCTATGAATTTTTGACAAAAAGCATCACATTGACAAATTTAACAAAATTTGGGACTCAACTGAAAAAAAAAATGTAACAAAACATTACAAATTCTCACAAAATATTGGAACCAAAATACCTATTAAACCTTATTTTTATTAGTACGATTTTTTATTTCATCGCGGATAGAAGAATAAATATATAAGAAAACCATAATTAAATTATTTACCCCACAGATTAAATTTTATATAATTTTCTTTTCTGTAACAATTTTTTTACTTGTTATTTTATCATTCATTTATTTAACTAGAACAAACATACACTTATAACTAATATATATGCATGCGGAATAGGCGTAAAAAAATAATTAAAGTTAACTTTTTTATAAACTAAAATTAACTTGCATAAAATTAGTCATATAACTTCTATAAATTTTGATTTTAGCTTATAAGAATTTACTTTTTACTTTCCTTTCCTACAAGAGTTTTTTTAGAAGAAGAAAGAAACCCTCACCAATAATTAAAACGAAAACGGGTCAACAAGACAAGCAAAATGGGCTCAGCCCATATGTTAATATGAAAAGAAAACTTTCTTTTAATGCCTATGAGAAAAAGCCAAATTATTCACCACTCATAAATATTTTGGATGGTATAATTTTTGAAATAAAAATATATTCTGTTTTATATAAGCCATAATCTATTATAGATATTTTATAGATCCTATAATCTTGAATTAAAAAATATATGATGTTTTATTAATCCATAATCTATTATAGATTTTCCAACAACATGTATTAGGAATTATAGCATAAAAATTTCAAATTATGAAATTTAGAATATATTTTTAAATTATTTAATTTTAAAATATATTTTGAATAGTAATATTTGGAATACATTTTTAAATCACATAATTTAAACATGTATTATGAATAATATAGTACAAAATATATTTATAGATTATGTAATTCAAAAATATATTTTAGATTATATAATTTTAAGATTTTCTATTTAAAAATATGGACATTTTATACTTTTTTTTTCAATATTTTACAAAGTATAACAAAAGAGTATCGGATGAAAAAAACAATTGTCAAAGGATAAAGTGGGTTGCTAGAAGGCCCAAGTTTGTCTGACAACTATAGACCCAAATTTTTTCTACACAAACAAAAAATTTCACATACTACACACACCTCATACTTTTGCAATATATCTCCATAAATGATTATTTTATCTTTTTAATATTTTAATAGAATATTTTGAAAAAATTTCGAAATGTTATTTAACAATATATATTTTAGAAGATCTTAATCTAAAACATTCCAAAAAAAAAATAATCCACAAAGGATATTTTTGTAATTTTACATAAAAAAGGACGAAGGCATAACATGAAAAAAAACACAGGTTGTGAGCAATCTAATCAACCATTAATAACAATTTATCTTTACACTTATCGAACAAGATTTGTACAAGAATTAGGTAAGCTATTGTTTTTTCCTTCTTCACATTTCACTGGTGAATCATTTAAACCCATTCCTCCATCAAGTCATAAAAACACTGAAAAGAGGTGGAAGAACAACAAAGGCCATTTTTGTAACTGATAAGATAAAATAGAAGAAAATAAGTTATTAGTTTAAAGCACGAACAAGAAATTGGACAGTGAAAAAACTAATTTTTTAAGTATTTAATTTAATTATATACTTGAACTTGAAATCGAAGTCTAAATTGAAAAAATAATGTACTATTTGAACATTAAATTAAATCTAATTAATAAAAATGAAAAGGTACCATTTTGAAGGTTTTGCGTTAGAGTGACGTGATTCAAACACGGTTTTAGTTAGCATTCCCACGTCAAGTTTCCTTTTTCGTTGCGTATGAAATAATGATTGAACATGGGAGAACTACAAAATTGGGATTAAGACAAGAAAAAAAAAGCAATAATATATATGATGTCCAAAATTGTTGTGAACATGCCACGTGTCCATAAATGCGAGTCACGTGGAAGAATCTGTCACTGTTAGCGTGCAGTGTCCCTTCTTCTACTCTCTTCGCAACACTTCTTTCTTTCTTCCCTATTATTCTGCATCCACCACTTCCCACACAAACTAACTTCTGCAACAGAAACTCACTTCCCACAAAAACCAATACCAAAGAAAACAAAGCCGTTTCTTCAACCAAAGCTCACTTCATCAGCATGACAACAGTGGAAGCACCCAATGAATCCATGGCAACTGTGGCGGACAAGGCACCGGTAACTGCTCAGAGAAAGGTCCCGGAGGACTTGGACACCAGGCTCCGCAAACCATGTGATCCATTCTCTTCTTGTTTTGCTTTTTGTTTTAATTAATGATGTTTGACGAAGTTAAGGAATACCATGATGTTCTTTACTACGGACATTCTAGTTATGATGTCATCCAATTAAGGGTCCCAAAGGAGGAACTTCAATGGGGTTTCATCAAATTTGATCTTTTTGATCTTGCGGACTTTGAATTTGATTTTCTGAAATTCAGATTTGCCACGAGCTTTGAGTGCCCCTGACGCAGAGAATGCGAATGGCACGTGGGGTCACAAACACAACGACATGTCAGTACTTCAGCAGCATGTGTCCTTCTTCGACCTTAACAACGATGGTGTGGTTTACCCATGGGAGACATACAAGGGTAATGTTTTTATGATTTTGGTTTAGTTGTAACTTTGTGTCATTTTAGTTCATCGATTTTGCGTTCGGATATAACAAATGTATAATTTTAGTATCTGAAGAAAATCTAAAGTGCAACTAAGCATACGATTTTAAATTTCTTCACCCACTGTTTTGTTACTTTTGAATAACGTTAATTTGATCGTTGCTGTATCTGTTGTTTTTGTAGGATTTCGTGCACTGGGTTTCAACGTGATTCTTTCCTTTGTATTTTCGATTGTTATTCATGTAGCTCTCAGTTATCCTACTCTTCCTGTGAGGCACTACTCTTCCTGTGTGATTTACCATACCGTTATTACTTCCACTTCTTACATGTTCTGATTTTTGTCACAGACATGGCTACCTTCACCTTTTTTCCCAATTCACATAAAAAACATACACAAGGCCAAGCATGGAAGTGACAGTGGTAGCTATGACACAGAGGGAAGGTAAGTTAAGAAAATGAGTCATTGAGTGTTGATCCCTACTTTAATAAATGGTAACATGGTGTTGTGGCTAAAACAACATTGCAGGTTCATGCCAGCAAATCTGGAATTCATGTTCAGTAAGTATGCTGAAGAGGTGCCTGATAAATTGTCGTTGAGGGAGCTGTGGCACATGACTGAAGCAAACAGAGTTGCATTTGACTTCTTTGGCTGGTCCTCTCAATTCCTCCTTCGTAAGCTTTTTTGAATGCACAACAAATGTTGAGAAACCTGAACTGAAAATGGGTGAATCTCTTTAAACCAATTGCAGGGTTGCAAGCAAATTTGAGTGGGGAGTGTTGTATATCCTTGCAAAAGATGAACAAGGGTATCTGACAAAAGAAGCCGTGAGGCGATGCTTTGATGGGAGCTTGTTTGAGTATTGTGCTAAAAAACGCAAAGATGCTGCTGGAAAGATGGCTTGACAGCTTCTTCAGATTTCCACTGTTAGGATAATAGTTTTGGATTATTGTTCCCAATTTGGTGCTCTCAGGTTCTTCAAATCGTTTGTCAGCTCTGTGTGTGCTCTTTTATAGAAGGGTAATTATGGCTATTTCTCTCATCTATCTTCTCTATTTCGTCCTTTTCTCGTATTCTTCTCAATCTTTCACATGATAATTTATTTATGTACAACTTAAAAATCGAAATTTAAAGAAACAATGCGATGAAAGTTTTACAAAATTAACTAATATATAAATTAAATGTAATTTAATTTTACTATTTTAAAAATTATTTTTTGACATGTGAAGAAGCTTAACAACTTACGCAATTTTATGAGATTCTTGTAAAGCATAAAAAAGAAGATCTATGAAGGAATTAAAAATAAAATTAAAAAAACAATATTGATTATAAGAAAACTCTTCCTAAGGCGTGATAACAGTTTTAGTTCTCAGGATTGATTATAGAATCAAATATGTCTTTGAATTTAGACAAATTGATTTTAGTTGTTAATTAATTCTAACATTCTTTTTATAACTAAAGAGAGTCTCGTTGATTATTTCTATTGTCAACGGATAAGAGACTTAATTCCGAAAATCAAAAACAATTTTTGCTTTGATTGTTTGATAGTTTTTGCTTATTTACACAAATTTTATAGTTTTATCACATTATTAGAACTAACAGACAATTTTTACATAAACAATGTCCGATTATAATTCAAATGATTCCGAATTCTAATCCAAATGCAACAATAATGAAATAATAATTGGATTAAGATTTAAAAATAATAATAAAATGGTTTGTGATATTGTTTGGAAATTTTTAAATAAATAAGTCTGTTTTAAAGAAGATATCAAAATTCGGGAGTATTTAATTAATTCTTTTAGCATAAAATGATTACTATTCAAAGTATAAAATTATTATTTAGCATAAAATGATATATATATATATATATATATATATATATCTTAATAAATTATTATTTTTAGTTATTATATGAATTTTATGTAACTTTTTAAGTAAGATTTATAAATATAAGTTCGTCAAAAAATTTCATTCGAATAATTCACACTTACTTATAATGTTTAATAGCCTCTTCGTTTTACCATTAAACATTTAACTCAATTCATTCTCTACAAGCTCAAAGTGAGAATAAAAAAATATTTTCATGATCCATTCATTTTAAAGTTCTTCAAAACCTATTAAGAAAATAATCAATAATCAATAAAAAGATTGATAACGGATTATTTTTAAATTAATTTAATTATTTAAAATAAAAAGACTTGATTTAAATTAATTTAATTCAAATGAATAATTTATATTTTAGAACCAATTCTATTGAACTAAATTAAGATTACTTATTAAATATTATATTATTTATTATTTCAATAATGTATTAAAGATGTGTATAGAAAAACTAAATATAATTAACTTTATTCATATTTATAAATTTCTAATTAAAAAGGAACTCAACATAATATATGAATGAAAAAGAAATCTTATCTTAAATAAAAAAAAATCCAACCAAATCATTCCCCTTTAATTTTGCTAGGGCCTAACCTTTAGAACCGGCAGGTTTTGTGTCAAATAGGATATATATTTTACATGGTATGTTGGAAAAATTTTAGAATATATTTTTCGGAATGTTATTCTATAATGTATTTAAAAAAGATATTTTAAAATAAAAGTTCTATAATTTTGTTTAAAAATGTTTTTAAAATAAAAATTTTATAACTTTTAATACATCTTCTAGATTTAATCTTCAAAAAGGTGTTTCAAAATACTAAATCTAGAAATATTTCGAAGCCCTTTAATCTGGAAATTTTCTGAATGCAGGATACTTTTGTAGGCTAGTGGAATTCATTAAAAAAATCTATCCAAAAACTGATCACACTGATAAAACAACCGAATCAAAAATAGAAAATTGTAATTTTAACTTTTCTTCTCAGAAAAATACCAACTTAAATTATTGTCACTTTTTATTCTACATATAAATTTGTTGATATAATTGAAATTTCAATTTAATTTTGAAAATAGTATTTTATTTGAAGTTTTGTGTTTCAAAGTTTAAGAACTTATACAATTATGTTCCATTTTAGTTTTTAATATCATAAAATTATGATAACATTTTTAATATTATTGTGTATTTATTTATTAAAATAAATATGTTCCAAATTTTATATGTTTTAAATATTTTAAATGTGTTTTAAATATTTTAACTATCTACCGTATGAATTTATTTAAATTCAAACAACAAATTTTAATTATAAAAATATTTTTAAAATATCTACAAAATCACAACATTTTCCCATTTGGTCTTTTAAAACATACAATAATTTTTATAACAAAAGTCCTCTAAAATCTCAATCTAATATTCTTTTAAATTCACACTCAACTCCTTAGATTTCCCCAAGAGTTCCAGATGTTAGAAAACAATTAACAAAAAGTAAAAAACACATTTGTAGACAACATGAACAAATAAAAACGAAAAGTATCCTCACTTGTACATCTAGCCACCAGAATAGTCATTTTTCATTTACAGCAATGCAACTCCATCCCCAGATGATGTGATGAACAGTAACTAAGCAACAGCATCTTGATCCAAGGCACCGGAGTACCTCAAAGATTGCTTCACAGAAGGCATCTTTGGAGAAAAAATGTCAGGACAAACTTGATGGCAAGATTTCTTCACTTCAGTTGCTTAAGTTCACACATTCCTCTACTTTTCAAGAACCTGATTTTTTATTTTTCCTTTCCCTAATTAAAGTTGAACACTCATATATCAAAATAAAATCTCCTTCAGTCTACTCATTTATTAGTTCAACCAACGGTACAAATATTATATATTAGAACACAATCGTTAATAGTTAGAAAAGGTTTAGAATAAACTTTATTGAATATTCATGTACCCGTGTGCTATATCTCTATACCTTTTTTCTCTCCTTTTCATATTACTTCATATTGACTTACACCTTCTATATATAAAATATATGAACACATAAAACAGACTTCTAAAAGTTTTCTAAAATATATTTTCTCTCCTTTTATTTTTTTAAAGTTGGAACCCCTTCTGCAAGTCCTTGTCTTGAAAACTGCCTCACGCGCTTCCATACACAACCGCCTTCTAGCGTTCTAAACAACACCGCCTCGCCACGGTTGGGTTTGTCATCCTATTATATGTCCATTCCAACCCTTATTTATCCCTTCCTTTAAGATTAGTTTTTGATTCCCATTTTTTCTTTGTAGAGTTCTCATTTTACATGGTAAAATTACCATGATTGACGAATGAATCTAGACACTTATACTACTTTGAACTATTCCATCCATGTCTTGTTTATACCCTCATCTTCTAATCATTTATATGATCGCATTAAAATTGAAGAAAATTATTACTTCAAGCCTTCGAACGTACTTGAAATTTTTTAACAAAAGATCCTTATAAACATTTGTCCATCTTTATATTTTTTCTTCATTTAAGAAGTTACAATACCAAAGAATATTTTTTCCTCTAACATGTTAAATCAATTTGTTATCACTCTCCAGAAACCAAGAGGCGATCACCTTTTCAAAATAGACCCATTTCTTCTCTCCTTTTGTACAAGATGTTGATTCCGTCCTACAAATCCTATTTATCTAGGAATTGAGTCCTTTGATCCTCTGCTCCTTATTACCTACTTCCTACCAAAAATTCACCTAAATTGTCATCACCACCTTTTGTTACCTACCAACACAAAATCCACATAAATCTATACTATTATAAGTTATATTTTTCCTATTTTTTATCTCCTCTGGATTTTCAATTATAATTCCTAAAAATGGGAATGAATTCCTTAAATAGAAAATTCTAGAAATCTCTTTATAATCGTTACTTTTCGTATTAAAGTTCGTCATATATATAAAGGTTAATGTATTGTTTTAAATCAATGAATTGAATAAAATTTTCTATTATTCATGTTAATCTTTTTCAAGTCACTTTCTTTGTCATGACAATTATTTATCATTTTATTAGTTAGATATTAAAAATATTTTTCTTCATGAACTATAGGAAAAAGTCTACATAAAACAAAAAATTTGTTCTTCAAGGGAAATTTGGTTTGATTTGTAAATTGTATCACCTTCTCTATGATCTCAAATAATATTCACATGCTTAATTATTTTGAAAATTTTAGCACATTATTTACACCTTTAGGCTAAAACACAATGATGTACATCATTTGGCTTTTAGCCGTTATAACTCTTCTAAAAAATATGATTACTTAAATAGTATATGTTGATCGAAAATTGCTTTACTAAAAAAAACACACTTGTGCAGTCATTTTCAAATCAAAGATTTAGAATGTCTTAAATATTTTCTGACGTTGAAGCAGTCCAACCAAAGAAAGGTCACTGTTATTTCTTAAAGAAAATATGCAATAAATACAAGAGACAGACTTGTATGACTGGAGACCAATACATAGTCCTATGAATCCAAATAAAAAACTAACACTCTTTCTTTGACCTAAAAAGATATAGAAAATTTATTAAAAAAATTATTTATTTTATTATTATTAGACTTTGATTTGTCTTTCGTAACTAATGTTGTTGGTCGGTTCATGCTTATTCTGAGAAATCTCAAAAGAGTTTCAAGAAAAGAGAAGATAAAAGGAATAACCAAATCAGTAGGTATTGTGATGTTAATTAAGTTTCATATCTTATGTATGATACTGTGATAGTGTTTTCATGATCATCTGTTGAAGCTTAACACAGGGCAACAACGTCTTCCACTAGTGAACTTGTAGGTAAAATAATTCCTCCAATAACAAATTTTTTATAAAATTTAATAAATGAAGATATATTGTCATAATCAAGTAATTGTCCACATTGCTTCCAATCTTGTGTTTCACAAGGACCAAACATAGAAATTAACTGTTATTTTATTTGAAAAAGTTTGTAGTCTATACCGAGTTTGTTGCACCCAATAATCAATTTACAGGTGTATTGAAAAACTCTTTGACAGGGACTAATTGAATTTATTTACGATCCATATGGTTCAGCTTATGGGGAAATGATAGTATGGGCTATAATAAAAAGTTATACCTAGGGTCGTAGAGATGTTTTTACTTGTTTTCGCTACTCTTTTCTCCTTTCATCATTTCTCATTAATCTACAATTTCTATATAAATATGAGAATATAAGAGACAAGTTCTCAAAGATATTTTCTAATTTTATTTTACTCTCAAGTGTAATAATAAATCTACGTATAAAGTGGAGAAGCCTGCCATACCAAAAGTAGACATTCCCTACAAACTACATACACAGCCATTTAGACATACAAAAACTAAATCACTATGCAGTCGAAGGCTATGCATTACATAATTGACATTCCAAACGCTGTTCACATATAATTTCTTAAGTGTAAAATTTATGCTACTTTTAATGTTGGGATGCCAAATTGATATGAAGTGCATCTTGGGAAAAAGTAAAATAATATTTATTTATTTTGTACGATGAATATAGGGGAGAGGAATTCCATAACTAAGGACAACAATAGTTTAATTGAACTAACCTTTTCGTTTCTTATCACAGCAGAAGGCACTTCCACAAGAACACCGAAATGCTTTAATAGGATGATCCTCATCATCAAAATCAATACCATAATCCTGCACATAATGTCAATTACGCATGAGGATTGCTTACGACAGTAGCGTCTATGCCATACGAAAATGAAACCATTCCTTTGCCAAAGCTCTCTGGTTATTTTGATAAAAACAAATTTAAACTAAATTTAATTTCAACATATTATTGGTGTGAATGTTTTTTTTTTAACTGCATAAATAAAAGACCATGCTATATATAAATCTTAAAATACTAAAGTAAACTAGCATATATGCATGAGAATTTATAGAATTAAAATAATGTGTATGTACAAGACCAGCACGTCTCATATTGGTCCAACAGAATTACCCATGTCAATTCCTCATATGCACTCACATTCCTGTTGGTAAAGAAGGCAAGCTGCACAGAAAGAACAAAAACAGAATTTTTATTGGCTTACTCAAAATTAAGAAAATATAAAAAGAGAACTATGTGAATATAAAATCAACTAATCATTACATGATAATAATGATGATCTGGACTCTCTATTTCAACGGGAATGTCTATGAGATTTGCATCATAGCATCTGCAATTACACACAGATTAGTAATGGTTCTGTCGTCTGGCTTCATCAGTTACATAAAAGAAAAGAAAAAAAAAAGTGTACAATGAAACATTTTAAAAGATCAGCAACTCATTTGTGTAAATGGTGCTTGATTTAATTTTCTTATTCAAGTTTTTTTTAGTTTTGAATTGCAAAAATATTAAAAAGAGAAATTTCATAAAATATGATGAATCAAATTTTCCAACAGATATCATTATTCACAAAAATCAATGAATACTCGAATTAATAACATAATTAAAAAACATTTTAAAAGAAACAAAAAAAAGTGGACAATAGAAAAAAAATGAACATGTTAGTTCATGCATACAGTATTTTAAGAGATTAAATTCCGTTTACTATAATTATAAAGTAATTATCTTGACATTCAATTAAGAAGCATCTTAAAACTTGAGAAAGGTTTCGTTTTGGTATATGGTTACCTATGATTGATGAACCTTCCAACATTTCCATTATATGTTGCATCTAAACATAGCGCCTCCTCATCCTTTAACCCCTTTTCTGAGGCCCAGTCCGCATCAAGAGTTACAGGATATGTATGTCTGTCGTTGCCACTCTCATGCATAATCCTATCGTATAACTCCATATTGGTTAATATTTCTCCAACATATTCACACACGAAAGTTCCTTTTGGCAAATCTTCTAACGTTCTAAGGCCCCAACCTTTACCTTCTCGTGTTAAGAACACCTGAAGAAGAAAAAACGAAAATATATTCATCAAATATCAAATACTACGATGGTAGCACTGCTAATGATGCACCGATCCAATTGCAAAGAAAAATGTCACATTGGAGGCTTTTGCCTAAATAGCTAAATTTTGTACAGCGATTTTCTCATTATATTTATCAAATGGCATAAGTTTTCTACCATGTCACTTGGCCGCAAACAAGCAATACAGGTGTACTGACTTTGCTGTGTTCACCCAGAACTAACTAAAGGCTTAAGCATTGCCAGCAAACGTGGATGTTAAGATCAGTCAAACATCTAACATTTTTTTTATTTAAACTGTTATTCAAATATAAAATGCATTAACATGATACAGGTATTTTTTGTTTCAACCATTGTCTAGCGGGTTAGCCAGTTGTTTTTGTGAGTATTATTAAAATTTTAAATATTTTTACCCTGTCTTATTCGAACCATTGATGCATCATTTTGACCCACTGGATGCTGGTTCACTTTAACACCTCTAATGTAGTGGTGTTGTTCTCCAATTTATTGAAAAAGATACAAGTTATCGATGAAAAGAAAATAAAGTCACGAATAATAAGATATTAAAGGTAACAAGAACGACCCGCTTCCCCCAGACGGACATGAAAAAATTTATAAAGGAATAACAAATGGTCAATCAAATTAAGTTATTGTAAGAGTATTCAGAGAATTTCATACCTGCAATTTGCATGCAATACCTCGTTGCACTATCCTATTCCCACAAAGCATGTCACATCCACATTTCCTCCAACATTCCTTTATAAATTTCCTAACCATATGCCCCTTGCATCGTTCAGGCATGTACTCATTCTTGGACTTCTCCAAAGGGCACTCTTGACAGTACACATAATGATGATCTTGAGGTTCATTCTTCATAGTCACGCAAGCTGTTAGAAATTCTTCTTTCAACAAACCTTGAGGAGTGTAAGCAAACTCTCCACCAGTTTCCCGAGCACACGCACAAGGCAATGACGAGGAAAGACAGTCGCCTGAACATTCAGAACAGCAACCCTCATCCGAAATCCGGGCCAAAGAAATACTTACAATAGCACTTTGATATATTATACTATATGGTATGTAATTAAACTTTGGCAAGTCGTCACCGCCAAATTCATCTATTAATGATATTTTCACCTTTTCTGAACCTTTTGTTATGTCACTGATAAAATTAAAGGGTTTCCTTTCACCTTGATGAACGTGTTGCAGTGAATGTGAACTGGCCTGATTGGAATTTGATCCCTTTCGAAGCCCCAACTTGAGAAAAATACTACAAAGATCATTTAACAGCTTTGCCGTAGAAAATTGAGGTTCAACAGTTTTGCAAGAGCTAAGGTACTTCCTGTCCATGAACTTCATAACAACGTCCAAATTAGGAATACTGAAGTTTAGTCCTGCCAAGGCTGCGTCACAATTCAAAGACATTTTAACTTCTTCAAGACTAGAAGAACTAGCGACCATAATATTTCCATTAGAAGCTCGGGTACTATTGATGCATGCTGGTACAACATTTTTACTTTGCATATCCTGATGATGAGTTGAGAGAGGTTTAACACAAAGATCTCCTTCTGAAGAAAATCAGCATGAAATTAACCACACAGCAATATTTTATCACAAAAAACAACATAAACTGAAAACAACCAATCGTTACTTCACTATATGAGATTGGTTAATGGAATCAATACGGTGATTTATTACATAACTACGTAAGAAATTAAAAAGTGAAAGGCTGAAATTTATTACATTAGAATGAATATGCTGCTTGTTCGTATCTTAAATTCGTTGCTATCATTAGAGGAATTACATATGAGACATTATCCGTTTTGGTGTTAGTGACTTCACATCATTTTATCCTTACAAGACATCAATAAGTTAAAGAAAGAAAGTTTTTTATAAACCATCAATGATCTCAACTTTTAAAAGATGCAAGTCTTCAAAATGTGAATATTCTGTAACAAACTCTGTAATCAGAGCTAAATTGTAAAAGTAGCCTAGGCTATCCTTTTATCGTTAATGTTCTGAACTCATATTCATTAAATGATTAGCATCATCACATCAAAGATAACTCTTCTAGTGCTTGAGGACTCCATAACATTTTAAAATGAAAAGACCTCATAGTAGATTAAATGAGAAAGATATTTACAAGTTACCCATGGTTTCGAAAAGTGTGCTCATCGCTATCACCTCCCCACTTTTTTGTTTTCTCCCATGGATGTCATTAGAGGAATTACATATGAAAACTCTAATGATTCACAATCAATTGTTCCTAGTTGTATATTATATATACTCTAGATGTTAATCTTTTTTCAAATGATTTAGTTTTTTCTACCATTTCTATCAATCCTTTATTTATGTTTTCAATCTTACATATATGTTTGAATAAAACCTTTGCATTACCTAGTCAATTTGTTATTCTTATAGTAATTATTGACGTTGTTCAACTTTCTCCTACTTTTATGCTCTATAATGTTTTTTATGTACCTCAATTCAATTTTTATTTATTGTCTACCAATACTTTATTGGCTAATAGTGATTTGTTCATCACCTTTCTTAAAAGTAATTTTTTTTAACCATGAGATATTTCATTCCATGAAAATTGTTGGTGGTAATCTTATTGAAGGATTGTACATTTTTCACAGAATAATTGTGATTTTTGTTTCCTTTAATACCAATATAAATACCATTTTTTCTTTTCAAAATATTGATTCTTGTAAGAATGTTTCACTTTGACATTCTAGATAAATTCCATCATGTTTCCTTTAATATTCCAATAGCACAAGGCACTTTACATCATATTTCTTGTGTAGAAAGACCTCAACAAAACTCAATAGTTGAGACAAAAAACATCACCATTTATTGAATATGGCTTAGGTCCTATTTTTTTTAAAACCAATTTTGGGGAAAGTGTGTTTCCACTACCGCCTTTGTAATTAAGAGAGTTTCCTCTTCGGTCTTACAACAAAAATCACCTTACTTGGTTCTATATGGATCCAAGCTTGATTATCACTTTTAGGACATTTGGCTTATGCAACAACTTTTGCCTCCTCTAGAAACAAATTTACTCCTCATGTCATTCCATCCATTTCATGAAAGAATTTTTTGTTTCAAGGAAGTGACTTCTTCAAGAGATTTTTCCTCTTTTATTGATGATATGATAATCTCTTTGTCCATTGTTGATAATTTGTCCTCGAGGATACTTCTGTTGTTCATCAATTTAATGAGCCACATGATGCATCTAAAACATCAAAGTATAGTACTAATGGACTTGAAGCCTATGTTCGGAGATCATTGAGAATGTCTAAGAAACTCTCTTATTTGTTTGATTATGTGTGCTTTAGCACCTCACATCCTTATTCCATTAAGAATTCTTATTCTCTGAACAAACTCAATTCTATCATTAGGCAATGCCCTATCCTGAATTGAAGAGATGCTATGCTTCAAGAAATTGAGGCTTAGGAAGATAATGACACTTGACCTTTAGTTACTTAACCTAAAAGTAAACATTGCATAGGGTGCTAATGGGTTTTCAAATTGAAATACAATGTTGATGGTTCAGTCAATAGATACAAAGCTTAACCAAAGGCTACACACAACATGCAGGGATTAATTCTCTTACATTTTTACTTGTTAGTTGTTGGTACTACAAAAAATTGGAACCTAACAAGTAGATATTAACAATGTATTAATAGATACTAACAATGCATTCTTAAAGAGTGAGTTACTCAAGAAAGTTTTACATGAATATGCCTTGGTTACAAAACAAGAATAAAAAGGTTAGTTTGCAAATTGAATAAATCTATATATGGACTGAAATAAGCCTCCACATAATGGCCTCCACATAATGGTTCTACAAGTTTTCCTCAAAATTTGCAACATGGTTTTAGACAGTTTAAAAATGAGTACTTTTTATTCACTCTCGATTTCAGTTCTTCATTGGTTGTTTTGTTGGTCTATGTGGATGACATCATCCTAGCAAGTTCCTGATTCTTGTGTTAATAATGTAGCGTTGACATTGAGTTCCTTGTTCAAACTAAAGATCCTTAGTTTCCTCCAATACTTCTTGGACTTGAAAATTATCACATGTGGTTTCATAGGTAGCAAAACTAGTTATACTACCAATGGATCTCAATTTAAAACTTAATCCCAATAATGATAACCGTATTGAGGATCCCTTTATATCAGAAAGATTAATTAGAAAACTTATGTATTTAACCATTTTCAGACCAAACATTACTTTTGCAATTCACAAGTTAAGTCAGTACATGAAGAATCTATTAACTACAAATTTAACTACAATCTATCACTAGTCCACTCCAAATCAAGATCTTTTTTTCCAAGCCAACAACAAATTTCATCTTTCAACGTATATTGATGTAGATTGGGACACTTGTTTAAATACCAAAAAGTCAACCACTGAATTTTGTGTTTTCCTTGGTGATTCTCTTATTTCTTGGAAGCCTGTAGGTACTAGGTCCGAGTCTTCAACAAAATTAGAATATTATGTACATTCAATGGCTAATGAAGTAGTTTGGCTACAACGATTACTCAAACATTTTGAAGTTTCAATTGACACAACTATGTTTTTTTGTGATAATAAATTTGTCATGCAACTTGCTTCTAACTTGTCTCACAATAAGAGCTCTCAACATATTGATATTAATTGTCACTTTACTTGTGAACTTGTTCAAAAGCAACTCTTCACCCTCATTCATGTCATAACCTAGCAAAATAATTTATATACTCAAAAAGGCCCTTCCCGTTACCGCCCGCCTTTAATCATTTCATCGGCAAGTTAAGAATCATCAACATTTATTTTCCAACATGAGGAAGTGTGTGTTAGAAATCCCACCTTATCTAGAGATATGATCAAATTATAATATGTAGGAAGATGCAAACTTCACCTTACAAACAAGTTTTGAATGGTTGTTAGGCTTAAATTCCACCTTCTTAACATGCTATCAGAGTCATTCATAGTTTATCCTAACTAGGTTTGTTGAATCTATCATGTCACCCACTATCAGGTTCTCCCTAGTCCCATGTTTAAAATGTCTAGTATTCGGAGTGAGCTATTGTTTGATAAGGAGAAATTATATAATGAAAAGCTCACCTTATTAATCCAGTTTTGTTAGATTGTGTTAAATTAAATCCACCTTCCTAAGAGTGCATCATGCCTCAATAAAGATCCAACCAACTTAACCATCGTAGTGACAATTATGCATCAAACCACTTTGATATCACATTGACTTGCGTGAAAGGGTCATTATTGATGTCTCACAATCTGTTTGATTGATGAATTTGTTTATCTAACTAAGTATCCATTCGGTGTAATAACTTGGGAGCATCAAGAATGACTCTTTTTTTGCCTATTATATTCTATAGGTGCAGTGAGTTCTTTTATGTCAAAGGGAAAACTGAGCCAACTTTATCATTATTGTCTAGGTTGTCACCAACACCTTCCATAATTGTTTTCGTTGTCCTCTTCCCACCACTATTCTTATCGCTACCATTATCAACATTTTACTCGTAGTAACCACCACCCACAGTCACACCACATTTATTATAGCAACCATCACCACACTTATTATGATTGCCATCAAAATTGTTATCATTATCAACTCATCTTCATCACCAATATCATTAACATCACTTTTTCATTATAATTGTGGGATAGTAATGACAATGAGATGATGATAACAATAGTAATGACAATGGTAAAAATAGTAACAACTGTTTTGGAAACAATGGTGAATAACAACTATGGTATGACAGCAACACTAACAAGAGTTGTGACAATATAACAGTTGTTGCTATGATAGTGGAAATTGTGTATGGGTAAAAACAATAGCAAGTAAAGTGAGAGCAATGACGGCAACAACAATCATAATGGAATTGATGGTTGTCAATAAAATAAAAGGACATTGATGATAAAAATGGTGACAAAGATAGTTATTAAATAACTGATTATAATTTCTATCTAATTACATATTGACTACCAAACACACCAATCTTCATATCAACTTCTCAAAAAAAAACATAATAAAAGAAGAGATTCTATTATTTAAAATTTCTTATTAAGAGGACATTTGATAACAGAAAAAATATCTCGTCAGAGAATTTTGATCCCCATAAATCATGAATATTGTAAATTATAATTCTTACGAATGACCGATTCTATTTGGTTAGAAAAAATATTATCGAAAGTATTTACAAACGTTTCTAAAAATCAAAGTAACTAACAATTTTAATTCATTAGTATTATTTAATAAGGATAATATGGTACTATTTTTCTATTTCACCTACCCGTAAGAATGTATATTTTTACAACAACTTGACTGAACATCATTCTTTAGAAACATTATTGACTCGTAACGTTATTTCTTAAAAAGAGAACTAATTATAAAGAACATGCATTCTTAATTTCAAATTCTTGAAAAACAAATTTTTAAGAAAATAAAACAAATACAAGAAACATTCATTTTCAATTTCAAATTCCTAA
Source organism: Lablab purpureus (assembly GCA_030347555.1). Taxonomy (NCBI): domain Eukaryota; kingdom Viridiplantae; phylum Streptophyta; class Magnoliopsida; order Fabales; family Fabaceae; genus Lablab; species Lablab purpureus. The sequence continues at coordinate 19,990,249 of CM059259.1, forward strand.
AAAACAAAATCCTTTTTCACAAAAGATAAGAATAAATTAATTTGTAAAAAAGTTCTTATATAACTTTTTAAAAAATTTCTTTTTAAGTCATTTATAAACTAATCTTTTCTTATGAAAAAATATATTTTTTCTTTTTTTTCTAAAAAGTCTTTAAGAAGAAACCCATCCAAACCTCAAGCATGGATACCCACACAGTGTGCCTAAGCTCTAAAATCTAAAGAAAAAACCAGCATACGAATGTTAACTAAAAGGGATTCATGCAATCCCATACAAAATCGATGCAAATATTACAGAGAAGTAAGTAGGCAGGGTTACCATCATGATACGTCGAAGTAAGTAACTTGGGTTTCTTAGCTCTTGGCTTCACAAGGTTCTTCTCGAACTGACCACAGTGCCCTGCAGATGATGCTTTCTCAGGGTCTGATTCTCTATCTTTAGCTGACCCACGAGGTAAATTAGAGATCTTTTTTACCTCACTCAACGATGAATGTGATGCATGTGAAGTGGTTTTGGGCTTAACATCTTCCGTGAATGTTTGAGATGGCTTGATGATTTTCTGTGCAAAGATCTTTGACGATATTTTTTTGTCTTCTGCAGATAACATTTTGCTTGAGTCCATGGTTGATAAATCACGGTCTTCACCGTCTACGAAGGACAATTCCCCTGTTAATTTTTGCCCACCCTGACAACTTGCATTAGCCTTTCTCTCACCTTCACCTACCTATTTGAATGAGGCAACAAAGGCATTAACTTTTACAGTATACAGGAAAAACAAAACCATGCGAAATTCCCAACTTCTAGAATACCCTTCCAATTATGTAAATTGAGTTTTGAATTTTGTCATTTTATTTTCTTATGTGGATTTTCCATAAGATATTTAATAAATTTTAGTAATATTTTATTTACTATTGATGGATGATATAACAATTAACATGTTTTAAATATACTATTAGAATCGAGAAAAATTAAAGTTATAGTTAAATCACATCAACATACTTGTCATATAATAAACGATATTACGCTATGAGATCATCCAGTATCACATTAATAAAAATACTCAATTATAATGCTTAAAACAAATTTTAACAAATTAAGATTTTAGAATTAAAAATTAAAAAATGATAAAAAGTTGTGTAAGCTGTGTGTACTCAAAATAAAACAATGAATTTAGAGGAAACCTTGTCTTTCTCAAAATCAAAGTAGGCATCTACAAGTGTCCCATAATTATCATCTTCAATAAGTTCCCAATTTCCTTCATAAACTTCTAACAGCTTTATCAACACTGGCTTCACCTCCTCCATAGAAATTCCGAAGGTCATCATAAAGCTAAAGGCCTTTTCAGCTCTTCCAGTAGAGGCCATGACAGCTCCAACAAATAAGTGGTACCTGAACCAAAAGCACTACTAAGAGAGATACCTGTACAAAAAGTCTTTGTGCTTCTCCAAACGGCTTCTTATGAAAGCTACTTATAAGCTTGAATTTTATATGACCAAATATTAATCTTCTTCCTGTACAGGTCCGAAGAATTAAAAGTTAGAGGGAAGCTTCAGATTATGGAAGGTGAATTATCTTGCAACAGATCTCTAAAGTAAGCAACGACAAGATTTCAGGACAGAATTATCTTCAACTTATAAGAGGGTGTTTGCAAAAATGTTCAACCTTCAATTTAAATCTAACAGTTCTTCCCTGCCAGTTTAGTTTCTTAGAAAGAGAAAAAATGGGAATTGAAACTAGAAAACAAATACACCTCAAGTGTAAATGTACCCACAAATTTTTGTGTTTATTTTCAGAATTACGGACAAATAAAATTAGAAATGACAACGGGACAGGACAGCTGCAGTTTTTATTATTTCATCTTTTTACATAGATATTTTACACTACTCCTCATTCAATCACTTTTTTTAAGACTTTATTCCTATCTACTCCTAATTCAATTACTTTCTCTAAGACTTTATCACTATATGTAAAATTAACATGATGATTGCATTTTATAGAACTAATTCAAAAAATGATAAACTAAAATTTCTATTATTTATAAATCATTTAATAAAACACATCATAATTCTTAACACAAACATATATATATCATCACATCAAATAATATTCTCATAATACCTCAAGCCAAATGTCTAATGATTCTCTTACAAGGTCCAAATTCAAACATCCAAGCTTAACCCTTAAAAACAGAGATATAGAAAAAAAAGGAACATAGAGAGACGAAATTTACCCGAAATTGAGATTAATCGAGAAGAAATACTCCTCCCGCTCTCTAGATAATAGTTGTGAACTTTGATTTTGAAAGAGATAATTAAAGATTAAGAGATTGGAAGAGAAAAGTGAGAGATTCTATGAAGTTAGGGTTGGAAAGGAGAAGTGAACTTTGATTTTGAAAGAGATAATTGAAGATTAAGAGCTTGGAAAAGAGAAGTGAGAGATTCTATGAAGTTAGGGTTGGAAAGGAGAAGTGAACTTTGATTTTGAAAGAAATAATTGAAGATTAAGAATTTGGAAGAGAGAAGTGAGAGATTTTATGAAGTTAGGATTGGAAAGGAGAAGTCACAAAGAGAGAAAAAAAGAATATAAAAATCAAAATTAATTATTAAGATAATAGAAATAAGAAAGATTCTAGAGCTTTTTTAGCTATTAATATTAACTAACAAATCTATTTTTTTCTAAACAAAATTATGATTTATTAAAAAAAGTTATTAACTCATTAAATATCATTTTTAGTACCAACAAAAAATTAATAGTTATTCATAATATTTAAATTAAATTTTATTTTCAAAATATAATTTTACAATTAATTTAAAAGAAGTATATTAGTAATTTCAAACGGGGACGAGTATATTGAGATGAGACGGTTATCTACATATTCATCCTCATCCCCATCTCCATACGCAATTTAAAAGATCAAGTATTATTCATATCCATACTCATATTTAGTTAATATTTTCTGTTAAACTCAAGACGGATTTGATTAATATTCAAAGAAACGGGTTCATTTGTCATCCTTATACGAAGTCGAACACATTTGCATCAATGTTAATTATATTTGCATTCATCTAAATAGTAAATTTTGATAATGTTTATGACTAGAAAACTTTTGGATGGTTCACTGGAATTTAAGGTAAGTAAAGGAAAGGAAATTACGCAAAATGGCAAAAGGAAATTTTTTAAAAAATGAATTTGGGAACTCAATTCCATTTTTATATGAGAATAACTTACAGCATCTCTTTCAAGCATTTTTACATTCTCATTTTAAAATAGTGTTCATATGACCTTCGTTTATTTTTAGGTTATTTTCAAAATCTATACTTAGAAAGATAGTTTACAAAAAAGATATTTTTCGATTTTGAAAGCGACATTTTCACATAATAACAGAAAAAGTTAATTTAAACAAAAATACATTTAAGTTGTGTTTCTTTTCTGAAAAAAAATAAAATAAAATAAAATATAACGAAAATTGAAAAAACAAAAAAATTAAAATTACGAAAAACAAAATAAAAAATCATTTCAAAACTTTCTTTCCTAAATTTATAAGATTTAAAAAAAAACTCTTACATTAAAACATTTTTAATTTATAATATTATTTTAAATTAATTTTTAAATATTATTATTAATTATAAATTATTATTATAATATATATAATTAAAATAAGTATATTAATATTTTATAATTAATTATATTATAACTTAATCCATTATACGTATACATATAATCGATTAGATTATAATATAATTAATTTTACTAATATTATATAATAATATAAAATTATTTAAATTAAAAATTATTTATAAAAATAAATTTATATAATAATATTATTATTAAATAAAATATTTAATATTTATTACAAATATAGTTTTATATATTAAAAGTTTATATTAATTTAAATTTTTTAAATTTAATTTAAATTTTAAAAAATACTTTTATAAATTATTTCAAATATATTAATTTTATTTAAAATTATTTTATTATATTAATCAAATCATTTATATATTTTTATAAAAAAATTTCACTTTCTATTATTTTTTTTCTTTAAAATAAACAATCTTATTTTTTTTTTAATATTTTTTTTTATTTTCTTTATTTCTTTCCTCTATCAGAGAGAGAGTCTAAGTGATCACTTTAATAATCTTAATTCTGAATTTTTTTTGTAAAGGTCAAATTTCTGGGACATTATATCTAAGCAACCGTATATTAAAGATGATTATAGATTATTTCAAATTATGTATGCTTTGGGAAGAGACAAAACAAAAACAAAATTAGTCATCTTAATGTACTCTGTTTTTAGTGTTATCTGTATACTTGATATTTTTAAACATGTCTTCTCTCTATTATCTTTTATTCTTATTTCCTACTTAAATTTTAATTTTAATTTAAAAATAATAATAATTTAAAAAATATTCATAATTAATTTTTTATTATAATTGAAAATATATTTTTTAATATTTGAATATATTTATTAAAAATTATAACTATAATTCTATATAATAAAAGTATTTATTTATTACAAAATTCATTTACATAAAAATAAAACATTTATCGTGAGCTAATTACAAGCTAAAATTCTTGGTATGATTAAGGAGGATCAAACTTCATTTGAGACCCTCAACAAAAGTCCCTTCCTCCACCCGGTATATGCAAGAAGGGAAAAAGCTTTCTTTAGTTTTTCTTAGGTAACATAAAGAAATAAATAATAGATACGTAGTAAAAGTTTATTTATTTATACAATTTAATTTATTACTGCACGAATATTATAGGAAAAAACAATATAGAAATTAAAACTCGTAAGTTTATTAAATTTTATAAAAAATCTTTAAAATTTATTTCTTTCAAAATTGAAATCTAAAAATCAACATAAATGCTAAAGTGTAATTAAGTCAAAATTATTATTTTGGTTCTCATTTAAAAATAATTTTTCCCACAATTTCAGTTCACCTATTTTTTCCACATGATTTCGGTATTCAACTTTTAAACTTTTTACAATTTTAGGCCAATCCTCAATATATGTTCAATTTTTTATTTTAATTCTTCAAAAAAAAATTTAAAAACTAGTCCCTCTAAAAACACAATTAGTCCTTCAAAAATTAATCTTCTACAAATTTGAACATTCACTCGGAAACAATTTCATTTCTTAAAAAAAACTAACATATACAGTTATGCATGCCCTATTTTAGGGTAAATTTATTAATATGAATGGCCATTGATGATGTGCCATTTGTTTACCCCATAAACAACAATATATATAAATATATATACATAATTTTTAAAATACTTTAGAAAACAATAAATAAATATAAATATATATATATATATATACATATATTAAATAACTAGTTTCAAAAATAAATTCAATGAGTAAAAATCAATTATATAAAGTTGAGCGACTACAAATATATTTAGACACAAAAAAAACTCGTTCAGATTCATATTGAAATTCAAATCCCTAATGGTCGAATAGAAAACCGTGAACAATAGTTTTTTCTTTTATCAGCAAGAATAACAATACTTTCTAATGTTAACTAGCACTAACTATATAACAGCAAATCTAACTGCATTTCTCACACTACAAAAGTTATACAAAAGAGAACCACAACTACAATCAATTTTTTATTATTAAATTTATAAAAAAATACAGAAATCAATTTTTTTTATAAATATTAATCGGTGTTGGAGGTCTAGATAAAAGTAAAACTATATATATATAGATTTGAAAATTATTATGAATTAAATTATAAAGAAAAAACTAAAAATAATATAATTGAACAGTCACTTGAAATTATATGAAAAAGGAAAATTAAGATCCTGTCCTAATAAACTTCTTCAAAGTAAACCACAAGATCTGAATCATTGATAAATTATTATTGTGATAATATATAATAAAAAGATAGTATGTGATAGGTTATTGAAGTTTTTGTTCTAGAAAATGGTGTTTGGTTTTAGAAGAATGAAATAGAAACTATTAAAATTGAGAAAAATTAAGTTAAATTAAAAAAGGAGAGAAATTAAATTAAATAATTAGTTATTAATACAATAAGAATTGATGAAAAATAGAGAAAAATATTTGGGAAATTTTATGATTTGATTGAATTCATATAAAATAAAGAGTTAGCTACACGAAAATAAGGTGAGAAATAATAAAGTGATGGATCAAGATATATATATATATATATATATATATATATATATATATATATATATATCTTCATTTAATATATACTTATTTAATATTTTTTTCCTATTTCTCTTCTCTTATTATATATATATATATATTTTTTTTATAAATTTATAGTTTTCTTTTTTCTTTGTAATGTGATTGAAGTCTAGATTCAAACTTTAGATATACATAAATCGTTTTCATAAAGTGATTTTCCTTTTTCTTTTTCATAAACTAAACAAGGATATCTATCTCTTAATAAAATCTGAATCATTTATTATCTGGTTTAGAAGAAATAAATACAAATGGTGGAAATAAAAAAATTTAATAAGATAATTAGATGAGGAATAAAATTAAATGTTTAAAACATTTTCAACTAGTGTTTAACAATCTTACTTCAAAACAAGAATGTCTAAAAAAAATAAGAAAATAAATTATGAAAGTGTGAATCTTTTTAAGAATCATCTATTGAAACAAAACCTGATTTATTTGATAGAAAATAATATAGTTTACATAACGACATGGTTTATCTAAAGTTGTTTTTAAATATAAAAAGCAAGAAATAAGTTGAGTAGAGATTTTTATAGATAAGAAATAAAATTGAATGTTGATTTTTTTTTAAGTAAAAACAGATGAAATATATAGATGTGTTTTGAGAATATTTTCAAACATGGTGAAAGATAAATAAATGAATAGATATAAATTGAGTAAAGATTTATAGATATGAAATAAAATTGAATGTTGATTTTTTTTAAGTAAAAATAGATGAAATATATAGATGTGTTTTGAAAATGTTTTCAAACATGAATGGTGAGAGATAAATAAATGAATAGATATAGATAAAAAATAATAGATGAAATCCAATCATTTTTTTTCTATTCTAACTAAGTAAACAATCATATATTTTTTTATAAAATTTGAATCTACTAAGAAATAGACTTTTTAGTTAACTTCGCAAAATTAGTTTGTAAGATGAGATTTGTACCCACTTATTTATATATATATATATATATTCTAATTTGATCTTATATCTAGTTATCATGGGATCTCTAACATCCTCTCTCACATAGATAACTATACATCTCAAGCATGAGACTAAATATTTGTTGATGGTCTAATAGTGGTCTAATAACAAGTGACCTAATAATCTAACAGTTTCGCTAGAATGAACTATGATATCATATTAAGAAATAGAATTTGAGTTTAACTCAATATCACAAAATTGACGACTTGTAAGATAATATTTGCATTCATTTATATACTTTAATTTGGTCTTATCTTTGGTCGATGAAAGATATCTAACATAATTATTTGTAATAGTAAAAAATAAGAGTATGTGAATAGTATGTGAAAAGTGACTGAAGATTTTTTTTAGAAGAATGAAATAGAGACCCAAAGATAGAAAACAAATAATTTTAATAAGATAATAAGACAAGAAATAAAATTGAATGTTTAAAGCATCTCCAATGAATACTTAAGTTTTTGCTTAATAAAAAGTAGTTTTGTATTATAAGAAATTGTGCAAGAAATACATAGAGTTTTCTAAAATTTTACCAATGTTACTTATGGAACAATATTATGACAAAAAAATAATTTTACCAATCATCTTTATCTCTTTCCATCTCAGTAACAATCATATATTTTTCTACAAAATCTAAATCTATTAAGAAATGGACTTTTAAGTCCACTTAATAAATTTAGTTTGTAAAACAAGATTTACACCTACTTATATATTCTAATATGACTTTATATCTAGTTACTATGGGATTTCCAACATGCTCTCTCATGCCAATAACTATACATCGCAAATATGAAACTTAATATTTGTTGATGGTCTCATAATGGTCTGATAGTGAGTGACTAACCCAATAGTCTAACAACTTTGTTAGAATAGACTTTGATATTATATTAAAAAAATAGAATTTGAGCTTATCTCAATATCACAAAACTAATTTGTAAGATAACATTTGCATTCACTTATGTACTTTAATTTCATCTTATCTATGGTCAATGAAAAATATCTAACATAATTATTTATAGTAGTTAAAAATAATAGTATGTGAAAAGTGATTGAAGATTTTGTTTAGAAGAATGAAATAGAGACCGTGGAGATCGAAAACAAACAAGTTTAATAAGATAATGAAATAAGGAATAAAATTGAATATTTAAAGCATCTCCAATGAATACTTAAGTTTTTTCTTAATAAAAGGTAGTTTTGTATCATAAGAAATTGTGCAAAAAATCTATGTAAGACCAAGAGTTTTCTAAAATTTTACCAATGTTACTTATATGGAACATCATTTTAACAAAAAAATGATTTCACAATTCATTTTTTTCTCTTCCCACCTAAGTAAGCAATCATATATTTTTCTACAAAATCTGAATCTACTATGAAATGGACTTTTAAGTTAACTTCATAAAATTCGTTTATAAGACGAAGTTTGCACCCACTTATATATTTTAATTTGACTTTATATCTAGTTACTATGGGATTTCCAACATCCTCTCTCACGCCAATAACTATACATCTCAAGCATGAAACTAAATATTTGTTAATGGTCTCATAGTTGTTTGATAGTGAGTGACCCAATAGTCTAACAACTTCATTAGAAATTTTGAGGTTAATTCAATATCACAAAACTGTCTTGTAAGATAACATTTGTATTCACTTATATACTTTAATTTGTTTTTATCTCTGGTCGATGCAAGATATCTAACATAATTATTTATAATAATTAAAAATAATAGTTTGTGAAAAGTGATTGAAGATTTTGTTTAGAAAGATGAAATAGAAACCGTAGAGATAGAAAACAAATAAGTTTAATAAGATAATGAAATAAGGAATAAAATTGAATGTTTAAAGCATCTCCAATAAATACTTAAGTTTTTGCTTAATAAAAAGTTGTTTTGTATTATAAGAAATTGTGCATAAAATCCATGTAAAAGGACAAGAGTTTTCTAAAATTTTACCAATTTTACTTATATTGAAGAGTATTTTAAAAAAAATAAAAAGATAAATCATAAAAATGTGAGTACTCATAAGAACTACCCATTCAAGTAAAACTTGTAAAAAATTGATATAAATGACTTAAAAGTGATATCACATAATAAGTTTAGATTGAGGTTGAATAAGAATTTTAAGTTTAGATTAAGGTTGAAAAAGAATCTGAATACGTATTTGAAATACTTTTACTTAATTTAATAGAACTAAGTATTATGAAAAATAAAAAAAAATATTTTAAAGTTTGTATGATTTGATTAATTTGATAAAAAATGAGAAACATAAAAGAATAAATAGAAATAGATGAGGACTAATATACTGTATCCCACCATTCTTTTCACCTAAACCAAACCATCGATATTATTTCTATAATAAATATATAGTTTGCACATAGTAATAAATAAAGGGTTAATCCACTTATCAAAATCTAGAGACACTAGAAGATGTATGTTGGCATAAAGATGTAATTTCTCTAGTGTTTTTTGTTTTGAAAAAAGGAAGGATCTTCATTGGATAAAAACAATTAAAAAGATGACATTTGACAACTAAAATCATAGATTTCAATTAGGTAGATTGTATAAATAATCATGAAGAGTATAGAGAAAATGTTTTTACAGCCACAACCAGAGTTTGAACAGTTTTTTAACAAGATAACAAATTACACTAATATCACAATGGAATAAATAAATGTTGTCTATTTATACCATTTCTTCTACTGATAATATAAGGACGTGTTTGAAATTGAAAACAAACAAACACAAGGAATTCAAAACCTAATAGTATGCCCAGATAACAATTAAAATCATACGATTAATTAAGAATGCAATTTCTTTCCATTCCATTTTTAAACTCTTTTTTCTTTTAAACCATGATTCCAGAAATGAAGGCAAACACATTACTCTGAAAGTAAGAGTATAGTTTAGACACTTACTTACCTGGATGAATAGAAAGAACATTGATGACAATCACTATATAATCTGAAAATTAGCCTTTTGAAATGCGATTGTGACATTGCTGCTCCATTACTGAAAGAATGCGGCGTGGAGAAGGGCATGAACTTTCAAATATAGAGAGAAGCAAGGGAAGCCGAAAAGTGACAGATTGTTTATTCACAATCAATTTTTTTTCAATCCATTATATAAATAGGGATAGGAACGGTTCAAGTGGAATACCCAATAAATTTACATTTAGGTTAAAAAATTAATTTCATTTATTTATATTTAAAAAATATGATTTTAATTTCTCAATATTAAATTTAAAATGCTGAAAAAACTCAGGGAAAATTATTTTAGTTCTCTAGAATAATATAATATAAAAATTATAATGTATAATACCTAAAATAATTATTTTAAATTTAGAAGATAAACTTATACTATATTTCTAGAACTATTAGGAGAAATAAGTAAGAAACGAAATTAATTTCTTAAGTTAAAATTATTTTGTATAGAATTTACAAGAGTTTGAAGAAATTAACAGAAAAAAAATTATGTATTAGTTCATACGTAATACTTCAAATTTCTATAATTACTTAAGATGAAGATTAAGTTATCATGATACTTAAAATTTCTGTAATTATCTAAGATGAAAATTTTGAATATTAAATAAATCTGAAAATCAATGTGATATTCAATATTTTCATATAAGATAAAAATCTTAAATAAGTTGGGGATTTAATGTGAGACTTAAAATTTCCACAATTACTTAAAATGAAAATCTTAAATATTAGATGGGTGAATAAACATTTCAAATACTAAAAGAGGTTGTCACTAAGTGCAAGGAGAAGCTAACGAAATATATATATGAAGACTTAGAATTTTTAGATTTACTATAATTTTTTTTTATGCTCCCGAATCAAAGTTAGTACCACAAATGAGCTAAATAGCGCGGGTATACAGAAAAAGGAAGTCTCCTAGCATATCGTGCGGGACTGGTTTGTTTCCAAACCCATGAAATAAAACAAACACGAAAGAGCCAAAGCACACAGTGTATTAATAAAACCGCAACGCAACAACACATTCATCCAAAACTGTTCACCAAGTAGAAACAGAAGCAAAAGAAGTAAGGCTGATACCTTTAATGGTGATTGCGGACGCTCTGCGTGAACCTGTTCTTCGCGCCCTTCTCCTCTCTTTTTCTTTGTGGTAGACCAGCCCTCTCTTTTCGTAAAAATAATTTTTTCTCCCACTCCTCCTTCTCCTCACCTTATATACGCCTCTTTCTAGGGTAGCCTTCTGCCCCTGTGTGGTCCCACTTTTACTAGGTTAACACTAAAATATTCTTTTTGAACATTGGGCCGGGCCTTGGGATTGTAATCTGGTCCCACAAAATCAGTGTGATGCACAGCGTTAAAAAGCACACGCATTTGTTTTATGTAACAAAAAGAAGCAACAAATTTCTCAAGGGCAAGATGGCACCCCCGAACACAACATACGAACCACTCAAACATGAAGGCCAATGGTTTTCTCAACTTAACATCTTCACTCCACTCACCAATCCATGGCCTTCGGCTCTGATGATGACCCTCATGGTGGATGGATACCTCTCTGACATATCTTGGAATAACTGAATCTTCTACCCTCTCACAGCCAAAACGAACCACGCATTGGCGAGTTGGGTGAGAGCGTGATCCTTATCACTCTGCTGCATGATCCGCAACTGCCTATCCGCGTAATTCGACCTATGCATTTTGATGAAGATCTGAACATTGGGCTCGCGCGGTTCCATGGTTCCTCCGGCATTGGTGTGTTTAAGTGCTTCGTCGAAATCATTCCCGTGGAGGAAGACGAGACTAGTGACGAGCCTGAGCATGGCGTTGTCTCCGATGGCGGATTTCGCGAGCCATTGCTTCAGGTTGGAGATGGTGGAATCCTCGGTTGGAGATTGTGGAGTCCTCGGTTGCCGACGAAACCGCATTGTTCTGCGGTTTCTCGTCATCGTCGTCGCTCACGGTGGCTAGCGCGGACACGGTCTACGGCGAGGTTGCTTGGGGACGCTGATGGTGACTCAACAATCCGGTGCTACCAGCGGAACTGGAACCGCAGCTGCTACGGGTGACGCAACCTTCTCCGGTTGAGACTCCACGGGTGGTACTGGTGCAGGTGCTGGTGCGGAAGAAGAGGAGGAAGCTTTGGGCTTGGCTTGAGGAATCTCATCCTTGGGCTCAGCAAAGAATGCCATAGGGGATCCGACTGCAGCAAGGTAGCCGTCGTCTCGACATCCATGTCGGCCCTGTCAGACTCAACAACGACGACGTTGCTCCCGTCATGATGGAACTGAACGCCGGCAGGAAAATCTCCCGGGACGGGAGAGACATGGTCCTACGGTGGGAAGGGAGGCACGGCCAAGCGAGAGCAGGAAACGAGTCGGCCACAAAGGACCAGGAATAGAAAATTTGAGATGGGAGAAGAGGGGTAATTTGAGAGTGGGAAAGAGAAGGAAAGAATTTTTTTAATTAAAATAAATATTAACATTTTATTTTTATTTTTATATTATTATTAATTAAAAATAAATAAATTTAAAATTGGAGGAGCTAACGGTAACGGAACAAACAAAATACAAAATTGAGTATTTACCGTATGAGTTCACCAAGTTCCACGTCATATTTACTAAAACTGAAATTTTAATAGAATTATTTGCTTAAATATATTCAATCTCATCAAAACGAGTTATGTATATAATATGTAATATGCAATGAGTAGTGAAATGATGTAATTAAAATGCATTTTATAATTTTGAAGATAAATAATATCAATATTAATTATTATATAAGTATATTATCAACAAATTATTATTAATAAAAATATAGTTTTAAAAAAAATAAAAAATGATAAATTCCACTCAATTTTATACTCTAACTAAAAGTTAACTTAAATACAAGGAAAGTAACAAATTGTAAATTAATGACAACATGTAATAGATGAGGACTAATATATTCGATACCACCATTATTTTCATATTACCAAATTATTGATATTATTTCTATATTTCTCTCTAGCTTCTTTTTTATATATATATATAAAATCCAGAGGCACTAGAAGATGTACGTTAACATATAGGTGTGGTTTCTCTAGTATTTTTTGTTTTGGAAAATGAAAGAATCTATCTTCATTGAATAAAATGAATTAAAAGGATGACATTTATGTGAGAACTAAAATCATGGATTTCAATTAGGTAGATTGTATAAATAATCATGAAGAGTGTGAAGAAAATGTTTTTACAGTCATAACCAGAATTTTAACAATTTATTAGCAATATAAAAAATTACACTAATAATACAATGAAATAAATAACTGTTGTCTATTTATGTCATTTATTCTACTAATAATGTGATGACATGTTGAAATTGAAAACAAACAAACACAGAATTGAAACCTAATGATATGTTCACATAACAATTAAAAATAATAACAATCATGCTTGTTTGTACAATTAATTAAGAATGCAATTTAATAATAATCATTTTATTAACAAGTTCAAGTTTGTTTTATTTGTTCACTAACATAACATTTGAAGAGATTTCAAATAATATCATAGTTATTATCACTTTAGATAGACTTATATACGAAGATACACACCACTTTATATGTAAAAAAAAATTGAATTACTATATCTATACTAATAAAAAAGTGGAACAGACAAGCACTAGTTCTCCCGGATTCTTTCTAACACTCTTTGGCAGTTCGCGCACCCATCTCTCTGGTTCCTCTTTCTCTGACTATCATCTAGGTGCATTTCTTTTCTAATCAGATTTAGGATTTGTTGTTTCAATCTATCTCTCTATTCTGATGAGATTTCAATTTCATTGATTTGTATTTCAATTTTGATTTAATTGATTTGCTGATGGAACCCTTTGATTGTGTTTGGTTCTCTATCCAAGAGTGTAGAATCAAATGCAAAACCCAGAGGATCACAAAATGGCCTGGGAAACACAATATCAACAGCCAAAACGGACGAAAACTTAACTTGCAAGGGCTAACCAGTATATCCAGGTCCGTTGTACATAAATCGCGACCTAAAAATGAACAATTCCTGTGTCATTTGCTTTTTCTATTGTCCAAGGTAGTTCTAAACTCGCGATTTTGCTCCACTTCACACGAGCCTACTAAAAAACGAATCTATGTGCGAGTTAACTAGGTTTCAGGGTGAGAGTTTACAAGTTCAATCTTGATGACCTAGGTCCAGATAATCTTATCAAAAGTATAGTGTATTTGGATTTGATTGAATGCTAAATAAATTTAGTGAAGGAAAATGAGTGAGCTCTTAACCACCTTGTCAAAGAAGATAGAGGTGGACACAATCATCAGAGACACCTTTGATAAGGTTGTGGTTCTCCGTTTTGGTCGTGCCTCTGACCTTACCTGTCTCCAGCAAGATCACATTGTATGTTTATCTACCTGTATCTTCTCTGTACATTTTAATTTTGGTGTTTCTTTATCAAAATCAAAATACATTTTTTTTAAATTTCACTCTTTTTTCAAATCGGTAGTAATTTGTTGTGGATTCTCATTGATCCAGCTTTCTAAGGCCGCAAGAGATGTGTCTAAGTTTGCAACTGTGGCGTTGGTTGATGTTGACTCCGAGGACATTCATGTCTATGTCAAGTATTTTGACATCACTTTGATACCATCTACAGTGTTTTTTTTCAATGCCCATCACATGAAAATGGATTATGGGTATGCTCCCTGCTCTTTTGCTTCAATGCTCGTATCCTGTTTCAGTTTTGTCCATGATTAGTTCATTTAGTAAGTGATAGATACTGTGATAGATGAATTACTTGGGAATGAATAACATTCCCATTGAAAATTATTTCTTGAAACAGAAGAATTTCTCAATTTCAAAAAAGTGACGAGATTTTCCTTTGATTATTAATGTTGTTGTTTTGAAAGCTCTTGGTATTGAATCTGAAGGTGGATAGTGAAGTTTTGCAAGACATGGATTAGTTGGTGTAAATATACTGTTTTTTTTATTTTGTAATTTTTTTTTCTGTAAAGGTGGGAAAAGTGCTCTAGCGGTAAAGTATCGTGGTCTTTTAATTTCAGTTTTACAAAAAAGAGATTCAGCCACCCTTCATGTATTATGACTTGTATCAATTAATTTTGAGTTAGTCTTTTGACATTTTTGTTACTACATGTAGGACTGCTGATCATACTAAATGGATTGGTGCTTTTCTCTCAAAACAAGACTTCATTGATGTTGTAGAGGTTTATACTCTTGTTTATTGGCCTAACCTCGTGTATTCACGTCGATCTTGGTCTTTTTGCATAATCATAAATATGTTTAACGTTCTATTGTTAAACTACCAACCAAGATCATGAATTAAAAGTATGCTTTTAGTAACAAATATTTTTAACTTCCTAAATTTTTCCAACTTTGATTTGTAATATCTGCTTCATATTTTTTGTTTTGAAAATCTTGTTATCTAAACTTCGTCAAAGTGTCATCAAGAGGTCATTTGATGTTTTTCATGAGAAAAAATATGATTGATAGTTAGTCTTAATTTGTTGAGAGGACGTGTAGATAGCAGGCCCTTTTGGATGGAGGGCAAAATCCTGAATGCTTAAAATGGTCTTACTGGCTTGTATGAGCACTGTCATTTGTCAGCATGCTTTCCCCTTTTGTTAACTGTATTTGTTTTGAATGTTTAGATGATTGTAAATTGTTTTTAATTTTCAAGTATTTGATATTTTTCTTTTTCTTCCCTTGTCCTTTCTCTCTTGTCTTAGTAATTGGATAGGAGATAGATGATTGTATATCTGGAGTTTATTTTTGGTATCAGGTTCGCTTCTACATGACTTTACCCTCTTTTGGTGTTTGTACTTGTAGTTTGGAAAACCCTAGGATGATTTTTTTGTTATAAAAGTCATCATAGATCACTTTCCTTTTTTTTTCTTTATAAATCCTTCAATGTATAAAGGAGTCCTTGCCTTACCAGAGACGGACCAGAGCCATCCTTGTGCTTGATTCTAATGAAATTAATAAAATGCTGATAAAGAAAAAAAAATTAAAGGTTTAATAAACAAAATAAACCCACTAGAGTATTAGGAGAGGAAAAGCAGTTCTCTAAACTGATAGAAAATGGGCGTTTTATTTTGTCATTAGTTAAATATTTAAAATTTTAGCTTTTCCCAGCTGTTAGTTCCTGGAGCTGTCCGTGTTCATCTTTCTTTGGCTGACAATTAGGCCTTGTTTGTTTGTTGTTTCAAAAAACTTTCTGCCCTCTAAAAGTAGTCTCTAAGCACATCTGAAAGTGATCAACCCAAGTACATTCTCATTTGTTGGAAGTGATATTTTAACCCAGCCTAATTGTGGCTTATTTTGGTGGCCTTCATTGTAACCTCCACACCATTGTATTTGGTGTGAGAGGGTATTTATTCCCATACCAACTAGAGATATGTCCTATGTACAAGTTAATTTTGTGAGACTAAGTTAGATTTTAAAAAACAAATTTTAAAATGTTTCAAGACTTGTTTGGATGAACTTTTTCATAAGAACTGTTAGGGGAGAAAATAGGAAGTAAAAAATGAGATCGACTTTTTCATATGTTAAAACTAACTTTTGAAAAAAATTTAGGAACTAGTATCCCAATTTTTCCAAGTTTTTATTTTTAATTTGTGCATGAGTTAATTGTAATTTATGGAAAAGTCAATTTATTTTTTTTCTATTTTTCTTTCCTAAAAATCACTGTGGAGAAACTCGAACATATTTTTGTAGAAACTTGTCTCATGAGCACTTGAAGCTAACAAAAAAAGAAGAGGATGAGATCCTGCGATTTTTGGTTTTTAAAGCTCTTTTCAAAACTAAAATAGATTTTGAATGAGAAATCGGTTCGATGGTATTATGAGATAGTTTCAGAAAACAATTTTTGAAACGAAAATGTTACAACGGAATCAAATGGGCCCTTGAATTTCAGTATTCTAATAGAGTTTTTTTTTTTTTGTTTCTGTTTCAATAGTATCATATGTAAAATCTCAACAATTTTCAAATTAGCAGACCATTATGTAAATTTGCAAGTGTTTGCTTTTCAAATATCTATCATCATTATTCACGAAACTGTTTATATGTTCCTGCAGGCAATATTTAGAGGAGCAATGAAGGGAAAGCTAATTGTTAATTCTCCTCTGCCGCCAGAACGCATACCAAAATTTCAGATACTGTACAAGGATGTCTGAAATTGAAATCAATTCTTCGATCTTTTCTTTCCGTAGGGATAATGAACTTGTAAATACCCCAACTGTCGCTCTGTTCCTTCTATATTATTGCCTTTTTGTCCTCTTTTGCTTTGCATGCGCTGACTTGGAAAGTTGAGCTTTGCCGTATCATGTGCTGGTTTGAGTTGAGCTTTCTGCGTGTTGAATTTTTCACTCTTGGTTCATAAATAAAAGTAGGATTACCCTGTGGAATTGGCATTGCTGAAGTTAAAATTGTAAAAGTATAGGAGAATACCGAAGTAAAATATGCGTTCTAGATTACGTGTGGCTTTTGATTTTTTCTAATTAAGGTTACTTTGAGTAACCACTTTAGGAATGAAGAAAGTTAGTAACGGAATATTAAAAAGTCAAATTAGATCAAGTTGTTTGTAAAATCAATTTTATTAGAATCATTATCAATTAATTAGTGTCGATTTTTGTAGATCAAACAAATCCTTATCATTTGGTTCATATTTTAATTTACTAAAGTAAGAAAAAATGTAATTTAATTCAAATTTGTTTTGTATAATATTATAGATTATAACACAGTGATTTCTAAATACCTTTTAGGTTTCGTTTTATTTGGCAAGTTAACGGATTTCCCTTTTAATATTGTTTTTACTACTTCAAAAGGAAAAAAATATATATATTCCAAAATCTACTACATTTGTTTTTTTTCTTAATATAGGAAGTGATCAAGGAAAATAATTCTATGATTTATTTTTTAAATTAATTAAATTTATTTGTAAATGTGACGTTTCTCTTTTTTTAAACTATTATTTATCAATTTTTTATGTTTATAGGTATATTAAACCACTGTGTTACGTTCTAAAAAATAAAGTTTTAATCCCGAAACAAACAAATACAGTCTAATTCACGTTTTATATATTAATGTATATATATATATATATATATAAAGTTGTTGAAATCTTCTATAAACAATTCAAATATGACTCATTTTTGCATAATAGTTATGAAATAAAAATGTGAATAACTAATTCTGTTTAGATATTTTTATCTTTTTATTATTATTATTATTCAATAGTAAGGCAATGAATGCTAGAGAAGAGTTTCAAATTCTTTCGGCATGAAACTTTTAGTCAAGAACCCAAATTTACCAGCTCACTCATGTCAGCCCGCCTCTAAAAGGCGAAGCCCTCACTAACCCAACGAATAATTTTTTATTTTTTATTTTTTATTATTGTAATAGAAAAGTGGACAACATGCCCGTGAGGAACAATATAAAATATTTTTTAATAAAAAAATAATTAAACATGAAGTAAGTAGAGGTATTGATGGGTGGGTTATATAGGATTTTAACAAACTCATTTCTCCATCTAGTACAAATATCAAATTGAGTTGAATTAGATTTCTATCATTTTATGTCCAATAAAAAAAGTGGTAATTTTGAATTACCATTTGA
Organism: Lablab purpureus; assembly: GCA_030347555.1. Lineage (NCBI taxonomy): Eukaryota > Viridiplantae > Streptophyta > Magnoliopsida > Fabales > Fabaceae > Lablab > Lablab purpureus. The sequence goes on from CM059259.1 coordinate 20,009,016, forward strand.
AACAAAGGTCCAAAACAATATTGTGTTGAACAAAATGAGACATATAGAAACAATGAACATGCACTGAAATAATGTTTAGGCTTGTTTGGTTGAGATGCAATGGAGGTTAACAATAGAGGTAAATAATGAAGACAAAATAGAGAAAGATGCATAGACGTGTTAGATTTCAACCTAAAATTAATTAACATTAGGTGAAGTTGTCTAATGGTATATAAGCTTTATTTTATTTATATTCTTTTTCAGTGTGGGACTTACTCTTTTCCTCAACGCTTCCTCTCATGCTGAGAAATGTTCATCTTGAAAGCGTGGATTCACAGATACACACAGGTGTGGGTGCCCATAATGTACTCCTCCACTCTTTAAATATGTGGTCTAAGTGACTGGCTTTTATATCATGTTAGATTTCAAACCTAAAACCAATTGGTTTTAGGTTGAAATCTAACAAGCTGCTTATAAGTTTGCTTAGGGTTATGCCAATTGTTAAACAATTATAAGAGTGAGTCAGGTTAAGTCTTGAATTACTCATATTAAACTTATGACACAACTCATATAAGAGTGAGTTAGATTGGGTTGGGTCGAGTTTGACTCAATCATAAATAAACTATGGATGACAAAAATATTTGTACATGTGGATACCAGTAGGTAAAATTCATGACATTAGGTTGAAAACTAACAAGCTGCTTATAAGTTTGCTTAGGGTTATGTCAATTGTTAAACAATTATAAGAGTGAGTCAGGTTAAGTCTTGGATTACTCATATTAAACTCATGACCCAACTCATATAAGAGTGAGTTAGATTGGGTTGGGTCGAATTTGACTCAATCATGGATGACAAAAAGATTTGTACATGTGGATACCAGTAGGTAAAATTCATGACAAATATTAAATGAATATCTTAAACGAATAGTTACAAATAACAAATATGAGTATTTTGGTTACTCGCTTGTTGACAAGACATATATGAATATTATGGTATTCCGTAGATATTCACTACCTACTAATTATTATTATTATTATTATATTTTATTTAGATATTTTTTAAAAATTAAATGATTAAAATAAAGTTTTTAGAGAAAAAAATATTAATATTTTAAGGATTTTTAGAGTTTAATTTTATTTATATATATTTTTTATTTATTATTATAAAATTTAAATTGTTTTTAAAAAAAGATTAATTTTTTAAAAATTTACATTTTATAGTCAAATTTATTTAAATTTATTTTTTATAAAGATTAAATTTATTTGCATAAATATTTTATTGTAAAAATTTATTTAAATTGTATTTTAAATTTATTTTTTATTTAAATTTAATTCTAAATAATTATTTTTAAATAATCTTATTTTAAAATAAAAAATAAGTTAAAGTATTTTAAAAATATATTCACAGATATTAATGGATACTCGCGATTATATAAAAAATTGTGGATATTTTTTTTCAGGTGGGTAACAAAGTTGATTTTTTTAGGCGGGATAGGCAGCAACCAAATATTACTTGCGCCTGTCTCCATTTGTTATCATTTTTAAATAAAACTCGATCTAATTTAATTTAATTGGTTGAATTGAGTGAAATCAGATCGTCGCATAACCTGATTTATCAAACATCCTTAGTAGAAATGATGAATAAAAATTTAAAGGATTATGATTTTCAGTTTATATACCATTTAGAGAATATTGGTATGATAAGAAATGCTTTTAAGTAGCTTATTGATCATTTAGGGAATGTTGGTATGGTAAAAAATACTCTGAGTAGAAAAATAATTCAAATATTTACTTTCATACTCAAAAGGTGGAGTCTATTAAATATTTTAAAGATAAAAATCTTGGAAAAGAATTCTTCATAAATAACTTTTATTATGATATATTATCGATATTACTGAATTTTTTTCTCATTGATTAAAGATAAATTATAAGTGGATTCTAGACTGATACATATTTAAGACTTTTTAAATTCTCAACAAATTAAAATCTTATTTTTAGGAGCATAAGGTATTTTGAGGTACAGGTTCAAGATATATGTATAAGAAATGATGAGTTAAAAAAAGTGATTGTAGATGAAAAACATAAAATTAACTTTGTCTGAATTTAACATGACTGAGATATATAAAAATTTAAAGAAATATTTCAGGTGGTCTACTTAATTTGTGTTTTTTGTTAAACTAGTCAAAAGGTTGAAATTAACCATTAGAAACATTGAAAGAGGGATATTACACCATTTAAATATTTTATAGTGAAAATGAGATTACATATCTATACACTTTGTTACCTATTTACTATATTCAGAAGAGAATATCTAAAAAGAAAAACAATTTAAATGCTTTGACTATTTGTGTTTGGAATCACCTCATTTCCACAATTATTTGTTGATCTTACCCAACTTACTCTTAATATATTTTATATTATTATTAATTTTATTTTTTAATTTTGAATGTATATAATAATAAATATTTATTTCATATATCACACGGATCCGTTACACAATATATTTTAGTATAAATAAAGTGAATTAACAACTAATCCCGAATTATTGGAAAATGAGATCCAAAACATTGAAGCAGTATCTGGAGGCGAGGGAGAATAACAACCCTAATATCAATATACATGTATTCACTATAAACAGTTCTACACCTAATTCTGAAACCTTACACAAAAGCTTATATTAGCTATTAAAACAATTATTAGAAATGAAATATCACATAGTTGATAATTTTCCTAATTAAAAATAATTAAAAATAGTAAATTTTGATTGCAAACTTATTTTTAAAAAAAGCATAATACTGAAGAAGTTATCTTTTTATTAGATGTAAATACATGGTAACTCTTTGAAGAAGCTTCTTATTATTACATGAATAAAAATTTGTTTTTTCCGTTCTGTCTTCCCAGCGCAGGAAAGAAAACCCACCTGTATTGTGATGCGATACAGTAAGTTTAACAAACATAGTAACCTTCGCGTGTGTCTGGAATGGCAGCCACGCGCTCATGAAAAATATATAAGAACAGGTGAGGAGAGAGAGTTCTGCATCGACGCGAGGGGTGAGTGAGTGGTTGTGTGACCTCCGTAGCACCATATCATCGTCCCCGTCCCGTTCCGTGGAAGCTTCTAAAAACCATGGCCCAGATTGCACCATACCAGTTCCTGGAAATCAATGTGATATCGGCCCAAGATCTGCCTCGGGTCTCCAACTCAGTTCGGGCCTACGCCGTGGCCTGGGTCCACCCAGACCGCAAACTAACCACCCAAGTTGACCAAGAGGGTCACACCAACCCCACGTGGAACGAGAAGTTCGTGTTTCGCGTTGACAACCACT